>JAWQEG010000380.1:0-2763403 GCA_033782935.1 Petrolisthes cinctipes | reverse complement strand
GAGTGATGTGAGTGAGTGAGTGAGTGATCGTGAGTGAGTGAGTGAGTGAGTGAGTGAGTGAGTGAGTGAGTGAGTGAGTGAGTGAGTGAGTGAGTGAGTGAGTGATGTGAGTGAGTGAGTGAGTGAGTGAGTGAGTGAGTGAGTGAGTGAGTGAGTGAGTGAGGAGTGAGTGAGTGAGTGAGGTGAGTGAGTGAGTGAGTGAGTGAGTGAGTGAGTGAGTGAGTGAGTGAGTGAGTGAGTGAGTGAGTGAGTGAGTGAGTGAGTGAGTGAGTGAGTGAGTGAGTGAGTGAGTGAGTGAGTGAGTGAGTGAGTGAGTGAGTGAGTGAGTGAGTGAGTGAGTGAGTGAGTGAGTGAGTGAGTGAGTGAGTGAGTGAGTGAGTGAGTGAGTGAGTGAGTGAGTGAGTGAGTGAGTGAGTGAGTGAGTGAGTGAGTGAGTGACATAGAAACGCAGACCACAACAGACCTTACGGTCCAAACGAGGTGACCCGATTAGAAGGTTACTGGTAGAGAATGAATTACTCCCCAGTGATAGTCGTAGGTAAGGATAGCAAAGTAGAAGGCTCTCTCCCCACCCTCCACTCCCTCCGGCCTGAGAGAGAGAGAGAGAGAGGAGAGAGAGAGAGTTACAAGGAGTTACAAGGAAAAGAAGTACCCTAGGGGATCTTACGATCCATACAAAGAGGGTACCTGTGGGTTTAGTTGCACAAGTAGGCGACCGTCCTCGAATGTGTTATGTGAAACCATCAAGGAACACTCGCACAACGGCTTAAACATCTAGACGGTGGTTTAAGGAGCAGGTGGTGGCTGGCGAGCACTCGAGGTAAGGAAATTGCAGGGAGCTGCGCTGCTGGGGAGTTGCAGTTGGTGGCAGGTGAGTGCGACGAAGCAGGAGCGGGCAGCAAGCAGACTGGAGAGAGGTTAGACCTGGTCAAAGGCTGGAGGCAAGAGTGTCCTGGCTCTACCCAGGGGCCCACTTATAAGCCAAGCGGCCGCCGGGCTGGACTGCACGCGCAGGTGGTGTGCCTAGCTGGGGTAGACAATTGCAGTGCAGGATGCGTGGTTGAGTGCTCTCCTCGCTACTGTACGCCATTCCTCCAATAGAAAAAAAAGAAAAAAATTAATTGGTCCATACAAATACATGAAATATAAATGTGATGGCATGTGGCAATAAATAAATATATATAATACAAAATGTACATGGCAAAATACATAATTATTGGTAAAGTGGAACCAACACAGCGGGATTGCTATAGAACACACCCCTTCTCCAGCCCAGGCCGGGCTAGGCCTATTTCCGGGCTAGAAGGGTATATTCCGTGAAGAACATCAGAAGTAAATAAATTCAAATCTGTCGCTGTACTGATATGGGAGCCACCTGGTGGTGACCTCTAGCGGTAATGACCCGCGCGTGGGTTGGCGCGAGGCCCCAATCGGTCGCTTGTTTCACGGAAATCGGACTGACAACAACTACACTCCTGCTCCTTCGCTCTGGTATGTCTCGGCTTCGTTCCTGCTAGTGTGTGTGTTTTTGTGTGTTTTCTTTCAGTGTCTAGTGGCTTGTCTGCGCTGCAGTTGTATTGTGTGTGGGGTTGTGTGGGTAGGCTATGTTAGTGTTTTCCAGCCCCTGTTGGGGCCTATGGGGTCTCGTTTTCCAGTGCTTCCTCGTGGGGTAGCGTCTCTCCTTGTGTGTTCTCCTTCCCCCAGCCTTTCCTTCTTCCCCTGTGCTTTTCGCCACTAGCTTCACTGGGTTTTACGGGGTTGTGTTTTCCCCGGTTGGGGGTTAGTTTGTTTCCCACGTGGGGCCATTGCCTCCCCACGTGACGCCCCTCGTGTGTCGTCTTGGGGCCTTGTGCTTTCTCCCCATGTGTTACGAGTTTGTGTGGGGGGTGTTTTTTGTCCCTGCTTCTCGCGGGTTGCGTTTGGCGGGTGGGTTTTCCTCCCCTTTTTGTTTTTTGGGGAAATTTTTTCCCTCGGGCTCGTGCTACCTCCCTCTCTTCCCTCTTCCTTGGGGGTGCGTTTCCAGGGTTTGAGGTGTTGTTTGCGGGGTTTGTTTCCCCGTCAGTGTGCGTGTGGGGGCTTGTGGGGTAGTGTTTTTACCCTGGGGTTGTGTGTTTTACTGTGTTTTCCCATGTATGTTTTAATGTGTTTTACCATGTGTGTGTTGTGTACACATGGGTTCACATGTCAACCCCTTTTCTCTCCCTCAGTCCACTAGTGCCTTGTGTGCTTCAAAGGGCTGCGCCATGAGGGTATCCCCCGACGGGCACCGCCACTGCTCACCCCACGCACCTTGCTTTACGCCCTAGGGTACGATCCTTTGGCATGCAGCGTGTGTTGCCCCTGGGCGGAATTGTGTCAGGCTGCCTCTGCTGAAGCACACCCCAAACTTCCTGCCCTTGCCTCCCTTCGGGCCTCATGGAAGAGGGTGAGGAGAATGGCGCACAAGCGAGACAGGTCCTCTTTGTCCTGGGCGGACCCTACCTTCGGGTCCGAACTGGGTCTCTTCCGGTCTCGGTACCCTTCTCGGATTCACAGGGGATCGAGCCCCTAGCACTCCGAGAGGCCCCATCTATTTCCCTAGACGGTTCTGTGACTCCTTTCTGAGGTTTCCCACCTCTCCCGGAAGAGAGCCAGACCACCGCACTGTCTCCCGTGGCTACCTCCCCGGTACCAGGGCCCAGCAACCTGTTCCTACTCCTGCCCCTCCTCTGCCTCCCCCTACTGCATTGCCTGCGGCTGGCCCAGCTTCCCCCAGGGGGAGTGTGGGGGTCCCTGAACCCCCACTCTCCCCTAGCCCCGAGCCTGCCGCAGGTGAGGTAATGGAGGATCCTACTACCTCCTGCCCTCCCTCCCTTCCTTCGGGGGAAGACTCCTACCTCCCCTTCACCTGGTCTTTCCTCCCCTCTTCCTGGACCCACTCCTCAGAAGAGGGCAGGATTGTAGCTTGGTCACCCGACAGTTCCCAACCAGACGTGTGGGTGCGCAGGGATGAAGTACTCGTGAATTAGGGGGCAGACTAGGGGGGGCAAGCCCGTACCCTTCTACAAGGCTTGCCCTATCTCCGCTCCTGTTCAGGCTGCCTCCAAAGTGTCGTCCACCTCCACCTTGGACTCGATGGGCTTCCTGATGGAGAACAGTAAACTTAACCCATCTCAGGTGTGGAAGATTGACTGCTCCTCCGAGAATACGGCAGTCTTCCTCTCCTTGGATGCTTACTTTCTAGGGGATAAAGGGGATGGGGACCTGGACATCCCAGCCCTTCTCCTTAATTCCCTGGACCACCAGAGGCCCTCCACCTCCAAGAAACCACCTCCCCAGTCATTCTCTCGCCGTCTAGAGCCCCTGCAGGCCTGAGGGAGTGTCTATGGAAGACGGGAAAGGAGCCCCCGGTTCCCTACCAGGTGAAGGAACCGGACACTAAGCTTCAGGGAGCAGAGACGGCTGCATGGGAGGAGTTGTCTCACATCATCTTCACCGGGGCAGCCATATCTCTGCTACGAGACTGCCTCAAGGGCCTGGCATCCTCGTTCCACGAGCTGTCCGGCCACGAACTCTCGTAAGTAACCTTGTTGTTTACAGTGTGTTCTTTTACCCGGGGGATATTAGGGGCTCGAGGGCTTACTTGCCCCTACATGACTCTAACCCTGGCTTGTCAGGTGGTGTTTGTTTTTCTCACCCACAGTGACGCCCTGCTGTCGATGACGAGCGTGGCGGAACCATGGCGACCCATGACCTCTGGGAAGCTGCCAAGACCTTCACGGAGGCCAGACTGGCCCCCCGCCAGGCGGCCGCCAAGACTGCGCCGGAGATGGCACAGCGTGGCGTGGTACAGGCCTCCCCTCTCTCTACTGCGCTGTTTGATCAGGCGGCGACGGACTCAGTCTTCATGTTGCTCTTCGCCGTGATCAACCTCCTCAAACAGCCAGCAACCAAGTGAGTTTCCTAGTGACCTTGTTTTCTCACGTTTAGGGTGGGAGTTAAGGGTATTATACTGTATTACCTAGGGATTTTTTTTTTTGAGGGGGGGTTTTTCCAACCCCACTCCCACTTCCTTTTTTCCCCGTTCCTTCTAGGGACACCTAACTAATTGTTCTGTTTGTCCGTAGGCCATGTGCCGTCGTGCCCCACAGTCATCCAGACCAGCTTTCCAGCCTCCGAGACAACAGAGGCCCATCTACCCCCACTCCCCCGCATTAGCTGCAGAGGGTCAACCAGCGGGGTCAGCAACCCTTTCGAGGCAGGAATCAGGGTTCCAAGCCCTACCACAACCCCAAGCCATCCACCTCCCAGAAGGACTGCTCTACTTGAGGGCCCGGCCCGAAGGTGCCTCACGGGGTAGTCCGCTGCCTGGCCCGCCCACGGTTGGGCAGCAAGGGTGGTGCGTCAGGGCCTCTCCTGGCCGTGGGTCTCAGTCCCTGTGAGTTTACTTTACCGTGTTGTTTACTGTCATTTGAGTCCTGACATATTGCCAATATACATGACCCCTTCCTTGTTGTTCCACCTCTCTCCCTTCACCCTTTTTCCCCCTCACCCCCTTGTCAAGGGCGAGCTGGAAATTTTTCCTCCTGTCTGACTCCCGTTCTCTTGCTTCTAGCCACTGCATCTCCCTCCTGCGTCCTTCAAGGTGTCACCCTTGGTCGTCCTGCACGTGAGAGAAATGCGGGAAAAAGGGGTAGTAGAGCGGGCGACAGGGAGAGTGTTCTTGTCCCGCCTGTTCACGGTGCCCAAGAAGGACCTCGGCAAGACAAGACTGGTGATGGACCTGAGCACACTAAACAAATTCTTGAAGCCTCTGCACTTCAAGATGGTTTCAGTGGCTCAGGTATGCACAGTACTCCAGAAAGGGGACTGGTTAGCATTCCTGGACCTCCAGGACGCGTACTGGCATGTTCTGATCCACCCTCGGTTTCGCTGCTTTCTGGCGTTCCAGGTGGGGACCGAGACGTTCCAGTTCACCAGACTTCCCTTTGGCCTCTCACTTGCTCCTCGGGTCTTCACCAAGTTCGTGAGGGTGGTGCGTCAGGGCCTCTGCTGGCGAACCACGCAGCCCTGTCTGACCCCCTCCTCCTAGGGTTCAACATCAAGATACCCAAGAGGCCCCTCTCTCTCCTGAGGATGGGGATTCGGGCAGGGACAGCACCTCACCGGGCTCAGACACCATCTTGGTCCCTTCACCATGTCCTCACCTACCTGACCTTCGAGGGGGTCCCCCTGGAGGTGAGCCACCTCCTCCAGAGGTCCCTCTTCCTGCTCGCCTTAGCTACAGGGTACGGGGCCTCACAACTAGCGGCCCTGACCCGCCATCCAGCCTTTTCTATTGTATGTAATAACCTTTCTTCATTAACTGTCTTCCCCTCTCTCACTTTCTTAGCTAAGAACGAGCAGGCAGATGACAGGATTAGCCCCCTCAGGATCCTTTCCTTCCTTAGGGATGGAGGACTCCACCCGCTCTGCCAAGTCACCAGGCGTCACCAGACCACCTGTTCTACAACTCCAGGTCTGGTAAACCTCTCCCCCCTAGGTCTATAGCTCGCCTCCTCTGTCGATTGATCGAGAACGGGGACCCCTGACATGCGCCCAAGGCACATAACGTTTGGGGTATGGCAGCCTCCCTCGTCTTCCTCAGGACTCACTCGGTAGAGAAGGTACAAGACCTGGGGGGCTGGGCATCAACCTCCTCCTTCAGGACGAGGTATCTATTCCACTCGGTCGCCCCCACCCCTTGTGTAGCGATGGGGACTCCTCCGGTGGTGCCTCACACGCCTCCGCCAGCGAGGAGGGGATGCCCTAGGAAGAAGGGGGGGGGGGGGGAGGGGGTGCCCGGGGGGCACAGGTCTGGCTAGGTGACCATGGGACATCCATCATCCATTATCACCTCATCTCCATTCTGTACATTTCCATGCTCATAACTAGGGTGTTACGGCATTTGGTCTTTATTTTTCCCTCAATATGATGCATTATATGACTACATTATATGTTGACATGTATGGCGGATGGGCAATAAATTACATTGTTATGGCAATTTGTTTTTCCTTCCTCCTGGTCTCTGATATTATACCTATGTCTCATCTCAGAAATGCTATGGCATAGCCTTGGGGCATGTGGGGTGTGTATGTGTGGGGGGGGGGGCCCTAGCCCCCGGTTCTAGGTGGACTAGATCATCGGGTAACGTTTTTAACAGGATTACCCGCAGCTTATCCGCTCTGGATTAGTTGCCTTTGCCGCCCCACTTATTCTTGTGGAAAATGGCTTCACCTCTAGCCTCCCACCTGCCACATCGCATGCATAGCAATCCAGCTGTGCTGGTTCCACTTTACCAATAATAGTGCATTTGTAGCAGCTTTCAGCCGCTTAAATTGTATTTACTAGCCCCTGGCTAGTACAGTGGTAACGCGTTGGCCTCGCATCCGTGAGGTCGGCAGATCGAGCCTCGCCCAGGTCCGAGAGTTTAAAACTGTTTACTGGGGGGTTACTGCCATGGCTGGGCACCATGGTGGGGAGTTGGGCTTGCCTGGCTGACGTTCGGGAGAGTATCTCATCAGAGATAGTGCCAGAACTGAAACCCTGCAACTTTAACTTTAACTTTTATTGGTTGTGGAACCAGCACAGCTTTTACGGTCCCTCCCGCCTCCCGATGCAGAACCCATTCTCCTTCAGTTCTCATTTAAGTGACTGATTGGAGCCTCGCACCAACCCACGCGCGGGTCACTACCTCTAGAGGCCGCCACCACCAGGTGGCTCCCATATCAATACAGCGCCAGATTTGAATTTATTTACTTCTGATCTTCACGGAATATACCTTTCTAGCCCGGAAATAGGCCTAGCCCGGCCTGGGCTGGAGAAGGGGTGTGTTTTATAGCAATCCAGCTGTGCTGGTTCCACAACCAATAACTACAATTTAACACGACAAATGCACTAATATGTACAAGATATTTGTTGAACAGAAATGTACGTGTGTGGTGTGAGTCTCAGGTAGAAGGGAGGAACAAGGGCCTGCATGGAGCGCGGAGGGTTTGAAGGGAGGGGTAGGAGACTGAGGTGGTGAAGGAATGAGCGGTGTGTGGCAGTGCTGCCGTTTGTCCGACACAAGTAATGACGTCATATTCCTCAATGACGTATTCTTGGTCGTTTTCTCGAAAGATGGAAAATTATAGAAAATGTACTCAGGTAATTATATTTAGGGGGTAACTTTAATATTTTTAAATTATATGCAAGTACTGGATTGTAAGAATATAATATAACCTTTTCAAAGTGGGGAACAGTATATTTGTTATCAGATTCATACAAAAATGCATACATATGTATGTGTATGCACTGCAACTTATGTTACATGTGCTCATTATTACGATAATAACGGTATTTCTTTTACAATATTTATGAAACATTTGTACATCATTGATAGCAAGACTAATACAAAATTGTTCGTCAACCCAAACTATCATACCAATCAATAGGTACTATAGCCTATATATAAATATCCAACAAAATATATGACTGTATCTGATAAAATAATATCAATGCTGATTTGTTCTAAGCGTCTTTTCCTTTGTTTAACATGAAATCAAGCATTTCTTGGGAGGGCTCAAAAATTTTTATGCCACCTTTGGCTCTCACACATTCCGCCAAGATTATTAATGATTTAAGTGAGGGTAACTTCAATGAATTTCGCGTTTTAGTCTTAATATTAGTGACACATGAAAACAATCGTTCAGCGTCAGCATTTGATGTTGGTAGTGCCAATACCTGTAATGCAAATTTGTGAAAATTCATGAACTTCTTCCTGCCTTCCTGGTCTTCAGCCTCTAATAACTGTTTATAAAAGTCATCAATATTAAACTGCTTACTGTTTAACTCAGCTGGGAAATTATGCCATGGGATACTGCGCCATTCATCATCAAGGATATGGATATCACCCTGGTATAATCGAGGCACTATCTGAACTAAATCATAAAGTGAGGGTACCTCGATGCGCACATTAGCATGCAATACCTTTGATGGTTGTAAATAGGCAGCCAACTTCCAAAGCTTGTTATTTAATGGGAACCTTTTTCGTAATTCCAAGCACATTGTGATAAGGAATGTCCTACACCTTATGCGTATATCCATTAATAGGTTAGTATCATTACGAATATCCTCCCGTTGAAATAGACCATGAACAGCAGCACCGAGGTATATTTGATGTTGAGGTAAGTATATTGATTCATCACATGGGTTTATCAGGTCTATTGATGTCTTGTGCAACTTATTTGGGATACAATATGGTGTCAATAATGAGATATATAAATCTGTTATGCACTCATGGAGAAGCTGAATGGTTGGGGTTGTTTTCTGAAAAAGTATATTTACTTTGTTAATTTTGGGTAATATATAATCCAGAAATGTAAAGTAGCACAGAACAGCAGGATCCCTTAGTCTGTCTACTATATGTTGGACAGACACAAGCCTATCTTCAATTACCCTAGATGTAAAGTAAAGAGTTAAAGGTCTCCACTGTTCTATGATCCTCGAGACCGCTTGGTGAAGAGACAACCAACGCGTTTGGCATGCATGAAGAAGCTTGTGTGGCTTAACCTCACAAAACACCTGAAATTCTTTGAATTCATGCTTCCGTTTCGCACTGTGAGAAAAATATGAATATATATCCCTGATCAGATCCTCACAGCGCCTTGGTAGTGTCTTTGCTGCTTCTGATGCACACAAATGTATGGAGTGACATACGCATTTAAATATTGTAATCCCTGGCAGTGCAACTTGTAATCTACTGGCCACAGAATTATGCTGTCCCATTATGTTTGCTGCTCCGTCTGCTGCAAATCCAATGAAATTGTCACGTGGTATGCTATGTTTTGATAAAGTTCCCATGATCATGTTGTATAAGTTTTCACCTGTGGAACCTGCTGGGTTACTACCATAAACATCAAGCATATCCAACAGACCTGTAATAATTGAATTATACGCGGGATCATAATAGCGAACAATCACCGCACATAATTTAATCGTGGTATTATCTGTAGTTTCATCTATTATCATAGAGAACCTATGAAGTCTAAGTTTTGCAATCAATTGGGTATTAGCAACAGTACCTAGACCTCTTATTACCTCTGTAGCTTTTGTTCGGCGCATGCCCATTTGCTGTGCAATTGCAGAATCTGGCAACATTCGTTTGTGTAAATCTTCAAGATGATCTGCAAGGGCAAAGGGCAGATTATGTTCAGCAAGAAAACAAGCTAATAATATTGTAGCATATGCTACACCACTGGCTGTAGGTATGTTAGGTACTGTTTCTTGAGGTGCCTCAGATGAAGCAGCTGGTACTTCCCTAATCATGCTCTCATTTTTGGTGTGTAGCTTTGTCTTCTTGTGGCGCCTTAAGGTTGTTATCTCCGCACCTACAGGTCTCTTGCAGGTACGGCAATATGCCTTGGTGTTGTCCCCATCCATTCTGCCCAACCAAGGTTGAAATTCAGGAACCTCTAGCCATGCATCCCTGAAGGTACCTTTATTCTTGGTGGACATGTTGCAAGCCTGAAAAAAAAGAAGTATACAGTTAATGTATGACTAACCATACATAGTATAATATACAGTATTACTGGAACCGATCTGGAAGACTGCGAGGGAGGCTGCATTAATTTGAACACATATGCTGTTGATTTCAAGGGTTCATATCCTACAGACAGAGTGTAACAATTATTAGGATTGTTGATTTGCCATCACTGAGTTACCCGTTAGATTATTACCTATGATACTTCCAGAATACTGATCTCTTTGAGCAATTAGTGTGTGGATATGACATAATTTATTATCATTACATAATAAACAACGTACCTTTGCAGGTTCACAATAGACCAAAGCAGTACTCCACCAGCCACAGACAAGGGTACGACGAGACCTGTAAGACGTCCAAGTCAATATAAGCAACAGACAACCATATGTAGCCTATAGGCCTATATAGTTTGACATGTGCAGAATCATTGTAATATATAGACATATGTATATAGTATGGCTACCACAGACATTGTCGCATAACATACATAAATCATTAAACATTTTTAAGCGTTTCTCCCCATAACTCTGGTAAATGCGAAATGATTTGCCTATATATAGCAGTGATGTATTACTATTTTCAATTAAAAGGAAAGTTATGCATACTGATCATAAAACACAAAAAATGTTCTGTTGTAATTTATCACTTCATAGAAAATGTACCAATTAAGGGGTGGACCAATGCAATAAAACATAACACAACCAACTTTTGTAAATGGTTAATATTAAAGCAACAAACATCACACTATTTACCTTTCACTGCCGTATAAAGATGTTTAAAGTGTCCGACCTGCAGCTCACTTGACAAAGGTGCTGAGAGACGTCTAACTCGTAAGGAATAGCAGTCAGGAATGACCAGTAGGAACTCTGGTGCACCAGACATTACTTCCTGCTGACTCGTTAGCATCATCTAAGGCTTAATACTAGGTGTAATATTAAAGGAAAATCATAAAAACAACAATTTATATTAGTTTAATGTATTTTAGTCAGAATCACAAGGCAAAATCGTATAAAATAGAAACATCGGAATTAATCCGAGATGACGTCATTATACGTCATCGACGCCATGTTTTTTCCGCTCTAGCAGACGAAACAATACCAAACGGCAGCACTGGTGTGTGGGTGGGAGACGGGGTATGATGACGAATAGGGGTAGGTGGGTGTGGTTGGACCTTAGGTATGAGCTGGGTTAGGGTGGGTTGTGGTGAAGAGGAGTGACGAGGTGGGGGCGGTGGCAGGATGGGTGTGGGTTTTGCAGGTGGGATGGTGTGAGGTGTTGAGACAGGAGAATGCGAGGGTGGCAGAGGTAGGAGAGAAGTAGGGTTGTGTGGCAGGAGTAGGAGAGGAGTAGGGTTGGGTGGCGTGGGCAAGGGTAGGAGAGGAACATGTGCTTGGTGGTGGAATGTTTTTTTTTTTTTTTCTATACTTCAACCTTGGGGCTGTAGGCTATCAGTAGCCCGTGACTCTTGCGAGGCCCCGAGATTTCTGGGTGTTTCACCAGATGAGACAGTGGAGCTTCGTTGGTACTGTTGCTTCTCTTCTGCCTCAATAGATGACACCTTATTTATACACATCACTATCAGGGGAGAGCAGCTACACCGTCACTCACAGCATCTTGGAATATTTTCTATGTTGTGAGTTGATGATGATGTATGGGGTATTTTCTTGACGTGTCGGCATAGCCAGGATAATTGACGAACAGCTGGACCCAGTTCACCTCTGAAAAATCCCAGTAATTTTCTCGTGGATTCGAACCCGGGTCCTTGATATTTGCAGTCCGTCTCTTTATCCACTCTTCCAATGCCTCCCTCCATGTGGTAGGTTGGTGTGGTGCAGGTAGGGGTAGGAGAGGTGTGAAGGTTGGTGTGCATGGATGGCTGTGTGTGTGCTTGAGAGTGGAGTGGTGTCAGGTGTGGTGGTGTGGTTGGAGGTGTGTGGTCTATGGTGGAGTTGGTGTGTTTGGGTGTGTGGTGGTGTTGACTGGCTTCACCTGCTCCCAGGACATGACGTATGGCCTGCCGGCTACCACAATTGTGACCGTGGCGTCGGTCCTGGCGATGACGGGGTTAGGGCCTGTGTAGGGTGTTTGGAGAGGTGTGCACATCCATGTGGAGGAAGAGGGAGGTGGCGGTTTGGAGGTCTGGAAGCACTTAGGTGGTGTGGGGAGGCTGCCGATGTGTTGGTGTGTGGCGTGGATTATTGACGGCAGCCTTCAGCACGGGTAAGAAAGTGAGGTTGGAGGTGTCGAGGTTGGGTGTGATGATCTGCCCTGGGAGTCGTAGGTCTTTCCCGAACACTAGTTCTACTGGTTGGTGCAGCTGCAGGTCCCTAAATGCTTCTTTGAGATGGCGGTGCAACTATTCCACCATCCCATTACTGCACAGGTGGTATGCAGTTGTTCTGTTCTGGCTAGTCCCTAGGAACTGCAACATATCCTGTGATGCCTTGGACTCGAACTGGGTCCCTTGGTCCGTTACCAATACTGCAGGAGGACCGAAGGTGGTGACGCAGTCGGCAAGGAAGTGGCAGGCAGTTCCCTCGGCGGTGGTGCTGTCATGTAGGTAGCCGTACACCAGCGCGTGGCCCTGTTGACGCAGGTGAGGAGGTAGCAGTAGCTGCATGAAGGTGGTAGGAGGCTCATTATGTCCAAATGGACTGTGTGAAACCTGCTGGTGGGGACTGGGAAGTCCTGGAGAGGTGGGCGTGTGTGTTGACCCACCTTCGCCCATTGGTGCTGGATGCAGGTGGTGACCCAGTTCTTCCCTTCCTTCCTCATCCCCGGCCAGACGGCACGGTGGCTGACAAAGAGGAGGTTACCAGTGATGCCGGGCTGGTTGAGCGTGTGGTAGTGTTGAAGCACCTGCCACCTAGTCACACCACAGGTTGGTCTTACCTTTGGGGGTGGTGATGAGTTCCAGGCGGAGTCCGGTGTCTCCTAAAAGAAGTTGTTGGAGACGTGTGTCTGAAGCCTGAGCAGTGGCGATGGCAGTGTAGTCCAGTGTTGGAGACCTGAAACAACTGGGTGAGGTGGTACTGACCTTGACAGAGCGTCCGCAACTGCATTGTCCTCGCTCTTGGCATGCCGGATGTCGGTGTTTAAATTCCGAGATGAAAGTGAGGTGTCGTGACACTCTCGGAGACCAGTTGGCACCCTGTTGATGCATGGTGGTGGTCAAGGGCTTGTGGTCAGTCTGGATGTGGAATGCCCTGCCTTCCAGTAAGTGGCAGAAGTGTCTGATGGCATCATACATCGCCACCAACTCCCTGTCAAAGGCGCTGTACTTCCACTGGAGTGGCTCCAACCGCTTACTGTAAAACGCTATGGGCCTCAGGTCGCCGACCACCTCCTGCTGTAGGACTGCCAAGATGGCGTCCACAGAAGCGTCGGTGTAGATCGACATAGGTGCGTGTGGTGTGGGGTAGGTGAGTCTCAACAAGCTTAGCCTTGATAGACTTGAAGGCCTCCTTTGCCATCGGGTTCCACACAAACCTCTTCTGCGAACCCTTCTTCAGTCCCTTGAGGAGGTCGTGGAGCAGTGCTAGGGTTGCTGTGGCATGTAGGACGAAGCAGTGGTAGTAGTTCACCACCCCCAAGAACTCTCTCAACTTCCTGGCGATGTCTAGCAGCGGAAACACTCTGATGGCCTCCACTTTCTGAGGGAGTGGTGTGATGCCGTGCTTAGTCACTCAATGTCCCAGGAAGTCCAGGCTGTCGGACCCTAGTACATACTTGGAGGGGTGCACCTTCAGGCCGTATTACTGGAGGCGGCCGAAGAGTTCCCTCAGGTGTTGTGGGTGTGACTGTGATGCCACCAAGATGTCGTCGATGTACACCACGACCCAGTCGAGTCCTCTCAGTACACTGTCCATGAACCGCTGGAAGGTCTGGGCAGCGTTGCGTAAACCGAAGTTCATGGCAGAGAACTTTGAAGAGACTGAAGGGCGTGGTGATGGTCATCTTGATATCGTCCTCGGCGACAGGGATCTGGTGGAAGGCGTGGATTGGAGATAAGTTGGCCGCCAGTAGGTCGTATGCCGTAGATACCTGAGTTTCTCTGTGTCAGTCCTTTGTCAAGCACTGTCATTTAATACTGTTCATTGAGCCACCGGATACACATTCGTTAGGGTTAGAATAAAATTAGATTATCAATTTTAACATAAGTCTATTTAACCAAAGATATCCCAGTAATCCCAAAACCAAAAGTTACAAAAATATATCCTATACACAGAATACACACACAACACCCACACTCAATCACGCTCATACATACTAAGCACGTTCTCAAGCTTACAATTAACTGATAGTACTCAGGCAAATTAACAAATGGACAAGGTCAGTCAAGTAGTAGATGGATAGTAACTGGGGAAGGACGGGGTGTAGATGCCATGCGGCGACGAGTAGAATTGCTCCACTAGCTCAACCACAACACCAAACACCAGAGTCGGTGGAGTTCCCCTAGCAATATGGTCTTCAGGATACAAGGTATAGGAGGGAACCAGTCCCTCTAGCGATACGGTCCTCAGGATACAAAGGTAGTGGAGAGGAACCTCACACACACACAGCTGGATGTGATGTCAAACGGTACACCCACGTCTATCAAACCATCCACTGAACAGGATAGACGGTATCGTAGATATTCCTGGTCGTTCAGTCGTCAAGTTGAAAGTCTACAGAACCTCCCTTAAGTAGTGGTAGTTACTGAACTTTGGCTGGTGGCTTGTAGCAACTGATAAAAAGGGAAGCACGAAATTACTACAACGAATTGAGATATAGAATACCAAGAAATTCATAATGTACACAATGAATATCAATGAATTAATTCACAATAATGCACTGTATTCTAACCTGCCGGGTCGACGTCTAGAGAGTTACTGACATGGAGTAAACTGACCATTATTATTACAGCTCGGTTTGCTCATTGGCCAAGTTATTCAGACTTGGAACAAAAAGTCGACTATAGCAATTCACACTCACTCCATCTTGTGGACGTGAGTCAAACTAGATATTCAGACCAAGTTTCACAGGTCTCGAAATAATCAGGCTTACTCACCCAACTCCCTGACACTCTGTCTGACCCGGAGTCGGCAAGAAACTGTTCACCTGACCCTAGGTCCACCCACAGGAGAGTGCGGGAGGAGTGGTCGTGTGTGCTGGGAGAGACTGCTGGGCATAGAGGGTGACAGTTGGAGGGGCGTGGTTGGTGTCAGTCTTGGTGGTAGGCGTGGGGTTGGTTGGTGGTAGGTTGCGTGACTGGTTGTGTGGACTGAGGTGGTGTGGTGTGAGGTGCAGGCGGTAGCGAGGATAGCGTCGTGTTGCCACCGCCCTACTCGTTTCCCTGGTTCGATCTGTTGTTGGCTGGACCTGCAGGGGCACCCCAACGGCATGGTGGGCGGCAGTTCCGTGCCTAAGAACCGAACCGCTGGTGATAGGAGCAGACATGGGGTCACGGATCCAGCCTAATTGGTAACGCTGTACCGTGTACTTGGAACGCTGTACCGTGTACTTGGGAATACTGTTGTAGGTATTTGGCTATACTTTTGCAACTTCCCTGGCTGGCGCACGATATGTGCTTATGATTTACTTTAAATTCATTCTTAGACTTAGAGTATGGTCAGGCTGTGATTAATTTAATGTTATTAATTCTATGCAAGCTATGTATATCCTGTAACTTAGCTAAATTATCCTGAAATGTTTTATATTCCTAGACTGAGAGTCTTCCCCAGGTTGGCGCCCGCTTTTCTCTGTTCCTTCGAGCCACTCTGTAAGTCTGTATCTCTGTTTGTCCCTCCTGGCGAAAACATCTCCTCCCCGCACTCCTGTTCAGTTCCTTGCTATGAGATGCCCCTCGTGGTGCATCCAGGTTTGTTGTGTTCTTGGTAGGGCTGGGCAAGACTCGAGAGAATCGATCCCAGACTCGATTCTCTCATTACTGCAGCCCACTACCCCAGCAACGTGCGTATATCACTCGGAATCACTGTCCAGGAATCGAATCCGTCGAATCCAGCTTAGCGAATCCGGATTTGATTCGACATTACAGAGATTCAATTCCACCTCTCGGGGACTGTTGCGGCTCCGCCCGCGCCACTCCCCAGCTGCAGAGTCGCGTGAGCCGCGTGTGTCCCTGAGGATTCGTGAGGAGAGGAATCATGGATTTAAGAAGTATCAGGTCACGGGTAGAAGACATTAATAAAATAGTACGTTCCCTTGTTCAGTCGGTCAGTCAGACAGTCACTCACTACTCAGTAGTCAGTACAGACACATTCCCCTCACTACTATAGTCAAACCAGCCTTACTTGATACTCGGGGTAGTGGCCTGGCCTGTCCCGCATTGCTGCCACATATACAGTCGACAGCCATAATATGATCTCTCTCGCTCGCTCATACTGTCATTGCTTGCCTTAATCACTATAAAATCATTAGTTGTTTTATGCTACTACTTGGTTTTATGAATAACTTTCGATTTGAAGATGGAACAACTACTTTGTATAACTTCCGGCACACGTGGCAACGCATATGGGTCGTGCTGCGTTGCCGTCTCAGTACCTTTGACACATGACACACCCAGGTCGCACCTACCTGCCTACCAATTGTCAGGTCTCGGGGTCAAGTACAGTAATTCATTCCTTGCCATACCATCACCATGGAATGTGCATCACCCTCCCGCTCTCCTGCTTTACACAGCCAAGCAAAGGAAATTATCTATAAAGTAAATAGATATTTTATAGAAGAAAAGGCCAATAGAGGACCTTTACTCCCACCCTCACAAGCACTCGTCCGGACAGCAAATGCCACAGGTGTCAGCATAGCCACAGTGAAAAGAATTTGCTGCAAAATCAACAAAGCCTGTGATACAGAAGAACAAAACGAACCAACATTCTCTTCACCAAAGAAAAGAATTCGTCTTGCCCCTGTGACAGATTTGGATGACTTCGAGAAGAGTGTGCTGAGAAGAACAGTCTTGGAATTTTACACGAAGAAGGAAATCCCAACTTTACAAAAAATAAAGGATGAGGTGGCAGAAAAAATTTCCTATACTGGTTGTACCGAGTCCCTTCGCAAGGTACTGCTGCAAATTGGATTTAAATTCTCAAGAGTTGATGGCCGCCGTTTTCTTATGGAAAGGAATGATGTACTCGCTGCTCGAACAAGATTCCTGCATGCGAGAAATGCGGCAGCACAAACAGTCATCCAACAATATCGTGTATCTTGATGAAACTTGGGTGAATCAAAACTACACGGTTGGAAGATGCTGGACTGACACCGAAGCAAATCACGCCACTGGGGTGAAGCCACCTACAGGAAAAGGTGCTCGGTTAATCATTCTTCATGCAGGATCAAGAGATGGCTTTGTCAACAATGCTGCGCTAATTTTCCAGGCAAAAAATGATGGTGATTACCACAACCAAATTAATTCTGTTGTTTTTGAAAGGTGGTTCAGACAGCAGTTACTGCCCAATATTTCTCCAAATTCCGTCATTGTAATGGATAATGCATCGTACCACAGCATGCAACTGGAAAAATTGCCAACATCGTCTTGGAGAAAAGGAGACATTAAAGAATGGCTTATAAAGAAGGGGGCTCATCCATGTGATGATTTATCTAAGGCAGAATTGTATGAGCTGGCAAAAAATATGTCCAAAGACTGTAAGAAATACCTGATTGACACAATTGCTGCAGAAGCTGGACACACGGTTGTTCGATTACCGCCCTACCATTGCCACTATAATCCAATTGAGTTGATATGGGCTCAAGTAAAAACCAGCATTGCAAAACAAAACAATTTTAAAATTGCTGACCTAAAAATTCTAGCCAAAGAAGCATTGGGTAATATAAAACCCGAAAACTGGTTGAAAGCTGTGAGACATGCAGAACAGCTACAAGAACGCGATGCACAGCAGGATGTAGCAGTTGAAAAGTACGTGGAGTCATTCATCATAAACATCAGTGAAAGCTCAGATGACGAAGACTCGGAGTAAATAGGCCTAAAGAACTCGAGGATTATGCCTACTGGGGAAACCTCTTTAAAAAAAGCGCGCCAAGACTTGTACCCCAGTGGTGGTGAGGAAACAAAGTCATAGGATGAGAAAAAAACTAAAGTATATTGAGACACAGACAGATAGAGAGACAGGCAGACAGACAGACGGGAGGGTGAGGTGAAGAGGGGGATTATAAGATTATAGGCGTGTGGCTGACCCCGGGATAGACGTGGCAATAGCGCAGCCAGGTCAAGCCACCACCCCGAGTATCAAGTAAGGCTGGTTTGACTATAGTAAGGCCTACTACAGCTACTCATCTCTAGCATCTGCCGACTGCCACTCTGTCCAGTTGAGTGTCCCCTGTTCAAGTCGACGACGACGACAACTATTGGAGTTACGGGTTTCGCTAATATTAGCTGGTAAATACTTATATTTTTTTCTTTCTCGATTAATTATTAAGTAGTAAAATTGGGAGTCATATTTATATTTTTATTACATATTAACATCAAACAGATGTGTTGTCATGTATGAAAACACTTTTATTCATTCGTATAATCTGTTTTTCTCTCTCTAAATGTGTGTGTATGTGTGTGTGTATTAGGTACTATTGCGGACAGTAATTTCTTTCCACTTAGGGATGTCTTATACAGTTATCTGACCATTGTTTTCATGTACTCTTTTATATTATTGCTTTGCTTTGTGTGTGGCTGTTTACTGTAAATTAAAAGGTGCTTCTATAAGAAAACTATACACTTTATTGTTAGAGAAGAGGTAATCAAATGTTTGCTAAAGACAAGATCTAGAATACCAGATCTGTTCATCATACCAAATATGGGACGGAATAGTAGACTCTAAGGTGGGGGTACATTAGGGTCAATACTAGCGACCTCTCTCATATCAGTGGCAAAAATGCCTTACTTTCTTGCCAAAATTCAGGGCTTAGACTTAGTGTAGACGAATTGTTTTTGTTTCTAAAATTTCTTCATATGTATAGGTATCGAAAGTTCTCAGTAGAAGTTTTCGAGAAATGACATATAAGCATAGAAATTGTGCTGTGAAAAAAGCATATATACAGGAGAGAACCTTCATTTTGGGTGAGTATAGAAAACGAGAATATTTAAAATCTTACCTGACGTGCTTATCTAATCACTTCACACCCCCGCCTCCAACACACACACACACACACACACACACTTTATTTGAGTTGAATGTCACATAGTTTATATGCAGACACCGTCATTTTTATGTTTCAAAGTATTAATTTATGTATTAATATAATAATAATAATAATGATAATAATAATAAACGGTTTATTGAGGTTGCAGCCATAAGGCTGAAAATACACAGTATATTATATATGGTTGATGATTGATGGGAATGGTTTTATATATACAACAATGAAAGATGTTATGATGGCGAGACAAATATAGATATAGTATTATGTTGTTAATGATCCTGACCATAGTGGGTATGTATTAATGCATTAATTTATGTATTAATGTATTAATTTATGTATTAATGTATTAATTTATGTATTAATGTATTAATTTATGTATTAATGTATTAATTTTAGTCTTTAATATCATGCATTATTTTACTTAGTTAAGGACCATGTAATTATATTTGATTAGATTGTGGTGTCAGTATTAGCTATGCAAAGTAAATTATCATCTATTTTTTCTATACTGTCCCTACTGAAAAATATCAACACATGAAAAAATGTGTGTGTGTGTGTGTTGGAGGCGGGGGTGTGAAATGATTAGATAAGCACGTCAGGTAAGATTTTAAATATTCTCGTTTTCTATACTCACCCAAAATGAAGGTTTTCTCCTGTATATATGTTTTTTTCACAGCACAATTTCTATGCTTATATGTCATTTCTCGAAAACTTCTACTGAGAACTTTCGATACTTATACATATGAAGAAATTTCAGAAACAAAAACAATTCGCCTACACTAAGTCTAAGCCCTGAATTTTGGCAAGAAAGTAAGGCATTTTTGCCACTGATATGAGAGGTCGCTGGTATTGACCCTAATGTACCCCCACCTTAGAGACTACTATTCCGTCCCATATTTCTGGTATTCTAGATCTTGGCTAAAGCAAGGTTAAAAGAATTTTTTAAACCTTGGACTAAAGACACCCCTATGTGGAAAAGAATTATTGTCCGCATTAGTATAACACCACACATTACACGAATTTTAAGAATAAAAACACTATAAAGTCTATAATGTCAATAAAAGTCTCTGTTACCTTCCTTTATGTAAAAATCGATAAGTAAAATCTCGTAGTACACCCACAATCAAATAACCACCAACACACTCCTTCCATCGTGCAAATAAACCAGTATCATATCTAAATATAATAATGAAACAGCTTATGTCAACTCAATTCCCTCAGTCATTATCGTGAGGCGCTGTTAAATCATGTATGTGATGTTCTATATTACCAATATATTTACTACGATGGGAGGAAAGTGTCGGTGGATATTTGATTATGGCTGTACATAAGTTTCGTATTAATGATACTTATATAGAACTCTCTCTCTCTCTCTCAAGATATAACTTACAGTAATGTACTTGTACTTGAGTACAGCATAGCAATACTATTTATTGTTATAGTAGCAATAGTAATTATAGTACTTACTTATCTTTTATTAATTAAAATCATACAGAGTGGGAGAGAGAGATTTAATTACTTAATGATTATGGATTCACTCAGACACCTTACTTTTTCTTTACAGATTTTCCCTCAACTTATTGCCGGGAATTATGATGCAACCAGCTCCAAAAAAGGCAAGGAAGAGTCCGGTGTGGGACTTTGGAGCAGATTTCCCCCACAAGTGTAAAGTGTATAGTTTGTAAGTGCACTTTAACATACAGTAGGACGACATCAAATATGATGAAACACTTGCAAACAAAGCATCCCCTTCATTATGCGGCATATAAAGGGGAGACTTCAGCAGCTTCTCCAGATATACCTGCAGAGTGCCCAGAAGCAACGCAGTCCACAACGACCACAAGGAATCAAGTACGTCTTCAGCAAACTCTTCATGACATTGTGGCCAAGAAGGACGGCTACAAGGAGGGAGGTCCCCGAAAGAAGAACCTTAATGAACTCCTCATTAAGATGATCGTGAAAGACTTACAGCCCATGTCCATAGTAGAAGACAGTGGGTTCAGGAAATTTGTTCATGGGTTGGATGCGAGATATGTCCTTCCAAGCCGAAGAGAGCTGACAAGGAAACATTTACCGTCAATGTATAACGAAGTTGTAAAGCAGCTAAAGGAAGAACTAAGAGACACACCATCCATAGCTATAACAACAGACATCTGGACCTCCAGACAAACAAGGGGGTTTCTCACAGTTACTGCTCACTACATATCTTCAGACTGGAATCTGAAATCTGCTGTGTTGGAAACGGCTAGGATGAAGAACGACCACACAACAGAAAATATAGCAGAGGAACTGACAAGGATTTTAAAAGAGTGGAATATTCTGGACAAAGTATATTGTATCACAGCTGATAATAGTGCCAACATTGTGGCAGCTGTGACCAAGTTTATGCACGCTAAACATGTGCCATGTTTTGCACATACTTTAAATTTAGTTGTGCATGATTCAATAAAACACACAGAAGAAATTAAAAGTGTTCAGGAGAAGATCAAACTTATAGTGTCGTATTTTCACCATAGCGTAAAAGCAACCGACAAACTTAGTGAAGTCCAGGAACAAACTGGTGTTCAACAGAAGAAGCTAATCATAGATGTAGACACCAGGTGGAATTCCACTTACTACACGATGGAACGATTTCTTGAGCAGCATGAAGTCACCACTACCACTCTTTGCCTGCTTGGTAAAAGTAATATGTGCTTCCACGGAGATGAGTTGGAGGTGGTACGATATGCAGTGACACTCTTAGAACCAATCGAAGAGGCAACACGAGAGATGTCATCAGAAAAGTTTACATCTCTGTCAAAGGTATTGCCATTAACAAGGGCACTGCAAGAATGTATGAAAAACAGTGTTTACTCCAGAAACAACGGTATCCAGGCATCATTATTTGGCAATGAACTACTAAAGGAGGAGATACACCGAGGAGCCAATTGTATCCTGAGAGGATGAACAATTAAAATGGTAGAGAATACATCATCCACTATTTCCAAAGCTGCAAGGATTAGCCAAAAAGTTTCTCTGCATACCTGCAACTTCAGTACCGGCAGAGAGACTTTTTTCCAAGGCAGGAGAACTGGTTTCACAGCGACGCAGCACTTTATTGGATGAAAATATCAATATGATAATATTATTTCTCAATAAAAATATCAATTAAGTACATGGCATGAAACAGCTAGCTCATAAATAACGTATCATTACTCTGTACATTTTTTGTTTTTAATATTATTATTTTCATTATTCTATTCGGTGATACTGCATTTTAGTATGCCATTATTTTTCTTGAATATTGTTTTAGTTATTATATGTTTTACTTTACTAAAAGGTGCAATAAGATGGATCATTTTTAAAGGTTATTTTATTTCCAGTCATCGTATCGTAAGAATGTATCGTAAGAATTAATTTTGTATCAACTTGTAGTGAAATCAAAGAAAGTTAATTTGTAGTGGAAGTTGGTGAGAACTCGTGGGACATAGAGCAGAAAAGCAAATGAGATAAAAGGACATATAAGACGGCATTAATGACTCAAAATAAGCTGCTAAACTGGGCTACCAAAGAAGTGTGATATCCGGAAAGAGAGGTATGGGAAGGAAAATCATTAGCAGTTGGAGAGTGGAGACAGACTCAGAGTTAGATCTTAGACTGACAAATAGCAACTGACAGGTTGTAGTTGTAGAAGAGAGAGAGAGAGAGAGAGAGAGAGAGAGAGAGAGAGAGAGAGAGAGAGAGAGAGAAGCAATTATACATACTGATATGTAAGCACATTTTCAGTAACAGTTTCAGCTATATGAATGTAGTGTGACTGCTTCTTGTTTTAAATAATGTAATGTTAGATATTATGTTACAAAATGAAGTATGGAACCATACTTACAATTTATAGTGGTAGACTATGATGGTAAGGATGGTAAAAACTAAGGGCATGGTAATGATGGTACATGTACAAAAATATACAATATGCAATATACCTTATGGTAGCAAGCTATTATTTATAAAATAAGAGAGAAAAAAAGGAGGAACGTACAGTGATACGCGACATAGGCGTGGCGTGGCGTCCTGGGAGAGACATACCAGCCTACCAGGACAGCAATTATAAGATTTAGTATAAATCGTTTGCAAACACAGGTGCGGAGTGCGGAATCAGATAGAGAGAAAGAGGTGAATTCCCTACAGAGAAAGGATTGGGGAGGGATCAGCGGGGGTATCAGGGAGGAGTAAAACACCGACTCCATCCAGCCATTTCTCCACCATACTGCACTACTATTGGCAGAAGATTCTAATCTGGAATCGAATCCGGCGAATCCACCCCGTTAAAGAATCGATTCTATCGAATCCAAAATTAGCGAATCTTGCCCACCCCTACTGTCCACTGACTCAAACTTTGTACGGGACTGCTTCTGGCCCGCTGAGCTGGGCACTGGGTTGATTCCACAGTCATTTTAATTTGTTAGGTTCCTCCCCAACCACACTTATTCATCTTAATTATATCCATTATCCAAAGAGTTCATTTAGGAAAATTATTCAATAAGGTACTGACAAAGTAACGTTTTACTTGAAGACAGGTTCGTGGTAGAATAATATTTATTTTCGATAAAATACAAGTAAAAATACAAAAATTACAAAATATAATACAAGTGGTAAAATACAAATTCCATTTACAAAAAATAATACAAGTGGTAAAATACAAATTTCATTTACAAAAAATAATACAAGTGGTAAAATACAAGTTCTATTTACAAAAAAATAATACAAGTTATAAAATACAAGTTTCATAAGTCCATAACTACTCACAACTTTATTTCCCAAGCTTTTTATTAAGGAATAGATTTGTATTTATATTCTCATCACCCAAGCAGTTTCGTCTCTGAGAAACAAGTTCCCCCGCTTTAGAAAATAATCTCTCAGAGGGTACCGATGTTGCCGGAATACATAGAAATTTCTTAGCCTGCTCAGCCAACTTAGGGAAAAGTGGACTGTGATCTTTCCACCAAGTCATAGGATCTCCTCGTGGAATGAGTGGTTCCTCCAGATAACGCCTCATATCTATATGAAGTCCTGCAGAATATGACTGCCCTACCTTAACTGTTCTTTCTACCTTTTCGTCGAACACTTTCCAGAGTGTCTTTTTTCTTTCTTGAGTTTGAGTTTCTTGACGTGTTTCTGCTGTAGATGAGGTTAGTTGAGTTTCTTGGTCGTCAATAGCAGCTTTCATGATGTTGATCAATCTTTCCTCTATCCTTTTGCTATTACCAATGTCAGCAAAAGAGACTTTCTTGAACCTAGGGTCCAATAAAGTTCCCGCAGCAATATGAAAGTTTGCCTCCATTCCAGTGAATTTCTTCGCAAACTGTTTCTGGAGCTCATCACATAGAGAAAATTTTTTGGCTTTGCGGGACACTGCGCAGTCTTGCAGAGCTCTAATGAGTGGGATGATCTTTGATAGGGTCGTGAATTTTTCTGATGACATTTCCCGAGTAGCTTCCTCAAAAGGTTCCTGTATCTGCACTGCATTTTTCACTGTATCTAATTCATCACTAGAGAGGCACATTTGGTGTTTGCCTAACAGGCAAAGAGTGGTGGTTATTACCTCATACTGATCTTCGAAACGTTCCAGCATGTAGTAGACAGAGTTCCACCTTGTATCCACGTCAGTGATGAGTTTTTTCTTGTGAAAACCTTTCTCCTCTTGAACTTCAGCCAATTTGTCACTAGCCTTTACACTGTGATGAAAGAATGTTACAATAGCTCTCACTTTTTCTCTTACATGCCTCACTTCTTCACTGTTCTTCATCGCACTCTGAACAACAAGATTTAAGGTGTGTGCAAAACAAGGAACATGTTTCACTTGCAAGCATTTAGTGACAGCTGCTACGATGTTTGCTCCATTGTCTGTCACAATGCAGCACACTTTGTGAAAAATATCCCACTCTTCACACACTCTCCTAATATAGTTGGCTATATTTTCTGCTGTGTGCTCTTTCTTCATTCTTGCAGTTTCCAGTACACACGATTTTAGGCTCCATTCAGGTGAAATATAGTGAGCCGTGATTGTGATATATCCTTTCGTTTGCCTTGATGTCCAGATGTCCGTAGTTAATGCAATATAACTTGCACTTCCCAGTTCCTCATGTAAACGTTGCCTCTCTTGTTGGTATAAATGTGGCAAATGGGTTCTCACCAATTCTCTGCGACTCGGCAGAGTATATCTTGAATCCAGTGCAGTAACCAGCTCTCTAAATCCTTCCTCTTCAACGATGGATAGGGGCTGTAGGTCTTTCACGATCATCTTCACCACAAGATCGTCAAGCTGCTTCTTTTTATGGCCTCCTTCTTTGTATACTTCCCTCTTGCTTATAACACCCCTCAACGTAGGCTGTATGAAGGGCTGTACACCAACTTCCGGTGCCTCCACTTGTCCTTGCTCAGCTTGCTGTCCGTGACCATTATCAGTAATATTGATTGTCGTACCCGTAGGTTGTGGTGGGGTATTCTGATGTGAACCATGGAATTCTATTGGTATAAGACAGTGTGAGTTGCACACAAGGCATTTAACCAGTGTAGGTGAAACCTTCTCCATAAAATCCCACACCGGACTTGGTCTAGCTCTTTTTGGGGTCATAATGGATTCACTTCTTCACTTGCTGAATACTGAACGTTGTAGATTGGCGTTGTAGGCTGTAGCTCAGAGACTTCTATACTGGAGTAGTGTACTAAGTCCGGAGTTTATATACACTATGGTTACCCCTGACATGAGGTAATGTAAGGTAAGGTCAGGTCAGGTCAGGTCAACTGCATGCCTTTGTGTTGTGTCATAGGTAGGGGAGAGGGAAGTAATGAACACATATATGCATGTATTTTTTATTTGTGACTGAATCCAGTGTGAGTGCATGACAAACATTACAGTGCCTTTTTAATCTCTGTGATGCTAAATTAATTTTATCCTTATTCAACAAGTAGCACATGTGTATATAGTAAATGTACGATGATTTGGGCTCGTACAGCCACGTCCCGCCGCCGGTGCCAAGTCCAAGACCGCCCGCAGCTGGCCCCGTGCCCAGCCAGTGTTTACCACTGCCAGGAGGATCGATTCTCAGAGGAAGGGGATCGATTCTAGACTCGGTAAGCTGGACTTGATAGGATCGATTCTGGACTCGATTCCTGCCCAGCCCTAGTCCTTGGTTAGAAATAGGAAGGCCATAGTCCAGTATGATTATGGGCCTATTAGGTAAATTCTATTATGTTGTGTGTCCCTTTTCCATATGTACTGTGAATATGTAAATAATGTAAGTACGTAAGTGTACTTGTGTTTCAGTTATTCCTCTCCAGACTCTTACCATAGCATCTTAACCTCATGCCTAAATATTCCCTCATAATAATGGCTATTCACTGGGATCTTAATTAATATATGATTAGACTTCATCACTCCTTCTCAGGGTTACAGAGGGTATTAAGCCCAGGGCCAGGGCTAAACCAGGGTTGGAAGTGATAGATGGGGGCCTGTCCGGGATTGACCTTTCCTACAATTGTAATTGTTTACTTGCCCATAATTAATTAATGTACTAGCCTCTCATTCTTTCATTCAATCAGTGCCGTTTTGAAGCCATTCCTCCAACTGTGAATATTTGTTGTGTTTTGTTGGCAATTGAGCACTAAATTTTTGGGTGTGTGAAATTACTTTTGATGTTAGCCTGAGTTGTGAATGTACCTCGTTGCGCATCTTTCATATATCCTTCACTTTATTCACTGAGTTAGAAGTGCTATGTATGTATTTTAGTCTAATTTTTCCCATTGTTGCTTTGTGGGTCTGGAGAGGGTTTTTGTACACGTGGTGTTGATTTAATATTACATGACTGAGGTTATTATCTACAGTGAATATTCTTTCTCTGTATAAGTATTTACCATATTTTATCACTCTATTTCTTAGCTAGCTAGCTTATCTTCGGGTTGTAGTCCCCTTCTCGCTGCTGGACATGTTTGTATTAGCTGATTTTATAGCTAACCCCGAGGTGGAGGCTCTCACTGGCCTGACTAAGGCCCAGTGGTCGGAACTAGCTAATTATTATGAGCTAGAACCACGTGCTGGTCTACATAAGAAGGAAGTTCGTAAGTTAGTGTTAGAGCACATGGTGGACAACGAAATCCTTGCTGAGGATGAAGTTGCAGTGCTTGATAAGCCTTCAGACTTAATTCTTTTAAAAAGGTTGCAACTTCAGTTAGCCCATGCTGACAATGAGAAATTAAGATTACAATTGAGGCATCTATGTGCATAACGAGATAAGCGACACAACTCAAAGTTTTGAGAAAAATGGGTTTAAAGTTTAACATCTGTGCACAAAAGGTTATAGTCTCTCTATTTATACTTCATTTTAAGCCTTATTAGAAACTCCAAAAGGGGATATAGACTTCACCAAGTAAATTGTAGATGTTTACTAGGGGGGAAGACAGTGCTAACTCAATTTCACCAGAGGTGGTGTTTATCCCGTTATGCAAATAGACGCCTCAATTATCTCAGGGGTCTTCAACCTCAGAACCTCCATTTCGCTTGTCTGATGCTTTAAAGTTTGTCCTTTTGTTCCCAGAAGAGGATCCGGACGAATTCTTTACTAGTTTTGAGAGGGCAGCTGCATTGCATGATTGGCCAGAGCACAAGTGGGTGTTGCTAGCCCATAACTCCTTTAGAGGGAAGGCCCAGGATGTGTTTCGTTCCCTTGACTCTACCCTCGCTAATGATTACCATGTTGTGAAGAAATCCATATTACATGCCTATCAGAAAGTCCCTAAGGCCTACCGCCAGCTGTTCCGTGGCTGTCGGAAGGCTGAGGGAGAGACCTATGTTGAATTTTTTAGGCGTAAACAAATTCTCTGCCGTAAGTGGGTGGACTCTGAGCTTGTTACCAATACTTTTGACAACTTATTAGAATTGCTAGTTTTAGAGGATGTAAAGTCTTGTATCCCCCTTAAAATTTGGTCACACCTTGAGGAGCAGGGAATCAACTCAGTAGCAGAAGCAAGGCCCTCAGCAGATTACTATGCCTTAATCAATCCTGACCTCGCTCCTAAGAATAAATCACATGTGTCACCCCCGTACCCTCCTAAACAGATGGGTGTGGTACCAGTTAGGACACCAGCATTTCGAGATACTAGGGACTCATGTTATTAGGCCTATGTTTCCAGTTAGGTCTGCTGGTGGGGTACCAAATCAGAATGTTGGGCGTGAACTAAGACCACCTCCATATTGCAGATATTGTAAGAAGCCAGGTCACCAGATCCATGAGTGTATGAAGTTGGCCAGCAAAAACACTTCCTCCCCACCTGGCCGTGTTGTTCTTCACACTAGCGTGCGACCAGAGGAAGTGGAGTTGCCTCAAGCACCCCAGGTGAGTGAAAGACTTGATTTGAGTCCCTGTTCAGTAACTTTGCCAAGTAAAATTCCTCCCTCTTTCCAACCATTTTGCTCAAGTGGCCGGGTGGCAGCCTCTTGTTCCATGAATCCCTCCACCTTAGTCACTATTCTGTGTGACACAGGCTCGGACCTATCATGTATTTTGAAAGAGGATGTCCCAAACTTTGAATGTTATACGGGAGAGATGGTAATGGTGTCAGGGTTATTACCAGGAACCTCTCGTTATCCCTTATGCTCAGTGTACCTTAAGAGTGCCTTTGTGACCCGACAGGTCACCCTAGCTGTTGTAGATACTCTTCCCGTTCCTAATGTATCCATTCTGATTGGCCATGATCTTGCAGGCACCCAGGTTGCACTAAATCCCATTGTTGTTGGGATAATAATACCAGTAAAGTAGAGGAACAGTACCCTGATCTTTTCCCCACCTGTGCGGTCACGCGTAGCCAGAGTCGGAGGCTGGCTGAAGCTCCTTCAGAGGAATCTAATGATCCCACTGACGATTTGTTCCTTGGAGATTTATTTGATAATGCCACTCATGCCCCTGTGCCCACGGGGACCAACTCCGATGTTCTCCCTTCCACTTGAGAGGCGTTAATTCAGGAGCAGGCCTGTGATCCTGAGTTGCAAAGGTTTTTCAATAATCTAACTGAAGAAGGAGAGGTGTCGAAAGTTCCAAATTGCTTTTATCTCAATTGTAATGTGTTAATGAGGAAATTCAGACCCTTACATCTACAGTCGGCACCCTTACATTGAAATTAAAAAAATTTGCATGGTAAGGTTGGTACTCTTGATGTGTGGATTTGCAAGATTTGAAATTGGCCTCATTACCAAAACTAATTTTTATTACCATTCATGAAAATTTTAATATTCTTTAATTAGGGAAAGAATTATAAGTGAATTACTATTTGTAATTCATTATTATAAAATACTGAAAGTGTCTTAGTGACTTATCTGTAATCAGGAACACCAACACTACATATTACTGTCCATAAGGGTGGTGTTGATATTTTTTTTGCCGACTGTACCTGCCAGTCACACCTGGGAGACAGTTCACCAAATAGTCCTTCCTAAACCCCTACGGGCAGCAATATTAAGCATTGCTCATGATGGAGTAGGTGGCCACCTGGGTGTGCGCAAGACTTACCAGAAAATTCTATCTAATTTCTACTGGCCCAAGCTAAGAAAAGATGTCGCTTCCTATTGCCGGACTTGTCATGTATGTCAACTCAGCAGTAAATCTGGTCCTGGAGTTAAACTTGCCCCTCTCTGTCCCATACCAGTCATGGACGAGCCTTTTAGTAAAATTATCATTGACTATGTTGGCCCTCTGCCCAAGAGTAAGCGTGGTAACCAATATTTGCTTACTATTATGGATTCTGCTACTCGCTACCCAGAACCAATTCCCCTTCGTAGCATTACCTCAAAAAATGTTGTCAGGGCTCTAATTAAGTTTTTCACCCAAGTGGGGTTGCCAACTATTGTTCAGTCAGACCAGGGGTCTAATTTCACCTCTGGGTTATTTAAACAAGTTATGAAGACTAGGGATTTCTCATTATATGTCCACTGCCTTTCAT
Organism: Petrolisthes cinctipes; assembly: GCA_033782935.1. NCBI lineage: Eukaryota > Metazoa > Arthropoda > Malacostraca > Decapoda > Porcellanidae > Petrolisthes > Petrolisthes cinctipes. Next base: position 2,733,738 of record JAWQEG010000380.1, on the reverse strand, counting down.
CCACAGAGTCAAGGTGTAGTGGAGAGGTTCCACCACACCTTGAAGACAATGATTAAAGCTTTTTGTATGGAATCTGGTAATGATTGGGATGAAGGTATTGATTTGTTATTATTTTCTTTACGAGATAGTGTTCAAGAAAGTCTGGGATTCAGCCCTTTCCAACTCATTTATGGTCACCAAGTAAGAGGACCTCTTAATTAAAGTCTTAAAAGAGTGTTGGTTAAGGGAAGATAATTCTGTTCCAGTTGTTACATGTTACTGAATTTCAGACCACTTTACGAACCGCCTTAAAGGTGGCTCATTCACACCTCGGTCAGGCTCAAGAACTTATGAAACATAACTATGATAAGCACTACAAGGTCCAGGTACGCACTTTTAAGACAGGTGATTCAGTTTTAGCTCTGCTACCTTTGCCTAACCATCCCCTCCAGTCTAAGTTTTATGGTCCCTAGAGAGTGTTGGAACGGGCTGGAGACCTGAATTATGTTATTGCAGCACCAGACCGGCGTAAGAAGATACGTAAGGTCCATATAAACCTTCTGAAAAGGTATCAACCTTGTGAAACATTACCCCATGATACTGTTGCCCCAGTCACGTTGATAAGTGCTAAAGTGAATGGAAAAATCCAAGATGATGAAAGTTCTCCATTCATAGGAACTAAATTAGCCAATTCTCAGATCCTAGCTGACCTCAGTAATAAAGTGATGCACCTACCCACTCCCCAGGCCGGCGACATAACCTCTCTTCTACAGAAGTTTCGAAACGTTTGTGGGGATATCCCTCGTCTCTGTCCACTACTTCAACATGACGTGGATGTCCAGGGAGCCAGGCCCATACGACAGACACCATACCGCCTCGGCCCCGAGAAGAGAGAATTCCTACAGGAAGAGGTCAAGAGGTTGCAGAAGCAGGGACTCATCCGTCCCAGTTTGAGTCCCTGGTCTTCCCCAGTGGTGCTAGTGCCCAAGCCCGGGGGTACATACAGCATGTGTGTGGATTATTGCCAGGTGAATGCGGTGACAGTGCCTGACTGTTATCCCTTGCCCCGTATGGACGACATCATAGATGACCTAGGGTCGGCCCAGTTCATCTCCAAGCTGGACCTCCTCCAAGGCTATTATCAAGTTCCCCTCACTGAACGTGCTCAGCCTATCTCAGCCTTTGCCACTCCAACCGGCCTCTGGGAGTTCGTGGTGCTCCCCTTCGGAATGCAGAACGCCCCAGGGACCTTCCAGAGGCTAATGAATCACTTGACTGCAGAGCTGACTGGTGTCCGAGTTTACCTGGATGACCTGGTAGTGTGGAGTGACAGCTGGGAGGACCACATAGAGAGGTTAAGAAAATTATTTGAAGTTCTACATTGGGCCTGCCTGACGGTGAACCTCTCCAAGAGTGAGTTTGGGCATGCACATGTCACCTTCTTAGGGTATGTGGTGGGTCAAGGCCAGCTAGCTCCTGTCAGTGCCAAGGTGGAAGCCATCATACAATACCCCAGGCCTACCAGCAAGAAGGAGGTTATGCGGTTCAATGGCATGGCAGGATATTACTGCCGGTTCTGCTGCAACTTTGCCCAGGTATTGTCCCCTCTGACCGACCTCCTAAGCACCAAAAGAACCTTCCAGTGGACGGATGACTGCCAGAAGGCCTTCCTGTCCCTTAAAGTTCTACTCTCCAGTGCTCCTGTGCTACGTACACCCGATCAACACAAACCTTTCTACATCCATGTGGACGCCAGTGATGTTGGAGTGGGTGCTGTGCTATTACAGAAAATGAATGACGATGTCTTGCATCCCTTATGTTATTATTCCCAGATATTTAAGAGTAATAAAAAATCCTATGCAACCATAGAAAAGGAAGCATTGGGAATTGTCTTGGCTACAGAAAAGTTTGGAGTATTCTTATCGGGCAGCCCTCATGTGATTACAGTTTACACAGATCATAACCCTTTAGTATTCTTGGAAAAAGTTAAATTTAAAAATGCTCGTGTGTTGAGGTTGGCATTACAACCTTATAATATCTCTGTGCAACATATACGAGGAAAGGAAAATACCCTTGCAGATACTTTATCTCGTGTTTAATTTCTTGTCTGTTTCAGATCCATCGTATTTAGTATTAAGACAATTTGTTATGTATGTACAGTCGGCGGCAAAAGTCCTGTCGCCTCACTTGCTTCACCGAGGCACGCAATGTTCATAGACTCGAGATTATTAGGTGTAGAAAACATGCGTATTTCTCGAGTCCATGAACACTGTGCGTCTCGGTGAAGCAGGTTAGGCGACACGACTTCTGCCGCCGACTGTACTTCCAGTGTATTTTCTATGTATGTATATTTATGTATATGTATGTTACTTCTTTAGGAGTCATAACCTTTTTTTCCCCATTGGGTAAAAGATATTTTCTTGGGGGGGGGGGGTACCACGGATCCAGCCTAATTGGTAATGCTGTACCGTGTACTTGGGATCGCTGTACCGTGTACTTGGGAACACTGTTGTGGTTATTTGGCTATACTTTTGCAACTTCCCTGGCTGGCGCACGTTATGTGCTTATGATTTACTGTAAATTCATTCTTAGACTTAGAGTATGGTCAGGCTGTGATTAATTTAATGTTATTAATTCTATGCAAGCTATGTATATCCTGTAACTTAGCTAAATTATCCTGAAATGTTTTATATTCCTAGACTGAGAGTTTTCCCCAGGTTGGCGCCCGTTCTTCTCTGTTCCTTCCAGCCGGCAGCCACTCTCTCTCTCTGTTTGTCCCTCCTGGCGAAAACATCTCCTCCCCGCACTCCTGTTCAGTTCCTTGTTATGAGGTGCCCCTCGTGGTGCATCCACTCAGCCCGGCCCCATCCAGGTTTGTTGTGTCCTTGGTTAGAAATAGGAAGGCCATAGTCCAGTATGATTATGGGCCTATTAGGTAAATTCTATTATGTTGTGTGTCCCTTTTCCATTTGTACTATGAATATGTAAATAATGTAAGTACGTAAGTGTACTAGTGTTTCAGTTATTCCTCTCCAGACTCTTACCATAGCATCTTACCCTCATGTCCAAATATTCCCTCATAATAATGGCTATTCACTGGGATCTTAATTAATATATGATTAGACTTCATCACTCCTTCTCAGGGTTACAGAGGGTATTAAGCCCAGGGCCAGGGCTAAACCAGGGTTGGAAGTGATACAGGGTTGTTGCCATGGCGGTGGTGGTAGGTCAAGAGAGGTGACTCTGTGTACATGTGTGTGTGTGGAGAGAGAGAAAATGCTATTTGAGTCTCTTGTCATGTCAAGAGAGGTGACTCTGTGTGTGTGTGTATGTGGAGAGAGAGGAGAACAGCTGTGTCGTTTCAAGTGTCTGAGTGTCTTGTATCTGAGTTTGGCTGGTGTCCTGCCTTAATTGTTTGTAATCTGACCTTTTGTTCTTTCTATTCTAGTTGCCCTCTGCTTGTGTGTGTACACCGGTACCACGCCATCATATGCTACACGAATGTTCTTGAATATAGCCTACAGTATTTCAGTATTTAGACAGGAAAGCGAAACACGTATAGTATGATGCGGTCACACATTTTAAATTCGTAATAAACAAAGCAAAATACATAATTCTGGAACCCTGTGAGCGTGTACAAGCATTGGAGACTTGTGATATAGCTGACCATACATGATGCCACCAAACAACCTCTTTCAATTCACGTGACAAAGGTTTGAGGGCTTGGCAGCCTACATTTTTCTGACTATGTACAGTCGTGGTCAATGGTCAATAATATTCATCAATACTGTCATGACTCATGTAAAAGTTTTATAGTTTATCCTATTGTAGCATCATCTTACATGGCCGCTCCTATATTCCCTCCTTTGTACCCTGCCGCCATACATGGCCGCACCTTATTCCCGCCTGAGTCAACCCCAGAGAAGCGCCAGCACCAATCCGCTCCCGGATTTCATCCGGGATCGTACGATCACGTGACGATGCCGGGCGCCCCAACTGAATAAAAGGGCCGTACAGCCAGCACTCGGGCACTTCCACAATAGCTCTGGACCAAGAAGCACCTGCCCCTGCCTCGTACCTGCCGCTACCTGGACCAAGCCTCCCACCGTGTTCCCACCTTTACCACGAGAGTGCGTTTCAGTCCTACACAACTCTCCTGCAGCAACTACGGCCCTCTCACGATGCTACACGGCAGGCTTGCCTTCTATATTTACTTGTGTGTGTAACCCTGTACTTACCAATAAATTGTTACTGTGTATTCTAGAGTCTGTTCACCCGGGTAGTAACGCAATGGCTTCTTTGTCATTATAATTAATGACCCCGGCTTTCAGCTCTAATACTCTGGTACAAAAGGTAGTACACATATGCAGCTACACTAGTATACACTCCTCGATACACCACGTCACCAACGTTTCCCTACACTCCACACCTCACCTACTACGCCTCTACACCACCTTCGACGTATCCAGCGGCCAGTACATCCTCCTATACACTAAAGGTCTTTTTTTTCTATCTATCTATATATCTATCTATAGCTCTGACGCCTCGTTCCCTCTGGGAATTCCCTCCAAGGGGGTGGCCACGGCAGAAGTGTCTCCAGTTCTCCCTGTTCCAACACTCCCTCCTTACTTGGTCAAGCCCTCCTCTGCCCCTCACGTTTCTCTCCTTTACATACTCTTCCACTCTGTTCTGCCACCTAACCGGCAGTCTGCCTCTCACACCAGGTCCCACAACTTCACTTCCATACACCTTCTTTACAAACTCCTCGCCTTGCATTCTCTCAGCACAGACGTCCACCAGATATTCACCATTCTCATTCACTCCTTCCACACCCCATTTACCAACAATACTTCCTACTCTCTCATTTCCTACTTTTCCATTAATATCTCCCATCATTACAATCCTCCTCCCAATCTCAAACTTCCTCAAACACCCATTCAGCTTCTCCCAGAAATCTCTCATTTTCTCTTTCCCTGACTTATTCCTCTCATTCACAGGTGCATACGCACACACCCATGCATACTTAACCAATCCAATCTTTCCTGTCATCCATGCCACTCTCATCCCACACCATCCATGTCCATCTACTCTCTTCCATACCCTTGGCGATACCAGAACTGCACACCCCTTCCTCCCTCTTCCTTTACACTTCTCACTTATTCCTGTCCACACTACACCTCCCTCCATTCCCTCCCACATCACACTCTCTCCTCCAGCCTCACACTCCTTCACTCCCCATCCTCTCATGTGCGTCTCTGTCACTCCCATCACATCCACACCTCCATTCTTAAAATATTCAATTATTTCTCGCCTCTTCGTCCTTTCAACCATCCCATTCACATTCACTGCTACTACTCTCATGCACCCCCCCTTCCTCCACAGAGAAACCAGGAGATCCCGCCCCCCCGCCCGCAGCCATATCTGTCCACTCCACTGGGGGGCCGCTGATGGCTGGCAAGGCCAATGCTGTGCTCATTCCCGGAGGGACACGAGCCGTCAGCATTAACAAAAAAAAAAGGGTCACACTGATGTGTTTTTTTTACACAAACATTGTACATTTTTACCTTCCCTGTGCTTGTATTTTGATTGTACCTAGTGTTCTCTCCCTCCCACATTTCTCACCATAACATAACATTCCCGCATACTTCCATTTTTTCGGCCCCTTTTGTTTTCCCCCTGTCTTTCGGCCACTTTTCTAAGTACTAACCCCTACCAGCCACCCCGCTTCTTCTCACTTTTCCTTCCCTCACCCCACGTGATTCCCCAACCACGTCCCTTGCGTGTCCTTAATTCCCCAAGTATTTTTTTTATTTCCCACCCTTACTACCCCTTGTACACCCCGTATTTTTGCCCCAGTCACTTTCCCCATCACGTGTGTCCCCGCCATCCACCACTTTGTGCCCAGTAACCTCCCAGCAAATTCTTTCCCCACCAACCAGTACGTTAATTAGTCATTCCCTTATCCTCCCCACTAAAGTACGTCCCGACCCCACGTGTTTTACCCTCTCCCACCATCTTGCCTGTCCTCCTTGTGTGCCCCTCATCCCACTTTTTCTCCCCTACCCTAGCTTATTTATATCCCCCCACTAATACCTATCGCCCCCATTTTCGTCCTATCCACACATAGCCCAAACACTACCCTATCTTTACTTACCCCTCGACTCCTACGCCACGTGCTACGCTCATGTACCTAACAACTACCTACTCTACGTGCCACGTGCTACGCTCACATACCCAACTACTACCTACGCTACGTGCCACGCTACTCTATGCGTACGTGCCCAACAACTACCTCATCTACGTGCTACTATCTCCTCCTCCTGCAACAGTACTTAAAGACCTCAGCGACATGCTGATCATCTCCTGCAACTCACCAGGTACACACACTACCTCATTTTGTGTCATTTTCATACCCACCCCAGTGCTACCCTGTACCCCAATTTTGTATTAATCTCCCGTTGTGCCCGTCTCTTCGCCACGTTTTTCTGTTTCCCATGTCCCCAACTCAACCCCCTCTTTGTTCGTGTACCCCTGCCCTCTCCTTTCTTCTCCTTACTCCATCCCCTGTGTTCCACCTATCTTTCTGCACCCGCGCTCTCTCCCTCTCCCCACCCACGCTCCCATTCTCTGACCCACTTCCGTCCCCCCTTCGACCGTTCCGTTTTCTGTGTTCCGCCACCCACTGCCTATCCTGCATTTCCTCCATTCCTTACCCCCGTGGCAATTCTTTCTCTCACCCTAAGTTTCCGCTCGTTTCAATACCTCCACGCAACCCCCACACACTACCCACACACCACGTCCCCAGTGTCCTAGCCCTCCCCTAATATTCGTAGACTGTAAGGACCCCCTTACACACCACTACACTTTCACTCATCGCCATGGCGACCCCAACAGACACCACACTCTTCAATTACAACATTTCTCTCCCACACGTCTCTACCTCTCCGTCACAAGCCACTGTCCAACCCGCCACAATACACGTGCCCTACACTCCCCCATTTAATTATGATGTCCACGCCTGGTTCCTCCACCTGGAGGCGGTTTGGCGTGGGCAAACCTTCACCCAGCATCAAAAATACCAATCCATCATTCGTGCACTCCCGTACGAGGTCTTCTCTTCACTTTCCCCACTAAAATCCACCTTCAACTAAGACATGCTATACGACGAACTTAAGGCCGCCATCATCTCATCCCACGGCATGACTCCTCAACAATACCTACAGGCCTTGGAGGACGTGCAGCTGGAGGGGCGCCGCCCGTCTGAGTTGTTGCGGCATATGCAGCAACTCAACGAAAAAGCTGCTACGCCCTTCAACGATGATGTCCTCAAAGGTAGGCATGCCAAGCTTCTTCCATACTGCACTGTAAAGTAATAAGGCACTTCTTATTATTAGTAAATAAGCTCCTAAACAATAAGTTTGATTTTTTTAAATACAAGTTGAAATGTACTATTGTTACTTAAGAATTATTGCATGTCTAATTTGTATAGTACAATAATTGTAAATCTCTCTAAATAATCTCATGAAAACCTTAATTATTTATGACCCAGGTACCCATATTATAATAGTAACACTATATATATTATCTATCATTCTAAAACCCTGATGTCTTCCTATGCTTATGGGAACTCTCCCAAAGTGGTTGGCCACTGAAGAAGAGATTCCAATTCTCCCTGTTCAAAAGCTTTTTCCTTCCTTTCTCAGGCCCTCCCTTTTTACCCACATTTTTCTTTCTCACGTAATGTACACTATTCTTCCGCCTTAATTACCCATCAGACCCTTCAAGTTCACTCCTATCTTTATACATTCCCTGTCTTGGATTCTCTCCACTTGTCAAAGCCACTTCAAATACAGTACAGGGTATTATATTTCACCCTATCAATCACTCCACACTCATCTGCCAGGAGCACATTGTCATCTGAACCATGATCTGTTGATTGCTTTTAATCTACTTCCTGATCTTTTCACAGGGAGCAGTACCTGCCAATAGCAATATTAGAAGGTCAAGTACATGTTGGTCTTTCTCACACTCAACTACACACCCTTGCCACAAGCAAAGATCAGTGTGTAAAGACCTCACGCAGAGACTTTCCATACGTGCTGGCAAAGGTAGGATGATATGTGTACTGTACTGGTTTTAGGAAAAACAATACTGACAGAATTGTGGATACAGCTAATTTTGGTATAATATTTTGAACAAGCTGACAAGTTTCATATGATTATGGTAAATTTTCAATCACTGTAATATTGAGCGAGTATACTGATGAAATAGTGCTGTATTTTCATTGCAATTAGGCATGAAAAAGTATGGAAAATTGGCAATGGTTCTTATAAGGACTGGCATCCCACAGGGCTTGAATGGGGGAACAACAGTCTCAGGTACCATGCTAATCGCCCACAAGGCCAACATTCCCATATTTGTGATGGGTGGAATCAGGGGAGTACACAGGGGCGGGGAGAAATCCATGGACGTGTCTGCAGACCTGATGGAGCTGGGCCGTACCCCAGTTGCATATTATCCAAGTCTGGAAGGGTATATGTCAGTGTTTGATTTGGTTAGGTTAGGTTAGGTCAGGTTAGATAATGGTCATATAAAGTAAAATAAGCTGGGAAAGAGAATGAAACTATTTCAAAGATTATCCCATGGTTGGTTTTATCGTTATAACCCAAACGTTATTCTCCTTCCAACCGCCGCGATTTTGGCCCAGCAGTAAGCGGTAGCCCGCCAGACTTGGATAATATGCACCCCGGTTACTGTGGTGGCAGCTGGAGTGAAGAGCATCCTTGATATTGGCAGGACACTTGAATACCTGGAGACACAAGGTCGGTCAGGAATCTGGAGTACTATACTGTACTTTGAACCTTAGGTCATGTTGGGGTTTGGAGTATTGTACTGTATTGGATCTGGAAGTACTGTACAAGGCCTGTAATGGTCCTTGAGTATGGTAACTAGAGAGAGACCTTTTTGTTGGGTCTGAAAATACGAAGTCATGAAGGAAAGCTTTGGAGTAACTGGGAACATGAAATCAGGGTTGGGAGTGTGTGTGTGTCAGTGCTAACATTTGGCGGATAATTAGTGGGTATGTTTGTTGGTGTGAATACATTTAGTTATGAAAAGATTTGCGACTAAACATTTTCACACTTTCCTTTTAGCATAGGTATGTATGACTGTTAAATATTTCCATTATATCAGGTGTGGGCATAACAAATGAATGGTCACCAAAATCTCCATGGCCATTCCCTTGGGAATTAGTTCATCTGACAATTTATGTAGATTTGTGTGGGATGTTCATTAAAATTTTTACCATTTTCTACAGGTGTGTGTGTGACAGTGTTAGGGGACAGCACAAAATTCCCAGATTTCTTCACCTCAGACAGCGGATACGATACCCCAAGTTGTGTAGAGTCGACAGCTGAAGTGGCAGCCATGATGGTAAAGAGAGCAGAGCTTGGGCTGGACTCAGGCATGCTAGTGGCCGTACCTATACCACAACAGTACCAGGCAGAGGGATTGGTCATTTCTCAAGCAATTGGTGAGATGTCTATCAACCATTTTAATATCCTTAGACAATGACTGATGATTTGCAGTCTTGCACTGTTATATTTTTGTTAGAAACAGGATGATTTAATTGTCAGTGAAACACTTTTGATATTTAGAGATGAAAAATGATTGAAATCAGTCTATAAACAAGAGGTTGAATCTTTCATAATACTATGTACAATACTTGGATAAATGCAGGATGATTTACAAGTCACACGAAAGCTCTAGTCCTGTAAACATTAAGCATTAGAGCTCTTACCAAATGACAAATGCAGAAAACAAAAATATTATTTGTGATTTCACCTTTCATTTCCTCCTGAAAGTCCTTGATAATATCAATTTCTTCTCACATGTAATATTACATTATTAGCCACTATAATATTAGTACTATAGTTGGTTTTTAATTGGTTCCTTCCTGGCAACAGCATCGTTACTGTCAAGTATGTTGTCAGAAACGGGCCTATACCAATACACCTTTTTTAACTGAGACTGATACAGATACTATGATGCTATCAAATGGCCAATGCTTGCCGATACCAGTACCAATATTGATGCTTTTATATGCACATATTTAGTACTTCATGTCTCTGATGTCTGGCCTTATTCAAATTTTGAAGCCATTGACTGGTTCAGTGCTAACCTTATTGTTTCAAACACACTTTAGCTGTATAAAACACTTATTTTAGGAGATGCTGGTAATCTACTATATAAAGAGCAGATTCTGTCTGTCTGTCAGGTTGTACTAAGAAGTCTTTCTCCATTTGCAAGTTACAGAAATAGAGTTCAACAATGTCTTGTGTCATGCAAAACATGTTGGAGGATGTATTCCATGTGGCAAACAACTAAAAGGTAATACTGCATGCAACTGCCTGTCTAACGTATCAAACCTTTGGGTAAATGCATTATCACAGCTTCAGAGCATAATTGTCGAGTGGTTACACAAGCCAACTGAATTAGACAACAAACTATCCAAGCAGTTGCAGCCTCACCTCTGTTCTTTCATGCACCTTCTATCCTATATAATAATTCTACAATACACTTTGCATTCTATTTTTAATAGGGATTTACAATACTTCTTTAGTTTTTACACTTCACTCCTCCTTATACAGTTCAGATGTATTTGTATATGGATACAATCATTGCCTTTTGTTAGTTGTCAGGTACAATCCCCAGCCTAACATTACAATATTCCCAAACACCTTGTTTTACAGTATGTACAATAACCACATCCAACTGTCATACAGCGCAGTACATGATCTGTACATAAGTGTTATAAATAACATTACATAATTTAAACACAGGTTACAAGATTGTCCAAAATCTTTTGTGTGTGTGCTCACACAGTTCTGCAAAGTTAAAGAGTATATTATATTAACAGAGACTGCTGTGAAGGAAGCAGTGTCATCAGTCAGAGGAAGAGATGTTACACCATATATCTTGCAGAGAGTCTCTGAAATTACCCAAGGCCAAAGTCTTGAGGCCAGTATCCTTTTTTCAGTTGTTTTTTCTTTTCCAGTTTGTAGGACAAAATTTACAATAAATACATTTAGTTACATATTTGACTAGCTTTGATGTCATACTACTCTTCTCCATGAATTCGGTTTGCTTCTTTGAAAAGCCCTTTCCAAAAGACTGTGCCATATTGCCTACTCCTGCTTCACTGAATGTATCATAATGGGGATAATGCAAAAGGTTGCATACTATGTCACTATAGCAATAAGTAGTCCTATACCATTTGTTGTTGCTGTATGAAGTACCAGTAACAAAACATACTTTGCAATACTGGTTATATTCTCTTTTCTATTAACTCATCCTACCTAGATATTGCACTAATTGAGAACAATGCCAACGTGGGTGCCAGGATTGCTGCAGAGTATGTTGAAATGCAGTTACCATCACGAAGGTGGGACCCAAATATCTGCTTCACATAAAAACTGAAACTACTATGTTTATTACTTAAGACTAAATTTTCATTGTACTGAACTGTTCTGAATTTCTCAGCAGTATATTTGTATTTCGTTTCCATACTTTATCTTATATGATATTGTTAAATTTTATTTGTGTAGAAATCTTAGTGGAATTATTAACCCCTGAGTGTGGAATCTTCCCATGTGCTAAGTTCAGTAATATGATGTGGTATTGATAAACAAAAATTAATTAATAATTGCTGTCCTAAAATGGTCAAATAGTTAAGAGGAACAATTAACCTTCACTGGTTCTGGCATGGCAGCATCTTCCTCTTGTGGCCACCCCTTCAAAGGTAGCCAACTCAGGAGAAGGATAACCTCGGGGGCCAAACTGACACAAAAACATATATGAATGTAAATTCAAACCTATACAAATACTGTAGTACTCACTTTTCTACAGATGTATGCACTGTACACAATGTAGTTAGGAGTTATTAAATAGCAGGGATAAGAAAAGAACTTTTTAAGGCAATTGTAGTTAGCATTTGTGGTGCCCACATGCATGCCTGTACAGTGCTCTGTAGTGTTTTGCTCCAACATTTCTACCCACATGCCTCCCTTTTCTCACTTGTACTGTATTCTTCAACATTCCATCTGTAGCATAGACCACCACAAATTTCTGCACACAGTTCTAATTGATCGTTGTAGTTCAGAGAGTTATTTCAGACTTTTCCTTTCCAGCTTTGTCATCCTCTTCAACAATGCTCCGGGTCAAAACAAGTTCGTCATTGGTCGCAACAAGGCAGAGAAAGTTAAGTTCCTTGCTCCGAATATAACATCCCTGCTGAAACCACTTGATCAGGAAGTTATATAAAAATTCAAGATGGTTTGCCAACAAAGGTGTTATCAATAGTTAGCAGTTGCAATAGACGCAGTAGAGGAACTTTGCCAGCTACAAGAAGAGGAAGAGGAGGTGGAGGAGGACAGCAATGACAGTGACACTAGCCAATGACAGTAACATTGCCAGAAGTAAACAAACATGGGATACGTAGGTGGCAATGTAAGTAGATATGTTACATTTACTGATAGAGTGAGTAGATACACTGACAACAAAAAGGACCAAGATATTGTCAGCAAATTAGAAACAGTAACAGTTGATTCTTCGAGTGTATAGTCGTGGCACATAGTCCTTGACCAGGGTGTAAGGGGAAGTCTGTTTGAGGACTATGTGCCACGACTGTATACATAGAAACAGACAATGCGTGGTAGAGTATGGTGAAACTTGTATACTGAACAGTTCAATGACAAAATCTTACCCTCTTAATTGTTCTAGCAACATGGTATTTAATAAAACTGAGAAAAATGTTATGTAAAGATACTGTATATAGATACACTGATTATACAGATGGTAAGAACAGTGAGGAAGGAAGGGATTTAAAATACGAACAGTAAGGGAGGGAGGAAGGGAGAGACTATAGTGAGGAAAGGAAGGAAGGGATTTAGAAAATAAACAGTGAGGAAGGAAGGAAGGGATTTAGAATACGAACAAGAAGGAAGGGAGAAACTAGAGTGAGGAAAGGAAGGAAGGAAGGGAGGGACTTAGAATACAATCACTATAGTCCTTCCTGTGATGGAGATACTGTACCGTACAATCGGATACCATAGTCTATAGCTCACCCGAGTCGAAGCCCGAGATCTGAAGCAGGCAGCTTATGTACAACCACAATCAAATAACCACCAACACTTTTTTAATCGTGCAAATAAATCAGTATCATATCAAAATATAATCATACAACACCTTTTGTCAACTTAACCCCCTCAATAATTATTATTATGAGGAGCTGCAAAATCATACATACATGCGTTGTTCTTTATTACAAAGATTTTTTCTACCATGGAAGGAAAGTGTCGGTGGATAGGCTATTTGATTGTGGCTGTACGACAGCCCACCCAAACCATCACGAAGCTACACACACACACACAGCCCACCCAAACCATCTCGAGGCTATATACACACACACACAATCACAAGGCTACACACACACACACATCTCGAACCCGTGGAGGCCATGGGTGCACGGCTGTCATCCAGAAACCACCTGCTTTGACTCATGTGGGCTAGAGACTATATGGTATCCAAGTGTCCATAAGCTGCCTGCTTCAGATCTCGGGCTTCGACTCGGGTGAGCTATAGACTATGGTATCCGATTGTACGGTACAGTATCTCCATCACAGGAAGGACTATAGTGATTGTATCCTAAGTCCCTCCCTTCCTTCCTTCCTTCCTTTCCTCACTCTAGTTTCTCCCTTCCTTCCTTCCTTCCTATTCGTATTCTAAATGTGGCCATATATACTCATATTTTACTTGCCCTTTCTACTTGCTCAACTGTATGTACAGCCGGCAGCATAATTTCGCGTCCATCTCATGTACTTAATAATGCTATTATTGGTAAAGTGGAACCAGCACAGCTGGATTGCTATAGAACACACCTCTTCTCCAGCCCAGGCCCGTGTAGGCTTATTTCTGGGCTAGAAGGGTCTATTCCGTGAAGATCATCAGAAGTAAATATAGAAATTCAAATCTGGCGCTGTACTGATATGGGAGCCACCTGGTGGTGGCCTCTAGAGGTAGTGACCCACTTGTGCTGGCGGGGTGAGATTCTCGGTCACTTGTTCGCGGAACACCAGGCTGACAACATCAATGATCCTTCACCTTCGCTCTGGTATGTGTTGCCCGTGTTCCTGCTAGTGTTTGTGTTTACGTGGTTTTTCCAGTGTCTAGTGGCGTGCCTGCTCTGCAGATGTGTGTGAGGTTGCATGGGGTTGTTTGATTTAGGCAGTTTTAGTGTTTTTTTCCCTCTCCTTTGGGGCTTTCGGGGTCTGTTATTTCCCCGCTTCCCGTGGGGTTAGCTTTTTCCTTGGGGTTTTCATTTCCCCTGTGCTTTGCCACTAGTTCACTTTCCTTAGTGTTACGGGGCCGTGTTACATTGTGCGTGTGTTTTTTTCCCCCACGTGGGGCCCTTACCTCCCCACGTGGTTCCCCTCGGCTAAGGGTTACGACCCTTTGGCGTGTAGTGTGTGCCGCCCCTGGGCTGAGTTGTGTCACGTGGCTTCTGCCTCTGCTCGCCCTAAGCTTCCTGCCCTTGCTTCTCTACGCACGGCGTGGACGAGGGCGAGGATGGCGTACAAGTGAGACGGGTCCTCCTTGACTTGGGCAGACCCTGGTTTTGGGGCCGAACTGGGTCTCTCCAGATCTCGGTACCCTTCCACATGCCTCTCGGAGTCACAGGGGATCGAGCCCTTAGCACCCCGAGAGGCTACGTCTCCTTCCCTAGATGGTTCTCTGACTCCCTTCCGTGGTTTTCCACCACTCCCGGAAGCGAGCGAGACCGCCGCGCTGGCACCCCCGGCAACCTCACTGGTACCAGGTCCAAGCAGAGAAGCTACTGCTTCATCTTCCCCAAAGGCACGCTCTTCGAGCCGCTCGCGGGGGCGCAAGCACTCAAAGAAAAGGTCTCACCCCTCCAAGAGGACCCGGACTCGCCGTCGCACCCCATCCCCTTCGTCATCGTCTACCGCCTCTTCCTCCTCATCGGTGGGTCTCCCTTGCCTGTGCGCAAGCCCCACAAGGCTAAGCGGGCGGGTATGAGCCCTTTGGTGAGGAAGATGGCGCGCGTCCTGCGCACACTTCTCCCTGCTGTTTTCCTGGACTTTATTCAACCTCCTGTGGCCCCCCTCCCCTACTACTTCGGTGGTGGTGGGGGAACCCGTTCCTGAACCTGCCCTTCTTCCTCTCCCTGCTGTGTTGCTGGCGAAGGGCCCGGGATCACCCGGGGAATGTGGGGGTGTTCCCGAGCCCCCACTCTCCCCGGGCCCCGAGTTCGTCGCTGGTGCCGTAGCGGAAGACCCATCTACCTCCTGTCCTCCTTCTCCTTCACCCCCTTCAGGAGATGACTCCTACCTTCCCTACTCTTGGGCCTTCCTCCCCTCCTCCTGGACTCATTCTTCCGAGGAGGGCAGACTGGTTGCATGGTCTCCTGACACTTCGCACCCACACCAGACGTGTGGGTGTGAAGGGATGACGTCCTGGCGAAGTAGGGAGTGGACGCGTCGGGCGAGTCCATCCCCTTCTACAAGGCCCGCCCTATCTCCGCTCCTGTGCCAGCAGCGTCGAAGGTCTCCACGGCAGCTACCTTGGATGCGATGGGCTTCCTGGTGGAGAATAGTAAGCTCATCTTGTCCCAGGCCTGGAAGATTGACCGCTCCTCTGAGAACACTGCTCTCTTCCTGGCCTCGGATGTCTATTTTCCAGGGGATAAAGGTGATGGGGACCTGGACACTCCAGCCCTTCTCCTGAAGTCCCTGGACCACCAGAGGCCCTCTGCCTCCAGGAAACCCCCTCCCCCTTCCTTCCCAGTCATTCTTCCTCCGTCTCGTGCCCTTGCTGGCCTGAGGGAATGTCTGTGGAAGACGGGAAGGAGCCGCCGGTCCCCTTCCTACTGAAGGAGCCTGACGGCAAACTGAGACAGGCAGAGGCGGCTGCCCGGCAGGAGTTGTCACACATCATCTCCACCGGTGCAGCCATTTTGCTCCTGTGGGACTGCCTCAGGAGCCTCACCTCCTCTTTCCACGAGCTGTCTGGCCTTGAACTATCGTAAGTATCCTGTTTTTACTGTGTTCTTTGGGTGATTATATTAGAGGGCGTGGGGTTGTTTACATAACCTACACAGGCCTCTAACCTTTGTGTTCTTAGGGTTTTGTTTTTTCTCCCCTACAGTGACGCCCTGATGTCCATGACTACCGTTGCGGAGGGCGTCGGAGCCATGGCAACCCATGACATGCGGGAGGCAGCCAGGACCTTTTCACCAGGCAGCTGCCAAGTCCGCCCTGGAGATGGCGCAGCGGGGCATGGTGCGAGCTTCCCCCCTGTCCCCAGCGTTATTCGACCAGGCAGCTACGGACTCTGTGTTCTCGTCCCTCCCGGTAGTCGTCAACCTGCTAAAACAACCAACATCCAAGTGAGTTCCCTTGACTAGTTGTCGATTTGGGGGGGGTTTTTGTCACAGACTGTTATACTATTGTACAGGGGGAAACGAGACGGCGGGAGGTTTGTCCCAACCTCACCCCTTTCGTGTGTTTTCCCCGGAGTTTTCTCTCCTCTAATTGTTCTGTTTGTCCATAGGCCACACGCCCCACAGCCAGCCAGACCGTCCTTCCAGCCTCGCAGGCCCTCCCAGCCTATGAGACAGCCAAGGCCCTCCTACCCTGCCCCTCCACAGCAGCCCCCCAGGTTCCACTAGCGGGGCCAGCAGCCCTTTCATGGGAGGAAACAGGGCTCCAAGCCCTACAACAAGACCAAGCCCTCCACCTCCCAGAAGGACGGCGCCACCTGAGGGTCCTGCCCGAGGGTATCTCACGGGTTGGTCCCCCGCCTGGCCCACCCACGATTGGGCAGCGAGGGTAGTGCGACAGGGCCTCACCTGGCCATAGATTTCAGTTCCGGTGAGTTGTTGTTACTGTCACTTTCCCTGTTGTGAAATTTTGACTTATTTCCTAACATTGTTCCACCTTCGTGTGGTCCCTCCCCCTTTGGTGTAATTTTCCCCTGTGGGGCCTGAGCTGGTTGTCTCTACATCCTTCTGACACATTGCCTCTTACTTACAGCCACTACGTCTCCCTCCTGCATCCTCCAAGGTGTCACCCTCGGTCGTCCCTCACGTAAGAGAGATGGGGGAAAAAGGGGTAGTGGAGCGGGCGACGGGGAGGGTTTTCTTGTCCCACCTGTTCACGGTACCCAAGAAAGACCTGGGAAAGACGAGATTGGTGATGGACCTGAGCAAGCTAAACAAATTCTTGAAGCCCCTACACTTCAAGATAGTTTCGGTTGCTCAGGTCCGTACAGTTCTCCGAAAGGGGGACTGGTTAGCGTCCCTGGACCTCCAGGACGCGTACTGGCACATCCCGATCCACCCTCGGTTTCACCGCTTTCTGGCATTCTGGCGTTTCAGTTCACCAGGCTCCCTTTCGGTCTCTCGCTTGCCCCTTGGGTCTTCACCAAGCTCGTGAGGGTGGTGGTAGCCCACCTGGCGGAGGCAGGTGTCTCCACTCTCATGTACCTGGATGATTGGTTGATACATGCCCCCACCAGGGAGCAGGTAGCAAACAACGTCAGGGTAGCGTGGGGGGTGCTAGAGGAAATGGGATTCCTCCTCAATGTTCCCAAGTCCTCTCTCATCCTCCTTACCCTTTGGCCAGCGCAGCCGTGGTTTGGAGAGTTGTCCCGGTGGTGCCCTCATCCTCTTCAATTGGGGTCGGCGTGCCTCTCCAGCACCCTGTCTGCACCACTCCAAGCGTCACTGAGACTACACGCTTGGATTTTCTACGGGGGGTCCTCAGCAAACGTTTCACTCAGGAGACAGTGGGCAAGATGCTGACGGCTCATCGTCAGTCCTCGGTGCGGCAATATGAATCGTGCTGGAAGATATTCCAAGACTACTTACGACGACACAGCTCCATGCTTATCTCGGAGGATACAGTCTTGGAATTTCTCAGGTGGCTCGCCGACTCCACCAACAGGGCCCCGGCAACGGTGCTAGTGCATCACAGAGCCCAGTCTGATCCCCTCCTCCTAGGTTTCAATATTAAGGTTCCTGAGAGGCCCCTCTCTCTTCTGAGGATGGGGATTCGGGCAGGGACAGCACCTCACCGGGCCCAGACACTGTCTTGGTCCCTTCACCGTGTCCTCACCTTCCTGACCTTCGAGGGGGTCCCTCTGGAAGTGAGCCACCTCCTCCAGAAGTCTTTCTTCCTGCTCGCCTTAGCTACAGGGTACAAAGCCTCTCAACTGGCAGCCCTTACCTGCCATCAAGCCTTCTCCTCTGTAAGTCCTAACTATTCATCTTTAACTGTCTACCCCTCTCCTACTTTCTTAGCTACGAACGAGCAGGCAGACGACAGGATTGGCCCCCTCAGAATACCCTCCTTCCTGAGGGATGGAGGTTTCCACCCACTCTGTCCAGTCCACGCCTTCACATCCTATGTGGAGGCTATGAGAGAGGCGTTGCCGGACCACCTGTTCTACAACTCCAGGTCTGGTAATCCTCTTCCCCCTAGGTCCATCGCTCGCCTCCTCTGCCGAGTGAGCGAAAACGGGGATTCCGGACACGCTCCTAAGGCTCACAGCATTCGGGGAGTGGCCGCCTTCCTCAGGACTCACTCGGTGGAGAAAGTACGGGATCTGGGGGGCTGGGCATCTACCTCCTCCTTCAGGACGAGGTACCTGTTCCACTTGGTCACTCCCACCACCCCTTGTGTGGGGATGGGGACTCCTCCCGTCGTACCACACCCTGTCCCAACACCAGGTAGGGGAGGTCCGAAGAAAAAGAGGGGGGGGGAGGGGGTGCCCGAGGGGCAAAGGTCGGGCTAGGTAATCCTAGATACCTTACCTCCATTATCACCCCATGTGTCATATCCATTCTGTACATTTTCATGCTCATCCCCTATCATTCATGTTGTACATAAGGTGGTATGCAAAAATAAACTACATAAATGGAATTTAGTATTTATTTTTCCTCTGGATGAAACTAGTGGTGACTTATTTCCTATGTCCATGTAGGGCGGAGACACAATAAATTACATTGTTATGGCATTGTTGCTTTTCCTTCCTCCTGATGGTTGACTTCTTACCTGGTACTTATACCTGTACCGGTTAAATTACATATAATATACCTACATGTAAGGTAGCGAATCATACACCATGTACCTCACATGATCGCTCAAACTAGCTGACCTAGACATAAACGGGTCCGAGACAAGACATCCCTAGCATGGGAACCAAGCTGTCTCAGCAGTTAGTGACGTCACAAGTCACACAGAGAGCTCCTTACTGTACCTCCCATACGGCAGTATGCTAGAGATAACCAATCGCTACACAAGGTGTCTCATAGCTATATCTCTCTCTCTTTAAAGTTATCTCCTAAGTCTAACTTAACCCTTTTGTAAATCTGTACTACTACTTGGGTTATTAATAAAATCTTGTTAAACACTGAACAAGGCTTGCTAACTCTCCATACCATAACAATCACATAACCTATTCTAAAAATATACTCCGAAGAGACAACAGCCAGCCAAGCAGCCGCGACATCAACAACAGACTTGTGTAAGTGACCCCCGCTCGCACTAACACATACCTACGGCTATAGCCTAGGATGAGGATTAATAGAGGGGGGGGGGGGGGGGTTTTCCCGACCCTCTTACCTCGTGTCTCGGGTCTGGATATAAAGACTTAAAAAAAATAAAAATAATATAAAACAAAGTTTTTCTAAACTTTCATTCTTAAAGGCGGATTACATTTATCCTCCCCGCTCTGGGTCTAAGGGCAGGACCACTCTTCATTCTGGGGATGAATGGCTCCGCCTTACCTCCCACCTACTGCATCGCATGCATAGCAATTCAGCTGTGCTGGTTCCACTTTACCAATAATAGTGCATTTATCGCGGCATTGTATTTATTGGTCGTGGAACCAGCACAGCTTTTACTGTCCCACCCGCCTCCCGATGTGGCAGCCATTCTCCTTCAGTTCTCATTTAAGTGACCGAGCGTCTCACCCCGTTAGCCCAAGCGGGTCACTACCTCTTGAGGCCACCACCAGGTGGCTCCCATATCAGTACAGTGCCAGATTTGAATTTCTATATTTACTTCTGATGATCTTCACGGAATAGACCCTTCTAGCCCAGAAATAAGCCTACACGGGCCTGAGCTGGAGAAGGGGTGTGTGCTATAGCAATCCAGCTATGCTGGTTCCACAACCAATAAATACAATTTAAGCGGCTGAAAGCCGCGACAAATGCACTAATATGACCAGATAGTTGGATTCTGAACCAGATTTTATTTCAACAACATACGTAATTAACCATATGAGAACTATATCTGTCATCTCTACATTAAAATTGTATTACAATATCACTGTAGCTAATACATACGGAGATGGAAATGAAGCGAACTTATGCTGCCGACTGTACAATGTATTATAATTAATGTATTTACCTTCTTTACAGGGTGCATGTAATGAAAGTATGATATTGACATGAATTAAGGGGTGGTACTCTTTTTGGTGGATTGGAAGTTCTCTTGATTCCTCCAAACTATGCCACAAAACAGATCCCCTATAAGTAATATTGAGGGGTGTCTGTTTTCTGGCATAGTCTGGAAGAATGAGTAGCATGAAGTGAAGGGTGAAGTGAATAGCATGAGGTGAAGGGTGAAGTGAATAACATGAGGTGAAGGGTGAAGTGAATAACATGAGGTGAAGGGTGAAGAGACTGGCTTGTGTGTGTGTGTGTGTTTTGGTGTTGAGGTGAAGTGAAGAGCATGTATGCGTGGGTAGGTGTTGACTTGAACTTGGGTATAAAGCTACAGAAAGCCCATGTCCAGGGTCAGAATATTAAAAAAAGACCACTCCTATTACCAGATCATTTTAAATAGCAGAAACAAACACACATCCTCCAGGGGTCAATTCATTCCATTACCACATGTGAGGCTCAGCTGAAGCATATGATGGTGCTAAGCCTAAGTGGGTTTTTATCATCTCTGAACGGTGATTTCCCTAAGAAACCAATCGGTATATTTTTATGATAGAAATATTGTGGTAGCCTACTGCCCAGTACATCCCCAGCAGTGAAAATCATGGCAGAAGAAATTCCAGATTGATTACTGTATTCCACACACCTATTCTGTTATTGTTAAGTTATTCATCCTCCTTTTCCCACTTACTTTCCTGTATATCTTCTATTAACCTGATAATGATGCTGTGATGATAAAAAACCATAACTATCTAAAGCTAAATGAAGACAATGGCCAGTACCTTCACTTTATAGACACTACATAAGTCCATTGTGGAAGCATTGTCATTACCTAGTACTGTATAAGATTTTTCACTTATATGGTGCCGTAAGCTTCTTTTCCACCATTCTCCAGATCAGCTCCAGATCTGGGCTCCAAAGCTCGGACAGGACTCACCACCACAGCTGCTGCTATATCACTACACCCGTCAACTTCTACACCTCTACCACCACCACCCATGTCAGCCATTCCAAAGTACCACATCTGTCACCACCACTCGTGTCAGCCATTCCCAAACCACTAAACCTGTCATTATTGGTAAAGTGGAACCAGCACAGCTGGATTGCTAGGCCTATTTCCGGGCTAGAAGGGTATATTCCGTGGAGGTTTCTGATTCCTTCTGACCATGCTATGAAACAAACAAACAAGCTCCTTCTATATGTGAGAGAGAGAGAGAGAGAGAGAGAGAGAGAATGTGTGTGTGTTTCGGGGCAATATTTGAAGGACTCATTTACCTCCAAATTTTCTGACTACAACACACACAGGGTCCTTAACTACTAGTAGTGGTAGTAGTAGTAGTGGTAGTGGTAGGCTGCTTCTTTTTCTTCTCTTCCTCGTACTGGTAGTGAAGATCCTTACTGTCCTCTTCTGAGATTTTGGTACAGCCTTCCTTGGTGATCTTGTACATTGTGGAAAAAAAAAAAAAAAAAATATATATATATAAACATGATTTTGTAACATATGGTACACTGTGAAATAAAAAAAAATATATATAAAAACAAAACATGATTTTGTAAGATGTGGTACACTGTGGAAAAAAATAAATATAGAAAGATGATTTTGTAAGATATGAGTACAGTGTGAAATAAAAAAAAATATAAAGATGATTTTGTAAGATATGAGTAGTGTGGAATAAAAAAATATAAAAAGATAATTATAAGATGAGTACAGTGTGGAATAAAAAAAAATATAAAGATGATTTTGTAAGATGTGGTACACTGTGAAAAAAAAAAAATATATATATATATAAATGATTTATAAGATATGAGTACAGTGAGGAATATTAATCTTTGTACTCTATCAAAAAGGGAAAGAGATAGATACACAAGGAAAGAAATGGAGATCAATAGATAGACAGATAGAAAGAGAGAGAGATAAACACACATACACACACAAAGAAAAAGAAGAAAAAATGGTTCAACGCACGCACAAGGAAGGAAAGAGATAGTCAGATACACAGAGAATAAAACACACAGATAGACAGCTACAGATAGATAGATAGACAGACAGAGACACACACACAAGGAAGGAGAGAGAGAGATAGTTGAATAGAGAGATTAAAACACACAGACAGCAAGATAGATAGATAGATAGACAGACAGACACACAAAGAAGGAAGGAAAAAGATAGTTGGATACAGAGAATAAAACAGACAGACAGACAGACAGATAGATAGATAGACAGACAGACACACACACAAGGAAGGAAGGAAAGAGAGAGATAGATAGTCAGATACACACACACAAGGAAAGAGATAGATAGATAAATAGACACACACAGAAGGAAGGAAAGAGAGAGAATAAAACAGACAGACAGCTACAGAGAGATAGATTGATTGATTGATAGACAGACAGCCAGACACACAAGAAAAGTGAGATCAAACACACAAACAGACAGACAGACAAGAAAAGAGAGAGATAGGAAAGATATAAAACACACAGAAAAACACACAAACATGTACTAACCTCTAACAATATCACCAAAGTAAGCATCCCTGTGTGTAGCATGATAGATGGCTTTACGTCTCAGTTCCCAAGCCTGTGTATCGGTGAGGTCCCAACTGTATCCGGTATCCATAACACCGTATGCGTTGATCGAACCAGAACCCACACTGAACACGTTGCCGGCCATGCGGTTACCGTCACTGTCAACATAGTAAAGTCCTGGCCCCTATGGAAGGAAGGAAGGATGGGTTAGTTTAAGGGGGAAATATTGTGTTGGTAATTCTGGAGCAACTGAATCCTCCAAACTATTCCAAGCATAAAGAACACCATTACTTTTGCTATTCTGGTCCAGTTTCATAGCAAACTTTGGAGGAATCAAGGCACTCCAATGCCAAAAACGAATTACCCCCTTAAGGGTGTAATTCACTTTTGTTACATTTTGTTTGTTTCGTGGCATGGGGTCGATTCCACAGTGGTTGGTAGTGGTTTGTAAGCACGCAAACGAAACAATGTTAGCCGTATAAATGCCTTATGGGTGAATTATTTAATGAATTTGGTGAATAAACAATGCAGTGATCATCATTATCTAACTGTTGGATAGGTAGTACAGTCCTGGCCCCTAAGGAAGGAAGGATGGGTTTAGAACCCTGTGATTGTGTATAAACAATTAATGGCTGTCGCTGTGAACTTAGTACAGTCCTGGCACCTAAAGAAGGAATAAAGGGTTAGTTAAAAAGAATGTTAGCCATGTAAATGACTTATGGGTGAATTATTTAATGAATTTGGTTTGTAAGCACACAAACGAAAGAATCTTAGCTGTGTTAATGACTTATTTAATGAATTTGGTTTTGTAAGCATGCAAACGAAAGAATGTTAGCCATGTAAATGACTTATGGGTGAATTATTTAATTAATTTGGTTTGTATGGACGCAAACAAAAGAATGTTAGCCGTGTAAATGACTTCTGGGTGAATTATTTAATGAATTTGGTGAGTAAACTATACAGTGATCATCATTATCTAACTGTTGGATAGATATTAGGCGCCAAAACAGCGAGGTCATATAGCGCCAGAAAAAGGTGATAAGAGAGGTGAGACAGCAACCAGGAAGGAAATAGAATGAAAAGAGGGACAGTTAATTCCAACTAACCATGCCACAAAACAAGCTCCTTCCATATAGGTAATGGGAGTTTGTGTGTGTAGGAGAGAGAGAGAGAGAGAGGGAGATTCTCATACATGCTTATAGGATCCCTAAAAATTTGGGATCTGTAAACAAATACTGTGTGTGGGTAAATATTTCTGTAAGCAATAATGTGGGAGTAAATATTTCTGTAAACAAACACTGAGGGTAAATATTTCTGTAAACAATAAAGTGTGAGTAAATATTTCTGTAAACAAATACTGTACTGTGTGTGGGTAAATATTTCTGTAAACAATAATTACAATAACTGATAAATAAATAAAAAGGTAAATAAATAAATAAATAAAATAGATAGATAAATGCTTACTTTCTTATCCCATCCTGAAATAAATAAATAAATAAATAAAAAGGTAAATAAATAAATAAACAAATAGATAGATAAATGCATTCCTTATCCTATCCTGAAATAAATAAATAAATAGGTAAATAAATAAAATAAATAGATAGATAAATGCATACCTTCTTATCCCATCCTGAAATAAATAAATAGATAGATAAATGCATACCTTCTTATCCCATCCTGCAATCATGACCCCCATAGAGAGACCATAGCCTTTGTACTGATAGACCATGTTGGCTAGAAGCTTAGATGCCGCTGCTACCGAGATGCGCTCACGATTCCTGTAAACAAAACATGGTGCTGTAAATATCTATCTAGGTAAACAAACATGGTGCTGTAAATATCCATCTAGGTAAACAAACATGGTGCTGTAAATATCTATCTTGGTAAACAAACATGGTGCTGTAAATATCTATCTTGGTAAACAAATATGGTGCTATAAATATCCATCTAGGTAAACAAACATGGTGCTGTAAATATCTATCTTGGTAAACAAACATGGTGCTGTAAATATCTATCTTGGTAAACAAATATGGTGCTGTAAATATCCATCTAGGTAAACAAACATGGTGCTGTAAATATCCATCTTGGTAAACAAACATGGTGCTGTAAATATCCATCTTGGTAAACAAACATCACTGTAAATATGTTGGGAAACAAACGGCACTATAAATATGTTGGTAAACAAATAGCACTGTAAGTATGTTGGTAAACAAAACATGGTGCCATAAATATCTTGGTAAACAAATGGCACTGTAAATATCTTGGTAAACAAACGGCACTGTAAATATCTTGGTAAACAAACGGCAATGTAAATATCTGGGTAAACAAACACAGGCACACACACTCCCTCTCTCTCACACACTCATTCCCACCCTCCCTCTCTGTCTCTCTCTCTCTCTCTTTCCTACACACACACACATACATTCTCCCTTCCTCTCCCTCTCCCTCATACGCACACAAACTCCCTCACACACACACACACACACACTCCCTCTCTCTCTCTCACACACACACAAACTCCCTCTCTCTCTCACACACACACACAAACTCTCTCTCTCTTTATATCTCTCTCACACACACACACACACAAACTCCCTCTCTCTCACACACACACACACACCAGGCTTGGGTCCGAGTACAAAGTTCTGTACTCGAGTCCGAGTACAAGTACATTACAATATCGCGAGTACAAGTTCTCAGTTTTATGAGTGGAATCGAGTACGAGTACGAATACTGCTATATTGTACTCGAGTCCAAGTACAAGTAAACCCAGGTCCCATGAGGCCATGACACACACACTGTGTGTAATGGCCTCATGGGACCTGGGTACGGTATGTCAGGTGAGGTGAGCCGCCAATGAATGTGTGTGTGTGTGTGTGAAGATTAGACCACACACATCTGCTAATCCCACACCAATGTGACCCCATGATCTCAGTCACCTCACCCTTACTGGTCATTAGTGATCAATGACCACAAGTACTCGAAAGTACTTGCTATATACTCGAGTACATGTGGTTCAAGTACAAGTACTAAACATATTTCTGACTCCGAGTACAAGTACATGAAATTGTGTACTTAAGTACGAGTACGAGTATATGTACTTGAACCCAAGCCTGAGTCACACACACACTCTCTCTCACCTTAGTTCATATAGTCTACATTCGCGTGCCAATACTCTCTCCCAGTAAGTACAGTCTGCTGCTCCACCAGCCATAGTTCCCAGCATATATGGGTTGATTTTAATTATCTTCTTCACATTCTGGGAGCCTGTAAAAATAAAAACATAAACATACAGTAGTGGTCAATAATAATAAAATAAATTATAGTAGAGATTGGTCAATATAATAAACTAAATTATAGTAGTGGTCAATGATAATAATCAAATAAATTACAGTAGTGGTCAATAATAATAATACCTTAGGGAGTGGAGGCATGTAGAATTGAAATGGATTACTTGTATTATCCTTTTTATTGGTTATTTCATCCATTCCTTTCATGTTTTTATTCCCTCTGGTGTTATGTAGTGGAAGTGGTAACCCGTGTAGTGTCTCTAAGGCCATAATTACTCGAGTTTTATGGATAATTATTGATATTTAACGAGAGCTGTGTGTGTTTGTAGAATGACTGGCACTCCTTGTAAACCCCAAGTGTTGCCAGACCTCCTTGGCGTAAATTGCCGGTGTCTTCAAACCTTGGCTATATTCCTTCATAAAACCAGCCCAATGTCCAGCCCAAACTAGCCCAAACATTCAACTATATGACCAATTTATTGCTTAGTACTGCATTAATTATATTGACATTTAATCCAATTAATATAAATAATTTTTCATAATACCTGTCAAGTACTGTAATATCATAGAAGTAACCCTACATCAAATATATAACCCAGTTAATATAAGTAACTATTATAGCCATTTTGGGCGTGAAAATATCTTTATAAAGCAACACTGCTCAATGGAGAGAAAAACTGTTTAAAAATTCAAATTAGTATACATTAACAACTGTAGCAATGTTTTGTATGTATATGTTTTGTGTTATAATTATTTACTTTTCTCTCCTTCTCTAACCTTCCTTTATTCCTTCATTCTCCATTTATTTTGGTTCTTACATAATTATATTTTCCTTTCCTTCCATATCACTCGCCCTTTATTTCGTTTTGTGTTGTAATTATTTATTTTCTTTCCTTCTTTAACCTTCCTTTATTCCTTCATTCTCCATTTATATTGATTCTTACATATTTAATTCCTTTCCTTCCATTTCCCTATAATTATTTACTTTTCTCTCCTTCTCTAACCTTCATTTATTTCTTCATTCTCCATTTATTTTGGTTTCTTACATAATTAATTCCTCTCCTTCCATACCACTCTCCCTCACAAGTGCCGCTCTGCTCTATTATATTTTTGCTCTAGGTTCCCGTATGTAGCATCATTCAGGTGATCACGCCATCTCCTGACCTGCTGCACCCACCTTAGTTCATACCTGGAGGAAGCGGAAGGCTGGCGGCTGGGTTCCCAAGGGAATGCTAAGCTGAGCCAGGGGACGGGATTAATCAAACCGCCAGACTGTGGCTTGTCTGGGACGGGGAGATCACAAAGAAACAGGGAGCGGCGTAGTTCAAGTTCAAGTTTAAGGTCCGGCAGAGGGCCGCTCATGGGCGGCATAATATGCGGGGGTTGTGCGGGAGATTTAGGGATCCAGGGTAGGATTAGGAAAGGGGTTAGGATAAGGGTGGATTGGGTCAGGGACTGTGGGTTGAGGATTAGGATTGGGGAGGTAATGATTGGTGATCCTATTTCTAAACGTGTCAACGACTTTTTTTTTTTTTTTTTCACCCCCAGCCGACTTCTGGGGGTCAATTTTCAACTTTCATGTAGGCAAATTTTGTTCTTACAGAATGAAAGAGCTTGAATTTACACACCAGGAACTGAAAACGGGAGCCTCCTAGGTGTACGCGTTTGCGTATGACAGAGCGTCAAAGTCCGAAAATAAATAAAATAGTATCCCCTGAAACGCATGAAAGAAAACCTCATACGCTCTGCGTATGCTCTAAACATGTAAATAAACACCTAAACAATGCGTCTAAGTGGTTTTCAATGATGATAAACGTATTTCAGTGTAATTTTGTCTGTCTAGACTCTCCTGGAGTATAGTAGACAGCAGAGAGATACGAGAAACATAAGAAAACACCATGTAGTGGTGTGATGGGGTCCTTGTTGGTGGGGGTAGGTCTAGGCTCCACCCACCAGCATACGCAGTTGCCAGACACCACTACCACAGTCAAACCTTTTCTCAAGGACGTTAGCTTTCCATCGTTACCAACGCCAGCTCGCTAGCTACTCGCTACAGTTTTTTATAGGTACGTCGACATGTCGGTTATTCGGAGCGAACCATTAATTTTTTTATCACCGACATATCGGTTGATCGGTTATAAGGGGTTAACTACATGAGATGGGAGATGATTCCACTCTTGGATGCTGCGGGGAAAGAATGAGTGCCTAATCAGTGCTTGACTGGTATGTATGGTATTTTAAGTTGTGGCTGCCTCTAGTGGATCGTATACTTGTAGGGTGTAGATATGTGTCTTTGTCTATGTCAACTAACTTGTTTGTGATTTTGTATATCATCTGTTGTCTGTGTATCTGTCTTCGTGTTACTAATGGGTCTAGTTTTGTGTCTTGTTTAAGCAAAGTGACTGATGTAGTGTGTCTGTAATCACGTCTGGACCATCTTGCAGTTTTGTTTTGTATGGACTCTAATTTATTGATATTATTGTAAGTGTGTGGGTCCCAGACGGTGTCGCAATACTCTAAATGTGGCCGAACGAAAGTGTTATACGCAATAATTTTGATGTCTGTGTTACACCTGCTGAGGTTCCTGCGCAAGAACCCCAGGACCTTACTAGCTTTGGCCCTGATGCTACCTATGTGTGTGTTCCACCTCATGTCCGCTGAGATGTGGACGCCCAAGTATTTGCGGGAAGTGACTGTGTTGAGGTTGGTATTGTGTAGTTGGTGTATATGGAATGACATTATGGGCACGGGTAAAACGGATGTGATGGCATTTGTCTGGTCTAAATGTCATCTGCCACTTGACTTCCCAGTCTTCAAGTGCAGTTAGGTCGTCCTGTAGTCGAAGGCAGTCATTCTTATCTTTAATCGGTCTGTAAACTAAGCTATCGTCTGCAAAGAGTCTAGTGGTAGAGGAAAGTGAGAGTGGGAGGTCATTAATGTATGAAAGGAAGAGAAGGGGACCCAGGACAGTGCCCTGGGGTACCCCAGAGGTCACAGGAACAGATGGAGACTGACTACCGTCAAGAACTACAAGTTGCTTTCTGGTAGTCAAGAACGTTCAAATCCAGTGAAGAAGTTGTCCCTGTATGCCATAGAATTCTAACTTGTGTAGTAGTCTTTGGTGAGGGACTTTGTCGAAGGCTTTGGCAAAGTCTAATACTATGGCGTCAACTTGTCTAATTTTTGTGTCATTGAGGGACTGCAAAATGTCATGAGTAGTTACCAGTAGCTGCGTCTCACACGAGCGTTTAGGCCGAAATCCGTGTTGATTATCAGTCAGTATATTTTGCCTATCAAAGTGGTCCATTATGTGTCTATGAATTATGTGTTCTAAAATTTTGCAGGGGACTGAGGTAAGTGAAATAGGTCTATAATTAATGGGAAGGGTTCTGTCTCCGGATTTAAAAATTGGGGTCAAATTTGCCAACAGCCAGTCTTGAGGGAGTTCACCGGTCTGTAAAGTCTGTGAGAATATAACCTGCAGGACAGGGGCAAGAACGTTGGCGTTAGCCCTCAATATCCTGCAGGGTATATTGTTTGGTCCAGTCGCTTTGTGTATGTCTACCTCAGATAAAAGTTTCTCAATTCCTTGGGTGTTTATTTGAATGGGAGGGATAGGTGGGTGTGATGGTGTTGGCATGTCTGGTAAGTGTTCATGTTCATGAGTAAAAACGGACTGGAATTGTGTGTTAAGGGCTTTGTCTTGTGGGTGTGTAACCAAGGAATTGTTGTGTAGTAATGTTGTAATACCGGTCGAGTCTTGTTTGCGTGCTTTAAAAAAGCCGAAGATTTTTTTGTGGTTTTGTGTGTTGTCTGCGAGGAAAGTGGATGTGTATTTAGTTTCTGCTTGTTTAGTTTCTTTCTGTAGTGTTTTCTGTATATTTTTGTATTCTAACCAGTGTTCTGTATCGTTGTATCGTTTTGCTCTGTTGTATGCCTATACCTTGTTTCTGTGTAGTCTTTTTAATTGTCTATTGTACCATGGTAATGACCGGTTATGTGTGATGGTTTTCGTAGGTATGTGCTTGTCCATTGTGTCACGTATAAAGTCACGAAGTCTGGTCCAGTTTGTTTCCACAGAGCTGGCCATTGGGTCTGAGTCAAGGAACGAGTCACGAAATTCAACTAAGTCTTGGGTAATGTCACCCATGTCAGCTCTGTTGTACATGTAAATTGTCCTGGGTAATTGTTTTTGTGTTGTTGGCTTGATGTTTGCGTCAATGAGTACCATCTCATGGTCACTAAGACCAGGTAGTACTCGTGTCCGTGTAATTAAGGAAATGTTGTTTGTAAGAAATAAGTCTAATATGTTGGATGTGACCCCGTGTCTTATGTTAGGATTATGTCTTTCTACACTGACTTGTGTGCGTGTTGGTTCGAGTACTGTTTGAGTAAGTGATTGGGTGTTAATTATGTCAATGAAATTTTCATGTAAGAGTTTCCTATCAGTCTGTAATAGGAAGTCGCCTTCATGGGTGGAATTGTCCAGTGTTGCCTGTGCTGTCCAGTTTATGTCGGGAAGGTTAAAGTCACCAGCCAACCATATATTTTTGGAGGGGTCAATTTTAGATAAACAATCGTCAAGGGTCTGCAGGTATTCTAAGTTTGAATTTGGGGGACGATAAAAGGATCCTATAATGAGTGTCCTGCAGCCCTGTATCTGTATTTTAGTCCATGTAATTTCAGAGTCCGCGTTCAGTTCGGTGGCTGGGGTCGCAACTAGTCCTGGCTTTGTCGCAATTAGGACTCCGCCGTGTTTATCGTCTATTCTGTCCTTCCTGTGTAGGGTCATAATATAGGGACTGTCCGTCGGGAAGATTTCACTGTCCTGGATGTCAGGTGTGAGCCAGGTCTCTGTCCCTATAATAATGTCGGGGTCATAGGTCTGGAGGGTTTGGCGAAAGGCGGCTCTTTTGTTTATGATGCTGCGAAAGTTAATGATTAGGGTACGAAGGGAAGACAGTTTTTTATGGGTGATGGAGTCGAGTGTGGTGTTGGTAGTAGAATGGGGTGTGAGGATGGATGATCTATTGGGGATGGTGATTGGTGTTATGGAAAATGAGCGTGCACTATGGAGAGTCTGGTTGGGTGTAGAATGGTTTGGGAGAGGAGGAGTGGACGATGCGGAGTTAATGGAAGTCATGTCTTGCTGTCGGTTTTGTGTAGGGGAGGAATTGTCTCTGTTGCGTCTACCTAAACGTGATCCTATCTAATGGTGGAGGTGTATTGTGGGTTGTGGGTGGTGGTGGAGATGAAGTGGTGGTGTCTAATGAACTGAATCTATTGGTGTGGTGTATTGGTGAGTGAAAAAGGGAGGAGGTAAAATTGGGCGCACCACAGTCCCAGCAGATCCACGAAAGGCTCCGACCTTCCAATCCGTCGAACGCCGCCGTGAAGCCCCCAACATAGCTGACATGATACCAGCCTGCATGCTGGGAAACCTCACATCAGCGATCGCACTGGATGGCCCGCTGGCCCCATTTGACCGCCCATCGGCATAATTGACAGGGGTACTTTGGGGCGTGGGGGCCAGGGTTGATCAGAGCCCCTGTGTCACCACACAACATAAGGAGCAACAGGGTACCCCGGAGATTGCCGAGGCAAGCCACCTTTAACCCTTGAGGGCCCTTAGGTGTGCCCAGGTTCCCAAACAGGTGTGTGTATATGGATGTGTGGGTGTAAATGTCTGGTGTTAGTGAGTCTGGTGTGTTGGTATGTGTGCAGCCAGTGTTTTTATTGTCAGTGTTGTAGAGTATTAAAACTAGTGAGCAATATGTGTAAAATATTGTTAGTGTACATGTGTATGTTGTTTTGTGTGGGGTGTGTCTGTACATGTTTATAAATCATTAATATAAATATACAACACAAATTTACCCCTGTACCGAGACAGTCTGCACGGCTGCAGGAAGGAATAAAACGTAAACAAACCCCTAACTTATGTCAGAGGTCAGTTATATAAAAAAAAGAGAATTGATAATAAAACCTATGAATTTAACTAAAAAGGATATACAAATTTTAAAAAGATGATAAAATACACTAAAAAAAAGAACTGTATTATTAAAAATAGTGAAAATTGAGGGGTGGGGGACGGTGTAATGTTGAGGGAGGGTCTGTGTAAATTTAAAAGACACTAAAAACGGTAATAAAAAGAAGGTAAAGATGACGTGAAATGACAGCCAGAACAAACAATCTCGATACTTATCTTGATGAAATGTGATGATAGAAAGGGTTCGTTTGTTAATTAAAAAAAGGAAAGGATAAATGAGAAGGAAGACGGAGCTCGGGGAGGACACGTCCGACTCCTGGGACCGCACAACAACAAGGACATGGCGTACCAGCACATGGAATATATATATATATATAGGAATACGGAGTGGTGCGTATGGCAGAAATAAGCCTATACGGGGCCTGGGCTGGAGAAGGGTGTGTTCTATAGCAATCCAGCTGTGCTGGTTCCACAAACCAATAAATACAATTTAAGCGGCTGGAAGCCGCGACAAATGCACTAATATATATATATATATACAGGTAAGCACAAATACAGTGTAGGGCATAAATGTAGTACAGATGTGTACGGGTAATGTGTGGAGTGTGCGGTGGAGGGTTAGCTGCAAGTGAGTGTAATTAGTAGTAGGGACTGTGTGTGTGCTGGAGAGTGTAGTGTGTATGTATGTCTGTGTTGTACAGGGCGGCAATATATTTACTCGGGCGCCATATTGTGCGCCCTGAGCGGGAGGTGAAACCATCAGGGCCAACATCGGTTTGTCGTCCTGCCGCTCCTGACGTGGTGAAAGTGGTCTAGCAGGGCGAGGTGAGGGAGTGCACCGTTGAGGAGGGATGGCGGGAAGAGGAGGCGTGGCTGGTATGATGTGGATGATGGGTGGCAATTCCTGTGGAAGACTAGAAGGGATTACGGTTATCGAGTCATGGTCAGGTAACGGGTCATCAGGCCTAGGAGTAGGGGTAGACAGGTGAGAGTCAGGTAGGGGTAGGGGAGTTGGGTGTGGTGCGAGGTGGGGTGTGGAAGGGGTAGTGTCAGGTAGGTCTTGGGGGTTAATAGGGGTAGTGAGGGATATGGGTAACAAGGGAAGGTCAGGAGATGGTGGCGGTTGAGGTGTGGGCGGTGCAGAGGAATCTGAAGAGGTAGCGGGAGGTGTTGGGATATGAGGTGGGGAATGGATAGGAGATGGTGCGTATGTGGGTTGAGGTGAGTGATTATGAGGGTTAGTAGGTGGAAGGTGAGTAGGTGATGGGGAATGGGTATGGTGGTGAGTGGTTGGGAGTTGGTGCTGAGAAAAGTAGATGGTTGCGGTTGAGGGAGGTGGAAATCGTGTGTACGTTTGGTGTGATGTGGCACGGTGTTTGGAGGTGAGTTGGCTCCACTCCCGCGTTTCTCCCCTAGCGTTGCCAATGTTTGACCACTCAGGAATTCGAATCCCTAAGCACAAGTTAAAAGACTCGAAACATACATACATACGGTCCCCCAGAGTGAGGGTGGTTGGAGGGTTGAGAGCGGGAGGTGTTGGGGGACTGAGAGAAAAGGGGGGTTTAGGTAGGAAACGGCAGGAGGGAGGGTTGGGGGTAAGAAATTAAGGTGTAGTGAGGAAAAATTTAAGCTATTAGAGAAAGATGTTAGTAATGATTGATGTTTATCAATTATTATTATCATTAGGCATATTATGCCATTAGGCATATTATTTATCTATTTTACGGCGAAATAGACAACTCAAACTATATAATCACTCCGTGAAGTTTATCGATCATTCGACTTTTTTTTTTTTTTTTTTTTTTTTTTTTGGCGAGTTAGGTAGCCAAGACCATATGACCCGCCGAGGAGAAGTTGATAGAGAAGTAAGACAGTAGATGTTTATCAATAATCTGCAGTCAACTGGACCATTGTAACATAATGTGATGTTAGATTAATTCACTTCCTTCTCACCCTACCGTTCAATCCCCATCCCCAACTTACAACCTCTCAGTCTACCTTCAGACATTAAGATGCCATGCAACCTGTTATGCCAGAGGTCTCCTGTTCAGTGGTATAACATTCTTTCCTTAATTTAACGTGTTTCATGCTTTCACTGTGATTGCGTTATTCAAGCTGCAAATACAGGAGTTTAGAATGCCTCGAGTTGTAATGTCAGTTAGCATTACAAGATTAATGAATGTTTGCCAAAGAACCTCATGTTTAAATAAACACATGCAGTAATTTTACTCTTTTTTATTTCAACAAACACCTGCATTAAATAACCTGGCCAGCAGTCTCCCACCAAAGCCCGTCCACTGCTGCATCAGGATCACTCTGCAGTGAAAAAAAATAATTACTCACATATATGGAATATATATATATATATATATATATATATATATATATATATATATATATATATATATATATATATATATATATATATATATATATATATATATATATATATATATATATATATATATATATATATATATATATATCTATATCTATATATAGATAGATAGATATAGATAGAGAAATCAGATATAGATAGTTATAATAGATAGATAAATCAGATATAGATAGAGAGTTATATAGATAGAGATAGATAGATATAGATAAATGCGTAAACTTGACAGCCATTAATTACAGCAGATTTTATATATTACTAAGATTATTTTATCATTCAAACTGAAGATTATTACTTACGATTAGAACCGTGTCCATCCCCCTTCCTTCTCTATGACTGCCTGAAGCCGCTCGGGCATGGAAGCACCATACTTTCTCACACTATCAGGCTTTGCTCTAAATATTTCCCATTGTGCTTTGGTGTGCTGCAGCAACTCAGCTGAGGTTCGCTCGCGCTGCGGCTCCCATGTGTTTACAATTGAATCTCATAGATTTTCTATGGGGTTCATATCGCAACCTCTACTTGGCCAATTCAGGACCTGTATGTTTTCTAGACCCTCAAACCATTCCCTCACTATTCTGGCCGTGTGAATTGGGCAACGGTCATGGACAAAATTAATTGGTCCTTCAGGGAATGGGAAATTCCTCTCTCGAAGGGATGGGAGAAAGCTTTCCTCAAGCAGCTGTATATATTTTTGTGCAGTGAATCTTCCCTCTATGGGAAACACATCACCCACCCCATACAGAGTCATATATCCCCACACATTTAGGGTCACTCGTCCACACCTGGCCTCCTCGTAAATGTAGCTACGATCGTATCTGAGGAAAATTGGGAAGCTAAATTATTATATAAATATTTGTGATACCACTAATAACGATGGGGCTCTTATATTTTAATGCGGTTCACGAAGAGAAACCAAGCAACTGTTCAACTTGTAAGGAATGTTTAACAGTTATAAAATTTGGTGTTGTATATATATATATATATATATATATATATATATATATATATATATATATATATATATATATATATATTGTTACGTCCTCGGACAGGCCCCCAATTTCTGTTACGTCCTCAGCCCCGGGTAGACTGAGGCACGTAATCAGATATATAATTGGGAGGAAGAGTGGCCAATCAAACCCTTTAAAGCCTTAAGCTTTATTATCTTTATCTTTCTTATTATTCTCTTCCCCCGTCTACAATATATTCCTAAACTATATACCATAATATAGGGGTAACCTGGAACTACCCTAGGAATATAACAACATACAATATTCACATCTTCACATAATAGTGAAGATGTTTACACTACTAAAACATAATGACGATGTGACATAAGCTTAAGCTTTCCCCTGTATGGGTAGTGAAGATATGTCACACCGTAACACCCCCTTTGCAATTTTAGATGTGAGTTCTCCCTTAGGAGGGCTCACATCTACATCTTTATAATGCAGGGTGGATATTTTATCACTTTCTATTGTATATCCTTTTCCCACAATTCCCCATCACCTTCATAATCGCCATTATCATCATCATCATCATCATAATATTCATAATCTTCATCATCTTCATCACCACTTTCTTCTTCAACTTCACCATCTTCTTCTTCAACTTTATTTCCTTCTTCAACTTCTTCATTTTCTTCTTCTACTTTATCATTTTCTTCTTCAACTTTATTTTCTTCTTCAACTTTATTTTCTTCGTCTACTTCATCATCATTTTCTTCTACTTCATCATTTCTATTTTCATCCAACAAGCGCTCCTCGAGCCTGCTGCAGTCCCTCAATAGTTTACTGATGAGCTGGAATGTTTCCTTGTATTGGGGGTTGCTCATTGTTTTGGGTTCAGTTTTCCATAACTTGTGGTGAAGCACAACCATCTGGTGGTTTAGTTTGCCTAGCTGTTCTTCGATTTCGGGCTCAATGTTTTTGTTTATGGCCTTGTTGGCGCTCCTTGACACGTGATGAGCTGATTTCCTTGTCTTCTTGTGAACTGGTTTCTTGGAGTTCTTTTTCTTCTTCTTGCCGTCGTCATTCCCTTCACTGTCCTGGTGGCCTTCTTCCTCCTTTTCATTGCTCTCCTCCTCCTTCTCCTCCTTTTCAACCTTTTCAACCTTCTTTCTTCCCTTTTTCTTTTTAACACTTTCTGTAGCTTCACCAGTCTTGGCCTCGGATGACTCAACCTTTGCAGTCTCTTCAATTGCTTCTGTTGGTGATGTTTCTTCCCTGGGTGATGTTTCCTTAGCCTTCTTCTTCTCTTTGGATTTAGCATCTTCCTCGTTGTCGATGTCTTCCTCACACTCTTCCTCCACATCGTATTCTTCTAATTCTTCTTCACTTATTTCTTCCACATTGTTTTCAGTGGTTTCTTCTTCAGTGTTGTTTCCAGCAGTTTCTTCATCAATGTTTTCAGCAGTTTCTTCTTCAGTGTTTTCAGCAGTTTCTTCCTCTGCTTCTTTTTCCTCTGACACAAGGAAGTTCACTTTATTTTCAGCTGGGCCTCTATTTCTGGCCTCCAGCTTTTTTAACTCAAGCTCCAATTGAGCTGTCTCCTCCTTCTCTTTCTTCAGGAGGCCCCGCAGGAGCTTCATTTCCTGCTCGTACTCCATACCTTTCGTTAGTACACCTTTCTGGTGCCAATTTTCCATTACTTCACTATGGATTTCCTGCGCTACTTTTCTTGCATAATCCATGACTCTTTCTCGATAAATCTTCAAATCAAGAAAATCCCGGACAGGCCCCCAATTTCTGTTACGTCCTCAGCCCTGGGTAGACTGAGGCACATAATCAGATATATAATTGGGAGGAAGAGTGGCCAATCAAACCCTTTAAAGCCTTAAGCTTTATTATCTTTATCTTTCTTATTATTCTCTTCTCCCGTCTACAATATATTCCTAAACTATATACCATAATATAGGGGTAACCTGGAACTACCCTAGGAATATAACAACATACAATATTCACATCTTCACATAATAGTGAAGATGTTTACACTACTAAAACATAATGACGATGTGACATAAGCTTAAGCTTTCCCCTGTATGGGTAGTGAAGATATGTCACACCGTAACAATATATATATATATATATATATATATATATATATATATATATATATATATATATATATATATATATATATATATATATATATATATATATATATATATATATATATCATAAACTGGAGACTGTTTCTAACTCGTACTATATTTCAAATTATTATTACTTTGTGCTATCCCTCCTCCATAAGTGTATGCGACCATGGTTGCTGGAAGAAAAAGTTTTCTCATCAGAGAAAACAGTTCTTTCCCAAAACCCGATGTCTTTGGTCACATGCTCCTTTGCGAAGGCAAGCCTGACGATGAAGAGTGAATAGCTGAATTGATAATATAGAAAATCTCTAGCACATTGTTGCAGTCCTTTGTTGTGGATCAGCTGAAAATCAATAATACATCTCAAAATAAACAATAACAAACTGGAAAACATGATAGTATTGAGACCATTTAAAGATTACCTGGTGTTACGGTGCACGTCAGTGAGGTGCTCCTTCATAGCGGGTACTCGATGATGAAGACCAGCCGAATGCAGACGCCTTCTCACTGTCGTATTGGACACCTCCAACCCTAGATCCGTCATGATAGCTGCAGCGTTGATAAATGGCTGGGCTACAGCTGCCTGGATGATTCGCTCGTCCTCCTCGCGGCTGGTTACTCGATAAATGCATGGCAATTTCCCATATGATATTATTTCATTTTTTATTTTAATTCCTAAATAGTTTAAAATTTCATTTGAAGCATTCATGATCAACTACTTATGAAAAAAGCAGCATTTTAATCGATGTCAGTTCAATAATGCATTGGTAGAAGGACAAATTTACAATCAACATTGGCAGCAGAGTTAAAAATCATGCAGAGAATATAATAATCATCACCATTTATTGCTAGTATGATATGAATGATAAATGAAAAATCAGGCCCTGGTGCCTCCATTTATATTAACTGCTCGTGTATACAACTACAGGTATTGAGTATGTTACGAGTTATTAAGACTTCGTTGATATAAAAAGTTCGCATAATATAGCAAAACAACTGAACAGTTTTATATTCAGACGTATATGAATCTTCGATATTTTACTTCTTAATCTGATTACCCCTTATCCCATTGTAAATAAAATTGTTGATGGAAAACTGGAGGGCTACAGATTTCTCCAAATTATACCACGAAATAATCCTCGAGTAAGGTGGTCGCTTCGTGGCATAGTTTGGAGGAATTGGTAGCACTTTAATTTACCATCAGGATAATGTTCTC
This sequence comes from Petrolisthes cinctipes, assembly GCA_033782935.1. Taxonomy (NCBI): domain Eukaryota; kingdom Metazoa; phylum Arthropoda; class Malacostraca; order Decapoda; family Porcellanidae; genus Petrolisthes; species Petrolisthes cinctipes. The sequence goes on along the minus strand of JAWQEG010000380.1, from coordinate 2,694,722 downwards.
TTAAGAAAAGCATTAAATATTTATGATTGAGTTATCTGCTTTGTGTGTCTATACACTAAAAGTAATAAAGCCAAAACATTGAAAAATAACACATACCCAGGTCATTTAGATTGCCAGTTTCCTGCCAGCGACGGATCCACTTCCTCACGGTTGGCAGAGTGTTACGAACACTAGATTACTCAGAGACTGTTAGGCACTGTTGCTAGGGATATGGTAAGTAATCCAGTCTCAAACAATTAAAAGATGGATGGATAGTTTGTTATCCGGCCAGTAATTGAGGGTTTGGTCCTAAGGCACCAACTGGCATTAAACATTTGTATTTAGATTCGATGTGATGATTGGTAGTCTCTAGTATGTGCTTATATTCTGGTATACCAGACTTAAGAGTGAAAAAAACCCATAGGTGACAGTTGGGAATGTAATAAGAATGCTAGGGAAATTTATAAATTATAATTAACACATCAGAAATACTATAACAAAATAAATGTACATAAATAATCCACACCAAGACTTAATACTACACTTAATACTAAATTAAACCTAAACACCAAAACTGTATAAAGAATGGGACCCCTCAGTACAAGACTTAAAAGAAACACATAATACTATACTGTACTCAGAAGAAAAAGATGTGCAGAACACCGGATTTATGGAAGCACCAAGATCAGCCCTAGGCACAAGCTGAGTGGTGGAGAGGCTAAGTCAAACGACGAGGGAAGTTGAGTAGAGACTGACTTTCAACTACTTCTACTACTTGTTGGATTTCTTGGCTATCAACCAGAAGCATATAGCTAAAGGTCATTAAGCCATTGGATCCATTTTATTATATCAATCTATATAAGGTCATAAAGTTTTGTCTCCCTCAGAAAACTCAGCAGTTTGTTTATAATATTCTTATCATCTGATAGAATATTTTCGATGGTTAGAGCTATTTTTTTAAGTTGAAAATATTGTTTAATTTTACTTCTTTGATTATCATGATCAGTACAAAAAATTAATAAATGATTTATAGATAAAATTGTGTTGCAGGATGTGCATTGAGGGGGAAAATTTCTGTTAATATATGGTTCTAGGTGGGTTAACCATGTGGCATTAACCCTTAGACGGGCCAACACCACCTCGTCCCTGCGACTACGCCATGATGACGTAGCCCAGGGTTCAATAACTTTTTTTACTTTGTTTCTGATGTCTAATCCGGTCCACTGCCTTTGCCACAGCAGATGAATTCGAGACTTAATGAGGGAAACAAAACACCTGAGATCCGTACGGACTATGCTAAGGTCCAGATCAACAGTTGACCCGGCTAGTATATCAGCCTGTTCATTGCCATAGATACCATAATGTGAAGGTACCCATATTAGCTTGATTGATTTATTGGCACAAAACAGCTTACTAATGATATTACCCTGTATTTCGTTGTTAGTTGTATTTAAGGATTTAATAGCTTGAAGTGAACTTAATGAATCTGTAAAAATAACTATCCTATCGTGGGTCGTCGATAGGGCAAAATCCAAAGCTTTATTAATAGCAAAAAGTTCAGCAATAAAAATAGATGTATGAATCGGCAGTCTGAATCTTAACTGGCATTCAGTCGACCATACACCTGCACCCACACATTCATCCGTCTTGGAACCGTCGGTATACAGATGGAAATATGAAAGATGTTGAACAATTATCTCACGAAACCTCTGGTGTACCTCCACCTCCGGCACCCGGGATTTAACCCCTGGCAGCCAGGAATCCACAATAGTGAAGGGGGGTGTTACCCAGGGTGCAATATTTACTAAAACCAGGGAATCGATTGTTGATAATTCTATACCGACACACTCTACGAGGTCGTGGAGTCTTGCTCTGAGGGACCTCACGCCAGTGCCCTCCGGGGCCGTGCGACGCCCAGGCGGATAACTCGGCCCTTCAGGGGGCCTATCGCCATGGCCCCCCGGCTGCAAATGCCTCACCAGGGCACTACCGGGAGGATGACTCGGCTCCCCGGGTACCTGAACTTGGGGCCTGGTCCCCATTGGCCTCACGCCAGTGCCCCCTTATTGCTAGAATATTTTCAAAATATAGGCTCAAAACATGCTAAAAATCGATATTTTAGGTGCGTAAAGGCGATATCTAAAGTTCTGGCCCAAAACACCCGAAAATTAGATATTTTGGGGTCCCAGAAGCGATCTGTACATGTCTACTCCGTGTTAGAGTATTTTCAAAATTCAGGCCCAAAACATGCTGAAAATCGATATTTTTGGTGCCCAAAGTCAATATGTGTATGCATCTTCTATACTCGTTCATATCTCAAATTCAGGCTCATAACACCCGAAAATTCGATATTTTGGGGTCCCAGAAGCGATCTGTACATGCCTACTCAGTGCTAGAATGTTTTCAAAATATAGGCTCAAAACATGCTCAAAATCGATATTTTAGGTGCCCAAAAGTCGATATGTGAATGCATCTTCAGTACTTGTTTATATCTCAAATTCAGGCTCAAAACACCTGAAAATTCGATATTTTGGGGTGCCAGAAGCGATCTGTACATGCCTACTCAGTGCTAGAATATTTTCAAAATATAGGCTCAAAACATGCTAAAAATCTATATTTTAGGTGCGTAAAGGCGATATCTCAAATTAAGGCCCAAAACACCCGAAAATTCGATATTTAGGGGTCCCAGAAGCGATCTGTACATGCCTACTCCGTGTTAGGGTATTTTCAAAATACAGGCCAAAAACATACTCAAAATCGATGTTTTAGGTGCCCAAAAGTCGATATGTGCATGCATCTTCTGTACCCGTTTATATCTCAAATTCTGGCCCTAAACACCCGAAAATTCGATATTTTGGGGTCCCAGAAGCAATCTGTACATGCCTACTCAGTGCTAGAATATTTTCAAAATATAGGCTCAAAACATGCTCAAAATCGATATTTTAGGTGCCAAAAAGTCGATATCTCAAATTCAGTCCCAAAACACCCGAAACTTCGATATTTACGAGTCCCAGAAGCAATCTGTACATGCCTACTCAGTGCTAGAATATTTTCAAAATATAGGCTCATAACATGCTAAAAATCTATATTTTAGGTGCGTAAAGGCGATATCTCAAATTAAGGCCCAAAACACCCGAAAATTCGATATTTAGGGGTCCCAGAAGCGATCTGAACATGCCTACTCCGTGTTAGGGTATTTTCAAAATACAGGCCAAAAACATACTCAAAATTGATGTTTTAGGTGCCAAAAAGTCGATATGTGCATGCACTTTCAGTACCCGTTTATATCTCAAATTCTGGCCCTAAACACCCGAAAATTCGATATTTTTGGGTCCCAGAAGCGATCTGTACATGCCTACTCAGTGCTAGAATGTTTTCAAAATATAGGCTCAAAACATGCTCAAAATCGATATTTTAGGTGCCCAAAAGTCGATATGTGCATGCATCTTCTGTACCCGTTTATATCTCAAATTCAAGCTCAAAACACCCGAAAATTCGATATTTTGGGGTCTCAGAAGCAATCTGTACATGCTTACTCAGTGCTAGAATATTTTCAAAATATAGGCTAAAAACATGATAAAAATCGATATTTTAGGTGCCAAAAAGTCGATATCTCAAATTAAGGCCCAAAACACACGAAAATTCGATATTTAGGGGTCCCAGAAGCGATCTGTACATGCCTACTCCGTGTTAGAGTATTATCAAAATACAGGCCAAAAACATACTGAAAATCGATCTTTTAGGTGCCCAAAAGTCGATATGTGCATGCATCTTCTCTACCCGTTTATATCTCAAATTCTGGCCTTAAACACCCAAAAATTCGATATTTTTGGGTCCCAAAAGCGATCTGTACATGCCTACTCAGTGCTAAAATGTTTTCAAAATATAGGCTCAAAACATGCTCAAAATCGATATTTTCGGTGCCCAAAAGTCGATATGTGCATGCATCTTCTGTATTCGTTTATATCTCAAATTCAAGCTCAAAACACCCGAAAATTCGATATTTTGGGGTCCCAGAAGCGATCTGTACATGCCTACTCAGTGCTAGAATATTTTCAAAATATAGGCTCAAAACATGCTAAAAATCGATATTTTAGGTGCGTAAAGGCGATATCTCAAATTCAGGACCAAAAAACCCGAAAATTCGATATTTTGGGGTCCCAGAAGCGATCTGTACATGCCTACTCAGTGCTAGAATATTTTCAAAATATTGGCTCAAAACATGCTAAAAATCGATATTTTAGGTGCGTAAAGGCGATATCTCAAATTCAGGCTCAAAACACCCGAAAATTCGATATTTTGGGGTCCAAGAAGCGATCTGTACATGCCTACTCCGTGTTAGAGTATTTACAAAATACAGGCCCAAAACATGCTCAAAATCGATGTTTTAGGTGCCGAAAAGTCGATATGTGCATGAATCTTCAGTACCCGTTTATATCTCAAATTCAAGCTCAAAACACCCGAAAATTCGATATTTTGGGGTCCCAGAAGCGATCTGTACATGCCTACTCAGAGCTAGAATGTTTTCAAAATATAGGCTCAAAACATGCTCAAAATCGAAATTTTAGGTGCCCAAAAGTCGATATGTGCATGCATCTTCTGTACTCGTTTATATCTCAAATTCAAGCTCAAAAAACACCCGAAAATTCGATATTTTGGGGTCCCAGAAGCGATCTGTACATGCCTACTCCGTGTTAGAGTATTTTCAAAATACAGGCCCAAAACATGCTCAAAATCGATGTTTTAGGTGCAAAAATGTCGATATGTGCATGCATCTTCAGTACCCGTTTATATCTCAAATTCAAGCTCAAAACACCCGAAAATTCGATATTTTGGGGTCCCAGAAGCGATCTGTACATGCCTACTCCGTGTTAGAGTATTTTTAAAATACAGGCCCAAAACATGCTGAAAATCGATAATTTAGATGCCCAAAGTCAATATGTGCATGTATCTTCTGTACCCGTTTATATCTCAAATTTAGGCTCAAAATAACCGAAAATTCAATATTTTGGGGTCCCAGAAGCAATCTGTACATGCCTACTCAGTGCTAGAATATTTTCAAAATATAGGCTAAAAACATGCTAAAAATCGGTATTTTAGGTGCCAAAAAGTCGATATCTCAAATTCAGTCCCAAAACACCCGAAACTTCGATATTTACGAGTCGCAGAAGCGATCTGTACATGCATACTCCGTGTTAGAGTATATTCAAAATGCAGGCCAAAAACATACTGAAAATCGATCTTTTAGGTGCCCTTAAGTCGATATGTGCATGCATCTTCTCTACCCGTTTATATCTCAAATTCTGGCCCTAAACACCCGAAAATTCGATATTTTTGGGTCCCAAAAGCGATCTGTACATGCCTACTCAGTGCTAGAATGTTTTCAAAATATAGGGTCAAAACATGCTCAAAATCGATATTTTAGGTGCCCAAAAGTCGATATGTGCATGCATCTTCTGTATTCGTTTATATCTCAAATTCAGGCTCAAAACACTCGAAAATTCGATATTTTGAGGTCCCAGAAGCGATCTGTACATGCCTACTCAGTGCTAGAATATTTTCAAAATATAGGCTCAAAACATGCTAAAAATCGATATTTTAGGTGCGTAAAGGCGATATCTCAAATTCAGGCTCAAAACACCCGAAAATTCGATATTTTGGGTCCCAGAAGCGATCTGTACATGCCTACTCAGAACTAGAATGTTTTCAAAATATAGGCTCAAAACATGCTCAAAATCGAAATTTTAGGTGCCCAAAAGTCGATATGTGCATGCATCTTCTGTACTCGTTTATATCTCAAATTCAAGCTCAAAACACCCGAAAATTCGATATTTTGGGGTCCCAGAAGCGATCTGTACATGCCTACTCCGTGTTAGAGTATTTTCAAAATACAGGCCCAAAACATGCTCAAAATCGATGTTTTAGGTGCAAAAATGTCGATATGTGCATGCATCTTCAGTACCCGTTTATATCTCAAATTCAGGCTCAAAACTCCCGAAAATTCGATATTTTGGGGTCCCAGAAGCGATCTGTACATGCCTACTCCGTGTTAGAGTATTTTTAAAATACAGGCCCACAACATGCAGAAAATCGATAATTTAGATGCCCAAAGTCAATATGTGCATGTATCTTCTGTACCCGTTTATATCTCAAATTCAGGCTCAAAATACCCGAAAATTCAATATTTTGGGTTCCCAGAAGCAATCTGTACATGCCTACTCAGTGCTAGAATATTTTCAAAATATAGGCTAAAAACATGTTAAAAATCGATATCCTAGGTTCCAAAAATTCGATATCTCAAATTCAGTCCCAAAACACCCGAAACTTCGATATTTAGGGGTCCCAGAAGCGATCTGTACATTCCTACTCCGTGTTAGAGTATTTTCAAAATACAGGCCCAAAACATGCAGAAAATCGATAATTTAGATGCCCAAAGTCAATATGTGCATGCACTTTCAGTACCCGTTTATATCTCAAATTCACGCTCAAAACACCCGAAAATTCGATATTTTGGGGTCCCAGAAGCGATCTGTACATGCCTACTCCGTATTAGAGTATTTTCAAAATACACGCCCAAAACATGCTGAAAATCGATATTTTAGATGCCCAAAGTCAATATGTGCATGTATCTTCTGTACCCGTTTATATCTCAAATTCAGGCTCAAAACACCCGAAAATTCAATATTTTGGGGTCCCAGAAGCAATCTGTACATGCCTACTCAGTGCTAGAATATTTTCAAAATATAGGCTAAAAACATGCTAAAAATCGATATTTTAGGTGCCAAAAAGTCGATATCTCAAATTAAGGCCCAAAACACCCGAAAACTCGATATTTAAGGGTCCCAGAAGCGATCTGTACATGCCTACTCCGTGTTAGAGTATTTTCAAAATACAGGCCAAAAACATACTGAAAATCGATCTTTTAGGTGCCCAAAAGTCGATATGTGCATGCATCTTCTGTACCCGTTTATATCTCAAATTCTAGCCCTAAACACCCGAAAATTCGATATTTTTGGGTCCCAGAAGCGATCTGTACATGCCTACTCAGTGCTAGAATGTTTTCAAAATATAGGCTCAAAACATGCTCAAAATCGATATTTTAGGTGCCCAAAAGTCGATATGTGCATGCATCTTCTGTACCCGTTTATATCTCAAATTCAGGCTCAAAACACCCGAAAATTCAATATTTTAGGGTCCAAGAAGCAATCTGTACATGCCTACTCAGTGCTAGAATATTTTTAAAATATAGGCTAAAAACATGATAAAAATCGATATTTTAGGTGCCAAAAAGTCGATATCTCAAATTAAGGCCAAAACACCCGAAAATTTGATATTTAGGGGTCCCAGAAGCGATCTGTACATGCCTACTCCGTGTTAGAATATTTTCAAAATACAGACCCAAAACATGCTCAAAATCGATGTTTTAGGTGCCAAAAAGTCGATATGTGCATGCACTTTCAGTACCCGTTTATATCTCAAATTCATGCTCAAAACACCCGAAAATTCGATATTTTGGGGTCCCAGAAGCGATCTGTACATGCCTACTCCGTGTTAGAGTATTTTCAAAATACAGTACAAAAACATACTGAAAATCGATGTTTTAGGTGCCCAAAAGTTGATATGTGCATGCATCTTCTGTACCCGTTTATATCTCAAATTCAAGCTCAAAACACCCGAAAATTCAATATTTTGGGGTCCCAAAAGCGATCTGTACATGCCTACTCAGTGCTAGAATGTTTTCAAAATATAGGGTCAAAACATGCTCAAAATCGATATTTTAGGTGCCCAAAAGTCGATATGAGCATGCATCTTCTGTATTCGTTTATATCTCAAATTCAAGCTCAAAACACCCAAAAATTCGATATTTTGGGGTCCCAGAAGCGATCTGTACATGCCTACTCAGTGCTAGAATATTTTCAAAATATAGGCTCAAAACATGCTAAAATCGATATTTTAGGTGCGTAAAGGCGATATCTCAAATTCAGGCTCAAAACACCCGAAAACTTGATATTTTGGGGTCCCAGAAGCGATCTGTACATGCCTACTCAGTGCTAGAATGTTTTCAAAATATAGGCTCAAAACATGCTCAAAATCGATATTTTTGGTGCCCAAAGTCAATATGTGTATGCATCTTCTATACCCGTTTATATCTCAAATTCAGGCTCAAAACACCCGAAAATTCGATATTTTGGGGTCCCAGAAGCGATCTGTACATGCCTACTCCGTGTTAGAGTATTTTCAAAATACAGTACAAAAACATACTGAAAATCGATGTTTTAGGTGCCCAAAAGTTGATATGTGCATGCATCTTCTGTACCCGTTTATATCTCAAATTCAAGCTCAAAACACCCGAAAATACAATATTTTGGGGTCCCAAAAGCGATCTGTACATGCCTACTCAGTGCTAGAATGTTTTCAAAATATAGGCTCAAAACATGCTCAAAATCGATATTTTAGGTGCCCAAAAGTCGATATATGCATGCATCTTCTGTATTCGTTTATATCTCTAATTCAAGCTCAAAACACCCAAAAATTCGATATTTTGGGGTCCCAGAAGCGATCTGTACATGCCTACTCAGTGCTAGAATATTTTCAAAATATAGGCTCAAAACATGCTAAAAATCGATATTTTAGGTGCGTAAAGGCGATATCTCAAATTCAGGCTCAAAACACCCGAAAACTTGATATTTTGGGGTCCCAGAAGCGATCTGTACATGCCTACTCAGTGCTAGAATGTTTTCAAAATATAGGCTCAAAACATGCTCAAAATCGATATTTTTGGTGCCCAAAGTCAATATGTGTATGCATCTTCTATACCCGTTTATATCTCAAATTCAAGCTCAAAACACCCGAAAATTCGATATTTTGGGGTCCCAGAAGCGATCTGTACATGCCTACTCAGTGCTAGAATGTTTTCAAAATATAGGTTCAAAACATGCTCAAAATCGATATTTTAGGTGCCCAAAAGTCGATATGTGCATGCATCTTCAGTACTCGTTTATATCTCAAATTCAGGCTCAAAATACCTGAAAATTCGATATTTTGGGCGGCCAGAAGCGATCTGTACATGCCTACTCAGTGCTAGAATATTTTCAAAATATAGGCTCAAAACATGCTAAAAATCTATATTTTAGGTGCGTAAAGGCGATATCTCAAATTAAAGCCCAAAACACACGAAAATTCGATATTTAGGGGTCCCAGAAGCGATCTGTACATGCCTACTCCGTGTTAGAGTATTATCAAAATACAGGCCAAAAACATACTGAAAATCGATCTTTTAGGTGCCCAAAAGTCGATATGTGCATGCATCTTCTCTACCCGTTTATATCTCAAATTCTGGCCTTAAACACCCAAAAATTCGATATTTTTGGGTCCCAAAAGCGATCTGTACATGCCTACTCAGTGCTAAAATGTTTTCAAAATAGAGGCTCAAAACATGCTCAAAATCGATATTTTCGGTGCCCAAAAGTCGATATGTGCATGCATCTTCTGTATTCGTTTATATCTCAAATTCAAGCTCAAAACACCCGAAAATTCGATATTTTGGGGTCCTAGAAGCGATCTGTACATGCCTACTCAGTGCTAGAATATTTTCAAAATATAGGCTCAAAACATGCTAAAAATCGATATTTTAGGTGCGTAAAGGCGATATCTCAAATTCAGGACCAAAACACCCGAAAATTCGATATTTTAGGGTCCCAGAAGCAATCTGTACATGCCTACTCCGTGTTAGAATATTTTCAAAATACAGACCCAAAACATGCTCAAAATCGATGTTTTAGGTGCCAAAAAGTCGATATGTGCATGCACTTTCAGTACCCGTTTATATCTCAAATTCATGCTCAAAACACCCGAAATTTCGATATTTTGGGGTCCCAGAAGCGATCTGTACATGCCTACTCCGTGTTAGAGTATTTTCAAAATACATGCCAAAAACATACTGAAAATCGATCTTTTAGGTGCCCAAAAGTCGATATGTGCATTCATCTTCTCTACCCGTTTATATCTCAAATTCAGGCCCTAAATACCCGAAAATTCGATATTTTTGGGTCCCAAAAGCGATCTGTACATACCTACTCAGTGCTAGAATGTTTTCAAAATATAGGCTAAAAACATGCTAAAAATCGATATTCTAGGTGCCAAAATTTCGATATCTCAAATTCAGTCCCAAAACACCCGAAACTTCGATATTTAGGGGTCCCAAAAGCGATCTGTACATTCCTACTCCGTGTTAGAGTATTTTCAAAATACAGGCCCAAAACATGCTCAAAATCGATGTTTTAGGTGCCAAAAAGTCGATATGTGCATGCACTTTCAGTACCCGTTTATATCTCAAATTCAGGCTCAAAACACCCGAAAATTCGATATTTTGGGGTCCCAGAAGCGATCTGTACATGCCTACTCCGTATTAGAGTATTTTCAAAATACACGCCAAAAACATGCTCAAAATCGATATTTTAGATGCCCAAAGTCAATATGTGCATGTATCTTCTGTAGCCGTTTATATCTCAAATTCAGGCTCAAAACACCCGAAAATTCAATATTTTGGGGTCCCAGAAGCAATCTGTACATGCCTACTCAGTGCTAGAATATTTTCAAAATATAGGCTAAAAACATGCTAAAAATCGATATTTTAGGTGCCAAAAAGTCGATATCTCAAATAAAGGCCCAAAACACCCGAAAACTCGATATTTAGGGGTCCCAGAAGCGATCTGTACATGCCTACTCCGTGTTAGAGTATTTTCAAAATACATGCCAAAAACATACTGAAAATCGATCTTTTAGGTGCCCAAAAGTCGATATGTGCATTCATCTTCTCTACCCGTTTATATCTCAAATTCTGGCCCTAAACACCCGAAAATTCGATATTTTTGGGTCCCAAAAGCGATCTGTACATGCCTACTCAGTGCTAGAATGTTTTCAAAATATAGAGTCAAAACATGCTCAAAATCGATATTTTAGGTGCCCAAAATTCGATATGTGCATGCATCTTCTGTATTCGTTTATATCTCAAATTCAAGCTCAAAACACCCGAAAATTCGTTATATTGGGGTCCCAGAAGCGATCTGTACATGCCTACTCAGTGCTAGAATATTTTCAAAATATAGGCTCAAAACATGCTAAAAATCGATATTTTAGGTGCGTAAAGGCGATATCTCAAATTAAGGCCCAAAACACCCGAAAATTCGATATTTAGGGGTCCAAGAAGCGATCTGTACATGCCTACTCCGTGTTAGAGTATTTTCAAAATACAGGCCAAAAACATACTGAAAATCGATGTTTTAGGTGCCCAAAAGTCGATATGTGCATGCATCTTCTGTACCCGTATATATCTCAAATTCTGGCCCAAAACACCCGAAAATTCGATATTTTTGGGTTCCAGAAGCGATCTGTACATGCCTACTCAGTGCTAGAATGTTTTCAAAATATAGGCTCAAAACATGCTCAAAATCGATATTTTAGGTGCCCAAAAGTCGATATGTGCATGCATCTTCTGTACTCGTTTATATCTCAAATTCAGGCTCAAAACACCCGAAAATTCAATATTTTAGGGTCCAAGAAGCAATCTGTACATGCCTACTCAGTGCTAGAATATTTTTAAAATATAGGCTAAAAACATGATAAAAATCGATATTTTAGGTGCCAAAAAGTCGATATCTCAAATTAAGGCCCAAAACACCCGAAAATTTGATATTTAGGGGTCCCAGAAGCGATCTGTACATGCCTAATCCGTGTTAGAATATTTTCAAAATACAGGCCCAAAACATGCTCAAAATCGATGTTTTAGGTGCCAAAAAGTCGATATGTGCATGAACTTTCAGTACCCGTTTATATCTCAAATTCATGCTCAAAACACCCGAAAATTCGATATTTTGGGGTCCCAGAAGCGATCTGTACATGCCTACTCCGTGTTAGAGTATTTTCAAAATACAGTACAAAAACATACTGAAAATCGATGTTTTAGGTGCCCAAAAGTTGATATGTGCATGCATCTTCTGTACCCGTTTATATCTCAAATTCAAGCTCAAAACACCCGAAAATTCAATATTTTGGGGTCCCAAAAGCGATCTGTACATGCCTACTCAGTGCTAGAATGTTTTCAAAATATAGGGTCAAAACATGCTCAAAATCGATATTTTAGGTGCCCAAAAGTCGATATGTGCATGCATCTTCTGTATTCGTTTATATCTCAAATTCAAGCTCAAAACACCCAAAAATTCGATATTTTGGGGTCCCAGAAGCGATCTGTACATGCCTACTCAGTGCTAGAATATTTTCAAAATATAGGCTCAAAACATGCTAAAAATCGATATTTTAGGTGCGTAAAGGCGATATCTCAAATTCAGGCTCAAAACACCCGAAAATTTGATATTTTGGGGTCCCAGAAGCGATCTGTACATGCCTACTCAGTGCTAGAATGTTTTCAAAATATAGGCTCAAAACATGCTCAAAATCGATATTTTTGGTGCCCAAAGTCAATATGTGTATACATCTTCTATACCCGTTTATATCTCAAATTCAGGCTCAAAACACCCGAAAATTCGATATTTTGGGGTCCCAGAAGCTATCTGTACATGCCTACTCAGTGCTAGAATGTTTTCAAAATATAGGCTCAAAACATGCTCAAAATCGATATTTTAGGTGCCTAAAGTCGATATGTGCATGCATCTTCTGTACTCGTTTATATCTCAAATTCAGGCTCAAAACACCTGAAAAATCGATATTTTGGGGTGCCAGAAGCGATCTGTACATGCCTACTCAGTGCTAGAATATTTTCAAAATATAGGCTCAAAACATGCTAAAAATCGATATTTTAGGTGCGTAAAGGCGATATCTCAAATTAAAGCCCAAAACACCCGAAAATTCGATATTTAGGGGTCCCAGAAGCGATCTGTACATGCCTACGCCGTGTTAGAGTATTTTCAATATACAGGCCAAATACATACTGAAAATCGATGTTTTAGGTGCCCAAAAGTCGATATGTGCATGCATCTTCTGTACCCGTTTATATCTCAAATTCTGGCCCTAAACACCCGAAAATTCGATATTTTTGGGTTACAGAAGCGATCTGTACATGCCTACTCAGTGCTAGAATGTTTTCAAAATATAGGCTCAAAACATGCTCAAAATCGATATTTTAGGTGCCCAAAAGTCGATATGTGCATGCATCTTCTGTACCCGTTTATATCTCAAATTCAGGCTCAAAACACCCGAAAATTCAATATTTTGGGGTCCCAGAAGCAATCTGTACATGCCTACTCAGTGCTAGAATATTTTTAAAATAAAGGCTAAAAACATGATAAAAATCGATATTTTAGATGCCAAAAAGTAGATATATCAAATTAAGGCCCAAAACACCCGAAAATTCGTAATTTACGGGTCCCAGAAGCGATCTGTACATGCCTACTCCGTGTTAGAGTATTTTCAAAATACAGGCCCAAAACATGCTCAAAATCGATGTTTTAGGTGCCAAGAAGTCGATATGTGCATGCACTTTGAGTACCCGTTTATATCTCAAATTCATGCTCAAAACACCCGAAAATTCGATATTTTGGGGTCCCAGAAGCGATCTGTACATGCCTACTCCGTGTTAGAGTATTTTCAAAATACATGCCCAAAACATGCTGAAAATCGATATTTTAGATGCCCAAAGTCAATATGTGCATGTATCTTCTGTACCCGTTTATATCTCAAATTCAAGCTCAAAACACCCGAAAATTCGATATTTTGGGGTCCCAGAAGCAATCTGTACATGCCTACTCAGTGCTAGAATATTTTCAAAATATAGGCTAAAAACATGCTAAAAATCGATATTTTAGGTGCCAAAAAGTCGATATCTCAAATTAAGGCCCAAAACACACGAAAATTCGATATTTAGGGGTCCCAGAAGCGATCTGTACATGCCTACTCTGTGTTAGAGTATTATCAAAATACAGGCCAAAGACATACTGAAAATCGATCTTTTAGGTGCCCAAAAGTCGATATGTGCATCCATCTTCTCTACCCGTTTATATCTCAAATTCTGGCCCTAAACACCCGAAAATTCGATATTTTTGGGTCCCAAAAGCGATCTGTACATGCCTACTCAGTGCTAAAATGTTTTCAAAATATAGGCTCAAAGCATGCTCAAAATCGATATTTTAGGTGCCCAAAGTCAATATGTGCATGTATCTTCTGTACCCGTTTATATCTCAAATTCAAGCTCAAAACACCCGAAAATTCGATATTTTGGGGTCCCAGAAGCAATCTGTACATGCCTACTCAGTGCTAGAATATTTTCAAAATATAGGCTAAAAACATGCTAAAAATCGATATTTTAGGTGCCAAAAAGTCGATATCTCAAATTAAGGCCCAAAACACACGAAAATTCGATATTTAGGGGTCCCAGAAGCGATCTGTACATGCCTACTCTGTGTTAGAGTATTATCAAAATACAGGCCAAAGACATACTGAAAATCGATCTTTTAGGTGCCCAAAAGTCGATATGTGCATCCATCTTCTCTACCCGTTTATATCTCAAATTCTGGCCCTAAACACCCGAAAATTCGATATTTTTGGGTCCCAAAAGCGATCTGTACATGCCTACTCAGTGCTAAAATGTTTTCAAAAAATAGGCTCAAAGCATGCTCAAAATCGATATTTTAGGTGCCCAAAAGTTGATATGTGCATGCATCTTCTGTATTCGTTTATATCTCAAATTCAAGCTCAAAACACCCGAAAATTCGATATTTTGGGGTCCCAGAAGCGATCTGTACATGCCTACTCAGTGCTAGAATATTTTCAAAATATAGGCTCAAAACATGCTACAAATAGATATTTTAGGTGCGTAAAGGCGATACCTCAAATTGAGGCCCAAAACACCCGAAAAATCGATATTTTGGGGTCCCAGAAGCGATCTGTACATGCCTACTTCGTGTTAGAGTATTTTCAAAATTCAGGCCCAAAACATGCTGAAAATCGATATTTTTGGTGCCCATAATCAATATGTGTATGCATCTTCTATACTCGTTTATATCTCAAATTCAGGCTCAAAACACCCGAAAATTCGATATTTTTAGGTCCCAGAAGCGATCTGTACATGCCTACTCAGTGCTAGAATGTTTTCAAAATATAGGCTCAAAACATGCTCAAAATCGATATTTTAGGTGCCCAAAAGTCGATATGTGCATGCATCTTCTCTACCCGTTTATATCTCAAATTCAAGCTCAAAACACCCGAAAATTCGATATTTTGGGGTCCCAGAAGCGATCTGTACATGCCTACTCCGTGTTAGAGTATTTTTAAAATACAGGCCCAAAACATGCTGAAAATCGATATTTTAGATGCCCAAAGTCAATATGTGCATGTATCTTCTGTACCCGTTTATATCTCAAATTCAAGCTCAAAACACCCGAAAATTCGATATTTTGGGGTCCCAGAAGCAATCTGTACATGCCTACTCAGTGCTAGAATATTTTCAAAATATAGGCTAAAAACATGCTAAAAATCGATATTTTAGGTGCCAAAAAGTCGATATCTCAAATTAAGGCCCAAAACACACGAAAATTCGATATTTAGGGGTCCCAGAAGCGATCTGTACATGCCTACTCTGTGTTAGAGTATTATCAAAATACAGGCCAAAGACATACTGAAAATCGATCTTTTAGGTGCCCAAAAGTCGATATGTGCATCCATCTTCTCTACCCGTTTATATCTCAAATTCTGGCCCTAAACACCCGAAACTTCGATATTTTTGGGTCCCAAAAGCGATCTGTACATGCCTACTCAGTGCTAAAATGTTTTCAAAATATAGGCTCAAAGCATGCTCAAAATCGATATTTTAGGTGCCCAAAAGTCGATATGTGCATGCATCTTCTGTATTCGTTTATATCTCAAATTCAAGCTCAAAACACCCGAAAATTCGATATTTTGGGGTCCCAGAAGCGATCTGTACATGCCTACTCAGTGCTAGAATATTTTCAAAATATAGGCTCAAAACATGCTAAAAATAGATATTTTAGGTGCGTAAAGGCGATACCTCAAATTGAGGCCCAAAACACCCGAAAAATCGATATTTTGGGGTCCCAGAAGCGATCTGTACATGCCTACTTCGTGTTAGAGTATTTTCAAAATTCAGGCCCAAAACATGCTGAAAATCGATATTTTTGGTGCCCATAATCAATATGTGTATGCATCTTCTATACTCGTTTATATCTCAAATTCAGGCTCAAAACACCCGAAAATTCGATATTTTTAGGTCCCAGAAGCGATCTGTACATGCCTACTCAGTGCTAGAATGTTTTCAAATTATAGGCTCAAAACATGCTCAAAATCGATATTTTAGGTGCCCAAAAGTCGATATGTGCATGCATCTTCTCTACCCGTTTATATCTCAAATTCAAGCTCAAAACACCCGAAAATTCGATATTTTGGGGTCCCAGAAGCGATCTGTACATGCCTACTCCGTGTTAGAGTATTTTTAAAATACAGGCCCAAAACATGCTGAAAATCGATAATTTAGAGGCCCAAAGTCAATATGTGCATGTATCTTCTGTACCCGTTTATATCTCAAATTCAGGCTCAAAATACCCGAAAATTCAATATTTTGGGGTCCCAGAAGCAATAAGTACATGCCTACTCAGTGCTAGAATATTTTTTAAAATATAGGCTAAAAACATGCTAAAAATCGATATTCTAGGTGCCAAAAAGTCGATATCTCAAATTCAGTCCCAAAACACCCGAAACTTCGATATTTACGGGTCCCAGAAGCGATCTGTACATGCATACTCCGTGTTAGAGTATTTTCAAAATACAGGCCCAAAACATGATCAAAATCGATGTTTTAGGTGCCCAAAAGTCGATATGTGCATTCATCTTCTCTACCCGTTTATATCTCAAATTCTGGCCCTAAACACCCGAAAATTCGATATTTTTGGGTCCCAAAAGCGATCTGTACATGCCTACTCAGTGCTAGAATGTTTTCAAAATATAGGGTCAAAACATGCTCAAAATCGATATTTTAGGTTCCCAAAAGTCGATATGTGCATGCATCTTCTGTATTCGTTTATATCTCAAATTCAAGCTCAAAACACCCGAAAATTCGATATTTTGGGGTCCCAGAAGCGATCTGTACATGCCTACTCAGTGCTAGAATATTTTCAAAATATAGGCTCAAAACATGCTAAAAATCGATATTTTAGGTGCGTAAAGGCGATATCTCAAATTCTGGCCCAAAACACCCGAAAATTCGATATTTTGGGTTCCCAGAAGCGATCTGTACATGCCTACTCCGTGTTAGAGTATTTTCAAAATTCAGGCCCAAAACATGCTGAAAATCGATATTTTTGGTGCCTAAAGTCAATATGTGTATGCATCTTTTATACTCGTTTATATCTCAAATTCAGGCTCAAAACACCCGAAAATTTGATATTTTGGGGTCCCAGAAGCGATCTGTACATGCCTACTCAGTGCTAGAATGTTTTCAAAATATAGGCTCAAAACATGCTCAAAATCGATATTTTAGGTGCCCAAAAGTCGATATGTGCATGCATCTTCTGTACTCGTTTATATCTCAAAATCAAGCTCAAAACACCCGAAAATTCGATATTTTGGGGTCCCAGAAGCGAGCTGTACATGCCTACTCAGTGCTAGAATTTTTTCAAAATATAGGCTCAAAACATGCTAAAAATCTATAATTTAGGTGCGTAAAGGCGATATCTCAAATTAAGGCCTAAAACACCCGAAAATTCGATATTTAGGGGTCCCAGAAACGATCTGTACATGCCTACTCCGTGTTAGAGAATTTTCAAAATACAGGCTAAAAACATACTGAAAATCGATGTTTTAGGTGCCCAAAAGTCGATATGTGCATGCATCTTCTGTACCCGTTTATATCTCAAATTCTGGCCCTAAACACACGAAAATTCGATATTTTGGGGTCCCTGAAGCGATATGTACATGCCTACACAGAGCAAGAATGTTTTCAAAATATAGGCTCAAAACATGCTAAAAATCGATATTTTAGGTGCGTAAAGGCGATATCTCAAATTCAGGCCCAAAACACCCTAAAATTCGATATTTTGGGGTCCCAGAAGCGATCTGTACATGCCTACTCCGTGTTAGAGTATTTTCAAAATTCAGGCCAAAAACATGCTGAAAATCGATATTTTTGGTGCCCAAAGTCAATATGTGTATGCATCTTCTATACTCGTTTATATCTCAAATTCAGGCTCAAAACACCCGAAAATTCGATATTTTGGGGTTCCAGAAGCGATCTGTACATGCCTACTCAGTGCTAGAATGTTTTCAAAATATAGGCTCAAAACATGCTCAAAATCGATATTTTAGGTGCCCAAAAGTCGATATGTGCATGCATCTTCTGTACTCGTTTATATCTCAAATTCAGGCTCAAAACACCCGAAAATTCGATATTTTGGGGTCTCAGAAGCGATCTGTACATGCCTACTCAGTGCTAGAATATTTTCAAAATATATGCTCAAAACATGCTAAAAATCTATATTTTAGGTGCGTAAAGGCGATATCTCAAATTAAGGCCCAAAACACCCGAAAATTCGATATTTAGGGGTCCCAGAAGCGATCTGTACATGCCTACTCCGTGTTAGAGTATTTTCAAAATACAGTACAAAAACATACTGAAAATCGATGTTTTAGGTGCCCAAAAGTTGATAAGTGCATGCATCTTCTGTACCCGTTTATATCTCAAATTCTGGCCCTAAACACCAGAAAATTCGATATTTTGCGGTCCCAGAAGCGATCTGTACATGCCTACTCATAGCTAGAATGTTTTCAAAATATAGGCTCAAAACATGCTCAAAATCGATATTTTAGGTTCCCAAAAGTCGATATGTGCATGCATCTTCTGTACTCGTTTATATCTCAAATTCAGGCTCAAAACACCCGAAAATTCGATATTTTGGGGTCCCAGAAGCGATCTGTACATGCCTACTCAGTGCTAGAATATTTTCAAAATATAGGCTCAAAACATGCTAAAAATCGATATTTTAGGTGCGTAAAGGCGATATCTCAAATTCAGGGCCAAAACACCTGAAAATTCGATATTTTGGGGTCCCTGAAGCGATCTGTACATGCCTACTCCGTGTTAGAGTATTTTCAAAATACAGGCCCAAAACATGCTCAAAATCGATGTTTTAGGTGCCCAAAAAGTCGATATGTGCATGCATCTTCAGTACCCGTTTATATCTCAAATTCAGGCTCAAAACACCCGAAAATTCGATATTTTTGGGTCCCAGAAGCGATCTGTACATGCCTACTCCGTGTTAGAGTATTTTCAAAATACAGGCCCAAAACATGCTGAAAATCGATATTTTAGGTGCCAAAAAGTCAATATCTCAAATTCAGTCCCAAAACACCCGAAACTTCGATATTTAGGGGTCCGAGAATCGATCTGTACATGCATACTCCGTGTTAGAGTATTTTTAAAATACAGGCCAAAAACATACTGAAAATCGATCTTTTAGGTGCCCAAAAGTCGATATGTGCATGCATCTTCTGTACACGTTTATATCTCAAATTCTGGCCCTAAACACCCGAAAATTCGATATTTTGGGGTCCCTGAAGCGATCTGTACATGCCTACTCCGTGGTAGAGTATTTTCAAAATTCAGGCCCAAAACATGCTGAAAATCGATATTTTTGGTGCCCAAAGTCAATATGTGTATGCTTCTTCTATACTCGTTTATATCTCAAATTCAGGCTCAAAACACCCGAAAATTCGATATTTTGGGGTCCCAGAAGCGATCTGTACATGCCTACTGAGTGCTAGAATATTTTCAAAATATAGGCTCAAAACATGCTCAAAATCGATATTTTAGGTGCCCAAAAGTCGATATGTGCATGCATCTTCTGTACTCGTTTATATCTCAAATTCAGGCTCAAAACACTCGAAAATTCAATATTTTGGGGTCCCAGAAGCGATCTGTACATGCCTACTCAGTGCTAGAATATTTTCAAAATATAGGCTCAAAACATGCTAAAAATCGATATTTTAGGTGCGTAAAGGCGATATCTCAAATTTAGGCTCAAAACACCCGAAAATTCGATATTTTGGGGTCCCAGAAGCGATCTGTACATGCCTACTCCGTGTTAGAGTATTTACAAAATACCGGCCCAAAACATGCTCAAAATCGATGTTTTAGGTGCCGAAAAGTCGATATGTGCATGCATCTTCAGTACCCGTTTATATCTCAAATTCAAGCTCAAAACACCCGAAAATTCGATATTTTGGGGTCCCAGAAGCGATCTGTACATGCCTACACAGAGCTAGAATGTTTTCAAAATATAGGCTCAAAACATGCTCAAAATCAATATTTTAGGTGCCCAAAAGTTGATATGTGCATGCATCTTCTGTACTCGTTTATATCTCAAATTCAGGCTCAAAACACCCGAAAATTCGATATTTTGGGGTCCCAGAAGCGATCTGTACATGCCTACTCCGTGTTAGAGTATTTTCAAAATACAGGCCCAAAACATGCTCAAAATCGATATTTTAGGTGCCAAAAAGTCAATATCTCAAATTCAGTCCCAAAACACCCGAAACTTCGATATTTAGGGGTCCGAGAAGCGATCTGTACATGCATACTCCGTGTTAGAGTATTTTTAAAATACAGGCCAAAAACATACTGAAAATCGATCTTTTAGGTGCCCAAAAGTCGATATGTGCATGCATCTTCTGTACACGTTTATATCTCAAATTCTGGCCCTAAACACCCGAAAATTCGATATTTTGGGGTCCCTGAAGCGATCTGTACATGCCTACTCCGTGGTAGAGTATTTTCAAAATTCAGGCCCAAAACATGCTGAAAATCGATATTTTTGGTGCCCAAAGTCAATATGTGTATGCTTCTTCTATACTCGTTTATATCTCAAATTCAGGCTCAAAACACCCGAAAATTCGATATTTTGGGGTCCCAGAAGCGATCTGTACATGCCTACTGAGTGCTAGAATATTTTCAAAATATAGGCTCAAAACATGCTCAAAATCGATATTTTAGGTGCCCAAAAGTCGATATGTGCATGCATCTTCTGTACTCGTTTATATCTCAAATTCAGGCTCAAAATACTCGAAAATTCAATATTTTGGGGTCCCAGAAGCGATCTGTACATGCCTACTCAGTGCTAGAATATTTTCAAAATATAGGCTCAAAACATGCTAAAAATCGATATTTTAGGTGCGTAAAGGCGATATCTCAAATTTAGGCTCAAAACACCCGAAAATTCGATATTTTGGGGTCCCAGAAGCGATCTGTACATGCCTACTCCGTGTTAGAGTATTTACAAAATACCGGCCCAAAACATGCTCAAAATCGATGTTTTAGGTGCCGAAAAGTTGATATGTGCATGCATCTTCAGTACCCGTTTATATCTCAAATTCAAGCTCAAAACACCCGAAAATTCGATATTTTGGGGTCCCAGAAGCGATCTGTACATGCCTACACAGAGCTAGAATGTTTTCAAAATATAGGCTCAAAACATGCTCAAAATCAATATTTTAGGTGCCCAAAAGTTGATATGTGCATGCATCTTCTGTACTCGTTTATATCTCAAATTCAAGCTCAAAACACCCGAAAATTCGATATTTTGGGGTCCCAGAAGCGATCTGTACATGTCTACTCCGTGTTAGAGTATTTTCAAAATACAGGCCCAAAACATGCTCAAAATCGATGTTTTAGGTGCCAAAAAGTCGATATGTGCATGCATCTTCAGTACCCGTTTATATCTCAAATTCAGGCTGAAAACACCCGAAAATTCGATATTTTGGGGTACCAGAAGCGATATGTACATGCCTACGCCGTGTTAGAGTATTTTTAAAATGCAGGCCCAAAAACATGCTGAAAATCGATAATTTAGATGCCCAAAGTCAATATGTGCATGTATCTTCTGTACCCGTTTATATCTCAAATTCAAGCTCAAAATACCCGAAAATTCAATATTTTGGGGTCTCAGAAGCAATCTGTACATGCCTACTCAGTGCTAGAATATTTTCAAAATATAGGCTCAAAACATGCTAAAAATCTATATTCTAGGTGCCAAAAAGTCGATATCTCAAATTCAGTCCCAAAACACCCGTAACTTCGATATTTAGGGGTCCCAGAAGCAATCTGTACATGCCTACTCCGTGTTAGAGTATTTTCAAAATACAGGCCCAAAAACATGCTCAAAATCGATGTTTTAGGTGCCAAAAAGTCGATATGTGCATGCACTTTCAGTACCCGTTTATATCTCAAATTCAGGCTCAAAACACCCGAAAATTCGATATTTTGGGGTCACAGAAGCGATCTGTACATGCCTACTCCGTATTAGAATATTTTTAAAATACATGCCCAAAACATGCTGAAAATCGATATTTTAGATGCCCAAAGTCAATATGTGCATGTATCTTCTGTACCCGTTTATATCTCAAATTCAGGCTCAAAACACCCGAAAATTCAATATTTTGGGGTCCCAGAAGCAATCTGTACATGCCTACTCAGTGCTAGAATATTTTCAAAATATAGGCTAAAAACATGCTAAAAATCGATATTTTAGGTGCCAAAAAGTCGATATCTCAAATTAAGGCCCAAAACACCCGAAAATTCGATATTTAGGGGTCCCAGAAGCGATCTGCACATGCCTACTCCGTGGTAGAGTATTTTCAAAATACAGGCCAAAAACATGCTGAAAATCGATCTTTTAGGTGCCCAAAAGTCGATATGTGCATTCATCTTCTCTACCCGTTTATATCTCAAATTCTAGCCCGAAACACCAGAAAATTCGATATTTTTGGGTCCCTAAAGCGATCTGTACATGCCTACTCAGTGCTAGAATGTTTTCAAAATATAGGGTCAAAACATGCTCAAAATCGATATTTTAGGTGCCCAAAAGTCGATATGTGCATGCATCTTCTGTATTCGTTTATATCTCAAATTCAAGCTCAAAACACCCGAAAATTCGATATTTTGGGGTCCCAGAAGCGATCTGTACATGCCTACTCAGTGCTAGAATATTTTCAAAATATAGGCTCAAAACATGCTAAAAATCGATATTTTAGGTTCGTAACTGTGATATCTCAAATTCTGGCCCAAAACACCCGAAAATTCGATATTTTGGGGTCCCAGAAGCGATCTGTACATTCCTACTCCGTGTTAGATTATTTTCAAAATTCAGGCCCAAAACATGCTGAAAATCGATATTTTTGGTGCCAAAAGTCAATATGTGTATGCATCTTCTATACTCGTTTATATCTCAAATTCTGGCTCAAAACACCCGAAAATTCGATATTTTGGGGTCCCAGAAGCGATCTGTACATGCCTACTCAGTGCTAGAATGTTTTCAAAATATAGGCTCAAAACATGCTCAAAATCGATATTTTAGTTGCCCAAAAGTCGATATGTGCATGCATCTTCTGTACTCGTTTATATCTCAAATTCAGGCTAAAAACTACCGAAAATTCGATATTTTGGGGTCCCAGAAGCGATCTGTACATGCCTACTCAGTGCTAGAATATTTTCAAAATATAGGCTAAAAACATGCTCAAAATCGATGTTTTAGGTGCCAAAAAGTCGATATGTGAATGCACTTTCAGTACCCGTTTATATCTCAAATTCAGGCTGAAAACACCCGAAAATTCGATATTTCGGGGTCCCAGAAGTGATCTGTACATGCCTACTGAGTGCTAGAATATTTTCAAAATATAGGCTCAAAACATGCTCAAAATCGATATTTTAGGTGCCCAAAAGTCGATATGTGCATGCATCTTCTGTACTCGTTTATATCTCAAATTCAGGCTCAAAACACTCGAAAATTCAATATTTTGGGGTCCCAGAAGCGATCTGTACATGCCTACTCAGTGCTAGAATATTTTCAAAATATAGGCTCAAAACATGCTAAAAATCGATATTTTAGGTGCGTAAAGGCGATATCTCAAATTTAGGCTCAAAACACCCGAAAATTCGATATTTTGGGGTCCCAGAAGCGATCTGTACATGCCTACTCCGTGTTAGAGTATTTACAAAATACCCTTCCCAAAACATGCTCAAAATCGATGTTTTAGGTGCCGAAAAGTCGATATGTGCATGCATCTTCAGTACCCGTTTATATCTCAAATTCAAGCTCAAAACACCCGAAAATTCGATTTTTTGGGGTCCCAGAAGCGATCTGTACATGCCTACACAGAGCTAGAATGTTTTCAAAATATAGGCTCAAAACATGCTCAAAATCAATATTTTAGGTGCCCAAAAGTCGATATGTGCATGCATCTTCTGTACTCGTTTATATCTCAAATTCAAGCTCAAAACACCCGAAAATTCGATATTTTGGGGTCCCAGAAGCGATCTGTACATGCCTACTCCGTGTTAGAGTATTTTCAAAATACAGGCCCAAAACATGCTCAAAATCTATGTTTTAGGTGCCAAAAAGTCGATATGTGCATGCATCTTCAGTACCCGTTTATATCTCAAATTCAGGCTGAAAACACCCGAAAATTCGATATTTTGGGGTGCCAGAAGCGATATGTACATGCCTACGCCGTGTTAGAGTATTTTTAAAATGCAGGCCCAAAAACATGCTGAAAATCGATAATTTAGATGCCCAAAGTCAATATGTGCATGTATCTTCTGTACCCGTTTATATCTCAAATTCAAGCTCAAAATACCCGAAAATTCAATATTTTGGGGTCTCAGAAGCAATCTGTACATGCCTACTCAGTGCTAGAATATTTTCAAAATATAGGCTCAAAACATGCTAAAAATCTATATTCTAGGTGCCAAAAAGTCGATATCTCAAATTCAGTCCCAAAACACCCGTAACTTCGATATTTAGGGGTCCCAGAAGCATTCTGTACATGCCTACTCCGTGTTAGAGTATTTTCAAAATAGAGGCCCAAAACATGCTCAAAATCGATGTTTTAGGTGCCAAAAAGTCGATATGTGCATGCACTTTCAGTACCCGTTTATATCTCAAATTCAGGCTCAAAACACCCGAAAATTCGATATTTTGGGGTCACAGAAGCGATCTGTACATGCCTACTCCGTATTAGAATATTTTTAAAATACATGCCCAAAACATGCTGAAAATCGATATTTTAGATGCCCAAAGTCAATATGTGCATGTATCTTCTGTACCCGTTTATATCTCAAATTCAGGCTCAAAAAACCCAAAATTCAATATTTTGGGGTCCCAGAAGCAATCTGTACATGCCTACTCAGTGCTAGAATATTTTCAAAATATAGGCTAAAAACATGCTAAAAATCGATATTTTAGGTGCCAAAAAGTCGATATCTCAAATTAAGGCCCAAAACACCCGAAAATTCGATATTTAGGGGTCCCAGAAGCGATCTGCACATGCCTACTCCGTGGTAGAGTATTTTCAAAATACAGGCCAAAAACATGCTGAAAATCGATCTTTTAGGTGCCCAAAAGTCGATATGTGCATTCATCTTCTCTACCCGTTTATATCTCAAATTCTAGCCCTAAACACCAGAAAATTCGATATTTTTGGGTCCCTAAAGCGATCTGTACATGCCTACTCAGTGCTAGAATGTTTTCAAAATATAGGGTCAAAACATGCTCAAAATCGATATTTTAGGTGCCCAAAAGTCGATATGTGCATGCATCTTCTGTATTCGTTTATATCTCAAATTCAAGCTCAAAACACCCGAAAATTCGATATTTTGGGGTCCCAGAAGCGATCTGTACATGCCTACTCAATGCTAGAATATTTTCAAAATATAGGCTCAAAACATGCTAAAAATCGATATTTTAGGTTCGTAACTGTGATATCTCAAATTCTGGCCCAAAACACCCGAAAATTCGATATTTTTGGGTCCCAGAAGCGATCTGTACATGCCTACTCCGTGTTAGATTATTTTCAAAATTCAGGCCCAAAACATGCTGAAAATCGATATTTTTGGTGCCAAAAGTCAATATGTGTATGCATCTTCTATACTCGTTTATATCTCAAATTCTGGCTCAAAACACCCGAAAATTCGATATTTTGGGGTCCCAGAAGCGATCTGTACATGCCTACTCAGTGCTAGAATGTTTTCAAAATATAGGCTCAAAACATGCTCAAAATCGATATTTTAGTTGCCCAAAAGTCGATATGTGCATGCATCTTCTGTACTCGTTTATATCTCAAATTCAGGCTAAAAACTCCCGAAAATTCGATATTTTGGGGTCCCAGAAGCGATCTGTACATGCCTACTCAGTGCTAGAATATTTTCAAAATATAGGCTCAAAACATGCTAAAAATCGATATTTTAGGTGCCAAAAATTTGATATCTCAAATTCAGTCCCAAAACACCCGAAACTTCCATATTTAGGGGTCCCAGAAGCGATCTGTACATGCCTACTCCGTGTTAGAGTATTTTCAAAATACAAGCGTAAAACATGCTCAAAATCGATGTTTTAGGTGCCAAAAAGTCGATATGTGCATGCACTTTCAGTACCCGTTTATATCTCAAATTCAGGCTGAAAACACCCGAAAATTCGATATTTTGGGGTCCCAGAAGCGATCTGTACATGCCTACTCCGTATTAGAGTATTTTCAAAATTCAGGCCCAAAACATGGTGAAAATCGATATTTTTGGTGCCCAAAGTCAATATGTGTATGCATTTTCTATAATCGTTTATATCTCAAATTCTGGCTCAAAACACCCGAAAATTCGATATTTTGGTGTCCCAGAAGCGATCTGTACATGCCTACTCAGTTCTAGAATATTTTCAAAATATAGGCTCAAAACCTGCTAAAAATCGATATTTTAGGTGCGTAAATGCGATATCTCAAATTCAGGCCCAAAACACATGAAAATTCGATATCTTGGGGTCCCAGAAGCGATCTCTACATGCCTACTACGTGTTAGAGTATTTTCAAAATTCAGGCCAAAAACATACTGAAAATCGATCTTTTAGGTGACCAAAAGTCGATATGTGCATTCATCTTCTCTACCCGTTTATATCTCAAATTCTGGCCCTAAACACCCGAAAATTCGATATTTTTGGGTCCCAAAAGCGATCTGTACATGCCTACTCAGTTCTAGAATGTTTTCAAAATATAGGCTCAAAACATGCTCAAAATCGATATTTTATGTGCCCAAAAGTCGATATGTGCATGCATCTTCTGTATTCGTTTATATCTCAAATTCAAGATCAAAACACCCGAAAATTCGATATTTTGGGGTCCCAGAAGCGATCTGTACATGCCTACTCAGTGCTAGAATATTTTCAAAATATAGGCTCAAAACATGCTAAAAATCGATATTTTAGGTGCGTAAATGCGATATCTCAAATTAAGGCCCAAAACACCCGAAAATTCGATATTTTGGGGTCCCAGAAGCGATCTGTACATGCCTACTCCGTGTTAGAGTATTTTCAAAATACAGGCCAAAAACATACTGAAAATCGATCTTTTAGGTGCCCGAAAATTCGATATGTGCATTCATCTTCTCTACCCGTTTATATCTCAAATTCTGGCCCTAAACACCAGAAAATTCGCTATTTTGGGGTTACAGAAGCGATCTGTACATGCCTACTCCGTGTTAGAGTATTTTCAAAATTCAGGGATCAAAACATGCTGAAAATCGATATTTTTGGTGTCCAAAGTCAATATGTGTATGCATCTTCTATACTCGTTTATATCTCAAATTCAGGCTCAAAACATCCGAAAATTCGATATTTAGGGGTCCCAGAAGCGATCTGTACATGCCTACTCCGTGGTAGAGTATTTTCAAAATACAGGCCAAAAACATGCTCAAAATCGATCTTTTAGGTACCCAAAAGTCGATATGTGCATTCATCTTCTCTACCCGTTTATATCTCAAATTCTGGCCCTAAACACCAGAAAATTCGATATTTTTGGGTCCCTAAAGCGATCTGTACATGCCTACTCAGTGCTAGAATGTTTTCAAAATATAGGGTCAAAACATGCTCAAAATCGATATTTTAGGTGCCCAAAAGTCGATATGTGCATGCATCTTCTGTATTCGTTTATATCTCAAATTCAAGCTCAAAACACCCGAAAATTCGATATTTTGGGGTCCCAGAAGCGATCTGTACCTGCCTACTCAGTGCTAGAATATTTTCAAAATATAGGCTCAAAACATGCTAAAAATCGATATTTTAGGTTCGTAACTGTGATATCTCAAATTCTGGCCCAAAACACCCGAAAATTCGATATTTTGGGGTCCCAGAAGCGATCTGTACATGCCTACTCCGTGTTAGAGTATTTTCAAAATTCAGGCCCAAAACATGCTGAAAATCGATATTTTTGGTGCCAAAAGTCAATATGTGTATGCATCTTCTATACTCGTTTATATCTCAAATTCTGGCTCAAAACACCCGAAAATTCGATATTTTGGGGTCCTAGAAGCGATCTGTACATGCCTACTCAGTGCTAGAATGTTTTCAAAATATAGGCTCAAAACATGCTCAAAATCGATATTTTAGTTGCCCAAAAGTCGATATGTGCATGCATCTTCTGTACTCGTTTATATCTCAAATTCAGGCTAAAAACACCCGAAAATTCGATATTTTGGGGTCCCAGAAGCGATCTGTACATGCCTACTCAGTGCTAGAATATTTTCAAAATATAGGCTCAAAACATGCTAAAAATCGATATTTTAGGTGCCAAAAATTCGATATCTCAAATTCAGTCCCAAAACACCCGAAACTTCCATATTTAGGGGTCCCAGAAGCGATCTGTACATGCCTACTCCGTGTTAGAGTATTTTCAAAATACAAGCCTAAAACATGCTCAAAATCGATGTTTTTAGGTGCCAAAAAGTCGATATGTGCATGCACTTTCAGTACCCGTTTATATCTCAAATTCAGGCTGAAAACACCCGAAAATTCGATATTTTGGGATCCCAGAAGCGATCTGTACATGCCTACTCCGTATCAGAGTATTTTCAAAATTCAGGCCCAAAACATGCTGAAAATCGATATTTTTGGTGCCCAAAGTCAATATGTGTATGCATCTTCTATAATCGTTTATATCTCAAATTCTGGCTCAAAACACCCGAAAATTCGATATTTTGGTGTCCCAGAAGCGATCTGTACATGCCTACTCAGTGCTAGAATTTTTTCAAAATATAGGCTCAAAACATGCTGAAAATCGATATTTTAGGTGCCCAAAAGTCGATATGTGCATGCATCTTCTGTACTCGTTTATATCTCAAATTCAAGCTCAAAACACCCGAAAATTTAATATTTTGGGGTCCCAGAAGCGATCTGTACATGCCTACTCAGCGCTAGAATATTTTCAAAATATAGGCTCAAAACCTGCTAAAAATCGATATTTTAGGTGCGTAAATGCGATATCTCAAATTCAGGCCCAAAACACATGAAAATTCGATATCTTGGGGTCCCAGAAGCGATCTCTACATGCCTACTCCGTGTTAGAGTATTTTCAAATTTCAGGCCAAAAACATACTGAAAATCGATCTTTTAGGTGCCCAAAAGTCGATATGTGCATTCATCTTCTCTACCCGTTTATATCTCAAATTCTGGCCCTAAACACCCGAAAATTCGATATTTTTGGGTCCCAAAAGCGATCTGTACATGCCTACTCAGTTCTAGAATGTTTTCAAAATATAGGCTCAAAACATGCTCAAAATCGATATTTTATGTGCCCAAAAGTCGATATGTGCATGCATCTTCTGTATTCGTTTATATCTCAAATTCAAGATCAAAACACCCGAAAATTCGATATTTTGGGGTCCCAGAAGCGATCTGTACATGCCTACTCAGTGCTAGAATATTTTCAAAATATAGGCTCAAAACATGCTAAAAATCGATATTTTAGGTGCGTAAATGCGATATCTCAAATTAAGGCCCAAAACACCCGAAAATTCGATATTTTGGGGTCCCAGAAGCGAACTGTACATGCCTACTCCGTGTTAGAGTATTTTCAAAATACAGGCCAAAAACATACTGAAAATCGATCTTTTAGGTGCCCGAAAATTCGATATGTGCATGCATCTTCTGTACCCGTTTATATCTCAAATTCTGGCCCTAAACACCCGAAAATTCGCTATTTTGGGGTCCCAGAAGCGATCTGTACATGCCTACTCCGTATTAGAGTATTTTCAAAATTCAGGGATCAAAACATGCTGAAAATCGATATTTTTGGTGCCCAAAGTCAATATGTGTATGCATCTTCTATACTCGTTTATATCTCAAATTCAGGCTCAAAACACCCGAAAATTCGATATTTTGGGGTCCCAGAAGCGATCTGTACATGCCTACTCAGTGCTAGAATATTTTCAAAATATAGGCTCAAAACATGCTAAAAATCGATATTTTAGGTGCGTAAATGCGATATCTCAAATTAAGGCCCAAAACACCCGAAAATTCGATATTTTGGGGTCCCAGAAGCGATCTGTACATGCCTACTCCGTGTTAGATTATTTTCAAAATACAGGCCAAAAACATACTGAAAATCGATCTATTAGGTGCCCGAAAATTCGATATGTGCATGCATCTTCTGTACCCGTTTATATCTCAAATTCTGGCCCTAAACACCCGAAAATTCGCTATTTTGGGGTCCCAGAAGCGATCTGTACATGCCTACTCCGTGTTAGAGTATTTTCAAAATTCAGGGATCAAAACATGCTGAAAATCGATATTTTTGGTGCCCAAAGTCAATATGTGTATGCATCTTCTATACTCGTTTATATCTCAAATTCAGGCTCAAAACATCCAAAAATTCGATATTTTGGGGTCCCAGAAGCAATCTGTACATGCCTACTCAGTGCTAGAATGTTTTCAAAATATAGGTTAAAAACATGCTCAAAATCGATATTTTAGGTGCCCAAAAGTCGATATGTGCATGCATCTGCTGTACTCGTTTATATCTCAAATTCAGGCTCAAAACACCCGAAAATTCGATATTTTGGGGTCCCAGAAGCGATCTGTACATGCCTACTCAGTGCTAGAATATTTTCAAAATATAGGCTCAAAACATGCTAAAAATCGATATTTTAGGTGCGTAAAGGCGATATCTCAAATTCAGGCCCAAAACACTCGAATATTCGATATTTTGGGGTCTCAGAAGCGATCTGCTCATGCCTACTCCGTGTTACAGTATTTACAGTATACAGGCCCAAAACATGCTCAAAATCGATGTTTTAGGTGACCAAAAGTCGATATGTGCTTGCATCTTCAGTACCCGTTTATATCTCATATTCAGGCTCAAAACACCCGAAAATTCGATATTTTGGGGTCCCAGAAGTGATCTGTACATGCCTACTCCGTGTTAGAGTATTTTCAACATACAGGCCCAAAACATGCTAAAAATCGATATTTTAGATGCCCAAAGTCAATATGTGCATGTATCTTCTGTACCCGTTTATATCTCAAATTCTGGCCCTAAACACCCGAAAATTTGATATTTTGGGGCCCCAGAAGCGATCTGTACATGCCTACTCCGTGTTAGAGTATTTTCAAGATTCAGGCTTAAAACATGCTGAAAATCGATATTTTTGGTGCCCAAAGTCAATATGTGTATGCATCTTCTATACTCGTTTATATCTCAAATTCAGGCTCAAAACTCCCGAAAATTCAATATTTTGGGGTCCCAGAAGAGATCTGTACATGCCTACTCAGTGCTAGAATGTTTTCAAAATATTGGCTAAAAACATGCTAAAATCGATATTTTAGGTGCCAAAAAGTCGATATCTCAAATTCAGTCCCAAAACACCCGAAAATTCGATTTTTAGGGGTCCCAGAAGGGATCTGTACATGCCTACTCCGTGTTAGAGTATTTTAAAAATACAGGCCAAAAACATACTGAAAATCGATCTTTTAGGTGCCCAAAAGTCGATATGTGCATGCATCTTCTGTACCCGTTTATATCTCAAATTCTGGCCCTAAACAACCGAAAATTCGATATTTGGGGTCCCAGAAGAGATTTGTACATGCCTACTCCGTGTTAGAGTATTTCCAAAATACAGGCTTAAAACATGCTCAAAATCGATATTTTTGGTGCCCAAAGTCAATATGTGTATGCATCTTCTATACTCGTTTATATCTTAAATTCAGGCTCAAAACACCCGAAAATTCGATATTTTGGGGTCCCAAAAGCGATCTGTACATGCCTACTCAGTGCTAGAATGTTTTCAAAATATAGACTCAAAACATACTCAAAATCGATATTTTAGGTGCCCAAAAGTCGATATGTGCATCCATCTTCTGTAATCGTTTATATCTCAAATTCAGGCTCAAAACACCCGAAAATTCGATATTTTGGGGTCCCAGAAGCGATCTGTACATGCCTACTCAGTGCTAGAATGTTTTCAAAATTTAGGTTAAAAACATGCTTAAAATCGATATTTTAGGTGCCCAAAAGTCGATATGTGCATGCATCTGCTGTACTCGTTTATATCTCAAATTCAGGCTCAAAACAAACGAAAATTCGATATTTTGGGGTCCCAGAAGCGATCTGTACATGCTTACTCAAGGCTAGAATATTTTCAAAATATAGGCTCAAAACATGCTAAAAATCGATATTTTAGGTGCGTAAAGGCGATATCTCAAATTCAGGCCCAAAACACCCGAATATTCGATATTTTGGGGTCCCAGAAGCGATCTGTACATGCCTACTCCGTGTTACAGTATTTACAAAATACAGGCCCAAAACATGTTCAAAATCGATGTTTTAGGTGCCCAAAAGTCGATATGTGCATGCATCTTCAGTACCCGTTTATATCTCAAATTCAGGCTCAAAACACCCGAAAATTCGATATTTTGGGGTCTCAGAAGCGATCTGTACATGCCTACTCCGTGTTAGAGTATTTTCAAAATACATGCCCAAAACATGCTGAAAATCGATATTTTAGATGCCCAAAGTCAATATGTGCATGTATCTTCTGTACCCGTTTATATCTCAAATTCAGGCTCAAAACAACCTAAAATTAAATATTTTGGGGTCCCAGAAGCAATCTGTACATGCCTACTCAGTGCTAGAATATTTTCAAAATATAGGCTAAAAACATGCTAAAAACGATATTTTAGGTGCTAAAAAGTCGATATCTTAAATTCAGTCCCAAAACACCCGAAAATTCGATATTTAGGGGTCCCAGAAGCAATCTGTACATCCCTAGTACGTGTTAGAGTATTTTCAAAATACAGGCTAAAAACATACTGAAAATCGATCTTTTAGGTGCCGAAAAGTCGATATGTGCATGCATCTTCTGTACCCGTTTATATCTCAAATTCTGGCCCTAAACACTAGAAAATTCAATATTTTGGGGTCCCAGAAGCAATCTGTACATGCCTACTCAGTGCTAGAATATTTTAAAAATATAGGCTAAAAACATGCTAAAAATCGATATTTTAGGTGCCAAAAAGTCGATATCTCTAATTAAGGCCCAAAACACCCGAAAATTCGATATTTAGGGGTCCCAAAAGCGTTCTGTACATGCCTACTCCGTGTTAGAGTATTTTCAAAATACAGGCCCAAAACATGCTCAAAATCGATGTTTTAGGTGCCCAAAAGTCGATATGTGCATGCATCTTCAGTACCCGTTTATATCTCAAATTCAGGCTCAAAACACCCGAAAATTCGATATTTTGGGGTCCCAGAAGCGATCTGCACATTCCTACTTCGTGTTAGAGTATTTTCAAAATACAGGCCAAAAACATGCTGAAAATCGATAGATTTTAGATGCCCAAAGTCAATATGTGCATGTATCTTCTGTACCCGTTTATATCTCAAATTCAGGCTCAAAACACCCGAAAATTCAATATTTTGGGGTCCCAGTAGCAATCTGTACATGGGTAGTCAGTGCTAGAATATTTTCAAAAAATAGGCTAAAAACATGCTAGAAATCGATATTTTAGATGCCAAAAAGTCGATATCTCAAATTCAGTCCCAAAACACCCGAAAATTCGATTTTTAGGGGTCCCAGAAGGGATCTGTACATGCCTACTCCGTGTTAGAGTATTTTAAAAATACAGGCCAAAAACATACTGAAAATCGATCTTTTAGGTGCCCAAAAGTCGATATGTGCATGCATCTTCTCTACCCGTTTATATCTCAAATTCTGGCCCTAAACAACCGAAAATTCGATATTTGGGGTCTCAGAAGCGATTTGTACATGCCTACTCCGTGTTAGAGTATTTTCAAAATACAGGCTTAAAACATGCTCAAAATCGATATTTTTGGTGCCCAAAGTCAATATGTGTATGCATCTTCTATACTCGTTTATATCTTAAATTCAGGCTCAAAACACCCGAAAATTCGATATTTTGGGGTCCCAAAAGCGACCTGTACATGCCTACTCAGTGCTAGAATGTATTCAAAATATAGACTCAAAACATGCTCAAAATCGATATTTTAGGTGCCCAAAAGTCGATATGTGCATCCATCTTCAGTACCCGTTTATATCTCAAATTCAGGCTCAAAACACCCGAAAATTCGATATTTGGAGGTCACAGAAGCGATCTGTACATGCCTACTCCGTGTTAGAGTATTTTCAAAATACAGGCCCAAAACATGCTGAAAATCGATATTTTAGATGCCCAAAGTCAATATGTGCATGTATCTTCTGTACCCGTTTATATCTCAAATTCAGGCTCAAAACACCCGAAAATTCAATATTTTCGGGTCCCAGAAGCAATATGTACATGCCTACTCAGTGCTAGAATATTTTTAAAATATAGGTTAAAAACATGCTAAAAATCGATATTTTAGGTGCCAAAAAGTCGATATCTCAAATTCAGTCCCAAAACACCCGAAAATTCGATATTTATTGGTCCCAGAAGGGATCTGTACATGCCTACTCCGTGTTAAAGTATTTTCAAAATACTGGCTAAAAACATACTGAAAATCGATCTTTTAGGTGCCCAAAAGTCGATATGTGCATGCATCTTCTGTACCCGTTTATATCTCAAATTCTGGCCCTAAACAACCGAAAATTCGATATTTGGGGTCCCAGAAGAGATTTGTACATGCCTACTCCGTGTTAGAGTATTTCCAAAATACAGGCTTAAAACATGCTCAAAATCGATATTTTTGGTGCCCAAAGTCAATATGTGTATGCATCTTCTATACTCGTTTATATCTTAAATTCAGGCTCAAAACACCCGAAAATTCGATATTTTGGGGTCCCAAAAGCGATCTGTACATGCCTACTCAGTGCTAGAATGTTTTCAAAATATAGACTCAAAACATACTCAAAATCGATATTTTAGGTGCCCAAAAGTCGATATGTGCATCCATCTTCTGTAATCGTTTATATCTCAAATTCAGGCTCAAAACACCCGAAAATTCGATATTTTGGGGTCCCAGAAGCGATCTGTACATGCCTACTCAGTGCTAGAATATTTTCAAAATATAGGCTCAAAACATGCTAAAAATCGATATTTTAGGTGCGTAAAGGCGATATCTCAAATTAAGGCCCAAAACACCCGAAAAATCGATATTTAGGGGTCCCAGAAGCGATCTGTACATGCCTACTCCGTGTTAGAGTATTTTCAAAATACAGGCCCAAAACATGATCAAAATCGATGTTTTAGGTGCCCAAAAGTCGATATGTCTTCAGTACCCGTTTATATCTCAAATTCAGGCTCAAAACACCCGAAAATTCGATATTTTCGGGTCCCAGAAGCGATCTGTACTTGCCTACTACGTGTTAGAGTATTTTCAAAATACAGGCCCAAAACATGCTGAAAATCGATATTTTAGATGCCCATAGTCAATATGTGCATGTATCTTCTGTATCCGTTTATATCTCAAATTCAGGCTCAAAACACCCGAAAATTAAATATTTTGGGGTCCCAAAAGCAATCTGTACATGCCTACTCAGTGCTAGAATATTTTCAAAATATAGGCTAAAAACATGCTAAAAATCGATATTTTAGGTGCCAAAAAGTCGATATCTCAAATTCAGTCCCAAAACACCCGAAAATTCGATATTTAGGGGTCCCAGAAGGGATCTGTACATGTCAACTCCGTGTTAGAGTATTTTCAAAATACAGGCCAAAAACATACTGAAAATCGATCTTTTAGGAGCCCAAAAGTCGATAAGTGCATGCATCTTCTGTACCCGTTTATATCTCAAATTCTGGCCCTAAACACCCGAAAATTCGTTATTTTTGGGTCCCAGAAGCGATATGTACATGCCTACTCCGTGTTAGAGTATTTTCAAAATACAGGCTTAAAACATGCTGAAAATCGATATTTTTGGTGCCCAAAGTCAATATGTGTATGCATCTTCTATACTCGTTTATATCTCAAATTCAGGCTCAAAACACCCGAAATTTCGATATTTTGGGGTCCCAGAAGCGATCTGTACATGCCTACTCCGTGTTAGAGTATTTTTAAAATATAGGCTCAAAACATACTGAAAATCGATCTTTTAGGTGCCCAAAAGTCGATATGTGCATGCATCTTCTATACCCGTTTATATCTCAAATTCAGGCTCAAAACACCCGAAAATTCGATATTTTGGAGTCCCAGAAGCGATCTGTACATGCATACTCAGTGCTAGAATATTTTCAAAGTATAGGCTCAAAACATGCTAAAAATCGATATTTTAGGTGCGTAAAGGCGATATCTCAAAATAAGGCCCAAAACCCCCGAAAATTCGATATTTAGGGGTCCCAGAAGCGATCTGTACATGCCTACTCTGTGTTAGAGTATTTTTAAAATACAGGCCAAAAACATACTGAAAATCGATCTTTTAGGTGCCCAAAAGTCGATATGTGCATGCATCTTCAGTACCCTTTTATATCTCAAATTCTGGCCCTAAACACCCGAAAATTCGATATTTTGGGGTCCCAGAAGCGATCTGTACCTGCCTACTCAGTGCTAGAATGTTTTCAAAATACAGGCCAAAAACATACTGAAAATCGATCTTTTAAGTGCCCAAAAGTCGATATGTGCATGCATCTTCTGTACCCGTTTATATCTCAAATTCTGGCCCTAAACACCCGAAAATTTAATATTTTGGGGTCCCAGAAGCAATCTGTACATGCCTACTCAGTGCTGGAATGTTTTCAAAATATAGGCTCAAAACATGCTCAAAATCGATATTTTAGGTATCCAAAAGTCGATATGTGCATGCATCTTCTGTACTCGTTTATATCTCAAATTCAGGCTCAAAACACCAGAAAATTCGATATTTTGGGGTCCCAGAAGCGATCTGTACATGCCTACTCAGTGCTAGAAAATTTTCAAAATATAGGCTAAAAACATGCTAAAAATCGATATTTTAGGTGCCAAAAAGTCGATATTTAAAATTAAGGCCCAAAACACCCGAAAATTCGATATTTAGGGGTCCTAGAAGCTATCTGTACATGCCTACTCCGTGTTAGAGTATCTTCAAAATACAGGCCAAAAACATACTGAAAATCGATCTTTTAGGTGCCCTAAAGTCGATATGTGCATGCATCTTCTGTACCCGTTTATATCTCAAATTCTGACCCTAAACACCTGAAAATTCGATATTTTGGGGTCCCAGAAGCGATCTGTAAATGCCTACTCAGTGCTGGAATGTTTTCAAAATATAGGCTCAAAACATGCTGAAAATCGATCTTTTAGGTGCGTTAAGGCGATATCTCAAATTCAGTCCCAAAACACCCGAAAATTCGATATTTAGGGGTCTCAGAAGGGATCTGTACATGCCTACTCCGTGTTTGAGTATTTTCAAAATACAGGCCAAAAACATACTGAAAATCGATCTTTTAGGTGCTTAAAAGTCGATAAGTGCATGCATCTTCTGTACCCGTTTATATCTCAAATTCTGGCCCTAAACACCCGAAAATTCGATATTTTTAGGTCCCAGAAGCGATCTGTACATGCCTACTCAGTGCTAGAATGTTTTCAAAATATAGGCTAAAAACATGCTTAAAATCGATATTTTAGGTGCCAAAAAGTCGATATCTCAAATTAAGGCCCAAAACACCCGAAAATTCGATATTTACGGGTCCCAGAAGGGATCTGTACATGCCTACTATGTGTTAGAGTATTTTCAAAATAAAGGCCAAAAACATACTGAAAATCGATCTTTTAGGTGCCCAAAAGTCGATATGTGCATGCATCTTTTGTACCCGTTTATATCTCAAATTCTGGCCCTAAACACCCGAAAATTCGATATTTAGGGGTCCCAGATGCGATCTGTACATGCCTACTATGTGCTAGAATGTTTTCAAAATATAGGCTCAAAACATGCTCAAAATCGATATTTTAGGTGCCCAAACGTCGATATGTGCATGCATCTTCTGTATCCGTTTATATCTCAAATTCTGGCCTTAAACACCCGAAAATTAAATATTTTGGGGTCCTAGAAGCAATCTGTACTTGCCTACCCCGTGTTAGAGTATTTTCAAAATACAGGCCCAAAACATGCTCAAAATCGATGTTTTAGGTGCCCAAAAGTCGATATGTCTTTAGTACCCGTTTATATCTCAAATTCAGGCTCAAAACACCCGAAAATTCGATATTTTGGGGTCCCAGAAGCGATCTGTACTTGCCTACTACGTGTTAGAGTATTTTCAAAATACAGGCCCAAAACATGCTTAAAATCGATGTTTTAGGTGCCCAAAAGTCGATATGTGCATGCATCTTCAGTACCCGTTTATATCTCAAATTCAGGCTCAAAACACCCGAAAATTCGATATTTGGGGGTCACAGAAGCGATCTGTACATGCCTACTCCGTGTTAGAGTATTTTCAAAATACAGGCCCAAAACATGCTGAAAATCGATATTTTAGATGCCCAATGTCAATATGTGCATGAATCTTCTGTACCCGTTTATATCTCAAATTCAGGCTCAAAACACCCGAAAATTCAATATTTTCGGGTCCCAGAAGCAATCTGTACATGCCTACTCAGTGCTAGAATATTTTTAAAATATAGGCTAAAAACATGCTAAAAATCGATATTTTAGGTGCCAAAAAGTCGATATCTCAAATTCAGTCCCAAAACACCCGAATATTCGATATTTAGGGGTCCCAGAAGGGATCTGTACATGCCTACTCCGTGTTAGAGTATTTTCAAAATACAGGCCAAAAACATACTGAAAATCGATCTTTTAGGTACCCAAAATTCGATATGTGCATGCATCTTCTGTACCTGTTTATATCTCAAATTCTGGCCCTAAACAACCGAAAATTCGATATTTGGGGTCCCAGAAGCGATCTGTACATGCCTACTATGTGCTAGAATGTTTTCAAAATATAGGCTAAAAACATGCTAAAAATCGATATTTATAGTGCCAAAAAGTCGATATCTCAAATTAAGGCCCAAAACACCCGAAAATTCGATATTTAGGGGTCCCAGAAGCGATCTGTACATGCTTACTCCGTGTTAGAGTATTTTCAAAATACAGGCCTAAAACATGCTCAAAATCGATGTTTTAGGTGCCAAAAAGTCGATATGTGCATGCAACTTCAGTACTCGTTTATATCTCAAATTCAGGCTCAAAACACCCTAAAATTCGATATTTTGGGGTCCCTGAAGCAATCAGTACATGCCTACTCAGTGCTAGAATATTATCAAAATATAGGCTAAAAACATGTTAAAAATCGATATTTTAGGTGCCAAAAAGTCGATATCTCAAATTAAGGCCCAAAACACCCGAAAATTCGATATTTAGGGGTCCCAGAAGGGATCTGTACTTGCTTACTATGTGTTAGAGTATTTTCAAAATACAGGCCAAAAATATACTGAAAATCGATATCTTAGGTGCCCAAAAGTCGATATGTGCATGCATCTTTTGTACCCGTTTATATCTCAAATTCTGGCCCTAAACACCCGAAAATTCGATATTTAGGGTTCCCAGAAGCAATCTGTACATGCCTAGTATGTGCTAGAATGTTTTCAAAATATAGGCTCAAAACATGCTCAAAATCGATATTTTAGGTGCCCAAACGTCGATATGTGCATGCATCTTCTGTATCCGTTTATATCTCAAATTCTGGCCATAAACACCCGAAAATTAAATATTTTGGGGTCTTAGAAGCAATCTGTACATGCCTACTCAGTGCTAGAATATTTTCAAAATATATGCTAAAAACATGCTAAAAATCGATATTTTAGGTGCCAAAAAGTCGATATCTCAAATTAAGGCCCAAAACACCCAAAAATTCGATATTTAGGCGTCCCAGAAGCGATCTGTACATGCCTACTCAGTGCTAGAATATTTTCAAAATATAGGTTCAAAACATGCTAAAAATCGATATTTTAGGTGCGTAAAGGCGATATCTCAAATTCAGGCCCAAAACACCCGAAAATTCGATATTTTGGGGTCCCAGAAGTGATGTGTACATGCCTACTCCGTATTTGAGTATTTTCAAAATACAGACCCAAAACATGCTCAAAATCGATGTTTTAGGTGCCCAAAAGTCGATATGTGCATGCATCTTCAGTACCCGTTTATATCTCAAATTCTGGCTCAAAACACCCGAAAATTCGATATTTTGGGGTCCCAGAAGCGATCTGTACATGCCTACTCAGTGTTAGAGTATTTTCAAAATACAGACCCAAAACATGCTGAAAATCGATATTTTAGATGCCCAAAGTCAATATGTGCATGTATCTTCTGTACCCGTTTATATCTCAAATTCAGGCTCAAAACACCCGAAAATTCAATATTTTGGGGTCCCAGAAGCGATCTGTACATGCCTACTCAGTGTTAGAATATTTTCAAAATATAGGCTAAAAACATGCTAAAAATCGATCTTTTAGGTGCCAAAAAGTCGATATCTCAAATTCAGTCCCAAAACACCCGAAACTTCGATATTTAGGGGTCCCAGAGGCGATCTGTACATGCTTACTCCGTGTTAGAGAATTTTCAAAATACAGGCCAAAAACATACTGAAAATCGATATTTTATGTGCCCAAAAGTCGATATGTGCATTCATCTTCAGTACCCGTTTATATCTCAAATTCAGTCTCAAAACACCCGAAAATTTGATATTTTGGGGTCCCAGAAGCGATCTGTACATGCCTATTCCGTGTTAGAGTATTTTCAAAATACATGCCCAAAACATGCTGAAAATCGATCTTTTAGGTGCCAAAAAGTCGATATGTGCATGTATCTTCTGTACCCGTTTATATCTCAAATTCAGGCTCAAAACACCCGAAAATTCAATATTTTGGGGTCCCAGAACCAATCTGTACATGCTCAGTGCTAGAATATTTTCAAAATATAGGCTAAAAACATGCTAAAAATCGATATTTTAGGTGCGTAAAGGCGATATCTCAAATTCAGGCCCAAAACACCCGAAATTCGATATTATGGGGTCCCAGAAGCGATCTGTACATGCCTACTCCGTGTTAGAGTATTTACAAAATACAGGCCCAAAACATGCTCAAAATCGATGTTTTAGGTGCCCAAAAGTCGATATGGGCATGCATCTTCAGTACCCGTTTATATCTCAAATAAGGCTCAAATCACCCAAAAATTCGATATTTTGGGGTCCCAGAAGCGATCTGTACATGCCTACTCCGTGTTAGAGTATTTTCAAAATACATGCCCAAAACATGCTGAAAATCGATATTTTAGATGCCCAAAGTCAATATGTGTATGTATCTTCTGTCCCGTTTATATCTCAAATTCAGGCTCAAAACACCCGAAAATTTAATATTGTGGGGTCCCAGAAGCGATCTGTACATGCCTACTCAGTGCTAGAATATTTTCAAAATATAGGCTCAAAACATGCTAAATATCGATATTTTAGGTGCGTAAAGGCGATATCTCAAATTCAGGCCCAAAACACCCGAAAATTCGATATTTTGGGGTCCCAGAAGCGATCTGTACATGCGTACTCCGTGTTAGAGTATTTTCAAAATACAGGCCCAAAACATCCTCAAAATCGATGTTTTAGGTGCCCAAAAGTCGATATGTGCATGCATGTTCAGTA
The DNA here is from genome assembly GCA_033782935.1 of Petrolisthes cinctipes. Lineage (NCBI taxonomy): Eukaryota > Metazoa > Arthropoda > Malacostraca > Decapoda > Porcellanidae > Petrolisthes > Petrolisthes cinctipes. The sequence goes on along the minus strand of JAWQEG010000380.1, from coordinate 2,652,882 downwards.
CCCGTTTATATCTCAAATTAAGTCTCAAAACACCCGAAAATTCGATATTTTGGGGTCCCTGAAGCAATCTGTACATGCCTACTCAGTGCTAGAATATTATCAAAATATAGGCTAAAAACATGTTAAAAATCGATATTTTAGGTGCCAAAAAGTCGATATCTCAAATTAAGGCCCAAAACACCCGAAAATTCGATGTTTAGGGGTCCCAGAAGGGATCTGTACATGCCTACTATGTGTTAGAGTATTTTCAAAATACAGGCCAAAAATATACTGAAAATCGATCTCTTAGGTGCCCAAAAGTCGATATGTGCATGCATCTTTTGTACCCGTTTATATCTCAAATTCTGGCCCTAAACACCAGAAAATTCGATATTTAGGGTTCCCAGAAGCGATCTGTACATGCCTACTATGTGCTAGAATGTTTTCAAAATATAGGCTCAAAACATGCTCAAAATCGATATTTTAGGTGCCCAAACGCCGATATGTGCATGCATCTTCTGTATCCTTTTATATCTCAAATTCTGGCCTTAAACACCCGAAAATTAAATATTTTGGGGTCTTAGAAGCAATCTGTACATGCCTACTCAGTGCTAGAATATTTTCAAAATATAGGCTAAAAACATGCTAAAAATCGATATTTTAGGTGCCAAATAGTCGTTATCTCAAATTAAGGCCCAAAACATCCGAAAATTCGATATTTAGGGGTCACAGAAGCGATCTGTACATGCCTACTCCGTGTTAGAGTATTTTCAAAATACAGGCCCAAAACATGCTCAAAATCGATATTTTAGATGCCCAAAGTCAATATGTGCATGTATCTTCTGTACCCGTTTATATCTCAAATTCAGGCTCAAAACACCCGAAAATTCAATATTTTGGGGTCCCAGAAGCGATCTGTACATGCCTACTCAGAGCTAGAATATTTTCAAAATATAGGCTAAAAACATGCTAAAAATCGATCTTTTAGGTGCCAAAAAGTCGATATCTCAAATTCAGTCCCAAAACACCCGAAACTTCGATATTTAGGGGTCCCAGAGGCGATCTGTACATGCTTACTCCGTGTTAGAGAATTTTCAAAATACAGGCCAAAAACATACTGAAAATCGATATTTTAGGTGCCCAAAAGTCGATATGTGCATTCATCTTCAGTACCCGTTTATATCTCAATTTCAGGCTCAAAACACCCGAAAATTTGATATTTTGGGGTCCCAGAAGCGATCTGTACATGCCTACTCCGTGTTAGAGTATTTTCAAAATACATGCCCAAAACATGCTGAAAATCGATCTTTTAGGTGCCAAAAAGTCGATATGTGCATGTATCTTCTGTACCCGTTTATATCTCAAATTCAGGCTTAAAACACCCGAAAATTCAATATTTTGGGGTCCCAGAACCAATCTGTACATGCTCAGTGCTAGAATATTTTCAAAATAAAGGCTAAAAACATGCTAAAAATCGATATTTTAGGTGCGTAAAGGCAATATCTCAAATTCAGGCCCAAAACACCCGAAATTCGATATTATGGGGTCCCAGAAGCGATCTGTACATGCCTACTCCGTGTTAGAGTATTTACAAAATACAGGCCCAAAACATGCTCAAAATCGATGTTTTAGGTGCCCAAAAGTCGATATGGGCATGCATCTTCAGTACCCGTTTATATCTCAAATAAGGCTCAAATCACCCGAAAATTCGATATTTTGGGGTCCCAGAAGCGATCTGTACATGCCTACTCCGTGTTAAAGTATTTTCAAAATACATGCCCAAAACATGCTGAAAATCGATATTTTAGATGTCCAAAGTCAATATGTGTAAGTATCTTCTGTACCCGTTTATATCTCAAATTCAGGCTCAAAACACCCGAAAATGTAATATTGTGGGGTCCCAGAAGCGATCTGTACATGCCTACTCAGTGCTAGAATATTTTCAAAATATAGGCTCAAAACATGCTAAAAATCGATTTTTTAGGTGCGTAAAGGCGATATCTCAAATTCAGTCCCAAAACACCCGAAAATTCGATATTTTGGGGTCCCAGAAGCGATCTGTACATGCGTACTCCGTGTTAGAGTATTTTCAAAATACAGGCCCAAAACATCCTCAAAATCGATGTTTTAGGTGCCCAAAAGTCGATATGTGCATGCATGTTCAGTACCCTTTTATATCTCAAATTAAGTCTCAAAACACCCGAAAATTCGATATTTTGGGGTCCCTGAAGCGATCTTTACATGCCTACTCCGTGTTAGAGTATTTTCAAAATACAGGCCAAAAACATACTGAAAATCGATCTTTTAGGTGCCCAAAAGTCGATATGTGCATGTATCTTCTGTACCCGTTTATATCTCAAATTCAGGCTCAAAACACCCGAATATTCAATATTTTGGGGTCCCAGAAGCAATCTGTACATGCCTACTCAGTGCTAGAATATTTTCAAAATATAGGCTAAAAACATGCTAAAAATCGATCTTTTAGGTGCCAAAAAGTCGATATCTCAAATTCAGTCCCAAAACACCTGAAAATTCGATATTTAGGGGTCCCAGAGGCGATCTGTGCATGCTTACTCCTTGTTAGAGAATTTTCAAAATACAGGCCAAAAACATACTGAAAATCGATCTTTTAGGTGCCCAAAAGTCGATATGTGCATGCATCTTCAGTACCCGTTTATATCTCAAATTCTGGCTCAAAACACCCGAAAATTCGATATTTTGGGGTCCCAGAAGCGATCTGTACATGCCTACTCAGTGTTAGAGTATTTTCAAAATACAGACCCAAAACATGCTGAAAATCGATATTTTAGATGCCCAAAGTCAATATGTGCATGTATCTTCTGTACCCGTTTATATCTCAAATTCAGGCTCAAAACACCCGAAAATTCAATATTTTGGGGTCCCAGAAGCGATCTGTACATGCCTACTCAGTGTTAGAATATTTTCAAAATATAGGCTAAAAACATGCTAAAAATCGATCTTTTAGGTGCCAAAAAGTCGATATCTCAAATTCAGTCCCAAAACACCCGAAACTTCGATATTTAGGGGTCCCAGAGGCGATCTGTACATGCTTACTCCGTGTTAGAGAATTTTCAAAATACAGGCCAAAAACATACTGAAAATCGATATTTTATGTGCCCAAAAGTCGATATGTGCATTCATCTTCAGTACCCGTTTATATCTCAAATTCAGTCTCAAAACACCCGAAAATTTGATATTTTGGGGTCCCAGAAGCGATCTGTACATGCCTATTCCGTGTTAGAGTATTTTCAAAATACATGCCCAAAACATGCTGAAAATCGATCTTTTAGGTGCCAAAAAGTCGATATGTGCATGTATCTTCTGTACCCGTTTATATCTCAAATTCAGGCTCAAAACACCCGAAAATTCAATATTTTGGGGTCCCAGAACCAATCTGTACATGCTCAGTGCTAGAATATTTTCAAAATATAGGCTAAAAACATGCTAAAAATCGATATTTTAGGTGCGTAAAGGCGATATCTCAAATTCAGGCCCAAAACACCCGAAATTCGATATTATGGGGTCCCAGAAGCGATCTGTACATGCCTACTCCGTGTTAGAGTATTTACAAAATACAGGCCCAAAACATGCTCAAAATCGATGTTTTAGGTGCCCAAAAGTCGATATGGGCATGCATCTTCAGTACCCGTTTATATCTCAAATAAGGCTCAAATCACCCAAAAATTCGATATTTTGGGGTCCCAGAAGCGATCTGTACATGCCTACTCCGTGTTAGAGTATTTTCAAAATACATGCCCAAAACATGCTGAAAATCGATATTTTAGATGCCCAAAGTCAATATGTGTATGTATCTTCTGTCCCGTTTATATCTCAAATTCAGGCTCAAAACACCCGAAAATTTAATATTGTGGGGTCCCAGAAGCGATCTGTACATGCCTACTCAGTGCTAGAATATTTTCAAAATATAGGCTCAAAACATGCTAAATATCGATATTTTAGGTGCGTAAAGGCGATATCTCAAATTCAGGCCCAAAACACCCGAAACTTCGATATTTAGGGGTCCCAGAGGCGATCTGTACATGCTTACTCCGTGTTAGAGAATTTTCAAAATACAGGCCAAAAACATACTGAAAATCGATATTTTAGGTGCCCAAAAGTCGATATGTGCATTCATCTTCAGTACCCGTTTATATCTCAATTTCAGGCTCAAAACACCCGAAAATTTGATATTTTGGGGTCCCAGAAGCGATCTGTACATGCCTACTCCGTGTTAGAGTATTTTCAAAATACATGCCCAAAACATGCTGAAAATCGATCTTTTAGGTGCCAAAAAGTCGATATGTGCATGTATCTTCTGTACCCGTTTATATCTCAAATTCAGGCTCAAAACACCCGAAAATTCAATATTTTGGGGTCCCAGAACCAATCTGTACATGCTCAGTGCTAGAATATTTTCAAAATAAAGGCTAAAAACATGCTAAAAATCGATATTTTAGGTGCGTAAAGGCAATATCTCAAATTCAGGCCCAAAACACCCGAAATTCGATATTATGGGGTCCCAGAAGCGATCTGTACATGCCTACTCCGTGTTAGAGTATTTACAAAATACAGGCCCAAAACATGCTCAAAATCGATGTTTTAGGTGCCCAAAAGTCGATATGGGCATGCATCTTCAGTACCCGTTTATATCTCAAATAAGGCTCAAATCACCCGAAAATTCGATATTTTGGGGTCCCAGAAGCGATCTGTACATGCCTACTCCGTGTTAGAGTATTTTCAAAATACATGCCCAAAACATGCTGAAAATCGATATTTTAGATGTCCAAAGTCAATATGTGTAAGTATCTTCTGTACCCGTTTATATCTCAAATTCAGGCTCAAAACACCCGAAAATTTAATATTGTGGGGTCCCAGAAGCGATCTGTACATGCCTACTCAGTGCTAGAATATTTTCAAAATATAGGCTCAAAACATGCTAAAAATCGATTTTTTAGGTGCGTAAAGGCGATATCTCAAATTCAGTCCCAAAACACCCGAAAATTCGATATTTTGGGGTCCCAGAAGCGATCTGTACATGCGTACTCCGTGTTAGAGTATTTTCAAAATACAGGCCCAAAACATCCTCAAAATCGATGTTTTAGGTGCCCAAAAGTCGATATGTGCATGCATGTTCAGTACCCGTTTATATCTCAAATTAAGTCTCAAAACACCCGAAAATTCGATATTTTGGGGTCCCTGAAGCGATCTTTACATGCCTACTCCGTGTTAGAGTATTTTCAAAATACAGGCCAAAAACATACTGAAAATCGATCTTTTAGGTGCCCAAAAGTCGATATGTGCATGCATCTTCTGTACCCGTTTATATCTCAAATTCTGGCCCCAAACACCTGAAAAATCGATATATTGGGGTCCCAGAAGCGATCTGTACATGCCTACTCAGTGCTAGAATGTTTTCAAAATATAGGCTCAAAACATGCTCAAAATCGATATTTTAGGTGCCCAAAAGTCGATATGTGCATGCCTCTTCTGTACTCGTTTATATCTCAAATTCAGGCTCAAAACACCCGAAAATTCGATATTTTGGGGTCCCAGCAGCGATCTGTACATGCCTTCTCAGTGCTAGAATATTTTCAAAATATAGGCTCAAAACATGCTAAAAATCGATATTTTAGGTGCATAAAGGCGATATCTCAAATTCAGGCCCAAAACACCCGAAAATTTGATATTTCGGGGTCCCAGAAGCGATCTGTACATGCCTACTCCGTGTTAGAGTATTTTCAAAATACATGCCCAAAACATGCTGAAAATCGATATTTTAGATGCCCAAAGTCAATATGTGCATGTATCTTCTGTACCCGTTTATATCTCAAATTCAGGCTCAAAACACCCGAATATTCAATATTTTGGGGTCCCAGAAGCAATCTGTACATGCCTACTCAGTGCTAGAATATTTTCAAAATATAGGCTAAAAACATGCTAAAAATCGATCTTTTAGGTGCCAAAAAGTCGATATCTCAAATTCAGTCCCAAAACACCTGAAAATTCGATATTTAGGGGTCCCAGAGGCGATCTGTGCATGCTTACTCCGTGTTAGAGAATTTTCAAAATACAGGCCAAAAACATACTGAAAATCGATCTTTTAGGTGCCCAAAAGTCGATATGTGCATGCATCTTCTGTACCCGTTTATATCTCAAATTCTGGCCCCAAACACCTGAAAAATCGATATTTTGGGGTTCCAGAAGCGATCTGTACATGCCTACTCAGTGCTAGAATGTTTTCAAAATATAGGCTCAAAACATGCTCAAAATCGATATTTTAGGTGCCCAAAGTCGATATGTGCATGCATCTTCTGTACTCGTTTATATCTCAAATTCAGGCTCAAAACACCTGAAAATTCGATATTTTGGGGTCCCAGCAGCGATCTGTACATGCCTTCTCAGTGCTAGAATATTTTCAAAATATAGGCTCAAAACATGCTAAAAATCGATATTTTAGGTGCGTAAAGGCGATATCTCAAATTCAGGCCCAAAACACCCGAAAATTCGATATTTTGGGGTCCCAGAAGCGATCTGTACATGCCTACTCCGTGTTAGAGTATTTTCAAAATACATGCCCAAAACATGCTGAAAATCGATATGTTAGATGCCCAAAGTCAATATGTGCATGAATCTTCTGTACCCGTTTATATCTCAAATTCAGGCTCAAAACACCCGAATATTCAATATTTTGGGGTCCCAGAAGCAATCTGTACATGCCTACTCAGTGCTAGAATATTTTCAAAATATAGGCTAAAAACATGCTAAAAATCGATCTTTTAGGTGCCAAAAAGTCGATATCTCAAATTCTGTCCCAAAACACCCGAAAATTCGATATTTAGGGGTCCCAGAGGCGATCTGTACATGCTTACTCCGTGTTAGAGAATTTTCAAAATACAGGCCAAAAACATACTGAAAATCGATCTTTTAGGTGCCCAAAAGTCGATATGTGCATGCATTTTCTATACTCGTTTATATCTCAAATTCAGGCTCAAAACACCCGAAAATTCGATATTTTGGGGTCCCAGAAGCAATCTATACATGCCTACTCAGTGCTAGAATATTTTCAAAATATAGGCTCAAAACATGCTAAAAATCAATATTTTAGGTGCGTAAAGGCGATATCTCAAATTCTGGCCCAAAACACCCGAAAATTCGATATTATGGGGTCAGAGAAGCGATCTGTACATGCCTACTATGTGCTAGAATGTTTTCAAAAAATAGGCTCAAAACATGCTAAAAATCGATATTTTAGGTGCCCAAACGTCGATATGTGCATGCATCTTCTGTATCCGTTTATATCTCAAATTCTGGCCTTAAACACCCGAAAATTAAATATTTTGGGGTCTTAGAAGCAATCTGTACATGCATACTCAGTGCTAGAATATTTTCAAAATATAGGCTAAAAACATGCTAAAAATCGATATTTTAGGTGCCAAATAGTCGTTATCTCAAATTAAGGCCAAAAACATCCGAAAATTCGATATTTAGGGGTCACAGAAGCGATCTGTACATGCCTACTCCGTGTTAGAGTATTATCAAAATACAGGCCCAAAACATGCTCAAAATCGATGTTTTAGGTGCCCAAAAGTCGATATGTGCATGCACCTTCAGTACCCGTTTATATCTGAAATTCAGGCTCAAAACACCCGAAAATTCGATATTTTGGGGTCCCAGAAGCAATCTGTACATGCCTACTCAGTGCTAGAATATTTTCAAAATATATGCTAAAAACATGCTAAAAATCGATATTTTAGGTGCCAAAAAGTCGATATCTCAAATTAAGGCCCAAAACACCCAAAAATTCGATATTTAGGCGTCCCAGAAGCGATCTGTACATGCCTACTCAGTGCTAGAATATTTTCAAAATATAGGCTCAAAACATGCTAAAAATCGATATTTTAGGTGCGTAAAGGCGATATCTCAAATTCAGGCCCAAAACAACCGAAAATTCGATATTTTGGGGTCCCAGAAGTGATGTGTACATGCCTACTCCGTATTAGAGTATTTTCAAAATACAGGCCCAAAACATGCTCAAAATCGATGTTTTAGGTGCCCAAAAGTCGATATGTGCATGCATCTTCAGTACCCGTTTATATCTCAAATTCTGGCTCAAAACACCCGAAACTTCGATATTTTGGGGTCCCAGAAGCGATCTGTACATGCCTACTCAGTGTTAGAGTATTTTCAAAATACAGACCCAAAACATGCTGAAAATCGATATTTTAGATGCCCAAAGTCAATATGTGCATGTATCTTCTGTACCCGTTTATATCTCAAATTCAGGCTCAAAACACCCGAATATTCAATATTTTGGGGTCCCAGAAGCAATCTGTACATGCCTACTCAGTGCTAGAATATTTTCAAAATATAGGCTAAAAACATGCTAAAAATCGATCTTTTAAGTGCCAAAAAGTCGATATCTCAAATTCAGTCCCAAAACACCTGAAAATTTGATATTTTTGGGTCCCAGAAGCGATCTGTACATGCCTACTCAGTGCTAGAATATTTTCAAAATATAGGCTAAAAACATGCTAAAAATCGATCTTTTAGGTGCCAAAAAGTCGATATCTCAAATTCAGTCCCAAAACACCCGAAACTTCGATATTTAGGGGTCCCAGAGGCGATCTGTACATGCTTACTCCGTGTTAGAGAATTTTCAAAATACAGGCCAAAAACATACTGAAAATCGATATTTTAGGTGCCCAAAAGTCGATATGTGCATTCATCTTCAGTACCCGTTTATATCTCAAATTCAGGCTCAAAACACCCGAAAATTTGATATTTTGGGGTCCCAGAAGCGATCTGTACATGCCTACTCCGTGTTAGAGTATTTTCAAAATACATGCCCAAAACATGCTGAAAATCGATCTTTTAGGTGCCAAAAAGTCGATATGTGCATGTATCATCTGTACCCGTTTATATCTCAAATTCAGGCTCAAAACACCCGAAAATTCAATATTTTGGGGTCTCAGAACCAATCTGTACATGCTCAGTGCTAGAATATTTTCAAAATATAGGCTAAAAACATGCTAAAAATCGATATTTTAGGTGCGTAAAGGCGATATCTCAAATTCAGGCCCAAAACACCCGAAATTCGATATTATGGGGTCCCAGAAGCGATCTGTACATGCCTACTCCGTGTTAGAGTATTTACAAAATACAGGCCCAAAACATGCTCAAAATCGATGTTTTAGGTGCCCAAAAGTCGATATGGGCATGCATCTTCAGTACCCGTTTATATCTCAAATAAGGCTCAAATCACCCGAAAATTCGATATTTTGGGGTCCCAGAAGCGATCTGTACATGCCTACTCCGTGTTAGAGTATTTTCAAAATACATGCCCAAAACATGCTGAAAATCGATATTTTAGATGCCCAAAGTCAATATGTGTATGTATCTTCTGTACCCGTTTATATCTCAAATTCAGGCTCAAAACACCCGAAAATTTAATATTGTGGGGTCCCAGAAGCGATCTGTACATGCCTACTCAGTGCTAGAATATTTTCAAAATATAGGCTCAAAACATGATAAAAATCGATATTTTAGGTGCGTAAAGGCGATATCTCAAATTCAGTCCCAAAACACCCGAAAATTCGATATTTTGGGGTCCCAGAAGCGATCTGTACATGCGTACTCCGTGTTAGAGTATTTTCAAAATACAGGCCCAAAACATACTCAAAATCGATGTTTTAGGTGCCCAAAAGTCGATATGTGCATGCATGTTCAGTACCCGTTTATATCTCAAATTAAGTCTCAAAACACCCGAAAATTCGATATTTTGGAGTCCCTGAAGCGATCTTTACATGCCTACTCCGTGTTAGAGTATTTTCAAAATACTGGCCAAAAACATACTGAAAATCGATCTTTTAGGTGCCCAAAAGTCGATATGTGCATGCATCTTCTGTACCCGTTTATATCTCAAATTCTGGCCCCAAACACCTGAAAAATCGATATATTGGGTTCCTAGAAGCGATCTGTACATGCCTACTCAGTGCTAGAATGTTTTCAAAATATAGGCTCAAAACATGCTGAAAATCGATATTTTAGATGCCCAAAGTCAATATGTGCATGTATCTTCTGTACACGTTTATATCTCAAATTCAGGCTCAAAACACCCGAATATTCAATATTTTGGGGTCCCAGAAGCAATCTGTACATGCCTACTCAGTGCTAGAATATTTTCAAAATATAGGCTAAAAACATGCTAAAAATCGATCTTTTAGGTGCCAAAAAGTCGATATCTCAAATTCAGTCCCAAAACACCCGAAAATTCGATATTTAGGGGTCCCAGAGGCGATCTGTACATGCTTACTCCGTGTTAGAGAATTTTCAAAATACAGGCCAAAAACATACTGAAAATCGATCTTTTAGGTGCCCAAAAGTCGATATGTGCATGCATTTTCTATACTCGTTTATATCTCAAATTCAGGCTCAGGACACCCGAAAATTCGATATTTTGGGGTCCCAGAAGCAATCTGTACATGCCTACTCAGTGCTAGAATATTTTCAAAATATAGGCTCAAAACATGCTAAAAATCAATATTTTAGGTGCGTAAAGGCGATATCTCAAATTCTGGCCCAAAACACCCGAAAATTCGATATTATGGGGTCCCAGAAGCGATCTGTACATGCCTACTATGTGCTAGAATGTTTTCAAAATATAGGCTCAAAACATGCTCAAAATCGATATTATAGGTGCCCAAACGTCGATATGTGCATGCACCTTCAGTACCCGTTTATATCTGAAATTCAGGCTCAAAACACCCTAAAATTCGATATTTTGGGGTCCCAGAAGCAATCTGTACATGCCTACTCAGTGCTAGAATATTTTCAAAATATATGCTAAAAACATGCTAAAAATCGATATTTTAGGTGCCAAAAAGTCGATATCTCAAATTAAGGCCCAAAACACCCAAAAATTCGATATTTAGGCGTCCCAGAAGCGATCTGTACATGCCTACTCAGTGCTAGAATATTTTCAAAATATAGGCTCAAAACATGCTAAAAATCGATATTTTAGGTGCGTAAAGGCGATATCTCAAATTCAGGCCCAAAACACCCGAAAATTCGATATTTTGGGGTCCCAGAAGTGATGTGTACATGCCTACTCCGTATTAAAGTATTTTCAAAATACAGGCCCAAAACATGCTCAAAATCGATGTTTTAGGTGCCCAAAAGTCGATATGTGCATGCATCTTCAGTACCCGTTTATATCTCAAATTCTGGCTCAAAACACCCGAAAATTCGATATTTTGCGGTCCCAGAAGCGATCTGTACATGCCTACTCAGTATTAGAGTATTTTCAAAATACAGACCCAAAACATGCTGAAAATCGATATTTTAGATGCCCAAAGTCAATATGTGCATGTATCTTCTGTACCCGTTTATATCTCAAATTCAGGCTCAAAACACCCGAATATTCAATATTTTGGGGTCCCAGAAGCAATCTGTACATGCCTACTCAGTGCTAGAATATTTTCAAAATATAGGCTAAAAACATGCTAAAAATCGATCTTTAAGGTGCCAAAAAGTCGATATCTCAAATTCAGTCCCAAAACACCTGAAAATTCGATATTTAGGGGTCCCAGAGGCGATCTGTACATGCTTACTCCGTGTTAGAGAATTTTCAAAATACAGGCCAAAAACATACTGAAAATCGATCTTTTAGGTGCCCAAAAGTCGATATGTGCATGCATCTTCTGTACCCGTTTATATCTCAAATTCTGGCCCCAAACACCTGAAAAATCGATATTTTGGGGTCCCAGAAGCGATCTGTACATGCCTACTCAGTGCTAGAATGTTTTCAAAATATAGGCTCAAAACATGCTCAAAATCGATATTTTAGGTGCCCAAAGTCGATATGTGCATGCATCTTCTGTACTCGTTTATATCTCAAATTCAGGCTCAAAACACCTGAAAATTCGATATTTTGGTGTCCCAGCAGCGATCTGTACATGCCTTCTCAGTGCTAGAATATTTTCAAAATATAGGCTCAAAACATGCTAAAAATCGATATTTTAGGTGCGTAAAGGCGATATCTCAAATTCAGGCCTAAAACACCCGAAAATTCGATATTTTGGGGTCCAAGAAGCGATTTGTACATGCCTACTCCGTGTTAGAGTATTTTCAAAATTCAGGCCCAAAACATGCTGAAAATCGATATTTTAGATGCCCAAAGTCAATATGTGCATGTATCTTCTGTACCCGTTTATATCTCAAATTCAGGCTCAAAACACCCGAATATTCAATATTTTGGGGTCCCAGAAGCAATCTGTACATGCCTACTCATTGCTAGAATATTTTCAAAATATAGGCTAAAAACATGCTAAAAATCGATCTTTTAGGTGCCAAAAAGTCGATATCTCAAATTCAGTCCCAAAACACCCGAAAATTCGATATTTAGGGGTCACAGAGGCGATCTGTACATGCTTACTCCGTGTTAGAGAATTTTCAAAATACAGGCCAAAAACATACTGAAAATCGATCTTTTAGGTGCCCAAAAGTCGATATGTGCATGCATTTTCTATACTCGTTTATATCTCAAATTCAGGCTCAAAACACCCGAAAATTCGATATTTTGGGGTCCCAGAAGCAATCTGTACATGCCTACTCAGTGCTAGAATATTTTCAAAATATAGGCTCAAAACATGCTAAAAATCAATATTTTAGGTGCGTAAAGGCGATATCTCAAATTCTGGCCCAAAACACCCGAAAATTCGATATTATGGGGTCCCAGAAGCGATCTGTACATGCCTACTATGTGCTAGAATGTTTTCAAAATATAGGCTCAAAACATGCTCAAAATCGATATTTTAGGTGCCCAAACGTCGATATGTGCATGCATCTTCTGTATCCGTTTATATCTCAAATTCTGGCCTTAAACACCCGAAAATTAAATATTTTGGGGTCTTAGAAGCAATCTGTACATGCATACTCAGTGCTAGAATATTTTCAAAATATAGGCTAAAAACATGCTAAAAATCGATATTTTAGGTGCCAAATAGTCGTTATCTCAAATTAAGGCCAAAAACATCCGAAAATTCGATATTTAGGGGTCACAGAAGCGATCTGTACATGCCTACTCCGTGTTAGAGTATTTTCAAAATGCAGGCCCAAAACATGCTCAAAATCGATGTTTTAGGTGCCAAAAAGTCGATATGTGCATGCACCTTCAGTACCCGTTTATATCTGAAATTCAGGCTCAAAACACCCGAAAATTCGATATTTTGGGGTCCCAGAAGCAATCTGTACATGCCTACTCAGTGCTAGAATATTTTCAAAATATATGCTAAAAACATGCTAAAAATCGATATTTTAGGTGCCAAAAAGTCGATATCTCAAATTAAGGCCCAAAACACCCAAAAATTCGATATTTAGGCGTCCCAGAAGCGATCTGTACATGCCTACTCAGTGCTAGAATATTTTCAAAATATAGGCTCAAAACATGCTAAAAATCGATATTTTAGGTGCGTAAAGGCGATATCTCAAATTCAGGCCCAAAACACCCGAAAATTCGATATTTTGGGGTCCCAGAAGTGATGTGTACATGCCTACTCCGTATTAGAGTATTTTCAAAATACAGGCCCAAAACATGCTCAAAATCGATGTTTTAGGTGCCCAAAAGTCGATATGTGCATGCATCTTCAGTACCCGTTTATATCTCAAATTCTGGCTCAAAACACCCGAAACTTCGATATTTTGGGGTCCCAGAAGCGATCTGTACATGCCTACTCAGTGTTAGAGTATTTTCAAAATACAGACCCAAAACATGCTGAAAATCGATATTTTAGATGCCCAAAGTCAATATGTGCATGTATCTTCTGTACCAGTTTATATCTCAAATTCAGGCTCAAAACACCCGAATATTCAATATTTTGGGGTCCCAGAAGCAATCTGTACATGCCTACTCAGTGCTAGAATATTTTCAAAATATAGGCTAAAAACATGCTAAAAATCGATCTTTTAAGTGCCAAAAAGTCGATATCTCAAATTCAGTCCCAAAACACCTGAAAATTTGATATTTTGGGGTCCCAGAAGCGATCTGTACATGCCTACTCAGTGCTAGAATATTTTCAAAATATAGGCTAAAAACATGCTAAAAATCGATCTTTTAGGTGCCAAAAAGTCTATATCTCAAATTCAGTCCCAAAACACCCGAAACTTCGATATTTAGGGGTCCCAGAGGCGATCTGTACATGCTTACTCCGTGTTAGAGAATTTTCAAAATACAGGCCAAAAACATACTGAAAATCGATATTTTAGGTGCCCAAAAGTCGATATGTGCATTCATCTTCAGTACCCGTTTATATCTCAAATTCAGGCTCAAAACACCCGAAAATTTGATATTTTGGGGTCCCAGAAGCGATCTGTACATGCCTACTCCGTGTTAGAGTATTTTCAAAATACATGCCCAAAACATGCTGAAAATCGATCTTTTAGGTGCCAAAAAGTCGATATGTGCATGTATCATCTGTACCCGTTTATATCTCATATTCAGGCTCAAAACACCCGAAAATTCAATATTTTGGGGTCTCAGAACCAATCTGTACATGCTCAGTGCTAGAATATTTTCAAAATATAGGCTAAAAACATGCTAAAAATCGATATTTTAGGTGCGTAAAGGCGATATCTCAAATTCAGGCCCAAAACACCCGAAATTCGATATTATGGGGTCCCAGAAGCGATCTGTACATGCCTACTCCGTGTTAGAGTATTTACAAAATACAGGCCCAAAACATGCTCAAAATCGATGTTTTAGGTGCCCAAAAGTCGATATGGGCATGCATCTTCAGTACCCGTTTATATCTCAAATAAGGCTCAAATCACCCGAAAATTCGATATTTTGGGGTCCCAGAAGCGATCTGTACATGCCTACTCCGTGTTAGAGTATTTTCAAAATACATGCCCAAAACATGCTGAAAATCGATATTTTAGATGCCCAAAGTCAATATGTGTATGTATCTTCTGTACCCGTTTATATCTCAAATTCAGGCTCAAAACACCCGAAAATTTAATATTGTGGGGTCCCAGAAGCGATCTGTACATGCCTACTCAGTGCTAGAATATTATCAAAATATAGGCTCAAAACATGCTAAAAATCGATATTTTAGGTGCGTAAAGGCGATATCTCAAATTCAGGCCCAAAACACCCGAAAATTCGATATTTTGGGGTCCCAGAAGCGATCTGTACATGCGTACTCCGTGTTAGAGTATTTTCAAAATACAGGCCCAAAACATCCTCAAAATCGATGTTTTAGGTGCCCAAAAGTCGATATGTGCATGCATGTTCAGTACCCGTTTATATCTCAAATTAAGTCTCAAAACACCCGAAAATTCGATATTTTGGGGTCCCTGAAGCAATCTGTACATGCCTACTCAGTGCTAGAATATTATCAAAATATAGGCTAAAAACATGTTAAAAATCGATATTTTAGGTTCCAAAATGTCGATATCTCAAATTAAGGCCCAAAACACCCGAAAATTCGATATTTAGGGGTACCAGAAGGGATCTGTACATGCCTACTATGTGTTAGAGTATTTTCAAAATACAGGCCAAAAATATTCTGAAAATCGATCTCTTAGGTGCCCAAAAGTCGATATGTGCATGCATCTTTTGTACCCGTTTATATCACAAATTCTGGCCCTAAACACCAGAAAATTCGATATTTAGGGTTCCCAGAAGCGATCTGTACATGCCTACTATGTGCTAGAATGTTTTCAAAATATAGGCTCAAAACATGCTCAAAATCGATATTTTAGGTGCACAAACGTCGATATGTGCATGCATCTTCTGTATCCGTTTATATCTCAAATTCTGGCCTTAAACACCCGAAAATTAAATATTTTGGGGTCTTAGAAGCAATCTGTACATGCCTACTCAGTGCTAGAATATTTTCAAAATATAGGCTAAAAACATGCTAAAAATCGATATTTTAGGTGCCAAATAGTCGTTATCTCAAATTAAGGCCCAAAACATCCGAAAATTCGATATTTAGGGGTCACAGAAGCGATCTGTACATGCCTACTCCGTGTTAGAGTATTTTCAAAATACAGGCCAAAAACATACTGAAAATCGATCTTTTAGGTGCCCAAAAGTCGATATGTGCATGCATTTTCTATACTCGTTTATATCTCAAATTCAGGCTCAAAACACCCGAAAATTCGATATTTTGGGGTCCCAGAAGCAATCTGTACATGCCTACTCAGTGCTAGAATATTTTCAAAATATAGGCTCAAAACATGCTAAAAATCAATATTTTAGGTGCGTAAAGGCGATATCTCAAATTCTGGCCCAAAACACCCGAAAATTCGATATTATGGGGTCCCAGAAGCGATCTGTACATGCCTACTATGTGCTAGAATGTTTTCAAAATATAGGCTCAAAACATGCTCAAAATCGATATTTTAGGTGCCCAAACGTCGATATGTGCATGCATCTTCTGTATCCGTTTATATCTCAAATTCTGGCCTTAAACACCCGAAAATTAAATATTTTGGGGTCTTAGAAGCAATCTGTACATGCATACTCAGTGCTAGAATATTTTCAAAATATAGGCTAAAAACATGCTAAAAATCGATATTTTAGGTGCCAAATAGTCGTTATCTCAAATTAAGGCCAAAAACATCCGAAAATTCGATATTTAGGGGTCACAGAAGCGATCTGTACATGCCTACTCCGTGTTAGAGTATTTTCAAAATACAGACCCAAAACATGCTGAAAATTGATATTTTAGATGCCCAAAGTCAATATGTGCATGTATCTTCTGTACCCGTTTATATCTCAAATTCAGGCTCAAAACACCCGAAAATTCAATATTTTGGGTTCCCAGAAGCGATCTGTACATGCCTACTCAGTGCTAGAATATTTTCAAAATATAGGGTAAAAACATGCTAAAAATCGATCTTTTAGGTGCCAAAAAGTCGATATCTCAAATTCAGTCCCAAAACACCAGAAACTTCGATATTTAGGGGTCCCAGAGGCGATCTGTACATGCCTACTCCGTGTTAGAGTATTTTCAAAATACATGCCCAAAACATGCTCAAAATCGATGTTTTAGGTGCCAAAAAGTCGATATGTGCATGCACCTTCAGTACCCGTTTATATCTCAAATTCAGGCTCAAAACACCCGAAAATTCGATATTTTGTGGTCCCAGAAGCAATCTGTACATGCCTACTCAGTGCTAGAATATTTTCAAAATATATGCTAAAAACATGCTAAAAATCGATATTTTAAGTGCCAAAAAGTCGATATCTCAAATTAAGGCCCAAAACACCCAAAAATTCGATATTTAGGCGTCCCAGAAGCGATCTGTACATGCCTACTCAGTGCTAGAATATTTTCAAAATATAGGCTCAAAACATGCTAAAAATCGATATTTTAGGTGCGTAAAGGCGATATCTCAAATTCAGGCCCAAAACACCCGAAAATTCGATATTTTGGGGTCCCAGAAGTGATGTGTACATGCCTACTCCGTATTAGAGTATTTTCAAAATACAGGCCCAAAACATGCTCAAAATCGATGTTTTAGGTGCCCAAAAGTCGATATGTGCATGCATCTTCAGTACCCGTTTATATCTCAAATTCATGCTCAAAACACCCGAAAATTCGATATTTTGGGGTCCCAGAAGCGATCTGTACATGCCTACTCAGTGTTAGAGTATTTTCAAAATACAGACCCAAAACATGCTGAAAATCGATATTTTAGATGCCCAAAGTCAATATGTGCATGTATCTTCTGTACCCGTTTATATCTCAAATTCAGGCTCAAAACACCCGAAAATTCAATATTTTGAGGTCCCAGAAGCAATCTGTACATGCCTACTCAGTGCTAGAATATTTTCAAAATATAGGCTAAAAACATGCTAAAAATCGATCTTTTAGGTGCCAAAAAGTCGATATCTCAAATTCAGACCCAAAACACCCGAAACTTCGATATTTAGGGGTCCCAGAGGCGATCTGTATATGCTTACTCCGTGTTAGAGAATTTTCAAAATACAGGCCAAAAACATACTGAAAATCGATATTTTAGGTGCCCAAAAGTCGATATGTGCATTCATCTTCAGTACCCGTTTATATCTCAAATTCAGGCTCAAAACACCCGAAAATTTGATATTTTGGGGTCCCAGAAGCGATCTGTACATGCCTACTCCGTGTTAGAGTATTTTCAAAATACATGCCCAAAACATGCTGAAAATCGATCTTTTAGGTGCCAAAAAGTCGATATGTGCATGTATCTTCTGTACCCGTTTATATCTCAAATTCAGGCTCAAAACACCCGAAAATTCAATATTTTGGGGTCCCAGAACCAATCTGTACATGCTCAGTGCTAGAATATTTTCAAAATATAGGCTAAAAACATGCTAAAAATCGATATTTTAGGTGCGTAAAGGCGATATCTCAAATTCAGGCCCAAAACACCCGAAATTCGATATTATGGGGTCCCAGAAGCGATCTGTACATGCCTACTCCGTGTTAGAGTATTTACAAAATACTGGCCCAAAACATGCTCAAAATCGATGTTTTAGGTGCCCAAAAGTCGATATGGGCATGCATCTTCAGTACCCGTTTATATCTCAAATAAGGCTCAAATCACCCGAAAATTCGATATTTTGGGGTCCCAGAAGCGATCTGTACATGCCTACTCCGTGTTAGAGTATTTTCAAAATACATGCCCAAAACATGCTGAAAATCGATATTTTAGATGCCCAAAGTCAATATGTGTATGTATCTTCTGTACCCGTTTATATCTCAAATTCAGGCTCAAAACACCCGAAAATTTAATATTGTGGGGTCCCAGAAGCGATCTGTACATGCCTACTCAGTGCTAGAATATTTTCAAAATATAGGCTCAAAACATGCTAAAAATCGATATTTTAGGTGCGTAAAGGCGATATCTCAAATTCAGGCCCAAAACACCCGAAAATTCGATATTTTGGGGTCCCAGAAGCGATCTGTACATGCGTACTCCGTGTTAGAGTATTTTCTAAATACAGGCCCAAAACATCCTCAAAATCGATGTTTTAGGTGCCCAAAAGTCGATATGTGCATGCATGTTCAGTATCCGTTTATATCTCAAATTAAGTCTCAAAACACCCGAGAATTCGATATTTTGGGGTCCCTGAAGCGATCTGTACATGCCTATTCCGTGTTAGAGTATTTTCAAAATACAGGCCAAAAACATACTGAAAATCGATCTTTTAGGTGCCCAAAAGTCGATATGTGCATGCATCTTCTCTACCCGTTTATATCTCAAATTCTGGCCCCAAACACCTGAAAAATCGATATATTGGGGTCCCAGAAGCGATCTGTACATGCCTACTCAGTGCTAGAATGTTTTCAAAATATAGGCTCAAAACATGCTCAAAATCGATATTTTAGGTGCCCAAAAGTCGATATGTGCATGCATCTTCTGTACTCGTTTATATTTCAAATTCAGGCTCAAAACACCCGAAAATTCGATATTTTGGGGTCCCAGCAGCGATCTGTACATGCCTTCTCAGTGCTAGAATATTTTCAAAATATAGGCTCAAAACATGCTAAAAATCGATATTTTAGGTGCGTAAAGGCGATATCTCAAATTCAGGCCCAAAACACCCGAAAATTCGATATTTTGGGGTTCCAGAAGCGATCTGTACATGCCTACTCCGTGTTAGAGTATTTTCAAAATACATGCCCAAAACATGCTGAAAATCGATATTTTAGATGCCCAAAGTCAATATGTGCATGTATCTTCTGTACCCGTTTATATCTCAAATTCAGGCTCAAAACACCCGAATATTCAATATTTTGGGGTCCCAGAAGCAATCTGTACATGCCTACTCAGTGCTAGAATATTTTCAAAATATAGGCTAAAAACATGCTAAAAATCGATCTTTTAGGTGCCAAAAAGTCGATATCTCAAATTCAGTCCCAAAACACCTGAAAATTCGATATTTAGGGGTCCCAGAGGCGATCTGTACATGCTTACTCCGTGTTAGAGAATTTTCAAAATACAGGCCAAAAACATACTGAAAATCGATCTTTTAGGTGCCCAAAAGTCGATATGTGCATGCATCTTCTGTTCCCGTTTATATCTCAAATTCTGGCCCCAAACACCTGAAAAATCGATATTTTGGGGTCCCAGAAGCGATCTGTACATGCCTACTCAGTGCTAGAATGTTTTCAAAATATAGGCTCAAAACATGCTCAAAATCGATCTTTTAGGTGCCCAAAAGTCGATATGTGCATGCATCTTCTGTACTCGTTTATATCTCAAATTCAGGCTCAAAACACCTGAAAATTCGATATTTTGGGGACCCTGCAGCGATCTGTACATGCCTTCTCAGTGCTAGAATATTTTCAAAATATAGGCTCAAAACATGCTAAAAATCGATATTTTAGGTGCGTAAAGGCGATATCTCAAATTCAGGCCCAAAACACCCGAAAATTCGATATTTTGGGGTCCCAGAAGCGATCTGTACATGCCTACTCCGTGTTAGAGTATTTTCAAAATACATGCCCAAAACATGCTGAAAATCGATATTTTAGATGCCCAAAGTCAATATGTGCATATATCTTCTGTACCCGTTTATATCTCAAATTCAGGCTCAAAACACCCGAATATTCAATATTTTGGGGTCCCAGAAGCAATCTGTACATGCCTACTCAGTGCTAGAATATTTTCAAAATATAGGCTAAAAACATGCTAAAAATCGTTCTTTTAGGTGCCAAAAAGTCGATATCTCAAATTCAGTCCCAAAACACCCGAAAATAGTGCATTTGTCGCGGCTTCTAGCCGCTTAAATTGTATTTATTGGTTTGTGAAACCAGTACAGCTGGTTGCTATAGAATAGGCCCCTTCACAAGCCCAGGCCCCGTGTAGGCATAATCTGGGTTGGAAGGGTCAATTCCGTGACGTTCATCAGAAGTAAATAAAATTCAAATCTGGCGCTGTACTGATAGTGGAGCCACCTGGTGGTGGTGAGGTGAGGTATTAAGCCCCTCCTCCGCTGAATACCGCTCGTCCACTCCAATGAGAAAGAAGTGAGTGCCTGCCGCATCGGGAGGTGGGTGGGACAGTAGAAGCTGTACTGGTTTCACAAACCAATAAATACAATTTAAGCGGCTAGAAGCCGCGACAAATGCACTATTATTGGTATAGTGAAACCAGTACAGCTGGTTGCTAAGCATGCGATGCGGTAGGTGGGAGGTGAGGTGGAGGCAATCACGTGCTAGTTAAGAGTGGTTGAGAGCGAAGGGCAGGAAAGGTAACCGAGCCCGGTGAGGCAGCAGCTAACGCCCCTCCCGACACTGGCTAGGTGAAAAGCCGTGGTGGGGGAGAAGTAGCTTATACCATATAACCGTAGACCATTCTGTTATAGACCAGAATTGTTACACATAAAGTCTTTATAGGTAGACTCGAGGGTTCGGGTCTAGGAGAGGAGGGGGGAGGTTCCCATGGATACTCCCCCCCCCCTTTTCCTCCCCCCCCCATTCCCCCCCCCCCTTATTCAAGTCTTCTGAGTTAGGGCTATGGCCCTCGCTCAGGTAATGTGATCCCGAGGGGATGAAGGAGGACACTAGGATCCAGATATCCAATGTAATAATATCTCCTGTCACTCATCGTAGTTAATAATTGTTTGGAAAATGAATACACAAGAATTCCGTAACAATGTAATTTATTATAGACTCTCTTTCACCATATGTACACGTGAAGAATGGGGATGAGTATGAAGCTGTACAAGATGTGGATGAGGTATGGGATGATGTGACGGGACTTAAATCACCCGACCTTTTCTCTTCGGGCGGCCCCTCCCCCCCATGTGTCTCCCGCGGGGACCCTGGGGAATAGGAGGTGGAGTACCCATAGCCACACAGGGGGTAGGGGAGAGCGAGTGGAACAGGTACCTCGTCCTGAAGGAGGAAGTGGACGCCCAGCCCCCTAAATCCCTGACCCTCTCCACCGAGTGAGTCCTGAGGAAGGCGAGGGAGGCGGCCACGCCCCTAACGCTGTGAGCCCTCGGGGCGTGTCCGGGATCCCCGTTCTCTATCACTCGGCAGAGAAGGCGAGCGATTGACCTAGGGAAGAGAGGATTACCGGACCTAGAGTTGTAGAAGAGGTGGTCCGGAGAAACCCCTCTCGTCGCCTCCACGTATGCAACAAAGGCGTGGACTGGGCAGAGGGGGTGGAAATTTCCATCCCTCAGAAACGAGGGTACTGCGAGAGGGCCAATTCTGTCGTCAGCCTACTCGTTCTTAGCTAGAAAAGCAGGGGAGGGGGAAATTGTTAAGGAAGTAAGGTTAGGGGTTACTGAAGAAAAGGCTGTGTGACGGGTCAGGGCTGCCAACTGAGAAGCCCTGTAACCTGTAGCTAAGGCGAGCAGGAAGAGAGCTTTCTGGAGGAGGTGACAAACCTCCAGAGGGACCCCCTCGAAGGTCAGGTAGGAAAGGACACGATGAAGGGACCAGGAGGGTGCCTGGGCCCGGTGAGGTGCGGTCCCCGCCCGAATCCCCATCCTCAGGAGAAAGAGAGGCCTCTCCGAAACCTTAATGTTAAAACCCAGGAGGAGGGGATCAGACAGGGCTGCGTGATGCGCAAGCACCGTCGCCGGGGCCCTGTTGGTGGAATCGGCGAGCCACGTGAGGAATTCCAGGACTGTGTCCTCCGAGATGACCCTGGAGGGGTGTCTTCGCAAGAAGTCCTGGAATCTTTTCCAGCATGATTCGTATTGTCGCACCGAAGACTGACGATGAGCCCTCAACATCTTGTCCACTGTCTCCTAAGTGAACCTTTTGCTGAGGACTCCCCGTAGAAACTCCAAGCGTGTAGTTTCAGTGACGCTTGGAGTGGCGCAGACAGGGTGCTGGAGAGGCACGCCGATCCCAACTGAAGGGGATGCGGGCACCACCGGGACAACTCTCCGAACCACGGCTGTGCTGGCCAGAGGGGGGCTATGAGGAGAACCCTCCCCCTGAAAGTGCGCAGCTTGAGGATCGCCTTCAGGAGGACTGAAGTGGCTGGGGGTGGGAAGAGGTAGAGATGACCCCACCTGTTCCAGTCCTCCGTGAAGGCGTCCGGGCCTCCCGCCTCTGTTCTGGATGAGAAAATCAGGAACAGAGGGAGTAGGGCCGTGGATGGGGAGGCGAATAGGTCCACCTCCGGTGTCCCGTAGCGAAGGCAGAGAGACTCGAACACAAGGGGACGCAGTTGCCACTCGACTGACGTCCCCCTGAACCTGGATAGGGCGTCCGCCCAATCGTTCTCCCGCCCTGGCACGTAGCGGGCCGAGAGGTGAATGTCCCTCTTGGCCGCTATTGCGAAAATCTGTTCTGACAGGGACAGGAGAATTTCCGACCGTACTGTGCCCTGTTTCTGTAGGCACTGCACGGCCGCAACGTTGTCCATATCGAAGCGGACGCCTATCCTGGCAAACTGAGGGTGTCTGTTGAGCCATTCCTTCGCTACCATCAACTCCCGGGCGTTGATGTGCAGTAGCCTTTCCCCTTCCTTCCATCCCCCGCACCGTTGATGTCCCAGGCAAGACTGGTATCCCCAGCCTACGTCCGATGCGTCTGTCGCCACCGTAATCCCCGGGGGAGGGAAAACCCAGGGGACCCGCTGACGCAGGGCACCGGGACGTAGCCAGGGGCGAAGGAGGCGGTGGAGAGAGGGGGACACTTGCCTGGGAAGGTCCCTGTGTGCGGGGGACAGGTGGAGGTTTACCTCCCGCGTCAGCCTCCTGTGTTTCAGTCATCCCAGGGGCATTGCAGGGGCCGCGAAATTTAGGGACCCGAGCAATGATTCCCACTGGCGGCGAGAGAAAGTACGGGAAAAATGCGCCCGGCGGACGTGGCGGAGGGTCCGGCGGGCGTTGTCTGGAGCGAGAGAGAGGGTGGCCGAAAGAGAGTCCCACTCTATTCCTAGCCAACACAGCTTGCGAGTGGGGGTGAGAGAGGACTTGGGGATGTTCAACAGAAACCCCATTTCCTCTAGCACTCCCCTCGCTACCCGGACGTTGTTTGCTACCTGCTCCTTGGAAGGGGCGTGAAGCAACCAATCGTCCAGGTACATGAGGGTGGGGACACCCGCCTCTGCCAGACGGGATGCCACCACCCTCACGAGTTTTGTGAAGACTCGCGGAGCTAGAGAAAGACCGAAAGGGAGCCTGGTAAACTGGAACGTCTCGGTCCCCACCTGGAAGGCCAGAAAGCGGCGAAACCTGGGGTGGATCGGGACGTGCCAGTAAGCATCCTTGAGATCCAGGGATGCTAACCAGTCTCCCTTCCTCAGAACTGTGCGGACCTGAGCAACCGAAACCATCCTGAAATGTAAGGTTTTCACGAATTTGTTTAGCCTGCTCAGGTCCATCACCAATCTCGTTTTTCCCTGATCCTTTTTGGGGACCGTGAATAAACGAGAAAGAAAGACCCTTCCCGTCGCCCGCTCCACTACCCCTTTTTCCCGCATTTCCCGCACATGCGGGACGACCGAAAGTGACACTTTGGTCGAGGCAGGAGGTAGACGTAGTGGCTGTAACGGGAGAAGACAGGTGTCAGTGAGAGTACCGTTAATCCTAATCCCCCGGGGCCCGAGGGACCCGGGATGGTTGGGGGGAGAATGACAGGAGAGGCAGAGATTTTGACCGCAAGGGAAAATCTGATTTTGACCTAACGGTAGCCCAAGGACGGGATTAGGCATAATTCATATGTCAGACAGTAAGGATGACAGTTACTCACCGGAACAGTAATCCAGGGCCATGACAGGCCCTGGCGAATTATCCTTGCTGCCCAGCCGTGGGTGGGCCAGGCTGCTGACCACCCTGTGAGGCAGCCCAGAGTGGGACCCTCAAGTGGCGCGGTCCTTCTGGGAGGGGTGGTTGAAGGAGGACTTGGGCTTCGAGAAGGGCTTGGAGACCTGTCCCCTTCCTCGAAAGGGCTGCTGGCCCCTCTGGGAGGGCCTGTTGTGTGCTCTCGGGGGAGTGGGATAGGAGGGCCTCGGTAGCCTGGAGGGCTGGGAGGGCCTCCGGGGCTGGTAGGCTGGTCTGGCTGGCTGTGGGGCACGTGGCCTACGGACAAACAGAATGATTAGGACCCAAAGTAGACCCGAAAATCCTTTCATTTCACCCCGTGACAACTCGGGTAAGACGAACACGAGAGGTACTTACTTGGAGGTGGAAGGCTTTGGTAAATTAATTACCGTTGGGAGGGAGGCGAAGATCGTGTCTGTCGCCGGTTGGTCAAAGAGGGCGGGGGACAAGGGGACAGCTCGTACCACTCCCCTCTGTGCCATCTCCGGCGCAGATTTAGCTGCCGCCTGGCGGGTTGCCAGTCTCGCCTCGGCGAACGCCTTCGCCTCCTCCCGCATGAAGTGGGTAGCCATTGCCGCCACGCCCTCCATCACGGTGGCCATGGAAGAGAGGGTGTCACTGTAAGGGGTAAACAAGGAAAAAACCGAGCGAACCCGGGGATAAGTACCCGGGAGTAACAGGGAGACCCTCTACCCAGCATCCCTACAAACATGATACACGAGAAAGGTACTCACGCTAGCTGTACACCCGACATCTCGTGGTAGGAGTTTGTTAGGGCGTTGAGGCAGTCCCTAATCAATGAGGCGGCTGCTCCCGTGGAGATGGTGTGGGCCAGCTCCAGACGGGTAGCAGACTCCGCCTGCCTCAACTTACCATCGGGCTCCTTCAGCTGATAGGGGACCGGGGGCTCCTTCTCCGTCTTCCACAGGCACTCCCTCAAGCCCGGGGGAGCCCGGGAATGAGGGAGGATGACGGGGAAAGACGGAGGAGGGGGCTTCCTGGGCGCGTTGTTCCTCTGGTGGTCCAGGGACTTAAGGAGAAGGGCTGGAATATCCAGGTCCCCTTCACTCTTATCCCCCGGGAAGTACGCGTCCGGGGAAAGGAGGAGAGCCGTGTTACCGTGGGAGCGGTCAATCCTCCAAGCCCCGGACAAGTGTAGCTGGCTGTACTCCACCAGGAAACCCATCGCGTCCAGGGTAGCCGCAGAGGACACCCTAGCTGAAGTGGGTAAGGGCGCTGAGATAGGACGGACCTTGTAGAAGGGAATAGCCTCGCCCTTCTCATCCGCCCCCCACTTCACCACGACGTCATCCCTCCGGATCCACACGTCTGGTTGAGCTGTGTCCGGAGACCAGGCCACCAGTCTGCCCTCCTCCGAAGAGTGGGTCCAAGCAGGAGGGAGGAGAGACCAAGAGTAGGGAAGGTATCCGTCTCCCGAAGGAGGGGGTGACGGGGACGGGGGTGCGGAGGTAACCAACTCCTCAGCTACGTCCCCCGACGGAGACTCGAGCCCTGGGGAAACGGGAGGCACGAAAAGGACTCCCACATCCCCGGGAGGACTCGAGCCCTCGACGGGAGCAGCAGCGGGAGGCGGGGGAACAGGAGCGGGTTCCGTAGCGACAGCCTGAGGTTGCGCGACGGAAGCCCCAGGAAAAGCGTGAGGAATAAGGGTGTGGAAGATCTTAACTATCTTCCTCGACGAGGGGCTGTCCCCCCCCCGCTTACCCCTGCGGGAATTGCGGGCGGGCGAAGGAGAGCTCCCCGACGACGAAGAAGAGGAAGAGGACGACGAAGACGAGGAGGAAGGAGAACGGCGACGAGCACGGGACTTCCTGGAGTGGCGGGACCTTTTAGCCGAACGCTTGTGTCCTCTAGAGAGGCCTGAGGAGCCAGCTCTAGCAGGAGGCGAAGCTGGGGGTTCCCTGCTGGGCCCTTGTACCGGTGAGGCAGTCGGGAGAACCAGCGCGACAGACTCGCTCGCTTCCCGGGGGGATAAGCCCCGAGAAGGAGTCGTAGTACCGCCTAGGGAAGCAGGCTCAATCTCTCGGGCCTCAGGAGGTTCTAGCCCCTGAGACTCCGAGAGACAGGAAGAAGGGTAACGGGTCCTGAATAAACCCAGGTCCGCTCCCAAAATCGGGTCCACCCACGCCAAAGAAGAACCGTCTCGTTTGTGGGCCATTCTCCTAGCCCTCGTCCACGCCATACGAAGAGAAGCAAGGGCAGGGAGCTTGGAGCGGGCAGAAGGGGAGGTAACCCGACACAACTCAGCCCAGGGGCGGCACACACCACACGCCAAAGGGTCGTAACCCAAGGGAGTGAAGCAGGGTGCGTGAGGAGAACAGTGCAGGTGTCCGTCAGGCAAGACCCGCACGGTACATCCTGAGGCAGCACAAAGGGCACGAGTAGGCTGGGGGAGAAAAGAATACACAAACATGGGTTAACACGTGCAAACACTGGAACACAAACCCATCCTCCCCGAAGGAAAGAAGCGCGGGACACGCCCGCTGAACCTGGGGACCAGAACACAATCCCCCACACTCGCGCAGCCGCCCAGGGAAAAACCCCGTAAAACCATAATCGTCCGCCACATGGAGCGGGTAAAAAAGGGCCCCCCCGGACAGATGAACCAGAAGGAGGGGTAGGAGGGGACCCGATAGCCTGAGAAGAAACACTCCAGGCTGAAAATAATGGAAAAAACCCCAAAATAAAATAAAAAACCCCCGCCCGGGAGAGGAAGAGAGAACCAGGGCACAATTCTCACTCCCCCCTACCGAGAGGGGACACATAATAATCGGGGAAGGCAAGAGGAAGGGCTGCAAAGACCCCATGTGGTCACCACGTGGGGTGGGGAAGTCCCACGTGGCGCCCACTAACCTCGCTAAAAACCCCAGAAAACCCCGATAAAATACACACGAAGAATGTACTAGTGGCAGGAGGGACAGTGAAAGAGGGGACAGACGGAGAAAAACTCCGAAAACAGGGGCTGAAAAGCCCCCTTCGCTTAAGGAAAGAACTAAGTCCTAACGAAGAAAAAAACCCCATAAACACCTAAAAACCCTCCTAGAAAACACACATTATACATCTGCAAAGCAGGCCAGCCACTAGAACACAAAAGAAAACTTAGCAGGAACACGCGACACAATACCATAGCGTAGCAGCGAGGAGCGTAGATGTTGACAGACGTGTGTTCCGCGACAGAGTGGACGAGCGGTATTCAGCGGAGGAGGGGCTTAATACCTCACCTCACCACCACCAGGTGGCTCCACTATCAGTACAGCGCCAGATTTGAATTTTATTTACTTCTGATGAACGTCACTGAATTGACCCTTCCAACCCAGATTATGCCTACACGGGGCCTGGGCTTGTGAAGGGGCCTATTCTATAGCAACCAGCTGTACTGGTTTCACTATACCAATAATTCGATATTTAGGGGTCCCAGAGGCGATCTGTACATGCTTACTCCGTGTTAGAGAATTTTCAAAATACAGGCCAAAAACATACTGAAAATCGATCTTTTAGGTGCCCAAAAGTCGATATGTGCATTCATCTTCAGTGCCCGTTTATATCTCAAATTCAGGCTCAAAACACCCGAAAATTTGATATTTTGGGGTCCCAGAAGCGATATGTACATGCCTACTCCGTATTAGAGTATTTTCAAAATACATGCCCAAAACATGCTGAAAATCGACCTTTTAGGTGCCAAAAAGTCGATATGTGCAGGTATCTTCTGTACCCGTTTATATCTCAAATTCAGGCTCAAAACACCCGAAAATTCAATATTTTGGGGTCCCAGAACCAATCTGTACATGCTCAGTGCTAGAATATTTTCAAAATATTGGCTAAAAACATGCTAAAAATCGATATTTTAGGTGCCAAAAAGTCGATATCTCAAATTCAGTCCCAAAACACCCGAAAATTCGATATTTAGGGGTCCCAGAAGGGATCTGTACATGCCAATCCGTGTTAGAGTATTTTCAAAATACTGGCCAAAAACATACTGAAAATTGATCTTTTAGGTGCCCAAAAGTCGATATGTGCATGCATCTTCTGTACGCGTTTATATCTCAAATTCTGGCCCTAAACACCCGAAAATTCGATATTTTGGCGTCCCAGAAGTGATCTGTACATGCCTACTCCGTGTTAGAGTATATTCAAAATTCAGGCCCAAAACATGCTAAAAATCGATATTTTTGGTGCCCTAAGTCAATATGTGTATGCATCTTCTATACTCGTTTATATCTTAAATTCAGGCTCAAAACACCCGAAAAATCGATATTTTGGGGTCCCAGAAGCGATCTGTACATGCCTACTCAGAGCTAGAATGTTTTCAAAATATAGGTTCAAAACATGCTCAAAATCGATATTTTAGGTGCCCAAAAGTCAATATGTGCATGCATCTTCTGTACCCGTTTATATCTCAAATTCAGGCTCAAAACACCCGAAAATTCAATATTTTGGGGTCCCAGAAGCAATCTGTACATGCTCAGTGCTAGAATATTTTCAAAATATAGGCTAAAAACAAGCTAAAAATCGATATTTTAGGTGCCAAAAAGTTGATATCTAAAATTCAGTCCCAAAACACCCGAAAATTCGATATTTTGGGGTCCCAGAAGCAATCTGTACATGCCTACTCCGTGTTAGAATATTTTCAAAATACAGGCCAGAAACATACTAAAAATCGATCTTTTAGGTGCCCAAAAGTCGATATGTGCATGCATCTTCTGTACCCTTTTATATCTCAAATTCTGGCCCTAAACACCCTAAAATTCAATATTTTGGGGTCCCAGAAGCGATCTGTACATGCCTACTCAGTGCTAGAATATTTTCAAAATATAGGCTCAAAACATGTTCAAAATCGATGTTTTAGGTGCCCAAAAGTCGATATGTGCATGCATCTTCTGTACTCGTTTATATCTTAAATTCAAGCTCAAAACCCCCAAAAATTCGATATTTTTAGGTCCCAGAAGCGATCTGTACATGCCTACTCAGTGCTAGAATATTTTCAAAATATAGGCTCAAAACATGCTAAAAATCGATATTTTAGGTGCGTAAAGGCGATATCTCAAAGTCAGGCCGAAAACACCTGAAAATTCGATATTTTGGGGTCCCAGAAGCGATCTGTACTTGCGTACTCCGTGTTAGAGTATTTTCAAAATACAGGCCCAAAACATACTCAAAATCGATGTTTTAGGTGCCCAAAAGTCGATATGTGCATGCATGTTCAGTACCCGTTTATATCTCAAATTAAGTCTCAAAACACCCGAAAATTCGATATTTTGGGGTCCCAGAAGCGATCTGTACATGCCTACTCCGTGTTAGAGTATTTTCAAAATACAGGCCAAAAACATACTGAAAATCGATATTTTTGGTGCCCAAAAGTCAATATCTCAAATTCAGTCCCAAAACTCCCGAAAATTCGATATATGGGGGTCCCAGAAGGGATCTGTACATGCCTACTCCGTGCTAGAGTATTTTCAAAATACAGGCCAAAAACATGCTGAAAATCGGTATTTTAGATGCCCAAAGTCAATATGTGCATGTATCTTCTGTACCCGTTTATATCTCAAATTCAGGCTCAAAACACCCGAAAATTCAATATTTTGGGGTCCCAGAAGCAATCTGTACATGCTCAGTGCTAGAATATTTTCAAAATATAGGCTAAAAACATGCTAAAAATCGATATTTTAGGTGCCAAAAAGTCGATATCTCAAATTCAGTCCCAAAACACCCGAAAATTCGATATTTAGGGGTCCTAGAAGCAATCTGTACATGCCTACTCCGTGTTAGAATATTTTCAAAATACAGGCCAAAAACATACTAAAAATCGATCTTTTAGGTGCCCAAAAGTCGATATGTGCATTCATCTTCTGTACCCCTTTATATCTCAAATTCTGGCCCTAAACACCCGAAAATTCAATATTTTGGGGTCCCAGAAGCGATCTATACATGCCTACTCAGTGCTAGAATATTTTCAAAATATAGGCTCAAAACATGCTCAAAATCGATGTTTTAGTTGCCCAAAAGTCGATATGTGCCTGCATCTTCTGTACTCGTTTATATCTCAAATTCAAGCTCAAAACACCCGAAAATTCGATATTTTGGGGTCTCAGAAGCGATCTGTACATGCCTACTCAGTGCTAGAATATTTTCAAAATATAGGCTCAAAACATGCTCAAAATCGATGTTTTAGTTGCCCAAAAGTCGATATGTGCCTGCATCTTCTGTACTCGTTTATATCTCAAATTCAAGCTCAAAACACCCGAAAATTCGATATTTTGGGGTCCCAGAAGCGATCTGTACATGCCTACTCAGTGCTAGAATATTTTTAAAATATAGGCTCAAAACATGCTAAAAATCGATATTTTAGGTGCGTAAAGGCGATATCTCAAATTCAGGCTCAAAACACCCGAAAATTCGATATTTTGGGGTCCCAGAAGCGATCTGTACATGCGTACTCCGTGTTAGAGTATTTTCAAAATACAGGCCCAAAACATGCTCAAAATCGATGTTTTAGGTGCCCAAAAGTCGATATGTGCATGCATGTTCAGTACCCGTTTATATCTCAAATTCAGGCTCAAAATACCCGAAAATTCGATATTTTGGGGTCCCAGAAGCGATCTGTACATGCCTACTCCGTGTTAGAGGTTTTTCAAAATACAGGCCCAAAACATGCTGAAAATCGATATTTTAGATGCCCAAAGTCAATATGTGCATGTATCTTCAGTACCCGTATATCTCAAATTCAGGCTCAAAACACCCGAAAATTCAATATTTTGGGGTCCCAGAAGCAATCTGTACATGCCTACTCAGTGCTAGAATATTTTCAAAATATAGGCTCAAAACATGCTAAAAATCGATCTTTTAGTTGCCAAAAAGTCGATATCTCAAATTAAGGCCCAAAACACCCGAAAATTCGATATTTAGGGGTCCCAGAAGCGACCTGTACATGCCTACTCCGTGTTAGAGTATTTTCAAAATACAGGCCCAAAACATGCTCAAAATCAATGTTTCAGGTGCCAAAATGTCGATATGTGCATGCATCTTCAGTACCCGTTTATATCTCAAATTCTGGCCCCAAACACCTGAAAAATCGATATTTTGGGGTCCCAGAAGCGATCTGTACATGCCTACTCAGTGCTAAAATGTTTTCAAAATATAGGCTCAAAACATGCTCAAAATCGATATTTTAGGTGCCCAAAGTCAATATGTGCATGCATCTTCTGTATTCGTTTATATCTCAAATTCAGGCTCAAAACACCTGAAAATTCGATATTTTGGGGTCCCAGCAGCGATCTGTACTTGCCTTCTCAGTGCTAGAATATTTTCAAAATATAGGCTCAAAACATGCTAAAAATCGATATTTTAGGTGCGTAAAGGCGATATCTCAAATTCAGGCCCAAAACACCCGAAAATTCGATATTTTGGGGTCCCAGAAGCGATCTGTACATGCCTACTCCGTGTTAGAGTATTTTCAAAATACATGCCCAAAACATGCTGAAAATCGATATTTTAGATGACCAAAGTCAATATGTGCATGTATCTTCTGTACCCGTTTATATCTCAAATTCAGGCTCAAAACACCCGAATATTCAATATTTTGGGGTCCCAGAAGCAATCTGTACATGCCTACTCAGTGCTAGAATATTTTCAAAATATAGGCTAAAAACATGCTAAAAATCGATCTTTTAGGTGCCAAAAAGTCGATATCTCAAATTCAGTCCCAAAATACCCGAAAATTCGATATTTACGGGTCCCAGAGGCGATCTGTACATGCTTACTCCGTGTTAGAGAATTTTCAAAATACAGGCCAAAAACATACTGAAAATCGATCTTTTATGTGCGCAAAAGTCGATATGTGCATGTATCTTCTGTACCCGTTTATATCTCAAATTAAGGCTCAAAACACCCGAAAATTCGATAGTTTGGGGTCCCAGAAGCAATCTGTACATGCCTACTCAGTGCTAGAATATTTTCAAAATATAGGCAAAAAACATGCTAAAAATCGATATTTTAGGTGCCAAAAAGTCAATATCTCAAATTCAGTCCCAAAATACCCGAAAATTCGATATTTAGGGGTCCCAGAAGCTATCTGTACATGCCTACTCCGTGTTAGAGTATTTTCAAAATACAGGCCAAAAACATACTGAAAATCGATCTTTTAGGTGCCCAAAAGTCGATATGTGCATGAATCTTCTGTACTCGTTTATATCTCAAATTCAAGTTCAAAACACCCGAAAATTCGATATTTTGGGGTCCCAGAAGCGATCTGTACATGCCTACTCAGTGCTAGAATATTTTCAAAATATAGGCTCAAAACATGCTAAAAATCGATATTTTAGGTGCGTAAAGGCGATATCTCAAATTCAGGCCCAAAACACCCGAAAATTCGATATTTTGGGGTCCCAGAAGCGATCTGTACATGTGTACTCCGTGTTAGAGTATTTTCAAAATACAGGCCCAAAACATGCTCAAAATCGATGTTTTAGGTGCCCAAAGTCAATATGTGCATGCATCTTCTGTACCCTTTTATATCTCAAATTCTGGCCCTAAACACCCAAAAATTTAATATTTTGGGGTCCCAGAAGCGATCTGTACATGCCTACTCAGTGCTAGAATGTTTTCAAAATATAGGCTCAAAACATGCTCAAAATAGATATTTTAGGTGCCCAAAAGACGATATGTGCATGCATCTTCTGTACTCGTTTATATCTCAAATTCAAGCTGAAAACACCCGAAAATTCGATATTTTGGGGTCCCAGAAGCGATCTGTACATGCCTACTCAGTGCTAGAATATTTTCAAAATATAGGCTCAAAACATGCTAAAAATCGATATTTTAGGTGCGTAAAGGCGATATCTCAAATTCAGGCCCAAAACACCCGAAAATTCGATATTTTGGGGTCCCAGAAGCGATCTGTACATGCGTACTCCGTGTTAGAGTATTTTCAAAATACAGGCCCAAAACATGCTCAAAATCGATATTTTAGGTGCCCAAAAGTCGATATGTGCATGCATGTTCAGTACCCGTTTATATCTCAAATTCAGGCCCAAAACACCCGAAAATTCGATATTTTGGGGTCCCAGAAGCGATCTGTACATGCGTACTCCGTGTTAGAGTATTTTCAAAATACAGGCCCAAAATATGCTCAAAATCGATGTTTTAGGTGCCCAAAAGTCGATATGTGCATTCATGTTCAATACCCGTTTATATCTCAAATTCAGGCTCAAAATACCCGAAAATTCGATATTTTGCGGTCCCAGAAGCGATCTGTACATGCCTACTCCGTGTTAGAGGTTTTTCAAAATACAGGCCCAAAACATGCTGAAAATCGATATTTTAGATGCCCAAAGTCAATATGTGCATGTATCTTCTGTACCCGTTTATATCTCAAATTCAGGCTCAAAACACCCGAAAATTCAATATTTTGGGGTCCCAGAAGCAATCTGTACATGCCTACTCAGTGCTAGAATATTTTCAAAATATAGGCTAAAAACATGCTAAAAATCGATCTTTTAGGTGCCAAAAAGTCGATATCTCAAATTCAGTCCCAAAACACCCGAAAATTCGATATTTAGGGGTCCCAGGAGGGATCTGTACATGCCTACTCCGTGTTAGAGTATTTTCAAAATACAGCCCAAAAACATACTGAAAATCGATCTTTTAGGTGCGCAAAAGTCGATAAGTGCATGCATCTTCTGTACCCGTTTATATCTCAAATTCTGGCCCAAAACACCCGAAAAATCGATATTTTGGGGTCCCAGAAGCGATCTGTACATGCCTACTCAGTGCTAGAATGTTTTCAAAATATAGGCTCAAAACATGCTCAAAATCGATATTTGAGGTTCCCAAAAATCGATATGTGCATGCATCTTCTGTACTCGTTTATATCTCAAATTCAAGCTCAAAACACCCGAAAATTCAATATTTTGGGGTCCCAGAAGCGATCTGTACATGCCTACTCAGTGCTAGAATATTTTCAAAATATAGGCTCAAAACATTCTAAAAATCGATATTTTAGGTGCGTAAAGGCGATATCTCAAATTCAGGCCCAAAACACCCGAAAATTCGATATTTTGGGGTCCCAGAAGCGATGTGTACATGCCTACTCCGTGTTAGAGTATTTTCAAAATACAGGCCCAAAACATGCTCAAAATCGATGTTTTAGGTGCCCAAAAGTCGATATGTGCATGCATCTTCACTACCCGTTTATATCTCAAATTCAGGCTCAAAACACCCGAAAATTCGATATTTTGGGGTCCCAGAAGCGATCTGTACATGCCTACTCCGTGCTAGAGTATTTTCAAAATACAGGCCCAAAACATGCTGAAAATCGATATTTTAGATGCCCAAAGTCAATATGTGCATGTATCTTCTGTACCCGTTTATATCTCAAATTCAGGCTCAAAACACCCGAAAATTCGATATTTTGGGGTCCCAGAAGCAATCTGTACATGCCTACTCAATATATCAAATTCAGGCTCAAAACACCCGAAAATTCGATATTTTCCGGTCCCAGAAGCAATCTGTACATGCCTACTCAGTGCTAGAATATTTTCAAAATATAGGCAAAAAACATGCTAAAAATCGATATTTTAGGTGCCAAAAAGTCAATATCTCAAATTCAGTCCCAAAACACCCGAAAATTCGATATTTAGGGGTCCCAGAAGCGATCTGTACATGCCTACTCCGTGTTAGAGTATTTTCAAAATACAGGCCAAAAACATACTGAAAATCGATCTTTTAGGTGCCCAAAAGTCGATATGTGCATGCATCTTCTGTACTCGTTTATATCTCAAATTCAAGCTCAAAACACCCGAAAATTCGATAATTTGGGGTCCCAGAAGCGATCTGTACATGCCTACTCAGTGCTAGAATATTTTCAAAATATAGGCTCAAAACATGCTAAAAATCGATATTTTAGGTGCGTAAAGGCGAAATCTCAAATTCAGGCCCAAAACACCCGAAAATTCGATATTTTGGGGTCCCAGAAGCGATCTGTACATGCCTACTCCGTGTTAGAGTATTTTCAAAATACAGGCCCAAAACATGCTCAAAATCAATGTTTCAGGTGCCAAAATGTCGATATGTGCATGCATCTTCAGTACCCGTTTATATCTCAAATTCTGGCCCCAAACACCTGAAAAATCGATATTTTGGGGTCCCAGAAGCGATCTGTACATGCCTACTCAGTGCTAAAATGTTTTCAAAATATAGGCTCAAAACATGCTCAAAATCGATATTTTAGGTGCCCAAAGTCAATATGTGCATGCATCTTCTGTACTCGTTTATATCTCAAATTCAGGCTCAAAACACCTGAAAATTCGATATTTTGGGGTCCCAGCAGCGATCTGTACTTGCCTCATCAGTGCTAGAATATTTTCAAAATATAGGCTCAAAACATGCTAAAAATCGATATTTTAGGTGCGTAAAGGCGATATCTCAAATTCAGGCCCAAAACACCCGAAAATTCGATATTTTGGGGTCCCAGAAGCGATCTGTACATGCCTACTCCGTGTTAGAGTATTTTCAAAATACATGCCCAAAACATGCTGAAAATCGATATTTTAGATGACCAAAGTCAATATGTGCATGTATCTTCTGTACCCGTTTATATCTCAAATTCAGGCTCAAAACACCCGAATATTCAATATTTTGGGGTCCCAGAAGCAATCTGTACATGCCTACTCAGTGCTAGAATATTTTCAAAATATAGGCTAAAAACATGCTAAAAATCGATCTTTTAGGTGCCAAAAAGTCGATATCTCAAATTCAGTCCCAAAATACCCGAAAATTCGATATTTACAGGTCCCAGAGGCGATCTGTACATGCTTACTCCGTGTTAGAGAATTTTCAAAATACAGGCCAAAAACATACTGAAAATCGATCTTTTATGTGCGCAAAAGTCGATATGTGCATGTATCTTCTGTACCCGTTTATATCTCAAATTAAGGCTCAAAACACCCAAAAATTCGATAGTTTGGGGTCCCAGAAGCAATCTGTACATGCCTACTCAATGCTAGAATATTTTCAAAATATAGGCAAAAAACATGCTAAAAATCGATATTTTAGGTGCCAAAAAGTCAATATCTCAAATTCAGTCCCAAAATACCCGAAAATTCGATATTTAGGGGTCTCAGAAGCTATCTGTACATGCCTACTCCGTGTTAGAGTATTTTCAAAATACAGGCCAAAAACATACTGAAAATCGATCTTTTAGGTGCCCAAAAGTCGATATGTGCATGCATCTTCTGTACTCGTTTATATCTCAAATTCAAGCTCAAAACACCCGAAAATTCGATATTTTGGGGTCCCAGAAGCGATCTGTACATGCCTACTCAGTGCTAGAATATTTTCAAAATATAGGCTCAAAACATGCTAAAAATATATATTTTAGGTGCGTAAAGGCGATATCTCAAATTCAGGCCCAAAACACCCGAAAATTCGATATTTTGGGGTCCCAGAAGCGATCTGTACATGTGTACTCCGTGTTAGAGTATTTTCAAAATACAGGCCCAAAACATGCTCAAAATTGATGTTTTAGGTGCCCAAAGTCAATATGTGCATGCATCTTCTGTACCCTTTTATATCTCAAATTCTATCCCTAAACACCCAAAAATTTAATATTTTGGGGTCCCAGAAGCGATCTGTACATGCCTACTCAGTGCTAGAATGTTTTCAAAATATAGGCTCAAAACATGCTCAAAATAGATATTTTAGGTGCCCAAAAGACGATATGTGCATGCATCTTCTGTACTCGTTTATATCTCAAATTCAAGCTCAAAACACCCGAAAATTCGATATTTTGGGGTCCCAGAAGCGATCTGTACATGCCTACTCAGTGCTAGAATATTTTCAAAATATAGGCTCAAAACATGCTAAAAATCGATATTTTAGGTGCGTAAAGGCGATATCTCAAATTCAGGCCCAAAACACCCGAAAATTCGATATTTTTGGGTCCCAGAAGCGATCTGTACATGCGTACTCCGTGTTAGAGTATTTTCAAAATACAGGCCCAAAACATGCTCAAAATCGATATTTTAGGTGCCCAAAAGTCGATATGTGCATGCATGTTCAGTACCCGTTTATATCTCAAATTCAAGCTCAAAATACCCGAAAATTCGATATTTTGGGGTCCCAGAAGCGATCTGTACATGCCTACTCCGTGTTAGAGGTTTTTCAAAATACAGGCCCAAAACATGTTGAAAATCGATATTTTAGATGCGTAATGGCGATATCTCAAATTCAGGCCCAAAACACCCGAAAATTCGATATTTTGGGGTCCCAGAAGCGATCTGTACATGCGTACTCCGTGTTAGAGTATTTTCAAAATACAGGCCCAAAATATGCTCAAAATCGATGTTTTAGGTGCCCAAAAGTCGATATGTGCATGCATGTTCAGTACCCGTTTATATCTCAAATTCAGGCTCAAAATACCCGAAAATTCGATATTTTGCGGTCCCAGAAGCGATCTGTACATGCCTACTCCGTGTTAGAGGTTTTTCAAAATACAGGCCCAAAACATGCTGAAAATCGATATTTTAGATGCCCAAAGTCAATATGTGCATGTATCTTCTGTACCCGTTTATATCTCAAATTCAGGCTCAAAACACCCGAAAATTCAATATTTTGGGGTCCCAGAAGCAATCTGTACATGCCTACTCAGTGCTAGAATATTTTCAAAATATAGGCTAAAAACATGCTAAAAATCGATCTTTTAGGTGCCAAAAAGTCGATATCTCAAATTCAGTCCCAAAACACCCGAAAATTCGATATTTAGGGGTCCCAGGAGGGATCTGTACATGCCTACTCCGTGTTAGAGTATTTTCAAAATACAGCCCAAAAACATACTGAAAATCGATCTTTTAGGTGCGCAAAAGTCGATAAGTGCATGCATCTTCTGTACCCGTTTATATCTCAAATTCTGGCCCAAAACACCCGAAAAATCGATATTTTGGGGTCCCAGAAGCGATCTGTACATGCCTACTCAGTGCTAGAATGTTTTCAAAATATAGGCTCAAAACATGCTCAAAATCGATATTTGAGGTTCCCAAAAATCGATATGTGCATGCATCTTCTGTACTCGTTTATATCTCAAATTCAAGCTCAAAACACCCGAAAATTCAATATTTTGGGGTCCCAGAAGCGATCTGTACATGCCTACTCAGTGCTAGAATATTTTCAAAATATAGGCTCAAAACATTCTAAAAATCGATATTTTAGGTGCGTAAAGGCGATATCTCAAATTCAGGCCCATAACGCCCGAAAATTCGATATTTTGGGGTCCCAGAAGCGATGTGTACATGCCTACTCCGTGTTAGAGTATTTTCAAAATACAGGCCCAAAACATGCTCAAAATCGATGTTTTAGGTGCCCAAAAGTCGATATGTGCATGCATCTTCACTACCCGTTTATATCTCAAATTCAGGCTCAAAACACCCGAAAATTCGATATTTTGGGGTCCCAGAAGCGATCTGTACATGCCTACTCCGTGCTAGAGTATTTTCAAAATACAGGCCCAAAACATGCTGAAAATCGATATTTTAGATGCCCAAAGTCAATATGTGCATGTATCTTCTGTACCCGTTTATATCTCAAATTCAGGCTCAAAACACCCGAAAATTCAATATTTTGGGGTCCCAGAAGCAATCTGTACATGCCTACTCAATATATCAAATTCAGGCTCAAAACACCCGAAAATTCGATATTTTCCGGTCCCAGAAGCGATCTGTACATGCCTACTCCGTGTTAGAGTATTTTCAAAATACATGCACAAAACATGCTGAAAATCGATATTTTAGATGCCCAAAGTCAATATTTGCATGTATCTTCTGTACCCGTTTATATCTCAAATTCAGGCTCAAAACACCCAAAAATTCAATATTTTCGGGTCCCAGAAGCAATCTGTACATGCCTACTCAGTGCTAGAATATTTTCAAAATATAGGCTAAAAACATGCTAAAAATCGATATTTTAGGTGCCAAAAAGTCGATATCTCAAATTAAGGCCCAAAACACCCGAAATTTCGATATTTTGGGGTCCCAGAAGCGATCTGAACATGCCTACTCAGTGCTAGAATGTTTTCAAAATATAAGCTCAAAACATGCTCAAAATCGATATTTTAGGTGCCCAAAAGTCGATATGTGCATGCATCTTCTGTACCCGTTTATATCTCAAATTAAGGCTCAAAACACCCGAAAATTCAATATTTTGGGGTCCCAGAAGCGATCTGTACATGCCTACTCAGTGCTAGAATATTTTCAAAATATAGGCTCAAAACATGCTAAAAATCTATATTTTAGGTGCGTAAAGGCGATATCTCAAATTAAGGCCCAAAACACCCGAAAATTCGATATTTATGGGTCCCAGAAGCGATCTGTACATGCGTACTCCGTGTTAGAGTATTTTCAAAATACAGGCCCAAACATTCTCAAAATCGATGTTTTAGGTGACAAAAAGTCGATATGTGCATGCATCTTCTGTACCCGTTTATATCTCAAATTCTGGCCCTAAACACCCGAAAATACGATATTTTTGGGTCCCAGAAGCGATCTGTACATGCCTACTCAGTGCTAGAATGTTTTCAAAATATAGGCTCAAAACATGCTCAAAATCGATATTTTAGTTGCCCAAAATTCGATATGTGCATTCATCTTCTGTACCCGTTTATATCTCAAATTCAGGCTCAAAACACCCGAAAATTCAATATTTTGGGGTCCCAGAAGCAATCAGTACATGCCTACTCAGTGCTAGAATATTTTCAAAATATAGGCTAAAAACATGATAAAAATCGATATTTTAGGTGCCAAAAAGTCGATATCTCAAATTAAGGCCCAAAACCCCCGAAAATTCGATATTTAGGGGTCCCAG
Organism: Petrolisthes cinctipes; assembly: GCA_033782935.1. Classification (NCBI taxonomy): domain Eukaryota; kingdom Metazoa; phylum Arthropoda; class Malacostraca; order Decapoda; family Porcellanidae; genus Petrolisthes; species Petrolisthes cinctipes. The sequence continues at coordinate 2,612,228 of JAWQEG010000380.1, read as the reverse complement.
AAGCGATCGGTACATGCCTACTCGGTGTTAGAGTATTTTCAAATTACAGGCCCATAACATGCTCAAAATCGATGTTTTAGGTGCCAAAAAGTCGATATGTGCATGCATCTTCAGTACCCGTTTATATATCAAATTCAGGCTCAAAACACTCGAAAATTCGATATTTTCGGGTCCCAGAAGCGATCTGTACATGCCTACTCCGTGTTAGAATATTTTCAAAATACATGCACAAAACATGCTGAAAATCGATATTTTAGATGCCCAAAGTCAATATGTGCATGTATCTTCTGTACCCGTTTATATCTCAAATTCAGGCTCAAAACACCCAAAAATTCAATATTTTCGGGTCCCAGAAGCAATCTGTACATGCCTACTCAGTGCTAGAATATTTTCAAAATATAGGCTAAAAACATGCTAAAAATCGATATTTTAGGTGCCAAAAAGTCAATATCTCAAATTAAGGCCCAAAACACCCGAAAATTCGATATTTAGGGGTCCCAGAAGCGATCTGTACATGCCTACTCAGTGCTAGAATGTTTTCAAAATATAGGCTCAAAACATGCTCAAAATCGATATTTTAGGTGCCCAAAAGTCGATATGTGCATGCATCTTCTGTACTCGTTTATATCTCAAATTCAGGCTCAAAACACCCGAAAATTCGATATTTTGGGGTCCCAGAAGCGATCTGTACATGCCTACTCAGTGCTAGAATATTTTCAAAATATTGGCTCAAGCATGCTAAAAATCGATATTTTAGGTGCGTAAAGGCGATATCGCAAATTAAGGCAGAAAACACCCGAAAACTCGATATTTAGGGGTCCCAGAAGCAATCTGTACATGCCTACTCAGTGCTAGAATATTTTCAAAATATAGGCTAAAAACATGCTAAAAATCTATATTTTAGGTGCCAAAAAGTCGATATCTCAAATTAAGGCCCAAATCACCCGAAAATTCGATATTTAGGGGTCCCAGAAGCGATCTGTACATGCCTACTCAGTGCTAGCATATTTTCAAAATATAATCTCAAAACATGCTAAAAATCGATATTTAAGGTGCGTAAAGGCGATATGTCAAATTCAGGCCCAAAACACCCGAAAATTCGATATTGTGGGGTCCCAGAAGCGATCTGTACATGCCTACTCCGTGTAAAAGTATTTTCAAAATACAAGCCCAAAACATGCTCAAAATCGATGTTTTAGGTGCCCAAAAGTCGATATGTGCATGCATCTTCAGTACCCGTTTATATCTCAAATTCAGGCTCAAAACACCCGAAAATTCGATATTTTGGGGTCCCAGAAGCGATCTGTACATGCCTACTCCGTGTTAGAGTATTTTCAAAATATAGGCTCAAAACATGCTCAAAAACGATATTTTAGGTGCCCAAAAGTCGATATGTGCATGCATCTTCTGTACTCGTTTATATCTCAAATTCAGGCTCTAAACACCCGAAAATTCGATATTTTGAGGTCCCAGAAGCGATCTGAACATGCCTACTCAGTGCTAGAATATTTTCAAAATATAGGCTCAAAACAAGCTAAAAATCTATATTTTAGGTGCGTAAGGGCGATATCTCAAATTAAGGCCCAAAACACCCGAAAATTCGATATTTAATGGTCCCAGAAGCGATCTGTACATGCCTACTTCGTGTTAGAGTATTTTCAAAATACAGGCCAAAAACATACTGAAAATCGGTCTTTTAGGTGCCCAAAAGTCGATATGTGCATGCATCTTCTGTACCCGTTTATATCTCAAATTCAGGCTCAAAACACCCGAAAATTCAAGATTTTGGGGTCCCAGAAGCAATCAGTACATGCCTACTCAGTGCTAGAATATTTCCAAAATATAGGCTAAAAACATGATACAAATCGATATTTTAGGTGCCCAAAAGTCGATATCTCAAATTCAGTCCCAAAACACCCGAAAATTCGATATTTAGGGGTCCCAAAAGCGATCGGTACATGCCTACTCCGTGTTAGAGTATTTTCAAATTACAGGCCCATAACATGCTCAAAATCGATGTTTTAGGTGCCAAAAAGTCGATATGTGCATGCCGTTTCAGTACTCGTTTATATCTCAAATTCAGGCTCAAAACACCCGAAAATTCGATATTTTGGGGTCCCAGAAGCGATCTGTACATGCCTACTCCGTATTAGAGTATTTTCAAAATACATGCCCAAAACATGCTGAAAATCGATATTTTAGATGCCCAAAGTCAATATGTGCATGTATCTTTTGTACCCGTTTATATCTCAAATTCAAGCTCAAAACACCCGAAAATTCAATATTTTGGGGTACCAGAAGCAATCTGTACATGCCTACTCAGTGCTAGAATATTTCCAAAATATAGGCTAAAAACATGATAAAAATCGATATTTTAGGTGCCAAAAAGTCGATATCTCAAATTAAGGCCCAAAACACCCGAAAATTCGATATTTAGGGGTCCCAGAAGCGATCTGTACATGCCTACTCAGTGATATAGTATTTTCAAAATACAGGCCAAAAACATACTGAAAATCGATCTTTTAGGTGCCCAAAAGTCGATATGTGCATGCATCTTCTGTACCCGTTTATATCTCAAATTCTGGCCCTAAACACCCAAAAATTCGATATTTTTGGGTCCCAGAAGCGATCTGTACATGCCTACTCAGTGCTAGAATATTTTCAAAATATAGGCTAAAAACATGATAAAAATCGATATTTTAGGTGCCAAAAAGTCGATATCTCAAATTAAGGCCCAAAACACCAGAAAATTCGATATTTAGGGGTCCCAGAAGCGATCTGTACAAGCCTACTCAGTGCTAGAATATTTTCAAAATATTGGCTCAAACATGCTAAAAATCTATATTTTAGGTGCGTAAAGGCGATATCTCAAATTAAGGCCCAAAACGCCCGAAAATTCGATATTTAGGGGTCCCAAAAGCAATCTGTACATGCCTACTCTGTGATAGAATATTTTCAAAATATAGGCTAAAAACATGCTAAAAATCGATATTTTAGGTGCCAAAAAGTCGATATCTCAAATTAAGGGCCAAAACACCCGAAAATTCGATATTTAGGGGTCCCAGAAGCGATCTGTACATGCCTACTCAGTGCTAGAATATTTTCAAAATATTGGCTCAAACCATGCTATAAATCGATATTTTAGGTGCGTAAAGGCTATATGTCAAATTCAGGCCCAAAACACCCGAAAATTCGATATTTTGGGGTCCCAGAAGCGATCTGTACATGCCTACTCCATGTAAAAGTATTTTCAAAATACAAGCCCAAAACATGCTCAAAATCGATGTTTTATGTGCCCAAAAGTCGATATGTGCATGCATCTTCAGTACCCGTTTATATCTCAAATTCAGGCTCAAAACACCCGAAAATTCGATATTTTGGGGTCCCAGAAGCGATCTGTACCTGCCTACTCCGTGTTAGAGTATTTTCAAAATACAGGCCCAAAACATGCTGAAAATCGATATTTTAGATGCCCAAAGTCAATATGTGCATGTATCTTCTGTACCCGTTTATATCTCAAATTCAGGCTCAAAACACCCAAAAATTCAATATTTTGGGGTCCCAGAAGCAATCCGTACATGCCTACTCAGTGCTAGAATATTTTCAATAAATAGGCTAAAAACATGCTAAAAATCGATATTTTAGGTGCCAAAAAGTCGATATATCAAATTATGGCCCAAAACACCCGAAAATTCGATATTTAGGGGTCCCAGAAGCGATTTGTACATGCCTACTTCGTGTTAAAGTATTTTCAAAATACAGGCCCAAAACATGCTCAAAATCGATGTTTTATGTGCCAAAAAGTCGATATCTGCATGCATCATCAGTACCCGTTTATATCTCAAATTCAGGCTGAAAACATCCGAAAATTCGATATTTTGGAGTCCCAGAATCGATCTGTACATGCCTACTCCGTGTTAGAGTATTTTCAAAATACATGCCCAAAACATGCTGAAAAACGATATTTCAGATGCCCAAAGTCAATATGTGCATGTATCTTCTGTACCCGTTTATATCTCTAATTCAGGCTCAAAACATCCGAAAATTCGATATTGTGGGGTCCCAGAAGCGATCTGTACATGCCTACTCAGAGATAGAATGTTTTCAAAATATAGGCTCAAAACATGCTCAAAATCGATATTTTAGGTGCCCAAAAGTCGATATGTGCATGCATCTTCTGTACTCGTTTATATCTCAAATTCAAGCTCAAAACACCCGAAAATTCGATATTTTGGGGTCCCAGAAGCGATCTGTACATGCCTACTCAGTGCTAGAATATTTTCAAAATATAGGCTCAAAACATGCTAAAAATCGATATTTTAGGTGCGTAAAGGCGATATCTCAAATTCAGGCCCAAAACACCCGAAAATTCGATATTTTGGGGTCCTAGAAGCGATCTGTACATGCGTACTCCGTGTTAGAGTATTTTCAAAATACAGGCCCAAAATATGCTCAAAATCGATGTTTTAGGTGCCCAAAAGTCGGTATGTGCATGCATGTTCAGTACCCTTTTATATCTCAAATTCAGGCTCAAAATACCCGAAAATTCGATATTTTGCGGTCCCAGAAGCGATCTGTACATGCCTACTCCGTGTTACAGGTTTTTCAAAATACAGGCCCAAAACATGCTGAAAATCGATATTTTAGATGCCCAAAGTCAATATGTGCATGTATCTTCTGTACCCGTTTATATCTCAAATTCAGGCTCAAAACACCCGAAAATTCAATATTTTGGGGTCCCAGAAGCAATCTGTACATGCCTACTCAGTGCTAGAATATTTTCAAAATATAGGCTAAAAACATGCTAAAAATCGATCTTTTAGGTGCCAAAAAGTCAATATCTCAAATTCAGTCCCAAAACACCCGAAAATTCGATATTTAGGGGTCCCAGGAGGGATCTGTACATGCCTACTCCGTGTTAGAGTATTTTCGAAATACAGCCCAAAAACATACTGAAAATCGATCTTTTAGGTGCGCAAAAGTCGATAAGTGCATGCATCTTCTGTACCCGTTTATATCTCAAATTCTAGCCCAAAACACCCGAAAAATCGATATTTTGGGGTCCCAGAAGCGATCTGTACATGCCTACTCAGTGCTAGAATGTTTTCAAAATATAGGCTCAAAACATGCTCAAAATCGATATTTGAGGTTCCCAAAAGTCGATATGTGCATGCATCTTCTGTACTCGTTTATATCTCAAATTCAAGCTCAAAACACCCGAAAATTCAATATTTTGGGGTCCCAGAAGCGATCTGTACATGCCTACTCAGTGCTAGAATATTTTCAAAATATAGGCTCAAAACATTCTAAAAATCGATATTTTAGGTGCGTAAAGGCGATATCTCAAATTCAGGCCCAAAACGCCCGAAAATTCGATATTTTGGGGTCCCAGAAGCGATGTGTACATGCCTACTCCGTGTTAGAGTATTTTCAAAATACAGGCCCAAAACATGCTCAAAATCGATGTTTTAGGTGCCCAAAAGTCGATATGTGCATGCATCTTCACTACCCGTTTATATCTCAAATTCAGGCTCAAAACACCCGAAAATTCGATATTTTGGGGTCCCAGAAGCGATCTGTACATGCCTACTCCGTGCTAGAGTATTTTCAAAATACAGGCCCAAAACATGCTGAAAATCGATATTTTAGATGCCCAAAGTCAATATGTGCATGTATCTTCTGTACCCGTTTATGTCTCAAATTCAGGCTCAAAACACTCGAAAATTCAATATTTTGGGTTCCCAGAAGCAATCTGTACATGCCTACTCAATATATCAAATTCAGGCTCAAAACACCCGAAAATTCGATATTTTCCGGTCCCAGAAGCGATCTGTACATGCCTACTCCGTGTTAGAGTATTTTCAAAATACATGCACAAAACATGCTGAAAATCGATATTTTAGATGCCCAAAGTCAATATTTGCATGTATCTTCTGTACCCGTTTATATCTCAAATTCAGGCTCAAAACACCCAAAAATTCAATATTTTCGGGTCCCAGAAGCAATCTGTACATGCCTACTCAGTGCTAGAATATTTTTAAAATATAGGCTAAAAACATGCTAAAAATCGATATTTTAGGTGCCAAAAAGTCGATATCTCAAATTAAGGCCCAAAACACCCGAAATTTCGATATTTTGGGGTCCCAGAAGCGATCTGTACAGTCCTACTCAGTGCTAGAATGTTTTCAAAATATAAGCTCAAAACATGCTCAAAATCGATATTTTAGGTGCCCAAAAGTCGATATGTGCATGCATCTTCTGTACCCGTTTATATCTCAAATTGAGTCTCAAAACACCCGAAAATTCAATATTTTGGGGTCCCAGAAGCGATCTGTACATGCCTACTCAGTGCTAGAATATTTTCAAAATATAGGCTCAAAACATGCTAAAAATCTATATTTTAGGTGCGTAAAGGCGATATCTCAAATTAAGGCCCAAAATACCCGAAAATTCGATATTTAGGGGTCCCAGAAGCGATCTGTACATGCCTACTCCGTGTTAGAGTATTTTCAAAATACAGGCCCAAACATTCTCAAAATCGATGTTTTAGGTGCCAAAAAGTCGATATGTGCATGCATCTTCTGTACCCGTTTATATCTCAAACTCTGGCCCTAAACACCCGAAAATACGATATTTTTGGGTCCTAGAAGCGATCTGTACATGCCTACTCAGTGCTAGAATGTTTTCAAAATATAGGCTCAAAACATGCTCAAAATCGATATTTTAGTTGCCCAAAATTCGATATGTGCATTCATCTTCTGTACCCGTTTATATCTTAAATTCAGGCTCAAAACACCCGAAAATTCAATATTTTGGGGTCCCAGAAGCAATCAGTACATGCCTACTCAGTGCTAGAATATTTTCAAAATATAGGCTAAAAACATGATAAAAATCGATATTTTAGGTGCCAATAAGTCGATATCTCAAATTAAGGCCCAAAACACCCGAAAATTCGATATTTAGGGGTCCCAGAAGCGATCTGTACATGCCTACTTCGTGTTAGAGTATTTTCAAATTACAGGCCCATAACATGCTCAAAATCGATGTTTTAGGTGCCAAAAAGTCGATATGTGCATGCATCTTCAGTACCCGTTTATATATCAAATTCAGGCTCAAAACACCCGAAAATTCGATATATTCGGGTCCCAGAAGCGATCTGTACATGCCTACTCCGTGTTAGAGTATTTTCAAAATACATGCACAAAACATGCTGAAAATCGATATTTTAGATGCCCAAAGTCAATATGTGCATGTATCTTCTGTACCCGTTTATATCTCAAATTCAGGCTCAAAACACCCAAAAATTCAATTTTTTCGGGTCCCAGAAGCAATCTGTACATGCCTACTCAGTGCTAGAATATTTTCATAATATAGGCTAAAAACATGCTAAAAATCGATATTTTAGGTGCCAAAAAGTCGATATCTCAAATTAAGGCCCAAAACACCCTAAAATTCGATATTTAGGGGTCCCAGAAGCGATCTGTACATGCCTACTCAGTGCTAGAATGTTTTCAAAATATAGGCTCAAAACATGCTCAAAATCGATATTTTAGGTGCCCAAAAGTCGATATGTGCACGCATCTTCTGTACTCGTTTATATCTCAAATTCAGGCTCAAAACACCCGAAAATTCGATATTTTGGGGTCCCAGAAGCGATCTGTACATGCCTACTCAGTGCTAGAATATTTTCAAAATATTGGCTCAAACATGCTGAAAATCGATATTTTAGGTGCGTAAAGGCGATATCTCAAATTAAGGCAGAAAACACCCGAAAACTCGATATTTAGGGGTCCCAGAAGCAATCTGTACATGCCTACTCAGTGCTAGAATATTTTCAAAATATAGGCTAAAAACATGCTAAAAATCGATATTTTAGGTGCGTAAAGGCGATATGTCAAATTCAGGCCCAAAACACCCGTAAATTCGATATTTTGGGGTCCCAGAAGCGATCTGTACATGCCTACTCCGTGTAAAAGTATTTTCAAAATACAAGCCCAAAACATGCTCAAAATCGATGTTTTAGGTGCCCAAAAGTCGATATGTGCATGCATCTTCAGTACCCGTTTATATCTCAAATTCAGGCTCAAAACACCCGAAAATTCGATATTTTGGGGTCCCAGAAGCGATCTGTATATGCCTACTCCGTGTTAGAGTATTTTCAAAATACAGGCCCAAAACATGCTCAAAATCGATGTTTTAGGTGCCAAAAAGTCGATATGTGAATGCTTCATCAGTACCCGTTTATATCTCAAATTCAGGCTCAAAACACCCTAAAATTCGAGATTTTGGGGTCCCAGAATCGATCTGTACATGCCTACTCCGTGTTAGAGTATTTTCAAAATACATGCCCAAAACATGCTGAAAATCGATATTTTAGATGCCCAAAGTTAATATGTGCATATATCTTCTGTACCCGTTTATATCTCAAATTCAGGCTCAAAACACCCGAAAATTCAATATTTTTGGGTCCCAGAAGCAATCTGTACATGCCTACTCAATGCTAGAATGTTTTCAAAATATAGGCTCAAAACATGCTCAAAATCGATATTTTAGGTGCCCAAAAGTCGATATGTGCATGCATCTTCTGTACTCGTTTATATCTCAAATACAGGCTCGAAACACCCGAAAATTCGATATTTTGGGGTCCCAGAAACGATCTGTACATGCCTACTCAGTGCTAGAATATTTTCAAAATATAGGCTCAAAACATGCTAAAAATCGATATTTTAGGTGCGTAAAGGCGATATCTCAAATTCTGGCCCAAAACACCCGAAAATTCGATATTTTGGGGTCCTAGAAGCGATCTGTACATGCGTACTCCGTGTTAGAGTATTTTCAAAATACAGGCCCAAAATATGCTCAAAATCGATGTTTTAGGTGCCCAAAAGTCGATATGTGCATGCATGTTCAGTACCCTTTTATATCTCAAATTCAGGCTCAAAATACCCGAAAATTCGATATTTTGCGGTCCCAGAAGCGATCTGTACATGCCTACTCCGTGTTACAGGTTTTTCAAAATACAGGCCCAAAACATGCTGAAAATCGATATTTTAGATGCCCAAAGTCAATATGTGCATGTATCTTCTGTACCCGTTTATATCTCAAATTCAGGCTCAAAACACCCGAAAATTCAATATTTTGGGGTCCCAGAAGCAATCTGTACATGCCTACTCAGTGCTAGAATATTTTCAAAATATAGGCTAAAAACATGCTAAAAATCGATATTTTAGGTGCGTAAAGGCGATATCTCAAATTCTGGCCCAAAACACCCGAAAATTCGATATTTTGGGGTCCTAGAAGCGATCTGTACATGCGTACTCCGTGTTAGAGTATTTTCAAAATACAGGCCCAAAATATGCTCAAAATCGATGTTTTAGGTGCCCAAAAGTCGATATGTGCATGCATGTTCAGTACCCTTTTATATCTCAAATTCAGGCTCAAAATACCCGAAAATTCGATATTTTGCGGTCCCAGAAGCGATCTGTACATGCCTACTCCGTGTTACAGGTTTTTCAAAATACAGGCCCAAAACATGCTGAAAATCGATATTTTAGATGCCCAAAGTCAATATGTGCATGTATCTTCTGTACCCGTTTATATCTCAAATTCAGGCTCAAAACACCCGAAAATTCGATATTTTGGGGTCCCAGAAGCGATCTGTACATGCCTACTCAGTGCTAGAATGTTTTCAAAATATAGGCTCAAAACATGCTCAAAATCGATATTTTAGTTGCCCAAAATTCGATATGTGCATTCATCTTCTGTACCCGTTTATATCTTAAATTCAGGCTCAAAACACCCGAAAATTCAATATTTTGGGGTCCCAGAAGCAATCAGTACATGCCTACTCAGTGCTAGAATATTTTCAAAATATAGGCTAAAAACATGATAAAAATCGATATTTTAGGTGCCAATAAGTCGATATCTCAAATTAAGGCCCAAAACACCCGAAAATTCGATATTTAGGGGTCCCAGAAGCGATCTGTACATGCCTACTCCGTGTTAGAGTATTTTCAAATTACAGGCCCATAACATGCTCAAAATCGATGTTTTAGGTGCCAAAAAGTCGATATGTGCATGCATCTTCAGTACCCGTTTATATATCAAATTCAGGCTCAAAACACCCGAAAATTCGATATATTCGGGTCCCAGAAGCGATCTGTACATGCCTACTCCGTGTTAGAGTATTTTCAAAATACATGCACAAAACATGCTGAAAATCGATATTTTAGATGCCCAAAGTCAATATGTGCATGTATCTTCTGTACCCGTTTATATCTCAAATTCAGGCTCAAAACACCCAAAAATTCAATTTTTTCGGGTCCCAGAAGCAATCTGTACATGCCTACTCAGTGCTAGAATATTTTCATAATATAGGCTAAAAACATGCTAAAAATCGATATTTTAGGTGCCAAAAAGTCGATATCTCAAATTAAGGCCCAAAACACCCTAAAATTCGATATTTAGGGGTCCCAGAAGCGATCTGTACATGCCTACTCAGTGCTAGAATGTTTTCAAAATATAGGCTCAAAACATGCTCAAAATCGATATTTTAGGTGCCCAAAAGTCGATATGTGCACGCATCTTCTGTACTCGTTTATATCTCAAATTCAGGCTCAAAACACCCGAAAATTCGATATTTTGGGGTCCCAGAAGCGATCTGTACATGCCTACTCAGTGCTAGAATATTTTCAAAATATTGGCTCAAACATGCTGAAAATCGATATTTTAGGTGCGTAAAGGCGATATCTCAAATTAAGGCAGAAAACACCCGAAAACTCGATATTTAGGGGTCCCAGAAGCAATCTGTACATGCCTACTCAGTGCTAGAATATTTTCAAAATATAGGCTAAAAACATGCTAAAAATCGATATTTTAGGTGCGTAAAGGCGATATGTCAAATTCAGGCCCAAAACACCCGTAAATTCGATATTTTGGGGTCCCAGAAGCGATCTGTACATGCCTACTCCGTGTAAAAGTATTTTCAAAATACAAGCCCAAAACATGCTCAAAATCGATGTTTTAGGTGCCCAAAAGTCGATATGTGCATGCATCTTCAGTACCCGTTTATATCTCAAATTCAGGCTCAAAACACCCGAAAATTCGATATTTTGGGGTCCCAGAAGCGATCTGTATATGCCTACTCCGTGTTAGAGTATTTTCAAAATACAGGCCCAAAACATGCTCAAAATCGATGTTTTAGGTGCCAAAAAGTCGATATGTGAATGCTTCATCAGTACCCGTTTATATCTCAAATTCAGGCTCAAAACACCCTAAAATTCGAGATTTTGGGGTCCCAGAATCGATCTGTACATGCCTACTCCGTGTTAGAGTATTTTCAAAATACATGCCCAAAACATGCTGAAAATCGATATTTTAGATGCCCAAAGTTAATATGTGCATATATCTTCTGTACCCGTTTATATCTCAAATTCAGGCTCAAAACACCCGAAAATTCAATATTTTTGGGTCCCAGAAGCAATCTGTACATGCCTACTCAATGCTAGAATGTTTTCAAAATATAGGCTCAAAACATGCTCAAAATCGATATTTTAGGTGCCCAAAAGTCGATATGTGCATGCATCTTCTGTACTCGTTTATATCTCAAATACAGGCTCGAAACACCCGAAAATTCGATATTTTGGGGTCCCAGAAACGATCTGTACATGCCTACTCAGTGCTAGAATATTTTCAAAATATAGGCTCAAAACATGCTAAAAATCGATATTTTAGGTGCGTAAAGGCGATATCTCAAATTCTGGCCCAAAACACCCGAAAATTCGATATTTTGGGGTCCTAGAAGCGATCTGTACATGCGTACTCCGTGTTAGAGTATTTTCAAAATACAGGCCCAAAATATGCTCAAAATCGATGTTTTAGGTGCCCAAAAGTCGATATGTGCATGCATGTTCAGTACCCTTTTATATCTCAAATTCAGGCTCAAAATACCCGAAAATTCGATATTTTGCGGTCCCAGAAGCGATCTGTACATGCCTACTCCGTGTTACAGGTTTTTCAAAATACAGGCCCAAAACATGCTGAAAATCGATATTTTAGATGCCCAAAGTCAATATGTGCATGTATCTTCTGTACCCGTTTATATCTCAAATTCAGGCTCAAAACACCCGAAAATTCAATATTTTGGGGTCCCAGAAGCAATCTGTACATGCCTACTCAGTGCTAGAATATTTTCAAAATATAGGCTAAAAACATGCTAAAAATCGATATTTTAGGTGCGTAAAGGCGATATCTCAAATTCTGGCCCAAAACACCCGAAAATTCGATATTTTGGGGTCCTAGAAGCGATCTGTACATGCGTACTCCGTGTTAGAGTATTTTCAAAATACAGGCCCAAAATATGCTCAAAATCGATGTTTTAGGTGCCCAAAAGTCGATATGTGCATGCATGTTCAGTACCCTTTTATATCTCAAATTCAGGCTCAAAATACCCGAAAATTCGATATTTTGCGGTCCCAGAAGCGATCTGTACATGCCTACTCCGTGTTACAGGTTTTTCAAAATACAGGCCCAAAACATGCTGAAAATCGATATTTTAGATGCCCAAAGTCAATATGTGCATGTATCTTCTGTACCCGTTTATATCTCAAATTCAGGCTCAAAACACCCGAAAATTCAATATTTTGGGGTCCCAGAAGCAATCTGTACATGCCTACTCAGTGCTAGAATATTTTCAAAATATAGGCTAAAAACATGCTAAAAATCGATCTTTTAGGTGCCAAAAAGTCGATATCTCAAATTCAGTCCCAAAACACCCGAAAATTCGATATTTAGGGGTCCCAGGAGGGATCTGTACATGCCTACTCCGTGTTAGAGTATTTTCAAAATACAGCCCAAAAACATACTGAAAATCGATCTTTTAGGTGCGCAAAAGTCGATAAGTGCATGCATCTTCTGTACCCGTTTATATCTCAAATTCTGGCCCAAAACACCCGAAAAATCGATATTTTGGGGTCCCAGAAGCGATCTGTACATGCCTACTCAGTGCTAGAATGTTTTCAAAATATAGGCTCAAAACATGCTCAAAATCGATATTTGAGGTTCCCAAAAGTCGATATGTGCATGCATCTTCTGTACTCGTTTATATCTCAAATTCAAGCTCAAAACACCCGAAAATTCAATATTTTGGGGTCCCAGAAGCGATCTGTACATGCCTACTCAGTGCTAGAATATTTTCAAAATATAGGCTCAAAACATTCTAAAAATCGATATTTTAGGTGCGTAAAGGCGATATCTCAAATTCAGGCCCAAAACGCCCGAAAATTCGATATTTTGGGGTCCCAGAAGCGATGTGTACATGCCTACTCCGTGTTAGAGTATTTTCAAAATACAGGCCCAAAACATGCTCAAAATCGATGTTTTAGGTGCCCAAAAGTCGATATGTGCATGCATCTTCACTACCCGTTTATATCTCAAATTAAGGCTCAAAACACCCGAAAATTCGATATTTTGGGGTCCCAGAAGCGATCTGTACATGCCTACTCCGTGCTAGAGTATTTTCAAAATACAGGCCCAAAACATGCTGAAAATCGATATTTTAGATGCCCAAAGTCAATATGTGCATGTATCTTCTGTACCCGTTTATATCTCAAATTCAGGCTCAAAACACTCGAAAATTCAATATTTTGGGTTCCCAGAAGCAATCTGTACATGCCTACTCAATATATCAAATTCAGGCTCAAAACACCCGAAAATTCGATATTTTCGGGTCCCAGAAGCAATCTGTACATGCCTACTCAGTGCTAGAATATTTTTAAAATATAGGCTAAAAACATGCTAAAAATCGATATTTTAGGTGCCAAAAAGTCGATATCTCAAATTAAGGCCCAAAACACCCGAAATTTCGATATTTTGGGGTCCCAGAAGCGATCTGTACATGCCTACTCAGTGCTAGAATGTTTTCAAAATATAAGCTCAAAACATGCTCAAAATCGATATTTTAGGTGCCCAAAAGTCGATATGTGCATGCATCTTCTGTACCCGTTTATATCTCAAATTGAGTCTCAAAACACCCGAAAATTCAATATTTTGGGGTCCTAGAAGCGATCTGTACATGCCTACTCAGTGCTAGAATATTTTCAAAATATAGGCTCAAAACATGCTAAAAATCTATATTTTAGGTGCGTAAAGGCGATATCTCAAATTAAGGCCCAAAATACCCCAAAATTCGATATTTAGGGGTCCCAGAAGCGATCTGTACATGCCTACTCCGTGTTAGAGTATTTTCAAAATACAGGCCCAAACATTCTCAAAATCGATGTTTTAGGTGCCAAAAAGTCGATATGTGCATGCATCTTCTGTACCCGTTTATATCTCAAATTTTGGCCCTAAACACCCGAAAATACGATATTTTTGGGTCCCAGAAGCGATCTGTACATGCCTACTCAGTGCTAGAATGTTTTCAAAATATAGGCTCAAAACATGCTCAAAATCGATATTTTAGATGCCCAAAATTCGATATGTGCATGTATCTTCTGTACCCGTTTATATCTTAAATTCAGGCTCAAAACACCCGAAAATTCAATATTTTGGGGTCCCAGAAGCAATCAGTACATGCCTACTCAGTGCTAGAATATTTTCAAAATATAGGCTAAAAACATGATAAAAATCGATATTTTAGGTGCCAAAAAGTCGATATCTCAAATTAAATCCCAAAACACCCGAAAATTCGATATTTAGGGGTCCCAGAATCGATCTGTACATGCCTACTCAGTGATATAGTATTTTCAAAATACAGGCCAAAAACATACTGAAAATCGATCTTTTAGGTGCCCAAAAGTCGATATGTGCATGCATCTTCTGTACCCGTTTATATCTCAAATTCTGGCCCTAAACACCCAAAAATTCGATATTTTTGGGTCCCAGAAGCGATCTGTACATGCCTATTCAGTGCTAGAATATTTTCAAAATATAGGCTAAAAACATGATAAAAATCGATATTTTAGGTGCCAAAAAGTCGATATCTCAAATTAAGGCCCAAAACACCAGAACATTCGATATTTAGGGGTCCCTGAAGCGATCTGTACATGCCTACTCAGTGCTAGAATATTTTCAAAATATTGGCTCAAACATGCTTAAAATCTATATTTTAGGTGCGTAAAGGCGATATCTCAAATTAAGGCCCAAAACGCCCGAAAATTCGATATTTAGGGGTCCCAAAAGCAATCTGTACATGCCTACTCTGTGCTAGAATATTTTCAAAATATAGGCTAAAAACATGCTAAAAATCGATATTTTAGGTGCCAAAAAGTCGATATCTCAAATTAAGGGCCAAAACACCCGAAAATTCGATATTTAGGAGTCCCAGAAGCGATTTGTACATGCCTACTCAGTGCTAGAATATTTTCAAAATATAGGCTCAAACCATGCTATAAATCGATATTTTAGGTGCGTAAAGGCTATATGTCAAATTCAGGCCCAAAACACCCGAAAATTCGATATTTTGGGGTCCCAGAAGCGATCTGTACATGCCTACTCCGTGTAAAAGTATTTTCAAAATACAAGCCCAAATCATGCTCAAAATCGATGTTTTATGTGCCCAAAAGTCGATATGTGCATGCATCTTCAGTACCCGTTTATATCTCAAATTCAGGCTCAAAACACCCGAAAATTCGATATTTTGGGGTCCCAGAAGCGATCTGTACCTGCCTACTCCGTGTTAGAGTATTTTCAAAATACAGGCCCAAAACAAGCTGAAAATCGATATTTTAGATGCCCAAAGTCAATATGTGCATGTATCTTCTGTACCCGTTTATATCTCAAATTCAGGCTCAAAACACCCAAAAATTCAATATTTTGGGGTCCCAGAAGCAATCCGTACATGCCTACTCAGTGCTAGAATATTTTCAATAAATAGGCTAAAAACATGCTAAAAATCGATATTCTAGGTGCCAAAAAGTCGATATATCAAATTATGGCCCAAAACACCCGAAAATTCGATATTTAGGGGTCCCAGAAGCGATCTGTACATGCCTACTCCGTGTTAGAGTATTTTCAAAATACAGGCCCAAAACATGCTCAAAATCGATGTTTTATGTGCCAAAAAGTCGATATCTGCATGCATCATCAGTACCCGTTTATATCTCAAATTCAGGCTGAAAACACCCGAAAATTCGATATTTTGGGGTCCCAGAATCGATCTGTACATGCCTACTCCGTGTTAGAGTATTTTCAAAATACATGCCCAAAACATGCTGAAAAACGATATTTCAGATGCCCAAAGTCAATATGTGCATGTATCTTCTGTACCCGTTTATATCTCAAATTCAGGCTCAAAACATCCGAAAATTCGATATTTTGGGGTCCCAGAAGCGATCTGTACATGCCTACTCAGAGATAGAATGTTTTCAAAATATAGGCTCAAAACATGCTCAAAATCGATATTTTACGTGCCAAAAAGTCGATATCTCAAATTCAGTGCCAAAACACCCGAAAATTCGATATTTATGGGTCCCAGAAGGGATCTGTACATGGCTACTCCGTTTTAGAGTATTTTCAAAATACAGCCCAAAAACATACTGAAAATCGATCTTTTAGGTGCCCAAAAGTCGATATGTGCATGCATCTTCTGTGCCCGTTTATATCTCAAATTCTGGCGCTAAACACCGAAAAATTCGATATTTTGGGGTCCCAGAAGCGATCTGTACATGCCTACTCCGTTTTAGAGTATTTTCAAAATTCAGGCCCAAAACATGCTGAAAATCGATATTTTTGGTGCCCAAAAGTCGATATGTGTATGCATCTTCTGTACTCGTTTATATCTCAAATTCAGGCTCAAAACACCCGAAAATTCGATATTTTCGGATCCCAAAAGCGATCTGTACATGCCTACTCAGTGCTAGAATATTTCCAAAATATAGGCTAAAAACATGATAAAAATCGATATTTTAGGTGCCAAAAAGTCGATATCTCAAATTAAGGCCCAAAAAACCCGAAAATTCGATATTTAGGGGTCCCAGAAGCGATCTGTACATGCCTACTCAGTGATATAGTATTTTCAAAATACAGGCCAAAAACATGCTGAAAATCGATATTTTTGGTGCCCAAAAGTCGATATGTGTATGCATCTTCTGTACTCGTTTATATCTCAAATTCAGGCTCAAAACACCCGAAAATTCGATATTTTCGGATCCCAAAAGCGATCTGTACATGCCTACTCAGTGCTAGAATATTTTCAAAATATAGGCTAAAAACATGATAAAAATCGATATTTTAGGTGCCAAAAAGTCGATATCTCAAATTAAGGCCCAAAACACCAGAAAATTCGATATTTAGGGGTCCCAGAAGCGATCTGTACATGCCTACTCAGTGCTAGAATATTTTCAAAATATTGGCTCAAACATGCTAAAAATCTATATTTTAGGTGCGTAAAGGCGATATCTCAAATTAAGGCCCAAAACGCCCGAAAATTCGATATTTAGGGGTCCCAAAAGCAATCTGTACATGCCTACTCTGTGCTAGAATATTTTCAAAATATAGGCTAAAAACATGCTAAAAATCGATATTTTAGGTGCCAAAAAGTCGATATCTCAAATTAAGGGCCAAAACACCCGAAAATTCGATATTTAGGGGTCCCAGAAGCGATCTGTACATGCCTACTACGTGTTAGAGTATTTTCAAAATACAGGCCCAAAACATGCTCAAAATCGATGTTTTATGTGCCAAAAAGTCGATATCTGCATGCATCATCAGTACCCGTTTATATCTCAAATTCAGGCTGAAAACACCCGAAAATTCGATATTTTGGGGTCTCAGAATCGATCTGTACATGCCTACTCCGTGTTAGAGTATTTTCAAAATACATGCCCAAAACATGCTGAAAAACGATATTTCAGATGCCCAAAGTCAATATGTGCATGTATCTTCTGTACCCGTTTATATCTCAAATTCAGGCTCAAAACATCCGAAAATTCGATATTTTGGGGTCCCAGAAGCGATCTGTACATGCCTACTCAGAGATAGAATGTTTTCAAAATATAGGCTCAAAACATGCTCAAAATCGATATTTTAGGTGCCCAAAAGTCGATATGTGCATGCATCTTCTGTACTCGTTTATATCTCAAATTCAAGCTCAAAACACCCGAAAATTCGATATTTTGGGGTCCCAGAAGCGATCTGTACATGCCTACTCAGTGTTAGAGTATTTTCAAGATACAGGCCCAAAACATGCTCAAAATCGATGTTTTAGGTGCCCAAAAGTCGATATGTGCATGAATCTTCAGTACCCGTTTATATCTCTAATTCAGGCTCAAAACACCCGAGAATTCGATATTTTGGGGTCCCAGAAGCAATCTGTACATGCCTACTCAGTGCTAGAATATTTTCAAAATATAGGCTAAAAACATGATAAAAATCGATATTTCAGGTGCGTAAAGGCGATATCTCAAATTAAGGCCCAAAACACCCGAAAATTCGATATTTAGGGGTCCCAGAAGCGATCTGTACATGCCTACTCCGTGTTAGAGTATTTTCAAAATACAGGCCCAAAACAAGCTTAAAATCGATGTTTTAGGTGCCAAAAAGTCGATATGTGCATGCACTTTCAGTACCCGTTTATATCTCAAATTCAGGCTCAAAACACCCGAAAATTCGATATTTTGGGGTCCGAGAAGCGATCTGTACATGCCTACTCCGTATTAGAGTATTTTCAAAATACATGCCCAAAACATGCTGAAAATCGATATTTTAGATGCCCAAAGTCAATATGTGCATGTATCTTCTGTACCCGTTTATATCTCAAATTCAGGCTCAAAACACCCGAAAATTCGATATTTTGGGGTCCCAGAAGCGATCTGTACATGCCTACTCAGTGCTAGAATGTTTTCAAAATATAGGCTCAAAACATGCTCAAAATCGATATTTTAGGTGCCCAAAAGTCGATATGTGCATGCATCTTCAGTACCCGTTTATATCTCAAATTCAGGCTCAAAACATCCGAAAATTCGATATTTTGGGGTCCCAGAAGCGATCTGTACATGCCTACTCCGTGTTAGAGTATTTTCAAAATACAGGCCCAAAACATGCTGAAAATCGATATTTTAGATGCACAAAGTCAATATGTGCATGTATCTTCTGTACCCGTTTATATCTCAAATTCAGGCTCAAAACACCCGAAAATTCAATATTTAGGGGTCCCAGAAGCGATCTGTACATGCCTACTTAGTGCTAGAATATTTTCAAAATATAGGCTCAAAACATGCTAAAAATCGATATTTTAGGTGCGTAAAGGCGATATATCAAATTAAGGCCCAAAACACCCGAAAATTCGATATTTAGGGGTCCCAGAAGCGATCTGTACATGCCTACTCCGTGTTAGAGTATTTTTAAAATTCAGGCCCAAAACATGCTCAAAATCGATATTTTTGGTGCCCAAAGTCAATAGGTGTATGCATCTTCTATACTTGTTTATATCTCAAATTCAGGCTCAAAACACCCGAAAATTCGATATTTTGGGGTCCCAGAAGCGATCTGTACATGCCTACTCAGTGCTCGAATGTTTTCAAAATATAGGCTCAAAACATGCTCAAAATCGATATTTTAGGTGCCCAAAATTCGATATGTGCATGCATCTTCTGTACTCGTTTATATTTCAAATTCAGTCTCAAAACACCCGAAAATTCGATATTTTGGGGTCCCAGATGCGATCTGTACATGCCTACTCAGTGCAAGAATATTTTCAAAATATTGGCTCAAACATGCTAAAAATCGATATTTTAGGTGCGTAAAGGCGATATCTCAAATTAAGGCACAAAACACCCGAAAATTCGATATTTAGGGGTCCCAGAAGCAATCTGTACATGCCTACTCAATGCTAGAATATTTTCAAAATATAGGCTAAAAACATGCTAAAAATCGATATTTTAGGTGCGTAAAGGCGATATCTCAAATTCAGGCCCAAAACACCCGAAAATTCGATATTTTGGGGTCCCAGAAGCGATCTGTACATGCCTACTCCGTGTTGGAGTATTTTCAAGATACAGGCCCAAAACATGCTCAAAATCGATGTTTTAGGTGCCCAAAAGTCGATATGTGCATGAATCTTCAGTACCCGTTTATATCTCTAATTCAGGCTCAAAACACCCGAGAATTCGATATTTTGGGGTCCCAGAAGCAATCTGAACATGCCTACTCAGTGCTAGAAAATTTTCAAAATATAGGCTAAAAACATGATAAAAATCGATATTTTAGGTGCGTAAAGGCGATATCTCAAATTCAGGCTCAAAACACCCGAAAATTCGATATTTAGGGGTCCCAGAAGCGATCTGTACATGCCTACTCCGTGTTAGAGTATTTTCAAAATACAGGCCCAAAACAAGCTTAAAATCGATGTTTTAATTGCCAAAAAGTCGATATGTGCATGCACTTTCAGTACCCGTTTATATCTCAAATTCAGGCTCAAAACACCCGAAAATTCGATATTTTGGGGTCCGAGAAGCGATCTGTACATGCCTACTCCGTATTAGAGTATTTTCAAAATACATGCCCAAAACATGCTGAAAATCGATATTTTAGATGCCCAAAGTCAATATGTGCATGTATCTTCTGTACCCGTTTATATCTCAAATTCAGGCTCAAAACACCCGAAAATTCGATATTTAGGGGTCCCAGAAGCGATCTGTACATGCCTACTTAGTGCTAGAATATTTTCAAAATATAGGCTCAAAACATGCTAAAAATCGATATTTTAGGTGCGTAAAGGCGATATATCAAATTAAGGCCCAAAACACCCGAAAATTCTATATTTAGGGGTCCATGAAGCGATCTGTACATGCCTACTCCGTGTTAGAGTATTTTCAAAATTCAGGCCCAAAACATGCTGAAAATCGATATTTTTGGTGCCCAAAGTCAATAGGTGTATGCATCTTCTATACTCGTTTATATCTCAAATTCAGGCTCAAAACACCCGAAAATTCGATATTTTGGGGTCCCAGGAGCGATCTGTACATGCCTACTCAGTGCTAGAATGTTTTCTAAATATAAGCTCAAAACATGCTCAAAATCGATATTTTAGGTGCCCAAAAGTCGATATGTGCATGCATCTTCTGTACTTGTTTATATCTCAAATTCAGGCTCAAAACACCCGAAAATTCGATATTTTGGGGTCCCAGAAGCGATCTGTACATGCATACTCAGTGCTAGAATATTTTCAAAATATAGGCTCAAAACATGCTAAAAATCTATATTTTAGGTGCGTAAAGGCGATATCTCAAATTATGGCCCAAAACACCCGAAAATTCGATATTTAGGGGTCATAGAAGCGATCCGTACATGCCTACTCAGTGCTAGAATGTTTTCAAAATATAGGCTCAAAACATGCTCAAAATCGATATTTTAGGTGCCCAAAAGTCGATATGTGCATGCATCTTCTGTACTCGTTTATATCTCAAATTCAGGCTCAAAACACCCGAAAATTCGATATTTTGGGGTCCCAGATGCGATCTGTACATGCCTACTCAGTGCAAGAATATTTTCAAAATATTGGCTCAAACATGCTAAAAATCGATATTTTAGGTGCGTAAAGGCGATATCTCAAATTAAGGCACAAAAAACTCGAAAATTCGATATTTAGGGGTCCCAGAAGCAATCTGTACATGCCTACTCAGTGCTAGAATATTTTCAAAATATAGGCTAAAAACATGCTAAAAATCGATATTTTAGGTGCCAAAAAGTCGATATCTCAAATTAAGGCCCAAAACACCCGAAAATTCGATATTTTGTGGTCCCAGAATATTTTCAAAATATAGGCTCAAAACATGCTAAAAATCGATATTTTCGGTGCGTAAAGTCGATATGTCAAATTCAGGCCCAAAACACCCGAAAATTCGATATTTTGTGGTCCCAGAAGCGATCTGTACATGCCTACTCCGTGTAAAAGTATTTTCAAAATACAAGCCCAAAACATGCTCAAATCGATGTTTTAGGTGCCCAAACGTCGATATGTGCATGCATCTTCAATACCCGTTTATATCTCAAATTCAGGCTCAAAACACATGAAAATTCGATATTTTGGAGTCCCAGAAGCGATCTGTACATGCCTACTCCGTGTTAGAGTATTTTCAAAATACATGCTTAAAACATGCTGAAAATCGATATTTTAGATGCCCAAAGTCAATATGTGCATGTATCTCCTCTACCCGTTTATATCTCAAATTCAGGCTCAAAACACCCGAAAATTCAATATTGTTGGGTCCCAGAAGCAATCTGTACATGCCTACTCAGTGCTAGAATATTTTCAAAATATAGGCTAAAAACATGCTAAAAATCGATATTTTAGGTGCCAAAAAGTCGATATCTCAAATTCAGTCCCAAAACACCCGAAAATTCGATATTTAGGGGTCCCAGAAGGGATCTGTACATGCCTACTCCGTGTTAGAGTATTTTCAAAATACAGCCCAAAAACATACTGAAAATCGATCTTTTAGGTGCCCAAAAGTCGATAAGTGCATGCATCTTCTGTACCCGTTTATATCTCAAATTCTGGCCCTAAACACCCGAAAATTCAATATTTAGGGGTCCCAGAAGCGATCTGTACATGCCTACTTAGTGCTAGAATATTTTCAAAATATAGGCTCAAAACATGCTAAAAATCGATATTTTAGGTGCGTAAAGGCGATATATCAAATTAAGGCCCAAAACACCCGAAAATTCGATATTTAGGGGTCCCAGAAGCGATCTGTACATGCCTACTCCGTGTTAGAGTATTTTTAAAATTCAGGCCCAAAACATGCTCAAAATCGATATTTTTGGTGCCCAAAGTCAATAGGTGTATGCATCTTCTATACTTGTTTATATCTCAAATTCAGGCTCAAAACACCCGAAAATTCGATATTTTGGGGTCCCAGAAGCGATCTGTACATGCCTACTCAGTGCTAGAATGTTTTCTAAATATAAGCTCAAAACATGCTCAAAATCGAAATTTTAGGTGCCCAAAAGTCGATATGTGCATGCATCTTCTGTACTTGTTTATATCTCAAATTCAGGCTCAAAACACCCGAAAATTCGATATTTTGAGGTCCCAGAAGCGATCTGTACATGCATACTCAGTGCTAGAATATTTTCAAAATATAGGCTCAAAACATGTTAAAAATCTATATTTTAGGTGCGTAAAGGCGATATCTCAAATTATGGCCCAAAACACCCGAAAATTCGATATTTAGGGGTCCCAGAAGCGATCCGTACATGCCTACTCAGTGCTCGAATGTTTTCAAAATATAGGCTCAAAACATGCTCAAAATCGATATTTTAGGTGCCCAAAATTCGATATGTGCATGCATCTTCTGTACTCGTTTATATTTCAAATTCAGGCTCAAAACACCCGAAAATTCGATATTTTGGGGTCCCAGATGCGATCTGTACATGCCTACTCAGTGCAAGAATATTTTCAAAATATTGGCTCAAACATGCTAAAAATCGATATTTTAGGTGCGTAAAGGCGATATCTCAAATTAAGGCACAAAACACCCGAAAATTCGATATTTAGGGGTCCCAGAAGCAATCTGTACATGCCTACTCAGTGCTAGAATATTTTCAAAATATAGGCTAAAAACATGCTAAAAATCGATATTTTAGGTGCGTAAAGGCGATATCTCAAATTCAGGCCCAAAACACCCGAAAATTCGATATTTTGGGGTCCCAGAAGCGATCTGTACATGCCTACTCCGTGTTGGAGTATTTTCAAGATACAGGCCCAAAACATGCTCAAAATCGATGTTTTAGGTGCCCAAAAGTCGATATGTGCATGAATCTTCAGTACCCGTTTATATCTCTAATTCAGGCTCAAAACACCCGAGAATTCGATATTTTGGGGTCCCAGAAGCAATCTGAACATGCCTACTCAGTGCTAGAAAATTTTCAAAATATAGGCTAAAAACATGATAAAAATCGATATTTTAGGTGCGTAAAGGCGATATCTCAAATTCAGGCTCAAAACACCCGAAAATTCGATATTTAGGGGTCCCAGAAGCGATCTGTACATGCCTACTCCGTGTTAGAGTATTTTCAAAATACAGGCCCAAAACAAGCTTAAAATCGATGTTTTAAGTGCCAAAAAGTCGATATGTGCATGCACTTTCAGTACCCGTTTATATCTCAAATTCAGGCTCAAAACACCCGAAAATTCGATATTTTGGGGTCCGAGAAGCGATCTGTACATGCCTACTCCGTATTAGAGTATTTTCAAAATACATGCCCAAAACATGCTGAAAATCGATATTTTAGATGCCCAAAGTCAATATGTGCATGTATCTTCTGTACCCGTTTATATCTCAAATTCAGGCTCAAAACACCCGAAAATTCGATATTTTGGGGTCCCAGAAGCGATCTGTACATGCATACTCAGTGCTAGAATATTTTCAAAATATAGGCTCAAAACATGCTAAAAATCTATATTTTAGGTGCGTAAAGGCGATATCTCAAATTATGGCCCAAAACACCCGAAAATTCGATATTTAGGGGTCATAGAAGCGATCCGTACATGCCTACTCAGTGCTAGAATGTTTTCAAAATATAGGCTCAAAACATGCTCAAAATCGATATTTTAGGTGCCCAAAAGTCGATATGTGCATGCATCTTCTGTACTCGTTTATATCTCAAATTCAGGCTCAAAACACCCGAAAATTCGATATTTTGGGGTCCCAGATGCGATCTGTACATGCCTACTCAGTGCAAGAATATTTTCAAAATATTGGCTCAAACATGCTAAAAATCGATATTTTAGGTGCGTAAAGGCGATATCTCAAATTAAGGCACAAAAAACCCGAAAATTCGATATTTAGGGGTCCCAGAAGCAATCTGTACATGCCTACTCAGTGCTAGAATATTTTCAAAATATAGGCTAAAAACATGCTAAAAATCGATATTTTAGGTGCCAAAAAGTCGATATCTCAAATTAAGGCCCAAAACACCCGAAAATTCGATATTTTGTGGTCCCAGAATATTTTCAAAATATAGGCTCAAAACATGCTAAAAATCGATATTTTCGGTGCGTAAAGTCGATATGTCAAATTCAGGCCCAAAACACCCGAAAATTCGATATTTTGTGGTCCCAGAAGCGATCTGTACATGCCTACTCCGTGTAAAAGTATTTTCAAAATACAAGCCCAAAACATGCTCAAATCGATGTTTTAGGTGCCCAAACGTCGATATGTGCATGCATCTTCAATACCCGTTTATATCTCAAATTCAGGCTCAAAAAACCCGAAAATTCGATATTTTGGAGTCCCAGAAGAGATCTGTACATGCCTACTCCGTGTTAGAGTATTTTCAAAATACATGCTTAAAACATGCTGAAAATCGATATTTTAGATGCCCAAAGTCAATATGTGCATGTATCTCCTCTACCCGTTTATATCTCAAATTCAGGCTCAAAACACCCGAAAATTCAATATTGTTGGGTCCCAGAAGCAATCTGTACATGCCTACTCAGTGCTAGAATATTTTCAAAATATAGGCTAAAAACATGCTAAAAATCGATATTTTAGGTGCCAAAAAGTCGATATCTCAAATTCAGTCCCAAAACACCCGAAAATTCGATATTTAGGGGTCCCAGAAGGGATCTGTACATGCCTACTCCGTGTTAGAGTATTTTCAAAATACAGCCCAAAAACATACTGAAAATCGATCTTTTAGGTGCCCAAAAGTCGATAAGTGCATGCATCTTCTGTACCCGTTTATATCTCAAATTCTGGCCCTAAACACCCGAAAATTCAATATTTTGGGGTCCCTGAAGCGATCTGTACATGCCTACTCCGTGTTAGAGTATTTTCAAAATTCAGGCCCAAAACATGCTGAAAATCGATATTTTTGGTGCCCAAAGTCAATATGTGTATGCATCTTCTATACTCGTTTATATCTCAAATTCAGGCTCAAAACACCCGAAAATTCGATATTTTGGGGTCACAGAAGCGATCTGTACATGCCTACTCAATGCTAGAATGTTTTCAAAATATAGGCTCAAAACATGCTCAAAATCGATATTTTAGTTGCCCAAATTTCGATATGTGCATTTATCTTCTGTACCCGTTTATATCTCAAATTCAGGCTCAAAACACCCGAAAATTCAATATTTTGGGGTCCCAGAAGTAATCAGTACATGTCTACTCAGTGCTAGAATATTTTCAAAATATAGGCAAAAAACATGATAAAAATCAATATTTTAGGTGCCAAAATGTCGATATCTCAAATTAAGGCCCAAATCACCCGAAAATTCGATATTTAGGGGTCCCAAAAGCTATCTGTACATGCCTACTCCGTGTTAGAGTATTTTTAAAATTCAGGCCCAAAACATGCTCAAAATCGATATTTTTGGTGCCCAAAGTCAATATGTGTATGCATCTTCTATACTCGTTTATATCTCAAATTCAGGCTCAAAAACACCCGAAAATTCGATATTTTGGGGTCCCAGAAGCTATCTGTACATGCCTACTCAGTGCTAGAATGTTTTCAAAATATAAGCTCAAAACATGCTCAAAATCGATATTTTAGGTGCCCAAAAGTCGATATGTGCATGCATCTTCTGTGCCCGTTTATATCTCAAATTCTGGCGCTAAACACCGAAAAATTCGATATTTTGGGGTCCCAGAAGCGATCTGTACATGCCTACTCCGTGTTAGAGTATTTTCAAAATTCAGGCCCAAAACATGCTGAAAATCGATATTTTTGGTGCCCAAAAGTCGATATGTGTATACATCTTCTGTACTCGTTTTTATCTCAAATTCAGGCTCAAAACACCCGAAAATTCGATATTTAGGGGTCCCAGAAGCGATCTGTACATGCCTACTTAGTGCTAGAATATTTTCAAAAGATAGGCTAAAAACATGCTAAAAATCTATATTTTAGGTGCGTAAAGGCGATATCTCAAATTAAGGCCCAAAACACCCGAAAATGTGATATTTAATGGTCCCAGAAGCGATCTGTACATGCCTACTTCGTGTTAGAGTATTTTCAAGATACAGGACAAAAACATACTGAAAATCGATCTTTTAGGTGCCCAAAAGTCGATATGTGCATGCATCTTCTGTACCCGTTTATATCTCAAATTCTGGCCCTAAACACCAGAAAATTCGATATTTTGGGGTCCCAGAAGTGATCTGTACATGCCTACTCCGTGTTAGAGTATTTTCAAAATTCAGGCAAAAAAAAAAAAATGAAAATCGATATTTTAGATGCCCAAAGTCGATATGTGAATGTATCTTCTGTACCCGTTTATATCTCAAATTCAGGCTCAAAACACCCGAAAATTCGATATTTAGGGGTCCCAGAAGCGATCTGTACATGCCTACTTAGTGCTAGAATATTTTCAAAATATAGGCTCAAAACATGCTAAAAATCGATATTTTAGGTGCGTAAAGGCGATATATCAAATTAAGGCCCAAAACACCCGAAAATTCTATATTTAGGGGTCCCAGAAGTGATCTGTACATGCCTACTCCGTGTTAGAGTATTTTCAAAATTCAGGCCCAAAACATGCTGAAAATCGATATTTTTGGTGCTCAAAGTCAATAGGTGTATGCATCTTCTATACTCGTTTATATCTCAAATTCAGGCTCAAAACACCCGAAAATTCGATATTTTGGGGTCCCAGAAGCGATCTGTACATGCCTACTCAGTGCTAGAATGTTTTCAAAATATAAGCTCAAAACATGCTCAAAATCGATATTTTAGGTGCCCAAAAGTCGATATGTGCATGCATCTTCTGTGCCCGTTTATATCTCAAATTCAGGCTCAAAACACCCGAAAATTTAAAATTTCGGGGTACCAGAAGCAATTTGTACATGCCTACTCAGTGCTAGAATATTTTCAAAATATAGGCTAAAAACATGCTAAAAATCGATATTTTACGTGCCAAAAAGCCGATATCTCAAATTCAGTGCCAAAACACCCGAAAATTCGATATTTATGGGTCCCAGAAGGGATCTGTACATGGCTACTCCGTTTTAGAGTATTTTCAAAATACAGCCCAAAAACATACTGAAAATCGATCTTTTAGGTGCCCAAAAGTCGATATGTGCATGCATCTTCTGTGCCCGTTTATATCTCAAATTCTGGCGCTAAACACCGAAAAATTCGATATTTTGGGGTCCCAGAAGCGATCTGTACATGCCTACTCCGTGTTAGAGTATTTTCAAAATTCAGGCCCAAAACATGCTGAAAATCGATATTTTTGGTGCCCAAAAGTCGATATGTGTATGCATCTTCTGTACTCGTTTATATCTCAAATTCAGGCTCAAAACACCCGAAAATTCGATATTTTCGGGTCCCAAAAGCGATCTGTACATGCCTACTCAGTGCTAGAATATTTTCAAAAGATAGGCTCGAAACATGCTAAAAATCTATATTTTAGGTGCGTAAAGGCGATATCTCAAATTAAGGCCCAAAACACCCGAAAATGTGATATTTAATGGTCCCAGAAGCGATCTGTACATGCCTACTTCGTGTTAGAGTATTTTCAAAATTCAGGCCCAAAACATGCTGAAAATCGATGTTTTAGGTGCCAAAAAGTCGATATGTGCATGCATCTTCAGTACCCGTTTATATCTCAAATTCATTCTCAAAACACCCGAAAATTCGATATTTCGGGGTCCCAGAAGCGATCTGTACATTCCTACTCCGTGTTAGAGTATTTTCAAAATACAGGCCCAAAACATGCTGAAAATCGATATTTTAGATGCCCAAAGTCAATATGTGCATGTATCTTCTGTACCCGTTTATATCTCAAATTCAGGCTCAAAACACCCGAAAATTCGATATTTAGGGGTCCCAGAAGCGATCTGTACATGCCTACTTAGTGCTAGAATATTTTCAAAATATAGGCTCAAAACATGCTAAAAATCGATATTTTAGGTGCGTAAAGGCGATATATCAAATTAAGGCCCAAAACAGCCGAAAATTCGATATTTAGGGGTCCCAGAAGCGATCTGTACATGCCTACTCCGTGTTAGAGTATTTTCAAAATTCAGGCCCAAAACATGCTGAAAATCGATATTTTTGGTGCCCAAAGTCAATAGGTGTATGCATCTTCTATACTCGTTTATATCTCAAATTCAGGCTCAAAACACCCGAAAATTCGATATTTTGGGGTCCCAGAAGCGATCTGTACATGCCTACTCAGTGCTAGAATGTTTTCTGAATATAAGCTCAAAACATGCTCAAAATCGATATTTTAGGTGCCCAAAAGTCGTTATGTGCATGCATCTTCTGTACTTGTTTATATCTCAAATTCAGGCTCAAAACACCCGAAAATTCGATATTTTGGGGTCCCAGAAGCGATCTGTACATGCATACTCAGTGCTAGAATATTTTCAAAATATAGGCTCAAAACATGCTAAAAATCTATATTTTAGGTGCGTAAAGGCGATATCTCAAATTATGGCCCAAAACACCCGAAAATTCGATATTTAGGGGTCCCAGAAGCGATCCGTACATGCCTACTCAGTGCTAGAATGTTTTCAAAATATAGGCTCAAAACATGCTCAAAATCGATATTTTAGGTGCCCAAAAGTCGATATGTGCATGCATCTTCTGTACTCGTTTATATCTCAAATTCAGGCTCAAAACACCCGAAAATTCGATATTTTGGGGTCCCAGATGCGATCTGTACATGCCTACTCAGTGCAAGAATATTTTCAAAATATTGGCTCAAACATGCTAAAAATCGATATTTTAGGTGCGTAAAGGCGATATCTCAAATTAAGGCACAAAACACCCGAAAATTCGATATTTTGTGGTCCCAGAAGCGATTTTTACATGCCTACTCAGTGCTAGAATATTTTCAAAATATAGGCTCAAAACATGCTAAAAATCGATATTTTCGGTGCGTAAAGTCGATATGTCAAATTCAGGCCCAAAACACCCGAAAATTCGATATTTTGTGGTCCCAGAAGCGATCTGTACATGCCTACTCCGTGTAAAAGTATTTTCAAAATACAAACCCAAAACATGCCCAAAATCGATGTTTTAGGTGCCCAAACGTCGATATGTGCATGCATCTTCAGTACCCGTTTATATCTCAAATTCATGATCAAAACACCCGAAAATTCGATATTTTGGAGTCCCAGAAGCGATCTGTACATGCCTACTCCGTGTTAGAGTATTTTCAAAATACATGCTTAAAACATGCTGAAAATCGATATTTTAGATGCCCAAAGTCAATATGTGCATGTATCTTCTCTACCCGTTTATATCTGAAATTCAGGCTCAAAACACCCGAAAATTCAATATTGTTGGGTCCCAGAAGCAACCTGTACATGCCTACTCAGTGCTAGAATATTTTCAAAATATAGGCTAAAAACATGCTAAAAATCGATATTTTAGGTGCCAAAAAGTCGATATCTCAAATTCAGTCCCAAAACACCCGAAAATTTGATATTTATGGGTCCCAGAAGGGATCTGTACATGCCTACTCCGTGTTAGAGTATTTTCAAAATACAGCCCAAAAACATACTGAAAATCGATCTTTTAGGTGCCCAAAAGTCGATATGTGCATGCCTCTTCTGTACCCGTTTATATCTCAAATTCTGGCCCTAAACACCCGAAAATTCAATATTTTGGGGTCACTGAAGCGATCTGTACATGCCTACTCCGTGTTAGAGTATTTTCAAAATTCAGGCCCAAAACATGCTGAAAATCGATATTTTTGGTGCCCAAAGTCAATATGTGTATGCATCTTCTATACTCGTTTATATCTCAAATTAAGGCTCAAAACACCCGAAAATTCGATATTTTGGGGTCACAGAAGCGATCTGTACATGCCTACTCAATGCTAGAATGTTTTGAAAATATAGGCTCAAAACATGCTCAAAATCGATATTTTAGGTGCCCAAAATTCGATATGTGCATGCATCTTCTGTACTCGTTTATATCTCAAATTCAGTCTCAAAACACCCGAAAATTCGATATTTTGGGGTCCCAGAAGCGATCTGTACATGCCTACTCAGTGCTAGAATATTTTCAAAATATAGGCTCAAAAAATGCTAAAAATCTATATTTTAGGTGCGTAAAGGCGATATCTCAAATAAAGGCCCAAAACACCCGAAAATTCGATATTTAATGGTCCCAGAAGCGATCTGTACATGCCTACTTCGTGTTAGAGTATTTTCAAAATACAGGCCAAAAACATACTGAAAATCGGTCTTTTAGGTGCCCAAAAGTCGATATGTGCATGCATCTTCTGTACCCATTTATATCACAAATTCTGTCCCTAAATACCCGAAAATACAATATTGTTGGGTCCCAGAAACGATCTGTACTCAGTGCTAGAATGTTTTCAAAATATAGGCTCAAAACATGCTCAAAATCGATATTTTAGTTGCCCAAATTTCGATATGTGCATTTATCTTCTGTACCCGTTTATATCTCAAATTCAGGCTCAAAACACCCGAAAATTCAATATTTTGGGGTACCAGAAGTAATCAGTACATGCCTACTCAGTGCTAGAATATTTTCAAAATATAGGCAAAAAACATGATAAAAATCAATATTTTAGGAGCCAAAATGTCGATATCTCAAATTAAGGCCCGAAACACCGGAAAATTCTATATTTAGAGGTCCCAAAAGCAATCTGTACATGCCTACTCCGTGTTCGAGTATTTTTAAAATTCAGGCCCAAAACATGCTCAAAATCGATATTTTTGGTGCCCAAAGTCAATATGTGTATGCATCTTCTATACTCGTTTATATCTCAAATTCAGGCTCAAAACACCCGAAAATTCGATATTTTGGGGTCCCAGAAGCGATCTGTATATGCCTACACAGTGCTAGATTGTTTTCAAAATATAAGCTCAAAACATGCTCAAAATCGATATTTTAGGTGCCCAAAAGTCGATATGTGCATGCATCTTCTGTGCCCGTTTATATATCAAGTTCAGGCTCAAAACACCCGAAAATTCAAAATTTTGGGGTACCAGAAGCAATTTGTACATGCCTACTCAGTGCTAGAATATTTTCAAAATATAGGCTAAAAACATGCTAAAAATCGATATTTTACGTGCCAAAAAGTTGATATCTCAAATTCAGTGCCAAAACACCCGAAAATTCGATATTTATGGGTCCCAGAAGGGGTCTGTACATGGCTACTCCGTTTTAGAGTATTTTCAAAATACAGCCCAAAAACATACTGAAAATCGATCTTTTAGGTGCCCAAAAGTCGATATGTGCATGCATCTTCTGTGCCCGTTTATATCTCAAATTCTGGCGCTAAACACCGAAAAATTCGATATTTTGGGGTCCCAGAAGCGATCTGTACATGCCTACTCAGTGCTAGAATATTTTAAAAAAGATACGCTCAAAACATGCTAAAAATCTATATTTTAGGTGCGTAAAGGCGATATCTCAAATTAAGGCCCAAAACACCCGAAAATGTGATATTTAATGGTCCCAGAAGTGATCTGTACATGCCTACTTCGTGTTAGAGTATTTTCAAAATACAGGACAAAAACATACTGAAAATCGATCTTTTAGGTGCCCAAAAGTCGATATGTGCATGCATCTTCTGTACCCGTTTATATCTCAAATTCTGGCCCTAAACACCAGAAAATTCGATATTTTGGGGTCCCAGAAGTGATCTGTACATGCCTACTCCGTGTTAGAGTATTTTCAAAATTCAGGCCCAAAACATGCTGAAAATCGATGTTTTAGGTGCCAAAAAGTCGATATGTGCATGCATTTTCATTACCCGTTTATATCTCAAATTCAGGCTCAAAACACCCGAAAATTCGATATTTTGGGGTCCCAGAAGCGATCTGTACATTCCTACTCCGTGTTAGAGTATTTTCAAAATACAGGCCCAAAACATGCTGAAAATCGATATTTTAGATGCCCAAAGTCAATATGTGCATGTATCTTCTGTACCCGTTTATATCTCAAATTCAGGCTCAAAACACCCGAAAATTCGATATTTAGGGGTCCCAGAAGCGATCTGTACATGCCTACTCCGTGTTAGAGTATTTTCAAAATACATGCTTAAAACATGCTGAAAATCGATATTTTAGATGCCCAAAGTCAATATGTGCATGTATCTTCTCTACCCGTTTATATCTCAAATTCAGGCTCAAAACACCCGAAAATTCAATATTGTTGGGTCCCAGAAGCAATCTGTACATGCCTACTCAGTGCTAGAATATTTTCAAAATATAGGCTAAAAACATGCTAAAAATCGATATTTTAGGTGCCAAAAAGTCGATATCTCAAATTCAGTCCCAAAACACCCGAAAATTCGATATTTATGGGTCCCAGAAGGGATCTGTACATGCCTACTCCGTGTTAGAGTATTTTCAAAATACAGCCCAAAAACATACTGAAAATCGATCTTTTAGGTGCCCAAAAGTCGATATGTGCATGCATCTTCTGTACCCGTTTATATCTCAAATTCAGGCTCAAAACACCCGAAAATTCGATATTTTGGGGTCCCAGATGCGATCTGTACATGCCTACTCCGTGTTAGAGTATTTTCAAAATTCAGGCCCAAAACATGCTGAAAATCGATATTTTTGGTGCCCAAAGTCAATATGTGTATGCATCTTCTATACTCGTTTATATCTCAAATTAAGGCTCAAAACGCCCGAAAATTCGATATTTTGGGGTCACAGAAGCGATCTGTACATGCCTACTCAATGCTAGAATGTTTTCAAAATATAGGCTCAAAACATGCTCAAAATCGATATTTTAGGTGCCCAAAATTCGATATGTGCATGCATCTTCTGTACTCGTTTATATCTCAAATTCAGTCTCAAAACACCCGAAAATTCGATATTTTGGGGTCCCAGAAGCGATCTGTACATGCCTACTCAGTGCTAGAATATTTTCAAAATATAGGCTCAAAAAATGCTAAAAATCTATATTTTAGGTGCGTAAAGGCGATATCTCAAATTAAGGCCCAAAACACCCGAAAATTCGATATTTAATGGTCCCAGAAGCGATCTGTACATGCCTACTTCGTGTTAGAGTATTTTCAAAATACAGGCCAAAAACATACTGAAAATCGGTCTTTTGGGTGCCCAAAAGTCGATATGTGCATGCATCTTCTGTATCCATTTATATCTCAAATTCTGGCCCTAAACACCCGAAAATACAATATTGTTGGGTCCCAGAAACGATCTGTACTCAGTGCTAGAATGTTTTCAAAATATAGGCTCAAAACATGCACAAAATCGATATTTTAGTTGCCCAAATTTCGATATGTGCATTTATCTTCTGTACCCGTTTATATCTCAAATTCAGGCTCAAAACACCCGAAAATTCAATATTTTGGGGTCCCAGAAGTAATCAGTACATGTCTACTCAGTGCTAGAATATTTTCAAAATATAGGCAAAAAACATGATAAAAATCAATATTTTAGGTGCCAAAATGTCGATATCTCAAATTAAGGGCCAAAACACCCGAAAATTCGATATTTAGGGGTCCCAAAAGCAATCTGTACATGCCTATTCCGTGTTAGAGTATTTTTAAAATTCAGGCCCAAAACATGCTCAAAATCGATATTTTTGGTGCCCAAAGTCAATATGTGTATGCATCTTCTATACTCGTTTATATCTCAAATTCAGGCTCAAAACACCCGAAAATTCGATATTTTGGGGTCCCAGAAGCGATCTGTACATGCCTACTCAGTGCTAGAATGTTTTCAAAATATAAGCTCAAAACATGCTCAAAATCGATATTTTAGGTTCCCAAAAGTCGATATGTGCATGCATCTTCTGTGCCCGTTTATATCTCAAATTCAGGCTCAAAACACCCGAAAATTCAAAATTTTGGGGTACCAGAAGCAATTTGTACATGCCTACTCAGTGCTAGAATATTTTCAAAATATAGGCTAAAAACATGCTAAAAATCGATATTTTACGTGCCAAAAAGTCGATATCTCAAATTCAGGCTCAAAACACCCGAAAATTCGATATTTAGGGGTCCCAGAAGCGATCTGTACATGCCTACTTAGTGCTAGAATATTTTCAAAATATAGGTTCAAAACATGCTAAAAATCGATATTTTAGGTGCGTAAAGTCGATATATCAAATTAAGGCCCAAAACACCCGAAAATTCGATATTTAGGGGTCCCAGAAGCGATCTGTACATGCCTACTCCGTGTTAGAGTATTTTCAAAATTCAGGCCCAAAACATGCTGAAAATCGATATTTTACGTGCCAAAAAGTCGATATCTCAAATTCAGTGCCAAAACACCCGAAAATTCGATATTTATGGGTCCCAGAAGGGATCTGTACATGGCTACTCCGTTTTAGAGTATTTTCAAAATACAGACCAAAAACATACTGAAAATCGATCTTTTAGGTGCCCAAAAGTCGATATGTGCATGCATCTTCTGTGCCCGTTTATATCTCAAATTCTGGCGCTAAACACCGAAAAATTCGATATTTTGGGGTCCCAGAAGCGATCTGTACATGCCTACTCCGTGTTAGAGTATTTTCAAAATTCAGGCCCAAAACATGCTGAAAATCGATATTTTTGGTACCCAAAAGTCGATATGTGTATGCATCTTCTGTACTCGTTTATATCTCAAATTCAGGCTCAAAACACCCGAAAATTCGATATTTTCGGGTCCCAAAAGCGATCTGTACATGCCTACTCAGTGCTAGAATATTTTCAAAAGATAGGCTCGAAACATGCTAAAAATCTATATTTTAGGTGCTTAAAGGCGATATCTCAAATTAAGGCCCAAAACACCCGAAAATGTGATATTTAATGGTCCCAGAAGCGATCTGTACATGCCTACTTCGTGTTAGAGTATTTTCAAAATACAGGACAAAAACATACTGAAAATCGATCTTTTAGGTGCCCAAAAGTCGATATGTGCATGCATCTTCTGTACCCGTTTATATCTCAAATTCTGGCCCTAAACACCAGAAAATTCGATATTTTGGGGTCCCAGAAGTGATCTGTACATGCCTACTCCGTGTTAGAGTATTTTCAAAATTCAGGCCCAAAACATGCTGAAAATCGATGTTTTAGGTGCCAAAAAGTCGATATGTGCATGCATCTTCAGTACCCGTTTATATCTCAAATTCAGGCTCAAAACACCCGAAAATTCGATATTTTGGGGTCCTAGAAGCGATCTGTACATTCCTACTCCGTGTTAGAGTATTTTCAAAATACAGGCCCAAAACATGCTGAAAATCGATATTTTAGATGCCCAAAGTCAATATGTGCATATATCTTCTGTACCCGTTTATATCTCAAATTCAGGCTCAAAACACCCGAAAATTCAATATTTTCGGGTCCCAGAAGCAATCTGTACATGCCTACTCAGTGCTAGAATTTTTTCAAAATATAGGCTAAAAACATGCTAAAAATCGATATTTTAGGTGCCAAAAAGTCGATATCTCAAATAAAGGCCCAAAACACCCGAAAATTCGATATTTAGGGGTCCCAGAAGCGATCTGTACATGCCTACTCAGTGCTAGAATGTTTTCAAAATATAGGCTCAAAACATGCTCAAAATCGATGTTTTAGGTGCCAAAAAGTCGATATGTGCATGCATCATCAGTACCCGTTTATATCTCAAATTCAGGCTCAAAGCACCCGATAATTCGATATTTTGGGGTCCCAGAAGCGATCTGTACATGCCTACTCAATGCTAGAATGTTTTCAAAATATAGGCTCAAAACATGCTAAAAATCGATATTTTAGGTGCCAAAAAGTCGATATCTCAAATTAAGGCCCAAAACACCCGAAAATTCGATATTTAATGGTCCCAAAAGCGATCTGTACATGCCTACTTCGTGTTAGAGTATTTTCAAAATACAGGCCAAAAACATACTGAAAATCGGTCTTTTAGGTGCCCAAAAGTCGATATGTGCATGCATCTTCTGTACCCATTTATATCTCAAATTCTGGCCCTAAACACCCGAAAATACATTATTTTTGGGTCCCAGAAACGATCTGTACTCAGTGCTAGAATGTTTTCAAAATATAGGCTCAAAACATGCTCAAAATCGATATTTTAGTTGCCCAAATTTCGATATGTGCATTTATCTTCTGTACCCGTTTATATCTCAAATTCAGGCTCAAAACACCCGAAAATTCAATATTTTGGGGTCCCAGAAGTAATCAGTACATGCCTACTCAGTGCTAGAATATTTTCAAAATATAGGCAAAAAACATGATAAAAATCGATAATTTAGGTGCCAAAAAGTCGATATCTCAAATTAAGGCCCAAAACACCCGAAAATTCGATATTTAGGGGTCCCAGAAGCAATCGGTACATGCCTACTCCGTGTTAGAGTATTTTCAAAATTCAGGCCCAAAACATGCTCAAAATCGATATTTTTGGTGCCCAAAGTCAATATGTGTATGCATCTTCTATACTCGTTTATATCTCAAATTCAGGCTCAAAACACCCGAAAATTCGATATTTTGGGGTCCCAGAAGCGATCTGTACATGCCTACTCAGTGCTAGAATGTTTTCAAAATATAAGCTCAAAACATGCTCAAAATCGATATTTTAGGTGCCCAAAAGTCGATATGTGCATGCATCTTCTGTACTCGTTTATATCTCAAATTCGGGCTCAAAACACCCGAAAATTCGATATTTTGGGGTCCCAGAAGCCATCTGTACATGCCTACTCAGTGCTAGAATATTTTCAAAATATAGGCTCAAAACATGCTAAAAATCGATATTTTAGGTGCGTAAAGGCGATATCTCAAATTAAGGCCCAAAACAGCCGAAAATTCGATATTTAGAGGTCCCAGAAGCAATCTGTACATGCCTACTCCGTGTTAGAGTATTTTCAAAATACAGGCCCAAAACATGCTCAAAATCGATGTTTTAGGTGCCAAAAAGTCGATATGTGCATGCATCTTCAGTACCCGTTTATATCTCAAATTCAGGCTCAAAACACCCGAAAATTCGATATTTTGGGGTCCCAGAAGCGATCTGTACATTCCTACTCCGTGTTAGAGTATTTCTCAAAATACATGCCCAAAACATGCTGAAAATCGATATTTTAGATGCCCAAAGTCAATATGTGTATGTATCTTCTGTACCCGTTTATATCTCAAATTCAGGCTCAAAACACCCGAAAATTCAATATTTTGGGGTCCCAGAAGCAATCTCTACATGCCTACTCAGTGCTAGAATATTTTTAAAAATATAGGCTAAAAACATGCTAAAAATCGATATTTTAGGTGCCAAAAAGTCGATATCTCAAATTAAGGTACAAAACACCCGAAAATTCGATATTAAGGGGTCCCAGAAGCAATCTGTACATGCCTACTCAGAGATAGAATGTTTTCAAAATATAGGCTCAAAACATGCTCAAAATCGATATTTTAGGTGCCCAAAAGTCGATATGTGCATGCATCTTCTGTACTCGTTTATATCTCAAATTCAAGCTCAAAACACCCGAAAATTCGATATTTTGGGGTCCCAGAAGCGATCTGTACATGCCTACTCCGTGTTAGAGTATTTTCAAAATACCGGCCCAAAACATGCTGAAAATCGATGTTTTAGATGCCGAAAGTCAATATGTGCATGTATCTTCTGTGCCCGTTTATATCTCAAATTCAGGCTCAAAACACCCGAAAATTCAAAATTTTGGGGTACCAGAAGCAATTTGTACATGCCTACTCAGTGCTAGAATATTTTCAAAATATAGGCTAAAAACATGCTAAAAATCGATATTTTACGTGCCAAAAAGTCGATATCTCAAATTCAGTGCCAAAACACCCGAAAATTCGATATTTATGGGTCCCAGAAGGGATCTGTACATGGCTACTCCGTTTTAGAGTATTTTCAAAATACAGCCCAAAAACATACTGAAAATCGATCTTTTAGGTGCCCAAAAGTCGATATGTGCATGCATCTTCTGTGCCCGTTTATATCTCAAATTCTGGCCCTAAACACCCGAAAATTCGATATTTTGGGGTCCCAGAAGCGATCTGTACATGCCTACTCCGTGTTAGAATATTTTCAAAATTCAGGCCCAAAACATGCTGAAAATCGATATTTTTGGTGCCCAAAAGTCGATATGTGTATGCATCTTCTGTACTCGTTTATATCTCAAATTCAGGCTCAAAACACCCGAAAATTCGATATTTTCGGGTCCCAAAAGCGATCTGTAAATGCCTACTCAGTGCTAGAATATTTTCAAAAGATAGGCTCAAAACATGCTAAAAATCTATATTTTAGGTGCGTAAAGGCGATATCTCAAATTAAGGCCCAAAACACCCGAAAATGCGATATTTAATGGTCCCAGAAGCGATCTGTACATGCCTACTTCGTGTTAGAGTATTTTCAAAATACAGGATAAAAACATACTGAAAACGATCTTTTAGGTGCCCAAAAGTCGATATGTGCATGCATCTTCTGTACCCGTTTATATCTCAAATTCTGGCCCTAAACACCAGAAAATTCGATATTTTGGGGTCCCAGAAGTGATCTGTACATGCCTACTCCGTGTTAGAGTATTTTCAAAATTCAGGCCCAAAACATGCTGAAAATCGATGTTTTAGGTGCCAAAATGTCGATATGTGCATGCATCTTCAGTACCCGTTTATATCTCAAATTCAGGCTCAAAACACCCGAAAATTCGATATTTTGGGGTCCCAGAAGCGATCTGTACATTCCTACTCCGTGTTAGAGTATTTTCAAAATACAGGCCCAAAACATGCTGAAAATCGATATTTTAGATGCCCAAAGTCAATATGTGCATGTATCTTCTGTACCCGTTTATATCTCAAATTCAGGCTCAAAACACCCGAAAATTCAATATTTTCGGGTCCCAGAAGCAATCTGTACATGCCTACTCAGTGCTAGAATTTTTTCAAAATATAGGCTAAAAACATGCTAAAAATCGATATTTTAGGTGCCAAAAAGTCGATATCTCAAATTAAGGCCCAAAACACCCGAAAATTCGATATTTAGGGGTCCCAGAAGCGATCTGTACATGCCTACTCAGTGCTAGAATGTTTTCAAAATATAGGCTCAAAACATGCTCAAAATCGATGTTTTAGGTGCCAAAAAGTCGATATGTGCATGCATCTTCTGTACCCGTTTATATCTCAAATTCTGGACCTAAACACCCGAAAATTCAATATTTTGGGGTCCCTGAAGCGATCTGTACATGCCTACTCCGTGTTAGAGTATTTTCAAAATTCAAGCCCAAAACATGCTGAAAATCGATATTTTTGGTGCCCAAAGTCAATATGTGTATGCATCTTCTATATTCGTTTATATCTCAAATTCAGGCTCAAAACACCCGAAAATTCGATATTTTGGGGTCACAGAAGCGATCTGTACATGCCTACTCAATGCTAGAATGTTTTCAAAATATAGGCTCAAAACATGCTCAAAATCGATATTTTAAGTGCCCAAAAGTCGATATGTGCATGCATCTTCTGTACTCGTTTATATCTCAAATTCAGGCTCAAAACACCCGAAAATTCGATATTTTGGGGTCCCAGAAGCGATCTGTACATCCCTACTCAGTGCTGGAATATTTTCAAAATATAGGCTCAAAACATGCTAAAAATCTATATTTTAGGTGCGTAAAGGCGATATCTCAAATTAAGGCCCAAAACACCCGAAAATTCGATATTTAATGGTCCCAGAAGCGATCTGTACATGCCTACTTCGTGTTAGAGTATTTTCAAAATACAGGCCAAAAACATACTGAAAATCGGTCTTTTAGGTGCCCAAAAGTCGATATGTGCATGCATCTTCTGTACCCATTTATATCTCAAATTCTGGCCCTAAACACCCGAAAATACAATATTTTTGGGTCCCAGAAACGATCTGTACTCAGTGCTAGAATGTTTTCAAAATATAGGCACAAAACATGCTCAAAACGAATATTTTAGTTGCCCAAATTTCGATATGTGCATTTATCTTTTGTACCCGTTTATATCTCAAATTCAGGCTCAAAACACCCGAAAATTCAATATTTTGGGGTCCCAGAAGTAATCAGTACATGCCTACTCAGTGCTAGAATATTTTCAAAATATAGGCAAAAAACATGATAAAAATCGATATTTTAGGTGCCAAAAAGTCGATATCTCAAATTCAGTCCCAAAACACCCGAAAATTCGATATTTATGGGTCCCAGAAGGTATCTGTACATGCCTACTCCGTGTTAGAGTATTTTCAAAATACAGCCCAAAAACATACTGAAAATCGATCTTTTAGGTGCCCAAAAGTCGATATGTGCATGCATCTTCTGTACCCGTTTATATCTCAAATTCTGGCCCTAAACACCCGAAAATCAATATTTTGGGGTCCCTGAAGCGATCTGTACATGCCTACTCCGTGTTAGAGTATTTTCAAAATTCAAGCCCAAAACATGCTGAAAATCGATATTTTTGGTGCCCAAAGTCAATATGTGTATGCATCTTCTATACTCGTTTATATCTCAAATTCAGGCTCAAAACACCCGAAAATTCGATATTTTGGGGTCCCAGAAGCAATCTCTACATGCCTACTCAGTGCTAGAATATTTTTAAAAATATAGGCTAAAAACATGCTAAAAATCGATATTTTAGGTGCCAAAAAGTCGATATCTCAAATTCAGGCCCAAAACACCCGAAAATTCAATATTTTGGGGTCCCAGAAGCGATCTGTAGATGCCTACTCCGTGTTAGAGTATTTTCAAAATACAGGCCCAAAACATGCTGAAAATCGATGTTTTAGATGCCGAAAGTCAATATGTGCATGTATCTTCTGTACCCGTTTATATCTCAAATTCAGGCTCAAAACACCCGAAAATTCAAAATTTTGGGGTACCAGAAGCAATCTGTACATGCTTACTCAGTGCTAGAATATTTTCAAAATATTTTCTAAAAACATGCTAAAAATCGATATTTTACGTGCCAAAAAGTCGATATCTCAAATTCAGTGCCAAAACACCCGAAAATTCGATATTTATGGGTCCCTTAAGGGATCTGTACATGGCTACTCCGTTTTAGAGTATTTTCAAAATACAGCCCAAAAACATACTGAAAATCGATCTTTTAGGTGCCCAAAATTTGATATGTGCATTTATCTTCTGTTCCCGTTTATATCTCAAATTCAGGATCAAAACACCTGAAAATTCAATATTTTGGGGTCCCAGAAGTAATCAGTACATGCCTACTCAGTGCTAGAATATTTTCAAAATATAGGCTAATAACATGATAAAAATCGATATTTTAGGTGCCAAAAAGTCGATATCTCAAATTCAGGCCCAAAACACCCGAAAATTCGATATTTAGGGGTCCCAGAAGCGATCTGTACATGCCTACTCCGTGTTAGTGTATTTTCAAAATTCAGGACCAAAACATGCTCAAAATCGATATTTTTGGTGCCCAAAGTCAATATGTGTATGTATCTTCTGTACTCGTTTATATCTCAAATTCAGGCTCAAAACACCCGAAAATTCGATATTTTGGGGTCCCAGAAGCGATCTGTACATGCCTACTCAGTGCTAGAATATTTTTCAAAATATAGGCTCAAAACATGCTAAAAATCTATATTTTAGGTGCGTAAAGGCGATATCTGAAATTAAGGCCCAAAATACCCGAAAATTCGATATTTAGGGGTCCCAGAAGCAATCTGTACATGCCTACTCCGTGTTAGAGTATTTTCAAAATACAGGCCCAAAACATGCTCAAAATCGATGTTTTAGGTGCCAAAAAGTCGATATGTGCATGCATCTTCAGAACCCGTTTATATCTCAAATTCAGGCTCAAAACACCCGAAAATTCGATATTTTGGGGTCCCAGAAGCGATCTGTACATGCCTACTCCGTGTTAGAGTATTTTCAAAATACAGGCCCAAAACATGCTGAAAATCGATATTTTAGATGCCCAAAGTCAATATGTGCATGTATCTTCTGTACCCGTTTATATCTCAAATTCAGGCCCAAAACACCCGAAAATTCGATATTTTGGGGTCCCAGAAGCGATCTGTAGATGCCTACTCCGTGTTAGAGTATTTTCAAAATTCAGGCCCAAAACATGCTCAAAATCGATATTTTTGGTGCCCAAAGTCAATATGTGTATGCATCTTCTATACTCGTTTATATCTCAAATTCAGGCTCAAAACACCGGAAAATTCGATATTTTGGGGTCCCAGAAGCGATCTGTACATGCCTACTCAGTGCTAGAATGTTTTCAAAATATAAGCTCAAAACATGCTCAAAATCGATATTTTAGGTGCCCAAAAGTCGATATGTGCATGTATCATCTGTACTCGTTTATATCTCAAATTCAGGCTCAAAACACCCGAAAATTCGATATTTTGGGGTCCCAGAAGCGATCTGTACATGCCTACTCAGTGCTAGAAATTTTTTCAAAATATAGGCTCAAAACATGCTAAAAATCTATATTTTAGGTGCGTAAAGGCGATATCTGAAATTAAGGCCCAAAATACCCTAAAATTCGATATTTAGGGGTCCCAGAAGCAATCTGTACATGCCTACTCCGTGTTAGAGTATTTTCAAAATACAGGCCCAAAACATGCTCAAAATCGATGTTTTAGGTGCCAAAAAGTCGATATGTGCATCCATCTTCAGAACCCGTTTATATCTCAAATTCAGGCTCAAAACACCCGAAAATTCGATATTTTGGGGTCCCAGAAGCGATCTGTACATGCCTACTCCGTGTTAGAGTATTTTCAAAATACAGGCCCAAAACATGCTGAAAATCGATATTTTAGATGCCCAAAGTCAATATGTGCATGTATCTTCTGTACCCGTTTATATCTCAAATTCAGGCCCAAAACACCCGAAAATTCGATATTTTGGGGT
Source organism: Petrolisthes cinctipes (assembly GCA_033782935.1). Classification (NCBI taxonomy): domain Eukaryota; kingdom Metazoa; phylum Arthropoda; class Malacostraca; order Decapoda; family Porcellanidae; genus Petrolisthes; species Petrolisthes cinctipes. Next base: position 2,568,488 of record JAWQEG010000380.1, on the reverse strand, counting down.
CCCAGAAGCGATCTGTAGATGCCTACTCCGTGTTAGAGTATTTTCAAAATACAGGCCCAAAACATGCTGAAAATCGATGTTTTAGATGCCGAAAGTCAATATGTGCATGTATCTTCTGTACCCGTTTATATCTCAAATTCAGGCTCAAAACACCCGAAAATTCAAAATTTTGGGGTACCAGAAGCAATCTGTACATGCCTACTCAGTGCTAGAATATTTTCAAAATATAGGCTAAAAACATGCTAAAAATCGATATTTTACGTGCCAAAAAGTCGATATCTCAAATTCAGTGCCAAAACACCCGAAAATTCGATATTTATGGGTCCCTTAAGGGATCTGTACATGGCTACTCCGTTTTAGAGTATTTTCAAAATACAGCCCAAAAACATACTGAAAATCGATCTTTTAGGTGCCCAAAATTTGATATGTGCATTTATCTTCTGTTCCCGTTTATATCTCAAATTCAGGCTCAAAACACCCGAAAATTCAATATTTTGGTGTCCCAGAAGTAATCAGTACATGCCTACTCAGTGCTAGAATATTTTCAAAATATAGGCTAATAACATGATAAAAATCGATATTTTAGGTGCCAAAAAGTCGATATCTCAAATTAAGGCCCAAAACACCCGAAAATTCGATATTTAGGGGTCCCAGAAGCGATCTGTACATGCCTACTCCGTGTTAGAGTATTTTCAAAATACAGGCCCAAAACATGCTCAAAATCGATATTTTAGATGCCGAAAGTCAATATGTGCATGTATCTTCTGTACCCGTTTATATCTCAAATTCAAGCTCAAAACACCCAAAAATTCAATATTTTCGGGTCCCAGAAGCAATCTGTACATGCCTACTCAGTGCTAGAATATTTTCAAAATATAGGCTAAAAACATGCTAAAAATCGATATTTTAGGTGCCAAAAAGTCGATATCTCAAATTAAGGCCCAAAACACCCGAAAATTCGATATTTAGGGGTTCCAGAAGCGATCTGTATATGCCTACTCAATGCTAGAATGATTTCAAAATATAGGCTCAAAACATGCTCAAAATCGATGTTTTAGGTGCCAAAAAGTCGATATGTGCATGCATCATCAGTACCCGTTTATATCTCAAGTTCAAGCACAAAGCACCCGAAAATTCGATATTTTGGGGTCCCAGGAGCGATCTGTACATGCCTACTCCGTGTTAGAGTATTTTCAAAATACATGCCCAAAACATGCTGAAAATCGATATTTCAGATGCCCAAAGTCAATATGTGCATGTATCTTCTGTACCCGTTTATATCTCAAATTCAGGCTAAAAACACCCGAAAATTCAATATTTTGGGGTCCCAGAAGCAGCAATCTGTACATGCCTACTCAGTGCTAGAATATTTTCAAAATATAGGCTAAAAACATGCTAAAAATCGATATTTTAGATGCCAAAAAGTTGATATCTCAAATTCAGTCACAAAACACCCGAAAATTCGATATTTATGGGTCCCAGAAGGGATCTGTACATGCCTACTCCGTGTTAGAGTATTTTCAAAATACAGCCCAAAAACATACTGAAAATCGATCTTTTAGGTGCCCAAAAGTCGATATGTGCATGCATCTTCTGTGCCCGTTTATATCTCAAATTCTGGCCCTAAACACCCGAAAATTCGATATTTTGGGGTCCCAGAAGCGATCTGTACATGCCTACTCAGTGCTAGATTGTTTTCAAAATATAGGCTGAAAACATGCTCAAAATCGATATTTTAGTTGCCCAAAATTCGATATGTGCATTCATCTTCCGTACCCGTTTATATCTCAAATTCAGGCTCAAAACACCCGAAAATTCAATATTTTGGGGTCCCAGAAGCAATCAGTACATGCCTACTCAGTGCTAGAATATTTTCAAAATATAGGCTAAAAACATGCTAAATATTGATATTTTAGGTTCCAAAAAGTCGATATCTCAAATTCAGTCCCAAAACACCCGAAAATTCAATATTTATGGGTCCCAGAAGGGATCTGTACATGCCTACTCCGTGTTAGAGTATTTTCAAAATACAGCCCAAAAACATACTGAAAATCGATCTTTTAGGTGCCCAAAAGTCGATATGTGCATGCATCTTCTGTACCCGTTTATATCTCAAATTCTGGCTCTAAACACCCGAAAATTCAATATTTTGGGGTCCCAGAAGCGATCTGTACATGCCTACTCCGTGTTAGAGTATTTTCAAAATTCAGGCCCAAAACATGCTGAAAATCGATATTTTTGGTGCCCAAAGTCAATATGTGTATGCATCTTCCATACTCGTTTATATCTTAAATTCAGGCTCAAAACACCCGAAAATTCGATATTTTGGGGTCCCAGAAGCGATCTGTACATGCCTACTCAATGCTAGAATGTTTTCAAAATATAGGCTCAAAACATGCTGAAAATCGATATTTTAGGTGCCCAAAAGTCGATATGTGCATGCATCTTCTGTACTCGTTTATATCTCAAATTCAGGCTCAAAACACCCGAAAATTCGATATTTTGGGGTCCCAGAAGCGATCTGTTCATGCCTACTCAGTGCTAGAATATTTTCAAAATATAGGCTCAAAACATGTTAAAAATCTATATTTTAGGTGCGTAAAGGCGATATCTCAAATTAAGGCCCAAAACACCCGATAATTCGATATTTAATGGTCCCAGAAGCGATCTGTACATGCCTACTTCGTTTTAGAGTATTTTCAAAATACAGGCCAAAAACATACTGAAAATCGGTCTTTTAAGTGCCCAAAAGTCGATATGTGCATGCATCTTCTGTACCCATTTATATCTCAAATTCTGGCCCTAAACACCCGAAAATACAATATTTTTGGGTCCCAGAAACGATCTGTACTCAGTGCTAGAATGTTTTCAAAATATAGGCTGAAAACATGCTCAAAATCGATATTTTAGTTGCCCAAATTTCGATATGTGCATTTATCTTCTGTACCCGTTTATATCTCAAATTCAGGCTCAAAACACCCGAAAATTCAATATTTTGGGGTCCCAGAAGTAATCAGTACATGCCTACTCAGTGCTAGAATATTTTCAAAATATAGGCTAAAAACATGATAAAAATCGATATTTTAGGTGCCAAAAAGTTGATATCTCAAATTAAGGCCCAAAACACCCGAAAATTCGATATTTTTGGGTCCCAGAAGCGATCTGTACATGCCTACTCAGTGCTAGAATATTTTCAAAATATAGGCTCAAAACATGCTCAAAATCGATATTTTAGGTGCGTAAAGGCGATATCTCAAATTAAGGCCCAAAACACCCGAAAATTCGATATTTATGGGTCCCAGAAGGGATCTGTACATGCCTACTCCGTGTTAGAGTATTTTCAAAATACAGCCCAAAAACATACTGAAAATCGATCTTTTAGGTGCCCAAAAGTCGATATGTGCATGCATCTTCTGTACCCGTTTATATCTCAAATTGTGGCCCTAAACATCCGATTATTCGATATTTTGGGGTCCCAGAAGCGATCTGTACATGCCTACTCCGTATTGGAGTATTTTCAAAATTCAGGCCCAAAACATGCTCAAACTCGATATTTTAGGTGCCCAAAAGTCGATATGTGCATGCATCTTTTGTACTCGTTTATATCTCAAATTCAGGCTCAAAACACCCGAAAATTCGATATTTTTGGGTCCCAGAAGCGATCTGTACATGCCTACTCAGTGCTAGAATATTTTCAAAATATAGGCTCAAAACATGCTAAAAATCGATATTTTAGGTGCGTAAAGGCGATATCTCAAATTCAGGCCCAAAACACCCGAAAATTCGATATTTTGGGGTCCCAGAAGCGTTCTGTACATGCCTACTCCGTGTTAGAGTATTTTCAAGATACAGGCCCAAGACATGCTCAAAATCGATGTTTTAGGTGCCCAAAAGTTGATATGTGCATGCATCTTCAGTACCCGTTTATATCTCAAATTCAGGCTCAAAACACCCGATAATTCCATATTTTGGGGTCCCAGAAGCAATCTGTACATGCCTACTCAGTGCTAGAATATTTTCAAAATATAGGCTAAAAACATGCTAAAAATCGATATTTTAGGTGCCAAAAAGTCGATATATCAAATTAAGGCCCAAAACACCCGAAAATTCGATATTTAGGGGTCCCAGAAGCGATCTGTACATGCCTACTCCGTGTTAGAGTATTTTCAAAATACAGGCCCAAAACATGCTCAAAATCGATGTTTTAGGTGCCAAAAAGTCGATATGTGCATGCACTTTCAGTACCCGTTTATATCTCAAATTCAGGCTCAAAACAACCGAAAATTCGATATTTTGGGGTCCAAGAAGCGATCTGTACATGCCTACTCCGTATTAGAGTATTTTCAAAATATAGGCCCAAAACATGCTGAAAATCGATATTTTAGATGCCTAAAGTCAATATGTGCATGTATCTTCTGTACCCGTTTATATCTCAAATTCAGGCTCAAAACACCCGAAAATTAAATATTTTGTGGTCCCAGAAGCAATCTGTACATGCCTACACAGTGCTAGAATATTTTCAAAATATAGGCTAAAAACATGCTAAAAATCGACATTTTAGGTGCCAAAAAATCGATATCTCAAATTCAGTCCCAAAACACCCGAAAATTCGATATTTAGAGGTCCCAGAAGGTATCTGTACATGCCTACTCCGTGTTAGAGTATTTTCAAAATACAGGCCAAAAACATACTGAAAATCGATCTTTTAGGTGCCCAAAAGTCGATATGTGCATGCATCTTTTGTACCCGTTTATATCTCAAATTCTAGCCCTAAACACCCGAAAATTCGATATTTTGGGGTCCCAGAAGCGATCTGTACATGCCTACTCCGTGTTAGAGTATTTTCAAAATTATGGCCCAAAACATGCTGAAAATCGATATTTTTGGTGCCCAAAGTCAATATGTGCATGTATCTTCTGTACCCGTTTATATCTCAAATTCAGGGTCAAAACACCCGAAAATTCAATATTTTGGGGTCCCAGAAGCAATCTGTACATGCCTACTCAGTGCTAGCATATTTTCAAAATATAGGCTAAAAACATGCTAAAAATCGATCTTTTAGGTGCCAAAAAGTCGATATCTCAAATTCAGTCCCAAAACACCCGAAAATTCGATATTTAGGGGTCCCAGAAGCGATCTGTACATGCCTACTCCGTGTTAGAGTATTTTCAAAATACATGCTCAAAACATACTGAAAATCGATCTTTTAGGTGCCCAAAAGTCGATATGTGCATGCATCTTCTGTACCCGTTTATATCTCAAATTCTGGCCCTAAACACCCGAAAATTCGATATTTTGGGGTCCCAGAAGCGATCTGTACATGCCTACTCCGTGTTAGAGTATTTTCAAAATTCAGGCCCAAAACATGCTGAAAATCGATATTTTTGGTGCCCAAAGTCAATTTGTGCATGTATCTTCTGTACCCGTTTATATCTCAAATTCAGGCTCAAAACACCCGAAAATTCAATATTTTCGGGTCCCAGAAGCAATCTGTACATGCCTACTCAGTGCTAGAATATTTTCAAAATATAGGCTAAAAACATGCTAAAATTCGACATTTTAGGTGCCAAAAAGTCGATATCTCAAATTCAGTCCCAAAACACCCGAAAATTCAATATTTAGGGGTCCCAGAAGCGATCTGTACATGCCTACGCCGTGTTAAAGTATTTTCAAAATACATGCTCAAAACATGCTGAAAATCGATCTTTTAGGTGCACAAAAGTCAATATGTGCATGCATCTTCAGTACCCGTTTATATCTCAAATTCAGGCTCAAAACACCCGAAAATTCAATATTTTGGGGTCCCAGAAGCAATCTGTACATGCCTACTCAGTGTTAGAGTATTTTCAAAATACAGGCCCAAAACATGCTGAAAATCGATATTTTAGATGCCCAAAGTCAATATGTGCATGTATCTTCTGTACCCGTTTATATCTCAAATTCAGGCTCATAACACCCGAAAATTCAATATTTTGGGGTCCCAGAAGCAATCTGAACATGCCTACACAGTGCTAGAATATTTTCAAAATATAGGCTAAAAACATGCTAAAAATCGACATTTTAGGTGCCAAAAAATCGATATCTCAAATTCAGTCCCAAAACACCCGAAAATTCGATATTTAGAGGTCCCAGAAGGTACATGCTTACTCCGTGTTAGAGTATTTTCAAAATACAGGCCAAAAACATACTGAAAATCGATCTTTTAGGTGCCCAAAAGTCGATATGTGCATGCATCTTCTGTACCCGTTTATATCTCAAATTCTGTCCCTAAACACCTGAAAATTCGATATTTTGGGGTCCCAGAAGCGATCTGTATATGCCTACTCCGTGTTAGAGTATTTTCAAAATTCAAGCCCAAAACATGCTGAAAATCGATATTTTTGGTGCCCAAAGTCAATATGTGCATGTATCTTCTGTACCCGTTTATATCTCAAATTCAGGCTCAAAACACCCGAAAATTCAATATTTTTGGGTCCCAGAAGCAATCTGTACATGCCTACTCAGTGCTAGAATATTTTCAAAATATAGGCTAAAAACATGCTAAAAATCGATCTTTTAGGTGCCAAAAAGTCGATATCTCAAATTCAGTCCCAAAACACCCGAAAATTCGATATTTAGGGGTCCCAGAAGCGATCTGTACATGCCTACTCCGTGTTAGAGTATTTTCAAAATACATGCTCAAATCATACTGAAAATCGATCTTTTAGGTGCCCAAAAGTCGATATGTGCATGCATCTTCTGTACCCGTTTATATCTCAAATTCTGGCCCTAAACACCCGAAAATTCGATATTTTGGGGTCCTAGAAGCGATCTGTACATGCCTACTCCGTGTTAGAGTATTTTCAAAATTCAGGCCCAAAACATGCTGAAAATCGATATTTTTGGTGCCCAAAGTCAATATGTGCATGTATCTTCTGTACCCGTTTATATCTCAAATTCAGGATCAAAACACCCGAAAATTCAATATTTTGGGGTCCCAGAAGCAATCTGTACATGCCTACTCAGTGCTAGAATATTTTCAAAATATAGGCTAAAAACATGCTAAAAATCGATCTTTTAGGTGCCAAAAAGTCGATATCTCAAATTCAGTCCCAAAACACCCGAAAATTCGATATTTAGGGGTCCCAGAAGCGATCTGTACATGCCTACTCCGTGTTAGAGTATTTTCAAAATACATGCTCAAAACATACTGAAAATCGATCTTTTAGGTGCACAAAAGTCGATATGTGCATGCATCTTTAGTACCCGTTTATATCTCAAATTCAGGCTCAAAACACCCGAAAATTCAATATTTCGGGGTCCCAGAAGCAATCTGTACATGCCTACTCAGTGTTAGAGTATTTTCAAAATACAGGCCCAAAACATGCTGAAAATCGATATTTTAGATGCCCAAAGTCAATATGTGCATGTATCTTCTGTACCCGTTTATATCTCAAATTCAGGCTCAAAACACCCGAAAATTCAATATTTTGGGGTCCCAGAAGCAATCTGTACATGCCTAAACAGTGCTAGAATATTTTCAAAATATAGGCTAAAAACATGCTAAAAATCGACATTTTAGGTGTCAAAAATTCGATATCTCAAATTCAGTCCCAAAACCACCCGAAAATTCGATATTTAGAGGTCCCAGAAGCGATCTGTACATTCCTACTCCGTGTTAGAGTATTTTCAAAATACATGCTCAAAACATACTGAAAATCGATCTTTTAGGTGCCCAAAAGTCGATATGTGTATGCATCTTCAGTACCCGTTTATATCTCAAATTCAGGCTCAAAACACCCGAAAATTCAATATTTTGGGGTCCCAGAAGCAATCTGTACAGTGCTAGAATATTTTCAAAATATAGGCTAAAAACATGCTAAAAATCGATCTTGGCACCTAATGCCAAAAAGTCGATATCTCAAATTCAGTCCCAAAACACCCGAAAATTCGATATTTAGGGATCCCAGAAGCGATCTGAACATGCCTACACAGTGCTAGAATATTTTCAAAATATAGGCTAAAAACATGCTAAAAATCGACATTTTAGGTGCCAAAAAATCGATATCTCAAATTCAGTCCCAAAACACCCGAAAATTCGATATTTAGAGGTCCCAGAAGGTACATGCTTACTCCGTGTTAGAGTATTTTCAAAATACAGGCCAAAAACATACTGAAAATCGATCTTTTAGGTGCCAAAAAGTCGATATCTCAAATTCAGTCCCAAAACACCCGAAAATTCGATATTTAGGGGTCCCAGAAGCGATCTGTACATGCCTACTCCGTGTTAGAGTATTTTCAAAATACATGCTCAAATCATACTGAAAATCGATCTTTTAGGTGCCCAAAAGTCGATATGTGGATGCATCTTCTGTACCCGTTTATATCTCAAATTCTGGCCCTAAACACCCGAAAATTCGATATTTTGGGGTCCCAGAAGCGATCTGTACATGCCTACTCCGTGTTAGAGTATTTTCAAAATTCAGGCCCAAAACATGCTGAAAATCGATATTTTTGGTGCCCAAAGTCAATATGTGCATGTATCTTCTGTACCCGTTTATATCTCAAATTCAGGCTCAAAACACCCGAAAATTCAATATTTTGGGGTCCCAGAAGCAATCTGTACATGCCTACTCAGTGCTAGAATATTTTCAAAATATAGTCTAAAAACATGCTAAAAATCGATCTTTTAGGTGCCAAAAAGTCGATATCTCAAATTCAGTCCCAAAACACCCGAAAATTCGATATTTAGGGGTCCCAGAAGCGATCTGTACATGCCTACTCCGTGTTAGAGTATTTTCAAAATACATGCTCAAAACATGCTGAAAATCGATCTTTTAGGTGCACAAAAGTCGATATGTGCATGCATCTTTAGTACCCGTTTATATCTCAAATTCAGGCTCAAAACACCCGAAAATTCAATATTTCGGGGTCCCAGAAGCAATCTGTTCATGCCTACTCAGTGTCAGAGTGTTTTGTGCATGCATCTTCAGTACCCGTTTATATCTCAAATTCAGGCTTAAAACACCCGAAAATTCAATATTATGGGGTCCCAGAAGAAATCTGTACATGCCTACTCAGTGTTAGAGTATTTTCAAAATACAGGCCCAAAACATGCTGAAAATCGATATTTTAGATGCCCAAAGTCAATATGTGCATGTATCTTCTGTACCCGTTTATATCTCAAATTCAGGCTCAAAACACCCGAAAATTCAATATTTTGGTGTCCCAGAAGCAATCTGTACATGCCTACACAGTGCTAGAATATTTTCAAAATATAGGCTAAAAACATGCTAAAAATCGACATTTTAGGTGCCAAAAAATCGATATCTCAAATTCAGTCCCAAAACACCCGAAAATTCGATATTTAGAGGTCCCAGAAGGTATCTGTACATGCTTACTCCGTGTTAGAGTATTTTCAAAATACAGACCAAAAACATACTGAAAATCGATCTTTTAGGTGCCCAAAAGTCGATATGTGCATGCATCTTCTGTACCCGTTTATATCTCAAATTCTGGCCCTAAACACCTGAAAATTCGATATTTTGGGGTCCCAAAAGCGATCTGTACATGCCTACTCCGTGTTAGAGTATTTTCAAAATTCAGGCCCAAAACATGCTGAAAATCGATATTTTTGGTGCCCAAAGTCAATATGTGCATGTATCTTCTGTACCCGTTTATATCTCAAATTCAGGATCAAAACACACGAAAATTCAATATTTTGGGGTCCCAGAAGCAATCTGTACATGCCTACTCAGTGCTAGAATATTTTCAAAATATAGGCTAAAAACATGCTAAAAATCGATCTTTTAGGTGCCAAAAAGTCGATATCTCAAATTCAGTCCCAAAACACCCGAAAATTCGATATTTAGGGGTCCCAGAAGCGATCTGTACATGCCTACTCCGTGTTAGAGTATTTTCAAAATACATGCTCAAAACATACTGAAAATCGATCTTTTAGGTGCACAAAAGTCGATATGTGCATGCATCTTCAGTACCCGTTTATATCTCAAATTCAGGCTTAAAACACCCGAAAATTCAATATTATGGGGTCCCAGAAGAAATCTGTACATGCCTACTCAGTGTTAGAGTATTTTCAAAATACAGGCCCAAAACATGCTGAAAATCGATATTTTAGATGCCCAAAGTCAATATGTGCATGTATCTTCTGTACCCGTTTATATCTCAAATTCAGGCTCAAAACACCCGAAAATTCAATATTTTGGTGTCCCAGAAGCAATCTGTACATGCCTACACAGTGCTAGAATATTTTCAAAATATAGGCTAAAAACATGCTAAAAATCGACATTTTAGGTGCCAAAAAATCGATATCTCAAATTCAGTCCCAAAACACCCGAAAATTCGATATTTAGAGGTCCCAGAAGGTATCTGTACATGCTTACTCCGTGTTAGAGTATTTTCAAAATACAGACCAAAAACATACTGAAAATCGATCTTTTAGGTGCCCAAAAGTCGATATGTGCATGCATCTTCTGTACCCGTTTATATCTCAAATTCTGGCCCTAAACACCTGAAAATTCGATATTTTGGGGTCCCAAAAGCGATCTGTACATGCCTACTCCGTGTTAGAGTATTTTCAAAATTCAGGCCCAAAACATGCTGAAAATCGATATTTTTGGTGCCCAAAGTCAATATGTGCATGTATCTTCTGTACCCGTTTATATCTCAAATTCAGGATCAAAACACACGAAAATTCAATATTTTGGGGTCCCAGAAGCAATCTGTACATGCCTACTCAGTGCTAGAATATTTTCAAAATATAGGCTAAAAACATGCTAAAAATCGATCTTTTAGGTGCCAAAAAGTCGATATCTCAAATTCAGTCCCAAAACACCCGAAAATTCGATATTTAGGGGTCCCAGAAGCGATCTGTACATGCCTACTCCGTGTTAGAGTATTTTCAAAATACATGCTCAAAACATACTGAAAATCGATCTTTTAGGTGCACAAAAGTCGATATGTGCATGCATCTTCAGTACCCGTTTATATCTCAAATTCAGGCTCAAAACACCCGAAAATTCAATATTTTGGGGTCCCAGAAGCAATCTGTACATGCCTACTCAGTGTTAGAGTATTTTCAAAATACAGGCCCAAAACATGCTGAAAATCGATATTTTAGATGCCCAAAGTCAATATGTGCATGTATCTTCTGTACCCGTTTATATCTCAAATTCAGGCTCAAAACATCCGAAAATTCAATATTTTGGGGTCCCAGAAGCAATCTGTACATGCCTACACAGTGCTAGAATATTTTCAAAATATAGGCTAAAAACATGCTAAAAATCGACATTTTAGGTGCCAAAAAGTCGATATCTCAAATTCAGACGCAAAACACCCGAAAATTCGATATTTAGAGGTCCCAGAAGGTATCTGTACATGCTTACTCCGTGTTAGAGTATTTTCAAAATACAGGCCAAAAACATACTGAAAATCGATATTTTAGGTGCCCAAAAGTCGATATGCGCATGCATCTTCTGTACCCGTTTATATCTCAAATTCTGGCCCTAAACACCCGAAAATTCGATATTTTGGGGTCCCAGAAGCGATCTGTACATGCCTACTCCGTGTTAGAGTATTTTCAAAATTCAGGGCCAAAACATGCTGAAAATCGATATTTTTGGTGCCCAAAGTCAATATGTGCATGTATCTTCTGTACCCGTTTATATCTCAAATTCAGGCTCAAAACACCCGAAAATCCAATATTTTGGGGTCCCAGAAGCAATCTGTACATGCCTACTCAGTGCTAGAATATTTTCAAAATATAGGCTAAAAACATGCTAAAAATCGATCTTTTAGGTGCCAAAAAGTCGATATCTCAAATTCAGTCCCAAAACACCCGAAAATTCGATATTTAGGGGTCCCAGAAGCGATCTGTACTACTCCGTGTTAGAGTATTTTCAAAATACAGGCTCAAAACATACTGAAAATCGATCTTTTAGGTGCACAAAAGTCGATATGTGCATGCATCTTCAGTACCCGTTTATATCTCAAATTCAGGCTCAAAACACCCGAAAATTCAATATTTTGGGGTCCCAGAAGCAATCTGTACATGCCTACTCAGTGTTAGAGTATTTTCAAAATACAGGCCCAAAACATACTGAAAATCGATATTTTAGATGCCCAAAGTCAATATGTGCATGTATCATCTGTACCCGTTTATATCTCAAATTCAGGCTCAAAACACCCGAAAATTCAATATTTTGGGGTCCCAGAAGCAATCTGTACATGCCTACACAGTGCTAGAATATTTTCAAAATATAGGCTAAAAACATGCTAAAAATCGACATTTTAGGTGTTAAAAAATCGATATCTCAAATTCAGTCCCAAAACACCCGAAAATTCGATATTTAGTGGTCCCAGAAGGTATCTGTACATGCCTACTCCGTGTTAGAGTATTTTCAAAATACAGGCCAAAAACATACTGAAAATCGATCTTTTAGGTGCCCAAAAGTCGATATGTGCATGCATCTTCTGTACCTGTTTATATCTCAAATTCTGGCCCTAAACACCCGAAAATTCGATATTTTGGGGTCCCAGAAGCGATCTGTACATGCCTACTCCGTGTTAGAGTATTTTCAAAATTCAGGCCCAAAACATGCTGAAAATCGATATTTTTGGTGCCCAAAGTCAATATGTGCATGTATCTTCTGTACCCGTTTATATCTCAAATTCAGGCTCAAAACATCCGAAAATTCAATATTTTGTGGTCCCAGAAGCAATCTGTACATGCCTACACAGTGCTAGAATATTTTCAAAATATAGGCTAAAAACATGCTAAAAATCGACATTTTAGGTGCCAAAAAATCGATATCTCAAATTCAGTCCCAAAACACCCGAAAATTCGATATTTAGAGGTCCCAGAAGGTATCTGTACATGCCTACTCCGTGTTAGAGTATTTTCAAAATACAGGCCAAAAACATACTGAAAATCGATCTTTTAGGTGCCCAAAAGTCGATATGTGCATGCATCTTTTGTACCCGTTTATATCTCAAATTCTAGCCCTAAACACCCGAAAATTCGATATTTTGGGGTCCCAGAAGCGATCTGTACATGCCTACTCCGTGTTAGAGTATTTTCAAAATACATGCTCAAAACATACTGAAAATCGATCTTTTAGGTGCCCAAAAGTCGATATGTGCATGCATCTTCTGTACCCGTTTATATCTCAAATTCTGGCCCTAAACACCCGAAAATTCGATATTTTGGGGTCCCAGAAGCGATCTGTACATGCCTACTCCGTGTTAGAGTATTTTCAAAATTCAGGCCCAAAACATGCTGAAAATCGATATTTTTGGTGCCCAAAGTCAATATGTGCATGTATCTTCTGTACCCGTTTATATCTCAAATTCAGGCTCAAAACACCCGAAAATTCAATATTTTCGGGTCCCAGAAGCAATCTGTACATGCCTACTCAGTGCTAGAATATTTTCAAAATATAGGCTAAAAACATGCTAAAATTCGACATTTTAGGTGCCAAAAAGTCGATATCTCAAATTCAGTCCCAAAACACCCGAAAATTCAATATTTAGGGGTCCCAGAAGCGATCTGTACATGCCTACGCCGTGTTAAAGTATTTTCAAAATACATGCTCAAAACATGCTGAAAATCGATCTTTTAGGTGCACAAAAGTCAATATGTGCATGCATCTTCAGTACCCGTTTATATCTCAAATTCAGGCTCAAAACACCCGAAAATTCAATATTTTGGGGTCCCAGAAGCAATCTGTACATGCCTACTCAGTGTTAGAGTATTTTCAAAATACAGGCCCAAAACATGCTGAAAATCGATATTTTAGATGCCCAAAGTCAATATGTGCATGTATCTTCTGTACCCGTTTATATCTCAAATTCAGGCTCATAACACCCGAAAATTCAATATTTTGGGGTCCCAGAAGCAATCTGAACATGCCTACACAGTGCTAGAATATTTTCAAAATATAGGCTAAAAACATGCTAAAAATCGACATTTTAGGTGCCAAAAAATCGATATCTCAAATTCAGTCCCAAAACACCCGAAAATTCGATATTTAGAGGTCCCAGAAGGTACATGCTTACTCCGTGTTAGAGTATTTTCAAAATACAGGCCAAAAACATACTGAAAATCGATCTTTTAGGTGCCCAAAAGTCGATATGCGCATGCATCTTCTGTACCCGTTTATATCTCAAATTCTGTCCCTAAACACCTGAAAATTCGATATTTTGGGGTCCCAGAAGCGATCTGTATATGCCTACTCCGTGTTAGAGTATTTTCAAAATTCAAGCCCAAAACATGCTGAAAATCGATATTTTTGGTGCCCAAAGTCAATATGTGCATGTATCTTCTGTACCCGTTTATATCTCAAATTCAGGCTCAAAACACCCGAAAATTCAATATTTTTGGGTCCCAGAAGCAATCTGTACATGCCTACTCAGTGCTAGAATATTTTCAAAATATAGGCTAAAAACATGCTAAAAATCGATCTTTTAGGTGCCAAAAAGTCGATATCTCAAATTCAGTCCCAAAACACCCGAAAATTCGATATTTAGGGGTCCCAGAAGCGATCTGTACATGCCTACTCCGTGTTAGAGTATTTTCAAAATACATGCTCAAATCATACTGAAAATCGATCTTTTAGGTGCCCAAAAGTCGATATGTGCATGCATCTTCTGTACCCGTTTATATCTCAAATTCTGGCCCTAAACACCCGAAAATTCGATATTTTGGGGTCCTAGAAGCGATCTGTACATGCCTACTCCGTGTTAGAGTATTTTCAAAATTCAGGCCCAAAACATGCTGAAAATCGATATTTTTGGTGCCCAAAGTCAATATGTGCATGTATCTTCTGTACCCGTTTATATCTCAAATTCAGGCTCAAAACACCCGAAAATTCAATATTTTGGGGTCCCAGAATCAATCTGTACATGCCTACTCAGTGCTAGAATATTTTCAAAATATAGGCTAAAAACATGCTAAAAATCGATCTTTTAGGTGCCAAAAAGTCGATATCTCAAATTCAGTCCCAAAACACCCGAAAATTCGATATTTAGGGGTCCCCGAAGCGATCTGTACATGCCTACTCCGTGTTAGAGTATTTTCAAAATACATGCTCAAAACATACTGAAAATCGATCTTTTAGGTGCACAAAAGTCGATATGTGCATGCATCTTTAGTACCCGTTTATATCTCAAATTCAGGCTCAAAACACCCGAAAATTCAATATTTCGGGGTCCCAGAAGCAATCTGTACATGCCTACTCAGTGTTAGAGTATTTTCAAAATACAGGCCCAAAACATGCTGAAAATCGATATTTTAGATGCCCAAAGTCAATATGTGCATGTATCTTCTGTACCCGTTTATATCTCAAATTCAGGCTCAAAACACCCGAAAATTCAATATTTTGGGGTCCCAGAAGCAATCTGTACATGCCTAAACAGTGCTAGAATATTTTCAAAATATAGGCTAAAAACATGCTAAAAATCGACATTTTAGGTGTCAAAAATTCGATATCTCAAATTCAGTCCCAAAACCACCCGAAAATTCGATATTTAGAGGTCCCAGAAGCGATCTGTACATTCCTACTCCGTGTTAGAGTATTTTCAAAATACATGCTCAAAACATACTGAAAATCGATCTTTTAGGTGCCCAAAAGTCGATATGTGTATGCATCTTCAGTACCCGTTTATATCTCAAATTCAGGCTCAAAACACCCGAAAATTCAATATTTTGGGGTCCCAGAAGCAATCTGTACAGTGCTAGAATATTTTCAAAATATAGGCTAAAAACATGCTAAAAATCGATCTTGGCACCTAATGCCAAAAAGTCGATATCTCAAATTCAGTCCCAAAACACCCGAAAATTCGATATTTAGGGATCCCAGAAGCGATCTGAACATGCCTACACAGTGCTAGAATATTTTCAAAATATAGGCTAAAAACATGCTAAAAATCGACATTTTAGGTGCCAAAAAATCGATATCTCAAATTCAGTCCCAAAACACCCGAAAATTCGATATTTAGAGGTCCCAGAAGGTACATGCTTACTCCGTGTTAGAGTATTTTCAAAATACAGGCCAAAAACATACTGAAAATCGATCTTTTAGGTGCCAAAAAGTCGATATCTCAAATTCAGTCCCAAAACACCCGAAAATTCGATATTTAGGGGTCCCAGAAGCGATCTGTACATGCCTACTCCGTGTTAGAGTATTTTCAAAATACATGCTCAAATCATACTGAAAATCGATCTTTTAGGTGCCCAAAAGTCGATATGTGGATGCATCTTCTGTACCCGTTTATATCTCAAATTCTGGCCCTAAACACCCGAAAATTCGATATTTTGGGGTCCCAGAAGCGATCTGTACATGCCTACTCCGTGTTAGAGTATTTTCAAAATTCAGGCCCAAAACATGCTGAAAATCGATATTTTTGGTGCCCAAAGTCAATATGTGCATGTATCTTCTGTACCCGTTTATATCTCAAATTCAGGCTCAAAACACCCGAAAATTCAATATTTTGGGGTCCCAGAAGCAATCTGTACATGCCTACTCAGTGCTAGAATATTTTCAAAATATAGGCTAAAAACATGCTAAAAATCGATCTTTTAGGTGCCAAAAAGTCGATATCTCAAATTCAGTCCCAAAACACCCGAAAATTCGATATTTAGGGGTCCGAGAAGCGATCTGTACATGCCTACTCCGTGTTAGAGTATTTTCAAAATACATGCTCAAAACATGCTGAAAATCGATCTTTTAGGTGCACAAAAGTCGATATGTGCATGCATCTTCAGTACCCGTTTATATCTCAAATTCAGGCTCAAAACACCCGAAAATTCAATATTTCGGGGTCCCAGAAGCAATCTGTTCATGCCTACTCAGTGTTAGAGTATTTTCAAAATACAGGCCCAAAACATGCTGAAAATCGATATTTTAGATGCCCAAAGTCAATATGTGCATGTATCTTCTGTACCCGTTTATATCTCAAATTCAGGCTCAAAACATCCGAAAATTCAATATTTTGGGGTCCCAGAAGCAATCTGTACATGCCTACACAGTGCTAGAATATTTTCAAAATATAGGCTAAAAACATGCTAAAAATCGACATTTTAGGTGCCAAAAAGTCGATATCTCAAATTCAGACGCAAAACACCCGAAAATTCGATATTTAGAGGTCCCAGAAGGTATCTGTACATGCTTACTCCGTGTTAGAGTATTTTCAAAATACAGGCCAAAAACATACTGAAAATCGATATTTTAGGTGCCCAAAAGTCGATATGCGCATGCATCTTCTGTACCCGTTTATATCTCAAATTCTGGCCCTAAACACCCGAAAATTCGATATTTTGGGGTCCCAGAAGCGATCTGTACATGCCTACTCCGTGTTAGAGTATTTTCAAAATTCAGGGCCAAAACATGCTGAAAATCGATATTTTTGGTGCCCAAAGTCAATATGTGCATGTATCTTCTGTACCCGTTTATATCTCAAATTCAGGCTCAAAACACCCGAAAATTCAATATTTTGGGGTCCCAGAAGCAATCTGTACATGCCTACTCAGTGCTAGAATATTTTCAAAATATAGGCTAAAAACATGCTAAAAATCGATCTTTTAGGTGCCAAAAAGTCGATATCTCAAATTCAGTCCCAAAACACCCGAAAATTCGATATTTAGGGGTCCCAGAAGCGATCTGTACTACTCCGTGTTAGAGTATTTTCAAAATACAGGCTCAAAACATACTGAAAATCGATCTTTTAGGTGCACAAAAGTCGATATGTGCATGCATCTTCAGTACCCGTTTATATCTCAAATTCAGGCTCAAAACACCCGAAAATTCAATATTTTGGGGTCCCAGAAGCAATCTGTACATGCCTACTCAGTGTTAGAGTATTTTCAAAATACAGGCCCAAAAACATACTGAAAATCGATATTTTAGATGCCCAAAGTCAATATGTGCATGTATCATCTGTACCCGTTTATATCTCAAATTCAGGCTCAAAACACCCGAAAATTCAATATTTTGGGGTCCCAGAAGCAATCTGTACATGCCTACACAGTGCTAGAATATTTTCAAAATATAGGCTAAAAACATGCTAAAAATCGACATTTTAGGTGTTAAAAAATCGATATCTCAAATTCAGTCCCAAAACACCCGAAAATTCGATATTTAGTGGTCCCAGAAGGTATCTGTACATGCCTACTCCGTGTTAGAGTATTTTCAAAATACAGGCCAAAAACATACTGAAAATCGATCTTTTAGGTGCCCAAAAGTCGATATGTGCATGCATCTTCTGTACCTGTTTATATCTCAAATTCTGGCCCTAAACACCCGAAAATTCGATATTTTGGGGTCCCAGAAGCGATCTGTACATGCCTACTCCGTGTTAGAGTATTTTCAAAATTCAGGCCCAAAACATGCTGAAAATCGATATTTTTGGTGCCCAAAGTCAATATGTGCATGTATCTTCTGTACCCGTTTATATCTCAAATTCAGGCTCAAAACATCCGAAAATTCAATATTTTGGGGTCCCAGAAGCAATCTGTACATGCCTACACAGTGCTAGAATATTTTCAAAATATAGGCTAAAAACATGCTAAAAATCGACATTTTAGGTGCCAAAAAGTCGATATCTCAAATTCAGACGCAAAACACCCGAAAATTCGATATTTAGAGGTCCCAGAAGGTATCTGTACATGCTTACTCCGTGTTAGAGTATTTTCAAAATACAGGCCAAAAACATACTGAAAATCGATATTTTAGGTGCCCAAAAGTCGATATGCGCATGCATCTTCTGTACCCGTTTATATCTCAAATTCTGGCCCTAAACACCCGAAAATTCGATATTTTGGGGTCCCAGAAGCGATCTGTACATGCCTACTCCGTGTTAGAGTATTTTCAAAATTCAGGGCCAAAACATGCTGAAAATCGATATTTTTGGTGCCCAAAGTCAATATGTGCATGTATCTTCTGTACCCGTTTATATCTCAAATTCAGGCTCAAAACACCCGAAAATTCAATATTTTGGGGTCCCAGAAGCAATCTGTACATGCCTACTCAGTGCTAGAATATTTTCAAAATATAGGCTAAAAATATGCTAAAAATCGATCTTTTAGGTGCCAAAAAGTCGATATCTCAAATTCAGTCCCAAAACACCCGAAAATTCGATATTTAGGGGTCCCAGAAGCGATCTGTACTACTCCGTGTTAGAGTATTTTCAAAATACAGGCTCAAAACATACTGAAAATCGATCTTTTAGGTGCACAAAAGTCGATATGTGCATGCATCTTCAGTACCCGTTTATATCTCAAATTCAGGCTCAAAACACCCGAAAATTCAATATTTTGGGGTCCCAGAAGCAATCTGTACATGCCTACTCAGTGTTAGAGTATTTTCAAAATACAGGCCCAAAACATACTGAAAATCGATATTTTAGATGCCCAAAGTCAATATGTGCATGTATCATCTGTACCCGTTTATATCTCAAATTCAGGCTCAAAACACCCGAAAATTCAATATTTTGGGGTCCCAGAAGCAATCTGTACATGCCTACACAGTGCTAGAATATTTTCAAAATATAGGCTAAAAACATGCTAAAAATCGACATTTTAGGTGTTAAAAAATCGATATCTCAAATTCAGTCCCAAAACACCCGAAAATTCGATATTTAGTGGTCCCAGAAGGTATCTGTACATGCCTACTCCGTGTTAGAGTATTTTCAAAATACAGGCCAAAAACATACTGAAAATCGATCTTTTAGGTGCCCAAAAGTCGATATGGGCATGCATCTTCTGTACCTGTTTATATCTCAAATTCTGGCCCTAAACACCCGAAAATTCGATATTTTGGGGTCCCAGAAGCGATCTGTACATGCCTACTCCGTGTTAGAGTATTTTCAAAATTCAGGCCCAAAACATGCTGAAAATCGATATTTTTGGTGCCCAAAGTCAATATGTGCATGTATCTTCTGTACCCGTTTATATCTCAAATTCAGGCTCAAAACACCCGAAAATTCAATATTTTGGGGTCCCAGAAGCAATCTGTACATGCCTACTCAGTGCTAGAATATTTTCAAAATATAGGCTAAAAACATGCTAAAAATCGATCTTTTAGGTGCCAAAAAGTCGATATCTCAAATTCAGTCCCAAAACACCCGAAAATTCGATATTTAGGGGTCCCAGAAGCGATCTGTACATTCCTACTCCGTGTTAGAGTATTTTCAAAATACATGCTCAAAACATACTGAAAATCGATCTTTTAGGTGCCCAAAAGTCGATATGTGCATGCATCTTCAGTACCCGTTTATATCTCAAATTCAGGCTCAAAACACCAGAAAATTCAATATTTTGGGGTCCCAGAAGCAATCTGTACATGCCTACTCCGTGTTAGAGTATTTTCAAAATTCAGGCCCAAAACATGCTGAAAATCGATATTTTTGGTGCCCAAAGTCAATATGTGCATGTATCTTCTGTACCCTTTTATATCTCAAATTCAGGCTCAAAACACCCGAAAATTCAATATTTTGGGGTCCCAGAAGCAATCTGTACAGTGCTAGAATATTTTCAAAATATAGGCTAAAAACATGCTAAAAATCGACATTTTAGGTGCCAAAAAATCGATATCTCAAATTCAGTCCCAAAACACCCGAAAATTCGATATTTAGGGGTCCCAGAAGCGATCTGTACATGCCTACTCCGTGTTAGAGTATTTTCAAAATACATGCTCAAAACATACTGAAAATCGATCTTTTAGGTGCACAAAAGTCGATATGTGCATGCATCTTCAGTACCCGTTTATATCTCAAATTCAGGCTCAAAACACCCGAAAATTCAATATTTTGGGGTCCCAGAAGCAATCTGTACATGCCTACTCAGTGTTAGAGTATTTTCAAAATATAGGCCCAAAACATGCTGAAAATCGATATTTTAGATGCCCAAAGTCAATATGTGCATGTATCTTCTGTACCCGTTTATATCTCAAATTCAGGCTCAAAACACCCGAAAATTCAATATTTTGGGGTCCCAGAAGCAATCTGTACATGCCTACACAGTGCTAGAATATTTTCAAAATATAGGCTAAAAACATGCTAAAAATCGACATTTTAGGTGCCAAAAAATCGATATCTCAAATTCAGTCCCAAAACACCCGAAAATTAGATATTTAGAGGTCCCAGAAGGTATCTGTACATGCCTACTCCGTGATAGAGTATTTTCAAAATACAGGCCAAAACAAACTGAAAATCGATCTTTTAGGTGCACAAAAGTCGATATGTGCATGCATCTTCTGTACCCGTTTATATCTCAAATTCTGGCCCTAAACACTCGAAAATTCGATATTTTGGGGTCCCAGAAGCAATCTCTACATGCCTACTCAGTGTTAGAGTATTTTTCAAAAATTCAGGCCCAAAACATGCTGAAAATCGATATTTTTGGTGCCCAAAGTCAATATGTGCATGTATCTTCTGTACCCGTTTATATCTCAAATTCAGGCTCAAAACATCCGAAAATTCAATATTTTGGGGTCCCAGAAGCAATCTGTACATGCCTACACAGTGCTAGAATATTTTCAAAATATAGGCTAAAAACATGCTAAAAATCGACATTTTAGGTGCCAAAAAGTCGATATCTCAAATTCAGACGCAAAACACCCGAAAATTCGATATTTAGAGGTCCCAGAAGGTATCTGTACATGCTTACTCCGTGTTAGAGTATTTTCAAAATACAGGCCAAAAACATACTGAAAATCGATATTTTAGGTGCCCAAAAGTCGATATGCGCATGCATCTTCTGTACCCGTTTATATCTCAAATTCTGGCCCTAAACACCCGAAAATTCGATATTTTGGGGTCCCAGAAGCGATCTGTACATGCCTACTCCGTGTTAGAGTATTTTCAAAATTCAGGGCCAAAACATGCTGAAAATCGATATTTTTGGTGCCCAAAGTCAATATGTGCATGTATCTTCTGTACCCGTTTATATCTCAAATTCAGGCTCAAAACACCCGAAAATTCAATATTTTGGGGTCCCAGAAGCAATCTGTACATGCCTACTCAGTGCTAGAATATTTTCAAAATATAGGCTAAAAACATGCTAAAAATCGATCTTTTAGGTGCCAAAAAGTCGATATCTCAAATTCAGTCCCAAAACACCCGAAAATTCGATATTTAGGGGTCCCAGAAGCGATCTGTACTACTCCGTGTTAGAGTATTTTCAAAATACAGGCTCAAAACATACTGAAAATCGATCTTTTAGGTGCACAAAAGTCGATATGTGCATGCATCTTCAGTACCCGTTTATATCTCAAATTCAGGCTCAAAACACCCGAAAATTCAATATTTTGGGGTCCCAGAAGCAATCTGTACATGCCTACTCAGTGTTAGAGTATTTTCAAAATACAGGCCCAAAAACATACTGAAAATCGATATTTTAGATGCCCAAAGTCAATATGTGCATGTATCATCTGTACCCGTTTATATCTCAAATTCAGGCTCAAAACACCCGAAAATTCAATATTTTGGGGTCCCAGAAGCAATCTGTACATGCCTACACAGTGCTAGAATATTTTCAAAATATAGGCTAAAAACATGCTAAAAATCGACATTTTAGGTGTTAAAAAATCGATATCTCAAATTCAGTCCCAAAACACCCGAAAATTCGATATTTAGTGGTCCCAGAAGGTATCTGTACATGCCTACTCCGTGTTAGAGTATTTTCAAAATACAGGCCAAAAACATACTGAAAATCGATCTTTTAGGTGCCCAAAAGTCGATATGTGCATGCATCTTCTGTACCTGTTTATATCTCAAATTCTGGCCCTAAACACCCGAAAATTCGATATTTTGGGGTCCCAGAAGCGATCTGTACATGCCTACTCCGTGTTAGAGTATTTTCAAAATTCAGGCCCAAAACATGCTGAAAATCGATATTTTTGGTGCCCAAAGTCAATATGTGCATGTATCTTCTGTACCCGTTTATATCTCAAATTCAGGCTCAAAACATCCGAAAATTCAATATTTTGGGGTCCCAGAAGCAATCTGTACATGCCTACACAGTGCTAGAATATTTTCAAAATATAGGCTAAAAACATGCTAAAAATCGACATTTTAGGTGCCAAAAAGTCGATATCTCAAATTCAGACGCAAAACACCCGAAAATTCGATATTTAGAGGTCCCAGAAGGTATCTGTACATGCTTACTCCGTGTTAGAGTATTTTCAAAATACAGGCCAAAAACATACTGAAAATCGATATTTTAGGTGCCCAAAAGTCGATATGCGCATGCATCTTCTGTACCCGTTTATATCTCAAATTCTGGCCCTAAACACCCGAAAATTCGATATTTTGGGGTCCCAGAAGCGATCTGTACATGCCTACTCCGTGTTAGAGTATTTTCAAAATTCAGGGCCAAAACATGCTGAAAATCGATATTTTTGGTGCCCAAAGTCAATATGTGCATGTATCTTCTGTACCCGTTTATATCTCAAATTCAGGCTCAAAACACCCGAAAATTCAATATTTTGGGGTCCCAGAAGCAATCTGTACATGCCTACTCAGTGCTAGAATATTTTCAAAATATAGGCTAAAAATATGCTAAAAATCGATCTTTTAGGTGCCAAAAAGTCGATATCTCAAATTCAGTCCCAAAACACCCGAAAATTCGATATTTAGGGGTCCCAGAAGCGATCTGTACTACTCCGTGTTAGAGTATTTTCAAAATACAGGCTCAAAACATACTGAAAATCGATCTTTTAGGTGCACAAAAGTCGATATGTGCATGCATCTTCAGTACCCGTTTATATCTCAAATTCAGGCTCAAAACACCCGAAAATTCAATATTTTGGGGTCCCAGAAGCAATCTGTACATGCCTACTCAGTGTTAGAGTATTTTCAAAATACAGGCCCAAAACATACTGAAAATCGATATTTTAGATGCCCAAAGTCAATATGTGCATGTATCATCTGTACCCGTTTATATCTCAAATTCAGGCTCAAAACACCCGAAAATTCAATATTTTGGGGTCCCAGAAGCAATCTGTACATGCCTACACAGTGCTAGAATATTTTCAAAATATAGGCTAAAAACATGCTAAAAATCGACATTTTAGGTGTTAAAAAATCGATATCTCAAATTCAGTCCCAAAACACCCGAAAATTCGATATTTAGTGGTCCCAGAAGGTATCTGTACATGCCTACTCCGTGTTAGAGTATTTTCAAAATACAGGCCAAAAACATACTGAAAATCGATCTTTTAGGTGCCCAAAAGTCGATATGTGCATGCATCTTCTGTACCTGTTTATATCTCAAATTCTGGCCCTAAACACCCGAAAATTCGATATTTTGGGGTCCCAGAAGCGATCTGTACATGCCTACTCCGTGTTAGAGTATTTTCAAAATTCAGGCCCAAAACATGCTGAAAATCGATATTTTTGGTGCCCAAAGTCAATATGTGCATGTATCTTCTGTACCCGTTTATATCTCAAATTCAGGCTCAAAACACCCGAAAATTCAATATTTTGGGGTCCCAGAAGCAATCTGTACATGCCTACTCAGTGCTAGAATATTTTCAAAATATAGGCTAAAAACATGCTAAAAATCGATCTTTTAGGTGCCAAAAAGTCGATATCTCAAATTCAGTCCCAAAACACCCGAAAATTCGATATTTAGGGGTCCCAGAAGCGATCTGTACATTCCTACTCCGTGTTAGAGTATTTTCAAAATACATGCTCAAAACATACTGAAAATCGATCTTTTAGGTGCCCAAAAGTCGATATGTGCATGCATCTTCAGTACCCGTTTATATCTCAAATTCAGGCTCAAAACACCAGAAAATTCAATATTTTGGGGTCCCAGAAGCAATCTGTACATGCCTACTCCGTGTTAGAGTATTTTCAAAATTCAGGCCCAAAACATGCTGAAAATCGATATTTTTGGTGCCCAAAGTCAATATGTGCATGTATCTTCTGTACCCTTTTATATCTCAAATTCAGGCTCAAAACACCCGAAAATTCAATATTTTGGGGTCCCAGAAGCAATCTGTACAGTGCTAGAATATTTTCAAAATATAGGCTAAAAACATGCTAAAAATCGACATTTTAGGTGCCAAAAAATCGATATCTCAAATTCAGTCCCAAAACACCCGAAAATTCGATATTTAGGGGTCCCAGAAGCGATCTGTACATGCCTACTCCGTGTTAGAGTATTTTCAAAATACATGCTCAAAACATACTGAAAATCGATCTTTTAGGTGCACAAAAGTCGATATGTGCATGCATCTTCAGTACCCGTTTATATCTCAAATTCAGGCTCAAAACACCCGAAAATTCAATATTTTGGGGTCCCAGAAGCAATCTGTACATGCCTACTCAGTGTTAGAGTATTTTCAAAATATAGGCCCAAAACATGCTGAAAATCGATATTTTAGATGCCCAAAGTCAATATGTGCATGTATCTTCTGTACCCGTTTATATCTCAAATTCAGGCTCAAAACACCCGAAAATTCAATATTTTGGGGTCCCAGAAGCAATCTGTACATGCCTACACAGTGCTAGAATATTTTCAAAATATAGGCTAAAAACATGCTAAAAATCGACATTTTAGGTGCCAAAAAATCGATATCTCAAATTCAGTCCCAAAACACCCGAAAATTAGATATTTAGAGGTCCCAGAAGGTATCTGTACATGCCTACTCCGTGATAGAGTATTTTCAAAATACAGGCCAAAACAAACTGAAAATCGATCTTTTAGGTGCACAAAAGTCGATATGTGCATGCATCTTCTGTACCCGTTTATATCTCAAATTCTGGCCCTAAACACTCGAAAATTCGATATTTTGGGGTCCCAGAAGCAATCTCTACATGCCTACTCAGTGTTAGAGTATTTTTCAAAAATTCAGGCCCAAAACATGCTGAAAATCGATATTTTTGGTGCCCAAAGTCAATATGTGCATGTATCTTCTGTTCCCGTTTATATCTCAAATTCAGGCTCAAAACACACGAAAATTCAATATTTTGGGGTCCCAGAAGCAATCTGTACATGCCTACTTAGTGCTAGAATATTTTCAAAATATAGGCTAAAAACATGCTAAAAATCGATCTTTTAGGTGCCAAAAAGTCGATATCTCAAATTCAGTCCCAAAACACCCGAAAATTCGATATTTAGGGGTCCCAGAAGCGATCTGTACATGCCTACTTCGTGTTAGAGTATTTTCAAAATACATGCTCAAATCATACTGAAAATCGATCTTTTAGGTGCCCAAAAGTCGATATGTGCATGCATCTTCTGTACCCGTTTATATCTCAAATTCTGGCCCTAAACACCCGAAAATTCGATATTTTGGGGTCCCAGAAGCGATCTGTACATGCCTACTCCGTGTTAGAGTATTTTCAAAATTCAGGCCCAAAACATGCTGAAAATCGATATTTTTGGTGCCCAAAGTCAATATGTGCATGTATCTTCTGTACCCGTTTATATCTCAAATTCAGGCTCAAAACACCCGAAAATTCAATATTTTGGGGTCCCAGAAGCAATCTGTACATGCCTACTCAGTGCTAGAATATTTTCAAAATATAGGCTAAAAACATGCTAAAAATCGATCTTTTAGGTGCCAAAAAGTCGATATCTCAAATTCAGTCCCAAAACACCCGAAAATTCGATATTTAGGGGTCCCAGAAGCGATCTGTACATGCCTACTCCGTGTTAGAGTATTTTCAAAATACATGCTCAAAACATGCTGAAAATCGATATTTTTGGTGCCCAAAGTCAATATGTGCATGTATCTTCTGTACCCGTTTATATCTCAAATTCAGGCTCAAAACACCCGAAAATTCAATATTTTGGGGTCCCAGAAGCAATCAGTACATGCCTACTCAGTGCTAGAATATTTTCAAAATATAGGCTAAAAACATGCTAAAAATCGATCTTTTTGGTGCCAAAAAGTCGATATCTCACATTCAGTCCCAAAACACCCGAAAATTCGATATTTATGGGTCCCAGAAGCGATCTGTACATGCCTACTCCGTGTTAGAGTATTTTCAAAATACATGCTCAAAACATACTGAAAATCGATCTTTTAGGTGCACAAAAGTCGATATGTGCATGCATCTTCAGTACCCGTTTATATCTCAAATTCAGGCTCAAAACACCCGAAAATTCAATATAATGGGGTCCCAGAAGCAATCTGTACATGCCTACTCCGTGTTAGAGTATTTTCAAAATACAGGCCCAAAACATGCTGAAAATCGATATTTTAGATGCCCAAAGTCAATATGTGCATGTATCTTCTGTACCCGTTTATATCTCAAATTCAGGCTCAAAACACCCGAAAATTCAATATTTTGGGGTCACAGAAGCAATCTGTACATGCCTACTCAGTGCTAGAATATTTTCAAAATATAGGCTAAAAACATGCTAAAAATCGATCTTTTCGGTGCCAAAAAGTCGATATCTCACATTCAGTCCCAAAACACCCGAAAATTCGATATTTATGGGTCCCAGAAGCGATCTGTACATGCCTACTCCGTGTTAGAGTATTTTCAAAATACATGCTCAAAACATACTGAAAATCGATCTTTTAGGTGCACAAAAGTCGATATGTGCATGCATCTTCAGTACCCGTTTATATCTCAAATTCAGGCTCAAAACACCCGAAA
This sequence comes from Petrolisthes cinctipes, assembly GCA_033782935.1. Classification (NCBI taxonomy): domain Eukaryota; kingdom Metazoa; phylum Arthropoda; class Malacostraca; order Decapoda; family Porcellanidae; genus Petrolisthes; species Petrolisthes cinctipes. Next base: position 2,540,876 of record JAWQEG010000380.1, on the reverse strand, counting down.
ATTCAATATTTTGGGGTCCCAGAAGCAATCTGTACATGCCTACTCAGTGTTAGAGTATTTTCAAAATATAGGCCCAAAACATGCTGAAAATCGATATTTTAGATGCCCAAAGTCAATATGTGCATGTATCTTCTGTACCCATTTATATCTCAAATTCAGGCTCAAAACACCCGAAAATTCAATATTTTGGGGTCCCAGAAGCAATCTGTACATGCCTACACAGTGCTAGAATATTTTCAAAATATAGGCTAAAAACATGCTAAAAATCGACATTTTAGGTGCCAAAAAATCGATATCTCAAATTCAGTCCCAAAACACCCGAAAATTAGATATTTAGAGGTCCCAGAAGGTATCTGTACATGCCTACTCCGTGATAGAGTATTTTCAAAATACAGGCCAAAACAAACTGAAAATCGATCTTTTAGGTGCCCAAAAGTCGATATGTGCATGCATCTTCTGTACCCGTTTATATCTCAAATTCTGGCCCTAAACACTCGAAAATTCGATATTTTGGGGTCCCAGAAGCAATCTCTACATGCCTACTCAGTGTTAGAGTATTTTTCAAAAATTCAGGCCCAAAACATGCTGAAAATCGATATTTTTGGTGCCCAAAGTCAATATGTGCATGTATCTTCTGTACCCGTTTATATCTCAAATTCAGGCTCAAAACACACGAAAATTAAATATTTTGGGGTCCCAGAAGCAATCTGTACATGCCTACTCAGTGCTAGAATATTTTCAAAATATAGGCTAAAAACATGCTAAAAATCGATCTTTTAGGTGCCAAAAAGTCGATATCTCAAATTCAGTCCCAAAACACCCGAAAATTCGATATTTAGGGGTCCCAGAAGCGATCTGTACATGCCTACTTCGTGTTAGAGTATTTTCAAAATACATGCTCAAATCATACTGAAAATCAATCTTTTAGGTGCCCAAAAGTCGATATGTGCATGCATCTTCTGTACCCGTTTATATCTCAAATTCTGGCCCTAAACACCCGAAAATTCGATATTTTGGGGTCCCAGAAGCGATCTGTACATGCCTACTCCGTGTTAGAGTATTTTCAAAATTCAGGCCCAAAACATGCTAAAAATCGATATTTTTGGTGCCCAAAGTCAATATGTGCATGTATCTTCTGTACCCGTTTATATCTCAAATTCAGGCTCAAAACACCCGAAAATTCAATATTTTGGGGTCCCAGAAGCAATCTGTACATGCCTACACAGTGCTAGAATATTTTCAAAATATAGGCTAAAAACATGCTAAAAATCGACATTTTAGGTGTCAAAAAATCGATATCTCAAATTCAGTCCCAAAACCACCCGAAAATTCGATATTTAGAGGTCCCAGAAGCGATCTGTACATGCCAACTCCGTGTTAGAGTATTTTCTAAATACATGCTCAAAACATACTGAAAATCGATCTTTTAGGTGCACAAAAGTCGATATGTGCATGCATCTTCAGTACCCGTTTATATCTCAATTTCAGGCTCAAAACACCCAGAAATTCAATATTTTGGGGTCCCAGAAGCAATCTGTACATGCCTACTCCGTGTTAGAGTATTTTCAAAATATAGGCCCAAAACATGCTGAAAATCGATATTTTAGATGCCCAAAGTCAATATGTGCATGTATCTTCTGTACCCGTTTATATCTCAAATTCAGGCTCAAAACACCCGAAAATTCAATATTTTGGGGTCCCAGAAGCAATCTGTACATGCCTACTCAGTGCTAGAATATTTTCAAAATATAGGCTAAAAACATGCTAAAAATCGATCTTTTTGGTGCAAAAAAGTCGATATCTCACATTCAGTCCCAAAACACCCGAAAATTCGATATTTATGGGTCCCAGAAGCGATCTGTACATGCCTACTCCGTGTTAGAGTATTTTCAAAATACATGCTCAAAACATACTGAAAATCGATCTTTTAGGTGCACAAAAGTCGATATGTGCATGCATCTTCAGTACCCGTTTATATCTCAAATTCAGGCTCAAAACACCCGAAAATTCAATATTTTGGGGTCCCAGAAGCAATCTGTACATGCCTACTCAGTGTTAGAGTATTTTCAAAATACATGCTCAAAACATACTGAAAATCGATCTTTTAGGTGCACAAAAGTCGATATGTGCATGCATCTTCAGTACCCGTTTATATCTCAAATTCAGGCTCAAAACATCCGAAAATTCAATATTTTGGGGTCCCAGAAGCAATCTGTACATGCCTACACAGTGCTAGAATATTTTCAAAATATAGGCTAAAAACATGCTAAAAATCGACATTTTAGGTGCCAAAAAGTCGATATCTCAAATTCAGTCGCAAAACACCCGAAAATTCGATATTTAGAGGTCCCAGAAGGTATCTGTACATGCTTACTCCGTGTTAGAGTATTTTCAAAATACAGGCCAAAAACATACTGAAAATCGATATTTTAGGTGCCCAAAAGTCGATATGCGCATGCATCTTCTGTACCCGTTTATATCTCAAATTCTGGCCCTAAACACCCGAAAATTCGATATTTTGGGGTCCCAGAAGCGATCTGTACATGCCTACTCCGTGTTAGAGTATTTTCAAAATTCAGGGCCAAAACATGCTGAAAATCGATATTTTTGGTGCCCAAAGTCAATATGTGCATGTATCTTCTGTACCCGTTTATATCTCAAATTCAGGCTCAAAACACCCGAAAATTCAATATTTTGGGGTCCCAGAAGCAATCTGTACATGCCTACTCAGTGCTAGAATATTTTCAAAATATAGGCTAAAAACATGCTAAAAATCGATCTTTTAGGTGCCAAAAAGTCGATATCTCAAATTCAGTCCCAAAACACCCGAAAATTCGATATTTAGGGGTCCCAGAAGCGATCTGTACTACTCCGTGTTAGAGTATTTTCAAAATACATGCTCAAAGCATACTGAAAATCGATCTTTTAGGTGCACAAAAGTCGATATGTGCATGCATCTTTAGTACCCGTTTATATCTCAAATTCAGGCTCAAAACACCCGAAAATTCAATATTTTGGGGTCCCAGAAGCAATCTATACATGCCTACTCAGTGTTAGAGTATTTTCAAAATACAGGCCCAAAACATGCTGAAAATCGATATTTTAGATGCCCAAAGTCAATATGTGCATGTATCATCTGTACCCGTTTATATCTCAAATTCAGGCTCAAAACACCCGAAAATTCAATATTTTGGGGTCCCAGAAGCAATCTGTACATGCCTACACAGTGCTAGAATATTTTCAAAATATAGGCTAAAAACATGCTAAAAATCGACATTTTATGTGTTAAAAAATCGATATCTCAAATTCAGTCCCAAAACACCCGAAAATTCGATATTTAGTGGTCCCAGAAGGTATCTGTACATGCCTACTCCATGTTAGAGTATTTTCAAAATACAGGCCAAAAACATACTGAAAATCGATCTTTTAGGTGCCCAAAAGTCGATATGTGCATGCATCTTCTGTACCCGTTTATATCTCAAATTCTGGCCCTAAACACCCGAAAATTCGATATTTTGGGGTCCCAGAAGCGATCTGTACATGCCTACTCCGTGTTAGAGTATTTTCAAAATTCAGGCCCAAAACATGCTGAAAATCGATATTTTTGGTGCCCAAAGTCAATATGTGCATGTATCTTCTGTACCCGTTTATATCTCAAATTCAGGCTCAAAACACCCGAAAATTCAATATTTTGGGGTCCCAGAAGCAATCTGTACATGCCTACTCAGTGCTAGAATATTTTCAAAATATAGGCTAAAAACATGCTAAAAATCGATCTTTTAGGTGCCAAAAAGTCGATATCTCAAATTCAGTCCACAAACACCCGAAAATTCGATATTTAGGGGTCCCAGAAACGATCTGTACATTCCTACTCCGTGTTAGAGTATTTTCAAAATACATGCTCAAAACATACTGAAAATCGATCTTTTATGTGCCCAAAAGTCGATATGTGTATGCATCTTCAGTACCCGTTTATATCTCAAATTCAGGCTCAAAACACCAGAAAATTCAATATTTTGGGGTCCCAGAAGCAATCTGTACATGCCTACTCCGTGTTAGAGTATTTTCAAAATTCAGGCCCAAAACATGCTGAAAATCGATATTTTTGGTGCCCAAAGTCAATATGTGCATGTATCTTCTGTACCCGTTTATATCTCAAATTCAGGCTCAAAACACCCGAAAATTCAATATTTTGGGGTCCCAGAAGCAATCTGTACATGCCTACTCAGTGCTAGAATATTTTCAAAATATAGGCTAAAAACATGCTAAAAATCGATCTTTTAGGTGCCAAAAAGTCGATATCTCAAATTCAGTCCCAAAACACCCGAAAATTCGATATTTAGGGGTCCCAGAAGCGATCTGTACATTCCTACTCCGTGCTAGAGTATTTTCAAAATACATGCTCAAAACATACTGAAAATCGATCTTTTAGGTGCACAAAAGTCGATATGTGCATGCATCTTCAGTACCCGTTTATATCTCAAATTCAGGCTCAAAAAACCCGAAAATTCAATATTATGGGGTCCCAGAAGCAATCTGTACATGCCTACTCCGTGTTAGAGTATTTTCAAAATACAGGCCCAAAACATGCTGAAAATCGATATTTTAGATGCCCAAAGTCAATATGTGCATGTATCTTCTGTACCCGTTTATATCTCAAATTCAGGCTCAAAACACCCGAAAATTCAATATTTTGGGGTCCCAGAAGCAATCTGTACATGCCTACTCAGTGCTAGAATATTTTCAAAATATAGGCTAAAAACATGCTAAAAATCGATCTTTTAGGTGCCAAAAAGTCGATATCTCACATTCAGTCCCAAAACACCCGAAAATTCGATATTTATGGGTCCCAGAAGCGATCTGTACATGCCTACTCCGTGTTAGAGTATTTTCAAAATACATGCTCAAAACATACTGAAAATCGATCTTTTAGGTGCACAAAAGTCGATATGTGCATGCATCTTCAGTACCCGTTTATATCTCAAATTCAGGCTCAAAACACCCGAAAATTCAATATTTTGGGGTCCCAGAAGCAATCTGTACATGCCTACTCAGTGTTAGAGTATTTTCAAAATATAGGCCCAAAACATGCTGAAAATCGATATTTTAGATGCCCAAATTCAATATGTGCATGTATCTTCTGTACCCGTTTATATCTCAAATTCAGGCTCAAAACACCCGAAAATTCAATATTTTGGGGTCCCAGAAGCAATCTGTACATGCCTACACAGTGCTAGAATATTTTCAAAATATAGGCTAAAAACATGCTAAAAATCGACATTTTAGGTGCCAAAAAGTCGATATCTCAAATTCAGTCCCAAAACACCCGAAAATTCGATATTTAGGGGTCCCAGAAGCGATCTGTACATGCCTACTCCGTGTTAGAGTATTTTCAAAATACATGCTCAAAACGTGCTGAAAATCGATATTTTTGGTGCCCAAAGTCAATATGTGCATGTATCTTCTGTACCCGTTTATATCTCAAATTCTGGCCCTAAACACCCGAAAATTCGATATTTTGGGGTCCCAGAAGCGATCTGTACATGCCTACTCCGTGTTAGAGTATTTTCAAAATTCAGGCCCAAAACATGCTGAAAATCGATATTTTTGGTGCCCAAAGTCAATATGTGCATGTATCTTCTGTACCCGTTTATATCTCAAATTCCGGCTCAAAACACCCGAAAATTCAATATTTTGGGGTCCCAGAAGCAATCTGTACATGCCTACTCAGTGCTAGAATATTTTCAAAATATAGGCTAAAAACATGCTAAAAATCGATCTTTTAGGTGCCAAAAAGTCGATATCTCAAATTCAGTCCCAAAACACCCGAAAATTCGATATTTAGGGGTCCCAGAAGCGATCTGTACATGCCTACTCCGTGTTAGAGTATTTTCAAAATACATGCTCAAAACATCCTGAAAATCGATCTTTTAGGTGCACAAAAGTCGATATGTGCATGCATCTTCAGTACCCGTTTATATCTCAAATTAAGGCTCAAAACACCCGAAAATTCAATATTTCGGGGTCCCAGAAGCAATCTGTACATGCCTACTCAGTGCTAGAATATTTTCAAAATATAGGCTAAAAACATGCTAAAAATCGATATTTTTGGTGCCAAAAAGTCGATATCTCACATTCAGTCCCAAAACACCCGAAAATTCGATATTTATGGGTCCCAGAAGCGATCTGTACATGCCTACTCCGTGTTAGAGTATTTTCAAAATACATGCTCAAAACATACTGAAAATCGATCTTTTAGGTGCACAAAAGTCGATATGTGCATGCATCTTCAGTACCCGTTTATATCTCAAATTCAGGCTCAAAACACCCGAAAATTCAATATTTTGGGGTCCCAGAAGCAATCTGTACATGCCTACTCAGTGTTAGAGTATTTTCAAAATATAGGCCCAAAACATGCTGAAAATCGATATTTTAGATGCCCAAAGTCAATATGTGCATGTATCTTCTGTACCCGTTTATATCTCAAATTCAGGCTCAAAACACCCGAAAATTCAATATTTTGGGGTCCCAGAAGTAATCTGTACATGCCTACACAGTGCTAGAATATTTTCAAAATATAGGCTAAAAACATGTTAAAAATCGACATTTTAGGTGCCAAAAAATCGATATCTCAAATTCAGTCCCAAAACACCCGAAAATTCGATATTTAGAGGTCCCAGAAGGTATCTGTACATGCCTACTCCGTGATAGAGTATTTTCAAAATACAGGCCAAAACAAACTGAAAATCGATCTTTTAGGTGCCCAAAAGTCGATATGTGCATGCATCTTCTGTACCCGTTTATATCTCAAATTCTGGCCCTAAACACTCGAAAATTCGATATTTTGGGGTCCCAGAAGCAATCTCTACATGACTACTCAGTGTTAGAGTATTTTCAAAAATTCAGGCCCAAAACATGCTGAAAATCGATATTTTTGGTGCCCAAAGTCAATATGTGCATGTATCTTCTGTACCCGTTTATATCTCAAATTCAGGCTCAAAACACCCGAAAATTCAATATTTTGGGGTCCCAGAAGCAATCTGTACATGCCTACTCAGTGCTAGAATATTTTCAAAATATAGGCTAAAAACATGCTAAAAATCGATCTTTTAGGTGCCAAAAAGTCGATATCTCAAATTCAGTCCCAAAACACCAGAAAATTCGATATTTAGGGGTCCCAGAAGCGATCTGTACATGCCTACTCCGTGTTAGAGTATTTTCAAAATACATGCTCAAAGCATACTGAAAATCGATCTTTTAGGTGCACAAAAGTCGATATGTGCATGCATCTTTAGTACCCGTTTATATCTCAAATTCAGGCTCAAAACACCCGAAAATTCAATATTTTGGGGTCCCAGAAGCAATCTGTACATGCCTACTCAGTGTTAGAGTATTTTCAAAATACAGGCCCAAAACATGCTGAAAATCGATATTTTAGATGCCCAAAGTCAATATGTGCATATATCTTCTGTACCCGTTTATATCTCAAATTCAGGCTCAAAACACCCGAAAATTCAATATTTTGGGGTCCCAGAAGCAATCTGTACATGCCTACACAGTGCTAGAATATTTTCAAAATATAGGCTAAAAACATGCTAAAAATCGATCTTTTAGGTGCCAAAAAGTCGATATCTCAAATTCAGTCCCAAAACACCCGAAAATTCGATATTTAGGGGTCCCAGAAGCGATCTGTACATGCCTACTCCGTGTTAGAGTATTTTCAAAATACATGCTCAAAGCATACTGAAAATCGATCTTTTAGGTGCACAAAAGTCGATATGTGCATGCATCTTTAGTACCCGTTTATATCTCAAATTCAGGCTCAAAACACCCGAAAATTCAATATTTTGGGGTCCCAGAAGCAATCTGTACATGCCTACTCAGTGTTAGAGTATTTTCAAAAAACAGGCCCAAAACATGCTGAAAATCGATATTTTAGATGCCCAAAGTCAATATGTGCATATATCTTCTGTACCCGTTTATATCTCAAATTCAGGCTCAAAACACCCGAAAATTCGATATTTTGGGGTCCCAGAAGCAATCTGTACATGCCTACTCAGTGTTAGAGTATTTTCAAAATTCAGGCCCAAAACATGCTGAAAATCGATATGTTTGGTGCCCAAAGTCAATATGTGCATGTATCTTCTGTACCCGTTTATATCTCAAATTCAGGCTCAAAACACCCGAAAATTCAATATTTTGGGGTCCCAGAAGCAATCTGTACATGCCTACTCAGTGCTAGAATATTTTCAAAATATAGGCTAAAAACATGCTAAAAATCGATCTTTTAGGTGCCAAAAAGTCGATATCTCAAATTCAGTCCCAAAACACCCGAAACTTCGATATTTAGGGGTCCCAGAAGCGATCTGTACATGCATACTCCGTGTCAGAGTATTTTCAAAATACATGCTCAAAACATACTGAAAATCGATCTTTTAGGTGCACAAGAGTCGATATGTGCATGCATCTTCTGTACCCGTTTATATCTCAAATTCAGGCTCAAAACACCCGAAAATTCAATATTTTGGGGTCCCAGAAGCAATCTGTACATGCCTACTCAGTGCTAGAATATTTTCAAAATATAGGCTAAAAACATGCTAAAAATCGATATTTTTGGTGCCAAAAAGTCGATATCTCACATTCAGTCCCAAAACACCCGAAAATTCGATATTTATGGGTCCCAGAAGCGATCTGTACATGCCTACTCCGTGTTAGAGTATTTTCAAAATACATGCTCAAAACATACTGAAAATCGATCTTTTAGGTGCACAAAAGTCGATATGTGCATGCATCTTCAGTACCCGTTTATATCTCAAATTCAGGCTCAAAACACCCGAAAATTCAATATTTTGGGGTCCCAGAAGCAATCTGTACATGCCTACTCAGTGTTAGAGTATTTTCAAAATATAGGCCCAAAACATGCTGAAAATCGATATTTTAGATGCCCAAAGTCAATATGTGCATGTATCTTCTGTACCCGTTTATATCTCAAATTCAGGCTCAAAACACCCGAAAATTCAATATTTTGGGGTCCCAGAAGTAATCTGTACATGACTACACAGTGCTAGAATATTTTCAAAATATAGGCTAAAAACATGCTAAAAATCGACATTTTAGGTGCCAAAAAATCGATATCTCAAATTCAGTCCCAAAACACCCGAAAATTCGATATTTAGAGGTCCCAGAAGGTATCTGTACATGCCTACTCCGTGATAGAGTATTTTCAAAATACAGGCCAAAACAAACTGAAAATCGATCTTTTAGGTGCCCAAAAGTCGATATGTGCATGCATCTTCTGTACCCGTTTATATCTCAAATTCTGGGCCTAAACACTCGAAAATTCGATATTTTGGGGTCCCAGAAGCAATCTCTACATGACTACTCAGTGTTAGAGTATTTTCAAAAATTCAGGCCCAAAACATGCTGAAAATCGATATTTTTGGTGCCCAAAGTCAATATGTGCATGTATCTTCTGTACCCGTTTATATCTCAAATTCAGGCTCAAAACACCCGAAAATTCAATATTTTGGGGTCCCAGAAGCAATCTGTACATGCCTACTCAGTGCTAGAATATTTTCAAAATATAGGCTAAAAACATGCTAAAAATCGATCTTTTAGGTGCCAAAAAGTCGATATCTCACATTCAGTCCCAAAACACCCGAAAATTCGATATTTAGGGGTCCCAGAAGCGATCTGTACATGCCTACTCCGTGTTAGAGTATTTTCAAAATACATGCTCAAAGCATACTGAAAATCGATCTTTTAGGTGCACAAAAGTCGATATGTGCATGCATCTTTAGTACCCGTTTATATCTCAAATTCAGGCTCAAAACACCCGAAAATTCAATATTTTGGGTTCCCAGAAGCAATCTGTACATGCCTACTCAGTGTTAGAGTATTTTCAAAATACAGGCCCAAAACATGCTGAAAATCGATATTTTAGATGCCCAAAGTCAATATGTGCATATATCTTCTGTACCCGTTTATATCTCAAATTCAGGCTCAAAACACCCGAAAATTCAATATTTTGGGGTCCCAGAAGCAATCTGTACATGCCTACACAGTGCTAGAATATTTTCAAAATATAGGCTAAAAACATGCTAAATATCGACATTTTAGGTGCCAAAAAGTCGATATCTCAAATTCAGTCGCAAAACACCCGAAAATTCGATATTTAGAGGTCCCAGAAGGTATCTGTACATGCTTACTCCGTGTTAGAGTATTTTGAAAATACAGGCCAAAAACATACTGAAAATCGATCTTTTAGGTGCCCAAAAGTCGATATGTGCATGCATCTTCTGTACCCGTTTATATCTCAAATTCAGGCTCAAAACACCCGAAAATACAATATTTTGGGGTCCCAGAAGCAATCTGTACATGCCTACACAGTGCTAGAATATTTTCAAAATATAGGCTAAAAACATGCTATAAATCGACATTTTAGGTGCCAAAAAATCGATATCTCAAATTCAGTCCCAAAACACACGAAAATTCGATATTTAGAGGTCCCAGAAGGTATCTGTACATGCCTACTCCGTGATAGAGTATTTTCAAAATACAGGCCAAAACAAACTGAAAATCGATCTTTTAGGTGCCCAAAAGTCGATATGTGCATGCATCTTCTGTACCCGTTTATATCTCAAATTCTGGCCCTAAACACCCGAAAATTCGATATTTTGGGGTCCCAGAAGCAATCTGTACATGCCTACTCAGTGTTAGAGTATTTTCAAAATTCAGGCCCAAAACATGCTGAAAATCGATATGTTTGGTGCCCAAAGTCAATATGTGCATGTATCTTCTGTACCCGTTTATATCTCAAATTCAGGCTCAAAACACCCGAAAATTCAATATTTTGGGGTCCCAGAAGCAATCTGTACATGCCTACTCAGTGCTAGAATATTTTCAAAATATAGGCTAAAAACATGCTAAAAATCGATCTTTTAGGTGCCAAAAAGTCGATATCTCAAATTCAGTCCCAAAACACCCGAAAATTCGATATTTAGGGGTCCCAGAAGCGATCTGTACATGCCTACTCCGTGTTAGAGTATTTTCAAAATACATGCTCAAAGCATACTGAAAATCGATCTTTTAGGTGCACAAAAGTCGATATGTGCATGCATCTTTAGTACCCGTTTATATCTCAAATTCAGGCTCAAAACACCCGAAAATTCAATATTTTGGGGTCCCAGAAGCAATCTGTACATGCCTACTCAGTGTTAGAGTATTTTCAAAATACAGGCCCAAAACATGCTGAAAATCGATATTTTAGATGCCCAAAGTCAATATGTGCATATATCTTCTGTACCCGTTTATATCTCAAATTCAGGCTCAAAACACCCGAAAATTCAATATTTTGGGGTCCCAGAAGCAATCTGTACATGCCTACACAGTGCTAGAATATTTTCAAAATATAGGCTAAAAACATGCTAAAAATCGATCTTTTAGGTGCCAAAAAGTCGATATCTCAAATTCAGTCCCAAAACACCCGAAAATTCGATATTTAGGGGTCCCAGAAGCGATCTGTACATGCCTACTCCGTGTTAGAGTATTTTCAAAATACATGCTCAAAGCATACTGAAAATCGATCTTTTAGGTGCACAAAAGTCGATATGTGCATGCATCTTTAGTACCCGTTTATATCTCAAATTCAGGCTCAAAACACCCGAAAATTCAATATTTTGGGGTCCCAGAAGCAATCTGTACATGCCTACACAGTGCTAGAATATTTTCAAAATATAGGCTAAAAACATGCTAAAAATCGATCTTTTAGGTGCCAAAAAGTCGATATCTCAAATTCAGTCCCAAAACACCCGAAAATTCGATATTTAGGGGTCCCAGAAGCGATCTGTACATGCCTACTCCGTGTTAGAGTATTTTCAAAATACATGCTCAAAACATACTGAAAATCGATCTTTTAGGTGCACAAAAGTCGATATGTGCATGCATCTTCAGTACCCGTTTATATCTCAAATTCAGGCTCAAAACACCCGAAAATTCAATATTATGGGGTCCCAGAAGCAATCTGTACATGCCTACTCAGTGTTAGAGTATTTTCAATATACAGGCCCAAAACATGCTGAAAATCGATATTTTAGATGCCCAAAGTCAATATGTGCATGTATCTTCTGTACCCGTTTATATCTCAAATTCAGGCTCAAAACACCCGAAAATTCAATATTTTGGGGTCCCAGAAGCAATCTGTACATGCCTACACAGTGCTAGAATATTTTCAAAATAAAGGCTAAAAACATGCTAAAAATCGACATTTTAGGTGTCAAAAAATCGATATCTCAAATTCAGTCCCAAAACACCCGAAAATTCGATATTTAGAGGTCCCAGAAAGTATCTGTACATGCCTACTCCGTGTTAGAGTATTTTGAAAATACAGGCCAAAAACATACTGAAAATCGATCTTTTATGTGCCCAAAAGTCGATATGTGCATGCATCTTCTGTACCTGTTTATATCTCAAATTCTGGCCCTAAACACCCGAAAATTCGATATTTTGGGGTCCCAGAAGCGATCTGTACATGCCTATTCCGTGTTAGAGTATTTTCAAAATTCAGGCCCAAAACATGCTGAAAATCGATCTTTTAGGTGCCCAAAAGTCGATATGTGCATGTATCTTCTGTACCCGTTTATATCTCAAATTCAGGCTCAAAACACCCGAAAATTCAATATTTTGGGGTCCCAGAAGCAATCTGTACAGTGCTAGAATATTTTCAAAATATAGGCTAAAAACATGCTAAAAATCGATCTTGGCACCTAATGCCAAAAAGTCGATATCTCAAATTCAGTCCCAAAACACCCGAAATTTCGATATTTTGGGGTCCCAGAAGCGATCTGTACATGCCTACTCCGTGTTAGAGTATTTTCAAAATACATGCTCAAAACATACTGAAAATCGATCTTTTAGGTGCACAAAAGTCGATATGTGCATGCATCTTCAGTACCCGTTTATATCTCAAATTCAGGCTCAAAACACCCGAAAATTCAATATTTTGGGGTCCCAGAAGCAATCTGTACATGCCTACTCAGTGTTAGAGTATTTTCAATATACAGGCCCAAAACATGCTGAAAATCGATATTTTAGATGCCCAAAGTCAATATGTGCATGTATCTTCTGTACCCGTTTATATCTCAAATTCAGGCTCAAAACTCCCGAAAATTCAATATTTTGGGGTCCCAGAAGCAATCTGTACATGCCTACACAGTGCTAGAATATTTTCAAAATATAGGCTAAAAACATGCTAAAAATCGACATTTTAGGTGTCAAAAAATCGATATCTCAAATTCAGTCCCAAAACACCCGAAAATTCGATATTTAGAGGTCCCAGAAGGTATCTGTACATGCCTACTCCGTGTTAGAGTATTTTGAAAATACAGGCCAAAAACATACTGAAAATCGATCTTTTAGGTGCCCAAAAGTCGATATGTGCATGCATCTTCTGTACCCGTTTATATCTCAAATTCTGGCCCTAAACACCCGAAAATTCGATATTTTGGGGTCCCAGAAGCGATCTGTACATGCCTACTCCGTGTTAGAGTATTTTCAAAATTCAGGCCCAAAACATGCTGAAAATCGATATTTTTGGTGCCCAAAGTCAATATGTGCATGTATCTTCTGTACCCGTTTATATCTCAAATTCAGGCTCAAAACACCCGAAAATTCAATATTCTGGGGTCCCAGAAGCAATCTGTACATGCCTACTCAGTGCTAGAATATTTTCAAAATATAGGCCCAAAACATGCTAAAAATCGACATTTTAGGTGCCAAAAAATCGATATCTCAAATTCAGTCCCAAAACACCCGAAAATTCGATATTTAGAGGTCCCAGAAGGTATCTATCTGTACATGCCTACTCAGTGATAGAGTATTTTCAAAATACAGGCCAAAACATACTAAAAATCGATCTTTTAGGTGCCCAAAAGTCGATATGTGCATTCATCTTCTGTACCCGTTTATATCTCAAATTCAGGCTCAAAACACCCGCAAATTCAATATTTTGGGGTCCCAGAAGCAATCTGTACAGTGCTAGAATATTTTCAAAATATAGGCTAAAAACATGCTAAAAATCGACATTTTAGGTGCCAAAAAATCGATATCTCAAATTCAGTCCCAAAACACCCGAAAACTTGATATTTAGGGGTCCCAGAAGCGATCTGTACATGCCTACTCCGTGTTAGAGTATTTTCAAAATACATGCTCAAAACATACTGAAAATCGATCTTTTAGGTGCACAAAAGTCGATATGTGCATGCATCTTCAGTACCCGTTTATATCTCAAATTCAGGCTCAAAACACCCGAAAATTCAATATTATGGGGTCCCAGAAGCAATCTGTACATGCCTACTCAGTGTTAGAGTATTTTCAATATACAGGCCCAAAACATGCTGAAAATCGATATTTTAGATGCCCAAAGTCAATATGTGCATGTATCTTCTGTACCCGTTTATATCTCAAATTCAGGCTCAAAACACCCGAAAATTCAATATTTTGGGGTCCCAGAAGCAATCTGTACATGCCTACACAGTGCTAGAATATTTTCAAAATAAAGGCTAAAAACATGCTAAAAATCGACATTTTAGGTGTCAAAAAATCGATATCTCAAATTCAGTCCCAAAACACCCGAAAATTCGATATTTAGAGGTCCCAGAAAGTATCTGTACATGCCTACTCCGTGTTAGAGTATTTTGAAAATACAGGCCAAAAACATACTGAAAATCTATCTTTTAGGTGCCCAAAAGTCGATATGTGCATGCATCTTCTGTACCTGTTTATATCTCAAATTCTGGCCCTAAACACCCGAAAATTCGATATTTTGGGGTCCCAGAAGCGATCTGTACATGCCTACTCCGTGTTAGAGTATTTTCAAAATTCAGGCCCAAAACATGCTGAAAATCGATATTTTTGGTGCCCAAAGTCAATATGTGCATGTATCTTCTGTACCCGTTTATATCTCAAATTCAGGCTCAAAACACCCGAAAATTCAATATTTTGGGGTCCCAGAAGCAATCTGTACATGCCTACTCAGTGCTAGAATATTTTCAAAATATAGGCTAAAAACATGCTAAAAATCGATCTTTTAGGTGCCAAAAAGTCGATATCTCAAATTCAGTCCCAAAACACCCGAAAATTCGATATTTAGGGGTCCCAGAAGCGATCTGTACATGCCTACTCCTTGTTAGAGTATTTTCAAAATACATGCTCAAAACATACTGAAAATCGATCTTTTAGGTGCCCAAAAGTCGATATGTGCATTCATCTTCTGTACCCGTTTATATCTGAAATTCTGGCCCTAAACACCCGAAAATTCGATATTTTGGGGTCCCAGAAGCGATCTGTACATGCCTACTCCGTGTTAGAGTATTTTCAAAATTCAGGCCCAAAACATGCTGAAAATCGATATTTTTGGTGCCCAAAGTCAATATGTGCATGTATCTTCTGTACCCGTTTATATCTCAAATTCAGGCTCAAAACACCCGAAAATTCAATATTTTGGGGTCCCAGAAGCAATCTGTACAGTGCTAGAATATTTTCAAAATATAGGCTAAAAACATGCTAAAAATCGATCTTGGCACCTAATGCCAAAAAGTCGATATCTCAAATTCAGTCCCAAAACACCCGAAATTTCGATATTTTGGGGTCCCAGAAGCGATCTGTACATGCCTACTCCGTGTTAGAGTATTTTCAAAATACATGCTCAAAACATACTGAAAATCGATCTTTTAGGTGCACAAAAGTCGATATGTGCATGCATCTTCAGTACCCGTTTATATCTCAAATTCAGGCTCAAAACACCCGAAAATTCAATATTTTGGGGTCCCAGAAGCAATCTGTACATGCCTACTCAGTGTTAGAGTATTTTCAATATACAGGCCCAAAACATGCTGAAAATCGATATTTTAGATGCCCAAAGTCAATATGTGCATGTATCTTCTGTACCCGTTTATATCTCAAATTCAGGCTCAAAACTCCCGAAAATTCAATATTTTGGGGTCCCAGAAGCAATCTGTACATGCCTACACAGTGCTAGAATATTTTCAAAATATAGGCTAAAAACATGCTAAAAATCGACATTTTAGGTGTCAAAAAATCGATATCTCAAATTCAGTCCCAAAACACCCGAAAATTCGATATTTAGAGGTCCCAGAAGGTATCTGTACATGCCTACTCCGTGTTAGAGTATTTTGAAAATACAGGCCAAAAACATACTGAAAATCGATCTTTTAGGTGCCCAAAAGTCGATATGTGCATGCATCTTCTGTACCTGTTTATATCTCAAATTCTGGCCCTAAACACCCGAAAATTCGATATTTTGGGGTCCCAGAAGCGATCTGTACATGCCTATTCCGTGTTAGAGTATTTTCAAAATTCAGGCCCAAAACATGCTGAAAATCGATCTTTTAGGTGCCCAAAAGTCGATATGTGCATGTATCTTCTGTACCCGTTTATATCTCAAATTCAGGCTCAAAACACCCGAAAATTCAATATTTTGGGGTCCCAGAAGCAATCTGTACAGTGCTAGAATATTTTCAAAATATAGGCTAAAAACATGCTAAAAATCGATCTTGGCACCTAATGCCAAAAAGTCGATATCTCAAATTCAGTCCCAAAACACCCGAAATTTCGATATTTTGGGGTCCCAGAAGCGATCTGTACATGCCTACTCCGTGTTAGAGTATTTTCAAAATACATGCTCAAAACATACTGAAAATCGATCTTTTAGGTGCACAAAAGTCGATATGTGCATGCATCTTCAGTACCCGTTTATATCTCAAATTCAGGCTCAAAACACCCGAAAATTCAATATTTTGGGGTCCCAGAAGCAATCTGTACATGCCTACTCAGTGTTAGAGTATTTTCAATATACAGGCCCAAAACATGCTGAAAATCGATATTTTAGATGCCCAAAGTCAATATGTGCATGTATCTTCTGTACCCGTTTATATCTCAAATTCAGGCTCAAAACTCCCGAAAATTCAATATTTTGGGGTCCCAGAAGCAATCTGTACATGCCTACACAGTGCTAGAATATTTTCAAAATATAGGCTAAAAACATGCTAAAAATCGACATTTTAGGTGTCAAAAAATCGATATCTCAAATTCAGTCCCAAAACACCCGAAAATTCGATATTTAGAGGTCCCAGAAGGTATCTGTACATGCCTACTCCGTGTTAGAGTATTTTGAAAATACAGGCCAAAAACATACTGAAAATCGATCTTTTAGGTGCCCAAAAGTCGATATGTGCATGCATCTTCTGTACCCGTTTATATCTCAAATTCTGGCCCTAAACACCCGAAAATTCGATATTTTGGGGTCCCAGAAGCGATCTGTACATGCCTACTCCGTGTTAGAGTATTTTCAAAATTCAGGCCCAAAACATGCTGAAAATCGATATTTTTGGTGCCCAAAGTCAATATGTGCATGTATCTTCTGTACCCGTTTATATCTCAAATTCAGGCTCAAAACACCCGAAAATTCAATATTCTGGGGTCCCAGAAGCAATCTGTACATGCCTACTCAGTGCTAGAATATTTTCAAAATATAGGCCCAAAACATGCTAAAAATCGACATTTTAGGTGCCAAAAAATCGATATCTCAAATTCAGTCCCAAAACACCCGAAAATTCGATATTTAGAGGTCCCAGAAGGTATCTATCTGTACATGCCTACTCAGTGATAGAGTATTTTCAAAATACAGGCCAAAACATACTAAAAATCGATCTTTTAGGTGCCCAAAAGTCGATATGTGCATTCATCTTCTGTACCCGTTTATATCTCAAATTCAGGCTCAAAACACCCGCAAATTCAATATTTTGGGGTCCCAGAAGCAATCTGTACAGTGCTAGAATATTTTCAAAATATAGGCTAAAAACATGCTAAAAATCGACATTTTAGGTGCCAAAAAATCGATATCTCAAATTCAGTCCCAAAACACCCGAAAACTTGATATTTAGGGGTCCCAGAAGCGATCTGTACATGCCTACTCCGTGTTAGAGTATTTTCAAAATACATGCTCAAAACATACTGAAAATCGATCTTTTAGGTGCACAAAAGTCGATATGTGCATGCATCTTCAGTACCCGTTTATATCTCAAATTCAGGCTCAAAACACCCGAAAATTCAATATTATGGGGTCCCAGAAGCAATCTGTACATGCCTACTCAGTGTTAGAGTATTTTCAATATACAGGCCCAAAACATGCTGAAAATCGATATTTTAGATGCCCAAAGTCAATATGTGCATGTATCTTCTGTACCCGTTTATATCTCAAATTCAGGCTCAAAACACCCGAAAATTCAATATTTTGGGGTCCCAGAAGCAATCTGTACATGCCTACACAGTGCTAGAATATTTTCAAAATAAAGGCTAAAAACATGCTAAAAATCGACATTTTAGGTGTCAAAAAATCGATATCTCAAATTCAGTCCCAAAACACCCGAAAATTCGATATTTAGAGGTCCCAGAAAGTATCTGTACATGCCTACTCCGTGTTAGAGTATTTTGAAAATACAGGCCAAAAACATACTGAAAATCTATCTTTTAGGTGCCCAAAAGTCGATATGTGCATGCATCTTCTGTACCTGTTTATATCTCAAATTCTGGCCCTAAACACCCGAAAATTCGATATTTTGGGGTCCCAGAAGCGATCTGTACATGCCTACTCCGTGTTAGAGTATTTTCAAAATTCAGGCCCAAAACATGCTGAAAATCGATATTTTTGGTGCCCAAAGTCAATATGTGCATGTATCTTCTGTACCCGTTTATATCTCAAATTCAGGCTCAAAACACCCGAAAATTCAATATTTTGGGGTCCCAGAAGCAATCTGTACAGTGCTAGAATATTTTCAAAATATAGGCTAAAAACATGCTAAAAATCGATCTTGGCACCTAATGCCAAAAAGTCGATATCTCAAATTCAGTCCCAAAACACCCGAAATTTCGATATTTTGGGGTCCCAGAAGCGATCTGTACATGCCTACTCCGTGTTAGAGTATTTTCAAAATACATGCTCAAAACATACTGAAAATCGATCTTTTAGGTGCACAAAAGTCGATATGTGCATGCATCTTCAGTACCCGTTTATATCTCAAATTCAGGCTCAAAACACCCGAAAATTCAATATTTTGGGGTCCCAGAAGCAATCTGTACATGCCTACTCAGTGTTAGAGTATTTTCAATATACAGGCCCAAAACATGCTGAAAATCGATATTTTAGATGCCCAAAGTCAATATGTGCATGTATCTTCTGTACCCGTTTATATCTCAAATTCAGGCTCAAAACTCCCGAAAATTCAATATTTTGGGGTCCCAGAAGCAATCTGTACATGCCTACACAGTGCTAGAATATTTTCAAAATATAGGCTAAAAACATGCTAAAAATCGACATTTTAGGTGTCAAAAAATCGATATCTCAAATTCAGTCCCAAAACACCCGAAAATTCGATATTTAGAGGTCCCAGAAGGTATCTGTACATGCCTACTCCGTGTTAGAGTATTTTGAAAATACAGGCCAAAAACATACTGAAAATCGATCTTTTAGGTGCCCAAAAGTCGATATGTGCATGCATCTTCTGTACCCGTTTATATCTCAAATTCTGGCCCTAAACACCCGAAAATTCGATATTTTGGGGTCCCAGAAGCGATCTGTACATGCCTACTCCGTGTTAGAGTATTTTCAAAATTCAGGCCCAAAACATGCTGAAAATCGATATTTTTGGTGCCCAAAGTCAATATGTGCATGTATCTTCTGTACCCGTTTATATCTCAAATTCAGGCTCAAAACACCCGAAAATTCAATATTCTGGGGTCCCAGAAGCAATCTGTACATGCCTACTCAGTGCTAGAATATTTTCAAAATATAGGCCCAAAACATGCTAAAAAACGACATTTTAGGTGCCAAAAAATCGATATCTCAAATTCAGTCCCAAAACACCCGAAAATTCGATATTTAGAGGTCCCAGAAGGTATCTATCTGTACATGCCTACTCAGTGATAGAGCATTTTCAAAATACAGGCCAAAACATACTAAAAATCGATCTTTTAGGTGCCCAAAAGTCGATATGTGCATGCATCTTCTGTACCCGTTTATATCTCAAATTCTGGCCCTAAACACCCGAAAATTCGATATTTTGGGGTCCCAGAAGCGATCTGTACATGCCTACTCCTTGTTAGAGTTTTTTCAAAATTCAGGCCCAAAACATGCTGAAAATCGATATTTTTGGTGCACAAAGTCAATATGTGCATGTATCTTCTGTAACCGTTTATATCTCAAATTCAGGCTCAAAGCACCCGAAAATTCAATATTTTGGGGTCCCAGAAGCAATCTGTACATGCCTACTCAGTGCTAGAATATTTTCAAAATATAGGCTAAAAACATGCTAAAAATCGATCTTTTATGTGCCAAAAAGTCGATATCTCAAATTCAGTCCCAAAACACCCGAAAATTCGATATTTAGGGGTCCCAGAAGCGATCTGTACATGCCTACTCCGTGTTAGAGTATTTTCAAAATACATGCTCAAAACATACTGAAAATCGATCTTTTAGGTGCACAAAAGTCGATATGTGCATGCATCTTCAGTACCCGTTTATATCTCAAATTCAGGCTCAAAACACCCGAAAATTCAATATTTTGGGGTCCCAGAAGCAATCTGTACATGCCTACTCAGTGTTAGAGTATTTTCAAAATACAGGCCCAAAACATGCTGAAAATCGATATTTTAGATGCCCAAAGTCAATATGTGCATGTATCTTCTGTACCCGTTTATATCTCAAATTCAGGCTCAAAACACCCGAAAATTCAATATTTTGGGGTCCCAGAAGCAATCTGTACATGCCTACACAGTGCTAGAATATTTTCAAAATATAGGCTGAAAACATGCTAAAAATCGACATTTTAGGTGCCAAAAAATCGATATCTCAAATTCAGTCCCAAAACACCCGAAAATTCGATATTTAGAGGTCCCAGAAGGTATCTGTACATGCCTACTCCGTGTTAGAGTATTTTCAAAATACAGGCTAAAAACATACTGAAAATCGATCTTTTAGGTGCCCAAAAGTCGATATGTGCATGCATCTTCTGTACCCGTTTATATCTCAAATTCTGGCCCTAAACACCCGAAAATTCGATATTTTGGGGTCCTAGAAGCGATCTGTACTAGGCATCATGCCTACTCCGTGTTAGAGTATTTTCAAAATTCAGGCTTAAAACATGCTGAAAATCGATATTTTTGGTGCCCAAAGTCAATATGTGCATGTATCTTCTGTACCCGTTTATATCTCAAATTCAGGCTCAAAACACCCGAAAATTCAATATTTTGGGGTCCCAGAAGCAATCTGTACATGCCTACTCAGTGCTAGAATATTTTCAAAATATAGGCTAAAAACATGCTAAAAATCGATCTTTTAGGTGCCAAAAAGTCGATATCTCAAATTCAGTCCCAAAACACCCGAAAATTCGATATTTAGGGGTCCCAGAAGCGATCTGTACATGCCTACTCCGTGTTAGAGTATTTTCAAAATACATGCTCAAAACATACTGAAAATCGATCTTTTAGGTGCACAAAAGTCGATATGTGCATGCATCATCAGTACCCGTTTATATCTCAAATTCAGGCTCAAAACACCCGAAAATTCAATATTTTGGGGTCCCAGAAGCAATCTGTACATGCCTACTCAGTGTTAGAGTATTTTCAAAATACAGGCCCAAAACATGCTGAAAATCGATATTTTAGATGCCCAAAGTCAATATGTGCATGTATCTTCTGTACCCGTTTATATCTCAAATTCAGGCTCAAAACACGAGAAAAATTCAATATTTTGGGGTCCCAGAAGCAATCTGTACATGCCTACACAGTGCTAGAATATTTTCAAAATAAAGGCTAAAAACATGCTAAAAATCGACATTTTAGGTGTCAAAAAATCGATATCTCAAATTCAGTCCCAAAACACCCGAAAATTCGATATTTAGAGGTCCCAGAAGGTATCTGTACATGCCTACTCTGTGTTAGAGTATTTTCAAAATACAGGCCAAAAACATACTGATAATCGATCTTTTAGGTGCCCAAAAGTCGATATGTGCATGCATCTTCTGTACCCGTTTATATCTCAAATTCTGGCCCTAAACACCCGAAAATTCGATATTTTGGGGTCCCAGAAGCGATCTGTACATGCCTACTCCGTGTTAGAGTATTTTTAAAATTTAGGCCCAAAACATGCTGAAAATCGATATTTTTGGTGCCCAAAGTCAATATGTGCATGTATCTTCTGTACCCGTTTATATCTCAAATTCAGGCTCAAAACTCCCGAAAATTCAATATTTTGGGGTCCCAGAAGCAATCTGTACATGCCTACTCAGTGCTAGAATATTTTCAAAATATAGGCTAAAAACATGCTAAAAATCGATCTTTTAGGTGCCAAAAAGTCGATATCTCAAATTCAGTCCCAAAACACCCGAAAATTCGATATTTAGGGGTCCCAGAAGCGATCTGTACATGCCTACTCCGTGTTAGAGTATTTTCAAAATACATGCTCAAAACATACTGAAAATCGATCTTTTAGGTGCCCAAAAGTCGATATGTGCATGCATCTTCTATACCCGTTTATATCTCAAATTCAGGCTCAAAACACCCGAAAATTCAATATTTTGGGGTCCCAGAAGCAATCTGTACATGCCTACTCAGTGTTAGAGTATTTTCAAAATACAGGCCCAAAACATGCTGAAAATCGATATTTTAGATGCCCAAGGTCAATATGTGCATGTATCTTCTGTACCCGTTTATATCTCAAATTCAGGCTCAAAACTCCCGAAAATTCAATATTTTGGGGTCCCAGAAGCAATCTGTACATGCCTACACAGTGCTAGAATATTTTCAAAATATAGGCTAAAAACATGCTAAAAATCGACATTTTAGGTGTCAAAAAATCGATATCTCAAATTCAGTCCCAAAACACCCGAAAATTCGATATTTAGAGGTCCCAGAAGGTATCTGTACATGCCTACTCCGTGTTAGAGTATTTTGAAAATAAAGGCCAAAAACATACTGAAAATCGATCTTTTAGGTGCACAAAAGTCGATATGTGCATGCATCTTCAGTACCCGTTTATATCTCAAATTCAGGCTCAAAACACCCGAAAATTCAATATTTTGGGGTCCCAGAAGCAATCTGTACATGCCTACTCAGTGTTAGAGTATTTTCAAAATACAGGCCCAAAACATGCTGAAAATCGATATTTTAGATGCCCAAAGTCAATATGTGCATGTATCTTCTGTACCCGTTTATATCTCAAATTCAGGCTCAAAACACCCGAAAATTCAATATTTTGGGGTCCCAGAAGCAATCTGTACATGCCTACACAGTGCTAGAATATTTTCAAAATATAGGCTAAAAACATGCTAAAAATCGACATTTTAGGTGCCAAAAAATCGATATCTCAAATTCAGTCCCAAAACACCCGAAAATTCGATATTTAGAGGTCCCAGAAGGTATCTGTACATGCCTACTCCGTGTTAGAGTATTTTCAAAATACAGGCTAAAAACATACTGAAAATCGATCTTTTAGGTGCCCAAAAGTCGATATGTGCATGCATCTTCTGTACCCGTTTATATCTCAAATTCTGGCCCTAAACACCCGAAAATTCGATATTTTGGGGTCCTAGAAGCGATCTGTACTAGGCATCATGCCTACTCCGTGTTAGAGTATTTTCAAAATTCTTGCCCAAAACATGCTGAAAATCGATATTTTTGGTGCCCAAAGTCAATATGTGCATGTATCTTCTGTACCCGTTTATATCTCAAATTCAGGCTCAAAACACCCGAAAATTCAATATTTTGGGGTCCCAGAAGCAATCTGTACATGCCTACTCAGTGCTAGAATATTTTCAAAATATAGGCTAAAAACATGCTAAAAATCGATCTTTTAGGTGCCAAAAAGTCGATATCTCAAATTCAGTCCCAAAACACCCGAAAATTCGATATTTAGGGGTCCCAAAAGCGATCTGTACATGCCTACTCCGTGTTAGAGTATTTTCAAAATACATGCTCAAAACATACTGAAAATCGATCTTTTAGGTGCACAAAAGTCGATATGTGCATGCATCATCAGTACCCGTTTATATCTCAAATTCAGGCTCAAAACACCCGAAAATTCAATATTTTGGGGTCCCAGAAGCAATCTGTACATGCCTACTCAGTGTTAGAGTATTTTCAAAATACAGGCCCAAAACATGCTGAAAATCGTTATTTTAGATGCCCAAAGTCAATATGTGCATGTATCTTCTGTACCCGTTTATATCTCAAATTCAGGCTCAAAACACCCGAAAATTCAATATTTTGGGGTCCCAGAAGCAATCTGTACATGCCTACACAGTGCTAGAATATTTTCAAAATAAAGGCTAAAAACATGCTAAAAATCGACATTTTAGGTGTCAAAAAATCGATATCTCAAATTCAGTCCCAAAACACCCGAAAATTCGATATTTAGAGGTCCAAGAAGGTATCTGTACATGCCTACTCCGTGTTAGAGTATTTTCAAAATACAGGCCAAAAACATACTGATAATCGATCTTTTAGGTGCCCAAAAGTCGATATGTGCATGCATCTTCTGTACCCGTTTATATCTCAAATTCTGGCCCTAAACACCCGAAAATTCGATATTTTGGGGTCCCAGAAGCGATCTGTACATGCCTACTCCGTGTTAGAGTATTTTTAAAATTTAGGCCCAAAACATGCTGAAAATCGATATTTTTGGTGCCCAAAGTCAATATGTGCATGTATCTTCTGTACCCGTTTATATCTCAAATTCAGGCTCAAAACTCCCGAAAATTCAATATTTTGGGGTCCCAGAAGCAATCTGTACATGCCTACTCAGTGCTAGAATATTTTCAAAATATAGGCTAAAAACATGCTAAAAATCGATCTTTTAGGTGCCAAAAAGTCGATATCTCAAATTCAGTCCCAAAACACCCGAAAATTCGATATTTAGGGGTCCCAGAAGCGATCTGTACATGCCTACTCCGTGTTAGAGTATTTTCAAAATACATGCTCAAAACATACTGAAAATCGATCTTTTAGGTGCCCAAAAGTCGATATGTGCATGCATCTTCTATACCCGTTTATATCTCAAATTCTGGCCCTAAACACCCGAAAATTCGATATTTTGGGGTCCCAGAAGCGATCTGTACATGCCTACTCCGTGTTAGAGTATTTTCAAAATTCAGGCCCAAAACATGCTGAAAATCGATATTTTTGGTGCCCAAAGTCAATATGTGCATGTATCTTCTGTACCCGTTTATATCTCAAATTCAGGCTCAAAACACCCGAAAATTCAATATTTTGGGGTCCCAGAAGCAATCTGTACAGTGCTAGAATATTTTCAAAATATAGGCTAAAAACATGCTAAAAATCGATCTTGGCACCTAATGCAAAAAAGTCGATATCTCAAATTCAGTCCCAAAACACCCGAAAATTCGATATTTTGGGGTCCCAGAAGCGATCTGTACATGCCTACTCCGTGTTAGAGTATTTTCAAAATACATGCTCAAAACATACTGAAAATCGATCTTTTAGGTGCACAAAAGTCGATATGTGCATGCATCTTCAGTACCCGTTTATATCTCAAATTCAGGCTCAAAACACCCGAAAATTCAATATTTTGGGGTCCCAGAAGCAATCTGTACATGCCTACTCAGTGTTAGAGTATTTTCAAAATACAGGCCCAAAACATGCTGAAAATCGATATTTTAGATGCCCAAAGTCAATATGTGCATGTATCTTCTGTACCCGTTTATATCTCAAATTCAGGCTCAAAACTCCCGAAAATTCAATATTTTGGGGTCCCAGAAGCAATCTGTACATGCCTACACAGTGCTAGAATATTTTCAAAATATAGGCTAAAAACATGCTAAAAATCGACATTTTAGGTGTCAAAAAATCGATATCTCAAATTCAGTCCCAAAACACCCGAAAATTCGATATTTAGAGGTCCCAGAAGGTATCTGTACATGCCTACTCCGTGTTAGAGTATTTTGAAAATAAAGGCCAAAAACATACTGAAAATCGATCTTTTAGGTGCCCAAAAGTCGATATGTGCATGCATCTTCTGTACCCGTTTATATCTCAAATTCTGGCCCTAAACACCCGAAAATTCGATATTTTGGGGTCCCAGAAGCGATCTGTACATGCCTACTCCGTGTTAGAGTATTTTCAAAATTCAGGCCCAAAACATGCTGAAAATCGATATTTTTGGTGCCCAAAGTCAATATGTGCATGTATCTTCTGTACCCGTTTATATCTCAAATTCAGGCTCAAAACACCCGAAAATTCAATATTCTGGGGTCCCAGAAGCAATCTGTACATGCCTACTCAGTGCTAGAATATTTTCAAAATATAGGCTAAAAACATGCTAAAAATCGATCTTTTAGGTGCCAAAAAGTCGATATCTCAAATTCAGTCCCAAAACACCCGAAAATTCGATATTTAGGGGTCCCAGAAGCGATCTGTACATGCCTACTCCGTGTTAGAGTATTTTCAAAATACAGGCCCAAAACATGCTGAAAATCGATATTTTAGATGCCAAAAGTCAATATGTGCATGTATCTTCTGTACCCGTTTATATCTCAAATTCAGGCTCAAAACACCCGAAAATTCAATATTTTGGGGTCCCAGAAGCAATCTGTACATGCCTACACAGTGCTAGAATATTTTCAAAATATAGGCCCAAAACATGCTAAAAATCGACATTTTAGGTGCAAAAAAATCGATATCTCAAATTCAGTCCCAAAACACCCGAAAATTCGATATTTAGAGGTCCCAGAAGGTATCTATCTGTACATGCCTACTCCGTGTTAGAGTATTTTCAAAATACAGGCTAAAACATACTAAAAATCGATCTTTTATGTGCCCAAAAGTCGATATGTGCATGCATCTTCTGTACCCGTTTATATCTCAAATTCTGGCCCTAAACACCCGAAAATTCGATATTTTGGGGTCCTAGAAGCGATCTGTACTAGGCATCATGCCTACTCCGTGTTAGAGTATTTTCAAAATTCAGGCCCAAAACATGCTGAAAATCGATATTTTTGGTGCCCAAAGTCAATATGTGCATGTATCTTCTGTACCCGTTTATATCTCAAATTCAGGCTCAAAACTCCCGAAAATTCAATATTTTGGGGTCCCAGAAGCAATCTGTACATGCCTACTCAGTGCTAGAATATTTTCAAAATATAGGCTAAAAACATGCTAAAAATCGATCTTTTAGGTGCCAAAAAGTCGATATCTCAAATTCAGTCCCAAAACACCCGAAAATTCGATATTTAGGGGTCCCAGAAGCGATCTGTACATGCCTACTCCGTGTTAGAGTATTTTCAAAATACATGCTCAAAACATACTGAAAATCGATCTTTTAGGTGCACAAAAGTCGATATGTGCATGCATCATCAGTACCCGTTTATATCTCAAATTCAGGCTCAAAACACCCGAAAATTCAATATTTTGGGGTCCCAGAAGCAATCTGTACATGCCTACTCAGTGTTAGAGTATTTTCAAAATACAGGCCAAAAACATACTGATAATCGATCTTTTAGGTGCCCAAAAGTCGATATGTGCATGCATCTTCTGTACCCGTTTATATCTCAAATTCTGGCCTTAAACACCCGAAAATTCGATATTTTGGGGTCCCAGAAGCGATCTGTACATGCCTACTCCGTGTTAGAGTATTTTTAAAATTTAGGCCCAAAACATGCTGAAAATCGATATTTTTGGTGCCCAAAGTCAATATGTGCATGTATCTTCTGTACCCGTTTATATCTCAAATTCAGGCTCAAAACACCCGAAAATTCATTATTTTGGGGTCCCAGAAGCAATCTGTACATGCCTACTCAGTGCTAGAATATTTTCAAAATATAGGCTAAAAACATGCTAAAAATCGATCTTTTAGGTGCCAAAAAGTCGATATCTCAAATTCAGTCCCAAAACACCCGAAAATTCGATATTTAGGGGTCCCAGAAGCGATCTGTACATGCCTACTCCGTGTTAGAGTATTTTCAAAATACATGCTCAAAACATACTGAAAATCGATCTTTTAGGTGCCCAAAAGTCGATATGTGCATGCATCTTCTATACCCGTTTATATCTCAAATTCTGGCCCTAAACACCCGAAAATTCAATATTTCGGGGTCCCAGAAGCGATCTGTACATGCCTACTCCGTGTTAGAGTATTTTCAAAATACAGGCCCAAAACATGCTGAAAATCGATATTTTAGATGCCCAAAGTCAATATGTGCATGTATCTTCTGTACCCGTTTATATCTCAAATTCAGGCTCAAAACACCCGAAAATTCAATATTTTGGGGTCCCAGAAGCAATCTGTACATGCCTACTCAGTGCTAGAATATTTTCAAAATATAGGCTAAAAACATGCTAAAAATCGATCTTTTAGGTGCCAAAAAGTCGATATCTCAAATTCAGTCCCAAAACACCCGAAAATTCGATATTTAGGGGTCCCAGAAGCGATCTGTACATGCCTACTCCGTGTTAGAGTATTTTCAAAATACAGGCCCAAAACATGCTGAAAATCGATATTTTAGATGCCTAAAGTCAATATGTGCATGTATCTTCTGTACCCGTTTATATCTCAAATTCAGGCTCAAAACACCCGAAAATTCAATATTTTGGGGTCCCAGAAGCAATCTGTACATGCCTACACAGTGCTAGAATATTTTCAAAATATAGGCTAAAAACATGCTAAAAATCGACATTTTAGGTGCCAAAAAATCGATATCTCAAATTCAGTCCCAAAACACCCGAAAATTCGATATTTAGAGGTCCCAGAAGGTATCTGTACATGCCTACTCCGTGTTAGAGTATTTTCAAAATACAGGCCAAAAACATACTGAAAATCGATCTTTTAGGTGCCCAAAAGTCGATATGTGCATGCATCTTCTGTACCCGTTTATATCTCAAATTCTGGCCCTAAACACCCGAAAATTCGATATTTTGGGGTCCCAGAAGCGATCTGTACATGCCTACTCCGTGTTAGAGTATTTTCAAAATTCAGGCTCAAAACATGCTGAAAATCGATATTTTTGGTGCCCAAAGTCAATATGTGCATGTATCTTCTGAACCCGTTTATATCTCTAATTCAGGCTCAAAACACCCGAAAATTCAATATTTTGGGGTCCCAGAAGCAATCTGTACATGCCTACTCAGTGCTAGAATATTTTCAAAATATAGGCTAAAAACATGCTAAAAATCGATCTTTTAGGTGCCAAAAAGTCGATATCTCAAATTCAGTCCCAAAACACCCGAAAATTCGATATTTAGGGGTCCCAGAAGCGATCTGTACATGCCTACTCCGTGTTAGAGTATTTTCAAAATACATGCTCAAAACATACTGAAAATCGATCTTTTAGGTGCACAAAAGTCGATATGTGCATGCATCTTCAGTACCCGTTTATATCTCAAATTCAGGCTCAAAACACCCGAAATTTCAATATTTTGGGGTCCCAGAAGCAATCTGTACATGCCTACTCAGTGTTAGAGTATTTTCAAAATACAGGCCCAAAACATGCTGAAAATCGATATTTTAGATGCCCAAAGTCAATATGTGCATGTATCTTCTGTACCCGTTTATATCTCAAATTCAGGCTCAAAACACCCGAAAATTCAATATTTTGGGGTCCCAGAAGCAATCTGTACATGCCTACACAGTGCTAGAATATTTTCAAAATATAGGCTAAAAACATGCTAAAAATCGACATTTTAGGTGCCAAAAAATCGATATCTCAAATTCAGTCCCAAAACACTCGAAAATTCGATATTTAGAGGTCCCAGATGGTATCTGTACATGCCTACTCCGTGTTAGAGTATTTTCAAAATACAGGCTAAAAACATACTGAAAATCGATCTTTTAGGTGCCCAAAAGTCGATATGTGCATGCATCTTCTGTACCCGTTTATATCTCAAATTCTGGCCCTAAACACCCGAAAATTCGAAATTTTGGGGTCCCAGAAGCGATCTGTACTAGGCATCATGCCTACTCCGTGTTAGAGTATTTTCAAAATTCAGGCCCAAAACATGCTGAAAATCGATATTTTTGGTGCCCAAAGTCAATATGTGCATGTATCTTCTGTACCCGTTTATATCTCAAATTCAGGCTCAAAACACCCGAAAATTCAATAATTTGGGGTCCCAGAAGCAATCTGTACATGCCTACTCAGTGCTAGAATATTTTCAAAATATAGTCTAAAAACATGCTAAAAATCGATCTTTTAGGTGCCAAAAAGTCGATATCTCAAATTCAGTCCCAAAACACCCGAAAATTCGATATTTAGGGGTCCCAGAAGCGATCTGTATATGCCTACTCCGTGTTAGAGTATTTTCAAAATACATGCTCAAAACATACTGAAAATCGATCTTTTAGGTGCACAAAAGTCGATATGTGCATGCATCTTCAGTACCCGTTTATATCTCAAATTCAGGCTCAAAACACCCGAAAATTCAATATTTTGGGGTCCCAGAAGCGATCTGTATATGCCTACTCAGTGTTAGAGTATTTTCAAAATACAGGCCCAAAACATGCTGAAAATCGATATTTTAGATGCCCAAAGTCAATATGTGCATGTATCTTCTGTACCCGTTTATATCTCAAATTCAGGCTCAAAACACCCGAAAATTCAATATTTTGGGGTCCCAGAAGCAATCTGTACAGAGCTAGAATATTTTCAAAATATAGGCTAAAAACATGCTAAAAATCGACATTTTAGGTGCCAAAAAATCGATATCTCAAATTCAGTCCCAAAACACCCGAAAATTCGATATTTAGAGGTCCCAGAAGGTATCTGTACATGCCTACTCCGTGTTAGAGTATTTTCAAAATACAGGCCAAAAACATACTGAAAATCGATGTTTTAGGTGCCCAAAAGTCGATATGTGCATGCATCTTCTGTACCCGTTTATATCTCAAATTCTGGCCCTAAACACCCGAAAATTCGATATTTTGGGGTCCCAGAAGCGATCTGTACATGCCTACTCCGTGTTAGAGTATTTTCAAAATTCAGGCCCAAAACATGCTGAAAATCGATATTTTTGGTGCCCAAAGTCAATATGTGCATGTATCTTCTGTACCCGTTTATATCTCAAATTCAGGCTCAAAACACCCGAAAATTCAATATTTTGGGGTCCCAGAAGCAATCTGTACATGCCTACTCAGTGCTAGAATATTTTCAAAATATAGGCTAAAAACATGCTAAAAATCGATCTTTTAGGTGCCAAAAAGTCGATATCTCAAATTCAGTCCCAAAACACCCGAAAATTCGATATTTAGGGGTCCCAGAAGCGATCTGTACATGCCTACTCCGTGTTAGAGTATTTTCAAAATACATCCTCAAAACATACTGAAAATCGATCTTTTAGGTGCACAAAAGTCGATATGTGCATGCATCTTCTGTACCCGTTTATATCTCAAATTCTGGCCCTAAACACCCGAAAATTCGATATTTTGGGGTCCCAGAAGCGATCTGTACTAGGCATCATGCCTACTCCGTGTTAGAGTATTTTCAAAATTCAGGCCCAAAACATGCTGAAAATCGATATTTTTGGTGCCCAAAGTCAATATGTGCATGTATCTTCTGTACCCGTTTATATCTCAAATTCAGGCTCAAAACACCCGAAAATTCAATAATTTGGGGTCCCAGAAGCAATCTGTACATGCCTACTCAGTGCTAAAATATTTTCAAAATATAGGCTAAAAACATGCTAAAAATCGATCTTTTAGGTGCCAAAAAGTCGATATCTCAAATTCAGTCCCAAAACACCCGAAAATTCGATATTTAGGGGTCCCAAAAGCGATCTGTACATGCCTACTCCGTGTTAGAGTATTTTCAAAATTCAGGCCCAAAACATGCTGAAAATCGATATTTTTGGTGCCCAAAGTCAATATGTGCATGTATCTTCTGTACCCGTTTATATCTCAAATTCAGGCTCAAAACACCCGAAAATTCAATATTTTGGGGTCCCAGAAGCAATCTGTACATGCCTACTCAGTGCTAAAATATTTTCAAAATATAGGCTAAAAACATGCTAAAAATCGATCTTTTAGGTGCCAAAAAGTCGATATCTCAAATTCAGTCCCAAAACACCCTAAAATTCGATATTTAGGGGTCCCAGAAGCGATCTGTACATGCCTACTCCGTGTTAGAGTATTTTCAAAATACATGCTCAAAACATACTGAAAATCGATCTTTTAGGTGCACAAAAGTCGATATGTGCATGCATCATCAGTACCCGTTTATATCTCAAATTCAGGCTCAAAACACCCGAAAATTCAATATTTTGGGGTCCCAGAAGCAATCTGTACATGCCTACTCAGTGTTAGAGTATTTTCAAAATACAGGCCCAAAACATGCTGAAAATCGATATTTTAGATGCCCAAAGTCAATATGTGCATGTATCTTCTGTACCCGTTTATATCTCAAATTCAGGCTCAAAACACCCGAAAATTCAATATTTTGGGGTCCCAGAAGCAATCTGTACATGCCTACACAGTGCTAGAATATTTTCAAAATATAGGCTAAAAACATGCTAAAAATCGACATTTTAGGTGCCAAAAAATCGATATCTCGAATTCAGTCACAAAACACCCGAAAATTCGATATTTAGAGGTCCCAGAAGGTATCTGTACATGCCTACTCCGTGTTAGAGTATTTTGAAAATACAGGCCAAAAACATACTGAAAATCGATCTTTTAGGTGCCCAAAAGTCGATATGTGCATGCATCTTCTGTACCCGTTTATATCTCAAATTCTGGCCCTAAACACCCGAAAATTCGATATTTTGGGGTCCCAGAAGCGATCTGTACATGCCTACTCCGTGTTAGAGTTTTTTTAAAATTCAGGCCCAAAACATGCTGAAAATCGATATTTTTGGTGCCCAAAGTCAATATGTGCATGTATCTTCTGTACCCGTTTATATCTCAAATTCAGGCTCAAAACACCCGAAAATTCAATATTTTGGGGTCCCAGAAGCAATCTGTACATGCCTACTCAGTGCTAGAATATTTTCAAAATATAGGCTAAAAACATGCTAAAAATCGATCTTTTAGGTGCCAAAAAGTCGATATCTCAAATTCAGTCCCAAAACACCCGAAAATTCGATATTTAGGGGTTTCAGAAGCGATCTGTACATGCCTACACCGTGTTAGAGTATTTTCAAAATACATGCTCAAAGCATACTGAAAATCGATCTTTTATGTGCACAAAAGTCGATATGTGCATGCATCTTCAGTACCCGTTTATATCTCAAATTCAGGCTCAAAACACCCGAAAATTCAATATTTTGGGGTCCCAGAAGCGATCTGTATATGCCTACTCAGTGTTAGAGTATTTTCAAAATTCAGGCCCAAAACATGCTGAAAATCGATATTTTAGATGCCCAAAGTCAATATGTGCATGTATCTTCTGTACCCGTTTATATCTCCAATTCAGGCTCAAAACACCCGAAAATTCAATATTTTGGGGTCCCAGAAGCAATCTGTACAGAGCTAGAATATTTTCAAAATATAGGCTAAAAACATGCTAAAAATCGACATTTTAGGTGCCAAAAAATCGATATCTCAAATTCAGTCCCAAAACACCCGAAAATTCGATATTTAGAGGTCCCAGAAGGTATCTGTACATGCCTACTCCGTGTTAGAGTATTTTCAAAATACAGGCCAAAAAACATACTGAAAATCGATCTTTTAGGTGCCCAAAAGTCGATATGTGCATGCATCTTCTGTACCCGTTTATATCTCAAATTCTGGCCCTAAACACCCGAAAATTCGATATTTTGGGGTCCCAGAAGCGATCTGTACATGCCTACTCCGTGTTAGAGTATTTTCAAAATTCAGGCCCAAAACATGCTGAAAATCGATATTTTTGGTGCCCAAAGTCAATATGTGCATGTATCTTCTGTACCCGTTTATATCTCAAATTCAGGCTCAAAACACCCGAAAATTCAATATTTTGGGGTCCCAAAAGCAATCTGTACATGCCTACTCAGTGCTAGAATATTTTCAAAATATAGGCTAAAAACATGCTAAAAATCGATCTTTTAGGTGCCAAGAAGTCGATATCTCAAATTCAGTCAAAAAACACCCGAAAATTCGATATTTAGGGGTCCCAGAAGCGATCTGTACATGCCTACTCCGTGTTAGAGTATTTTCAAAATACAGGCCCAAAACATGCTGAAAATCGATATTTTAGATGCCCAAAGTCAATATGTGCATGTATCTTCTGTACCCGTTTATATCTCAAATTCAGGCTCAAAACACCCGAAAATTCAATATTTTGGGGTCCCAGAAGCAATCTGTACATGCCTACACAGTGCTAGAATATTTTCAAAATATAGGCTAAAAACATGCTAAAAATCGACATTTTAGGTGCCAAAAAATCGATATCTCAAATTCAGTCCCAAAACACCCGAAAATTCGATATTTAGAGGTCCCAGAAGGTATCTGTACATGCCTACTCCGTGTTAGAGTATTTTGAAAATACAGGCCAAAAACATACTGAAAATCGATCTTTTAGGTGCCCAAAAGTCGATATGTGCATGCATCTTCTGTACCCGTTTATATCTCAAATTCTGGCCTTAAACACCCGAAAATTCGATATTTTGGGGTCCCAGAAGCGATCTGTACATGCCTACTCCGTGTTAGAGTATTTTCAAAATTCAGGCCCAAAACATGCTGAAAATCGATATTTTTGGTGCCCAAAGTCAATATGTGCATGTATCTTCTGTACCCGTTTATATCTCAAATTCAGGCTCAAAACACCCGAAAATTCGATATTTAGGGGTCCCAGAAGCGATCTGTACATGCCTACTCCGTGTTAGAGTATTTTCAAAATACATGCTCAAAACATACTGAAAATCGATCTTTTAGGTGCACAAAAGTCGATATGTGAATGCATCATCAGTACCCGTTTATATCTCAAATTCAGGCTCAAAACACCCGAAAATTCAATATTTTGGGGTCCCAGAAGCAATCTGTACATGCCTACTCAGTGTTAGAGTATTTTCAAAATACAGGCCCAAAACATGCTGAAAATCGATATTTTAGATGCCCAAAGTCAATATGTGCATGTATCTTCTGTACCCGTTTATATCTCAAATTCAGGCTCAAAACACCCGAAAATTCAATATTTTGGGGTCCCAGAAGCAATCTGTACATGCCTACACAGTGCTAGAATATTTTCAAAATATAGGCTAAAAACATGCTAAAAATCGACATTTTAGGTGCCAAAAAATCGATATCTCAAATTCAGTCCCAAAACACCCGAAAATTCGATATTTAGAGGTCCCAGAAGGTATCTGTACATGCCTACTCCGTGTTAGAGTATTTTCAAAATACAGGCCAAAAACATACTGAAAATCGATCTTTTAGGTGCCCAAAAGTCGATATGTGCATGCATCTTCTGTACCCGTTTATATCTCAAATTCAGGCTCAAAACACCCGAAAATTCAATATTTTGGGGTCCTAGAAGCAATCTGTACATGCCTACTCAGTGTTAGAGTATTTTCAAAATACAGGCCCAAAACATGCTGAAAATCGATATTTTAGATGCCCAAAGTCAATATGTGCATGTATCTTCTGTACCCGTTTATATCTCAAATTCAGGCTCAAAACACCCGAAAATTCAATATTTTGGGGTCCCAGAAGCAATCTGTACATGCCTACACAGTGCTAGAATATTTTCAAAATATAGGCTAAAAACATGCTAAAAATCGACATTTTAGGTGCCAAAAAATCGATATCTCAAATTCAGTCCCAAAACACCAGAAAATTCGATATTTAGAAGTCCCAGAAGGTATCTGTACATGCCTACTCCGTGTTAGAGTATTTTGAAAATACAGGCCAAAAACATACTGAAAATCGATCTTTTAGGTGCCCAAAAGTCGATATGTGCATGCATCTTCTGTACCCGTTTATATCTCAAATTCTGGCCCTAAACACCCGAAAATTCGATATTTTGGGGTCCCAGAAGCGATCTGTACATGCCTACTCCGTGTTAGAGTATTTTTAAAATTCAGGCCCAAAACATGCTGAAAATCGATATTTTTGGTGCCCAAAGTCAATATGTGCATGTATCTTCTGTACCCGTTTATATCTCAAATTCAGGCTCAAAACACCCGAAAATTGAATATTTTGGGGTCCCAGAAGCAATCTGTACATGCCTACTCAGTGCTAGAATAATTTCAAAATATAGGCTAAAAACATGCTATAAATCGATCTTTTAGGTGCCAAAAAGTCGATATCTCAAATTCAGTCCCAAAACACCCGAAAATTCAATATTTAGGGGTCCCAGAAGCGATCTGTACATGCCTACACCGTGTTAGAGTATTTTCAAAATACATGCTCAAAGCATACTGAAAATCGATCTTTTAGGTGCACAAAAGTCGATATGTGCATGCATCTTCAGTACCCGTTTATATCTCAAATTCAGGCTCAAAACACCCGAAAATTCAATATTTTGGGGTCCCAGAAGCGATCTGTATATGCCTACTCAGTGTTAGAGTATTTTCAAAATTCAGGCCCAAAACATGCTGAAAATCGATATTTTAGATGCCCAAAGTCAATATGTGCATGTATCTTCTGTACCCGTTTATATCTCCAATTCAGGCTCAAAACACCCGAAAATTCAATATTTTGGGGTCCCAGAAGCAATCTGTACAGAGCTAGAATATTTTCAAAATATAGGCTAAAAACATGCTAAAAATCGACATTTTAGGTGCCAAAAAATCGATATCTCAAATTCAGTCCCAAAACACCCGAAAATTCGATATTTAGAGGTCCCAGAAGGTATCTGTACATGCCTACTCCGTGTTAGAGTATTTTCAAAATACAGGCCAAAAAACATACTGAAAATCGATCTTTTAGGTGCCCAAAAGTCGATATGTGCATGCATCTTCTGTACCCGTTTATATCTCAAATTCTGGCCCTAAAGACCCGAAAATTCGATATTTTGGGGTCCCAGAAGCGATCTGTACATGCCTACTCCGTGTTAGAGTATTTTCAAAATTCAGGCCCAAAACATGCTGAAAATCGATATTTTTGGTGCCCAAAGTCAATATGTGCATGTATCTTCTGTACCCGTTTATATCTCAAATTCAGGCTCAAAACACCCGAAAATTCAATATTTTGGGGTCCCAGAAGCAATCTGTACATGCCTACTCAGTGCTAGAATATTTTCAAAATATAGGCTAAAAACATGCTAAAAATCAATCTTTTAGGTGCCAAGAAGTCGATATCTCAAATTCAGTAAAAAAACACCCGAAAATTCGATATTTAGGGGTCCCAGAAGCGATCTGTACATGCCTACTCCGTGTTAGAGTATTTTCAAAATACAGGCCCAAAACATGCTGAAAATCGATATTTTAGATGCCCAAAGTCAATATGTGCATGTATCTTCTGTACCCGTTTATATCTCAAATTCAGGCTCAAAACACCCGAAAATTCAATATTTTGGGGTCCTAGAAGCAATCTGTACATGCCTACACAGTGCTAGAATATTTTCAAAATATAGGCTAAAAACATGCTAAAAATCGACATTTTAGGTGCCAAAAAATCGATATCTCAAATTCAGTCCCAAAGCACCCGAAAATTCGATATTTAGAGGTCCCAGAAGGTATCTGTACATGCCTACTCCGTGTTAGAGTATTTTCAAAATACAGGCCAAAAACATACTGAAAATCGATCTTTTAGGTGCCCAAAAGTCGATATGTGCATGCATCTTCTGTACCCGTTTATATCTCAAATTCTGGCCTTAAACACCCGAAAATTCGATATTTTGGGGTCCCAGAAGCGATCTGTACATGCCTACTCCGTGTTAGAGTATTTTCAAAATTCAGGCCCAAAACATGCTGAAAATCGATATTTTTGGTGCCCAAAGTCAATATGTGCATGTATCTTCTGTACCCGTTTATATCTCAAATTCAGGCTCAAAACACCCGAAAATTCGATATTTAGGGGTCCCAGAAGCGATCTGTACATGCCTACTCCGTGTTAGAGTATTTTCAAAATACATGCTCAAAACATACTGAAAATCGATCTTTTAGGTGCACAAAAGTCGATATGTGCATGCATCATCAGTACCCGTTTATATCTCAAATTCAGGCTCAAAACACCCGAAAATTCAATATTTTGGGGTCCCAGAAGCAATCTGTACATGCCTACTCAGTGTTAGAGTATTTTCAAAATACAGGCCCAAAACATGCTGAAAATCGATATTTTAGATGCCCAAAGTCAATATGTGCATGTATCTTCTGTACCCGTTTATATCTCAAATTCAGGCTCAAAACACCCGAAAATTCAATATTTTGGGGTCCCAGAAGCAATCTGTACATGCCTACTCAGTGCTAGAATATTTTCAAAATATAGGCTAAAAACATGCTAAAAATCGATCTTTTAGGTGCCAAAAAGTCGATATCTCAAATTCAGTCCCAAAACACCCGAAAATTCGATATTTAGGGGTCCCAGAAGCGATCTGTACATGCCTACTCCGTGTTAGAGTATTTTCAAAATACATGCTCAAAACATACTGAAAATCGATCTTTTAGGTGCACAAAAGTCGATATGTGCATGCATCTTCAGTACCCGTTTATATCTCAAATTCATGCTCAAAACACCCGAAAATTCAATATTTTGGGGTCCCAGAAGCGATCTGTATATGCCTACTCAGTGTTAGAGTATTTTCAAAATACAGGCCCAAAACATGCTGAAAATCGATATTTTAGATGCCCAAAGTCAATATGTGCATGTATCTTCTGTACCCGTTTATATCTCAAATTCAGGCTCAAAACACCCGAAAATTCAATATTTTGGGGTCCCAGAAGCAATCTGTACATGCCTACACAGTGCTAGAATATTTTCAAAATATAGGCTAAAAACATGCTAAAAATCGACATTTTAGGTGCCAAAAAATCGATATCTCAAATTCAGTCCCAAAGCACCCGAAAATTCGATATTTAGAGGTCCCAGAAGGTATCTGTACATGCCTACTCCGTGTTAGAGTATTTTCAAAATACAGGCCAAAAACATACTGAAAATCGATCTTTTAGGTGCCCAAAAGTCGATATGTGCATGCATCTTCTGTACCCGTTTATATCTCAAATTCTGGCCCTAAACACCCGAAAATTCGATATTTTGGGGTCCCAGAAGCGATCTGTACATGCCTACTCCGTGTTAGAGTATTTTTAAAATTCAGGCCCAAAACATGCTGAAAATCGATATTTTTGGTGCCCAAAGTCAATATGTGCATGTATCTTCTGTACCCGTTTATATCTCAAATTCAGGCTCAAAACACCCGAAAATTGAATATTTTGGGGTCCCAGAAGCAATCTGTACATGCCTACTCAGTGCTAGAATAATTTCAAAATATAGGCTAAAAACATGCTATAAATCGATCTTTTAGGTGCCAAAAAGTCGATATCTCAAATTCAGTCCCAAAACACCCGAAAATTCAATATTTAGGGGTCCCAGAAGCGATCTGTACATGCCTACACCGTGTTAGAGTATTTTCAAAATACATGCTCAAAGCATACTGAAAATCGATCTTTTAGGTGCACAAAAGTCGATATGTGCATGCATCTTCAGTACCCGTTTATATCTCAAATTCAGGCTCAAAACACCCGAAAATTCAATATTTTGGGGTCCCAGAAGCGATCTGTATATGCCTACTCAGTGTTAGAGTATTTTCAAAATTCAGGCCCAAAACATGCTGAAAATCGATATTTTAGATGCCCAAAGTCAATATGTGCATGTATCTTCTGTACCCGTTTATATCTCCAATTCAGGCTCAAAACACCCGAAAATTCAATATTTTGGGGTCCCAGAAGCAATCTGTACAGAGCTAGAATATTTTCAAAATATAGGCTAAAAACATGCTAAAAATCGACATTTTAGGTGCCAAAAAATCGATATCTCAAATTCAGTCCCAAAACACCCGAAAATTCGATATTTAGAGGTCCCAGAAGGTATCTGTACATGCCTACTCCGTGTTAGAGTATTTTCAAAATACAGGCCAAAAAACATACTGAAAATCGATCTTTTAGGTGCCCAAAAGTCGATATGTGCATGCATCTTCTGTACCCTTTTATATCTCAAATTCTGGCCCTAAAGACCCGAAAATTCGATATTTTGGGGTCCCAGAAGCGATCTGTACATGCCTACTCCGTGTTAGAGTATTTTCAAAATTCAGGCCAAAAACATGCTGAAAATCGATATTTTTGGTGCCCAAACTCAATATGTGCATGTATCTTCTGTACCCGTTTATATCTCAAATTCAGGCTCAAAACACCCGAAAATTCAATATTTTGGGGTCCCAGAAGCAATCTGTACATGCCTACTCAGTGCTAGAATATTTTCAAAATATAGGCTAAAAACATGCTAAAAATCAATCTTTTAGGTGCCAAGAAGTCGATATCTCAAATTCAGTAAAAAAACACCCGAAAATTCGATATTTATAGGTCCCAGAAGCGATCTGTACATGCCTACTCCGTGTTAGAGTATTTTCAAAATACAGGCCCAAAACATGCTGAAAATCGATATTTTAGATGCCCAAAGTCAATATGTGCATGTATCTTCTGTACCCGTTTATATCTCAAATTCAGGCTCAAAACACCCGAAAATTCAATATTTTGGGGTCCTAGAAGCAATCTGTACATGCCTACACAGTGCTAGAATATTTTCAAAATATAGGCTAAAAACATGCTAAAAATCGACATTTTAGGTGCCAAAAAATCGATATCTCAAATTCAGTCCCAAAGCACCCGAAAATTCGATATTTAGAGGTCCCAGAAGGTATCTGTACATGCCTACTCCGTGTTAGAGTATTTTCAAAATACAGGCCAAAAACATACTGAAAATCGATCTTTTAGGTGCCCAAAAGTCGATATGTGCATGCATCTTCTGTACCCGTTTATATCTCAAATTCTGGCCTTAAACACCCGAAAATTCGATATTTTGGGGTCCCAGAAGCGATCTGTACATGCCTACTCCGTGTTAGAGTATTTTCAAAATTCAGGCCCAAAACATGCTGAAAATCGATATTTTTGGTGCCCAAAGTCAATATGTGCATGTATCTTCTGTACCCGTTTATATCTCAAATTCAGGCTCAAAACACCCGAAAATTCGATATTTAGGGGTCCCAGAAGCGATCTGTACATGCCTACTCCGTGTTAGAGTATTTTCAAAATACATGCTCAAAACATACTGAAAATCGATCTTTTAGGTGCACAAAAGTCGATATGTGCATGCATCATCAGTACCCGTTTATATCTCAAATTCAGGCTCAAAACACCCGAAAATTCAATATTTTGGGGTCCCAGAAGCAATCTGTACATGCCTACTCAGTGTTAGAGTATTTTCAAAATACAGGCCCAAAACATGCTGAAAATCGATATTTTAGATGCCCAAAGTCAATATGTGCATGTATCTTCTGTACCCGTTTATATCTCAAATTCAGGCTCAAAACACCCGAAAATTCAATATTTTGGGGTCCCAGAAGCAATCTGTACATGCCTACTCAGTGCTAGAATATTTTCAAAATATAGGCTAAAAACATGCTAAAAATCGATCTTTTAGGTGCCAAAAAGTCGATATCTCAAATTCAGTCCCAAAACACCCGAAAATTCGATATTTAGGGGTCCCAGAAGCGATCTGTACATGCCTACTCCGTGTTAGAGTATTTTCAAAATACATGCTCAAAACATACTGAAAATCGATCTTTTAGGTGCACAAAAGTCGATATGTGCATGCATCTTCAGTACCCGTTTATATCTCAAATTCAGGCTCAAAACACCCGAAAATTCAATATTTTGGGGTCCCAGAAGCGATCTGTATATGCCTACTCAGTGTTAGAGTATTTTCAAAATACATGCCCAAAACATGCTGAAAATCGATATTTTAGATGCCCAAAGTCAATATGTGCATGTATCTTCTGTACCCGTTTATATCTCAAATTCAGGCTCAAAACACCCGAAAATTCAATATTTTGGGGTCCCAGAAGCAATCTGTACATGCCTACACAGTGCTAGAATATTTTCAAAATATAGGCTAAAAACATGCTAAAAATCGACATTTTAGGTGCCAAAAAATCGATATCTCAAATTCAGTCCCAAAACACCCGAAAATTCGATATTTAGAGGTCCCAGAAGGTATCTGTACATGCCTACTCCGTGTTAGAGTATTTTCAAAATACAGGCCAAAAACATACTGAAAATCGATCTTTTAGGTGCCCAAAAGTCGATATGTGCATGCATCTTCTGTACCCGTTTATATCTCAAATTCTGGCCCAAAACACCCGAAAATTCGATATTTTGGGTTCCCAGAAGCGATCTGTACATGCCTACTCCTTGTTAGAGTATTTTCAAATTTCAGGCCCAAAACATGCTGAAAATCTATATTTTTGGTGCCCAAAGTCAATATGTGCATGTATCTTCTGTACCCGTTTATATCTCAAATTCAGGCTCAAAACACCCGAAAATTCAATATTTTGGGGTCCCAGAAGCAATCTGTACAGTGCTAGAATATTTTCAAAATATAGGCTAAAAACATGCTAAAAATCGATCTTGGCACCTAATGCCAAAAAGTCGATATCTCAAATTCAGTCCCAAAACACCCGAAAATTCGATATTTAGGGGTCCCAGAAGTGATCTGTACATGCCTACTCCGTGTTAGAGTATTTTCAAAATACATGCTCAAAACATACTGAAAATCGATCTTTTAGGTGCACAAAAGTCGATATGTGCATGCATCTTCAGTACCCGTTTATATCTCAAATTCAAGCTCAAAACACCCGAAAATTCAATATTTTGGGGTCCCAGAAGCAATCTGTACATGCCTACTCAGTGCTAAAATATTTTCAAAATATAGGCTAAAAACATGCTAAAAATCGATCTTTTAGGTGCCAAAAAGTCGATATCTCAAATTCAGTCCCAAAACACCCGAAAATTCGATATTTAGGGGTCCTAGAAGCGATCTGTACATGCCTACTCCGTGTTAGAGTATTTTCAAAATTCAGTCCCAAAACATGCTGAAAATCGATATTTTTGGTGCCCAAAGTGCATGTATCTTCTGTACCCGTTTATATCTCAAATTCTGGCCATAAACACCCGAAAATTCGATATTTTGGGGTCCCAGAAGCGATATGTACATGCCTACTCCGTGTTAGAGTATTTTCAAAATTCAGGCCCATAACATGCTGAAAATCGATATTTTTGGTGCCCAAAGTCAATATATGCATGTATCTTCTGTACCCGTTTATATCTCAAATTCAGGCTCAAAACACCCGAAAATTCAATATTTTGGGTCCCAGAAGCAATCTGTACATGCCTACTCAGTGCTAGAATATTTTCAAAATATAGGCTAAAAACATGCTAAAAATCGATCTTTTAGGTGCCAAAAAGTCGATATCTCAAATTCAGTCCCAAAACACCCGAAAATTCGATATTTAGAGGTCCCAGAAGGTATCTGTACATGCCTACTCCGTGTTAGAGTATTTTCAAAATACAGGCCAAAAACATACTGAAAATCGATCTTTTAGGTGCCCAAAAGTCGATATGTGCATGCATCTTCTGTACCCGTATATATATCAAATTCTGGCCCTAAACACCCGAAAATTCGATATTTTGGGGTCCCAGAAGCGATCTGTACATGCCTACTCCGTGTTAGAGTATTTTCAAATTTCAGGCCCAAAACATGCTGAAAATCTATATTTTTGGTGCCCAAAGTCAATATGTGCATGTATCTTCTGTACCCGTTTATATCTCAAATTCAGGCTCAAAACACCCGAAAATTTAATATTTTGGGGTCCCAGAAGCAATCTGTACATGCCTACTCAGTGCTAGAATATTTTCAAAATATAGGCTAAAAACATGCTAAAAATCGATCTTTTAGGTGCCAAAAAGTCGATATCTCAAATTCAGTCCCAAAACACCCGAAAATTCGATATTTAGGGGTCCCAGAAGCGATCTGTACATGCCTACTCCGTGTTAGAGTATTTTCAAAATACATGCTCAAAACATACTGAAAATCGATCTTTTAGGTGAACAAAAGTCGATATGTGCATGCATCTTCAGTACCCGTTTATATCTCAAATTCAGGCTCAAAACACCCGAAAATTCAATATTTTGGGGTCCCAGAAGCAATCTGTACAGAGCTAGAATATTTTCAAAATATAGGCTAAAAACATGCTAAAAATCGACATTTTAGGTGCCAAAAATTCGATATCTCAAATTCAGTCCCAAAAGACCCGATAATTCGATATTTAGAGGTCCCAGAAGGTATCTGTACATGCCTACTCCGTGTTAGAGTATTTTCAAAATACAGGCCAAAAACATACTGAAAATCGATCTTTTAGGTGCCCAAAAGTCGATATGTGCATGCATCTTCTGTACCCGTTTATATCTCAAATTCTGGCCCAAAACACCCGAAAATTCGATATTTTGGGGTCCCAGAAGCGATCTGTACATGCCTACTCCTTGTTAGAGTATTTTCAAATTTCAGGCCCAAAACATGCTGAAAATCTATATTTTTGGTGCCCAAAGTCAATATGTGCATGTATCTTCTGTACCCGTTTATATCTCAAATTCAGGCTCAAAACACCCGAAAATTCAATATTTTGGGGTCCCAGAAGCAATCTGTACAGTGCTAGAATATTTTCAAAATATAGGCAAAAAACATGCTAAAAATCGATCTTGGCACCTAATGCCAAAAAGTCGATATCTCAAATTCAGTCCCAAAACACCCGAAAATTCGATATTTAGGGG
Source organism: Petrolisthes cinctipes (assembly GCA_033782935.1). Classification (NCBI taxonomy): domain Eukaryota; kingdom Metazoa; phylum Arthropoda; class Malacostraca; order Decapoda; family Porcellanidae; genus Petrolisthes; species Petrolisthes cinctipes. The sequence goes on along the minus strand of JAWQEG010000380.1, from coordinate 2,496,071 downwards.
TCCCAGAAGTGATCTGTACATGCCTACTCCGTGTTAGAGTATTTTCAAAATACATGCTCAAAACATACTGAAAATCGATCTTTTAGGTGCACAAAAGTCGATATGTGCATGCATCTTCAGTACCGGTTTATATCTCAAATTCAAGCTCAAAACACCCGAAAATTCAATATTTTGGGGTCCCAGAAGCAATCTGTACATGCCTACTCAGTGCTAAAATATTTTCAAAATATAGGCTAAAAACATGCTAAAAATCGATCTTTTAGGTGCCAAAAAGTCGATATCTCAAATTCAGTCCCAAAACACCCGAAAATTCGATATTTAGGGGTCCTAGAAGCGATCTGTACATGCCTACTCCGTGTTAGAGTATTTTCAAAATTCAGTCCCAAAACATGCTGAAAATCGATATTTTTGGTGCCCAAAGTGCATGTATCTTCTGTACCCGTTTATATCTCAAATTCTGGCCCTAAACACCCGAAAATTCGATATTTTGGGGTCCCAGAAGCGATATGTACATGCCTACTCCGTGTTAGAGTATTTTCAAAATTCAGGCCCATAACATGCTGAAAATCGATATTTTTGGTGCCCAAAGTCAATATATGCATGTATCTTCTGTACCCGTTTATATCTCAAATTCAGGCTCAAAACACCCGAAAATTCAATATTTTGGGTCCCAGAAGCAATCTGTACATGCCTACTCAGTGCTAGAATATTTTCAAAATATAGGCTAAAAACATGCTAAAAATCGATCTTTTAGGTGCCAAAAAGTCGATATCTCAAATTCAGTCCCAAAACACCCGAAAATTCGATATTTAGAGGTCCCAGAAGGTATCTGTACATGCCTACTCCGTGTTAGAGTATTTTCAAAATACAGGCCAAAAACATACTGAAAATCGATCTTTTAGGTGCCCAAAAGTCGATATGTGCATGCATCTTCTGTACCCGTATATATATCAAATTCTGGCCCTAAACACCCGAAAATTCGATATTTTGGGGTCCCAGAAGCGATCTGTACATGCCTACTCCGTGTTAGAGTATTTTCAAATTTCAGGCCCAAAACATGCTGAAAATCTATATTTTTGGTGCCCAAAGTCAATATGTGCATGTATCTTCTGTACCCGTTTATATCTCAAATTCAGGCTCAAAACACCCGAAAATTTAATATTTTGGGGTCCCAGAAGCAATCTGTACATGCCTACTCAGTGCTAGAATATTTTCAAAATATAGGCTAAAAACATGCTAAAAATCGATCTTTTAGGTGCCAAAAAGTCGATATCTCAAATTCAGTCCCAAAACACCCGAAAATTCGATATTTAGGGGTCCCAGAAGCGATCTGTACATGCCTACTCCGTGTTAGAGTATTTTCAAAATACATGCTCAAAACATACTGAAAATCGATCTTTTAGGTGAACAAAAGTCGATATGTGCATGCATCTTCAGTACCCGTTTATATCTCAAATTCAGGCTCAAAACACCCGAAAATTCAATATTTTGGGGTCCCAGAAGCAATCTGTACAGAGCTAGAATATTTTCAAAATATAGGCTAAAAACATGCTAAAAATCGACATTTTAGGTGCCAAAAATTCGATATCTCAAATTCAGTCCCAAAAGACCCGATAATTCGATATTTAGAGGTCCCAGAAGGTATCTGTACATGCCTACTCCGTGTTAGAGTATTTTCAAAATACAGGCCAAAAACATACTGAAAATCGATCTTTTAGGTGCCCAAAAGTCGATATGTGCATGCATCTTCTGTACCCGTTTATATCTCAAATTCTGGCCCAAAACACCCGAAAATTCGATATTTTGGGGTCCCAGAAGCGATCTGTACATGCCTACTCCTTGTTAGAGTATTTTCAAATTTCAGGCCCAAAACATGCTGAAAATCTATATTTTTGGTGCCCAAAGTTAATATGTGCATGTATCTTCTGTACCCGTTTATATCTCAAATTCAGGCTCAAAACACCCGAAAATTCAATATTTTGGGGTCCCAGAAGCAATCTGTACAGTGCTAGAATATTTTCAAAATATAGGCAAAAAACATGCTAAAAATCGATCTTGGCACCTAATGCCAAAAAGTCGATATCTCAAATTCAGTCCCAAAACACCCGAAAATTCGATATTTAGGGGTCCCAGAAGCGATCTGTACATGCCTACTCCGTGTTAGAGTATTTTCAAAATTCAGTCCCAAAACATGCTGAAAATCGATATTTTTGGTGCCCAAAGTTAATATGTGCATGTATCTTCTGTACCCGTTTATATCTCAAATTCTGGCCCTAAACACCCGAAAATTCGATATTTTGGGGTCCCAGAAGCGATATGTACATGCCTACTCTGTGTTAGAGTATTTTCAAAATTCAGGCCCAAAACATGCTGAAAATCGATATTTTTGGTGCCCAAAGTCAATATATGCATGTATCTTCTGTACCCGTTTATATCTCAAATTCAGGCTCAAAACTCCCGAAAATTCAATATTTTGGGGTCCCAGAAGCAATCTGTACATGCCTACTCAGTGCTAGAATATTTTCAAAATATAGGCTAAAAACATGCTAAAAATTGACATTTTAGGTGCCAAAAAATTGATATCTCAAATTCAGTCCCAAAACACCCGAAAATTCGATATTTAGAGGTCCCAGAAGGTATCTGTACATGCCTACTCCGTGTTAGAGTATTTTCTAAATACAGGCCAAAAACATACTGAAAATCGATCTTTTAAGTGCCCAAAAGTCGATATGTGCATGCATCTTCTGTACCCGTTTATATCTCAAATTCTGGCCCTAAACACCCGAAAATTCGATATTTTGGGGTCCCAGAAGCGATCTGTACATGCCTACTACGTGTTAGAGTATTTTCAAAATACATGCTCAAAACATACTGAAAATCGATCTTTTAGGTGCCCAAAAGTCGATATGCGCATGCATCTTCAGTACCCGTTTATATCTCAAATTCAGGCTCAAAACACCCGAAAATTCAATATTTTGGGGTCCCAGAAGCAATCTGTACATGCCTACTCAGTGCTAGAATATTTTCAAAATATAGGCTAAAAACATGCTAAAAATCGATCTTTTAGGTGCCAAAAAGTCGATATCTCAAATTCAGTCCCAAAACACCCGAAAATTCGATATTTAGGGGTCCCAGAAGCGTTCTGTACATGCCTACTTCGTGTTAGAGTATTTTCAAAATACATGCTCAAAACATACTGAAAATCGATCTTTTAGGTGCACAAAAGTCGATATGTGCATGCATCTTCAGTACCCGTTTATATCTCAAATTCAGGCTCAAAACACCCGAAAATTCAATATTTTGGGGTCCCAGAAGCAATCTGTACATGCCTACTCAGTGTTAGAGTATTTTCAAAATACAGGCCCAAAACATGCTGAAAATCGATATTTTAGATGCCCAAAGTCAATATGTGCATGTATCTTCTGTACCCGTTTATATCTCAAATTCAGGCTCAAAACACCCGAAAATTCAATATTTTGGGGTCGCAGAAGCAATCTGTACATGCCTACAATGCTAGAATATTTTCAAAATATAGGCTAAAAACATGCTAAAAATCGACATTTTAGGTGCCAAAAAATCGATATCTCAAATTCAGTCCCAAAACACCCGAAAATTCGATATTTAGAGGTCCCAGAAGGTATCTGTACATGCCTACTCCGTGTTAGAGTATTTTCAAAATACAGGCCAAAAACATACTGAAAATCGATCTTTTAGGTGCCCAAAAGTCGATATGTGCATGCATCTTCTGTACCCGTTTATATCTCAAATTCTGGCCCTAAACACCCGAAAATTCGATATTTTGGGGTCCCAGAAGCGATCTGTACATGCCTACTCCGTGTTAGAGTATTTTCAAAATATAGGCTAAAAACATGCTAAAAATCGATCTTTTAGGTGCCAAAAAGTCGATATCTCAAATTCAGTCCCAAAACACCCGAAAATTCGATATTTAGGGTTCCCAGAAGCGATCTGTACATGCCTACTTCGTGTTAGAGTATTTTCAAAATACATGCTCAAAACATACTGAAAATCGATCTTTTAGGTGCACAAAAGTCGATATGTGCATGCATCTTCAGTACCCGTTTATATCTCAAATTCAGGCTCAAAACACCCGAAAATTCAATATTTTGGGGTCCCAGAAGCAATCTGTACATGCCTTCTCAGTGTTAGAGTATTTTCAAAATACAGGCCCAAAACATGCTGAAAATCGATATTTTAGATGCCCAAAGACAATATGTGCATGTATCTTCTGTACCCGTTTATATCTCAAATTCAGGCTCAAAACACCCGAAAATTCAATATTTTGGGGTCCCAGAAGCAATCTGTACAGAGCTAGAATATTTTCAAAATATAGGCTAAAATTTTAACATGCTAAAAATCGAAATTTTAGGTGTCAAAAAATCGATATCTCAAATTCAGTCCCAAAACACCCGAAAATTAGATATTTTGAGGTCCCAGAAGGTATCTGTACATGCCTACTCCGTGTTAGAGTATTTTCAAAATACAGGCCAAAAACATACTGAAAATCGATCTTTTAGGTGCCCAAAAGTCGATATGTGCATGCATCTTCTGTACCCGTTTATATCTCAAATTCTGGCCCTAAACACCCGAAAATTCGATATTTTGGGGTCCCAGAAGCTATCTGTACATGCCTACTCCGTGTTAGAGTATTTTCAAAATTCAGGCCCAAAACATGCTGAAAATCGATATTTTTGGTGCCCAAAGTCAATATGTGCATGTATCTTCTGTACCCGTTTATATCTCAAATTCAGGCTCAAAACACCCGAAAATTCAATATTTCGGGGTCCCAGAAGCAATCTGTACATGCCTACTCAGTGCTAGAATATTTTCAAAATATAGGCTAAAAACATGCTAAAAATCGATCTTTTAGGTGCCAAAAAGTCGATATCTCAAATTCAGTCCCAAAACACCCGAAAATTCGATATTTAGGGGTCCCAGAAGCGATTTGTACATGCCTACTTCGTGTTAGAGTATTTTCAAAATACATGCTCAAAACATACTGAAAATCGATCTTTTAGGTGCACAAAAGTCGATATGTGCATGCATCTTCAGTACCCGTTTATATCTCAAATTCAGGCTCAAAACACCCGAAAATTCAATATTTTGGGGTCCCAGAAGCAATCTGTACATGCCTACTCAGTGTTAGAGTATTTTCAAAATACAGGCCCAAAACATGCTGAAAATCGATATTTTAGATGCCCAAAGTCAATATGTGCATGTATCTTCTGTACCCGTTTATATCTCAAATTCAGGCTCAAAACACCCGAAAATTCAATATTTTGGGGTCGCAGAAGCAATCTGTACATGCCTACACAGTGCTAGAATATTTTCAAAATATAGGCTAAAAACATGCTAAAAATCGACATTTTAGGTGCCAAAAAATCGATATCTCAAATTCAGTCCCAAAACACCCGAAAATTCGATATTTAGAGGTCCCAGAAGGTATCTGTACATGCCTACTCCGTGTTAGAGTATTTTCAAAATACAGGCCAAAAACATACTGAAAATCGATCTTTTAGGTGCCCAAAAGTCGATATGTGCATGCATCTTCTGTACCCGTTTATATCTCAAATTCTGGCCCTAAACACCCGAAAATTCGATATTTTGGGGTCCCAGAAGCGATCTGTACATGCCTACTCCGTGTTAGAGTATTTTCAAAATTCAGGCCCAAAACATGCTGAAAATCGATATTTTAGATGCCCAAAGTCAATATGTGCATGTATCTTCTGTACCCGTTTATATCTCAAATTCAGGCTCAAAACACCCGAAAATTCAATATTTTGGGGTCCCAGAAGCAATCTGTACATGCCTACACAGTGCTAGAATATTTTCAAAATATAGGCTAAAAACATGCTAAAAATCGACATTTTAGGTGCCAAAAAATCGATATCTCAAATTCAGTCCCAAAACACCCGAAAATTCGATATTTAGAGGTCCCAGAAGGTATCTGTACATGCCTACTCCGTGTTAGAGTATTTTCAAAATACATGCTCAAAACATACTGAAAATCGATCTTTTAGGTGCCCAAAAGTCGATATGTGCATGCATCTTCTGTACCCGTTTATATCTCAAATTCTGGCCCTAAACACCCGAAAATTCGATATTTTGGGGTCCCAGAAGCGATCTGTACATGCCTACTCCGTGTTAGAGTATTTTCAAAATTCAGGCCCAAAACATGCTGAAAATCGATATTTTAGATGCCCAAAGTCAATATGTGCATGTATCTTCTGTACCCGTTTATATCTCAAATTCAGGCTCAAAACACCCGAAAATTCAATATTTTGGGGTCCCAGAAGCAATCTGTACATGCCTACTCAGTGCTAGAATATTTTCAAAATATAGGCTAAAAACATGCTAAAAATCGATCTTTTAGGTGCCAAAAAATCGATATCTCAAATTCAGTCCCAAAACACCCGAAAATTCGATATTTAGGGGTCCCAGAAGGGATCTGTATATGCCTACTCCGTGTTAGAATATTTTCAAAATACATGCTCAAAACATACTGAAAATCGATCTTTTAGGTGCACAAAAGTCGATATTTGCATGCATCACAGTACCCGTTTATATCTCAAATTCAGGCTCAAAACACCCGAAAATTCAATATTTTGGGGTCCCAGAAGCAATCTGTACATGCCTACTCAGTGTTAGAGTATTTTCAAAATACAGGGCCAAAACATGCTGAAAATCGATATTTTAGATGCCCAAAGTCAATATGTGCATGTATCTTCTGTACCCGTTTATATCTCAAATTCAGGCTCAAAACACCCGAAAATTCAATATTTTGGTGTCCCAGAAGCAATCTGTACATGCCTACACAGTGCTAGAATATTTTCAAAATATAGGCTAAAAACATGCTAAAAATCGATCTTTTAGGTGCCAAAAAGTCGATATCTCAAATTCAGTCCCAAAACACCCGAAAATTCGATATTTAGGGGTCCCAGAAGCGATCTGTACATGCCTACTTCGTGTTAGAGTATTTTCAAAATACATGCTCAAAACATACTGAAAATCGATCTTTTAGGTGCACAAAAGTCGATATGTGCATGCATCTTCAGTACCCGTTTATATCTCAAATTCAGGCTCAAAACACCCGAAAATTCAATATTATGGGGTCCCAGAAGCAATCTGTACATGCCTACTCAGTGTTAGAGTATTTTCAAAATACAGGCCCAAAACATGCTGAAAATCGATATTTTAGATGCCCAAAGACAATATGTGCATGTATCTTCTGTACCCGTTTATATCTCAAATTCAGGCTCAAAACACCCGAAAATTCAATATTTTGGGGTCCCAGAAGCAATCTGTACAGAGCTAGAATATTTTCAAAATATAGGCTAAAAACATGCTAAAAATCGACATTTTAGGTGTCAAAAAATCGATATCTCAAATTCAGTCCCAAAACACCCGAAAATTAGATATTTTGAGGTCCCAGAAGGTATCTGTACATGCCTACTCCGTGTTAGAGTATTTTCAAAATACAGGCCAAAAACATACTGAAAATCTATCTTTTAGGTGCCCAAAAGTCGATATGTGCATGCATCTTCTGTACCCGTTTATATCTCAAATTCTGGCCCTAAACACCCGAAAATTCGATATTTTGGGGTCCCAGAAGCGATCTGTACATGCCTACTCCGTGTTAGAGTATTTTCAAAATTCAGGCCCAAAACATGCTGAAAATCGATATTTTTGGTGCCCAAAGTCAATATGTGCATGTATCTTCTGTACCCGTTTATATCTCAAATTCAGGCTAAAAACACCCGAAAATTCAATATTTTGGGGTCCCAGAAGCAATCTGTACATGCCTACTCAGTGCTAGAATATTTTCAAAATATAGGCTAAAAACATGCTAAAAATCGATCTTTTAGGTGCCAAAAAGTCGATATCTCAAATTCAGTCCCAAAACACCCGAAAATTCGATATTTAGGGGTCCCAGAAGCGATCTGTACATGCCTACTTCGTGTTAGAGTATTTTCAAAATACATGCTCAAAACATACTGAAATTCGATCTTTTAGGTGCACAAAAGTCGATATGTGCATGCATCTTCTGTACCCGTTTATATCTCAAATTCTGGCCCTAAACACCCGAAAATTCAATATTTTGGGGTCCCAGAAGCGATCTGTACATGCCTACTCCGTGTTAGAGTATTTTCAAAATTCAGGCCCAAAACATGCTGAAAATCGATATTTTTGGTGCCCAAAGTCAATATGTGCATGTATCTTCTGTACCCGTTTATATCTCAAATTCAGGCTCAAAACACCCGAAAATTCAATATTTTGGGGTCCCAGAAGCAATCTGTACAGAGCTAGAATATTTTCAAAATATAGGCTAAAAACATGCTAAAAATCGACATTTTAGGTGTCAAAAAATCGATATCTCAAATTCAGTCCCAAAACACCCGAAAATTAGATATTTTGAGGTCCAAGAAGGTATCTGTACATGCCTACTCCGTGTTAGAGTATTTTCAAAATACAGGCCAAAAACATACTGAAAATCGATCTTTTAGGTGCCCAAAAGTCGATATGTGCATGCATCTTCTGTACCCGTTTATATCTCAAATTCAGGCCCTAAACACCCGAAAATTCGATATTTTGGGGTCCCAGAAGCGATCTGTACATGCCTACTCCGTGTTAGAGTATTTTCAAAATTCAGGCCCAAAACATGCTGAAAATCGATATTTTTGGTGCCCAAAGTCAATATGTGCATGTATCTTCTGTACCCGTTTATATCTCAAATTCAGGCTCAAAACACCCGAAAATTCAATATTTTGGGGTCCCAGAAGCAATCTGTACATGCCTACTCAGTGCTAGAATATTTTCAAAATATAGGCTAAAAACATGCTAAAAATCGACATTTTAGGTGCCAAAAAATCGATATCTCAAATTCAGTCCCAAAACACCCGAAAATTCGATATTTAGAGGTCCCAGAAGGTATCTGTACATGCCTACTCCGTGTTAGAGTATTTTCAAAATACATGCTCAAAACATACTGAAAATCGATCTTTTAGGTGCCCAAAAGTCGATATGTGCATGCATCTTCTGTACCCGTTTATATCTCAAATTCTGGCCCTAAACACCCGAAAATTCGATATTTTGGGGTCCCAGAAGCGATCTGTACATGCCTACTCCGTGTTAGAGTATTTTCAAAATTCAGGCCCAAAACATGCTGAAAATCGATATTTTAGATGCCCAAAGTCAATATGTGCATGTATCTTCTGTACCCGTTTATATCTCAAATTCAGGCTCAAAACACCCGAAAATTCAATATTTTGGGGTCCCAGAAGCAATCTGTACATGCCTACTCAGTGCTAGAATATTTTCAAAATATAGGCTAAAAACATGCTAAAAATCGATCTTTTAGGTGCCAAAAAATCGATATCTCAAATTCAGTCCCAAAACACCCGAAAATTCGATATTTAGGGGTCCCAGAAGGGATCTGTATATGCCTACTCCGTGTTAGAATATTTTCAAAATACATGCTCAAAACATACTGAAAATCGATCTTTTAGGTGCACAAAAGTCGATATTTGCATGCATCACAGTACCCGTTTATATCTCAAATTCAGGCTCAAAACACCCGAAAATTCAATATTTTGGGGTCCCAGAAGCAATCTGTACATGCCTACTCAGTGTTAGAGTATTTTCAAAATACAGGGCCAAAACATGCTGAAAATCGATATTTTAGATGCCCAAAGTCAATATGTGCATGTATCTTCTGTACCCGTTTATATCTCAAATTCAGGCTCAAAACACCCGAAAATTCAATATTTTGGGGTCCCAGAAGCAATCTGTACATGCCTACACAGTGCTAGAATATTTTCAAAATATAGGCTAAAAACATGCTAAAAATCGATCTTTTAGGTGCCAAAAAGTCGATATCTCAAATTCAGTCCCAAAACACCCGAAAATTCGATATTTAGGGGTCCCAGAAGCGATCTGTACATGCCTACTTCGTGTTAGAGTATTTTCAAAATACATGCTCAAAACATACTGAAAATCGATCTTTTAGGTGCACAAAAGTCGATATGTGCATGCATCTTCAGTACCCGTTTATATCTCAAATTCAGGCTCAAAACACCCGAAAATTCAATATTTTGGGGTCCCAGAAGCAATCTGTACATGCCTACTCAGTGTTAGAGTATTTTCAAAATACAGGCCCAAAACATGCTGAAAATCGATATTTTAGATGCCCAAAGACAATATGTGCATGTATCTTCTGTACCCGTTTATATCTCAAATTCAGGCTCAAAACACCCGAAAATTCAATATTTTGGGGTCCCAGAAGCAATCTGTACAGAGCTAGAATATTTTCAAAATATAGGCTAAAAACATGCTAAAAATCGACATTTTAGGTGTCAAAAAATCGATATCTCAAATTCAGTCCCAAAACACCCGAAAATTAGATATTTTGAGGTCCCAGAAGGTATCTGTACATGCCTACTCCGTGTTAGAGTATTTTCAAAATACAGGCCAAAAACATACTGAAAATCTATCTTTTAGGTGCCCAAAAGTCGATATGTGCATGCATCTTCTGTACCCGTTTATATCTCAAATTCTGGCCCTAAACACCCGAAAATTCGATATTTTGGGGTCCCAGAAGCGATCTGTACATGCCTACTCCGTGTTAGAGTATTTTCAAAATTCAGGCCCAAAACATGCTGAAAATCGATATTTTTGGTGCCCAAAGTCAATATGTGCATGTATCTTCTGTACCCGTTTATATCTCAAATTCAGGCTCAAAACACCCGAAAATTCAATATTTTGGGGTCCCAGAAGCAATCTGTACAGAGCTAGAATATTTTCAAAATATAGGCTAAAAACATGCTAAAAATCGACATTTTAGGTGCCAAAAAATCGATATCTCAAATTCAGTCCCAAAACACCCGAAAATTCGATATTTAGAGGTCCCAGAAGGTATCTGTACATGCCTACTCCGTGTTAGAGTATTTTCAAAATACATGCTCAAAACATACTGAAAATCGATCTTTTAGGTGCCCAAAAGTCGATATGTGCATGCATCTTCTGTACCCGTTTATATCTCAAATTCTGGCCCTAAACACCCGAAAATTCGATATTTTGGGGTCCCAGAAGCGATCTGTACATGCCTACTCCGTGTTAGAGTATTTTCAAAATTCAGGCCCAAAACATGCTGAAAATCGATATTTTAGATGCCCAAAATCAATATGTGCATGTATCTTCTGTACCCGTTTATATCTCAAATTCAGGCTCAAAACACCCGAAAATTCAATATTTTGGGGTCCCAGAAGCAATCTGTACATGCCTACTCAGTGCTAGAATATTTTCAAAATATAGGCTAAAAACATGCTAAAAATCGATCTTTTAGGTGCCAAAAAATCGATATCTCAAATTCAGTCCCAAAACACCCGAAAATTCGATATTTAGGGGTCCCAGAAGGGATCTGTATATGCCTACTCCGTGTTAGAATATTTTCAAAATACATGCTCAAAACATACTGAAAATCGATCTTTTAGGTGCACAAAAGTCGATATTTGCATGCATCACAGTACCCGTTTATATCTCAAATTCAGGCTCAAAACACCCGAAAATTCAATATTTTGGGGTCCCAGAAGCAATCTGTACATGCCTACTCAGTGTTAGAGTATTTTCAAAATACAGGGCCAAAACATGCTGAAAATCGATATTTTAGATGCCCAAAGTCAATATGTGCATGTATCTTCTGTACCCGTTTATATCTCAAATTCAGGCTCAAAACACCCGAAAATTCAATATTTTGGGGTCCCAGAAGCAATCTGTACATGCCTACACAGTGCTAGAATATTTTCAAAATATAGGCTAAAAACATGCTAAAAATCGATCTTTTAGGTGCCAAAAAGTCGATATCTCAAATTCAGTCCCAAAACACCCGAAACTTCGATATTTAGGGGTCCCAGAAGCGATCTGTACATGCCTACTTCGTGTTAGAGTATTTTCAAAATACATGCTCAAAACATAGTGAAAATCGATCTTTTAGGTGCACAAAAGTCGATATGTGCATGCATCTTCAGTACCCGTTTATATCTCAAATTCAGGCTCAAAACACCCGAAAATTCAATATTTTGGGGTCCCAGAAGCAATCTGTACATGCCTTCTCAGTGTTAGAGTATTTTCAAAATACAGGCCCAAAACATGCTGAAAATCGATATTTTAGATGCCCAAAGACAATATGTGCATGTATCTTCTGTACCCGTTTATATCTCAAATTCAGGCTCAAAACACCCGAAAATTCAATATTTTGGGGTCCCAGAAGCAATCTGTACAGAGCTAGAATATTTTCAAAATATAGGCTAAAAACATGCTAAAAATCGACATTTTAGGTGTCAAAAAATCGATATCTCAAATTCAGTCCCAAAACACCCGAAAATTAGATATTTTGAGGTCCCAGAAGGTATCTGTACATGCCTACTCCGTGTTAGAGTATTTTCAAAATACAGGCCAAAAACATACTGAAAATCGATCTTTTAGGTGCCCAAAAGTCGATATGTGCATGCATCTTCTGTACCCGTTTATATCTCAAATTCTGGCCCTAAACACCCGAAAATTCGATATTTTGGGGTCCCAGAAGCGATCTGTACATGCCTACTCCGTGTTAGAGTATTTTCAAAATTCAGGCCCAAAACATGCTGAAAATCGATATTTTTGGTGCCCAAAGTCAATATGTGCATGTATCTTCTGTACCCGTTTATATCTCAAATTCAGGCTAAAAACACCCGAAAATTCAATATTTTGGGGTCCCAGAAGCAATCTGTACATGCCTACTCAGTGCTAGAATATTTTCAAAATATAGGCTAAAAACATGCTAAAAATCGATCTTTTAGGTGCCAAAAAGTCGATATCTCAAATTCAGTCCCAAAACATCCGAAAATTCGATATTTACGGGTCCCAGAAGCGATCTGTACATGCCTACTTCGTGTTAGAGTATTTTCAAAATACATGCTCAAAACATACTGAAATTCGATCTTTTAGGTGCACAAAAGTCGATATGTGCATGCATCTTCTGTACCCGTTTATATCTCAAATTCTGGCCCTAAACACCCGAAAATTCAATATTTTGGGGTCCCAGAAGCGATCTGTACATGCCTACTCCGTGTTAGAGTATTTTCAAAATTCAGGCCCAAAACATGCTGAAAATCGATATTTTTGGTGCCCAAAGTCAATATGTGCATGTATCTTCTGTACCCGTTTATATCTCAAATTCAGGCTCAAAACACCCGAAAATTCAATATTTTGGGGTCCCAGAAGCAATCTGTACAGAGCTAGAATATTTTCAAAATATAGGCTAAAAACATGCTAAAAATCGACATTTTAGGTGTCAAAAAATCGATATCTCAAATTCAGTCCCAAAACATCCGAAAATTAGATATTTTGAGGTCCCAGAAGGTATCTGTACATGCCTACTCCGTGTTAGAGTATTTTCAAAATACAGGCCAAAAACATACTGAAAATCGATCTTTTAGGTGCCCAAAAGTCGATATGTGCATGCATCTTCTGTACCCGTTTATATCTCAAATTCAGGCTCAAAACACCCGAAAATTCAATATTTTGGGGTCCCAGAAGCAATCTGTACATGCCTACTCAGTGTTAGAGTATTTTCAATATACAGGCCCAAAACATGCTGAAAATCGATATTTTAGATGCCCAAAGTCAATATGTGCATGTATCTTCTGTACCCGTTTATATCTCAAATTCAGGCTCAAAACACCCGAAAATTCAATATTTTGGGGTCGCAGAAGCAATCTGTACATGCCTACACAGTGCTAGAATATTTTCAAAATATAGGCTAAAAACATGCTAAAAATCGACATTTTAGGTGCCAAAAAATCGATATCTCAAATTCAGTCCCAAAACACCCGAAAATTCGATATTTAGAGGTCCCAGAAGGTATCTGTACATGCCTACTCCGTGTTAGAGTATTTTCAAAATACAGGCCAAAAACATACTGAAAATCGATCTTTTATGTGCCCAAAAGTCGATATGTGCATGCATCTTCTGTACCCGTTTATATCTCAAATTCTGGCCCTAAACACCCGAAAATTCGATATTTTGGGGTCCCAGAAGCGATCTGTACATGCCTACTCCGTGTTAGAGTATTTTCAAAATTCAGGCCCAAAACATGCTGAAAATCGATATTTTAGATGCCCAAAGTCAATATGTGCATGTATCTTCTGTACCCGTTTATATCTCAAATTCAGGCTCAAAACACCCGAAAATTCAATATTTTGGGGTCCCAGAAGCAATCTGTACATGCCTACTCAGTGTTAGAGTATTTTCAAAATACAGGCCCAAAACATGCTGAAAATCGATATTTTAGATGCCCAAAGTCAATATGTGCATGTATCTTCTGTACCCGTTTATATCTCAAATTCAGGCTCAAAACACCCGAAAATTCAATATTTTGGGGTCCCAGAAGCAATCTGTACATGCCTACACAGTGCTAGAATATTTTCAAAATATAGGCTAAAAACATGCTAAAAATCGACATGTTAGGTGCCAAAAAATCTATATCTCAAATTCAGTAGAGAAACACCCGAAAATTCGATATTTAGAGGTCCCAGAAGGTATCTGTACATGCCTACTTCGTGTTAGAGTAATTTCAAAATACATGCTCAAAACATACTGAAATTCGATCTTTTAGGTGCACAAAAGTCGATATGTGCATGCATCTTCAGTACCCGTTTATATCTCAAATTCAGTCTCAAAACACCCGAAAATTCAATATTTTGGGGTCCCAGAAGCAATCTGTACATGCCTACTCAGTGTTAGAGTATTTTCAAAATACAGGCCCAAAACATGCTGAAAATCGATATTTTAGATGCCCAAAGTCAATATGTGCATGTATCATCTGTACCCGTTTATATCTCAAATTCAGGCTCAAAACACCCGAAAATTCAATATTTTGGGGTCCCAGAAGCAATCTGTACAGAGCTAGAATATTTTCAAAATATAGGCTAAAAAAAAGCTAAAAATCGACATTTTAGGTGTCAAAAAATCGATATCTCAAATTCAGTCCCAAAACACCCCAAAATTAGATATTTTGAGGTCCCAGAAGGTATCTGTACATGCCTACTCCGTGTTAGAGTATTTTCAAAATACAGGCCAAAAACATACTGAAAATCGATCTTTTAGGTGCCCAAAAGTCGATATGTGCATGCATCTTCTGTACCCGTTTATATCTCAAATTCTGGCCCTAAACACCCGAAAATTCGATATTTTGGGGTCCCAGAAGCGATCTGTACATGCCTACTTCCGTGTTAGAGTATTTTCAAAATTCAGGCCCAAAACATGCTGAAAATCGATATTTTTGGTGCACAAAGTCAATATGTGCATGTATCTTCTGTACCCGTTTATATCTCAAATTCAGGCTCAAAACACCCGAAAATTCAATATTTTGGGGTCCCAGAAGCAATCTGTACATGCCTACTCAGTGCTAGAATATTTTCAAAATATAGGCTAAAAACATGCTAAAAATCGATCTTTTAGGTGCCAAAAAGTCGATATCTCAAATTCAGTCCCAAAACACCCGAAAATTCGATATTTAGGGGTCCCAGAAGTGATCTGTACATGCCTACTTCGTGTTAGAGTATTTTCAAAATACATGCTCAAAACATACTGAAAATCGGTCTTTTAGGTGCACAAAAGTCGATATGTGCATGCATCTTCAGTACCCGTTTATATCTCAAATTCAGGCTCAAAACACCCGAAAATTCAATATTTTGGGGTCCCAGAAGCAATCTGTACATGCCTACTCAGTGTTAGAGTATTTTCAAAATACAGGCCCAAAACATGCTGAAAATCGATATTTTAGATGCCCAAAGTCAATATGTGCATGTATCTTCTGTACCCGTTTATATCTCAAATTCAGGCTCAAAACACCCGAAAATTCAATATTTTGGGGTCGCAGAAGCAATCTGTACATGCCTACACAGTGCTAGAATATTTTCAAAATATAGGCTAAAAACATGCTAAAAATCGACATTTTAGGTGCCAAAAAATCGATATCTCAAATTCAGTCCCAAAACACCCGAAAATTCGATATTTAGAGGTCCCAGAAGGTATCTGTACATGCCTACTCCGTGTTAGAGTATTTTCAAAATACAGGCCAAAAACATACTGAAAATCGATCTTTTAGGTGCCCAAAAGTCGATATGTGCATGCATCTTCTGTACCCGTTTATATCTCAAATTCTGGCCCTAAACACCCGAAAATTCGATATTTTGGGGTCCCAGAAGCGATCTGTACATGCCTACTCCGTGTTAGAGTATTTTCAAAATTCAGGCCCAAAACATGCTGAAAATCGATATTTTAGATGCCCAAAGTCAATATGTGCATGTATCTTCTGTACCCGTTTATATCTCAAATTCAGGCTCAAAACACCCGAAAATTCAATATTTTGGGGTCCCAGAAGCAATCTGTACATGCCTACACAGTGCTAGAATATTTTCAAAATATAGGCTAAAAACATGCTAAAAATCGACATTTTAGGTGCCAAAAAATCGATATCTCAAATTCAGTCCCAAAACACCCGAAATTTCGATATTTAGAGGTCCCAGAAGGTATCTGTACATGCCTACTACGTGTTAGAGTATTTTCAAAATACAGGCCAAAAACATAGTGAAAATCGATCTTTTATGTGCCCAAAAGTCGATATGTGCATGCATCTTCTGTACCCGTTTATATCTCAAATTCTGGCCCTAAACACCCGAAAATTCGATATTTTGGGGTCCCAGAAGCGATCTGTACATGCCTACTCCGTGTTAGAGTATTTTCAAAATTCAGGCCCAAAACATGCTGAAAATCGATATTTTAGATGCCCAAAGTCAATATGTGCATGTATCTTCTGTAACCGTTTATATCTCAAATTCAGGCTCAAAACACCCGAAAATTCAATATTTTGGGGTCCCAGAAGCAATCTGTACATGCCTACTCAGTGCTAGAATATTTTCAAAATATAGGCTAAAAACATGCTAAAAATCGATCTTTTAGGTGCCAAAAAATCGATATCTCAAATTCAGTCCCAAAACACCCGAAAATTCGATATTTAGGGGTCCCAGAAGGGATCTGTATATGCCTACTCCGTGTTAGAGTATTTTCAAAATACATGCTCAAAACATACTGAAAATCGATATTTTAGGTGCACAAAAGTCGATATGTGCATGCATCACAGTACCCGTTTATATCTCAAATTCAGGCTCAAAACACCCGAAAATTCAATATTTTGGGGTCCCAGAAGCAATCTGTACATGCCTACTCAGTGTTAGAGTATTTTCAAAATACAGGGCCAAAACATGCTGAAAATCGATATTTTAGATGCCCAAAGTCAATATGTGCATGTATCTTCTGTACCCGTTTATATCTCAAATTCAGGCTCAAAACACCCGAAAATTCAATATTTTTTGGTTCCAGAAGCAATCTGTACATGCCTACACAGTGCTAGAATATTTTCAAAATATAGGCTAAAAACATGCTAGAAATCGACATTTTAGGTGTCAAAAAATCGATATCTCAAATTCAGTAGCAAAACACCTGAAAATTCGATATTTAGAGGTCCCAGAAGGTATCTGTACATGCCTACTCCGTGTTAGAGTATTTTCAAAATACAGGCCAAAAACATACTGAAAATCGATCTTTTAGGAGCCCAAAAGTCGATATGTGTATGCATCTTCTGTACCCGTTTATATCTCAAATTCTGGCCCTAAACACCCGAAAATTCGATATTTTGGGGTCCCAGAAGCGATCTGTACATGCCTACTCCGTGTTAGAGTATTTTCAAAATTCAGGCCCAAAACATGCTGAAAATCGATATTTTTGGTGCCCAAAGTCAATATGTGCATGTATCTTCTGTACCCGTTTATATCTCAAATTCAGGCTCAAAACACCCGAAAATTCAATATTTTGGGGTCCCAGAAGCAATCTGTACATGCCTACTCAGTGCTAGAATATTTTCAAAATATAGGCTAAAAACATGCTAAAAATCGATCTTTTAGGTGCCAAAAAGTCGATATCTCAAATTCAGTCCCAAAACACCCGAAAATTCGATATTTAGGGGTCCCAGAAGCGATCTGTACATGCCTACTTCGTGTTAGAGTATTTTCAAAATACATGCTCAAAACATACTGAAATTCGATCTTTTAGGTGCACAAAAGTCGATATGTGCATGCATCTTCAGTACCCGTTTATATCTCAAATTCAGGCTCAAAACACCCGAAAATTCAATATTTTGGGGTCCCAGAAGCAATCTGTACATGCCTACTCAGTGTTAGAGTATTTTCAAAATACAGGCCCAAAACATGCTGAAAATCGATATTTTAGATGCCCAAAGTCAATATGTGCACGTATCTTCTGTACCCGTTTATATCTCAAATTCAGGCTCAAAACACCCGAAAATTCAATATTTTGGGGTCCCAGAAGCAATCTGTACAGAGCTAGAATATTTTCAAAGTATAGGCTAAAAACATGCTAAAAATCGACATTTTAGGTGTCAAAAAATCGATATCTCAAATTCAGTCCCAAAACACCCGAAAATTAGATATTTTGAGGTCCCAGAAGGTATCTGTACATGCCTACTCCGTGTTAGAGTATTTTCAAAATACAGGCCAAAAACATACTGAAAATCGATCTTTTAGGTGCCCAAAAGTCGATATGTGCATGCATCTTCTGTATCCGTTTATATCTCAAATTCTGGCCCTAAACACCCGAAAAATCGATATTTTGGGGTCCCAGAAGCGATCTGTACATGCCTACTCCGTGTTAGAGTATTTTCAAAATTCAGGCCCAAAACATGCTGAAAATCGATATTTTTGGTGCCCAAAGTCAATATGTGCATGTATCTTCTGTACCCGTTTATATCTCAAATTCAGGCTCAAAACACCCGAAAATTCAATATTTTGGGGTCCCAAAAGCAATCTGTACATGCCTACTCAGTGCTAGAATATTTTCAAAATATAGGCTAAAAACATGCTAAAAATCGATCTTTTAGGTGCCAAAAAGTCGATATCTCAAATTCAGTCCCAAAACACCCGAAATTTCGATATTTAGGGGTCCCAGAAGTGATCTGTACATGCCTACTTCGTGTTAGAGTATTTTCAAAATACATGCTCAAAACATACTGAAAATCGGTCTTTTAGGTGCACAAAAGTCGATATGTGCATGCATCTTCAGTACCCGTTTATATCTCAAATTCAGGCTCAAAACACCCGAAAATTCAATATTTTGGGGTCCCAGAAGCAATCTGTACATGCCTACTCAGTGTTAGAGTATTTTCAAAATACAGGCCCAAAACATGCTGAAAATCGATATTTTAGATGCCCAAAGTCAATATGTGCATGTATCTTCTGTACCCGTTTATATCTCAAATTCAGGCTCAAAACACCCGAAAATTCAATATTTTGGGGTCGCAGAAGCAATCTGTACATGCCTACACAGTGCTAGAATATTTTCAAAATATAGGCTAAAAACATGCTAAAAATCGACATTTTAGGTGCCAAAAAATCGATATCTCAAATTCAGTCCCAAAACACCCGAAAATTCGATATTTAGAGGTCCCAGAAGGTATCTGTACATGCCTACTCCGTGTTAGAGTATTTTCAAAATACAGGCCAAAAACATACTGAAAATCGATCTTTTAAGTGCCCAAAAGTCGATATGTGCATGCATCTTCTGTACCCGTTTATATCTCAAATTCTGGCCCTAAACACCAGAAAATTCGATATTTTGGGGTCCCAGAAGCGATCTGTACATGCCTACTCCGTGTTAGAGTATTTTCAAAATTCAGGCCCAAAACATGCTGAAAATCGATATTTTAGATGCCCAAAGTCAATATGTGCATGTATCTTCTGTACCCGTTTATATCTCAAATTCAGGCTCAAAACACCCGAAAATTCAATATTTTGGGGTCCCAGAAGCAATCTGTACATGCCTACACAGTGCTAGAATATTTTCAAAATATAGGCTAAAAACATGCTAAAAATCGACATTTTAGGTGCCAAAAAATCGATATCTCAAATTCAGTCCCAAAACACCCGAAATTTCGATATTTAGAGGTCCCAGAAGGTATCTGTACATGCCTACTACGTGTTAGAGTATTTTCAAAATACAGGCCAAAAACATACTGAAAATCGATCTTTTAGGTGCCCAAAAGTCGATATGTGCATGCATCTTCTGTACACGTTTATATCTCAAATTCTGGCCCTAAACACCCGAAAATTCGATATTTTGGGGTCCCAGAAGCGATCTGTACATGCCTACTCCGTGTTAGAGTATTTTCAAAATTCAGGCCCAAAACATGCTGAAAATCGATATTTTAGATGCCCAAAGTCAATATGTGCATGTATCTTCTGTACCCGTTTATATCTCAAATTCAGGCTCAAAACACCCGAAAATTCAATATTTTGGGGTCCCAGAAGCAATCTGTACATGCCTACTCAGTGCTAGAATATTTTCAAAATATAGGCTAAAAACATGCTAAAAATCGATCTTTTAGGTGCCAAAAAGTCGATATCTCAAATTCAGTCCCAAAACACCCGAAAATTCGATATTTAGGGGTCCCAGAAGCGATCTGTACATGCCTACTTCGTGTTAGAGTATTTTCAAAATACATGCTCAAAACATACTGAAATTCGATCTTTTAGGTGCACAAAAGTCGATATGTGCATGCATCTTCAGTACCCGTTTATATCTCAAATTCAGGCTCAAAACACCCGAAAATTCAATATTTTGGGGTCCCAGAAGCAATCTGTACATGCCTACTCAGTGTTAGAGTATTTTCAAAATACAGGCCCAAAACATGCTGAAAATCGATATTTTAGATGCCCAAAGTCAATATGTGCACGTATCTTCTGTACCCGTTTATATCTCAAATTCAGGCTCAAAACACCCGAAAATTCAATATTTTGGGGTCCCAGAAGCAATCTGTACAGAGCTAGAATATTTTCAAAATATAGGCTAAAAACATGCTAAAAATCGACATTTTAGGTGTCAAAAAATCGATATCTCAAATTCAGTCCCAAAACACCCGAAAATTAGATATTTTGAGGTCCCAGAAGGTATCTGTACATGCCTACTCCGTGTTAGAGTATTTTCAAAATACAGGCCAAAAACATACTGAAAATCGATCTTTTAGGTGCCCAAAAGTCGATATGTGCATGCATCTTCTGTATCCGTTTATATCTCAAATTCTGGCCCTAAACACCCGAAAAATCGATATTTTGGGGTCCCAGAAGCGATCTGTACATGCCTACTCCGTGTTAGAGTATTTTCAAAATTCAGGCCCAAAACATGCTGAAAATCGATATTTTTGGTGCCCAAAGTCAATATGTGCATGTATCTTCTGTACCCGTTTATATCTCAAATTCAGGCTCAAAACACCCGAAAATTCAATATTTTGGGGTCCCAAAAGCAATCTGTACATGCCTACTCAGTGCTAGAATATTTTCAAAATATAGGCTAAAAACATGCTAAAAATCGATCTTTTAGGTGCCAAAAAGTCGATATCTCAAATTCAGTCCCAAAACACCCGAAATTTCGATATTTAGGGGTCCCAGAAGTGATCTGTACATGCCTACTTCGTGTTAGAGTATTTTCAAAATACATGCTCAAAACATACTGAAAATCGGTCTTTTAGGTGCACAAAAGTCGATATGTGCATGCATCTTCAGTACCCGTTTATATCTCAAATTCAGGCTCAAAACACCCGAAAATTCAATATTTTGGGGTCCCAGAAGCAATCTGTACATGCCTACTCAGTGTTAGAGTATTTTCAAAATACAGGCCCAAAACATGCTGAAAATCGATATTTTAGATGCCCAAAGTCAATATGTGCATGTATCTTCTGTACCCGTTTATATCTCAAATTCAGGCTCAAAACACCCGAAAATTCAATATTTTGGGGTCGCAGAAGCAATCTGTACATGCCTACACAGTGCTAGAATATTTTCAAAATATAGGCTAAAAACATGCTAAAAATCGACATTTTAGGTGCCAAAAAATCGATATCTCAAATTCAGTCCCAAAACACCCGAAAATTCGATATTTAGAGGTCCCAGAAGGTATCTGTACATGCCTACTCCGTGTTAGAGTATTTTCAAAATACAGGCCAAAAACATACTGAAAATCGATCTTTTAAGTGCCCAAAAGTCGATATGTGCATGCATCTTCTGTACCCGTTTATATCTCAAATTCTGGCCCTAAACACCAGAAAATTCGATATTTTGGGGTCCCAGAAGCGATCTGTACATGCCTACTCCGTGTTAGAGTATTTTCAAAATTCAGGCCCAAAACATGCTGAAAATCGATATTTTAGATGCCCAAAGTCAATATGTGCATGTATCTTCTGTACCCGTTTATATCTCAAATTCAGGCTCAAAACACCCGAAAATTCAATATTTTGGGGTCCCAGAAGCAATCTGTACATGCCTACACAGTGCTAGAATATTTTCAAAATATAGGCTAAAAACATGCTAAAAATCGACATTTTAGGTGCCAAAAAATCGATATCTCAAATTCAGTCCCAAAACACCCGAAATTTCGATATTTAGAGGTCCCAGAAGGTATCTGTACATGCCTACTACGTGTTAGAGTATTTTCAAAATACAGGCCAAAAACATACTGAAAATCGATCTTTTAGGTGCCCAAAAGTCGATATGTGCATGCATCTTCTGTACACGTTTATATCTCAAATTCTGGCCCTAAACACCCGAAAATTCGATATTTTGGGGTCCCAGAAGCGATCTGTACATGCCTACTCCGTGTTAGAGTATTTTCAAAATTCAGGCCCAAAACATGCTGAAAATCGATATTTTAGATGCCCAAAGTCAATATGTGCATGTATCTTCTGTACCCGTTTATATCTCAAATTCAGGCTCAAAACACCCGAAAATTCAATATTTTGGGGTCCCAGAAGCAATCTGTACATGCCTACTCAGTGCTAGAATATTTTCAAAATATAGGCTAAAAACATGCTAAAAATCGATCTTTTAGGTGCCAAAAAATCGATATCTCAAATTCAGTCCCAAAACACCCGAAAATTCGATATTTAGGGGTCCCAGAAGGGATCTGTATATGCCTACTCCGTGTTAGAGTATTTTCAAAATACATGCTCAAAACATACTGAAAATCGATATTTTAGGTGCACAAAAGTCGATATGTGCATGCATCACAGTACCCGTTTATATCTCAAATTCAGGCTCAAAACACCCGAAAATTCAATATTTTGGGGTCCCAGAAGCAATCTGTACATGCCTACTCAGTGTTAGAGTATTTTCAAAATATAGGGCCAAAACATGCTGAAAATCGATATTTTAGATGCCCAAAGTCAATATGTGCATGTATCTTCTGTACCCGTTTATATCTCAAATTCAGGCTCAAAACACCCGAAAATTCAATATTTTGGGGTTCCAGAAGCAATCTGTACATGCCTACACAGTGCTAGAATATTTTCAAAATATAGGCTAAAAACATGCTAGAAATCGACATTTTAGGTGTCAAAAAATCGATATCTCAAATTCAGTAGCAAAACACCTGAAAATTCGATATTTAGAGGTCCCAGAAGGTATCTGTACATGCCTACTCCGTGTTAGAGTATTTTCAAAATACAGGCCAAAAACATACTGAAAATCGATCTTTTAGGAGCCCAAAAGTCGATATGTGTATGCATCTTCTGTACCCGTTTATATCTCAAATTCTGGCCCTAAACACCCGAAAATTCGATATTTTGGGGTCCCAGAAGCGATCTGTACATGCCTACTCCGTGTTAGAGTATTTTCAAAATTCAGGCCCAAAACATGCTGAAAATCGATATTTTTGGTGCCCAAAGTCAATATGTGCATGTATCTTCTGTACCCGTTTATATCTCAAATTCAGGCTCAAAACACCCGAAAATTCAATATTTTGGGGTCCCAGAAGCAATCTGTACATGCCTACTCAGTGCTAGAATATTTTCAAAATATAGGCTAAAAACATGCTAAAAATCGATCTTTTAGGTGCCAAAAAGTCGATATCTCAAATTCAGTCCCAAAACACCCGAAAATTCGATATTTAGGGGTCCCAGAAGCGATCTGTACATGCCTACTTCGTGTTAGAGTATTTTCAAAATACATGCTCAAAACATACTGAAAATAGATCTTTTAGGTGCACAAAAGTCGATATGTGCATGCATCTTCAGTACCCGTTTATATCTCAAATTCAGGCTCAAAACACCCGAAAATTCAATATTTTGGGGTCCCAGAAGCAATCTGTACATGCCTACTCAGTGTTAGAGTATTTTCAAAATACAGGCCCAAAACATGCTGAAAATCGATATTTTAGATGCCCAAAGACAATATGTGCATGTATCTTCTGTACCCGTTTATATCTCAAATTCAGGCTCAAAACACCCGAAAATTCAATATTTTGGGGTCCCAGAAGGAATCTGTACAGAGCTAGAATATTTTCAAAATATAGGGTAAAAACATGCTAAAAATCGACATTTTAGGTGTCAAAAAATCGATATCTCAAATTCAGTCCCAAAACACCCGAAAATTAGATATTTTGAGGTCCCAGAAGGTACATGCCTACTCCGTGTTAGAGTATTTTCAAAATACAGGCCAAAAACATACTGAAAATCGATGTTTTAGGTGCCCAAAAGTCGATATGTGCATGCATCTTCTGTACCCGTTTATATCTCAAATTCTGGCCCTAAACACCCGAAAATTCGATATTTTGGGGTCCCATAAGCGATCTGTACATGCCTACTCCGTGTTAGAGTATTTTCAAAATTCAGGCCCAAAACATGCTGAAAATCGATATTTTTGGTGCCCAAAGTCAATATGTGCATGTATATTCTGTACCCGTTTATATCTCAAATTAAGGCTAAAAACACCCGAAAATTCAATATTTTGGGGTCCCAGAAGCAATCTGTACATGCCTACTCAGTGCTAGAATATTTTCAAAATATAGGCTAAAAACATGCTAAAAATCGATCTTTTAGGTGCCAAAAAGTCGATATCTCAAATTCAGTCCCAAAACACCCGAAAATTCGATATTTAGGGGTCCCAGAAGCGATCTGTACATGCCTACTTCGTGTTAGAGTATTTTCAAAATACATGCTCAAAACATACTGAAATTCGATCTTTTAGGTGCACAAAAGTCGATATGTGCATGCATCTTCAGTACCCGTTTATATCTCAAATTCAGGCTCAAAACACCCGAAAATTCAATATTTTGGGGTCCCAGAAGCAATCTGTACATGCCTACTCAGTGTTAGAGTATTTTCAAAATACAGGCCCAAAACATGCTGAAAATCGATATTTTAGATGCCCAAAGTCAATATGTGCACGTATCTTCTGTACCCGTTTATATCTCAAATTCAGGCTCAAAACACCCGAAAATTCAATATTTTGGGGTCCCAGAAGCAATCTGTACAGTGCTAGAATATTTTCAAAATATAGGCTAAAAACATGCTAAAAATCGATCTTTTAGGTGCCAAAAAGTCGATATCTCAAATTCAGTCCCAAAACACCCGAAAATTCGATATTTAGGGGTCCCAGAAGCGATCTGTACATGCCTACTTCGTGTTAGAGTATTTTCAAAATACATGCTCAAAACATACTGAAAATCGATCTTTTAGGTGCACAAAAGTCGATATGTGCATGCATCTTCAGTACCCGTTTATATATCAAATTCAGGCTCAAAACACCCGAAAATTCAATATTTTGGGGTCCCAGAAGCAATCTGTACATGCCTACTCAGTGTTAGAGTAATTTCAAAATACAGGCCCAAAACATGCTGAAAATCGATATTTTAGATGCCCAAAGTCAATATGTGCATGTATCTTCTGTACCCGTTTATATCTCAAATTCAGGCTCAAAACACCCGAAAATTCAATATTTTGGGGTCGCAGAAGCAATCTGTACATGCCTACTTCGTGTTAGAGTATTTTCAAAATATAGGCTAAAAACATGCTAAAAATCGACATTTTAGGTGCCAAAAAATCGATATCTCAAATTCAGTCCCAAAACACCCGAAAATTCGATATTTAGAGGTCCCAGAAGGTATCTGTACATGCCTACTCCGTGTTAGAGTATTTTCAAAATACAGGCCAAAAACATACTGAAAATCGATCTTTTAGGTGCCCAAAAGTAGATATGTGCATGCATCTTCTGTACCCGTTTATATCTCAAATTCTGGCCCTAAACACCCGAAAATTCGATATTTTGGGGTCCCAGAAGCGATCTGTACATGCCTACTCCGTGTTAGAGTATTTTCAAAATTCAGGCCCAAAACATGCTGAAAATCGATATTTTAGATGCCCAAAGTCAATATGTGCATGTATCTTCTGTACCCGTTTATATCTCAAATTCAGGCTCAAAACACCCGAAAATTCAATATTTTGGGGTCCCAGAAGCAATCTGTACATGCCTACACAGTGCTAGAATATTTTCAAAATATAGGCTAAAAACATGCTAAAAATCTACATTTTAGGTGCCAAAAAATCGATATCTCAATTTCAGTCCCAAAACACCCGAAAATTCGATATTTAGAGGTCCCAGAAGGTATCTGTACATGCCTACTCCGTGTTAGAGTATTTTCAAAATACAGGCCAAAAACATACTGAAAATCGATCTTTTAGGTGCCCAAAAGTCGATACGTGCATGCATCTTCTGTACCCGTTTATATCTCAAATTCTGGCCCTAAACACCCGAAAATTCGATATTTTGGAGTCCCAGAAGCGATCTGTACATGCCTACTCCGTGTTAGAGTATTTTCAAAATTCAGGCCCAAAACATGCTGAAAATCGATATTTTAGATGCCCAAAGTCAATATGTGCATGTATCTTCTGTACCCGTTTATATCTCAAATTCAGGCTCAAAACACCCGAAAATTCAATATTTTGGGGTCCCAGAAGCAATCTGTACATGCCTACTCAGTGCTAGAATATTTTCAAAATATAGGCTAAAAACATGCTAAAAATCGATCTTTTAGGTGCCAAAAAGTCGATATCTCAAATTCAGTCCCAAAACACCCGAAAATTCGATATTTAGGGGTCCCAGAAGGGATCTGTATATGCCTACTCCGTGTTAGAGTATTTTCAAAATACATGCTCAAAACATACTGAAAATCGATCTTTTAGGTGCACAAAAGTCGATATGTGCATGCATCACAGTACCCGTTTATATCTCAAATTCAGGCTCAAAACACCCGAAAAATCAATATTTTGGGGTCCCAGAAGCAATCTGTACATGCCTACTCAGTGTTAGAGTATTTTCAAAATACAGGGCCAAAACATGCTGAAAATCGATATTTTAGATGCCCAAAGTCAATATGTGCATGTATCTTCTGTACCCGTTTATATCTCAAATTCAGGCTCAAAACACCCGAAAATTCAATATTTTGGGGTCCCAGAAGCAATCTGTACATGCCTACACAGTGCTAGAATATTTTCAAAATATAGGCTAAAAACATGCTAAAAATCGACATTTTAGGTGCCAAAAAATCTATATCTCAAATTCAGTAGCAAAACACCCGAAAATTCGATATTTAGAGGTCCCAGAAGGTATCTGTACATGCCTACTCCGTGTTAGAGTATTTTCAAAATACACGCCAAAAACATACTGAAAATCGATCTTTTAGGAGCCCAAAAGTCGATATGTGTATGCATCTTCTGTACCCGTTTATATCTCAAATTCTGGCCCTAAACACCCGAAAATTCGATATTTTGGGGTCCCAGAAGCGATCTGTACATGCCTACTCCGTGTTAGAGTATTTTCAAAATTCAGGCCCAAAACATGCTGAAAATCGATATTTTTGGTGCCCAAAGTCAATATGTGCATGTATCTTCTGTACCCGTTTATATCTCAAATTCAGGCTCAAAACACCCGAAAATTCAATATTTTGGGGTCCCAGAAGCAATCTGTACATGCCTACTCAGTGCTAGAATATTTTCAAAATATAGGCTAAAAACATGCTAAAAATCGATCTTTTAGGTGCCAAAAAGTCGATATCTCAAATTCAGTCCCAAAACACCCGAAAATTCGATATGTAGGGGTCCCAGAAGCGATCTGTACATGCCTACTCCGTGTTAAAGTATTTTCAAAATACATGCTCAAAACATACTGAAAATCGATCTTTTAGGTGCACAAAAGTCGATATGTGCATGCATCACAGTACCCGTTTATATCTCAAATTCAGGCTCAAAACACCCGAAAATTCAATATTTTGGGGTCCCAGAAGCAATCTGTACATGCCTACTCAGTGTTAGAGTATTTTCAAAATACTGGCCCAAAACATGCTGAAAATCGATATTTTAGATGCCCAAAGTCAATATGTGCATGTATCTTCTGTACCCGTTTATATCTCAAATTCAGGCTCAAAACACCCGAAAATTCAATATTTTGGGGTCCCAGAAGCAATCTGTACATGCCTACACAGTGCTAGAATATTTTCAAAATATAGGCTAAAAACATGCTAAAAATCGACATTTTAGGTGCCAAAAAATCTATATCTCAAATTCAGTAGCAAAACACCCGAAAATTCGATATTTAGAGGTCCCAGAAGGTATCTGTACATGCCTACTCCGTGTTAGAGTATTTTCAAAATACATGCTCAAAACATACTGAAAATCGATCTTTTAGGTGCCAAAAAGTCGATATCTCAAATTCAGTCCCAAAACACCCGAAAATTCAATATTTAGGGGTCCCAGAAGCGATCTTTACATGCCTACTCCGTGTTAGAGTATTTTCAAAATACATGCTCAAAACATACTGAAAATCGATCGTTTAGGTGCACAAAAGTCGATATGTGCATGTATCTTCTGTACCTGTTGATATCTCAAATTCAGGCTCAAAACACCCGAAAATTCAATATTTTGGGGTCCCAGAAGCAATCTGTACAGTGCTAGAATATTTTCAAAATATAGGCTAAAAACATGCTAAAAATCGATCTTTTAAGTGCCAAAAAGTCGATATCTCAAATTCAGTCCCAAAACACCCGAAAATTCGATATTTAGGGGTCCCAGAAGCGATCTGTACATGCCTACTCCGTGTTAGAGTATTTTCAAAATTCAGGCCCAAAACATGCTGAAAATCGATATTTTTGGTGCCCAAAGTCGATATGTGCATGCATCTTCTGTACCCGTTTATATCTCAAATTCTGGCCCAAAACACCCGAAAATTCGATATTTTTGGGTTCCAGAAGCGATCTGTACATGCCTACTCAGTGCTAGAATGTTTTCAAAATATAGGCTCAAAACATGCTCAAAATCGATATTTTAGGTGCCCAAAAGTCGATATGTGCATGCATCTTCTGTACCCGTTTATATCTCAAATTCAGGCTCAAAACACCCGAAAATTCAATATTTTAGGGTCCAAGAAGCAATCTGTACATGCCTACTCAGTGCTAGAATATTTTCAAAATATAGGCTAAAAACATGCTAAAAATAGATCTTTTAGGTGCCAAAAAGTCGATATCTGAAATTCAGTCCCAAAACACCCGAAAATTTGATATTTAGGGGTCCCAGAAGCGATCTGTACATGCCTACTCCGTGTCAGAGTATTTTCAAAATACATGCTCAAAACATACTGAAAATCGATATTTTAGGTGCACAAAAGTCGATATGTGCATGCATCTTCAGTACCCGTTTATATCTCAAATTCAGGCTCAAAACACCCGAAAATTCAATATTTTGGGGTCCCTGAAGCAATCTGTACATGCCTACACAGTGCTAGAATATTTTCAAAATATAGGCTAAAAACATGCTAAAAATCGACATTTTAGGTGCCAAAAAATCGATATCTCAAATTCAGTCCCAAAACACCCGAAAATTCGATATTTAGAGGTCCCAGAAGGTATATATACATGCCTACTCCGTGTTAGAGTATTTTCAAAAAACAGGCCAAAAACATACTGAAAATCGATCTTTTAGGTGCCCAAAAGTCGATATGTGCATGCATCTTCAGTACCCGTTTATATCTCAAAATCAGGCTCAAAACACCCGAAAATTCAATATTTTGGGGTCCCAGAAGCAATCTGTACATGCCTACTCAGTGTTAGAGTATTTTCAAAATTCAGGCCCAAAACATGCTGAAAATCGATATTTTAGATGCCCAAAGTCAATATGTGCATGTATCTTCTGTACCCGTTGATATCTCAAATTCAGGCTCAAAACACCCGAAAATTCAATATTTTGGGGTCCCAGAAGCAATCTGTACAGTGCTAGAATATTTTCAAAATATAGGCTAAAAACATGCTAAAAATCGATCTTTTAAGTGCCAAAAAGTCGATATCTCAAATTCAGTCCCAAAACACCCGAAAATTCGATATTTAGGGGTCCCAGAAGCGATCTGTACATGCCTACTCCGTGTTAGAGTATTTTCAAAATACAGGCCAAAAACATACTGAAAATCGATCTTTTAGGTGCCCAAAAGTCGATATATGCATGCATCTTCTGTACCCGTTTATATCTCAAATTCTGGCCCTAAACACCCGAAAATTCGATATTTTGGGGTCCCAGAAGCGATCTGTACATGCCTACTCAGTGTTAGAGTATTTTCAAAATTCAGGCCCAAAACATGCTGAAAATCGATATTTTTGGTGCCCAAAGTCAATATGTGCATGTATCTTCTGTACCCGTTTATATCTCAAATTCAGGCTCAAAACACCTGAAAATTCAATATTTTGGGGTCCCAGAAGCAATCTGTACATGCCTACTCAGTGCTAGAATATTTTCAAAATATAGGCTAAAAACATGCTAAAAATCGATCTTTTAGGTGCCAAAAAGTCGATATCTCAAATTCAGTCCCAAAACACCCGAAAATTCGATATTTAGGGGTCCCAGAAGCGATCTGTACATGCCTACTCCGTGTTAGAGTATTTTCAAAATACATGCTCAAAACATACTGAAAATCGATCTTTTAGGTGCACAAAAGTCGATATGTGCATGCATCTTCTGTACCCGTTTATATCTCAAATTCTGGCCCTAAACACCCGAAAATTCGATATTTTGGGGTCCCAGAAGCGATCTGTACATGCCTACTCCGTGTTAGAGTATTTTCAAAATTCAGGCCCAAAACATCCTGAAAATCGATATTTTTGGTGCCCAAAGTCAATATGTGCATGTATCTTCTGTACCCGTTTATATCTCAAATTCAGGCTCAAAACACCCGAAAATTAAATATTTTGGGGTCCCAGAAGCAATCTGTACATGCCTACTCAGTGCTAGAATATTTTCAAAATATAGGCTAAAAACATGCTAAAAATCGATCTTTCAGGTGCCAAAAAGTCGATATCTCAAATTCAGTCCTAAAACACCCGAAAATTCGATATTTAGGGGTCCCAGAAGCGATCTGTACATGCCTACTCCGTGTTAGAGTATTTTCAAAATACATGCTCAAAAACATACTGAGAATCGATCTTTTAGGTGCACAAAAGTCGATATGTGCATGCATCTTCAGTACCCGTTTATATCTCAAATTCAGGCTCAAAACACTCGAAAATTCAATATTTTGGGGTCCCAGAAGCAATCTGTACATGCCTACTCAGTGTTAGAGTATTTTCAAAATACAGGCCCAAAACATGCTGAAAATCGATATTTTAGATGCCCAAAGTCAGTATGTGCATGTATCTTCTGTACCCGTTGATATCTCAAATTCAGGCTCAAAACACCCGAAAATTCAATATTTTGGGGGTCCCAGAAGCAATCTGTACAGTGCTAGAAAATTTTCAAAATATAGGCTAAAAACATGCTAAAAATCGATCTTTTTAGTGCCAAAAAGTCGATATCTCAAATTCAGTCCCAAAACACCCGAAAATTCGATATTTAGGGGTCCCAGAAGCGATCTGTACATGCCTACTCCGTGTTAGAGTATTTTCAAAATACAGGCCAAAAACATACTGAAAATCGATCTTTAAGGTGCCTAAAAGTCTATATGTGCATGCATCTTCTGTACCCGTTTATATCTCAAATTCTGGCCCTAAACACCCGAAAATTCGATATTTTGGGGTCCCAGAAGCGATCTGTACATGCCTACTCCGTGTTAGAGTATTTTCAAAATTCAGGCCCAAAACATGCTGAAAATCGATATTTTTGGTACCCAAAGTCAATATGTGCATGTATCTTCTGTACCCGTTTATATCTCAAATTCAGGCTCAAAACTCCCGAAAATTCAATATTTTGGGGTCCCAGAAGCAATCTGTACATGCCTACTCAGTGCTAGAATATTTTCAAAATATAGGCTAAAAACATGCTAAAAATCGATCTTTTAGGTGCCAAAAAGTCGATATCTCAAATTCAGTCCCAAAACACCCGAAAATTCGATATTTAGGGGTCCCAGAAGCGATCTGTACATGCCTACTCCGTGTTAGAGTATTTTCAAAATACATGCTCAAAAACATACTGAAAATCGATCTTTTAGGTGCACAAAAGTCGATATGTGCATGCATCTTCAGTATCAGTTTATATCTTAAATTCAGGCTCAAAACACCCGAAAATTCAATATTTTTGGGTCCCAGAAGCAATCTGTACATGCCTACTCAGTGTTAGAGTATTTTCAAAATACAGGCCCAAAACATGCTGAAAATCGATATTTTAGATGCCCAAAGTCAATATGTGCATGTATCTTCTGTACCCGTTGATATCTCAAATTCAGGCTCAAAACACCCGAAAATTCAATATTTTGGGGTCCCAGAAGCAATCTGTACAGTGCTAGAATATTTTCAAAATATAGGCTAAAAACATGCTAAAAATCGATCTTTTAAGTGCCAAAAAGTCGATATCTCAAATTCAGTCCCAAAACACCCGAAAATTCGATATTTAGGGGTCCCAGAAGCGATCTGTACATGCCTACTCCGTGTTAGAGTATTTTCAAAATACAGGCCAAAAACATACTGAAAATCGATCTTTGAGGTGCCCAAAAGTCGATATGTGCATGCATCTTCTGTACCCGTTTATATCTCAAATTCTGGCCCTAAACACCCGAAAATTCGATATTTTGGGGTCCCAGAAGCGATCTGTACATGCCTACTCCGTGTTAGAGTATTTTCAAAATTCAGGCCCAAAACATGCTGAAAATCGATATTTTTGGTGCCCAAAGTCGATATCTCAAATTCAGTCCCAAAACACCCGAAAATTCGATATTTAGGGGTCCCAGAAGCGATCTGTACATGCCTACTCCGTGTTAGAGTATTTTCAAAATACATGCTCAAAACATACTGAAAATCGATCTTTTAGGTGCATAAAAGTCGATATGTGCATGCATCTTCAGTACCCATTTATATCTCAAATTCAGGCTCAAAACACTCGAAAAATCAATATTTTGGGGTCCCAGAAGCAATCTGTACATGCCTACTCAGTGTTAGAGTATTTTCAAAATTCAGGCCCAAAACATGCTGAAAATCGATATTTTAGATGCCCAAAGTCAATATGTGCATGTATCTTCTGTACCCGTTTATATCTCAAATTCAGGCTCAAAACACCCGAAAATTCAATATTTTGGGGTCCCAGAAGCAATCTGTACAGTGCTAGAATATTTTCAAAATATAGGCTAAAAACATGCTAAAAATCGATCTTTTTAGTGCCAAAAAGTCGATATCTCAAATTCAGTCCCAAAACACCCGAAAATTCGATATTTAGGGGTCCCAGAAGCGATCTGTACATGCCTACTCCGTGTTAGAGTATTTTCAAAATACAGGCCAAAAACATACTGAAAATCGATCTTTAAGGTGCCTAAAAGTCTATATGTGCATGCATCTTCTGTACCCGTTTATATCTCAAATTCTGGCCCTAAACACCCGAAAATTCGATATTTTGGGGTCCCAGAAGCGATCTGTACATGCCTACTCCGTGTTAGAGTATTTTCAAAATTCAGGCCCAAAACATGCTGAAAATCGATATTTTTGGTGCCCAAAGTCAATATGTGCATGTATCTTCTGTACCCGTTTATATCTCAAATTCAGGCTCAAAACACCCGAAAATTCAATATTTTGGGGTCCCAGAAGCAATCTGTACATGCCTACTCAGTGCTAGAATATTTTCAAAATATAGGCTAAAAACATGCTAAAAATCGATCTTTTAGGTGCCAAAAAGTCGATATCTCAAATTCAGTCCCAAAACACCCGAAAATTTGATATTTAGGGGTCCCAGAAGCGATCTGTACATGCCTACTCCGTGTTAGAGTATTTTCAAAATACATGCTCAAAACATACTGAAAATCGATCTTTTAGGTGCACAAAAGTCGGTATGTGCATGCATCTTCAGTACCCGTTTATATCTCAAATTCAGGCTCAAAACACCCGAAAATTCAATATTTTGGGGTCCCAGAAGCAATCTGTACATGCCTACTCAGTGTTAGAGTATTTTCAAAATACAGGCCCAAAACATGCTGAAAATCGATATTTTAGATGCCCAAAGTCAATATGTGCATGTATCTTCTGTACCCGTTTATATGTCAAATTCAGGCTCAAAACACCCGAAAATTCAATATTTTGGGGTCCCAGAAGCAATCTGTACAGTGCTAGAATATTTTCAAAATATCGGCTAAAAACATGCTAAAAATCGACATTTTAGGTGCCAAAAAATCGATATCTCAAATTCAGTCCCAAAACACCCGAAAATTCGATATTTAGAGGTCCCAGAAGGTATCTGTACATGCCTACTCCGTGTTAGAGTATTTTCAAAATACAGGCCAAAAACATACTGAAAATCGATGTTTTAGGTGCCCAAAAGTCGATATGTGCATGCACCTTCTGTACCCGTTTATATCTCAAATTCTGGCCCTAAACACCCGAAAATTCGATATTTTGGGGTCCCAGAAGCAATCTGTACATGCCTACTCCGTGTTAGAGTATTTTCAAAATTCAGGCCCAAAACATGCTGAAAATCGATATTTTTGGTGCCCAAAGTCAATATGTGCATGTATCTTCTGTACCCGTTTATATCTCAAATTCAGGCTCAAAACACCCGAAAATTCAATATTTTGGGGTTCCAGAAGCAATCTGTAAATGCCTACTCAGTGCTAGAATATTTTCAAAATATAGGCTAAAAACATGCTAAAAATCGATCTTTTAGGTGCCAAAAAGTCGATATCTCAAATTCAGTGCCAAAACACCCGAAAATTCGATATTTAGGGGTCCCAGAAGCGATCTGTAAATGCCTACTCCGTGTTAGAGTATTTTCAAAATACATGCTCAAAACATACTGAAAATCGATCTTTTAGGTGCCCAAAAGTCGATATGCGCATGCATCTTCAGTACCCGTTTATATCTCAAATTCAGGCTCAAAACACCCGAAAATTCAATATTTTGGGGTCCCAGAAGCAATCTGTACATGCCTACACAGTGCTAGAATATTTTCAAAATATAGGCTAAAAACATGCTAAAAATCGACATTTTAGGTGCCAAAAAATCGATATCTCAAATTCAGTCCCAAAACACCCGAAAATTCGATATTTAGAGGTCCCAGAAGGTATCTGTACATGCCTACTCCGTGTTAGAGTATTTTCAAAATACAGGCAAAAAACATACTGAAAATCGATCTTTTAGGTGCCCAAAAGTCGATATGTGCATGCATCTTCTGTACCCGTTTATATCTCAAATTCTGGCCCTAAACACCCGAAAAATCGATATTTTGGGGTCCCAGAAGCGATCTGTACATGCCTACTCCGTGTTAGAGTATTTTCAAAATTCAGGCCCAAAACATGCTGAAAATCGATATTTTTGGTGCCCAAAGTCAATATGTGCATGTATCTTCTGTACCCGTTTATATCTCAAATTCAGGCTCAAAACACCCGAAAATTCAATATTTTGGGGTCCCAGAAGCAATCTGTACATGCCTACTCAGTGCTAGAATATTTTCAAAATATAGGCTAAAAACATGCTAAAAATCGATCTTTTAGGTGCCAAAAAGTCGATATCTCAAATTCAGTCCCAAAACACCCGAAAATTCGATATTTAGGGGTCCCAGAAGCGATCTGTACATGCCTACTCCGTGTTAGAGTATTTTCAAAATACATGCTCAAAAACATACTGAAAATCGATCTTTTAGGTGCACAAAAGTCGATATGTGCATGCATCTTCAGTATCAGTTTATATCTTAAATTCAGGCTCAAAACACCCGAAAATTCAATATTTTGGGGTCCCAGAAGCAATCTGTACATGCCTACTCAGTGTTAGAGTATTTTCAAAATACAGGCCCAAAACATGCTGAAAATCGATATTTTAGATGCCCAAAGTCAATATGTGCATGTATCTTCTGTACCCGTTTATATCTCAAATTCAGGCTCAAAACACCCGAAAATTCAATATTTTGGGGTCCCTGAAGCAATCTGTACATGCCTATACAGTGCTAGAATATTTTCAAAATATAGGCTAAAAACATGCTAAAAATCGACATTTTAGGTGCCAAAAAATCGATATCTCAAATTCAGTCCCAAAACACCCGAAAATTCGATATTTAGAGGTCCCAGAAGGTATCTGTACATGCCTACTCCGTGTTAGAGTATTTTCAAAATACAGGCCAAAAACATACTGAAAATCGATCTTTTAGGTGCCCAAAAGTCGATATGTGCATGCATCTTCTGTACCCGTTTATATTTCAAATTCTGGCCCTAAACACCCGAAAATTCGATATTTTGGGGTCCCAGAAGCAATCTGTACATGCCTCCTCCGTGTTAGAGTATTTTCAAAATTCAGGCCCAAAACATGCTGAAAATCGATATTTTTGGTGCCCAAAGTCAATATGTGCATGTATCTTCTGTACCCGTTTATATCTCAAATTCAGGCTCAAAACACCCGAAAATTCAATATTTTGGGGTCCCAGAAGCAATCTGTACATGCCTACTCAGTGCTAGAATATTTTCAAAATATAGGCTAAAAACATGCTAAAAATCGATCTTTTAGGTGCCAAAAAGTCGATATCTCAAATTCAGTCCCAAAACACCCGAAAATTCGATATTTAGGGGTCCCAGAAGCGATCTGTACATGCCTACTCCGTGTTAGAGTATTTTCAAAATACATGCTCAAAACATACTGAAAATCAATCTTTTAGGTGCACCAAAGTCGATATGTGCATGCGTCACAGTACCCGTTTATATCTCAAATTCAGGCTCAAAACACCCGAAAATTCAATATTTTGGGGTCCCAGAAGCAATCTGTACATGCCTACTCAGTGTTAGAGTATTTTCAAAATACAGGCCCAAAACATGCTGAAAATCGATATTTTAGATGCCCAAAGTCAATATGTGCATGTATCTTCTGTACCCGTTTATATCTCAAATTCAGGCTCAAAACACCCGAAAATTCAATATTTTGGGGTCCCAGAAGCAATCTGTACATGCCTACACAGTGCTAGAATATTTTCAAAATATGGGCTAAAAACATGCTAAAAATCGACATTTTTGGTGCCAAAAAGTCGATATCTCAAATTCAGTCCCAAAACACCCGAAAATTCGATATTTAGAGGTCCCAGAAGGTATCTGTACATGCCTACTCCGTGTTAGAGTATTTTCAAAATACAGGCCAAAAACATACTGAAAATCGATCTTTTAGGTGCCCAAAAGTCGATATGTGCATGCATCTTCTGTACCCGTTTATATCTCAAATTCTGGCCCTAAACACCCGAAAATTCGATATTTTGGGGTCCCAGAAGCGATCTGTACATGCCTACTCCGTGTTAGAGTATTTTCAAAATTCAGGCCAAAAACATGCTGAAAATCGATATTTTTGGTGCCCAAAGTCAATATGTGCATGTATCTTCTGTACCCGTTTATATCTCAAATTCAGGCTCAAAACACCCGAAAATTCACTATTTTGGGGTCCCAGAAGCAATCTGTACATGCCTACTCAGTGCTAGAATATTTTCAAAATATAGGCTAAAAACATGCTAAAAATCGATCTTTTAGGTGACAAAAAGTCGATATCTCAAATTCAGTCCCAAAACACCCGAAAATTCGATATTTAGGGGTCCCAGAAGCGATCTGTACATGCCTACTCCGTGCTAGAGTATTTTCAAAATACATGCTCAAAACATACTGAAAATCGATCTTTTAGGTGCACAAAAGTCGATATGTGCATGCATCTTCAGTACCCATTTATATCTCAAATTCAGGCTCAAAACACCCGAAAATTCAATATTTTGGGGTCCCAGAAGCAATCTGTACATGCCTACTCAGTGTTAGAGTATTTTCATAATACAGGCCCAAAACATGCTGAAAATCGATATTTTAGATGCCCAAAGTCAATATGTGCATGTATCTTCTGTACCCGTTTATATCTCAAATTCAGGCTCAAAACACCCGAAAATTCAATATTTTGGGGTCCCTGAAGCAATCTGTACATGCCTACACAGTGCTAGAATATTTTCAAAATATAGGCTAAAAACATGCTAAAAATCGACATTTTAGGTGCCAAAAAATCGATATCTCAAATTCAGTCCCAAAACACCCGAAAATTCGATATTTAGAGGTCCCAGAAGGTATCTGTACATGCCTACTCCGTGTTAGAGTATTTTCAAAATACAGGCCAAAAACATACTGAAAATCGATCTTTTAGGTGCCCAAAAGTCGATATGTGCATGCATCTTCTGTACCCGTTTATATCTCAAATTCTGGCCCTAAACATCCGAAAATTCGATATTTTGGGGTCCCAGAAGCAATCTGTACATGCCTCCTCCGTGTTAGAGTATTTTCAAAATACAGGCCCAAAACATGCTGAAAATCGATATTTTAGATGCCCAAAGTCAATATGTGCATGTATCTTCTGTACCCGTTGATATCTCAAATTCAGGCTCAAAACACCCGAAAATTCAATATTTTGGGGTCCCAGAAGCAATCTGTACAGTGCTAGAATATTTTCAAAATATAGGCTAAAAACATGCTAAAAATCGATCTTTTTAGTGCCAAAAAGTCGATATCTCAAATTCAGTCCCAAAACACCCGAAAATTCGATATTTAGGGGTCCCAGAAGCGATCTGTACATGCCTACTCCGTGTTAGAGTATTTTCAAAATACAGGCCAAAAACATACTGAAAATCGATCTTTAAGGTGCCTAAAAGTCGATATGTGCATGCATCTTCTGTACCCGTTTATATCTCAAATTCTGGCCCTAAACACCCGAAAATTCGATATTTTGGGGTCCCAGAAGCGATCTGTACATGCCTACTCCGTGTTAGAGTATTTTCAAAATTCAGGCCCAAAACATGCTGAAAATCGATATTTTTGGTGCCCAAAGTCAATATGTGCATGTATCTTCTGTACCCGTTTATATCTCAAATTCAGGCTCAAAACACCCGAAAATTCGATATTTAGGGGTCCCAGAAGCAATCTGTACATGCCTACTCCGTGTTAGAGTATTTTCAAAATACATGCTCAAAAACATACTGAAAATCGATCTTTTAGGTGCACAAAAGTCGATATGTGCATGCATCTTCAGTATCAGTTTATATCTTAAATTCAGGCTCAAAACACCCGAAAATTCAATATTTTGGGGTCCCAGAAGCAATCTGTACATGCCTACTCAGTGTTAGAGTATTTTCAAAATACAGGCCCAAAACATGCTGAAAATCGATATTTTAGATGCCCAAAGTCAATATGTGCATGTATCTTCTGTACCCGTTGATATCTCAAATTCAGGCTCAAAACACCCGAAAATTCAATATTTTGGGGTCCCAGAAGCAATCTGTACAGTGCTAGAATATTTTCAAAATATAGGCTAAAAACATGCTAAAAATCGATCTTTTAAGTGCCAAAAAGTCGATATCTCAAATTCAGTCCCAAAACACCCGAAAATTCGATATTTAGGGGTCCCAGAAGCGATCTGTACATGCCTACTCCGTGTTAGAGTATTTTCAAAATACAGGCCAAAAACATACTGAAAATCGATCTTTTAGGTGCCCAAAAGTCGATATGTGCATGCATCTTCTGTACCCGTTTATATCTCAAATTCTGGCCCTAAACACCCGAAAATTCGATATTTTGGGGTCCCAGAAGCGATCTGTACATGCCTACTCCGTGTTAGAGTATTTTCAAAATTCAGGCCCAAAACATGCTGAAAATCGATATTTTTGGTGCCCAAAGTCGATATCTCAAATTCAGTCCCAAAACACCCGAAAATTCGATATTTAGGGGTCCCAGAAGCGATCTGTACATGCCTACTCCGTGTTAGAGTATTTTCAAAATACATGCTCAAAACATACTGAAAATCAATCTTTTAGGTGCACAAAAGTCGATATGTGCATGCATCACAGTACCCGTTTATATCTCAAATTCAGGCTCAAAACACCCGAAAATTCAATATTTTGGGGTCCCAGAAGCAATCTGTACATGCCTACTCAGTGTTAGAGTATTTTCAAAATACAGGCCCAAAACATGCTGAAAATCGATATTTTAGATGCCCAAAGTCAATATGTGCATGTATCTTCTGTACCCGTTTATATCTCAAATTCAGACTCAAAACACCCGAAAATTCAATATTTTGGGGTCCCAGAAGCAATCTGTACATGCCTACACAGTGCTAGAATATTTTCAAAATATGGGCTAAAAACATGCTAAAAATCGACATTTTAGGTGCCAAAAAGTCGATATCTCAAATTCAGTCCCAAAACACCCGAAAATTCGATATTTAGAGGTCCCAGAAGGTATCTGTACATGCCTACTCCGTGTTAGAGTATTTTCAAAATACAGGCCAAAAACATACTGAAAATCGATCTTTTAGGTGCCCAAAAGTCGATATGTGCATGCATCTTCTGTACCCGTTTATATCTCAAATTCTGGCCCTAAACACCCGAAAATTCGATATTTTGGGGTCCCAGAAGCGATCTGTACATGCCTACTCCGTGTTAGAGTATTTTCAAAATTCAGGCCCAAAACATGCTGAAAATCTATATTTTTGGTGCCCAAAGTCAATATGTGCATGTATCTTCTGTACCCGTTTATATCTCAAATTCAGGCTCAAAACACCCGAAAATTCAATATTTTGGGGTCCCAGAAGCAATCTGTACATGCCTACTCAGTGCTAGAATATTTTCAAAATATAGGCTAAAAACATGCTAAAAATCGATCTTTTAGGTGCCAAAAAGTCGATATCTCAAATTCAGTCTCATAACACCCGAAAATTCGATATTTAGGGGTCCCAGAAGCGATCTTTACATGCCTACTCCGTGTTAGAGTATTTTCAAAATACATGCTCAATACATACTGAAAATCGATCTTTTAGGTGCACAAAAGTCGATATGTGCATGCATCTTCAGTACCCGTTTATATCTCAAATTCAGGCCCAAAACTCCCGAAAATTCAATATTTTGGGGTCCCAGAAGCAATCTGTACATGCCTACTCAGTGTTAGAGTATTTTCAAAATACAGGCCCAAAACATGCTGAAAATCGATATTTTAGATGCCCAAAGTCAATATGTGCATGTATCTTCTGTACCCGTTTATATCTCAAATTCAGGCTCAAAACACCCGAAAATTCAATATTTTGGGGTCCCAGAAGCAATCTGTACATGCCTACACAGTGCTAGAATATTTTCAAAATATAGGCTAAAAACATGCTAAAAATCGACATTTTAGGTGCCAAAAAATCTATATCTCAAATTCAGTCCCAAAACACCCGAAAATTCGATATTTAGAGGTCCCAGAAGGTATCTGTACATGCCTACTCCGTGTTAGAGTATTTTCAAAATACAGGCCAAAAACATACTGAAAATCGATCTTTTAGGTGCCCAAAAGTCGATATGTGCATGCATCTTCTGTACCCGTTTATATCTCAAATTCTGGCCCTAAACACCCGAAAATTCGATATTTTGGGGTCCCAGAAGCGATCTGTACATGCCTACTCTGTGTTAGAGTATTTTCAAAATTCAGGCCCAAAACATGCTGAAAATCGATATTTTTGGTGCCCAAAGTCAATATGTGCATGTATCTTCTGTACCCGTTTATATCTCAAATTCATGCTCAAAACACCCGAAAATTCAATATTTTGGGGTCCCAGAAGCAATCTGTACATGCCTACTCAGTGCTAGAATATTTTCAAAATATAGGCTAAAAACATGCTAAAAATCGATCTTTTAGGTGCCATAAAGTTGATATCTCAAATTCAGTGCCAAAACACCCGAAAATTCGATATTTAGGGGTCCTAGAAGCGATCTGTACATGCCTACTCCGTGTTAGAGTATTTTCAAAATACATGCTCAAAACATACTGAAAATCGATCTTTTAGGTGCACAAAAGTCGATATGTGCATGCATCTTCTCTACCCGTTTATATCTCAAATTCTGGCCCTAAACACCCGAAAATTCGATATTTTGGGGTCCCAGAAGCGATCTGTACATGCCTACTCCGTGATAGAGTATTTTCAAAATTCAGGCCCAAAACATGTTGAAAATCGATATTTTTGGTGCCCAAAGTCAATATGTGCATGTATCTTTTGTACCCGTTTATA
This sequence comes from Petrolisthes cinctipes, assembly GCA_033782935.1. NCBI lineage: Eukaryota > Metazoa > Arthropoda > Malacostraca > Decapoda > Porcellanidae > Petrolisthes > Petrolisthes cinctipes. The sequence goes on along the minus strand of JAWQEG010000380.1, from coordinate 2,453,642 downwards.
TCTCAAATTCAGGCTCAAAACACCCGAAAATTCAATATTTTGGGGTCCCAGAAGCAATCTGTACATGCCTACTCAGTGCTAGAATATTTTCAAAATATAGGCTAAAAACATGCTAAAAATCGATCTTTTAGGTGCCAAAAAGTCGATATCTCAAATTCAGTCCCAAAACACCCGAAAATTCGATATTTAGAGGTCCCAGAAGGTATCTGTACATGCCTACTCCGTGTTAGAGTATTTTCAAAATACAGGCCAAAAACATACTGAAAATCGATCTTTTAGGTGCCCAAAAGTCGATATGTGCATGCATCTTCTGTACCCGTTTATATCTCAAATTCAGGCCCTAAACACCCGAAAATTCGATATTTTGGGGTCCCAGAAGCGATCTGTACATGCCTACTCTGTGTTAGAGTATTTTCAAAATTCAGGCCCAAAACATGCTGAAAATCGATATTTTTGGTGCCCAAAGTCAATATGTGCATGTATCTTCTGTACCCGTTTATATCTCAAATTCAGGCTCAAAACACCCGAAAATTCAATATTTTGGGGTCCCAGAAGCAATCTGTACATGCCTACTCAGTGTTAGAGTATTTTCAAAATACAGGCCCATAACATGCTGAAAATCGATATTTTAGATGCCCAAAGTCAATATGTGCATGTATCTTCTGTACCCGTTTATATCTCAAATTCAGGCTCAAAACACCCGAAAATTCAATATTTTTGGGACCCAGAAGCAATCTGTACATGCCTACTCAGTGCTAGAATATTTTCAAAATATAGGCTAAAAACATGCTAAAAATCGATCTCTTAGGTGCCAAAAAGTCGATATCTCAAATTCAGTGCCAAAACACCCGAAAATTCGATATTTAGGGGTCCTAGAAGCGATCTGTACATGCCTACTCCGTGTTAGAGTATTTTCAAAATACATGCTCAAAACATACTGAAAATCGATCTTTTAGGTGCACAAAAGTCGATATGTGCATGCATCTTCTCTACCCGTTTATATCTCAAATTCTGGCCCTAAACACCCGAAAATTCGATATTTTGGGGTCCCAGAAGCGATCTGTACATGCCTACTCCGTGATAGAGTATTTTCAAAATTCAGGCCCAAAACATGTTGAAAATCGATATTTTTGGTGCCCAAAGTCAATATGTGCATGTATCTTTTGTACCCGTTTATATCTCAAATTCAGGCTCAAAACACCCGAAAATTCAATATTTTGGGGTCCCAGAAGCAATCTGTACATGCCTACTCAGTGCTAGAATATTTTCAAAATATAGGCTAAAAACATGCTAAAAATCGATCTTTTAGGTGCCAAAAAGTCGATATCTCAAATTCAGTCCCAAAACACCCGAAAATTCAATATTTAGGGGTCCCAGAAGCGATCTGTACATGCCTACTCCGTGTTAGATTATTTTCAAAATACATGCTCAAAACATACTGAAAATCGATCTTTTAGGTGCACAAAAGTCGATATGTGCATGCATCTTCAGTACCCGTTTATATCTCAAATTCAGGCTCAAAACACCCGAAAATTCAATATTTTGGGGTCCCAGAATCAATCTGTACATGCTTACTCAGTGTTAGAGTATTTTCAAAATACAGGCCCAAAACATGCTGAAAATCGATATTTTAGATGCCCAAAGTCAATATGTGCATGTATCTTCTGTACCCGTTTATATCTCAAATTCAGGCTCAAAACACCCGAAAATTCAATATTTTGAGGTCCCAGAAGCAGCCTGTAGATGCCTACACAGTGCTAGAATATTTTCAAAATATAGGCTAAAAACATGCTAAAAATCGACATTTTAGGTGCCAAAAAGTCGATATCTCAAATTCAGTCCTAAAACACCCGAAAATTCGATATTAAGAGGTCCCAGAAGGTATCTGTACATGCCTACTCCGTGTTAGAGTATTTTCAAAATACAGGCCAAAAACATAGTGAAAATCGATCTTTTATGTGCCCAAAAGTCGATATGTGCATGCATCTTCTGTACCCGTTTATATCTCAAATTCTGGCCCTAAACACCCGAAAATTCGATATTTTGGGGTCCCAGAAGCGATCTGTACATGCCTACTCCGTGATAGAGTATTTTCAAAATTCAGGCCCAAAACATGCTGAAAATCGATATTTTTGGTGCCCAAAGTCAATATGTGCATGTATCTTTTGTACCCGTTTATATCTCAAATTCAGGCTCAAAACACCCGAAAATTCAATATTTTGGGGTCCCAGAAGCAATCTGTACATGCCTACTCAGTGCTAGAATATTTTCAAAATATAGGCTATAAACATGCTAAAAATCGATCTTTTAGGTGCCAAAAAGTCCATATCTCAAATTCAGTCCCAAAACACCCGAAAATTCAATATTTAGGGGTCCCAGAAGCGATCTGTACATGCCTACTCCGTGTTAGAGTATTTTCAAAATATATGCTCAAAACATACTGAAAATCGATCTTTTAGGTGCCCAAAAGTCCATATGTGCATGCATCTTCTGTACCCGTTTATATCTCAAATTCTGGCCCTAAACACCCGAAAATTCGATATTTTGGGGTCCCAGAATCGATCTGTACATGCCTACTCCGTGTTAGAGTATTTTCAAAATTCAGGCCCAAAACATGCTGAAAATCGATATTTTTGGTTCCCAAAGTCAATATGTGCATGTATCTTCTGTACCCGTTTATATCTCAAATTCAGGCTCAAAACACCCGAAAATTAAATATTTTGGGGTCCCAGAAGCAATCTGTAGAATATTTTCAAAATATAGGCTAAAAACATGCTAAAAATCGATCTTTTAGATGCCAAAAAGTCGATATCTCAAATCCAGTCCCAAAACACCCGAAAATTCGATATTTAGGGGTCCCAGAAGCGATCTGTACATGCCTACTCCGTGTTAGAGTATTTTCAAAATACATGCTCAAAACATACTGAAAATCGATCTTTTAGGTGCACAAAAGTCGATATGTGCATGCATCTTCAGTACCCGTTTATATCATAAGTTCAGGCTCAAAACACCCGAAAATTCAATATTTTGGGGTCCCAGAAGCAATCTGTACATGCCTACTCAGTGTTAGAGTATTTTCAAAATACAGGCCCAAAACATGCTGAAAATCGATATTTTAGATGCCCAAAGTCAATATGTGCATGTATCTTCTGTACCCGTTTATATCTCAAATTCAGGCTCAAAACACCCGAAAATTCAATATTTTGGGGTCCCAGAAGCAATCTGTACATGCCTACACAGTGCTAGAATATTTTCAAAATATAGGCTAAAAACATGCTAAAAATCGACATTTTAGGTGCCAAAAAATCGATATCTCAAATTCAGTCCCAAAACACCCGAAAATTCGATATTTAGAGGTCCCAGAAGGTATCTGTACATGCCTACTCAGTGTTAGAGTATTTTCAAAATACAGGCCAAAAACATACTGAAAATCGATCTTTTAGGTGCCCAAAAGTCGATATGTGCATGCATCTTCTATACCCGTTTATATCTCAAATTCTGGCCCTAAACACCCGAAAAATCGATATTTTGGGGTCCCAGAAGCGATCTGTACATGCCTACTCCGTGTTAGAGTATTTTCAAATTTCAGGCCCAAAACATGCTGAAAATCGATATTTTTGGTGCCCAAAGTCAATATGTGCATGTATCTTCTGTACCCGTTTATATCTCAAATTCAGGCTCAAAACACCCGAAAATTCAATATTTTGGGGTCCCAGAAGCAATCTGTACATGCCTACTCCGTGTTAGAGTATTTTCAAAATTCAGGCCCAAAACATGCTGAAAATCGATATTTTTGGTGCCCAAAGTCAATATGTGCATGTATCTTCTGTACAAGTTTATATCTCAAATTCAGGCTCAAAACACCCGAAAATTCAATATTTTGGGGTCCCAGAAGCAATCTGTACAGTGCTAGAATATTTTCAAAATATAGGCTAAAAACATGCTAAAAATCGATCTTTTAGGTGCCAAAAAGTCGATATCTCAAATTCAGTCTCAAAACACCCGAAAATTCGATATTTAGGGGTCCCAGAAGCGATCTGTACATGCCTACTCCGTGTTAGAGTATTTTCAAAATACATGCTCAATACATACTGAAAATCGATCTTTTAGGTGCACAAAAGTCGATATGTGCATGCATCTTCAGTACCCGTTTATATCTCAAATTCAGGCCCAAAACACCCGAAAATTCAATATTTTGGGGTCCCAGAAGCAATCTGTACATGCCTACTCAGTGTTAGAGTATTTTCAAAATACAGGCCCTAAACATGCTGAAAATCGATATTTTAGATGCCCAAAGTCAATATGTGCATGTATCTTCTGTACCCGTTTATATATCAAATTCAGGCTCAAAACACCCGAAAATTCAATATTTTGGGGTCCCAGAAGCAATCTGTACATAGGCGCCTACACAGTGCTAGAATATTTTCAAAATATAGGCTAAAAACATGCTAAAAATCGACATTTTAGGTGCCAAAAAATCGATATCTCAAATTCAGTCCCAAAACACCCGAAAATTCGATATTTAGAGGTCCCAGAAGATATCTGTACATGCCTACTCCGTGTTAGAGTATTTTCAAAATACAGGCCAAAAACATACTGAAAATCGATCTTTTAGGTGCCCAAAAGTCGATATGTGCATGCATCTTCTGTACCCGTTTATATCTCAAATTCTGGCCCTAAACACCCGAAAATTCGATATTTTGGGGTCCCAGAAGCGATCTGTACATGCCTACTCTGTGTTAGAGTATTTTCAAAATTCAGGCCCAAAACATGCTGAAAATCGATATTTTTGGTGCCCAAAGTCAATATATGCATGTATCTTCTGTACCCGTTTATATCTCAAATTCAGGCTCAAAACACCCGAAAATTCAATATTTTGGGGTCCCAGAAGCAATCTGTACATGCCTACTCAGTGTTAGAGTATTTTCAAAATAGAGGCCCATAACATGCTGAAAATCGATATTTTAGATGCCCAAAGTCAATATGTGCATGTATCTTCTGTACCCGTTTATATCTCAAATTCAGGCTCAAAACCCCCGAAAATTCAATATTTTGGGGTCCCAGAAGCAATCTGTACATGCCTACTCAGTGCTAGAATATTTTCAAAATATAGGCTAAAAACATGCTAAAAATCGATCTTTTAGGTGCCATAAAGTCGATATCTCAAATTCAGTGCCAAAACACCCGAAAATTCGATATTTAGGGGTCCTAGAAGCGATCTGTACATGCCTACTCCGTGTTAGAGTATTTTCAAAATACATGCTCAAAACATACTGAAAATCGATCTTTTAGGTGCACAAAAGTCGATATGTGCATGCATCTTCTCTACCCGTTTATATCTCAAATTCTGGCCCTAAACACCCGAAAATTCGATATTTTGGGGTCCCAGAAGCGATCTGTACATGCCTACTCCGTGATAGAGTATTTTCAAAATTCAGGCCCAAAACATGTTGAAAATCGATATTTTTGGTGCCCAAAGTCAATATGTGCATGTATCTTTTGTACCCGTTTATATCTCAAATTCAGGCTCAACACACCCGAAAATTCAATATTTTGGGGTCCCAGAAGCAATCTGTACATGCCTACTCAGTGCTAGAATATTTTCAAAATATAGGCTAAAAACATGCTAAAAATCGATCTTTTAGGTGCCAAAAAGTCGATATCTCAAATTCAGTCCCAAAACACCCGAAAATTCGATATTTAGAGGTCCCAGAAGCGATCTGTACATGCCTACTCCGTGTTAGAGTATTTTCAAAATACAGGCCAAAAACATACTGAAAATCGATCTTTTAGGTGCCCAAAAGTCGATATGTGCATGCATCTTCTGTACCCGTTTATATCTCAAATTCAGGCCCTAAACACCCGAAAATTCGATATTTTGGGGTCCCAGAAGCGATCTGTACATGCCTACTCTGTGTTAGAGTATTTTCAAAATTCAGGCCCAAAACATGCTGAAAATCGATATTTTTGGTGCCCAAAGTCAATATGTGCATGTATCTTCTGTACCCGTTTATATCTCAAATTCAGGCTCAAAACACCCGAAAATTCAATATTTTGGGGTCCCAGAAGCAATCTGTACATGCCGACTCAGTGTTAGAGTATTTTCAAAATAGAGGCCCATAACATGCTGAAAATCGATATTTTTGGTGCCCAAAGTCAATATGTGCATGTATCTTTTGTACCCGTTTATATCTCAAATTCAGGCTCAAAACACCCGAAAATTCAATATTTTGGGGTCCCTGAAGCAATCTGTACATGCCTACTCAGTGCTAGAATATTTTCAAAATATAGGCTAAAAACATGCTAAAAATCGATCTTTTAGGTGCCAAAAAGTCGATATCTCAAATTCAGTCCCAAAACACCCGAAAATTCAATATTTAGGGGTCCCAGAAGCGATCTGTACATGCCTACTCCGTGTTAGATTATTTTCAAAATACATGCTCAAAACATACTGAAAATCGATCTTTTAGGTGCACAAAATTCGATATGTGCATGCATCTTCAGTACCCGTTTATATCTCAAATTCAGGCTCAAAACACCCGAAAATTCAATATTTTTGGGTCCCAGAATCAATCTGTACATGCTTACTCAGTGTTAGAGAATTTTCAAAATACAGGCCCAAAACATGCTGAAAATCGATATTTTAGATGCCCAAAGTCAATATGTGCATGTATCTTCTGTACCCGTTTATATCTCAAATTCAGGCTCAAAACACCCGAAAATTCAATATTTTGAGGTCCCAGAAGCAACCTGTAGATGCCTACACAGTGCTAGAATATTTTCAAAATATAGGCTAAAAACATGCTAAAAATCGACATTTTAGGTGCCAAAAAGTCGATATCTCAAATTCAGTCCTAAAACACCCGAAAATTCGATATTAAGAGGTCCCAGAAGGTATCTGTACATGCCTACTCCGTGTTAGAGTATTTTCAAAATACAGGCCAAAAACATAGTGAAAATCGATCTTTTATGTGCCCAAAAGTCGATATGTGCATGCATCTTCTGTACCCGTTTATATCTCAAATTCTGGCCCTAAACACCCGAAAATTCGATATTTTGGGGTCCCAGAAGCGATCTGTACATGCCTACTCCGTGATAGAGTATTTTCAAAATTCAGGCCCAAAACATGCTGAAAATCGATATTTTTGGTGCCCAAAGTCAATATGTGCATGTATCTTTTGTACCCGTTTATATCTCAAATTCAGGCTCAAAACACCCGAAAATTCAATATTTTGGGGTCCCAGAAGCAATCTGTACATGCCTACTCAGTGCTAGAATATTTTCAAAATATAGGCTATAAACATGCTAAAAATCGATCTTTTAGGTGCCAAAAAGTCGATATCTCAAATTCAGTCCCAAAACACCCGAAAATTCAATATTTAGGGGTCCCAGAAGCGATCTGTACATGCCTACTCCGTGTTAGAGTATTTTCAAAATACATGCTCAAAACATACTGAAAATCGATCTTTTAGGTGCACAAAAGTCGATATGTGCATGCATCTTCAGTACCCGTTTATATCTCAAATTCAGGCTCAAAACAACCGAAAATTCAATATTTTGGGGTCCCAGAAGCAATCTGTACATGCTTACTCAGTGTTAGAGTATTTTCAAAATACAGGCCCAAAACATGCTGAAAATCGATATTTTAGATGCCCAAAGTCAATATGTGCATGTATCTTCTGTACCCGTTTATATCTCAAATTCAGGCTCAAAACACCCGAAAATTCAATATTTTGAGGTCCCAGAAGCAACCTGTACATGCCTACACAGTGCTAGAATATTTTCAAAATATAGGCTAAAAACATGCTAAAAATCGACATTTTTGGTGCCAAAAAATCGATATCTCAAATTCAGTCCTAAAACACCCGAAAATTCGATATTTAGAGGTCCCAGAAGGTATCTGTACATGCCTACTCCGTGTTAGAGTATTTTCAAAATACAGGCCAAAAACATACTGAAAATCGATCTTTTAGGTGCCCAAAAGTCCATATGTGCATGCATCTTCTGTACCCGTTTATATCTCAAATTCTGGCCCTAAACACTCGAAAATTCGATATTTTGGGGTCCCAGAAGCGATCTGTACATGCCTACTCCGTGTTAGAGTATTTTCAAAATTCAGGCCTAAAACATGCTGAAAATCGATATTTTTGGTGCCCAAAGTCAATATGTGCATGTATCTTCTGTACCCGTTTATATCTCAAATTCAGGCTCAAAACACCCGAAAATTAAATATTTTGGGGTCCCAGAAGCAATCTGTAGAATATTTTCAAAATATAGGCTAAAAACATGCTAAAAATCGATCTTTTAGATGCCAAAAAGTCGATATCTCAAATTCAGTCCCAAAACACCCGAAAATTCGATATTTAGGGGTCCCAGAAGCGATCTGTACATGCCTACTCCGTGTTAGAGTATTTTCAAAATACATGCTCAAAACATACTGAAAATCGATCTTTTAGGTGCACAAAAGTCGATATGTGCATGCATCTTCAGTACCCGTTTATATCATAAGTTCAGGCTCAAAACACCCGAAAATTCAATATTTTGGGGTCCCAGAAGCAATCTGTACATGCCTACTCAGTGTTAGAGTATTTTCAAAATACAGGCCCAAAACATGCTGAAAATCGATATTTTAGATGCCCAAAGTCAATATGTGCATGTATCTTCTGTACCCGTTTATATGTCAAATTCAGGCTCAAAACACCCGAAAATTCAATATTTTGGGGTCCCAGAAGCAATCTGTACATGCCTACACAGTGCTAGAATATTTTCAAAATATAGGCTAAAAACATGCTAAAAATCGACATTTTAGGTGCCAAAAAATCGATATCTCAAATTCAGTCCCAAAACACCCGAAAATTCGATATTTAGAGGTCCCAGAAGGTATCTGTACATGCCTACTCAGTGTTAGAGTATTTTCAAAATACAGGCCAAAAACATACTGAAAATCGATCTTTTAGGTGCCCAAAAGTCGATATGTGCATGCATCTTCTATACCCGTTTATATCTCAAATTCTGGCCCTAAACACCCGAAAAATCGATATTTTGGGGTCCCAGAAGCGATCTGTACATGCCTACTCCGTGTTAGAGTATTTTCAAATTTCAGGCCCAAAACATGCTGAAAATCGATATTTTTGGTGCCCAAAGTCAATATGTGCATGTATCTTCTGTACCCGTTTATATCTCAAATTCAGGCTCAAAACACCCGAAAATTCAATATTTTGGGGTCCCAGAAGCAATCTGTACATGCCTACTCAGTGCTAGAATATTTTCAAAATATAGGCTAAAAACATGCTAAAAATCGATCTTTTAGGTGCCAAAAAGTCAATATCTCAAATTCAGTCCCAAAACACCCGAAAATTCGATATTTAGGGGTCCCAGAAGCGATCTGTACATGCCTACTCCGTGTTAGAGTATTTTCAAAATACATGCTCAAAAGATACTGAAAATCGATATTTTAGGTGCACAAAAATCGATATGTGCATGCATCTTCAGTACCCGTTTATATCTCAAATTCAGGCTCAAAACACCCGAAAATTCAATATTTTGGGGTCCCAGAAGCAATCTGTACATGCCTACTCAGTGCTAGAATATTTTCAAAATATAGGCTAAAAACATGCTAAAAATCGATCTTTTAGGTGCCAAAAAGTCAATATCTCAAATCAGTCCCAAAACACCCGAAAATTTTATATTTAGGGGTCCCAGAAGCGATCTGTACATGCCTACTCCGTGTTAGAGTATTTTCAAAATACATGCTCAAAACATACTGAAAATCGATATTTTAGGTGCACAAAAATCGATATGTGCATGCATCTTCAGTACCCGTTTATATCTCAAATTCAGGCTCAAAACACCCGAAAATTCAATATTTTGGGGTCCCAGAAGCAATCTGTACATGCCTACTCAGTGTTAGAGTATTTTCAAAATACAGGCCCAAAACATCCTGAAAATCGATATTTTAGATGCCCAAAGTCAATATGTGCATGTATCTTCAGTACCCGTTTATATGTCAAATTCAGGCTCAAAACACCCAAAAATTCAATATTTTGGGGTCCCAGAAGCAATCTGTACATGCCTACACAGTGCTAGAATATTTTCAAAATATAGGCTAAAAACATGCTAAAAATCGACATTTTAGGTGCCAAAAAATCGATATCTCAAATTCAGTCCCAAAACACCCGAAAATTCGATATTTAGAGGTCCCAGAAGGTATCTGTACATGCCTACTCAGTGTTAGAGTATTTTCAAAATACAGGCCAAAAACATACTGAAAATAGATCTATTAGGTGCCCAAAAGTCCATATGTGCATGCATCTTCAGTACCCGTTTATATCATAAGTTCAGGTTCAAAACACCCGAAAATTCAATATTTTGGGGTCCCAGAAGCAATCTGTACATGCCTACTCAGTGTTAGAGTATTTTCAAAATACAGGCCCAAAACATGCTGAAAATCGATATTTTAGATGCCCAAAGTCAATATGTGCATGTATCTTCTGTACCCGTTTATATGTCAAATTCAGGCTCAAAACACCCGAAAATTCAATATTTTGGGGTCGCAGAAGCAATCTGTACATGCCTACACAGTGCTAGAATATTTTCAAAATATAGGCTAAAAACATGCTAAAAATCGACATTTTAGGTGCCAAAAAATCGATATCTCAAATTCAGTCCCAAAACACCCGAAAATTCGATATTTAGAGGTCCCAGAAGGTATCTGTACATGCCTACTCCGTGTTAGAGTATTTTCAAAATACAGGCCAAAAACATACTGAAAATCGATCTTTTAGGTGCCCAAAAGTCGATATGTGCATGCATCTTCTATACCCGTTTATATCTCAAATTCTGGCCCTAAACACCCGAAAATTCGATATTTTGGGGTCCCAGAAGCGATCTGTACATGCCTACTCCGTGTTAGAGTATTTTCAAATTTCAGGCCCAAAACATGCTGAAAATCGATATTTTTGGTGCCCAAAGTCAATATGTGCATGAATCTTCTGTACCCGTTTATATCTCAAATTCAGGCTCAAAACACCCGAAAATTCAATATTTTGGGGTCCCAGAAGCAATCTGTACATGCCTACTCAGTGCAAGAATATTTTCAAAATATAGGCTAAAAACATGCTAAAAATCGATCTTTTAGGTGCCAAAAAGTCAATATCTCAAATTCAGTCCCAAAACACCCGAAAATTCGATATTTAGGGGTCCCAAAAGCGATCTGTACATGCCTACTCCGTGTTAGAGTATTTTCAAAATACATGCTCAAAACATACTGAAAATCGATATTTTAGGTGCACAAAAATCGATATGTGCATGCATCTTCAGTACCCGTTTATATCTCAAATTCAGGCTCAAAACACCCGAAAATTCAATATTTTGGGGTCCCAGAAGCAATCTGTACATGCCTACTCAGTGTTAGAGTATTTTCAAAATACAGGCCCAAAACATGCTGAAAATCGATATTTTAGATGCCCAAAGTCAATATGTGCATGTATCTTCTGTACCCGTTTATATGTCAAATTCAGGCTCAAAACACCCGAAAATTCAATATTTTGGGGTCCCAGAAGCAATCTGTACATGCCTACACAGTGCTAGAATATTTTCAAAATATAGGCTAAAAACATGCTAAAAATCGACATTTTAGGTGCCAAAAAATCGATATCTCAAATTCAGTAACAAAACACCCGAAAATTCGATATTTAGAGGTCCCAGAAGGTATCTGTACATGCCTACTCCGTGTTAGAGTATTTTCAAAATACAGGCCAAAAACATACTGAAAATAGATCTATTAGGTGCCCAAAAGTCCATATGTGCATGCATCTTCTGTACCCGTTTATATCTCAAATTCTGGCCCTAAACACCCGAAAATTCGATATTTTGGGGTCCCAGAAGCGATCTGTACATGCCTACTCCGTGTTAGAGTATTTTCAAAATTCAGGCCCAAAACATGCTGAAAATCGATATTTTTGGTTCCCAAAGTCAATATGTGCATGTATCTTCTGTACCCGTTTATATCTCAAATTCAGGCTCAAAACACCCGAAAATTCAATATTTTGGGGTCCCAGAAGCAATCTGTACATGCCTACTCAGTGCAAGAATATTTTCAAAATATAGGCTAAAAACATGCTAAAAATCGATCTTTTAGGTGCCAAAAAGTCAATATCTCAAATTCAGTCCCAAAACACCCGAAAATTCGATATTTAGGGGTCCCAGAAGCGATCTGTACATGCCTACTCCGTGTTAGAGTATTTTCAAAATACATGCTCAAAACATACTGAAAATCGATATTTTAGGTGCACAAAAATCGATATGTGCATGCATCTTCAGTACCCGTTTATATCTCAAATTCAGGCTCAAAACACCCGAAAATTCAATATTTTGGGGTCCCAGAAGCAATCTGTACATGCCTACTCAGTGTTAGAGTATTTTCAAAATACAGGCCCAAAACATGCTGAAAATCGATATTTTAGATGCCCAAAGTCAATATGTGCATGTATCTTCTGTACCCGTTTATATGTCAAATTCAGGCTCAAAACACCCGAAAATTCAATATTTTGGGGTCCCAGAAGCAATCTGTACATGCCTACACAGTGCTAGAATATTTTCAAAATATAGGCTAAAAACATGCTAAAAATCGACATTTTAGGTGCCAAAAAATCGATATCTCAAATTCAGTAACAAAACACCCGAAAATTCGATATTTAGAGGTCCCAGAAGGTATCTGTACATGCCTACTCCGTGTTAGAGTATTTTCAAAATACAGGCCAAAAACATACTGAAAATAGATCTATTAGGTGCCCAAAAGTCCATATGTGCATGCATCTTCTGTACCCGTTTATATCTCAAATTCTGGCCCTAAACACCCGAAAATTCGATATTTTGGGGTCCCAGAAGCGATCTGTACATGCCTACTCCGTGTTAGAGTATTTTCAAAATTCAGGCCCAAAACATGCTGAAAATCGATATTTTTGGTTCCCAAAGTCAATATGTGTATGTATCTTCTGTACCCGTTTATATCTCAAATTCAGACTCAAAACACCCGAAAATTCAATATTTTGGGGTCCCAGAAGCAATCTGTACATGCCTACTCAGTGCTAGAATATTTTCAAAATATAGGCTAAAAACATGCTAAAAATCGATCTTTTAGGTGCCAAAAAGTCGATATCTCAAATTCAGTCCCAAAACACCCGAAAATTCGATATTTAGGGGTCCCAGAAGCGATCTGTACATGCCTACTCCGTGTTAGAGTATTTTCAAAATACATGCTGAAAACATACTGAAAATCGATCTTTTAGGTGCACAAAAGTCGATATGTGCATGCATCACAGTACCCGTTTATATCTCAAATTCAGGCTCAAAACACCCGAAAATTCAATATTTTAGGGTCCCAGAAGCAATCTGTAAATGCCTACTCAGTGTTAGAGTATTTTCAAAATACAGGCCCAAAACATGCTGAAAATCGATATTTTAGATGCCCAAAGTCAATATGTGCATGTATCTTCTGTACCCGTTTATATCTCAAATTCAGGCTCAAAACACCCGAAAATTCAATATTTTGAGGTCCCAGAAGCAACCTGTACATGCCTACACAGTGCTAGAATATTTTCAAAATATAGGCTAAAAACATGCTAAAAATCGACATTTTTTGTGCCAAAAAATCGATATCTCAAATTCAGTCAAAAAACACCCGAAAATTCGATATTTAGAGGTCCCAGAAGGTATCTGTACATGCCTACTCCGTGTTAGAGTATTTTCAAAATACAGGCCAAAAACATACTGAAAATCGATCTTTTAGGTGCCCAAAAGTTCATATGTGCATGCATCTTCTGTACCCTTTTATATCTCAAATTCTGGCCCTAAACACCCGAAAATTCGATATTTTGGGGTCCCAGAAGCGATCTGTACATGCCTACTCCGTGTTAGAGTATTTTCAAAATTCAGGCCCAAAACATGCTGAAAATCGATATTTTTGGTTCCCAAAGTCAATATGTGTATGTACCTTCTGTACCCGTTTATATCTCAAATTCAGGCTCAAAACACCCGAAAATTCAATATTTTGGGGTCCCAGAAGCAATCTGTACATGCCTACTCAGTGCTAGAATATTTTCAAAATATAGGCTAAAAACATGCTAAAAATCGATCTTTTAGGTGCCAAAAAATCGATATCTCAAATTCAGTCCCAAAACACCCGAAAATTCGATATTTAGGGGTCCCAGAAGCGATCTGTACATGCCTACTCCGTGTTAGAGTATTTTCAAAATACATGCTCAAAACATACTGAAAATCGATCTTTTAGGTGCACAAAAGTCGATATGTGCATGCATCACAGTACCCGTTTATATCTCAAATTCAGGCTCAAAACACCCGAAAATTCAATATTTTAGGGTCCCAGAAGCAATCTGTACATGCCTAGGCACTCAGTGTTAGAGTATTTTCAAAATACAGGCCCAAAACATGCTGAAAATCGATATTTTAGATGCCCAAAGTCAATATGTGCATGTATCTTCTGTACCCGTTTATATCTCAAATTCAGGCTCAAAACACCCGAAAATTCAATATTTTGAGGTCCCAGAAGCAACCTGTACATGCCTACACAGTGCTAGAATATTTTCAAAATATAGGCTAAAAACATGCTAAAAATCGACATTTTTGGTGACAAAAAATCGATATCTCAAATTCAGTCCTAAAACACCCGAAAATTCGATATTTAGAGGTCCCAGAAGGTATCTGTACATGCCTACTCCGTGTTAGAGTATTTTCAAAATACAGGCCAAAAACATACTGAAAATCGATCTTTTAGGTGCCCAAAAGTCCATATGTGCATGCATCTTCTGTACCCGTTTATATCTCAAATTCTGGCCCTAAACACCCGAAAATTCGATATTTTGGGGTCCCAGAAGCGATCTGTACATGCCTACTCCGTGTTAGAGTATTTTCAAAATTCAGGCCCAAAACATGCTGAAAATCGATATTTTTGGTGCCCAAAGTCAATATGTGCATGTATCTTCTGTACCCGTTTATATCTCAAATTCAGGCTCAAAACACCCGAAAATTCAATATTTTGGGTTCCCAGAAGCAATCTGCAGAATATTTTCAAAATATAGGCTAAAAACATGCTAAAAATCGATCTTTTAGGTGCCAAAAAGTCGATATCTCAAATTCAGTCCCAAAACACCCGAAAATTCGATATTTAGGGGTCCCAGAAGCGATCTGTACATGCCTACTCCGTGTTAGAGTATTTTCAAAATACATGCTCAAAACATACTGAAAATCGATCTTTTAGGTGCACAAAAGTCGATATGTGCATGCATCTTCAGTACCCGTTTATATCTCAAGTTCAGGCTCAAAACAACCGAAAATTCAATATTTTGGGGTCCCAGAAGCAATCTGTACATGCCTACTCAGTGTTAGAGTATTTTCAAAATACAGGCCCAAAACATGCTGAAAATCGATATTTTAGATGCCCAAAGTCAATATGTGCATGTATCTTCTGTACCCGTTTATATGTCAAATTCAGGCTCAAAACACCCGAAAATTCAATATTTTGGGGTCGCAGAAGCAATCTGTACATGCCTACACAGTGCTAGAATATTTTCAAAATATAGGCTAAAAACATGCTAAAAATCGACATTTTAGGTGCCAAAAAATCGATATCTCAAATTCAGTCAAAAAACACCCGAAAATTCGATATTTAGAGGTCCCTGAAGGTATCTGTACATGCCTACTCCGTGTTAGAGTATTTTCAAAATACAGGCCCAAAACATGCTGAAAATCGATATTTTTGGTGCCCAAAGTCAATATGTGCATGTATCTTCTGTACCCGTTTATATCTCAAATTCAGGCTCAAAACACCCGAAAATTCAATATTTTGGGGTCCCAGAAACAATCTGTACATGCCTACTCAGTGCTAGAATATTTTCAAAATATAGGCTAAAACATGCTAAAAATCGATCTTTTAGGTGCCAAAAAGTCAATATCTCAAATTCAGTCCCAAAACACCCGAAAATTCGATATTTAGGGGTCCCAGAAGCGATCTGTACATGCCTACTCCGTGTTAGAGTATTTTCAAAATACATGCTCAAAACATACTGAAATTCGATCTTTTAGGTGCACAAAAGTCGATATGTGCATGCATCTTCAGTACCCGTTTATATCTCAAATTCAGGCTCAAAACACCCGAAAATTCAATATTTTGGGGTCCCAGAAGCAATCTGTACATGCCTACTCAGTGTTAGAGTATTTTCAAAATACAGGCCCAAAACATGCTGAAAATCGATATTTTAGATGCCCAAAGTCAATATGTGCATGTATCTTCTGTACCCGTTTATATCTCAAATTCCGGCTCAAAACACCCGAAAATTCAATATTTTGGGGTTCCAGAAGCAATCTGTACATGCCTACACAGTGCTAGAATATTTTCAAAATATAGGCTAAAAACATGCTAAAAATCGACATTTTAGGTGCCATAAAATCGATATCTCCAATTCAGTCCCAAAACACCCGAAAACTCGATATTTAGAGGTCCCAGAAGGTATATGTACATGCCTACTCCGTGTTAGAGTATTTTCAAAATATAGGCCAAAAACATACTGAAAATCGATCTTTTAGGTGCCCAAAAGTCGATATGTGCATGCATCTTCTGTACCCGTTTATATCTCAAATTCTGGCCCTAAACACCCGAAAATTCGATATTTTGGGGTCCCAGAAGCGATCTGTACATGTCTACTCCGTGTTAGAGTATTTTCAAAATTCAGGCCCAAAACATGCTGAAAATCGATATTTTTGGTGCCCAAAGTCAATATGTGCATGTATCTTCTGTACCCGTTTATATCTCAAATTCAGGCTCAAAACACCCAAAAATTCAATATTTTGGGGTCCCAGGAGCAATCTGTAGAATATTTTCAAAATATAGGCTAAAAATATGATAAAAATCATTCTTTTAGGTGCCAAAAAGTCGATATCTCAAATTCAATCCCAAAACACCCGAAAATTCGATATTTAGGGGTCTCAGAAGCGATCTTTACATGCCTACTCCGTGTTAGAGTATTTTCAAAATACATGCTCAAAACATACTGAAAATCGATCTTTTAGGTGCACAAAAGTCGATATGTGCATGCATCTTCAGTACCCGTTTATATCTCAAATTCAGGCTCAAAACACCCGAAAATTCAATATTTTGGGGTCCCAGAAGCGATCTGTACATGCCTACTCCGTGTTAGAGTATTTTCAAAATTCAGGCCCAAAACATGCTGAAAATCGATATTTTTGGTGCCCAAAGTCAATATGTGCATGTATCTTCTGTACCCGTTTATATCTCAAATTCAGGCTCAAAACACCCGAAAATTCAATATTTTGGGGTCCCAGAAGCAATATGTACATGCCTAGTCAGTGCTAGAATATTTTCAAAATATAGGCTAAAAACATGCAAAAAATCGATCTTGTAGGTGCCAAAAAGTCGATATCTCAAATTCAGTCCCAAAACACCCGAAAATTCGATATTTAGGGGTCCCAGAAGCGATCTGTACATGCCTACTCCGTGTTAGAGTATTTTCAAAATACATGCTCAATACATACTGAAAATCGATCTTTTAGGTGCACAAAAGTCGATATGTGCATGCATCTTCAGTACCCGTTTATATCTCAAATTCAGGCTCAAAACACCCGAAAATTCAATATTTTGGGGTCCCAGAAGCAATCTGTACATGCCTACTCAGTGTTAGAGTATTTTCAAAATACAGTCCCAAAACATGCTGAAAATCGATATTTTAGATGCCCAAAGTCAATATGTGCATGTATCTTCTGTACCCGTTTATATCTCAAATTCTGGCCCTAAACACCCGAAAATTCGATAATTTGGGGTCCCAGAAGCGATCTGTACATGCCTACTCCGTGTTAGAGTATTTTCAAAATTCAATCACAAAACATGCTGAAAATCGATATTTTTGGTGCCCAAAGTCAATATGTGCATGTATCTTCTGTACCCGTTTATATCTCAAATTCAGGCTCAAAACACCCGAAAATTCAATATTTTGGGTTCCCAGAAGCAATCTGTAGAATATTTTCAAAATATAGGCTAAAAACATGCTAAAAATCGATCTTTTAGGTGCCAAAAAGTCGATATCTCAAATTCAGTCCCAAAACACCCGAAAATTCGATATTTAGGGGTCCCAGAAGCGATCTGTACATGCCTACTCCGTGTTAGAGTATTTTCAAAATACATGCTCAAAACATACTGAAAATCGATCTTTTAGGTGCACAAAAGTCGATATGTGCATGCATCTTCAGTACCCGTTTATATCTCAAGTTCAGGCTCAAAACACCCGAAAATTCAATATTTTGGGGTCCCGGAAGCAATCTGTACATGCCTACTCAGTGTTAGAGTATTTTCAAAATACAGGCCAAAAACATACTGAAAATCGATCTTTTAGGTGCCCAAAAGTCGATATGTGCATGCATCTTCTATACCCGTTTATATCTCAAATTCTGGCCCTAAACACCCGAAAAATCGATATTTTGGGGTCCCAGAAGCGATCTGTACATGCCTACTCCGTGTTAGAGTATTTTCAAAATTCAGGCCCAAAACATGCTGAAAATCGATATTTTTGGTGCCCAAAGTCAATATGTGCATGTATCTTCTGTACCCGTTTATATCTCAAATTCAGGCTCAAAACACCCGAAAATTCAATATTTTGGGGTCCCAGAAGCAATCTGTACATGCCTGCTCAGTGCTAGAATATTTTCAAAATATAGGCTAAAAACATGCTAAAAATCGATCTTGTAGGTGCCAAAAAGTCAATATCTCAAATTCAGTCCCAAAACACCCGAAAATTCGATATTTAGGGGTCCCAGAAGCGATCTGTACATGCCTACTCGTGTTAGAATATTTTCAAAATACATGCTCAAAACATACTGAAAATCGATCTTTTAGGTGCACAAAAGTCGATATGTGCATGCATCACAGTACCCGTTTATATCTCAAATTCAGGCTCAAAACACCCGAAAATTCAATATTTTAGGGTCCCAGAAGCAATGTGTACATGCCTAGGCACTCAGTGTTAGAGTATTTTCAAAATACAGGCCCAAAACATGCTGAAAATCGATATTTTAGATGCCCAAAGTCAATATGTGCATGTATCTTCTGTACCCGTTTATATGTCAAATTCAGGCTCAAAACACCCGAAAATTCAATATTTTGGGGTCGCAGAAGCAATCTGTACATGCCTACACAGTGCTAGAATATTTTCAAAATATAGGCTAAAAACATGCTAAAAATCGACATTTTAGGTGCCAAAAAATCGATATCTCAAATTCAGTCCCAAAACACCCGAAAATTCGATATTTAGAGGTCCCAGAAGGTATATGTACATGCCTACTCCGTGTTAGAGTATTTTCAAAATACAGGCCAAAAACATACTGAAAATCGATCTTTTAGGTGCCCAAAAGTCGATATGTGCATGCATCTTCTGTACCCGTTTATATCTCAAATTCTGGCCCTAAAGACCCGAAAATTCGATATTTTGGGGTCCCAGAAGCGATCTGTACATGCCTACTCCGTGTTAGAGTATTTTCAAAATTCAGGCCCAAAACATTCTGAAAATCGATATTTTTGGTGCCCAAAGTCAATATGTGCATGTATCTTCTGTACCCGTTTATATCTCAAATTCAGGCTCAAAACACCCGAAAATTCAATATTTTGGGGTCCCAGAAGCAATCTGTACATGCCTACTCCGTGTTAGAGTATTTTCAAAATTCAGGCCCAAAACATGCTGAAAATCGATATTTTTGGTGCCCAAAGTCAATATGTGCATGTATCTTCTGTACAAGTTTATATCTCAAATTCAGGCTCAAAACACCCGAAAATTCAATATTTTGGGGTCCCAGAAGCAATCTGTACAGTGCTAGAATATTTTCAAAATATAGGCTAAAAACATGCTAAAAATCGATCTTTTAGGTGCCAAAAAGTCGATATCTCAAATTCAGTCCCAAAACACCCGAAAATTCGATATTTAGGGGTCCCAGAAGCGATCTGTACATGCCTACTCCGTGTTAGAGTATTTTCAAAATACATGCTCAATACATACTGAAAATCGATCTTTTAGGTGCACAAAAGTCGATATGTGCATGCATCTTCAGTACCCGTTTATATCTCAAATTCAGGCTCAAAACACCCGAAAATTCAATATTTTGGGGTCCCAGAAGCAATCTGTACATGCCTACTCAGTGTTAGAGTATTTTCAAAATACAGTCCCAAAACATGCTGAAAATCGATATTTTAGATGCCCAAAGTCAATATGTGCATGTATCTTCTGTACCCGTTTATATCTCAAATTCTGGCCCTAAACACCCGAAAATTCGATAATTTGGGGTCCCAGTAGCGATCTGTACATGCCTACTCCGTGTTAGAGTATTTTCAAAATTCAAGCCCAAAACATGCTGAAAATCGATATTTTTGGTGCCCAAAGTCAATATGTGCATGTATCTTCTGTACCCGTTTATATCTCAAATTCAGGCTCAAAACACCCGAAAATTCAATATTTTGGGTTCCCAGAAGCAATCTGTAGAATATTTTCAAAATATAGGCTAAAAACATGCTAAAAATCGATCTTTTAGGTGCCAAAAAGTCGATATCTCAAATTCAGTCCCAAAACACCCGAAAATTCAATATTTTGGGGTCCCAGAAACAATCTGTACATGCCTACTCAGTGCTAGAATATTTTCAAAATATAGGCTAAAACATGCTAAAAATCGATCTTTTAGGTGCCAAAAAGTCAATATCTCAAATTCAGTCCCAAAACACCCGAAAACTCGATATTTAGAGGTCCCAGAAGGTATATGTACATGCCTACTCCGTGTTAGAGTATTTTCAAAATACATGCTCAAAACATACTGAAAATCGATCTTTTAGGTGCACAAAAGTCGATATGTGCATGCATCTTCAGTACCCGTTTATATCTCAAATTCAGGCTCAAAACACCCGAAAATTCAATATTTTGGGGTCCCAGAAGCAATTTGTACATGCCTACTCAGTGTTAGAGTATTTTCAAAATACAGGCCCAAAACATGCTGAAAATCGATATTTTAGATGCCCAAAGTCAATATGTGCATGTATCTTCTGTACCCGTTTATATCTGAAATTCCGGCTCAAAACACCCGAAAATTCAATATTTTGGGGTCCCAGAAGCAATCTGTACATGCCTACACAGTGCTAGAATATTTTCAAAATATAGGCTAAAAACATGCTAAAAATCGACATTTTAGGTGCCAAAAAATCGATATCTCAAATTCAGTCCCAAAACACCCGAAAATTCGATATTTAGAGGTCCCAGAAGGTATATGTACATGCCTACTCCGTGTTAGAGTATTTTCAAAATACAGGCCAAAAACATACTGAAAATCGATCTTTTAGGTGCCCAAAAGTCGATATGTGCATGCATCTTCTGTACCCGTTTATATCTCAAATTCTGGCCCTAAAGACCCGAAAATTCGATATTTTGGGGTCCCAGAAGCGATCTGTACATGCCTACTCCGTGTTAGAGTATTTTCAAAATTCAGGCCCAAAACATTCTGAAAATCGATATTTTTGGTGCCCAAAGTCAATATGTGCATGTATCTTCTGTACCCGTTTATATCTCAAATTCAGGCTCAAAACACCCGAAAATTCAATATTTTGGGGTCCCAGAAGCAATCTGTACATGCCTACTCCGTGTTAGAGTATTTTCAAAATTCAGGCCCAAAACATGCTGAAAATCGATATTTTTGGTGCCCAAAGTCAATATGTGCATGTATCTTCTGTACAAGTTTATATCTCAAATTCAGGCTCAAAACACCCGAAAATTCAATATTTTGGGGTCCCAGAAGCAATCTGTACAGTGCTAGAATATTTTCAAAATATAGGCTAAAAACATGCTAAAAATCGATCTTTTAGGTGCCAAAAAGTCGATATCTCAAATTCAGTCCCAAAACACCCGAAAATTCGATATTTAGGGGTCCCAGAAGCGATCTGTACATGCCTACTCCGTGTTAGAGTATTTTCAAAATACATGCTCAAAACATACTGAAAATCGATCTTTTAGGTGAACAAAAGTCGATATGTGCATGCATCTTCAGTACCCGTTTATATCTCAAGTTCAGGCTCAAAACACCCGAAAATTCAATATTTTGGGGTCCCGGAAGCAATCTGTACATGCCTACTCAGTGTTAGAGTATTTTCAAAATACAGGCCAAAAACATACTGAAAATCGATCTTTTAGGTGCCCAAAAGTCGATATGTGCATGCATCTTCTATACCCGTTTATATCTCAAATTCTGGCCCTAAACACCCGAAAAATCGATATTTTGGGGTCCCAGAAGCGATCTGTACATGCCTACTCCGTGTTAGAGTATTTTCAAAATTCAGGCCCAAAACATGCTGAAAATCGATATTTTTGGTGCCCAAAGTCAATATGTGCATGTATCTTCTGTACCCGTTTATATGTCAAATTCAGGCTCAAAACACCCGAAAATTCAATATTTTGGGGTCCCAGAAGCAATCTGTACATGCCTACACAGTGCTAGAATATTTTCAAAATATAGGCTAAAAACATGCTAAAAATCGACATTTTAGGTGCCAAAAAATCGATATCTCAAATTCAGTCCCAAAACACCCGAAAATTCGATATTTAGAGGTCCCAGAAGGTATCTGTACATGGCTACTCCGTGTTAGAGTATTTTCAAAATACAGGCCAAAAACATACTGAAAATCGATGTTTTAGGTGCCAAAAAGTCGATATGTGCATGCATCTTCTGTACCCGTTTATATCTCAAATTCTGGCCCTAAACACCCGAAAATTCGATATTTTGGGGTCCCAGAAGCGATCTGTACATGCCTACTCCGTGTTAGAGTATTTTCAAAATTCAGGCCCAAAACATGCTGAAAATCGATATTTTTGGTGCCCAAAGTCAATATGTGCATGTATCTTCTGTACCCGTTTATATCTCAAATTCAGGCTCAAAACACCCGAAAATTCAATATTTTGGGGTCCCAGAAGCAATCTGTACATGCCTACTCAGTGCTAGAATATTTTCAATATATAGGCTAAAAACATGCTAAAAATAGATCTTTTAGGTGCCAAAAAGTCGATATCTGAAATTCAGTCCCAAAACACCCGAAAATTTGATATTTAGGGGTCCCAGAAGCGATCTGTACATGCCTACTCCGTGTTAGAGTATTTTCAAAATACATGCTCAAAACATACTGAAAATCGATATTTTAGGTGCACAAAAGTCGATATGTGCATGCATCTTCAGTACCCGTTTATATCTCAAATTCAGGCTCAAAACACCCGAAAATTCAATATTTTGGGGTCCCTGAAGCAATCTGTACATGCCTACACAGTGCTAGAATATTTTCAAAATATAGGCTAAAAACATGCTAAAAATCGACATTTTAGGTGCCAAAAAATCGATATCTCAAATTCAGTCCCAAAACACCCGAAAATTCGATATTTAGAGGTCCCAGAAGGTATATATACATGCCTACTCCGTGTTAGAGTATTTTCAAAAAACAGGCCAAAAACATACTGAAAATCGATCTTTTAGGTGCCCAAAAGTCGATATGTGCATGCAACTTCAGTACCCGTTTATATCTCGAAATCAGGCTGAAAACACCCGAAAATTCAATATTTTGGGGTCCCACAAGCAATCTGTACATGCCTACTCAGTGTTAGAGTATTTTTAAAATTCAGGCCCAAAACATGCTGAAAATCGATATTTTAGATGCCCAAAGTCAATATGTGCATGTATATTCTGTACCCGTTGATATCTCAAATTCAGGCTCAAAACACCCGAAAATTCAATATTTTGGGGTCCCAGAAGCAATCTGTACAGTGCTAGAATATTTTCAAAATATAGGCTAAAAACATGCTAAAAATCGATCTTTTAAGTGCCAAAAAGTCGATATCTCAAATTCAGTCCCAAAACACCCGAAAACTCGATATTTAGGGGTCCCAGAAGCGATCTGTACATGCCTACTCCGTGTTAGAGTATTTTCAAAATACAGGCCAAAAACATACTGAAAATCGATCTTTTAGGTGCCCAAAAGTCGATATGTGCATGCATCTTCTGTACCCGTTTATATCTCAAATTCTGGCCCTAAACACCCGAAAATTCGATATTTTGGGGTCCCAGAAGCGATCTGTACATGCCTACTCAGTGTTAGAGTATTTTCAGAATTCAGGCCCAAAACATGCTGAAAATCGATATTTTTGGTGCCCAAAGTCAATATGTGCATCTATCTTCAGTACCCGTTTATATCTCAAATTCAGGCTCAAAACACCCGAAAATTCAATATTTTGGGGTCCCAGAAGCAATCTGTACATGCCTACTCAGTGTTAGAGTTTTTTCAAAATACAGGCCCAAAACATGCTGAAAATCGATATTTTAGATGCCCAAAGTCAATATGTGCATGTATCTTCTGTACCCGTTTATATCTCAAATTCAGGCTCAAAACACCCGAAAATTCAATATTTTGGGGTCCCAGAAGTAATCTGTACATGCCTACACAGTGCTAGAATATTTTCAAAATATAGGCTAAAAACATGCTAAAAATCGACATTTTAGGTGCCAAAAAATCGATATCTCAAATTCAGTCCCAAAACACCCGAAAATTCGATATTTAGAGGTCCCAGAAGGTATCTGTACATGCCTACTCCGTGTTAGAGTATTTTCAAAATACAGGCCAAAAACATACTGAAAATCGATCTTTTAGGTGCCCAAAAGTCGATATGTGCATGCATCTTCTGTACCCGTTTATATCTCAAATTCTGGCCCTAAACACCCGAAAATTCGATATTTTAGGGTCCCAGAAGCGATCTGTACATGCCTACTCCGTGTTAGAGTATTTTCAAAATTCAGGCCCAAAACATGCTGAAAATCGATATTTTTGGTGCCCAAAGTCAATATGTGCATGTATCTTCTGTACCCGTTTATATCTCAAATTCAGGCTCAAAACACCCGAAAATTCAATATTTTGTGGTCCCAGAAGCAATCTGTACATGCCTACTCAGTGCTAGAATATTTTCAAAATATAGTCTAAAAACATGCTAAAAATCGATCTTTTAGGTGCCAAAAAGTCGATATCTCAAATTCAGTCCCAAAACACCCGAAAATTTGATATTTAGGGGTCCCAGAAGCGATCTGTACATGCCTACTCCGTGTTAGAGTATTTTCAAAATACATGCTCAAAACATACTGAAAATCGATCTTTTAGGTGCACAAAAGTCGGTATGTGCATGCATCTTCAGTACCCGTTTATATCTCAAATTCAGGCTCAAAACACCCGAAAATTCAATATTTTGGGGTCCCAGAAGCAATCTGTACATGCCTACTCAGTGTTAGAGTATTTTCAAAATACAGGCCCAAAACATGCTGAAAATCGATATTTTAGATGCCCAAAGTTAATATGTGCATGTATCTTCTGTACCCGTTTATATCTCAAATTCAGGCTCAAAACACCCGAAAATTCAATATTTTGGGGTCCCAGAAGCAATCTGTACAGTGCTAGAATATTTTCAAAATATAGGCTAAAAACATGCTAAAAATCGACATTTTAGCTGCCAAAAAATCGATATCTCAAATTCAGTCCCAAAACACCCAAAAATTAGATATTTTGAGGTCCCAGAAGGTATCTGTACATGCCTACTCCGTGTTAGAGTATTTTCAAAATACAGGCCAAAAACATACTGAAAATCGATGTTTTAGGTGCCCAAAAGTCGATATGTGCATGCATCTTCTGTACCCGTTTATATCTCAAATTCTGGCCCTAAACACCCGAAAATTCGATATTTTGGGGTCCCAGAAGGTATCTGTACATGCCTACTCCGTTTTAGAGTATTTTCAAAATTCAGGCTAAAAACATGCTAAAAATCGATCTTTTAGGTGCCAAAAAGTCGATATCTCAAATTGAGTCCCAAAACACCCGAAAATTCGATATTTAGGGGTCCCAGAAGCGATCTGTACATGCCTACACAGTGCTAGAATATTTTCAAAATATAGGCTAAAAACATGCTAAAAATCGACATTTTAGGTGCCAAAAAATCGATATCTCAAATTCAGTCCCAAAACACCCGAAAATTCGATATTTAGAGGTCCCAGAAGGTATATGTACATGCCTACTCCGTGTTAGAGTATTTTCAAAATACAGGCCAAAAACATACTGAAAATCGATCTTTTAGGTGCCCAAAAGTCGATATGTGCATGCATCTTCTGTACCCGTTTATATCTCAAATTCTGGCCCTAAAGACCCGAAAATTCGATATTTTGGGGTCCCAGAAGCGATCTGTACATGCCTACTCCGTGTTAGAGTATTTTCAAAATTCAGGCCCAAAACATTCTGAAAATCGATATTTTTGGTGCCCAAAGTCAATATGTGCATGTATCTTCTGTACCCGTTTATATCTCAAATTCAGGCTCAAAACACCCGAAAATTCAATATTTTGGGGTCCCAGAAGCAATCTGTACATGCCTACTCCGTGTTAGAGTATTTTCAAAATTCAGGCCCAAAACATGCTGAAAATCGATATTTTTGGTGCCCAAAGTCAATATGTGCATGTATCTTCTGTACAAGTTTATATCTCAAATTCAGGCTCAAAACACCCGAAAATTCAATATTTTGGGGTCCCAGAAGCAATCTGTACAGTGCTAGAATATTTTCAAAATATAGGCTAAAAACATGCTAAAAATCGATCTTTTAGGTGCCAAAAAGTCGATATCTCAAATTCAGTCCCAAAACACCCGAAAATTCGATATTTAGGGGTCCCAGAAGCGATCTGTACATGCCTACTCCGTGTTAGAGTATTTTCAAAATACATGCTCAATACATACTGAAAATCGATCTTTTAGGTGCACAAAAGTCGATATGTGCATGCATCTTCAGTACCCGTTTATATCTCAAATTCAGGCTCAAAACACCCGAAAATTCAATATTTTGGGGTCCCAGAAGCAATCTGTACATGCCTACTCAGTGTTAGAGTATTTTCAAAATACAGTCCCAAAACATGCTGAAAATCGATATTTTAGATGCCCAAAGTCAATATGTGCATGTATCTTCTGTACCCGTTTATATCTCAAATTCTGGCCCTAAACACCCGAAAATTCGATAATTTGGGGTCCCAAAAGCGATCTGTACATGCCTACTCCGTGTTAGAGTATTTTCAAAATTCAAGCCCAAAACATGCTGAAAATCGATATTTTTGGTGCCCAAAGTCAATATGTGCATGTATCTTCTGTACCCGTTTATATCTCAAATTCAGGCTCAAAACACCCGAAAATTCAATATTTTGGGTTCCCAGAAGCAATCTGTAGAATATTTTCAAAATATAGGCTAAAAACATGCTAAAAATCGATCTTTTAGGTGCCAAAAAGTCGATATCTCAAATTCAGTCCCAAAACACCCGAAAATTCGATATTTAGGGGTCCCAGAAGCGATCTGTACATGCCTACTCCGTGTTAGAGTATTTTCAAAATACATGCTCAAAACATACTGAAAATCGATCTTTTACGTGCACAAAAGTCGATATGTGCATGCATCTTCAGTACCCGTTTATATCTCAAGTTCAGGCTCAAAACACCCGAAAATTCAATATTTTGGGGTCCCGGAAGCAATCTGTACATGCCTACTCAGTGTTAGAGTATTTTCAAAATACAGGCCAAAAATATACTGAAAATCGATCTTTTAGGTGCCCAAAAGTCGATATGTGCATGCATCTTCTATACCCGTTTATATCTCAAATTCTGGCCCTAAACACCCGAAAAATCGATATTTTGGGGTCCCAGAAGCGATCTGTACATGCCTACTCCGTGTTAGAGTATTTTCAAAATTCAGGCCCAAAACATGCTGAAAATCGATATTTTTGGTGCCCAAAGTCAATATGTGCATGTATCTTCTGTACCCGTTTATATCTCAAATTCAGGCTCAAAACACCCGAAAATTCAATATTTTGGGGTCCCAGAAGCAATCTGTACATGCCTACTCAGTGCTAGAATATTTTCAAAATATAGGCTAAAAACATGCTAAAAATCGATCTTTTAATTGCCAAAAAGTCAATATCTCAAATTCAGTCCCAAAACACCCGAAAATTCGATATTTAGGGGTCCCAGAAGCGATCTGTACATGCCTACTCCGTGTTAAAGTATTTTCAAAATACATGCTCAAAACATACTGAAAATCGATATTTTAGGTGCACAAAAATCGATATGTGCATGCATCTTCCGTACCCGTTTATATCTCAAATTCAGGCTCAAAACACCCGAAAATTCAATATTTTGGGGTCCCAGAAGCAATCTGTACATGCCTACTCAGTGTTAGAGTATTTTCAAAATACAGGCCCAAAACATGCTGAAAATCGATATTTTAGATGCCCAAAGTCAATATGTGCATGTATCTTCTGTACCCGTTTATATGTCAAATTCAGGCTCAAAACACCCGAAAATTCAATATTTTGGGGTCCCAGAAGCAATCTGTACATGCCTACACATTGCTAGAATATTTTCAAAATATAGGCTAAAAACATGCTAAAAATCGACATTTTAGGTGCCAAAAAATCGATATCTCAAATTCAGTCCCAAAACACCCGAAAATTCGATATTTAGAGGTCCCAGAAGGTATCTGTACATGGCTACTCCGTGTTAGAGTATTTTCAAAATACAGGCCAAAAACATACTGAAAATCGATGTTTTAGGTGCCCAAAAGTCGATATGTGCATGCATCTTCTGTACCCGTTTATATCTCAAATTCTGGCCCTAAACACCCGAAAATTCGATATTTTGGGGTCCCAGAAG
The DNA here is from genome assembly GCA_033782935.1 of Petrolisthes cinctipes. Classification (NCBI taxonomy): domain Eukaryota; kingdom Metazoa; phylum Arthropoda; class Malacostraca; order Decapoda; family Porcellanidae; genus Petrolisthes; species Petrolisthes cinctipes. The sequence continues at coordinate 2,424,833 of JAWQEG010000380.1, read as the reverse complement.
CGATCTGTACATGCCTACTCCGTGTTAGAGTATTTTCAAAATTCAGGCCCAAAACATGCTGAAAATCGATATTTTTGGTGCCCAAAGTCAATATGTGCATGTATCTTCTGTACCCGTTTATATCTCAAATTCAGGCTCAAAACACCCGAAAATTCAATATTTTGGGGTCCCAGAAGCAATCTGTACATGCCTACTCAGTGCTAGAATATTTTCAAAATATAGGCTAAAAACATGCTAAAAATAGATCTTTTAGGTGCCAAAAAGTCGATATCTGAAATTCAGTCCCAAAACACCCGAAAATTTGATATTTAGGGGTCCCAGAAGCGATCTGTACATGCCTACTCCGTGTTAGAGTATTTTCAAAATACATGCTCAAAACATACTGAAAATCGATATTTTAGGTGCACAAAAGTCGATATGTGCATGCATCTTCAGTACCCGTTTATATCTCAAATTCAGGCTCAAAACACCCGAAAATTCAATATTTTGGGGTCCCTGAAGCAATCTGTACATGCCTACACAGTGCTAGAATATTTTCAAAATATAGGCTAAAAACATGCTAAAAATCGACATTTTAGGTGCCAAAAAATCGATATCTCAAATTCAGTCCCAAAACACCCGAAAATTCGATATTTAGAGGTCCCAGAAGGTATATATACATGCCTACTCCGTGTTAGAGTATTTTCAAAAAACAGGCCAAAAACATACTGAAAATCGATCTTTTAGGTGCCCAAAAGTCGATATGTGCATGCAACTTCAGTACCCGTTTATATCTCGAAATCAGGCTCAAAACACCCGAAAATTCAATATTTTGGGGTCCCACAAGCAATCTGTACATGCCTACTCAGTGTTAGAGTATTTTTAAAATTCAGGCCCAAAACATGCTGAAAATCGATATTTTAGATGCCCAAAGTCAATATGTGCATGTATATTCTGTACCCGTTGATATCTCAAATTCAGGCTCAAAACACCCGAAAATTCAATATTTTGGGGTCCCAGAAGCAATCTGTACAGTGCTAGAATATTTTCAAAATATAGGCTAAAAACATGCTAAAAATCGACATTTTAGGTGCCAAAAAATCGATATCTCAAATTCAGTCCCAAAACACCCGAAAATTCGATATTTAGAGGTCCCAGAAGGTATATATACATGCCTACTCCGTGTTAGAGTATTTTCAAAAAACAGGCCAAAAACATACTGAAAATCGATCTTTTAGGTGCCCAAAAGTCGATATGTGCATGCAACTTCAGTACCCGTTTATATCTCGAAATCAGGCTCAAAACACCCGAAAATTCAATATTTTGGGGTCCCACAAGCAATCTGTACATGCCTACTCAGTGTTAGAGTATTTTTAAAATTCAGGCCCAAAACATGCTGAAAATCGATATTTTAGATGCCCAAAGTCAATATGTGCATGTATATTCTGTACCCGTTGATATCTCAAATTCAGGCTCAAAACACCCGAAAATTCAATATTTTGGGGTCCCAGAAGCAATCTGTACAGTGCTAGAATATTTTCAAAATATAGGCTAAAAACATGCTAAAAATCGATCTTTTAAGTGCCAAAAAGTCGATATCTCAAATACAGTCCCAAATCACCCGAAAATTCGATATTTAGGGGTCCCAGAAGCGATCTGTACATGCCTACTCCGTGTTAGAGTATTTTCAAAATACAGGCCAAAAACATACTGAAAATCGATCTTTTAGGTGCACAAAAGTCGATATGTGCATGCATCTTCTGTACCCGTTTATATCTCAAATTCTGGCCCTAAACACCCGAAAATTCGATATTTTGGGGTCCCAGAAGCGATCTGTACATGCCTACTCAGTGTTAGAGTATTTTCAGAATTCAGGCCCAAAACATGCTGAAAATCGATATTTTTGGTGCCCAAAGTCAATATGTGCATGTATCTTCAGTACCCGTTTATATCTCAAATTCAGGCTCAAAACACCCGAAAATTCAATATTTTGGGGTCCCAGAAGCAATCTGTACATGCCTACTCAGTGCTAGAATATTTTCAAAATATAGGCTAAAAACATGCTAAAAATAGATCTTTTAGGTGCCAAAAAGTCGATATCTGAAATTCAGTCCCAAAACACCCGAAAATTTGATATTTAGGGGTCCCAGAAGCGATCTGTACATGCCTACTCCGTGTTAGAGTATTTTCAAAATACATGCTCAAAACATACTGAAAATCGATATTTTAGGTGCACAAAAGTCGATATGTGCATGCATCTTCAGTACCCGTTTATATCTCAAATTCAGGCTCAAAACACCCGAAAATTCAATATTTTGGGGTCCCTGAAGCAATCTGTACATGCCTAGACAGTGCTAGAATATTTTCAAAATATAGGCTAAAAACATGCTAAAAATCGACATTTTAGGTGCCAAAAAATCGATATCTCAAATTCAGTCCCAAAACACCCGAAAATTCGATATTTAGAGGTCCCAGAAGGTATATATACATGCCTACTCCGTGTTAGAGTATTTTAAAAAAACAGGCCAAAAACATACTGAAAATCGATCTTTTAGGTGCCCAAAAGTCGATATGTGCATGCAACTTCAGTACCCGTTTATATCTCGAAATCAGGCTCAAAACACCCGAAAATTCAATATTTTGGGGTCCCACAAGCAATCTGTACATGCCTACTCAGTGTTAGAGTATTTTTAAAATTCAGGCCCAAAACATGCTGAAAATCGATATTTTAGATGCCCAAAGTCAATATGTGCATGTATATTCTGTACCCGTTGATATCTCAAATTCAGGCTCAAAACACCCGAAAATTCAATATTTTGGGGTCCCAGAAGCAATCTGTACAGTGCTAGAATATTTTCAAAATATAGGCTAAAAACATGCTAAAAATCGATCTTTTAAGTGCCAAAAAGTCGATATCTCAAATACAGTCCCAAAACACCCGAAAATTCGATATTTAGGGGTCCCAGAAGCGATCTGTACATGCCTACTCCGTGTTAGAGTATTTTCAAAATACAGGCCAAAAACATACTGAAAATCGATCTTTTAGGTGCACAAAAGTCGATATGTGCATGCATCTTCTGTACCCGTTTATATCTCAAATTCTGGCCCTAAACACCCGAAAATTCGATATTTTGGGGTCCCAGAAGCGATCTGTACATGCCTACTCAGTGTTAGAGTATTTTCAGAATTCAGGCCCAAAACATGCTGAAAATCGATATTTTTGGTGCCCAAAGTCAATATGTGCATGTATCTTCAGTACCCGTTTATATCTCAAATTCAGGCTCAAAACACCCGAAAATTCAATATTTTGGGGTCCCAGAAGCAATCTGTACATGCCTACTCAGTGTTAGAGTTTTTTCAAAATACAGGCCCAAAACATGCTGAAAATCGATATTTTAGATGCCCAAAGTCAATATGTGCATGTATCTTCTGTACCCGTTTATATCTCAAATTCAGGCTCAAAACACCCGAAAATTCAATATTTTGGGGTCCCAGAAGCAATCTGTACATGCCTACACAGTGCTAGAATATTTTCAAAATATAGGCTAAAAACATGCTAAAAATCGACATTTTAGGTGCCAAAAAATCGATATCTCAAATTCAGTCCCAAAACACCCGAAAATTCGATATTTAGAGGTCCCAGAAGGTATCTGTACATGCCTACTCCGTGTTAGAGTATTTTCAAAATACAGGCCAAAAACATACTGAAAATCGATCTTTTAGGTGCCCAAAAGTGGATATGTGCATGCATCTTCTGTACCCGTTTATATCTCAAATTCTGGCCCTAAACACCCAAAAATTCGATATTTTGGGGTCCCAGAAGCGATCTGTACATGCCTACTCCGTGTTAGAGTATTTTCAAAATTCAGGCCCAAAACATGCTGAAAATCGATATTTTTGGTGCCCAAAGTCAATATGTGCATGTATCTTCTGTACCCGTTTATATCTCAAATTCAGGCTCAAAACACCCGAAAATTCAATATTTTGGGGTCCCAGAAGCAATCTGTACATGCCTACTCAGTGCTAGAATATTTTCAAAATATAGGCTAAAAACATGCTAAAAATCGATCTTTTAGGTGCCAAAAAGTCGATATCTCAAATTCAGTCCCAAAACACCCGAAAATTTGATATTTAGGGGTCCCAGAAGCGATCTGTACATGCCTACTCCGTGTTAGAGTATTTTCAAAATACATGCTCAAAACATACTGAAAATCGATCTTTTAGGTGCACAAAAGTCGGTATGTGCATGCATCTTCAGTACCCGTTTATATCTCAAATTCAGGCTCAAAACACCCGAAAATTCAATATTTTGGGGTCCCAGAAGCAATCTGTACATGCCTACTCAGTGTTAGAGTATTTTCAAAATACAGGCCCAAAACATGCTGAAAATCGATATTTTAGATGCCCAAAGTTAATATGTGCATGTATCTTCTGTACCCGTTTATATCTCAAATTCAGGCTCAAAACACCCGAAAATTCAATATTTTGGGGTCCCAGAAGCAATCTGTACAGTGCTAGAATATTTTCAAAATATAGGCTAAAAACATGCTAAAAATCGACATTTTAGGTGCCAAAAAATCGATATCTCAAATTCAGTCCCAAAACACCCGAAAATTAGATATTTTGAGGTCCCAGAAGGTATCTGTACATGCCTACTCCGTGTTAGAGTATTTTCAAAATACAGGCCAAAAACATACTGAAAATCGATGTTTTAGGTGCCCAAAAGTCGATATGTGCATGCATCTTCTGTACCCGTTTATATCTCAAATTCTGGCCCTAAACACCCGAAAATTCGATATTTTGGGGTCCCAGAAGGTATCTGTACATGCCTACTCCGTGTTAGAGTATTTTCAAAATTCAGGCTAAAAACATGCTAAAAATCGATCTTTTAGGTGCCAAAAAGTCGATATCTCAAATTCAGTCCCAAAACACCCGAAAATTCGATATTTAGGGGTCCCAGAAGCGATCTGTAAATGCCTACTCCGTGTTAGAGTATTTTCAAAATACATGCTCAAAACATACTGAAAATCGATCTTTTAGGTGCCCAAAAGTCGATATGCGCATGCATCTTCAGTACCCGTTTATATCTCAAATTCAGGCTCAAAACACCCGAAAATTCAATATTTTGGGGTCCCAGAAGCAATCTGTACATACCTACACAGTGCTAGAATATTTTCAAAATATAGGCTAAAAACATGCTAAAAATCGACATTTTAGGTGCCAAAAAATCGATATCTCAAATTCAGTCCCAAAACACCCGAAAATTCTATATTTAGAGGTCCCAGAAGGTATCTGTACATGCCTACTCCGTGTTAGAGTATTTTCAAAATACAGGCCAAAAACATACTGAAAATCGATCTTTTAGGTGCCCAAAAGTCGATATGTGCATGCATCTTCTGTACCCGTTTATATCTCAAATTCTGGCCCTAAACACCCGAAAATTCGATATTTTGGGGTCCCAGAAGCGATCTGTACATGCCTACTCCGTGTTAGAGTATTTTCAAAATTCAGGCCCAAAACATGCTGAAAATCGAGATTTTTGGTGCCCAAAGTCAATATGTGCATGTATCTTCTGTACCCGTTTATATCTCAAATTCAGTCCTAAAACACCCGAAAATTCGATATTTAGGGGTCCCAGAAGCGATCTGTACATGCCTACTCCGTGTTAGAGTATTTTCAAAATACATGCTCAAAAACATACTGAAAATCGATCTTTTAGGTGCACAAAAGTCGATATGTGCATGCATCTTCAGTACCAGTTTATATCTTAAATTCAGGCTCAAAACACCCGAAAATTCAATATTTTGGGGTCCCAGAAGCAATCTGTACATGCCTACTCAGTGTTAGAGTATTTTCAAAATACAGGCCCAAAACATGCTGAAAATCGATATTTTAGATGCCCAAAGTCAATATGTGCATGTATCTTCTGTACCCGTTGATATCTCAAATTCAGGCTCAAAACACCCGAAAATTCAATATTTTGGGGTCCCAGAAGCAATCTGTACAGTGCTAGAATATTTTCAAAATATAGGCTAAAAAAATGCTAAAAATCGATCTTTTAGGTGCCAAAAAGTCGATATCTCAAATTCAGTCCCAAAACACCCGAAAATTTGATATTTAGGGGTCCCAGAAGCGATCTGTACATGCCTACTCCGTGTTAGAGTATTTTCAAAATACATGCTCAAAACATACTGAAAATCGATCTTTTAGGTGCACAAAAGTCGGTATGTGCATGCATCTTCAGTACCCGTTTATATCTCAAATTCAGGCTCAAAACACCCGAAAATTCAATATTTTGGGGTCCCAGAAGCAATCTGTACATTCCTACTCAGTGTTAGAGTATTTTCAAAATACAGGCCCAAAACATGCTGAAAATCGATATTTTAGATGCCCAAAGTCAATATGTGCATGTATCTTCTATACCCGTTGATATCTCAAATTCAGGCTCAAAACACCCGAAAATTCAATATTTTGGGGTCCCAGAAGCAATCTGTACATGCCTACACAGTGCTAGAATATTTTCAAAATATAGGCTAAAAACATGCTAAAAATCGACATTTTAGGTGCCAAAAAATCGATATCTCAAATTCAGTCCCAAAACACCCGAAAATTCGATATTTAGAGGTCCCAGAAGGTATCTGTACATGCCTACTCCGTGTTAGAGTATTTTCAAAATACATGCTCAAAACATACTGAAAATCGATCTTTTAGGTGCACAAAAGTCGGTATGTGCATGCATCTTCAGTACCCGTTTATATCTCAAATTCAGGCTCAAAACACCCGAAAATTCAATATTTTGGGGTCCCAGAAGCAATCTGTACATGCCTACTCAGTGTTAGAGTATTTTCAAAATACAGGCCCAAAACATGCTGAAAATCGATATTTTAGATGCCCAAAGTTAATATGTGCATGTATCTTCTGTACCCGTTTATATCTCAAATTCAGGCTCAAAACACCCGAAAATTCAATATTTTGGGGTCCCAGAAGCAATCTGTACAGTGCTAGAATATTTTCAAAATATAGGCTAAAAACATGCTAAAAATCGACATTTTAGGTGCCAAAAAATCGATATCTCAAATTCAGTCCCAAAACACCCGAAAATTAGATATTTTGAGGTCCCAGAAGGTATCTGTACATGCCTACTCCGTGTTAGAGTATTTTCAAAATACAGGCCAAAAACATACTGAAAATCGATGTTTTAGGTGCCCAAAAGTCGATATGTGCATGCATCTTCTGTACCCGTTTATATCTCAAATTCTGGCCCTAAAGACCCGAAAATTCGATATTTTGGGGTCCCAGAAGGTATCTGTACATGCCTACTCCGTGTTAGAGTATTTTCAAAATTCAGGCTAAAAACATGCTAAAAATCGATCTTTTAGGTGCCAAAAAGTCGATATCTCAAATTCAGTCCCAAAACACCCGAAAATTCGATATTTAGGGGTCCCAGAAGCGATCTGTAAATGCCTACTCCGTGTTAGAGTATTTTCAAAATACATGCTCAAAACATACTGAAAATCGATCTTTTAGGTGCCCAAAAGTCGATATGCGCATGCATCTTCAGTACCCGTTTATATCTCAAATTCAGGCTCAAAACACCCGAAAATTCAATATTTTGGGGTCCCAGAAGCAATCTGTACATACCTACACAGTGCTAGAATATTTTCAAAATATAGGCTAAAAACATGCTAAAAATCGACATTTTAGGTGCCAAAAAATCGATATCTCAAATTCAGTCCCAAAACACCCGAAAATTCGATATTTAGAGGTCCCAGAAGGTATCTGTACATGCCTACTCCGTGTTAGAGTATTTTCAAAATACAGGCCAAAAACATACTGAAAATCGATCTTTTAGGTGCCCAAAAGTCGATATGTGCATGCATCTTCTGTACCCGTTTATATCTCAAATTCTGGCCCTAAACACCCGAAAATTCGATATTTTGGGGTCCCAGAAGCGATCTGTACATGCCTACTCCGTGTTAGAGTATTTTCAAAATTCAGGCCCAAAACATGCTGAAAATCGAAATTTTTGGTGCCCAAAGTCAATATGTGCATGTATCTTCTGTACCCGTTTATATCTCAAATTCAGTCCTAAAACACCCGAAAATTCGATATTTAGGGGTCCCAGAAGCGATCTGTACATGCCTACTCCGTGTTAGAGTATTTTCAAAATACATGCTCAAAAACATACTGAAAATCGATCTTTTAGGTGCACAAAAGTCGATATGTGCATGCATCTTCAGTACCAGTTTATATCTTAAATTCAGGCTCAAAACACCCGAAAATTCAATATTTTGGGGTCCCAGAAGCAATCTGTACATGCCTACTCAGTGTTAGAGTATTTTCAAAATACAGGCCCAAAACATGCTGAAAATCGATATTTTAGATGCCCAAAGTCAATATGTGCATGTATCTTCTGTACCCGTTGATATCTCAAATTCAGGCTCAAAACACCCGAAAATTCAATATTTTGGGGTCCCAGAAGCAATCTGTACAGTGCTAGAATATTTTCAAAATATAGGCTAAAAACATGCTAAAAATCGATCTTTTAGGTGCCAAAAAGTCGATATCTCAAATTCAGTCCCAAAACACCCGAAAATTTGATATTTAGGGGTCCCAGAAGCGATCTGTACATGCCTACTCCGTGTTAGAGTATTTTCAAAATACATGCTCAAAACATACTGAAAATCGATCTTTTAGGTGCACAAAAGTCGGTATGTGCATGCATCTTCAGTACCCGTTTATATCTCAAATTCAGGCTCAAAACACCCGAAAATTCAATATTTTGGGGTCCCAGAAGCAATCTGTACATTCCTACTCAGTGTTAGAGTATTTTCAAAATACAGGCCCAAAACATGCTGAAAATCGATATTTTAGATGCCCAAAGTCAATATGTGCATGTATCTTCTATACCCGTTGATATCTCAAATTCAGGCTCAAAACACCCGAAAATTCAATATTTTGGGGTCCCAGAAGCAATCTGTACATGCCTACACAGTGCTAGAATATTTTCAAAATATAGGCTAAAAACATGCTAAAAATCGACATTTTAGGTGCCAAAAAATCGATATCTCAAATTCAGTCCCAAAACACCCGAAAATTCGATATTTAGAGGTCCCAGAAGGTATCTGTACATGCCTACTCCGTGTTAGAGTATTTTCAAAATACAGGCCAAAAACATACTGAAAATCGATCTTTTAGGTGCCCAAAAGTCGATATGTGCATGCATCTTCTGTACCCGTTTATATCTCAAATTCTGGCCCTAAAGACCCGAAAATTCGATATTTTGGGGTCCCAGAAGCGATCTGTACATGCCTACTCCGTGTTAGAGTATTTTCAAAATTCAGGCCCAAAACATGCTGAAAATCGATATTTTTGATGCCCAAAGTCAATATGTGCATGTATCTTCTGTACCCGTTTATATCTCAAATTCAGGCTCAAAACACCCAAAAATTCAATATTTTGGGGTCCCAGGAGCAATCTGTAGAATATTTTCAAAATATAGGCTAAAAACATGCTAAAAATCGATCTTTTAGGTGCCAAAAAGTCGATATCTCAAATTCAGTCCCATAACACCCGAAAATTCGATATTTAGGGGTCCCAGAAGCGATCTTTACATGCCTACTCCGTGTTAGAGTATTTTCAAAATACATGCTCAAAACATACTGAAAATCGATCTTTTAGGTGCACAAAAGTCGATATGTGCATGCATCTTCAGTACCCGTTTATATCTCAAATTCAGGCTCAAAACACCCTAAAATTCAATATTTTGGGGTCCCAGAAGCAATCTGTACATGCCTACTCAGTGTTAGAGTATTTTCAAAATACAGGCCCAAAACATGCTGAAAATCGATATTTTAGATGCCCAAAGTCAATATGTGCATGTATCTTCTGTACCCGTTTATATCTCAAATTCCGGCTCAAAACACCCGAAAATTCAATATTTTGGGGTCCCGGAAGCAATCTGTACATGCCTACACAGTGCTAGAATATTTTCAAAATATAGGCTAAAAACATGCTAAAAATCGACATTTTAGGTGCCAAAAAATCGATATCTCAAATTCAGTCCCAAAACACCCGAAAATTCGATATTTAGAGGTCCCAGAAGGTATATGTACATGCCTACTCCGTGTTAGAGTATTTTCAAAATACAGGCCAAAAACATACTGAAAATCGATCTTTTAGGTGCCCAAAAGTCGATAAGTGCATGCATCTTCTGTACCCGTTTATATCTCAAATTCTGGCCCTAAACACCCGAAAATTCGATATTTTGGGGTCCCAGAAGCGATCTGTACATGCCTACTTCGTGTTAGAGTATTTTCAAAATTCAGGCCCAAAACATGCTGAAAATCGATATTTTTGGTGCCCAAAGTCAATATGTGCATGTATCTTCTGTACCCGTTTATATCTCAAATTCAGGCTCAAAACACCCGAAAATTCGATATTTTGGGGTCCCAGAAGCAATCTGTACATGCCTACTCCGTGTTAGAGTATTTTCAAAATTCAGGCCCAAAATATGCTGAAAATCGATATTTTTGGTGCCCAAAGTCAATATGTGCATGTATCTTCTGAACAAGTTTATATCTCAAATTCAGGCTCAAAACTCCCGAAAATTCAATATTTTGTGGTCCCAGAAGCAATCTGTACAGTGCTAGAATATTTTCAAAATATAGGCTAAAAACATGCTAAAAATCGATCTTTTAGGTGCCAAAAAGTCGATATCTCAAATTCAGTCTCAAAACACCCGAAAATTCGATATTTAGGGGTCCCAGAAGCGATCTGTACATGCCTACTACGTGTTAGAGTATTTTCAAAATACATGCTCAATACATACTGAAAATCGATCTTTTAGGTGCACAAAAGTCGATATGTGCATGCATCTTCAGTACCCGTTTATATCTCAAATTCAGGCTCAAAACACCCGAAAATTCAATATTTTGGGGTCCCAGAAGCAATCTGTACATGCCTACTCAGTGTTAGAGTATTTTCAAAATTCAGGCCCAAAACATGCTGAAAATCGATATTTTAGATGCCCAAAGTCAATATGTGCATGTATCTTTTGTACCCGTTTATATCTCAAATTCAGGCTCAAAACACCCGAAAATTCAATATTTTGGGGTCCCAGAAGCAATCTGTACATGCTTACTCAGTGCTAGAATATTTTCAAAATATAGGCTATAAACATGCTAAAAATCGATCTTTTAGGTGCCAAAAAGTCGATATCTCAAATTCAGTCCCAAAACACCCGAAAATTCGATATTTAGGGGTCCCAGAAGCGATCTGTACATGCCTACTCCGTGTTAGAGTATTTTCAAAATACATGCTCAAAACATACTGAAAATCGATCTTTTAGGTGCACAAAAGTCGATATGTGCATGCATCTTCAGTACCCGTTTATATCTCAAATTCAGGCTCAAAACACCCGAAAATTCAATATTTTGAGGTCCCAGAAGCAACCTGTACATGCCTACACAGTGCTAGAATATTTTCAAAATATAGGCTAAAAACATGCTAAAAATCGACATTTTTGGTGCCAAAAAATCAATATCTCAAATTCAGTCCTAAAACACCCGAAAATTCGATATTTAGAGGTCCCAGAAGGTATCTGTACATGCCTACTCCGTGTTAGAGTATTTTCAAAATACAGGCCAAAAACATACTGAAAATCGATCTTTTAGGTGCCCAAAAGTCCATATGTGCATGCATCTTATGTACCCGTTTATATCTCAAATTCTGGCCCTAAACACCCGAAAATTCGATATTTTGGGGTCCCAGAAGCGATCTGTACATGCCTACTCCGTGTTAGAGTATTTTCAAAATTCAGGCCCAAAACATGCTGAAAATCGATATTTTTGGTGCCCAAAGTCAATATGTGCATGTATCTTCTGTACCCGTTTATATCTCGAATTCAGGCTCAAAACACCCGAAAATTAAATATTTTGGGGTCCCAGAAGCAATCTGTAGAATATTTTCAAAATATAGGCTAAAAACATGCTAAAAATCGATCTTTTAGATGCCAAAAAGTCGATATCTCAAATTCAGTCCCAAAACACCCGAAAATTCGATATTTAGGGGTCCCAGAAGCGATCTGTACATGCCTACTCCGTGTTAGAGTATTTTCAAAATACATGCTCAAAACATATTGAAAATCGATCTTTTAGGTGCACAAAAGTCGATATATGCATGCATCTTCAGTACCCGTTTATATCTCAAGTTCAGGCTCAAAACACCCGAAAATTCAATATTTTGGGGTCCCAGAAGCAATCTGTACATGCCTACTCAGTGTTAGAGTATTTTCAAAATGCAGGCCCAAAACATGCTGAAAATCGATATTTTAGATGCCCAAAGTCAATATGTGCATGTATCTTCTGTACCCGTTTATATGTCAAATTCAGGCTCAAAACACCCGAAAATTCAATATTTTGGGGTCGCAGAAGCAATCTGTACATGCCTACACAGTGCTAGAATATTTTCAAAATATAGGCTAAAAACATGCTAAAAATCGACATTTTAGGTGCCAAAAAATCGATATTTCAAATTCAGTCCCAAAACACCCGAAAATTCGATATTTAGAGGTCCCAGAAGGTATCTGTACATGCCTACTCTGTGTTAGAGTATTTTCAAAATACAGGCCAAAAACATACTGAAAATCGATCTTTTAGGTGCCCAAAAGTCGATATGTGCATGCATCTTCTGTACCCGTTTATATCTCAAATTCTGGCCCTAAAGACCAGAAAATTCGATATTTTGGGGTCCCAGAAGCGATCTGTACATGCCTACTCTGTGTTAGAGTATTTTCAAAATTCAGGCCCAAAACATGCTGAAAATCGATATTTTTGGTGCCCAAAGTCAATATGTGCATGTATCTTCTGTACCCGTTTATATCTCAAATTCAGGCTCAAAACACCCGAAAATTCAATATTTTGGGGTCCCAGAAGCAATCTGTACATGCCTACTCAGTGTTAGAGTATTTTCAAAATAGAGGCCCATAACATGCTGAAAATCGATATTTTAGATGCCCAAAGTCAATATGTGCATGTATCTTCTGTACCCGTTTATATCTCAAATTCAGGCTCAAAACACCCGAAAATTCAATATTTTGGGGTCCCAGAAGCAATCTGTACTCAGTGCTAGAATATTTTCAAAATATAGGCTAAAAACATGCTAAAAATCGATCTTTTAGGTGCCAAAAAGTCGATATCTCAAATTCAGTGCCAAAACACCCGAAAATTCGATATTTAGGGGTCCTAGAAGCGATCTGTACATGCCTACTCCGTGTTAGAGTATTTTCAAAATACATGCTCAAAACATACTGAAAATCGATCTTTTAGGTGCACAAAAGTCGATATGTGCATGCATCTTCTCTACCCGTTTATATCTCAAATTCTGGCCCTAAACACCCGAAAATTCGATATTTTGGGGTCCCAGAAGCGATCTGTACATGCCTACTCCGTGATAGAGTATTTTCAAAATTCAGGCCCAAAACATGTTGAAAATCGATATTTTTGGTGCCCAAAGTCAATATGTGCATGTATCTTTTGTACCCGTTTATATCTCAAATTCAGGCTCAAAACACCCGAAAATTCAATATTTTGGGGTCCCAGAAGCAATCTGTACATGCCTACTCAGTGCTAGAATATTTTCAAAATATAGGCTAAAAACATGCTAAAAATCGATCTTTTAGGTGCCAAAAAGTCGATATCTCAAATTCGGTCCCAAAACACCCGAAAATTCAATATTTAGGGGTCCCAGAAGCGATCTGTACATGCCTACTCCGTGTTAGATTATTTTCAAAATACATGCTCAAAACATACTGAAAATCGATCTTTTAGGTGCACAAAAGTCGATATGTGCATGCATCTTCAGTACCCGTTTATATCTCAAATTCAGGCTCAAAACACCCGAAAATTCAATATTTTTGGGTCCCAGAAGCAATCTGTACATGCTTATTCAGTGTTAGAGTATTTTAAAAATACAGGCCCAAAACATGCTGAAAATCGATATTTTAGATGCCCAAAGTCAATATGTGCATGTATCTTCTGTACCCGTTTATATCTCAAATTCAGGCTCAAAACACCCGAAAATTCAATATTTTGAGGTCCCAGAAGCAACCTGTAGATGCCTACACAGTGCTAGAATATTTTCAAAATATAGGCTAAAAACATGCTAAAAATCGACATTTTAGGTGCCAAAAAGTCGATATCTCAAATTCAGTCCTAAAACACCCGAAAATTCGATATTAAGAGGTCCCAGAAGGTATCTGTACATGCCTACTCCGTGTTAGAGTATTTTCAAAATACAGGCCAAAAACATAGTGAAAATCGATCTTTTATGTGCCCAAAAGTCGATATGTGCATGCATCTTCTGTACCCGTTTATATCTCAAATTCTGGCCCTAAACACCCGAAAATTCGATATTTTGGGGTCCCAGAAGCGATCTGTACATGCCTACTCCGTGATAGAGTATTTTCATAATTCAGGCCCAAAACATGCTGAAAATCGATATTTTTGGTGCCCAAAGTCAATATGTGCATGTATCTTTTGTACCCGTTTATATCTCAAATTCAGGCTCAAAACACCCGAAAATTCAATATTTTGGGGTCCCAGAAGCAATCTGTACATGCCTACTCAGTGCTAGAATATTTTCAAAATATAGGCTAAAAACATGCTAAAAATCGATCTTTTAGGTGCCAAAAAGTCGATATCTCAAATTCAGTCCCAAAACACCCGAAAATTCGATATTTAGGGGTCCCAGAAGCGATCTGTACATGCCTACTCCGTGTTAGAGTATTTTCAAAATACATGCTCAAAACATACTGAAAATCGATCTTTTAGGTGCACAAAAGTCGATATGTGCATGCATCTTCAGTACCCGTTTATATCTCAAATTCAGGCTCAAAACACCCGAAAATTCAATATTTTGAGGTCCCAGAAGCAACCTGTACATGCCTACACAGTGCTAGAATATTTTCAAAATATAGGCTAAAAACATGCTAAAAATTGACATTTTTGGTGCCAAAAAATCGATATCTCAAATTCAGTCCTAAAACACCCGAAAATTCGATATTTAGAGGTCCCAGAAGGTATCTGTACATGCCTACTCCGTGTTAGAGTATTTTCAAAATACAGGCCAAAAACATACTGAAAATCGATCTTTTAGGTGCCCAAAAGTCGATATGTGCATGCATCTTCTGTACCCGTTTATATCTCAAATTCTGGCCCTAAACACCCGAAAATTCGATATTTTGGGGTCCCAGAAGGTATCTGTACATGCCTACTCCGTGTTAGAGTATTTTCAAAATTCAGGCCCAAAACATGCTGAAAATCGATATTTTGGGTGCCCAAAGTCAATATGTGCATGTATCTTCTGTACCCGTTTATATCTCAAATTCAGGCTCAAAACACCCGAAAATTAAATATTTTGGGGTCCCTGAAGCAATCTGTAGAATATTTTCAAAATATAGGCTAAAAACATGCTAAAAATCGATCTTTTAGATGCCAAAAAGTCGATATCTCAAATTCAGTCCCAAAACACCCGAAAATTCGATATTTAGGGGTCCCAGAAGCGATCTGTACATGCCTACTCCGTGTTAGAGTATTTTCAAAATACATGCTCAAAACATATTGAAAATCGATCTTTTAGGTGCACAAAAGTCGATATGTGCATGCATCTTCAGTACCCGTTTATATCTCAAGTTCAGGCTCAAAACACCCGAAAATTCAATATTTTGGGGTCCCAGAAGCAATCTGTACATGCCTACTCAGTGTTAGAGTATTTTCAAAATGCAGGCCCAAAACATGCTGAAAATCGATATTTTAGATGCCCAAAGTCAATATGTGCATGTATCTTCTGTACCCGTTTATATGTCAAATCCAGGCTCAAAACACCCGAAATTTCAATATTTTGGGGTCGCAGAAGCAATCTGTACATGCCTACACAGTGCTAGAATATTTTCAAAATATAGGCTAAAAACATGCTAAAAATCGATCTTTTAGGTGCCAAAAAGTCAATATCTCAAATTCAGTCCCAAAACACCCGAAAATTCGATATTTAGGGGTCCCAGAAGCGATCTGTACATGCCTACTCCGTGTTAGAGTATTTTCAAAATACATGCTCAAAACATACTGAAAATCGATATTTTAGGTGCACAAAAATCGATATGTGCATGCATCTTCAGTACCCGTTTATATCTCAAATTCAGGCTCAAAACACCCGAAAATTCAATATTTTTGGGTCCCAGAAGCAATCTGTACATGCCTACTCAGTGTTAGAGTATTTTCAAAATACAGGCCCAAAACATCCTGAAAATCGATATTTTAGATGCCCAAAGTCAATATGTGCATGTATCTTCTGTACCCGTTTATATGTCAAATTCAGGCTCAAAACACCCGAAAATTCAATATTTTGGGGTCCCAGAAGCAATCTGTACATGCCTACACAGTGCTAGAATATTTTCAAAATATAGGCTAAAAACATGCTAAAAATCGACATTTTAGGTGCCAAAAAATCGATATCTCAAATTCAGTCCCAAAACACCCGAAAATTCGATATTTAGAGGTCCCAGAAGGTATCTGTACATGCCTACTCCGTGTTAGAGTATTTTCAAAATACAGGCCAAAAACATACTGAAAATCGATCTATTAGGTGCCCAAAAGTCCATATGTGCATGCATCTTCTGTACCCGTTTATATCTCAAATTCTGGCCCTAAACACCCGAAAATTCGATATTTTGGGGTCCCAGAAGCGATCTGTACATGCCTACTCCGTGTTAGAGTATTTTCAAAATTCAGGCCCAAAACATGCTGAAAATCGATATTTTTGGTTCCCTAAGTCAATATGTGTATGTATCTTCTGTACCCGTTTATATCTCAAATTCAGGCTCAAAACACCCGAAAATTCAATATTTTGGGGTCCCAGAAGCAATCTGTACATGCCTACTCAGTGCTAGAATATTTTCAAAATATAGGCTAAAAACATGCTAAAAATCGATCTTTTAGGTGCCAAAAAGTCGATATCTCAAATTCAGTCCCAAAACACCCGAAAATTCGATATTTAGGGGTCCCAGAAGCGATCTGTACATGCCTACTCCGTGTTAGAGTATTTTCAAAATACATGCTCAAAACATACTGAAAATCGATCTTTTAGGTGCACAAAAGTCGATATGTGCATGCATCACAGTACCCGTTTATATCTCAAATTCAGGCTCAAAACACCCGAAAATTCAATATTTTAGGGTCCCAGAAGCAATCTGTACATGCCTACTCAGTGTTAGAGTATTTTCAAATTACAGGCCCAAAACATGCTGAAAATCGATATTTTAGATGCCCAAAGTCAATATGTGCATGTATCTTCTGTACCCGTTTATATCTCAAATTCAGGCTCAAAACACCCGAAAATTCAATATTTTGAGGTCCCAGAAGCAACCTGTACATGCCTACACAGTGCTAGAATATTTTCAAAATATAGGCTAAAAACATGCTAAAAATCGACATTTTTGGTGCCAAAAAATCGATATCTCAAATTCAGTCCTAAAACACCCGAAAATTCGATATTTAGAGGTCCCAGAAGGTATCTGTACATGCCTACTCCGTGTTAGAGTATTTTCAAAATACAGGCCAAAAACATACTGAAAATCGATCTTTTAGGTGCCCAAAAGTCAATATGTGCATGCATCTTCTGTACCCGTTTATATCTCAAATTCTGGCCCTAAACACCCGAAAATTCGATATTTTGGGGTCCCAGAAGCAATCTGTAGAATATTTTCAAAATATAGGCTAAAAACATGCTAAAAATAGATCTTTTAGGTGCCAAAAAGTCGATATCTCAAATTCAGTCCCAAAACACCCGAAAATTCGATATTTAGGGGTCCCAGAAGCGATCTGTACATGCCTACTCCGTGTTAGAGTATTTTCAAAATACATGCTCAAAACATACTGAAAATCGATCTTTTTGGTGCACAAAAGTCGATATGTGCATGCATCTTCAGTACCCGTTTATATGTCAAATTCAGGCTCAAAACACCCGAAAATTCAATATTTTGGGGTCGCAGAAGCAATCTGTACATGCCTACTCAGTGCTAGAATATTTTCAAAATATAGGCTAAAAACATGCTAAAAATCGATCTTTTAGGTGCCAAAAAGTCGATATCTCAAATTCAGTCCCAAAACACCCGAAAATTCGATATTTAGGGGTCCCAGAAGCGATCTGTACATGCCTACTCCGTGTTAGAGTATTTTCAAAATACATGCTCAAAACATACTGAAAATCGATCTTTTAGGTGCACAAAAGTCGATATGTGCATGCATCACAGTACCCGTTTATATCTCAAATTCAGGCTCAAAACACCCGAAAATTCAATATTTTAGGGTCCCAGAAGCAATCTGTACATGCCTACTCAGTGTTAGAGTATTTTCAAATTACAGGCCCAAAACATACTGAAAATCGATATTTTAGATGCCCAAAGTCAATATGTGCATGTATCTTCTGTACCCGTTTATATCTCAAATTCAGGCTCAAAACACCCGAAAATTCAATATT
The DNA here is from genome assembly GCA_033782935.1 of Petrolisthes cinctipes. Taxonomy (NCBI): domain Eukaryota; kingdom Metazoa; phylum Arthropoda; class Malacostraca; order Decapoda; family Porcellanidae; genus Petrolisthes; species Petrolisthes cinctipes. The sequence goes on along the minus strand of JAWQEG010000380.1, from coordinate 2,406,320 downwards.
TTGAGGTCCCAGAAGCAACCTGTACATGCCTACACAGTGCTAGAATATTTTCAAAATATAGGCTAAAAACATGCTAAAAATCGACATTTTTGGTGCCAAAAAATCGATATCTCAAATTCAGTCCTAAAACACCCGAAAATTCGATATTTAGAGGTCCCAGAAGGTATCTGTACATGCCTACTCAGTGCTAGAATATTTTCAAAATATAGGCTAAAAACATGCTAAAAATCGATCTTTTAGGTGCCAAAAAGTCAATATCTCAAATTCAGTCCCAAAACACCCGAAAATTCGATATTTAGGGGTCCCAGAAGCGATCTGTACATGCCTACTCCGTGTTAGAGTATTTTCAAAATACATGCTCAAAACATACTGAAAATCGATATTTTAGGTGCACAAAAATCGATATGTGCATGCATCTTCAGTACCCGTTTATATCTCAAATTCAGGCTCAAAACACCCGAAAATTCAATATTTTTGGGTCCCAGAAGCAATCTGTACATGCCTACTCAGTGTTAGAGTATTTTCAAAATACAGGCCCAAAACATCCTGAAAATCGATATTTTAGATGCCCAAAGTCAATATGTGCATGTATCTTCTGTACCCGTTTATATGTCAAATTCAGGCTCAAAACACCCGAAAATTCAATATTTTGGGGTCCCAGAAGCAATCTGTACATGCCTACACAGTGCTAGAATATTTTCAAAATATAGGCTAAAAACATGCTAAAAATCGACATTTTAGGTGCCAAAAAATCGATATCTCAAATTCAGTCCCAAAACACCCGAAAATTCGATATTTAGAGGTCCCAGAAGGTATCTGTACATGCCTACTCCGTGTTAGAGTATTTTCAAAATACAGGCCAAAAACATACTGAAAATCGATCTATTAGGTGCCCAAAAGTCCATATGTGCATGCATCTTCTGTACCCGTTTATATCTCAAATTCTGGCCCTAAACACCCGAAAATTCGATATTTTGGGGTCCCAGAAGCGATCTGTACATGCCTACTCCGTGTTAGAGTATTTTCAAAATTCAGGCCCAAAACATGCTGAAAATCGATATTTTTGGTTCCCTAAGTCAATATGTGTATGTATCTTCTGTACCCGTTTATATCTCAAATTCAGGCTCAAAACACCCGAAAATTCAATATTTTGGGGTCCCAGAAGCAATCTGTACATGCCTACTCAGTGCTAGAATATTTTCAAAATATAGGCTAAAAACATGCTAAAAATCGATCTTTTAGGTGCCAAAAAGTCGATATCTCAAATTCAGTCCCAAAACACCCGAAAATTCGATATTTAGGGGTCCCAGAAGCGATCTGTACATGCCTACTCCGTGTTAGAGTATTTTCAAAATACATGCTCAAAACATACTGAAAATCGATCTTTTAGGTGCACAAAAGTCGATATGTGCATGCATCACAGTACCCGTTTATATCTCAAATTCAGGCTCAAAACACCCGAAAATTCAATATTTTAGGGTCCCAGAAGCAATCTGTACATGCCTACTCAGTGTTAGAGTATTTTCAAATTACAGGCCCAAAACATGCTGAAAATCGATATTTTAGATGCCCAAAGTCAATATGTGCATGTATCTTCTGTACCCGTTTATATCTCAAATTCAGGCTCAAAACACCCGAAAATTCAATATTTTGAGGTCCCAGAAGCAACCTGTACATGCCTACACAGTGCTAGAATATTTTCAAAATATAGGCTAAAAACATGCTAAAAATCGACATTTTTGGTGCCAAAAAATCGATATCTCAAATTCAGTCCTAAAACACCCGAAAATTCGATATTTAGAGGTCCCAGAAGGTATCTGTACATGCCTACTCCGTGTTAGAGTATTTTCAAAATACAGGCCAAAAACATACTGAAAATCGATCTTTTAGGTGCCCAAAAGTCAATATGTGCATGCATCTTCTGTACCCGTTTATATCTCAAATTCTGGCCCTAAACACCCGAAAATTCGATATTTTGGGGTCCCAGAAGCAATCTGTAGAATATTTTCAAAATATAGGCTAAAAACATGCTAAAAATAGATCTTTTAGGTGCCAAAAAGTCGATATCTCAAATTCAGTCCCAAAACACCCGAAAATTCGATATTTAGGGGTCCCAGAAGCGATCTGTACATGCCTACTCCGTGTTAGAGTATTTTCAAAATACATGCTCAAAACATACTGAAAATCGATCTTTTTGGTGCACAAAAGTCGATATGTGCATGCATCTTCAGTACCCGTTTATATGTCAAATTCAGGCTCAAAACACCCGAAAATTCAATATTTTGGGGTCGCAGAAGCAATCTGTACATGCCTACTCAGTGCTAGAATATTTTCAAAATATAGGCTAAAAACATGCTAAAAATCGATCTTTTAGGTGCCAAAAAGTCAATATCTCAAATTCAGTCCCAAAACACCCGAAAATTCGATATTTAGGGGTCCCAGAAGCGATCTGTACATGCCTACTCCGTGTTAGAGTATTTTCAAAATACAGGCCCAAAACATGCTGAAAATCGATATTTTAGATGCCCAAAGTCAATATGTGCATGTATCTTCTGTACCCGTTTATATGTCAAATCCAGGCTCAAAACACCCGAAATTTCAATATTTTGGGGTCGCAGAAGCAATCTGTACATGCCTACACAGTGCTAGAATATTTTCAAAATATAGGCTAAAAACATGCTAAAAATCGACATTTTAGGTGCCAAAAAATCGATATCTCAAATTCAGTCCCAAAACACCCGAAAATTCGATATTTAGAGGTCCCAGAAGGTATCTGTACATGCCTACTCCGTGTTAGAGTATTTTCAAAATACAGGCCAAAAACATACTGAAAATCGATCTTTTAGGTGCCCAAAAGTCGATATGTGCATGCATCTTCTATATCCGTTTGTATCTCAAATTCTGGCCCTAAACACCCGAAAAATCGATATTTTGGGGTCCCAGAAGCGATCTGTACATGCCTACTCCGTGTTAGAGTATTTTCAAATTTCAGGCCCAAAACATGCTGAAAATCAATATTTTTGGTGCCCAAAGTCAATATGTGCATGTGTCTTCTGTACCCGTTTATATATCAAATTCAGGCTCAAAACACCCGAAAATTCAATATTTTGTGGTCCCAGAAGCAATCTGTACATGCCTACTCAGTGCTAGAATATTTTCAAAATATAGGCTAAAAACATGCTAAAAATCGATCTTTTAGGTGCCAAAAAGTCAATATCTCAAATTCAGTCCCAAAACACCCGAAAATTCGATATTTAGGGGTCCCAGAAGCGATCTGTACATGCCTACTCCGTGTTAGAGTATTTTCAAAATACATGCTCAAAACATACTGAAAATCGATATTTTAGGTGCACAAAAGTCGATATGTGCATGCATCTTCAGTACACGTTTATATCTCAAGTTCAGGCTCAAAACACCCGAAAATTCAATATTTTGGGGTCCCAGAAGCAATCTGTACATGCCTACTCAGTGTTAGAGTATTTTCAAAATACAGGCCCAAAACATGCTGAAAATCGATATTTTAGATGCCCAAAGTCAATATGTGCATGTATCTTCTGTACCCGTTTATATGTCAAATTCAGGCTCAAAACACCCGAAAATTCAATATTTTGGGGTCCCAGAAGCAATCTGTACATGCCTACACAGTGCTAGAATATTTTCAAAATATAGGCTAAAAACATGCTAAAAATCGACATTTTAGGTGCCAAAAAATCGATATCTCAAATTCAGTCCCAAAACACCCGAAAATTCGATATTTAGAGGTCCCAGAAGGTATCTGTACATGCCTACTCCGTGTTAGAGTATTTTCAAAATACAGGCCAAAAACATACTGAAAATCGATCTTTTAGGTGCCCAAAAGTCGATATGTGCATGCATCTTCTATACCCGTTTGTATCTCAAATTCTGGCCCTAAACACCCGAAAAATCGATATTTTGCGGTCCCAGAAGCGATCTGTACATGCCTACTCCGTGTTAGAGTATTTTCAAATTTCAGGCCCAAAACATGCTGAAAATCGATATTTTTGGTGCCCAAAGTCAATATGTGCATGTATCTTCTGTACCCGTTTATATCTCAAATTCAGGCTCAAAACACCCGAAAATTCAATATTTTGTGGTCCCAGAAGCAATCTGTACATGCCTACTCAGTGCTAGAATATTTTCAAAATATAGGCTAAAAACATGCTAAAAATCGATCTTTTAGGTGCCAAAAAGTCAATATCTCAAATTCAGTCCCAAAACACCCGAAAATTCGATATTTAGGGGTCCCAGAAGCGATCTGTACATGCCTACTCCGTGTTAGAGTATTTTCAAAATACATGCTCAAAACATACTGAAAATCGATATTTTAGGTGCACAAAAATCGATATGTGCATGCATCTTCAGTACCCGTTTATATCTCAAATTCAGGCTCAAAACACCCGAAAATTCAATATTTTGGGGTCCCAGAAGCAATCTGTACATGCCTACTCAGTGTTAGAGTATTTTCAAAATACAGGCCCAAAACATCCTGAAAATCGATATTTTAGATGCCCAAAGTCAATATGTGCATGTATCTTCTGTACCCGTTTATATGTCAAATTCAGGCTCAAAACACCCGAAAATTCAATATTTTGGGGTCCCAGAAGCAATCTGTACATGCCTACACAGTGCTAGAATATTTTCAAAATATAGGCTAAAAACATGCTAAAAATCGACATTTTAGGTGCCAAAAAATCGATATCTCAAATTCAGTCCCAAAACACCCGAAAATTCGATATTTAGAGGTCCCAGAAGGTATCTGTACATGCCTACTCCGTGTTAGAGTATTTTCAAAATACAGGCCAAAAACATACTGAAAATCGATCTATTAGGTGCCCAAAAGTCCATATGTGCATGCATCTTCTGTACCCGTTTATATCTCAAATTCTGGCCCTAAACACCCGAAAATTCGATATTTTGGGGTCCCAGAAGCGATCTGTACATGCCTACTCCGTGTTAGAGTATTTTCAAAATTCAGGCCCAAAACATGCTGAAAATCGATATTTTTGGTTCCCTAAGTCAATATGTGTATGTATCTTCTGTACCCGTTTATATCTCAAATTCAGGCTCAAAACACCCGAAAATTCAATATTTTGGGGTCCCAGAAGCAATCTGTACATGCCTACTCAGTGCTAGAATATTTTCAAAATATAGGCTAAAAACATGCTAAAAATCGATCTTTTAGGTGCCAAAAAGTCGATATCTCAAATTCAGTCCCAAAACACCCGAAAATTCGATATTTAGGGGTCCCAGAAGCGATCTGTACATGCCTACTCCGTGTTAGAGTATTTTCAAAATACATGCTCAAAACATACTGAAAATCGATCTTTTAGGTGCACAAAAGTCGATATGTGCATGCATCACAGTACCCGTTTATATCTCAAATTCAGGCTCAAAACACCCGAAAATTCAATATTTTAGGGTCCCAGAAGCAATCTGTACATGCCTACTCAGTGTTAGAGTATTTTCAAATTACAGGCCCAAAACATGCTGAAAATCGATATTTTAGATGCCCAAAGTCAATATGTGCATGTATCTTCTGTACCCGTTTATATCTCAAATTCAGGCTCAAAACACCCGAAAATTCAATATTTTGAGGTCCCAGAAGCAACCTGTACATGCCTACACAGTGCTAGAATATTTTCAAAATATAGGCTAAAAACATGCTAAAAATCGACATTTTTGGTGCCAAAAAATCGATATCTCAAATTCAGTCCTAAAACACCCGAAAATTCGATATTTAGAGGTCCCAGAAGGTATCTGTACATGCCTACTCCGTGTTAGAGTATTTTCAAAATACAGGCCAAAAACATACTGAAAATCGATCTTTTAGGTGCCCAAAAGTCCATATGTGCATGCATTTTCTGTACCCGTTTACATCTCAAATTCTGGCCCTAAACACCCGAAAATTCAATATTTTGGGGTCCCAGAAGCGATCTGTACATGCCTACTCCGTGTTAGAGTATTTTCAAAATTCAGGCCCAAAACATGCTGAAAATCGATATTTTTGGTTCCCAAAGTCAATATGTGTATGTATCTTCTGTACCCGTTTATATCTCAAATTCAGGCTCAAAACACCCGAAAATTCAATATTTTGGGGTCCCAGAAGCAATCTGTACATGCCTACTCAGTGCTAGAATATTTTCAAAATATAGGCTAAAAACATGCTAAAAATCGATCTTTTAGGTGCCAAAAAGTCGATATCTCAAATTCAGTCCCAAAACACCCGAAAATTCGATATTTAGGGGTCCCAGAAGCGATCTGTACATGCCTACTCCGTGTTAGAGTATTTTCAAAATACATGCTCAAAACATACTGAAAATCGATCTTTTAGGTGCACAAAAGTCGATATGTGCATGCATCACAGTACCCGTTTATATCTCAAATTCAGGCTCAAAACACCCGAAAATTCAATATTTTGGGGTCCCAGAAGCAATCTGTACATGCCAAAAATGTGCTAGAATATTTTCAAAAAAAAGGCTAAAAACATGCTAAAAATCGACATTTTAGGTGCCAAAAAATCGATATCTCAAATTCAGTCCCAAAACACCCGAAAATTCGATATTTAGAGGTCCCAGAAGGTATCTGTACATGCCTACTCCGTGTTAGAGTATTTTCAAAATACAGGCCAAAAACATACTGAAAATCGATCTTTTAGGTGCCCAAAAGTCGATATTTGCATGCATCTTCTGTACCCGTTTATATCTCAAATTCTGGCCCTAAAGACCCGAAAATTCGATATTTTGGGGTCCCAGAAGCGATCTGTACATGCCTACTCCGTGTTAGAGTATTTTCAAAATTCAGGCCCAAAACATGCTGAAAATCGATATTTTTGGTGCCCAAAGTCAATATGTGCATGTATCTTCTGTACCCGTTTATATCTCAAATTCAGGCTCAAAACACCCAAAAATTCAATATTTTGGGGTCCCAGGAGCAATCTGTAGAATATTTTCAAAATATAGGCTAAAAACATGCTAAAAATCGATCTTTTAGGTGCCAAAAAGTCGATATCTCAAATTCAATCCCAAAACACCCGAAAATTCGATATTTAGGGGTCCCAGAAGCGATCTTTACATGCCTACTCCGTGTTAGAGTATTTTCAAAATACATGCTCAAAACATACTGAAAATCGATCTTTTAGGTGCACAAAAGTCGATATGTGCATGCATCTTCAGTACCCGTTTATATCTCAAATTCAGGCTCAAAACACCCGAAAATTCAATATTTTGGGGTCCCAGAAGCAATCTGTACATGCCTACTCAGTGTTAGAGTATTTTCAAAATACAGGCCCAAAACATGCTGAAAATCGATATTTTAGATGCCCAAAGTCAATATGTGCATGTATCTTCTGTACCCGTTTATATCTCAAATTCCGGCTCAAAACACCCGAAAATTCAATATTTTGGGGTTCCAGAAGCAATCTGTACATGCCTACACAGTGCTAGAATATTTTCAAAATATAGTCTAAAAACATGCTAAAAATCGACATTTTAGGTGCCAAAAAATCGATATCTCAAATTCAGTCCCAAAACACCCGAAAACTCGATATTTAGAGGTCCCAGAAGGTATATGTACATGCCTACTCCGTGTTAGAGTATTTTCAAAATACAGGCCAAAAACATACTGAAGATCGATCTTTTTGGTGCCCAAAAGTCGATATGTGCATGCATCTTCTGTACCCGTTTATATCTCAAATTCTGGCCCTAAACACCCGAAAATTCGATATTTTGGGGTCCCAGAAGCGATCTGTACATGCCTACTCCGTGTTAGAGTATTTTCAAAATTCAGGCCCAAAACATGCTGAAAATCGATATTTTTGGTGCCCAAAGTCAATATGTGCATGTATCTTCTGTACCCGTTTATATCTCAAATTCAGGCTCAAAACACCCAAAAATTCAATATTTTGGGGTCCCAGGAGCAATCTGTAGAATATTTTCAAAATATAGGCTAAAAACATGATAAAAATCATTCTTTTAGGTGCCAAAAAGTCGATATCTCAAATTCAATCCCAAAACACCCGAAAATTCGATATTTAGGGGTCCCAGAAGCGATCCTTACATACCTACTCCGTGTTAGAGTATTTTCAAAATACATGCTCAAAACATACTGAAAATCGATCTTTTAGGTGCACAAAAGTCGATATGTGCATGCATCTTCAGTACCCGTTTATATCTCAAATTCAGGCTCAAAACACCCGAAAATTCAATATTTTGGGGTCCCAGAAGCAATCTGTACATGCCTACTCAGTGTTAGAGTATTTTCAAAATACAGGCCCAAAACATGCTGAAAATCGATATTTTAGATGCCCAAAGTCAATATGTGCATGTATCTTCTGTACCCGTTTATATCTCAAATTCAGGCTCAAAACACCCGAAAATTCAATATTTTGGGGTCCCAGAAGCAATCTGTACATGCCTACACAGTGCTAGAATATTTTCAAAATATAGGCTAAAAACATGCTAAAAATCGACATTTTAGGTGCCAAAAAATCGATATCTCAAATTCACTCCCAAAACACCCGAAAATTCGATATTTAGAGGTCCCAGAAGGTATATGTACATGCCTACTCCGTGTTAGAGTATTTTCAAAATACAGGCCAAAAACATACTGAAAATCGATCTTTTAGGTGCCCAAAAGTCGATATGTGCATGCATCTTCTGTACCCGTTTATATCTCAAATTCTGGCCCTAAACACCCGAAAATTCGATATTTTGGGGTCCCAGAAGCGATCTGTACATGCCTACTCCGTGTTAGAGTATTTTCAAAATTCAGGCCCAAAACATGCTGAAAATCGATATTTTTGGTGCCCAAAGTCAATATGTGCATGTATCTTCTGTACCCGTTTATATCTCAAATTCAGGCTCAAAACACCCAAAAATTCAATATTTTGGGGTCCCAGGAGCAATCTGTAGAATATTTTCAAAATATAGGCTAAAAACATGATAAAAATCATTCTTTTAGGTGCCAAAAAGTCGATATCTCAAATTCAATCCCAAAACACCCGAAATTTCGATATTTAGGGGTCCCAGAAGCGATCTTTACATACCTACTCCGTGTTAGAGTATTTTCAAAATACATGCTCAAAACATACTGAAAATCGATCTTTTAGGTGCACAAAAGTCGATATGTGCATGCATCTTCAGTACCCGTTTATATCTCAAATTCAGGCTCAAAACACCCGAAAATTCAATATTTTGGGGTCCCAGAAGCAATCTGTACATGCCTACTCAGTGTTAGAGTATTTTCAAAATACAGGCCCAAAACATGCTGAAAATCGATATTTTAGATGCCCAAAGTCAATATGTGCATGTATCTTCTGTACCCGTTTATATCTCAAATTCCGGCTCAAAACACCCGAAAATTCAATATTTTGGGGTCCCAGAAGCAATCTGTACATGCCTACACAGTGCTAGAATATTTTCAAAATATAGGCTAAAAACATGCTAAAAATCGACATTTTAGGTGCCAAAAAATCGATATCTCAAATTCAGTCCCAAAACACCCGAAAATTCGATATTTAGAGGTCCCAGAAGGTATATGTACATGCCTACTCCGTGTTAGAGTATTTTCAAAATACAGGCCAAAAACATACTGAAAATCGATCTTTTAGGTGCCCAAAAGTCGATATGTGCATGCATCTTCTGTACACGTTTATATCTCAAATTCTGGCCCTAAAGACCCGAAAATTCGATATTTTGGGGTCCCAGAAGCGATCTGTACATGCCTACTCCGTGTTAGAGTATTTTCAAAATTCAGGCCCAAAACATGCTGAAAATCGATATTTTTGGTGCCCAAAGTCAATATGTGCATGTATCTTCTGTACCCGTTTATATCTCAAATTCAGGCTCAAAACACCCGAAAATTCAATATTTTGGGGTCCCAGAAGCAATCTGTACATGCCTACTCCGTGTTAGAGTATTTTCAAAATTCAGGCCCAAAACATGCTGAAAATCGATATTTTTGGTGCCCAAAGTCAATATGTGCATGTATCTTCTGTACAAGTTTATATCTCAAATTCAGGCTCAAAACACCCGAAAATTCAATATTTTGGGGTCCCAGAAGCAATCTGTACAGTGCTAGAATATTTTCAAAATATAGGCTAAAAACATGCTAATAATCGATCTTTTAGGTGCCAAAAAGTCGATATCTCAAATTCAGTCCCAAAACACCCGAAAATTCGATATTAAGGGGTCCCAGAAGCGATCTGTACATGCCTACTCCGTGTTAGAGTATTTTCAAAATACATGCTCAATACATACTGAAAATCGATCTTTTAGGTGCACAAAAGTCGATATGTGCATGCATCTTCAGTACCCGTTTATATCTCAAATTCAGGCTCAAAACACCCGAAAATTCAATATTTTGGGGTCCCAGAAGCAATCTGTACATGCCTACTCAGTGTTAGAGTATTTTCAAAATACAGGCCAAAAACATACTGAAAATCGATCTTTTAGGTGCCCAAAAGTCGATATGTGCATGCATCTTCTGTACCCGTTTATATCTCAAATTCTGGCCCTAAACACCCGAAAATTCGATATTTTGGGGTCCCAGAAGCGATCTGTACATGCCTACTCCGTGTTAGAGTATTTTCAAAATTCAGGCCCAAAACATGCTGAAAATCGATATTTTTGGTGCCCAAAGTCAATATGTGCATGTATCTTCTGTACCCGTTTATATCTCAAATTCAGGCTCAAAACACCCAAAAATTCAATATTTTGGGGTCCCAGGAGCAATCTGTAGAATATTTTCAAAATATAGGCTAAAAACATGCTAAAAATCGATCTTTTAGGTGCCAAAAAGTCGATATCTCAAATTCAATCCCAAAACACCCGAAAATTCGATATTTAGGGGTCCCAGAAGCGATCTTTACATGCCTACTCCGTGTTAGAGTATTTTCAAAATACATGCTCAAAACATACTGAAAATCGATCTTTTAGGTGCACAAAAGTCGATATGTGCATGCATCTTCAGTACCCGTTTATATCTCAAATTCAGGCTCAAAACACCCGAAAATTCAATATTTTGGGGTCCCAGAAGCAATCTGTACATGCCTACTCAGTGTTAGAGTATTTTCAAAATACAGGCCCAAAACATGCTGAAAATCAATATTTTAGATGCCCAAAGTCAATATGTGCATGTATCTTCTGTACCCGTTTATATCTCAAATTCCGGCTCAAAACACCCGAAAATTCAATATTTTGGGGTTCCAGAAGCAATCTGTACATGCCTACACAGTGCTAGAATATTTTCAAAATATAGTCTAAAAACATGCTAAAAATCGACATTTTAGGTGCCAAAAAATCGATATCTCAAATTCAGTCCCAAAACACCCGAAAACTCGATATTTAGAGGTCCCAGAAGGTATATGTACATGCCTACTCCGTGTTAGAGTATTTTCAAAATACAGGCCAAAAACATACTGAAAATCGATCTTTTTGGTGCCCAAAAGTCGATATGTGCATGCATCTTCTTTACCCGTTTATATCTCAAATTCTGGCCCTAAACACCCGAAAATTCGATATTTTGGGGTCCCAGAAGCGATCTGTACATGCCTACTCCGTGTTAGAGTATTTTCAAAATTCAGGCCCAAAACATGCTGAAAATCGATATTTTTGGTGCCCAAAGTCAATATGTGCATGTATCTTCTGTACCCGTTTACATCTCAAATTCAGGCTCAAAACACCCAAAAATTCAATATTTTGGGGTCCCAGGAGCAATCTGTAGAATATTTTCAAAATATAGGCTAAAAACATGATAAAAATCATTCTTTTAGGTGCCAAAAAGTCGATATCTCAAATTCAATCCCAAAACACCCGAAAATTCGATATTTAGGGGTCCAAGAAGCGATCTTTACATACCTACTCCGTGTTAGAGTATTTTCAAAATACATGCTCAAAACATACTGAAAATCGATCTTTTAGGTGCACAAAAGTCGATATGTGCATGCATCTTCAGTACCCGTTTATATCTCAAATTCAGGCTCAAAACACCCGAAAATTCAATATTTTGGGGTCCCAGAAGCAATCTGTACATGCCTACTCAGTGTTAGAGTATTTTCAAAATACAGGCCCAAAACATGCTGAAAATCGATATTTTAGATGCCCAAAGTCAATATGTGCATGTATCTTCTGTACCCGTTTATATCTCAAATTCCGGCTCAAAACACCCGAAAATTCAATATTTTGGGGTCCCAGAAGCAATCTGTACATGCCTACACAGTGCTAGAATATTTTCAAAATATAGGCTAAAAACATGCTAAAAATCGACATTTTAGGTGCCAAAAAATCGATATCTCAAATTCAGTCCCAAAACACCCGAAAATTCGATATTTAGAGGTCCCAGAAGGTATATGTACATGCCTACTCCGTGTTAGAGTATTTTCAAAATACAGGCCAAAAACATACTGAAAATCGATCTTTTAGGTGCCCAAAAGTCGATATGTGCATGCATCTTCTGTACCCGTTTATATCTCAAATTCTGGCCCTAAAGACCCGAAAATTCGATATTTTGGGGTCCCAGAAGCGATCTGTACATGCCTACTCCGTGTTAGAGTATTTTTCAAAATTCAGGCCCAAAACATGCTGAAAATCGATATTTTTGGTGCCCAAAGTCAATATGTGCATGTATCTTCTGTACCCGTTTATATCTCAAATTCAGGCTCAAAACACCCGAAAATTCAATATTTTGGGGTCCCAGAAGCAATCTGTACATGCCTACTCCGTGTTAGAGTATTTTCAAAATTCAGGCCCAAAACATGCTGAAAATCGATATTTTTGGTGCCCAAAGTCAATATGTGCATGTATCTTCTGTACAAGTTTATATCTCAAATTCAGGCTCAAAACACCCGAAAATTCAATATTTTGGGGTCCCAGAAGCAATCTGTACAGTGCTAGAATATTTTCAAAATATAGGCTAAAAACATGCTAATAATCGATGTTTTAGGTGCCAAAAAGTCGATATCTCAAATTCAGTCCCAAAACACCCGAAAATTCGATATTAAGGGGTCCCAGAAGCGATCTGTACATGCCTACTCCGTGTTAGAGTATTTTCAAAATACATGCTCAATACATACTGAAAATCGATCTTTTAGGTGCACAAAAGTCGATATGTGCATGCATCTTCAGTACCCGTTTATATCTCAAATTCAGGCTCAAAACACCCGAAAATTCAATATTTTGGGGTCCCAGAAGCAATCTGTACATGCCTACTCAGTGTTAGAGTATTTTCAAAATACAGTCCCAAAACATGCTGAAAATCGATATTTTAGATGCCCAAAGTCAATATGTGCATGTATCTTCTGTACCCGTTTATATCTCAAATTCTGGCCCTAAACACCCGAAAATTCGATAATTTGGGGTCCCAGAAGCGATCTGTACATGCCTACTCCGTGTTAGAGTATTTTCAAAATTCAAGCCCAAAACATGCTGAAAATCGATATTTTTGGTGCCCAAAGTCAATATGTGCATGTATCTTCTGTACCCGTTTATATCTCAAATTTAGGCTCAAAACACCCGAAAATTTTAATATTTTGGGTTCCCAGAAGCAATCTGTAGAATATTTTCAAAATATAGGCTAAAAACATGCTAAAAATCGATCTTTTAGGTGCCAAAAAGTCGATATCTCAAATTCAGTCCCAAAACACCCGAAAATTCGATATTTAGGGGTCCCAGAAGCGATCTGTACATGCCTACTCCGTGTTAGAGTATTTTCAAAATACATGCTCAAAACATACTGATAATCGATCTTTTAGGTGCACAAAAGTCGATATGTGCATGCATCTTCAGTACCCGTTTATATCTCAAGTTCAGGCTCAAAACACCCGAAAATTCAATATTTTGGGGTCCCGGAAGCAATCTGTACATGCCTACACAGTGTTAGAGTATTTTCAAAATACAGGCCAAAAACATACTGAAAATCGATCTTTTAGGTGCCCAAAAGTCGATATGTGCATGCATCTTCTATACCCGTTTATATCTCAAATTCTGGCCCTAAACACCCGAAAAATCGATATTTTGGGGTCCTAGAAGCGATCTGTACATGCCTACTCCGTGTTAGAGTATTTTCAAACTTCAGGCCCAAAACATGCTGAAAATCGATATTTTTGGTGCCCAAAGTCAATATGTGCATGTATCTTCTGTGACCGTTTATATCTCAAATTCAGGCTCAAAACACCCGAAAATTCAATATTTTGGGGTCCCAGAAGCAATCTGTACATGCCTACTCAGTGCTAGAATATTTTCAAAATATAGGCTAAAAACATGCTAAAAATTGATCTTGTAGGTGCCAAAAAGTCAATATCTCAAATTCAGCCCCAAAACACCCGAAAATTCGATATTTAGGGGTCCCAGAAGTGATCTGTACATGCCTACTCCGTGTTAGAGTATTTTCAAAATACATGCTCAAAACATACTGAAAATCGATATTTTAGGTGCACAAAAATCGATATGTGCATGCATCTTCAGTACCCGTTTATATCTCAAATTCAGGCTCAAAACACCCGAAAATTCAATATTTTGGGGTCCCAGAAGCAATCTGTACATGCCTACTCAGTGTTAGAGTATTTTCAAAATACAGGCCCAAAACATGCTGAAAATCGATATTTTAGATGCCCAAAGTCAATATGTGCATGTATCTTCTGTACCCGTTTATATGTCAAATTCAGGCTCAAAACACCCGAAAATTCAATATTTTGGGGTCCCAGAAGCAATCTGTACATGCCTACACAGTGCTAGAATATTTTCAAAATATAGGCTAAAAACATGCTAAAAATCGACATTTTAGGTGCCAAAAAATCGATATCTCAAATTCAGTCCCAAAACACCCGAAAATTCGATATTTAGAGGTCCCAGAAGGTATCTGTACATGCCTACTCCGTGTTAGAGTATTTTCAAAATACAGGCCAAAAACATACTGAAAATCGATCTTTTAGGTGCCTAAAAGTCCATATGTGCATGCATCTTCTGTACCCGTTTATATCTTAAATTCTGGCCCTAAACACCCGAAAATTCGATATTTTGGGGTCCCAGAAGCGATCTGTACATGCCTACTCCGTGTTAGAGTATTTTCAAAATTCAGGCCCAAAACATGCTGAAAATCGATATTTTTGGTTCCCAAAGTCAATATGTGTATGTATCTTCTGTACCCGTTTATATCTCAAATTCAGGCTCAAAACACCCGAAAATTCAATATTTTGGGGTCCCAGAAGCAATCTGTACATGCCTACTCAGTGCTAGAATATTTTCAAAATATAGGCTAAAAACATGCTAAAAATCGATCTTTTAGGTGCCAAAAAGTCGATATCTCAAATTCAGTCCCAAAACACCCGAAATTTCGATATTTAGGGGTCCCAGAAGCGATCTGTACATGCCTACTCTGTGTTAGAGTATTTTCAAAATACATGCTCAAAACATACTGAAAATCGATCTTTTAGGTGCACAAAAGTCGATATGTGCATGCATCTTCAGTACCCGTTTATATCTCAAATTCAGGCTCAAAACACCCGAAAATTCAATATTTTGGGGTCCCAGAAGCAATCTGTACATGCCTACTCAGTGTTAGAGTATTTTCAAAATACAGGCCCAAAACATGATGAAAATCGATATTTTAGATGCCCAAAGTCAATATGTGCATGTATCTTCTGTACCCGTTTATATCTCAAATTCCGGCTCAAAACACCCGAAAATTCAATATTTTGTGGTCCCAGAAGCAATCTGTACATGCCTACACAGTGCTAGAATATTTTCAAAATATAGGCTAAAAACATGCTAAAAATCGACATTTTAGGTGCCAAAAAATCGATATCTCAAATTCAGTCCCAAAACACCCGAAAATTCGATATTTAGAGGTCCCAGAAGGTATATGTACATGCCTACTCCGTGTTAGAGTATTTTCAAAATACAGGCCAAAAACATACTGAAAATCGATCTTTTAGGTGCCCAAAAGTCGATATGTGCATGCATCTTCTGTACCCGTTTATATCTCAAATTCTGGCCCTAAAGACCCGAAAATTCGATATTTTGGGGTCCCAGAAGCGATCTGTACATGCCTACTCCGTGTTAGAGTATTTTCAAAATTCAGGCCCAAAACATGCTGAAAATCGATATTTTTGGTGCCCAAAGTCAATATGTGCATGTATCTTCTGTACCCGTTTATATCTCAAATTCAGGCTCAAAACACCCGAAAATTCAATATTTTGGGGTCCCAGAAGCAATCTGTACATGCCTACTCCGTGTTAGAGTATTTTCAAAATTCAGGCCCAAAACATGCTGAAAATCGATATTTTTGGTGCCCAAAGTCAATATGTGCATGTATCCTCTGTACAAGTTTATATCTCAAATTCAGGCTCAAAACACCCGAAAATTCAATATTTTGGGGTCCCAGAAGCAATCTGTACAGTGCTAGAATATTTTCAAAATATAGGCTAAAAACATGCTAATAATCGATCTTTTAGGTGCCAAAAAGTCGATATCTCAAATTCAGTCCCAAAACACCCGAAAATTCGATATTAAGGGGTCCCAGAAGCGATCTGTACATGCCTACTCCGTGTTAGAGTATTTTCAAAATACATGCTCAATACATACTGAAAATCGATCTTTTAGGTGCACAAAAGTCGATATGTGCATGCATCTTCAGTACCCGTTTATATCTCAAATTCAGGCTCAAAACACCCGAAAATTCAATATTTTGGGGTCCCAGAAGCAATCTGTACATGCCTACTCAATGTTAGAGTATTTTCAAAATACAGTCCCAAAACATGCTGAAAATCGATATTTTAGATGCCCAAAGTCAATATGTGCATGTATCTTCTGTACCCGTTTATATCTCAAATTCTGGCCCTAAACACCCGAAAATTCGATAATTTGGGGTCCCAGAAGCGATCTGTACATGCCTACTCCGTGTTAGAGTATTTTCAAAATTCAAGCCCAAAACATGCTGAAAATCGATATTTTTGGTGCCCAAAGTCAATATGTGCATGTATCTTCTGTACCCGTTTATATCTCAAATTCAGGCTCAAAACACCCGAAAATTCAATATTTTGGGTTCCCAGAAGCAATCTGTAGAATATTTTCAAAATATAGGCTAAAAACATGCTAAAAATCGATCTTTTAGGTGCCAAAAAGTCGATATCTCAAATTCAGTCCCAAAACACCCGAAAATTCGATATTTAGGGGTCCCAGAAGCGATCTGTACATGCCTACTCCGTGTTAGAGTATTTTCAAAATACATGCTCAAAACATACTGATAATCGATCTTTTAGGTGCACAAAAGTCGATATGTGCATGCATCTTCAGTACCCGTTTATATCTCAAGTTCAGGCTCAAAACACCCGAAAATTCAATATTTTGGGGTCCCGGAAGCAATCTGTACATGCCTACTCAGTGTTAGAGTATTTTCAAAATACAGGCCAAAAACATACTGAAAATCGATCTTTTAGGTGCCCAAAAGTCGATATGTGCATGCATCTTCTATACCCGTTTATATCTCAAATTCTGGCCCTAAACACCCGAAAAATCGATATTTTGGGGTCCTAGAAGCGATCTGTACATGCCTACTCCGTGTTAGAGTATTTTCAAAATTCAGGCCCAAAACATGCTGAAAATCGATATTTTTGGTGCCCAAAGTCAATATGTGCATGTATCTTCTGTACCCGTTTATATCTCAAATTCAGGCTCAAAACACCCGAAAATTCAATATTTTGGGGTCCCAGAAGCAATCTGTACATGCCTACTCAGTGCTAGAATATTTTCAAAATATAGGCTAAAAACATGCTAAAAATTGATCTTGTAGGTGCCAAAAAGTCAATATCTCAAATTCAGTCCCAAAACACCCGAAAATTCGATATTTAGGGGTCCCAGAAGTGATCTGTACATGCCTACTCCGTGTTAGAGTATTTTCAAAATACATGCTCAAAACATACTGAAAATCGATATTTTAGGTGCACAAAAATCGATATGTGCATGCATCTTCAGTACCCGTTTATATCTCAAATTCAGGCTCAAAACACCCGAAAATTCAATATTTTGGGGTCCCAGAAGCAATCTGTACATGCCTACTCAGTGTTAGAGTATTTTCAAAATACAGGCCCAAAACATGCTGAAAATCGATATTTTA
Organism: Petrolisthes cinctipes; assembly: GCA_033782935.1. NCBI lineage: Eukaryota > Metazoa > Arthropoda > Malacostraca > Decapoda > Porcellanidae > Petrolisthes > Petrolisthes cinctipes. The sequence goes on along the minus strand of JAWQEG010000380.1, from coordinate 2,388,191 downwards.
GATGCCCAAAGTCAATATGTGCATGTATCTTCTGTACCCGTTTATATGTCAAATTCAGGCTCAAAACACCCGAAAATTCAATATTTTGGGGTACCAGAAGCAATCTGTACATGCCTACACAGCGCTAGAATATTTTCAAAATATAGGCTAAAAACATGCTAAAAATCGACATTTTAGGTGCCAAAAAATCGATATCTCAAATTCAGTCCCAAAACACCCGAAAATTCGATATTTAGAGGTCCCAGAAGGTATCTGTACATGCCTACTCCGTGTTAGAGTATTTTCAAAATACAGGCCAAAAACATACTGAAAATCGATCTTTTAGGTGCCTAAAAGTCCATATGTGCATGCATCTTCTGTACCCGTTTATATCTTAAATTCTGGCCCTAAACACCCGAAAATTCGATATTTTGGGGTCCCAGAAGCGATCTGTACATGCCTACTCCGTGTTAGAGTATTTTCAAAATTCAGGCCCAAAACATGCTGAAAATCGATATTTTTGGTTCCCAAAGTCAATATGTGTATGTATCTTCTGTACCCGTTTATATCTCAAATTCAGGCTCAAAACACCCGAAAATTCAATATTTTGGGGTCCCAGAAGCAATCTGTACATGCCTACTCAGTGCTAGAATATTTTCAAAATATAGGCTAAAAACATGCTAAAAATCGATCTTTTAGGTGCCAAAAAGTCGATATCTCAAATTCAGTCCCAAAACACCCGAAATTTCTATATTTAGGGGTCCCAGAAGCGATCTGTACATGCCTACTCTGTGTTAGAGTATTTTCAAAATACATGCTCAAAACATACTGAAAATCGATCTTTTAGGTGCACAAAAGTCGATATGTGCATGCATCTTCAGTACCCGTTTATATTCAGGCTCAAAACACCCGAAAATTCAATATTTTGGGGTCCCAGAAGCAATCTGTACATGCCTACTCAGTGTTAGAGTATTTTCAAAATTCAGGCCCAAAACATGCTGAAAATCGATATTTTTGGTGCCCAAAGTCAATATGTGCATGTATCTTCTGTACCCGTTTATATCTCAAATTCAGGCTCAAAACACCCGAAAATTCAATATTTTGGGGTCCCAGAAGCAATCTGTACATGCCTACTCAGTGCTAGAATATTTTCAAAATATAGGCTAAAAACATGCTAAAAATCGACATTTTAGGTGCCAAAAAATCGATATATCAAATTCAGTCCCAAAACACCCGAAAATTCGATATTTAGAGGTCCCAGAAGGTATCTGTACATGCCTACTCCGTGTTAGAGTATTTTCAAAATACATGCTCAAAACATACTGAAAATCGATCTTTTAGGTGCACAAAAGTCGATATGTGCATACATCTTCAGTACCCGTTTATATCTCAAATTCTGGCCCTAAACACCCGAAAATTCGATATTTTGGGGTCCCAGAAGCGATCTGTACATGCCTACTCCGTGTTAGAGTATTTACAAAATTCAGGCCCAAAACATGCTGAAAATCGATATTTTTGGTGCCCAAAGTCAATATGTGCATGTATCTTCTGTACCCGTTTATATCTCAAATTCAGGCTCAAAACACCCGAAAATTCAATATTTTGGGGTCCCAGAAGCAATCTGTACATGCCTACTCAGTGCTAGAATATTTTCAAAATATAGGCTAAAAACATGCTAAAAATCGACATTTTAGGTGCCAAAAAGTCGATATCTCAAATTCAGTCCCAAAACACCCGAAAATTCGATATTTAGGGGTCCCAGAAGCGATCTGTACATGCCTACTCCGTGTTAGAGTATTTTCAAAATACATGCTCAAAACATACTGAAAATCGATCTTTTAGGTGCACAAAAGTCGATATGTGCATGCATCTTCAGTACCCGTTTATATCTCAAATTCAGACTCAAAACACCCGAAAATTTAATATTTTGGGGTCCCAGAAGCAATCTGTACATGCCTACTCAGTGCTAGAATATTTTCAAAATATAGGCAAAAAACATGCTAAAAATCGATCTTTTAGGTGCCAAAAAGTCGATATCTCAAATTCAGTCCCAAAACACCCGAAAATTCGATATTTAGGGGTCCCAGAAGCGATCTGTACATGCATACTCCGTGTTAGAGTATTTTCAAAATACATGCTCAAAACATACTGAAAATCGATCTTTTAGGTGCACAAAAGTCGATATGTGCATGCATCTTCAGTACCCGTTTATATCTCAAATTCAGACTCAAAACACCCGAAAATTCAATATTTTGGGGTCCCAGAAGCAATCTGTACATGCCTACTCAGTGTTAGAGTATTTTCAAAATACAGGCCCAAAACATGCTGAAAATCGATATTTTAGATGCCCAAAGTCAATATGTGCATGTATCTTCTGTACCCGTTTATATCTCAAATTCAGGCTCAAAACACCCGAAAATTCAATATTTTGGGGTCCCAGAAGCAATCTGTACATGCCTACTCAGTGCTAGAATATTTTCAAAATATAGGCTAAAAACATGCGAAAAATCGACATTTTAGGTGCCAAAAAATCGATATCTCAAATTCAGTCCCAAAACACCCGAAAATTCGATATTTTGAGGACCCAGAAGGTATTTGTACATGCCTACTCCGTGTTAGAGTATTTTCAAAATTCAGGCCCAAAACATGCTGAAAATCGATATTTTTGGTGCCAAAAGTCAATATGTGCATGTATCTTCTGTACCCGTTTATATCTCAAATTCAGGCTCAAAACACCCGAAAATTCAATATTTTGGGGTCCCAGAAGCAATCTGTACATGCCTACTCAGTGCTAGAATATTTTCAAAATATAGGCTAAAAACATGCTAAAAATCGATCTTTTAGGTGCCAAAAAGTCGATATCTCAAATTAAGTCCCAAAACACCCGAAATTTCGATATTTAGGGGTCCCAGAAGCGATCTGTACATGCCTACTCTGTGTTAGAGTATTTTCAAAATACATGCTCAAAACATACTGAAAATCGATCTTTTAGGTGCACAAAAGTCGATATGTGCATGCATCTTCAGTACCCGTTTATATCTCAAATTCAGGCTCAAAACACCCGAAAATTCAATATTTTGGGGTCCCAGAAGCAATCTGTACATGCCTACTCAGTGTTAGAGTATTTTCAAAATACAGGCCCAAAACATGCTGAAAATCGATATTTTAGATGCCCAAAGTCAATATGTGCATGTATCTTCTGTACCTGTTTATATCTCAAATTCAGGCTCAAACCACCCGAAAATTCAATATTTTGGGGTCCCAGAAGCAATCTGTACATGCCTACACAGTGCTAGAATATTTTCAAAATATAGGCTAAAAACATGCTAAAAATCGACATTTTAGGTGCCAAAAAAACGATATCTCAAATTCAGTCCCAAAACACCCGAAAATTCGATATTTAGAGGTCCCAGAAGGTATCTGTACATGCCTACTCCGTGTTAGAGTATTTTCAAAATACATGCTCAAAACATACTGAAAATCGATCTTTTAGGTGCCCAAAAGTCGATATGTGCATGCATCTAATGTACCCGTTTATATCTCAAATTCTGGCCCTAAACACCCGAAAATTCGATATTTTGGGGTCCCAGAAGCGATCTGTACATGCCTACTCCGTGTTAGAGTATTTTCAAAATTCAGGCCCAAAACATGCTGAAAATCGATATTTTTGGTGCCCAAAGTCAATATGTGCATGTATCTTCTGTACCCGTTTATATCTCAAATTCAGGCTCAAAACACCCAAAAATTCAATATTTTGGGGTCCCAGGAGCAATCTGTAGAATATTTTCAAAATATAGGCTAAAAACATGCTAAAAATCGATCTTTTAGGTGCCAAAAAGTCGATATCTCAAATTCAATCCCAAAACACCCGAAAATTCGATATTTAGGGGTCTCAGAAGCGATCTTTACATGCCTACTCCGTGTTAGAGTATTTTCAAAATACATGCTCAAAACATACTGAAAATCGATCTTTTAGGTGCACAAAAGTCGATATGTGCATGCATCTTCAGTACCCGTTTATATCTCAAATTCAGGCTCAAAACACCCGAAAATTCAATATTTTGGGGTCCCAGAAGCAATCTGTACATGCCTACTCAGTGTTAGAGTATTTTCAAAATACAGGCCCAAAACATGCTGAAAATCGATATTTTAGATGCCCAAAGTCAATATGTGCATGTATCTTCTGTACCCGTTTATATCTCAAATTCCGGCTCAAAACACCCGAAAAGTCAATATTTTGGGGTCCCAGAAGCAATCTGTACATGCCAACTCAGTGCTAGAATATTTTCAAAATATAGGCTAAAAACATGCTAAAAATCGACATTTTAGGTGCCAAAAAGTCGATATCTCAAATTCAATCCCAAAACACCCGAAAATTCGATATTTAGGGATCCCAGAAGCGATCTGTACATGCCTACTCCGTGTTAGAGTATTTTCAAAATACATGCTCAAAACATACTGAAAATCGATCTTTTAGGTGCACAAAAGTCGATATGTGCATGCATCTTCAGTCGTTTATATCTCAAATTCAGACTCAAAACACCCGAAAATTCAATATTTTGGGGTCCCTGAAGCAATCTGTACATGCCTACTCAGTGTTAGAGTATTTTCAAAATACAGGCCCAAAACATGCTGAAAATCGATATTTTAGATGCCCAAAGTCAATATGTGCATGTATCTTCTGTACCCGTTTATATCTCAAATTCAGGCTCAAAACACCCGAAAATTCAATATTTTGGGGTCCCAGAAGCAATCTGTACAGTGCTAGAATATTTTCAAAATATAGGCTAAAAACATGCTAAAAATCGACATTTTAGGTGCCAAAAAATCGATATCTCAAATTCAGTCCCAAAACACCCGAAAATTCGATATTTTGAGGACCCAGAACGTATCTGTACATGCCTACTCCGTGTTAGAGTATTTTCAAAATTCAGGCCCAAAACATGCTGAAAATCGATATTTTTGGTGCCAAAAGTCAATATGTGCATGTATCTTCTGTACCCGTTTATATCTCAAATTCAGGCTCAAAATACCCTAAAATTCGATATTTTGGGGTCCCAGAAGCAATCTGTACATGCCTACTCAGTGCTAGAATATTTTCAAAATATAGGCTAAAAACATGCTAAAAATCGATCTTTTAGGTGCCAAAAAGTCGATATCTCAAATTCAGTCCCAAAACACCCGAAATTTCGATATCTAGGGGTCCCAGAAGCGATCTGTACATGCCTACTCTGTGTTAGAGTATTTTCAAAATACATGCTCAAAACATACTGAAAATCGATCTTTTAGGTGCACAAAAGTCGATATGTGCATGCATCTTCAGTACCCGTTTATATCTCAAATTCTGGCCCTAAACACCCGAAAATTCGATATTTTGGGGGTCCCAGAAGCGATCTGTACACGCCTACTCCGTGTTAGAGTATTTTCAAAATTCAGAACCCAAAACATGCTGAAAATCGATATTTTTGGTGCCCAAATTCAATATGTGCATGTATCTTCTGTACCCGTTTATATCTCAAATTCAGGCTCAAAACACCCGAAAATTCAATATTTTGGGGTCCCAGAAGCAATCTGTACATGCCTACTCAGTGCTAGAATATTTTCAAAATATAGGCTAAAAACATGCTAAAAATCGATCTTTTAGGTGCCAAAAAGTCGATATCTCAAATTCAGTCCCAAAACACCCGAAAATTCGATATTTAGGGGTCCCAAAAGCGATCTGTACATGCCTACTCCGTGTTAGAGTATTTTCAAAATACATGCTCAAAACATACTGAAAATCGATCTTTTAGGTGCACAAAAGTCGATATGTGCATGCATCTTCAGTACCCGTTTATATCTCAAATTCAGGCTCAAAACACCCGAAAATTCAATATTTTGGGGTCCCAGAAGCAATCTGTACATGCCTACTCAGTGCTAGAATATTTTCAAAATATAGGCTAAAAACATGCTAAAAATCGATCTTTTAGGTGCCAAAAAGTCGATATCTCAAATTCAGTCCCAAAACACCCGAAATTTCGATATTTAGGGGTCCCAGAAGCGATCTGTACATGCCTACTCTGTGTTAGAGTATTTTCAAAATACATGCTCAAAACATACTGAAAATCGATCTTTTAGGTGCACAAAATTCGATATGTGCATGCATCTTCAGTACCCGTTTATATCTCAAATTCAGGCTCAAAACACCCGAAAATTCAATATTTTGGGGTCCCAGAAGCAATCTGTACATGCCTACTCAGTGTTAGAGTATTTTTAAAATACAGGCCCAAAACATGCTGAAAATCGATATTTTAGATGCCCAAAGTCAAAATGTGCATGTATCTTCTGTACCCGTTTATATCTCAAATTCAGGCTCAAAACACCCGAAAATTCAATATTTTGGGGTCCCAGAAGCAATCTGTACATGCCTACACAGTGCTAGAATATTTTCAAAATATAGGCTAAAAACATGCTAAAAATCGACATTTTAGGTGCCAAAAAATCGATATCTCAAATTCAGTCCCAAAACACCCGAAAAATCGATATTTAGAGGTCGCAGAAGGTATCTGTACATGCCTACTCCGTGTTAGAGTATTTTCAAAATACAGGCCAAAAACATACTGAAAATCGATCTTTTAGGTGCCCAAAAGTCGATATGTGCATGCATCTTCTGTACCCGTTTATATCTCAAATTCTGGCCCTAAACACCCGAAAATTCGATATTTTGGGGTCCCAGAAGCGATCTGTACACGCCTACTCCGTGTTAGAGTATTTTCAAAATTCAGGCCCAAAACATGCTGAAAATCGATATTTTTGGTGCCCAAAGTCAATATGTGCATATATCTTCTGTACCCGTTTATATCTCAAATTCAGGCTCAAAACACCCGAAAATTCAATATTTTGGGGTCCCAGAAGCAATCTGTACAGTGCTAGAATATTTTCAAAATATAGGCTAAAAACATGCTAAAAATCGATCTTTTAGGTGCCAAAAAGTCGATATCTCAAATTCAGTCCCAAAACACCCGAAAATTCGATATTTAGGGGTCCCAGAAGCGATCTGTACATGCCTACTCTGTGTTAGAGTATTTTCAAAATACATGCTCAAAACATACTGAAAATCGATCTTTTAGGTGCACAAAAGTCGATATGTGCATGCATCTTCAGTACCCGTTTATATCTCAAATTCAGGCTCAAAACACCAGAAAATTCAATATTTTGGGGTCCCAGAAGCAATCTGTACATGCCTACTCAGTGTTAGAATATTTTCAAAATACAAGCCCAAAACATGCTGAAAATCGATATTTTAGATGCCCAAAGTCAATATGTGCATGTATCTTCTGTACCCGTTTATATCTCAAATTCAGGCTCAAAACACCCGAAAATTCAATATTTTGGGGTCCCAGAAGCAATCTGTACATGCCTACACAGTGCTAGAATATTTTCAAAATATAGGCTAAAAACATGCTAAAAATCGACATTTTAGGTGCCAAAAAATCGATATCTCAAATTCAGTCCCAAAACACCCGAAAATTCGATATTTAGAGGTCCCAGAAGGTATCTGTACATGCCTACTCCGTGTTAGAGTATTTTAAAAATACAGGCCAAAAACATACTGAAAATCGATCTTTTAGGTGCCCAAAAGTCGATATGTTCATGCATCTTCTGTACCCGTTTATATCTCAAATTCTGGCCCTAAACACCCGAAAATTCAATATTTTGGGGTCCCAGAAGCGATCTGTACATGCCTACTCCGTGTTAGAGTATTTTCAAAATTCAGGCCCAAAACATGCTGAAAATCGATATTTTTGGTGCCCAAAGTCAATATGTACATGTATCTTCTGTACCCGTTTATATCTCAAATTCAGGCTCAAAACACCCGAAAATTCAATATTTTGGGGTCCCAGAAGCAATCTGTACAGTGCTAGAATATTTTCAAAATATAGGCTGAAAACATGCTAAAAATCGATCTTTTAGGTGCCAAAAAGTCGATATCTCAAATTCAGTCCCAAAACACCCGAAAATTCGATATTTAGGGGTCCCAAAAGCGATCTGTACATGCCTACTCCGTGTTAGAGTATTTTCAAAATACATGCTCAAAACATATTGAAAATCGATCTTTTAGGTGCACAAAAGTCGATATGTGCATGCATCTTCAGTACCCGTTTATATCTCAAATTCAGGCTCAAAACACCCGAAAATTCAATATTTTGGGGTCCCAGAAGCAATCTGTACATACCTACTCAGTGTTCGAGTATTTTCAAAATACAGGCCCAAAACATGCTGAAAATCGATATTTTAGATGCACAAAGTCAATATGTGCATGTATCTTAGGTACCCGTTTATATCTCAAATTCAGGCTCAAAACACCCGAAAATTCAATATTTTGGGATCCCTGAAGCAATCTGTACAGTGCTAGAATATTTTCAAAATATAGGCTAAAAACATGCTAAAAATCGATCTTTTAGGTGCCAAAAAGTCGATATCTCAAATTCAGTCCCAAAACACCCGAAAATTCGATATTTAAGGGTCCCAGAAGCGATCTGTACATGCCTACTCCATGTTAGAGTATTTTCAAAATACATGCTCAAAACATACTGAAAATCGATCTTTTAGGTGCACAAAAATCGATATGTGCATGCATCTTCAGTACCCGTTTATATCTCAAATTCAGGCTCAAAACACCCGAAAATTCAATATTTTGGGGTCCCAGAAGCAATCTGTACATGCCTACTCAGTGTTAGAGTATTTTCAAAATACAGGCCCAAAACATGCTGAAAATCGATATTTTAGATGCCCAAAGTCAATATGTGCATGTATCTTCTGTACCCGTTTATATCTCAAATTCAGGCTCAAAACACCCGAAAATTCAATATTTTGGGGTCCCAGAAGCAATCTGTACATGCCTGCACAGTGCTAGAATATTTTCAAAATATAGGCTAAAAACATGCTAAAAATCGACATTTTAGGTGCCAAAAAATCGATATATCAAATTCAGTCCCAAAACACCCGAAAATTCGATATTTAGAGGTCCCAGAAGGTATCTGTTAGAGTATTTTCAAAATATAGGCTAAAAACATGCTAAAAATCGACATTTTAGGTGCCAAAAAGTCGATATCTCAAATTCAGTCCCAAAACACCCGAAAATTCGATATTTAGGGGTCCCAGAAGCGATCTGTACATGCCTACTCCGTGTTAGAGTATTTTCAAAATACATGCTTAAAACATACTGAAAATCGATCTTTTAGGTGCACAAAAGTCGATATGTGCATGCATCTTCAGTACCCGTTTATATCTCAAATTCAGACTCAAAACACCCGAAAATTCAATATTTTGGGGTCCCAGAAGCAATCTGTACATGCCTACTCAGTGTTAGAGTATTTTCAAAATACAGGCCCAAAACATGCTGAAAATCGATATTTTAGATGCCCAAAGTCAATATGTGCATGTATCTTCTGTACCTGTTTATATCTCAAATTCAGGCTCAAAACACCCGAAAATTCAATATTTTGGGGTCCCAGAAGCAATCTGTACAGTGCTAGAATATTTTCAAAATATAGGCTAAAACCTGCTAAAAATCGACATTTTAGGTGCCAAAAAATCGATATCTCAAATTCAGTCCCAAAACAACCGAAAAATCAATATTTTGAGGACCCAGAAGGTATCTGTACATGCCTACTCCGTGTTAGAGTATTTTCAAAATTCAGGCCCGAAACATGCTGAAAATCGATATTTTTGGTGCCAAAAGTCAATATGTGCATGTATCTTCTGTACCCGTTTATATCTCAAATTCAGGCTCAAAACACCCGAAAATTCAATATTTTGGGGTCCCAGAAGCAATCTGTACATGCCTACTCAGTGCTAGAATATTTTCAAAATATAGGCTAAAAACATGCTAAAAATCGATTTTTTAGGTGCCAAAAAGTCGATATCTCAAATTCAGTCCCAAAACACCCGAAATTTCGATATTTAGGGGTCCCAGAAGCGATCTGTACATGCCTACTCTGTGTTAGAGTATTTTCAAAATACATGCTCAAAACATACTGAAAATCGATCTTTTAGGTGCACAAAAGTCGATATGTGCATGCATCTTCAGTACCCGTTTATATCTCAAATTCAGGCTCAAAACACCCGAAAATTCAATATTTTGGGGTCCCAGAAGCAATCTGTACATGCCTACTCAGTGTTAGAGTATTTTCAAAATACAGGCCCAAAACATGCTGAAAATCGATATTTTAGATGCCCAAAGTCAATATGTGCATGTATCTTCTGTACCTGTTTATATCTCAAATTCAGGCTCAAACCACCCGAAAATTCAATATTTTGGGGTCCCAGAAGCAATCTGTACATGCCTACACAGTGCTAGAATATTTTCAAAATATAGGCTAAAAACATGCTAAAAATCGACATTTTAGGTGCCAAAAAATCGATATCTCAAATTCAGTCCCAAAACACCCGAAAATTCGATATTTAGAGGTCGCAGAAGGTATCTGTACATGCCTACTCTGTGTTAGAGTATTTTCAAAATACATGCTCGAAACATACTGAAAATCGATCTTTTAGGTGCACAAAAGTCGATATGTGCATGCATCTTCAGTACCCGTTTATATCTCAAATTCAGGCTCAAAACACCCGAAAATTCAATATTTTGGGGTCCTAGAAGCAATCTGTACATGCCTACTCAGTGTTAGAGTATTTTCAAAATACAGGTTCAAAACATGCTGAAAATCGATATTTTAGATGCCCAAAGTCAATATGTGCATGTATCTTCTGTACCTGTTTATATCTCAAATTCAGGCTCAAACCACCCGAAAATTCAATATTTTGGGGTCCCAGAAGCAATCTGTACATGCCTACACAGTGCTAGAATATTTTCAAAATATAGGCTAAAAACATGCTAAAAATCGACATTTTAGGTGCCAAAAAATCGATATCTCAAATTCAGTCCCAAAACACCCGAAAATTCGATATTTAGAGGTCGCAGAAGGTATCTGTACATGCCTACTCTGTGTTAGAGTATTTTCAAAATACAGGCCAAAAACATACTGAAAATCGATCTTTTAGGTGCCCAAAAGTCGATATGTGCATGCATCTTCTGTACCCGTTTATATCTCAAATTCTGGCCCTAAACACCCGAAAATTCGATATTTTGGGATCCCAGAAGCGATCTGTACACGCCTACTCCGTGTTAGAGTATTTTCAAAATTCAGGCCCAAAACATGCTGAAAATCGATATTTTTGGTGCCCAAATTCAATATGTGCATGTATCTTCTGTACCCGTATATATCTCAAATTCAGGCTCAAAACACCCGAAAATTCAATATTTTGGGGTCCCAGAAGCAATCTGTACATGCCTACTCAGTGCTAGAATATTTTCAAAATATAGGCTAAAAACATGCTAAAAATCGATCTTTTAGGTGCCAAAAAGTCGATATCTCAAATTCAGTCCCAAAACACCCGAAATTTCGATATTTAGGGGTCCCAGAAGCGATCTGTACATGCCTACTCTGTGTTAGAGTATTTTCAAAATACATGCTCAAAACATACTGAAAATCGATCTTTTAGGTGCACAAAAGTCGATATGTGCATGCATCTTCAGTACCCGTTTATATCTCAAATTCAGGCTCAAAACACCCGAAAATTCAATATTTTGGGGTCCCAGAAGCAATCTGTACATGCCTATTCAGTGTTAGAATATTTTCAAAATACAGGCCCAAAACATGCTGAAAATCGATATTTTAGATGCCCAAAGTCAATATGTGCATGTATCTTCTGTACCCGTTTATATCTCAAATTCAGGCTCAAAACACCCGAAAATTCAATATTTTGGGGTTCCAGAAGCAATCTGTACATGCCTACACAGTGCTAGAATATTTTCAAAATATAGGCTAAAAACATGCTAAAAATCGACATTTTAGGTGCCAAAAAATCGATATATCAAATTCAGTCCCAAAACACCCGAAAATTCGATATTTAGAGGTCCCAGAAGCGATCTGTACATGCCTACTCTGTGTTTGAGTATTTTCAAAATACATGCTCAAAACATACTGAAAATCGATCTTTTAGGTGCACAAAAGTCGATATGTGCATGCATCTTCAGTACCCGTTTATATCTCAAATTCAGGCTCAAAACACCCGAAAATTCAATATTTTGGGGTCCCAGAAGCAATCTGTACATGCCTACTCAGTGTTAGAATATTTTCAAAATACAGGCCCAAAACATGCTGAAAATCGATATTTTAGATGCCCAAAGTCAATATGTGCATGTATCTTCTGTACCCGTTTATATCTCAAATTCAGGCTCAAAACACCCAAAAATTCAATATTTTGGGGTCCCAGAAGCAATCTGTACATGCCTACACAGTGCTAGAATATTTTCAAAATATAGGCTAAAAACATGCTAAAAATCGACATTTTAGGTGCCAAAAAATCGATATCTCAAATTCAGTCCCAAAACACCCGAAAATTCGATATTTAGAGGTCCCAGAAGGTATCTGTACATGCCTACTCCGTGTTAGAGTATTTTCAAAATACAGGCCAAAAACATACTGAAAATCGATCTTTTAGGTGCCCAAAAGTCGATATGTGCATGCATCTTCTGTACCCGTTTATATCTCAAATTCTGGCCCTAAACACCCGAAAATTCGATATTTTGGGGTCCCAGAAGCGATCTGTACATGCCTACTCCGTGTTAGAGTATTTTCAAAATTCAGGCCCAAAACATGCTGAAAATCGATATTTTTGGTGCCCAAAAGTCGATATGTGCATGTATCTTCTGTACCCGTTTATATCTCAAATTCAGGCTCAAAACACCCGAAAATTCAATATTTTGTGGTCCCAGAAGCAATCTGTACAGTGCTAGAATATTTTCAAAATATAGGCTAAAAACATGCTAAAAATCGATCTTTTAGGTGCCAAAAAGTCGATATCTCAAATTCAGTCCCAAAACACCCGAAAATTCGATATTTAGGGGTCCCAGAAGCGATCTGTACATGCCTACTCTGTGTTAGAGTATTTTCAAAATACATGCTCAAAACATACTTTAATCGATCTTTTAGGTGCACAAAAGTCGATATGTGCATGCATCTTCAGTACCCGTTTATATCTCAAATTCAGGCTCAAAACACCCGAAAATTCAATATTTTGGGGTCCCAGAAGCAATCTGTACATGCCTACTCAGTGTTAGAGTTTTTTCAAAATACAGGCCCAAAACATGCTGAAAATCGATATTTTAGATGCCCAAAGTCAATATGTGCATGTATCTTCTGTACCCGTTTATATCTCAAATTCAGGCTCAAAACACCCGAAAATTCAATATTTTGGGGTCCCAGAAGCAATCTGTACATGCCTACACAGTGCTAGAATATTTTCAAAATATAGGCTAAAAACATGCTAAAAATCGACATTTTAGGTGCCAAAAAATCGATATCTCAAATTTAGTCCCAAAACACCCAAAAATTCGATATTTAGGGGTCCCAGAAGCGATCTGTACATGCCTACTCCGTGTTAGAGTATTTTCAAAATACATGCTCAAAACATACTGAAAATCGATCTTTTAGGTGCACAAAAGTCGATATGTGCATGCATCTTCAGTACCCGTTTATATCTCAAATTCAGGCTCAAAACACCCGAAAATTCAATATTTTGGGGTCCCAGAAGCAATCTGTACATACCTACTCAGTGTTAGAGTATTTTCAAAATACAGGCCCAAAACATGCTGAAAATCGATATTTTAGATGCCCAAAGTCAATATGTGCATGTATCTTCTGTACCCGTTTATATCTCAAATTCAGGCTCAAAACACCCGAAAATTCAATATTTTGGGGTCCCAGAAGCAATCTGTACAGTGCTAGAATATTTTCAAAATATAGGCTAAAAACATGCTAAAAATCGATCTTTTAGGTGCCAAAAAGTCGATATCTCAAATTCAGTCCTAAAACACCCGAAAATTCGATATTTAGGGGTCCCAGAAGCGATCTGTACATGCCTACTCCGTGTTAGAGTATTTTCAAAATACATGCTCAAAACATACTGAAAATCGATCTTTTAGGTGCACAAAAGTCGATATGTGCATGCATCTTCAGTACCCGTTTATATCTCAAATTTAGGCTCAAAACACCCGAAAATTCAATATTTTGGGGTCCCAGAAGCAATCTGTACATGCCTACTCAGTGTTAGAGTATTTTCAAAATACAGGCCCAAAACATGCTGAAAATCGATATTTTAGATGCCCAAAGTCAATATGTGCATGTATCTTCTGTACCCGTTTATATCTCAAATTCAGGCTCAAAACACCCGAAAATTCAATATTTTGGGGTCCCAGAAGCAATCTGTACATGCCTGCACAGTGCTAGAATATTTTCAAAATATAGGCTAAAAACATGCTAAAAATCGACATTTTAGGTGCCAAAAAATCGATATATCAAATTCAGTCCCAAAACACACGAAAATTCGATATTTAGAGGTCCCAGAAGGTATCTGTTAGAGTATTTTCAAAATACAGTCCAAAAACATACTGAAAATCGATCTTTTAGGTGCCCAAAAGTCGATATGTGCATGCATCTTCTGTACCCGTTTATATCTCAAATTCTGGTCCTAAACACCCGAAAAATCGATATTTTGGGGTCCCAGAAGCGATCTGTACATGCCTACTCCGTGTTAGAGTATTTTCAAAATTCAGGCCCAAAACATGCTGAAAATCGATATTTTTGGTGCCCAAAGTCAATATGTGCATGTATCTTCTGTACCCGTTTATATCTCAAATTCAGGCTCAAAACACCCGAAAATTCAATATTTTGGGGTCCCAGAAGCAATCTGTACATGCCTACTCAGTGCTAGAATATTTTCAAAATATAGGCTAAAAACATGCTAAAAATCTATCTTTTAGGTGCCAAAAAGTCGATATCTCAAATTCAGTCCCAAAACACCCAAAAATTCGATATTTAGGGGTCCCAGAAGCGATCTGTACATGCCTACTCCGTGTTAGAGTATTTTCAAAATACATGCTCAAAACATACTGAAAATCGATCTTTTAGGTGCACAAAAGTCGATATGTGCATGCATCTTCAGTACCCGTTTATATCTCAAATTCAGGCTCAAAACACCCGAAAATTCAATATTTTGGGGTCCCAGAAGCAATCTGTACATACCTACTCAGTGTTAGAGTATTTTCAAAATACAGGCCCAAAACATGCTGAAAATCGATATTTTAGATGCCCAAAGTCAATATGTGCATGTATCTTCTGTACCCGTTTATATCTCAAATTCAGGCTCAAAACACCCGAAAATTCAATATTTTGGGGTCCCAGAAGCAATCTGTACAGTGCTAGAATATTTTCAAAATATAGGCTAAAAACATGCTAAAAATCGATCTTTTAGGTACCAAAAAGTCGATATCTCAAATTCAGTCCCAAAACACCCGAAAATTCGATATTTAGGGGTCCCAGAAGCGATCTGTACATGCCTACTCCGTGTTAGAGTATTTTCAAAATACATGCTCAAAACATACTGAAAATCGATCTTTTAGGTGCACAAAAGTCGATATGTGCATGCATCTTCAGTACCCGTTTATATCTCAAATTCAGGCTCAAAACACCCGAAAATTCAATATTTTGGGGTCCCAGAAGCAATCTGTACAGTGCTAGAATATTTTCAAAATATAGGCTAAAAACATGCTAAAAATCGACATTTTAGGTGCCAAAAAATCGATATCTCAAATTCAGTCCCAAAACACCCGAAAATTCGATATTGAGAGGTCCCAGAAGGTATCTGTACATGCCTACTCCGTGTTAGAGTATTTTAAAAATACAGGCCAAAAACATACTGAAAATCGATCTTTTAGGTGCCCAAAAGTCGATATGTTCATGCATCTTCTGTACCCGTTTATATCTCAAATTCTGGCCCTAAACACCCGAAAATTCGATATTTTGGGGTCCCAGAAGCGATCTGTACATGCCTACTCCGTGTTAGAGTATTTTCAAAATTCAGGCCCAAAACATGCTGAAAATCGATATTTTTGGTGCCCAAAGTCAATATGTACATGTATCTTCTGTACCCGTTTATATCTCAAATTCAGGCTCAAAACACCCGAAAATTCAATATTTTGGGGTCCCAGAAGCAATCTGTACAGTGCTAGAATATTTTCAAAATATAGGCTAAAAACATGCTAAAAATCGATCTTTTAGGTGCCAAAAAGTCGATATCTCAAATTCAGTCCCAAAACACCCGAAAATTCGATATTTATGGGTCCCAAAAGCGATCTGTACATGCCTACTCCGTGTTAGAGTATTTTCAAAATACATGCTCAAAACATACTGAAAATCGATCTTTTAGGTGCACAAAAGTCGATATGTGCATGCATCTTCAGTACCCGTTTATATCTCAAATTCAGGCTCAAAACACCCGAAAATTCAATATTTTGGGGTCCCAGAAGCAATCTGTACATACCTACTCAGTGTTACAGTATTTTCAAAATACAGGCCCAAAACATGCTGAAAATCGATATTTTAGATGCACAAAGTCAATATGTGCATGTATCTTCTGTACCCGTTTATATCTCAAATTCAGGCTCAAAACACCCGAAAATTCAATATTTTGGGGTGCCAGAAGCAATCTGTACAGTGCTAGAATATTTTCAAAATATAGGCTAAAAACATGCTAAAAATCGATCTTTTAGGTGCCAAAAAGTCGATATCTCAAATTCAGTCCCAAAACACCCGAAAATTCGATATTTAGGGGTCCCAGAAGCGATCTGTACATGCCTACTCCATGTTAGAGTATTTTCAAAATACATGCTCAAAACATACTGAAAATTGATCTTTTAGGTGCACAAAAGTCGATATGTGCATGCATCTTCAGTACCCGTTTATATCTCAAATTCAGGCTCAAAACACCCGAAAATTCAATATTTTGCGGTCCCAGAAGCAATCTGTACATGCCTACTCAGTGTTAGAGTATTTTCAAAATACATGCCCAAAACATGCTGAAAATCGATATTTTAGATGCCCAAAGTCAATATGTGCATGTATCTTCTGTACCCGTTTATATCTCAAATTCAGGCTCAAAACACCTGAAAATTCAATATTTTGGGGTCCCAGAAGCAATCTGTACATGCCTACTCAGTGCTAGAATATTTTCAAAATATAGGCTAAAAACATGCTAAAAATCGATCTTTTAGGTGCCAAAAAGTCGATATCTCAAATTCAGTCCCAAAACACCCGAAATTTCGATATTTAGGGGTCCCAGAAGCGATCTGTACATGCCTACTCTGTGTTAGAGTATTTTCAAAATACATGCTCAAAACATACTGAAAATCGATCTTTTAGGTGCACAAAAGTCGATATGTGCATGCATCTTCAGTACCCGTTTATATCTCAAATTCAGGCTCAAAACACCCGAAAATTCAATATTTTGGGGTCCCAGAAGCAATCTGTACATGCCTACTCAGTGTTAGAGTATTTTCAAAATACAGGCCCAAAACATGCTGAAAATCGATATTTTAGATGCCCAAAGTCAATATGTGCATGTATCTTCTGTACCTGTTTATATCTCAAATTCAGGCTCAAACCACCCGAAAATTCAATATTTTGGGGTCCCAGAAGCAATCTGTACATGCCTACACAGTGCTAGAATATTTTCAAAATATAGGCTAAAAACATGCTAAAAATCGACATTTTAGGTGCCAAAAAATCGATATCTCAAATTCAGTCCCAAAACACCCGAAAATTCTATATTTAGAGGTCGCAGAAGGTATCTGTACATGCCTACTCTGTGTTAGAGTATTTTCAAAATACATGCTCGAAACATACTGAAAATCGATCTTTTAGGTGCACAAAAGTCGATATGTGCATGTATCTTCTGTACCCGTTTATATCTCAAATTCAGGCTCAAAACACCCGAAAATTCAATATTTTGTGGTCCCAGAAGCAATCTGTACAGTGCTAGAATATTTTCAAAATATAGGCTAAAACCTGCTAAAAATCGACATTTTAGGTGCCAAAAAATCGATATCTCAAATTCAGTCCCAAAACAACCGAAAAATCAATATTTTGAGGACCCAGAAGGTATCTGTACATGCCTACTCCGTGTTAGAGTATTTTCAAAATTCAGGCCCAAAACATGCTGAAAATCGATATTTTTGGTGCCAAAAGTCAATATGTGCATGTATCTTCTGTAACCGTTTATATCTCAAATTCAGGCTCAAAACACCCGAAAATTCAATATTTTGGGGTCCCAGAAGCAATCTGTACATGCCTACTCAGTGCTAGAATATTTTCAAAATATAGGCTAAAAACATGCTAAAAATCGATCTTTTAGGTGCCAAAAAGTCGATATCTCAAATTCAGTCCCAAAACACCCGAAATTTCGATATTTAGGGGTCCCAGAAGCGATCTGTACATGCCTACTCTGTGTTAGAGTATTTTCAAAATACATGCTCAAAACATACTGAAAATCGATCTTTTAGGTGCACAAAAGTCGATATGTGCATGCATCTTCAGTACCCGTTTATATCTCAAATTCAGGCTCAAAACACCCGAAAATTCAATATTTTGGGGTCCCAGAAGCAATCTGTACATGCCTACTCAGTGTTAGAGTATTTTCAAAATACAGGCCCAAAACATGCTGAAAATCGATATTTTAGATGCCCAAAGTCAATATGTGCATGTATCTTCTGTACCTGTTTATATCTCAAATTCAGGCTCAAACCACCCGAAAATTCAATATTTTGGGGTCCCAGAAGCAATCTGTACATGCCTACACAGTGCTAGAATATTTTCAAAATATAGGCTAAAAACATGCTAAAAATCGACATTTTAGGTGCCAAAAAATCGATATCTCAAATTCAGTCCCAAAACACCCGAAAATTCGATATTTAGAGGTCGCAGAAGGTATCTGTACATGCCTACTCTGTGTTAGAGTATTTTCAAAATACATGCTCGAAACATACTGAAAATCGATCTTTTAGGTGCACAAAAGTCGATATGTGCATGCATCTTCAGTACCCGTTTATATCTCAAATTCAGGCTCAAAACACCCGAAAATTCAATATTTTGGGGTCCTAGAAGCAATCTGTACATGCCTACTCAGTGTTAGAGTATTTTCAAAATACAGGCCCAAAACATGCTGAAAATCGATATTTTAGATGCCCAAAGTCAATATGTGCATGTATCTTCTGTACCTGTTTACATCTCAAATTCAGGCTCAAACCACCCGAAAATTCAATATTTTGGGGTCCCAGAAGCAATCTGTACATGCCTACACAGTGCTAGAATATTTTCAAAATATAGGCTAAAAACATGCTAAAAATCGATATTTTAGATGCCCAAAGTCAATATGTGCATGTATCTTCTGTACCCGTTTATATCTCAAATTCAGGCTCAAAACACCCGAAAATTCAATATTTTGGGGTCCCAGAAGCAATCTGTACATGCCTGCACAGTGCTAGAATATTTTCAAAATATAGGCTAAAAACATGCTAAAAATCGACATTTTAGGTGCCAAAAAATCGATATATCAAATTCAGTCCCAAAACACCCGAAAATTCGATATTTAGAGGTCCCAGAAGGTATCTGTTAGAGTATTTTCAAAATATAGGCTAAAAACATGCTAAAAATCGACATTTTAGGTGCCAAAAAGTCGATATCTCAAATTCAGTCCCAAAACACCCGAAAATTCGATATTTAGGGGTCCCAGAAGCGATCTGTACATGCCTACTCCGTGTTAGAGTATTTTCAAAATACATGCTCAAAACATACTGAAAATCGATCTTTTAGGTGCACAAAAGTCGATATGTGCATGCATCTTCAGTACCCGTTTATATCTCAAATTCAGACTCAAAACACCCGAAAATTCAATATTTTGGGGTCTCAGAAGCAATCTGTACATGCCTACTCAGTGTTAGAGTATTTTCAAAATACAGGCCCAAAACATGCTGAAAATCGATATTTTAGATGCCCAAAGTCAATATGTGCATGTATCTTCTGTACCCGTTTATATCTCAAATTCAGGCTCAAAACACCCGAAAATTCAATATTTTGGGGTCCCAGAAGCAATCTGTACAGTGCTAGAATATTTTCAAAATATAGGCTAAAACCTGCTAAAAATCGACATTTTAGGTGCCAAAAAATCGATATCTCAAATTCAGTCCCAAAACAACCGAAAAATCAATATTTTGAGGACCCAGAAGGTATCTGTACATGCCTACTCCGTGTTAGAGTATTTTCAAAATTCAGGCCCAAAACATGCTGAAAATCGATATTTTTGGTGCCAAAAGTCAATATGTGCATGTATCTTCTGTACCCGTTTATATCTCAAATTCAGGCTCAAAACACCCGAAAATTCAATATTTTGGGGTCCCAGAAGCAATCTGTACATGCCTACTCAGTGCTAGAATATTTTCAAAATATAGGCTAAAAACATGCTAAAAATCGATCTTTTAGGTGCCAAAAAGTCGATATCTCAAATTCAGTCCCAAAACACCCGAAATTTCGATATTTAGGGGTCCCAGAAGGTATCTGTACATGCCTACTCCGTGTTAGAGTATTTTCAAAATACAGGCCAAAAACATACTGAAAATCGATCTTTTAGGTGCCCAAAAGTCGATATGTGCATGCATCTTCTGTACCCGTTTATATCTCAAATTCTGGCCCTAAACACCCGAAAATTTGATATTTTGGGGTCCCAGAAGCGATCTGTACTAGGCATCATGCCTACTCCGTGTTAGAGTATTTTCAAAATTCCAGCCCAAAACATGCTGAAAATCGATATTTTTGGTGCCCAAAGTCAATATGTGCATGTATCTTCTGTACCCGTTTATATCTCAAATTCAGGCTCAAAACACCCGAAAATTCAATATTTTGGGGTCCCAGAAGCAATCTGTACAGTGCTAGAATATTTTCAAAATATAGGCTAAAAACATGCTAAAAATCGATCTTTTAGGTGCCAAAAAGTCGATATCTCAAATTCAGTCCCAAAACACCCGAAAATTCGATATTTAGGGGTCCAAGAAGCGATCTGTACATGCCTACTCCGTGTTAGAGTATTTTCAAAATACATGCTCGAAACATACTGAAAATCGATCTTTTAGGTGCACAAAAGTCGATATGTGCATGTATCTTCTGTACCCGTTTATATCTCAAATTCAGGCTCAAAACACCCGAAAATTCAATATTTTGGGGTCCCAGAAGCAATCTGTACAGTGCTAGAATATTTTCAAAATATAAGCTAAAACCTGCTAAAAATCGACATTTTAGGTGCCAAAAAATCGATATCTCAAATTCAGTCCCAAAACAACCGAAAAATCAATATTTTGAGGACCCAGAAGGTATCTGTACATGCCTACTCCGTGTTAGAGTATTTTCAAAATTCAGGCCCAAAACATGCTGAAAATCGATATTTTTGGTGCCAAAAGTCAATATGTGAATGTATCTTCTGTACCCGTTTATATCTCAAATTCAGGCTCAAAACACCCGAAAATTCAATATTTTGGGGTCCCAGAAGCAATCTGTACATGCCTACTCAGTGCTAGAATATTTTCAAAATATAGGCTAAAAACATGCTAAAAATCGATCTTTTAGGTGCCAAAAAGTCGATATCTCAAATTCAGTCCCAAAACACCCGAAATTTCGATATTTAGGGGTCCCAGAAGCGATCTGTACATGCCTACTCTGTGTTAGAGTATTTTCAAAATACATGCTCAAAACATACTGAAAATCGATCTTTTAGGTGCACAAAAGTCGATATGTGCATGCATCTTCAGTACCCGTTTATATCTCAAATTCAGGCTCAAAACACCCGAAAATTCAATATTTTGGGGTCCCAGAAGCAATCTGTACATGCCTACTCAGTGTTAGAGTATTTTCAAAATACAGTCCCAAAACATGCTGAAAATCGATATTTTAGATGCCCAAAGTCAATATGTGCATGTATCTTCTGTACCTGTTTATATCTCAAATTCAGGCTCAAACCACCCGAAAATTCAATATTTTGGGGTCCCAGAAGCAATCTGTACATGCCTACACAGTGCTAGAATATTTTCAAAATATAGGCTAAAAACATGCTAAAAATCGACATTTTAGGTGCCAAAAAATCGATATCTCAAATTCAGTCCCAAAACACCCGAAAATTCGATATTTAGAGGTCGCAGAAGGTATCTGTACATGCCTACTCTGTGTTAGAGTATTTTCAAAATACATGCTCGAAACATACTGAAAATCGATCTTTTAGGTGCACAAAAGTCGATATGTGCATGCATCTTCAGTACCCGTTTATATCTCAAATTCAGGCTCAAAACACCCGAAAATTCAATATTTTGGGGTCCTAGAAGCAATCTGTACATGCCTACTCAGTGTTAGAGTATTTTCAAAATACAGGCCCAAAACATGCTGAAAATCGATATTTTAGATGCCCAAAGTCAATATGTGCATGTATCTTCTGTACCTGTTTACATCTCAAATTCAGGCTCAAACCACCCGAAAATTCAATATTTTGGGGTCCCAGAAGCAATCTGTACATGCCTACACAGTGCTAGAATATTTTCAAAATATAGGCTAAAAACATGCTAAAAATCGACATTTTAGGTGCCAAAAAATCGATATCTCAAATTCAGTCCCAAAACACCCGAAAATTCGATATTTAGAGGTCGCAGAAGGTATCTGTACATGCCTACTCTGTGTTAGAGTATTTTCAAAGTACAGGCCAAAAACATACTGAAAATCGATCTTTTAGGTGCCCAAAAGTCGATATGTGCATGCATCTTCTGTACCCGTTTATATCTCAAATTCTGGCCCTAAACACCCGAAAATTCGATATTTTGGGGTCCCAGAAGCGATCTGTACACGCCTACTCCGTGTTAGAGTATTTTCAAAATTCAGGCCCAAAACATGCTGAAAATCGATATTTTTGGTGCCCAAATTCAATATGTGCATGTATCTTCTGTACCCGTTTATATCTCAAATTCAGGCTCAAAACACGCGAAAATTCAATATTTTGGGGTCCCAGAAGCAATCTGTACATGCCTACTCAGTGCTAGAATATTTTCAAAATATAGGCTAAAAACATGCTAAAAATCGATCTTTTAGGTGCCAAAAAGTCGATATCTCAAATTCAGTCCCAAAACACCCGAAAATTCGATATTTAGGGGTCCCAGAAGCGATCTGTACATGCCTACTCTATGTTAGAGTATTTTCAAAATACAGGCCCAAAACATGCTGAAAATCGATATTTTAGATGCCCAAAGTCAATATGTGCATGTATCTTCTGTACCCGTTTATATCTCAAATTCAGGCTCAAAACACCCGAAAATTCAATATTTTGGGGTCCCAGAAGCAATCTGTACATGCCTACACAGTGCTAGAATATTTTCAAAATATAGGCTAAAAACATGCTAAAAATCGACATTTTAGGTGCCAAAAAATCGATATATCAAATTCAGTCCCAAAACACCCGAAAATTCGATATTTAGAGGTCCCAGGAGGTATCTGTACATGCCTTCTCCGTGTTAGAGTATTTTCAAAATACAGGCCAAAAACATACTGAAAATCGATCTTTTAGGTGCCCAAAAGTCGATATGTGCATGCATCTTCTGTACCCGTTTATATCTCAAATTCTGGCCCTAAACACCCGAAAATTCGATATTTTGGGGTCCCAGAAGCGATCTGTACATGCCTACTCCGTGTTAGAGTATTTTCAAAATTCAGGCCCAAAACATGCTGAAAATCGATATTTTTGGTGCCCAAAAGTCGATATGTGCATGTATCTTCTGTACCCGTTTATATCTCAAATTCAGGCTCAAAACACCCGAAAATTCAATATTTTGTGGTCCCAGAAGCAATCTGTACAGTGCTAGAATATTTTCAAAATATAGGCTAAAAACATGCTAAAAATCGATCTTTTAGGTGCCAAAAAGTCGATATCTCAAATTCAGTCCCAAAACACCCGAAAATTCGATATTTAGGGGTCCCAGAAGCGATCTGTACATGCCTACTCTGTGTTAGAGTATTTTCAAAATACATGCTCAAAACATACTGAAAATCGATCTTTTAGGTGCACAAAAGTCGATATGTGCATGCATCTTCAGTACCCGTTTATATCTCAAATTCAGGCTCAAAACACCCGAAAATTCAATATTTTGGGGTCCCAGAAGCAATCTGTACATGCCTACTCAGTGTTAGAGTTTTCTCAAAATACAGGCCCAAAACATGCTGAAAATCGATATTTTAGATGCCCAAAGTCAATATGTGCATGTATCTTCTGTACCCGTTTATATCTCAAATTCAGGCTCAAAACACCCGAAAATTCAATATTTTGGGGTCCCAGAAGCAATCTGTACATGCCTACTCAGTGTTAGAATATTTTCAAAATACAGGCCCAAAACATGCTGAAAATCGATATTTTAGATGCCCAAAGTCAATATGTGCATGTATCTTCTGTACCCGTTTATATCTCAAATTCAGGCTCAAAACACCCGAAAATTCAATATTTTGGGGTCCCAGAAGCAATCTGTACATGCCTACACAGTGCTAGAATATTTTCAAAATATTGGCTAAAAACATGCTAAAAATCGACATTTTAGGTGCCAAAAAATCGATATCTCAAATTCAGTCCCAAAACACCCGAAAATTCGATATTTAGGGGTCCCTGAAGCGATCTGTACATGCCTACTACGTGTTAGAGTATTTTCAAAATACATGCTCAAAACATACTGAAAATCGATCTTTTAGGTGCCCAAAAGTCGATATGTGCATGCATCTTCTGTACCCGTTTATATCTCAAATTCTGGCCCTAACCACCCGAATATTCGATATTTTGGGGTCCCAGAAGCGATCTGTACATGCCTACTCCGTGTTAGAGTATTTTCAAAATTCAGGCCCAAAACATGCTGAAAATCGATATTTTTGGTGCCCAAAGTCAATATGTGCATGTATCTTCTGTACCCGTTTATATCTCAAATTCAGGCTCAAAACACCCGAAAATTCAATATTTTGGGGTCCCAGAAGCAATCTGTACATGCCTACTCAGTGCTAGAATATTTTCAAAATATAGGCTAAAAACATGCTAAAAATCGATCTTTTAGGTGCCAAAAAGTCGATATCTCAAATTCAGTCCCAAAACACCCGAAAATTCGATATTTAGGGGTCCCAGAAGCGATCTGTACATGCCTACTCTGTGTTAGAGTATTTTCAAAATACATGCTCAAAACATACTGAAAATCGATCTTTTAGGTGCACAAAAGTCGATATGTGCATGCATCTTCAGTACCCGTTTATATCTCAAATTCAGGCTCAAAACACCCGAAAATTCAATATTTTGGGGTCCCAGAAGCAATCTGTACATACCTACACAGTGTTAGAGTATTTTCAAAATACAGGCCCAAAACATGCTGAAAATCGATATTTTAGATGCCCAAAGTCAATATGTGCATGTATCTTCTGTACCCGTTTATATCTCAAATTCAGGCTCAAAACACCCGAAAATTCAATATTTTGGGGTCCCAGAAGCAATCTGTACAGTGCTAGAATATTTTCAAAATATAGGCTAAAAACATGCTAAAAATCGATCTTTTAGGTGCCAAAAAGTCGATATCTCAAATTCAGTCCCAAAACACCCGAAAATTCGATATTTAGGGGTCCCAGAAGCGATCTGTACATGCCTACTCCGTGTTAGAGTATTTTCAAAATACATGCTCAAAACATACTGAAAATCGATCTTTTAGGTGCACAAAAGTCGATATGTGCATGCATCTTCAGTACCCGTTTATATCTCAAATTCAGGCTCAAAACACCCGAAAATTCAATATTTTGGGGTCCCAGAAGCAATCTGTACATGCCTACTCAGTGTTAGAGTATTTTCAAAATACAGGCCCAAAACATGCTGAAAATCGATATTTTAGATGCCCAAAGTCAATATGTGCATGTATCTTCTGTACCCGTTTATATCTCAAATTCAGGCTCAAAACACCCGAAAATTCAATATTTTGGGGTCCCAGAAGTAATCTGTACATGCCTACTCAGTGCTAGAATATTTTCAAAATATAGGCTAAAAACATGCTAAAAATCGATCTTTTAGGTGCCAAAAAGTCGATATCTCAAATTCAGTCCCAAAACACCCGAAAATTCGATATTTAGGGGTCCCAGAAGCGATCTGTACATGCCTACTCCGTGTTAGAGTATTTTCAAAATACATGCTCAAAACATACTAAAAATCGATCTTTTAGGTGCACAAAAGTCGATATGTGCATGCATCTTCAGTACCCGTTTATATCTCAAATTCAGGCTCAAAACACCCGAAAATTCAATATTTTGGGGTCCCAGAAGCAATCTGTACATACCTACTCAGTGTTAGAGTATTTTCAAAATACAGGCCCAAAACATGCTGAAAATCGATATTTTAGATGCCCAAAGTCAATATGTGCATGTATCTTCTGTACCCGTTTATATCTCAAATTCAGGCTCAAAACACCCGAAAATTCAATATTTTGGGGTCCCAGAAGCAATCTGTACATGCCTGCACAGTGCTAGAATATTTTCAAAATATAGGCTAAAAACATGCTAAAAATCGACATTTTAGGTGCCAAAAAATCGATATCTCAAATTCAGTCCCAAAACACCCGAAAATTCGATATTTAGAGGTCCCAGAAGGTATCTGTTAGAGTATTTTCAAAATACAGTCCAAAAACATACTGAAAATCGATCTTTTAGGTGCCCAAAAGTCGATATGTGCATGCATCTTCTGTACCCGTTTATATCTCAAATTCTGGTCTTAAACACCCGAAAAATCGATATTTTGGGGTCCCAGAAGCGATCTGTACATGCCTACTCCGTGTTAGAGTATTTTCAAAATTCAGGCCCAAAACATGCTGAAAATCGATATTTTTGGAGCCCAAAGTCAATATGTGCATGTATCTTCTGTACCCGTTTATATATCAAATTCAGGCTCAAAACACCCGAAAATTCAATATTTTGGGGTCCCAGAAGCAATCTGTACATGCCTACTCAGTGCTAGAATATTTTCAAAATATAGGCTAAAAACATGCTAAAAATCGATCTTTTAGGTGCCAAAAAGTCGATATCTCAAATTCAGTCCCAAAACACCCAAAAATTCGATATTTAGGGGTCCCAGAAGGTATCTGTACATGCCTACTCCGTGTTAGAGTATTTTCAAAATACTGGCCAAAAACATACTGAAAATCGATCTTTTAGATGCCCAAAAGTCGATATGTGCATGCATCTTCCGTACCCGTTTATATCTCAAATTCTGGCCCTAAACACCCGAAAATTCGATATTTTGGGGTCCCAGAAGCGATCTGTACATGCCTACTCCGTGTTAGAGTATTTTCAAAATTCAGGCCCAAAACATGCTGAAAATCGATATTTTTGGTGCCCAAAAGTCGATATGTGCATGTATCTTCTGTACCCGTTTATATGTCAAATTCAGGCTCAAAACACCCGAAAATTCAATATTTTGGGGTCCCAGAAGCAATCTGTACAGTGCTAGAATATTTTCAAAATATAGGCTAAAAACATGCTAAAAATCGATCTTTTAGGTGCCAAAAAGTCGATATCTCAAATTCAGTCCCAAAACACCCGAAAATTCGATATTTAGGGGTCCCAGAAGCGATCTGTACATGCCTACTCTGTGTTAGAGTATTTTCAAAATACATGCTCAAAACATACTGAAAATCGATCTTTTAGGTGCACAAAAGTCGATATGTGCATGCATCTTCAGTACCCGTTTATATCTCAAATTCAGGCTCAAAACACCCGAAAATTCAATATTTTGGGGTCCCAGAAGCAATCTGTACATGCCTACTCAGTGTTAAAGTTTTTTCAAAATACAGGCCCAAAACATGCTGAAAATCGATATTTTAGATGCCCAAAGTCAATATGTGCATGTATCTTCTGTACCCGTTTATATCTCAAATTCAGGCTCAAACCACCCGAAAATTCAATATTTTGGGGTCCCAGAAGCAATCTGTACATGCCTACACAGTGCTAGAATATTTTCAAAATATAGGCTAAAAACATGCTAAAAATCGACATTTTAGGTGCCAAAAAATCGATATCTCAAATTCAGTCTCAAAACACCCGAAAATTCGATATTTAGAGGTCGCAGAAGGTATCTGTACATGCCTACTCCGTGTTAGAGTATTTTCAAAATACAGGCCAAAAACATACTGAGAATCGATCTTTTAGGTGCCCAAAAGTCGATATGTGCATGCATCTTCTGTACCCGTTTATATCTCAAATTCTGGCCCTAAACACCCGAAAATTCGATATTTTGGGGTCCCAGAAGCGATCTGTACACGCCTACTCCGTGTTAGAGTATTTTCAAAATTCAGGCCCAAAACATGCTGAAAATCGATATTTTTGGTGCCCAAATTCAATATGTGCATGTATCTTCTGTACCCGTTTATATCTCAAATTCAGGCTCAAAACACCCGAAAATTCAATATTTTGTGGTCCCAGAAGCAATCTGTACAGTGCTAGAATATTTTCAAAATATAGGCTAAAAACATGCTAAAAATCGATCTTTTAGGTTCCAAAAAGTCGATATCTCAAATTCAGTCCCAAAACACCCGAAAATTCGATATTTAGGGGTCCCAGAAGCGATCTGTACATGCCTACTCTGTGTTAGAGTATTTTCAAAATACATGCTCAAAACATACTGAAAATCGATCTTTTAGGTGCACAAAAGTCGATATGTGCATGCATCTTCAGTACCCGTTTATATCTCAAATTCAGGCTCAAAACACCCGAAAATTCAATATTTTGGGGTCCCAGAAGCAATCTGTACATGCCTACTCAGTGTTAGAATATTTTCAAAATACAGGCCCAAAACATGCTGAAAATCGATATTTTAGATGCCCAAAGTCAATATGTGCATTTATCTTCTGTACCCGTTTATATCTCAAATTCAGGCTCAAAACACCCGAAAATTCAATATTTTGGGGTCCCAGAAGCAATCTGTACATGCCTACACAGTGCTAGAATATTTTCAAAATATAGGCTAAAAACATGCTAAAAATCGACATTTTAGGTGCCAAAAAATCGATATCTCAAATTCAGTCCCAAAACACCCGAAAATTCGATATTTAGAGGTCCCAGAAGGTATCTGTACATGCCTACTCCGTGTTAGAGTATTTTCAAAATACAGGCCAAAAACATACTGAAAATCGATCTTTTAGGTGCCCAAAAGTCGATATGTGCATGCATCTTCTGTACCTGTTTATATCTCAAATTCTGGCCCTAACCACCCGAATATTCGATATTTTGGGGTCCCAGAAGCAATCTGTACATGCCTACTCCGTGTTAGAGTATTTTCAAAATTCAGGCCCAAAACATGCTGAAAATCGATATTTTTGGTGCCCAAAGTCAATATGTGCATGTATCTTCTGTACCCGTTTATATCTCAAATTCAGGCTCAAAACACCCGAAAATTCAATATTTTGGGGTCCCAGAAGCAATCTGTACATGCCTACTCAGTGCTAGAATATTTTCAAAATATAGGCTAAAAACATGCTAAAAATCGATCTTTTAGGTGCCAAAAAGTCGATATCTCAAATTCAGTCCCAAAACACCCGAAAATTCGATATTTAGGGGTCCCAGAAGCGATCTGTACATGCCTACTCCGTGTTAGAGTATTTTCAAAATACATGCTCAAAACATACTGAAAATCGATCTTTTAGGTGCACAAAAGTCGATATGTGCATGCATCTTCAGTACCCGTTTATATCTCAAATTCAGGCTCAAAACACCCGAAAATTCAGTATTTTGGGGTCCCAGAAGCAATCTGTACATACCTACTCAGTGTTAGAGTATTTTCAAAATACAGGCCCAAAACATGCTGAAAATCGATATTTTAGATGCCCAAAGTCAATATGTGCATGTATCTTCTGTACCCGTTTATATCTCAAATTCAGGCTCAAAACACCCGAAAATTCAATATTTTGGGGTCCCAGAAGCAATCTGTACATGCCTGCACAGTGCTAGAATATTTTCAAAATATAGGCTAAAAACATGCTAAAAATCGACATTTTAGGTGCCAAAAAATCGATATCTCAAATTCAGTCCCAAAACACCCGAAAATTCTATATTTAGAGGTCCCAGAAGGTATCTGTTAGAGTATTTTCAAAATACAGTCCAAAAACATACTGAAAATCGATCTTTTAGGTGCCCAAAAGTCGATATGTGCATGCATCTTCAGTACCCGTTTATATCTCAAATTCTGGTCCTAAACACCCGAAAAATCGATATTTTGGGGTCCCAGAAGCGATCTGTACATGCCTACTCCGTGTTAGAGTATTTTCAAAATTCAGGCCCAAAACATGCTGAAAATCGATATTTTTGGTGCCCAAAGTCAATATGTGCATGTATCTTCTGTACCCGTTTATATCTCAAATTCAGGCTCAAAACACCCGAAAATTCAATATTTTGGGGTCCCAGAAGCAATCTGTACATGCCTACTCAGTGCTAGAATATTTTCAAAATATAGGCTAAAAACATGCTAAAAATCGATCTTTTAGGTGCCAAAAAGTCGATATCTCAAATTCAGTCCCAAAACACCCAAAAATTCGATATTTAGGGGTCCCAGAAGCGATCTGTACATGCCTACTCCGTGTTAGAGTATTTTCAAAATACATGCTCAAAACATACTGAAAATCGATCTTTTAGGTGCACAAAAGTCGATATGTGCATGCATCTTCAGTACCCGTTTATATCTCAAATTCAGGCTCAAAACACCCGAAAATTCAATATTTTGGGGTCCCAGAAGCAATCTGTACATACCTACTCAGTGTTAGAGTATTTTCAAAATACAGGCCCAAAACATGCTGAAAATCGATATTTTAGATGCCCAAAGTCAATATGTGCATGTATCTTCTGTACCCGTTTATATCTCAAATTCAGGCTCAAAACACCCGAAAATTCAATATTTTGGGGTCCCAGAAGCAATCTGTACAGTGCTAGAATATTTTCAAAATATAGGCTAAAAACATGCTAAAAATCGATCTTTTAGGTGCCAAAAAGTCGATATCTCAAATTCAGTCCCAAAACACCCGAAAATTCGATATTTAGGGGTCCCAGAAGCGATCTGTACATGCCTACTCCGTGTTAGAGTATTTTCAAAATACATGCTCAAAACATACTGAAAATCGATCTTTTAGGTGCACAAAAGTCGATATGTGCATGCATCTTCAGTACCCGTTTATATCTCAAATTCAGGCTCAAAACACCCGAAAATTCAATATTTTGGGGTCCCAGAAGCAATCTGTACATGCCTACTCAGTGTTAGATTATTTTCAAAATACAGGCCCAAAACATGCTGAAAATCGATATTTTAGATGCCCAAAGTCAATATGTGCATGTATCTTCTGTACCCGTTTATATCTCAAATTCAGGCTCAAAACACCCGAAAATTCAATATTTTGGGGTCCCAGAAGCAATCTGTACATGCCTGCACAGTGCTAGAATATTTTCAAAATATAGGCTAAAAACATGCTAAAAATCGACATTTTAGGTGCCAAAAAATCGATATCTCAAATTCAGTCCCAAAACACCCAAAAATTCGATATTTAGAGGTCCCAGAAGGTATCTGTACATGCCTACTCCGTGTTAGAGTATTTTCAAAATACAGGCCAAAAACATACTGAAAATCGATCTTTTAGGTGCCCGAAAGTCGATATGTGCATGCATCTTCTGTACCCGTTTATATCTCAAATTGTGGCCCTAAACACCCAAAAATTCGATATTTTGGGGTCCCAGAAGCGATCTGTACATCCCTACTCCGTGTTAGAGTACTTTCAAAATTCAGGCCCAAAACATGCTGAAAATCGATATTTTTGGTGCCCAAAGTCAATATGTGCATGTATCTTCTGTACCCGTTTATATCTCAAATTCAGGCTCAAAACACCCGAAAATTCAATATTTTGGGGTCCCAGAAGCAATCTGTACATGCCTACTCAGTGCTAGAATATTTTCAGAATATAGGCTAAAAACATGCTAAAAATCGATCTTTTAGGTGCCAAAAAGTCGATATCTCAAATTCAGTCCCAAAACACCCGAAAATTCGATATTTAGGGGTCCCAGAAGCGATCTGTACATGCCTACTCCGTGTTAGAGTATTTTCAAAATACATGCTCAAAAACATACTGAAAATCGATCTTTAGGTGCACAAAAGTCGATATGTGCATGCATCTTCAGTACCCGTTTATATCTCAAATTCAGGCTCAAAACACCCGAAAATTCAATATTTTGGGGTCCCAGAAGCAATCTGTACATACCTACTCAGTGTTAGAGTATTTTCAAAATACAGGCCCAAAACATGCTGAAAATCGATATTTTAGATGCCCAAAGTCAATATTGTGCATGTATCTTCTGTACCCGTTTATATCTCAAATTCAGGCTCAAAACACCCGAAAATTCAATATTTTGGGGTCCCAGAAGCAATCTGTACATGCCTACACAGTGCTAGAATATTTTCAAAATATAGGCTAAAAACATGCTAAAAATCGACATTTTAGGTGCCAAAAAATCGATATCTCAAATTCTATCCCAAAACACCCGAAAATACGATATTTAGGGGTCCCAAAAGCGATCTGTACATGCCTACTCCGTGTTAGAGTATTTTCAAAATACATGCTCAAAACATACTGAAAATCGATCTTTTAGGTGCACAAAAGTCGATATGTGCATGCATCTTCAGTACCCGTTTATATCTCAAATTCAGGCTCAAAACACCCGAAAATTCGATATTTTGGGGTCCCAGAAGCAATCTGTACATGCCTACTCAGTGTTAGAGTATTTTCAAAATACAGGCCCAAAACATGCTGAAAATCGATATTTTAGATGCCCAAAGTCAATATGTGCATGTATCTTCTGTACCCGTTTATATCTCAAATTCAGGCTCAAAACACCCGAAAATTCAATATTTTGGGGTTTCAGAAGCAATCTGTACATGCCTACACAGTGCTAGAATATTTTCAAAATTCAGGCCCAAAACATGCTGAAAATTGATATTTTTGGTGCCCAAAGTCAATATGTGAATGTATCTTCTGTACCCGTTTATATCTCAAATTCAGGCTCAAAACACCCGAAAATTCAATATTTTGGGGTCCCAGAAGCAATCTGTACATGCCTACTCAGTGCTAGAATATTTTCAAAATATAGGCTAAAAACATGCTAAAAATCGATCTTTTAGGTGCCAAAAAGTCGATATCTCAAATTCAGTCCCAAAACACCCGAAAATTCGATATTTAGGGGTCCCAGAAGCGATCTGTACATGCCTACTCCGTGTTAGAGTATTTTCAAAATACATGCTCAAAACATACTGAAAATCGATCTTTTAGGTGCACAAAAGTCGATATGTGCATGCATCTTCAGTACCCGTTTATATCTCAAATTCAGGCTCAAAACACCCGAAAATTCAATATTTTGGGGTCCCAGAAGCAATCTGTACATACCTACTCAGTGTTAGAGTATTTTCAAAATACAGGCCCAAAACATGCTGAAAATCGATATTTTAGATACACAAAGTCAATATGTGCATGTATCTTCTGTACCCGTTTATATCTCAAATTCAGGCTCAAAACACCCGAAAATTCAATATTTTGGGGTCTCAGAAGCAATCTGTACAGTGCTAGAATATTTTCAAAATATAGGCTAAAAACATGCTAAAAATCGACATTTTAGGTGCCAAAAAATCGATATCTCAAATTCAGTCCCAAAACACCCGAAAATTTGATATTTAGAGGTCCCAGAAGGTATCTGTACATGCCTACTCCGTGTTAGAGTATTTTCAAAATACAGGCCAAAAACATACTGAAAATCGATCTTTTAGGTGCCCAAAAGTCGATATGTGCATGCATCTTCTATACCCGTTTATATCTCAAATTCTGGCCCTAAACACCCGAAAATTCGATATTTTGGGGTCCCAGAAGCGATCTGTACATGCCTACTCCGTGTTAGAGTATTTTCAAAATTCAGGCCCAAAACATGCTGAAAATCGATATTTTTGGTGCCTAAAGTCAATATGTGCATGTATCTTCTGTACCCGTTTATATCTCAAATTCAGGCTCAAAACACCCGAAAATTCAATATTTTGGGGTCCCAGAAGCAATCTGTACAGTGCTAGAATATTTTCAAAATATAGGCTAAAAACATGCTAAAAATCGATCTTTTAGGTGCCAAAAAGTCGATATCTCAAATTCAGTCCCAAAACACCCGAAAATTCGATATTTAATGGTCCCAGAAGCGATCTGTACATGCCTACTCCGTGTTAGAGTATTTTCAAAATACATGCTCAAAACATACTGAAAATCGATCTTTTAGGTGCACAAAAGTCGATATGTGCATGCACCTTCAGTACCCGTTTATATCTCAAATTCAGGCTCAAAACACCCGAAAATTCAATATTTTGGGGTCCCAAAAGCAATCTGTACATACCTACTTAGTGTTAGAGTATTTTCAAAATACAGGCCCAAAACATGCTGAAAATCGATATTTTAGATGCCCAAAGTCAATATGTGCATGTATCTTCTGTACCCGTTTATATCTCAAATTCAGGCTCAAAACACCCGAAAATTCAATATTTTGGGGTCCCAGAAGCAATCTGTACATGCCTACACAGTGCTAGAATATTTTCAAAATATAGGCTAAAAACATGCTAAAAATCGATATTTTAGGTGCCAAAAAA
This sequence comes from Petrolisthes cinctipes, assembly GCA_033782935.1. NCBI lineage: Eukaryota > Metazoa > Arthropoda > Malacostraca > Decapoda > Porcellanidae > Petrolisthes > Petrolisthes cinctipes. The sequence continues at coordinate 2,353,550 of JAWQEG010000380.1, read as the reverse complement.
TCGATATCTCAAATTCAGTCCCAAAACACCCAAAAATTCGATATTTAGAGGTCCCAGAAGGTATCTGTACATGCCTACTCCGTGTTAGAGTATTTTCAAAATACAGGCCAAAAACATACTGAAAATCGATCTTTTAGGTGCCCGAAAGTCGATATGTGCATGCATCTTCTGTACCCGTTTATATCTCAAATTCTGGCCCTAAACACCCGAAAATTCGATATTTTGGGGTCCCAGAAGCGATCTGTACATCCCTACTCCGTGTTAGAGTATTTTCAAAATACAGGCCCAAAACATGCTGAAATTCGATATTTTTGGTGCCCAAAGTCAATATGTGCATGTATCTTCTGTACCCGTTTATATCTCAAATTCAGGCTCAAAACACCCGAAAATTCATTATTTTGGGGTCCCAGAAGCAATCTGTACATGCCTACTCAGTGCTAGAATATTTTCAAAATATAGGCTAAAAACATGCTAAAAATCGATCTTTTAGGTGCCAAAAAGTCGATATCTCAAATTCAGTCCCAAAACACCCGAAAATTCGATATTTAGGGGTCCCAGAAGCGATCTGTACATGCCTACTCCGTGTTAGAGTATTTTCAAAATACATGCTCAAAAACATACTGAAAATCGATCTTTTAGGTGCACAAAAGTCGATATGTGCATGCATCTTCAGTACCCGTTTATATCTCAAATTCAGGCTCAAAACACCCGAAAATTCAATATTTTGGGGTCCCAGAAGCAATCTGTACATACCTACTCAGTGTTAGAGTATTTTCAAAATACAGGCCCAAAACATGCTGAAAATCGATATTTTAGATGCCCAAAGTCAATATGTGCATGTATCTTCTGTACCCTTTTATATCTCAAATTCAGGCTCAAAACACCCGAAAATTCAATATTTTGGGGTCCCAGAAGCAATCTGTACATGCCTACACAGTGCTAGAATATTTTCAAAATATAGGCTAAAAACATGCTAAAAATCGACATTTTAGGTGCCAAAAAATCGATATCTCAAATTCAGTCCCAAAACACTCGAAAATTCGATATTTAGGGGTCCCAAAAGCGATCTGTACATGCCTACTCCGTGTTAGAGTATTTTCAAAATACATGCTCAAAACATACTGAAAATCGATCTTTTAGGTGCACAAAAGTCGATATGTGAATGCATCTTCAGTACCCGTTTATATCTCAAATTCAGGCTCAAAACACCCGAAAATTCGATATTTTGGGGTCCCAGAAGCAATCTGTACATGCCTACTCAGTGTTAGAGTATTTTCAAAATACAGGCCCAAAACATGCTGAAAATCGATATTTTAGATGCCCAAAGTCAATATGTGCATGTATCTTCTGTACCCGTTTATATCTCAAATTCAGGCTCAAAACACCCGAAAATTCAATATTTTGGGGTCCCAGAAGCAATCTGTACATGCCTACACAGTGCTAGAATATTTTCAAAATTCAGGCCCAAAACATGCTGAAAATTGATATTTTTGGTGCCCAAAGTCAATATGTGCATGTATCTTCTGTACCCGTTTATATCTCAAATTCAGGCTCAAAACACCCGAAAATTCAATATTTTGGGGTCCCAGAAGCAATCTGTACAGTGCTAGAATATTTTCAAAATATAGGCTAAAAACATGCTAAAAATCGATCTTTTAGGTGCCAAAAAGTCGATATCTCAAATTCAGTCCCAAAACACCCGAAAATTCGATATTTAGGGGTCCCAGAAGCGATCTGTACATGCCTACTCCGTGTTAGAGTATTTTCAAAATACATGCTCAAAACATACTGAAAATCGATCTTTTAGGTGCACAAAAGTCGATATGTGCATGCATCTTCAGTACCCGTTTATATCTCAAATTCAGGCTCAAAACACCCGAAAATTCAATATTTTGGGGTCCCAGAAGCAATCTGTACATACCTACTCAGTGTTAGAGTATTTTCAAAATACAGGCCCAAAACATGCTGAAAATCGATATTTTAGATGCCCAAAGTCAATATGTGCATGTATCTTCTGTAACCGTTTATATCTCAAATTCAGGCTCAAAACACCCGAAAATTCAATATTTTGGGGTCCCAGAAGCAATCTGTACATGCCTACTCAGTGCTAGAATATTTTCAAAATATAAGCTAAAAACATGCTAAAAATCGATCTTTTAGGTGCCAAAAAGTCGATATCTCAAATTCAGTCCCAAAACACCCGAAAATTCGATATTTAATGGTCCCAGAAGCGATCTGTACATGCCTACTCCGTGTTAGAGTATTTTCAAAATACATGCTCAAAACATACTGAAAATCGATCTTTTAGGTGCACAAAAGTCGATATGTGCATGCACCTTCAGTACCCGTTTATATCTCAAATTCAGGCTCAAAACACCCGAAAATTCAATATTTTGGGGTCCCAGAAGCAATCTGTACATACCTACTTAGTGTTAGAGTATTTTCAAAATACAGGCCCAAAACATGCTGAAAATCGATATTTTAGATGCCCAAAGTCAATATGTGCATGTATCTTCTGTACCCGTTTATATCTCAAATTCAGGCTCAAAACACCCGAAAATTCAATATTTTGGGGCCCCAGAAGCAATCTGTACATGCCTACTCAGTGCTAGAATATTTTCAAAATATAGGCTAAAAACATGCTAAAAATTGATCTTTTAGGTGCCAAAAAGTTGATATCTCAAATTCAGTCCCAAAACACCCGAAAATTCGATATTTAGGGGTCCCAGAAGCGATCTGTACATGCCTACTCCGTGTTAGAGTATTTTCAAAATACATGCTCAAAACATACTGAAAATCGATCTTTTAGGTGCACAAAAGTCGATATGTGCATGCATCTTCAGTACCCGTTTATATCTCAAATTCAGGCTCAAAACACCCGAAAATTCGATATTTTGGGGTCCCAGAAGCAATCTGTACATGCCTACTCAGTGTTAGAGTATTTTCAAAATACAGGCCCAAAACATGCTGAAAATCGATATTTTAGATGCCCAAAGTCAATATGTGCATGTATCTTCTGTACCCGTTTATATCTCAAATTCAGGCTCAAAACACCCGAAAATTCAATATTTTGGGGTCCCAGAAGCAATCTGTACATGCCTACACAGTGCTAGAATATTTTCAAAATTCAGGCCCAAAACATGCTGAAAATTGATATTTTTGGTGCCCAAAGTCAATATGTGCATGTATCTTCTGTACCCGTTTATATCTCAAATTCAGGCTCAAAACACCCGAAAATTCAATATTTTGGGGTCCCAGAAGCAATCTGTACATGCCTACTCAGTGCTAGAATATTTTCAAAATATAGGCTAAAAACATGCTAAAAATCGATCTTTTAGGTGCCAAAAAGTCGATATCTCAAATTCAGTCCCAAAACACCCGAAAATTCGATATTTATGGGTCCCAGAAGCGATCTGTACATGCCTACTCCGTGTTAGAGTATTTTCAAAATACATGCTCAAAACATACTGAAAATCGATCTTTTAGGTGCACAAAAGTCGATATGTGCATGCATCTTCAGTACCCGTTTATATCTCAAATTCAGGCTCAAAACACCCGAAAATTCAATATTTTGGGGTCCCAGAAGCAATATGTACATACCTACTCAGTGTTAGAGTATTTTCAAAATACAGGCCCAAAACATGCTGAATATCGATATTTTAGATGCCCAAAGTCAATATGTGCATGTATCTTCTGTACCCGTTTATATCTCAAATTCAGGCTCAAAACACCCGAAAATTCAATATTTTGGGGTCCCAGAAGCAATCTGTACATGCCTACTTAGTGCTAGAATATTTTCAAAATATAGGCTAAAAACATGCTAAAAATTGATCTTTTAGGTGCCAAAAAGTTGATATCTCAAATTCAGTCCCAAAACACCCGAAAATTCGATATTTAGGGGTCCCAGAAGCGATCTGTACATGCCTACTACGTGTTAGAGTATTTTCAAAATACATGCTCAAAACATACTGAAAATCGATCTTTTAGGTGCACAAAAGTCGATATGTGCATGCATCTTCAGTACCCGTTTATATCTCAAATTCAGGCTCAAAACACCCGAAAATTCGATATTTTGGGGTCCCAGAAGCAATCTGTACATGCCTACTCAGTGTTAGAGTATTTTCAAAATACAGGCCCAAAACATGCTGAAAATCGATATTTTAGATGCCCAAAGTCAATATGTGCATGTATCTTCTGTACCCGTTTATATCTCAAATTCAGGCTCAAAACACCCGAAAATTCAATATTTTGGGGTCTCAGAAGCAATCTGTACATGCCTACACAGTGCTAGAATATTTTCAAAATTCAGGCCCAAAACATGCTGAAAATTGATATTTTTGGTGCCCAAAGTCAATATGTGCATGTATCTTCTGTACCCGTTTATATCTCAAATTCAGGCTCAAAACACCCGAAAATTCAATATTTTGGGGTCCCAGAATCAATCTGTACATGCCTACTCAGTGCTAGAATATTTTCAAAATATAGGCTAAAAACATGCTAAAAATCGATCTTTTAGGTGCCAAAAAGTCGATATCTCAAATTCAGTCCCAAAACACCCGAAAATTCGATATTTCTGGGTCCCAGAAGCGATCTGTACATGCCTACTCCGTGTTAGAGTATTTTCAAAATACATGCTCAAAACATACTGAAAATCGATCTTTTAGGTGCACAAAAGTCGATATGTGCATGCATCTTCAGTACCCGTTTATATCTCAAATTCAGGCTCAAAACACCCGAAAATTCAATATTTTGGGGTCCCAGAAGCAATCTGTACATACCTACTCAGTGTTAGAGTATTTTCAAAATACAGGCCCAAAACATGCTGAAAATCGATATTTTAGATGCCCAAAGTCAATATGTGCATGTATCTTCTGTACCCGTTTATATCTCAAATTCAGGCTCAAAACACCCGAAAATTCAATATTTTGGGGTCCCAGAAGCAATCTGTACAGTGCTAGAATATTTTCAAAATATAGGCTAAAAACATGCTAAAAATCGATCTTTTAGGTGCCAAAAAGTCGATATCTCAAATTCAGTCCCAAAACACCCGAAAATTCGATATTTAGGGGTCCCAGAAGCGATCTGTACATGCCTACTCCGTGTTAGAGTATTTTCAAAATACATGCTCAAAACATACTGAAAATCGATCTTTTAGGTGCACAAAAGTCGATATGTGCATGCATCTTCATTACCCGTTTATATCTCAAATTCAGGCTCAAAACACCCGAAAATTCAATATTTTGGGGTCCCAGAAGCAATCTGTACATGCCTACTCAGTGTTAGAGTATTTTCAAAATACAGGCCCAAAACATGCTGAAAATCGATATTTTAGATGCCCGAAGTCAATATATGCATGTATCTTCTGTACCCGTTTATATCTCGAATTCAGGCTCAAAACACCCGAAAAATCAATATTTTGGGGTCCCAGAAGCAATCTGTACATGCCTACACAGTGCTAGAATATTTTCAAAATATAGGCTAAAAACATGCTAAAAATCGATCTTTTAGGTGCCAAAAAGTCGATATCTCAAATTCAGTCCCAAAACACCCGAAAATTCGATATTTAGGAGTCCCAGAAGCAATCTGTACATGCCTACTCCATGTTAGAGTATTTTCAAATACATGCTCAAAACATACTGAAAATCGATCTTTTAGGTGCACAAAAGTCGATATGTGCATGCATCTTCAGTACCCGTTTATATCTCAAATTCAGGCTCAAAACACCCGAAAATTCAATATGTTGGGGTCCCAGAAGCAATCTGTACATGCCTACTCAGTGTTAGAGTATTTTCAAAATACAGGCCCAAAACATGCTGAAAATCGATATTTTAGATGCCCAAAGTCAATATGTGCATGTATCTTCTGTACCCGTTTATATCTCAAATTCAGGCTCAAAACACCCGAAAATTCAATATTTTGGGGTCCCAGAAGCAATCTGTACATGCCTACACAGTTCTGGAATATTTTCAAAATATAGGCTAAAAACATGCTAAAAATCGACATTTTAGGTGCCAAAAAATCGATATCTCAAATTCAGTCCCAAAACACCCGAAAATTCGATATTTATAGGTCCCAGAAGGTATCTGTACATGCCTACTCCGTGTTAGAGTATTTTCAAAATACAGGCCAAAAACATACTGAAAATCGATCTTTTAGGTGCCCGAAAGTCGATATGTGCATGCATCTTCTGTACCCGTTTATATCTCAAATTCTGGCCCTAAACACCCGAAAATTCGATATTTTGGGGTCCCAGAAGCGATCTGTACATCCCTACTCCGTGTTAGTGTATTTTCAAAATTCAGGCCCAAAACATGCTGAAAATCGATATTTTTGGTGCCCAAAGTCAATATGTGCTTGTATCTTCTGTACCCGTTTATATCTCAAATTCAGACTCAAAACACCCGAAAATTCAATATTTTGGGGTCCCAGAAGCAATCTGTACATGCCTACTCAGTGCTAGAATATTTTCAAAATATAGGCTAAAAAACATGCTAAAAATCGACATTTTAGGTGCCAAAAAATCGATATCTCAAATTCAGTCCCAAAACACCCGAAAATTCGATATTTAGAGTTCCCAGAATGTATCTGTACATGCCTACTCCATGTTAGAGCATTTTCAAAATACATGCTCAAAACATACTGAAAATCGATCTTTTAGGTGCCCAAAAGTCGATATGTGCATGCATCTTCTGTACCCGTTTATATTTCAAATTCTGGCCCTAAACACCCGAAAATTCGATATTTTGGGGTCCCAGAAGCGATCTGTACATGCCTACTCCGCGTTAGAGTATTTTCAAAATTCAGGCCCAAAACATGCTGAAAATCGATAATTTTGGTGCCCAAAGTCAATATGTGCATGTATCTTCTGTACCCGTTTATATCTCAAATTCAGGTTCAAAACACCCGAAAATTCAATATTTTGGGGTCCCAGAAGCAATCTGTACTCAGTGCTAGAATATTTTCAAAATATAGGCTAAAAACATGCTAACAATCAATCTTTTAGGTGCCAAAAAGTCGATATCTCAAATTCAGTCCCAAAACACCCGAAAATTCGATATTTAGGGGTCCCAGAAGCGATCTGTACATGCCTACTCCGTGTTAGAGTATTTTCAAAATACATGCTCAAAACATACTGAAAATCGATCTTTTAGGTGCCCAAAAGTCGATATGTGCATGCATCTTCTGTACCCGTTTATATCTCAAATTCTGGCCCTAAACACCCGAAAATTCGATATTTTGGGGTCCCAGAAGCGATCTGTACATGCCTACTCCGCGTTAGAGTATTTTCAAAATTCAGGCCCAAAACATGCTGAAAATCGATATTTTTGGTGCCCAAAGTCAATATGTGCATGTATCTTCTGTACCCGTTTATATCTCAAATTCAGGCTCAAAACACCCGAAAATTCAATATTTTGGGGTCCCAGAAGCAATCTGTACTCAGTGCTAGAATATTTTCAAAATATAGGCTAAAAACATGCTAACAATCAATCTTTTAGGTGCCAAAAAGTCGATATCTCAAATTCAGTCCCAAAACACCCGAAAATTTGATATTTAGGGGTCCCAGAAGCGATCTGTACATGCCTACTCCGTGTTAGAGTATGTTCAAAATACATGCTCAAAACATACTGAAAATCGATCTTTTAGTTGCCAAAAAGTCGATATGTGCATGCATCTTCTGTACCCGTTTATATCTGAAATTCTGGCCCTAAACACCCGAAAATTCGATATTTTGGGGTTCCAGAAGCGATCTGTACATGCCTACTCCGTGTTAGAGTATATTCAAAATTCAGGCCCAAAACATGCTGAAAATCGATATTTTTGGTGCCCAAAGTCAATATGTGCATGTATCTTCTGTACCCGTTTATATCTCAAATTCAGGCTCATAATACCCGAAAATTCAATATTTTGGGGTCCCAGAAGCAATCTGTACATGCCTACACAATGCTAGAATATTTTCAAAATATAGGCTAAAAACATGCTAAAAATCGACATTTTAGGTGCCAACAAATCGATATCTCAAATTCAGTCCCAAAACACCCGAAAATTCGATATTTAGAGGTCCCAGAAGGTATCTGTACATGCCTACTCCGTGTTAGAGTATTTTCAAAATACAGGCCAAAAACATACTGAAAATCGATCTTTTAGGTGCCCAAAATTCGATATGTGCATGCATTTTCTGTACCCGTTTTTATCTCAAATTCTGGCCCTAAACACCCGAAAATTCGATATTTTGGGGTCCCAGAAGCGATCTGTACATGCCTACTCCGTGTTAGAGTATTTTCAAAAATTCAGGCCCAAAACATGCTGAAAATCGATATTTTTGGTGCCCATAGTCAATATGTGCATGTATCTTCTGTACCCGTATATATCTCAAATTCAGGCTCAAAACACCCGAAAATTCAATATTTTGGGGTCCCAGAAGCAATCTGTACTCAGTGCTAGAATATTTTCAAAATATAGGCTAAAAACATGCTAAAAATCGATCTTTTAGGTGCCAAAAAGTCGATATCTCAAATTCAGTCCCAAAACACCCGAAAATTCGATATTTAGGGGTCCCAGAAGCGATCTGTACATGCCTACTCCGTGTTAGAGTATTTTCAAAATACATGCTCAAAACATACTGAAAATCGATCTTTTAGGTGCACAAAAGTCGATATGTGCATGCATCTTCAGTACCCGTTTATATCTCAAATTCAGGCTCAAAACACCCGAAAATTCAATATTTTGGGGTCCCAGAAGCAATCTGTACATGCTTACTCAGTGTTAGAGTATTTTCAAAATACAGGCCCAAAACATACTGAAAATCGATCTTTTAGGTGCCCAAAATTCGATATGTGCATGCATCTTATGTACCCGTTTTTATCTCAAATTCTGGCCCTAAACACCCGAAAATTCGATATTTTGGGGTCCCAGAAGCGCTCTGTACATGCCTAATCCGTGTTAGAGTATTTTCAAAAATTCAGGCCCAAAACATGCTGAAAATCGATATTTTTGGTGCCCAAAGTCAATATGTGCATGTATCTTCTGTACCCGTTTATATCTCAAATTCAGGCTCAAAACACCCGAAAATTCAATATTTTGAGGTCCCAGAAGCAATCTGTACATGCCTACTCAGTGCTAGAATATTTTCAAAATATAGGCTAAAAACATGCTAAAAATCGAACTTTTAGGTGCATAAAAGTCGATATCTCAAATTCAGTCCCAAAACACCCGAAAGTTCAATATTTTGGGGTCCCAGAAGCAATCTGTACATGCCTACTCAGTGTTAGAGTATTTTCAAAATACAGGCCCATAACATGCTGAAAATCGATATTTTAGATGCCCAAAGTCAATATGTGCATGTATCTTCTGTACCCGTTTATATCTCAAATTCAGGCTCAAAACACCCGAAAATTCAATATTTTGGGGTCCCAGAAGCAATCTGTACATGCCTACATAGTACTAGAATATTTTCAAAATATAGGCTAAAAACATGCTAAAAATCGACATTTTAGGTGCCAAAAAATCGATATCTCAAATTCAGTCCCAAAACACCCGAAAATTCGATATTTAGAGGTCCCAGAAGGTATCTGTACATGCCTACTCCGTGTTAGAGTATTTTCAAAATACAGGCCAAAAACATACTGAAAATCGATCTTTTAGGTGCCCAAAAGTCCATATGTGCATGCATCTTCTGTACCCGTTTATATCTCAAATTCTGGCCCTAAACACCCGAAAATTCGATATTTTGGGGTCCCAGAAGCGATCTGTACATGCCTACTCCGTGTTAGAGTATTTTCAAAATACAGGCCCAAAACATGCTGAAAATCGATATTTTAGATGCCCAAAGTCAATATGTGCATGTATCTTCTGTACCCGTTTATATCTCAAATTCAGGCTCAAAACAACCGAAAATTCAATATTTTGGGGTCCCATAAGCAATCTGTACATGCCTACTCAGTGCTAGAATATTTTTAAAATATAGGCTAAAAACATGCTAAAAATCGATCTTTTAGGTGCCAAAAAGTCGATATCTCGAATTCAGTCCCAAAACACCCGAAAATTCAATATTTAGGGGTCCCAGAAGCGATATGTACATGCCTACTCCGAGTTAGAGTATTTTCAAAATACATGCTCAAAACATACTGAAAATCGATCTTTTAGGTGCACAAAAGTCGATATGTGCATGCATCTTCAGTACCCGTTTATATCTCAAATTCAGGCTCAAAACACCCGAAAATTCAATATTTTGGGGTCCCAGAAGCAATCTGTACATGCCTACTCAGTGTTAGAGTATTTTCAAAATACAGGCCCAAAACATGCTGAAAATCGATATTTTAGATGCCAAAAAATCGATATCTCAAATTCAGTCCCAAAACACCCGAAAATTCGATATTTAGAGGTCCCAGAAGGTATCTGTACATGCCTACTCCGTGTTAGAGTATTTTCAAAATACAGGCCAAAAACATACTGAAAATCGATCTTTTAGGTGCCCAAAAGTCGATATGTGCATGCATCTTCTGTACCCGTTTATATCTCAAATTCTGGCCCTAAACACCCGAAAATTCGATATTTTGGGGTCCCAGAAGCGATCTGTACATGCCTACTCCGTGTTAGAGTATTTTCAAAATTCAGGCCCAAAACATGATGAAAATCGATATTTTTGGTGCCCAAAGTCAATATGTGCATGTATCTTCTGTACCCGTTTATATCTCAAATTCAGGCTCAAAACACCCGAAAATTCAATATATTGGGGTCCCATAAGCAATCTGTACAGTGCTAGAATATTTTCAAAATATAGGCTAAAAACATGCTAAAAATCGATCTTTTAGGTGCCAAAAAGTCGATATCTCAAATTCAGTCCCAAAACACCCGAAAATTCGATATTTAGGAGTCCCAGAAGCGATCTGTACATGCCTACTCCGTGTTAGAGTATTTTCAAAATACATGCTCAAAACATACTGAAAATCGATTTTTTAGGTGCACAAAAGTCGATATGTGCATGCATCTTCAGTACCCGTTTATATCTCAAATTCAGGCTCAAAACACCCGAAAATTCGATATTTTGGGGTCCCAGAAGCAATCTGTACATGCCTACTCAGTGTTAGAGTATTTTCAAAATACAGGCCCAAAACATGCTGAAAATCGATATTTTAGATGCCCGAAGTCAATATGTGCATGTATCTTCTGTACCCGTTTATATCTCAAATTCAGGCTCAAAACACCCGAAAATTCAATATTTTGGGGTCCCAGAAGCAATCTGTACATGCCTACACAGTGCTAGAATATTTTCAAAATATAGGCTAAAAACATGCTAAAAATCGACATTTTAGGTGCCAAAAAATCGATATCTCAAATTCAGTCCCAAAACACCCGAAAATTCGATATTTAGAGGTCCCAGAAGGTATCTGTACATGCCTACTCCGTGTTAGAGTATTTTCAAAATACAGGCCAAAAACATACTGAAAATCGATCTTTTAGGTGCACAAAAGTCGATATGTGCATGCATCTTCAGTACCCGTTTATATCTCAAATTCAGGCTCAAAACACCCGAAAATTCAATATTTTGGGGTCCCAGAAGCAATCTGTACATGCTTACTCAGTGTTAGAGTATTTTCAAAATACAGGCCCAAAACATACTGAAAATCGATCTTTTAGGTGCCCAAAATTCGATATGTGCATGCATCTTATGTACCCGTTTTTATCTCAAATTCTGGCCCTAAACACCCGAAAATTCGATATTTTGGGGTCCCAGAAGCGATCTGTACATGCCTAATCCGTGTTAGAGTATTTTCAAAAATTCAGGCCCAAAACATGCTGAAAATCGATATTTTTGGTGCCCAAAGTCAATATGTGCATGTATCTTCTGTACCCGTTTATATCTCAAATTCAGGCTCAAAACACCCGAAAATTCAATATTTTGAGGTCCCAGAAGCAATCTGTACATGCCTACTCAGTGCTAGAATATTTTCAAAATATAGGCTAAAAACATGCTAAAAATCGAACTTTTAGGTGCATAAAAGTCGATATCTCAAATTCAGTCCCAAAACACCCGAAAGTTCAATATTTTGGGGTCCCAGAAGCAATCTGTACATGCCTACTCAGTGTTAGAGTATTTTCAAAATACAGGCCCATAACATGCTGAAAATCGATATTTTAGATGCCCAAAGTCAATATGTGCATGTATCTTCTGTACCCGTTTATATCTCAAATTCAGGCTCAAAACACCCGAAAATTCAATATTTTGGGGTCCCAGAAGCAATCTGTACATGCCTACATAGTGCTAGAATATTTTCAAAATATAGGCTAAAAACATGCTAAAAATCGACATTTTACGTGCCAAAAAATCGATATCTCAAATTCAGTCCCAAAACACCCGAAAATTCGATATTTAGAGGTCCCAGAAGGTATCTGTACATGCCTACTCCGTGTTAGAGTATTTTCAAAATACAGGCCAAAAACATACTGAAAATCGATCTTTTAGGTGCCCAAAAGTCCATATGTGCATGCATCTTCTGTACCCGTTTATATCTCAAATTCTGGCCCTAAACACCCGAAAATTCGATATTTTGGGGTCCCAGAAGCGATCTGTACATGCCTACTCCGTGTTAGAGTATTTTCAAAATACAGGCCCAAAACATGCTGAAAATCGATATTTTAGATGCCCAAAGTCAATATGTGCATGTATCTTCTGTACCCGTTTATATCTTAAATTCAGGCTCAAAACACCCGAAAATTCAATATTTTGGGGTCCCAGAAGCAATCTGTACATGCCTACACAGTGCTAGAATATTTTCAAAATATAGACTAAAAACATGCTAAAAATCGACATTTTTGGTGCCAAAAAATCGATATATCAAATTCAGTCCCAAAACACCCGAAAATTCGATATTTAGAGGTCCCAGAGGGTATCTGTACATGCCTACTCCGTGTTAGAGTATTTTCAAAATACAGGCCAAAAACATACTGAAAATCGATCTTTTAGGTGCCCAAAAGTCGATATGTGCATGCATCTTCTGTACCCGTTTATATCTCAATTTCAGGCCCTAAACACCCGAAAATTCGATATTTTGGGGTCCCAGAAGCGATCTGTACACGCCTACTCCGTGTTAGAGTATTTTCAAAATTCAGGCCCAAAACATGCTGAAAATCGATATTTTTGGTGCCCAAAGTCAATATGTGCATGTATCTTCTGTACCCGTTTATATCTCAAATTCAGGCTCAAAACAACCGAAAATTCAATATTTTGGGGTCCCATAAGCAATCTGTACATGCCTACTCAGTGCTAGAATATTTTCAAAATATAGGCTAAAAACATGCTAAAAATCGATCTTTTAGGTGCCAAAAAGTCGATATCTCAAATTCAGTCCCAAAACACCCGAAAATTCGATATTTAGGGGTCCCAGAAGCGATATGTACATGCCTACTCCGAGTTAGAGTATTTTCAAAATACATGCTCAAAACATACTGAAAATCGATCTTTTAGGTGCACAAAAGTCGATATGTGCATGCATCTTCAGTAACCGTTTATATCTCAAATTCAGGCTCAAAACACCCGAAAATTCAATATTTTGGGGTCCCAGAAGCAATCTGTACATGCCTACTCAGTGTTAGAGTATTTTCAAAATACAGGCCCAAAACATGCTGAAAATCGATATTTTAGATGCCAAAAAATCGATATCTCAAATTCAGTCCCAAAACACCCGAAAATTCGATATTTAGAGGTCCCAGAAGGTATCTGTACATGCCTACTCCGTGTTAGAGTATTTTCAAAATACAGGCCAAAAACATACTGAAAATCGATCTTTTAGGTGCCCAAAAGTCGATATGTGCATGCATCTTCTGTACCCGTTTATATCTCAAATTCTGGCCCTAAACACCCGAAAATTCGATATTTTGGGGTCCCAGAAGCGATCTGTACATGCCTACTCCGTGTTAGAGTATTTTCAAAATTCAGGCCCAAAACATGCTGAAAATCGATATTTTTGGTGCCCAAAGTCAATATGTGCATGTATCTTCTGTACCCGTTTATATCTCAAATTCAGGCTCAAAACACCCGAAAATTCAATATATTGGGGTCCCAGAAGCAATCTGTACAGTGCTAGAATATTTTCAAAATATAGGCTAAAAACATGCTAAAAATCGATCTTTTAGGTGCCAAAAAGTCGATATCTCAAATTCAGTCCCAAAACACCCGAAAATTCGATATTTAGGAGTCCCAGAAGCGATCTGTACATGCCTACTCCGTGTTAGAGTATTTTCAAAATACATGCTCAAAACATACTGAAAATCGATCTTTTAGGTGCACAAAAGTCGATATGTGCATGCATCTTCAGTACCCGTTTATATCTCAAATTCAGGCTCAAAACACCCGAAAATTCGATATTTTGGGGTCCCAGAAGCAATCTGTACATGCCTACTCAGTGTTAGAGTATTTTCAAAATACAGGCCCAAAACATGCTGAAAATCGATATTTTAGATGCCCGAAGTCAATATGTGCATGTATCTTCTGTACCCGTTTATATCTCAAATTCAGGCTCAAAACACCCGAAAATTCAATATTTTGGGGTCCCAGAAGCAATCTGTACATGCCTACACAGTGCTAGAATATTTTCAAAATATAGGCTAAAAACATGCTAAAAATCGACATTTTAGGTGCCAAAAAATCGATATCTCAAATTCAGTCCCAAAACACCCGAAAATTCGATATTTAGAGGTCCCAGAAGGTATCTGTACATGCCTACTCCGTGTTAGAGTATTTTCAAAATACAGGCCAAAAACATACTGAAAATCGATCTTTTAGGTGCCCGAAAGTCGATATGTGCATGAATCTTCTGTACCCGTTTATATCTCAAATTCTGGCCCTAAACACCCGAAAATTCGATATTTTGGGGTCCCAGAAGCGATCTGTACATGCCTACTCCGTGTTAGAGTATTTTCAAAATTCAGGCCCAAAACATGCGGAAAATCGATATTTTTGGAGCCATAAGTCAATATGTGCATGTATTTTCTGTACCCGTTTATATCTCAAATTCAGGCTCAAAACACCCGAAAATTCAATATTTTGGGGTCCCAGAAGCAATCTGTACATGCCTACTCAGTGCTAGAATATTTTCAAAATATAGGCTAAAAACATGCTAAATATCGATCCTTTAGGTGCCAAAAAGTCGATATCTCAAATTCAGTCCCAAAACACCCGAAAATTCGATATTTAGGGGTCCCAGAAGCGATCTGGACATGCCTACTCCGTGTTAGAGTATTTTCAAAATACATGCTCAAAACCTACTGAAAATCGATCTTTTAGGTGCACAAAAGTCGATATGTGCATGCATCTTCAGTACCCGTTTATATCTCAAATTCAGGCTCAAAACACCCGAAAATTCAATATTTTGGGGTCCCAGAAGCAATCTGTACATGCCTACTCCGTGTTAGAGTATTTTCAAAATACAGGTCCAAAACATGCTGAAAATCGATATTTTAGATGCCCAAAGTCAATATGTGCATGTATCTTCTGTACCCGTTTATATCTTAAATTCAGGCTCAAAACACCCGAAAATTCAATATTTTGGGGTCCTAGAAGCAATCTGTACATGCCTACACAGTGCTAGAATATTTTCAAAATATAGGCTAAAAACATGCTAAAAATCGACATTTTACGTGCCAAAAAATCGATATCTCAAATTCAGTCCCAAAACACCCGAAAATTCGATATTTAGAGGTCCCAGAAGGTATCTGTACATGCCTACTCCGTGTTAGAGTATTTTCAAAATTCAGGCCCAAAACATGCTGAAAATCGATATTTTTGGTGCCCAAAGTCAATATGTGCATGTATCTTCTGTACCCGTTTATATCTCAAATTCAGGCTCAAAACACCCGAAAATTCAATATTTTGGGGTCCCAGAAGCAATCTGTACATGCCTACTCAGTGCTAGAATATTTTCAAAATATAGGCTAAAAACATGCTAAAAATCGATCTTTTAGGTGCCAAAAAGTCGATATCTCAAATTCAGTCCCAAAATACCCGAAAATTCGATATTTAGGGGTCCCAGAAGCGATCTGTACATGCCTACTCCGTGTTAGAGTATTTTCAAAATACATGCTCAAAACATACTGAAAATCGATCTTTTAGGTGCACAAAAGTCGATATGTGCATGCATCTTCAGTACCCGTTTATATCTCAAATTCAGGCTCAAAACACCCGAAAATTCAATATTTTGGGGTCCCAGAAGCAATCTGTACATGCTTACTCAGTGTTAGAGTATTTTCAAAATACAGGCCCAAAACATACTGAAAATCGATCTTTTAGGTGCCCAAAATTCGATATGTGCATGCATCTTATGTACCCGTTTTTATCTCAAATTCTGGCCCTAAACACCCGAAAATTCGATATTTTGGGGTCCCAGAAGCGATCTGTACATGCCTAATCCGTGTTAGAGTATTTTCAAAAATTCAGGCCCAAAACATGCTGAAAATCGATATTTTTGGTGCCCAAAGTCAATATGTGCATGTATCTTCTGTACCCGTTTATATCTCAAATTCAGGCTCAAAACACCCGAAAATTCAATATTTTGAGGTCCCAGAAGCAATCTGTACATGCCTACTCAGTGCTAGAATATTTTCAAAATATAGGCTAAAAACATGATAAAAATCGAACTTTTAGGTGCATAAAAGTCGATATCTCAAATTCAGTCCCAAAACACCCGAAAATTCAATATTTTGGGGTCCCAGAAGCAATCTGTACATGCCTACTCAGTGTTAGAGTATTTTCAAAATACAGGCCCATAACATGCTGAAAATCGATATTTTAGATGCCCAAAGTCAATATGTGCATGCATCTTCTGTACCCGTTTATATCTCAAATTCAGGCTTAGAGTATTCAATATTTTGGGGTCCCAGAAGCAATCTGTACATGCCTACATAGTGCTAGAATATTTTCAAAATATAGGCTAAAAACATGCTAAAAATCGACATTTTAGGTGCCAAAAAATCGATATCTCAAATTCAGTCCCAAAACACCCGAAAATTCGATATTTAGAGGTCCCAGAAGGTATCTGTACATGCCTACTCCGTGTTAGAGTATTTTCAAAATACAGGCCAAAAACATACTGAAAATCGATCTTTTAGGTGCCCAAAAGTCCATATGTGCATGCATCTTCTGTACCCGTTTATATCTCAAATTCTGGCCCTAAACACCCGAAAATTCGATATTTTGGGGTCCCAGAAGCGATCTGTACATGCCTACTCCGTGTTAGAGTATTTTCAAAATACAGGCCCAAAACATGCTGAAAATCGATATTTTAGATGCCCAAAGTCAATATGTGCATGTATCTTCTGTACCCGTTTATATCTTAAATTCAGGCTCAAAACACCCGAAAATTCAATATTTTGGGGTCCCAGAAGCAATCTGTACATGCCTACACAGTGCTAGAATATTTTCAAAATATAGACTAAAAACATGCTAAAAATCGACATTTTTGGTGCCAAAAAATCGATATATCAAATTCAGTCCCAAAACACCCGAAAATTCGATATTTAGAGGTCCCAGAGGGTATCTGTACATGCCTACTCCGTGTTAGAGTATTTTCAAAATACAGGCCAAAAACATACTGAAAATCGATCTTTTAGGTGCCCAAAAGTCGATATGTGAATGCATCTTCTGTACCCGTTTATATCTCAATTTCTGGCCCTAAACACCCGAAAATTCGATATTTTGGGGTCCCAGAAGCGATCTGTACACGCCTACTCCGTGTTAGAGTATTTTCAAAATTCAGGCCCAAAACATGCTGAAAATCGATATTTTTGGTGCCCAAAGTCAATATGTGCATGTATCTTCTGTACCCGTTTATATCTTAAATTCAGGCTCAAAACACCCGAAAATTCAATATTTTGGGGTCCTAGAAGCAATCTGTACATGCCTACACAGTGCTAGAATATTTTCAAAATATAGGCTAAAAACATGCTAAAAATCGACATTTTAGGTGCCAAAAAATCGATATCTCAAATTCAGTCCCAAAACAACCGAAAATTCGATATTTAGAGGTCCCAGAAGGTATCTGTACATGCCTACTCCGTGTTAGAGTATTTTCAAAATTCAGGCCCAAAACATGCTGAAAATCGATATTTTTGGTGCCCAAAGTCAATATGTGCATGTATCTTCTGTACCCGTTTATATCTCAAATTCAGGCTCAAAACACCCGAAAATTCAATATTTTGGGGTCCCAGAAGCAATCTGTACATGCCTACTCAGTGCTAGAATATTTTCAAAATATAGGCTAAAAACATGCTAAAAATCGATCTTTTAGGTGCCAAAAAGTCGATATCTCAAATTCAGTCCCAAAATACCCGAAAATTCGATATTTAGGGGTCCCAGAAGCGATATGTACATGCCTACTCCGTGTTAGAGTATTTTCAAAATACATGCTCAAAACATACTGAAAATCGATCTTTTAGGTGCACAAAAGTCGATATGTGCATGCATCTTCAGTACCCGTTTATATCTCAAATTCAGGCTCAAAACACCCGAAAATTCAATATTTTGGGGTCCCAGAAGCAATCTGTACAGTGCAAGAATATTTTCAAAATATAGGCTAAAAACATGCTAAAAATCGATCTTTTAGGTGCCAAAAAGTCGATATCTCAAATTCAGTCCCAAAACACCCGAAAATTCGATATTTAGGAGTCCCAGAAGCGATCTGTACATGCCTACTCCGTGTTAGAGTATTTTCAAAATACATGCTCAAAACATACTGAAAATCGATCTTTTAGGTGCACAAAAGTCGATATGTGCATGCATCTTCAGTACCCGTTTATATCTCAAATTCAGGCTCAAAACACCCGAAAATTCGATATTTTGGGGTCCCAGAAGCAATCTGTACATGCCTACTCAGTGTTAGAGTATTTTCAAAATACAGGCCCAAAACATGCTGAAAATCGATATTTTAGATGCCCGAAGTCAATATGTGCATGTATCTTCTGTACCCGTTTATATCTCAAATTCAGGCTCAAAACACCCGAAAATTCAATATTTTGGGGTCCCAGAAGCAATCTGTACATGCCTACACAGTGCTAGAATATTTTCAAAATATAGGCTAAAAACATGCTAAAAATCGACATTTTAGGTGCCAAAAAATCGATATCTCAAATTCAGTCCCAAAACACCCGAAAATTCGATATTTAGAGGTCCCAGAAGGTATCTGTACATGCCTACTCCGTGTTAGAGTATTTTCAAAATACAGGCCAAAAACATACTGAAAATCGATCTTTTAGGTGCCCGAAAGTCGATATGTGCATGAATCTTCTGTACCCGTTTATATCTCAAATTCTGGCCCTAAACACCCGAAAATTCGATATTTTGGGGTCCCAGAAGCGATCTGTACATGCCTACTCCGTGTTAGAGTATTTTCAAAATTCAGGCCCAAAACATGCGGAAAATCGATATTTTTGGAGCCATAAGTCAATATGTGCATGTATTTTCTGTACCCGTTTATATCTCAAATTCAGGCTCAAAACACCCGAAAATTCAATATTTTGGGGTCCCAGAAGCAATCTGTACATGCCTACTCAGTGCTAGAATATTTTCAAAATATAGGCTAAAAACATGCTAAAAATCGATCCTTTAGGTGCCAAAAAGTCGATATCTCAAATTCAGTCCCAAAACACCCGAAAATTCGATATTTAGGGGTCCCAGAAGCGATCTGGACATGCCTACTCCGTGTTAGAGTATTTTCAAAATACATGCTCAAAACCTACTGAAAATCGATCTTTTAGGTGCACAAAAGTCGATATGTGCATGCATCTTCAGTACCCGTTTATATCTCAAATTCAGGCTCAAAACACCCGAAAATTCAATATTTTGGGGTCCCAGAAGCAATCTGTACATGCCTACTCCGTGTTAGAGTATTTTCAAAATACAGGTCCAAAACATGCTGAAAATCGATATTTTAGATGCCCAAAGTCAATATGTGCATGTATCTTCTGTACCCGTTTATATCTTAAATTCAGGCTCAAAACACCCGAAAATTCAATATTTTGGGGTCCTAGAAGCAATCTGTACATGCCTACACAGTGCTAGAATATTTTCAAAATATAGGCTAAAAACATGCTAAAAATCGACATTTTAGGTGCCAAAAAATCGATATCTCAAATTCAGTCCCAAAACACCCGAAAATTCGATATTTAGAGGTCCCAGAAGGTATCTGTACATGCCTACTCCGTGTTAGAGTATTTTCAAAATTCAGGCCCAAAACATGCTGAAAATCGATATTTTTGGTGCCCAAAGTCAATATGTGCATGTATCTTCTGTACCCGTTTATATCTCAAATTCAGGCTCAAAACACCCGAAAATTCAATATTTTGGGGTCCCAGAAGCAATCTGTACATGCCTACTCAGTGCTAGAATATTTTCAAAATATAGGCTAAAAACATGATAAAAATCGATCTTTTAGGTGCCAAAAAGTCGATATCTCAAATTCAGTCCCAAAATACCCGAAAATTCGATATTTAGGGGTCCCAGAAGCGATATGTACATGCCTACTCCGTGTTAGAGTATTTTCAAAATACATGCTCAAAACATACTGAAAATCGATCTTTTAGGTGCACAAAAGTCGATATGTGCATGCATCTTCAGTACCCGTTTATATCTCAAATTCAGGCTCAAAACACCCGAAAATTCAATATTTTGGGGTCCCAGAAGCAATCTGTACATGCCTACACAGTGCTAGAATATTTTCAAAATATAGGCTAAAAACATGCTAAAAATCGATATTTTAGGTGCCAAAAAATCGATATCTCAAATTCAGTCCCAAAACACCCGAAAATTCGATATTTAGAGGTCCCAGAAGGTATCTGTACATGCCTACTCCGTGTTAGAGTATTTTCAAAATCCAGGCCAAAAACATACTGAAAATCGATCTTTTAGGTGCCCAAAAGTCGATATGTGCATGCATCTTCTGTACCCGTTTATATCTCAAATTCTGGCCCTAAACACCCGAAAAATCGATATTTTGGGGTCCCAGAAGCGATCTGTACATCCCTACTCCGTGTTAGAGTATTTTCAAAATTCAGGCCCAAAACATGCTGAAAATCGATATTTTTGGTGCCCAAAGTCAATATGTGCATGTATCTTCTGTACCCGTTTATATCTCAAATTCAGGCTCAAAACACCCGAAAATTCAATATTTTGGGGTCCCAGAAGCAATCTGTACATGCCTACACAGTGCTAGAATATTTTCAAAATATAGGCTAAAAACATGCTAAAAATCGACATTTTAGGTGCCAAAAAATCGATATCTCAAATTCAGTCCCAAAACACCCGAAAATTCGATATTTAGAGGTCCCAGAAGGTATCTGTACATGCCTACTCCGTGTTAGAGTATTTTCAAAATACAGGCCAAAAACATACTGAAAATCGATCTTTTAGGTGCCCAAAAGTCGATATGTGCGTGCATCTTCTGTACCCGTTTATATCTCAAATTCTGGCCCTAAACACCCGAAAAATCGATATTTTGGGGTCCCAGAAGCGATCTGTACATCCCTACTCCGTGTTAGAGTATTTTCAAAATTCAGGCCCAAAACATCCTGAAAAACGATATTTTAGATGCCCAAAGTCAATATGTGCATGTATCTTCTTTACCCGTTTATATCTTAAATTCAGGCTCAAAACACCCGAAAATTCAATATTTTGGGGTCCCAGAAGCAATCTGTACATGCCTACACAGTGCTAGAATATTTTCAAAATATAGGCTAAAAACATGCTAAAAATCGACATTTTTGGTGCCAAAAAATCGATATCTCAAATTCAGTCCCAAAACACCCGAAAATTCGATATTTAGAGGTCCCAGAAGGTATCTGTACATGCCTACTCCGTGTTAGAGTATTTTCAAAATACAGGCCAAAAACATACTGAAAATCGATCTTTTAGGTGCCCAAAAGTCGATATGTGCATGCATCTTCTGTACCCGTTTATATCTCAAATTCTGGCCCTAAACACCCGAAAATTCGATATTTTGGGGTCCCAGAAGCGATCTGTACACGCCTACTCCGTGTTAGAGTATTTTCAAAATTCAGGCCCAAAACATGCTGAAAATCGATATTTTTGGTGCCCAAAGTCAATATGTGCATGTATCTTCTGTACCCGTTTATATCTCAAATTTAGGCTCAAAACACCCGAAAATTCAATATTTTGGGGTCCCAGAAGCAATCTGTACATGCCTACACAGTGCTAGAATATTTTCAAAATATAGGTTAAAAACATGCTAAAAATCGACATTTTAGGTGCCAAAAAGTCGATATCTCAAATTCAGTCACAAAACGACCGAAAATTCGATATTTAGAGGTCCCAGAAGGTATCTGTACATGCCTACTCCGTGTTAGAGTATTTTCAAAATACAGGCCAAAAACATACTGAAAATCGATCTTTTAGGTGCCCAAAAGTCGATATGTGCATGCATCTTCTGTACCCGTTTATATCTCAAATTCTGGCCCTAATCACCCGAAAAATCGATATTTTGGGGTCCCAGAAGCGATCTGTACATCCCTACTCCGTGTTAGAGTATTTTCAAAATTCAGGCCCAAAACATGCTGAAAATCGATATTTTTGGTGCCCAAAGTCAATATGTGCATGTATCTTCTGTACCCGTTTATATCTCAAATTCAGGCTCAAAACACCCGAAAATTCAATATTTTGGGGTCCCAGAAGCAATCTGTACATGCCTACTCAGTGCTAGAATATTTTCAAAATATAGGCTAAAAACATGCTAAAAATCGATCTTTTAGGTGCCAAAAAGTCGATATCTCAAATTCAGTCCCAAAACACCCGAAAATTCGATATTTAGGGGTCCCAGAAGCGATCTGGACATGCCTACTCCGTGTTAGAGTATTTTCAAAATACATGCTCAAAACATACTGAAAATCGATCTTTTAGGTGCTCAAAAGTCGATATGTGCATGCATCTTCAGTACCCGTTTATATCTCAAATTCAGGCTCAAAACACCCGAAAATTCAATATTTTGGGGTCTCAGAAGCAATCTGTACATGCCTACTCCGTGTTAGAGTATTTTCAAAATACAGGCCCAAAACATCCTGAAAATCGATATTTTAGATGCCCAAAGTCAATATGTGCATGTATCTTCTGTACCCGTTAATATCTTAAATTCAGGCTCAAAACACCCGAAAATTCAATATTTTGGGGTCCCAGAAGCAATCTGTACATGCCTACACAGTGCTAGAATATTTTCAAAATATAGGCTAAAAACATGCTAAAAATCGACATTTTTGGTGCCAAAAAATCGATATCTCAAATTCAGTCCCAAAACACCCGAAAATTCGATATTTAGAGGTCCCAGAAGGTATCTGTACATGCCTACTCCGTGTTAGAGTATTTTCAAAATAGAGGCCAAAAACATACTGAAAATCGATCTTTTAGGTGCCCAAAAGTCGATATGTGCATGCATCTTCTGTACCCGTTTATATCTCAAATTCTGGCCCTAAACACCCGAAAATTCGATATTTTGGGGTCCCAGAAGCGATCTGTACACGCCTACTCCGTGTTAGAGTATTTTCAAAATTCAGGCCCAAAACATGCTGAAAATCGATATTTTTGGTGCCCAAAGTCAATATGTGCATGTATCTTCTGTACCCGTTTATATCTCAAATTCAGGCTCAAAACACCCGAAAATTCAATATTTTGGGGTCCCAGAAGCAATCTGTACATGCCTACTCAGTGCTAGAATATTTTCAAAATATAGGCTAAAAACATGCTAAAAATCGATCTTTTAGGTGCCAAAAAGTCGATATCTCAAATTCAGTCCCAAAACACCCGAAAATTCGATATTTAGGGGTCCCAGAAGCGATATATACATGCCTACTCCGTGTTAGAGTATTTTCAAAATACATGCTCAAAACATACTGAAAATCGATCTTTTAGGTGCACAAAAGTCGATATGTGCATGCATCTTCAGTACCCGTTTATATCTCAAATTCAGGCTCAAAACACCCGAAAATTCAATATTTTGGGGTCCCAGAAGCAATCTGTACATGCCTACTCAGTGTTAGAGTATTTTCAAAATACAGGCTCAAAACATGCTGAAAATCGATATTTTAGATGCCCAAAGTCAATATGTGCATGTATCTTCTGTACCCGTTTATATCTCAAATTCAGGCTCAAAACACCTGAAAATTCAATATTTTGGGGTCCCAGAAGCAATCTGTACATGCCTACTCAGTGCTAGAATATTTTCAAAATATAGGCTAAAAACATGCTAAAAATCGACATTTTAGGTGCCAAAAAATCGATATCTCAAATTCAGTCCCAAAACACCCGAAAATTCGATATTTAGAGGTCCCATAAGGTATCTGTACATGCCTACTCCGTGTTAGAGTATTTTCAAAATACAGGCCAAAAACATACTGAAAATCGATCTTTTAGGTGCCCAAAAGTCGATATGTGCGTGCATCTTCTGTACCCGTTTATATCTCAAATTCTGGCCCTAAACACCCGAAAAATCGATATTTTGGGGTCCCAGAAGCGATATGTACATCCCTACTCCGTGTTAGAGTATTTTCAAAGTACATGCTCAAAACATACTGAAAATCGATCTTTTAGGTGCACAAAAGTCGATATGTGCATGCATCTTCAGTACCCGTTTATATCTCAAATTCAGGCTCAAAACACCCGAAAATTCAATATTTTGGGGTCCCAGAAGCAATCTGTACATGCCTACACAGTGTTAGAGTATTTTCAAAATACAGGCCCAAAACATGCTGAAAATCGATATTTTAGATGCCAAAAGTCAATATGTGCATGTATCTTCTGTACCCGTTTATATCTCAAATTCAGGCTCAAAACACCCGAAAATTCAATATTTTGGGGTCCCAGAAGCAATCTGTACATGCCTACACAGTGCTAGAATATTTTCAAAATATAGGGTAAAAACATGCTAAAAATCGACATTTTAGGTGCCAAAAAATCGATATCTCAAATTCAGTCCCAAAACACCCGAAAATTCGATATTTAGAGGTCCCAGAAGGTATCTGTACATGCCTACTCCGTGTTAGAGTATTTTCAAAATACAGGCCAAAAACATACTGAAAATCGATCTTTTAGGTGCCCAAAAGTCGATATGTGCGTGCATCTTCTGTACCCGTTTATATCTCAAATTCTTGCCCTAAACACCCGAAAATTCGATATTTTGGGGTCCCAGAAGCGATCTGTACATCCCTACTCCGTGTTAGAGTATTTTCAAAATTCAGGCCCAAAACATGCTGAAAATCGATATTTTTGGTGCCCAAAGTCAATATGTGCATGTATCTTCTGTACCCTTTTATATCTCAAATTCAGGCTCAAAACACCCGAAAATTCAATATTTTGGGGTCCCAGAAGCAATCTGTACATGCCTACTCAGTGCTAGAATATTTTCAAAATATAGGCTAAAAACATGCTAAAAATCGATCTTTTAGGTGCCAAAAAGTCGATATCTCAAATTCAGTCCCAAAATACCCGAAAATTCGATATTTAGGGGTCCCAGAAGCGATATGTACATGCCTACTCCGTGTTAGAGTATTTTCAAAATACATGCTCAAAACATACTGAAAATCGATCTTTTAGGTGCACAAAAGTCGATATGTGCATGCATCTTCAGTACCCGTTTATATCTCAAATTCAGGCTCAAAACACCCGAAAATTCAATATTTTGGTATCCCAGAAGCAATCTGTACATGCCTACACAGTGCTAGAATATTTTCAAAATATAGGCTAAAAACATGCTAAAAATCGATATTTTAGGTGCCAAAAAATCGATATCTCAAATTCAGTCCCAAAACACCTGAAAATTCGATATTTAGAGGTCCCAGAAGGTATCTGTACATGCCTACTCCTTGTTAGAGTATTTTCAAAATCCAGGCCAAAAACATACTGAAAATCGATCTTTTAGGTGCCCAAAAGTCGATATGTGCATGCATCTTCTGTACCCGTTTATATCTCAAATTCTGGCCCTAAACACCCGAAAAATCGATATTTTGGGGTCCCAGAAGCGATCTGTACATCCCTACTCCGTGTTAGAGTATTTTCAAAATTCAGGCCCAAAACATGCTGAAAATCGATATTTTTGGTGCCCAAAGTCAATATGTGCATGTATCTTCTGTACCCGTTTATATCTCAAATTCAGGCTCAAAACACCCGAAAATTCAATATTTTGGGGTCCCAGAAGCAATCTGTACATGCCTACACAGTGCTAGAATATTTTCAAAATATAGGGTAAAAACATGCTAAAAATCGACATTTTAGGTGCCAAAAAATCGATATCTCAAATTCAGTCCCAAAACACCCGAAAATTCGATATTTAGAGGTCCCAGAAGGTATCTGTACATGCCTACTCCGTGTTAGAGTATTTTCAAAATACAGGCCAAAAACATACTGAAAATCGATCTTTTAGGTGCCCAAAAGTCGATATGTGCGTGCATCTTCTGTACCCGTTTATATCTCAAATTCTGGCCCTAAACACCCGAAAATTCGATATTTTGGGGTCCCAGAAGCGATCTGTACATCCCTACTCCGTGTTAGAGTATTTTCAAAATTCAGGCCCAAAACATGCTGAAAATCGATATTTTTGGTGCCCAAAGTCAATATGTGCATGTATCTTCTGTACCCTTTTATATCTCAAATTCAGGCTCAAAACACCCGAAAATTCAATATTTTGGGGTCCCAGAAGCAATCTGTACATGCCTACTCAGTGCTAGAATATTTTCAAAATATAGGCTAAAAACATGCTAAAAATCGATCTTTTAGGTGCCAAAAAGTCGATATCTCAAATTCAGTCCCAAAATACCCGAAAATTCGATATTTAGGGGTCCCAGAAGCGATATGTACATGCCTACTCCGTGTTAGAGTATTTTCAAAATACATGCTCAAAACATACTGAAAATCGATCTTTTAGGTGCACAAAAGTCGATATGTGCATGCATCTTCAGTACCCGTTTATATCTCAAATTCAGGCTCAAAACACCCGAAAATTCAATATTTTGGTATCCCAGAAGCAATCTGTACATGCCTACACAGTGCTAGAATATTTTCAAAATATAGGCTAAAAACATGCTAAAAATCGATATTTTAGGTGCCAAAAAATCGATATCTCAAATTCAGTCCCAAAACACCTGAAAATTCGATATTTAGAGGTCCCAGAAGGTATCTGTACATGCCTACTCCTTGTTAGAGTATTTTCAAAATCCAGGCCAAAAACATACTGAAAATCGATCTTTTAGGTGCCCAAAAGTCGATATGTGCATGCATCTTCTGTACACGTTTATATCTCAAATTCTGGCCCTAAACACCCGAAAAATCGATATTTTGGGGTCCCAGAAGCGATCTGTACATCCCTACTCCGTGTTAGAGTATTTTCAAAATTCAGGCCCAAAACATGCTGAAAATCGATATTTTTGGTGCCCAAAGTCAATATGTGCATGTATCTTCTGTACCCGTTTATATCTCAAATTCAGGCTCAAAACACCCGAAAATTCAATATTTTGGGGTCCCAGAAGCAATCTGTACATGCCTACACAGTGCTAGAATATTTTCAAAATATAGGCTAAAAACATGCTAAAAATCGACATTTTAGGTGCCAAAAAATCGATATCTCAAATTCAGTCCCAAAACACCCGAAAATTCGATATTTAGAGGTCCCAGAAGGTATCTGTACATGCCTACTCCGTGTTAGAGTATTTTCAAAATACAGGCCAAAAACATACTGAAAATCGATCTTTTAGGTGCCCAAAAGTCGATATGTGCGTGCATCTTCTGTACCCGTTTATATCTCAAATTCTGGCCCTAAACACCCGAAAAATCGATATTTTGGGGTCCCAGAAGCGATCTGTACATCCCTACTCCGTGTTAGAGTATTTTCAAAATTCAGGCCCAAAACATGCTGAAAATCGATATTTTTGGTGCCCAAAGTCAATATGTGCATGTATCTTCTGTACCCTTTTATATCTCAAATTCAGGCTCAAAACACCCGAAAATTCAATATTTTGGGGTCCCAGAAGCAATCTGTACATGCCTACTCAGTGCTAGAATATTTTCAAAATATAGGCTAAAAACATGCTAAAAATCGATCTTTTAGGTGCCAAAAAGTCGATATCTCAAATTCAGTCCCAAAACACCCGAAAATTCGATATTTAGGGGTCCCAGAAGCGATATGTACATGCCTACTCCGTGTTAGAGTATTTTCAAAATACATGCTCAAAACATACTGAAAATCGATCTTTTAGGTGCAGAAAAGTCGATATGTGCATGCATCTTCAGTACCCGTTTATATCTCAAATTCAGGCTCAAAACACCCGAAAATTCAATATTTTGGGGTCCCAGAAGCAATCTGTACATGCCTACTCCGTGTTAGAGTATTTTCAAAATACAGGCCCAAAACATCCTGAAAATCGATATTTTAGATGCCCAAAGTCAATATGTGCATGTATCTTCTTTACCCGTTTATATCTTAAATTCAGGCTCAAAACACCCGAAAATTCAATATTTTGGGGTCCCAGAAGCAATCTGTACATGCCTACACAGTGCTAGAATATTTTCAAAATATAGGCTAAAAACATGCTAAAAATCGACATTTTTGGTGCCAAAAAATCGATATCTCAAATTCAGTCCCAAAACACCCGAAAATTCGATATTTAGAGGTCCCAGAAGGTATCTGTACATGCCTACTCCGTGTTAGAGTATTTTCAAAATACAGGCCAAAAACATACTGAAAATCGATCTTTTAGGTGCCCAAAAGTCGATATGTGCATGCATCTTCTGTACCCGTTTATATCTCAAATTCTGGCCCTAAACACCCGAAAATTCGATATTTTGGGGTCCCAGAAGCGATCTGTACACGCCTACTCCGTGTTAGAGTATTTTCAAAATTCAGGCCCAAAACATGCTGAAAATCGATATTTTTGGTGCCCAAAGTCAATATGTGCATGTATCTTCTGTACCCGTTTATATCTCAAATTCAGGCTCAAAACACCCGAAAATTCGATATTTTGGGGTCCCAGAAGCAATCTGTACATGCCTACACAGTGCTAGAATATTTTCAAAATATAGGTTAAAAACATGCTAAAAATCGACATTTTAGGTGCCAAAAAGTCGATATCTCAAATTCAGTCCCAAAACACCCGAAAATTCGATATTTAGGGGTCCCAGAAGCGATATGTACATGCCTACTCCGTGTTAGAGTATTTTCAAAATACATGCTCAAAACATACTGAAAATCGATCTTTTAGGTGCACAAAAGTCGATATGTGCATGCATCTTCAGTACCCGTTTATATCTCAAATTCAGGCTCAAAACACCCGAAAATTCAATATTTTGGGGTCCCAGAAGCAATCTGTACATGCCTACACAGTGCTAGAATATTTTCAAAATATAGGCTAAAAACATGCTAAAAATCGATATTTTAGGTGCCAAAAAATCGATATCTCAAATTCAGTCCCAAAACACCCGAAAATTCGATATTTAGAGGTCCCAGAAGGTATCTGTACATGCCTACTCCGTGTTAGAGTATTTTCAAAATACAGGCCAAAAACATACTGAAAATCGATCTTTTAGGTGCCCAAAAGTCGATATGTGCATGCATCTTCTGTACCCGTTTATATCTCAAATTCTGGCCCTAAACACCCGAAAAATCGATATTTTGGGGTCCCAGAAGCGATCTGTACATCCCTACTCCGTGTTAGAGTATTTTCAAAATTCAGGCCCAAAACATGCTGAAAATCGATATTTTTGGTGCCCAAAGTCAATATGTGCATGTATCTTCTGTACCCGTTTATATCTCAAATTCAGGCTCAAAACACCCGAAAATTCAATATTTTAGGGTCCCAGAAGCAATCTGTACATGCCTACACAGTGCAAGAATATTTTCAAAATATAGGCTAAAAACATGCTAAAAATCGACATTTTAGGTGCCAAAAAATCGATAACTCAAAATCAGTCCCAAAACACCCGAAAATTCGATATTTAGAGGTCCCAGAAGGTATCTGTACATGCCTACTCCGTGTTAGAGTATTTTCAAAATACAGGCCAAAAACATACTGAAAATCGATCTTTTAGGTGCCCAAAAGTCGATTTGTGCGTGCATCTTCTGTACCCGTTTATATCTCAAATTCTGGCCCTAAACACCCGAAAAATCGATATTTTGGGGTCCCAGAAGCGATCTGTACATCCCTACTCCGTGTTAGAGTATTTTCAAAATTCAGGCCCAAAACATGCTGAAAATCGATATTTTTGGTGCCCAAAGTCAATATGTGCATGTATCTTCTGTACCCTTTTATATCTCAAATTCAGGCTCAAAACACCCGAAAATTCAATATTTTGGGGTCCCAGAAGCAATCTGTACATGCCTACTCAGTGCTAGAATATTTTCAAAATATAGGCTAAAAACATGCTAAAAATCGATCTTTTAGGTGCCAAAAAGTCGATATCTCAAATTCAGTCCCAAAACACCCGAAAATTCGATATTTAGGGGTCCCAGAAGCGATATGTACATGCCTACTCCGTGTTAGAGTATTTTCAAAATACATGCTCAAAACATACTGAAAATCGATCTTTTAGGTGCACAAAAGTCGATATGTGCATGCATCTTCAGTACCCGTTTATATCTCAAATTCAGGCTCAAAACACCCGAAAATTCAATATTTTGGGGTCCCAGAAGCAATCTGTACATGCCTACTCCGTGTTAGAGTATTTTCAAAATACAGGCCCAAAACATCCTGAAAATCGATATTTTAGATGCCCAAAGTCAATATGTGCATGTATCTTCTTTACCCGTTTATATCTTAAATTCAGGCTCAAAACACCCGAAAATTCAATATTTTGGGGTCCCAGAAGCAATCTGTACATGCCTACACAGTGCTAGAATATTTTCAAAATATAGGCTAAAAACATGCTAAAAATCGACATTTTTGGTGCCAAAAAATTGATATCTCAAATTCAGTCCCAAAACACCCGAAAATTCGATATTTAGAGGTCCCAGAAGGTATCTGTACATGCCTACTCCGTGTTAGAGTATTTTCAAAATACAGGCCAAAAACATACTGAAAATCGATCTTTTAGGTGCCCAAAAGTCGATATGTGCATGCATCTTCTGTACCCGTTTATATCTCAAATTCTGGCCCTAAACACCCGAAAATTCGATATTTTGGGGTCCCAGAAGCGATCTGTACACGCCTACTCCGTGTTAGAGTATTTTCAAAATTCAGGCCCAAAACATGCTGAAAATCGATATTTTTGGTGCCCAAAGTCAATATGTCCATGTATCTTCTGTACCCGTTTATATCTCAAATTCAGGCTCAAAACACCCGAAAATTCAATATTTTGGGGTCCCAGAAGCAATCTGTACATGCCTACACAGTGCTAGAATATTTTCAAAATATAGGTTAAAAACATGCTAAAAATCGACATTTTAGGTGCCAAAAAGTCGATATCTCAAATTCAGTCCCAAAACACCCGAAAATTCGATATTTAGAGGTCCCAGAAGGTATCTGTACATGCCTACTCCGTGTTAGAGTATTTTCAAAATACAGGCCAAAAACATACTGAAAATCGATCTTTTAGGTGCCCAAAAGTCGATATGTGCATGCATCTTCTGTACCCGTTTATATCTCAAATTCTGGCCCTAAACACCCGAAAAATCGATATTTTGGGGTCCCAGAAGCGATCTGTACATCCCTACTCCGTGTTAGAGTATTTTCAAAATTCAGGCCCAAAACATGCTGAAAATCGATATTTTTGGTGCCCAAAGTCAATATGTGCATGTATCTTCTGTACCCGTTTATATCTCAAATTCAGGCTCAAAACACCCGAAAATTCAATATTTTGGGGTCCCAGAAGCAATCTGTACATGCCTACTCAGTGCTAGAATATTTTCAAAATATAGGCTAAAAACATGCTAAAAATCGATCTTTTAGGTGCCAAAAAGTCGATATCTCAAATTCAGTCCCAAAACACCCGAAAATTCGATATTTAGGGGTCCCAGAAGCGATCTGGACATGCCTACTCCGTGTTAGAGTATTTTCAAAATACATGCTCAAAACATACTGAAAATCGATCTTTTAGGTGCACAAAAGTCGATATGTGCATGCATCTTCAGTACCCGTTTATATCTCAAATTCAGGCTCAAAACACCCGAAAATTCAATATTTTGGGGTCCCAGAAGCAATCTGTACATGCCTACTCCGTGTTAGAGTATTTTCAAAATACAGGCCCAAAACATCCTGAAAATCGATATTTTAGATGCCCAAAGTCAATATGTGCATGTATCTTCTGTACCCGTTAATATCTTAAATTCAGGCTCAAAACACCCGAAAATTCAATATTTTGGGGTCCCAGAAGCAATCTGTACATGCCTACACAGTGCTAGAATATTTTCAAAATATAGGCTAAAAACATGCTAAAAATCGACATTTTTGGTGCCAAAAAATCGATATCTCAAATTCAGTCCCAAAACACCCGAAAATTCGATATTTAGAGGTCCCAGAAGGTATCTGTACATGCCTACTCCGTGTTAGAGTATTTTCAAAATAGAGGCCAAAAACATACTGAAAATCGATCTTTTAGGTGCCCAAAAGTCGATATGTGCATGCATCTTCTGTACCCGTTTATATCTCAAATTCTGGCCCTAAACACCCGAAAATTCGATATTTTGGGGTCCCAGAAGCGATCTGTACACGCCTACTCCGCGTTAGAGTATTTTCAAAATTCAGGCCCAAAACATGCTGAAAATCGATATTTTTGGTGCCCAAAGTCAATATGTGCATGTATCTTCTGTACCCGTTTATATCTCAAATTCAGGCTCAAAACACCCGAAAATTCAATATTTTGGGGTCCCAGAAGCAATCTGTACATGCCTACTCAGTGCTAGAATATTTTCAAAATATAGGCTAAAAACATGCTAAAAATCGATCTTTTAGGTGCCAAAAAGTCGATATCTCAAATTCAGTCCCAAAACACCCGAAAATTCGATATTTAGGGGTCCCAGAAGCGATATATACATGCCTACTCCGTGTTAGAGTATTTTCAAAATACATGCTCAAAACATACTGAAAATCGATCTTTTAGGTGCACAAAAGTCGATATGTGCATGCATCTTCAGTACCCGTTTATATCTCAAATTCAGGCTCAAAACACCCGAAAATTCAATATTTTGGGGTCCCAGAAGCAATCTGTACATGCCTACTCAGTGTTAGAGTATTTTCAAAATACAGGCTCAAAACATGCTGAAAATCGATATTTTAGATGCCCAAAGTCAATATGTGCATGTATCTTCTGTACCCGTTTATATCTCAAATTCAGGCTCAAAACACCTGAAAATTCAATATTTTGGGGTCCCAGAAGCAATCTGTACATGCCTACTCAGTGCTAGAATATTTTCAAAATATAGGCTAAAAACATGCTAAAAATCGACATTTTAGGTGCCAAAAAATCGATATCTCAAATTCAGTCCCAAAACACCCGAAAATTCGATATTTAGAGGTCCCAGAAGGTATCTGTACATGCCTACTCCGTGTTAGAGTATTTTCAAAATACAGTCCAAAAACATACTGAAAATCGATCTTTTAGGTGCCCAAAAGTCGATATGTGCGTGCATCTTCTGTACCCGTTTATATCTCAAATTCTGGCCCTAAACACCCGAAAAATCGATATTTTGGGGTCCCAGAAGCGATATGTACATCCCTACTCCGTGTTAGAGTATTTTCAAAGTACATGCTCAAAACATACTGAAAATCGATCTTTTAGGTGCACAAAAGTCGATATGTGCATGCATCTTCAGTACCCGTTTATATCTCAAATTCAGGCTCAAAACACCCGAAAATTCAATATTTTGGGGTCCCAGAAGCAATCTGTACATGCCTACACAGTGTTAGAGTATTTTCAAAATACAGGCCCAAAACATGCTGAAAATCGATATTTTAGATGCCAAAAGTCAATATGTGCATGTATCTTCTGTACCCGTTTATATCTCAAATTCAGGCTCAAAACACCCGAAAATTCAATATTTTGGGGTCCCAGAAGCAATCTGTACATGCCTACACAGTGCTAGAATATTTTCAAAATATAGGCTAAAAACATGCTAAAAATCGACATTTTAGGTGCCAAAAAATCGATATCTCAAATTCAGTCCCAAAACACCCGAAAATTCGATATTTAGGGGTCCCAGAAGCGATCTGTACATGCCTACTCCGTGTTAGAGTATTTTCAAAATACATGCTCAAAACATACTGAAAATCGATATTTTAGGTGCACAAAAGTCGATATGTGCATGCATCTTCAGTACCCGTTTATATCTCAAATTCAGGCTCAAAACACCCGAAAATTCGATATTTAGGGGTCCCAGAAGCAATCTGTACATGCATACTCAGTGTTAGAGTATTTTCAAAATACAGGCCCAAAACATGCTGAAAATCGATATTTTTGGTGCCCAAAGTCAATATGTGCATGTATCTTCTGTACCCGTTTATATCTCAAATTCAGGCTCAAAACACCCGAAAATTCAATATTTTGGGGTCCCAGAAGCAATCTGTACATGCCTACACAGTGCTAGAATATTTTCAAAATATAGGCTAAAAACATGCTAAAAATCGACATTTTAGGTGCCAAAAAGTCGATATCTCAAATTCAGTCCCAAAACACCCGAAAATTCGGTATTTTGGGGTCCCAGAAGCGATCTGTACATGCCTACTCCGTGTTAGAGTATTTTCAAAATTCAGACCCAAAACATGCGGAAAATCGATATTTTTGGTGCCCAAAGTCAATATGTGCATGTATCTTCTGTACCCGTTTATATCTCAAATTCAGGCTCAAAAAACCCGAAAATTCAATATTTTGGGGTCCCAGAAGCAATCTGTACATGCCTACTCAGTGCTAGAATATTTTCAAAATATAGGCTAAAAACATGCTAAAAATCGATCTTTTAGGTGCCAAAAAGTCGATATCTCAAATTCAGTCCCAAAACACCCTAAAATTCAATATTTAGGGGTCCCAGAAGCGATCTGTACATGCCTATTCCGTGTTAGAGTATTTTCAAAATACATGCTCAAAACATACTGAAAATCGATCTTTTAGGTGCACAAAAGTCGATATGTGCATGCATCTTCAGTACCCGTTTATATCTCAAATTCAGGCTCAAAACACCCGAAAATTCGATATTTTGGGGTCCCAGAAGCAATCTGTACATGCCTACTCAGTGTTAGAGTATTTTCAAAATACAGGCCCAAAACATGCTGAAAATCGATATTTTAGATGCCAAAAGTCAATATGTGCATGTATCTTCTGTACCCGTTTATATCTCAAATTCAGGCTCAAAACACCCGAAAATTCAATATTTTGGGGTCCCAGAAGCAATCTGTACATGCCTACACAGTGCTAGAATATTTTCAAAATATAGGCTAAAAACATGCTAAAAATCGACATTTTAGGTGCCAAAAAATCGATATCTCAAATTCAGTCCCAAAACACCCGAAAGTTCGATATTTAGAGGTCCCAGAAGGTATCTGTACATGCCTACTCCGTGTTAGAGTATTTTCAAAATACAGGCCAAACACATACTGAAAATCGATCTTTTAGGCGACCAAAAGTCGATATGTGCATGCATCTTCTGTACCCGTTTATATCTCAAATTCTGGCCCTAAACACCCGAAAATTCGATATTTTGGGGTCCCAGAAGCGATCTATACATGCCTACTCTGTGTTAGAGTATTTTCAAAATTCAGGCCAAAAACATACTGAAAATCGATATTTTTGGTGCCCAAAGTCAATATGTGCATGTATCTTCTGTACCCGTTTATATCTCAAATTCAGGCTCAAAACACCCGAAAATTCAATATTTTGGGGTCCCAGAAGCAATCTGTACATGCCTACTCAGTGCTAGAATATTTTCAAAATATAGGCTAAAAACATGCTAAAAATCGACCTTTTAGGTGCCAAAACGTCGATATCTCAAATTCAGTCCCTAAACACCAGAAAATTCGATATTTAGGGGTCCCAGAAGCGATCTGTACATGCCTACTCCGTGTTAGAGTATTTTCAAAAAACATGCTCAAAACATACTGAAAATCGATCTTTTAGGTGCACAAAAGTCAATATGTGCATGCATCTTCAGTACCCGTTTATATCTCAAATTCAGGCTCAAAACACCCGAAAATTCAATATTTAGGGGTCCCAGAAGCGATCTGTACATGCCTATTCCGTGTTAGAGTATTTTCAAAATACATGCTCAAAACATACTGAAAATCGATCTTTTAGGTGCACAAAAGTCGATATGTGCATGCATCTTCAGTACCCGTTTATATCTCAAATTCAGGCTCAAAACACCCGAAAATTCGATATTTTGGGGTCCCAGAAGCAATCTGTACATGCCTACTCAGTGTTAGAGTATTTTCAAAATACAGGCCCAAAACATGCTGAAAATCGATATTTTAGATGCCAAAAGTCAATATGTGCATGTATCTTCTGTACCCGTTTATATCTCAAATTCAGGCTCAAAACACCCGAAAATTCAATATTTTGGGGTCCCAGAAGCAATCTGTACATGCCTACACAGTGCTAGAATATTTTCAAAATATAGGCTAAAAACATGCTAAAAATCGACATTTTAGGTGCCAAAAAATCGATATCTCAAATTCAGTCCCAAAACACCCGAAAGTTCGATATTTAGAGGTCCCAGAAGGTATCTGTACATGCCTACTCCGTGTTAGAGTATTTTCAAAATACAGGCCAAACACATACTGAAAATCGGTCTTTTAGGCGACCAAAAGTCGATATGTGCATGCATCTTCTGTACCCGTTTATATCTCAAATTCTGGCCCTAAACACCCGAAAATTCGATATTTTGGGGTCCCAGAAGCGATCTATACATGCCTACTCTGTGTTAGAGTATTTTCAAAATTCAGGCCAAAAACATACTGAAAATCGATATTTTTGGTGCCCAAAGTCAATATGTGCATGTATCTTCTGTACCCGTTTATATCTCAAATTCAGGCTCAAAACACCCGAAAATTCAATATTTTGGGGTCCCAGAAGCAATCTGTACATGCCTACTCAGTGCTAGAATATTTTCAAAATATAGGCTAAAAACATGCTAAAAATCGACCTTTTAGGTGCCAAAACGTCGATATCTCAAATTCAGTCCCTAAACACCAGAAAATTCGATATTTAGGGGTCCCAGAAGCGATCTGTACATGCCTACTCCGTGTTAGAGTATTTTCAAAATACATGCTCAAAACATACTGAAAATCGATCTTTTAGGTGCACAAAAGTCGATATGTGCATGCATCTTCAGTACCCGTTTATATCTCAAATTCAGGCTCAAAACACCAGAAAATTCAATATTTTGGGGTCCCAGAAGCAATCTGTACAGGCACTCAGTGTTAGAGTATTTTCAAAATTCAGGCCCAAAACATGCTGAAAATCGATATTTTTGGTGCCCAAAGTCAATATGTGCATGTATCTTCTGTACCCGTTTATATCTCAAATTCAGGCTCAAAACACCCGAAAATTCAATATTTTGGGGTCCCAGAAGCAATCTGTACAGTGCTAGAATATTTTCAAAATATAGGCTAAAAACATGCTAAAAATCGATCTTTTAGGTGCCAAAAAGTCGATATCTCAAATTCAGTCCCAAAACACCCGAAAATTCGATATTTAGGGGTCCCAGAAGCGATCTGTACATGCCTACTCCGTGTTAGAGTATTTTCAAAATACATGCTCAAAACATACTGAAAATCGATCTTTTAGGTGCACAAAAGTCGATATGTGCATGCATCTTCAGTACCCGTTTATATCTCAAATTCAGGCTCAAAACACCCGAAAATTCAATATTTTGGGGTCCCAGAAGCAATCTGTACATGCCTACTCAGTGTTAGAGTATTTTCAAAATTCAGGCCCAAAACATGCTGAAAATCGATATTTTTGGTGCCCAAAGTCAATATGTGCATGTATCTTCTGTACCCGTTTATATCTCAAATTCAGGCTCAAAACACCCGAAAATTCGATATTTTGGGGTCCCAGAAGCAGTCTGTACATGCCTACACGGTGCTAGAATATTTTCAAAATATAGGCTAAAAACATGCTATAAATAGACATTTTTGATGCCCAAAGTCAATATGTGCATGTATCTTCTGTACCCGTTTATATCTCAAATTCAGGCTCAAAACACCCGAAAATTCAATATTTTGGGGTCCCAGAAGCAATCTGTACATGCCTACACAGTGCTAGAATATTTTCAAAATATAGGCTAAAAACATGCTAAAAATCGATATTATAGGTGCCAAAAAATCGATATCTCAAATTCAGTCCCATAACACCCGAAAATTCTATATTTAGATTTCCCAGAAGGTATCTGTACATGCCTACTCCGTGTTAGAGTATTTTCAAAATACAGGCCAAAAACATACTGAAAATCGATCTTTTAGGGGCCCAAAAGTCGATATGTGCATTCATCTTCTGTACCCGTTTATATCTCAAATTCTGGCCCTAAACACCCGAAAATTCGATATTTTGGGGTCCCAGAAGCGATCTGTACATGCCTACTCCGTGTTAGAGTATTTTCAAAATTCAGGCCCAAAACATGCTGAAAATCGATATTTTTGGTGCCCAAAGTCAATATATATTGTGCATGTATCTTCTGTACCCGTTTATATCTCAAATTCAGGCTCAAAACACCCGAAAATTCAATATTTTGGGGTCCCAGAAGCAATCTGTACAGTGCTAGAATATTTTCAAAATATAGGCTAAAAACATGCTAAAAATCGATCTTTTAGGTGCCAAAAAGTCGATATCTCAAATTCAGTCCCAAAACACCCGAAAATTCGATATTTAGGGGTCCCAGAAGCGATCTGTACATGCCTACTCCGTGTTAGAGTATTTTCAAAATACATGCTCAAAACATACTGAAAATCGATCTTTTAGGTGCACAAAAGTCGATATGTGCATGCATCTTCAGTACCCGTTTATATCTCAAATTCAGGCTCAAAACACCCGAAAATTCAATATTTTGGGGTCCCAGAAGCAATCTGTACATGCCTACTCAGTGTTAGAGTATTTTCAAAATACAGGCCCAAAACATGCTGAAAATCGATATATTAGATGCCCAAAGTCATTATGTGCATGTATCTTCTGTACCCGTTTATATCTCAAATTCAGGCTCAAAACACCCGAAAATTAAATATTTTGGGGTCCCAGAAGCAATCTGTACATGCCTACACAGTGCTAGAATATTTTCAAAATATAGGCGAAAAACATGCTAAAAATCGACATTTTAGGTGCCAATAAATCGATATCTCAAATTCAGTCCCAAAACACCCGAAAATTCGATATTAAGAGGTCCCAGAAGGTATCTGTACATGCCTACTCCGTGTTAGAGTATTTTCAAAATACAGGCCAAAAACATACTGAAAATCGATCTTTCAGGCTCCCAAAAGTCGATATGTGCATGCATCTTCTGTACCCGTTTATATCTGAAATTCTGGCCCTAAACACCCAAAAATTCGATATTTTGGGGTCCCAGAAGCGATCTGTACATGCCTACTCCGTGTTAGAGTATTTTCAAAATTCAGTCCCAAAACATGCTGAAAATCGATATTTTTGGTGCCCAAAGTCACTATGTGCATGTATCTTCTGTACCCGTTTATATCTCAAATTCAGTCCCAAAACACCCGAAAATTCGATATTTTGGGGTCCCAGAAGCGATCTGTACATGCCTACTCCGTGTTAGAGTATTTTCAAAATACATGCTCAAAACATACTGAAAATCGATCTTTTAGGTGCAAAAAAGTCGATAAGTGCATGCATCTTCAGTACCCGTTTATATCTCAAATTCAGGCTCAAAACACCGGAAAATTCAATATTTTGGGGTCCCAGAAGCAATCTGTACATGCCTACTCAGTGTTAGAGTATTTTCAAAATACAGGCCCAAAACATGCTGAAAATCGATATTTTAGATGCCCAAAGTCAATATGTGCATGTATCTTCTGTACCCGTTTATATCTCAAATTCAGGCTCAAAACACCCGAAAATTCAATATTTTGGGGTCCCAGAAGCAATCTGTACATGCCTACACAGTGCTAGAATATTTTCAAAATATAGGCTAAAAACATGCTAAAAATCGACATTTTAGGTGCCAAAAAATCGATATCTCAAATTCAGTCTCAAAACACCCGAAAATTCGATATTTAGAGGTCCCAGAAGGTATCTGTACATGCCTACTCCGTGTTAGAGTATTTTCAAAATACAGGCCAAAAACATACTGAAAATCGATCTTTTAGGGGCCCAAAAGTCGATATGTGCATTCATCTTCTGTACCCGTTTATATCTCAAATTATGGCCCTAAACACCCGAAAATTCGATATTTTGGGGTCCCAGAAGCGATCTGTACATGCCTACTCCGTGTTAGAGTATTTTCAAAATTCAGGCCCAAAACATGCTGAAAATCGATATTTTTGGTGCCCAAAGTCAATATGTGCATGTATCTTCTGTACCCGTTTATATCTCAAATTCAGGCTCAAAACACCCGAAAATTCAATATTTTGGGGTCCCAGAAGCAATCTGTACAGTCCTAGAATATTTTCAAAATATAGGCTAAAAACATGCTAAAAATCGATCTTTTAGGTGCCAAAAAGTCGATATCTCAAATTCAGTCCCAAAACACCCGAAAATTCGATATTTAGGGGTCCCAGAAGCGATCTGTACATGCCTACTCCGTGTTAGAGTATTTTCAAAATACATGCTCAAAACATACTGAAAATCGATCTTTTAGGTGCACAAAAGTCGATATGTGCATGCATCTTCAGTACCCGTTTATATCTCAAATTCAGGCTCAAAACACCCGAAAATTCAATATTTTGGGGTCCCAGAAGCAATCTGTACATGCCTACTCAGTGTTAGAGTATTTTCAAAATACAGGCCCAAAACATGCTGAAAATCGATATTTTAGATGCCAAAAGTCAATATGTGCATGTATCTTCAGTACCCGTTTATATATCAAATTCAGGCTCAAAACACCCGAAAATTTAATATTTTGGGGTCCCAGAAGCAATCTGTACATACCTACTCAGTGTTAGAGTATTTTCAAAATATAGGCTAAAAACATGCTGAAAATCGATATTTTAGGTGCCAAAAAATCGATATCTCAAATTCAGTCCCAAAACACCCGAAAATTCGATATTTAGAGGTCCCAGAAGGTATCTGTACATGCCTACTCCGTGTTAGAGTATTTTCAAAATACATGCTCAAAACATACTGAAAATCGATCTTTTAGGTGCACAAAAGTCGATATGTGCATGCATCTTCAGTACCCGTTTATATCTAAAATTCAGGCTCAAAACACCCGAAAATTCGATATTTTGGGGTCCCAGAAGCGATCTGTACATGCCTACTCCGTGTTAGTGTATTTTCAAAATTCAGGCCCAAAACATGCTGAAAATCGATATTTTTGGTGCCCAAAGTCAATATGTGCATGTATCTTCTGTACCCGTTTATATCTCAAATTCAGGCTCAAAACACCCGAAAATTCAATATTTTGGGGTCCCAGAAGCAATCTGTACATGCCTACTCAGTGCTAGAATATTTTCAAAATATAGGCTAAAAACATGCTAAAAATCGATCTTTTAGGTGCCAAAAAGTCGATATCTCAAATTCAATCCCAAAACACCCGAAAATTCGATATTTAGGGGTCCCAGAAGCGATCTTTACATGCCTACTCCGTGTTAGAGTATTTTCAAAATACATGCTCAAAACATACTGAAAATCGATCTTTTAGGTGCACAAAAGTCGATATGTGCATGCATCTTCAGTACCCGTTTATATCTCAAATTCAGGCTCAAAACACCCGAAAATTCAATATTTTGGGGTCCCAGAAGCAATCTGTACATGCCTACTCAGTGTTAGAGTATTTTCAAAATACAGGCCCAAAACATGCTGAAAATCAATATTTTAGATGCCCAAAGTCAATATGTGCATGTATCTTCTGTACCCGTTTATATCTCAAATTCCGGCTCAAAACACCCGAAAATTCAATATTTTGGGGTTCCAGAAGCAATCTGTACATGCCTACACAGTGCTAGAATATTTTCAAAATATAGT
Source organism: Petrolisthes cinctipes (assembly GCA_033782935.1). NCBI lineage: Eukaryota > Metazoa > Arthropoda > Malacostraca > Decapoda > Porcellanidae > Petrolisthes > Petrolisthes cinctipes. The sequence continues at coordinate 2,311,462 of JAWQEG010000380.1, read as the reverse complement.
CTAAAAACATGCTAAAAATCGACATTTTAGGTGCCAAAAAATCGATATCTCAAATTCAGTCCCAAAACACCCGAAAACTCGATATTTAGAGGTCCCAGAAGGTATATGTACATGCCTACTCCGTGTTAGAGTATTTTCAAAATACAGGCCAAAAACATACTGAAAATCGATCTTTTTGGTGCCCAAAAGTCGATATGTGCATGCATCTTCTGTACCCGTTTATATCTCAAATTCTGGCCCTAAACACCCGAAAATTCGATATTTTGGGGTCCCAGAAGCGATCTGTACATGCCTACTCCGTGTTAGAGTATTTTCAAAATTCAGGCCCAAAACATGCTGAAAATCGATATTTTTGGTGCCCAAAGTCAATATGTGCATGTATCTTCTGTACCCGTTTATATCTCAAATTCAGGCTCAAAACACCCAAAAATTCAATATTTTGGGGTCCCAGGAGCAATCTGTAGAATATTTTCAAAATATAGGCTAAAAACATGATAAAAATCATTCTTTTAGGTGCCAAAAAGTCGATATCTCAAATTCAATCCCAAAACACCCGAAAATTCGATATTTAGGGGTCCCAGAAGCGATCTTTACATACCTACTCAGTGTTAGAGTATTTTCAAAATACAGGCCCAAAACATGATGAAAATCGATATTTTAGATGCCCAAAGTCAATATGTGCATGTATCTTCTGTACCCGTTTATATCTCAAATTCCGGCTCAAAACACCCGAAAATTCAATATTTTGGGGTCCCAGAAGCAATCTGTACATGCCTACACAGTGCTAGAATATTTTCAAAATATAGGCTAAAAACATGCTAAAAATCGACATTTTAGGTGCCAAAAAATCGATATCTCAAATTCAGTCCCAAAACACCCGAAAATTCGATATTTAGAGGTCCCAGAAGGTATATGTACATGCCTACTCCGTGTTAGAGTATTTTCAAAATACAGGCCAAAAACATACTGAAAATCGATCTTTTAGGTGCCCAAAAGTCGATATGTGCATGCATCTTCTGTACCCGTTTATATCTCAAATTCTGGCCCTAAAGACCCGAAAAATCGATATTTTGGGGTCCCAGAAGCGATCTGTACATGCCTACTCCGTGTTAGAGTATTTTCAAAATTCAGGCCCAAAACATGCTGAAAATCGATATTTTTGGTGCCCAAAGTCAATATGTGCATGTATCTTCTGTACCCGTTTATATCTCAAATTCAGGCTCAAAACACCCGAAAATTCAATATTTTGGGGTCCCAGAAGCAATCTGTACATGCCTACTCCGTGTTAGAGTATTTTCAAAATTCAGGCCCAAAACATGCTGAAAATCGATATTTTTGGTGCCCAAAGTCAATATGTGCATGTATCTTCTGTACAAGTTTATATCTCAAATTCAGGCTCAAAACACCCGAAAATTCAATATTTTGGGGTCCCAGAAGCAATCTGTACAGTGCTTGAATATTTTCAAAATATAGGCTAAAAACATGCTAATAATCGATCTTTTAGGTGCCAAAAAGTCGATATCTCAAATTCAGTCCCAAAACACCCGAAAATTCGATATTAAGGGGTCCCAGAAGCGATCTGTACATGCCTACTCCGTGTTAGAGTATTTTCAAAATACATGCTCAATACATACTGAAAATCGATCTTTTAGGTGCACAAAAGTCGATATGTGCATGCATCTTCAGTACCCGTTTATATCTCAAATTCAGGCTCAAAACACCCGAAAATTCAATATTTTGGGGTCCCAGAAGCAATCTGTACATGCCTACTCAGTGTTAGAGTATTTTCAAAATACAGTCCCAAAACATGCTGAAAATCGATATTTTAGATGCCCAAAGTCAATATGTGCATGTATCTTCTGTACCCGTTTATATCTCAAATTCTGGCCCTAAACACCCGAAAATTCGATAATTTGGGGTCCCAGAAGCGATCTGTACATGCCTACTCCGTGTTAGAGTATTTTCAAAATTCAAGCCCAAAACATGCTGAAAATCGATATTTTTGGTGCCCAAAGTCAATATGTGCATGTATCTTCTGTACCCGTTTATATCTCAAATTCAGGCTCAAAACACCCGAAAATTCAATTTTTTGGGTTCCCAGAAGCAATCTGTAGAATATTTTCAAAATATAGGCTAAAAACATGCTAAAAATCGATCTTTTAGGTGCCAAAAAGTCGATATCTCAAATTCAGTCCCAAAACACCCGAAAATTCGATATTTAGGGGTCCCAGAAGCGATCTGTACATGCCTACTCCATGTTAGAGTATTTTCAAAATACATGCTCAAAACATACTGATAATCGATCTTTTAGGTGCACAAAAGTCGATATGTGCATGCATCTTCAGTACCCGTTTATATCTCAAGTTCAGGCTCAAAACACCCGAAAATTCAATATTTTGGGGTCCCGGAAGCAATCTGTACATGCCTACTCAGTGTTAGAGTATTTTCAAAATACAGGCCAAAAACATACTGAAAATCGATCTTTTAGGTGCCCAAATGTCGATATGTGCATGCATCTTCTATACCCGTTTATATCTCAAATTCTGGCCCTAAACACCCGAAAAATCGATATTTTGGGGTCCTAGAAGCGATCTGTACATGCCTACTCCGTGTTAGAGTATTTTCAAAATTCAGGCCCAAAACATGCTGAAAATCGATATTTTTGGTGCCCAAAGTCAATATGTGCATGTATCTTCTGTACCCGTTTATATCTCAAATTCAGGCTCAAAACACCCGAAAATTCAATATTTTGGGGTCCCAGAAGCAATCTGTACATGCCTACTCAGTGTTAGAGTATTTTCAAAATACAGGCCCAAAACATGCTGAAAATCGATATTTTAGATGCCCAAAGTCAATATGTGCATGTATCTTCTGTACCTGTTTATATCTCAAATTCAGGCTCAAACCACCCGAAAATTCAATATTTTGGGGTCCCAGAAGCAATCTGTACATGCCTACACAGTGCTAGAATATTTTCAAAATATAGGCTAAAAACATGCTAAAAATCGACATTTTAGGTGCCAAAAAAACGATATCTCAAATTCAGTCCCAAAACACCCGAAAATTCGATATTTAGAGGTCCCAGAAGGTATCTGTACATGCCTACTCCGTGTTAGAGTATTTTCAAAATACATGCTCAAAACATACTGAAAATCGATCTTTTAGGTGCCCAAAAGTCGATATGTGCATGCATCTAATGTACCCGTTTATATCTCAAATTCTGGCCCTAAACACCCGAAAATTCGATATTTTGGGGTCCCAGAAGCGATCTGTACATGCCTACTCCGTGTTAGAGTATTTTCAAAATTCAGGCCCAAAACATGCTGAAAATCGATATTTTTGGTGCCCAAAGTCAATATGTGCATGTATCTTCTGTACCCGTTTATATCTCAAATTCAGGCTCAAAACACCCAAAAATTCAATATTTTGGGGTCCCAGGAGCAATCTGTAGAATATTTTCAAAATATAGGCTAAAAACATGCTAAAAATCGATCTTTTAGGTGCCAAAAAGTCGATATCTCAAATTGAATCCCAAAACACCCGAAAATTCGATATTTAGGGGTCTCAGAAGCGATCTTTACATGCCTACTCCGTGTTAGAGTATTTTCAAAATACATGCTCAAAACATACTGAAAATCGATCTTTTAGGTGCACAAAAGTCGATATGTGCATGCATCTTCAGTACCCGTTTATATCTCAAATTCAGGCTCAAAACACCCGAAAATTCAATATTTTGGGGTCCCAGAAGCAATCTGTACATGCCTACTCAGTGTTAGAGTATTTTCAAAATACAGGCCCAAAACATGCTGAAAATCGATATTTTAGATGCCCAAAGTCAATATGTGCATGTATCATCTGTACCCGTTTATATCTCAAATTCCGGCTCAAAACACCCGAAAATTCAATATTTTGGGGTCCCAGAAGCAATCTGTACATGCCATCTCAGTGCTAGAATATTTTCAAAATATAGGCTAAAAACATGCTAAAAATCGACATTTTAGGTGCCAAAAAGTCGATATCTCAAATTCAATCCCAAAACACCCGAAAATTCGATATTTAGGGGTCCCAGAAGCGATCTGTACATGCCTACTCCGTGTTAGAGTATTTTCAAAATACATGCTCAAAACATACTGAAAATCGATCTTTTAGGTGCACAAAAGTCGATATGTGCATGCATCTTCAGTCGTTTATATCTCAAATTCAGACTCAAAACACCCGAAAATTCAATATTTTGGGGTCCCTGAAGCAATCTGTACATGCCTACTCAGTGTTAGAGTATTTTCAAAATACAGGCCCAAAACATGCTGAAAATCGATATTTTAGATGCCCAAAGTCAATATGTGCATGTATCTTCTGTACCCGTTTATATCTCAAATTCAGGCTCAAAACACCCGAAAATTCAATATTTTGGGGTCCCAGAAGCAATCTGTACAGTGCTAGAATATTTTCAAAATATAGGCTAAAAACATGCTAAAAATCGACATTTTAGGTGCCAAAAAATCGATATCTCAAATTCAGTCAAAAAACACCCGAAAATTCGATATTTTGAGGACCCAGAAGGTATCTGTACATGCCTACTCCGTGTTAGAGTATTTTCAAAATTCAGGCCCAAAACATGCTGAAAATCGATATTTTTGGTGCCAAAAGTCAATATGTGCATGTATCTTCTGTACCCGTTTATATCTCAAATTCAGGCTCAAAACACCCGAAAATTCGATATTTTGGGGTCCCAGAAGCAATCTGTACATGCCTACTCAGTGCTAGAATATTTTCAAAATATAGGCTAAAAACATGCTAAAAATCGATCTTTTAGGTGCCAAAAAGTCGATATCTCAAATTCAGTCCCAAAACACCCGAAATTTCGATATTTAGGGGTCCCAGAAGCGATCTGTACATGCCTACTCTGTGTTAGAGTATTTTCAAAATACATGCTCAAAACATACTGAAAATCGATCTTTTAGGTGCACAAAAGTCGATATGTGCATGCATCTTCAGTACCCGTTTATATCTCAAATTCTGGCCCTAAACACCCGAAAATTCGATATTTTTGGGGTCCCAGAAGCGATCTGTACACGCCTACTCCGTGTTAGAGTATTTTCAAAATTCAGAACCCAAAACATGCTGAAAATCGATATTTTTGGTGCCCAAATTCAATATGTGCATGTATCTTCTGTACCCGTTTATATCTCAAATTCAGGCTCAAAACACCCGAAAATTCAATATTTTGGGGTCCCAGAAGCAATCTGTACATGCCTACCCAGTGCTAGAATATTTTCAAAATATAGGCTAAAAACATGCTAAAAATCGATCTTTTAGGTGCCAAAAAGTCGATATCTCAAATTCAGTCCCAAAACACCCGAAAATTCGATATTTAGGGGTCCCAAAAGCGATCTGTACATGCCTACTCCGTGTTAGAGTATTTTCAAAATACATGCTCAAAACATACTGAAAATCGATCTTTTAGGTGCACAAAAGTCGATATGTGCATGCATCTTCAGTACCCGTTTATATCTCAAATTCAGGCTCAAAACACCCGAAAATTCAATATTTTGGGGTCCCAGAAGCAATCTGTACATACCTACTCAGTGTTAGAGTATTTTCAAAATACAGGCGCAAAACATGCTGAAAATCGATATTTTAGATGCCCAAAGTCAATATGTGCATGTATCTTCTGTACCCGTTTATATCTCAAATTCAGGCTCAAAACACCCGAAAATTCAATATTTTGGGGTCCCAGAAGCAATCTGTACATGCCTACTCAGTGCTAGAATATTTTCAAAATATAGGCTAAAAACATGCTAAAAATCGATCTTTTAGGTGCCAAAAAGTCGATATCTCAAATTCAGTCCCAAAACACCCGAAATTTCGATATTTAGGGGTCCCAGAAGCGATCTGTACATGCCTACTCTGTGTTAGAGTATTTTCAAAATACATGCTCAAAACATACTGAAAATCGATCTTTTAGGTGCACAAAAGTCGATATGTGCATGCATCTTCAGTACCCGTTTATATCTCAAATTCAGGCTCAAAACACCCGAAAATTCAATATTTTGGGGTCCCAGAAGCAATCTGTACATGCCTACTCAGTGTTAGAGTATTTTTAAAATACAGGCCCAAAACATGCTGAAAATCGATATTTTAGATGCCCAAAGTCAATATGTGCATGTATCTTCTGTACCCGTTTATATCTCAAATTCAGGCTCAAAACACCCGAAAATTCAATATTTTGGGGTCCCAGAAGCAATCTGTACATGCCTACACAGTGCTAGAATATTTTCAAAATATAGGCTAAAAACATGCTAAAAATCGACATTTTAGGTGCCAAAAAATCGATATCTCAAATTCAGTCCCAAAACACCCGAAAATTCGATATTTAGAGGTCGCAGAAGGTATCTGTACATGCCTACTCCGTGTTAGAGTATTTTCAAAATACAGGCCAAAAACATACTGAAAATCGATCTTTTAGGTGCCCAAAAGTCGATATGTGCATGCATCTTCTGTACCCGTTTATATCTCAAATTCTGGCCCTAAACACCCGAAAATTCGATATTTTGGGGTCCCAGAAGCGATCTGTACACGCCTACTCCGTGTTAGAGTATTTTCAAAATACAGGCCAAAAACATACTGAAAATCGATCTTTTAGGTGCCCAAAAGTCGATATGTGCATGCATCTTCTGTACCCGTTTATATCTCAAATTCTGGCCCTAAACACCCGAAAATTCGATATTTTGGGGTCCCAGAAGCGATCTGTACACGCCTACTCCGTGTTAGAGTATTTTCAAAATTCAGGCCCAAAACATGCTGAAAATCGATATTTTTGGTGCCCAAAGTCAATATGTGCATATATCTTCTGTACCCGTTTATATCTCAAATTCAGGCTCAAAACACCCGAAAATTCAATATTTTGGGGTCCCAGAAGCAATCTGTACATGCCTACCCAGTGCTAGAATATTTTCAAAATATAGGCTAAAAACATGCTAAAAATCGATCTTTTAGGTGCCAAAAAGTCGATATCTCAAATTCAGTCCCAAAACACCCGAAAATTCGATATTTAGGGGTCCCAAAAGCGATCTGTACATGCCTACTCCGTGTTAGAGTATTTTCAAAATACATGCTCAAAACATACTGAAAATCGATCTTTTAGGTGCACAAAAGTCGATATGTGCATGCATCTTCAGTACCCGTTTATATCTCAAATTCAGGCTCAAAACACCCGAAAATTCAATATTTTGGGGTCCCAGAAGCAATCTGTACATACCTACTCAGTGTTAGAGTATTTTCAAAATACAGGCGCAAAACATGCTGAAAATCGATATTTTAGATGCCCAAAGTCAATATGTGCATGTATCTTCTGTACCCGTTTATATCTCAAATTCAGGCTCAAAACACCCGAAAATTCAATATTTTGGGGTCCCAGAAGCAATCTGTACATGCCTACTCAGTGCTAGAATATTTTCAAAATATAGGCTAAAAACATGCTAAAAATCGATCTTTTAGGTGCCAAAAAGTCGATATCTCAAATTCAGTCCCAAAACACCCGAAATTTCGATATTTAGGGGTCCCAGAAGCGATCTGTACATGCCTACTCTGTGTTAGAGTATTTTCAAAATACATGCTCAAAACATACTGAAAATCGATCTTTTAGGTGCACAAAAGTCGATATGTGCATGCATCTTCAGTACCCGTTTATATCTCAAATTCAGGCTCAAAACACCCGAAAATTCAATATTTTGGGGTCCCAGAAGCAATCTGTACATGCCTACTCAGTGTTAGAGTATTTTTAAAATACAGGCCCAAAACATGCTGAAAATCGATATTTTAGATGCCCAAAGTCAATATGTGCATGTATCTTCTGTACCCGTTTATATCTCAAATTCAGGCTCAAAACACCCGAAAATTCAATATTTTGGGGTCCCAGAAGCAATCTGTACATGCCTACACAGTGCTAGAATATTTTCAAAATATAGGCTAAAAACATGCTAAAAATCGACATTTTAGGTGCCAAAAAATCGATATCTCAAATTCAGTCCCAAAACACCCGAAAATTCGATATTTAGAGGTCGCAGAAGGTATCTGTACATGCCTACTCCGTGTTAGAGTATTTTCAAAATACAGGCCAAAAACATACTGAAAATCGATCTTTTAGGTGCCCAAAAGTCGATATGTGCATGCATCTTCTGTACCCGTTTATATCTCAAATTCTGGCCCTAAACACCCGAAAATTCGATATTTTGGGGTCCCAGAAGCGATCTGTACACGCCTACTCCGTGTTAGAGTATTTTCAAAATACAGGCCAAAAACATACTGAAAATCGATCTTTTAGGTGCCCAAAAGTCGATATGTGCATGCATCTTCTGTACCCGTTTATATCTCAAATTCTGGCCCTAAACACCCGAAAATTCGATATTTTGGGGTCCCAGAAGCGATCTGTACACGCCTACTCCGTGTTAGAGTATTTTCAAAATTCAGGCCCAAAACATGCTGAAAATCGATATTTTTGGTGCCCAAAGTCAATATGTGCATATATCTTCTGTACCCGTTTATATCTCAAATTCAGGCTCAAAACACCCGAAAATTCAATATTTTGGGGTCCCAGAAGCAATCTGTACAGTGCTAGAATATTTTCAAAATATAGGCTAAAAACATGCTAAAAATCGATCTTTTAGGTGCCAAAAAGTCGATATCTCAAATTCAGTCCCAAAACACCCGAAAATTCGATATTTAGGGGTCCCAGAAGCGATCTGTACATGCCTACTCTGTGTTAGAGTATTTTCAAAATACATGCTCAAAACATACTGAAAATCGATCTTTTAGGTGCACAAAAGTCGATATGTGCATGCATCTTCAGTACCCGTTTATATCTCAAATTCAGGCTCAAAACACCCGAAAATTCAATATTTTGGGGTCCCAGAAGCAATCTGTACATGCCTACTCAGTGTTAGAATATTTTCAAAATACAAGCCCAAAACATGCTGAAAATCGATATTTTAGATGCCCAAAGTCAATATGTGCATGTATCTTCTGTACCCGTTTATATCTCAAATTCAGGCTCAAAACACCCGAAAATTCAATATTTTGGGGTCCCAGAAGCAATCTGTACATGCCTACACAGTGCTAGAATATTTTCAAAATATAGGCTAAAAACATGCTAAAAATCGACATTTTAGGTGCCAAAAAATCGATATCTCAAATTCAGTCCCAAAACACCCGAAAATTCGATATTTAGAGGTCCCAGAAGGTATCTGTACATGCCTACTCCGTGTTAGAGTATTTTAAAAATACAGGCCAAAAACATACTGAAAATCGATCTTTTAGGTGCCCAAAAGTCGATATGTTCATGCATCTTCTGTACCCGTTTATATCTCAAATTCTGGCCCTAAACACCCGAAAATTCAATATTTTGGGGTCCCAGAAGCGATCTGTACATGCCTACTCCGTGTTAGAGTATTTTCAAAATTCAGGCCCAAAACATGCTGAAAATCGATATTTTTGGTGCCCAAAGTCAATATGTACATGTATCTTCTGTACCCGTTTATATCTCAAATTCAGGCTCAAAACACCCGAAAATTCAATATTTTGGGGTCCCAGAAGCAATCTGTACAGTGCTAGAATATTTTCAAAATATAGGCTGAAAACATGCTAAAAATCGATCTTTTAGGTGCCAAAAAGTCGATATCTCAAATTCAGTCCCAAAACACTCGAAAATTCGATATTTAGGGGTCCCAAAAGCGATCTGTACATGCCTACTCCGTGTTAGAGTATTTTCAAAATACATGCTCAAAACATATTGAAAATCGATCTTTTAGGTGCACAAAAGTCGATATGTGCATGCATCTTCAGTACCCGTTTATATCTCAAATTCAGGCTCAAAACACCCGAAAATTCAATATTTTGGGGTCCCAGAAGCAATCTGTACATACCTACTCAGTGTTAGAGTATTTTCAAAATACAGGCCCAAAACATGCTGAAAATCGATATTTTAGATGCACAAAGTCAATATGTGCATGTATCTTAGGTACCCGTTTATATCTCAAATTCAGGCTCAAAACACCCGAAAATGCAATATTTTGGGATCCCTGAAGCAATCTGTACAGTGCTAGAATATTTTCAAAATATAGGCTAAAAACATGCTAAAAATCGATCTTTTAGGTGCCAAAAAGTCGATATCTCAAATTCAGTCCCAAAACACCCGAAAATTCGATATTTAAGGGTCCCAGAAGCGATCTGTACATGCCTACTCCATGTTAGAGTATTTTCAAAATACATGCTCAAAACATACTGAAAATCGATCTTTTAGGTGCACAAAAATCGATATGTGCATGCATCTTCAGTACCCGTTTATATCTCAAATTCAGGCTCAAAACACCCGAAAATTCAATATTTTGGGGTCCCAGAAGCAATCTGTACATGCCTACTCAGTGTTAGAGTATTTTCAAAATACAGGCCCAAAACATGCTGAAAATCGATATTTTAGATGCCCAAAGTCAATATGTGCATGTATCTTCTGTACCCGTTTATATCTCAAATTCAGGCTCAAAACACCCGAAAATTCAATATTTTGGGGTCCCAGAAGCAATCTGTACATGCCTGCACAGTGCTAGAATATTTTCAAAATATAGGCTAAAAACATGCTAAAAATCGACATTTTAGGTGCCAAAAAATCGATATATCAAATTCAGTCCCAAAACACCCGAAAATTCGATATTTAGAGGTCCCAGAAGGTATCTGTTAGAGTATTTTCAAAATATAGGCTAAAAACATGCTAAAAATCGACATTTTAGGTGCCAAAAAGTCGATATCTCAAATTCAGTCCCAAAACACCCGAAAATTCGATATTTAGGGGTCCCAGAAGCGATCTGTACATGCCTACTCCGTGTTAGAGTATTTTCAAAATACATGCTTAAAACATACTGAAAATCGATCTTTTAGGTGCACAAAAGTCGATATGTGCATGCATCTTCAGTACCCGTTTATATCTCAAATTCAGACTCAAAACACCCGAAAATTCAATATTTTGGGGTCCCAGAAGCAATCTGTACATGCCTACTCAGAGTTAGAGTATTTTCAAAATACAGGCCCAAAACATGCTGAAAATCGATATTTTAGATGCCCAAAGTCAATATGTGCATGTATCTTCTGTACCTGTTTATATCTCAAATTCAGGCTCAAAACACCCGAAAATTCAATATTTTGGGGTCCCAGAAGCAATCTGTACAGTGCTAGAATATTTTCAAAATATAGGCTAAAACCTGCTAAAAATCGACATTTTAGGTGCCAAAAAATCGATATCTCAAATTCAGTCCCAAAACAACCGAAAAATCAATATTTTGAGGACCCAGAAGGTATCTGTACATGCCTACTCCGTGTTAGAGTATTTTCAAAATTCAGGCCCGAAACATGCTGAAAATCGATATTTTTGGTGCCAAAAGTCAATATGTGCATGTATCTTCTGTACCCGTTTATATCTCAAATTCAGGCTCAAAACACCCGAAAATTCAATATTTTGGGGTCCCAGAAGCAATCTGTACATGCCTACTCAGTGCTAGAATATTTTCAAAATATAGGCTAAAAACATGCTAAAAATCGATTTTTTAGGTGCCAAAAGTCGATATCTCAAATTCAGTCCCAAAACACCCGAAATTTCGATATTTAGGGGTCCCAGAAGCGATCTGTACATGCCTACTCTGTGTTAGAGTATTTTCAAAATACATGCTCAAAACATACTGAAAATCGATCTTTTAGGTGCACAAAAGTCGATATGTGCATGCATCTTCAGTACCCGTTTATATCTCAAATTCAGGCTCAAAACACCCGAAAATTCAATATTTTGGGGTCCCAGAAGCAATCTGTACATGCCTACTCAGTGTTAGAGTATTTTCAAAATACAGGCCCAAAACATGCTGAAAATCGATATTTTAGATGCCCAAAGTCAATATGTGCATGTATCTTCTGTACCTGTTTATATCTCAAATTCAGGCTCAAACCACCCGAAAATTCAATATTTTGGGGTCCCAGAAGCAATCTGTACATGCCTACACAGTGCTAGAATATTTTCAAAATATAGGCTAAAAACATGCTAAAAATCGACATTTTAGGTGCCAAAAAATCGATATCTCAAATTCAGTCCCAAAACACCCGAAAATTCGATATTTAGAGGTCGCAGAAGGTATCTGTACATGCCTACTCTGTGTTAGAGTATTTTCAAAATACATGCTCGAAACATACTGAAAATCGATCTTTTAGGTGCACAAAAGTCGATATGTGCATGCATCTTCAGTACCCGTTTATATCTCAAATTCAGGCTCAAAACACCCGAAAATTCAATATTTTGGGGTCCTAGAAGCAATCTGTACATGCCTACTCAGTGTTAGAGTATTTTCAAAATACAGGTTCAAAACATGCTGAAAATCGATATTTTAGATGCCCAAAGTCAATATGTGCATGTATCTTCTGTACCTGTTTATATCTCAAATTCAGGCTCAAACCACCCGAAAATTCAATATTTTGGGGTCCCAGAAGCAATCTGTACATGCCTACACAGTGCTAGAATATTTTCAAAATATAGGCTAAAAACATGCTAAAAATCGACATTTTAGGTGCCAAAAAATCGATATCTCAAATTCAGTCCCAAAACACCCGAAAATTCGATATTTAGAGGTCGCAGAAGGTATCTGTACATGCCTACTCTGTGTTAGAGTATTTTCAAAATACAGGCCAAAAACATACTGAAAATCGATCTTTTAGGTGCCCAAAAGTCGATATGTGCATGCATCTTCTGTACCCGTTTATATCTCAAATTCTGGCCCTAAACACCCGAAAATTCGATATTTTGGGGTCCCAGAAGCGATCTGTACACGCCTACTCCGTGTTAGAGTATTTTCAAAATTCAGGCCCAAAACATGCTGAAAATCGATATTTTTGGTGCCCAAATTCAATATGTGCATGTATCTTCTGTACCCGTATATATCTCAAATTCAGGCTCAAAACACCCGAAAATTCAATATTTTGGGGTCCCAGAAGCAATCTGTACATGCCTACTCAGTGCTAGAATATTTTCAAAATATAGGCTAAAAACATGCTAAAAATCGATCTTTTAGGTGCCAAAAAGTCGATATCTCAAATTCAGTCCCAAAACACCCGAAATTTCGATATTTAGGGGTCCCAGAAGCGATCTGTACATGCCTACTCTGTGTTAGAGTATTTTCAAAATACATGCTCAAAACATACTGAAAATCGATCTTTTAGGTGCACAAAAGTCGATATGTGCATGCATCTTCAGTACCCGTTTATATCTCAAATTCAGGCTCAAAACACCCGAAAATTCAATATTTTGGGTTCCCAGAAGCAATCTGTACATGCCTATTCAGTGTTAGAATATTTTCAAAATACAGGCCCAAAACATGCTGAAAATCGATATTTTAGATGCCCAAAGTCAATATGTGCATGTATCTTCTGTACCCGTTTATATCTCAAATTCAGGCTCAAAACACCCGAAAATTCAATATTTTGGGGTCCCAGAAGCAATCTGTACATGCCTACACAGTGCTAGAATATTTTCAAAATATAGGCTAAAAACATGCTAAAAATCGACATTTTAGGTGCCAAAAAATCGATATATCAAATTCAGTCCCAAAACACCCGAAAATTCGATATTTAGAGGTCCCAGAAGCGATCTGTACATGCCTACTCTGTGTTTGAGTATTTTCAAAATACATGCTCAAAACATACTGAAAATCGATCTTTTAGGTGCACAAAAGTCGATATGTGCATGCATCTTCAGTACCCGTTTATATCTCAAATTCAGGCTCAAAACACCCGAAAATTCAATATTTTGGGGTCCCAGAAGCAATCTGTACATGCCTACTCAGTGTTAGAGTTTTTTCAAAATACAGGCCCAAAACATGCTGAAAATCGATATTTTAGATGCCCAAAGTCAATATGTGCATGTATCTTCTGTACCCGTATATATCTCAAATTCAGGCTCAAAACACCCGAAAATTCAATATTTTGGGGTCCCAGAAGCAATCTGTACATGCCTACACAGTGCTAGAATATTTTCAAAATATAGGCTAAAAACATGCTAAAAATCGACATTTTAGGTGCCAAAAAATCGATATCTCAAATTTAGTCCCAAAACACCCAAAAATTCGATATTTAGGGGTCCCAGAAGCGATCTGTACATGCCTACTCCGTGTTAGAGTATTTTCAAAATACATGCTCAAAACATACTGAAAATCGATCTTTTAGGTGCACAAAAGTCGATATGTGCATGCATCTTCTGTACCCGTTTATATCTCAAATTCAGGCTCAAAACACCCGAAAATTCAATATTTTGGGGTCCCAGAAGCAATCTGTACAGTGCTAGAATATTTTCAAAATATAGGCTAAAAACATGCTAAAAATCGATCTTTTAGGTGCCAAAAAGTCGATATCTCAAATTCAGTCCCAAAACACCCGAAAATTCGATATTTAGGGGTCCCAGAAGCGATCTGTACATGCCTACTCCGTGTTAGAGTATTTTCAAAATACATGCTTAAAACATACTGAAAATCGATCTTTTAGGTGCACAAAAGTCGATATGTGCATGCATCTTCAGTACCCGTTTATATCTCAAATTCAGGCTCAAAACACCCGAAAATTCAATATTTTGGGGTCCCAGAAGCAATCTGTACATGCCTACTCAGTGTTAGAGTATTTTCAAAATACAGGCCCAAAACATGCTGAAAATCGATATTTTAGATGCCCAAAGTCAATATGTGCATGTATCTTCTGTACCCGTTTATATCTCAAATTCAGGCTCAAAACACCCGAAAATTCAATATTTTGGGGTCCCAGAAGCAATCTGTACATGCCTGCACAGTGCTAGAATATTTTCAAAATATAGGCTAAAAACATGCTAAAAATCGACATTTTAGGTGCCAAAAAATCGATATATCAAATTTAGTCCCAAAACACACGAAAATTCGATATTTAGAGGTCCCAGAAGGTATCTGTTAGAGTATTTTCAAAATACAGTCCAAAAACATACTGAAAATCGATGTTTTAGGTGCCCAAAAGTCGATATGTGCATGCATCTTCTGTACCCGTTTATATCTCAAATTCTGGTCCTAAACACCCGAAAAATCGATATTTTGGGGTCCCAGAAGCGATCTGTACATGCCTACTCCGTGTTAGAGTATTTTCAAAATTCAGGCCCAAAACATGCTGAAAATCGATATTTTTGGTGCCCAAAGTCAATATGTGCATGTATCTTCTGTACCCGTTTATATCTCAAATTCAGGCTCAAAACACCCGAAAATTCAATATTTTGGGGTCCCAGAAGCAATCTGTACATGCCTACTCAGTGCTAGAATATTTTCAAAATATAGGCTAAAAACATGCTAAAAATCGATATTTTAGGTGCCAAAAAGTCGATATCTCAAATTCAGTCCCAAAACACCCAAAAATTCGATATTTAGGGGTCCCAGAAGCGATCTGTACATGCCTACTCCGTGTTAGAGTATTTTCAAAATACATGCTCAAAACATACCGAAAATCGATCTTTTAGGTGCACAAAAGTCGATATGTGCATGTATCTTCTGTACCCGTTTATATCTCAAATTCAGGCTCAAAACACCCGAAAATTCAATATTTTGGGGTCCCAGAAGCAATCTGTACAGTGCTAGAATATTTTCAAAATATAGGCTAAAAACATGCTAAAAATCGATCTTTTAGGTGCCAAAAAGTCGATATCTCAAATTCAGTCCCAAAACACCCGAAAATTCGATATTTAGGGGTCCCAGAAGCGATCTGTACATGCCTACTCCGTGTTAGAGTATTTTCAAAATACATGCTCAAAACATACTGAAAATCGATCTTTTAGGTGCACAAAAGTCGATATGTGCATGCATCTTCAGTACCCGTTTATATCTCAAATTCAGGCTCAAAACACCCGAAAATTCAATATTTTGGGGTCCCAGAAGCAATCTGTACATACCTACTCAGTGCTAGAATATTTTCAAAATATAGGCTAAAAACATGCTAAAAATCGACATTTTAGGTGCCAAAAAATCGATATCTCAAATTCAGTCCCAAAACACCCGAAAATTCGATATTTAGAGGTCCCAGAAGGTATCTGTACATGCCTACTCCGTGTTAGAGTATTTTAAAAATACAGGCCAAAAACATACTGAAAATCGATCTTTTAGGTGCCCAAAAGTCGATATGTTCATGCATCTTCTGTACCCGTTTATATCTCAAATTCTGGCCCTAAACACCCGAGAATTCGATATTTTGGGGTCCCAGAAGCGATCTGTACATGCCTACTCCGTGTTAGAGTATTTTCAAAATTCAGGCCCAAAACATGCTGAAAATCGATATTTTTGGTGCCCAAAGTCAATATGTACATGTATCTTCTGTACCCGTTTATATCTCAAATTCAGGCTCAAAACACCCGAAAATTCAATATTTTGGGGTCCCAGAAGCAATCTGTACAGTGCTAGAATATTTTCAAAATATAGGCTAAAAACATGCTAAAAATCGATCTTTTAGGTGCCAAAAAGTCGATATCTCAAATTCAGTCCCAAAACACCCAAAAATTCGATATTTATGGGTCCCAAAAGCGATCTGTACATGCCTACTCCGTGTTAGAGTATTTTCAAAATACATGCTCAAAACATACTGAAAATCGATCTTTTAGGTGCACAAAAGTCGATATGTGCATGCATCTTCAGTACCCGTTTATATCTCAAATTCAGGCTCAAAACACCCGAAAATTCAATATTTTGGGGTCCCAGAAGCAATCTGTACATACCTACTCAGTGTTAGAGTATTTTCAAAATACAGGCCCAAAACATGCTGAAAATCGATATTTTAGATGCACAAAGTCAATATGTGCATGTATCTTCTGTACCCGTTTATATCTCAAATTCAGGCTCAAAACACCCGAAAATTCAATATTTTGGGGTGCCAGAAGCAATCTGTACAGTGCTAGAATATTTTCAAAATATAGGCTAAAAACATGCTAAAAATCGATCTTTTAGGTGCCAAAAAGTCGATATCTCAAATTCAGTCCCAAAACACCCGAAAATTCGATATTTAGGGGTCCCAGAAGCGATCTGTACATGCCTACTCCATGTTAGAGTATTTTCAAAATACATGCTCAAAACATACTGAAAATTGATCTTTTAGGTGCACAAAAGTCGATATGTGCATGCATCTTCAGTACCCGTTTATATCTCAAATTCAGGCTCAAAACACCCGAAAATTCAATATTTTGGGGTCCCAGAAGCAATCTGTACATGCCTACTCAGCGTTAGAGTATTTTCAAAATACAGGCCCAAAACATGCTGAAAATCGATATTTTAGATGCCCAAAGTCAATATGTGCATGTATCTTCTGTACCCGTTTATATCTCAAATTCTGGCTCAAAACACCTGAAAATTCAATATTTTGGGGTCCCAGAAGCAATCTGTACATGCCTACTCAGTGCTAGAATATTTTCAAAATATAGGCTAAAAACATGCTAAAAATCGATCTTTTAGGTGCCAAAAAGTCGATATATCAAATTCAGTCCCAAAACACCCGAAATTTCGATATTTAGGGGTCCCAGAAGCGATCTGTACATGCCTACTCTGTGTTAGAGTATTTTCAAAATACATGCTCAAAACATACTGAAAATCGATCTTTTAGGTGCACAAAAGTCGATATGTGCATGCATCTTCAGTACCCGTTTATATCTCAAATTCAGGCTCAAAACACCCGAAAATTCAATATTTTGGGGTCCCAGAAGCAATCTGTACATGCCTACTCAGTGTTATAGTATTTTCAAAATACAGGCCCAAAACATGCTGAAAATCGATATTTTAGATGCCCAAAGTCAATATGTGCATGTATCTTCTGTACCTGTTTATATCTCAAATTCAGGCTCAAACCACCCGAAAATTCAATATTTTGGGGTCCCAGAAGCAATCTGTACATGCCTACACAGTGCTAGAATATTTTCAAAATATAGGCTAAAAACATGCTAAAAATCGACATTTTAGGTGCCAAAAAATCGATATCTCAAATTCAGTCCCAAAACACCCGAAAATTCGATATTTAGAGGTCGCAGAAGGTATCTGTACATGCCTACTCTGTGTTAGAGTATTTTCAAAATACATGCTCGAAACATACTGAAAATCGATCTTTTAGGTGCACAAAAGTCGATATGTGCATGTATCTTCTGTACCCGTTTATATCTCAAATTCAGGCTCAAAACACCCGAAAATTCAATATTTTGGGGTCCCAGAAGCAATCTGTACAGTGCTAGAATATTTTCAAAATATAGGCTAAAAC
Source organism: Petrolisthes cinctipes (assembly GCA_033782935.1). Taxonomy (NCBI): domain Eukaryota; kingdom Metazoa; phylum Arthropoda; class Malacostraca; order Decapoda; family Porcellanidae; genus Petrolisthes; species Petrolisthes cinctipes. Next base: position 2,293,147 of record JAWQEG010000380.1, on the reverse strand, counting down.
CTGCTAAAAATCGACATTTTAGGTGCCAAAAAATCGATATCTCAAATTCAGTCCCAAAACAACCGAAAAATCAATATTTTGAGGACCCAGAAGGTATCTGTACATGCCTACTCCGTGTTAGAGTATTTTCAAAATTCAGGCCCAAAACATGCTGAAAATCGATATTTTTGGTGCCAAAAGTCAATATGTGCATGTATCTTCTGTACCCGTTTATATCTCAAATTCAGGCTCAAAACACCCGAAAATTCAATATTTTGGGGTCCCAGAAGCAATCTGTACATGCCTACTCAGTGCTAGAATATTTTCAAAATATAGGCTAAAAACATGCTAAAAATCGATCTTTTAGGTGCCAAAAAGTCGATATCTCAAATTCAGTCCCAAAACACCCGAAATTTCGATATTTAGGGGTCCCAGAAGCGATCTGTACATGCCTACTCTGTGTTAGAGTATTTTCAAAATACATGCTCAAAACATACTGAAAATCGATCTTTTAGGTGCACAAAAGTCGATATGTGCATGCATCTTCAGTACCCGTTTATATCTCAAATTCAGGCTCAAAACACCCGAAAATTCAATATTTTGGGGTCCCAGAAGCAATCTGTACATGCCTACTCAGTGTTAGAGTATTTTCAAAATACAGGCCCAAAACATGCTGAAAATCGATATTTTAGATGCCCAAAGTCAATATGTGCATGTATCTTCTGTACCTGTTTATATCTCAAATTCAGGCTCAAACCACCCGAAAATTCAATATTTTGGGGTCCCAGAAGCAATCTGTACATGCCTACACAGTGCTAGAATATTTTCAAAATATAGGCTAAAAACATGCTAAAAATCGACATTTTAGGTGCCAAAAAATCGATATCTCAAATTCAGTCCCAAAACACCCGAAAATTCGATATTTAGAGGTCGCAGAAGGTATCTGTACATGCCTACTCTGTGTTAGAGTATTTTCAAAATACATGCTCGAAACATACTGAAAATCGATCTTTTAGGTGCACAAAAGTCGATATGTGCATGCATCTTCAGTACCCGTTTATATCTCAAATTCAGGCTCAAAACACCCGAAAATTCAAAATTTTGGGGTCCTAGAAGCAATCTGTACATGCCTACTCAGTGTTAGAGTATTTTCAAAATACAGGCCCAAAACATGCTGAAAATCGATATTTTAGATGCCCAAAGTCAATATGTGCATGTATCTTCTGTACCTGTTTACATCTCAAATTCAGGCTCAAACCACCCGAAAATTCAATATTTTGGGGTCCCAGAAGCAATCTGTACATGCCTACACAGTGCTAGAATATTTTCAAAATATAGGCTAAAAACATGCTAAAAATCGACATTTTAGGTGCCAAAAAATCGATATCTCAAATTCAGTCCCAAAACACCCGAAAATTCGATATTTAGAGGTCGCAGAAGGTATCTGTACATGCCTACTCTGTGTTAGAGTATTTTCAAAGTACAGGCCAAAAACATACTGAAAATCGATCTTTTAGGTGCCCAAAAGTCGATATGTGCATGCATCTTCTGTACCCGTTTATATCTCAAATTCTGGCCCTAAACACCAGAAAATTCGATATTTTGGGGTCCCAGAAGCGATCTGTACACGCCTACTCCGTGTTAGAGTATTTTCAAAATTCAGGCCCAAAACATGCTGAAAATCGATATTTTTGGTGCCCAAATTCAATATGTGCATGTATCTTCTGTACCCGTTTATATCTCAAATTCAGGCTCAAAACACGCGAAAATTCAATATTTTGGGGTCCCAGAAGCAATCTGTACATGCCTACTCAGTGCTAGAATATTTTCAAAATATAGGCTAAAAACATGCTAAAAATCGATCTTTTAGGTGCCAAAAAGTCGATATCTCAAATTCAGTCCAGAAACACCCGAAAATTCGATATTTAGGCGTCCCAGAAGCGATCTGTACATGCCTACTCTGTGTTAGAGTATTTTCAAAATACAGGCCCAAAACATGCTGAAAATCGATATTTTAGATGCCCAAAGTCAATATGTGCATGTATCTTCTGTACCCGTTTATATCTCAAATTCAGGCTCAAAACACCCGAAAATTCAATATTTTGGGGTCCCAGAAGCAATCTGTACATGCCTACACAGTGCTAGAATATTTTCAAAATATAGGCTAAAAACATGCTAAAAATCGACATTTTAGGTGCCAAAAAATCGATATCTCAAATTCAGTCCCAAAACACCCGAAAATTCGATATTTAGAGGTCCCAGGAGGTATCTGTACATGCCTACTCCGTGTTAGAGTATTTTCAAAATACAGGCCAAAAACATACTGAAAATCGATCTTTTAGGTGCCCAAAAGTCGATATGTGCATGCATCTTCTGTACCCGTTTATATCTCAAATTCTGGCCCTAAACACCCGAAAATTCGATATTTTGGGGTCCCAGAAGCGATCTGTACATGCCTACTCCGTGTTAGAGTATTTTCAAAATTCAGGCCCAAAACATGCTGAAAATCGATATTTTTGGTGCCCAAAAGTCGATATGTGCATGTATCTTCTGTACCCGTTTATATCTCAAATTCAGGCTCAAAACACCCGAAAATTCAATATTTTGTGGTCCCAGAAGCAATCTGTACAGTGCTAGAATATTTTCAAAATATAGGCTAAAAACATGCTAAAAATCGATCTCTTAGGTGCCAAAAAGTCGATATCTCAAATTCAGTCCCAAAACACCCGAAAATTCGATATTTAGGGGTCCCAGAAGCGATCTGTACATGCCTACTCTGTGTTAGAGTATTTTCAAAATACATGCTCAAAACATACTGAAAATCGATCTTTTAGGTGCACAAAAGTCGATATGTGCATGCATCTTCAGTACCCGTTTATATCTCAAATTCAGGCTCAAAACACCCGAAAATTCAATATTTTGGGGTCCCAGAAGCAATCTGTACATGCCTACTCAGTGTTAGAGTTTTTTCAAAATACAGGCCCAAAACATGCTGAAAATCGATATTTTAGATGCCCAAAGTCAATATGTGCATGTATCTTCTGTACCCGTTTATATCTCAAATTCAGGCTCAAAACACCCGAAAATTCAATATTTTGGGGTCCCAGAAGCAATCTGTACATGCCTACTCAGTGTTAGAATATTTTCAAAATACAGGCCCAAAACATGCTGAAAATCGATATTTTAGATGCCCAAAGTCAATATGTGCATGTATCTTCTGTACCCGTTTATATCTCAAATTCAGGCTCAAAACACCCGAAAATTCAATATTTTGGGGTCCCAGAAGCAATCTGTACATGCCTACACAGTGCTAGAATATTTTCAAAATATTGGCTAAAAACATGCTAAAAATCGACATTTTAGGTGCCAAAAAATCGATATCTCAAATTCAGTCCCAAAACACCCGAAAATTCGATATTTAGGGGTCCCTGAAGCGATCTGTACATGCCTACTACGTGTTAGAGTATTTTCAAAATACATGCTCAAAACATACTGAAAATCGATCTTTTAGGTGCCCAAAAGTCGATATGTGCATGCATCTTCTGTACCCGTTTATATCTCAAATTCTGGCCCTAACCACCCGAATATTCGATATTTTGGGGTCCCAGAAGCGATCTGTACATGCCTACTCCGTGTTAGAGTATTTTCAAAATTCAGGCCCAAAACATGCTGAAAATCGATATTTTTGGTGCCCAAAGTCAATATGTGCATGTATCTTCTGTACCCGTTTATATCTCAAATTCAGGCTCAAAACACCCGAAAATTCAATATTTTGGGGTCCCAGAAGCAATCTGTACATGCCTACTCAGTGCTAGAATATTTTCAAAATATAGGCTAAAAACATGCTAAAAATCGATCTTTTAGGTGCCAAAAAGTCGATATCTCAAATTCAGTCCCAAAACACCCGAAAATTCGATATTTAGGGGTCCCAGAAGCGATCTGTACATTCCTACTCCGTGTTAGAGTATTTTCAAAATACATGCTCAAAACATACTGAAAATCGATCTTTTAGGTGCACAAAAGTCGATATGTGCATGCATCTTCAGTACCCGTTTATATCTCAAATTCAGGCTCAAAACACCCGAAAATTCAATATTTTGGGGTCCCAGAAGCAATCTGTACATACCTACACAGTGTTAGAGTATTTTCAAAATACAGGCCCAAAACATGCTGAAAATCGATATTTTAGATGCCCAAAGTCAATATGTGCATGTATCTTCTGTACCCGTTTATATCTCAAATTCAGGCTCAAAACACCCGAAAATTCAATATTTTGGGGTCCCAGAAGCAATCTGTACATGCCTGCACAGTGCTAGAATATTTTCAAAATATAGGCTAAAAACATGCTAAAAATCGACATTTTAGGTGCCAAAAAATCGATATCTCAAATTCAGTCCCAAAACACCCGAAAATTCGATATTTAGAGGTCCCAGAAGGTATCTGTTAGAGTATTTTCAAAATACAGTCCAAAAACATACTGAAAATCGATCTTTTAGGTGCCCAAAAGTCGATATGTGCATGCATCTTCTGTACCCGTTTATATCTCAAATTCTGGTCTTAAACACCCGAAAAATCGATATTTTGGGGTCCCAGAAGCGATCTGTACATGCCTACTCCGTGTTAGAGTATTTTCAAAATTCAGGCCCAAAACATGCTGAAAATCGATATTTTTGGAGCCCAAAGTCAATATGTGCATGTATCTTCTGTACCCGTTTATATCTCAAATTCAGGCTCAAAACACCCGAAAATTCAATATTTTGGGGTCCCAGAAGCAATCTGTACATGCCTACTCAGTGCTAGAATATTTTCAAAATATAGGCTAAAAACATGCTAAAAATCGATCTTTTAGGTGCCAAAAAGTCGATATCTCAAATTCAGTCCCAAAACACCCGAAAATTCGATATTTAGGGGTCCCAGAAGCGATCTGTACATGCCTACTCTGTGTTAGAGTATTTTCAAAATACATGCTCAAAACATACTGAAAATCGATCTTTTAGGTGCACAAAAGTCGATATGTGCATGCATCTTCAGTACCCGTTTATATCTCAAATTCAGGCTCAAAACACCCGAAAATTCAATATTTTGGGGTCCCAGAAGCAATCTGTACATGCCTACTCAGTGTTAAAGTTTTTTCAAAATACAGGCCAAAAACATGCTGAAAATCGATATTTTAGATGCCCAAAGTCAATATGTGCATGTATCTTCTGTACCCGTTTATATCTCAAATTCAGGCTCAAACCACCCGAAAATTCAATATTTTGGGGTCCCAGAAGCAATCTGTACATGCCTACACAGTGCTAGAATATTTTCAAAATATAGGCTAAAAACATGCTAAAAATCGACATTTTAGGTGCCAAAAAATCGATATCTCAAATTCAGTCCCAAAACACCCGAAAATTCGATATTTAGAGGTCGCAGAAGGTATCTGTACATGCCTACTCCGTGTTAGAGTATTTTCAAAATACAGGCCAAAAACATACTGAAAATCGATCTTTTAGGTGCCCAAAAGTCGATATGTGCATGCATCTTCTGTACCCGTTTATATCTCAAATTCTGGCCCTAAACACCCGAAAATTCGATATTTTGGGGTCCCAGAAGCGATCTGTACACGCCTACTCCGTGTTAGAGTATTTTCAAAATTCAGGCCCAAAACATGCTGAAAATCGATATTTTTGGTGCCCAAATTCAATATGTGCATGTATCTTCTGTACCCGTTTATATCTCAAATTCAGGCTCAAAACACCCGAAAATTCAATATTTTGTGGTCCCAGAAGCAATCTGTACAGTGCTAGAATATTTTCAAAATATAGGCTAAAAACATGCTAAAAATCGATCTTTTAGGTTCCAAAAAGTCGATATCTCAAATTCAGTCCCAAAACACCCGAAAATTCGATATTTAGGGGTCCCAGAAGCGATCTGTACATGCCTACTCTGTGTTAGAGTATTTTCAAAATACATGCTCAAAACATACTGAAAATCGATCTTTTAGGTGCACAAAAGTCGATATGTGCATGCATCTTCAGTACCCGTTTATATCTCAAATTCAGGCTCAAAACACCCGAAAATTCAATATTTTGGGGTCCCAGAAGCAATCTGTACATGCCTACTCAGTGTTAGAATATTTTCAAAATACAGGCCCAAAACATGCTGAAAATCGATATTTTAGATGCCCAAAGTCAATATGTGCATTTATCTTCTGTACCCGTTTATATCTCAAATTCAGGCTCAAAACACCCGAAAATTTAATATTTTGGGGTCCCAGAAGCAATCTGTACATGCCTACACAGTGCTAGAATATTTTCAAAATATAGGCTAAAAACATGCTAAAAATCGACATTTTAGGTGCCAAAAAATCGATATCTCAAATTCAGTCCCAAAACACCCGAAAATTCGATATTTAGAGGTCCCAGAAGGTATCTGTACATGCCTACTCCGTGTTAGAGTATTTTCAAAATACAGGCCAAAAACATACTGAAAATCGATCTTTTAGGTGCCCAAAAGTCGATATGTGCATGCATCTTCTGTACCTGTTTATATCTCAAATTCTGGCCCTAACCACCCGAATATTCGATATTTTGGGGTCCCAGAAGCAATCTGTACATGCCTACTCCGTGTTAGAGTATTTTCAAAATTCAGGCCCAAAACATGCTGAAAATCGATATTTTTGGTGCCCAAAGTCAATATGTGCATGTATCTTCTGTACCCGTTTATATCTCAAATTCAGGCTCAAAACACCCGAAAATTCAATATTTTGGGGTCCCAGAAGCAATCTGTACATGCCTACTCAGTGCTAGAATATTTTCAAAATATAGGCTAAAAACATGCTAAAAATCGATCTTTTAGGTGCCAAAAAGTCGATATCTCAAATTCAGTCCCAAAACACCCGAAAATTCGATATTTAGGGGTCCCAGAAGCGATCTGTACATGCTTACTCCGTGTTAGAGTATTTTCAAAATACATGCTCAAAACATACTGAAAATCGATCTTTTAGGTGCACAAAAGTCGATATGTGCATGCATCTTCAGTACCCGTTTATATCTCAAATTCAGGCTCAAAACACCCGAAAATTCAGTATTTTGGGGTCCCAGAAGCAATCTGTACATACCTACTCAGTGTTAGAGTATTTTCAAAATACAGGCCCAAAACATGCTGAAAATCGATATTTTAGATGCCCAAAGTCAATATGTGCATGTATCTTCTGTACCCGTTTATATCTCAAATTCAGGCTCAAAACACCCGAAAATTCAATATTTTGGGGTCCCAGAAGCAATCTGTACATGCCTGCACAGTGCTAGAATATTTTCAAAATATAGGCTAAAAACATGCTAAAAATCGACATTTTAGGTGCCAAAAAATCGATATCTCAAATTCAGTCCCAAAACACCCGAAAATTCGATATTTAGAGGTCCCAGAAGGTATCTGTTAGAGTATTTTCAAAATACAGTCCAAAAACATACTGAAAATCGATCTTTTAGGTGCCCAAAAGTCGATATGTGCATGCATCTTCTGTACCCGTTTATATCTCAAATTCTGGTCCTAAACACCCGAAAAATCGATATTTTGGGGTCCCAGAAGCGATCTGTACATGCCTACTCCGTGTTAGAGTATTTTCAAAATTCAGGCCCAAAACATGCTGAAAATCGATATTTTTGGTGCCCAAAGTCAATATGTGCATGTATCTTCTGTACCCGTTTATATCTCAAATTCAGGCTCAAAACACCCGAAAATTCAATATTTTGGGGTCCCAGAAGCAATCTGTACAGTGCTAGAATATTTTCAAAATATAGGCTGAAAACATGCTAAAAATCGATCTTTTAGGTGCCAAAAAGTCGATATCTCAAATTCAGTCCCAAAACACCCAAAAATTCGATATTTAGGGGTCCCAGAAGCGATCTGTACATGCCTACTCCGTGTTAGAGTATTTTCAAAATACATGCTCAAAACATACTGAAAATCGATCTTTTAGGTGCACAAAAGTCGATATGTGCATGCATCTTCAGTACCCGTTTATATCTCAAATTCAGGCTCAAAACACCCGAAAATTCAATATTTTGGGGTCCCAGAAGCAATCTGTACATACCTACTCAGTGTTAGAGTATTTTCAAAATACAGGCCCAAAACATGCTGAAAATCGATATTTTAGATGCCCAAAGTCAATATGTGCATGTATCTTCTGTACCCGTTTATATCTCAAATTCAGGCTCAAAACACCCGAAAATTCAATATTTTGGGGTCCCAGAAGCAATCTGTACAGTGCTAGAATATTTTCAAAATATAGGCTAAAAACATGCTAAAAATCGATCTTTTAGGTGCCAAAAGTCGATATCTCAAATTCAGTCCCAAAACACCCGAAAATTCGATATTTAGGGGTCCCAGAAGCGATCTGTACATGCCTACTCCGTGTTAGAGTATTTTTAAAATACATGCTCAAAAACATACTGAAAATCGATCTTTAGGTGCACAAAAGTCGATATGTGCATGCATCTTCAGTACCCGTTTATATCTCAAATTCAGGCTCAAAACACCCGAAAATTCAATATTTTGGGGTCCCAGAAGCAATCTGTACATACCTACTCAGTGTTAGAGTATTTTCAAAATACAGGCCCAAAACATGCTGAAAATCGATATTTTAGATGCCCAAAGTCAATATGTGCATGTATCTTCTGTACCCGTTTATATCTCAAATTCAGGCTCAAAACACCCGAAAATTCAATATTTTGGGGTCCCAGAAGCAATCTGTACATGCCTACACAGTGCTAGAATATTTTCAAAATATAGGCTAAAAACATGCTAAAAATCGACATTTTAGGTGCCAAAAAATCGATATCTCAAATTCTGTCCCAAAACACCCGAAAATTCGATATTTAGGGGTCCCAAAAGCGATCTGTACATGCCTACTCCGTGTTAGAGTATTTTCAAAATACATGCTCAAAACATACTGAAAATCGATCTTTTAGGTGCACAAAAGTCGATATGTGCATGCATCTTCAGTACCCGTTTATATCTCAAATTCAGGCTCAAAACACCCGAAAATTCGATATTTTGGGGTCCCAGAAGCAATCTGTACATGCCTACTCAGTGTTAGAGTATTTTCAAAATACAGGCCCAAAACATGCTGAAAATCGATATTTTAGATGCCCAAAGTCAATATGTGCATGTATCTTCTGTACCCGTTTATATCTCAAATTCAGGCTCAAAACACCCGAAAATTCAATATTTTGGGGTCCCAGAAGCAATCTGTACATGCCTACACAGTGCTAGAATATTTTCAAAATTCAGGCCCAAAACATGCTGAAAATTGATATTTTTGGTGCCCAAAGTCAATATGTGAATGTATCTTCTGTACCCGTTTATATCTCAAATTCAGGCTCAAAACACCCGAAAATTCAATATTTTGGGGTCCCAGAAGCAATCTGTACATGCCTACTCAGTTCTAGAATATTTTCAAAATATAGGCTAAAAACATGCTAAAAATCGATCTTTTAGGTGCCAAAAAGTCGATATCTCAAATTCAGTCCCAAAACACCCGAAAATTCGATATTTAGGGGTCCCAGAAGCGATCTGTACATGCCTACTCCGTGTTAGAGTATTTTCAAAATACATGCTCAAAACATACTGAAAATCGATCTTTTAGGTGCACAAAAGTCGATATGTGCATGCATCTTCAGTACCCGTTTATATCTCAAATTCAGGCTCAAAACCCCCGAAAATTCAATATTTTGGGGTCCCAGAAGCAATCTGTACATACCTACTCAGTGTTAGAGTATTTTCAAAATACAGGCCCAAAACATGCTGAAAATCGATATTTTAGATACACAAAGTCAATATGTGCATGTATCTTCTGTACCCGTTTATATCTCAAATTCAGGCTCAAAACACCCGAAAATTCAATATTTTGGGGTCTCAGAAGCAATCTGTACAGTGCTAGAATATTTTCAAAATATAGGCTAAAAACATGCTAAAAATCGACATTTTAGGTGCCAAAAAATCGATATCTCAAATTCAGTCCCAAAACACCCGAAAATTTGATATTTAGAGGTCCCAGAAGGTATCTGTACATGCCTACTCCGTGTTAGAGTATTTTCAAAATACAGGCCAAAAACATACTGAAAATCGATCTTTTAGGTGCCCAAAAGTCGATATGTGCATGCATCTTCTATACCCGTTTATATCTCAAATTCTGGCCCTAAACACCCGAAAATTCGATATTTTGGGGTCCCAGAAGCGATCTGTACATGCCTACTCCGTGTTAGAGTATTTTCAAAATTCAGGCCCAAAACATGCTGAAAATCGATATTTTTGGTGCCTAAAGTCAATATGTGCATGTATCTTCTGTACCCGTTTATATCTCAAATTCAGGCTCAAAACACCCGAAAATTCAATATTTTGGGGTCCCAGAAGCAATCTGTACAGTGCTAGAATATTTTCAAAATATAGGCTAAAAACATGCTAAAAATCGATCTTTTAGGTGCCAAAAAGTCGATATCTCAAATTCAGTCCCAAAACACCCGAAAATTCGATATTTAATGGTCCCAGAAGCGATCTGTACATGCCTACTCCGTGTTAGAGTATTTTCAAAATACATGCTCAAAACATACTGAAAATCGATCTTTTAGGTGCACAAAAGTCGATATGTGCATGCACCTTCAGTACCCGTTTATATCTCAAATTCAGGCTCAAAACACCCGAAAATTCAATATTTTGGGGTCCCAGAAGCAATCTGTACATACCTACTTAGTGTTAGAGTATTTTCAAAATACAGGCCCAAAACATGCTGAAAATCGATATTTTAGATGCCCAAAGTCAATATGTGCATGTATCTTCTGTACCCGTTTATATCGCAAATTCAGGCTCAAAACACCCGAAAATTCAATATTTTGGCGTCCCAGAAGCAATCTGTACATGCCTACACAGTGCTAGAATATTTTCAAAATATAGGCTAAAAACATGCTAAAAATCGATATTTTAGGTGCCAAAAAATCGATATCTCAAATTCAGTCCCAAAACACCCAAAAATTCGATATTTAGAGGTCCCAGAAGGTATCTGTACATGCCTACTCCGTGTTAGAGTATTTTCAAAATACAGGCCAAAAACATACTGAAAATCGATCTTTTAGGTGCCCGAAAGTCGATATGTGCATGCATCTTCTGTACCCGTTTATATCTCAAATTCTGGCCCTAAACACCCGAAAATTCGATATTTTGGGGTCCCAGAAGCGATCTGTACATCCCTACTCCGTGTTAGAGTATTTTCAAAATACAGGCCCAAAACATGCTGAAATTCGATATTTTTGGTGCCCAAAGTCAATATGTGCATGTATCTTCTGTACCCGTTTATATCTCAAATTCAGGCTCAAAACACCCGAAAATTCAATATTTTGGGGTCCCAGAAGCAATCTGTACATGCCTACTCAGTGCTAGAATATTTTCAAAATATAGGCTAAAAACATGCTAAAAATCGATCTTTTAGGTGCCAAAAAGTCGATATCTCAAATTCAGTCCCAAAACACCCGAAAATTCGATATTTAGGGGTCCCAGAAGCGATCTGTACATGCCTACTCCGTGTTAGAGTATTTTCAAAATACATGCTCAAAAACATACTGAAAATCGATCTTTTAGGTGCACAAAAGTCGATATGTGCATGCATCTTCAGTACCCGTTTATATCTCAAATTCAGGCTCAAAACACCCGAAAATTCAATATTTTGGGGTCCCAGAAGCAATCTGTACATACCTACTCAGTGTTAGAGTATTTTCAAAATACAGGCCCAAAACATGCTGAAAATCGATATTTTAGATGCCCAAAGTCAATATGTGCATGTATCTTCTGTACCCGTTTATATCTCAAATTCAGGCTCAAAACACCCGAAAATTCAATATTTTGGGGTCCCAGAAGCAATCTGTACATGCCTACACAGTGCTAGAATATTTTCAAAATATAGGCTAAAAACATGCTAAAAATCGACATTTTAGGTGCCAAAAAATCGATATCTCAAATTCAGTCCCAAAACACCCGAAAATTCGATATTTAGGGGTCCCAAAAGCGATCTGTACATGCCTACTCCGTGTTAGAGTATTTTCAAAATACATGCTCAAAACATACTGAAAATCGATCTTTTAGGTGCACAAAAGTCGATATGTGCATGCATCTTCAGTACCCGTTTATATCTCAAATTCAGGCTCAAAACACCCGAAAATTCGATATTTTGGGGTCCCAGAAGCAATCTGTACATGCCTACTCAGTGTTAGAGTATTTTCAAAATACAGGCCCAAAACATGCTTAAAATCGATATTTTAGATGCCCAAAGTCAATATATGCATGTATCTTCTGTACCCGTTTATATCTCAAATTCAGGCTCAAAACACCCGAAAATTCAATATTTTGGGGTCCCAGAAGCAATCTGTACATGCCTACACAGTGCTAGAATATTTTCAAAATTCAGGCCCAAAACATGCTGAAAATTGATATTTTTGGTGCCCAAAGTCAATATGTGCATGTATCTTCTGTACCCGTTTATATCTCAAATTCAGGCTCAAAACACCCGAAAATTCAATATTTTGGGGTCCCAGAAGCAATCTGTACATGCCTACTCAGTGCTAGAATATTTTCAAAATATAGGCTAAAAACATGCTAAAAATCGATCTTTTAGGTGCCAAAAAGTCGATATCTCAAATTCAGTCCCAAAACACCCGAAAATTCGATATTTAGGGGTCCCAGAAGCGATCTGTACATGCCTACTCCGTGTTAGAGTATTTTCAAAATACATGCTCAAAACATACTGAAAATCGATCTTTTAGGTGCACAAAAGTCGATATGTGCATGCATCTTCAGTACCCGTTTATATCTCAAATTCAGGCTCAAAACACCCGAAAATTCAATATTTTGGGGTCCCAGAAGCAATCTGTACATACCTACTCAGTGTTAGAGTATTTTCAAAATACAGGCCCAAAACATGCTGAAAATCGATATTTTTGGTGCCTAAAGTCAATATGTGCATGTATCTTCTGTACCCGTTTATATCTCAAATTCAGGCTCAAAACACCCGAAAATTCAATATTTTGGGGTCCCAGAAGCAATCTGTACATGCCTACTCAGTGCTAGAATATTTTCAAAATATAGGCTAAAAACATGCTAAAAATCGATCTTTTAGGTGCCAAAAAGTCGATATCTCAAATTCAGTCCCAAAACACCCGAAAATTCGATATTTAATGGTCCCAGAAGCGATCTGTACATGCCTACTCCGTGTTAGAGTATTTTCAAAATACATGCTCAAAACATACTGAAAATCGATCTTTTAGGTGCACAAAAGTCGATATGTGCATGCACCTTCAGTACCCGTTTATATCTCAAATTCAGGCTCAAAACACCCGAAAATTCAATATTTTGGGGTCCCAGAAGCAATCTGTACATACCTACTTAGTGTTAGAGTATTTTCAAAATACAGGCCCAAAACATGCTGAAAATCGATATTTTAGATGCCCAAAGTCAATATGTGCATGTATCTTCTGTACCCGTTTATATCTCAAATTCAGGCTCAAAACACCCGAAAATTCAATATTTTGGGGTCCCAGAAGCAATCTGTACATGCCTACTCAGTGCTAGAATATTTTCAAAATATAGGCTAAAAACATGCTAAAAATCGATCTTTTAGGTGCCAAAAAGTCGATATCTCAAATTCAGTCCCAAAACACCCGAAAATTCGATATTTATGGGTCCCAGAAGCGATCTGTACATGCCTACTCAGTGTTAGAGTATTTTCAAAATACATGCTCAAAACATACTGAAAATCGATCTTTTAGGTGCACAAAAGTCGATATGTGCATGCATCTTCAGTACCCGTTTATATCTCAAATTCAGGCTCAAAACACCCGAAAATTCAATATTTTGGGGTCCCAGAAGCAATCTGTACATACCTACTCAGTGTTAGAGTATTTTCAAAATACAGGCCCAAAACATGCTGAAAATCGATATTTTAGATGCCCAAAGTCAATATGTGCATGTATCTTCTGTACCCGTTTATATCTCAAATTCAGGCTCAAAACACCCGAAAATTCAATATTTTGGGGTCCCAGAAGCAATCTGTACATGCCTACTCAGTGCTAGAATATTTTCAAAATATAGGCTAAAAACATGCTAAAAATCGATCTTTTAGGTGCCAAAAAGTCGATATCTCAAATTCAGTCCCAAAACACCCGAAAATTCGATATTTAATGGTCCCAGAAGCGATCTGTACATGCCTACTCCGTGTTAGAGTATTTTCAAAATACATGCTCAAAACATACTGAAAATCGATCTTTTAGGTGCACGAAAGTCGATATGTGCATGCACCTTCAGTACCCGTTTATATCTCAAATTCAGGCTCAAAACACCCGAAAATTCAATATTTTGGGGTCCCAGAAGCAATCTGTACATACCTACTTAGTGTTAGAGTATTTTCAAAATACAGGCCCAAAACATGCTGAAAATCGATATTTTAGATGCCCAAAGTCAATATGTGCATGTATCTTCTGTACCCGTTTATATCTCAAATTCAGGCTCAAAACACCCGAAAATTCAATATTTTGGGGTCCCAGAAGCAATCTGTACATGCCTACTCAGTGCTAGAATATTTTCAAAATATAGGCTAAAAACATGCTAAAAATTGATCTTTTAGGTGCCAAAAAGTTGATATCTCAAATTCAGTCCCAAAACACCCGAAAATTCGATATTTAGGGGTCCCAGAAGCGATCTGTACATGCCTACTCCGTGTTAGAGTATTTTCAAAATACATGCTCAAAACATACTGAAAATCGATCTTTTAGGTGCACAAAAGTCGATATGTGCATGCATCTTCAGTACCCGTTTATATCTCAAATTCAGGCTCAAAACACCCGAAAATTCGATATTTTGGGGTCCCAGAAGCAATCTGTACATGCCTACTCAGTGTTAGAGTATTTTCAAAATACAGGCCCAAAACATGCTGAAAATCGATATTTTAGATGCCCAAAGTCAATATGTGCATGTATCTTCTGTACCCGTTTATATCTCAAATTCAGGCTCAAAACACCCGAAAATTCAATATTTTGGGGTCCCAGAAGCAATCTGTACATGCCTACACAGTGCTAGAATATTTTCAAAATTCAGGCCCAAAACATGCTGAAAATTGATATTTTTGGTGCCCAAAGTCAATATGTGCATGTATCTTCTGTACCCGTTTATATCTCAAATTCAGGCTCAAAACACCCGAAAATTCAATATTTTGGGGTCCCAGAATCAATCTGTACATGCCTACTCAGTGCTAGAATATTTTCAAAATATAGGCTAAAAACATGCTAAAAATCGATCTTTTAGGTGCCAAAAAGTCGATATCTCAAATTCAGTCCCAAAACACCCGAAAATTCGATATTTATGGGTCCCAGAAGCGATCTGTACATGCCTACTCCGTGTTAGAGTATTTTCAAAATACATGCTCAAAACATACTGAAAATCGATCTTTTAGGTGCACAAAAGTCGATATGTGCATGCATCTTCAGTACCCGTTTATATCTCAAATTCAGGCTCAAAACACCCGAAAATTCAATATTTTGGGGTCCCAGAAGCAATCTGTACATACCTACTCAGTGTTAGAGTATTTTCAAAATACAGGCCCAAAACATGCTGAAAATCGATATTTTAGATGCCCAAAGTCAATATGTGCATGTATCTTCTGTACCCGTTTATATCTCAAATTCAGGCTCAAAACACCCGAAAATTCAATATTTTGGGGTCCCAGAAGCAATCTGTACATGCCTACACAATGCTAGAATATTTTCAAAATATAGGCTAAAAACATGCTAAAAATCGACATTTTAGGTGCCAACAAATCGATATCTCAAATTCAGTCCCAAAACACCCGAAAATTCGATATTTAGAGGTCCCAGAAGGTATCTGTACATGCCTACTCCGTGTTAGAGTATTTTCAAAATACAGGCCAAAAACATACTGAAAATCGATCTTTTAGGTGCCCAAAATTCGATATGTGCATGCATTTTCTGTACCCGTTTTTATCTCAAATTCTGGCCCTAAACACCCGAAAATTCGATATTTTGGGGTCCCAGAAGCGATCTGTACATGCCTACTCCGTGTTAGATCTAGTATTTTCAAAAATTCAGGCCCAAAACATGCTGAAAATCGATATTTTTGGTGCCCATAGTCAATATGTGCATGTATCTTCTGTACCCGTATATATCTCAAATTCAGGCTCAAAACACCCGAAAATTCAATATTTTGGGGTCCCAGAAGCAATCTGTACTCAGTGCTAGAATATTTTAAAAATATAGGTTAAAAACATGCTAAAAATCGATCTTTTAGGTGCCAAAAAGTCGATATCTCAAATTCAGTCCCAAAACACCCGAAAATTCGATATTTAGGGGTCCCAGAAGCGATCTGTACATGCCTACTCCGTGTTAGAGTATTTTCAAAATACATGCTCAAAACATACTGAAAATCGATCTTTTAGGTGCACAAAAGTCGATATGTGCATGCATCTTCAGTACCCGTTTATATCTCAAATTCAGGCTCAAAACACCCGAAAATTCAATATTTTGGGGTCCCAGAAGCAATCTGTACATGCTTACTCAGTGTTAGAGTATTTTCAAAATACAGGCCCAAAACATACTGAAAATCGATCTTTTAGGTGCCCAAAATTCGATATGTGCATGCATCTTATGTACCCGTTTTTATCTCAAATTCTGGCCCTAAACACCCGAAAATTCGATATTTTGGGGTCCCAGAAGCGATCTGTACATGCCTAATCCGTGTTAGAGTATTTTCAAAAATTCAGGCCCAAAACATGCTGAAAATCGATATTTTTGGTGCCCAAAGTCAATATGTGCATGTATCTTCTGTACCCGTTTATATCTCAAATTCAGGCTCAAAACACCCGAAAATTCAATATTTTGAGGTCCCAGAAGCAATCTGTACATGCCTACTCAGTGCTAGAATATTTTCAAAATATAGGCTAAAAACATGCTAAAAATCGAACTTTTAGGTGCATAAAAGTCGATATCTCAAATTCAGTCCCAAAACACCCGAAAGTTCAATATTTTGGGGTCCCAGAAGCAATCTGTACATGCCTACTCAGTGTTAGAGTATTTTCAAAATACAGGCCCATAACATGCTGAAAATCGATATTTTAGATGCCCAAAGTCAATATGTGCATGTATCTTCTGTACCCGTTTATATCTCAAATTCAGGCTCAAAACACCCGAAAATTCAATATTTTGGGGTCCCAGAAGCAATCTGTACATGCCTACACAGTGCTAGAATATTTTCAAAATATAGGCTAAAAACATGCTAAAAATCGACATTTTAGGTGCCAAAAAATCGATATCTCAAATTCAGTCCCAAAACACCCGAAAATTCGATATTTAGAGGTCCCAGAAGGTATCTGTACATGCCTACTCCGTGTTAGAGTATTTTCAAAATACAGGCCAAAAACATACTGAAAATCGATCTTTTAGGTGCCCGAAAGTCGATATGTGCATGAATCTTCTGTACCCGTTTATATCTCAAATTCTGGCCCTAAACACCCGAAAATTCGATATTTTGGGGTCCCAGAAGCGATCTGTACATGCCTACTCCGTGTTAGAGTATTTTCAAAATTCAGGCCCAAAACATGCGGAAAATCGATATTTTTGGATCCATAAGTCAATATGTGCATGTATCTTCTGTACCCGTTTATATCTCAAATTCAGGCTCAAAACACCCGAAAATTCAATATTTTGGGGTCCCAGAAGCAATCTGTACATGCCTACTCAGTGCTAGAATATTTTCAAAATATAGGCTAAAAACATGCTAAAAATCGATTCTTTAGGTGCCAAAAAGTCGATATCTCAAATTCAGTCCCAAAACACCCGAAAATTCGATATTTAGGGGTCCCAGAAGCGATCTGGACATGCCTACTCCGTGTTAGAGTATTTTCAAAATACATGCTCAAAACCTACTGAAAATCGATCTTTTAGGTGCACAAAAGTCGATATGTGCATGTATCTTCTGTACCTGTTTATATCTTAAATTCAGGCTCAAAACACCCGAAAATTCAATATTTTGGGGTCCTAGAAGCAATCTGTACATGCCTACACAGTGCTAGAATATTTTCAAAATATAGGCTAAAAACATGCTAAAAATCGACATTTTAGGTGCCAAAAAATCGATATCTCAAATTCAGTCCCAAAACACCCGAAAATTCGATATTTAGAGGTCCCAGAAGGTATCTGTACATGCCTACTCCGTGTTAGAGTATTTTCAAAATTCAGGCCCAAAACATGCTGAAAATCGATATTTTTGGTGCCCAAAGTCAATATGTGCATGTATCTTCTGTACCCGTTTATATCTCAAATTCAGGCTCAAAACACCCGAAAATTCAATATTTTGGGGTCCCAGAAGCAATCTGTACATGCCTACTCAGTGCTAGAATATTTTCAAAATATAGGCTAAAAACATGCTAAAAATCGATCTTTTAGGTGCCAAAAAGTCGATATCTCAAATTCAGTCCCAAAATACCCGAAAATTCGATATTTAGGGGTCCCAGAAGCGATATGTACATGCCTACTCCGTGTTAGAGTATTTTCAAAATACATGCTCAAAACATACTGAAAATCGATCTTTTAGGTGCACAAAAGTCGATATGTGCATGCATCTTCAGTACCCGTTTATATCTCAAATTCAGGCTCAAAACACCCGAAAATTCAATATTTTGGGGTCCCAGAAGCAATCTGTACATGCCTACACAGTGCTAGAATATTTTCAAAATATAGGCTAAAAACATGCTAAAAATCGATATTTTAGGTGCCAAAAAATCGATATCTCAAATTCAGTCCCAAAACACCCGAAAATTCGATATTTAGAGGTCCCAGAAGGTATCTGTACATGCCTACTCCGTGTTAGAGTATTTTCAAAATCCAGGCCAAAAACATACTGAAAATCGATCTTTTAGGTGCCCAAAAGTCGATATGTGCATGCATCTTCTGTACCCGTTTATATCTCAAATTCTGGCCCTAAACACCCGAAAAATCGATATTTTGGGGTCCCAGAAGCGATCTGTACATCCCTACTCCGTGTTAGAGTATTTTCAAAATTCAGGCCCAAAACATGCTGAAAATCGATATTTTTGGTGCCCAAAGTCAATATGTGCATGTATCTTCTGTACCCGTTTATATCTCAAATTCAGGCTCAAAACACCCGAAAATTCAATATTTTGGGGTCCCAGAAGCAATCTGTACATGCCTACACAGTGCTAGAATATTTTCAAAATATAGGCTAAAAACATGCTAAAAATCGACATTTTAGGTGCCAAAAAATCGATATCTCAAATTCAGTCCCAAAACACCCGAAAATTCGATATTTAGAGGTCCCAGAAGGTATCTGTACATGCCTACTCCGTGTTAGAGTATTTTCAAAATACAGGCCAAAAACATACTGAAAATCGATCTTTTAGGTGCCCAAAAGTCGATATGTGCGTGCATCTTCTGTACCCGTTTATATCTCAAATTCTGGCCCTAAACACCCGAAAAATCGATATTTTGGGGTCCCAGAAGCGATCTGTACATCCCTACTCCGTGTTAGAGTATTTTCAAAATTCAGGCCCAAAACATGCTGAAAATCGATATTTTTGGTGCCCAAAGTCAATATGTGCATGTATCTTCTGTACCCTTTTATATCTCAAATTCAGGCTCAAAACACCCGAAAATTCAATATTTTGGGGTCCCAGAAGCAATCTGTACATGCCTACTCAGTGCTAGAATATTTTCAAAATATAGGCTAAAAACATGCTAAAAATCGATCCTTTAGGTGCCAAAAAGTCGATATCTCAAATTCAGTCCCAAAACACCCGAAAATTCGATATTTAGGGGTCCCAGAAGCGATCTGGACATGCCTACTCCGTGTTAGAGTATTTTCAAAATACATGCTCAAAACCTACTGAAAATCGATCTTTTAGGTGCACAAAAGTCGATATGTGCATGTATCTTCTGTACCTGTTTATATCTTAAATTCAGGCTCAAAACACCCGAAAATTCAATATTTTGGGGTCCTAGAAGCAATCTGTACATGCCTACACAGTGCTAGAATATTTTCAAAATATAGGCTAAAAACATGCTAAAAATCGACATTTTAGGTGCCAAAAAATCGATATCTCAAATTCAGTCCCAAAACACCCGAAAATTCGATATTTAGAGGTCCCAGAAGGTATCTGTACATGCCTACTCCGTGTTAGAGTATTTTCAAAATTCAGGCCCAAAACATGCTGAAAATCGATATTTTTGGTGCCCAAAGTCAATATGTGCATGTATCTTCTGTACCCGTTTATATCTCAAATTCAGGCTCAAAACACCCGAAAATTCAATATTTTGGGGTCCCAGAAGCAATCTGTACATGCCTACTCAGTGCTAGAATATTTTCAAAATATAGGCTAAAAACATGCTAAAAATCGATCTTTTAGGTGCCAAAAAGTCGATATCTCAAATTCAGTCCCAAAATACCCGAAAATTCGATATTTAGGGGTCCCAGAAGCGATATGTACATGCCTACTCCGTGTTAGAGTATTTTCAAAATACATGCTCAAAACATACTGAAAATCGATCTTTTAGGTGCACAAAAGTCGATATGTGCATGCATCTTCAGTACCCGTTTATATCTCAAATTCAGGCTCAAAACACCCGAAAATTCAATATTTTGGGGTCCCAGAAGCAATCTGTACATGCCTACACAGTGCTAGAATATTTTCAAAATATAGGCTAAAAACATGCTAAAAATCGATATTTTAGGTGCCAAAAAATCGATATCTCAAATTCAGTCCCAAAACACCCGAAAATTCGATATTTAGAGGTCCCAGAAGGTATCTGTACATGCCTACTCCGTGTTAGAGTATTTTCAAAATCCAGGCCAAAAACATACTGAAAATCGATCTTTTAGGTGCCCAAAAGTCGATATGTGCATGCATCTTCTGTACCCGTTTATATCTCAAATTCTGGCCCTAAACACCCGAAAAATCGATATTTTGGGGTCCCAGAAGCGATCTGTACATCCCTACTCCGTGTTAGAGTATTTTCAAAATTCAGGCCCAAAACATGCTGAAAATCGATATTTTTGGTGCCCAAAGTCAATATGTGCATGTATCTTCTGTACCCGTTTATATCTCAAATTCAGGCTCAAAACACCCGAAAATTCAATATTTTGGGGTCCCAGAAGCAATCTGTACATGCCTACACAGTGCTAGAATATTTTCAAAATATAGGCTAAAAACATGCTAAAAATCGACATTTTAGGTGCCAAAAAATCGATATCTCAAATTCAGTCCCAAAACACCCGAAAATTCGATATTTAGAGGTCCCAGAAGGTATCTGTACATGCCTACTCCGTGTTAGAGTATTTTCAAAATACAGGCCAAAAACATACTGAAAATCGATCTTTTAGGTGCCCAAAAGTCGATATGTGCGTGCATCTTCTGTACCCGTTTATATCTCAAATTCTGGCCCTAAACACCCGAAAAATCGATATTTTGGGGTCCCAGAAGCGATCTGTACATCCCTACTCCGTGTTAGAGTATTTTCAAAATTCAGGCCCAAAACATGCTGAAAATCGATATTTTTGGTGCCCAAAGTCAATATGTGCATGTATCTTCTGTACCCTTTTATATCTCAAATTCAGGCTCAAAACACCCGAAAATTCAATATTTTGGGGTCCCAGAAGCAATCTGTACATGCCTACTCAGTGCTAGAATATTTTCAAAATATAGGCTAAA
The DNA here is from genome assembly GCA_033782935.1 of Petrolisthes cinctipes. Lineage (NCBI taxonomy): Eukaryota > Metazoa > Arthropoda > Malacostraca > Decapoda > Porcellanidae > Petrolisthes > Petrolisthes cinctipes. The sequence goes on along the minus strand of JAWQEG010000380.1, from coordinate 2,271,408 downwards.
AACATGCTAAAAATCGATCCTTTAGGTGCCAAAAAGTCGATATCTCAAATTCAGTCCCAAAACACCCGAAAATTCGATATTTAGGGGTCCCAGAAGCGATCTGGACATGCCTACTCCGTGTTAGAGTATTTTCAAAATACATGCTCAAAACCTACTGAAAATCGATCTTTTAGGTGCACAAAAGTCGATATGTGCATGTATCTTCTGTACCTGTTTATATCTTAAATTCAGGCTCAAAACACCCGAAAATTCAATATTTTGGGGTCCTAGAAGCAATCTGTACATGCCTACACAGTGCTAGAATATTTTCAAAATATAGGCTAAAAACATGCTAAAAATCGACATTTTAGGTGCCAAAAAATCGATATCTCAAATTCAGTCCCAAAACACCCGAAAATTCGATATTTAGAGGTCCCAGAAGGTATCTGTACATGCCTACTCCGTGTTAGAGTATTTTCAAAATTCAGGCCCAAAACATGCTGAAAATCGATATTTTTGGTGCCCAAAGTCAATATGTGCATGTATCTTCTGTACCCGTTTATATCTCAAATTCAGGCTCAAAACACCCGAAAATTCAATATTTTGGGGTCCCAGAAGCAATCTGTACATGCCTACTCAGTGCTAGAATATTTTCAAAATATAGGCTAAAAACATGCTAAAAATCGATCTTTTAGGTGCCAAAAAGTCGATATCTCAAATTCAGTCCCAAAATACCCGAAAATTCGATATTTAGGGGTCCCAGAAGCGATATGTACATGCCTACTCCGTGTTAGAGTATTTTCAAAATACATGCTCAAAACATACTGAAAATCGATCTTTTAGGTGCACAAAAGTCGATATGTGCATGCATCTTCAGTACCCGTTTATATCTCAAATTCAGGCTCAAAACACCCGAAAATTCAATATTTTGGGGTCCCAGAAGCAATCTGTACATGCCTACACAGTGCTAGAATATTTTCAAAATATAGGCTAAAAACATGCTAAAAATCGATATTTTAGGTGCCAAAAAATCGATATCTCAAATTCAGTCCCAAAACACCCGAAAATTCGATATTTAGAGGTCCCAGAAGGTATCTGTACATGCCTACTCCGTGTTAGAGTATTTTCAAAATCCAGGCCAAAAACATACTGAAAATCGATCTTTTAGGTGCCCAAAAGTCGATATGTGCATGCATCTTCTGTACCCGTTTATATCTCAAATTCTGGCCCTAAACACCCGAAAAATCGATATTTTGGGGTCCCAGAAGCGATCTGTACATCCCTACTCCGTGTTAGAGTATTTTCAAAATTCAGGCCCAAAACATGCTGAAAATCGATATTTTTGGTGCCCAAAGTCAATATGTGCATGTATCTTCTGTACCCGTTTATATCTCAAATTCAGGCTCAAAACACCCGAAAATTCAATATTTTGGGGTCCCAGAAGCAATCTGTACATGCCTACACAGTGCTAGAATATTTTCAAAATATAGGCTAAAAACATGCTAAAAATCGACATTTTAGGTGCCAAAAAATCGATATCTCAAATTCAGTCCCAAAACACCCGAAAATTCGATATTTAGAGGTCCCAGAAGGTATCTGTACATGCCTACTCCGTGTTAGAGTATTTTCAAAATACAGGCCAAAAACATACTGAAAATCGATCTTTTAGGTGCCCAAAAGTCGATATGTGCGTGCATCTTCTGTACCCGTTTATATCTCAAATTCTGGCCCTAAACACCCGAAAAATCGATATTTTGGGGTCCCAGAAGCGATCTGTACATCCCTACTCCGTGTTAGAGTATTTTCAAAATTCAGGCCCAAAACATGCTGAAAATCGATATTTTTGGTGCCCAAAGTCAATATGTGCATGTATCTTCTGTACCCTTTTATATCTCAAATTCAGGCTCAAAACACCCGAAAATTCAATATTTTGGGGTCCCAGAAGCAATCTGTACATGCCTACTCAGTGCTAGAATATTTTCAAAATATAGGCTAAAAACATGCTAAAAATCGATCTTTTAGGTGCCAAAAAGTCGATATCTCAAATTCAGTCCCAAAACACCCGAAAATTCGATATTTAGGGGTCCCAGAAGCGATATGTACATGCCTACTCCGTGTTAGAGTATTTTCAAAATACATGCTCAAAACATACTGAAAATCGATCTTTTAGGTGCACAAAAGTCGATATGTGCATGCATCTTCAGTACCCGTTTATATCTCAAATTCAGGCTCAAAACACCCGAAAATTCAATATTTTGGGGTCCCAGAAGCAATCTGTACATGCCTACTCCGTGTTAGAGTATTTTCAAAATACAGGCCCAAAACATCCTGAAAATCGATATTTTAGATGCCCAAAGTCTATATGTGCATGTATCTTCTTTACCCGTTTATATCTTAAATTCAGGATCAAAACACCCGAAAATTCAATATTTTGGGGTCCCAGAAGCAATCTGTACATGCCTACACAGTGCTAGAATATTTTCAAAATATAGGCTAAAAACATGCTAAAAATCGACATTTTTGGTGCCAAAAAATCGATATCTCAAATTCAGTCCCAAAACACCCGAAAATTCGATATTTAGAGGTCCCAGAAGGTATCTGTACATGCCTACTCCGTGTTAGAGTATTTTCAAAATACAGGCCAAAAACATACTGAAAATCGATCTTTTAGGTGCCCAAAAGTCGATATGTGCATGCATCTTCTGTACCCGTTTATATCTCAAATTCTGGCCCTAAACACCCGAAAATTCGATATTTTGGGGTCCCAGAAGCGATCTGTACACGCCTACTCCGTGTTAGAGTATTTTCAAAATTCAGGCCCAAAACATGCTGAAAATCGATATTTTTGGTGCCCAAAGTCAATATGTGCATGTATCTTCTGTACCCGTTTATATCTCAAATTCAGGCTCAAAACACCCGAAAATTCAATATTTTGGGGTCCCAGAAGCAATCTGTACATGCCTACACAGTGCTAGAATATTTTCAAAATATAGGTTAAAAACATGCTAAAAATCGACATTTTAGGTGCCAAAAAGTCGATATCTCAAATTCAGTCCCAAAACGACCGAAAATTCGATATTTAGAGGTCCCAGAAGGTATCTGTACATGCCTACTCCGTGTTAGAGTATTTTCAAAATACAGGCCAAAAACATACTGAAAATCGATCTTTTAGGTGCCCAAAAGTCGATATGTGCATGCATCTTCTGTACCCGTTTATATCTCAAATTCTGGCCCTAATCACCCGAAAAATCGATATTTTGGGGTCCCAGAAGCGATCTGTACATCCCTACTCCGTGTTAGAGTATTTTCAAAATTCAGGCCCAAAACATGCTGAAAATCGATATTTTTGGTGCCCAAAGTCAATATGTGCATGTATCTTCTGTACCCGTTTATATCTCAAATTCAGGCTCAAAACACCCGAAAATTCAATATTTTGGGGTCCCAGAAGCAATCTGTACATGCCTACTCAGTGCTAGAATATTTTCAAAATATAGGCTAAAAACATGCTAAAAATCGATCTTTTAGGTGCCAAAAAGTCGATATCTCAAATTCAGTCCCAAAACACACGAAAATTCGATATTTAGGGGTCCCAGAAGCGATCTGGACATGCCTACTCCGTGTTAGAGTATTTTCAAAATACATGCTCAAAACATACTGAAAATCGATCTTTTAGGTGCACAAAAGTCGATATGTGCATGCATCTTCAGTACCCGTTTATATCTCAAATTCAGGCTCAAAACACCCGAAAATTCAATATTTTGGGGTCCCAGAAGCAATCTGTACATGCCTACTCCGTGTTAGAGTATTTTCAAAATACAGGCCCAAAACATCCTGAAAATCGATATTTTAGATGCCCAAAGTCAATATGTGCATGTATCTTCTGTACCCGTTAATATCTTAAATTCAGGCTCAAAACACCCGAAAATTCAATATTTTGGGGTCCCAGAAGCAATCTGTACATGCCTACACAGTGCTAGAATATTTTCAAAATATAGGCTAAAAACATGCTAAAAATCGACATTTTTGGTGCCAAAAAATCGATATCTCAAATTCAGTCCCAAAACACCCGAAAATTCGATATTTAGAGGTCCCAGAAGGTATCTGTACATGCCTACTCCGTGTTAGAGTATTTTCAAAATAGAGGCCAAAAACATACTGAAAATCGATCTTTTAGGTGCCCAAAAGTCGATATGTGCATGCATCTTCTGTACCCGTTTATATCTCAAATTCTGGCCCTAAACACCCGAAAATTCGATATTTTGGGGTCCCAGAAGCGATCTGTACACGCCTACTCCGTGTTAGAGTATTTTCAAAATTCAGGCCCAAAACATGCTGAAAATCGATATTTTTGGTGCCCAAAGTCAATATGTGCATGTATCTTCTGTACCCGTTTATATCTCAAATTCAGGCTCAAAACACCCGAAAATTCAATATTTTGGGGTCCCAGAAGCAATCTGTACATGCCTACTCAGTGCTAGAATATTTTCAAAATATAGGCTAAAAACATGCTAAAAATCGATCTTTTAGGTGCCAAAAAGTCGATATCTCAAATTCAGTCCCAAAACACCCGAAAATTCGATATTTAGGGGTCCCAGAAGCGATATATACATGCCTACTCCGTGTTAGAGTATTTTCAAAATACATGCTCAAAACATACTGAAAATCGATCTTTTAGGTGCACAAAAGTCGATATGTGCATGCATCTTCAGTACCCGTTTATATCTCAAATTCAGGCTCAAAACACCCGAAAATTCAATATTTTGGGGTCCCAGAAGCAATCTGTACATGCCTACTCAGTGTTAGAGTATTTTCAAAATACAGGCTCAAAACATGCTGAAAATCGATATTTTAGATGCCCAAAGTCAATATGTGCATGTATCTTCTGTACCCGTTTATATCTCAAATTCAGGCTCAAAACACCTGAAAATTCAATATTTTGGGGTCCCAGAAGCAATCTGTACATGCCTACTCAGTGCTAGAATATTTTCAAAATATAGGCTAAAAACATGCTAAAAATCGACATTTTAGGTGCCAAAAAATCGATATCTCAAATTCAGTCCCAAAACACCCGAAAATTCGATATTTAGAGGTCCCAGAAGGTATCTGTACATGCCTACTCCGTGTTAGAGTATTTTCAAAATACAGGCCAAAAACATACTGAAAATCGATCTTTTAGGTGCCCAAAAGTCGATATGTGCGTGCATCTTCTGTACCCTTTTATATCTCAAATTCTGGCCCTAAACACCCGAAAAATCGATATTTTGGGGTCCCAGAAGCGATATGTACATCCCTACTCCGTGTTAGAGTATTTTCAAAGTACATGCTCAAAACATACTGAAAATCGATCTTTTAGGTGCACAAAAGTCGATATGTGCATGCATCTTCAGTACCCGTTTATATCTCAAATTCAGGCTCAAAACACCCGAAAATTCAATATTTTGGGGTCCCAGAAGCAATCTGTACATGCCTACACAGTGTTAGAGTATTTTCAAAATACAGGCCCAAAACATGCTGAAAATCGATATTTTAGATGCCAAAAGTCAATATGTGCATGTATCTTCTGTACCCGTTTATATCTCAAATTCAGGCTCAAAACACCCGAAAATTCAATATTTTGGGGTCCCAGAAGCAATCTGTACATGCCTACACAGTGCTAGAATATTTTCAAAATATAGGCTAAAAACATGCTAAAAATCGACATTTTAGGTGCCAAAAAATCGATATCTCAAATTCAGTCCCAAAACACCCGAAAATTCGATATTTAGAGGTCCCAGAAGGTATCTGTACATGCCTACTCCGTGTTAGAGTATTTTCAAAATACAGGCCAAAAACATACTGAAAATCGATCTTTTAGGTGCCCAAAAGTCGATATGTGCGTGCATCTTCTGTACCCGTTTATATCTCAAATTCTGGCCCTAAACACCCGAAAATTCGATATTTTGGGGTCCCAGAAGCGATCTGTACATCCCTACTCCGTGTTAGAGTATTTTCAAAATTCAGGCCCAAAACATGCTGAAAATCGATATTTTTGGTGCCCAAAGTCAATATGTGCATGTATCTTCTGTACCCTTTTATATCTCAAATTCAGGCTCAAAACACCCGAAAATTCAATATTTTGGGGTCCCAGAAGCAATCTGTACATGCCTACTCAGTGCTAGAATATTTTCAAAATATAGGCTAAAAACATGCTAAAAATCGATCTTTTAGGTGCCAAAAAGTCGATATCTCAAATTCAGTCCCAAAATACCCGAAAATTCGATATTTAGGGGTCCCAGAAGCGATATGTACATGCCTACTCCGTGTTAGAGTATTTTCAAAATACATGCTCAAAACATACTGAAAATCGATATTTTAGATGCCCAAAGTCAATATGTGCATGTATCTTCTGTACCCGTTTATATCTCAAATTCAGGCTCAAAACACCTGAAAATTCAATATTTTGGGGTCCCAGAAGCAATCTGTACATGCCTACTCAGTGCTAGAATATTTTCAAAATATAGGCTAAAAACATGCTAAAAATCGACATTTTAGGTGCCAAAAAATCGATATCTCAAATTCAGTCCCAAAACACCCGAAAATTCGATATTTAGAGGTCCCAGAAGGTATCTGTACATGCCTACTCCGTGTTAGAGTATTTTCAAAATACAGGCCAAAAACATACTGAAAATCGATCTTTTAGGTGCCCAAAAGTCGATATGTGCGTGCATCTTCTGTACCCGTTTATATCTCAAATTCTGGCCCTAAACACCCGAAAAATCGATATTTTGGGGTCCCAGAAGCGATATGTACATCCCTACTCCGTGTTAGAGTATTTTCAAAGTACATGCTCAAAACATACTGAAAATCGATCTTTTAGGTGCACAAAAGTCGATATGTGCATGCATCTTCAGTACCCGTTTATATCTCAAATTCAGGCTCAAAACACCCGAAAATTCAATATTTTGGGGTCCCAGAAGCAATCTGTACATGCCTACACAGTGTTAGAGTATTTTCAAAATACAGGCCCAAAACATGCTGAAAATCGATATTTTAGATGCCAAAAGTCAATATGTGCATGTATCTTCTGTACCCGTTTATATCTCAAATTCAGGCTCAAAACACCCGAAAATTCAATATTTTGGGGTCCCAGAAGCAATCTGTACATGCCTACACAGTGCTAGAATATTTTCAAAATATAGGCTAAAAACATGCTAAAAATCGACATTTTAGGTGCCAAAAAATCGATATCTCAAATTCAGTCCCAAAACACCCGAAAATTCGATATTTAGAGGTCTCAGAAGGTATCTGTACATGCCTACTCCGTGTTAGAGTATTTTCAAAATACAGGCCAAAAACATACTGAAAATCGATCTTTTAGGTGCCCAAAAGTCGATATGTGCGTGCATCTTCTGTACCCGTTTATATCTCAAATTCTGGCCCTAAACACCCGAAAATTCGATATTTTGGGGTCCCAGAAGCGATCTGTACATCCCTACTCCGTGTTAGAGTATTTTCAAAATTCAGGCCCAAAACATGCTGAAAATCGATATTTTTGGTGCCCAAAGTCAATATGTGCATGTATCTTCTGTACCCTTTTATATCTCAAATTCAGGCTCAAAACACCCGAAAATTCAATATTTTGGGGTCCCAGAAGCAATCTGTACATGCCTACTCAGTGCTAGAATATTTTCAAAATATAGGCTAAAAACATGCTAAAAATCGATCTTTTAGGTGCCAAAAAGTCGATATCTCAAATTCAGTCCCAAAATACCCGAAAATTCGATATTTAGGGGTCCCAGAAGCGATATGTATATGCCTACTCCGTGTTAGAGTATTTTCAAAATACATGCTCAAAACATACTGAAAATCGATCTTTTAGGTGCACAAAAGTCGATATGTGCATGCATCTTCAGTACCCGTTTATATCTCAAATTCAGGCTCAAAACACCCGAAAATTCAATATTTTGGGGTCCCAGAAGCAATCTGTACATGCCTACACAGTGCTAGAATATTTTCAAAATATAGGCTAAAAACATGCTAAAAATCGATATTTTAGGTGCCAAAAAGTCGATATCTCAAATTCAGTCCCAAAACACCCGAAAATTCGATATTTAGAGGTCCCAGAAGGTATCTGTACATGCCTACTCCGTGTTAGAGTATTTTCAAAATCCAGGCCAAAAACATACTGAAAATCGATCCTTTAGGTGCCCAAAAGTCGATATGTGCATGCATCTTCTGTACCCGTTTATATCTCAAATTCTGGCCCTAAACACCCGAAAAATCGATATTTTGGGGTCCCAGAAGCGATCTGTACATCCCTACTCCGTGTTAGAGTATTTTCAAAATTCAGGCCCAAAACATGCTGAAAATCGATATTTTTGGTGCCCAAAGTCAATATGTGCATGTATCTTCTGTACCCGTTTATATCTCAAATTCAGGCTCAAAACACCCGAAAATTCAATATTTTGGGGTCCCAGAAGCAATCTGTACATGCCTACACAGTGCTAGAATATTTTCAAAATATAGGCTAAAAACATGCTAAAAATCGACATTTTAGGTGCCAAAAAATCGATATCTCAAATTCAGTCCCAAAACACCCGAAAATTCGATATTTAGAGGTCCCAGAAGGTATCTGTACATGCCTACTCCGTGTTAGAGTATTTTCAAAATACAGGCCAAAAACATACTGAAAATCGATCTTTTAGGTGCCCAAAAGTCGATATGTGCGTGCATCTTCTGTACCCGTTTATTTCTCAAATTCTGGCCCTAAACACCCGAAAAATCGATATTTTGGGGTCCCAGAAGCGATCTGTACATCCCTACTCCGTGTTAGAGTATTTTCAAAATTCAGGCCCAAAACATGCTGAAAATCGATATTTTTGGTGCCCAAAGTCAATATGTGCATGTATCTTCTGTACCCTTTTATATCTCAAATTCAGGCTCAAAACACCCGAAAATTCAATATTTTGGGGTCCCAGAAGCAATCTGTACATGCCTACTCAGTGCTAGAATATTTTCAAAATATAGGCTAAAAACATGCTAAAAATCGATCTTTTAGGTGCCAAAAAGTCGATATCTCAAATTCAGTCCCAAAACACCCGAAAATTCGATATTTAGGGGTCCCAGAAGCGATATGTACATGCCTACTCCGTGTTAGAGTATTTTCAAAATACATGCTCAAAACATACTGAAAATCGATCTTTTAGGTGCACAAAAGTCGATATGTGCATGCATCTTCAGTACCCGTTTATATCTCAAATTCAGGCTCAAAACACCCGAAAATTCAATATTTTGGGGTCCCAGAAGCAATCTGTACATACCTACACAGTGTTAGAGTATTTTCAAAATACAGGCCCAAAACATGCTGAAAATCGATATTTTAGATGCCCAAAGTCAATATGTGCATGTATCTTCTGTACCCGTTTATATCTCAAATTCAGGCTCAAAACACCCGAAAATTCAATATTTTGGGGTCCCAGAAGCAATCTGTACATGCCTGCACAGTGCTAGAATATTTTCAAAATATAGGCTAAAAACATGCTAAAAATCGACATTTTAGGTGCCAAAAAATCGATATCTCAAATTCAGTCCCAAAACACCCGAAAATTCGATATTTAGAGGTCCCAGAAGGTATCTGTTAGAGTATTTTCAAAATACAGTCCAAAAACATACTGAAAATCGATCTTTTAGGTGCCCAAAAGTCGATATGTGCATGCATCTTCTGTACCCGTTTATATCTCAAATTCTGGTCTTAAACACCCGAAAAATCGATATTTTGGGGTCCCAGAAGCGATCTGTACATGCCTACTCCGTGTTAGAGTATTTTCAAAATTCAGGCCCAAAACATGCTGAAAATCGATATTTTTGGAGCCCAAAGTCAATATGTGCATGTATCTTCTGTACCCGTTTATATCTCAAATTCAGGCTCAAAACACCCGAAAATTCAATATTTTGGGGTCCCAGAAGCAATCTGTACATGCCTACTCAGTGCTAGAATATTTTCAAAATATAGGCTAAAAACATGCTAAAAATCGATCTTTTAGGTGCCACAAAGTCGATATCTCAAATTCAGTCCCAAAACACCCGAAAATTCGATATTTAGGGGTCCCAGAAGCGATCTGTACATGCCTACTCTGTGTTAGAGTATTTTCAAAATACATGCTCAAAACATACTGAAAATCGATCTTTTAGGTGCACAAAAGTCGATATGTGCATGCATCTTCAGTACCCGTTTATATCTCAAATTCAGGCTCAAAACACCCGAAAATTCAATATTTTGGGGTCCCAGAAGCAATCTGTACATGCCTACTCCGTGTTAGAGTATTTTCAAAATACAGGCCCAAAACATCCTGAAAATCGATATTTTAGATGCCCAAAGTCAATATGTGCATGTATCTTCTTTACCCGTTTATATCTTAAATTCAGGCTCAAAACACCCGAAAATTCAATATTTTGGGGTCCCAGAAGCAATCTGTACATGCCTACACAGTGCTAGAATATTTTCAAAATATAGGCTAAAAACATGCTAAAAATCGACATTTTTGGTGCCAAAAAATCGATATCTCAAATTCAGTCCCAAAACACCCGAAAATTCGATATTTAGAGGTCCCAGAAGGTATCTGTACATGCCTACTCCGTGTTAGAGTATTTTCAAAATACAGGCCAAAAACATACTGAAAATCGATCTTTTAGGTGCCCAAAAGTCGATATGTGCATGCATCTTCTGTACCCGTTTATATCTCAAATTCTGGCCCTAAACACCCGAAAATTCGATATTTTGGGGTCCCAGAAGCGATCTGTACACGCCTACTCCGTGTTAGAGTATTTTCAAAATTCAGGCCCAAAACATGCTGAAAATCGATATTTTTGGTGCCCAAAGTCAATATGTGCATGTATCTTCTGTACCCGTTTATATCTCAAATTCAGGCTCAAAACACCCGAAAATTCGATATTTTGGGGTCCCAGAAGCAATCTGTACATGCCTACACAGTGCTAGAATATTTTCAAAATATAGGTTAAAAACATGCTAAAAATCGACATTTTAGGTGCCAAAAAGTCGATATCTCAAATTCAGTCCCAAAACACCCGAAAATTCGATATTTAGGGGTCCCAGAAGCGATATGTACATGCCTACTCCGTGTTAGAGTATTTTCAAAATACATGCTCAAAACATACTGAAAATCGATCTTTTAGGTGCACAAAAGTCGATATGTGCATGCATCTTCAGTACCCGTTTATATCTCAAATTCAGGCTCAAAACACCCGAAAATTCAATATTTTGGGGTCCCAGAAGCAATCTGTACATGCCTACACAATGCTAGAATATTTTCAAAATATAGGCTAAAAACATGCTAAAAATCGATATTTTAGGTGCCAAAAAATCGATATCTCAAATTCAGTCCCAAAACACTCGAAAATTCGATATTTAGAGGTCCCAGAAGGTATCTGTACATGCCTACTCCGTGTTAGAGTATTTTCAAAATACAGGCCAAAAACATACTGAAAATCGATCTTTTAGGTGCCCAAAAGTCGATATGTGCATGCATCTTCTGTACCCGTTTATTTCTCAAATTCTGGCCCTAAACACCCGAAAAATCGATATTTTGGGGTCCCAGAAGCGATCTGTACATCCCTACTCCGTGTTAGAGTATTTTCAAAATTCAGGCCCAAAACATGCTGAAAATCGATATTTTTGGTGCCCAAAGTCAATATGTGCATGTATCTTCTGTACCCGTTTATATCTCAAATTCAGGCTCAAAACACCCGAAAATTCAATATTTTGGGGTCCCAGAAGCAATCTGTACATGCCTACACAGTGCTAGAATATTTTCAAAATATAGGCTAAAAACATGCTAAAAATCGACATTTTAGGTGCCAAAAAATCGATATCTCAAATTCAGTCCCAAAACACCCGAAAATTCGATATTTAGAGGTCCCAGAAGGTATCTGTACATGCCTACTCCGTGTTAGAGTATTTTCAAAATACAGGCCAAAAACATACTGAAAATCGATCTTTTAGGTTACCAAAAGTCGATATGTGCGTGCATCTTCTGTACCCGTTTATATCTCAAATTCTGGCCCTAAACACCCGAAAAATCGATATTTTGGGGTCCCAGAAGCGATCTGTACATCCCTACTCCGTGTTAGAGTATTTTCAAAATTCAGGCCCAAAACATGCTGAAAATCGATATTTTTGGTGCCCAAAGTCAATATGTGCATGTATCTTCTGTACCCTTTTATATCTCAAATTCAGGCTCAAAACACCCGAAAATTCAATATTTTGGGGTCCCAGAAGCAATCTGTACATGCCTACTCAGTGCTAGAATATTTTCAAAATATAGGCTAAAAACATGCTAAAAATCGATCTTTTAGGTGCCAAAAAGTCGATATCTCAAATTCAGTCCCAAAACACCCGAAAATTCGATATTTAGGGGTCCCAGAAGCGATATGTACATGCCTACTCCGTGTTAGAGTATTTTCAAAATACATGCTCAAAACATACTGAAAATCGATCTTTTAGGTGCACAAAAGTCGATATGTGCATGCATCTTCAGTACCCGTTTATATCTCAAATTCAGGCTCAAAACACCCGAAAATTCAATATTTTGGGGTCCCAGAAGCAATCTGTACATGCCTACTCCGTGTTAGAGTATTTTCAAAATACAGGCCCAAAACATCCTGAAAATCGATATTTTAGATGCCCAAAGTCAATATGTGCATGTATCTTCTGTACCCGTTTATATCTCAAATTCAGGCTCAAAACACCCGAAAATTCAATATTTTGGGGTCCCAGAAGCAATCTGTACATGCCTACACAGTGCTAGAATATTTTCAAAATATAGGCTAAAAACATGCTAAAAATCGACATTTTAGGTGCCAAAAAATCGATATCTCAAATTCAGTCCCAAAACACCCGAAAATTCGATATTTAGGGGTCCCAAAAGCGATCTGTACATGCCTACTCCGTGTTAGAGTATTTTCAAAATACATGCTCAAAACATATTGAAAATCGATCTTTTAGGTGCCCGAAAGTCGATATGTGCATGCATCTTCTGTACCCGTTTATATCTCGAATTCTGGCCCTAAACACCCGAAAATTCGATATTTTGGGGTCCCAGAAGCGATCTGTACATGCCTACTCCGTGTTAGAGTATTTTCAAAATTCAGGCCCAAAATATGTTGAAAATCGATATTTTTGGTGCCCAAAGTCAATATGTGCATGCATCTTCTGTACCCGTTTATATCTCAAATTCAGGCTCAAAACACCCGAAAATTCAATATTTTGGGGTCCAAGAAGCAATCTGTACATGCCTACACAGTGCTAGAATATTTTCAAAATATAGGCTAAAAACATGCTAAAAATCGACATTTTAGGTGCCAAAAAGTCGATATCTCAAATTCAGTCCCAAAACACCCGAAAATTCGATATTTTGGGGTCCCAGAAGCGATCTGTACATGCCTACTCCGTGTTAGAGTATTTTCAAAATTCAGACCCAAAACATGCGGAAAATCGATATTTTTGGTGCCCAAAGTCAATATGTGCATGTATCTTCTGTACCCGTTTATATCTCAAATTCAGGCTCAAAAAACCCGAAAATTCAATATTTTGGGGTACCAGAAGCAATCTGTACATGCCTACTCAGTGCTAGAATATTTTCAAAATATAGGCTAAAAACATGCTAAAAATCGATCTTTTAGGTGCCAAAAAGTCGATATCTCAAATTCAGTCCCAAAACACCCTAAAATTCAATATTTAGGGGTCCCAGAAGCGATCTGTACATGCCTATTCCGTGTTAGAGTATTTTCAAAATACATGCTCAAAACATACTGAAAATCGATCTTTTAGGTGCACAAAAGTCGATATGTGCATGCATCTTCAGTACCCGTTTATATCTCAAATTCAGGCTCAAAACACCCGAAAATTCGATATTTTGGGGTCCCAGAAGCAATCTGTACATGCCTACTCAGTGTTAGAGTATTTTCAAAATACAGGCCCAAAACATGCTGAAAATCGATATTTTAGATGCCAAAAGTCAATATGTGCATGTATCTTCTGTACCCGTTTATATCTCAAATTCAGGCTCAAAACACCCGAAAATTCAATATTTTGGGGTCCCAGAAGCAATCTGTACATGCCTACACAGTGCTAGAATATTTTCAAAATATAGGCTAAAAACATGCTAAAAATCGACATTTTAGGTGCCAAAAAATCGATATCTCAAATTCAGTCCCAAAACACCCGAAAGTTCGATATTTAGAGGTCCCAGAAGGTATCTGTACATGCCTACTCCGTGTTAGAGTATTTTCAAAATACAGGCCAAACACATACTGAAAATCGATCTTTTAGGCGACCAAAAGTCGATATGTGCATGCATCTTCTGTACCCGTTTATATCTCAAATTCTGGCCCTAAACACCCGAAAATTCGATATTTTGGGGTCCCAGAAGCGATCTATACATGCCTACTCAGTGCTAGAATATTTTCAAAATATAGGCTAAAAACATGCTAAAAATCGACCTTTTAGGTGCCAAAACGTCGATATCTCAAATTCAGTCCCTAAACACCAGAAAATTCGATATTTAGGGGTCCCAGAAGCGATCTGTACATGCCTACTCCGTGTTTGAGTATTTTCAAAAAACATGCTCAAAACATACTGAAAATCGATCTTTTAGGTGCACAAAAGTCGATATGTGCATGCATCTTCAGTACCCGTTTATATCTCAAATTCAGGCTCAAAACACCAGAAAATTCAATATTTTGGGGTCCCAGAAGCAATCTGTACAGTGTTAGAGTATTTTCAAAATATAGGCACAAAACATGCTGAAAATCGATATTTTAGATGCCCAAAGTCAATATGTGCATGTATCTTCTGTACCCGTTTATATCTCAAATTCAGGCTCAAAACACCCGAAAATTCAATATTTTGGGGTCCCAGAAGCAATCTGTACATGCCTACTCCGTGTTAGAGTATTTTCAAAATACAGGCCAAAAACATACTGAAAATCGATCTTTTAGGTGCCCAAAAGTCGATATGTGCATGCATCTTCTGTACCCGTTTATATCTCAAATTCTGGCCCTAAACACCCGAAAATTCGATATCTTGGGGTCCCAGAAGCGATCTGTACAGGCACTCAGTGTTAGAGTATTTTCAAAATTCAGGCCCAAAACATGCTGAAAATCGATATTTTTGGTGCCCAAAGTCAATATGTGCATGTATCTTCTGTACCCGTTTATATCTCAAATTCAGGCTCAAAACACCCGAAAATTCAATATTTTGGGGTCCCAGAAGCAATCTGTACAGTGCTAGAATATTTTCAAAATATAGGCTAAAAACATGCTAAAAATCGATCTTTTAGGTGCCAAAAAGTCGATATCTCAAATTCAGTCCCAAAACACCCGAAAATTCGATATTTAGAGGTCCCAGAAGGTATCTTTACATGCCTACTCCTTGTTAGAGTATTTTCAAAATACATGCTCAAAACATACTGAAAATCGATCTTTTAGGTGCACAAAAGTCGATATGTGCATGCATCTTCAGTACCCGTTTATATCTCAAATTCAGGCCCTAAACACCCGAAAATTCGATATTTTGGGGTCCCAGAAGCGATCTGTACATGCCTACTCAGTGTTAGAGTATTTTCAAAATTCAGGCCCAAAACATGCTGAAAATCGATATTTTTGGTGCCCAAAGTCAATATGTGCATGTATCTTCTGTACCCGTTTATATCTCAAATTCAGGCTCAAAACACCCGAAAATTCAATATTTTGTTGTCCCAGAAGCAATCTGTACATGCCTACTCAGTGCTAGAATATTTTCAAAATATAGGCTAAAAACATGCTAAAAATCGATCTTTTAGGTGCCAAAAAGTCGATATCTCAAATTCAGTCCCAAAACACCCGAAAATTCGATATTTAGGGGTCCCAGAAGCGATCTGTACATGCCTACTCCGTGTTAGAGTATTTTCAAAATACATGCTCAAAACATACTGAAAATCGATCTTTTAGGTGCACAAAAGTCGATATGTGCATGCATCTTCAGTACCCGTTTATATCTCAAATTCAGGCTCAAAACACCCGAAAATTCAATATTTTGGGGTCCCAGAAGCAATCTGTACATGCCTACTCAGTGTTAGAGTATTTTCAAAATTCAGGCCCAAAACATGCTGAAAATCGATATTTTTGGTGCCCAAAGTCAATATGTGCATGTATCTTCTGTACCCGTTTATATCTCAAATTCAGGCTCAAAACACCCGAAAATTCGATATTTTGGGGTCCCAGAAGCAGTCTGTACATGCCTACACGGTGCTAGAATATTTTCAAAATATAGGCTAAAAACATGCTATAAATAGACATTTTTGGTGCCCAAAGTCAATATGTGCATGTATCTTCTGTACCCGTTTATATCTCAAATTCAGGCTCAAAACACCCGAAAATTCAATATTTTGGGGTCCCAGAAGCAATCTGTACATGCCTACACAGTGCTAGAATATTTTCAAAATATAGGCTAAAAACATGCTAAAAATCGATATTATAGGTGCCAAAAAATCGATATCTCAAATTCAGTCCCATAACACCCGAAAATTCTATATTTAGATTTCCCAGAAGGTATCTGTACATGCCTACTCCGTGTTAGAGTATTTTCAAAATACAGGCCAAAAACATACTGAAAATCGATCTTTTAGGGGCCCAAAAGTCGATATGTGCATTCATCTTCTGTACCCGTTTATATCTCAAATTCTGGCCCTAAACACCCGAAAATTCGATATTTTGGGGTCCCAGAAGCGATCTGTACATGCCTACTCCGTGTTAGAGTATTTTCAAAATTCAGGCCCAAAACATGCTGAAAATCGATATTTTTGGTGCCCAAAGTCAATATATATTGTGCATGTATCTTCTGTACCCGTTTATATCTCAAATTCAGGCTCAAAACACCCTAAAATTCAATATTTTGGGGTCCCAGAAGCAATCTGTACAGTGCTAGAATATTTTCAAAATATAGGCTAAAAACATGCTAAAAATCGATCTTTTAGGTGCCAAAAAGTCGATATCTCAAATTCAGTCCCAAAACACCCGAAAATTCGATATTTAGGGGTCCCAGAAGCGATCTGTACATGCCTACTCCGTGTTAGAGTATTTTCAAAATACATGCTCAAAACATACTGAAAATCGATCTTTTAGGTGCACAAAAGTCGATATGTGCATGCATCTTCAGTACCCGTTTATATCTCAAATTCAGGCTCAAAACACCCGAAAATTCAATATTTTGGGGTCCCAGAAGCAATCTGTACATGCCTACTCAGTGTTAGAGTATTTTCAAAATTCAGGCCCAAAACATGCTGAAAATCGATATTTTTGGTGCCCAAAGTCAATATGTGCATGTATCTTCTGTACCCGTTTATATCTCAAATTCAGGCTCAAAACACCCGAAAATTCGATATTTTGGGGTCCCAGAAGCAGTCTGTACATGCCTACACGGTGCTAGAATATTTTCAAAATATAGGCTAAAAACATGCTATAAATAGACATTTTTGGTGCCCAAAGTCAATATGTGCATGTATCTTCTGTACCCGTTTATATCTCAAATTCAGGCTCAAAACACCCGAAAATTCAATATTTTGGGGTCCCAGAAGCAATCTGTACATGCCTACACAGTGCTAGAATATTTTCAAAATATAGGCTAAAAACATGCTAAAAATCGATATTATAGGTGCCAAAAAATCGATATCTCAAATTCAGTCCCATAACACCCGAAAATTCTATATTTAGATTTCCCAGAAGGTATCTGTACATGCCTACTCCGTGTTAGAGTATTTTCAAAATACAGGCCAAAAACATACTGAAAATCGATCTTTTAGGGGCCCAAAAGTCGATATGTGCATTCATCTTCTGTACCCGTTTATATCTCAAATTCTGGCCCTAAACACCCGAAAATTCGATATTTTGGGGTCCCAGAAGCGATCTGTACATGCCTACTCCGTGTTAGAGTATTTTCAAAATTCAGGCCCAAAACATGCTGAAAATCGATATTTTTGGTGCCCAAAGTCAATATATATTGTGCATGTATCTTCTGTACCCGTTTATATCTCAAATTCAGGCTCAAAACACCCTAAAATTCAATATTTTGGGGTCCCAGAAGCAATCTGTACAGTGCTAGAATATTTTCAAAATATAGGCTAAAAACATGCTAAAAATCGATCTTTTAGGTGCCAAAAAGTCGATATCTCAAATTCAGTCCCAAAACACCCGAAAATTCGATATTTAGGGGTCCCAGAAGCGATCTGTACATGCCTACTCCGTGTTAGAGTATTTTCAAAATACATGCTCAAAACATACTGAAAATCGATCTTTTAGGTGCACAAAAGTCGATATGTGCATGCATCTTCAGTACCCGTTTATATCTCAAATTCAGGCTCAAAACACCCGAAAATTCAATATTTTGGGGTCCCAGAAGCAATCTGTACATGCCTACTCAGTGTTAGAGTATTTTCAAAATACAGGCCCAAAACATGCTGAAAATCGATATATTAGATGCCCAAAGTCATTATGTGCATGTATCTTCTGTACCCGTTTATATCTCAAATTCAGGCTCAAAACACCCGAAAATTAAATATTTTGGGGTCCCAGAAGCAATCTGTACATGCCTACACAGTGCTAGAATATTTTCAAAATATAGGCGAAAAACATGCTAAAAATCGACATTTTAGGTGCCAATAAATCGATATCTCAAATTCAGTCCCAAAACACCCGAAAATTCGATATTAAGAGGTCCCAGAAGGTATCTGTACATGCCTACTCCGTGTTAGAGTATTTTCAAAATACAGGCCAAAAACATACTGAAAATCGATCTTTCAGGCTCCCAAAAGTCGATATGTGCATGCATCTTCTGTACCCGTTTATATCTGAAATTCTGGCCCTAAACACCCAAAAATTCGATATTTTGGGGTCCCAGAAGCGATCTGTACATGCCTACTCCGTGTTAGAGTATTTTCAAAATTCAGTCCCAAAACATGCTGAAAATCGATATTTTTGGTGCCCAGAGTCACTATGTGCATGTATCTTCTGTACCCGTTTATATCTCAAATTCAGTCCCAAAACACCCGAAAATTCGATATTTTGGGGTCCCAGAAGCGATCTGTACATGCCTACTCCGTGTTAGAGTATTTTCAAAATACATGCTCAAAACATACTGAAAATCGATCTTTTAGGTGCAAAAAAGTCGATAAGTGCATGCATCTTCAGTACCCGTTTATATCTCAAATTCAGGCTCAAAACACCGGAAAATTCAATATTTTGGGGTCCCAGAAGCAATCTGTACATGCCTACTCAGTGTTAGAGTATTTTCAAAATACAGGCCCAAAACATGCTGAAAATCGATATTTTAGATGCCCAAAGTCAATATGTGCATGTATCTTCTGTACCCGTTTATATCTCAAATTCAGGCTCAAAACACCCGAAAATTCAATATTTTGGGGTCCCAGAAGCAATCTGTACATGCCTACACAGTGCTAGAATATTTTCAAATTATAGGCTAAAAACATGCTAAAAATCGACATTTTAGGTGCCAAAAAATCGATATCTCAAATTCAGTCTCAAAACACCCGAAAATTCGATATTTAGAGGTCCCAGAAGGTATCTGTACATGCCTACTCCGTGTTAGAGTATTTTCAAAATACAGGCCAAAAACATACTGAAAATCGATCTTTTAGGGGCCCAAAAGTCGATATGTGCATTCATCTTCTGTACCCGTTTATATCTCAAATTCTGGCCCTAAACACCCGAAAATTCGATATTTTGGGGTCCCAGAAGCGATCTGTACATGCCTACTCCGTGTTAGAGTATTTTCAAAATTCAGGCCCAAAACATGCTGAAAATCGATATTTTTGGTGCCCAAAGTCAATATGTGCATGTATCTTCTGTACCCGTTTATATCTCAAATTCAGGCTCAAAACACCCGAAAATTCAATATTTTGGGGTCCCAGAAGCAATCTGTACAGTGCTAGAATATTTTCAAAATATAGGCTAAAAACATGCTGAAAATCGATATTTTAGGTGCCAAAAAATCGATATCTCAAATTCAGTCCCAAAACACCCGAAAATTCGATATTTAGAGGTCCCAGAAGGTATCTGTACATGCCTACTCCGTGTTAGAGTATTTTCAAAATACATGCTCAAAACATACTGAAAATCGATCTTTTAGGTGCACAAAAGTCGATATGTGCATGCATCTTCAGTACCCGTTTATATCTAAAATTCAGGCTCAAATCACCCGAAAATTCGATATTTTGGGGTCCCAGAAGCGATCTGTACATGCCTACTCCGTGTTAGTGTATTTTCAAAATTCAGGCCCAAAACATGCTGAAAATCGATATTTTTGGTGCCCAAAGTCAATATGTGCATGTATCTTCTGTACCCGTTTATATCTCAAATTCAGGCTCAAAACACCCGAAAATTCAATATTTTGGGGTCCCAGAAGCAATCTGTACATACCTACTCAGTGTTAGAATATTTTCAAAATATAGGCGAAAAACATGCTAAAAATCGATCTTTTAGGTGCCAAAAAGTCGATATCTCAAATTCAGTCTCAAAACACCAGAAAATTCGATATTTAGGGGCCCCATAAGCGATGTGTACATGCCTACTTCGTGTTAGAGTATTTTCAAAATACATGCTCAAAACATACTGAAAATCGATCTTTTAGGTGCACAAAAGTCGATATGTGCATGCATCTTCAGTACCCGTTTATATCTCAAATTCAGGCTCAAAACACCCGAAAATTCAATATTTTGGGGTCCCAGAAGCAATCTGTACAGTGCTAGAATATTTTCAAAATATAGGCTAAAAACATGCTAAAAATCGATCTTTTAGGTGCCATAAAGTCGATATCTCAAATTCAGTCCCAAAACACCCGAAAATTCGATATTTAGGGGTCCCAGAAGCGATCTGTACATGCCTACTCCGTGTTAGAGTATTTTCAAAATACATGCTCAAAACATATTGAAAATCGATCTTTTAGGTGCACAAAAGTCGATATGTGCATGTATCTTCTGTACCCGTTTATATCTCAAATTCAGGCTCAAAACACCCGAAAATTCAATATTTTGTGGTCCCAGAAGCAATCTGTACATGCCTACTCAGTGCTAGAATATTTTCAAAATATAGGCTAAAAACATACTAAAAATCGATCTTTTAGGTGCCAAAAAGTCAATATCTCAAATTCAGTCCCAAAACAACCGAAAATTCGATATTTAAGGGTCCCAGAAGCGATCTGTACATGCCTACTCCGTGTTAGAGTATTTTCAAAATTCAGGCCCAAAACATGCTGAAAATCGACATTTTAGGTGCCAAAAAATTGATATCTCAAATTCAGTCCCAAAACACCCGAAAATTCGATATTTTGGGGTCCCAGAAGCGATCTGTACATGCCTACTCCGTGTTAGAGTATTTTCAAAATTCAGGCCCAAAACATGCTGAAAATCGATATTTTTGGTGCCCAAAGTCAATATGTGCATGTATCTTCTGTACCCGTTTATATCTCAAATTCAGGCTCAAAACACCCGAAAATTCAATATTTTGGGGTCCCAGAAGCAATCTGTACAGTGCTAGAATATTTTCAAAATATAGGCTAAAAACATGCTAAAAATCGATCTTTTAGGTGCCAAAAAGTCGATATCTCAAATTCAGTCCCAAAACACCCGAAAATTCGATATTTAGGGGTCCCAGAAGCGATCTGTACATGCCTACTCCGTGTTAAAATATTTTCAAAATACATGCTCAAAACATACTGAAAATCGATCTTTTAGGTGCACAAAAGTCGATATGTGCATGCATCTTCTGTACCCGTTTATATCTAAAATTCAGGCTCAAAACACCCGAAAATTCGATATTTTGGGGTCCCAGAAGCGATCTGTACATGCCTACTCCGTGTTAGAGTATTTTCAAAATATAGGCTTTTATAAAAACATGCTAAAAATCGATCTTTTAGGTGCCAAAAAGTCGATATCTCAAATTCAGTCCCAAAACACCCGAAAATTCGATATTTAGGGGTCCCAGAAGCGATCTGTACATGCCTACTCCGTGTTAAAGTATTTTCAAAATACATGCTCAAAACATACTGAAAATCGATCTTTTAGGTGCACAAAAGTCGATATGTGCATGCATCTTCTGTACCCGTTTATATCTCAAATTCAGGCTCAAAACACCCGAAAATTCGATATTTTGGGGTCCCAAAAGCGATCTGTACATGCCTACTCCGTGTTAGAGTATTTTCAAAATTCAGGCCCAAAACATGCTGAAAATCGATATTTTTGGTGCCCAAAGTCAATATGTGCATGTATCTTCTGTACCCGTTTATATCTCAAATTCAGGCTCAAAACACTCGAAAATTCAATATTTTGGGGTCCCAGAAGCAATCTGTACATGCCTACTCAGTGCTAGAATATTTTCAAAATATAGGCTAAAAACATGCTAAAAATCGATCTTTTAGGTGCCAAAAAGTCGATATCTCAAATTCAGTCCGAAAACACCCGAAAATTCGATATTTAGGGGTCCCAGAAGCGATCTGTACATGCCTACTCCGTGTTAGAGTATTTTCAAAATACATGCTCAAAACATACTGAAAATCGATCTTTTAGGTGCACAAAAGTCGATATGTGCATGCATCTTCAGTACCCGTTTATATCTCAAATTCAGGCTCAAAACACCCGAAAATTCAATATTTTGGGGTCCCAGAAGCAATCTGTACATGCCTACTCAGTGTTAGAGTATTTTCAAAATACAGGCCCAAAACATGCTGAAAATCGATATTTTAGATGCCCAAAGTCAATATGTGCATGTATCTTCTGTACCCGTTTATATCTCAAATTCAGGCTCAAAACACCCGAAAATTCAATATTTTGGGGTCCCAGAAGCAATCTGTACATGCCTACACAGTGCTAGAATATTTTCAAAATATAGGCTAAAAACATGCTAAAAATCGACATTTTAGGTGCCAAAAAATCGATATCTCAAATTCAGTCCCAAAACACCCGAAAATTCGATATTTAGAGGTCCCAGAAGGTATCTGTACATGCCTACTCCGTGTTAGAGTATTTTCAAAATACAGGCCAAAAACATACTGAAAATCGATCTTTTAGGTGCCCAAAAGTCGATATGTGCATGCATCTTCTGTACCCGTTTATATCTCAAATTCTGGCCCTAAACACCCGAAAATTCGATATTTTCTGGTCCCAGAAGCGATCTGTACATGCCTACTACGTGTTAGAGTATTTTCAAAATTCAGGCCCAAAACATGTTGAAAATCGATATTTTTGGTGCCCAAAGTCAATATGTGCATGTATCTTCTGTACACGTTTATATCTCAAATTCAGGCTCAAAACACCCGAAAATTCAATATTTTGGGGTCCCAGAAGCAATCTGTACATGCCTACTCAGTGCTAGAATATTTTCAAAATATAGGCTAAAAACATGCTAAAAATCGATCTTTTAGGTGCCAAAAAGTCGATATCTCAAATTCAGTCCCAAAACACCCGAAAATTCGATATTTAGGGTTCCTAGAAGCGATCTGTACATGCCTACTCCGTGTTAGAGTATTTTCAAAATACATGCTCAAAACATAATGAAAATCGATCTTTTAGGTGCACAAAAGTCGATATGTGCATGCATCTTCAGTACCCGTTTATATCTCAAATTCAGGCTCAAAACACCCGAAAATTCAATATTTTGGGGTCCCAGAAGCAATCTGTACATGCCTACTCAGTGTTAGAGTATTTTCAAAATACAGGCCCAAAACATGCTGAAAATCGATATTTTAGATGCCCAAAGTCAATATGTGCATGTATCTTCTGTACCCGTTTATATCTCAAATTCAGGCTCAAAACACCCGAAAATTCAATATTTTGGGGTCCCAGAAGCAATCTGTACATGCCTACACAGTGCTAGAATATTTTCAAAATATAGGCTAAAAACATGCTAAAAATCGACAGTTTAGGTGCCAAAAAATCGATATCTCAAATTCAGTCCCAAAACACCCGAAAATTCGATATTTAGAGGTCCCAGAAGGTATCTGTACATGCCTACTCCGTGTTAGAGTATTTTCAAAATACAGGCCAAAAACATACTGAAAATCGATCTTTTAGGTGCCCAAAAGTCGATATGTGCATGCATCTTCTGTACCCGTTTATATCTCAAATTCTGGCCCTAAACACCCGAAAATTCGATATTTTCTGGTCCCAGAAGCGATCTGTACATGCCTACTACGTGTTAGAGTATTTTCAAAATTCAGGGCCAAAACATGCTGAAAATCGATCTTTTAGGTGCACAAAAGTCGATATGTGCATGCATCTTCTGTACCCGTTTATATCTCAAATTAAGGCTCAAAACACCCGAAAATTCGATATTTTGGGGTCCCAGAAGCGATCTGTACATGCCTACTCCTAGTTAGAGTATTTTCAAAATTCAGGCCCAAAACATGCTGAAAATCGACATTTTAGGTGCCAAAAAATCGATATCTCAAATTCAGTCCCAAAACACCCGAAAATTCGATATTTTGGGGTCCCAGAAGCGATCTGTACATGCCTACTCCGTGTTAGAGTATTTTCAAAATTCAGGCCCAAAACATGCTGAAAATCGATATTTTTGGTGCCCAAAGTCAATATGTGCATGTATCTTCTGTACCCGGTTATATCTCAAATTCAGGCTCAAAACACCCGAAAATTCAATATTTTGGGGTCCCAGAAGCAATCTGTACAGTGCTAGAATATTTTCAAAATATAGGCTAAAAACATGCTAAAAATCGATCTTTTAGGTGCCAAAAAGTCGATATCTCAAATTCAGTCCCAAAACACCCGAAAATTCG
The DNA here is from genome assembly GCA_033782935.1 of Petrolisthes cinctipes. Lineage (NCBI taxonomy): Eukaryota > Metazoa > Arthropoda > Malacostraca > Decapoda > Porcellanidae > Petrolisthes > Petrolisthes cinctipes. The sequence continues at coordinate 2,246,597 of JAWQEG010000380.1, read as the reverse complement.
ATATTTAGGGGTCCCAGAAGCGATCTGTACATGCCTACTCCGTGTTAAAGTATTTTCAAAATACATGCTCAAAACATACTGAAAATCGATCTTTTTGTTGCACAAAAGTCGATATGTGCATGCATCTTCAGTTCCTGTTTATATCTCAAATTCAGGCTCAAAACACCCGAAAATTCGATATTTTGGGGTCCCAAAAGCGATCTGTACATGCCTACTCCGTGTTAGAGTATTTTCAAAATTCAGGCCCAAAACATGCTGAAAATCGATATTTTTGGTGCCCAAAGTCAATATGTGCATGTATCTTCTGTACCCGTTTATATCTCAAATTCAGGCTCAAAACACCCGAAAATTCAATATTTTGGGGTCCCAGAAGCAATCTGTACATGCCTACTCAGTGCTAGAATATTTTCAAAATATAGGCTAAAAACATGCTAAAAATCGATCTTTTAGGTGCCAAAAAGTCGATATCTCAAATTCAGTCCCAAAACACCCGAAAATTCGATATTTAGGGGTCCCAGAAGCGATCTGTACATGCCTACTCCGTGTTAGAGTATTTTCAAAATACATGCTCAAAACATACTGAAAATCGATCTTTTAGGTGCACAAAAGTCGATATGTGCATGCATCTTCAGTACCCGTTTATATCTCAAATTCAGGCTCAAAACACCCGAAAATTCAATATTTTGGAGTCCCAGAAGCAATCTGTACATGCCTACTCAGTGTTAGAGTATTTTCAAAATACAGGCCCAAAACATGCTGAAAATCGATATTTTAGATGCCCAAAGTCAATATGTGCATGTATCTTCTGTACCCGTTTATATCTCAAATTCAGGCTCAAAAACACCCGAAAATTCAATATTTTGGGGTCCCAGAAGCAATCTGTACATGCCTACACAGTGCTAGAATATTTTCAAAATATAGGCTAAAAACATGCTAAAAATCGACATTTTAGGTGCCAAAAAATCGATATCTCAAATTCAGTCCCAAAACACCCGAAAATTCGATATTTAGAGGTCCCAGAAGGTATCTGTACATGCCTACTCCGTGTTAGAGTATTTTCAAAATACAGGCCAAAAACATACTGAAAATCGATCTTTTAGGTGCCCAAAAGTCGATATGTGCATGCATCTTCTGTACCCGTTTATATCTCAAATTCTGGCCCTAAACACCCGAAAATTCGATATTTTGGGGTCCCAGAAGCGATCTGTACATGCCTACTCCGTGTTAGAGTATTTTCAAAATTCAGGCCCAAAACATGCTGAAAATCGATATTTTTGGTGCCCAAAGTCAATATGTGCATGTATCTTCTGTACCCGTTTATATCTCAAATTCAGGCTCAAAACACCCGAAAAATCAATATTTTGGGGTCCCAGAAGCAATCTGTACATGCCTACTCAGTGCTAGAATATTTTCAAAATATAGGCTAAAAACATGCTAAAAATCGATCTTTTAGGTGCCAAAAAGTCGATATCTCAAATTCAGTCCGAAAACACCCGAAAATTCGATATTTAGGGGTCCCAGAAGCGATCTGTACATGCCTACTCCGTGTTAGAGTATTTTCAAAATACATGCTCAAAACATAATGAAAATCGATCTTTTATGTGCACAAAAGTAGATATGTGCATGCATCTTCAGTACCCGTTTATATCTCAAATTCAGGCTCAAAACACCCGAAAATTCAATATTTTGGGGTCCCAGAAGCAATCTGTACATGCCTACTCAGTGTTAGAGTATTTTCAAAATACAGGCCCAAAACATGCTGAAAATCGATATTTTAGATGCCCAAAGTCAATATGTGCATGTATCTTCTGTACCCGTTTATATCTCAAATTCAGGCTCAAAACACCCGAAAATTCAATATTTTGGGGTCCCAGAAGCAATCTGTACATGCCTACACAGTGCTAGAATATTTTCAAAATATAGGTAAAAACATGCTGAAAATCGATATTTTAGGTGCCAAAAAATCGATATCTCAAATTCAGTCCCAAAACACCCGAAAATTCGATATTTAGAGGTCCCAGAAGGTATCTGTACATGCCTACTCCGTGTTAGAGTATTTTCAAAATTCCGGCCCAAAACATGCTGAAAATCGATATTTTTGGTGCCCAAAGTCAATATGTGCATGTATCTTCTGTACCCGTTTATATCTCAAATTCAGGCTCAAAACACCCGAAAATTTAATATTTTGGGGTCCCAGAAGCAAACTGTACAGTGCTAGAATATTTTCAAAATATAGGCTAAAAACATGCTAAAAATCGATCTTTTAGGTGCCAAAAAATCGATATCTCAAATTCAGTCCCAAAACACCCGAAAATTCGATATTTAGGGGTCCCAGAAGCGATCTGTACATGCCTACTTTGTGTTAGAGTATTTTCAAAATACATGCTCAAAACATACTGAAAATCGATCTTTTAGGTGCACAAAAGTCGATATGTGCATGCATCTTCAGTACCCGTTTATATCTAAAATTCAGGCTCAAAACACCCGAAAATTTGATATTTTGGGGTCCCAGAAGCAATCTGTACATGCCTACTCAGTGTTAGAGTATTTTCAAAATACAGGCACAAAACATGCTGAAAATCGATATTTTAGATGCCCAAAGTCAATATGTGCATGTATCTTCTGTACCCGTTTATATCTCAAATTCAGGCTCAAAACACCCGAAAATTCAATATTTTGGGGTCCCAGAAGCAATCTGTACATGCCTACACAGTGCTAGAATATTTTCAAAATATAGGCTAAAAACATGCTAAAAATCGACATTTTAGGTGCCAAAAAATCGATATCACAAACTCAGTCCCAAAACACCAGAAAACTCGATATTTAGGGGTCCCAGAAGCGATCTGTACATGCCTACTCCGTGTTAGAGTATTTTCAAAATACATGCTCAAAACATACTGAAAATCGATCTTTTAGGTGCACAAAAGTCGATATGTGCATGCATCTTCAGTACCCGTTTATATCTCAAATTCTGGCTCAAAACACCAGAAAATTCAATATTTTGGGGTCCCAGAAGCAATCTGTACATGCCTACTCAGTGCTAGAATATTTTCAAAATATAGGCTAAAAACATGCTAAAAATCGACATTTTAGGTGCCAAAAAATCGATATCTCAAATTCAGTCCCAAAACACCCGAAAATTCGATATTTAGAGGTCCCAGAAGGTATCTGTACATGCCTACTCCGTGTTAGAGTATTTTCAAAATACAGGCCAAAAACATATTGAAAATCGATCTTTTAGGTGCCCAAAAGTCGATATGTGCATGCATCTTCTGTACCCGTTTATATCTCAAATTCTCGCCCTAAACACCCGAAAATTCGATATTTTGGGGTCCCAGAAGCGATCTGTACATGCCTACTCCGTGTTAGAGTATTTTCAAAATTCAGACCCAAAACATGCTGAAAATCGATATTTTTGGTGCCCAAAGTCAATATGTGCATGTATCTTCTGTACCCGTTTATATCTCAAATTCAGTCCCAAAACACCCGAAAATTCGATATTTCGGGGTCCCAGAAGCGATATGTACATGCCTACTCGGTGTTAGAGTATTTTCAAAATACATGCTCAAAACATGCTGAAATACGATATTTTTGGTGCCCAAAGTCAATATGTGCATGTATTTTCTGTACCCGTTTATATCTCAAATTCAGGCTCAAAACACCCGAAAATTCAATATTTTGGGGTCCCAGAAGCAATCTGTACATGCCTACACAGTGCTAGAATATTTTCAAAATATAGGCTAAAAACATGCTAAAAATCGACATTTTAGGTGCCAAAAATTCGATATCTCAAATTCAGTCCCAAAACACCCGAAAATTCGATATTTAGGGGTCCCAGAAGCGATCTGTATATGCCTACTCCGTGTTAGAGTATTTTCAAAATACATGCTCAAAACATACTGAAAATCGATCTTTTAGGTGCCCAAAAGTCGATATGTGCATGCATCTTCTGTACCCGTTTATATCTCAAATTCTCGCCCTAAACACCCGAAAATTCGATATTTTGGGGTCCCAGAAGCGATCTGTACATGCCTACTCCGTGTTAGAGTATTTTCAAAATTCAGACCCAAAACATGCTGAAAATCGATATTTTTGGTGCCCAAAGTCAATATGTGCATGTATCTTCTGTACCCGTTTATATCTCAAATTCAGTCCCAAAACACCCGAAAATTCGATATTTCGGGGTCCCAGAAGCGATATGTACATGCCTACTCGGTGTTAGAGTATTTTCAAAATACATGCTCAAAACATGCTGAAAATCGATATTTTTGGTGCCCAAAGTCAATATGTGCATGTATCTTCTGTACCCGTTTATATCTCAAATTCAGGCTCAAAACACCCGAGAATTCAATATTTTGGGGTCCCAGAAGCAATCTGTACATGCCTACACAGTGCTAGAATATTTTCAAAATATAGGCTAAAAACATGCTAAAAATCGACATTTTAGGTGCCAAAAAATCGATATCTCAAATTCAGTCCCAAAACACCCGAAAATTCGATATTTAGGGGTCCCAGAAGCGATCTGTACATGCCTACTCCGTGTTAGAGTATTTTCAAAATACATGCTCAAAACATACTGAAAATCGATCTTTTAGGTGCCCAAAAGTCGATATGTGCATGCATCTTCAGTACCCGTTTATATCTCAAATTCAGGCTCAAAACACCCGAAAATTCATTATTTTGGGGTCCCAGAAGCAATCTGTACATGCCTACTCAGTGTTAGAGTATTTTCAAAATACAGGCCCATAACATGCTGAAAATCGATATTTTAGATGCCCAAAGTCAATATGTGCATGTATCTTCTGTACCCGTTTATATCTCAAATTCAGGCTCAAAACACCCGAAAATTAAATATTTTGGGGTCCCAGAAGCAATCTTTACATGCCTACACAGTGCTAGAATATTTTCAAAATATAGGCTAAAAACATGCTAAAAATCGACATTTTAGGTGCCAAAAAATCGATATCTCAAATTCAGTCCCAAAACACCCGAAAATTCGATATTTAGAGGTCCCAGAAGGTATCTGTACATGCCTACTCCGTGTTAGAGTATTTTCAAAATACAGGCCAAAAACATACTGAAAATCGATCTTTTAGGTGCCCAAAAGTCGATATGTGCATGCATCTTCTGTACCCGTTTATATCTCAAATTCTGGCCCTAAACACCCGAAAATTCGATATTTTGGGGTCCCAGAAGCGATCTGTACATGCCTACTCCGTGTTAGAGTATTTTCAAAATTCAGACCCAAAACATGCTGAAAATCGATATTTTTGGTGCCCAAAGTCAATATGTGCATGTATCTTCTGTACCCGTTTATATCTCAAATTCAGGCTCAAAACACCCGAAAATTCAATATTTTGGGGTCCCAGAAGCAATCTGTACATGCCTACACAGTGCTATAATATTTTCAAAATATAGGCTAAAAACATGCTAAAAATCGATCTTTTAGATGCCAAAAAGTCGATATCTCAAATTCAGGCTCAAAACACCCGAAAATTCAATATTTTGGGGTCCCAGAAGCAATCTGTACAGTGCTAGAATATTTTCAAAATATAGGCTAAAAACATGCTAAAAATCGATCTTTTAGGTGCCAAAAAGTCGATATCTCAAATTCAGTCCCAATACACCCGAAAATTCGATATTTAGGGGTCCCAGAAGCGATCTGTACATGCCTACTCCGTGTTAAAGTATTTTCAAAATACATGCTCAAAACATACTGAAAATCGATCTTTTAGGTGCACAAAAGTCGATATGTGCATGCATCTTCAGTTCCCGTTTATATCTCAAATTCAGGCTCAAAACACCCGAAAATTCGATATTTTGGGGTCCCAAAAGCGATCTGTACATGCCTACTCCGTGTTAGAGTATTTTCAAAATTCAGGCCCAAAACATGCTGAAAATCGATATTTTTGGTGCCCAAAGTCAATATGTGCATGTATCTTCTGTACCCGTTTATATCTCAAATTCAGGCTCAAAACACCCGAAAGTTCAATATTTTGGGGTCCCAGAAGCAATCTGTACATGCCTACTCATTGCTAGAATATTTTCAAAATATAGGCTAAAAACATGCTAAAAATCGATCTTTTAGGTGCCAAAAAGTCGATATCTCAAATTCAGTCCGAAAACACCCGAAAATTCGATATTTAGGGGTCCCAGAAGCGATCTGTACATGCCTACTCCGTGTTAGAGTATTTTCAAAATACATGCTCAAAACATACTGAAAATCGATCTTTTAGGTGCACAAAAGTCGATATGTGCATGCATCTTCAGTACCCGTTTATATCTCAAATTCAGGCTCAAAACACCCGAAAATTCAATATTTTGGAGTCCCAGAAGCAATCTGTACATGCCTACTCAGTGTTAGAGTATTTTCAAAATACAGGCCCAAAACATGCTGAAAATCGATATTTTAGATGCCCAAAGTCAATATGTGCATGTATCTTCTGTACCCGTTTATATCTCAAATTCAGGCTCAAAACACCCGAAAATTCAATATTTTGGGGTCCCAGAAGCAATCTGTACATGCCTACACAGTGCTAGAATATTTTCAAAATATAGGCTAAAAACATGCTAAAAATCGACATTTTAGGTGCCAAAAAGTCGATATCTCAAATTCAGTCCCAAAACACCCGAAAATTCGATATTTAGGGGTCCCAGAAGCGATCTGTACATGCCTACTCCGTGTTAGAGCATTTTCAAAATACATGCTCAAAACATAATGAAAATCGATCTTTTATGTGCACAAAAGTCGATATGTGCATGCATCTTCAGTACCCGTTTATATCTCAAATTCAGGCTCAAAACACCCGAAAATTCAATATTTTGGGGTCCCAGAAGCAATCTGTACATGCCTACTCAGTGTTAGAGTATTTTCAAAATACAGGCCCAAAACATGCTGAAAATCGATATTTTAGATGCCCAAAGTCAATATGTGCATGTATCTTCTGTACCCGTTTATATCTCAAATGCAGGCTCAAAACACCCGAAAATTCAATATTTTGGGGTCCCAGAAGCAATCTGTACATGCCTACACAGTGCTAGAATATTTTCAAAATATAGGCTAAAAACATGCTGAAAATCGATATTTTAGGTGCCAAAAAATCGATATCTCAAATTCAGTCCCAAAACACCCGAAAATTCGATATTTAGAGGTCCCAGAAGGTATCTGTACATGCCTACTCCGTGTTAGAGTATTTTCAAAATTCCGGCCCAAAACATGCTGAAAATCGATATTTTTGGTGCCCAAAGTCAATATGTGCATGTATCTTCTGTACCCGTTTATATCTCAAATTCAGGCTCAAAACACCCGAAAATTCGATATTTAGGGGTCCCAGAAGCGATCTGTACATGCCTACTCCGTGTTAGAGTATTTTCAAAATACATGCTCAAAACATACTGAAAATCGATCTTTTAGGTGCCCAAAAGTCGATATGTGCATGCATCTTCAGTACCCGTTTATATCTCAAATTCAGGCTCAAAACACCCGAAAATTCAATATTTTGGGGTCCCAGAAGCAATCTGTACATGCCTACTCAGTGCTAGAATATTTTCAAAATATAGGCTAAAAACATGCTAAAAATCGATCTTTTAGGTGCCAAAAAGTCGATATCTCAAATTCAGTCCCAAAACACCCGAAAATTCGATATTTAGGGGTCCCAGAAGCGATCTGTACATGCCTACTCCGTGTTAGAGTATTTTCAAAATACATGCTCAAAACATACTGAAAATCGATCTTTTAGGTGCACAAAAGTCGATATGTGCATGCATCTTCAGTACCCGTTTATATCTCAAATTCAGGCTCAAAACACCCGAAAATTCAATATTTTGGAGTCCCAGAAGCAATCTGTACATGCCTACTCAGTGTTAGAGTATTTTCAAAATACAGGCCCAAAACATGCTGAAAATCGATATTTTAGATGCCCAAAGTCAATATGTGCATGTATCTTCTGTACCCGTTTATATCTCAAATTCAGGCTCAAAAACACCCGAAAATTCAATATTTTGGGGTCCCAGAAGCAATCTGTACATGCCTACACAGTGCTAGAATATTTTCAAAATATAGGCTAAAAACATGCTAAAAATCGACATTTTAGGTGCCAAAAAATCGATATCTCAAATTCAGTCCCAAAACACCCGAAAATTCGATATTTAGAGGTCCCAGAAGGTATCTGTACATGCCTACTCCGTGTTAGAGTATTTTCAAAATACAGGCCAAAAACATACTGAAAATCGATCTTTTAGGTGCCCAAAAGTCGATATGTGCATGCATCTTCTGTACCCGTTTATATCTCAAATTCTGGCCCTAAACACCCGAAAATTCGATATTTTGGGGTCCCAGAAGCGATCTGTACATGCCTACTCCGTGTTAGAGTATTTTCAAAATTCAGGCCCAAAACATGCTGAAAATCGATATTTTTGGTGCCCAAAGTCAATATGTGCATGTATCTTCTGTACCCGTTTATATCTCAAATTCAGGCTCAAAACACCCGAAAAATCAATATTTTGGGGTCCCAGAAGCAATCTGTACATGCCTACTCAGTGCTAGAATATTTTCAAAATATAGGCTAAAAACATGCTAAAAATCGATCTTTTAGGTGCCAAAAAGTCGATATCTCAAATTCAGTCCGAAAACACCAGAAAATTCGATATTTAGGGGTCCCAGAAGCGATCTGTACATGCCTACTCCGTGTTAGAGTATTTTCAAAATACATGCTCAAAACATAATGAAAATCGATCTTTTATGTGCACAAAAGTAGATATGTGCATGCATCTTCAGTACCCGTTTATATCTCAAATTCAGGCTCAAAACACCCGAAAATTCAATATTTTGGGGTCCCAGAAGCAATCTGTACATGCCTACTCAGTGTTAGAGTATTTTCAAAATACAGGCCCAAAACATGCTGAAAATCGATATTTTAGATGCCCAAAGTCAATATGTGCATGTATCTTCTGTACCCGTTTATATCTCAAATTCAGGCTCAAAACACCCGAAAATTCAATATTTTGGGGTCCCAGAAGCAATCTGTACATGCCTACACAGTGCTAGAATATTTTCAAAATATAGGTAAAAACATGCTGAAAATCGATATTTTAGGTGCCAAAAAATCGATATCTCAAATTCAGTCCCAAAACACCCGAAAATTCGATATTTAGAGGTCCCAGAAGGTATCTGTACATGCCTACTCCGTGTTAGAGTATTTTCAAAATTCCGGCCCAAAACATGCTGAAAATCGATATTTTTGGTGCCCAAAGTCAATATGTGCATGTATCTTCTGTACCCGTTTATATCTCAAATTCAGGCTCAAAACACCCGAAAATTTAATATTTTGGGGTCCCAGAAGCAAACTGTACAGTGCTAGAATATTTTCAAAATATAGGCTAAAAACATGCTAAAAATCGATCTTTTAGGTGCCAAAAAATCGATATCTCAAATTCAGTCCCAAAACACCCGAAAATTCGATATTTAGGGGTCCCAGAAGCGATCTGTACATGCCTACTTTGTGTTAGAGTATTTTCAAAATACATGCTCAAAACATACTGAAAATCGATCTTTTAGGTGCACAAAAGTCGATATGTGCATGCATCTTCAGTACCCGTTTATATCTCAAATTCAGGCTCAAAACACCCGAAAATTTGATATTTTGGGGTCCCAGAAGCAATCTGTACATGCCTACTCAGTGTTAGAGTATTTTCAAAATACAGGCCCAAAACATGCTGAAAATCGATATTTTAGATGCCCAAAGTCAATATGTGCATGTATCTTCTGTACCCGTTTATATCTCAAATTCAGGCTCAAAACACCCGAAAATTCAATATTTTGGGGTCCCAGAAGCAATCTGTACATGCCTACACAGTGCTAGAATATTTTCAAAATATAGGCTAAAAACATGCTAAAAATCGACATTTTAGGTGCCAAAAAATCGATATCACAAACTCAGTCCCAAAACACCCGAAAACTCGATATTTAGGGGTCCCAGAAGCGATCTGTACATGCCTACTCCGTGTTAGAGTATTTTCAAAATACATGCTCAAAACATAATGAAAATCGATCTTTTAGGTGCACAAAAGTCGATATGTGCATGCATCTTCAGTACCCGTTTATATCTCAAATTCTGGCTCAAAACACCAGAAAATTCAATATTTTGGGGTCCCAGAAGCAATCTGTACATGCCTACTCAGTGCTAGAATATTTTCAAAATATAGGCTAAAAACATGCTAAAAATCGACATTTTAGGTGCCAAAAAATCGATATCTCAAATTCAGTCCCAAAACACCCGAAAATTCGATATTTAGAGGTCCCAGAAGGTATCTGTACATGCCTACTCCGTGTTAGAGTATTTTCAAAATACAGGCCAAAAACATATTGAAAATCGATCTTTTAGGTGCCCAAAAGTCGATATGTGCATGCATCTTCTGTACCCGTTTATATCTCAAATTCTCGCCCTAAACACCCGAAAATTCGATATTTTGGGGTCCCAGAAGCGATCTGTACATGCCTACTCCGTGTTAGAGTATTTTCAAAATTCAGACCCAAAACATGCTGAAAATCGATATTTTTGGTGCCCAAAGTCAATATGTGCATGTATCTTCTGTACCCGTTTATATCTCAAATTCAGTCCCAAAACACCCGAAAATTCGATATTTCGGGGTCCCAGAAGCGATATGTACATGCCTACTCGGTGTTAGAGTATTTTCAAAATACATGCTCAAAACATGCTGAAAATCGATATTTTTGGTGCCCAAAGTCAATATGTGCATGTATCTTCTGTACCCGTTTATATCTCAAATTCAGGCTCAAAACACCCGAAAATTCAATATTTTGGGGTCCCAGAAGCAATCTGTACATGCCTACACAGTGCTAGAATATTTTCAAAATATAGGCTAAAAACATGCTAAAAATCGACATTTTAGGTGCCAAAAATTCGATATCTCAAATTCAGTCCCAAAACACCCGAAAATTCGATATTTAGGGGTCCCAGAAGCGATCTGTACATGCCTACTCCGTGTTAGAGTATTTTCAAAATACATGCTCAAAACATACTGAAAATCGATCTTTTAGGTGCCCAAAAGTCGATATGTGCATGCATCTTCTGTACCCGTTTATATCTCAAATTCTCGCCCTAAACACCCGAAAATTCGATATTTTGGGGTCCCAGAAGCGATCTGTACATGCCTACTCCGTGTTAGAGTATTTTCAAAATACATGCTCAAAACATACTGAAAATCGATCTTTTAGGTGCCCAAAAGTCGATATGTGCATGCATCTTCAGTACCCGTTTATATCTCAAATTCAGGCTCAAAACACCCGAAAATTCATTATTTTGGGGTCCCAGAAGCAATCTGTAAATGCCTACTCAGTGTTAGAGTATTTTCAAAATACAGGCCCATAACATGCTGAAAATCGATATTTTAGATGCCCAAAGTCAATATGTGCATGTATCTTCTGTACCCGTTTATATCTCAAATTCAGGCTCAAAACACCCGAAAATTAAATATTTTGGGGTCCCAGAAGCAATCTTTACATGCCTACACAGTGCTAGAATATTTTCAAAATATAGGCTAAAAACATGCTAAAAATCGACATTTTAGGTGCCAAAAAATCGATATCTCAAATTCAGTCCCAAAACACCCGAAAATTCGATATTTAGAGGTCCCAGAAGGTATCTGTACATGCCTACTCCGTGTTAGAGTATTTTCAAAATACAGGCCAAAAACATACTGAAAATCGATCTTTTAGGTGCCCAAAAGTCGATATGTGCATGCATCTTCTGTACCCGTTTATATCTCAAATTCTGGCCCTAAACACCCGAAAATTCGATATTTTGGGGTCCCAGAAGCGATCTGTACATGCCTACTCCGTGTTAGAGTATTTTCAAAATTCAGACCCAAAACATGCTGAAAATCGATATTTTTGGTGCCCAAAGTCAATATGTGCATGTATCTTCTGTACCCGTTTATATCTCAAATTCAGGCTCAAAACACCCGAAAATTCAATATTTTGGGGTCCCAGAAGCAATCTGTACATGCCTACACAGTGCTATAATATTTTCAAAATATAGGCTAAAAACATGCTAAAAATCGATCTTTTAGATGCCAAAAAGTCGATATCTCAAATTCAGGCTCAAAACACCCGAAAATTCAATATTTTGGGGTCCCAGAAGCAATCTGTACAGTGCTAGAATATTTTCAAAATATAGGCTAAAAACATGCTAAAAATCGATCTTTTAGGTGCCAAAAAGTCGATATCTCAAATTCAGTCCCAATACACCCGAAAATTCGATATTTAGGGGTCCCAGAAGCGATCTGTACATGCCTACTCCGTGTTAAAGTATTTTCAAAATACATGCTCAAAACATACTGAAAATCGATCTTTTAGGTGCACAAAAGTCGATATGTGCATGCATCTTCAGTTCCCGTTTATATCTCAAATTCAGGCTCAAAACACCCGAAAATTCGATATTTTGGGGTCCCAAAAGCGATCTGTACATGCCTACTCCGTGTTAGAGTATTTTCAAAATTCAGGCCCAAAACATGCTGAAAATCGATATTTTTGGTGCCCAAAGTCAATATGTGCATGTATCTTCTGTACCCGTTTATATCTCAAATTCAGGCTCAAAACACCCGAAAATTCAATATTTTGGGGTCCCAGAAGCAATCTGTACATGCCTACTCATTGCTAGAATATTTTCAAAATATAGGCTAAAAACATGCTAAAAATCGATCTTTTAGGTGCCAAAAAGTCGATATCTCAAATTCAGTCCGAAAACACCCGAAAATTCGATATTTAGGGGTCCCAGAAGCGATCTGTACATGCCTACTCCGTGTTAGAGTATTTTCAAAATACATGCTCAAAACATACTGAAAATCGATCTTTTAGGTGCACAAAAGTCGATATGTGCATGCATCTTCAGTACCCGTTTATATCTCAAATTCAGGCTCAAAACACCCGAAAATTCAATATTTTGGAGTCCCAGAAGCAATCTGTACATGCCTACTCAGTGTTAGAGTATTTTCAAAATACAGGCCCAAAACATGCTGAAAATCGATATTTTAGATGCCCAAAGTCAATATGTGCATGTATCTTCTGTACCCGTTTATATCTCAAATTCAGGCTCAAAACACCCGAAAATTCAATATTTTGGGGTCCCAGAAGCAATCTGTACATGCCTACACAGTGCTAGAATATTTTCAAAATATAGGCTAAAAACATGCTAAAAATCGACATTTTAGGTGCCAAAAAGTCGATATCTCAAATTCAGTCCCAAAACACCCGAAAATTCGATATTTAGGGGTCCCAGAAGCGATCTGTACATGCCTACTCCGTGTTAGAGCATTTTCAAAATACATGCTCAAAACATAATGAAAATCGATCTTTTATGTGCACAAAAGTCGATATGTGCATGCATCTTCAGTACCCGTTTATATCTCAAATTCAGGCTCAAAATACCCGAAAATTCAATATTTTGGGGTCCCAGAAGCAATCTGTACATGCCTACTCAGTGTTAGAGTATTTTCAAAATACAGGCCCAAAACATGCTGAAAATCGATATTTTAGATGCCCAAAGTCAATATGTGCATGTATCTTCTGTACCCGTTTATATCTCAAATGCAGGCTCAAAACACCCGAAAATTCAATATTTTGGGGTCCCAGAAGCAATCTGTACATGCCTACACAGTGCTAGAATATTTTCAAAATATAGGCTAAAAACATGCTGAAAATCGATATTTTAGGTGCCAAAAAATCGATATCTCAAATTCAGTCCCAAAACACCCGAAAATTCGATATTTAGAGGTCCCAGAAGGTATCTGTACATGCCTACTCCGTGTTAGAGTATTTTCAAAATTCCGGCCCAAAACATGCTGAAAATCGATATTTTTGGTGCCCAAAGTCAATATGTGCATGTATCTTCTGTACCCGTTTATATCTCAAATTCAGGCTCAAAACACCCGAAAATTTAATATTTTGGGGTCCCAGAAGCAATCTGTACAGTGCTAGAATATTTTCAAAATATAGGCTAAAAACATGCTAAAAATCGATCTTTTAGGTGCCAAAAAATCGATATCTCAAATTCAGTCCCAAAACACCCGAAAATTCGATATTTAGGGGTCCCAGAAGCGATCTGTACATGCCTACTTTGTGTTAGAGTATTTTCAAAATACATGCTCAAAACATACTGAAAATCGATCTTTTAGGTGCACAAAAGTCGATATGTGCATGCATCTTCAGTACCCGTTTATATCTCAAATTCAGGCTCAAAACACCCGAAAATTTGATATTTTGGGGTCCCAGAAGCAATCTGTACAAGCCTACTCAGTGTTAGAGTATTTTCAAAATACAGGCCCAAAACATGCTGAAAATCGATATTTTAGATGCCCAAAGTCAATATGTGCATGTATCTTCTGTACCCGTTTATATCTCAAATTCAGGCTCAAAACACCCGAAAATTCAATATTTTGGGGTCCCAGAAGCAATCTGTACATACCTACACAGTGCTAGAATATTTTCAAAATATAGGTTAAAAACATGCTAAAAATCGACATTTCAGGTGCCAAAAAATCGATATCACAAACTCAGTCCCAAAACACCCGAAAACTCGATATTTAGGGGTCCCAGAAGCGATCTGTACATGCCTACTCCGTGTTAGAGTATTTTCAAAATACATGCTCAAAACATACTGAAAATCGATCTTTTAGGTGCACAAAAGTCGATATGTGCATGCATCTTCAGTACCCGTTTATATCTCAAATTCTGGCTCAAAACACCCGAAAATTCAATATTTTGGGGTCCCAGAAGCAATCTGTACATGCCTACTCAGTGCTAGAATATTTTCAAAATATAGGCTAAAAACATGCTAAAAATCGACATTTTAGGTGCCAAAAAATCGATATCTCAAATTCAGTCCCAAAACACCCGAAAATTCGATATTTAGAGGTCCCAGAAGGTATATGTACATGCCTACTCCGTGTTAGAGTATTTTCAAAATACAGGCCAAAAACATACTGAAAATCGATCTTTTAGGTGCCCAAAAGTCGATATGTGCATGCATCTTCTGTACCCGTTTATATCTCAAATTCTGGCCCTAAACACACGAAAAATCGATATTTTGGGGTCCCAGAAGCGATCTGTACATGCCTACACCGTGTTAGAGTATTTTCAAAATTCAGACCCAAAACATGCTGAAAATCGATATTTTTGGTGCCCAAAGTCAATATGTGCATGTATCTTCTGTACCCGTTTATATCTCAAATTCAGGCTCAAAACACCCGAAAATTCAATATTTTGGGGTCCCAGAAGCAATCTGTACATGCCTACACAGTGCTATAATATTTTCAAAATATAGGCTAAAAACATGCTAAAAATCGATCTTTTAGATGCCTAAAAGTCGATATCTCAAATTCAGTCCCAAAACACCCGAAAATTCGATATTTTGGGGTCCCAGAAGCGATCTGTTCATGCCTACTCCGTGTTAGAGTATTTTCAAAATTCAGGCCCAAAACATGCTGAAAATCGATATTTTTGGTGCCCAAAGTCAATATGTGCATGTATCTTCTGTACCCGTTTATATCTCAAATTCAGGCTCAAAACACCCGAAAATTCAATATTTTGGGGTCCCAGAAGCAATCTGTACAGTGCTAGAATATTTTCAAAATATAGGCTAAAAACATGCTAAAAATCGATCTTTTAGGTGCCAAAAAGTCGATATCTCAAATTCAGTCCCAAAACACCCGAAAATTCGATATTTAGGGGTCCCAGAAGCGATCTGTACATGCCTACTCCGTGTTAGAGTATTTTCAAAATACATGCTCAAAACATACTGAAAATCGATCTTTTAGGTGCACAAAAGTCGATATGTGCATGCATCTTCAGTACCCGTTTATATCTCAAATTCAGGCTCAAAACACCCGAAAATTCGATATTTTGGGGTCCCAGAAGCGATCTGTACATGCCTACTCCGTGTTAGAGTATTTTCAAAATTCAGGCCCAAAACATGCTGAAAATCGATATTTTTGGTGCCCAAAGTCAATATGTGCATGTATCTTCTGTACCCGTTTATATCTCAAATTCAGGCTCAAAACACCCGAAAATTCAATATTTTGGGGTCCCAGAAGCAATCTGTACATGCCTACACAGTGCTAGAATATTTTCAAAATATAGGCTAAAAACATGCTAAAAATCGACATTTTAGGTGCCAAAAAATCGATATCTCAAACTCAGTCCCAAAACACCCGAAAACTCGATATTTAGGGGTCCCAGAAGCGATCTGTACATGCCTACTCCGTGTTAGAGTATTTTCAAAATACATGCTCAAAACATACTGAAAATCGATCTTTTAGGTGCACAAAAGTCGATATGTGCATGCATCTTCAGTACCCGTTTATATCTCAAATTCAGGCTCAAAACACCCGAAAATTCAATATTTTGGGGTCCCAGAAGCAATCTGTACATGCCTACTCAGTGTTAGAGTATTTTCAAAATACAGGCCCATAACATGCTGAAAATCGATATTTTAGATGCCCAAAGTCAATATGTGCATGTATCTTCTGTACCCGTTTATATCTCAAATTCAGGCTCAAAACACCCGAAAATTCAATATTTTGGGGTCCCAGAAGCAATCTGTACATGCCTACACAGTGCTAGAATATTTTCAAAATATAGGCTAAAAACATGCTAAAAATCGACATTTTAGGTGCCAAAAAATCGATATCTCAAATTCAGTCCCAAAACACCCGAAAATTCGATATTTAGAGGTCCCAGAAGGTATCTGTACATGCCTACTCCGTGTTAGAGTATTTTCAAAATACAGGCCAAAAACATACTGAAAATCGATCTTTTAGGTGCCCAAAAGTCGATATGTGCATGCATCTTCTGTACCCGTTTATATCTCAAATTCTGGCCCTAAACACCCGAAAATTCGATATTTTGGGGTCCCAGAAGCGATCTGTACATGCCTACTCCGTGTTAGAGTATTTTCAAAATTCAGACCCAAAACATGCTGAAAATCGATATTTTTGGTGCCCAAAGTCAATATGTGCATGTATCTTCTGTACCCGTTTATATCTCAAATTCTGGCTCAAAACACCCGAAAATTCAATATTTTGGGGTCCCAGAAGCAATCTGTACATGCATACACAGTGCTATAATATTTTCAAAATATAGGCTAAAAACATGCTAAAAATCAATCTTTTAGATGCCAAAAAGTCGATATCTCAAATTCAGTCCCAAAACACCCGAAAATTCGATATTTCGGGGTCTCAGAAGCGATCTGTACATGCCTACTCCGTGTTAGAGTATTTTCAAAATACATGCTCAAAACATACTGAAAATCGATCTTTTAGGTGCACAAAAGTCGATATGTGCATGCATCTTCAGTACCCGTTTATATCTCAAATTCAGGCTCAAAACACCCGAAAATTCGATATTTAGGGGTCCCAGAAGCGATCTGTACATGCCTACTCCGTGTTAGAGTATTTTCAAAATACATGCTCAAAACATACTGAAAATCGATCTTTTAGGTGCCCAAAAGTCGATA
Source organism: Petrolisthes cinctipes (assembly GCA_033782935.1). Classification (NCBI taxonomy): domain Eukaryota; kingdom Metazoa; phylum Arthropoda; class Malacostraca; order Decapoda; family Porcellanidae; genus Petrolisthes; species Petrolisthes cinctipes. The sequence continues at coordinate 2,229,066 of JAWQEG010000380.1, read as the reverse complement.
TGTGCATGCATCTTCAGTACCCGTTTATATCTCAAATTCAGGCTCAAAACACCCGAAAATTCATTATTTTGGGGTCCCAGAAGCAATCTGTACATGCCTACACAGTGCTAGAATATTTTCAAAATATAGGGTAAAAACATGCTAAAAATCGACATTTTAGGTGCCAAAAAATCGATATCTCAAATTCAGTCCCAAAACACCCGAAAATTCGATATTTAGAGGTCCCAGAAGGTATCTGTACATGCCTACTCCGTGTTAGAGTATTTTCAAAATACAGGCCAAAAACATACTGAAAATCGATCTTTTAGGTGCCCAAAGTCAATATGTGCATGTATCTTCTGTACCCGTTTATATCTCAAATTCAGGCTCAAAACACCCGAAAATTCAATATTTTGGGGTCCCAGAAGCAATCTGTACATGTCTACACAGTGCTATAATATTTTCAAAATATAGGCTAAAAACATGCTAAAAATCGATCTTTTAGATGCCAAAAAGTCGATATCTCAAATTCAGTCCCAAAACACCCGAAAATTCGATATTTAGGGGTCCCACAAGCGATCTGTACATGCCTACTCCGTGTTAGAGTATTTTCAAAATACATGCTCAAAACATACTGAAAATCGATATTTTAGGTGCACAAAAGTCGATATGTGCATGCATCTTCAGTACCCGTTTATATCTCAAATTCAGGCTCAAAACACCCGAAAATTCAATATTTTGGGGTCCCAGAAGCAATCTGTACATGCCTACTCAGTGTTAGAGTATTTTCAAAATACAGGCCCAAAACATGCTGAAAATCGATATTTTAGATGCCCAAAGTCAATATGTGCATGTATCTTCTGTACCCGTTTATATCTCAAATTCAGGCTCAAAACACCCGAAAATTCAATATTTTGGGGTCCCAGAAGCAATCTGTACATGCCTACACAGTGCTAGAATATTTTCAAAATATAGGCTAAAAACATGCTAAAAATCGACATTTTAGGTGCCAAAAAATCGATATCTCAAATTCAGTCCCAAAACACCCGAAAATTCGATATTTAGAGGTCCCAGAAGGTATCTGTACATGCCTACTCCGTGTTAGAGTATTTTCAAAATACAGGCCAAAAACATACTGAAAATCGATCTTTTAGGTGCCCAAAAGTCGATATGTGCATGCATCTTCTGTACCCGTTTATATCTCAAATTCTGGCCCTAAACACCCGAAAATTCGATATTTTGGGGTCCCAGAAGCGATCTGTACATGCCTACTCCGTGTTAGAGTATTTTCAAAATTCAGACCCAAAACATGCTGAAAATCGATATTTTTGGTGCCCAAAGTCAATATGTGCATGTATCTTCTGTACCCGTTTATATCTCAAATTCTGGCTCAAAACACCCGAAAATTCAATATTTTGGGGTCCCAGAAGCAATCTGTACATGCCTACACAGTGCTATAATATTTTCAAAATATAGGCTAAAAACATGCTAAAAATCAATCTTTTAGATGCCAAAAAGTCGATATCTCAAATTCAGTCCCAAAACACCCGAAAATTCGATATTTCGGGGTCTCAGAAGCGATCTGTACATGCCTACTCCGTGTTAGAGTATTTTCAAAATACATGCTCAAAACATACTGAAAATCGATCTTTTAGGTGCACAAAAGTCGATATGTGCATGCATCTTCAGTACCCGTTTATATCTCAAATTCAGGCTCAAAACACCCGAAAATTCGATATTTAGGGGTCCCAGAAGCGATCTGTACATGCCTACTCCGTGTTAGAGTATTTTCAAAATACATGCTCAAAACATACTGAAAATCGATCTTTTAGGTGCCCAAAAGTCGATATGTGCATGCATCTTCAGTACCCGTTTATATCTCAAATTCAGGCTCAAAACACCCGAAAATTCATTATTTTGGGGTCCCAGAAGCAATCTGTACATGCCTACACAGTGCTAGAATATTTTCAAAATATAGGGTAAAAACATGCTAAAAATCGACATTTTAGGTGCCAAAAAATCGATATCTCAAATTCAGTCCCAAAACACCCGAAAATTCGATATTTAGAGGTCCCAGAAGGTATCTGTACATGCCTACTCCGTGTTAGAGTATTTTCAAAATACAGGCCAAAAACATACTGAAAATCGATCTTTTAGGTGCCCAAAGTCAATATGTGCATGTATCTTCTGTACCCGTTTATATCTCAAATTCAGGCTCAAAACACCCGAAAATTCAATATTTTGGGGTCCCAGAAGCAATCTGTACATGCCTACACAGTGCTAGAATATTTTCAAAATATAGGCTAAAAACATGCTAAAAATCGACATTTTAGGTGCCAAAAAATCGATATCTCAAATTCAGTCCCAAAACACCCGAAAATTCGATATTTAGAGGTCCCAGAAGGTATCTGTACATGCCTACTCCGTGTTAGAGTATTTTCAAAATACAGGCCAAAAACATACTGAAAATCGATCTTTTAGGTGCCCAAAAGTCGATATGTGCATGCATCTTCTGTACCCGTTTATATCTCAAATTCTGGCCCTAAACACCCGAAAATTCGATATTTTGGGGTCCCAGAAGCGATCTGTACATGCCTACTCCGTGTTAGAGTATTTTCAAAATTCAGACCCAAAACATGCTGAAAATCGATATTTTTGGTGCCCAAAGTCAATATGTGCATGTATCTTCTGTACCCGTTTATATCTCAAATTCTGGCTCAAAACACCCGAAAATTCAATATTTTGGGGTCCCAGAAGCAATCTGTACATGCCTACACAGTGCTATAATATTTTCAAAATATAGGCTAAAAACATGCTAAAAATCAATCTTTTAGATGCCAAAAAGTCGATATCTCAAATTCAGTCCCAAAACACCCGAAAATTCGATATTTCGGGGTCTCAGAAGCGATCTGTACATGCCTACTCCGTGTTAGAGTATTTTCAAAATACATGCTCAAAACATACTGAAAATCGATCTTTTAGGTGCACAAAAGTCGATATGTGCATGCATCTTCAGTACCCGTTTATATCTCAAATTCAGGCTCAAAACACCCGAAAATTCGATATTTAGGGGTCCCAGAAGCGATCTGTACATGCCTACTCCGTGTTAGAGTATTTTCAAAATACATGCTCAAAACATACTGAAAATCGATCTTTTAGGTGCCCAAAAGTCGATATGTGCATGCATCTTCAGTACCCGTTTATATCTCAAATTCAGGCTCAAAACACCCGAAAATTCATTATTTTGGGGTCCCAGAAGCAATCTGTACATGCCTACACAGTGCTAGAATATTTTCAAAATATAGGGTAAAAACATGCTAAAAATCGACATTTTAGGTGCCAAAAAATCGATATCTCAAATTCAGTCCCAAAACACCCGAAAATTCGATATTTAGAGGTCCCAGAAGGTATCTGTACATGCCTACTCCGTGTTAGAGTATTTTCAAAATACAGGCCAAAAACATACTGAAAATCGATCTTTTAGGTGCCCAAAGTCAATATGTGCATGTATCTTCTGTACCCGTTTATATCTCAAATTCAGGCTCAAAACACCCGAAAATTCAATATTTTGGGGTCCCAGAAGCAATCAGTACATGTCTACACAGTGCTATAATATTTTCAAAATATAGGCTAAAAACATGCTAAAAATCGATCTTTTAGATGCCAAAAAGTCGATATCTCAAATTCAGTCCGAAAACACCCGAAAATTCGATATTTAGGGGTCCCACAAGCGATCTGTACATGCCTACTCCGTGTTAGAGTATTTTCAAAATTCAGGCCCAAAACATGCTGAAAATCGATATTTTTGGTGCCCAAAGTCAATATGTGCATGTATCTTCTGTACCCGTTTATATCTCAAATTCAGGCTCAAAACACCCGAAAATTCAATATTTTGGGGTCCCAGAAGCAATCTGTACATGCCTACACAGTGCTAGAATATTTTCAAAATATAGGCTAAAAACATGCTAAAAATCGACATTTTAGGTGCCAAAAAATCGATATCTCAAACTCAGTCCCAAAACACCCGAAAACTCGATATTTAGGGGTCCCAGAAGCGATCTGTACATGCCTACTCCGTGTTAGAGTATTTTCAAAATACATGCTCAAAACATACTGAAAATCGATCTTTTAGGTGCACAAAAGTCGATATGTGCATGCATCTTCAGTACCCGTTTATATCTCAAATTCAGGCTCAAAACACCCGAAAATTCAATATTTTGGGGTCCCAGAAGCAATCTGTACATGCCTACTCAGTGTTAGAGTATTTTCAAAATACAGGCCCATAACATGCTGAAAATCGATATTTTAGATGCCCAAAGTCAATATGTGCATGTATCTTCTGTACCCGTTTATATCTCAAATTCAGGCTCAAAACACCCGAAAATTCAATATTTTGGGGTCCCAGAAGCAATCTGTACATGCCTACACAGTGCTAGAATATTTTCAAAATATAGGCTAAAAACATGCTAAAAATCGACATTTTAGGTGCCAAAAAATCGATATCTCAAATTCAGTCCCAAAACACCCGAAAATTCGATATTTAGAGGTCCCAGAAGGTATCTGTACATGCCTACTCCGTGTTAGAGTATTTTCAAAATACAGGCCAAAAACATACTGAAAATCGATCTTTTAGGTGCCCAAAAGTCGATATGTGCATGCATCTTCTGTACCCGTTTATATCTCAAATTCTGGCCCTAAACACCCGAAAATTCGATATTTTGGGGTCCCAGAAGCGATCTGTACATGCCTACTCCGTGTTAGAGTATTTTCAAAATTCAGACCCAAAACATGCTGAAAATCGATATTTTTGGTGCCCAAAGTCAATATGTGCATGTATCTTCTGTACCCGTTTATATCTCAAATTCTGGCTCAAAACACCCGAAAATTCAATATTTTGGGGTCCCAGAAGCAATCAGTACATGTCTACACAGTGCTATAATATTTTCAAAATATAGGCTAAAAACATGCTAAAAATCGATCTTTTAGATGCCAAAAAGTCGATATCTCAAATTCAGTCCGAAAACACCCGAAAATTCGATATTTAGGGGTCCCAGAAGCGATCTGTACATGCCTACTCCGTGTTAGAGTATTTTCAAAATACATGCTCAAAACATACTGAAAATCGATCTTTTAGGTGCCCAAAAGTCGATATGTGCATGCATCTTCAGTACCCGTTTATATCTCAAATTCAGGCTCAAAACACCCGAAAATTCAATATTTTGGGGTCCCAGAAGCAATCTGTACATGCCTACTCAGTGTTAGAGTATTTTCAAAATACAGGCCCAAAACATGCTGAAAATCGATATTTTAGATGCCCAAAGTCAATATGTGCATGTATCTTCTGTACCCGTTTATATCTCAAATTCAGGCTCAAAACACCCGAAAATTCAATATTTTGGGGTCCCAGAAGCAATCTGTACATGCCTACACAGTGCTAGAATATTTTCAAAATATAGGCTAAAAACATGATAAAAATCGACATTTTAGGTGCCACAAAATCGATATATCAAATTCAGTCCCAAAACACCCGAAAATTCAATATTTTGGGGTCCCAGAAGCAATCTGTACAGTGCTAGAATATTTTCAAAATATAGGCTAAAAACATGCTAAAAATCGATCTTTTAGGTGCCAAAAAGTCGATATCTCAAATTCAGTCCCAAAACACCCGAAAATTCGATATTTAGGGGTCCCAGAAGCGATCTGTACATGCCTACTCCGTGTTAGAGTATTTTCAAAATACATGCTCAAAACATACTGAAAATCGATCTTTTAGGTGCACAAAAGTCGATATGTGCATGCATCTTCAGTACCCGTTTATATCTCAAATTCAGGCTCAAAACACCCTAAAATTCGATATTTTGGGGTCCCAGAAGCGATCTGTACATGCCTACTCCGTGTTAGAGTATTTTCAAAATTCAGGCCCAAAACATGCTGAAAATCGATATTTTTGGTGCCCAAAGTCAATATGTGCATGTATCTTCTGTACCCGTTTATATCTCAAATTCAGGTTCAAAACACCCGAAAATTCAATATTTTGGGGTCCCAGAAGCAATCTGTACATGCCTACACAGTGCTAGAATATTTTCAAAATATAGGCTAAAAACATGCTAAAAATCGACATTTTAGGTGAAAAAAAATCGATATCTCAAATTCAGTCCCAAAACACCCGAAAATTCGATATTTAGGGGTCCCAGAAGGGATCTGTACATGCCTACTCCGTGTTAGAGTATTTTCAAAATACATGCTCAAAACATACTGAAAATCGATCTTTTAGGTGCACAAAAGTCGATATGTGCATGCATCTTCAGTACCCGTTTATATCTCAAATTCAGGCTCAAAACACCCGAAAATTCAATATTTTGGGGTCCCAGAAGCAATCTGTACATGCCTACACAGTGCTAGAATATTTTCAAAATATAGGGTAAAAACATGCTAAAAATCGACATTTTAGGTGCCAAAAAATCGATATCTCAAATTCAGTCCCAAAACACCCGAAAATTCGATATTTAGAGGTCCCAGAAGGTATCTGTACATGCCTACTCCGTGTTAGAGTATTTTCAAAATACAGGCCAAAAACATACTGAAAATCGATCTTTTAGGTGCCCAAAAGTCGATATGTGCATGCATCTTCTGTACCCGTTTATATCTCAAATTCTGGCCCTAAACACCCGAAAATTCGATATTTTGGGGTCCCAGAAGCGATCTGTACATGCCTACTCCGTGTTAGAGTATTTTCAAAATTCAGACCCAAAACATGCTGAAAATCGATATTTTAGATGCCCAAAGTCAATATGTGCATGTATCTTCTGTACCCGTTTATATCTCAAATTCAGGCTCAAAACACCCGAAAATTCAATATTTTGGGGTCCCAGAAGCAATCTGTACATGCCTACACAGTGCTATAATATTTTCAAAATATAGGCTAAAAACATGCTAAAAATCAATCTTTTAGATGCCAAAAAGTCGATATCTCAAATTCAGTCCCAAAACACCCGAAAATTCGATATTTCGGGGTCTCAGAAGCAATCTGTACATGCCTACTCCGTGTTAGAGTATTTTCAAAATACATGCTCAAAACATACTGAAAATCGATCTTTTAGGTGCACAAAAGTCGATATGTGCATGCATCTTCAGTACCCGTTTATATCTCAAATTCAGGCTCAAAACACCCGAAAATTCGATATTTTGGGGTCCCAGAAGCGATCTGTACATGCCTTCTCCATGTTAGAGTATTTTCAAAATTCAGGCCCAAAACATGCTGAAAATCGATATTTTTGGTGCCCAAATTCAATATGTGCATGTATCTTCTGTACCCGTTTATATCTCAAATTCAGGCTCAAAACACCCGAAAATTCAATATTTTGGGGCCCCAGAAGCAATCTGTACATGCCTACACAGTGCTAGAATATTTTCAAAATATAGGCTAAAAACATGCTAAAAATCGACATTTTAGGTGCCAAAAAATCGATATCTCAAATTCAGTCCCAAAACACCCGAAAATTCGATATTTAGAGGTCCCAGAAGCGATCTGTACATGCCTACTCCGTGTTAGAGTATTTTCAAAATACATGCTCAAAACATACTGAAAATCGATCTTTTAGGTGCCCAAAAGTCGATATGTGCATGCATCTTCAGTACCCGTTTATATCTCAAATTCAGGCTCAAAACACCCGAAAATTCATTATTTTGGGGTCCCAGAAGCAATCTGTACATGCCTACACAGTGCTAGAATATTTTCAAAATATAGGGTAAAAACATGCTAAAAATCGACATTTTAGGTGCCAAAAAATCGATATCTCAAATTCAGTCCCAAAACACCCGAAAATTCGATATTTAGAGGTCCCAGAAGGTATCTGTACATGCCTACTCCGTGTTAGAGTATTTTCAAAATACAGGCCAAAAACATACTGAAAATCGATCTTTTAGGTGCCCAAAAGTCGATATGTGCATGCATCTTCTGTACCCGTTTATATCTCAAATTCTGGCCCTAAACACCCGAAAATTCGATATTTTGGGGTCCCAGAAGCGATCTGTACATGCCTACTCCGTGTTAGAGTATTTTCAAAATTCAGACCCAAAACATGCTGAAAATCGATATTTTTGGTGCCCAAAGTCAATATGTGCATGTATCTTCTGTACCCGTTTATATCTCAAATTCAGGCTCAAAACACCCGAAAATTCAATATTTTGGGGTCCCAGAAGCAATCTGTACATGTCTACACAGTGCTATAATATTTTCAAAATATAGGCTAAAAACATGCTAAAAATCGATCTTTTAGAAGCCAAAAAGTCGATATCTCAAATTCAGTCCCAAAACACTCGAAAATTCGATATTTAGGGGTCCCACAAGCGATCTGTACATGCCTACTCCGTGTTAGAGTATTTTCAAAATACATGCTCAAAACATAAAGAAAATCGATCTTTTAGGTGCACAAAAGTCGATATGTGCATGCATCTTCAGTACCCGTTTATATCTCAAATTCAGGCTCAAAACACCCGAAAATTCAATATTTTGGGGTCCCAGAAGCAATCTGTACATGCCTACTCAGTGTTAGAGTATTTTCAAAATACAGGCCCAAAACATGCTGAAAATCGATATTTTAGATGCCCAAAGTCAATATGTGCATGTATCTTCTGTACCCGTTTATATCTCAAATTCAGGCTCAAAACACCCGAAAATTCAATATTTTGGGGTCCCAGAAGCAATCTGTACATGCCTACACAGTTCTAGAATATTTTCAAAATATAGGGTAAAAACATGCTAAAAATCGACATTTTAGGTGCCACAAAATCGATATCTCAAATTCAGTCCCAAAACACCCGAAAATTCGATATTTAGAGGTCCCAGAAGGTATCTGTACATGCCTACTCCGTGTTAGAGTATTTTCAAAATACAGGCCAAAAACATACTGAAAATCGATCTTTTAGGTGCCCAAAAGTCGATATGTGCATGCATCTTCTGTACCCGTTTATATCTCAAATTCTGGCCCTAAACACCCGAAAATTCGATATTTTGGGGTCCCAGAAGCGATCTGTACATGCCTACTCCGTGTTAGAGTATTTTCAAAATTCAGGCCCAAAACATGCTGAAAATCGATATTTTTGGTGCCCAAAGTCAATATGTGCATGTATCTTCTGTACCCGTTTATATCTCAAATTCAGGCTCAAAACACCCGAAAATTCAATATTTTGGGGTCCCAGAAGCAATCTGTACAGTGCTAGAATATTTTCAAAATATAGGCTAAAAACATGCTAAAAATCGATCTTTTAGGTGCCAAAAAGTCGATATCTCAAATTCAGTCCCAAAACACCCGAAAATTCGATATTTAGGGGTCCCAGAAGGGATCTGTACATGCCTACTCCGTGTTAGAGTATTTTCAAAATACATGCTCAAAACATACTGAAAATCGATCTTTTAGGTGCACAAAAGTCGATATGTGCATGCATCTTCAGTACCCGTTTATATCTCAAATTCAGGCTCAAAACACCCGAAAATTCGATATTTTGGGGTCCCAGAAGCGATCTGTACATGCCTACTCCGTGTTAGAGTATTTTCAAAATTCAGGCCCAAAACATGCTGAAAATCGATATTTTTGGTGCCCAAAGTCAATATGTGCATGTATCTTCTGTACCCGTTTATATCTCAAATTCAGGCTCAAAACACCCGAAAATTCAATATTTTGGGGTCCCAGAAGCAATCTGTACATGCCTACACAGTGCTAGAATATTTTCAAAATATAGGCTAAAAACATGCTAAAAATCGACATTTTAGGTGAAAAAAAATCGATATATCAAATTCAGTCCCAAAACACCCGAAAATTCGATATTTAGGGGTCCCAGAAGCGATCTGTACATGCCTACTCCGTGTTAGAGTATTTTCAAAATACATGCTCAAAACATACTGAAAATCGATCTTTTAGGTGCACAAAAGTCGATATGTGCATGCATCTTCAGTACCCGTTTATATCTCAAATTCAGGCTCAAAACACCCGAAAATTCAATATTTTGGGGTCCCAGAAGCAATCTGTACATGCCTACTCAGTGTTAGAGTATTTTCAAAATACAGGCCCATAGCATGCTGAAAATCGATATTTTAGATGCCCAAAGTCAATATGTGCATGTATCTTCTGTACCCGTTTATATCTCAAATTCAGGCTCAAAACACCCGAAAATTCAATATTTTGGGGTCCCAGAAGCAATCTGTACATGCCTACACAGTGCTAGAATATTTTCAAAATATAGGCTAAAAACATGCTAAAAATCGATCTTTTAGGTGCCAAAAAGTCGATATCTCAAATTCAGTCCCAAAACACCCGAAAATTCGATATTTAGGGGTCCCAAAAGCGATCTGTACATGCCTACTCCGTGTTAGAGTATTTTCAAAATACATGCTCAAAACATACTGAAAATCGATCTTTTAGGTGCACAAAAGTCGATATGTGCATGCATCTTCAGTACCCGTTTATATCTCAAATTCAGGCTCAAAACACCCGAAAATTCAATATTTTGGGGTCCCAGAAGCGATCTGTACATGCCTACTACGTGTTAGAGTATTTTCAAAATTCAGGCCCAAAACATGCTGAAAATCGATATTTTTGGTGCCCAAAGTCAATATGTGCATGTATCTTCTGTACCCGTTTATATCTCAGATTCAGGCTCAAAACACCCGAAAATTCAATAATTTGGGGTCCCAGAAGCAATCTGTACATGCCTACACAGTGCTAGAATATTTTCAAAATATAGGCTAAAAACATGCTAAAAATCGACATTTTAGGTGCCAAAAAATCGATATCTCAAATTCAGTCCCAAAACACCCGAAAATTCGATATTTAGGGGTCCCAGAAGCGATCTGTACATGCCTACTCCGTGTTAGAGTATTTTCAAAATACATGCTCAAAACATACTGAAAATCGATCTTTTAGGTGCACAAAAGTCGATATGTGCATGCATCTTCAGTACCCGTTTATATCTCAAATTCAGGCTCAAAACACCCGAAAATTCAATATTTTGGGGTCCCAGAAGCAATCTGTACATGCCTACTCAGTGTTAGAGTATTTTCAAAATACAGGCCCAAAACATGCTGAAAATCGATCTTTTAGGTGCCCAAAAGTCGATATGTGCATGCATCTTCTGTACCCGTTTATATCTCAAATTCTGGCCCTAAACACCAGAAAATTCGATATTTTGGGGTCCCAGAAGCGATCTGTACATGCCTACACAGTGCTAGAATATTTTCAAAATATAGGCTAAAAACATGCTAAAAATCGATATTTTAGGTGCCAAAAAATCGATATCTCAAATTCAGTCCCAAAACACCCGAAAATTCGATATTTAGAGGTCCCAGAAGGTATCTTTACATGCCTACTCCGTGTTAGAGTATTTTCAAAATTCAGGCCCAAAACATGCTGAAAATCGATATTTTAGATGCCCAAAGTCAATATGTGCATGTATCTTCTGTACCCGTTTATATCTCAAATTCTGGCTCAAAACACCCGAAAATTCAATATTTTGGGGTCCCAGAAGCAATCTGTACATGCCTACGCAGTGCTAGAATATTTTCAAAATATAGGCTAAAAACATGCTAAAAATCGATATTTTAGGAGCCAAAAAGTCGATATCTCAAATTCAGTCCCAAAACACCCGAAAATTCGATATTTAGGGGTCCCAGAAGCGATCTGTACATGCCTACTCCGTGATAGAGTATTTTCAAAATACATGCTCAAAACATACTGAAAATCGATATTTTAGGTGCACAAAAGTCGATATGTGCATGCATCTTCAGTACCCGTTTATATCTCAAATTCAGGCTCAAAACACCCGAAATTTCAATATTTTGGGGTCCCAGAAGCAATCTGTACATGCCTACTCAGTGTTAGAGTGTTTTCAAAATACAGGCCCAAAACATGCTGAAAATCGATATTTTAGATGCCCAAAGTCAATATGTGCATGTATCTTCTGTACCCGTTTATATCTCAAATTCAGGCTCAAAACACCCGAAAATTCAATATTTTGGGGTCCCAGAAGCAATCTGTACATGCCTACACAGTGCTAGAATATTTTCAAAATATAGGCTAAAAACATGCTAAAAATCGACATTTTAGGTGCCAAAAAATCGATATCTCAAATTCAGTCCCAAAACACCCGAAAATTCGATATTTAGAGGTCCCAGAAGTTATCTGTACATGCCTACTCCGTGTTAGAGTATTTTCAAAATACAGGCCAAAAACATACTGAAAATCGATCTTTTAGGTGCCCAAAAGTCGATATGTGCATGCATCTTCTGTACCCGTTTATATCTCAAATTCTGGCCCTAAACATCCGAAAATTCGATATTTTGGGGTCCCAGAAGCGATCTGTACATGCCTACTCCTTGTTAGAGTATTTTCAAAATTCAGGCCCAAAACATGCGGAAAATCGATATTTTTGGTGCCTAAAGTCAATATGTGCATGTATCTTCTGTACCCGTTTATATCTCAAATTCAGGCTCAAAACACCCAAAAATTCAATATTTTGGGGTCCCAGAAGCAATCTGTACATGCCTACTCAGTGATAGAATATTTTCAAAATATAGGCTAAAAACATGCTGAAAATCGATCTTTTAGGTGCCAAAAAGTCGATATCTCAAATTCAGTCCCAAAACACCCGAAAATTCGATATTTAGGGGTCCCAGAAGCGATCTGTACATGCCTACTCCGTGTTAGAGTATTTTCAAAATACATGTTCAAAACATACTGAAAATCGATCTTTTAGGTGCACAAAAGTCGATATGTGCATGCATCTTCAGTACCCGTTTATATCTCAAATTCAGGCTCAAAACACCCGAAAATTCAATATTTTGGGGTCCCAGAAGCAATCTGTACATGCCTACTCAGTGTTAGAGTATTTTCAAAATACAGGCCCAAAACATGCTGAAAATCGATATTTTAGATGCCCAAAGTCAATATGTGCATGAATCTTCTGTACCCGTTTATATCTCAAATTCAGGCTCAAAACACCCGAAAATTCAATATTTTGGGGTCCCAGAAGCAATCTGTACATGCCTACACAGTGCTAGAATATTTTCAAAATATAGGCTAAAAACCTGCTGAAAATCGATATTTTAGGTGCCAAAAAATCGATATATCAAATTCAGTCCCAAAACACCCGAAAATTCGATATTTAGAGGTCCCAGAAGGTATCTTTACATGCCTACTCCGTGTTAGAGTATTTTCAAAATACAGGCTAAAAACATACTGAAAATCGATCTTTTAGGTGCCCAAAAGTCGATATGTGCATGCATCTTCTGTACCCGTTTATATCTCAAATTCTGGCCCTAAACACAAGAAAATTCGATATTTTGGGGTCCCAGAAGCGATCTGTACATGCCTACTCCGTGTTAGAGTATTTTCAAAATTCAGGCCCAAAACATGCTGAAAATCGATATTTTTGGTGCCCAAAGACAATATGTGCATGTATCTTCTGTACCCGTTTATATCTCAAATTCAGGCTCAAAACACCCGAAAATTCAATATTTTGGGGTCCCAGAAGCAATCTGTACATGCCTACTCAGTGCTAGAATATTTTCAAAATATAGGCTAAAAACATGCTAAAAATCGATCTTTTAGGTGCCAAAAAGTCGATATCTCAAATTCAGTCCCAAAACACCCGAAAATTCGATATTTAAGGGTCCCAGAAGGGATCTGTACATGCCTACTCCGTTTTAGAGTATTTTCAAAATACATGCTCAAAACATACTGAAAATCGATCTTTTATGTGCACAAAAGTCGATATGTGCATGCATCTTCAGTACCCGTTTATATCTCAAATTCAGGCTCAAAACACCCGAAAATTCAATATTTTGGGGTCCCAGAAGCAATCTGTACATGCCTACTCAGTGTTAGAGTATTTTCAAAATACAGGCCCAAAACATGCTGAAAATCGATATTTTAGATGCCCAAAGTCAATATGTGCATGTATCTTCTCTACCCGTTTATATCTCAAATTCAGGCTCAAAACACCCAAAAATTCAATATTTTGGGGTCCCAGAAGCAATCTGTACATGCCTACACAGTGCTAGAATATTTTCAAAATATAGGCTAAAAACATGCTAAAAATCGACATTTTAGGTGCCAAAAAATCGATATCTCAAATTCAGTCCCAAAACACCCGAAAATTCGATATTTAGGGGTCCCAGAAGGGATCTGTACATGCCTACTCCGTGTTAGAGTATTTTCAAAATTCCGGCCCAAAACATGCTGAAAATCGATATTTTTGGTGCCCAAAGTCAATATGTGCATGTATCTTCTGTACCCGTTTATATCTCAAATTCAGGCTCAAAACACCCGAAAATTCAATATTTTGGGGTCCCAGAAGCAATCTGTACAGTGCTAGAATATTTTCAAAATATAGGCTAAAAACATGCTAAAAATCGACCTTTTAGGTGCCAAAAAGTCGATATCTCAAATTCAGTCCCAAAACACCCGAAAATTCGATATTTAGGGGTCCCAGAAGCGATCTGTACATGCCTACTCCGTGTTAGAGTATTTTCAAAATACATGCTCAAAACATACTGAAAATCGATCTTTTAGGTGCACAAAAGTCGATATGTGCATGCATCTTCAGTACCCGTTTATATCTCAAATTCAGGCTCAAAACACCAGAAAATTCAATATTTTGGGGTCCCAGAAGCAATCTGTACATGCCTACTCAGTGTTAGAGTATTTTCAAAATACAGGCCCAAAACATGCTGAAAATCGATATTTTAGATGCCCAAAGTCAATATGTGCATGTATCTTCTGTACCTGTTTATATCTCAAATTCAGGCTCAAAACACCCGAAAATTCAATATTTTGGGGTCCCAGAAGCAATCTGTACATGCCTACACAGTGCTAGAATATTTTCAAAATATAGGCTAAAAACATGCTAAAAATCGACATTTTAGGTGCCAAAAAATTGATATCTCAAATTCAGTCCCAAAACACCCGAAAATTCGATATTTAGAGGTCCCAGAAGGTATCTGTACATGCCTACTCCGTGTTAGAGTATTTTCAAAATACAGGCCAAAAACATACTGAAAATCGATCTTTTAGGTGCCCAAAAGTCGATATGTGCATGCATCTTCTGTACCCGTTTATATCTCAAATTCTGGCCCTAAACACCCGAAAATTCGATATTTTGGGGTCCCAGAAGCGATCTGTACAAGGCATCATGCCTACTCCGTGTTAGAGTATTTTCAAAATTCAGGCCCAAAACATGCTGAAAATCGATATTTTTGGTGCCCAAAGTCAATATGTGCATGTATCTTCTGTACCCGTTTATATCTCAAATTCAGGCTCAAAACACCCGAAAATTCAATATTTTGGGGTCCCAGAAGCAATCTGTACATGCCTACACAGTGCTAGAATATTTTCAAAATATAGGCTAAAAACATGCTAAAAATCGACATTTTAGGTGCCAAAAAATCAATATCTCAAATTCAGTCCCAAAACACCCGAAAATTCGATATTTAGAGGTCCCAGAAGGTATCTGTACATGCCTACTCAGTGTTAGAGTATTTTCAAAATACAGGCCAAAAACATACTGAAAATCGATCTTTTAGGCGCCCAAAAGTCGATATGTGCATGCATCTTCTGTACCCGTTTATATCTCAAATTCTGGCCCTAAACACCCGAAAATTCGATATTTTGGGGTCCCAGAAGCGATCTGTACATGCCTACTCCGTGTTAGAGTATTTTCAAAATTCCGGCCCAAAACATGCTGAAAATCGATATTTTTGGTGCCCAAAGTCAATATGTGCATGTATCTTCTGTACCCGTTTATATCTCAAATTCAGGCTCAAAACACCCGAAAATTCAATATTTTGGGGTCCCAGAAGCAATCTGTACAGTGCTAGAATATTTTCAAAATATAGGCTAAAAACATGCTAAAAATCGATCTTTTAGGTGCCAAAAAGTCGATATCTCAAATTCAGTCCCAAAACACCCGAAAATTCGATATTTAGGGGTCCAAGAAGCGATCTGTACATGCCTACTCCGTGTTAGAGTATTTTCAAAATACATGCTCAAAACATACTGAAAATCGATCTTTTAGGTGCACAAAAGTCGATATGTGCATGCATCTTCAGTACCCGTTTATATCTCAAATTCAGGCTCAAAACACCCGAAAATTCAATATTTTGGGGTCCCAGAAGCAATCTGTACATGCCTACTCAGTGTTAGAGTATTTTCAAAATACAGGCCCAAAACATGCTGAAAATCGATATTTTAGATGCCCAAAGTCAATATGTGCATGTATCTTCTGTACCCGTTTATATCTCAAATTCAGGCTCAAAACACCCGAAAATTCAATATTTTGGGGTCCCAGAAGCAATCTGTACATGCCTACACAGTGCTAGAATATTTTCAAAATATAGGCTAAAAACATGCTAAAAATCGACATTTTAGGTGTCAAAAAATCGATATATCAAATTCAGTCCCAAAACACCCGAAAATTCGATATTTAGAGGTCCCAGAAGGTATCTGTATATGCCTACTCCGTGTTAGAGTATTTTCAAAATACAGGCCAAAAACATACTGAAAATCGATCTTTTAGGTGCCCAAAAGTCGATATGTGCATGCATCTTCTGTACCCGTTTATATCTCAAATTCTGGCCCTAAACACCCGAAAATTCGATATTTTGGGGTCCCAGAAGCGATCTGTACATGCCTACTCCGTGTTAGAGTATTTTCAAAATTCAGGCCCAAAACATGCTGAAAATCGATATTTTTGGTGCCCAAAGTCAATATGTGCATGTATCTTCTGTACCCGTTTATATCTCAAATTCAGGCTCAAAACACCCGAAAATTCAATATTTTGGGGTCCAAGAAGCAATCTGTACATGCCTACTCAGTGCTAGAATATTTTCAAAATATAGGCTAAAAACATGCTAAAAATCGATCTTTTAGGTGCCAAAAAGTCGATATCTCAAATTTAGTCCCAAAACACCCGAAAATTCGATATTTAGGGGTCCCAGAAGCGATCTGTACATGCCTACTCCGTGTTAGAGTATTTTCAAAATACATGCTCAAAACATACTGAAAATCGATCTTTTAGGTGCACAAAAGTCGATATGTGCATGCATCTTCAGTACCCATTTATATCTCAAATTCAGGCTCAAAACACCCGAAAATTCAATATTTTGGGGTCCCAGAAGCAATCTGTACATGCGTACACAGAGCTAGAATATTTTCAAAATATAGGCTAAAAACATGCTAAAAATCGACATTTTAGGTGCCAAAAAATCGATATCTCGAATTCAGTCCCAAAACACCCGAAAATTCGATATTTAGAGGTCCCAGAAGGTATCTGTACATGCCTACTCCGTGTTAGAGTATTTTCAAAATACAGGCCAAAAACATACTGAAAATCGATCTTTTAGGTGCCCAAAAGTCGATATGTGCATGCATCTTCTGTACCCGTTTATATCTCAAATTCTGGCCCTAAACACCCGAAAATTCGATATTTAGAGGTCCCAGAAGCAATCTGTACATGCCTACTCCGTGTTAGAGTATTTTCAAAATTCAGGCCCAAAACATGCTGAATATCGATATTTTTGGTGCCCAAAGTCAATATGTGCATGTATCTTCTGTACCAGTTTATATCTCGAATTCAGGCTCAAAACACCCGAAAATTCAATATTTTGGGGTCCCAGAAGCAATCTGTACATGCCTACACAGTGCTAGAATATTTTCAAAATATAGGCTAAAAACATGCTAGAAATTGATCTTTTAGGTGCCAAAAAGTCGATATCTCAAATTCAGTCCCAAAACACCCGAAAATTCGATATTTAGGGGTCCCAGAAGCGATCTGTACATGCCTACTCCGTGTTAGAGTATTTTCAAAATACATGCTCAAAACATACTGAAAATCGATCTTTTAGGTGCACAAAAGTCGATATGTGCATGCATCTTCAGTACCCGTTTATATCTCAAACTCAGGCTCAAAACACCCGAAAATTCAATATTTTGGGGTCCCAGAAGCAATCTGTACATGCCTACTCAGTGTTAGAGTATTTTCAAAATACAGGCCCAAAACATGCTGAAAATCGATATTTTAGATGCCCAAAGTCAATATGTGCATGTATCTTCTGTACCCGTTTATATCTCAAATACAGGCTCAAAACACCCGAAAATACAATATTTTGGGGTCCCAGAAGCAATCTGTACATGCATACTCAGTGCTAGAATATTTTCAAAATATAGGCTAAAAACATGCTAAAAATCGATCTTTTAGGTGCCAAAAAGTCGATATCTCAAATTCAGTCCCAAAACACCCGAAAATTCGATATTTAGAGGTCCCAGAAGGTATCTGTACATGCCTACTCCGTGTTAGAGTATTTTCAAAATACAGGCCAAAAACATACTGAAAATCGATCTTTTAGGTGCCCAAAAGTCGATATGTGCATGCATCTTCTGTACCCGTTTATATCTCAAATTCTGGCCCTAAACACCCGAAAATTCGATATTTTGGGGTCCCAGAAGCAATCTGTACATGCCTACTCCGTGTTAGAGTATTTTCAAAATTCAGGCC
This sequence comes from Petrolisthes cinctipes, assembly GCA_033782935.1. NCBI lineage: Eukaryota > Metazoa > Arthropoda > Malacostraca > Decapoda > Porcellanidae > Petrolisthes > Petrolisthes cinctipes. The sequence continues at coordinate 2,210,541 of JAWQEG010000380.1, read as the reverse complement.
CAAAACATGCTGAAAATCGATATTTTTGGTGCCCAAAGTCAATATGTGCATGTATCTTCTGTACCCGTTTATATCTCAAATTCAGGCTCAAAACACCCGAAAATTCAATATTTTGGGGTCCCAGAAGCAATCTGTACATGCCTACTCAGTGCTAGAATATTTTCAAAATATAGGCTAAAAACATGCTAAAAATCGATCTTTTAGGTGCCAAAAAGTCGATATCTCAAATTCAGTCCCAAAACACCCGAAAATTCGATATTTAGGGGTCCCAGAAGCGATCTGTACATGCTTACTCCGTGTTAGAGTATTTTCAAAATACATGCTCAAAACATACTGAAAATCGATCTTTTAGGTGCACAAAAGTCGATATGTGCATGCATCTTCTGTACCCGTTTATATCTCAAATTCTGGCCCTAAACACCCGAAAATTCGATATTTTGGGGTCCCAGAAGCGGTCTGTACATGCCTACTCCGTGTTAGAGTACTTTCAAAATTCAGGCCCAAAACATGCTGAAAATCGATATTTTTGGTGCCCAAAGTCAATATGTGCATGTATCTTCTGTACCCGTTTATATCTCAAATTCAGGCTCAAAACACCCGAAAATTCAATATTTTGGTGTCCCAGAAGCAATCTGTACATGCATACTCAGTGCTAGAATATTTTCAAAATATAGGCTAAAAACATGCTAAAAATCGATCTTTTAGGTGCCAAAAAGTCGATATCTCAAATTCAGTCCCAAAACACCCGAAAATTCGATATTTAGAGGTCCCAGAAGGTATCTGTACATGCCTACTCCGTGTTAGAGTATTTTCAAAATACAGGCCAAAAACATACTGAAAATCGATCTTTTAGGTGCCCAAAAGTCGATATGTGCATGCATCTTCTGTACCCGTTTATATCTCAAATTCTGGCCCTAAACACCCGAAAATTCGATATTTTGGGGTCCCAGAAGCAATCTGTACATGCCTACTCCGTGTTAGAGTATTTTCAAAATTCAGGCCCAAAACATGCTGAAAATCGATATTTTTGGTGCCCAAAGTCAATATGTGCATGTATCTTCTGTACCCGTTTATATCTCAAATTCAGGCTCAAAACACCCGAAAATTCAATATTTTGGGGTCCCAGAAGCAATCTGTACATGCCTACTCAGTGCTAGAATATTTTCAAAATATAGGCTAAAAACATGCTAAAAATCGATCTTTTAGGTGCCAAAAAGTCGATATCTCAAATTCAGTCCCAAAACACCCGAAAATTCGATATTTAGGGGTCCCAGAAGCGATCTGTACATGCTTACTCCGTGTTAGAGTATTTTCAAAATACATGCTCAAAACATACTGAAAATCGATCTTTTAGGTGCACAAAAGTCGATATGTGCATGCATCTTCTGTACCCGTTTATATCTCAAATTCTGGCCCTAAACACCCGAAAATTCGATATTTTGGGGTCCCAGAAGCGGTCTGTACATGCCTACTCCGTGTTAGAGTACTTTCAAAATTCAGGCCCAAAACATGCTGAAAATCGATATTTTTGGTGCCCAAAGTCAATATGTGCATGTATCTTCTGTACCCGTTTATATCTCAAATTCAGGCTCAAAACACCCGAAAATTCAATATTTTGGTGTCCCAGAAGCAATCTGTACATGCCTACTCAGTGCTAGAATATTTTCAAAATACAGGCCCAAAACATGCTGAAAATCGACATTTTAGGTGCCAAAAAATCGATATCTCAAATTCAGTCCCAAAACACCCAAAAATTCGATATTTAGAGGTCCCAGAAGGTATCTGTACATGCCTACTCCGTGTTAGAGCATTTTCAAAATACAGGCCAAAATCATATTGAAAATCGATCTGTTAGGTGCCCAAAAGTCGATATGTGCATGCATCTTCTGTACCCGTTTATATCTCAAATTCTGGCCCTAAACACCCGAAAATTCGATATTTTGGGGTCCCAGAAGCGGTCTGTACATGCCTACTCCGTGTTAGAGTATTTTCAAAATTCAGGCCCAAAACATGCTGAAAATCGATATTTTTGGTGCCCAAAGTCAATATGTGCATGTATCTTCTGTACCCGTTTATATCTCAAATTCAGGCTCAAAACACCTGAAAATTCATTATTTTGGGGTCCCAGAAGCAATCTGTACATGCCTACTCAGTGCTAGAATATTTTCAAAATATATTCTAAAAACATGCTAAAAATCGATCTTTTAGGTGCCAAAAAGTCGATATCTCAAATTCAGTCCCAAAACACCCGAAAATTCGATATTTAGGGGTCCCAGAAGCGATCTGTACATGCCTACTCCGTGTTAGAGTATTTTCAAAATACATGCTCAAAACATACTGAAAATCGATCTTTTAGGTGCACAAAAGTCGATATGTGCATGCATCTTCAGTACCCGTTTATATCTCAAATTCAGGCTCAAAACACCCGAAAATTCAATATTTTGGGGTCCCAGAAGCAATCTGTACATGCCTACTCAGTGCTAGAATATTTTCAAAATACAGGCCCAAAACATGCTGAAAATCGACATTTTAGGTGCCAAAAAATCGATATCTCAAATTCAGTCCCAAAACACCCGAAAATTCGATATTTAGAGGTCCCAGAAGGTATCTGTACATGCCTACTCCGTGTTAGAGCATTTTCAAAATACAGGCCAAAATCATACTGAAAATCGATCTGTTAGGTGCCCAAAAGTCGATATGTGCATGCATCTTCTGTACCCGTTTATATCTCAAATTCTGGCCCTAAACACCCGAAAATTCGATATTTTGGGGTCCCAGAAGCGGTCTGTACATGCCTACTCCGTGTTAGAGTATTTTCAAAATACAGGCCCAAAACAAGCTGAAAATCGATATTTTAGATGCCCAAAGTCAATATGTGCATGTATCTTCTGTACCCGTTTATATCTCAAATTCAGGCTCAAAACACCCGAAAATTCAATATTTTGGGGGCCCAGAAGCAATCTGTACATGCCTACACAGTGCTAGAATATTTTCAAAATATAGGCTAAAAACATGCTAAAAATCGACATTTTAGGTGTCAAAAAATCGATATCTCAAATTTAGTCCCAAAACACCCGAAAATTCGATATTTAGGGGTCCCAGAAGCGATCTGTACATGCCTACTCCGTGTTAGAGTATTTTCAAAATTCATGCTTAAAACATACTGAAAATCGATCTTGTAGGTGCACAAAAGTCGATATGTGCATGCATCTTCAGTACCCATTTATATCTCAAATTCAGGCTCAAAACACCCGAAAATTCAATATTTTGGGGTCCCAGAAGCAATCTGTACATGCCTACACAGTGCTAGAATATTTTCAAAATATAGGCTAAAAACATGCTAAAAATCGACATTTTAAGTGCCAAAAAATCGATATCTTAAATTCAGTCCCAAAACACCCGAAAATTCGATATTTAGGGGTCCCAGAAGCGGTCTGTAGATGCCTACTCCGTGTTAGAGTATTTTCAAAATACATGCTCAAAACATACTGAAAATCGATCTTTTAGGTGCCCAAAAGTCGATATGTGCATGCATCTTCTGTACCCGTTTATATCTCAAATTCTGGCCCTAAACACCCGAAAATTCGATATTTTGGGGTCCCAGAAGCAATCTGTACATGCCTACTCCGTGTTAGAGTATTTTCAAAATTCAGGCCCAAAACATGCTGAAAATCGATATTTTTGGTGCCCAAAGTCAATATGTGCATGTATCTTCTGTACCCGTTTATATCTCAAATTCAGGCTCAAAACACCCGAAAATTCAATATTTTGGGGTCCCAGAAGCAATCTGTACATGCCTACTCAGTGCTAGAATATTTTCAAAATATAGGCTAAAAACATGCTAAAAATCGATCTTTTAGGTGCCAAAAAGTCGATATCTCAAATTCAGTCCCAAAACACCCGAAAATTCGATATTTAGGGGTCCCAGAAGCGATCTGTACATGCCTACTCCGTGTTAGAGTATTTTCAAAATACATGCTCAAAACATACTGAAAATCGATCTTTTAGGTGCACAAAAGTCGATATGTGCATGCATCTTCTGTACCCGTTTATATCTCAAATTCTGGCCCTAAACACCCGAAAATTCGATATTTTGGGGTCCCAGAAGCGGTCTGTACATGCCAACTCCGTGTTAGAGTATTTTCAAAATTCAGGCCCAAAACATGCTGAAAATCAATATTTTTGGTGCCCAAAGTCAATATGTGCATGTATCTTCTGTACCCGTTTATATCTCAAATTCAAGCTCAAAACACCCGAAAATTCAATATTTTGGTGTCCCAGAAGCAATCTGTACATGCCTACTCAGTGCTAGAATATTTTCAAAATACAGGCCCAAAACATGCTGAAAATCGACATTTTAGGTGCCAAAAAATCGATATCTCAAATTCAGTCCCAAAACACCCGAAAATTCGATATTTAGAGGTCCCAGAAGGTATCTGTACATGCCTACTCCGTGTTAGAGCATTTTCAAAATACAGGCCAAAATCATACTGAAAATCGATCTGTTAGGTGCCCAAAAGTCGATATGTGCATGCATCTTCTGTACCCGTTTATATCTCAAATTCTGGCCCTAAACACCCGAAAATTCGATATTTTGGGGTCCCAGAAGCGGTCTGTACATGCCTACTCCGTGTTAGAGTATTTTCAAAATTCAGGCCCAAAACATGCTGAAAATCGATATTTTTGGTGCCCAAAGTCAATATGTGCATGTATCTTCTGTACCCGTTTATATCTCAAATTCAGGCTCAAAACACCCGAAAATTCATTATTTTGGGGTCCCAGAAGCGATCTGTACATGCATACTCCGTGTTAGAGTATTTTCAAAATTCAGGCCCAAAACATGCTGAAAATCGATATTTTTAGTACCCAAAGTCAATATGTGCATGTATCTTCTGTACCCGTTTATATCTCAAATTCAGGCTCAAAACACCCGAAAATTCAATATTTTGGGGTCCCAGAAGCAATCTGTACATGCCTACTCAGTGCTAGAATATTTTCAAAATATAGGCTAAAAACATGCTAAAAATCGATCTTTTAGGTGCCAAAAAAGTCGATATGTCAAATTCAGTCCCAAAACACCCGAAAATTCGATATTTAGGGGTCCCAGAAGCGATCTGTAGATGCCTACTCCGTGTTAGAGTATTTTCAAAATACATGCTCAAAACATACTGAAAATCGATCTTTTAGGTGCCCAAAAGTCGATATGTGCATGCATCTTCTGTACCCGTTTATATCTCAAATTCTGGCCCTAAACACCCGAAAATTCGATATTTTGGGGTCCCAGAAGCAATCTGTACATGCCTACTCCGTGTTAGAGTATTTTCAAAATTCAGGCCCAAAACATGCTGAAAATCGATATTTTTGGTGCCCAAAGTCAATATGTGCATGTATCTTCTGTACCCGTTTATATCTCAAATTCAGGCTCAAAACACCCGAAAATTCAATATTTTGGGGTCCCAGAAGCAATCTGTACATGCCTACTCAGTGCTAGAATATTTTCAAAATATAGGCTAAAAACATGCTAAAAATCGATCTTTTAGGTGCCAAAAAGTCGATATCTCAAATTCAGTCCCAAAACACCCGAAAATTCGATATTTAGGGGTCCCAGAAGCGATCTGTACATGCCTACTCCGTGTTAGAGTATTTTCAAAATACATGCTCAAAACATACTGAAAATCGATCTTTTAGGTGCACAAAAGTCGATATGTGCATGCATCTTCTGTACCCGTTTATATCTCAAATTCTGGCCCTAAACACCCGAAAATTCGATATTTTGGGGTCCCAGAAGCGGTCTGTACATGCCAACTCCGTGTTAGAGTATTTTCAAAATTCAGGCCCAAAACATGCTGAAAATCAATATTTTTGGTGCCCAAAGTCAATATGTGCATGTATCTTCTGTACCCGTTTATATCTCAAATTCAAGCTCAAAACACCCGAAAATTCAATATTTTGGTGTCCCAGAAGCAATCTGTACATGCCTACTCAGTGCTAGAATATTTTCAAAATACAGGCCCAAAACATGCTGAAAATCGACATTTTAGGTGCCAAAAAATCGATATCTCAAATTCAGTCCCAAAACACCCGAAAATTCGATATTTAGAGGTCCCAGAAGGTATCTGTACATGCCTACTCCGTGTTAGAGCATTTTCAAAATACAGGCCAAAATCATACTGAAAATCGATCTGTTAGGTGCCCAAAAGTCGATATGTGCATGCATCTTCTGTACCCGTTTATATCTCAAATTCTGGCCCTAAACACCCGAAAATTCGATATTTTGGGGTCCCAGAAGCGGTCTGTACATGCCTACTCCGTGTTAGAGTATTTTCAAAATTCAGGCCCAAAACATGCTGAAAATCGATATTTTTGGTGCCCAAAGTCAATATGTGCATGTATCTTCTGTACCCGTTTATATCTCAAATTCAGGCTCAAAACACCCGAAAATTCATTATTTTGGGGTCCCAGAAGCGATCTGTACATGCATACTCCGTGTTAGAGTATTTTCAAAATTCAGGCCCAAAACATGCTGAAAATCGATATTTTTAGTGCCCAAAGTCAATATGTGCATGTATCTTCTGTACCCGTTTATATCTCAAATTCAGGCTCAAAACACCCGAAAATTCAATATTTTGGGGTCCCAGAAGCAATCTGTACATGCCTACTCAGTGCTAGAATATTTTCAAAATATAGGCTAAAAACATGCTAAAAATCGATCTTTTAGGTGCCAAAAAAGTCGATATGTCAAATTCAGTCCCAAAACACCCGAAAATTCGATATTTAGGGGTCCCAGAAGCGGTCTGTAGATGCCTACTCCGTGTTAGAGTATTTTCAAAATACATGCTCAAAACATACTGAAAATCGATCTTTTAGGTGCCCAAAAGTCGATATGTGCATGCATCTTCTGTACCCGTTTATATCTCAAATTCTGGCCCTAAACACCCGAAAATTCGATATTTTGGGGTCCCAGAAGCAATCTGTACATGCCTACTCCGTGTTAGAGTATTTTCAAAATTCAGGCCCAAAACATGCTGAAAATCGATATTTTTGGTGCCCAAAGTCAATATGTGCATGTATCTTCTGTACCCGTTTATATCTCAAATTCAGGCTCAAAACACCCGAAAATTCAATATTTTGGGGTCCCAGAAGCAATCTGTACATGCCTACTCAGTGCTAGAATATTTTCAAAATATAGGCTAAAAACATGCTAAAAATCGATCTTTTAGGTGCCAAAAAGTCGATATCTCAAATTCAGTCCCAAAACACCCGAAAATTCGATATTTAGGGGTCCCAGAAGCGATCTGTACATGCCTACTCCGTGTTAGAGTATTTTCAAAATACATGCTCAAAACATACTGAAAATCGATCTTTTAGGTGCACAAAAGTCGATATGTGCATGCATCTTCTGTACCCGTTTATATCTCAAATTCTGGCCCTAAACACCCGAAAATTCGATATTTTGGGGTCCCAGAAGCGGTCTGTACATGCCAACTCCGTGTTAGAGTATTTTCAAAATTCAGGCCCAAAACATGCTGAAAATCAATATTTTTGGTGCCCAAAGTCAATATGTGCATGTATCTTCTGTACCCGTTTATATCTCAAATTCAAGCTCAAAACACCCGAAAATTCAATATTTTGGTGTCCCAGAAGCAATCTGTACATGCCTACTCAGTGCTAGAATATTTTCAAAATACAGGCCCAAAACATGCTGAAAATCGACATTTTAGGTGCCAAAAAATCGATATCTCAAATTCAGTCCCAAAACACCCGAAAATTCGATATTTAGAGGTCCCAGAAGGTATCTGTACATGCCTACTCCGTGTTAGAGCATTTTCAAAATACAGGCCAAAATCATACTGAAAATCGATCTGTTAGGTGCCCAAAAGTCGATATGTGCATGCATCTTCTGTACCCGTTTATATCTCAAATTCTGGCCCTAAACACCCGAAAATTCGATATTTTGGGGTCCCAGAAGCGGTCTGTACATGCCTACTCCGTGTTAGAGTATTTTCAAAATTCAGGCCCAAAACATGCTGAAAATCGATATTTTTGGTGCCCAAAGTCAATATGTGCATGTATCTTCTGTACCCGTTTATATCTCAAATTCAGGCTCAAAACACCCGAAAATTCATTATTTTGGGGTCCCAGAAGCGATCTGTACATGCATACTCCGTGTTAGAGTATTTTCAAAATTCAGGCCCAAAACATGCTGAAAATCGATATTTTTAGTGCCCAAAGTCAATATGTGCATGTATCTTCTGTACCCGTTTATATCTCAAATTCAGGCTCAAAACACCCGAAAATTCAATATTTTGGGGTCCCAGAAGCAATCTGTACATGCCTACTCAGTGCTAGAATATTTTCAAAATATAGGCTAAAAACATGCTAAAAATCGATCTTTTAGGTGCCAAAAAAGTCGATATGTCAAACTCAGTCCCAAAACACCCGAAAATTCGATATTTAGGGGTCCCAGAAGCGATCTGTAGATGCCTACTCCGTGTTAGAGTATTTTCAAAATACATGCTCAAAACATACTGAAAATCGATCTTTTAGGTGCCCAAAAGTCGATATGTGCATGCATCTTCTGTACCCGTTTATATCTCAAATTCTGGCCCTAAACACCCGAAAATTCGATATTTTGGGGTCCCAGAAGCAATCTGTACATGCCTACTCCGTGTTAGAGTATTTTCAAAATTCAGGCCCAAAACATGCTGAAAATCGATATTTTTGGTGCCCAAAGTCAATATGTGCATGTATCTTCTGTACCCGTTTATATCTCAAATTCAGGCTCAAAACACCCGAAAATTCAATATTTTGGGGTCCCAGAAGCAATCTGTACATGCCTACTCAGTGCTAGAATATTTTCAAAATATAGGCTAAAAACATGCTAAAAATCGATCTTTTAGGTGCCAAAAAGTCGATATCTCAAATTCAGTCCCAAAACACCCGAAAATTCGATATTTAGGGGTCCCAGAAGCGATCTGTACATGCCTACTCCGTGTTAGAGTATTTTCAAAATACATGCTCAAAACATACTGAAAATCGATCTTTTAGGTGCACAAAAGTCGATATGTGCATGCATCTTCTGTACCCGTTTATATCTCAAATTCTGGCCCTAAACACCCGAAAATTCGATATTTTGGGGTCCCAGAAGCGGTCTGTACATGCCAACTCCGTGTTAGAGTATTTTCAAAATTCAGGCCCAAAACATGCTGAAAATCAATATTTTTGGTGCCCAAAGTCAATATGTGCATGTATCTTCTGTACCCGTTTATATCTCAAATTCAAGCTCAAAACACCCGAAAATTCAATATTTTGGTGTCCCAGAAGCAATCTGTACATGCCTACTCAGTGCTAGAATATTTTCAAAATACAGGCCCAAAACATGCTGAAAATCGACATTTTAGGTGCCAAAAAATCGATATCTCAAATTCAGTCCCAAAACACCCGAAAATTCGATATTTAGAGGTCCCAGAAGGTATCTGTACATGCCTACTCCGTGTTAGAGCATTTTCAAAATACAGGCCAAAATCATACTGAAAATCGATCTGTTAGGTGCCCAAAAGTCGATATGTGCATGCATCTTCTGTACCCGTTTATATCTCAAATTCTGGCCCTAAACACCCGAAAATTCGATATTTTGGGGTCCCAGAAGCGGTCTGTACATGCCTACTCCGTGTTAGAGTATTTTCAAAATTCAGGCCCAAAACATGCTGAAAATCGATATTTTTGGTGCCCAAAGTCAATATGTGCATGTATCTTCTGTACCCGTTTATATCTCAAATTCAGGCTCAAAACACCCGAAAATTCATTATTTTGGGGTCCCAGAAGCGATCTGTACATGCATACTCCGTGTTAGAGTATTTTCAAAATTCAGGCCCAAAACATGCTGAAAATCGATATTTTTAGTGCCCAAAGTCAATATGTGCATGTATCTTCTGTACCCGTTTATATCTCAAATTCAGGCTCAAAACACCCGAAAATTCAATATTTTGGGGTCCCAGAAGCAATCTGTACATGCCTACTCAGTGCTAGAATATTTTCAAAATATAGGCTAAAAACATGCTAAAAATCGATCTTTTAGGTGCCAAAAAAGTCGATATGTCAAATTCAGTCCCAAAACACCCGAAAATTCGATATTTAGGGGTCCCAGAAGCGATCTGTAGATGCCTACTCCGTGTTAGAGTATTTTCAAAATACATGCTCAAAACATACTGAAAATCGATCTTTTAGGTGCCCAAAAGTCGATATGTGCATGCATCTTCTGTACCCGTTTATATCTCAAATTCTGGCCCTAAACACCCGAAAATTCGATATTTTTGGGTCCCAGAAGCGATCTGTACATGCCTACTCCGTGTTAGAGTATTTTCAAAATTCAGGCCCAAAACATGCTGTAAATCGATATTTTTGGTGCCCAAAGTCAATATGTGCATTTATCTTCTGTACCAGTTTATATCTCAAATTCAAGCTCAAAACACCCGAAAATTCAATATTTTGGGGTCCCAGAAGCAATCTGTACATGCCTACTCAGTGCTAGAATATTTTCAAAATATAGGCTAAAAACATGCTAAAAATCGATCTTTTAAGTGCCAAAAAGTCGATATCTCAAATTCAGTCCCAAAACACCCGAAAATTCGATATTTAGGGGTCCCAGAAGCGATCTGTACATGCCTACTCCGTGTTAGAGTATTTTCAAAATACATGCTCAAAACATACTGAAAATCGATCTTTTAGGTGCACAAAAGTCGATATGTGCATGTATCTTCTGTACCCGTTTATATCTCAAATTCAGGCTCAAAACACCCGAAAATTCAATATTTTGGGGTCCCAGAAGCAATCTATACATGCATACTCAGTGCTAGAATATTTTCAAAATATAGGCTAAAAACATGCTAAAAATCGATCTTTTAGGTGCCAAAAAGTCGATATCTCAAATTCAGTCCCAAAACACCCGAAAATTCGATATTTAGGGGTCCCAGAAGCGATCTGTACATGCCTACTCCGTGTTAGAGTATTTTCAAAATACATGCTCAAAACATACTGAAAATCGATCTTTTAGGTGCACAAAAGTCGATATGTGCATGCATCTTCAGTACCCGTTTATATCTCAAATTCAGGCTCAAAACACCCGAAAATTCGATATTTTGGGGTCCCAGAAGCAATCTGTACATGCCTACACAGTGCTAGAATATTTTCAAAATATAGGCTAAAAACATGCTAAAAATCGACATTTTAGGTGTCAAAAAATCGATATATCAAATTCAGTCCCGAAACACCCGAAAATTCGATATTTAGGGGTCCCAGAAGCGATCTGTACATGCCTACTCCGTGTTAGAGTATTTTCAAAATACATGCTCAAAACATACTGAAAATCGATCTTTTAGGTGCACAAAAGTCGATATGTGCATGCATCTTCAGTACCCGTTTATATCTCAAATTCAGGCTCAAAACACCCGAAAATTCAATATTTTGGGGTCGCAGAAGCAATCTGTACATGCCTACTCAGTGTTAGAGTATTTTCAAAATACAGGCCCAAAACATGCTGAAAATCGATATTTTAGATGCCCAAAGTCAATATGTGCATGTATCTTCTGTACCCGTTTATATCTCAAATTCAGGCTCAAAACACCCGAAAATTCCATATTTTGGGGTCCCAGAAGCAATCTGTACATGCCTACACAGTGCTAGAATATTTTCAAAATATAGGCTAAAAACATGCTAAAAATCGACATTTTAGGTGCCAAAAAATCGATATCTCAAATTCAGTCCCAAAACACCCGAAAATTCGATATTTAGAGGTCCCAGAAGGTATCTGTACATGCCTACTCCGTGTTAGAGTATTTTCAAAATACAGGCCAAAAACATACTGAAAATCGATCTTTTAGGTGCCCAAAACTCGATATGTGCATGCATCTTCTGTACCCGTTTATATCTCAAATTCTGGCCCTAAACACCCGAAAATTCGATATTTTGGGGTCCCAGAAGCAATCTGTACATGCCTACTCCGGGTTAGAGTATTTTCAAAATTCAGGCCCAAAACATGCTGAAAATCGATATTTTTGGTGCCCAAAGTCAATATGTGCATGTATCTTCTGTACCCGTTTATATCTCAAATTCAGGCTCAAAACACCCGAAAATTCAATATTTTGGGGTCCCAGAAGCAATCTGTACATGCCTACTCAGTGCTAGAATATTTTCAAAATATAGGCTAAAAACATGCTAAAAATCGATCTTTTAGGTGCCAAAAAGTCGATATCTCAAATTCAGTCCCAAAACACCCGAAAATTCGATATTTAGGGGTCCCAGAAGCGATCTGTACATGCCTACTCCGTGTTAGAGTATTTTCAAAATACATGCTCAAAACATACTGAAAATCGATCTTTTAGGTGCACAAAGTCAATATGTGCATGTATCTTCTGTACCCGTTTATATCTCAAATTCAGGCTCAAAACACCCGAAAGTTCATTATTTTGGGGTCCCAGAAGCAATCTGTACATGCCTACTCAGTGCTAGAATATTTTCAAAATATAGGCTAAAAACATGCTAAAAATCGATCTTTTAGGTGCCAAAAAGTCGATATCTCAAATTCAGTCCCAAAACACCCGAAAATTCGATATTTAGGGGTCCCAGAAGCGATCTGTACATGCCTACTCCGTGTTAGAGTATTTTCAAAAAACATGCTCAAAACATACTGAAAATCGATCTTTTAGGTGCACAAAAGTCGATATGTGCATTCATCTTCTGTACCCGTTTATATCTCAAATTCTGGCCCTAAACACCCGAAAATTCGATATTTTGGGGTCCCAGAAGCGATCTGTACATGCCTACTCCGTGTTAGAGTATTTTCAAAATTCAGGCCAAAAACATGCTGTAAATCGATATTTTTGGTGCCCAAAGTCAATATGTGCATTTATCTTCTGTACCCGTTTATATCTCAAATTCAAGCTCAAAACACCCGAAAATTCAATATTTTGGGGTCCCAGAAGCAATCTGTACATGCCTACTCAGTGCTAGAATATTTTCAAAATATAGGCTAAAAACATGCTAAAAATCGATCTTTTAGGTGCCAAAAAGTCGATATCTCAAATTCAGTCCCAAAACACCCGAAAATTCGATATTTAGGGGTCCCAGAAGCGATCTGTACATGCCTACTCCGTGTTAGAGTATTTTCAAAATACATGCTCAAAACATACTGAAAATCGATCTTTTAGGTGCACAAAAGTCGATATGTGCATGCATCTTCAGTACCCGTTTATATCTCAAATTCAGGCTCAAAACACCCGAAAATTCAATATTTTGGGGTCCCAGAAGCAATCTGTACATGCCTACTCAGTGTTAGAGTATTTTCAAAATACAGGCCCAAAACATGCTGAAAATCGATATTTTAGATGCCCAAAGTCAATATGTGCATGTATCTTCTGTACCCGTTTATATCTCAAATTCAGGCTCAAAACACCCGAAAATTAAATATTTTGGGGTCCCAGAAGCAATCTGTACATGCATACTCAGTGCTAGAATATTTTCAAAATATAGGCTAAAAACTTGCTAAAAATCGATCTTTTAGGTGCCAAAAAGTCGATATCTCAAATTCAGTCCCAAAACACCCGAAAATTCGATATTTAGGGGTCCCAGAAGCGATCTGTACATGCCTACTCCGTGTTAGAGTATTTTCAAAATACATGCTCAAAACATACTGAAAATCGATCTTTTAGGTGCACAAAAGTCGATATGTGCATGCATCTTCAGTACCCGTTTATATCTCAAATTCAGGCTCAAAACACCCGAAAATTCAATATTTTGGGGTCCCAGAAGCAATCTGTACAGTGCTAGAATATTTTCAAAATATAGGCTAAAAACATGCTAAAAATCGATCTTTTAGGTGCCAAAAAGTCGATATCTCAAATTCAGTCCAAAACACCCGAAAATTCGATATTTAGGGGTCCCAGAAGCGATCTGTACATGCCTACTCCGTGTTAGAGTATTTTCAAAATACATGCTCAAAACATACTGAAAATCGATCTTTTAGGTGCACAAAAGTCGATATGTGCATGCATCTTCAGTACCCGTTTATATCTCAAAATCATGCTCAAAACACCCGAAAATTCAATATTTTGGGGTCCCAGAAGCAATCTGTACATGCCTACTCAGTGTTAGAGTATTTTCAAAATACAGGCCCAAAACATGCTGAAAATCGATATTTTAGATGCCCAAAGTCAATATGTGCATGTATCTTCTGTACCCGTTTATATCTCAAATTCAGGCTCAAAACACCCGAAAATTCAATATTTTGGGGTCCCAGAAGCAATCTGTACATGCCTACACAGTGCTAGAATATTTTCAAAATATAGGCTAAAAACATGCTAAAAATCGACATTTTAGGTGTCAAAAAATCGATATATCAAATTCAGTCCCGAAACACCCGAAAATTCGATATTTAGAGGTCCCAGAAGCGATCTGTACATGCCTACTCCGTGTTAGAGTATTTTCAAAATACATGCTCAAAACATACTGAAAATCGATCTCTTAGGTGCACAAAAGTCGATATGTGCATTCATCTTCAGTACCCGTTTATATCTCAAATTCAGGCTCAAAACACCCGAAAATTCAATATTTTGGGGTCGCAGAAGCAATCTGTACAAGCCTACTCAGTGTTAGAGTATTTTCAAAATACAGGCCCAAAACATGCTGAAAATCGATATTTTAGATGCCCAAAGTCAATATGTGCATGTATCTTCTGTACCCGTTTATATCTCAAATTCAGGCTCAAATCACCCGAAAATTCAATATTTTGGGGTCCCAGAAGCAATCTGTACATGCCTACACAGTGCTAGAATATTTTCAAAATATAGGCTAAAAACATGCTAAAAATCGACATTTTAGGTGCCAAAAAATCGATATCTCAAATTCAGTCTCAAAAAACCCGAAAATTCGATATTTAGAGGTCCCAGAAGGTATCTGTATATGCCTACTCCGTGTTAGAGTATTTTCAAAATACAGGCCAAAAACATACTGAAAATCGATCTTTTAGGTGCCCAAAAGTCGATATGTGCATGCATCTTCTGTACCCGTTTATATCTCAAATTCTGGCCCTAAACACCCGAAAATTCGATATTTTGGGGTCCCAGAAGCGATCTGTACATGCCTACTCCATGTTAGAGTATTTTCAAAATACAGGCCCAAAACATGCTGAAAATCGATATTTTAGATGCCCAAAGTCAATATGTGCATGTATCTTCTGTACCCGTTTATATCTCAAATTCAGGCTCAAAACACCCGAAAATTCAATATTTTGGGGTCCCAGAAGCAATCTGTACATGCCTACACAGTGCTAGAATATTTTCAAAATATAGGCTAAAAACATGCTAAAAATCGACATTTTAGGTGCCAAAAAATCGATATCTCAAATTCAGTCTCAAAAAACCCGAAAATTCGATATTTAGAGGTCCCAGAAGGTATCTGTATATGCCTACTCCGTGTTAGAGTATTTTCAAAATACAGGCCAAAAACATACTGAAAATCGATCTTTTAGGTGCCCAAAAGTCGATATGTGCATGCATCTTCTGTACCCGTTTATATCTCAAATTCTGGCCCTAAACACCCGAAAATTCGATATTTTGGGGTCCCAGAAGCGATCTGTACATGCCTACTCCGTGTTAGAGTATTTTCAAAATTCAGGCCCAAAACATGCTGAAAATCGATATTTTTGGTGCCCAAAGTCAATATGTGCATGTATCTTCTGTACCCGTTTATATCTCAAATTCAGGCTCAAAACACCCGAAAATTCAAGATTTTGGGGTCCCAGAAGCAATCTGTACATGCCTACTCAGTGCTAGAATATTTTCAAAATATAGGCTCAAAACATGCTAAAAATCGATCTTTTTGGTGCCAAAAAGTCGATATCTCAAATTCAGTCCCAAAACACCCGAAAATTCGATATTTAGGGGTCCCAGAAGCGATCTGTACATGCCTACTCCGTGTTAGAGTATTTTCAAAATACATGCTCAAAACATACTGAAAATCGATCTTTTAGGTGCACAAAAGTCGATATGTGCATGCATCTTCAGTACCCGTTTATATCTCAAATTCAGGCTCAAAACACCCGAAAATTCAATATTTTGGGGTCGCAGAAGCAATCTGTACATGCCTACTCAGTGTTAGAGTATTTTCAAAATACAGGCCCAAAACATGCTGAAAATCGATATTTTAGATTCGCAAAGTCAATATGTGCATGTATCTTCTGTACCCGTTTATATCTCAAATTCAGGCTCAAAACACCCGAAAATTCAATATTTTGGGGACCCAGAAGCAATCTGTACATGCCTACACAGTGCTAGAATATTTTCAAAATATAGGCTAAAAACATGCTAAAAATCGACATTTTAGGTGCCAAAAAATCGATATCTCAAATTCAGTCCCAAAACACCCGAAAATTCGATATTTAGAGGTCCCGGAAGGTATCTGTATATGCCTACTCCGTGTTAGAGTATTTTCAAAATACAGGCCAAAAACATACTGAAAATCGATCTTTTAGGTGCCCAAAAGTCGATATGTGCATGTATCTTCTGTACCCGTTTATATCTCAAATTCAGGCTCAAAACACCCGAAAATTCAATATTTTGGGGTCCCAGAAGCAATCTGTACATGCCTACTCAGTGCTAGAATATTTTCAAAATATAGGCTCAAAACATGCTAAAAATCGATCTTTTTGGTGCGAAAAAGTCGATATCTCAAATTCAGTCCCAAAACACCCGAAAATTCGATATTTAGGGGTCCCAGAAGCGATCTGTACATGCCTACTCCGTGTTAGAGTATTTTCAAAATACATGCTCAAAACATACTGAAAATCGATCTTTTAGGTGCACAAAAGTCGATATGTGCATGCATCTTCTGTACCCGTTTATATCTCAAATTCTGGCCCTAAACACCCGAAAATTCGATATTTTGGGGTCCCAGAAGCGGTCTGTACATGCCTACTCCGTGTTAGAGTATTTTCAAAATTCAGGCCCAAAACATGCTGAAAATCGATATTTTTGGTGCCCAAAGTCAATATGTGCATGTATCTTCTGTACCCGTTTATGTCTCAAATTCAGGCTCAAAACACCCGAAAATTCAATATTTTGGTGTCCCAGAAGCAATCTGTACATGCCTACTCAGTGCTAGAATATTTTCAAAATATAGGCCCAAAACATGCTGAAAATCGACATTTTAGGTGCCAAAAAATCGATATCTCAAATTCAGTCCCAAAACACCCGAAAATTCGATATTTAGAGGTCCCAGAAGGTATCTGTACATGCCTACTCCGTGTTAGAGCATTTTCAAAATACAGGCCAAAATCATACTGAAAATCGATCTGTTAGGTGCCCAAAAGTCGATATGTGCATGCATCTTCTGTACCCGTTTATATCTCAAATTCTGGCCCTAAACACCCGAAAATTCGATATTTTGGGGTCCCAGAAGCGGTCTGTACATGCCTACTCCGTGTTAGAGTATTTTCAAAATTCAGGCCCAAAACATGCTGAAAATCGATATTTTTGGTGCCCAAAGTCAATATGTGCATGTATCTTCTGTACCCGTTTATATCTCAAATTCAGGCTCAAAACACCCGAAAATTCATTATTTTGGGGTCCCAGAAGCAATCTGTACATGCCTACTCAGTGCTAGAATATTTTCAAAATATAGGCTAAAAACATGCTAAAAATCGATCTTTTAGGTGCCAAAAAGTCGATATCTCAAATTCAGTCCCAAAACACCCGAAAATTCGATATTTAGGGGTCCCAGAAGCGATCTGTACATGCCTACTCCGTGTTAGAGTATTTTCAAAAAACATGCTCAAAACATACTGAAAATCGATCTTTTAGGTGCACAAAAGTCGATATGTGCATGCATCTTCAGTACCCGTTTATATCTCAAATTCAGGCTCAAAAGACCCGAAAATTCAATATTTTGGGGTCCCAGAAGCAATCTGTACATGCCTACTCAGTGTTAGAGTATTTTCAAAATACAGGCCCAAAACATGCTGAAAATCGATATTTTAGATGCCCAAAGTCAATATGTGCATGTATCTTCTGTACCCGTTTATATCTCAAATTCAGGCTCAAAACACCCGAAAATTCAATATTTTGGGGTCCCAGAAGCAATCTGTACATGCCTACACAGTGCTAGAATATTTAAAAAACATAGGCTAAAAACATGCTAAAAATCGACATTTTAGGTGCCAAAAAATCGATATCTCAAATTCAGTCCCAAAACACCCGAAAATTCGATATTTAGAGGTCCCAGAAGGTATCTGTACATGCCTACTCCGTGTTAGAGTATTTTCAAATTACAGGCCAAAAACATACTGAAAATCGATCTTTTAGGTGCCCAAAAGTCGATATGTGCATGCATCTTCGGTACCCGTTTATATCTCAAATTCTGGCCCTAAACACCCGAAAATTCGATATTTTGGGGTCCCAGAAGCGATCTGTACATGCCTACTCCGTGTTAGAGTATTTTCAAAATTCAGGCCCAAAACATGCTGAAAATCGATATTTTTGGTGCCCAAAGTCAATATGTGCATGTATCTTCTGTACCCGTTTATATCTCAAATTCAGGCTCAAAACACCCGAAAATTCAATATTTTTGGGTCCCAGAAGCAATCTGTACATGCCTACTCAGTGCTAGAATATTTTCAAAATATAGGCTAAAAACATGCTAAAAATCGATCTTTTAGGTGCCAAAAAGTCGATATCTCAAATTCAGTCCCAAAACACCCAAAAATTCGATATTTAGGGGTCCCAGAAGGTATCTGTACATGCCTACTCCGTGTTAGAGTATTTTAAAAAAACATGCTCAAAACATACTGAAAATCGATCTTTTAGGTGCACAAAAGTCGATATGTGCATGCATCTTCAGTACCCGTTTATATCTCAAATTCAGGCTCAAAACACCCGAAAATTCAATATTTTGGGGTCCCAGAAGCAATCTGTACATGCCTACTCAGTGTTAGAGTATTTTCAAAATACAGGCCCAAAACATGCTGAAAATCGATATTTTAGATGCCCAAAGTCAATATGTGCATGTAAATTCTGTACCCGTTTATATCTCAAATTCAGGCTCAAAACACCCGAAAATTCAATATTTTGGGGTCCCAGAAGCAATTTGTACATGCCTACACAGTGCTAGAATATTTTCAAAACATAGGCTAAAAACATGCTAAAAATCGACATTTTAGGTGCCAAAAAATCGATATCTCAAATTCAGTCCCAAAACACCCGAAAATTCGATATTTAGAGGTCCCAGAAGGTATCTGTACATGCCTACTCCGTGTTAGAGTATTTTCAAATTACAGGCCAAAAACATACTGAAAATCGATCTTTTAGGTGCCCAAAAGTCGATATGTGCATGCATCTTCGGTACCAGTTTATATCTCAAATTCTGGCCCTAAACACCCGAAAATTCGATATTTTGGGGTCCCAGAAGCGATCTGTACATGCCTACTCCATGTTAGAGTATTTTCAAAATTCAGGCCCAAAACATGCTGAAAATCGATATTTTTGGTGCCCAAAGTCAATATGTGCATGTATCTTCTGTACCCGTTTATATCTCAAATTCAGGCTCAAAACACCCGAAAATTCAATATTTTTGGGTCCCAGAAGCAATCTGTTCATGCCTACTCAGTGCTAGAATATTTTCAAAATACAGGCCCAAAACATGCTGAAAATCGACATTTTAGGTGCCAAAAAATCGATATCTCAAATTCAGTCCCAAAACACCCGAAAATTCTATATTTAGAGGTCCCAGAAGGTATCTGTACATGCCTACTCCGTGTTAGAGTATTTTCAAAATACAGGCCAAAAACATACTGAAAATCGATCTTTTAGGTGCCCAAAACTCGATATGTGCATGCATCTTCTGTACCCGTTTATATCTCAAATTCTGGCCCCAAAACACCCGAAAATTCGATATTTTGGGGTCCCAGAAGCAATCTGTACATGCCTACTCCGTGTTAGAGTATTTTCAAAATTCAGGCCCAAAACATGCTGAAAATCGATATTTTTGGTGCCCAAAGTCAATATGTGCATGTATCTTCTGTACCCGTTTATATCTCAAATTCAGGCTCAAAACACCCGAAAATTCAATATTTTGGGGTCCCAGAAGCAATCTGTACATGCCTACTCAGTGCTAGAATATTTTCAAAATATAGGCTAAAAACATGCTAAAAATCGATCTTTTAGGTGCCAAAAAGTCGATATCTCAAATTCAGTCCCAAAACACCCGAAAATTCGATATTTAGGGGTCCCAGAAGCGATCTGTACATGCCTACTCCGTGTTAGAGTATTTTCAAAATACATGCTCAAAACATACTGAAAATCGATCTTTTAGGTGCACAAAGTCAATATGTGCATGTATCTTCTGTACCCGTTTATATCTCAAATTCAGGCTCAAAACACCCGAAAATTCATTATTTTGGGGTCCCAGAAGCAATCTGTACATGCCTACTCAGTGCTAGAATATTTTCAAAATATAGGCTAAAAACATGCTAAAAATCGATCTTTTAGGTGCCAAAAAGTCGATATCTCAAATTCAGTCCCAAAACACCCGAAAATTCGATATTTAGGGGTCCCAGAAGCGATCTGTACATGCCTACTCCGTGTTAAAGTATTTTCAAAATACATGCTCAAAACATACTGAAAATCGATCTTTTAGGTGCACAAAAGTCGATATGTGCATGCATCTTCAGTACCCGTTTATATCTCAAATTCAGGCTCAAAACACCCGAAAATTCAATATTTTGGGGTCCCAGAAGCAATCTGTACATGCCTACTCAGTGTTAGAGTATTTTCAAAATACAGGCCCAAAACATGCTGAAAATCGATATTTTAGATGCCCAAAGTCAATATGTGCATGTATCTTCTGTACCCGTTTATATCTCAAATTCAGGCTCAAAACACCCGAAAATTCAATATTTTGGGGTCCCAGAAGCAATCTGTACATGCCTACACAGTGCTAGAATATTTTCAAAATATAGGCTAAAAACATGCTAAAAATCGACATTTTAGGTGTCAAAAAATCGATATATCAAATTCAGTCCCAAAACACCCGAAAATTCGATATTTAGAGGTCCCAGAAGCGATCTGTACATGCCTACTCCGTGTTAGAGTATTTTCAAAATACATGCTCAAAACATACTGAAAATCGATCTTTTAGGTGCACAAAAGTCGATATGTGCATGCATCTTCAGTACCCGTTTATATCTCAAATTCAGGCTCAAAACACCCGAAAATTCAATATTTTGGGGTCGCAGAAACAATCTGTACATGCCTACTCAGTGTTAGAGTATTTTCAAAATACTGGCCCAAAACATGCTGAAAATCGATATTTTAGATGCCCAAAGTCAATATGTGCATGTATCTTCTGTACCCGTTTATATCTCAAATTCAGGCTCAAAACACCCGAAAATTCAATATTTTGGGGTCCCAGAAGCAATCTGTACATGCCTACACAGTGCTAGAATATTTTCAAAATATAGGCTAAAAACATGCTAAAAATCGACATTTTAGGTGCCAAAAAATCGATATCTCAAATTCAGTCCCAAAACACCCGAAAATTCGATATTTAGAGGTCCCAGAAGGTATCTGTATATGCCTACTCCGTGTTAGAGTATTTTCAAAATACAGGCCAAAAACATACTGAAAATCGATCTTTTAGGTGCCCAAAAGTCGATATGTGCATGCATCTTCTGTACCCGTTTATATCTCAAATTCTGGCCCTAAACACCCGAAAATTCGATATTTTGGGGTCCCAGAAGCGATCTGTACATGCCTACTCCGTGTTAGAGTATTTTCAAAATTCAGGCCCAAAACATGCTGAAAATCGATATTTTTGGTGCCCAAAGTCAATATGTGCATGTATCTTCTGTACCCGTTTATATCTCAAATTCAGGCTCAAAACACCCGAAAATTCAATATTTTGGGGTCCCAGAAGCAATCTGTACATGCCTACTCAGTGCTAGAATATTTTCAAAATATAGGCTCAAAACATGCTAAAAATCGATCTTTTTGGTGCCAAAAAGTCGATATCTCAAATTCAGTCCCAAAACACCCGAAAATTCGATATTTAGGGGTCCCAGAAGCGATCTGTACATGCCTACTCCGTGTTAGAGTATTTTCAAAATACATGCTCAAAACATACTGAAAATCGATCTTTTAGGTGCACAAAAGTCGATATGTGCATGCATCTTCTGTACCCGTTTATATCTCAAATTCTGGCCCTAAACACCCGAAAATTCGATATTTTGGGGTCCCAGAAGCGGTCTGTACATGCCTACTCCGTGTTAGAGTATTTTCAAAATTCAGGCCCAAAACATGCTGAAAATCGATATTTTTGGTGCCCAAAGTCAATATGTGCATGTATCTTCTGTACCCGTTTATATCTCAAATTCAGGCTCAAAACACCCGAAAATTCAATATTTTGGTGTCCCAGAAGCAATCTGTACATGCCTACTCAGTGCTAGAATATTTTCAAAATACAGGCCCAAAACATGCTGAAAATCGACATTTTAGGTGCCAAAAAATCGATATCTCAAATTCAGTCCCAAAACACCCGAAAATTCGATAGTTAGAGGTCCCAGAAGGTATCTGTACATGCCTACTCCGTGTTAGAGCATTTTCAAAATACAGGCCCAAAACATGCTGAAAATCGATCTGTTAGGTGCCCAAAAGTCGATATGTGCATGCATCTTCTGTACCAGTTTATATCTCAAATTCTGGCCCTAAACACCCGAAAATTCAATATTTTGGGGTCCCAGAAGCGGTCTGTACATGCCTACTCCGTGTTAGAGTATTTTCAAAATTCAGGCCCAAAACATGCTGAAAATCGATATTTTAGATGCCCAAAGTCAATATGTGCATGTAAATTCTGTACCCGTTTATATCTCAAATTCAGTCTCAAAACACCCGAAAATTCAATATTTTGGGGTCCCAGAAGCAATCTGTACATGCCTACACAGTGCTAGAATATTTTCAAAACATAGGCTAAAAACATGTTAAAAATCGACATTTTAGGTGCCAAAAAATCGATATCTCAAATTCAGTCCCAAAACACCCGAAAATTCGATATTTAGAGGTCCCAGAAGGTATCTGTACATGCCTACTCCGTGTTAGAGTATTTTCAAATTACAGGCCAAAAACATACTGAAAATCGATCTTTTAGGTGCCCAAAAGTCGATATGTTCATGCATCTTCGGTACCCGTTTATATCTCAAATTCTGGCCCTAAACACCCGAAAATTCGATATTTTGGGGTCCCAGAAGCGATCTGTACATGCCTACTCCGTGTTAGAGTATTTTCAAAATTCAGGCCCAAAACATGCTGAAAATCGATATTTTTGGTGCCCAAAGTCAATATGTGCATGTATCTTCTGTACCCGTTTATATCTCAAATTCAGGCTCAAAACACCCGAAAATTCAATATTTTGGGGTCCCAGAAGCAATCTGTACATGCCTACTCAGTGCTAGAATATTTTCAAAATATAGGCTAAAAACATGCTAAAAATCGATCTTTTAGGTGCCAAAAAGTCGATATCTCAAATTCAGTCCCAAAACACCCGAAAATTCGATATTTAGGGGTTCCAGAAGGTATCTGTACATGCCTACTCCGTGTTAGAGTATTTTCAAAAAACATGCTCAAAACATACTGAAAATCGATCTTTTAGGTGCACAAAAGTCGATATGTGCATGCATCTTCAGTACCCGTTTATATCTCAAATTCAGGCTCAAAACACCCGAAAATTCAATATTTTGGGGTCCCAGAAGCAATCTGTACATGCCTACTCAGTGTTAGAGTATTTTCAAAATACAGGCCCAAAACATGCTGAAAATCGATATTTTAGATGCCCAAAGTCAATATGTGCATGTAAATTCTGTACCCGTTTATATCTCAAATTCAGGCTCAAAACACCCGAAAATTCAATATTTTGGGGTCCCAGAAGCAATCTGTACATGCCTACACAGTGCTAGAATATTTTCAAAACATAGGCTAAAAACATGCTAAAAATCGACATTTTAGGTGCCAAAAAATCGATATCTCAAATTCAGTCCCAAAACACCCGAAAATTCGATATTTAGAGGTCCCAGAAGGTATCTGTACATGCCTACTCCGTGTTAGAGTATTTTCAAATTACAGGCCAAAAACATACTGAAAATCGATCTTTTAGGTGCCCAAAAGTCGATATGTTCATGCATCTTCGGTACCCGTTTATATCTCAAATTCTGGCCCTAAACACCCGAAAATTCGATATTTTGGGGTCCCAGAAGCGATCTGTACATGCCTACTCCGTGTTAGAGTATTTTCAAAATTCAGGCCCAAAACATGCTGAAAATCGATATTTTTGGTGCCCAAAGTCAATATGTGCATGTATCTTCTGTACCCGTTTATATCTCAAATTCAGGCTCAAAACACCCGAAAATTCAATATTTTTGGGTCCCAGAAGCAATCTGTTCATGCCTACTCAGTGCTAGAATATTTTCAAAATACAGGCCCAAAACATGCTGAAAATCGACATTTTAGGTGCCAAAAAATCGATATCTCAAATTCAGTCCCAAAACACCCGAAAATTCGATATTTAGAGGTCCCAGAAGGTATCTGTACATGCCTACTCCGTGTTAGAGTATTTTCAAAATACAGGCCAAAAACATACTGAAAATAGATCTTTTAGGTGCCCAAAAGTCGATATGTGCATGCATCTTCTGTACCCGTTTATATCTCAAATTCTGGCCCTAAACACCCGAAAATTCGATATTTTGGGGTCCCAGAAGCGATCTGTACATGCCTACTCCGTGTTAGAGTATTTTCAAAATACAGGCCCAAAACATGCTGAAAATCGATATTTTAGATGCCCAAAGTCAATATGTGCATGTATCTTCTGTACCCGTTTATATCTCAAATTCAGGCTCAAAACACCCGAAAATTCAATATTTTGGGGTCCCAGAAGCAATCTGTACATGCCTACACAGTGTTAGAATATTTTCAAAATATATGCTAAAAACATGCTAAAAATCGACATTTTAGGTGCCAAAAAATCGATATCTCAAATTCAGTCCCAAAACACCCGAAAATTCGATATTTAGAGGTCCCAGAAGGTATCTGTACATGCCTACTCCGTGTTAGAGTATTTTCAAAATACAGGCCAAAAACATACTGAAAATCGGTCTTTTAGGTGCCCAAAAGTCGATATGTGCATGCATCTTATGTACCCGTTTATATATCAAATTCTGGCCCTAAACACCCGAAAATTCGATATTTTGGGGTCCCAGAAGCGATCTGTACATGCCTACTCCGTGTTAGAGTATTTTCAAAATTCAGGCCCAAAACATGCTGAAAATCGATATTTTTGGTGCCCAAAGTCAATATGTGCATGTATCTTCTGTACCCGTTTATATCTCAAATTCAGGCTCAAAAAACCCGAAAATTCAATATTTTGGGGTCCCAGAAGCAATCTGTACATGCCTACTCAGTGCTAGAATATTTTCAAAATATAGGCAAAAAACATGCTAAAAATCGATCTTTTAGGTGCCAAAAAGTCGATATCTCAAATTCAGTCCCAAAACACCCGAAAATTCGATATTTAGGGGTCCCAGAAGCGATCTGGTCTTGCCTACTCCGTGTTAGAGTATTTTCAAAATACATGCTCAAAACATACTGAAAATCGATCTTTTAGGTGCACAAAAGTCGATATGTGCATGTATCTTCAGTACCCGTTTATATCTCAAATTCAGGCTCAAAACACCCGAAAATTCAATATTTTGGGGTCCCAGAAGCAATCTGTACAGTGCTAGAATATTTTTAAAATATAGGCTAAAAACATGCTAAAAATCGATCTTTTAGGTGCCTAAAAGTCGATATCTCAAATTCAGTCCCAAAACACCTGAAAATTTGATATTTAGGGGTCCCAGAAGCGATCTGTACATGCCTACTCCGTGTTAGAGTATTTTCAAAATACATGCTCAAAACATACTGAAAATCGATCTTTTAGGTGCCCAAAAGTCGATATGTGCATGCATCTTCAGTACCTGTTTATATCTCAAATTCAGGCTCAAAATCCCCGAAAATTCAATATTTTGGCGTCCCAGAAGCAATCTGTAAATGCCTACTCCGTGTTAGAGTATTTTCAAAATACATGCTCAAAACATACTGAAAATCGATCTTTTAGGTGCACAAAAGTCGATATGTGCATGCATCTTCAGTACCCGTTTATATCTCAAATTCAGGCACAAAACACCCGAAAATTCAATATTTTGGGGTCCCAGAAGCAATCTGTACATGCCTACTCAGTGTTAGAGTATTTTCAAAATACAGGCCCAAAACATGCTGAAAATCGATATTTTAGATGCCCAAAGTCAATATGTGCATGTATTTTCTGTACCCGTTTATATCTCAAATTCAGGCTCAAAACACCCGAAAATTCAATATTTTGGGGTCCCAGAAGCAATCTGTACATGCCTACACAGTGCTAGAATATTTTCAAAATATAGGCTAAAAACATGCTAAAAATCGACATTTTAGGTGCCAAAAAATCGATATCTCAAATTCAGTCCCAAAACACCCGAAAATTCGATATTTAGAGGTCCCAGAAGGTATCTGTACATGCCTACTCCGTGTTAGAGTATTTTCAAAATACAGGCCAAAAACATACTGAAAATCGATAGTTTAGGTGCCCAAAAGTCGATATGTGCATACATCTTCTGTACCCGTTTATATCTCAAATTCTGGCCCTAAACACCCGAAAATTCGATATTTTGGGGTCCCAGAAGCGATCTGTACATGCCTACTCCGTGTTAGAGTATTTTCAAAATACATGCTCTAAACATACTGAAAATCGATCTTTTAGGTGCACAAAAGTCGATTTGTGCATGCATCTTCAGTACCCGTTTATATCTCAAATTCAGGCTCAAAACAACCGAAAATTCAATATTTTGGGGTCCCAGAAGCAATCTCTACATGCCTACTCAGTGTTAGAGTATTATCAAAATACAGGCCCAAAACATGCTGAAAATCGATATTTTAGATGCCCAAAGTCAATATGTGCATGTATCTTCTGTACCCGTTTATATCTCAAATTCAGGCTCAAAACACCCGAAAATTCCATATTTTGGGGTCCCAGAAGCAATCTGTACATGCCTACACAGTGCTAGAATATTTTCAAAATATAGGCTAAAAACATGCTAAAAATCGACATTATAGGTGCCAAAAAATCGATATCTCAAATTCAGTCCCAAAACACCCGAAAATTCGATATTTAGAGGTCCCAGAAGGTATCTGTACATGCCTACTCCGTGTTAGAGTATTTTCAAAATACAGGCCAAAAACATACTGAAAATCGATCTTTTAGGTGCCCAAAAGTCGATATGTGCATGCATCTTCTGTACCCGTTTATATCTCAAATTCTGGCCCTAAACAACCGAAAATTCGATATTTTGGGGTCCCAGAAGCGATCTGTACATGCCTACTCCGTGTTAGAGTATTTTCAAAATTCAGGCCCAAAACATGCTGAAAATCGATATTTTTGGTGCCCAAAGTCAATATGTGCATGTATCTTCTGTACCCGTTTATATCTCAAATTCAGGCTCAAAACACCCGAAAATTCAATATTTTGGGGTCCCAGAAGCAATCTGTACAGTGCTAGAATATTTTCAAAATATAGGCTAAAAACATGCTAAAAATCGATCTTTTAGGTGCCAAAAAGTCGATATCTCAAATTCAGTCCCAAAACACCCGAAAATTCGATATTTAGGGGTCCCAGAAGCGATCTGTACATGCCTACTCCGTGTTAGAGTATTTTCAAAATACATGCTCAAAACATATTGAAAATCGATCTTTTAGGTGCACAAAAGTCGATTTGTGCATGCATCTTCAGTACCCGTTTATATCTCAAATTCAGGCTCAAAACAACCGAAAATTCAATATTTTGGGGTCCCAGAAGCAATCTCTACATGCCTACTCAGTGTTAGAGTATTATCAAAATACAGGCCCAAAACATGCTGAAAATCGATATTTTAGATGCCCAAAGTCAATATGTGCATGTATCTTCTGTACCCGTTTATATCTCAAATTCAGGCTCAAAACACCCGAAAATTCAATATTTTGGGGTCCCAGAAGCAATCTGTACATGCCTACACAGTGCTAGAATATTTTCAAAATATAGGCTAAAAACATGCTAAAAATCGACATTTTAGGTGCCAAAAAATCGATATCTCAAATTCAGTCCCAAAACACCCGAGAATTCGATATTTAGAGGTCCCAGAAGGTATCTGTACATGCCTACTCCGTGTTAGAGTATTTTCAAAATACAGGCCAAAAACATACTGAAAATCGATCTTTTAGGTGCCCAAAAGTCGATATGTGCATGCATCTTCTGTACCCGTTTATATCTCAAATTCTGGCCCTAAACACCCGAAAATTCGATATTTTGGGGTCCCAGAAGCGATCTGTACATGCCTACTCCGTGTTAGAGTATTTTCAAAATACATGCTCAAAACATACTGAAAATCGATCTTTTAGGTGCCCAAAAGTCGATAGGTGCATGCATCTTCTGTACCCGTTTATATCTCAAATTCTGGCCCTAAACACCGGAAAATTCGATAATTTGGGGTCCCAGAAGCGATCTGTACATGCCTACTCCATGTTAGAGTATTTTCAAAATTCAGGCCCAAAACATGCTGAAAATCGATATTTTTGGTGCCCAAAGTCAATATATGCATGTATCTTCTGTACCCGTTTATATCTCAAATTCAGGCTCAAAACACCAGAAAATTCAATATTTTGGGGTCCCAAAAGCAATCTGTACAGTGCTAGAATATTTTCAAAATATAGGCTAAAAACATGCTAAAAATCGATCTTTTAGGTGCCAAAAAGTCGATATCTCAAATTCAGTCCCAAAACACCCGAAAATTCGATATTTAGGCGTCCCAGAAGCGATCTGTACATGCCTACTCCGTGTTAGAGTATTTTCAAAATACATGCTCAAAACATACTGAAAATCGATCTTTTAGGTGCCCAATAGTCGATAGGTGCATGCATCTTCTGTACCCGTTTATATCTCAAATTCTGGCCCTAAACACCGGAAAATTCGATAATTTGGGGTCCCAGAAGCGATCTGTACATGCCTACTCCATGTTAGAGTATTTTCAAAATTCAGGCCCAAAACATGCTGAAAATCGATATTTTTGGTGCCCAAAGTCAATATATGCATGTATCTTCTGTACCCGTTTATATCTCAAATTCAGGCTCAAAACACCCGAAAATTCAATATTTTGGGGTCCCAGAAGCAATATTTTCAAAATATAGGCTAAATACATGCTAAAAATCGATCTTTTAGGTGCCAAAAAGTCGATATCTCAAATTCAGTCCCAAAACATCCGAAAATTCGATATTTAGGGGTCCCAGAAGCGATCTGTACATGCCTACTCCGTGTTAGAGTATTTTCAAAATACATGCTCAAAACATACTGAAAATCGATCTTTTAGGTGAACAAAAGTCGATATGTGCATGCATCTTCAGTACCCGTTTATATCTCAAATTCAGGCTCAAAACACCCGAAAATTCAATATTTTGGGGTCCCAGAAGCAATCTGTACATGCCTACTCAGTGTTAGAGTATTTTCAAAGTACAGGCCCAAAACATGCTGAAAATCGATATTTTAGATGCCCAAAGTCAATATGTGCATGTATCTTCTGTACCCGTTTATATCTCAAATTCAGGCTCAAAACACCCGAAAATTCAATATTTTGGGGTCCCAGAAGCAATCTGTACAGTGCTAGAATATTTTCAAAATATAGGCTAAAAACATGCTAAAAATCGATCTTTTAGGTGCCAAAAAGTCGATATCTCAAATTCAGTCCCAAAACACCCGAAAATTCGATATTTAGGGGTCCCAGAAGCGATCTGTACATGCCTACTCCGTGTTAGAGTATTTTCAAAATTAAGGCCCCAAACATGCTGAAAATCGATATTTTTGGTGCCCAAAGTCAATATGTGCATGTATCTTCTGTACCCGTTTATATCTCAAATTCAGGCTCAAAACACCCGAAAATTCAATATTTTGTGGTCCCAGAAGCAATCTGTACATGCCTACTCAGTGCTAGAATATTTTCAAAATATAGGCTAAAAACATGCTAAAAATCGACATTTTAGTTGCCAAAAAATCGATATCTCAAATTCAGTCCCAAAACACCCTAAAATTCGATATTTAGAGGTTCCAGAAGGTATCTGTACATGCCTACTCCGTGTTAGAGTATTTTCAAAATACAGGCCAAAAACATACTGAAAATCGATCTTTTAGGTGCCCAAAAGTCGATATGTGCATGCATCTTCTGTACCCGTTTATATCTCAAATTCTGGCCCTAAACACCCGAAAATTCGATATTTTGGGGTCCCAGAAGCGATCTGTACATGCCTACTCCGTGTTAGAGTATTTTCAAAATTCAGGCCTTAAACATGCTGAAAATCGATATTTTTGGTGCCCAGAGTCAATATGTGCATGTATCTTCTGTACCCGTTTATATCTCAAATTCAGGCTCAAAACACCCGAAAATTCAATATTTTGGGGTCCCAGAAGCAATCTGTACAGTGCTAGAATATTTTCAAAATATAGGCGAAAAACATGCTAAAAATCGATCTTTTAGGTGCCAAAAAGTCGATATCTCAAATTCAGTCCCAAAACACCCGAAAATTCGATATCTAGGGGTCCCAGAAGCGATCTGTACATGCCTACTCCGTGATAGAGTATTTTCAAAATACATGCTCAAAACATACTAAAAATCGATCTTTTAGGTGCACAAAAGTCGATATGTGCATGCATCTTCAGTACCCGTTTATATCTCAAATTCAGGCTCAAAACACCCGAAAATTCAATATTTTGGTGTTCCATGAGCAATCTGTACATGCCTACACAGTGCTAAAATATTTTCAAAATATAGGATAAAAACATGCTAAAAATCGACATTTTAGGTGCCAAAAAATCGATATCTCAAATTCAGTCCCAAAACACCCGAAAATTCGATATTTAGAGGTCCCAGAAGGTATCTGTACATGCCTACTCCGTGTTAGAGTATTTTCAAAATACAGGCCAAAAACATACTGAAAATCGATCTTTTAGGTGCCCAAAAGTCGATATGTGCATGTATCTTCTGTATCCGTTTATATCTTAAATTCTGGCCCTAAACACCCGAAAATTCGATATTTTGGGGTCCCAGAAGCGATCTGTACATGCCTACTCCGTGTTAGAGTACTTTCAAAATTTAGGCCCAAAACATGCTGAAAATCGATATTTTTGGTGCCCAAAGTCAATATGTGCATGTATCTTCTGTACCCGTTTATATCTCAAATTCAGGCACAAAACACCCGAAAATTCAATATTTTGGGGTCCCAGAAGCAATCTGTACAGTGCTAGAATATTTTCAAAATATAGGCTAAAAACATGCTAAAAATCGATCTTTTAGGTGCCAAAAAGTCGATATCTCAAATTCAGTCCCAAAACACCCGAAAATTCGATATTTAGGGGTCCCAGAAGCGATCTGTACATGCCTACTCCGTGTTAGAGTATTTTCAAAATACATGCTCAAAACATACTGAAAATCGATCTTTTAGGTGCCCAAAAGTCGATATGTGATTGCATCTTCAGTACCCGTTTATATCTCAAATTCAGGCTCAAAACACCCAAAAATTCAATATTTTGGGGTCCCAGAAGCAATCTGTACATGCCTACTCAGTGTTAGAGTATTTTCAAATTACATGCCCAAAACATGCTGAAAATCGATATTTTAGATGCCCAAAGTCAATATGTGCATGTATCTTCTGTACCCGTTTATATCTCAAATTCAGGCTCAAAACACCCGAAAATTCAATATTTTGGGGTCCCAGATGCAATCTGTACATGCCTACTCAGTGCTAGAATATTTTTAAAATATAGGCTAAAAACATGCTAAATATCGATCTTTTAGGTGCCAAAAAGTCGATATCTCAAATTCAGTCCCAAAACACCCAAAAATTCGATATTTAGGGGTCCCAGAAATGATCTGTACATGCCTACTCCGTGTTAGAGTATTTTCAAAATACATGCTCAAAACATACTGAAAATCGACCTTTTAGGTGCACAAAAGTCGATATGTGCATGCATCTTCTATACCCGTTTATATCTCAAATTCAGGCTCAAAACACCCAAAAATTCAATATTTTGGGGTCACAGAAGCAATCTGTACATGCCTACACAGTGCTAGAATATTTTCAAAATATAGGCTATAAACATGCTAAAAATCGACATTTTAGGTGCCAAAAAATCGATATCTCAAATTCAGTCCCAAAACACCCGAAAATTCGATATTTAGAGGTCCCAGAAGGTATCTGTACATGCCTACTCCGTGTTAGAGTATTTTCAAAATACAGGCCAAAAACATACTGAAAATCGATCTTTTAGGTGCCCAAAAGTCGATATGTGCATGCATCTTCTGTACCCGTTTTTATCTCAAATTCTGGCCCTAAACACCCGAAATTTCGATATTTTGGGGTCCCAGAAGCGATCTGTACATGCCTACTCCGTGTTATAGTATTTTTAAAATTCAGGACTAAAAAATGCTGAAAATCGATATTTTTGGAGCCCAAAGTCAATATGTGCATGTATCTTCTGTACCCGTTTATATCTCAAATTCAGGTTCAAAACACCCGAAAATTCAATATTTTGGGGTCCCAGAAGCAATCTGTACATGCCTACACAGTGCTAGAATATTTTCAAAATATAGGCTAAAAACATGCTAAAAATCGATCTTTTAGGTGCCAAAAAGTCGATATCTGTACATGCCTACTCCGTGTTAGAGTATTTTCAAAATACATGCTCAAAACATACTGAAAATTGATCTTTTAGGTGCACAAAAGTCGATATGTGCATGTATCTTCTGTACCCGTTTATATCTCAAATTCAGGCTCAAAACACCCGAAAATTCAATATTTTGGGGTCCCAGAAGCAATCTGTACATGTCTACTCAGTGCTAGAATATTTTCAAAATATAGGCTAAAAACATGCTAAAAATCGATCTTTTAGGTGCCAAAAAGTCGATATCTCAAATTCAGTCCCAAAACACCCGAAAATTCGATATTTAGGGGTCCCAGAAGCGATCTGTATATGCCAACTCCGTGTTAAAGTATTTTAAAAATACATGCTCAAAACATACTGAAAATCGATCTTTTAGGTGCACAAAAGTCGATATGTGCATGCATCTTCAGTACCCGTTTACATCTCAAATTCAGGCTCAAAACACCCAAAAATTCAATATTTTGGGGTCCCAGAAGCAATCTGTACATGCCTACTCAGTTTTAGAGTATTTTCAAATTACAGGCCCAAAACATGCTGAAAATCGATATTTTAGATGCCCAAAGTCAATATGTGCATGTATCTTATGTACCCGTTTATATCTCAAATTCAGGCTCAAAACACCCGAAAATTCAATATTTTGGGGTCCCAAAAGCAATCTGTACATGCCTACAAAGTGCTAGAATATTTTCAAAATATAGGCTAAAAACATGCTAAAAATCGACATTTTAGGTGCCAAAAAGTCGATATCTCAAATTCAGTCCCAAAACACCCGAAAATTCGATATTTAGGGGTCCCAGAAGCGATCTGTACATGCCCACTCCGTGTTAGAGTATTTTCAAAATACATGCTCAAAACATAATGAAAATCGATCTTTTAAGTGCACAAAAGTCGATATGTGCATGCATCTTCAGTTCCCGTTTATATCTCAAATTCAGGCTCAAAACACCCGAAAATTCAATATTTTGGGGTCCCAGAAGCAATCTGTACATGCCTACTCAGTGTTAGAGTATTTTCAAAATACTGGCCCAAAACATGCTGAAAATCGATATTTTAGATGCCCAAAGACAACATGTGCATGTATCTTCTGTACCCGTTTATATCTCAAATTCAGGCTCAAAACACCCGAAAATTCAATATTTTGGGGTCCCAGAAGCAATCTGTACAGTGCTAGAATATTTTCAAAATATAGGCTAAAAACATGCTAAAAATCGATCTTTTAGGTGCCAAAAAGTCGATATCTCAAATTCAGTCCCAAAACACCCGAAAATTCGATATTTAGGGGTCCCAGAACAGATCTGTACATGCCTACTCCGTGTTAGAGTATTTTCAAAATACATGCTCAAAACATACTGAAAATCGATCTTTTAGGTGCACAAAAGTCGATATGTGCATGCATCTTCAGTACCCGTTTATATCTCAAATTCAGGCTCAAAACACCCGAAAATTCAATTTTTTGGGGTCCCAAAAGCAATCTGTACATGCCTACTCAGTGTTAGAGTATTTTCAAAATACTGGCCCAAACCATGCTGAAAATCGATATTTTAGATGCCCAAAGTCAACATGTGCATGTATCTTCTGTACCCGTTTATATCTCAAATTCAGGCTCAAAACACCCGAAAATTCAATATTTTGTGGTCCCAGAAGCAATCTGTACATGCCTACACAGTGCTAGAATATTTTCAAAATATAGGCTAAAAACATGCTAAAAATCGACATTTTAGGTGCCAAAAAATCGATATCTCAAATTCAGTCCCAAAACACCCGAAAATTCGATATTTAGAGGTCCCAGAAGGTATCTGTACATGCCTACTCTGGTTTAGAGTATTTTCAAATTACAGGCCAAAAACATACTGAAAATCGATCTTTTAGGTGCCCAAAAGTCGATATGTGCATGCATCTTCTGTACCCGTTTATATCTCAAATTCTGGCCCTAAACACCCGAAAACTCGATATTTTGGGGTCCCAGAAGCGATCTGTACATGCCTACTCCTTGTTAGAGTATTTTCAAAATTCAGGCCCAAAACATGCTGAAAATCGATATTTTTGGTGCCCATGTATCTTCTGTACCCGTTTATATCTCAAATTCAGGCTCAAAACACCCGAAAATTCAATATTTTGGGGTCCCAGAAGCAATCTGTACAGTGCTAGAATATTTTCAAAATATAGGCTAAAAACATGCTAAAAATCGATCTTTTAGGTGCCAAAAAGTCGATATCTCAAATTCAGTCCCAAAACACCCGAAAATTCGATATTTAGGGGTCCCAGAAGCGATCTGTACATGCCTACTCCGTGTTAGAGTATTTTCAAAATTAAGGCCCCAAACATGCTGAAAATCGATATTTTTGGTGCCCAAAGTCAATATGTGCATGTATCTTCTGTACCCGTTTATATCTCAAATTCAGGCTCAAAACACCCGAAAATTCAATATTTTGGGGTCCCAGAAGCAATCTATACTCAGTGCTAGAATATTTTCAAAATATAGGCTAAAAACATGCTAAAAATCGACATTTTAGGTGCCAAAAAATCGATATCTCAAAATTCAGTCCCAAAACACCCGAAAATTCGATATTTAGAGGTTCCAGAAGGTATCTGTACATGCCTACTCCGTGTTAGAGTATTTTCAAAATACAGGCCAAAAACATACTGAAAATCGATCTTTTAGGTGCCCAAAAGTCGATATGTGCATGCATCTTCTGTACCCGTTTATATCTCAAATTCTGGCCCTAAACACCCGAAAATTCGATATTTTGGGATCCCAGAAGCGATCTGTACATGCCTACTCCGTGTTAGAGTATTTTCAAAATTCAGGCCTTAAACATGCTGAAAATCGATATTTTTGGTGCCCAGAGTCAATATGTGCATGTATCTTCTGTACCCGTTTATATCTCAAATTCAGGCTCAAAACACCCGAAAATTCAATATTTTGGGGTCCCAGAAGCAATCTGTACAGTGCTAGAATATTTTCAAAATATAGGCGAAAAACATGCTAAAAATCGATCTTTTAGGTGCCAAAAAGTCGATATCTCAAATTCAGTCCCAAAACACCCGAAAATTCGATATCTAGGGGTCCCAGAAGCGATCTGTACATGCCTACTCCGTGATAGAGTATTTTCAAAATACATGCTCAAAACATACTAAAAATCGATCTTTTAGGTGCACAAAAGTCGATATGTGCATGCATCTTCAGTACCCGTTTATATCTCAAATTCAGGCTCAAAACACCCGAAAATTCAATATTTTGGTGTTCCAGAAGCAATCTGTACATGCCTACACAGTGCTAAAATATTTTCAAAATATAGGATAAAAACATGCTAAAAATCGATCTTTTAGGTGCCAAAAAGTCGATATCTCAAATTCAGTCCCAAAACACCCGAAAATTCGATATTTAGGGGTCCCAGAAGCGATCTGTACATGCCTACTCCGTGTTAGAGTATTTTCAAAATTAAGGCCCCAAACATGCTGAAAATCGATATTTTTGGTGCCCAAAGTCAATATGTGCATGTATCTTCTGTACCCGTTTATATCTCAAATTCAGGCTCAAAACACCCGAAAATTCAATATTTTGTGGTCCCAGAAGCAATCTGTACATGCCTACTCAGTGCTAGAATATTTTCAAAATATAGGCTAAAAACATGCTAAAAATCGACATTTTAGGTG
Organism: Petrolisthes cinctipes; assembly: GCA_033782935.1. Classification (NCBI taxonomy): domain Eukaryota; kingdom Metazoa; phylum Arthropoda; class Malacostraca; order Decapoda; family Porcellanidae; genus Petrolisthes; species Petrolisthes cinctipes. Next base: position 2,174,046 of record JAWQEG010000380.1, on the reverse strand, counting down.
CCAAAAAATCGATATCTCAAAATTCAGTCCCAAAACACCCGAAAATTCGATATTTAGAGGTTCCAGAAGGTATCTGTACATGCCTACTCCGTGTTAGAGTATTTTCAAAATACAGGCCAAAAACATACTGAAAATCGATCTTTTAGGTGCCCAAAAGTCGATATGTGCATGCATCTTCTGTACCCGTTTATATCTCAAATTCTGGCCCTAAACACCCGAAAATTCGATATTTTGGGGTCCCAGAAGCGATCTGTACATGCCTACTCCGTGTTAGAGTATTTTCAAAATTCAGGCCTTAAACATGCTGAAAATCGATATTTTTGGTGCCCAGAGTCAATATGTGCATGTATCTTCTGTACCCGTTTATATCTCAAATTCAGGCTCAAAACACCCGAAAATTCAATATTTTGGGGTCCCAGAAGTGCTAGAATATTTTCAAAATATAGGCGAAAAACATGCTAAAAATCGATCTTTTAGGTGCCAATAAGTCGATATCTCAAATTCAGTCCCAAAACACCCGAAAATTCGATATCTAGGGGTCCCAGAAGCGATCTGTACATGCCTACTCCGTGATAGAGTATTTTCAAAATACATGCTCAAAACATACTAAAAATCGATCTTTTAGGTGCCCAAAAGTCGATATGTGCATGTATCTTCTGTATCCGTTTATATCTTAAATTCTGGCCCTAAACACCCGAAAATTCGATATTTTGGGGTCCCAGAAGCGATCTGTACATGCCTACTCCGTTTTAGAGTACTTTCAAAATTTAGGCCCAAAACATGCTGAAAATCGATATTTTTGGTGCCCAAAGTCAATATGTGCATGTATCTTCTGTACCCGTTTATATCTCAAATTCAGGCACAAAACACCCGAAAATTCAATATTTTGGGGTCCCAGAAGCAATCTGTACAGTGCTAGAATATTTTCAAAATATAGGCTAAAAACATGCTAAAAATCGATCTTTTAGGTGCCAAAAAGTCGATATCTCAAATTCAGTCCCAAAACACCCGAAAATTCGATATTTAGGGGTCCCAGAAGCGATCTGTACATGCCTACTCCGTGTTAGAGTATTTTCAAAATACATGCTCAAAACATACTGAAAATCGATCTTTTAGGTGCACAAAAGTCGATATGTGCATGCATCTTCAGTACCCGTTTATATCTCAAATTCTGGCCCTAAACACCCGAAAATTCGATATTTTGGGGTCCCAGAAGCGATCTGTACATGCCTAATCCGTGTTAGAGTATTTTCAAAATACATGCCCAAAACATGCTGAAAATCGATATTTTTGGTGCCCAAAGTCAATATGTGCATGTATCTTCTGTACCCGTTTATATCTCAAATTCAGGCTCAAAACACCCGAAAATTCAATATTTTGGGGTCCCAGAAGCAATCTGTACAGTGCTAGAATATTTTCAAAATATAGGCTAAAAACATGCAAAAAATCGATCTTTTAGGTGCCAAAAAGTCGATATCTCAAATTCAGTCCCAAAACACCCGAAAATTCGATTTTTAGGGGTCCCAGAAGCGATCTGTACATGCCTACTCCGTGTTAGAGTATTTTCAAAATACATGCTCAAAACATACTGAAAATCGATCTTTTAGGTGCCCAAAAGTCGATATGTGATTGCATCTTCAGTACCCGTTTATATCTCAAATTCAGGCTCAAAACACCCGAAAATTCAATATTTTGGGGTCCCAGATGCAATCTGTACATGCCTACTCAGTGCTAGAATATTTTTAAAATATAGGCTAAAAACATGCTAAATATCGATCTTTTAGGTGCCAAAAAGTCGATATCTCAAATTCAGTCCCAAAACACCCAAAAATTCGATATTTAAGGGTCCCAGAAATGATCTGTACATGCCTACTCCGTGTTAGAGTATTTTCAAAATACATGCTCAAAACATACTGAAAATCGACCTTTTACGTGCACAAAGTCAATATGTGCATGCATCTTCAGTACCCGTTTATATCTCAAATTCAGGCTCAAAACACCCGAAAATTCAATATTTTGGGGTCCCAGAAGCAATCTGTACATGCCTACTCAGTGTTAGAGTATTTTCAAAATACAGGCCCAAAACATGCTGAAAATCGATATTTTAGATGCCCAAAGTCAATATGTGCATGTATCTTCTGTACCCGTTTATATCTCAAATTCAGGCTCAAAACACCCAAAAATTCAATATTTTGGGGTCCCAGAAGCAATCTGTACATGCCTACACAGTGCTAGAATATTTTCAAAATATAGGCTATAAACATGCTAAAAATCGACATTTTAGGTGCCAAAAAATCGATATCTCAAATTCAGTCCCAAAACACCCGAAAATTCGATATTTAGAGGTCCCAGAAGGTATCTGTACATGCCTACTCCGTGTTAGAGTATTTTCAAAATACAGGCCAAAAACATACTGAAAATCGATCTTTTAGGTGCCCAAAAGTCGATATGTGCATGCATCTTCTGTACCCGTTTATATCTCAAATTCTGGCCCTAAACACCCGAAATTTCGATATTTTGGGGTCCCAGAAGCGATCTGTACATGCCTACTCCGTGTTAGAGTATTTTCAAAATTCAGGCCTAAAACCTGCTGAAAATCGATATTTTTGGAGCCCAAAGTCAATATGTGCATGTATCTTCTGTACCCGTTTATATCTCAAATTCAGGTTCAAAACACCCGAAAATTCAATATTTTGGGGTCCCAGAAGCAATCTGTACATGCCTAAACAGTGCTAGAATATTTTCAAAATATAGGCTAAAAACATGCTAAAAATCGATCTTTTAGGTGCCAAAAAGTCGATATCTGTACATGCCTACTCCGTGTTAGAGTATTTTCAAAATACATGCTCAAAACATACTGAAAATTGATCTTTTAGGTGCACAAAAGTCGATATGTGCATGTATCTTCTGTACCCGTTTATATCTCAAATTCAGGCTCAAAACACCCGAAAATTCAATATTTTGGGGTCCCAGAAGCAATCTGTACAGTGCTAGAATATTTTCAAAATATAGGCTAAAAACATGCTAAAAATCGATCTTTTAGTTGCCAAAAAGTCGATATCTCAAATTCAGTCCCAAAACACCCGAAAATTCGATATTTAGGGGTCCCAGAAGCGATCTGTACATGCCTACTCCGTGTTAGAGTATTTTCAAAATACAGGCCAAAAAAATACTGAAAATCGATCTTTTAGGTGCCCAAAAGTCGATATATGCATGCATCTTCTGTACCCGTTTATATCTCAAATTCTGGCCCTAAACACCCGAAAATTCGATATTTTGGGGTCCCAGAAGCGATCTGTACATGCCTACTCCGTGTTAGAGTATTTTCAAAATTCAGGCCCAAAACATGCTGAAAATCGATATTTTTGGTGCCCAAAGTCAATATGTGCATGTATCTTCTGTACCCGTTTATATCTGAAATTCAGGCTCAAAACACCCGAAAATTCAATATTTTGGGGTCCCAGAAGCAATCTGTACATGCCTACTCAGTGCTAGAATATTTTCAAAATATAGGCTAAAAACATGCTAAAAATCGATCTTTCAGGTGCCAAAAAATCGATATCTCAAATTCAGTCCCAAAACACCCGAAAATTCGATATTTAGAGGTCCCAGAAGGTATCTGTACATGCTTAATCCGTGTTAGAGTATTTTCAAAATACAGGCCAAAAACATACTGAAAATCGATCTTTTAGGTGCACAAAAGTCGATATGTGCATGCATCTTCTGTACCCGTTTATATCTCAAATTCTGGCCCTAAACACCCGAAAATTCGATATTTTGGGGTCCTAGAAGCGATCGGTACATGCCTACTCTGTGTTAGAGTATTTTCAAAATTCTGGCCCAAAACATGCTGAAAATCGATATTTTTGGTGCCCAAAGTCAATATGTGCATGTATCTTCTGTACCCGTTTATATCTCAAATTCAGGCTCAAAACACCCGAAAATTCAATATTTTGGGGTCCCAGAAGCAATCTGTACATGCCTACTCAGTGCTAGAATATTTTCAAAATATAGGCTAAAAACACGCTAAAAATCGATCTTTTAGGTACCAAAAAGTCGATATCTCAAATGCAGTCCCAAAACATCCGAAAATTCGATATTTAGGGGTCCCAGAAGCGATTTGTACATGCCTACTCCGTGTTAGAGTATTTTCAAAATACATGCTCAAAACATACTGAAAATCGATCTTTTAGGTGCACAAAAGTCGATATGTGCATGCATCTTCAGTACCCGTTTATATCTCAAATTCAGTCTCAAAAAACCCGAAAATTCGATATTTAGGGGTCCCAGAAGCGATCTGTACATGCCTACTCCGTGTTAGAGTATTTTCAAAATACATGCTCAAAACATACTGAAAATCGATCTTTTAGGTGCACAAAAGTCGATATGTGCATGCATCTTCAGTACCCGTTTATATCTCAAATTCAGGCTCAAAACACCCGAAAATTCAATATTTTGGGGTCCCGGAAGCAATCTGTACATGCCTATTCAGTGTTAGAGTATTTTCAAAATACAGGCCCAAAACATGCTGAAAATCGATATTTTAGATGCCCAAAGTCAATATGTGCATGTATCTTGTGTACCCGTTTATATCTCAAAATCAGGCTCAAAACACCCGAAAATTCAATATTTTGAGATCCCAGAAGCAATCTGTACAGCGCTAGAATATTTTCAAAATATAGGCTAAAAACATGCTAAAAATCGACATTTTAGGTGCTAAAAAATCGATATCTCAAATTCTGTCCCAAAACACCCGAAAATTCGATATTTAGAGGTCCCAGAAGGTATCTGTACATGCCTACTCCGTGTTAGAGTATTTTCAAAATACAGGCCAAAAACATACTGAAAATCATACTTTTAGGTGCCCAAAAGTCGATATGTGCATGCATCTTCTGTACCCGTTTATATCTCAAATTCTGGCCCTAAACACCCGAAAATTCGATATTTTGGGGTCCCAGAAGCGATCTGTACATGCCTACTCCGTGTTAGAGTATTTTCAAAATTCAGGCCCAAAACATGCTGAAAACCGATATTTTTGGTGCCCAAAGTCAATATGTGCATGTATCTTCTGTACCCGTTTATATCTCAAATTCAGGCTCAAAACACCCGAAAATTCAATATTTTGGGGTCCCAGAAGCAATCTGTAAATGCCTACTCAGTGCTAGAATATTTTTAAAATATAGGCTAAAAACATTCTAAAAATCGTTCTTTTAGGTGCCAAAAAGTCGATATCTCAAATTCAGTCCCAAAACACCCGAAAATTCGATATTTAGGGGTTCCAGAAGCGATCTGTACATGCCTACTCCGTGTTAGAGTATTTTCAAAATACATGCTCAGAACATACTGAAAATCGATCTTTTAGGTGCACAAAAGTTGATATGTGCATGCATCTTCAGTACCCGTTTATATCTCAAATTCAGGCTCAAAACACCCAAAAATTCAATATTTTGGGATCCCAGAAGCAATCTGTACATGCCTACTCAGTGTTAGAGTTTTTTCAAAATACAGGCCCAAAACATGCTGAAAATCGATATTTTAGATGCCCAAAGTCAATATGTGCATGTATCTTCTGTACCCGTTTATATCTCAAATTCAGGCTCAAAACACCCGAAAATTCAATATTTTGGGGTCCCAGAAGCAATCTGTACATGCCTACACAGTGCTAGAATATTTTCAAAATATAGGCTAAAAACATGCTAAAAATCGACATTTTAGGTGCCAAAAAATCGATATCTCAAATTCAGTCCCAAAACACCCGAAAATTCGATATTTAGAGGTCCCAGAAGGTATCTGTACATGCCTACTCCGTGTTAGAGTATTTTCAAAATACAGGCCAAAAACATACTGAAAATCGGTCTTTTAGGTGCCCAAAAGTCGATATGTGCATGCATCTTCTGTACCCGTTTATATCTCAAATTCTGGCCCTAAACACCCGAAAATTCGATATTTTGGGGTCCCAGAAGCGATCTGTACATGCCTACTCCGAGTTAGAGTATTTTCAAAATTCAGGCCCAAAACATGCTGAAATTGATATTTTAGATGCCCAAAGTCAATATGGTGCATGTATCTTCTGTACCCGTTTATATTTCAAATTCAGGCTCAAAACACCCGAAAATTCAATATTTTGGGGTCCCAGAAGCAATCTGTACATGCCTACTCAGTGTTAGAGTATTTTCAAAATTCAGGCCCAAAACATGCTGAAAATCTATATTTTTGGTGCCCAAATTCAATATGTGCATGTATCTTCTGTACCCGTTTATATCTCAAATTCAGGCTCAAAACACCCGAAAATTCAATATTTTGGGGTCCCAGAAGCAATCTGTACATGCCTACTCAGTGCTAGAATATTTTCAAAATATAGGCTAAAAACATGCTAAAAATCGACATTTTAGGTGCCAAAAAATCGATATCTCAAATTCAGTCCCAAAACACCCGAAAATTCGATATTTAGAGGTCCCAGAAGGTATCTGTACATGCCTACTCCGTGTTAGAGTATTTTCAAAATACAGGCCAGAAACATACTGAAAATCGATCTTTTAGGTGCCCAAAAGTCGATATGTGCATGCATCTTCTGTACCCGTTTATATCTCAAATTCAGGCTCAAAACACCCGAAAATTCGATATTTTGGGGTCCCAGAAGCGATCTGTACATGCCTACTCCGTGTTAGAGTATTTTTAAAATTCAGGCCCAAAACATGCTGATAATCGATATTTTTGGTGCCCAAAGTCAATATGTGCATGTATCTTCTGTACCCGTTTATATCTCAAATTCAGGCTCAAAACACCCGAAAATTCAATATTTTGGGATCCCAGAAGCAATCTGTACATGCCTACTCAGTGCTAGAATATTTTCAAAATATAGGCTAAAAACATGCTAAAAATCGACATTTTAGGTGCCAAAAAGTCGATATCTCAAATTCAGTCCCAAAACACCCGAAAATTCGATATTTAGAGGTCCCAGAAGGTATCTGTACATGCCTACTCCGTGTTAGAGTATTTTCAAAATACAGGCCAAAAACATACTGAAAATCGATCTTTTAGGTGCCCAAAAGTCGATATGTGCATGCATCTTCTGTACCCGTTTATATCTCAAATTCAGGCTCAAAACACCCGAAAATTCGATATTTAGGGGTCCCAGAAGCGATCTGTACATGCCTACTCCGTGTTAGAGTATTTTCAAAATACATGCTCAAAACATACTGAAAATCGATCTTTTAGGTGCACAAAAGTCGATATGTGCATGCATCTTCAGTACCCGTTTATATCTCAAATTCAGGCTCAAAACACCCGAAAATTCAATATTTTGGGGTCCCAGAAGCAATCTGTACATGCCTACTCAGTGTTAGAATATTTTTAAAATACAGGCCCAAAACATGCTGAAAATCGATATTTTAGATGCCCAAAGTCAATATGTGCATGTATCTTCTGTACCCGTTTATATCTCAAATTCTGGCCCTAAACACCCGAAAATTCGATATTTTGGGGTCCCAGAAGCGATCTGTACATGCCTACTCTGTTTTAGAGTATTTTCAAAATTCAGGCCCAAAACATGCTGAAAATCTATATTTTTGGTGCCCAAAGTCAATATGTGCATGTATCTTCTGTACCCGTTTATATCTCAAATTCAGGCTCAAAACACCCGAAAATTCAATATTTTGGGGTCCCAGAAGCAATCTGTACATGCCTACACAGTGCTAGAATATTTTCAAAATATAGGCTAAAAACATGCTAAAAATCGACATTTTAGGTGCCAAAAAATCGATATCTCAAATTCAGTCCCAAAACACCCGAAAATTCGATATTTAGAGGTCCCAGAAGGTATCTGTACATGCCTACTCCGTGTTAGAGTATTTTCAAAATACAGGCCAAAAACATACTGAAAATCGATCTTTTAGGTGCACAAAAGTCGATATGTGCATGCATCTTCAGTACCCGTTTATATCTCAAATTCAGGCTCAAAACACCCGAAAATTCGATATTTAGAGGTCACAGAAGGTATCTGTACATGCCTACTCCGTGTTAGAGTATTTTCAAAATACAGGCCAGAAACATACTGAAAATCGATCTTTTAGGTGCCCAAAAGTCGATATGTGCATGCATCTTCTGTACCCGTTTATATCTCAAATTCAGGCTCAAAACACCCGAAAATTCGATATTTTTGGGTCCCAGAAGCGATCTGTACATGCCTACTCCGTGTTAGAGTATTTTTAAAATTCAGGCCCAAAACATGCTGATAATCGATATTTTTGGTGCCCAAAGTCAATATGTGCATGTATCTTCTGTACCCGTTTATATCTCAAATTCAGGCTCAAAACACCCGAAAATTCAATATTTTGGGATCCCAGAAGCAATCTGTACATGCCTACTCAGTGCTAGAATATTTTCAAAATATAGGCTAAAAACATGCTAAAAATCGACATTTTAGGTGCCAAAAAGTCGATATCTCAAATTCAGTCCCAAAACACCCGAAAATTCGATATTTAGAGGTTCCAGAAGCGATCTGTACATGCCTACTCCGTGTTAGAGTATTTTCAAAATACAGGCCAAAAACATACTGAAAATCGATCTTTTAGGTGCCCAAAAGTCGATATGTGCATGCATCTTCAGTACCCGTTTATATCTCAAATTCAGGCTCAAAACACCCGAAAATTCGATATTTAGGGGTCCCAGAAGCGATCTGTACATGCCTACTCCGTGTTAGAGTATTTTCAAAATACATGCTCAAAACATAATGAAAATCGATCTTTTAGGTGCACAAAAGTCGATATGTGCATGCATCTTCAGTACCCGTTTATATCTCAAATTCAGGCTCAAAACACCCGAAAATTCAATATTTTGGGGTCCCAGAAGCAATCTGTACATGCCTACTCAGTGTTAGAATATTTTTAAAATACAGGCCCAAAACATGCTGAAAATCGATATTTTAGATGCCCAAAGTCAATATGTGCATGTATCTTCTGTACCCGTTTATATCTCAAATTCTGGCCCTAAACACCCGAAAATTCGATATTTTGGGGTCCCAGAAGCGATCTGTACATGCCTACTCTGTTTTAGAGTATTTTCAAAATTCAGGCCCAAAACATGCTGAAAATCTATATTTTTGGTGCCCAAAGTCAATATGTGCATGTATCTTCTGTACCCGTTTATATCTCAAATTCAGGCTCAAAACACCCGAAAATTCAATATTTTGGGGTCCCAGAAGCAATCTGTACATGCCTACACAGTGCTAGAATATTTTCAAAATATAGGCTAAAAACATGCTAAAAATCGACATTTTAGGTGCCAAAAAATCGATATCTCAAATTCAGTCCCAAAACACCCGAAAATTCGATATTTAGAGGTCCCAGAAGGTATCTGTACATGCCTACTCCGTGATAGAGTATTTTCAAAATACAGGCCAAAAACATACTGAAAATCGATCTTTTAGGTGCACAAAAGTCGATATGTGCATGCATCTTCAGTACCCGTTTATATCTCAAATTCAGGCTCAAAACACCCGAAAATTCAATATTTTGGGGTCCCAGAAGCAATCTGTACATGCCTACTCAGTGTTAGAGTATTTTCAAAATACAGGCCCAAAACATGCTGAAAATCGATATTTTAGATGCCCAAAGTCAATATGTGCATGTATCTTCTGTACCCGTTTATATCTCAAATTCAGGCTCAAAACACCCGAAAATTCAATATTTTGGGGTCCCAGAAGCAATCTGTACATGCCTACACAGTGCTAGAATATTTTCAAAATATAGGCTAAAAACATGCTAAATATCGACATTTTAGGTGCCAAAAAGTCGATATCTCAAATTCAGTCCCAAAACACCCGAAAATTCGATATTTAGAGGTCCCAGAAGGTATCTGTACATGCCTACTATGTGTTAGAGTATTTTCAAAATACAGGCCAAAAACATACTGTAAATCGATCTTTTAGGTGCCCAAAAGTCGATATGTGCATGCATCTTCTGTACCCGTTTATATCTCAAATTCTGGCCCTAAACACCCGAAAATTCGATATTTTGGGGTCCCAGAAGCGATCTGTACATGCCTACTCCGTGTTAGAGTATTTTCAAAATTCAGGCCCAAAACATGCTGAAAACCGATATTTTTGGTGCCCAAAGTCAATATGTGCATGTATCTTCTGTACCCGTTTATATCTCAAATTCAGGCTCAAAACACCCGAAAATTCAATATTTTGGGGTCCCAGAAGCAATCTGTAAATGCCTACTCAGTGCTAGAATATTTTTAAAATATAGGCTAAAAACATTCTAAAAATCGATCTTTTAGGTGCCAAAAAGTCGATATCTCAAATTCAGTCCCAAAACACCCGAAAATTCGATATTTAGGGGTTCCAGAAGCGATCTGTACATGCCTACTCCGTGTTAGAGTATTTTCAAAATACATGCTCAAAACATACTGAAAATCGATCTTTTAGGTGCACAAAAGTTGATATGTGCATGCATCTTCAGTACCCGTTTATATCTCAAATTCAGGCTCAAAACACCCAAAAATTCAATATTTTGGGATCCCAGAAGCAATCTGTACATGCCTACTCAGTGTTAGAGTTTTTTCAAAATACAGGCCCAAAACATGCTGAAAATCGATATTTTAGATGCCCAAAGTCAATATGTGCATGTATCTTCTGTACCCGTTTATATCTCAAATTCAGGCTCAAAACACCCGAAAATTCCATATTTTGGGGTCCCAGAAGCAATCTGTACATGCCTACACAGTGCTAGAATATTTTCAAAATATAGGCTAAAAACATGCTAAAAATCGACATTTTAGGTGCCAAAAAATCGATATCTCAAATTCAGTCCCAAAACACCCGAAAATTCGATATTTAGAGGTCCCAGAAGGTATCTGTACATGCCTACTCCGTGTTAGAGTATTTTCAAAATACAGGCCAAAAACATACTGAAAATCGGTCTTTTATGTGCCCAAAAGTCGATATGTGCATGCATCTTCTGTACCCGTTTATATCTCAAATTCTGGCCCTAAACACCCGAAAATTCGATATTTTGGGGTCCCAGAAGCGATCTGTACATGCCTACTCCGTGTTAGAGTATTTTCAAAATTCAGGCCCAAAACATGCTGAAATTGATATTTTAGATGCCCAAAGTCAATATGGTGCATGTATCTTCTGTACCCGTTTATATTTCAAATTCAGGCTCAAAACACCCGAAAATTCAATATTTTGGGGTCCCAGAAGCAATCTGTACATGCCTACTCAGTGTTAGAGTATTTTCAAAATTCAGGCCCAAAACATGCTGAAAATCTATATTTTTGGTGCCCAAAGTCAATATGTGCATGTATCTTCTGTACCCGTTTATATCTCAAATTCAGGCTCAAAACACCCGAAAATTCAATATTTTGGGGTCCCAGAAGCAATCTGTACATGCCTACTCAGTGCTAGAATATTTTCAAAATATAGGCTAAAAACATGCTAAAAATCGACATTTTAGGTGCCAAAAAATCGATATCTCAAATTCAGTCCCAAAACACCCGAAAATTCGATATTTAGAGGTCCCAGAAGGTATCTGTACATGCCTACTCCGTGTTAGAGTATTTTCAAAATACAGGCCAAAAACATACTGAAAATCGATCTTTTAGGTGCCCAAAAGTCGATATGTGCATGCATCTTCTGTACCCGTTTATATCTCAAATTCTGGCCCTAAACACCCGAAAATTCGATATTTTGGGGTCCCAGAAGCGATCTGTACATGCCTACTCCGTGTTAGAGTATTTTCAAAATTCAGGCCCAAAACATGCTGAAAATCGATATTTTTGGTGCCCAAAGTCAATATGTGCATGTATCTTCTGTACCCGTTTATATCTCAAATTCAGGCTCAAAACACCCGAAAATTCAATATTTTGGGGTCCCAGAAGCAATCTGTACATGCCTACTCAGTGCTAGAATATTTTCAAAATATAGGCAAAAAACATGCTAAAAATCGATCTTTTAGGTGCCAAAAAGTCGATATCTCAAATTCAGTCCCAAAACACCCGAAAATTCGATATATAGGGGTCCCAGAAGCGATCTGTACATGCCTACTCCGTGTTAGAGTATTTTCAAAATACAGGCCAAAAACATACTGAAAATCGATCTTTTAGGTGCCCAAAAGTCGATATGTGCATGCATCTTCTGTACCCGTTTATATCTCAAATTCAGGCTCAAAACACCCGAAAATTCGATATTTTGGGGTCCCAGAAGCAATCTGTACATGCCTACTCAGTGTTAGAATATTTTTAAAATACAGGCCCAAAACATGCTGAAAATCGATATTTTAGATGCCCAAAGTCAATATGTGCATGTATCTTCTGTACCCGTTTATATCTCAAATTCTGGCCCTAAACACCCGAAAATTCGATATTTTGGGGTCCCAGAAGCGATCTGTACATGCCTACTCTGTTTTAGAGTATTTTCAAAATTCAGGCCCAAAACATGCTGAAAATCTATATTTTTGGTGCCCAAAGTCAATATGTGCATGTATCTTCTGTACCCGTTTATATCTCAAATTCAGGCTCAAAACACCCGAAAATTCAATATTTTGGGGTCCCAGAAGCAATCTGTACATGCCTACACAGTGCTAGAATATTTTCAAAATATAGGCTAAAAACATGCTAAAAATCGATCTTTTAGGTGCCAAAAAATCGATATCTCAAATTCAGTCCCAAAACACCCGAAAATTCGATATTTAGAGGTCCCAGAAGGTATCTGTACATGCCTACTCCGTGTTAGAGTATTTTCAAAATACAGGCCAAAAACATACTGAAAATCGATCTTTTAGGTGCACAAAAGTCGATATGTGCATGCATCTTCAGTACCCGTTTATATCTCAAATTCAGGCTCAAAACACCCGAAAATTCAATATTTTGGGGTCCCAGAAGCAATCTGTACATGCCTACTCAGTGTTAGAGTATTTTCAAAATACAGGCCCAAAACATGCTGAAAATCGATATTTTAGATGCCCAAAGTCAATATGTGCATGTATCTTCTGTACCCGTTTATATCTCAAATTCAGGCTCAAAACACCCGAAAATTCAATATTTTGGGGTCCCAGAAGCAATCTGTACATGCCTACACAGTGCTAGAATATTTTCAAAATATAGGCTAAAAACATGCTAAATATCGACATTTTAGGTGCCAAAAAGTCGATATCTCAAATTCAGTCCCAAAACACCCGAAAATTCGATATTTAAAGGTCCCAGAAGGTATCTGTACATGCCTACTCCGTGTTAGAGTAATTTCAAAATACAGGTCAAAAACATACTGAAAATCGATCTTTTAGGTGCCCAAAAATCGATATGTGCATGCATCTTCTGTACCCGTTTATGTCTCAAATTCTGGCCCTAAACACCCGAAAATTCGATATTTTGGGGTCCCAAAAGCGATCTGTACATGCCTACTCCGTGTTAGAGTATTTTAAAATTCAGGCCCAAAACATGCTGAAAATCGATATTTTTTGTGCCCAAAGTCAATATGTGCATGTATCTTCTGTACCCGTTTATATCTCAAATTCAGGCTCAAAACACCCGAAAATTCAATATTTTGGGATCCCAGAAGCAATCTGTACATGCCTACTCAGTGCTAGAATATTTTCAAAATATAGGCTAAAAACATGCTAAAAATCGACATTTTAGGTGCCAAAAAGTCGATATCTCAAATTCAGTCCCAAAACACCCGAAAATTCGATATTTAGAGGTCCCAGAAGGTATCTGTACATGCCTACTCCGTGTTAGAGTATTTTCAAAATACAGGCCAAAAACATACTGAAAATCGATCTTTTAGGTGCCCAAAAGTCGATATGTGCATGCATCTTCTGTACCCGTTTATATCTCAAATTCAGGCTCAAAACACCCGAAAATTCGATATTTAGGGGTACCAGAAGCGATCTGTACATGCCTACTCCGTGTTAGAGTATTTTCAAAATACATGCTCAAAACATACTGAAAATCGATCTTTTAGGTGCACAAAAGTCGATATGTGCATGCATCTTCAGTACCCGTTTATATCTCAAATTCAGGCTCAAAACACCCGAAAATTCAATATTTTGGGGTCCCAGAAGCAATCTGTACATGCCTACTCAGTGTTAGAATATTTTTAAAATACAGGCCCAAAACATGCTGAAAATCGATATTTTAGATGCCCAAAGTCAATATGTGCATGTATCTTCTGTACCCGTTTATATCTCAAATTCTGGCCCTAAACACCCGAAAATTCGATATTTTGGGGTCCCAGAAGCAATCTGTACATGCCTACTCTGTTTTAGAGTATTTTCAAAATTCAGGCCCAAAACATGCTGAAAATCTATATTTTTGGTGCCCAAAGTCAATATGTGCATGTATCTTCTGTACCCGTTTATATCTCAAATTCAGGCTCAAAACACCCGAAAATTCAATATTTTGGGGTCCCAGAAGCAATCTGTACATGCCTACACAGTGCTAGAATATTTTCAAAATATAGGCTAAAAACATGCTAAAAATCGACATTTTAGGTGCCAAAAAATCGATATCTCAAATTCAGTCCCAAAACACCCGAAAATTCGATATTTAGAGGTCCCAGAAGGTATCTGTACATGCCTACTCCGTGATAGAGTATTTTCAAAATACAGGCCAAAAACATACTGAAAATCGATCTTTTAGGTGCACAAAAGTCGATATGTGCATGCATCTTCAGTACCCGTTTATATCTCAAATTCAGGCTCAAAACACCCGAAAATTCAATATTTTGGGGTCCCAGAAGCAATCTGTACATGCCTACTCAGTGTTAGAGTATTTTCAAAATACAGGCCCAAAACATGCTGAAAATCGATATTTTAGATGCCCAAAGTCAATATGTGCATGTATCTTCTGTACCCGTTTATATCTCAAATTCAGGCTCAAAACACCCGAAAATTCAATATTTTGGGGTCCCAGAAGCAATCTGTACATGCCTACACAGTGCTAGAATATTTTCAAAATATAGGCTAAAAACATGCTAAATATCGACATTTTAGGTGCCAAAAAGTCGATATCTCAAATTCAGTCCCAAAACACCCGAAAATTCGATATTTAGAGGTCCCAGAAGGTATCTGTACATGCCTACTATGTGTTAGAGTATTTTCAAAATACAGGCCAAAAACATACTGTAAATCGATCTTTTAGGTGCCCAAAAGTCGATATGTGCATGCATCTTCTGTACCCGTTTATATCTCAAATTCTGGCCCTAAACACCCGAAAATTCGATATTTTGGGGTCCCAGAAGCGATCTGTACATGCCTACTCCGTGTTAGAGTATTTTCAAAATTCAGGCCCAAAACATGCTGAAAACCGATATTTTTGGTGCCCAAAGTCAATATGTGCATGTATCTTCTGTACCCGTTTATATCTCAAATTCAGGCTCAAAACACCCGAAAATTCAATATTTTGGGGTCCCAGAAGCAATCTGTAAATGCCTACTCAGTGCTAGAATATTTTTAAAATATAGGCTAAAAACATTCTAAAAATCGATCTTTTAGGTGCCAAAAAGTCGATATCTCAAATTCAGTCCCAAAACACCCGAAAATTCGATATTTAGGGGTTCCAGAAGCGATCTGTACATGCCTACTCCGTGTTAGAGTATTTTCAAAATACATGCTCAAAACATACTGAAAATCGATCTTTTAGGTGCACAAAAGTTGATATGTGCATGCATCTTCAGTACCCGTTTATATCTCAAATTCAGGCTCAAAACACCCAAAAATTCAATATTTTGGGATCCCAGAAGCAATCTGTACATGCCTACTCAGTGTTAGAGTTTTTTCAAAATACAGGCCCAAAACATGCTGAAAATCGATATTTTAGATGCCCAAAGTCAATATGTGCATGTATCTTCTGTACCCGTTTATATCTCAAATTCAGGCTCAAAACACCCGAAAATTCCATATTTTGGGGTCCCAGAAGCAATCTGTACATGCCTACACAGTGCTAGAATATTTTCAAAATATAGGCTAAAAACATGCTAAAAATCGACATTTTAGGTGCCAAAAAATCGATATCTCAAATTCAGTCCCAAAACACCCGAAAATTCGATATTTAGAGGTCCCAGAAGGTATCTGTACATGCCTACTCCGTGTTAGAGTATTTTCAAAATACAGGCCAAAAACATACTGAAAATCGGTCTTTTATGTGCCCAAAAGTCGATATGTGCATGCATCTTCTGTACCCGTTTATATCTCAAATTCTGGCCCTAAACACCCGAAAATTCGATATTTTGGGGTCCCAGAAGCGATCTGTACATGCCTACTCCGTGTTAGAGTATTTTCAAAATTCAGGCCCAAAACATGCTGAAATTGATATTTTAGATGCCCAAAGTCAATATGGTGCATGTATCTTCTGTACCCGTTTATATTTCAAATTCAGGCTCAAAACACCCGAAAATTCAATATTTTGGGGTCCCAGAAGCAATCTGTACATGCCTACTCAGTGTTAGAGTATTTTCAAAATTCAGGCCCAAAACATGCTGAAAATCTATATTTTTGGTGCCCAAAGTCAATATGTGCATGTATCTTCTGTACCCGTTTATATCTCAAATTCAGGCTCAAAACACCCGAAAATTCAATATTTTGGGGTCCCAGAAGCAATCTGTACATGCCTACTCAGTGCTAGAATATTTTCAAAATATAGGCTAAAAA
Organism: Petrolisthes cinctipes; assembly: GCA_033782935.1. NCBI lineage: Eukaryota > Metazoa > Arthropoda > Malacostraca > Decapoda > Porcellanidae > Petrolisthes > Petrolisthes cinctipes. The sequence goes on along the minus strand of JAWQEG010000380.1, from coordinate 2,157,397 downwards.
CATGCTAAAAATCGACATTTTAGGTGCCAAAAAATCGATATCTCAAATTCAGTCCCAAAACACCCGAAAATTCGATATTTAGAGGTCCCAGAAGGTATCTGTACATGCCTACTCCGTGTTAGAGTATTTTCAAAATACAGGCCAAAAACATACTGAAAATCGATCTTTTAGGTGCCCAAAAGTCGATATGTGCATGCATCTTCTGTACCCGTTTATATCTCAAATTCTGGCCCTAAACACCCGAAAATTCGATATTTTGGGGTCCCAGAAGCGATCTGTACATGCCTACTCCGTGTTAGAGTATTTTCAAAATTCAGGCCCAAAACATGCTGAAAATCGATATTTTTGGTGCCCAAAGTCAATATGTGCATGTATCTTCTGTACCCGTTTATATCTCAAATTCAGGCTCAAAACACCCGAAAATTCAATATTTTGGGGTCCCAGAAGCAATCTGTACATGCCTACTCAGTGCTAGAATATTTTCAAAATATAGGCAAAAAACATGCTAAAAATCGATCTTTTAGGTGCCAAAAAGTCGATATCTCAAATTCAGTCCCAAAACACCCGAAAATTCGATATATAGGGGTCCCAGAAGCGATCTGTACATGCCTACTCCGTGTTAGAGTATTTTCAAAATACAGGCCAAAAACATACTGAAAATCGATCTTTTAGGTGCCCAAAAGTCGATATGTGCATGCATCTTCTGTACCCGTTTATATCTCAAATTCAGGCTCAAAACACCCGAAAATTCGATATTTTGGGGTCCCAGAAGCAATCTGTACATGCCTACTCAGTGTTAGAATATTTTTAAAATACAGGCCCAAAACATGCTGAAAATCGATATTTTAGATGCCCAAAGTCAATATGTGCATGTATCTTCTGTACCCGTTTATATCTCAAATTCTGGCCCTAAACACCCGAAAATTCGATATTTTGGGGTCCCAGAAGCGATCTGTACATGCCTACTCTGTTTTAGAGTATTTTCAAAATTCAGGCCCAAAACATGCTGAAAATCTATATTTTTGGTGCCCAAAGTCAATATGTGCATGTATCTTCTGTACCCGTTTATATCTCAAATTCAGGCTCAAAACACCCGAAAATTCAATATTTTGGGGTCCCAGAAGCAATCTGTACATGCCTACACAGTGCTAGAATATTTTCAAAATATAGGCTAAAAACATGCTAAAAATCGATCTTTTAGGTGCCAAAAAATCGATATCTCAAATTCAGTCCCAAAACACCCGAAAATTCGATATTTAGAGGTCCCAGAAGGTATCTGTACATGCCTACTCCGTGTTAGAGTATTTTCAAAATACAGGCCAAAAACATACTGAAAATCGATCTTTTAGGTGCACAAAAGTCGATATGTGCATGCATCTTCAGTACCCGTTTATATCTCAAATTCAGGCTCAAAACACCCGAAAATTCAATATTTTGGGGTCCCAGAAGCAATCTGTACATGCCTACTCAGTGTTAGAGTATTTTCAAAATACAGGCCCAAAACATGCTGAAAATCGATATTTTAGATGCCCAAAGTCAATATGTGCATGTATCTTCTGTACCCGTTTATATCTCAAATTCAGGCTCAAAACACCCGAAAATTCAATATTTTGGGGTCCCAGAAGCAATCTGTACATGCCTACACAGTGCTAGAATATTTTCAAAATATAGGCTAAAAACATGCTAAATATCGACATTTTAGGTGCCAAAAAGTCGATATCTCAAATTCAGTCCCAAAACACCCGAAAATTCGATATTTAAAGGTCCCAGAAGGTATCTGTACATGCCTACTCCGTGTTAGAGTAATTTCAAAATACAGGTCAAAAACATACTGAAAATCGATCTTTTAGGTGCCCAAAAATCGATATGTGCATGCATCTTCTGTACCCGTTTATGTCTCAAATTCTGGCCCTAAACACCCGAAAATTCGATATTTTGGGGTCCCAAAAGCGATCTGTACATGCCTACTCCGTGTTAGAGTATTTTAAAATTCAGGCCCAAAACATGCTGAAAATCGATATTTTTTGTGCCCAAAGTCAATATGTGCATGTATCTTCTGTACCCGTTTATATCTCAAATTCAGGCTCAAAACACCCGAAAATTCAATATTTTGGGATCCCAGAAGCAATCTGTACATGCCTACTCAGTGCTAGAATATTTTCAAAATATAGGCTAAAAACATGCTAAAAATCGACATTTTAGGTGCCAAAAAGTCGATATCTCAAATTCAGTCCCAAAACACCCGAAAATTCGATATTTAGAGGTCCCAGAAGGTATCTGTACATGCCTACTCCGTGTTAGAGTATTTTCAAAATACAGGCCAAAAACATACTGAAAATCGATCTTTTAGGTGCCCAAAAGTCGATATGTGCATGCATCTTCTGTACCCGTTTATATCTCAAATTCAGGCTCAAAACACCCGAAAATTCGATATTTAGGGGTACCAGAAGCGATCTGTACATGCCTACTCCGTGTTAGAGTATTTTCAAAATACATGCTCAAAACATACTGAAAATCGATCTTTTAGGTGCACAAAAGTCGATATGTGCATGCATCTTCAGTACCCGTTTATATCTCAAATTCAGGCTCAAAACACCCGAAAATTCAATATTTTGGGGTCCCAGAAGCAATCTGTACATGCCTACTCAGTGTTAGAATATTTTTAAAATACAGGCCCAAAACATGCTGAAAATCGATATTTTAGATGCCCAAAGTCAATATGTGCATGTATCTTCTGTACCCGTTTATATCTCAAATTCTGGCCCTAAACACCCGAAAATTCGATATTTTGGGGTCCCAGAAGCAATCTGTACATGCCTACTCTGTTTTAGAGTATTTTCAAAATTCAGGCCCAAAACATGCTGAAAATCTATATTTTTGGTGCCCAAAGTCAATATGTGCATGTATCTTCTGTACCCGTTTATATCTCAAATTCAGGCTCAAAACACCCGAAAATTCAATATTTTGGGGTCCCAGAAGCAATCTGTACATGCCTACACAGTGCTAGAATATTTTCAAAATATAGGCTAAAAACATGCTAAAAATCGACATTTTAGGTGCCAAAAAATCGATATCTCAAATTCAGTCCCAAAACACCCGAAAATTCGATATTTAGAGGTCCCAGAAGGTATCTGTACATGCCTACTCCGTGTTAGAGTATTTTCAAAATACAGGCCAAAAACATACTGAAAATCGATCTTTTAGGTGCACAAAAGTCGATATGTGCATGCATCTTCAGTACCCGTTTATATCTCAAATTCAGGCTCAAAACACCCGAAAATTCAATATTTTGGGGTCCCAGAAGCAATCTGTACATGCCTACTCAGTGTTAGAGTATTTTCAAAATACAGGCCCAAAACATGCTGAAAATCGATATTTTAGATGCCCAAAGTCAATATGTGCATGTATCTTCTGTACCCGTTTATATCTCAAATTCAGGCTCAAAACACTCGAAAATTCAATATTTTGGGATCCCAGAAGCAATCTGTACATGCCTACTCAGTGCTAGAATATTTTCAAAATATAGGCTAAAAACATGCTAAAAATCGACATTTTAGGTGCCAAAAAGTCGATATCTCAAATTCAGTCCCAAAACACCCGAAAATTCGATATTTAGAGGTCCCAGAAGGTATCTGTACATGCCTACTCCGTGTTAGAGTATTTTCAAAATACAGGCCAAAAACATACTGAAAATCGATCTTTTAGGTGCCCAAAAGTCGATATGTGCATGCATCTTCTGTACCCGTTTATATCTCAAATTCAGGCTCAAAACACCCGAAAATTCGATATTTAGGGGTCCCAGAAGCGATCTGTACATGCCTACTCCGTGTTAGAGTATTTTCAAAATACATGCTCAAAACATACTGAAAATCGATCTTTTAGGTGCACAAAAGTCGATATGTGCATGCATCTTCAGTACCCGTTTATATCTCAAATTCTGGCCCTAAATACCCGAAAATTCGATATTTTGGGGTCCCAGAAGCGATCTGTACATGCCTACTCTGTTTTAGAGTATTTTCAAAATTCAGGCCCAAAACATGCTGAAAATCTATATTTTTGGTGCCCAAAGTCAATATGTGCATGTATCTTCTGTACCCGTTTATATCTCAAATTCAGGCTCAAAACACCCGAAAATTCAATATTTTGGTGTCCCAGAAGCAATCTGTACATGCCTACTCAGTGCTAGAATATTTTCAAAATATAGGCTAAAAACATGCTAAAAATCGATCTTTTAGGTGCCAAAAAGTCGATATCTCAAATTCAGTCCCAAAACACCCGAAAATTCGATATTTAGGGGTCCCAGAAGCGATCTGTACATGCCTACTCCGTGTTAGAGTATTTTCAAAATTCATGCTCAAAACATACTGAAAATCGATCTTTTAGGTGCACAAAAGTCGACATGTGCATGCATCTTCTGTACCCGTTTATATCTCAAATTCAGGCTCAAAACACACGAAAATTCAATATTTTGGGGTCCCAGAAGCAATCTGTACATGCCTACACAGTGCTAGAATATTTTCAAAATATAGGCTAAAAACATGCTAAAAATCGACATTTTAGGTGCCAAAAATCGATATCTCAAATTCAGTCCCAAAACACCCGAAAATTCGATATTTAGAGATCCCAGAAGGTATCTGTACATGCCTACTCCGTGTTAGAGTATTTTCAAAATACAGGCCAAAAACATGCTGAAAATAGATCTTTTAGGCGCCCAAAAGTCGATATGTGGATGCATCTTCTGTACCCGTTTATATCTCAAATTCAGGCTCAAAACACCCGAAAATTCGATATTTAGGGGTCCCAGAAGCGATCTGTACATGCCTACTCCGTGTTAGAGTATTTTCAAAATACATGCTCAAAACATACTGAAAATCGATCTTTTAGGTGCAAAAAAGTCGATATGTGCATGCATCTTCAGTACCCGTTTATATCTCAAATTCAGGCTCAAAACACCCGAAAATTCAATATTTTGGGGTCCCAGAAGCAATCTGTACATGCCTACACAGTGCTAGAATATTTTCAAAATATAGGCTAAAAACATGCTAAAAATCGACATTTTAGGTGCCAAAAAGTCGATATCTCAAATTCAGTCCCAAAACACCCGAAAATTCGATATTTAGAGGTCCCAGAAGGTATCTGTACATGCCTACTCCGTGTTAGAGTATTTTCAAAATACAGGCCAAAAACATACTGAAAATCGATCTTTTAGGTGCCCAAAAGTCGATATGTGCATGCATCTTCTGTACCCGTTTATATCTCAAATTCAGGCTCAAAACACACGAAAATTCAATATTTTGGGGTCCCAGAAGCAATCTGTACATGCCTACACAGTGCTAGAATATTTTCAAAATATAGGCTAAAAACATGCTGAAAATCGATATTTTTGGTGACCAAAGTCAATATGTGCATGTATCTTCTGTACCCGTTTATATCTCAAATTCAGGCTCAAAACACCCGAAAATTCAATATTTTGGGGTCCCAGAAGCAATCTGTACATGCCTACTCAGTGTTAGAATATTTTTAAAATACAGGCCCAAAACATGCTGAAAATCGATATTTTAGATGCCCAAAGTCAATATGTGCATGTATCTTATGTACCCTTTTATATCTCAAATTCTGGCCCTAAATACCCGAAAATTCGATATTTTGGGGTCCCAGAAGCGATCTGTACATGCCTACTCTGTTTTAGAGTATTTTCAAAATTCAGGCCCAAAACATGCTGAAAATCTATATTTTTGGTGCCCAAAGTCAATATGTGCATGTATCTTCTGTACCCGTTTATATCTCAAATTCAGGCTCAAAACACCCGAAAATTCAATATTTTGGTGTCCCAGAAGCAATCTGTACATGCCTACTCAGTGCTAGAATATTTTCAAAATATAGGCTAAAAACATGCTAAAAATCGATCTTTTAGGTGCCAAAAAGTCGATATCTCAAATTCAGTCCCAAAACACCCGAAAATTCGATATTTAGGGGTCCCAGAAGCGATCTGTACATGCCTACTCCGTGTTAGAGTATTTTCAAAATTCATGCTCAAAACATACTGAAAATCGATCTTTTAGGTGCACAAAAGTCGACATGTGCATGCATCTTCTGTACCCGTTTATATCTCAAATTCAGGCTCAAAACACACGAAAATTCAATATTTTGGGGTCCCAGAAGCAATCTGTACATGCCTACACAGTGCTAGAATATTTTCAAAATATAGGCTAAAAACATGCTAAAAATCGACATTTTAGGTGCCAAAAATCGATATCTCAAATTCAGTCCCAAAACACCCGAAAATTCGATATTTAGAGATCCCAGAAGGTATCTGTACATGCCTACTCCGTGTTAGAGTATTTTCAAAATACAGGCCAAAAACATGCTGAAAATAGATCTTTTAGGCGCCCAAAAGTCGATATGTGGATGCATCTTCTGTACCCGTTTATATCTCAAATTCAGGCTCAAAACACCCGAAAATTCGATATTTAGGGGTCCCAGAAGCGATCTGTACATGCCTACTCCGTGTTAGAGTATTTTCAAAATACATGCTCAAAACATACTGAAAATCGATCTTTTAGGTGCAAAAAAGTCGATATGTGCATGCATCTTCAGTACCCGTTTATATCTCAAATTCAGGCTCAAAACACCCGAAAATTCAATATTTTGGGGTCCCAGAAGCAATCTGTACATGCCTACACAGTGCTAGAATATTTTCAAAATATAGGCTAAAAACATGCTAAAAATCGACATTTTAGGTGCCAAAAAGTCGATATCTCAAATTCAGTCCCAAAACACCCGAAAATTCGATATTTAGAGGTCCCAGAAGGTATCTGTACATGCCTACTCCGTGTTAGAGTATTTTCAAAATACAGGCCAAAAACATACTGAAAATCGATCTTTTAGGTGCCCAAAAGTCGATATGTGCATGCATCTTCTGTACCCGTTTATACCTCAAATTCAGGCTCAAAACACACGAAAATTCAATATTTTGGGGTCCCAGAAGCAATCTGTACATGCCTACACAGTGCTAGAATATTTTCAAAATATAGGCTAAAAACATGCTGAAAATCGATATTTTTGGTGACCAAAGTCAATATGTGCATGTATCTTCTGTACCCGTTTATATCTCAAATTCAGGCTCAAAACACCCGAAAATTCAATATTTTGGGGTCCCAGAAGCAATCTGTACATGCCTACTCAGTGCTAGAATATTTTCAAAATATAGGCTAAAAACATGCTAAAAATCGACATTTTAGGTGCCAAAAAGTCGATATCTCAAATTCAGTCCCAAAACACCCGAAAATTCGATATTTAGAGGTCACGGAAGGTATCTGTACATGCCTACTCCGTGTTAGAGTATTTTCAAAATACAGGCCAAAAACATACTGAAAATCGATCTTTTAGGTGCCCAAAAGTCGATATGTGCATGCATCTTCTGTACCCGTTTATATCTCAAATTCAGGCTCAAAACACCCGAAAATTCGATATTTAGGGGTCCCAGAAGCGATCTGTACATGCCTACTCCGTGTTAGAGTATTTTCAAAATACATGCTCAAAACATACTGAAAATCGATCTTTTAGATGCCCAAAGTCAATATGTGCATGTATCTTCTATACCCGTTTATATCTCAAATTCAGGCTCAAAACACCCGAAAATTCAATATTTTGGGGTCCCAGAAGCAATCTGTACATGCCTACACAGTGCTATAATATTTTCAAAATATAGGCTAAAAACATGCTAAAAATCGACATTTTAGGTGCCAAAAAATCGATATCTCAAATTCAGTCCCAAAACACCCGAAAATTCGATATTTAGAGGTCCCAGAAGGTATCTGTACATGCCTACTCCGTGTTAGAGTATTTTCAAAATACAGGCCAAAAACATACTGAAAATCGATCTTTTAGGTGCCCAAAAGTCGATATGTGCATGCATCTTCTGTACCCGTTTATATCTCAAATTCTGGCCCTAAACACCCGAAAATTCGATATTTTGGGGTCCCAGAAGCGATCTGTACATGCCTACTCCGTGTTAGAGTATTTTTAAAATTCAGGCCCAAAACATGCTGAAAATCGATATTTTTGGTGCCCAAAGTCAATATGTGCATGTATCTTCTGTACCCGTTTATATCTCAAATTCAGGCTCAAAACACCCGAAAATTCAATATTTTGGGGTCCCAGAAGCAATCTGTACATGCCTACTCAGTGCTAGAATATTTTCAAAATATAGGCTAAAAACATGCCAAAAATTGACATTTTAGGTGCCAAAAAGTCGATATCTCAAATTCAGTCCCAAAACACCCGAAAATTCGATATTTAGAGGTCCCAGAAGGTATCTGTACATGCCTTCTCCGTGTTAGAGTATTTTCAAAATACAGGCCAAAAACATACTGAAAATCGATCTTTTAGGTGCCCAAAAGTCGATATGTGCATGCATCTTCTGTACCCGTTTATATCTCAAATTCAGGCTCAAAACACCCGAAAATTCGATATTTAGGGGTCCCAGAAGCGATCTGTACATGCCTACTCCGTGTTAGAGTATTTTCAAAATACATGCTCAAAACATACTGAAAATCGATCTTTTAGGTGCACAAAAGTCGATATGTGCATGCATCTTCAGTACCCGTTTATATCTCAAATTCAGGCTCAAAACACCCGAAAATTCAATATTTTGGGGTCCCAGAAGCAATCAGTACATGCCTACTCAGTGTTAGAATATTTTTAAAATACAGGCCCAAAACATGCTGAAAATCGATATTTTAGATGCCCAAAGTCAATATGTGCATGTATCTTCTGTACCCGTTTACATCTCAAATTCTGGCCCTAAACACCCGAAAATTCGATATTTTGGGGTCCCAGAAGCGATCTGTACATGCCTACTCTGTTTTAGAGTATTTTCAAAATTCAGGCCCAAAACATGCTGAAAATCTATATTTTTGGTGCCCAAAGTCAATATGTGCATGTATCTTCTGTACCCGTTTATATCTCAAATTCAGGCTCAAAACACCCGAAAATTCAATATTTTGGTGTCCCAGAAGCAATCTGTACATGCCTACTCAGTGCTAGAATATTTTCAAAATATAGGCTAAAAACATGCTAAAAATCGATCTTTTAGGTGCCAAAAAGTCGATATCTCAAATTCAGTCCCAAAACACCCGAAAATTCGATATTTAGGGGTCCCAGAAGCGATCTGTACATGCCTACTCCGTGTTAGAGTATTTTCAAAATTCATGCTCAAAACATACTGAAAATCGATCTTTTAGGTGCACAAAAGTCGATATGTGCATGCATCTTCTGTACCCGTTTATATCTCAAATTCAGGCTCAAAACACACGAAAATTCAATATTTTGGGGTCCCAGAAGCAATCTGTACATGCCTACACAGTGCTAGAATATTTTTTTAAATATAGGCTAAAAACATGCTAAAAATCGACATTTTAGGTGCCAAAAAATCGATAACTCAAATTCAGTCCCAAAACACCCGAAAATTCGATATTTAGAGGTCCCAGAAGGTATCTGTACATGCCTACTCCGTGTTAGAGTATTTTCAAAATACAGGCCAAAAACATGCTGAAAATCGATCTTTTAGGTGCCCAAAAGTCGATATGTGGATGCATCTTCTGTACCCGTTTATATCTCAAATTCAGGCTCAAAACACCCGAAAATTCGATATTTAGGGGTCCCAGAAGCGATCTGTACATGCCTACTCCGTGTTAGAGTATTTTCAAAATACATGCTCAAAACATACTGAAAATCGATCTTTTAGGTGCAAAAAAGTCGATATGTGCATGCATCTTCAGTACCCGTTTATATCTCAAATTCAGGCTCAAAACACCCGAAAATTCAATATTTTGGGGTCCCAGAAGCAATCTGTACATGCCTACTCAGTGTTAGAATATTTTTAAAATACAGGCCCAAAACATGCTGAAAATCGATATTTTAGATGCCCAAAGTCAATATGTGCATGTATCTTCTGTACCCGTTTATATCTCAAATTCAAGCTCAAAACACCCGAAAATTCAATATTTTGGGGTCCCAGAAGCAATCTGTACATGCCTACACAGTGCTAGAATATTTTTAAAATATAGGCTAAAAACATGCTAAAAATCGACATTTTAGGTGCCAAAAAATCGATATCTCAAATTCAGTCCCAAAACACCCGAAAATTCGATATTTAGAGGTCCCAGAAGGTATCTGTACATGCCTACTCCGTGTTAGAGTATTTTCAAAATACAGGCCAAAAACATACTGAAAATCGATCTTTTAGGTGCACAAAAGTCGATATGTGCATGCATCTTCAGTACCCGTTTATATCTCAAATTCAGGCTCAAAACACCCAAAAATTCAATATTTTGGGGTCCCAGAAGCAATCTGTACATGCCTACTCAGTGTTAGAGTATTTTCAAAATACAGGCCCAAAACATGCTGAAAATCGATATTTTAGATGCCCAAAGTCAATATGTGCATGTATCTTCTGTACCCGTTTATATCTCAAATTCAGGCTCAAAACACCCGAAAATTCAATATTTTGGGGTCCCAGAAGCAATCTGTACATGCCTACACAGTGCTAGAATATTTTCAAAATATAGGCTAAAAACATGCTAAATATCGACATTTTAGGTGCCAAAAAGTCGATATCTCAAATTCAGTCCCAAAACACCCGAAAATTCGATATTTAAAGGTCCCAGAAGGTATCTGTACATGCCTACTCCGTGTTAGAGTATTTTCAAAATACAGGCCAAAAACATACTGAAAATCGATCTTTTAGGTGCCCAAAAGTCGATATGTGCATGCATCTTCTGTACCCGTTTATATCTCAAATTCTGGCCCTAAACACCCGAAAATTCGATATTTTGGGGTCCCAGAAGCGATCTGTACATGCCTACTCCGTGTTAGAGTATTTTCAAAATTCAGGCCCCAAACATGCTGAAAATCGATATTTTTGGTGCCCAAAGTCAATATGTGCATGTATCTTCTGTACCCGTTTATATCTCAAATTCAGGCTCAAAACACCCGAAAATTCAATATTTTGGGGTCCAAGAAGCAATCTGTACATGCCTACTCAGTGCTAGAATATTTTCAAAATATAGGCTAAAAACATGCTAAAAATCGATCTTTTAGGTGCCAAAAAGTCGATATCTCAAATTCAGTCCCAAAACACCCGAAAATTCGATATTTAGGGGTCCCAAAAGCGATCTGTACATGCCTACTCTGTGTTAGAGTATTTTCAAAATTCATGCTCAAAACATACTGAAAATCGATCTTTTAGGTGCACAAAAGTCGATATGTGCATGCATCTTCAGTACCCATTTATATCTCAAATTCAGGCTCAAAACACCCGAAAATTCAATATTTTGGGGTCCCAGAAGCAATCTGTACATGCCTACTCTGTGCTAGAATATTTTCAAAATATAGGCTAAAAACATGCTAAAAATCGATCTTTTAGGTGCCAAAAAGTCGATATCTCAAATTCAGTCCCAAAACACCCGAAAATTCCATATTTAGGGGTCCCAGAAGCGATCTGTACATGCCTACTCCGTGTTAGAGTATTTTCAAAATTCATGCTCAAAACATACTGAAAATCGATCTTTTAGGTGCACAAAAGTCGATATGTGCATGCATCTTCAGTACCCATTTATATCTCAAATTCAGGCTCAAAACACCCGAAAATTCAATATTTTGGGGTCCCAGAAGCAATCTGTACATGCCTACTCAGTGTTAGAGTATTTTCAAAATACAGGCCCAAAACATGCTGAAAATCGATATTTTAGATGCCCAAAGTCAATATGTGCATGTATCTTCTGTACCCCTTTATATCTCAAATTCAGGCTCAAAACACCCGAAAATTCAATATTTTGGGGTCCCAGAAGCAATCTGTACATAGTGCTAGAATATTTTCAAAATATAGGCTAAAAACATGCTAAAAATCGACATTATAGGTGCCAAAAAATCGATATCTCAAATTCAGTCCCAAAACACCCGAAAATTCGATATTTAGAGGTCCCAGAAGGTATCTGTACATGCCTACTCCGTGTTAGAGTATTTTCAAAATACAGGCCAAAAACATACTGAAATTCGATCTTTTAGGTACCCAAAAGTCGATATGTGCATGCATCTTCTGTACCCGTTTATATCTCAAATTCTGGCCCTAAACACCCGAAAATTCGATATTTTGGGGTCCCAGAAGCGATCTGTACATGCCTACTCCGTGTTAGAGTATTTTCAAAATTCAGGCCAAAAACATACTGAAAATCGATATTTTTGGTGCCCAAAGTCAATATGTGCATGTATCTTCTGTACACGTTTATATCTCAAATTCAGGCTCAAAACACCCGAAAATTCGATATTTAGGGGTCCCAGAAGCGATCTGTACATGCCTACTCTGTGTTAGAGTATTTTCAAAATTCATGCTCAAAACATACTGAAAATCGATCTTTTAGGTGCACAAAAGTCGATATGTGCATGCATCTTCAGTACCCATTTATATCTCAAATTCAGGCTCAAAACACCCGAAAATTCAATATTTTGGGGTCCCAGAAGCAATCTGTACATGCCTACACAGTGCTAGAATATTTTCGAAATATAGGCTAAAAACATGCTAAAAATCGACATTTTAGGTGCCAAAAAATCGATATCTCAAATTCAGTCCCAAAACACCCGAAAATTCGATATTTAGAGGTCCCAGAAGGTATCTGTACATGCCTACTCCGTGTTAGAGTATTTTCAAAATACATGCTCAAAACATACTGAAAATCGATCTTTTAGGTGCACAAAAGTCGATATGTGCATGTATCACAGTACCCGTTTATATCTCAAATTCAGGCTCAAAACACCCGAAAATTCAATATTTTGGGGTCCCAGAAGCAATCTGTACATGCCTACTCAGTGTTAGAGTATTTTCAAAATACAGGCCCAAAACATGCTGAAAATCGATATTTTAGATGCCCAAAGTCAATATGTGCATGTATCTTCTGTACCCCTTTATATCTCAAATTCAGGCTCAAAACACCCAAAAATTCAATATTTTGGGGTCCCAGAAGCAATCTGTACATAGTGCTAGAATATTTTCAAAATATAGGCTAAAAACATGCTAAAAATCGACATTTTAGGTGCCAAAAAATCGATATCTCAAATTCAGTCTCAAAACACCCGAAAATTCGATATTTAGAGGTCCCAGAAGGTATCTGTACATGCCTACTCCGTGTTAGAGTATTTTCAAAATACAGGCCAAAAACATACTGAAAATCGATCTTTTAGGTGCCCAAAAGTCGATATGTGCATGCATCTTCTGTACCCGTTTATATCTTAAATTCTGGCCCTAAACACCCGAAAATTCGATATTTTGGGGTCCCAGAAGCGATCTGTACATGCCTACTCCGTGTTAGAGTATTTTCAAAATTCAGGCCCCAAACATGCTGAAAATCGATATTTTTGGTGCCCAAAGTCAATATGTGCATGTATCTTCTGTACCCGTTTATATCTCAAATTCAGGCTCAAAACACCCGAAAATTCAATATTTTGGGGTCCCAGAAGCAATCTGTACATGCCTACTCAGTGCTAGAATATTTTCAAAATATAGGCTAAAAACATGCTAAAAATCGATCTTTTAGGTGCCAAAAAGTCGATATCTCAAATTCAGTCCCAAAACACCCGAAAATTCGATATTTAGGAGTCCCAGAAGCGATCTGTACATGCCTACTCCGTGTTAGAGTATTTTCAAAATTCATGCTCAAAACATACTGAAAATCGATCTTTTAGGTGCACAAAAGTCGATATGTGAATGCATCTTCAGTACCCATTTATATCTCAAATTCAGGCTCAAAACACCCGAAAATTCAATATTTTGGGGTCCCAGAAGCAATCTGTACATGCCTACTCAGTGTTAGAGTATTTTCAAAATACAGGCCCAAAACATGCTGAAAATCGATATTTTAGATGCCCAAAGTCAATATGTGCATGTATCTTCTGTACCCGTTTATATCTCAAATTCAGGCTCAAAACACCCGAAAATTCAATATTTTGGGGTCCCAGAAGCAATCTGTACATGCCTACTCAGTGCTAGAATATTTTCAAAATATAGGCTAAAAACATGCTAAAAATCGATCTTTTAGGTGCCAAAAAGTCGATATCTCAAATTCAGTCCCAAAACACCCGAAAATTCGATATTTAGAGGTCCCAGAAGGTATCTGTACATGCCTACTCCGTGTTAGAGTATTTTCAAAATACATGCTCAAAACATACTGAAAATCGATCTTTTAGGTGCACAAAAGTCGATATGTGCATGCATCACAGTATCCGTTTATATCTGAAATTCAGGCTCAAAACACCCGAAAATTCAATATTTTGGGGTCCCAGAAGCAATCTGTACATGCCTACTCAGTGTTAGAGTATTTTTAAAATACAGGCCCAAAACATGCTGAAAATCGATATTTTAGATGCCCAAAGTCAATATGTGCATGTATCTTCTGTACCCGTTTATATCTCAAATTCAGGCTCAAAACACCCGAAAATTCAATATTTTGGGGTCCCAGAAGCAATCTGTACATGCCTACACAGTGCTAGAATATTTTCAAAATATAGGCTAAAAACATGCTAAAAATCGACATTTTAGGTGCCAAAAAATCGATATCTCAAATTCAGTCCCAAAACACCCGATAATTCGATATTTAGAGGTCCCAGAAGGTATCTGTACATGCCTACTCCGTGTTAGAGTATTTTCAAAATACAGGCCAAAAACATACTGAAAATCGATCTTTTAGGTGCCCAAAAGTTGATATGTGCATGCATCTTCAGTACTCATTTATATCTCAAATTCAGGCTCAAAATACCCGAAAATTCAATATTTTGGGGTCCCAGAAGCAATCTGTAAATGCCTACTCAGTGTTATAGTATTTTCAAAATACAGGCCCAAAACATGCTGAAAATCGATATTTTAGATGCCCAAAGTCAATATGTGCATGTATCTTCTGTACCCGTTTATATCTCAAATTCAGGCTCAAAAAACCTGAAAATTCAATATTTTGGGGTCCCAGAAGCAATCTGTACATGCCTACACAGTGCTAGAATATTTTCAAAATATAGGCTAAAAACATGCTAAAAATCGACATTTTATGTGCCAAAAAATCGATATCTCAAATTCAGTCCTAAAACACCCGAAAATTCGATATTTAGAGGTCCCAGAAGGTATCTGTACATGCCTACTCCGTGTTAGAGTATTTTCAAAATACATGCTCAAAACATACTGAAAATCGATCTTTTAGGTGCACAAAAGTCGATATGTGCATGCATCACAGTATCCGTTTATATCTGAAATTCAGGCTCAAAACACCCGAAAATTCAATATTTTGGGGTCCCAGAAGCAATCTGTACATGCCTACTCAGTGTTAGAGTATTTTTAAAATACAGGCCCAAAACATGCTGAAAATCGATATTTTAGATGCCCAAAGTCAATATGTGCATGTATCTTCTGTACCCGTTTATATCTCAAATTCAGGCTCAAAACACCCGAAAATTCAATATTTTGGGGTCCCAGAAGCAATCTGTACATGCCTACACAGTGCTAGAATATTTTCAAAATATAGGCTAAAAACATGCTAAAAATCGACATTTTAGGTGCCAAAAAATCGATATCTCAAATTCAGTCCCAAAACACCCGATAATTCGATATTTAGAGGTCCCAGAAGGTATCTGTACATGCCTACTCCGTGTTAGAGTATTTTCAAAATACAGGCCAAAAACATACTGAAAATCGATCTTTTAGGTGCCCAAAAGTTGATATGTGCATGCATCTTCTGTACCCGTTTATATCTCAAATTCTGGCCCTAATCACCCGAAAATTCGATATTTTGGGGTCCCAGAAGCGATCTGTACATGCCTACTCCGTGTTAGAGTATTTTCAAAATTCAGGCCCAAAACATGCTGAAAATAGATATTTTCGGTGCCCAAAGTCAATATGTGCATGTATCTTCTGTACCCGTTTATATCTCAAATTCAGGCTCAAAACACCCGAAAATTCAATATTTTGGGGTCCCAGAAGCAACTTGTACATGCCTACTCAGTGCTAGAATATTTTCAAAATATATGCTAAAAACATGCTAAAAATCGATCTTTTAGGTGCCAAAAAGTCGATATCTCAAATTCAGTCCCAAAACACCCGAAAATTCGATATTTAGGGGTCCCAGAAGCGATCTGTACATGCCTACTCCGTGTTAGAGTATTTTCAAAATTCATGCTCAAAACATACTGAAAATCGATCTTGTAGGTGCACAAAAGTCGATATGTGCATGCATCTTCAGTACCCATTTATATCTCAAATTCAGTCTCAAAACACCCGAAAATTCAATATTTTGGGGTCCCAGAAGCAATCTGTACATGCCTACTCAGTGTTAGAGTATTTTCAAAATACAGGCCCAAAACATGCTGAAAATCGATATTTTAGATGCCCAAAGTCAATATGTGCATGTATCTTCTGTACCCGTTTATATCTCAAATTCAGGCTCAAAACACCCGAAAATTCAATATTTTGGGGTCCCAGAATCAATCTATACATGCCTACTCAGTGCTAGAATATTTTCAAAATATAGGCTAAAAACATGCTAAAAATCGATCTTTTAGGTGCCAAAAAGTCGATATCTCAAATTCAGTCCCAAAACACCCGAAAATTCGATATTTTGGGGTCCCAGAAGCGATCTGTACATGCCTACTCCGTGTTAGAGTATTTTCAAAATACAGGCCAAAAACATACTGAAAATCGATCTTTTAGGTGCACAAAAGTCGATATGTGCATGCATCTTCCGTACCCATTTATATCTCAAATTCAGGCTCAAAACACCCGAAAATTCAATATTTTGGGGTCCCAGAAGCAATCTGTAAATGCCTACTCAGTGTTAGAGTATTTTCAAAATTCAGGCCCAAAACTTGCTGAAAATCGATATTTTTGGTGCCCAAAGTCAATATGTGCATGTATCTTCTGTACCCGTTTATATCTCAAATTCAGGCTCAAAACACCCGAAAATTCAATATTTTGGGGTCCCAGAAGCAATCTGTACATGCCTACACAGTGCTAGAATATTTTCAAAATATAGGCTAAAAACATGCTAAAAATCGACATTTTATGTGCCAAAAAATCGATATCTCAAATTCAGTCCCAAAACACCCGAAAATTCGATATTTAGAGGTCCCAGAAGGTATCTGTACATGCCTACTCCGTGTTAGAGTATTTTCAAAATACATGCTCAAAACATACTGAAAATCGATCTTTTAGGTGCACAAAAGTCGATATGTGCATGCATCACAGTACCCGTTTATATCTCAAATTCAGGCTCAAAACACCCGAAAATTCAATATTTTGGGGTCCCAGAAGCAATCTGTAAATGCCTACTCAGTGTTAGAGTATTTTCAAAATACACGCCCAAAACATGCTGAAAATCGATATTTTAGATGCCCAAAGTCAATATGTGCATGTATCTTCTGTACCCGTTTATATCTCAAATTCAGGCTCAAAACACCCGAAATTCAATATTTTGGGGTCCCAGAAGCAACTTGTACATGCCTACTCAGTGCTAGAATATTTTCAAAATATAGGCTAAAAACATGCTAAAAATCGATCTTTTAGGTGCCAAAAAGTCGATATCTCAAATTCAGTCCCAAAACACCCGAAAATTCGATATTTTGGGGTTCCAGAAGCGATCTGTACATGCCTACTCCGTGTTAGAGTATTTTCAAAATTCATGTTCAAAACATACTGAAAATCGATCTTTTAGGTGCACAAAAGTCGATATGTGCATGCATCTTCAGTACCCATTTATATCTCAAATTCAGGCTCAAAACACCCGAAAATTCAATATTTTGGGGTCCCAGAAGCAATCTGTAAATGCCTACTCAGTGTTAGAGTATTTTCAAAATTCAGGCCCAAAACTTGCTGAAAATCGATATTTTTGGTGCCCAAAGTCAATATGTGCATGTATCTTCTGTACCCGTTTATATCTCAAATTCAGGCTCAAAACACCCGAAAATTCAATATTTTGGGGTCCCAGAAGCAATCTGTACATGCCTACACAGTGCTAGAATATTTTCAAAATATAGGCTAAAAACATGCTAAAAATCGACATTTTATGTGCCAAAAAATCGATATCTCAAATTCAGTCCCAAAACACCCGAAAATTCGATATTTAGAGGTCCCAGAAGGTATCTGTACATGCCTACTCCGTGTTAGAGTATTTTCAAAATACATGCTCAAAACATACTGAAAATCGATCTTTTAGGTGCACAAAAGTCGATATGTGCATGCATCACAGTACCCGTTTATATCTCAAATTCAGGCTCAAAACACCGGAAAATTCAATATTTTGGGGTCCCAGAAGCAATCTGTAAATGCCTACTCAGTGTTAGAGTATTTTCAAAATACACGCCCAAAACATGCTGAAAATCGATATTTTAGATGCCCAAAGTCAATATGTGCATGTATCTTCTGTACCAGTTTATATCTCAAATTCAGGCTCAAAACACCCGAAAATTCAATATTTTGGGGTCCCAGAAGCAACTTGTACATGCCTACTCCGTGTTAGAGTATTTTCAAAATTCATGTTCAAAACATACTGAAAATCGATCTTTTAGGTGCACAAAAGTCGATATGTGCATGCATCTTCAGTACCCATTTATATCTCAAATTCAGTCTCAAAACACCCGAAAATTCAATATTTTGGGGTCCCAGAAGCAATCTGTACATGCCTACTCAGTGTTAGAGTATTTTCAAAATACAGGCCCAAAACATGCTGAAAATCGATATTTTAGATGCCCAAAGTCAATATGTGCATGTATCTTCTGTACCCGTTTATATTTTAAATTCAGGCTCAAAACACCCGAAAATTCAATATTTTGGGGTCCCAGAAGCAACTTGTACATGCCTACTCAGTGCTAGAATATTTTCAAAATATAGGCTAAAAACATGCTAAAAATCGATCTTTTAGGTGCCAAAAAGTCGATATCTCAAATTCAGTCCCAAAACACCCGAAAATTCGATATTTAGGGGTCCCAGAAGCGATCTGTACATGCCTACTCCGTGTTAGAGTATTTTCAAAATTCATGTTCAAAACATACTGAAAATCGATCTTTTAGGTGCACAAAAGTCGATATGTGCATGCATCTTCAGTACCCATTTATATCTCAAATTCAGTCTCAAAACACCCGAAAATTCAATATTTTGGGGTCCCAGAAGCAATCTGTACATGCCTACTCAGTGTTAGAGTATTTTCAAAATACAGGCCCAAAACATGCTGAAAATCGATATTTTAGATGACCAAAGTCAATATGTGCATGTATCATCTGTACCCGTTTATATCTCAAATTCAGGCTCAAAACACCCGAAAATTCAATATTTTGGGGTCCCAGAAGCAACTTGTACATGCCTACTCAGTGCTAGAATATTTTCAAAATATAGGCTAAAAACATGCTAAAAATCGATCTTTTAGGTGCCAAAAAGTCGATATCTCAAATTCAGTCCCAAAACACCCGAAAATTCGATATTTTGGGGTCCCAGAAGCGATCTGTACATGCCTACTCCGTGTTAGAGTATTTTCAAAATACAGGCCAAAAACATACTGAAAATCGATCTTTTAGGTGCACAAAAGTCGATATGTGCATGCATCTTCCGTACCCATTTATATCTCAAATTCAGGCTCAAAACACCCGAAAATTCAATATTTTGGGGTCCCAGAAGCAATCTGTAAATGCCTACTCAGTGTTAGAGTATTTTCAAAATACAGGCCCAAAACATGCTGAAAATCGATATTTTAGATGCCCAAAGTCAATATGTGCATGTATCTTCTGTACCCGTTTATATCTCAAATTCAGGCTCAAAACACCCGAAAATTCAATATTTTGGGGTCCCAGAAGCAATCTGTACATGCCTACACAGTGCTAGAATATTTTCAAAATATAGGCTAAAAACATGCTAAAAATCGACATTTTATGTGCCAAAAAATCGATATCTCAAATTCAGTCCCAAAACACCCGAAAATTCGATATTTAGAGGTCCCAGAAGCGATCTGTACATGCCTACTCCGTGTTAGAGTATTTTCAAAATACAGGCCAAAAACATACTGAAAATCGATCTTTTAGGTGCACAAAAGTCGATATGTGCATGCATCTTCAGTACCCATTTATATCTCAAATTCAGGCTCAAAACACCCGAAAATTCAATATTTTGGGGTCCCAGAAGCAATCTGTACATGCCTACTCAGTGTTAGAGTATTTTCAAAATACAGGCCCAAAACATGCTGAAAATCGATATTTTTGGTGCCAAAAGTCAATATGTGCATGTATCTTCTGTACCCGTTTATATCTCAAATTCAGGCTCAAAACACCCAAAAAATTCAATATTTTGGGGTCCCAGAAACAATCTATACATGCCTACTCAGTGCTAGAATATTTTCAAAATATAGGCTAAAAACATGCTAAAAATCGATCTTTTAGGTGCCAAAAAGTCGATATCTCAAATTCAGTCCCAAAACACCCGAAAATTCGATATTTTGGGGTCCCAGAAGCGATCTGTACATGCCTACTCCGTGTTAGAGTATTTTCAAAATACAGGCCAAAAACATACTGAAAATCGATCTTTTAGGTGCACAAAAGTCGATATTTGCATGCATCTTCCGTACCCATTTATATCTCAAATTCAGGCTCAAAACACCCGAAAATTCAATATTTTGGGGTCCCAGAAGCAATCTGTAAATGCCTACTCAGTGTTAGAGTATTTTCAAAATTCAGGCCCAAAACTTGCTGAAAATCGATATTTTTGGTGCCCAAAGTCAATATGTGCATGTATCTTCTGTACCCGTTTATATCTCAAATTCAGGCTCAAAACACCCGAAAATTCAATATTTTGGGGTCCCAGAAGCAATCTGTACATGCCTACACAGTGCTAGAATATTTTCAAAATATAGGCTAAAAACATGCTAAAAATCGACATTTTATGTGCCAAAAAATCGATATCTCAAATTCAGTCCCAAAACACCCGAAAATTCGATATTTAGAGGTCCCAGAAGGTATCTGTACATGCCTACTCCGTGTTAGAGTATTTTCAAAATACATGCTCAAAACATACTGAAAATCGATCTTTTAGGTGCACAAAAGTCGATATGTGCATGCATCACAGTACCCGTTTATATCTCAAATTCAGGCTCAAAACACCCGAAAATTCAATATTTTGGGGTCCCAGAAGCAATCTGTAAATGCCTACTCAGTGTTAGAGTATTTTCAAAATACACGCCCAAAACATGCTGAAAATCGATATTTTAGATGCCCAAAGTCAATATGTGCATGTATCTTCTGTACCCGTTTATATCTCAAATTCAGGCTCAAAACACCCGAAAATTCAATATTTTGGGGTCCCAGAAGCAACTTGTACATGCCTACTCAGTGCTAGAATATTTTCAAAATATAGGCTAAAAACATGCTAAAAATCGATCTTTTAGGTGCCAAAAAGTCGATATCTCAAATTCAGTCCCAAAACACCCGAAAATTCGATATTTTGGGGTCCCAGAAGCGATCTGTACATGCCTACTCCGTGTTAGAGTATTTTCAAAATACAGGCCAAAAACATACTGAAAATCGATCTTTTAGGTGCACAAAAGTCGATATGTGCATGCATCTTCCGTACCCATTTATATCTCAAATTCAGGCTCAAAACACCCGAAAATTCAATATTTTGGGGTCCCAGAAGCAATCTGTAAATGCCTACTCAGTGTTAGAGTATTTTCAAAATTCAGGCCCAAAACTTGCTGAAAATCGATATTTTTGGTGCCCAAAGTCAATATGTGCATGTATCTTCTGTACCCGTTTATATCTCAAATTCAGGCTCAAAAAACCCGAAAATTCAATATTTTGGGGTCCCAGAAGCAATCTGTACATGCCTACACAGTGCTAGAATATTTTCAAAATATAGGCTAAAAACATGCTAAAAATCGACATTTTATGTGCCAAAAAATCGATATCTCAAATTCAGTCCCAAAACACCCGAAAATTCGATATTTAGAGGTCCCAGAAGGTATCTGTACATGCCTACTCCGTGTTAGAGTATTTTCAAAATACATGCTCAAAACATACTGAAAATCGATCTTTTAGGTGCACAAAAGTCGATATGTGCATGCATCACAGTACCCGTTTATATCTCAAATTCAGGCTCAAAACACCCGAAAATTCAATATTTTGGGGTCCCAGAAGCAATCTGTAAATGCCTACTCAGTGTTAGAGTATTTTCAATATACACGCCCAAAACATGCTGAAAATCGATATTTTAGATGAACAAAGTCAATATGTTCATGTATCTTCTGTACCCGTTTATATCTCAAATTCAGGCTCAAAACACCCGAAATTCAATATTTTGGGGTCCCAGAAGCAATCCGTACATGCCTACACAGTGCTAGAATATTTTCAAAATATAGGCTAAAAACATGCTAAAAATCGACATTTTAGGTGCCAAAAAATCGATATCTCAAATTCAGTCCCAAAACACCCGAAAATTCTATATTTAGAGGTCCCAGAAGGTATCTGTACATGCCTACTCCGTGTTAGAGTATTTTCAAAATTCATGCTCAAAACATACTGAAAATCGATCTTTTAGGTGCACAAAAGTCGATATGTGCATGCATCTTCAGTACCCGTTTATATCTCAAATTCAGGCTCAAAACACCCGAAAATTCAATATTTGGGGGTCCCAGAAGCAATCTGTACATGCCTACTCAGTGTTAGAGTATTTTTAAAATACAGGCCCAAAACATGCTGAAAATCGATATTTTAGATGCCCAAAGTCAATATGTGCATATATCTTCTGTACCCGTTTATATCTCAAATTCAGGCTCAAAACACCCGAAAATTCAATATTTTGGGGTCCCAGAAGCAATCTGTAAATGCCTACTCAGTGTTAGAGTATTTTCAAAATACAGGCCCAAAACATGCTGAAAATCGATATTTTAGATGCCCAAAGTCAATATGTGCATGTATCTTCTGTACCCGTTTATATCTCAAATTCAGGCTCAAAACACCCGAAAATTCAATATTTTGGGGTCCCAGAAGCAATCTGTACATGCCTACACAGTGCTAGAATATTTTCAAAATATAGGCTAAAAACATGCTAAAAATCGACATTTTATGTGCCAAAAAATCGATATCTCAAATTCAGTCCCAAAACACCCGAAAATTCGATATTTAGAGGTCCCAGAAGCGATCTGTACATGCCTACTCCGTGTTAGAGTATTTTCAAAATACAGGCCAAAAACATACTGAAAATCGATCTTTTAGGTGCACAAAAGTCGATATGTGCATGCATCTTCAGTACCCATTTATATCTCAAATTCAGGCTCAAAACACCCGAAAATCCAATATTTTGGGGTCCCAGAAGCAATCTGTACATGCCTACTCAGTGTTAGAGTATTTTCAAAATACAGGCCCAAAACATGCTGAAAATCGATATTTTTGGTGCCAAAAGTCAATATGTGCATGTATCTTCTGTACCCGTTTATATCTCAAATTCAGGCTCAAAACACCCAAAAAATTCAATATTTTGGGGTCCCAGAAACAATCTATACATGCCTACTCAGTGCTAGAATATTTTCAAAATATAGGCTAAAAACATGCTAAAAATCGATCTTTTAGGTGCCAAAAAGTCGATATCTCAAATTCAGTCCCAAAACACCCGAAAATTCGATATTTTGGGGTCCCAGAAGCGATCTGTACATGCCTACTCCGTGTTAGAGTATTTTCAAAATACAGGCCAAAAACATACTGAAAATCGATCTTTTAGGTGCACAAAAGTCGATATTTGCATGCATCTTCCGTACCCATTTATATCTCAAATTCAGGCTCAAAACACCCGAAAATTCAATATTTTGGGGTCCCAGAAGCAATCTGTAAATGCCTACTCAGTGTTAGAGTATTTTCAAAATTCAGGCCCAAAACTTGCTGAAAATCGATATTTTTGGTGCCCAAAGTCAATATGTGCATGTATCTTCTGTACCCGTTTATATCTCAAATTCTGGCTCAAAACACCCGAAAATTCAATATTTTGGGGTCCCAGAAGCAATCTGTACATGCCTACACAGTGCTAGAATATTTTCAAAATATAGGCTAAAAACATGCTAAAAATCGACATTTTATGTGCCAAAAAATCGATATCTCAAATTCAGTCCCAAAACACCCGAAAATTCGATATTTAGAGGTCCCAGAAGGTATCTGTACATGCCTACTCCGTGTTAGAGTATTTTCAAAATACATGCTCAAAACATACTGAAAATCGATCTTTTAGGTGCACAAAAGTCGATATGTGCATGCATCACAGTACCCGTTTATATCTCAAATTCAGGCTCAAAACACCCGAAAATTCAATATTTTGGGGTCCCAGAAGCAATCTGTAAATGCCTACTCAGTGTTAGAGTATTTTCAAAATACACGCCCAAAACATGCTGAAAATCGATATTTTAGATGCCCAAAGTCAATATGTGCATGTATCTTCTGTACCCGTTTATATCTCAAATTCAGGCTCAAAACACCCGAAAATTCAATATTTTGGGGTCCCAGAAGCAACTTGTACATGCCTACTCAGTGCTAGAATATTTTCAAAATATAGGCTAAAAACATGCTAAAAATCGATCTTTTAGGTGCCAAAAAGTCGATATCTCAAATTCAGTCCCAAAACACCCGAAAATTCGATATTTTGGGGTCCCAGAAGCGATCTGTACATGCCTACTCCGTGTTAGAGTATTTTCAAAATACAGGCCAAAAACATACTGAAAATCGATCTTTTAGGTGCACAAAAGTCGATATGTGCATGCATCTTCCGTACCCATTTATATCTCAAATTCAGGCTCAAAACACCCGAAAATTCAATATTTTGGGGTCCCAGAAGCAATCTGTAAATGCCTACTCAGTGTTAGAGTATTTTCAAAATTCAGGCCCAAAACTTGCTGAAAATCGATATTTTTGGTGCCCAAAGTCAATATGTGCATGTATCTTCTGTACCCGTTTATATCTCAAATTCAGGCTCAAAAAACCCGAAAATTAAATATTTTGGGGTCCCAGAAGCAATCTGTACATGCCTACACAGTGCTAGAATATTTTCAAAATATAGGCTAAAAACATGCTAAAAATCGACATTTTATGTGCCAAAAAATCGATATCTCAAATTCAGTCCCAAAACACCCGAAAATTCGATATTTAGAGGTCCCAGAAGGTATCTGTACATGCCTACTCCGTGTTAGAGTATTTTCAAAATACATGCTCAAAACATACTGAAAATCGATCTTTTAGGTGCACAAAAGTCGATATGTGCATGCATCACAGTACCCGTTTATATCTCAAATTCAGGCTCAAAACACCCGAAAATTCAATATTTTGGGGTCCCAGAAGCAATCTGTAAATGCCTACTCAGTGTTAGAGTATTTTCAATATACACGCCCAAAACATGCTGAAAATCGATATTTTAGATGAACAAAGTCAATATGTTCATGTATCTTCTGTACCCGTTTATATCTCAAATTCAGGCTCAAAACACCCGAAATTCAATATTTTGGGGTCCCAGAAGCAATCCGTACATGCCTACACAGTGCTAGAATATTTTCAAAATATAGGCTAAAAACATGCTAAAAATCGACATTTTAGGTGCCAAAAAATCGATATCTCAAATTCAGTCCCAAAACACCCGAAAATTCTATATTTAGAGGTCCCAGAAGGTATCTGTACATGCCTACTCCGTGTTAGAGTATTTTCAAAATTCATGCTCAAAACATACTGAAAATCGATCTTTTAGGTGCACAAAAGTCGATATGTGCATGCATCTTCAGTACCCGTTTATATCTCAAATTCAGGCTCAAAACACCCGAAAATTCAATATTTGGGGGTCCCAGAAGCAATCTGTACATGCCTACTCAGTGTTAGAGTATTTTTAAAATACAGGCCCAAAACATGCTGAAAATCGATATTTTAGATGCCCAAAGTCAATATGTGCATATATCTTCTGTACCCGTTTATATCTCAAATTCAGGCTCAAAACACCCGAAAATTCAATATTTTGGGGTCCCAGAAGCAATCTGTACCTGCCTACACAGTGCTAGAATATTTTCAAAATATAGGGTAAAAACATGCTAAAAATCGACATTTTAGGTGCCAAAAAATCGATATCTCAAATTCAGTCCCAAAACACCCGAAAATTCGATATTTAGAGGTCCCAGAAGGTATCTGTACATGCCTACTCCGTGTTAGAGTATTTTCAAAATACAGGCCAAAAACATACTGAAAATCGATCTTTTAGGTGCCCAAAAGTCGATATGTGCATGCATCTTCTGTACCCGTTTACATCTCAAATTCTGTCCCTAAACACCCTAAAATTCGATATTTTGGGGTCCCAGAAGCGATCTGTACATGCCTACTCCGTGTTAGAGTATTTTCAAAATTCAGGCCCAAAACATGCTGAAAATCGATATTTTTGGTGCCCAAAGTCAATATGTGCATGTATCTTCTGTACCCGTTTATATCTCAAATTCAGGCTCAAAACACCCGAAAATTCAATATTTTGGGGTCCCAGAAGCAATCTGTACATGCCTACTCAGTGCTAGAATATTTTCAAAATATAGGCTAAAAACATGCTAAAAATCGATCTTTTAAGTGCCAAAAAGTCGATATCTCAAATTCAGTCCCAAAACACCCGAAAATTCGATATTTAGGGGTCCCAGAAGCGATCTGTACATGCCTACTCCGTGTTAGAGTATTTTCAAAATTCATACTCAAAACATACTGAAAATCGATCTTTTAGGTGCACAAAAGTCGATATGTGCATGCATCTTCAGTACCCATTTATATCTCAAATTCAGTCTCAAAACACCCGAAAATTCAATATTTTGGGGTCCCAGAAGCAATCTGTACATGCCTACTCAGTGTTAGAGTATTTTCAAAATACAGGCCCAAAACATGCTGAAAATCGATATTTTAGATGCCCAAAGTCAATATGTGCATGTATCTTCTGTACCCGTTTATATCTCAAATTCAGGCTCAAAACACCCGAAAATTCAATATTTTGGGGTCCCAGAAGCAATCTGTACATGCCTACACAGTGCTAGAATATTTTCAAAATATAGGCTAAAAACATGCTAAAAATCGACATTTTAGGTGCCAAAAAATCGATATCTCAAATTCAGTCCCAAAACACCCGAAAATTCGATATTTAGAGGTCCCAGAAGGTATCTGTACATGCCTACTCCGTGTTAGAGTATTTTCAAAATACAGGCCAAAAACATACTGAAAATCGATCTTTTAGGTGCCCAAAAGTCGATATGTGCATGCATCTTCTGTACCCGTTTATATCTCAAATTCTTGCCCTAAACACCCGAAAATTCGATATTTTGGGGTCCCAGAAGCGATCTGTACATGCCTACTCCGTGTTAGAGTATTTTCAAAATTCAGGCCCAAAACATGCTGAAAATCGATATTTTTGGTGCCCAAAGTCAATATGTGCATGTATCTTCTGTACCCGTTTATATCTCAAATTCAGGCTCAAAACACCCGAAAACTCGATATTTTGGGGTCCCAGAAGCAATCTGTACAGTGCTAGAATATTTTCAAAATATAGGCTAAAAACATGCTAAAAATCGATCTTTTAGGTGCCAAAAAGTCGATATCTCAAATTCAGTCCCAAAACACCCGAAAATTCGATATTTAGGGATCCCAGAAGCGATCTGTACATGCCTACTCCGTGTTAGAGTATTTTCAAAATACATGATCAAAACATACTGAAAATCGATCTTTTAGGTGCACGAAAGTTGATATGTGCATGCATCTTCAGTACCCGTTTATATCTCAAATTCAGGATCAAAACACCCGAAAATTCAATATTTTGGGGTCCCAGAAGCAATCTGTACATGCCTACTCAGTGTTAGAGTATTTTCAAAATACAGGCCCAAAAGATGCTGAAAATCGATATTTTAGATGCCCAAAGTCAATATGTGCATGTATCTTCTGTACCCGTTTATATCTCAAATTCAGGCTCAAATCACCCGAAAATTCAATATTTTGGGGTCCCAGAAGCAATCTGTACAGTGCTACAATATTTTCAAAATATAGGCTAAAAACATGCTAAAAATCGATATTCTAGGTGCCAAAAAGTCGATATCTCAAATTCAGTCCTGAAACACCCGAAAATTCGATATTTAGGGGTCCCAGAAGCGATCTGTACATGCCTACTCCGTGTTAGAGTATTTTCAAAATACATGCTCAAAACATACTGAAAATCGATCTTTTAGGTGCCCAAAAGTCGATAGGTGCATGCATCTTATGTACCCGTTTATATCTCAAATTCTGGCCCTAAACACCGGAAAATTCGATATTTTGGGGTCCCAGAAGCGATCTGTACATGCCTACTCCGTGTTAGAGTATTTTCAAAATTCAGGCCCAAAACATGCTGAAAATCGATATTTTTGGTGGCCAAAGTCAATATGTGCATGTATCTTCTGTACCCGTTTATATCTCAAATTCAGGCTCAAAACACCCGAAAATTCAATATTTTGGGGTCCCAGAAGCAATCTGTACATGCCTACTCAGTGCTAGAATATTTTCAAAATATAGGCTAAAAACATGCTAAAAATCGATCTTTTAGGTGCCAAAAAGTCGATATCTCAAATTCAGTCCCAAAACACCCGAAAATTCGATATTTAGGGGTACCAGAAGCGATCTGTACATGCCTACTCCGTGTTAGAGTATTTTCAAAATACATGCTCAAAACATACTGAAAATCGATCTTTTAGGTGCACAAAAGTCGATATGTGCATGCATCTTCAGTAAACGTTTATATCTCAAATTCAGGCTCAAAACACCCGAAAATTCAATATTTTGGGGTCCCAGAAGCAATCTGTACATGCCTACTCAGTGTTAGAGTATTTTCAAAATACAGGTCCAAAACATGCTGAAAATCGATATTTTAGATGCCCAAAGTCAATATGTGCATGTATCTTCTGTACCCGTTTATATCTCAAATTCAGGCTCAAAACACCCGAAAATTCAATATTTTGGGGTCCCAGAAGCAATCTGTACAGAGCTAGAATATTTTCAAAATATAGGCTAAAAACATGCTAAAAATCGACATTTTAGGTGCCAAAAAGTCGATATCTCAAATTCAGTCCTGAAACACCCGAAAATTCGATATTTAGGGGTCCCAGAAGCGATCTGTACATGCCTACTCCGTGTTAGAGTATTTTCAAAATACATGCTCAAAACATACTGAAAATCGATCTTTTAGGTGCCCAAAAGTCGATAGGTGCATGCATCTTATGTACCCGTTTATATCTCAAATTCTGGCCCTAAACACCGGAAAATTCGATATTTTGGGGTCCCAGAAGCGATCTGTACATGCCTACTCCGTGTTAGAGTATTTTCAAAATTCAGGCCCAAAACATGCTGAAAATCGATATTTTTGGTGCCCAAAGTCAATATGTGCATGTATTTTCTGTACCCGTTTATATCCTAAATTCAGGCTCAAAACACCCGAAAATTCAATATTTTGGGGTCCCAGAAGCAATCTGTACATGCCTACTCAGTGCTAGAATATTTTCAAAATATAGGCTAAAAACATGCTAAAAATCGATCTTTTAGGTGCCAAAAAGTCGATATCTCAAATTCAGTCCCAAAACACCCGAAAATTCGATATTTAGGGGTCCCAGAAGCGATCTGTACATGCCTACTCCGTGTTAGAGTATTTTCAAAATACATGCTCAAAACATACTGAAAATCGATCTTTTAGGTGCACAAAAGTCGATATGTGCATGCATCTTCAGTACCCGTTTATATCTCAAATTCAGGCTCAAAACACCCGAAAATTCAATATTTTGGGGTCCCAGAAGCAATCTGTACATGCCTACTCAGTGTTAGAGTATTTTCAAAATACAGGTCCAAAACATGCTGAAAATCGATATTTTAGATGCCCAAAGTCAATATGTGCATGTATCTTCTGTACCCGTTTATATTTCAAATTCAGGCTCAAAACACCCGAAAATTCAATATTTTGGGGTCCCAGAAGCAATCTGTACAGAGCTAGAATATTTTCAAAATATAGGCTAAAAACATGCTAAAAATCGACATTTTAGGTGCCAAAAAGTCGATATCTCAATTTCAGTCCCAAAACACCCGAAAATTCGATATTTAGAGGTCATAGAAGGTATCTGTACATGCCTACTCCGTGTTAGAGTATTTTCAAAATACAGGCCAAAAACATACTGAAAATCGATCTTTTAGGTGCCCAAAAGTCGATATGTGCATGCATCTTCTGTACCCGTTTATATCTCAAATTCTGGCCCTAAACACCCGAAAATTCGATATTTTGGGGTCCCAGAAGCAATCTGTACAGTGCTAGAATATTTTCAAAATATAGGCTAAAAACATGCTAAAAATCGATCTTTTAGGTGCCAAAAAGTCGATATCTCAAATTCAGTCCCAAAACACCCGAAAATTCGATATTTAGGGGTCCCAGAAGCGATCTGTACATGCCTACTCCGTGTTAGAGTATTTTCAAAATGCATGCTCAAAACATACTGAAAATCGATCTTTTAGGTGCACAAAAGTCGATATGTGCATGCATCTTCAGTACCCGTTTATATCTCAAATTCAGGCTCAAAACACCCGAAAATTCAATATTTTGGGGTCCCAGAAGCAATCTGTACATGCCTACTCAGTGTTAGAGTATTTTCAAAATACAGACCCAAAACATGCTGAAAATCGATATTTTAGATGCCCAAAGTCAATATGTGCATGTATCTTCTGTACCCGTTTATATCTCAAATTCAGGCTCAAAACACCCGAAAATTCAATATTTTGGGGTCCCAGAAGCAATCTGTACATGCCTACTCAGTGCTAGAATATTTTCAAAATATAGGCTAAAAACATGCTAAAAATCGACATTTTAGGTGCCAAAAAGTCGATATCTCAAATTCAGTCCCAAAACACCCGAAAATTCTATATTTAGGGGTCCTAGAAGCGATCTGTACATGCCTACTCCGTGTTAGAGTATTTTCAAAATACATGCTCAAAACATACTGAAAATCGATCTTTTAGGTGCACAAAAGTCGATATGTGCATGCATCTTCTGTATCCGTTTATATCTCAAATTCTGGCCCTAAACACCCGAAAATTCGATATTTAGAGGTCCCAGAAGGTATCTGTACATGCCTACTCCGTGTTAGAGTATTTTCAAAATACAGGCCAAAAACATACTGAAAATCGATCTTTTAGGTGCCCAAAAGTCGATATGTGCATGCATCTTCTGTACCCGTTTATATCTCAAATTCTGGCCCTAAACACCCGAAAATTCGATATTTTGGGGTCCCAGAAGCGATCTGTACATGCATACTCCGTTTTAGAGCATTTTCAAAATTCAGGCCCAAAACATGCTGAAAATCGATATTTTTGGTGCCCAAAGTCAATATGTGCATGTATCTTCTGTACACGTTTATATCTCAAATTAAGGCTCAAAACACCCGAAAATTCAATATTTTGGGGTCCCAGAAGCAATCTGTACAGTGCTAGAATATTTTCAAAATATAGGCTAAAAACATGCTAAAAATCGATCTTTTAGGTGCCAAAAAGTCGATATCTCAAATTCAGTCCCAAAACACCCGAAAATTCGATATTTAGGGGTCCCAGAAGCGATCTGTACATGCCTACTCCGGGTTAGAGTATTTTCAAAATACATGCTCAAAACATACTGAAAATCTATCTTTTAGGTGCACAAAAGTCGATATGTGCATGCATCTTCAGTACCCGTTTATATCTCAAATTCAGGCTCAAAACACCCGAAAATTCAATATTTTGGGGTCCCAGAAGCAATCTGTACATGCCTACTCAGTGTTAGAGTATTTTCAAAACACAGACCCAAAACATACTGAAAATCGATCTTTTAGGTGCCCAAAAGTCGATATGTGCATGCATCTTCTGTACCCGTTTATATCTCAAATTCTGGCCCTAAACACCCGAAAATTCGATATTTAGGGGTCCCAGAAGCGATCTGTACATGCCTACTTCGTGTTAGAGTATTTTCAAAATACAGGACAAAAACATACTGAAAATCGATCTCTTAGATGCACAAAAGTCGATATCTCAAATTCAGTCCCAAAACACCCGAAAATTCGATATTTAGGGGTCCCAGAAGCGATCTGTACATGCCTACTCCGTGTTAGAGTATTTTCAAAATTCAGGCCCAAAACATGCTGAAAATCGATATTTTTGGTGCCCAAAGTCAATATGTGCATGTATCTTCTGTACCCGTTTATATCTCAAATTCAGGCTCAAAACACCCGAAAATTCAATATTTTGGGGTCCCAGAAGCAATCTGTACAGTGCTAGAATATTTTCAAAATATAGGCTAAAAACATGCTAAAAATCGATCTTTTAGGTGCCAAAAAATCGATATCTCAAATTCAGTCCCAAAACACCCGAAAATTCAATATTTAGAGGTCCCAGAAGGTATCTGTACATGCTTACTCCGTGTTAGAGTATTTTCAAAATACAGGCCAAAAACATACTGAAAATCGATCTTTTAGGTGCCCAAAAGTCGAAATGTGCATGCATCTTCAGTACCCGTTTATATCTCAAATTCTGGCCCTAAACACCCGAAAATTCGATATTTAGGGGTCCCAGAAGCGATCTGTACATGCCTACTCCGTGTTAGAGTATTTTCAAAATTCAGACCCAAAACATGCTAAAAATCGATATTTTTGGTGCCCAAAGTCAATATGTACCCGTTTATATCTCAAATTCAGGCTCAAAACACCCGAAAATTCAATATTTTGGGGTCCCAGAAGCAATCTGTACATGCCTACACAGTGCTAGAATATTTTCAAAATATAGGCTAAAAACATGCTAAAAATCGACATTTTAGGTGCCAAAAAATCGATATCTCAAATTCAGTCCCAAAACACCCGAAAATTCGATATTTAGAGGTCCCAGAAGGTATCTGTACATGCCTACTCCGTGTTAGAGTATTTTTAAAATACAGGCCAAAAACATACTGAAAGTCGATCTTTTAGGTGCCCAAAAGTCGATGAGTGCATGCATCTTCTGTACCCGTTTATATCTCAAATTCTGGCCCTAAACACCCGAAAATTCGATATTTTGGGGTCCCAGAAGCGATCTGTACATGCCTACTCCGTGTTAGAGTATTTTCAAAATTCAGGCCAGAAACATGCTGAAAATCGATATTTTAGGTGCCCAAAGTCAATATGTGCAAATATCTTCTGTACCCGTTTATATCTCAAATTCAGGCTCAAAACACCCGAAAATTCAATATTTTGGGGTCCCAGAAGCAATCTGTACAGTGCTAGAATATTTTCAAAATATAGGCTAATAACATGCTAAAAATCGATCTTTTAGGTGCCAAAAAGTCGATATCTCAAATTCAGTCCCAAAACACCGGAAAATTCCATATTTAGGGGTCCCAGAAGCGATCTGTACATTCCTACTCCGTGTTAGAGTATTTTCAAAATACATGATCAAAACATACTGAAAATCGATCTTTTAGGTGCACAAAAGTCGATATGTGCATGCATCTTCAGTACCCGTTTATATCTCAAATTCAGGCTCAAAACACCCGAAAATTCAATATTTTGGGGTCCCAGAAGCAATCTGTACATGCCTACTCCGTGTTAGAGTATTTTCAAAATACAGGCCCAAAACATGCTGAAAATCGATATTTTACATGCCAAAAGTCAATATGTGCATGTATCTTCTGTACCCGTTTATATCTCAAATTCAGGCTCAAAACACCCGAAAATTCAATATTTTGGGGTCCCAGAAGCAATCTGTACATGCCTACACAGTGCTAGAATATTTTCAAAATATAGGCTAAAAACATGCTAAAAATCGACATTTTAGGTGCCAAAAAATCGATATCTCAAATTCAGTCCCAAAACACCGGAAATTTCGATATTTAGAGGTCCCAGAAGGTATCTGTACATGCTTACTCCGTGTTAGAGTATTTTCAAAATACAGGACAAAAACATACTGAAAATCGATCTCTTAGATGCACAAAAGTCGATATCTCAAATTCAGTCCCAAAACACCCGAAAATTCGATATTTAGGGGTCCCAGAAGCGATCTGTACATGCCTACTCCGTGTTAGAGTATTTTCAAAATTCAGGCCCAAAACATGCTGAAAATCTATATTTTTGGTGCCCAAAGTCAATATGTGCATGTATCTTCTGTACCCGTTTATATCTCAAATTCAGGCTCAAAACACCCGAAAATTCAATATTTTTGGATCCCAGAAGCAATCTGTACAGTGCTAGAATATTTTCAAAATATAGGCTAAAAACATGCTAAAAATCGATCTTTTAGGTGCCAAAAAGTCGATATCTCAGATTCAGTCCCAAAACACCCGAAAATTCAATATTTTGGGGTCCCAGAAGCGATCTGTACATGCCTACTCGGTGTTAGAGTATTTTCAAAATACAGGCCCAAAACATGCTGAAAATCGATATTTTTGGTGCCAAAAGTCAATATGTGCAAATATCTTCTGTACCCGTTTATATCTCAAATTCAGGCTCAAAACACCCGAAAATTCAATATTTTGGGGTCCCAGAAGCAATCAGTACATGCCTACACAGTGCTAGAATATTTTCAAAATATAGGCTAAAAACATGCTAAAAATCGACATTTTAGGTGCCAAAAAATCGATATCTCAAATTCAGTCCCAAAACACCCGAAAATTCGATATTTAGAGGTCCCAGAATCGATCTGTACATGCCTACTCCGTGATAGAGTATTTTCAAAATACAGGCCAAAAACATACTGAAAATCGATCTTTTAGGTGCCCAAAAGTCGATATGTGCATGCATCTTCTGTACCCGTTTATATCTCAAATTCTGGCCCTAAACACCCGAAAATTCGATATTTTGGGGTCCCAGAAGCAATCTGTACATGCCTACTCCGTGTTAGAGTATTT
This sequence comes from Petrolisthes cinctipes, assembly GCA_033782935.1. Lineage (NCBI taxonomy): Eukaryota > Metazoa > Arthropoda > Malacostraca > Decapoda > Porcellanidae > Petrolisthes > Petrolisthes cinctipes. The sequence continues at coordinate 2,122,446 of JAWQEG010000380.1, read as the reverse complement.
TCAAAATTCAGGCCCAAAACATGCTGAAAATCGATATTTTAGATGCCCAAAGTCAATATGTGCATGTATCTTCTGTACCCGTTTATATCTCAAATTCAGGCTCAAAACACCCGAAAATTCAATATTTTGGGGTCCCAGAAGCAATCTGTACATGCCTACTCAGTGCTAGAATATTTTCAAAATATAGGCTAAAAACATGCTAAAAATCGACATTTTTGGTGCCAAAAAATCGATATCTCAAATTTAGTCCCAAAACACCCGAAAATTCGATATTTAGAGGTCCCAGAAGCGATCTGTACATGCTTACTCCGTATTAGAGTATTTTCAAAATACAGGCTAAAAACATACTGAAAATCGATCTTTTAGGTGCCCAAAAGTCGAAATGTGCATGCATCTTCTGTACCCGTTTATATCTCAAATTCTGGCCCTAAACACCCGAAAATTCTATATTTTGGGGTCCCAGAAGCGATCTGTACATGCCTACTCCGTGTTAGAGTATTTTCAAAATTCAGGCCCAAAACATGCTAAAAATCTATATTTTTGGTGACCAAAGTCAATATGTGCATGTATCTTCTGTACCCGATTATATCTCAAATTCAGGCTCAAAACACCCGAAAATTCAATATTTTGGGGTCCCAGAAGCAATCTGTACATGCCTACTCAGTGCTAGAATATTTTCAAAATATACTCTAAAAACATGCTAAAAATCGATCTTTTAGGTGCCAAAAAGTCGATATCTCAAATTCAGTCCAAAAACACCCGAAAATTCGATATTTAGGGGTCCCAGAAGCGATCTGTACATGCCTACTCCGTGTTAGAGTATTTTCAAAATACATGCTCAAAACATACTGAAAATCGATCTTTTAGGTGCACAAAAGTCGATATGTGCATGCATCTTCAGTACCCGTTTATATCTCAAATTCAGGCTCAAAACACCCGAAAATTCAATATTTTGGGGTCCCAGAAGCAATCTGTACATGCCTACTCAGTGTTAGAGTATTTTCAAAATACAGGCCCAAAACATGCTGAAAATCGATATTTTAGATGCCCAAAGTCAATATGTGCATGTATCTTCTGTACCCGTTTATATCTCAAATTCAGGCTCAAAACACCCGAAAATTCAATATTTTGGGGTCCCAGAAGCAATCTGTACATGCCTACTCAGTGCTAGAATATTTTCAAAATATAGGCTAAAAACATGCTAAAAATCGATCTTTTAGGTGCCAAAAAGTCGATATCTCAAATTCAGTCCCAAAACACCCGAAAATTCGATATTTAGGGGTCCCAGAAGCGATCTGTACATGCCTACTCCGTGTTAGAGTATTTTCAAAATACATGCTCAAAACATACTGAAAATCGATCTTTTAGGTGCACAGAAGTCGATATGTGCATGCATCTTCAGTACCCATTTATATCTCAAATTCAGGCTCAAAACACCCGAAAATTCAATATTTTGGGGTCCCAGAAGCAACCTGTACAGTGCTAGAATATTTTCAAAATATAGGCTAAAAACATGCTAAAAATCGATCTTTTAGGTGCCAAAAAGTCGATATCTCAAATTCAGTCCCAAAACACCCGAAAATTCGATATTTATTGGTCCCAGAAGCGATCTGTACATGCCTACTTAGTGTTAGAGTATTTTCAAAATACATGCTCAAAAACATACTGAAAATCGATCTTTTAGGTGCAGAAAAGTCGATACGTGCATGCATCTTCAATACCCGTTTATATCTCAAATTCAGGCTCAAAACACCCGAAAATTCAATATTTTGGGGTCCCAGAAGCAATCTGTACATGCCTACTCAGTGTTAGAGTATTTTCAAAATACAGGCCCAAAACATGCTGAAAATCGATATTTTCGATGCCAAAAGTCGATATGTGCATGCATCTTCTGTACCCGTTTATATCTCAAATTCTGGCCCTAAACACCCGAAAATTCGATATTTTGGGGTCCCAGAAGCGATCTGTACATGCCTACTCCGTGTTAGAGTATTTTCAAAATTCAGGCCCGAAACATGCTGAAAATCGATATTTTAGGTGCCCAAAGTCAATATGTGCAAATATCTTCTGTACCCGTTTATATCTCAAATTCAGGCTCAAAACACCCGAAAATTCAATATTTTGGGGTCCCAGAAGCAATCTGTACATGCCTACACAGTGCTAGAATATTCTCAAAATATAGGCTAAAAACATGCTAAAAATCGACATTTTAGGTGCCAAAAAATCGATATCTCAAATTCAGTCCCAAAACTCCCGAAAATTCGATATTTAGAGGTTCCAGAAGCGATCTGTACATGCCTACTCCGTGTTAGAGTATTTTCAAAATACAGGCCAAAAACATACTGAAAATCGATCTTTTAGGTGCCCAAAAGTCGATATGTGCATGCATCTTCTGTACCCGTTTATATCTCAAATTCTGGCCCTAAACACCCGAAAATTCTATATTTTGGGGTCCCAGAAGCGATCTGTACATGCCTACTCCGTGTTAGAGTATTTTCAAAATTCAGGACCAAAACATGCTGAAAATCGATATTTTTGGTGCCCAAAGTCAATATGTGCATGTATCTTCTGTACCCGTTTATATCTCAAATTCAGGCTCAAAACACCCGAAAATTCAATATTTTGGGGTCCCAGAAGCAATCTGTACATGCCTACTCAGAGCTAGAATATTTTCAAAATATAGGCTAAAAACATGCTAAAAATCGATCTTTTAGGTGCCAAAAAGTCGATATCTCAAATTCAGTCCCAAAACACCCGAAAATTCGATATTTAGAGGTCCCAGAAGCGATCTGTACATGCCTACTCCATGTTAGAGTATTTTCAAAATACATGCTCAAAACATACTGAAAATCGATCTTTTAGGTGCACAAAAGTCGATATGTGCATGCATCTTCAGTACCCGTTTATATCTGAAATTCAGGCTCAAAACACCTGAAAATTCGATATTTTGGGGTCCCAGAAGCAATCTGTACATGCCTACTCAGTGTTAGAGTAATTTCAAAATACAGGCCGAAAACATGCTGAAAATCGATATTTTAGATGCCCAAAGTCAATATGTGCATGTATCTTCTGTACCTGTTTATATCTCAAATTCAGGCTCAAAACACCCGAAAATTCAATATTTTGGGGTCCCAGAAGCAATCTGTACAGGGCTAGAATATTTTCAAAATATAGGCTAAAAACATGCTAAAAATCGACATTTTAGGTGCCAAAAAATCGATATCTCAAATTCAGTCCCAAAACACCCGAAAATTCGATATTTAGAGGTCCCAGAAGGTATCTGTACATGCCTACTCCGTGTTAGAGTATTTTCAAAATACAGGCCAAAAACATACTGAAAATCGATCTTTTAGGTGCCCAAAAGTCGATATGTGCATGCATCTTCTGTACCCGTTTATATCTCAAATTCTGGCCCTAAACACCCGAAAATTCGATATTTTGGGGTCCCAGAAGCGATCTGTACATGCCTACTCTGTGTTAGAGTATTTTCAAAATTCAGGCCCAAAACATGCTGAAAATCGATATTTTAGATGCCCAAAGTCAATATGTGCATGTATCTTCTGTACCCGTTTATATCTCAAATTCAGGCTCAAAACACCCGAAAATTCAATATTTTGGGGTCCCAGAAGCAATCTGTACATGCCTACTCAGTGCTAGAATATTTTCAAAATATAGGCTAAAAACATGCTAAAAATCGACATTTTTGGTGCCAAAAAATCGATATCTCAAATTTAGTCCCAAAACACCCGAAAATTCGATATTTAGAGGTCCCAGAAGCGATCTGTACATGCTTACTCCGTATTAGAGTATTTTCAAAATACAGGCTAAAAACATACTGAAAATCGATCTTTTAGGTGCCCAAAAGTCGAAATGTGCATGCATCTTCTGTACCCGTTTATATCTCAAATTCTGGCCCTAAACACCCGAAAATTCTATATTTTGGGGTCCCAGAAGCGATCCGTACATGCCTACTCCGTGTTAGAGTATTTTCAAAATTCAGGCCCAAAACATGCTAAAAATCTATATTTTTGGTGACCAAAGTCAATATGTGCATGTATCTTCTGTACCCGATTATATCTCAAATTCAGGCTCAAAACACCCGAAAATTCAATATTTTGGGGTCCCAGAAGCAATCTGTACAGGGCTAGAATATTTTCAAAATATAGGCTAAAAACATGCTAAAAATCGACATTTTAGGTGCCAAAAAATCGATATCTCAAATTCAGTCCCAAAACACCCGAAAATTCGATATTTAGAGGTCCCAGAAGGTATCTGTACATGCCTACTCCGTGTTAGAGTATTTTCAAAATACAGGCCAAAAACATACTGAAAATCGATCTTTTAGGTGCCCAAAAGTCGATATGTGCATGCATCTTCTGTACCCGTTTATATCTCAAATTCTGGCCCTAAACACCCGAAAATTCGATATTTTGGGGTCCCAGAAGCGATCTGTACATGCCTACTCTGTGTTAGAGTATTTTCAAAATACCGGCCCAAAACATGCTGAAAATCGATATTTTAGATGCCAAAAGTCAATATGTGCAAATATCTTCTGTACCCGTTTATATCTCAAATTCAGGCTCAAAACACCCGAAAATTCAATATTTTGGGGTCCCAGAAGCAATCTGTACATGACTACACAGTGCTAGAATATTTTCAAAATATAGGCTAAAAACATGCTAAAAATCGACATTTTAGGTGCCAAAAAATCGATATATCAAATTCAGTCCCAAAACACCCGAAAATTCGATATTTAGAGGTCCCAGAATCGATCTGTACATGCCTACTCCGTGATAGAGTATTTTCAAAATACAGGCCAAAAACATACTGAAAATCGATCTTTTAGGTGCCCAAAAGTCGATATGTGCATGCATCTTCTGTACACGTTTATATCTCAAATTCTGGCCCTAAACACCCGAAAATTCTATATTTTGGGGTCCCAGAAGCGATCTGTACATGCCTACTCCGTGTTAGAGTATTTTCAAAATTCAGGCCCAAAACATGCTGAAAATCGATATTTTTGGTGCCCAAAGTCAATATGTGCATGTATCTTCTGTACCCGTTTATATCTCAAATTCAGGCTCAAATCACCCGAAAATTCAATATTTTGGGGTCCCAGAAGCAATCTGTACATGCCTACTCAGTGCTAGAATATTTTCAAAATATAGGCTAAAAACATGCTAAAAATCGATCTTTTAGGTGCCAAAAAGTCGATATCTCAAATTCAGTCCCAAAACACCCGAAAATTCGATATTTAGGGGTCCCAGAAGCGATCTGTACATGCCTACTCCGTGTTAGAGTATTTTCAAAATACATGCTCAAAACATACTGAAAATCGATCTTTTAGGTGCACAAAAGTCGATATGTGCATGCATCTTCAGTACCCATTTATATCTCAAATTCAGGCTCAAAACACCCGAAAATTCAATATTTTGGGGTCCCAGAAGCAATCTGTACATGCCTACACAGTGCTAGAATATTTTCAAAATATAGGGTAAAAACATGCTAAAAATCGACATTTTAGGTGCCAAAAAGTCGATATCTCAAATTCAGTCCCAAAACACCCGAAAATTCGATATTTAGAGGTCCCAGGAGGTATCTGTACATGTCTACTCCGTGTTAGAGTATTTTCAAAATACAGGCCAAAAACATACTGAAAATCGATCTTTTTGGTGCCCAAAAGTCGATATGTTCATGCATCTTCTGTACCCGTTTATATCTCAAATTCAGTCCCAAAACACCCGAAAATTCGATATTTAGGGGTCCCAGAAGCGATTTGTACATGCCTACTCCGTGTTAGAGTATTTTCAAAATACATGCTCAAAACATACTGAAAATCGATCTTTTAGGTGCCCAAAAGTCGATATGTGCATGCATCTTCAGTACCCATTTATGTCTCAAATACAGGCTCAAAACACCCGAAAATTCAATATTTTGGGGTCCCAGAAGCAATCTGTACATGCCTACTCAGTGTTAGAGTATTTTCAAAATACAGGCACAAAACATGCTGAAAATCGATATTTTAGATGCCAAAAGTCAATATGTGCAAATATCTTCTGTACCCGTTTATATCTCAAATTCAGGCTCAAAACACCCGAAAATTCAATATTTTGGGGTCCCAGAGGCAATCTGTACATGCCTACACAGTGCTAGAATATTTTCAAAATATAGGCTAAAAACATGCTAAAAATCGATATTATAGGTGCCAAAAAATCTATATCTCAAATTCAGTCCCATAACACCCGAAAATTCGATATTTAGAGTTCCCAGAAGGTATCTGTACATGCCTACTCCGTGTTAGAGTATTTTCAAATTACAGGCCAAAAACATACTGAAAATCGATCTTTTAGGTGCCCAAAAGTCGATATGTGCATGCATCTTCTGTACCCGTTTATATCTCAAATTCTGGCCCTAAACACCCGAAAATTCGATATTTTGGGGTCCCAGAAGCGATCTGTACATGCCTACTCCGTGAAAGAGTATTTTCAAAATTCAGGCCCAAAACATGCTGAAAATCGATATTTTTGGTGCCCAAAGTCAATATGTGCATGTATCTTCTGTACCCGTTTATATCTCAAATTCAGGCTCAAAACACCCGAAAATTCAATATTTTGGGGTCCCAGAAGCAATCAGTACATGCCTACTCAGTGCTAGAATATTTTCAAAATATAGGCTAAAAACATGCTAAAAATCGACATTTTAGGTGCCAAAAAATCGATATCTCAAATTCAGTCCCAAAACACCCGAAAATTCGATATTTAGAGGTCCCAGAAGGTATCTGTACATGCCTACTCCGTGTTAGAGTATTTTCAAAATACAGGCCAAAAACATACTGAAAATCGATCTTTTAGGTGCCCAAAAGTCGATTTGTGCATGCATCTTCTGTACCCGTTTATATCTCAAATTCTGGCCCTAAACACCCGATAATTCGATATTTTGGGGTCCCAGAAGCGATCTGTACATGCCTACTCCGTGAAAGAGTATTTTCAAAATTCAGGCCCAAAACATGCTGAAAATCGATATTTTTGGTGCTCAAAGTCAATATGTGCATATATCTTCTGTACCCGTTTATATCTCAAATTCAGGCTCAAAACACCCGAAAATTCAATATTTTGGGGTCCCAGAAGCAATCAGTACATGCCTACTCAGTGATAGAATATTTTCAAAATATAGGCTAAAAACATGCTAAAAATCGACATTTTAGGTGCCAAAAAATCGATATCTCAAATTCAGTCCCAAAACACCCGAAAATTCGATATTTAGAGGTCCCAGAAGGTATCTGTACACGCCTACTCCGTGTTAGAGTATTTTCAAAATACAGGCCAAAAACATACTGAAAATCGATCTTTTAGGTGCCGAAAAGTCGATATGTGCATGCATCTTCTGTACCCGTTTATATCTCAAATTCTGGCCCTAAACACCAGAAAATTCGATATTTAGGGGTCCCAGAAGCGATTTGTACATGCCTACTCCGTGTTAGAGTATTTTCAAAATACATGCTCAAAACATACTGAAAATCGATCTTTTAGGTGCCCAAAAGTCGATATGTGCATGCATCTTCAGTACCCATTTATGTCTCAAATACAGGCTCAAAACACCCGAAAATTCAATATTTTGGGGTCCCAGAAGCAATCTGTACATGCCTACTCAGTGTTAGAGTATTTTCAAAATACAGGCACAAAACATGCTGAAAATCGATATTTTAGATGCCAAAAGTCAATATGTGCAAATATCTTCTGTACCCGTTTATATCTCAAATTCAGGCTCAAAACACCCGAAAATTCAATATTTTGGGGTCCCAGAGGCAATCTGTACATGCCTACACAGTGCTAGAATATTTTCAAAATATAGGCTAAAAACATGCTAAAAATCGATATTATAGGTGCCAAAAAATCTATATCTCAAATTCAGTCCCATAACACCCGAAAATTCGATATTTAGAGTTCCCAGAAGGTATCTGTACATGCCTACTCCGTGTTAGAGTATTTTCAAATTACAGGCCAAAAACATACTGAAAATCGATCTTTTAGGTGCCCAAAAGTCGATATGTGCATGCATCTTCTGTACCCGTTTATATCTCAAATTCTGGCCCTAAACACCCGAAAATTCGATATTTTGGGGTCCCAGAAGCGATCTGTACATGCCTACTCCGTGAAAGAGTATTTTCAAAATTCAGGCCCAAAACATGCTGAAAATCGATATTTTTGGTGCCCAAAGTCAATATGTGCATGTATCTTCTGTACCCGTTTATATCTCAAATTCAGGCTCAAAACACCCGAAAATTCAATATTTTGGGGTCCCAGAAGCAATCAGTACATGCCTACTCAGTGCTAGAATATTTTCAAAATATAGGCTAAAAACATGCTAAAAATCGACATTTTAGGTGCCAAAAAATCGATATCTCAAATTCAGTCCCAAAACACCCGAAAATTCGATATTTAGAGGTCCCAGAAGGTATCTGTACATGCCTACTCCGTGTTAGAGTATTTTCAAAATACAGGCCAAAAACATACTGAAAATCGATCTTTTAGGTGCCCAAAAGTCGATTTGTGCATGCATCTTCTGTACCCGTTTATATCTCAAATTCTGGCCCTAAACACCCGATAATTCGATATTTTGGGGTCCCAGAAGCGATCTGTACATGCCTACTCCGTGAAAGAGTATTTTCAAAATTCAGGCCCAAAACATGCTGAAAATCGATATTTTTGGTGCTCAAAGTCAATATGTGCATATATCTTCTGTACCCGTTTATATCTCAAATTCAGGCTCAAAACACCCGAAAATTCAATATTTTGGGGTCCCAGAAGCAATCAGTACATGCCTACTCAGTGATAGAATATTTTCAAAATATAGGCTAAAAACATGCTAAAAATCGACATTTTAGGTGCCAAAAAATCGATATCTCAAATTCAGTCCCAAAACACCCGAAAATTCGATATTTAGAGGTCCCAGAAGGTATCTGTACACGCCTACTCCGTGTTAGAGTATTTTCAAAATACAGGCCAAAAACATACTGAAAATCGATCTTTTAGGTGCCGAAAAGTCGATATGTGCATGCATCTTCTGTACCCGTTTATATCTCAAATTCTGGCCCTAAACACCAGAAAATTCGATATTTTGGGGTCCCAGAAGCAATCTGTACATGCCTACTCCGTGTTAGAGTATTTTCAAAATACAGGCCCAAAACATGCTGAAAATCGATATTTTAGATGCCCAAAGTCAATATGTGCATGTATCTTCTGTACCCGTTTATATCTCAAATTCAGGCTCAAAACACCCGAAAATTCAATATTTTGGGGTCCCAGAAGCAATCTAGAATATTTTCAAAGTATAGGCTAAAAACATGCTAAAAATCGATCTTTTAGGTGCCAAAAAGTCGATATCTCAAATTCAGTCCCAAAACACCCGAAAATTCGATATTTAGGGGTCCCAGAAGCGATCTGTACATGCCTACTCCGTGTTAGGGTATTTTCAAAATACATGCTCAAAACATGCTGAAAATCGATATTTTAGATGCCCAAAGTCAATATGTGCATGTATCTTCTGTACCCGTTTATATCTCAAATTCAGGCTCAAAACACCCGAAAATTCAATATTTTGGGGTCCCAGAAGCAATCTGTACAGTGCTGGAATATTTTCAAAATATAGGCTAAAAACATGCTAAAAATCGATCTTTTAGGTGCCAAAAAGTCGATATGTGCATGCATCTTCAGTACCCGTTTATATCTCAAATTCAGGCTCAAAACACCCGAAAATTCAATATTTTGGGGTCCCAGAAGCAATCTGTACAGTGCTAGAATATTTTCAAAATATAGGCTAAAAACATGCTAAAAATCGATCTTTTAGGTGCCAAAAAGTCGATATCTCAAATTCAGTCCCAAAACACCCGAAAATTCGATATTTAGGGGTCCCAGAAGCGATCTGTACATGCCTACTCCGTGTTAGGGTATTTTCAAAATACATGCTCAAAACATACTGAAAATCGATCTTTTAGGTGCACAAAAGTCGATATGTGCATGCCACTTCAGTACCCGTTTATATCTCAAATTCAGGCTCAAAACACTCGAAAATTCAATATTTTGGGGTCCCAGAAGCAATCTGTACAGTGCTAGAATATTTTCAAAATATAGGCTAAAAACATGCTAAAAATCGATCTTTTAGGTGCCAAAAAGTCGATATCTCAAATTCAGTCCCAAAACACCCGAAAATTCGATATTTAGGGGTCCCAGAAGCGATCTGTACATGCCTACTCCGTGTTAGAGTATTATCAAAATACATGCTCAAAACATACTGAAAATCGATCTTTTAGGTGCACAAAAGTCGATATGTGCATGCATCTTCAGTACCCGTTTATATCTCAAATTCAGGCTCAAAACACCCGAAAATTCAATATTTTGGGTTCCCAGAAGCAATCTGTACATGCCTACTCAGTGTTAGAGTATTTTCAAAATACAGGCCCAAAACATGCTGAAAATCGATATTTTAGATGCCCAAAGTCAATATGTGCATGTATCTTCTGTACCCGTTTATATCTCAAATTCAGGCTCAAAACACCCGAAAATTCAATATTTTGGGGTCCCAGAAGCAATTTGTACATGCCTACACAGTGCTAGAATATTTTCAAAATATAGGCTAAAAACATGCTAAAAATCGATCTTTTAGGTGCCAAAAAGTCGATATCTCAAATTCAGTCCCAAAACACCCGAAAATTCGATATTTAGGGGTCCCAGAAGCGATCTGTACATGCCTACTCCGTGTTAGAGTATTTTCAAAATACATGCTCAAAACATACTGAAAATCGATCTTTTAGGTGCACAAAAGTCGATATGTGCATGCATCTTCAGTACCCGTTTATATCTCAAATTCAGGCTCAAAACACCCGAAAATTCAATATTTTGGGGTCCCAGAAGCAATCTGTACATGCCTACTCAGTGTTAGAGTATTTTCAAAATACAGGCCCAAAACATGCTGAAAATCGATATTTTAGATGCTCAAAGTCAATATGTGCATGTATCTTCTGTACCCGTTTATATCTCAAATTCAGGCTCAAAACACCCGAAAATTCAATATTTTGGGGTCCCAGAAGCAATTTGTACATGCCTACACAGTGCTAGAATATTTTCAAAATATAGGCTAAAAACATGCTAAAAATCGACATTTTAGGTGCCAAAAAATCGATATCTCAAATTCAGTCCCAAAACACCCGAAAATTCGATATTTAGAGGTCCCAGAAGGTATCTGTACATGTCTACTCCGTGTTAGAGTATTTTCAAAATTCAGGCCCAAAACATGCTGAAAATCGATATTTTTGGTGCCCAAAGTCAATATGTGCATGTATCTTCTGTACCCGTTTATATCTCAAATTCAGGCTCAAAACACCCGAAAATTCAATATTTTGGGGTCCAAGAAGCAATCTGTACAGTGCTAGAATATTTTCAAAATATAGGCTAAAAACATGCTAAAAATCGATCTTTTAGGTGCCAAAAAGTCGATATCTCAAATTCAGTCCCGAAACACCCGAAAATTTGATATTTAGGGCTCCCAGAAGCGATCTGTACATGCCTACTCCGTGTTAGGGTATTTTCAAAATACATGCTCAAAACATACTGAAAATCGATCTTGTAGGTGCACAAAAGTCGATATGTGCATGCATCTTCAGTACCCGTTTATATCTCAAATTCAGGCTCAAAACACCCGAAAATTCAATATTTTGGGGTCCCAGAAGCAATCTGTACATGCCTACTCAGTGTTAGAGTATTTTAAAAATACACGCCCAAAACATGCTGAAAATCGATATTTTAGATGCCCAAAGTCAATATGTGCATATATCTTCTGTACCCGTTTATATCTCAAATTCAGGCTCAAAACACCCGAAAATTCAATATTTTGGGGTCCCAGAAGCAATCTGTAAATGCCTACACAGTGCTAGAATATTTTCAAAATATAGGCTAAAAACATGCTGAAAATCGATATTTTAGGTGCCTAAAAATCGATATCTCAAATTCAGTCCCAAAACACCCGAAAATTCGATATTTAGAGGTCCCAGAAGGTATCTGTACATGCCTACTCCGTGTTAGAGTATTTTCAAAATACAGGCCAAAAACATACTGAAAATCGATCTTTTAGGTGCCCAAAAGTCGATATGTGCATGCATCTTCTGTACCCGTTTATATCTCAAATTCTGGCCCTAAACACCCGAAAATTCGATATTTTGGGGTCCCAGAAGCGATCTGTACATGCCTACTCCGTGTTAGAGTATTTTCAAAATTCAGGCCCAAAACATGCTGAAAATCGATATTTTTGGTGCCCAAAGTCAATATGTGCATGTATCTTCTGTACCCGTTTATATCTCAAATTCAGGCTCAAAACACCCGAAAATTCAATATTTTGGGGTCCCAGAAGCAATCTGTACATGCCTACTCAGTGCTAGAATATTTTCAAAATATAGGCTAAAAACATGCTAAAAATCGATCTTTTAGGTGCCAAAAAGTCGATATCTGAAATTCAGTCCCAATACACCCGAAAATTCGATATTTAGGGGTCCCAGAAGCGATCTATACATGCCTACTCCGTGTTAGAGTATTTTCAAAATACATGCTCAAAACATACTGAAAATCGATCTTTTAGGTGCACAAAAGTCGATATGTGCATGCATCTTCAGTACCCGTTTATATCTCAAATTCAGCCTCAAAACACCCGAAAATTCAATATTTTGGGGTCCCAGAAGCAATCTGTACATGCCTACTCAGTGTTAGAGTATTTTCAAAATACAGGTCCAAAACATGCTGAAAATCGATATTTTAGATGCCCAAAGTCAATATGTGCATGTATCTTCTGTACCCGTTTATATCTCAAATTCAGGCTCAAAACACCCGAAAATTCAATATTTTGGGGTCCCAGAAGCAATCTGTACATGCCTACACAGTGCTAGAATATTTTCAAAATATAGGCTAAAAACATGCTGAAAATCGACATTTTAGGTGCCAAAAAATCGATATCTCAAATTCAGTCCCAAAACACCCGAAAATTCGATATTTAGAGGTCCCAGAAGGTATCTGTACATGTCTACTCCGTGTTAGAGTATTTTCAAAATTCAGGCCCAAAACATGCTGAAAATCGATATTTTTGGTGCCCAAAGTCAATATGTGCATGTATCTTCTGTACCCGTTTATATCTCAAATTCAGGCTCAAAACACCCGAAAATTCAATATTTTGTGGTCCCAGAAGCAATTTGTACAGTGCTAGAATATTTTCAAAATATAGGCTAAAAACATGCTAAAAATCGATCATTTAGGTGCCAAAAAGTCGATATCTCAAATTCAGTCCCAAAACACCCGAAAATTCGATATTTAGGGGTCCCAGAAGCGATCTGTACATGCCTACTCCGTGTTAGAGTATTTTCAAAATACATGCTCAAAACATACTGAAAATCGATCTTTTAGGTGCACAAAAGTCGATATGTGCATGCATCTTCAGTACCCGTTTATATCTCAAATTCAGGCTCAAAACACCCGAAAATTCAATATTTTGGGGTCCCAGAAGCAATCTGTACATGCCTACTCAGTGTTAGAGTATTTTCAAAATACAGGCCCAAAACATGCTGAAAATCGATATTTTAGATGCCTAAAGTCAATATGTGCATGTATCTTCTGTACCCGTTTATATCTCAAATTCAGGCTCAAAACACCCTAAAATTCAATATTTTGGGGTCCCAGAAGCAATCTGTATATGCCTACACAGTGCTAGAATATTTTCAAAATATAGGCTAAAAACATGCTAAAAATCGATATTTTAGGTGCCAAAAAATCGATATCTCAAATTCAGTCCCAAAACACCCGAAAATTCGATATTTAGAGGTCCCAGAAGGTATCTGTACATGCCTACTCCGTGTTAGAGTATTTTCAAAATACAGGCCAAAAACATACTGAAAATCGATCTTTTAGGTGCCCAAAAGTCGATATGTGCATGCATCTTCTGTACCCGTTTATATCTCAAATTCTGGCCCTAAACACCCGAAAATTCAATATTTTGGGGTCCCAGAAGCGATCTGTACATGCCTACTCCGTGTTAGAGTATTTTCAAAATTCAGGCCCAAAACATGCTGAAAATCGATATTTTTGGTGCCCAAAGTCAATATGTGCATGTATCTTCTGTACCCGTTTATATCTCAAATTCAGGCTCAAAACACCCGAAAATTCAAGATTTTGGGGTCCCAGAAGCAATCTGTGCAGTGCTAGAATATTTTCAAAATATAGTCTAAAAACATGCTAAAAATCGATCATTTAGGTGCCAAAAAGTCGATATCTCAAATTCAGTCCCAAAACACCCGAAAATTCGATATTTAGGGGTCCCAGAAGCGATCTGTACATGCCTACTCCGTGTTAGAGTATTTTCAAAATACAGGCCCAAAACATGCTGAAAATCGATATTTTTGATGCCCAAAGTCAATATGTGCATGTATCTTCTGTACCCGTTTATATCTCAAATTCAGGCTGAAAACACCCGAAAATTCAATATTTTTGGGTCCCAGAAGCAATCTGTACATGCCTACACAGTGCTAGAATATTTTCAAAATATAGGCTAAAAACATGCTAAAAATCGATCTTTTAGGTGCCAAAAAGTCGATATCTCAAATTCAGTCCCAAAACACCCGAAAATTCGATATTTAGGGGTCCCAGAAGCGATCTGTACATGCCTACTCCGTGTTAGAGCATTTTCAAAATACATGCTCAAAACATACTGAAAATCGATCTTTTAGGTGCACAAAAGTCGATATGTGCATGCATCTTCAGTACCCGTTTATATCTCAAATTCAGGCTCAAAACACCCGAAAATTCAATATTTTGGGGTCCCAGAAGCAATCTGTACATGCCTACTCAGTGTTAGAGTATTTTCAAAATATAGGCTAAAAACATGCTAAAAATCGATCTTTTAGGTGCCAAAAAGTCGATATCTCAAATTCAGTCCCAAAACACCCGAAAATTCGATATTTAGGGGTCCCAGAAGCGATCTGTACATGCCTACTCCGTGTTAGAGTATTATCAAAATACATGCTCAAAACATACTGAAAATCGATCTTTTAGGTGCACAAAAGTCGATATGTGCATGCATCTTCAGTACCCGTTTATATCTCAAATTCAGGCTCAAAACACCCGAAAATTCAATATTTTGGGTTCCCAGAAGCAATCTGTACATGCCTACTCAGTGTTAGAGTATTTTCAAAATACAGGCCCAAAACATGCTGAAAATCGATATTTTAGATGCCCAAAGTCAATATGTGCATGTATCTTCTGTACCCGTTTATATCTCAAATTCAGGCTCAAAACACCCGAAAATTCAATATTTTGGGGTCCTAGAAGCAATTTGTACATGCCTACACAGTGCTAGAATATTTTCAAAATATAGGCTAAAAACATGCTAAAAATCGATCTTTTAGGTGCCAAAAAGTCGATATCTCAAATTCAGTCCCAAAACACCCGAAAATTCGATATTTAGGGGTCCCAGAAGCGATCTGTACATGCCTACTCCGTGTTAGAGTATTTTCAAAATACATGCTCAAAACATACTGAAAATCGATCTTTTAGGTGCACAAAAGTCGATATGTGCATGCATCTTCAGTACCCGTTCATATCTCAAATTCAGCCTCAAAACACCCGAAAATTCAATATTTTGGGGTCCCAGAAGCAATCTGTACATGCCTACTCAGTGTTAGAGTATTTTCAAAATACAGGCCCAAAACATGCTGAAAATCGATATTTTAGATGCTCAAAGTCAATATGTGCATGTATCTTCTGTACCCGTTTATATCTCAAATTCAGGCTCAAAACACCCGAAAATTCAATATTTTGGGGTCCCAGAAGCAATTTGTACATGCCTACACAGTGCTAGAATATTTTCAAAATATAGGCTAAAAACATGCTAAAAATCGACATTTTAGGTGCCAGAAAATTGATATCTCAAATTCAGTCCCAAAACACCCGAAAATTCGATATTTAGAGGTCCCAGAAGGTATCTGTACATGTCTACTCCGTGTTAGAGTATTTTCAAAATTCAGGCCCAAAACATGCTGAAAATCGATATTTTTGGTGCCCAAAGTCAATATGTGCATGTATCTTCTGTACCCGCTTATATCTCAAATTCAGGCTCAAAACACCCGAAAATTCAATATTTTGGGGTCCAAGAAGCAATCTGTACAGTGCTAGAATATTTTCAAAATATAGGCTAAAAACATGCTAAAAATCGATCTTTTAGGTGCCAAAAAGTCGATATCTCAAATTCAGTCCCGAAACACCCGAAAATTTGATATTTAGGGGTCCCAGAAGCGATCTGTACATGCCTACTCCGTGTTAGGGTATTTTCAAAATACATGCTCAAAACATACTGAAAATCGATCTTGTAGGTGCACAAAAGTCGATATGTGCATGCATCTTCAGTACCCGTTTATATCTCAAATTCAGGCTCAAAACACCCGAAAATTCAATATTTTGGGGTCCCAGAAGCAATCTGTACATGCCTACTCAGTGTTAGAGTATTTTAAATATACACGCCCAAAACATTCTGAAAATCGATATTTTAGATGCCCAAAGTCAATATGTGCATATATCTTCTGTACCCGTTTATATCTCAAATTCAGGCTCAAAACACCCGAAAATTCAATATTTTGGGGTCCCAGAAGCAATCTGTAAATGCCTACACAGTGCTAGAATATTTTCAAAATATAGGCTAAAAACATGCTGAAAATCGATATTTTAGGTGCCTAAAAATCGATATCTCAAATTCAGTCCCAAAACACCCGAAAATTCGATATTTAGAGGTCCCAGAAGGTATCTGTACATGCCTACTCCGTGTTAGAGTATTTTCAAAATACAGGCCAAAAACATACTGAAAATCGATCTTTTAGGTGCCCAAAAGTCGATATGTGCATGCATCTTCTGTACCCGTTTATATCTCAAATTCTGGCCCTAAACACCCGAAAATTCGATATTTTGGGGTCCCAGAAGCGATCTGTACATGCCTACTCCGTGTTAGAGTATTTTCAAAATTCAGGCCCAAAACATGCTGAAAATCGATATTTTTGGTGCCCAAAGTCAATATGTGCATGTATCTTCTGTACCCGTTTATATCTCAAGTTCAGGCTCAAAACACCCGAAAATTCAATATTTTGGGGTCCCAGAAGCAATCTGTACATGCCTACTCAGTGCTAGAATATTTTCAAAATATAGGCTAAAAACATGCTAAAAATCGATCTTTTAGGTGCCAAAAAGTCGATATCTGAAATTCAGTCCCAATACACCCGAAAATTCGATATTTAGGGGTCCCAGAAGCGATCTATACATGCCTACTCCGTGTTAGAGTATTTTCAAAATACATGCTCAAAACATACTGAAAATCGATCTTTTAGGTGCACAAAAGTCGATATGTGCATGCATCTTCAGTACCCGTTTATATCTCAAATTCAGCCTCAAAACACCCGAAAATTCAATATTTTGGGGTCCCAGAAGCAATCTGTACATGCCTACACAGTGCTAGAATATTTTCAAAATATAGGCTAAAAACATGCTGAAAATCGACATTTTAGGTGCCAAAAAATCGATATCTCAAATTCAGTCCCAAAACACCCGAAAATTCGATATTTAGAGGTCCCAGAAGGTATCTGTACATGTCTACTCCGTGTTAGAGTATTTTCAAAATTCAGGCCCAAAACATGCTGAAAATCGATATTTTTGGTGCCCAAAGTCAATATGTGCATGTATCTTCTGTACCCGTTTATATCTCAAATTCAGGCTCAAAACACCCGAAAATTCAATATTTTGTGGTCCCAGAAGCAATCTGTACAGTGCTAGAATATTTTCAAAATATAGGCTAAAAACATGCTAAAAATCGATCATTTAGGTGCCAAAAAGTCGATATCTCAAATTCAGTCCCAAAACACCCGAAAATTCGATATTTAGGGGTCCCAGAAGCGATCTGTACATGCCTACTCCGTGTTAGAGTAATTTCAAAATACATGCTCAAAACATACTGAAAATCGATCTTTTAGGTGCACAAAAGTCGATATGTGCATGCATCTTCAGTACCCGTTTATATCTCAAATTCAGGCTCAAAACACCCGAAAATTCAATATTTTGGGGTCCCAGAAGCAATCTGTACATGCCTACTCAGTGTTAGAGTATTTTCAAAATACAGGCCCAAAACATGCTGAAAATCGATATTTTAGATGCCTAAAGTCAATATGTGCATGTATCTTCTGTACCCGTTTATATCTCAAATTCAGGCTCAAAACACCCTAAAATTCAATATTTTGGGGTCCCAGAAGCAATCTGTATATGCCTACACAGTGCTAGAATATTTTCAAAATATAGGCTAAAAACATGCTAAAAATCGATATTTTAGGTGCCAAAAAATCGATATCTCAAATTCAGTCCCAAAACACCCGAAAATTCGATATTTAGAGGTCCCAGAAGGTATCTGTACATGCCTACTTCGTGTTAGAGTATTTTCAAAATACAGGCCAAAAACATACTGAAAATCGATCTTTTAGGTGCCCAAAAGTCGATATGTGCATGCATCTTCTGTACCCGTTTATATCTCAAATTCTGGCCCTAAACACCCGAAAATTCAATATTTTGGGGTCCAAGAAGCGATGCCTACTCCGTGTTAGAGTATTTTCAAAATTCAGGCCCAAAACATGCTGAAAATCGATATTTTTGGTGCCCAAAGTCAATATGTGCATGTATCTTCTGTACCCGTTTATATCTCAAATTCAGGCTCAAAACACCCGAAAATTCAAGATTTTGGGGTCCCAGAAGCAATCTGTACAGTGCTAGAATATTTTCAAAATATAGTCTAAAAACATGCTAAAAATCGATCATTTAGGTGCCAAAAAGTCGATATCTCAAATTCAGTCCCAAAACACCCGAAAATTCGATATTTAGGGGTCCCAGAAGCGATCTGTACATGCCTACTCCGTGTTAGAGTATTTTCAAAATACAGGCCCAAAACATGCTGAAAATCGATATTTTTGATGCCCAAAGTCAATATGTGCATGTATCTTCTGTACCCGTTTATATCTCAAATTCAGGCTGAAAACACCCGAAAATTCAATATTTTTGGGTCCCAGAAGCAATCTGTACATGCCTACACAGTGCTAGAATATTTTCAAAATATAGGCTAAAAACATGCTAAAAATCGATCTTTTAGGTGCCAAAAAGTCGATATCTCAAATTCA
The DNA here is from genome assembly GCA_033782935.1 of Petrolisthes cinctipes. Lineage (NCBI taxonomy): Eukaryota > Metazoa > Arthropoda > Malacostraca > Decapoda > Porcellanidae > Petrolisthes > Petrolisthes cinctipes. Next base: position 2,103,218 of record JAWQEG010000380.1, on the reverse strand, counting down.
GTCCCAAAACACCCGAAAATTCGATATTTAGGGGTCCCAGAAGCGATCTGTACATGCCTACTCCGTGTTAGAGTATTTTCAAAATACATGCTCAAAACATACTGAAAATCGATCTTTTAGGTGCACAAAAGTCGATATGTGCATGCATCTTCAGTACCCGTTTATATCTCAAATTCAGGCTCAAAACACCCGAAAATTCAATATTTTGGGGTCCCAGAAGCAATCTGTACATGCCTACTCAGTGTTAGAGTATTTTCAAAATACAGGTCCAAAACATGCTGAAAATCGATATTTTAGATGCCCAAAGTCAATATGTGCATGTATCTTCTGTACCCGTTTATATCTCAAATTCAGGCTCAAAACACCCGAAAATTCAATATTTTGGGGTCCCAGAAGCAATCTGTACATGCCTACACAGTGCTAGAATATTTTCAAAATATAGGCTAAAAACATGCTAAAAATCGACATTTTAGGTGCCAAAAAATCGATATCTCAAATTCAGTCCCAAAACACCCGAAAATTCGATATTTAGAGGTCCCAGAAGGTATCTGTACATGTCTACTCCGTGTTAGAGTATTTTCAAAATTCAGGCCCAAAACATGCTGAAAATCGATATTTTTGGTGCCCAAAGTCAATATGTGCATGTATCTTCTGTACCCGTTTATATCTCAAATTCAGGCTCAAAACACCCGAAAATTCAATATTTTGGGGTCCAAGAAGCAATCTGTACAGTGCTAGAATATTTTCAAAATATAGGCTAAAAACATGCTAAAAATCGATCTTTTAGGTGCCAAAAAGTCGATATCTCAAATTCAGTCCCAAAACACCCAAAAATTTGATATTTAGGGGTCCCAGAAGCGATCTGTACATGCCTACTCCGTGTTAGGGTATTTTCAAAATACATGCTCAAAACATACTGAAAATCGATCTTGTAGGTGCACAAAAGTCGATATGTGCATGCATCTTCAGTACCCGTTTATATCTCAAATTCAGGCTCAAAACACCCGAAAATTCAATATTTTGGGGTCCCAGAAGCAATCTGTACATGCCTACTCAGTGTTAGAGTATTTTCAAAATACAGGCCCAAAACATGCTGAAAATCGATATTTTAGATGCCCAAAGTCAATATGTGCATATATCTTCTGTACCCGTTTATATCTCAAATTCAGGCTCAAAACACCCGAAAATTCAATATTTTGGGGTCCCAGAAGCAATCTGTACATGCCTACACAGTGCTAGAATATTTTCAAAATATAGGCTAAAAACATGCTAAAAATCGACATTTTAGGTGCCAAAAAATCGATATCTCAAATTCAGTTCCAAAACACCCGAAAATTCGATATTTAGAGGTCCCAGAAGGTATCTGTACATGCCTACTCCGTGTTAGAGTATTTTCAAAATACAGGCCAAAAACATACTGAAAATCGATCTTTTAGGTGCCCAAAAGTCGGTATGTGCATGCATCTTCTGTACCCGTTTATATCTCAAATTCTGGCCCTAAACACCCGAAAATTCAATATTTTGGGGTCCCAGAAGCAATCTGTACATGCCTACTCCGTGTTAGAGTATTTTCAAAATTCAGGCCCAAAACATGCTGAAAATCAATATTTTTGGTGCCCAAAGTCAATATGTGCATGTATCTTCTGTACCCGTTTATATCTCAAATTCAGGCTCAAAACACCCGAAAATTCAAGATTTTGGGGTCCCAGAAGCAATCTGTACAGTGCTAGAATATTTTCAAAATATAGGCTAAAAACATGCTAAAAATCGATCATTTAGGTGCCAAAAAGTCGATATCTCAAATTCAGTCCCAAAACACCCGAAAATTCGATATTTAGGGGTCCCAGAAGCGATCTGTACATGCCTACTCCGTGTTAGAGTATTTTCAAAATACAGGCCCAAAACATGCTGAAAATCGATATTTTTGATGCCCAAAGTCAATATGTGCATGTATCTTCTGTACCCGTTTATATCTCAAATTCAGGCTCAAAACACCCGAAAATTCAATATTTTTGGGTCCCAGAAGCAATCTGTACATGCCTACACAGTGCTAGAATATTTTCAAAATATAGGCTAAAAACATGCTAAAAATCGATATTTTAGGTGCCAAAAAATCGATATCTCAAATTCAGTCCCAAAACACCCGAAAATTCGATATTTAGAGGTCCCAGAAGGTATCTGTACATGCCTACTCCGTGTTAGAGTATTTTCAAAATACAGGCCAAAAACATACTGAAAATCGATCTTTTAGGTGCCCAAAAGTCGATATGTGCATGCATCTTCTGTACCCGTTTATATCTCAAATTCTGGCCCTAAACACCCGAAAATTCGATATTTTGGGGTCCCAGAAGCGATCTGTACATGCCTACTCCGTGTTAGAGTATTTTCAAAATTCAGGCCCAAAACATGCTGAAAATCGATATTTTTGGTGCCCAAAGTCAATATGTGCATGTATCTTCTGTACCCGTTTATATCTCAAATTCAGGCTCAAAACACCCGAAAATTCAATATTTTGGGGTCCCAGAAGCAATCTGTACAGTGCTAGAATATTTTCAAAATATAGGCTAAAAACATGCTAAAAATCGATCTTTTAGGTGCCAAAAAGTCGATATCTCAAATTCAGTCCCAAAACACCCGAAAATTCGATATTTAGGGGTCCCAGAAGCGATCTGTACATGCCTACTCCGTGTTAGAGTATTTTCAAAATACATGCTCAAAACATACTGAAAATCGATCTTTTAGGTGCACAAAAGTCGATATGTGCATGCATCTTCAGTACCCGTTTATATCTCAAATTCAGGCTCAAAACACCCGAAAATTCAATATTTTGGGGTCCCAGAAGCAATCTGTACATGCCTACTCAGTGTTAGAGTATTTTCAAAATACAGGTCCAAAACATGCTGAAAATCGATATTTTAGATGCCCAAAGTCAATATGTGCATGTATCTTCTGTACCCGTTTATATCTCAAATTCAGGCTCAAAACACCCGAAAATTCAATATTTTGGGGTCCCAGAAGCAATCTGTACATGCCTACACAGTGCTAGAATATTTTCAAAATATAGGCTAAAAACATGCTAAAAATCGACATTTTAGGTGCCAAAAAATCGATATCTCAAATTCAGTCCCAAAACACCCGAAAATTCGATATTTAGAGGTCCCAGAAGGTATCTGTACGTGTCTACTCCGTGTTAGAGTATTTTCAAAATTCAGGCCCAAAACATGCTGAAAATCGATATTTTTGGTGCCCAAAGTCAATATGTGCATGTATCTTCTGTACCCGTTTATATCTCAAATTCAGTCTCAAAACACCCGAAAATTCAATATTTTGGGGTCCAAGAAGCAATCTGTACAGTGCTAGAATATTTTCAAAATATAGGCTAAAAACATGATAAAAATCGATCTTTTAGTTGCCAAAAAGTCGATATCTCAAATTCAGTCCCAAAACACCCAAAAATTTGATATTTAGGGGTCCCAGAAGCGATCTGTACATGCCTACTCCGTGTTAGGGTATTTTCAAAATACATGCTCAAAACATACTGAAAATCGATCTTGTAGGTGCACAAAAGTCGATATGTGCATGCATCTTCAGTACCCGTTTATATCTCAAATTCAGGCTCAAAACACCCGAAAATTCAATATTTTGGGGTCCCAGAAGCAATCTGTACATGCCTACTCAGTGTTAGAGTATTTTCAAAATACAGGCCCAAAACATGCTGAAAATCGATATTTTAGATGCCCAAAGTCAATATGTGCATATATCTTCTGTACCCGTTTATATCTCAAATTCAGGCTCAAAACACCCGAAAATTCAATATTTTGGGGTCCCAGAAGCAATCTGTACATGCCTACACAGTGCTAGAATATTTTCAAAATATAGGCTAAAAACATGCTGAAAATCGATATTTTAGGTGCCTTAAAAATCGATATCTAAAATTCAGTCCCAAAACACCCGAAAATTCGATATTTAGAGGTCCCAGAAGGTATCTGTACATGCCTACTCCGTGTTAGAGTATTTTCAAAATACAGGCCAAAAACATACTGAAAATCGATCTTTTAGGTGCCCAAAAGTCGATATGTGCATGCATCTTCTGTACCCGTTTATATCTCAAATTCTGGCCCTAAACACCCGAAAATTCGATATTTTGGGGTCCCAGAAGCGATCTGTACATGCCTACTCCGTGTTAGAGTATTTTCAAAATTCAGGCCCAAAACATGCTGAAAATCGATATTTTTGGTGCCCAAAGTCAATATGTGCATGTATCTTCTGTACCCGTTTATATCTCAAATTCAGGCTCAAAACACCCGAAAATTCAATATTTTGGGGTCCCAGAAGCAATCTGTACATGCCTACTCAGTGCTAGAATATTTTCAAAATATAGGCTAAAAACATGCTAAAAATCGATCTTTTAGGTGCCAAAAAGTCGATATCTCAAATTCAGTCCCAATACACCCGAAAATTCGATATTTAGGGGTCCCAGAAGCTATCTATACATGCCTACTCCGTGTTAGAGTATTTTCAAAATACATGCTCAAAACATACTGAAAATCGATCTTTTAGGTGCACAAAAGTCGATATGTGCATGCATCTTCAGTACCCGTTTATATCTCAAATTCAGGCTCAAAACACCCGAAAATTCAATATTTTGGGGTCCCAGAAGCAATCTGTACATGCCTACACAGTGCTAGAATATTTTCAAAATATAGGCTAAAAACATGCTAAAAATCGACATTTTAGGTGCCAAAAAATCGATATCTCAAATTCAGTCCCAAAACACCCGAAAATTCGATATTTAGAGGTCCCAGAAGGTATCTGTACATGCCTACTCCGTGTTAGAGTATTTTCAAAATACAGGCCAAAAACATACTGAAAATCGATCTTTTAGGTGCTCAAAAGTCGATATGTGCATGCATCTTCTGTACCCGTTTATATCTCAAATTCTGGCCCTAAACACCCGAAAATTCAATATTTTGGGGTCCCAGAAGCGATCTGTACATGCCTACTCCGTGTTAGAGTATTTTCAAAATTCAGGCCCAAAACATGCTGAAAATCAATATTTTTGGTGCCCAAAGTCAATATGTGCATGTATCTTCTGTACCCGTTTATATCTCAAATTCAGGCTCAAAACACCCGAAAATTCAAGATTTTGGGGTCCCAGAAGCAATCTGTACAGTGCTAGAATATTTTCAAAATATAGGCTAAAAACATGCTAAAAATCGATCATTTAGGTGCCAAAAAGTCGATATCTCAAATTCAGGCCCAAAACACCCGAAAATTCGATATTTAGGGGTCCCAGAAGCGATCTGTACATGCCTACTCCGTGTTAGAGTATTTTCAAAATACAGGCCCAAAACATGCTGAAAATCGATATTTTTGATGCCCAAAGTCAATATGTGCATGTATCTTCTGTACCCGTTTATATCTCAAATTCAGGCTCAAAACACCCGAAAATTCAATATTTTGGGGTCCCAGAAGCAATCTGTACATGCCTACACAGTGCTAGAATATTTTCAAAATATAGGCTAAAAACATGCTAAAAATCGATATTTTAGGTGCCAAAAAATCGATATCTCAAATTCAGTCCCAAAACACCCGAAAATTCGATATTTAGGGGTCCCAGAAGCGATCTGTACATGCCTACTCCGTGTTAGGGTATTTTCAAAATACATGCTCAAAACATACTGAAAATCGATCTTTTAGGTGCACAAAAGTCGATATGTGCATGCATCTTCAGTACCCGTTTATATCTCAAATTCAGGCTCAAAACACCCGAAAATTCAATATTTTGGGGTCCCAGAAGCAATCTGTATATGCCTACTCAGTGTTAGAGTATTTTCAAAATTCAGGCCCAAAACATGCTGAAAATCGATATTTTTGGTGCCCAAAGTCAATATGTGCATGTATCTTCTGTACCCGTTTATATCTCAAATTCAGGCTCAAAACACCCGAAAATTCAATATTTTGGGGTCCCAGAAGCAATCTGTACAGTGCTAGAATATTTTCAAAATATAGGCTAAAAACATGCTAAAAATCGATCTTTTAGGTGCCAAAAAGTCGATATCTCAAATTCAGTCCCAAAACACCCGAAAATTCGATATTTAGGGGTCCCAGAAGCGATCTGTACATGCCTACTCCGTGTTAGAGTATTTTCAAAATACAGGCCAAAAACATACTGAAAATCGATCTTTTAGGTGCCCAAAAGTCGATATGTGCATGCATCTTCTGTACCCGTTTATATCTCAAATTCTGGCCCTAAACACCCGAAAATTCGATATTTTGGGGTCCCAGAAGCGATCTGTACATGCCTACTCCGTGTTAGAGTATTTTCAAAATTCAGGCCCAAAACATGCTGAAAATCGATATTTTTGGTGCCCAAAGTCAATATGTGCATGTATCTTCTGTACCCGTTTATATCTCAAATTCAGGCTCAAAACACCCGAAAATTCAATATTTTGGGGTCCCAGAAGCAATCTGTACATGCCTACTCAGTGCTAGAATATTTTCAAAATATAGGCTAAAAACATGCTAAAAATCGATCTTTTAGGTGCCAAAAAGTCGATATCTCAAATTCAGTCCCAATACACCCGAAAATTCGATATTTAGGGGTCCCAGAAGCTATCTATACATGCCTACTCCGTGTTAGAGTATTTTCAAAATACATGCTCAAAACATACTGAAAATCGATCTTTTAGGTGCACAAAAGTCGATATGTGCATGCATCTTCAGTACCCGTTTATATCTCAAATTCAGCCTAAAAACACCCGAAAATTCAATATTTTGGGGTCCCAGAAGCAATCTGTACATGCCTACTCAGTGTTAGAGTATTTTCAAAATATACGTCCAAAACATGTTGAAAATCGATATTTTAGATGTCCAAAGTCAATATGTGCATGTATCTTCTGTACGCGTTTATATCTCAAATTCAGGCTCAAAACACCCGAAAATTCAATATTTTGGGGTCCCAGAAGCAATCTGTACAGTGCTAGAATATTTTCAAAATATAGGCTAAAAACATGCTAAAAATCGATCATTTAGGTGCCAAAAAGTCGATATCTCAAATTCAGTCCCAAAACACCCGAAAATTCGATATTTAGGGGTCCCAGAAGCGATCTGTACATGCCTACTCCGTGTTAGAGTATTTTCAAAATACATGCTCAAAACATACTGAAAATCGATCTTTTAGGTGCACAAAAGTCGATATGTGCATGCATCTTCAGTACCCGTTTATATCTCAAATTCAGGCTCAAAACACCCGAAAATTCAATATTTTGGGGTCCCAGAAGCAATCTGTACATGCCTACTCAGTGTTAGAGTATTTTCAAAATACAGGCCCAAAACATGCTGAAAATCGATATTTTTGGTGCCCAAAGTCAATATGTGCATGTATTTTCTGTACCCGTTTATATCTCAAATTCAGGCTCAAAACACCCTAAAATTCAATATTTTGGGGTCCCAGAAGCAATCTGTACATGCCTACACAGTGCTAGAATATTTTCATAATATATAGGCTAAAAACATGCTGAAAATCGATATTTTAGGTGCCAAAAAATCGATATCTCAAATTCAGTCCCAAAACACCCGAAAATTCGATATTTAGAGGTCCCAGAAGGTATCTGTACATGCCTACTCCGTGTTAGAGTATTTTCAAAATACAGGCCAAAAACATACTGAAAATCGATCTTTTAAGTGCCCAAAAGTCGATATGTGCATGCATCTTCTGTACCCGTTTATATCTCAAATTCTGGCCCTAAACACCCGAAAATTCGATATTTTGGGATCCCAGAAGCGATCTGTACATGCCTACTCCGTGTTAGAGTATTTTCAAAATTCAGGCCCAAAACATGCTGAAAATCGATATTTTTGGTGCCCAAAGTCAATATGTGCATGTATCTTCTGTACCCGTTTATATCTCAAATTCAGGCTCAAAACACCCGAAAATTCAATATTTTGGGGTCCCAGAAGCAATCTGTACATGCCTACACAGTGCTAGAATATTTTCAAAATAAAGGCTAAAAACATGCTAAAAATCGACATTTTAGGTGCCAAAAAATCTATATCTCAAATTCAGTCCCAAAACACCCGAAAATTCGATATTTAGAGGTCCCAGAAGGTATCTGTACATGCCTACTCCGTGTTAGAGTATTTTCAAAATACAGGCCAAAAACATACTGAAAATCGATCTTTTAGGTGCCAAAAAGTCGATATGTGCATGCATCTTCTGTACCCGTTTATATCTCAAATTCTGGCCCTAAACACCCGAAAATTCAATATTTTGGGGTCCCAGAAGCGATCTGTACATGCCTACTCCGTGTTAAAGTATTTTCAAAATTCAGGGCCAAAACATGCTGAAAATCGATATTTTTGGTGCCCAAAGTCAATATGTGCATGTATCTTCTGTACCCGTTTATATCTCAAATTCAGGCTCAAAACACCCGAAAATTCAATATTTTGGGGTCCCAGAAGCAATCTGTACAGTGCTAGAATATTTTCAAAATATAGGCTAAAAACATGCTAAAAATCGATCTTTTAGGTGCCAAAAAGTCGATATCTCAAATTCAGTCCCAAAACACCCGAAAATTCGATATTTAGGGGTCCCAGAAGCGATCTGTACATGCCTACTCCGTGTTAGAGTATTTTCAAAATACAGGCCCAAAACATGCTGAAAATCGATATTTTTGATGCCCAAAGTCAATATGTGCATGTATCTTCTGTACCCGTTTATATCTCAAATTCAGGCTCAAAACACCCTAAAATTCAATATTTTTGGGTCCCAGAAGCAATCTGTACATGCCTACACAGTGCTAGAATATTTTCAAAATATAGGCTAAAAACATGCTAAAAATCGATATTTTAGGTGCCAAAAAATCGATATCTCAAATTCAGTCCCAAAACACCCGAAAATTCGATATTTAGGTTTCCCAGAAGCGATCTGTACATGCCTACTCCGTGTTAGGGTATTTTCAAAATACATGCTCAAAACATACTGAAAATCGATCTTTTAGGTGCACAAAAGTCGATATGTGCATGCATCTTCAGTACCCGTTTATATCTCAAATTCAGGCTCAAAACACCCGAAAATTCAATATTTTGGGGTCCCAGAAGCAATCTGTACATGCCTACTCAGTGCTAGAGTATTTTCAAAATACAGGTCCAAAACATGCTGAAAATCGATATTTTAGATGCCCAAAGTCAATATGTGCATGTATCTTCTGTACCCGTTTATATCTCAAATTCAGGCTCAAAACACCCGAAAATTCAATATTTTGGGGTCCCAGAAGCAATCTGTACATGCCTACACAGTACCAGAATATTTTCAAAATATAGGCTAAAAACATGCTAAAAATCGACATTTTAGGAGCCAAAAAGTCGATATCTCAAATTCAGTCCCAAAACACCCGAAAATTCGATATTTAGAGGTCCCAGAAGGTATCTGTACATGTCTACTCCGTGTTAGAGTATTTTCAAAATTCAGGCCCAAAACATGCTGAAAATCGATGTTTTTGGTGCCCAAAGTCAATATGTGCATGTATCTTCTGTACCCGTTTATATCTCAAATTCAGGCTCAAAACACCGAAAATTCAATATTTTGGGGTCCCAGAAGCAATCTGTACAGTGCTAGAATATTTTCAAAATATAGGCTAAAAACATGCTAAAAATCGATCTTTTAGGTGCCAAAAAGTCGATATCTCAAATTCAGTCCCAAAACACCCGAAAATTCGATATTTAGGGGTCCCAGAAGCGATCTGTACATGCCTACTCCGTGTTAGGGTATTTTCAAAATACATGCTTAAAACATACTGAAAATCGATCTTGTAGGTGCACAAAAGTCGATATGTCCATGCATCTTCAGTACCCGTTTATATCTCAAATTCAGGCTCAAAACACCCGAAAATTCAATATTTTGGGGTCCCAGAAGCGATCTGTACATGCCTACTCCGTGTTAGAGTATTTTCAAAATACATGCTCAAAACATACTGAAAATCGATCTTTTAGATGCACAAAAGTCGATATGTGCATGCATCTTCAGTACCCGTTTATATCTCAAATTCAGGCTCAAAACACCCGAAAATTCAATATTTTGGGGTCCCAGAAGCAATCTGTACATGCCTACTCAGTGTTAGAGTATTTTCAAAATACAGGCCCAAAACATGCTGAAAATCGATATTTTAGATGCCCAAAGTCAATATGTGCATGTATCTTCTGTACCCGTTTATATCTCAAATTCAGGCTCAAAACACCCGAAAATTCAATATTTTGGGGTCCAAGAAGCAATTTGTACATGCCTACACAGTGCTAGAATATTTTCAAAATATAGGCTAAAAACATGCTAAAAATCGACATTTTAGGTGCCAAAAAATCGATATCTCAAATTCAGTCCCAAAACACCCGAAAATTCGATATTTAGAGGTCCCAGAAGGTATCTGTACATGTCTACTCCGTGTTAGAGTATTTTCAAAATTCAGGCCCAAAACATGCTGAAAATCGATATTTTAGATGCCCAAAGTCAATATGTGCATGTATCTTCTGTACCCGTTTATATCTCAAATTCAGGCTCAAAACACCCGAAAATTCAATATTTTGGGGTCCCAGAAGCAATTTGTACATGCCTACACAGTGCTAGAATATTTTCAAAATATAGGCTAAAAACATGCTAAAAATCGATCTTTTAGGTGCCAAAAAGTCGATATCTCAAATTCAGTCCCAAAACACCCAAAAATTTGATATTTAGGGGTCCCAGAAGCGATCTGTACATGCCTACTCCGTGTTAGGGTATTTTCAAAATACATGCTCAAAACATACTGAAAATCGATCTTGTAGGTGCACAAAAGTCGATATGTGCATGCATCTTCAGTTCCCGTTTATATCTCAAATTCAGGCTCAAAACACCCGAAAATTCAATATTTTGGGGTCCCAGAAGCAATCTGTACATGCCTACTCAGTGTTAGAGTATTTTCAAAATACAGGCCCAAAACATGCTGAAAATCGATATTTTAGATGCCCAAAGTCAATATGTGCATATATCTTCTGTACCCGTTTATATCTCAAATTCAGGCTCAAAACACCCGAAAATTCAATATTTTGGGGTCCCAGAAGCAATCTGTACATGCCTACACAGTACTAGAATATTTTCAAAATATAGGCTAAAAACATGCTGAAAATCGATATTTTAGGTGCCTTAAAAATCGATATCTCAAATTCAGTCCCAAAACACCCGAAAATTCGATATTTAGAGGTCCCAGAAGGTATCTGTACATGCCTACTCCGTGTTAGAGTATTTTCAAAATACAGGCCAAAAACATACTGAAAATCGATCTTTTAGGTGCCCAAAAGTCGATATGTGCATGCATCTTCTGTACCCGTTTATATCTCAAATTCTGGCCCTAAACACCCGAAAATTCGATATTTTGGGGTCCCAGAAGCGATCTGTACATGCCTACTCCGTGTTAGAGTATTCTCAAAATTCAGGCCCAAAACATGCTGAAAATCGATATTTTTGGTGCCCAAAGTCAATATGTGCATGTATCTTCTGTACCCGTTTATATCTCAAATTCAGGCTCAAAACACCCGAAAATTCAATATTTTGGGGTCCCAGAAGCAATCTGTACATGCCTACTCAGTGCTAGAATATTTTCAAAATATAGGCTAAAAACATGCTAAAAATCGATCTTTTTGGTGCCAAAAAGTCGATATCTCAAATTCAGTCCCAATACACCCGAAAATTCGATATTTAGGGGTCCCAGAAGCGATCTATACATGCCTACTCCGTGTTAGAGTATTTTCAAAATACATGCTCAAAACATACTGAAAATCGATCTTTTAGGTGCACAAAAGTCGATATGTGCATGCATCTTCAGTACCCGTTTATATCTCAAATTCAGCCTCAAAACACCCGAAAATTCAATATTTTGGGGTCCCAGAAGCAATCTGTACATGCCTACTCAGTGTTAGAGTATTTTCAAAATATAGGTCCAAAACATGTTGAAAATCGATATTTTAGATGCCCAAAGTCAATATGTGCATGTATCTTCTGTACCCGTTTATATCTCAAATTCAGGCTCAAAACACCCGAAAATTCAATATTTTGGGGTCCCAGAAGCAATCTGTACATGCCTACACAGTGCTAGAATATTTTCAAAATATAGGCTAAAAACATGCTGAAAATCGACATTTTAGGTGCCAAAAAATCGATATCTCAAATTCAGTCCCAAAACACCCGAAAATTCGATATTTAGAGGTCCCAGAAGGTATCTGTACATGTCTACTCCGTGTTAGAGTATTTTCAAAATTCAGGCCCAAAACATGCTGAAAATCGATATTTTTGGTGCCCAAAGTCAATATGTGCATGTATCTTCTGTACCCGTTTATATCTCAAATTCAGGCTCAAAACACCCGAAAATTCAATATTTTGGGGTCCCAGAAGCAATCTGTACAGTGCTAGAATATTTTCAAAATATAGGCTAAAAACATGCTAAAAATCGATCATTTAGGTGCCAAAAAGTCGATATCTCAAATTCAGTCCCAAAACACCCGAAAATTCGATATTTAGGGGTCCCAGAAGCGATCTGTACATGCCTACTCCGTGTTAGAGTATTTTCAAAATACATGCTCAAAACATACTGAAAATCGATCTTTTAGGTGCCCAAAAGTCGATATGTGCATGCATCTTCTGTACCCGTTTATATCTCAAATTCTGGCCCTAAACACCCGAAAATTCGATATTTTGGGGTCCCAGAAGCGATCTGTACATGCCTACTCCGTGTTAGAGTATTTTCAAAATTCAGGCCCAAAACATGCTGAAAATCGATATTTTTGGTGCCCAAAGTCAATATGTGCATGTATTTTCTGTACCCGTTTATATCTCAAATTCAGGCTCAAAACACCCGAAAATTCAATATTTTGGGGTCCCAGAAGCAATCTAGAATATTTTCAAAATATAGGCTAAAAACATGCTAAAAATCGACATTTTAGGTGCCAAAAAATCGATATCTCAAATTCAGTCCCAAAACACCCGAAAATTCGATATTTAGAGGTCCCAGAAGGTATCTGTACATGCCTACTCCGTGTTAGAGTATTTTCAAAATACACGCCAAAAACATACTGAAAATCGATCTTTTAGGTGCCCAAAAGTCGATATGTGCATGCATCTTCTGTACCCGTTTATATCTCAAATTCTGGCCCTAAACACCCGAAAATTCAATATTTTGGGGTCCCAGAAGCGATCTGTACATGCCTACTCCGTGTTAGAGTATTTTCAAAATTCAGGGCCAAAACATGCTGAAAATCGATATTTTTGGTGCCCAAAGTCAATATGTGCATGTATCTTCTGTACCCGTTTATATCTCAAATTCAGGCTCAAAACACCCGAAAATTCAATATTTTGGGGTCCCAGAAGCAATCTGTACAGTGCTAGAATATTTTCAAAATATAGGCTAAAAACATGCTAAAAATCGATCTTTTAGGTGCCAAAAAGTCGATATCTCAAATTCAGTCCCAAAACGCCCGAAAATTCGATATTTAGGGGTCCCAGAAGCGATCTGTACATGCCTACTCCGTGTTAGAGTATTTTCAAAATACAGGCCCAAAACATGCTGAAAATCGATATTTTAGATGCCCAAAGTCAATATGTGCATGTATCTTCTGTACCCGTTTATATCTCAAATTCAGGCTCAAAACACCCGAAAATTCAATATTTTGGGGTCCCAGAAGCAATCTGTACATGCCTACACAGTGCTAGAATATTTTCAAAATATAGGCTAAAAACATGCTGAAAATCGATATTTTAGGTGCCAAAAAATCGATATCTCAAATTCAGTCCCAAAACACCCGAAAATTCGATATTTAGAGGTCCCAGAAGGTATCTGTACATGCCTACTCCGTGTTAGAGTATTTTCAAAATACAGGCCAAAAACATACTGAAAATCGATCTTTTAGGTGCCCAAAAGTCGATATGTGCATGCATCTTCTGTACCCGTTTATATCTCAAATTCTGGCCCTAAACACCCGAAAATTCGATATTTTGGGGTCCCAGAAGCGATCTGTACATGCCTACTCCGTGTTAGAGTATTTTCAAAATTCAGGCCCAAAACATGCTGAAAATCGATATTTTTGGTGCCCAAAGTCAATATGTGCATGTATCTTCTGTACCCGTTTATATCTCAAATTCAGGCTCAAAACACACGAAAAATCAATATTTTGGGGTCCCAGAAGCAATCTGTACAGTGCTAGAATATTTTCAAAATATAGGCTAAAAGCATGCTAAAAATCGATCTTTTAGGTGCCAAAAAGTCGATATCTCAAATTCAGTCCCAAAACACCCGAAAATTCGATATTTAGGGGTCCCAGAAGCGATCTGTACATGCCTAACTCCGTGTTAGAGTATTTTCAAAATACATGCTCAAAACATACTGAAAATCGATCTTTTAGGTGCACAAAAGTCGATATGTGCATGCATCTTCAGTACCCGTTTATATCTCAAATTCAGGCTCAAAACACCCGAAAATTCAATATTTTGGGGTCCCAGAAGCAATCTGTACAGTGCTAGAATAATTTCAAAATATAGGCTAAAAACATGCTAAAAATCGATCTTTTAGGTGCCAAAAAGTCGATATCGCAAATTCAGTCCCAAAACACCCGAAAATTCGATATTTAGGGGTCCCAGAAGCGATCTGTACATGCCTACTCCGTGTTAGAGTATTTTCAAAATACAGGCCCAAAACATGCTGAAAATCGATATTTTAGATGCCCAAAGTCAATATGTGCATGTATCTTCTGTACCCGTTTATATCTCAAATTCAGGCTCAAAACACCCGAAAATTCAATATTTTGGGGTCCCAGAAGCAATCTGTACATGCCTACACAGTGCTAGAATATTTTCAAAATATAGGCTAAAAACATGCTGAAAATCGATATTTTAGGTGCCAAAAAATCGATATCTCAAATTCAGTCCCAAAACACCCGAAAATTCGATATTTAGAGGTCCCAGAAGGTATCTGTACATGCCTACTCCGTGTTAGAGTATTTTCAAAATACAGGCCAAAAACATACTGAAAATCGATCTTTTAGGTGCCCAAAAGTCGATATGTGCATGCATCTTCTGTACCCGTTTATATCTCAAATTCTGGCCCTAAACACCCGAAAATTCGATATTTTGGGGTCCCAGAAGCGATCTGTACATGCCTACTCCGTGTTAGAGTATTTTCAAAATTCAGGCCCAAAACATGCTGAAAATCGATATTTTTGGTGCCCAAAGTCAATATGTGCATGTATCTTCTGTACCCGTTTATATCTCAAATTCAGGCTCAAAACACACGAAAAATCAATATTTTGGGGTCCCAGAAGCAATCTGTACAGTGCTAGAATATTTTCAAAATATAGGCTAAAAGCATGCTAAAAATCGATCTTTTAGGTGCCAAAAAGTCGATATCTCAAATTCAGTCCCAAAACACCCGAAAATTCGATATTTAGGGGTCCCAGAAGCGATCTGTACATGCCTAACTCCGTGTTAGAGTATTTTCAAAATACATGCTCAAAACATACTGAAAATCGATCTTTTAGGTGCACAAAAGTCGATATGTGCATGCATCTTCTGTACCCGTTTATATCTCAAATTCAGGCTCAAAACACCGAAAATTCAATATTTTGGGGTCCCAGAAGCAATCTGTACAGTGCTAGAATATTTTCAAAATATAGGCTAAAAACATGCTAAAAATCGATCTTTTAGGTGCCAAAAAGTCGATATCTCAAATTCAGTCCCAAAACACCCGAAAATTCGATATTTAGGGGTCCCAGAAGCGATCTGTACATGCCTAACTCCGTGTTAGAGTATTTTCAAAATACATGCTCAAAACATACTGAAAATCGATCTTTTAGGTGCACAAAAGTCGATATGTGCATGCATCTTCTGTACCCGTTTATATCTCAAATTCAGGCTCAAAACACCCGAAAATTCAATATTTTGGGGTCCCAGAAGCAATCTGTACATGCCTACACAGTGCTAGAATATTTTCAAAATATAGGCTAAAAACATGCTAAAAATCGACATTTTTGGTGCCAAAAAGTCGATATCTCAAATTCAGTCCCAAAACACCCGAAAATTCGATATTTAGAGGTCCCAGAAGGTATCTGTACATGTCTACTCCGTGTTAGAGTATTTTCAAAATTCAGGCCCAAAACATGCTGAAAATCGATGTTTTTGGTGCCCAAAGTCAATATGTGCATGTATCTTCTGTACCCGTTTATATCTCAAATTCAGGCTCAAAACACCGAAAATTCAATATTTTGGGGTCCCAGAAGCAATCTGTACAGTGCTAGAATATTTTCAAAATATAGGCTAAAAACATGCTAAAAATCGATCTTTTAGGTGCCAAAAAGTCGATATCTCAAATTCAGTCCCAAAACACCCGAAAATTCGATATTTAGGGGTCCCAGAAGCGATCTGTACATGCCTACTCCGTGTTAGGGTATTTTCAAAATACATGCTCAAAACATACTGAAAATCGATCTTGTAGGTGCACAAAAGTCGATATGTGCATGCATCTTCAGTACCCGTTTATATCTCAAATTCAGGCTCAAAACACCCGAAAATTCAATATTTTGGGGTCCCAGAAGCGATCTGTACATGCCTACTCCGTGTTAGAGTATTTTCAAAATACATGCTCAAAACATACTGAAAATCGATCTTTTAGGTGCACAAAAGTCGATATGTGCATGCATCTTCAGTACCCGTTTATATCTCAAATTCAGGCTCAAAACACCCGAAAATTCAATATTTTGGGGTCCCAGAAGCAATCTGTACATGCCTACTCAGTGTTAGAGTATTTTCATAATACAGGCCCAAAACATGCTGAAAATCGATATTTTAGATGCCCAAAGTCAATATGTGCATGTATCTTCTGTACCCGTTTATATCTCAAATTCAGGCTCAAAACACCCGAAAATTCAATATTTTGGGGTCCAAGAAGCAATTTGTACATGCCTACACAGTGCTAGAATATTTTCAAAATATAGGCTAAAAACATGCTAAAAATCGACATTTTAGGTGCCAAAAAATCGATATCTCAAATTCAGTCCCAAAACACCCGAAAATTCGATATTTAGAGGTCCCAGAAGGTATCTGTACATGTCTACTCCGTGTTAGAGTATTTTCAAAATTCAGGCCCAAAACATGCTGAAAATCGATATTTTAGATGCCCAAAAGTCGATATGTGCATGCATCTTCTGTACCCGTTTATATCTCAAATTCTGGCCCTAAACACCCGAAAATTCGATATTTTGGGGTCCCAGAAGCGATCTGTACATGCCTACTCCGTGTTAGAGTATTTTCAAAATACAGGTCCAAAACATGCTAAAAATCGATATTTTAGATGCCCAAAGTCAATATGTGCATGTATCTTCTGTACCCGTTTATATCTCAAATTCAGGCTCAAAACACCCGAAAATTCAATATTTTGGGGTCCCAGAAGCAATCTGTACATGCCTACACAGTGCTAGAATATTTTCAAAATATAGGCTAAAAACATGCTGAAAATCGACATTTTAGGTGCCAAAAAATCGATATCTCAAATTCAGTCCCAAAACACCCGAAAATTCGATATTTAGAGGTCCCAGAAGGTATCTGTACATGTCTACTCCGTGTTAGAGTATTTTCAAAATTCAGGCCCAAAACATGCTGAAAATCGATATTTTTGGTGCCCAAAGTCAATATGTGCATGTATCTTCTGTACCCGTTTATATCTCAAATTCAGGCTCAAAACACCCGAAAATTCAATATTTTGGGGTCCCAGAAGCAATCTGTACAGTGCTAGAATATTTTCAAAATATAGGCTAAAAACATGCTAAAAATCGATCATTTAGGTGCCAAAAAGTCGATATCTCAAATTCAGTCCCAAAACACCCGAAAATTCGATATTTAGGGGTCCCAGAAGCGATCTGTACATGCCTACTCCGTGTTAGAGTATTTTCAAAATACATGCTCAAAACATACTGAAAATCGATCTTTTAGGTGCACAAAAGTCGATATGTGCATGCATCTTCAGTACCCGTTTATATCTCAAATTCAGGCTCAAAACACCCTAAAATTCAATATTTTGGGGTCCCAGAAGCAATCTGTACATGCCTACTCAGTGTTAGAGTATTTTCAAAATACAGGCCCAAAACATGCTGAAAATCGATATTTTAGATGCCTAAAGTCTTCTGTACCCGTTTATATCTCAAATTCAGGCTCAAAACACCCTAAAATTCAATATTTTGGGGTCCCAAAAGCAATCTGTACATGCCTACACAGTGCTAGAATATTTTCAAAATATAGGCTAAAAACATGCTGAAAATCGATATTTTAGGTGCCAAAAAATCGATATCTCAAATTCAGTCCCAAAACACCCGAAAATTCGATATTTAGAGGTCCCAGAAGGTATCTGTACATGCCTACTCCGTGTTAGAGTATTTTCAAAATACAGGCTAAAAACATACTGAAAATCGATCTTTTAGGTGCCCAAAAGTCGATATGTGCATGCATCTTCTGTACCCGTTTATATCTCAAATTCTGGCCCTAAACACCCGAAAATTCGATATTTTGGGGTCCCAGAAGCGATCTGTACATGCCTACTCCGTGTTAGAGTATTTTCAAAATTCAGGCCCAAAACATGCTGAAAATCGATATTTTTGGTGCCCAAAGTCAATATGTGCATGTATCTTCTGTACCCGTTTATATCTCAAATTCAGGCTCAAAACACCCGAAAATTCAATATTTTGGGGTCCCAGAAGCAATCTGTACATGCCTACACAGTGCTAGAATATTTTCAAAATACAGACCAAAAACATACTGAAAATCGATCTTTTAGGTGCCCAAAAGTCGATATGTGCATGCATCTTCTGTACCCGTTTATATCTCAAATTCTGGCCCTAAACACCCGAAAATTCAATATTTTGGGGTCCCAGAAGCAATCTGTACAGTGCTAGAATATTTTCAAAATATAGGCTAAAAACATGCTAAAAATCGATCTTTTAGGTGCCAAAAAGTCGATATCTCAAATTCAGTCCCAAAACACCCGAAAAGTCATTATTTAGGGGTCCCAGAAGCGATCTGTACATGCCTACTCCGTGTTAGAGTATTTTCAAAATACATGCTCAAAACATACTGAAAATCGATCTTTTAGGTGCACAAAAGTCGATATGTGCATGCATCTTCAGTACCCGTTTATATCTCAAATTCAGGCTCAAAACACCCGAAAATTCAATATTTTGGGGTCACAGAAGCAATCTGTACATGCCTACACAGTGCTAGAATATTTTCAAAATATAGGCTAAAAACATGCTGAAAATCGATATTTTAGGTGCCAAAAAATCGATATCTCAAATTCAGTCCCAAAACACCCGAAAATTCGATGTTTAGAGGTCCCAGAAGGTATCTGTACATGCCTACTCCGTGTTAGAGTATTTTCAAAATACAGGCCAAAAACATACTGAAAATCGATCTTTTAGGTGCCAAAAAGTCGATATGTGCATGCATCTTCTGTACCCGTTTATATCTCAAATTCTGGCCCTAAACACCCGAAAATTCGATATTTTGGGGTCCCAGAAGCGATCTGTACATGCCTACTCCGTGTTAGAGTATTTTCAAAATTCAGGCCCAAAACATGCAGAAAATCGATATTTTTGGTGCCCAAAGTCAATATGTGCATGTATCTTCTGTACCCGTTTATATCTCAAATTCAGGCTCAAAACACCCGAAAATTCAATATTTTGGGGTCCCAGAAGCAATCTGTACATGCCTACATAGTGCTAGAATATTTTCAAAATATAGGCTAAAAACATGCTAAAAATCGACATTTTAGGTGCCAAAAAATCAATATCTCAAATTCAGTCCCAAAACACCCGAAAATTCGATATTTAGAGGTCCCAGAAGGTATCTGTACATGCCTACTCCGTGTTAGAGTATTTTCAAAATACAGGCCAAAAACATACTGAAAATCGATCTTTTAGGTGCCCAAAAGTCGATATGTGCATGCATCTTCTGTACCCGTTTATATCTCAAATTCTGGCCCTAAACACCCGAAAATTCAAGATTTTGGGGTCCCAGAAGCGATCTGTACATGCCTACTCCGTGTTAGAGTATTTTCAAAATTCAGGCCCAAAACATGCTGAAAATCGATATTTTTGGTGCCCAAAGTCAATATGTGCATGTATCTTCTGTACCCGTTTATATCTCAAATTCAGGCTCAAAACACCCGAAAATTCAATATTTTGGGGTCCCAGAAGCAATCTGTACAGTGCTAGAATATTTTCAAAATATAGGCTAAAAACATGCTAAAAATCGATCTTTTAGGTGCCAAAAAGTCGATATCTCAAATTCAGTCCCAAAACACCCGAAAATTCGATATTTAGGGGTCCCAGAAGCGATCTGTACATGCCTACTCCGTGTTAGAGTATTTTCAAAATACAGGCCCAAAACATGCTGAAAATCGATATTTTTGATGCCCAAAGTCAATATGTGCATGTATCTTCTGTACCCGTTTATATCTCAAATTCAGGCTCAAAACACCCGAAAATTCAATATTTTTGGGTCCCAGAAGCAATCTGTACATGCCTACACAGTGCTAGAATATTTTCAAAATATAGGCTAAAAACATGCTAAAAATCGATATTTTAGGTGCCAAAAAATCGATATCTCAAATTCAGTCCCAAAACACCCGAAAATTCGATATTTAGGGGTCCCAGAAGAGATCTGTACATGCCTACTCCGTGTTAGGGTATTTTCAAAATACATGCTCAAAACATACTGAAAATCGATCTTTTAGGTGCACAAAAGTCGATATGTGCATGCATCTTCAGTACCCGTTTATATCTCAAATTCAGGCTCAAAACACCCGAAAATTCAATATTTTGTGGTCCCAGAAGCAATCTGTATATGCCTACTCAGTGTTAGAGTATTTTCAAAAATACAGGCCCAAAACATGCTGAAAATCGATATTTTAGATGCCCAAAGTCAATATGTGCATGTATCTTCTGTACCCGTTTATATCTCAAATTCAGGCTCAAAACACCCGAAAATTCAATATTTTGGGGTCCCAGAAGCAATCTGTACATGCCTACACAGTGCTAGAATATTTTCAAAATATAGGCTAAAAACATGCTGAAAATCGATATTTTAGGTGCCAAAAAATCGATATCTCAAATTCAGTCCCAAAACACCCTAAAATTCGATATTTAGAGGTCCCAGAAGGTATCTGTACATGCCTACTCCGTGTTAGAGTATTTTCAAAATACAGGCCAAAAACATACTGAAAATCGATCTTTTAGGTGCCCAAAAGTCGATATGTGCATGCATCTTCTGTACCCGTTTATATCTCAAATTCTGGCCCTAAACACCCGAAAATTCGATATTTTGGGGTCCCAGAAGCGATCTGTACATGCCTACTCCGTGTTAGAGTATTTTCAAAATTCAGGCCCAAAACATGCTGAAAATCGATATTTTTGGTGCCCAAAGTCAATATGTGCATGTATCTTCTGTACCTGTTTATATCTCAAATTCAGGCTCAAAACACCCGAAAATTCAATATTTTGGGGTCCCAGAAGCAATCTGTACAGTGCTAGAATATTTTCAAAATATAGGCTAAAAACATGCTAAAAATCGATCTTTTAGGTGCCAAAAAGTCGATATCTCAAATTCAGTCCCAAAACACCCGAAAATTCGATATTTAGGGGTCCCAGAAGCGATCTGTACATGCCTACTCCGTGTTAGAGTATTTTCAAAATACATGCTCAAAACATACTGAAAATCGATCTTTTAGGTGCCATAAAGTCGATATCTCAAATTCATTCCCAAAACACCGAAAAATTTGATATTTAGGGGTCCCAGAAGCGATCTGTACATGCCTACTCCGTGTTAGGGTATTTTCAAAATACATGCTCAAAACATACTGAAAATCGATCTTTTAGGTGCCCAAAAGTCGATATGTGCATGCATCTTCTGTACCCGTTTATATCTCAAATTCTGGCCCTAAACACCCGAAAATTCGATATTTTGGGGTCCCAGAAGCGATCTGTACATGCCTACTCCGTGTTAGAGTATTTTCAAAATTCAGGCACAAAACATGCTGAAAATCGATATTTTTGGTGCCCAAATTCAATATGTGCATGTATCTTCTGTACCCGTTTATATATCAAATTCAGGCTCAAAACACCCGAAAATTCAATATTTTGGGGTCCCAGAAGCGATCTGTACATGCCTACTCCGTGTTAGAGTATTTTCAAAATACATGCTCAAAACATACTGAAAATCGATCTTTTAGGTGCCAAAAAGTCGATATCTCAAATTCAGTCCCAAAACACCCAAAAATTTGATATTTAGGGGTCCCAGAAGCGATCTGTACATGCCTACTCAGTGTTAGGGTATTTTCAAAATACAGGTCCAAAACATGCTAAAAATCGATATTTTAGATGCCCAAAGTCAATATGTGCATGTATCTTCTGTACCCGTTTATATCTCAAATTCAGGCTCAAAACACCCGAAAATTCAATATTTTGGGGTCCCAGAAGCAATCTGTACATGCCTACACAGTGATAGAATATTTTCAAAATATAGGCTAAAAACATGCTGAAAATCGACATTTTAGGTGCCAAAAAATCGATATCTCAAATTCAGTCCCAAAACACCCGAAAATTCGATATTTAGAGGTCCCAGAAGGTATCTGTACATGTCTACTCCGTGTTAGAGTATTTTCAAAATTCAGGCCCAAAACATGCTGAAAATCGATATTTTTGGTGCCCAAAGTCAATATGTGCATGTATCTTCTGTACCCGTTTATATCTCAAATTCAGGCTCAAAACACCCGAAAATTCAATATTTTGGGGTCCCAGAAACAATCTGTACAGTGCTAGAATATTTTCAAAATATAGGCTAAAAACATGCTAAAAATCGATCATTTAGGTGCCAAAAAGTCGATATCTCAAATTCAGTCCCAAAACACCCGAAAATTCGATATTTAGGGGTCCCAGAAGCGATCTGTACATGCCTACTCCGTGTTAGAGTATTTTCAAAATACATGCTCAAAACATACTGAAAATCGATCTTTTAGGTGCACAAAAGTCGATATGTGCATGCATCTTCAGTACCCGTTTATATCTCAAATTCAGGCTCAAAACACCCTAAAATTCAATATTTTGGGGTCCCAGAAGCAATCTGTACATGCCTACTCCGTGTTAGAGTATTTTCAAAATTCAGGCACAAAACATGCTGAAAATCGATATTTTTGGTGCCCAAAGTCAATATGTGCATATATCTTCTGTACCCGTTTATATCACAAATTCAGGCTCAAAACACCCGAAAATTCAATATTTTGGGGTCCCAGAAGCAATCTGTACATGCCTACACAGTGCTAGAATATTTTCAAAATACAGACCAAAAACATACTTAAAATCGATCTTTTAGGTGCCCAAAAGTCGATATGTGCATGCATCTTCTGTACCCGTTTATATCTCAAATTCTGGCCCTAAACACCCGAAAATTCAATATTTTGGGGTCCCAGAAGCAATCTGTACAGTGCTAGAATATTTTCAAAATATAGGCTAAAAACATGCTAAAAATCGATCTTTTAGGTGCCAAAAAGTCGATATCTCAAATTCAGTCCCAAAACACCCGAAAAGTCATTATTTAGGGGTCCCAGAAGCGATCTGTACATGCCTACTCCGTGTTAGAGTATTTTCAAAATACATGCTCAAAACATACTGAAAATCGATCTTTTAGGTGCACAAAAGTCGATATGTGCATGCATCTTCAGTACCCGTTTATATCTCAAATTCAGGCTCAAAACACCCGAAAATTCAATATTTTGGGGTCCCAGAAGCAATCTGTACATGCCTACTCAGTGTTAGAGTATTTTCAAAATACAGGCCCAAAACATGCTGAAAATCGATATTTTAGATGCCTAAAGTCAATATGTGCATGTATCTTCTGTACCCGTTTATATCTCAAATTCAGGCTCAAAACACCCGAAAATTCAATATTTTGGGGTCCCAGAAGCAATCTGTACATGCCTACACAGTGCTAGAATATTTTCAAAATATAGGCTAAAAACATGCTGAAAATCGATATTTTAGGTGCCAAAAAATCGATATCTCAAATTCAGTCCCAAAACACCCGAAAATTCGATGTTTAGAGGTCCCAGAAGGTATCTGTACATGCCTACTCCGTGTTAGAGTATTTTCAAAATACAGGCCAAAAACATACTGAAAATCGATCTTTTAGGTGCCAAAAAGTCGATATGTGCATGCATCTTCTGTACCCGTTTATATCTCAAATTCTGGCCCTAAACACCTGAAAATTCGATATTTTGGGGTCCCAGAAGCGATCTGTACATGCCTACTCCGTGTTAGAGTATTTTCAAAATTCAGGCCCAAAACATGCAGAAAATCGATATTTTTGGTGCCCAAAGTCAATATGTGCTTGTATCTTCTGTACCCGTTTATATCTCAAATTCAGGCTCAAAACACCCGAAAATTCAATATTTTGGGGTCCCAGAAGCAATCTGTATCTGCCTACTCAGTGTTAGAGTATTTTCAAAAATATAGGCCCAAAACATGCTGAAAATCGATATTTTAGATGCCCAAAGTCAATATGTGCATGTATCTTCTGTACCCGTTTATATCTCAAATTAAGGCTCAAAACACCCGAAAATTCAATATTTTGGGGTCCCAGAAGCAATCTGTACAGTGCTAGAATATTATCAAAATATAGGCTAAAAACATGCTGAAAATCGATATTTTAGGTGCCAAAAAATCGATATCTCAAATTCAGTCCCAAAACACCCGAAAATTCGATATTTAGAGGTCCCAGAAGGTATCTGTACATGCCTACTCCGTGTTAGAGTATTTTCAAAATACAGGCCAAAAACATACTGAAAATCGATCTTTTAGGTGCCCAAAAGTCGATATGTGCATGCATCTTCTGTACCCGTTTATATCTCAAATTCTGGCCCTAAACACCCGAAAATTCGATATTTTGGGGTCCCAGAAGCGATCTGTACATGCCTACTCCGTGTTAGAGTATTTTCAAAATTCAGGCCCAAAACATGCTGAAAATCGATATTTTTGGTGCCCAAAGTCAATATGTGCATGTATCTTCTGTACCCGTTTATATCTCAAATTCAGGTTCAAAACACCCGAAAATTCAATATTTTGGGGTCCCAGAAGCAATCTGTACAGTGCTAGAATATTTTCAAAATATAGGCTAAAAACATGCTAAAAATCGATCTTTTAGGTGCCAAAAAGTCGATATCTCAAATTCAGTCCCAAAACACCCGAAAATTCGATATTTAGGGGTCCCAGAAGCGATCTGTACATGCCTACTCCGTGTTAGAGTATTTTCAAAATACATGCTCAAAACATACTGAAAATCGATCTTTTAGGTGCACAAAAGTCGATATGTGCATGCATCTTCAGTACCCGTTTATATCTCAAATTCAGGCTCAAAACACCCGAAAATTCAATATTTTGGGGTCCCAGAAGCAATCTGTACATGCCTACTCAGTGTTAGAGTATTTTCAAAATACAGGTCCAAAACATGCTAAAAATCGATATTTTAGATGCCTAAAGTCAATATGTGCATGTATCTTCTGTAACCGTTTATATCTCAAATTCAGGCTCAAAACACCCGAAAATTCAATATTTTGGGTTCCCAGAAGCAATCTGTACATGCCTACACAGTGCTAGAATATTTTCAAAATATAGGCTAAAAACATGCTAAAAATCGACATTTTAGGTGCCAAAAAGTCGATATCTCAAATTCAGTCCCAAAACACCCGAAAATTCGATATTTAGAGGTCCCAGAAGGTATCTGTACATGTCTACTCCGTGTTAGAGTATTTTCAAAATTCAGGCCCAAAACATGCTGAAAATCGATATTTTTGGTGCCCAAAGTCAATATGTGCATGTATCTTCTGTACCCGTTTATATCTCAAATTCAGGCTCAAAACACCCGAAAATTCAATATTTTGGGGTCCCAGAAGCAATCTGTACAGTGCTAGAATATTTTCAAAATATAGGCTAAAAACATGCTAAAAATCGATCTTTTAGGTGCCAAAAAGTCGATATCTCAAATTCAGTCCCAAAACACCCGAAAATTCGATATTTAGGGGTCCCAGAAGCGATCTGTACATGCCTACTCCGTGTTAGGGTATTTTCAAAATACATGCTCAAAACATACTGAAAATCGATCTTTTAGGTGCACAAAAGTCGATATGTGCATGCATCTTCAGTACCCGTTTATATCTCAAATTCAGGCTCAAAACACCCGAAAATTCAATATTTTGGGGTCCCAGAAGCAATCTGTACAGTGCTAGAATATTTTCAAAATATAGGCTAAAAACATGCTAAAAATCGATCTTTTAGGTGCCAAAAAGTCGATATCTCAAATTCAGTCCCAAAACACCCGAAAATTCGATATTTAGGGGTCCCAGAAGCGATCTGTACATGCCTACTCCGTGTTAGAGTATTTTCAAAATACAGGCCCAAAACATGCTGAAAATCGATATTTTTGATGCCCAAAGTCAATATGTGCATGTATCTTCTGTACCCGTTTATATCTCAAATTCAGGCTCAAAACACCCGAAAAATCAATATTTTGGGGTCCCAGAAGCAATCTGTACATGCCTACACAGTGCTAGAATATTTTCAAAATATAGGCTAAAAACATGCTAAAAATCGATATTTTAGGTGCCAAAAAATCGATATCTCAAATTCAGTCCCAAAACACCCGAAAATTCGATATTTAGGGGTCCCAGAAGAGATCTGTACATGCCTACTCCGTGTTAGGGTATTTTCAAAATACATGCTCAAAACATACTGAAAATCGATCATTTAGGTGCACAAAAGTCGATATGTGCATGCATCTTCAGTACCCGTTTATATCTCAAATTCAGGCTCAAAACACCCGAAAATTCAATATTTTGGGGTCCCAGAAGCAATCTGTATATGCCTACTCAGTGTTAGAGTATTTTCAAAAATACAGGCCCAAAACATGCTGAAAATCGATATTTTAGATGCCCAAAGTCAATATGTGCATGTATCTTCTGTACCCGTTTATATCTCAAATTCAGGCTCAAAACACCCGAAAATTCAATATTTTGGGGTCCCAGAAGCAATCTGTACATGCCTACACAGTGCTAGAATATTTTCAAAATATAGGCTAAAAACATGCTGAAAATCGATATTTTAGGTGCCAAAAAATCGATATCTCAAATTCAGTCCCAAAATACCCGAAAATTCGATATTTAGAGGTCCCAGAAGGTATCTGTACATGCCTACTCCGTGTTAGAGTATTTTCAAAATACAGGCCAAAAACATACTGAAAATCGATCTTTTAGGTGCCCAAAAGTCGATATGTGCATGCATCTTCTGTACCCGTTTATATCTCAAATTCTGGCCCTAAACACCCGAAAATTCGATATTTTGGGGTCCCAGAAGCGATCTGTACATGCCTACTCCGTGTTAGAGTATTTTCAAAATTCAGGCCCAAAACATGCTGAAAATCGATATTTTTGGTGCCCAAAGTCAATATGTGCATGTATCTTCTGTACCCGTTTATATCTCAAATTCAGGCTCAAAACACCCGAAAATTCAATATTTTGGGGTCCCAGAAGCAATCTGTACAGTGCTAGAATATTTTCAAAATATAGGCTAAAAACATGCTAAAAATCGATCTTTTAGGTGCCAAAAAGTCGATATCTCAAATTCAGTCCCAAAACACCCGAAAATTCGATATTTAGGGGTCCCAGAAGCGATCTGTACATGCCTACTCCGTGTTAGAGTATTTTCAAAATACATGCTCAAAACATACTGAAAATCGATCTTTTAGGTGCCAAAAAGTCGATATCTCAAATTCAGTTCCAAAACACCCAAAAATTTGATATTTAGGGGTCCCAGAAGCGATCTGTACATGCCTACTCCGTGTTAGGGTATTTTCAAAATACATGCTCAAAACATACTGAAAATCGATCTTTTAGGTGCCCAAAAGTCGATATGTGCATGCATCTTCTGTACCCGTTTATATCTCAAATTCTGGCCCTAAACACCCGAAAATTCGATATTTTGGGGTCCCAGAAGCGATCTGTACATGCCTACTCCGTGTTAGAGTATTTTCAAAATTCAGGCACAAAACATGCTGAAAATCGATATTTTTGGTGCCCAAATTCAATATGTGCATGTATCTTATGTACCCGTTTATATATCAAATTCAGGCTCAAAACACCCGAAAATTCAATATTTTGGGGTCCCAGAAGCGATCTGTACATGCCTACTCCGTGTTAGAGTATTTTCAAAATACATGCTCAAAACATACTGAAAATCGATCTTTTAGGTGCCAAAAAGTCGATATCTCAAATTCAGTCCCAAAACACCCAAAAATTTGATATTTAGGGGTCCCAGAAGCGATCTGTACATGCCTACTCAGTGTTAGAGTATTTTCAAAATACAGGTCCAAAACATGCTAAAAATCGATATTTTAGATGCCCAAAGTCAATATGTGCATGTATCTTCTGTACCCGTTTATATCTCAAATTCAGGCTCAAAACACCCGAAAATTCAATATTTTGGGGTCCCAGAAGCAATCTGTACATGCCTACACAGTGCTAGAATATTTTCAAAATATAGGCTAAAAACATGCTGAAAATCGACATTTTAGGTGCCAAAAAATCGATATCTCAAATTCAGTCCCAAAACACCCGAAAATTCGATATTTAGAGGTCCCAGAAGGTATCTGTACATGTCTACTCCGTGTTAGAGTATTTTCAAAATTCAGGCCCAAAACATGCTGAAAATCGATATTTTTGGTGCCCAAAGTCAATATGTGCATGTATCTTCTGTACCCGTTTATATCTCAAATTCAGGCTCAAAACACCCGAAAATTCAATATTTTGGGGTCCCAGAAACAATCTGTACAGTGCTAGAATATTTTCAAAATATAGGCTAAAAACATGCTAAAAATCGATCATTTAGGTGCCAAAAAGTCGATATCTCAAATTCAGTCCCAAAACACCCGAAAATTCGATATTTAGGGGTCCCAGAAGCGATCTGTACATGCCTACTCCGTATTAGAGTATTTTCAAAATACATGCTCAAAACATACTGAAAATCGATCTTTTAGGTGCACAAAAGTCGATATGTGCATGCATCTTCAGTACCCGTTTATATCTCAAATTCAGGCTCAAAACAACCTAAAATTCAATATTTTGGGGTCCCAGAAGCAATCTGTACATGCCTACTCCGTGTTAGAGTATTTTCAAAATTCAGGCCCAAAACATGCTGAAAATCGATATTTTTGGTGCCCAAAGTCAATATGTGCATATATCTTCTGTACCCGTTTATATCACAAATTCAGGCTCAAAACACCCGAAAATTCAATATTTTGGGGTCCCAGAAGCAATCTGTACATGCCTACACAGTGCTAGAATATTTTCAAAATACAGACCAAAAACATACTGAAAATCGATCTTTTAGGTGCCCAAAAGTCGATATGTGCATGCATCTTCTGTACCCGTTTATATCTCAAATTCTGGCCCTAAACACCCGAAAATTCAATATTTTGGGGTCCCAGAAGCAATCTGTACAGTGCTAGAATATTTTCAAAATATAGGCTAAAAACATGCTAAAAATCGATCTTTTAGGTGCCAAAAAGTCGATATCTCAAATTCAGTCCCAAAACACCCGAAAAGTCATTATTTAGGGGTCCCAGAAGCGATCTGTACATGCCTACTCCGTGTTAGAGTATTTTCAAAATACATGCTCAAAACATACTGAAAATCGATCTTTTAGGTGCACAAAAATCGATATGTGCATGCATCTTCAGTACCCGTTTATATCTCAAATTCAGGCTCAAAACACCCGAAAATTCAATATTTTGGGGTCCCAGAAGCAATCTGTACATGCCTACTCAGTGTTAGAGTATTTTCAAAATACAGGCCCAAAACATGCTGAAAATCGATATTTTAGATGCCTAAAGTCAATATGTGCATGTATCTTCTGTACCCGTTTATATCTCAAATTCAGGCTCAAAACACCCGAAAATTCAATATTTTGGGGTCCCAGAAGCAATCTGTACATGCCTACACAGTGCTAGAATATTTTCAAAATATAGGCTAAAAACATGCTGAAAATCGATATTTTAGGTGCCAAAAAATCGATATCTCAAATTCAGTCCCAAAACACCCGAAAATTCGATGTTTAGAGGTCCCAGAAGGTATCTGTACATGCCTACTCCGTGTTAGAGTATTTTCAAAATACAGACCAAAAACATACTGAAAATCGATCTTTTAGGTGCCAAAAAGTCGATATGTGAATGCATCTTCTGTACCCGTTTATATCTCAAATTCTGGCCCTAAACACCTGAAAATTCGATATTTTGGGGTCCCAGAAGCGATCTGTACATGCCTACTCCGTGTTAGAGTATTTTCAAAATTCAGGCCCAAAACATGCAGAAAATCGATATTTTTGGTGCCCAAAGTCAATATGTGCTTGTATCTTCTGTACCCGTTTATATCTCAAATTCAGGCTCAAAACACCCGAAAATTCAATATTTTGGGGTCCCAGAAGCAATCTGTATCTGCCTACTCAGTGTTAGAGTATTTTCAAAAATACAGGCCCAAAACATGCTGAAAATCGATATTTTAGATGCCCAAAGTCAATATGTGCATGTATCTTCTGTACCCGTTTATATCTCAAATTAAGGCTCAAAACACCCGAAAATTCAATATTTTGGGGTCCCAGAAGCAATCTGTACAGTGCTAGAATATTTTCAAAATATAGGCTAAAAACATGCTAAAAATCGATCTTTTAGGTGCCAAAAAGTCGATATCTCAAATTCAGTCCCAAAACACCCGAAAATTCGATATTTAGGGGTCCCAGAAGCGATCTGTACATGCCTACTCCGTGTTAGAGTATTTTCAAAATACATGCTCAAAACATACTGAAAATCGATCTTTTAGGTGCACAAAAGTCGATATGTGCATGCATCTTCAGTACCCGTTTATATCTCAAATTCAGGCTCAAAACACCCGAAAATTCAATATTTTGGGGTCCCAGAAGCAATCTGTACATGCCTACTCAGTGTTAGAGTATTTTCAAAATACAGGTCCAAAACATGCTAAAAATCGATATTTTAGATGCCCAAAGTCAATATGTGCATGTATCTTCTGTAACCGTTTATATCTCAAATTCAGGCTCAAAACACCCGAAAATTCAATATTTTGGGTTCCCAGAAGCAATCTGTACATGCCTACACAGTGCTAGAATATTTTCAAAATATAGGCTAAAAACATGCTAAAAATCGACATTTTAGGTGCCAAAAAGTCGATATCTCAAATTCAGTCCCAAAACACCCGAAAATTCGATATTTAGAGGTCCCAGAAGGTATCTGTACATGTCTACTCCGTGTTAGAGTATTTTCAAAATTCAGGCCCAAAACATGCTGAAAATCGATATTTTTGGTGCCCAAAGTCAATATGTGCATGTATCTTCTGTACCCGTTTATATCTCAAATTCAGGCTCAAAACACCCGAAAATTCAATATTTTGGGGTCCCAGAAGCAATCTGTACAGTGCTAGAATATTTTCAAAATATAGGCTAAAAACATGCTAAAAATCGATCTTTTAGGTGCCAAAAAGTCGATATCTCAAATTCAGTCCCAAAACACCCGAAAATTCGATATTTAGGGGTCCCAGAAGCGATCTGTACATGCCTACTCCGTGTTAGGGTATTTTCAAAATACATGCTCAAAACATACTGAAAATCGATCTTTTAGGTGCACAAAAGTCGATATGTGCATGCATCTTCAGTACCCGTTTATATCTCAAATTCAGGCTCAAAACACCCGAAAATTCAATATTTTGGGGTCCCAGAAGCAATCTGTACATGCCTACTCAGTGTTAGAGTATTTTCAAAATATAGGCTAAAAACATGCTGAAAATCGATATTTTAGGTGCCAAAAAATCGATATCTCAAATTCAGTCCCAAAACACCCGAAAATTCGATATTTAGAGGTCCCAGAAGGTATCTGTACATGCCTACTCCGTGTTAGAGTATTTTCAAAATACAGGCCAAAAACATGCTGAAAATCGATATTTTTGGTGCCCAAAGTCAATATGTGCATGTATCTTCTGTACCCGTTTATATCTCAAATTCAGGCTCAAAACACCCGAAAATTCAATATTTTTGGGTCCCAGAAGCAATCTGTACATGCCTACACAGTGCTAGAATATTTTCAAAATATAGGCTAAAAACATGCTAAAAATCGATATTTTAGGTGCCAAAAAATCGATATCTCAATTTCAGTCCCAAAACACCCGAAAATTCGATATTTAGGGGTCCCAGAAGAGATCTGTACATGCCTACTCCGTGTTAGGGTATTTTCAAAATACATGCTCAAAACATACTGAAAATCGATCTTTTAGGTGCACAAAAGTCGATATGTGCATGCATCTTCAGTACTCGTTTATATCTCAAATTCAGGCTCAAAACACCCGAAAATTCAATATTTTGGGGTCCCAGAAGCAATCTGTATATGCCTACTCAGTGTTAGAGTATTTTCAAAAATACAGGCCCAAAACATGCTGAAAATCGATATTTTAGATGCCCAAAGTCAATATGTGCATGTATCTTCTGTACCCGTTTATATCTCAAATTCAGGCTCAAAACACCCGAAAATTCAATATTTTGGGGTCCCAGAAGCAATCTGTACATGCCTACACAGTGCTAGAATATTTTCAAAATATAGGCTAAAAACATGCTGAAAATCGATATTTTAGGTGCCAAAAAATCGATATCTCAAATTCAGTCCCAAAACACCCGAAAATTCGATATTTAGAGGTCCCAGAAGGTATCTGTACATGCCTACTCCGTGTTAGAGTATTTTCAAAATACAGGCCAAAAACATACTGAAAATCGATCTTTTAGGTGCCCAAAAGTCGATATGTGCATGCATCTTCTGTACCCGTTTATATCTCAAATTCTGGCCCTAAACACCCGAAAATTCGATATTTTGGGGTCCCAGAAGCGATCTGTACATGCCTACTCCGTGTTAGAGTATTTTCAAAATTCAGGCCCAAAACATGCTGAAAATCGATATTTTTGGTGCCCAAAGTCAATATGTGCATGTATCTTCTGTACCCGTTTATATCTCAAATTCAGGCTCAAAACACCCGAAAATTCAATATTTTGGGGTCCCAGAAGCAATCTGTACAGTGCTAGAATATTTTCAAAATATAGGCTAAAAACATGCTAAAAATCGATCTTTTAGGTGCCAAAAAGTCGATATCTCAAATTCAGTCCCAAAACACCCGAAAATTCGATATTTAGGGGTCCCAGAAGCGATCTGTACATGCCTACTCCGTGTTAGAGTATTTTCAAAATACATGCTCAAAACATACTGAAAATCGATCTTTTAGGTGCCAAAAAGTCGATATCTCAAATTCAGTCCCAAAACACCCAAAAATTTGATATTTAGGGGTCCCAGAAGCGATCTGTACATGCCTACTCCGTGTTAGGGTATTTTCAAAATACATGCTCAAAACATACTGAAAATCGATCTTTTAGGTGCCCAAAAGTCGATATGTGCATGCATCTTCTGTACCCGTTTATATCTCAAATTCTGGCCCTAAACACCCGAAAATTCGATATTTTGGGGTCCCAGAAGCGATCTGTACATGCCTACTCCGTGTTAGAGTATTTTCAAAATTCAGGCACAAAACATGCTGAAAATCGATATTTTTGGTGCCCAAATTCAGTATGTGCATGTATCTTCTGTACCCGTTTATATATCAAATTCAGGCTCAAAACACCCGAAAATTCAATATTTTGGGGTCCCAGAAGCGATCTGTACATGCCTACTCCGTGTTAGAGTATTTTCAAAATACATGCTCAAAACATACTGAAAATCGATCTTTTAGGTGCCAAAAAGTCGATATCTCAAATTCAGTCCCAAAACACCCAAAAATTTGATATTTAGGGGTCCCAGAAGCGATCTGTACATGCCTACTCAGTGTTAGAGTATTTTCAAAATACAGGTCCAAAACATGCTAAAAATCGATATTTTAGATGCCCAAAGTCAATATGTGCATGTATCTTCTGTACCCGTTTATATCTCAAATTCAGGCTCAAAACACCCGAAAATTCAATATTTTGGGGTCCCAGAAGCAATCTGTACATGCCTACACAGTGCTAGAATATTTTCAAAATATAGGCTAAAAACATGCTGAAAATCGACATTTTAGGTGCCAAAAAATCGATATCTCAAATTCAGTCCCAAAACACCCGAAAATTCGATATTTAGAGGTCCCAGAAGGTATCTGTACATGTCTACTCCGTGTTAGAGTATTTTCAAAATTCAGGCCCAAAACATGCTGAAAATCGATATTTTTGGTGCCCAAAGTCAATATGTGCATGTATCTTCTGTACCCGTTTATATCTCAAATTCAGGCTCAAAACACCCGAAAATTCAATATTTTGGGGTCCCAGAAACAATCTGTACAGTGCTAGAATATTTTCAAAATATAGGCTAAAAACATGCTAAAAATCGATCATTTAGGTGCCAAAAAGTCGATATCTCAAATTCAGTCCCAAAACACCCGAAAATTCGATATTTAGGGGTCCCAGAAGCGATCTGTACATGCCTACTCCGTGTTAGAGTATTTTCAAAATACATGCTCAAAACATACTGAAAATCGATCTTTTAGGTGCACAAAAGTCGATATGTGCATGCATCTTCAGTACCCGTTTATATCTCAAATTCAGGCTCAAAACACCCTAAAATTCAATATTTTGGGGTCCCAGAAGCAATCTGTACATGCCTACTCCGTGTTAGAGTATTTTCAAAATACATGCTCAAAACATACTGAAAATCGATCTTTTAGGTGCCAAAAAGTCGATATCTCAAATTCAGTCCCAAAACACCCAAAAATTTGATATTTAGGGGTCCCAGAAGCGATCTGTACATGCCTACTCCGTGTTAGGGTATTTTCAAAATACATGCTCAAAACATACTGAAAATCGATCTTTTAGGTGCCCAAAACTCGATATGTGCATGCATCTTCTGTACCCGTTTATATCTCAAATTCTGGCCCTAAACACCCGAAAATTCGATATTTTGGGGTCCCAGAAGCGATCTGTACATGCCTACTCCGTGTTAGAGTATTTTCAAAATTCAGGCACAAAACATGCTGAAAATCGATATTTTTGGTGCCCAAATTCAATATGTGCATGTATCTTCTGTACCCGTTTATATATCAAATTCAGGCTCAAAACACCCGAAAATTCAATATTTTGGGGTCCCAGAAGCGATCTGTACATGCCTACTCCGTGTTAGAGTATTTTCAAAATACATGCTCAAAACATACTGAAAATCGATCTTTTAGGTGCCAAAAAGTCGATATCTCAAATTCAGTCCCAAAACACCCAAAAATTTGATATTTAGGGGTCCCAGAAGCGATCTGTACATGCCTACTCAGTGTTAGAGTATTTTCAAAATACAGGTCCAAAACATGCTAAAAATCGATATTTTAGATGCCCAAAGTCAATATGTGCATGTATCTTCTGTACCCGTTTATATCTCAAATTCAGGCTCAAAACACCCGAAAATTCAATATTTTGGGGTCCCAGAAGCAATCTGTACATGCCTACACAGTGCTAGAATATTTTCAAAATATAGGCTAAAAACATGCTGAAAATCGACATTTTAGGTGCCAAAAAATCGAGATCTCAAATTCAGTCCCAAAACACCCGAAAATTCGATATTTAGAGGTCCCAGAAGGTATCTGTACATGTCTACTCCGTGTTAGAGTATTTTCAAAATTCAGGCCCAAAACATGCTGAAAATCGATATTTTTGGTGCCCAAAGTCAATATGTGCATGTATCTTCTGTACCCGTTTATATCTCAAATTCAGGCTCAAAACACCCGAAAATTCAATATTTTGGGGTCCCAGAAACAATCTGTACAGTGCTAGAATATTTTCAAAATATAGGCTAAAAACATGCTAAAAATCGATCATTTAGGTGCCAAAAAGTCGATATCTCAAATTCAGTCCCAAAACACCCGAAAATTCGATATTTAGGGGTCCCAGAAGCGATCTGTACATGCCTACTCCGTGTTAGAGTATTTTCAAAATACATGCTCAAAACATACTGAAAATCGATCTTTTAGGTGCACAAAAGTCGATATGTGCATGCATCTTCAGTACCCGTTTATATCTCAAATTCAGGCTCAAAACACCCTAAAATTCAATATTTTGGGGTCCCAGAAGCAATCTGTACATGCCTACTCCGTGTTAGAGTATTTTCAAAATACATGCTCAAAACATACTGAAAATCGATCTTTTAGGTGCCAAAAAGTCGATATCTCAAATTCAGTCCCAAAACACCCAAAAATTTGATATTTAGGGGTCCCAGAAGCGATCTGTACATGCCTACTCCGTGTTAGGGTAATTTCAAAATACATGCTCAAAACATACTGAAAATCGATCTTTTAGGTGCCCAAAACTCGATATGTGCATGCATCTTCTGTACCCGTTTATATCTCAAATTCTGGCCCTAAACACCCGAAAATTCGATATTTTGGGGTCCCAGAAGCGATCTGTACATGCCTACTCCGTGTTAGAGTATTTTCAAAATTCAGGCACAAAACATGCTGAAAATCGATATTTTTGGTGCCCAAATTCAATATGTGCATGTATCTTCTGTACCAGTTTATATATCAAATTCAGGCTCAAAACACCCGAAAATTCAATATTTTGGGGTCCCAGAAGCGATCTGTACATGCCTACTCCGTGTTAGAGTATTTTCAAAATACATGCTCAAAACATACTGAAAATCGATCTTTTAGGTGCCAAAAAGTCGATATCTCAAATTCAGTCCCAAAACACCCAAAAATTTGATATTTAGGGGTCCCAGAAGCGATCTGTATATGCCTACTCAGTGTTAGAGTATTTTCAAAATACAGGTCCAAAACATGCTAAAAATCGATATTTTAGATGCCCAAAGTCAATATGTGCATGTATCTTCTGTACCCGTTTATATCTCAAATTCAGGCTCAAAACACCCGAAAATTCAATATTTTGGGGTCCCAGAAGCAATCTGTACATGCCTACACAGTGCTAGAATATTTTCAAAATATAGGCTAAAAACATGCTGAAAATCGACATTTTAGGTGCCAAAAAATCGAGATCTCAAATTCAGTCCCAAAACACCCGAAAATTCGATATTTAGAGGTCCCAGAAGGTATCTGTACATGTCTACTCCGTGTTAGAGTATTTTCAAAATTCAGGCCCAAAACATGCTGAAAATCGATATTTTTGGTGCCCAAAATCAATATGTGCATGTATCTTCTGTACCCGTTTATATCTCAAATTCAGGCTCAAAACACCCGAAAATTCAATATTTTGGGGTCCCAGAAACAATCTGTACAGTGCTAGAATATTTTCAAAATATAGGCTAAAAACATGCTAAAAATCGATCATTTAGGTGCCAAAAAGTCGATATCTCAAATTCAGTCCCAAAACACCCGAAAATTCGATGTTTAGGGGTCCCAGAAGCGATCTGTACATGCCTACTCCGTGTTAGAGTATTTTCAAAATACATGCTCAAAACATACTGAAAATCGATCTTTTAGGTGCACAAAAGTCGATATGTGCATGCATCTTCAGTACCCGTTTATATCTCAAATTCAGGCTCAAAACACCCTAAAATTCAATATTTTGGGGTCCCAGAAGCAATCTGTACATGCCTACTCCGTGTTAGAGTATTTTCAAAATTCAGGCCCAAAACATGCTGAAAATCGATATTTTTGGTGCCCAAAGTCAATATGTGCATATATCTTCTGTACCCGTTTATATCACAAATTCAGGCTCAAAACACCCGAAAATTCAATATTTTGGGGTCCCAGAAGCAATCTGTACATGCCTACACAGTGCTAGAATATTTTCAAAATACAGACCAAAAACATACTTAAAATCGATCTTTTAGGTGCCCAAAAGTCGATATGTGCATGCATCTTCTG
Organism: Petrolisthes cinctipes; assembly: GCA_033782935.1. Taxonomy (NCBI): domain Eukaryota; kingdom Metazoa; phylum Arthropoda; class Malacostraca; order Decapoda; family Porcellanidae; genus Petrolisthes; species Petrolisthes cinctipes. Next base: position 2,065,185 of record JAWQEG010000380.1, on the reverse strand, counting down.
TACCCGTTTATATCTCAAATTCTGGCCCTAAACACCCGAAAATTCAATATTTTGGGGTCCCAGAAGCAATCTGTACAGTGCTAGAATATTTTCAAAATATAGGCTAAAAACATGCTAAAAATCGATCTTTTAGGTGCCAAAAAGTCGATATCTCAAATTCAGTCCCAAAACACCCGAAAAGTCATTATTTAGGGGTCCCAGAAGCGATCTGTACATGCCTACTCCGTGTTAGAGTATTTTCAAAATACATGCTCAAAACATACTGAAAATCGATCTTTTAGGTGCACAAAAGTCGATATGTGCATGCATCTTCAGTACCCGTTTATATCTCAAATTCAGGCTCAAAACACCCGAAAATTCAATATTTTGGGGTCCCAGAAGCAATCTGTACATGCCTACTCAGTGTTAGAGTATTTTCAAAATACAGGCCCAAAACATGCTGAAAATCGATATTTTAGATGCCTAAAGTCAATATGTGCATGTATCTTCTGTACCCGTTTATATCTCAAATTCAGGCTCAAAACACCCGAAAATTCAATATTTTGGGGTCCCAGAAGCAATCTGTACATGCCTACACAGTGCTAGAATATTTTCAAAATATAGGCTAAAAACATGCTGAAAATCGATATTTTAGGTGCCAAAAAATCGATATCTCAAATTCAGTCCCAAAACACCCGAAAATTCGATGTTTAGAGGTCCCAGAAGGTATCTGTACATGCCTACTCCGTGTTAGAGTATTTTCAAAATACATGCTCAAAACATACTGAAAATCGATCTTTTAGGTGCCAAAAAGTCGATATCTCAAATTCAGTCCCAAAACACCCAAAAATTTGATATTTAGGGGTCCCAGAAGCGATCTGTATATGCCTACTCAGTGTTAGAGTATTTTCAAAATACAGGTCCAAAACATGCTAAAAATCGATATTTTAGATGCCCAAAGTCAATATGTGCATGTATCTTCTGTACCCGTTTATATCTCAAATTCAGGCTCAAAACACCCGAAAATTCAATATTTTGGGGTCCCAGAAGCAATCTGTACATGCCTACACAGTGCTAGAATATTTTCAAAATATAGGCTAAAAACATGCTGAAAATCGACATTTTAGGTGCCAAAAAATCGAGATCTCAAATTCAGTCCCAAAACACCCGAAAATTCGATATTTAGAGGTCCCAGAAGGTATCTGTACATGTCTACTCCGTGTTAGAGTATTTTCAAAATTCAGGCCCAAAACATGCTGAAAATCGATATTTTTGGTGCCCAAAATCAATATGTGCATGTATCTTCTGTACCCGTTTATATCTCAAATTCAGGCTCAAAACACCCGAAAATTCAATATTTTGGGGTCCCAGAAACAATCTGTACAGTGCTAGAATATTTTCAAAATATAGGCTAAAAACATGCTAAAAATCGATCATTTAGGTGCCAAAAAGTCGATATCTCAAATTCAGTCCCAAAACACCCGAAAATTCGATGTTTAGGGGTCCCAGAAGCGATCTGTACATGCCTACTCCGTGTTAGAGTATTTTCAAAATACATGCTCAAAACATACTGAAAATCGATCTTTTAGGTGCACAAAAGTCGATATGTGCATGCATCTTCAGTACCCGTTTATATCTCAAATTCAGGCTCAAAACACCCTAAAATTCAATATTTTGGGGTCCCAGAAGCAATCTGTACATGCCTACTCCGTGTTAGAGTATTTTCAAAATTCAGGCCCAAAACATGCTGAAAATCGATATTTTTGGTGCCCAAAGTCAATATGTGCATATATCTTCTGTACCCGTTTATATCACAAATTCAGGCTCAAAACACCCGAAAATTCAATATTTTGGGGTCCCAGAAGCAATCTGTACATGCCTACACAGTGCTAGAATATTTTCAAAATACAGACCAAAAACATACTTAAAATCGATCTTTTAGGTGCCCAAAAGTCGATATGTGCATGCATCTTCTGTACCCGTTTATATCTCAAATTCTGGCCCTAAACACCCGAAAATTCAATATTTTGGGGTCCCAGAAGCAATCTGTACAGTGCTAGAATATTTTCAAAATATAGGCTAAAAACATGCTAAAAATCGATCTTTTAGGTGCCAAAAAGTCGATATCTCAAATTCAGTCCCAAAACACCCGAAAAGTCATTATTTAGGGGTCCCAGAAGCGATCTGTACATGCCTACTCCGTGTTAGAGTATTTTCAAAATACATGCTCAAAACATACTGAAAATCGATCTTTTAGGTGCACAAAAGTCGATATGTGCATGCATCTTCAGTACCCGTTTATATCTCAAATTCAGGCTCAAAACACCCGAAAATTCAATATTTTGGGGTCCCAGAAGCAATCTGTACATGCCTACTCAGTGTTAGAGTATTTTCAAAATACAGGCCCAAAACATGCTGAAAATCGATATTTTAGATGCCTAAAGTCAATATGTGCATGTATCTTCTGTACCCGTTTATATCTCAAATTCAGGCTCAAAACACCCGAAAATTCAATATTTTGGGGTCCCAGAAGCAATCTGTACATGCCTACACAGTGCTAGAATATTTTCAAAATATAGGCTAAAAACATGCTGAAAATCGATATTTTAGGTGCCAAAAAATCGATATCTCAAATTCAGTCCCAAAACACCCGAAAATTCGATGTTTAGAGGTCCCAGAAGGTATCTGTACATGCCTACTCCGTGTTAGAGTATTTTCAAAATACAGGCCAAAAACATACTGAAAATCGATCTTTTAGGTGCCAAAAAGTCGATATGTGCATGCATCTTCTGTACCCGTTTATATCTCAAATTCTGGCCCTAAACACCTGAAAATTCGATATTTTGTGGTCCCAGAAGCGATCTGTACATGCCTACTCCGTGTTAGAGTATTTTCAAAATTCAGGCCCAAAACATGCAGAAAATCGATATTTTTGGTGCCCAAAGTCAATATGTGCTTGTATCTTCTGTACCCGTTTATATCTCAAATTCAGGCTCAAAACACCCGAAAATTCAATATTTTGGGGTCCCAGAAGCAATCTGTATCTGCCTACTCAGTGTTAGAGTATTTTCAAAAATACAGGCCCAAAACATGCTGAAAATCGATATTTTAGATGCCCAAAGTCAATATGTGCATGTATCTTCTGTACCCGTTTATATCTCAAATTAAGGCTCAAAACACCCGAAAATTCAATATTTTGGGGTCCCAGAAGCAATCTGTACAGTGCTAGAATATTATCAAAATATAGGCTAAAAACATGCTGAAAATCGATATTTTAGGTGCCAAAAAATCGATATCTCAAATTCAGTCCCAAAACACCCGAAAATTCGATATTTAGAGGTCCCAGAAGGTATCTGTACATGCCTACTCCGTGTTAGAGTATTTTCAAAATACAGGCCAAAAACATACTGAAAATCGATCTTTTAGGTGCCCAAAAGTCGATATGTGCATGCATCTTCTGTACCCGTTTATATCTCAAATTCTGGCCCTAAACACCCGAAAATTCGATATTTTGGGGTCCCAGAAGCGATCTGTACATGCCTACTCCGTGTTAGAGTATTTTCAAAATTCAGGCCCAAAACATGCTGAAAATCGATCTTTTAGGTGCACAAAAGTCGATATGTGCATGCATCTTCAGTACCCGTTTATATCTCAAATTCAGGCTCAAAACACCCGAAAATTCAATATTTTGGGGTCCCAGAAGCAATCTGTACAGTGCTAGAATATTTTCAAAATATAGGCTAAAAACATGCTAAAAATCGATCTTTTAGGCGCCAAAAAGTCGATATCTCAAATTCAGTCCCAAAACACCCGAAAATTCGATATTTAGGGGTCCCAGAAGCGATCTGTACATGCCTACTCCGTGTTAGAGTATTTTCAAAATACAGGCCCAAAACATGCTGAAAATCGATATTTTTGATGCCCAAAGTCAATATGTGCATGTATCTTCTGTACCCGTTTATATCTCAAATTCAGGCTCAAAACACCCGAAAATTCAATATTTTTGGGTCCCAGAAGCAATCTGTACATGCCTACACAGTGCTAGAATATTTTCAAAATATAGGCTAAAAACATGCTAAAAATCGATATTTTAGGTGCCAAAAAATCGATATCTCAAATTCAGTCCCAAAACACCCGAAAATTCGATATTTAGGGGTCCCAGAAGAGATCTGTACATGCCTACTCCGTGTTAGGGTATTTTCAAAATACATGCTCAAAACATACTGAAAATCGATCTTTTAGGTGCACAAAAGTCGATATGTGCATGCATCTTCAGTACCCGTTTATATCTCAAATTCAGGCTCAAAACACCCGAAAATTCAATATTTTGGGGTCCCAGAAGCAATCTGTATATGCCTACTCAGTGTTAGAGTATTTTCAAAAATACAGGCCCAAAACATGCTGAAAATCGATATTTTAGATGCCCAAAGTCAATAAGTGCATGTATCTTCTGTACCCGTTTATATCTCAAATTCAGGCTCAAAACACCCGAAAATTCAATATTTTGGGGTCCCAGAAGCAATCTGTACATGCCTACACAGTGCTAGAATATTTTCAAAATATAGGCTAAAAACATGCTGAAAATCGATATTTTAGGTGCCAAAAAATCGATATCTCAAATTCAGTCCCAAAACACCCGAAAATTCGATATTTAGAGGTCCCAGAAGGTATCTGTACATGCCTACTCCGTGTTAGAGTATTTTCAAAATACAGGCCAAAAACATACTGAAAATCGATCTTTTAGGTGCCCAAAAGTCGATATGTGCATGCATCTTCTGTACCCGTTTATATCTCAAATTCTGGCCCTAAACACCCGAAAATTCGATATTTTGGGGTCCCAGAAGCGATCTGTACATGCCTACTCCGTGTTAGAGTATTTTCAAAATTCAGGCCCAAAACATGCTGAAAATCGATATTTTTGGTGCCCAAAGTCAATATGTGCATGTATCTTCTGTACCCGTTTATATCTCAAATTCAGGCTCAAAACACCCGAAAATTCAATATTTTGGGGTCCCAGAAGCAATCTGTACAGTGCTAGAATATTTTCAAAATATAGGCTAAAAACATGCTAAAAATCGATCTTTTAGGTGCCAAAAAGTCGATATCTCAAATTCAGTCCCAAAACACCCGAAAATTCGATATTTAGGGGTCCCAGAAGCGATCTGTACATGCCTACTCCGTGTTAGAGTATTTTCAAAATACATGCTCAAAACATACTGAAAATCGATCTTTTAGGTGCCAAAAAGTCGATATCTCAAATTCAGTCCCAAAACACCCAAAAATTTGATATTTAGGGGTCCCAGAAGCGATCTGTACATGCCTACTCCGTGTTAGGGTATTTTCAAAATACATGCTCAAAACATACTGAAAATCGATCTTTTAGGTGCCCAAAAGTCGATATGTGCATGCATCTTCTGTACCCGTTTATATCTCAAATTCTGGCCCTAAACACCCGAAAATTCGATATTTTGGGGTCCCAGAAGCGATCTGTACATGCCTACTCCGTGTTAGAGTATTTTCAAAATTCAGGCACAAAACATGCTGAAAATCGATATTTTTGGTGCCCAAATTCAATATGTGCATGTATCTTCTGTACCCGTTTATATATCAAATTCAGGCTCAAAACACCCGAAAATTCAATATTTTGGGGTCCCAGAAGCGATCTGTACATGCCTACTCCGTGTTAGAGTATTTTCAAAATACATGCTCAAAACATACTGAAAATCGATCTTTTAGGTGCACAAAAGTCGATATGTGCATGCATCTTCAGTACCCGTTTATATCTCAAATTCAGGCTCAAAACACCCGAAAATTCAATATTTTGGGGTCCCAGAAGCAATCTGTACATGCCTACTCAGTGTTAGAGTATTTTCAAAATACAGGTCCAAAACATGCTAAAAATCGATATTTTAGATGCCCAAAGTCAATATGTGCATGTATCTTCTGTAACCGTTTATATCTCAAATTCAGGCTCAAAACACCCGAAAATTCAATATTTTGGGTTCCCAGAAGCAATCTGTACATGCCTACACAGTGCTAGAATATTTTCAAAATATAGGCTAAAAACATGCTAAAAATCGACATTTTAGGTGCCAAAAAGTCGATATCTCAAATTCAGTCCCAAAACACCCGAAAATTCGATATTTAGAGGTCCCAGAAGGTATCTGTACATGTCTACTCCGTGTTAGAGTATTTTCAAAATTCAGGCCCAAAACATGCTGAAAATCGATATTTTTGGTGCCCAAAGTCAATATGTGCATGTATCTTCTGTACCCGTTTATATCTCAAATTCAGGCTCAAAACACCCGAAAATTCAATATTTTGGGGTCCCAGAAGCAATCTGTACAGTGCTAGAATATTTTCAAAATATAGGCTAAAAACATGCTAAAAATCGATCTTTTAGGTGCCAAAAAGTCGATATCTCAAATTCAGTCCCAAAACACCCGAAAATTCGATATTTAGGGGTCCCAGAAGCGATCTGTACATGCCTACTCCGTGTTAGGGTATTTTCAAAATACATGCTCAAAACATACTGAAAATCGATCTTTTAGGTGCACAAAAGTCGATATGTGCATGCATCTTCAGTACCCGTTTATATCTCAAATTCAGGCTCAAAACACCCGAAAATTCAATATTTTGGGGTCCCAGAAGCAATCTGTACAGTGCTAGAATATTTTCAAAATATAGGCTAAAAACATGCTAAAAATCGATCTTTTAGGCGCCAAAAAGTCGATATCTCAAATTCAGTCCCAAAACACCCGAAAATTCGATATTTAGGGGTCCCAGAAGCGATCTGTACATGCCTACTCCGTGTTAGAGTATTTTCAAAATACAGGCCCAAAACATGCTGAAAATCGATATTTTTGATGCCCAAAGTCAATATGTGCATGTATCTTCTGTACCCGTTTATATCTCAAATTCAGGCTCAAAACACCCGAAAATTCAATATTTTTGGGTCCCAGAAGCAATCTGTACATGCCTACACAGTGCTAGAATATTTTCAAAATATAGGCTAAAAACATGCTAAAAATCGATATTTTAGGTGCCAAAAAATCGATATCTCAAATTCAGTCCCAAAACACCCGAAAATTCGATATTTAGGGGTCCCAGAAGAGATCTGTACATGCCTACTCCGTGTTAGGGTATTTTCAAAATACATGCTCAAAACATACTGAAAATCGATCTTTTAGGTGCACAAAAGTCGATATGTGCATGCATCTTCAGTACCCGTTTATATCTCAAATTCAGGCTCAAAACACCCGAAAATTCAATATTTTGGGGTCCCAGAAGCAATCTGTATATGCCTACTCAGTGTTAGAGTATTTTCAAAAATACAGGCCCAAAACATGCTGAAAATCGATATTTTAGATGCCCAAAGTCAATAAGTGCATGTATCTTCTGTACCCGTTTATATCTCAAATTCAGGCTCAAAACACCCGAAAATTCAATATTTTGGGGTCCCAGAAGCAATCTGTACATGCCTACACAGTGCTAGAATATTTTCAAAATATAGGCTAAAAACATGCTGAAAATCGATATTTTAGGTGCCAAAAAATCGATATCTCAAATTCAGTCCCAAAACACCCGAAAATTCGATATTTAGAGGTCCCAGAAGGTATCTGTACATGCCTACTCCGTGTTAGAGTATTTTCAAAATACAGGCCAAAAACATACTGAAAATCGATCTTTTAGGTGCCCAAAAGTCGATATGTGCATGCATCTTCTGTACCCGTTTATATCTCAAATTCTGGCCCTAAACACCCGAAAATTCGATATTTTGGGGTCCCAGAAGCGATCTGTACATGCCTACTCCGTGTTAGAGTATTTTCAAAATTCAGGCCCAAAACATGCTGAAAATCGATATTTTTGGTGCCCAAAGTCAATATGTGCATGTATCTTCTGTACCCGTTTATATCTCAAATTCAGGCTCAAAACACCCGAAAATTCAATATTTTGGGGTCCCAGAAGCAATCTGTACAGTGCTAGAATATTTTCAAAATATAGGCTAAAAACATGCTAAAAATCGATCTTTTAGGTGCCAAAAAGTCGATATCTCAAATTCAGTCCCAAAACACCCGAAAATTCGATATTTAGGGGTCCCAGAAGCGATCTGTACATGCCTACTCCGTGTTAGAGTATTTTCAAAATACATGCTCAAAACATACTGAAAATCGATCTTTTAGGTGCCAAAAAGTCGATATCTCAAATTCAGTCCCAAAACACCCAAAAATTTGATATTTAGGGGTCCCAGAAGCGATCTGTACATGCCTACTCCGTGTTAGGGTATTTTCAAAATACATGCTCAAAACATACTGAAAATCGATCTTTTAGGTGCCCAAAAGTCGATATGTGCATGCATCTTCTGTACCCGTTTATATCTCAAATTCTGGCCCTAAACACCCGAAAATTCGATATTTTGGGGTCCCAGAAGCGATCTGTACATGCCTACTCCGTGTTAGAGTATTTTCAAAATTCAGGCACAAAACATGCTGAAAATCGATATTTTTGGTGCCCAAATTCAATATGTGCATGTATCTTCTGTACCCGTTTATATATCAAATTCAGGCTCAAAACACCCGAAAATTCAATATTTTGGGGTCCCAGAAGCGATCTGTACATGCCTACTCCGTGTTAGAGTATTTTCAAAATACATGCTCAAAACATACTGAAAATCGATCTTTTAGGTGCCAAAAAGTCGATATCTCAAATTCAGTCCCAAAACACCCAAAAATTTGATATTTAGGGGTCCCAGAAGCGATCTGTACATGCCTACTCAGTGTTAGAGTATTTTCAAAATACAGGTCCAAAACATGCTAAAAATCGATATTTTAGATGCCCAAAGTCAATATGTGCATGTATCTTCTGTACCCGTTTATATCTCAAATTCAGGCTCAAAACACCCGAAAATTCAATATTTTTGGGTCCCAGAAGCAATCTGTACATGCCTACACAGTGCTAGAATATTTTCAAAATATAGGCTAAAAACATGCTGAAAATCGACATTTTAGGTGCCAAAAAATCGATATCTCAAATTCAATCCCAAAACACCCGAAAATTCGATATTTAGAGGTCCCAGAAGGTATCTGTACATGTCTACTCCGTGTTAGAGTATTTTCAAAATTCAGGCCCAAAACATGCTGAAAATCGATATTTTTGGTGCCCAAAGTCAATATGTGCATGTATCTTCTGTACCCGTTTATATCTCAAATTCAGGCTCAAAACACCCGAAAATTCAATATTTTGGGGTCCCAGAAACAATCTGTACAGTGCTAGAATATTTTCAAAATATAGGCTAAAAACATGCTAAAAATCGATCATTTAGGTGCCAAAAAGTCGATATCTCAAATTCAGTCCCAAAACACCCGAAAATTCGATATTTAGGGGTCCCAGAAGCGATCTGTACATGCCTACTCCGTGTTAGAGTATTTTCAAAATACATGCTCAAAACATACTGAAAATCGATCTTTTAGGTGCACAAAAGTCGATATGTGCATGCATCTTCAGTACCCGTTTATATCTCAAATTCAGGCTCAAAACACCCTAAAATTCAATATTTTGGGGTCCCAGAAGCAATCTGTACATGCCTACTCCGTGTTAGAGTATTTTCAAAATTCAGGCCCAAAACATGCTGAAAATCGATATTTTTGGTGCCCAAAGTCAATATGTGCATATATCTTCTGTACCCGTTTATATCACAAATTCAGGCTCAAAACACCCGAAAATTCAATATTTTGGGGTCCCAGAAGCAATCTGTACATGCCTACACAGTGCTAGAATATTTTCAAAATACAGACCAAAAACATACTGAAAATCGATCTTTTAGGTGCCCAAAAGTCGATATGTGCATGCATCTTCTGTACCCGTTTATATCTCAAATTCTGGCCCTAAACACCCGAAAATTCAATATTTTGGGGTCCCAGAAGCAATCTGTACAGTGCTAGAATATTTTCAAAATATAGGCTAAAAACATGCTAAAAATCGATCTTTTAGGTGCCAAAAAGTCGATATCTCAAATTCAGTCCCAAAACACCCGAAAAGTCATTATTTAGGGGTCCCAGAAGCGATCTGTACATGCCTACTCCGTGTTAGAGTATTTTCAAAATACATGCTCAAAACATACTGAAAATCGATCTTTTAGGTGCACAAAAGTCGATATGTGCATGCATCTTCAGTACCCGTTTATATCTCAAATTCAGGCTCAAAACACCCGAAAATTCAATATTTTGGGGTCCCAGAAGCAATCTGTACATGCCTACTCAGTGTTAGAGTATTTTCAAAATACAGGCCCAAAACATGCTGAAAATCGATATTTTAGATGCCTAAAGTCAATATGTGCATGTATCTTCTGTACCCGTTTATATCTCAAATTCAGGCTCAAAACACCCGAAAATTCAATATTTTGGGGTCCCAGAAGCAATCTGTACATGCCTACACAGTGCTAGAATATTTTCAAAATATAGGCTAAAAACATGCTGAAAATCGATATTTTAGGTGCCAAAAAATCGATATCTCAAATTCAGTCCCAAAACACCCGAAAATTCGATGTTTAGAGGTCCCAGAAGGTATCTGTACATGCCTACTCCGTGTTAGAGTATTTTCAAAATACAGGCCAAAAACATACTGAAAATCGATCTTTTAGGTGCCAAAAAGTCGATATGTGCATGCATCTTCTGTACCCGTTTATATCTCAAATTCTGGCCCTAAACACCTAAAAATTCGATATTTTGGGGTCCCAGAAGCGATCTGTACATGCCTACTCCGTGTTAGAGTATTTTCAAAATTCAGGCCCAAAACATGCAGAAAATCGATATTTTTGGTGCCCAAAGTCAATATGTGCTTGTATCTTCTGTACCCGTTTATATCTCAAATTCAGGCTCAAAACACCCTAAAATTCAATATTTTGGGGTCCCAGAAGCAATCTGTATCTGCCTACTCAGTGTTAGAGTATTTTCAAAAATACAGGCCCAAAACATGCTGAAAATCGATATTTTAGATGCCCAAAGTCAATATGTGCATGTATCTTCTGTACCCGTTTATATCTCAAATTAAGGCTCAAAACACCCGAAAATTCAATATTTTGGGGTCCCAGAAGCAATCTGTACAGTGCTAGAATATTATCAAAATATAGGCTAAAAACATGCTGAAAATCGATATTTTAGGTGCCAAAAAATCGATATCTCAAATTCAGTCCCAAAACACCCGAAAATTCGATATTTAGAGGTCCCAGAAGGTATCTGTACATGCCTACTCCGTGTTAGAGTATTTTCAAAATACAGGCCAAAAACATACTGAAAATCGATCTTTTAGGTGCCCAAAAGTCGATATGTGCATGCATCTTCTGTACCCGTTTATATCTCAAATTCTGGCCCTAAACACCCGAAAATTCGATATTTTGGGGTCCCAGAAGCGATCTGTACATGCCTACTCCGTGTTAGAGTATTTTCAAAATTCAGGCCCAAAACATGCTGAAAATCGATATTTTTGGTGCCCAAAGTCAATATGTGCATGTATCTTCTGTACCCGTTTATATCTCAAATTCAGGCTCAAAACACCCGAAAATTCAATATTTTGGGGTCCCAGAAGCAATCTGTACAGTGCTAGAATATTTTCAAAATATAGGCTAAAAACATGCTAAAAATCGATCTTTTAGGTGCCAAAAAGTCGATATCTCAAATTCAGTCCCAAAACACCCGAAAATTCGATATTTAGGGGTCCCAGAAGCGATCTGTACATGCCTACTCCGTGTTAGAGTATTTTCAAAATACATGCTCAAAACATACTGAAAATCGATCTTTTAGGTGCACAAAAGTCGATATGTGCATGCATCTTCAGTACCCGTTTATATCTCAAATTCAGGCTCAAAACACCCGAAAATTCAATATTTTGGGGTCCCAGAAGCAATCTGTACATGCCTACTCAGTGTTAGAGTATTTTCAAAATACAGGTCCAAAACATGCTAAAAATCGATATTTTAGATGCCCAAAGTCAATATGTGCATGTATCTTCTGTAACCGTTTATATCTCAAATTCAGGCTCAAAACACCCGAAAATTCAATATTTTGGGTTCCCAGAAGCAATCTGTACATGCCTACACAGTGCTAGAATATTTTCAAAATATAGGCTAAAAACATGCTAAAAATCGACATTTTAGGTGCCAAAAAGTCGATATCTCAAATTCAGTCCCAAAACACCCGAAAATTCGATATTTAGAGGTCCCAGAAGGTATCTGTACATGTCTACTCCGTGTTAGAGTATTTTCAAAATTCAGGCCCAAAACATGCTGAAAATCGATATTTTTGGTGCCCAAAGTCAATATGTGCATGTATCTTCTGTACCCGTTTATATCTCAAATTCAGGCTCAAAACACCCGAAAATTCAATATTTTGGGGTCCCAGAAGCAATCTGTACAGTGCTAGAATATTTTCAAAATATAGGCTAAAAACATGCTAAAAATCGATCTTTTAGGTGCCAAAAAGTCGATATCTCAAATTCAGTCCCAAAACACCCGAAAATTCGATATTTAGGGGTCCCAGAAGCAATCTGTACATGCCTACTCAGTGTTAGAGTATTTTCAAAATATAGGCTAAAAACATGCTGAAAATCGATATTTTAACTGCCAAAAAATCGATATCTCAAATTCAGTCCCAAAACACCCGAAAATTCGATATTTAGAGGTCCCAGAAGGTATCTGTACATGCCTACTCCGTGTTAGAGTATTTTCAAAATACAGGCCAAAAACATGCTGAAAATCGATATTTTTGGTGCCCAAAGTCAATATGTGCATGTATCTTCTGTACCCGTTTATATCTCAAATTCAGGCTCAAAACACCCGAAAATTCAATATTTTGAGGTCCCAGAAGCAATCTGTACATGCCTACTCAGTGCTAGAATATTTTCAAAATATAGGCTAAAAACATGCTAAAAATCGATCTTTTAGGTGCCAAAAAGTCGATATCTCAAATTCAGTCCCAAAACACCCGAAAATTCGATATTTAGGGGTCCCAGAAGCGATCTGTGCATGCCTACTCCGTGTTAGAGTATTTTCAAAATACATGCTCAAAACATACTGAAAATCGATCTTTTAGGTGCACAAAAGTCGATATGTGCATGCATCTTCAGTACCCGTTTATATCTCAAATTCAGGCTCAAAACACCCGAAAATTCAATATTTTGGGGTCCCAGAAGCAATCTGTACATGCCTACTCAGTGTTAGAGTATTTTCAAAATACAGGCCCAAAACATGCTGAAAATCGATATTTTAGATGCCCAAAGTCAATATGTGCATGTATCTTCTGTACCCGTTTATATCTCAAATTCAGGCTCAAAACACCCGAAAATTCAATATTTTGGGGTCCCAGAAGCAATTTGTACATGCCTACACAGTGCTAGAATATTTTCAAAATATAGGCTAAAAACACGCTAAAAATCGATCTTTTAGGTGCCAAAAAGTCGATATCTCAAATTCAATCCCAAAACACCCGAAAATTCGATATTTAGGGGTCCCAGAAGCGATCTGTACATGCCTACTCCGTGTTAGAGTATTTTCAAAATACATGCTCAAAACATACTGAAAATCGATCTTTTAGGTGCACAAAAGTCGATATGTGCATGCATCTTCAGTACCCGTTTATATCTCAAATTCAGGCTCAAAACACCCGAAAATTCAATATTTTGGGGTCCCAGAAGCAATCTGTACATGCCTACTCAGTGTTAGAGTATTTTCAAAATACAGGCCAAAAACATGCTGAAAATCGACATTTTAGGTGCCAAAAAATCGATATCTCAAATTCAGTCCCAAAACACCCGAAAATTCGATATTTAGAGGTCCGAGAAGGTATCTGTACATGTCTACTCCGTGTTAGAGTATTTTCAAAATTCAGGCCCAATACATGCTGAAAATCGATATTTTAGATGCCCAAAGTCAATATGTGCATGTATCTTCTGTACCCGTTTATATCTCAAATTCAGGCTCAAAACACCCGAAAATTCAATATTTTAGGGTCCCAGAAGCAATTTGTACATGCCTACACAGTGCTAGAATATTTTCAAAATATAGGCTAAAAACATGATAAAAATCGATCTTTTAGGTGCCAAAAAGTCGATATCTCAAATTCAGTCCCAAAACACCCGAAAATTTGATATTTAGGGGTCCCAGAAGCGATCTGTACATGCCTACTCCGTGTTAGGGTATTTTCAAAATACATGCTCAAAACATACTGAAAATCGATCTTGTAGGTGCACAAAAGTCGATATGTGCATGCATCTTCAGTACCCGTTTATATCTCAAATTCAGGCTCAAAACACCCGAAAATTCAATATTTTGGGGTCCCAGAAGCAATCTGTACTTGCCTACTCAGTGTTAGAGTATTTTCAAAATACAGGCCCAAAACATGCTGAAAATCGATATTTTAGATGCCCAAAGTCAATATGTGCATATATCTTCTGTACCCGTTTATATCTCAAATTCAGGCTCAAAACACCCGAAAATTCAATATTTTGGGGTCCCAGAAGCAATCTGTACATGCCTACACAGTGCTAGAATATTTTCAAAATATAGGCTAAAAACATGCTGAAAATCGATATTTTAGGTGCCTAAAAATCGATATCTCAAATTCAGTCCCAAAACACCCGAAAATTCGATATTTAGAGGTACCAGAAGGTATCTGTACATGCCTACTCCGTGTTAGAGTATTTTCAAAATACAGGCCAAAAACATACTGAAAATCGATCTTTTAGGTGCCCAAAAGTCGATATGTGCATGCATCTTCTGTACCCGTTTATATCTCAAATTCTGGCCCTAAACACCCGAAAATTCGATATTTTGGGGTCCCAGAAGCGATCTGTACATGCCTACACCGTGTTAGAGTATTTTCAAAATTCAGGCCCAAAACATGCTGAAAATCGATATTTTTGGTGCCCAAAGTCAATATGTGCATGTATCTTCTGTACCCGTTTATATCTCAAATTCAGGCTCAAAACACCCGAAAATTCAATATTTTGGGGTCCCAGAAGCAATCTGTACATGCCTACTCAGTGCTAGAATATTTTCAAAATATAGGCTAAAAACATGCTAAAAATCGATCTTTTAGGTGCCAAAAAGTCGATATCTCAAATTCAGTCCCAATACACCCGAAAATTCGATATTTAGGGGTCCCAGAAGCGATCTATACATGCCTACTCCGTGTTAGAGTATTTTCAAAATACATGCTCAAAACATACTGAAAATCGATCTTTTAGGTGCACAAAAGTCGATATGTGCATGCATCTTCAGTACCCGTTTATATCTCAAATTCAGCCTCAAAACACCCGAAAATTCAATATTTTGGGGTCCCAGAAGCAATCTGTACATGCCTACTCAGTGTTAGAGTATTTTTAAAATACAGGTCCAAAACATGCTGAAAATCGATATTTTAGATGCCCAAAGTCAATATGTGCATGTATCTTCTGTACCCGTTTATATCTCAAAATCAGGCTCAAAACACCCGAAAATTCAATATTTTGTGGTCCCAGAAGCAATCTGTACATGCCTACACAGTGCTAGAATATTTTCAAAATATAGGCTAAAAACATGCTGAAAATCGACATTTTAGGTGCCAAAAAATCGATATCTCAAATTCAGTCCCAAAACACCCGAAAATTCGATATTTAGAGGTCCCAGAAGGTATCTGTACATGTCTACTCCGTGTTAGAGTATTTTCAAAATTCCGGCCCAAAACATCCTGAAAATCGATATTTTTGGTGCCCAAAGTCAATATGTGCATGTATCTTCTGTACCCGTTTATATCTCAAATTCAGGCTCAAAACACCCGAAAATTCAATATTTTGGGGTCCCAGAAGCAATCTGTACAGTGCTAGAATATTTTCAAAATATAGGCTAAAAACATGCTGAAAATCGATATTTTAGGTGCCAAAAAATCGATATCTCAAATTCAGTCCCAAAACACCCGAAAATTCGATATTTAGAGGTCCCAGAAGGTATCTGTACATGCCTACTCCGTGTTAGAGTATTTTCAAAATACAGGCTAAAAACATACTGAAAATCGATCTTTTAGGTGCCCAAAAGTCGATATGTGCATGCATCTTCTGTACCCGTTTATATCTCAAATTCTGGCCCTAAACACCCGAAAATTCGATATTATGGGGTCCCAGAAGCGATCTGTACATGCCTACTCCGTGTTAGAGTATTTTCAAAATTCAGGCACAAAACATGCTGAAAATCGATATTTTTGGTGCCGAAAGTCAATATGTGCATGTATCTTCTGTACCCGCTTATATCTCAAATTCAGGCTCAAAACACCCGAAAATTCAATATTTTGGGGTCCCAGAAGCAATCTGTACATGCCTACACAGTGCTAGAATATTTTCAAAATACAGGCCAAAAACATACTGAAAATCGATCTTTTAGGTGCCCAAAAGTCGATATGTGCATGCATCTTCTGTACCCGTTTATATCTCAAATTCTGGCCCTAAACACCCGAAAATTCAATATTTTGGGGTCCCAGAAGCAATCTGTACAGTGCTAGAATATTTTCAAAATATAGGCTAAAAACATGCTAAAAATCGATCTTTTAGGTGCCAAAAAGTCGATATCTCAAATTCAGTCCCAAAACACCCGAAAATTCGATATTTAGGGGTCCCAGAAGCGATCTGTACATGCCTACTCCGTGTTAGGGTATTTTCAAAATCCATGCTCAAAACATACTGAAAATCGATCTTTTAGGTGCACAAAAGTCGATATGTGCATGCATCTTCAGTACCCGTTTATATCTCAAATTCAGGCTCAAAACACCCGAAAATTCAATATTTTGGGGTCCCAGAAGCAATCTGTATATGCCTACTCAGTGTTAGAGTATTTTCAAAATACAGGCCCAAAACATGCTGAAAATCGATATTTTAGATGCCCAAAGTCAATATGTGCATATATCTTCTGTACCCGTTTATATCTCAAATTCAGGCTCAAAACACCCGAAAATTCAATATTTTGGGGTCCCAGAAGCAATCTGTACATGCCTACACAGTGCTAGAATATTTTCAAAATATAGGCTAAAAACATGCTGAAAATCGATATTTTAGGTGCCTTAAAAATCGATATCTCAAATTCAGTCCCAAAACACCCGAAAATTCGATATTTAGAGGTCCCAGAAGGTATCTGTACATGCCTACTCCGTGTTAGAGTATTTTCAAAATACAGGCCAAAAACATACTGAAAATCGATCTTTTAGGTGCCCAAAAGTCGATATGTGCATGCATCTTCTGTACCCGTTTATATCTCAAATTCTGGCCCTAAACACCCGAAAATTCGATATTTTGAGGTCCCAGAAGCGATCTGTACATGCCTACTCCGTGTTAGAGTATTTTCAAAATTCAGGCCCAAAACATGCTGAAAATCGATATTTTTGGTGCCCAAAGTCAATATGTGCATGTATCTTCTGTACCCGTTTATATCTCAAATTCAGGCTCAAAACACCCGAAAATTCAATATTTTGGGGTCCCAGAAGCAATCTGTACAGTGCTAGAATATTTTCAAAATATAGGCTAAAAACATGCTAAAAATCGATCTTTTAGGTGCCAAAAAGTCGATATCTCAAATTCAGTCCCAAAACACCCGAAAATTCGATATTTAGGGGTCCCAGAAGCGATCTGTACATGCCTACTCCGTGTTAGAGTATTTTCAAAATACATGCTCAAAACATACTGAAAATCGATCTTTTAGGTGCACAAAAGTCGATATGTGCATGCATCTTCAGTACCCGTTTATATCTCAAATTCAGGCTCAAAACACCCGAAAATTCAATATTTTGGGGTCCCAGAAGCAATCTGTACATGCCTACTCAGTGTTAGAGTATTTTCAAAATACAGGCCCAAAACATGCTGAAAATCGATATTTTAGATGCCCAAAGTCAATATGTGCATGTATCTTCTGTACCCGTTTATATCTCAAATTCAGGCTCAAAACACCCGAAAATTCAATATTTTGGGGTCCCAGAAGCAATCTGTACATGCCTACTCAGTGCTAGAATATTTTCAAAATATAGGCTAAAAACATGCTAAAAATCGATCTTTTAGGTGCCAAAAAGTCGATATCTCAAATTCAGTCCCAAAACATCCGAAAATTCGATATTTAGGGGTCCCAGAAGCGATCTGTACATGCCTACTACGTGTTAGGGTATTTTCAAAATACATGCTCAAAACATACTGAAAATCGATCTTTTAGGTGCACAAAAGTCGATATGTGAATGCATCTTCAGTACCCGTTTATATCTCAAATTCAGGCTCAAAACACCCGAAAATTCAATATTTTGGGGTCCCAGAAGCAATCTGTACAGTGCTAGAATATTTTCAAAATATAGGCTAAAAACATGCTAAAAATCGATCTTTTAGGTGCCAAAAAGTCGATATCTCAAATTCAGTCCCAAAACACCCGAAAATTCGATATTTAGGGGTCCCAGAAGCGATCTGTACATGCCTACTCCGTGTTAGAGTATTTTCAAAATACATGCTTAAAACATACTGAAAATCGATCTTTTAGGTGCACAAAAGTCGATATGTGCATGCATCTTCAGTACCCGTTTATATCTCAAATTCAGGCTCAAAACACCCGAAAATTCAATATTTTGGGGTCCCAGAAGCAATCTGTACATGCCTACTCAGTGTTAGAGTATTTTCAAAATACAGGCCCAAAACATGCTGAAAAGCGATATTTTAGGTGTCAAAAAATCGATATCTCAAATTCAGTCCCAAAACACCCGAAAATTCGATATTTAGAGGTCCCAGAAGGTATCTGTACATGCCTACTCCGTGTTAGAGTATTTTCAAAATACAGGCCCAAAACATGCTGAAAATCGATATTTTAGATGTCTAAAGTCAATATGTCCATGTATCTTCTGTACCCGTTTATATCTGAAATTCAGGCTCAAAACACCCGAAAATTCAATATTTTGGGGTCCCAGAAGCAATCTGTACAAGCCTACACAGTGCTAGAATATTTTCAAAATATAGGCTAAAAACATGCTAAAAATCGACATTTTAGGTGCCAAAAAATCGATATCTCAAATTCAGTCCCAAAACACCCGAAAATTCGATATTTAGAGGTCCCAGAAGGTATATGTACGTGCCTACTCCGTGTTAGAGTATTTTCAAATTACAGGCCGAAAACATACTGAAAATCGATCTTTTAGTTGCCCAAAAGACGATATGTGCATGCATCTTCTGTACCCGTTTATATCTCAAATTCAGGCTCAAAACACCCGAAAATTCAATATTTTGGGATCCCAGAAGCAATCTGTACATGCCTACACAGTGCTAGAATATTTTCAAAATATAGGCTAAAAACATGCTAAAAATCGACATTTTAGGTGCCAAAAAATCGATATCTCAAATTCAGTCCCAAAACACCCGAAAATTCGATATTTAGAGGTCCCAGAAGGTATCTGTACATGTCTACTCCGTGTTAGAGTATTTTCAAAATTCAGGCCCAAAACATGCTGAAAATCGATATTTTTGGTGCCCAAAGTCAATATGTGCATGTATCTTCTGTACCCGTTTATATCTCAAATTCAGGCTCAAAACACCCGAAAATTCAATATTTTGGGGTCCCAGAAGCAATCTGTACAGTGCTAGAATATTTTCAAAAAATAGGCTAAAAACATGCTAAAAATCGATCTTTTAGGTGCCAAAAAGTCGATATCTCAAATTCAGTCCCAAAACACCCGAAAATTCGATATTTAGGGGTCCCAGAAGCGATCTGTACATGCCTACTCCGTGTTAGGGTATTTTCAAAATACATGCTCAAAACATACTGAAAATCGATCTTTTAGGTGCACAAAAGTCGATATGTGCATGCATCTTCAGTACACGTTTATATCTCAAATTCAGGCTCAAAACACCCGAAAATTCGATATTTTGGGGTCCCGGAAGCAATCTGTACATGCCTACTCCGTGTTAGAGTATTTTCAAAATACAGGCCCAAAACATGCTGAAAATCGATATTTTAGATGCCCAAAGTCAATATGTGCATGTATCTTCTGTACCCGTTTATATCTCAAATTCAGGCTCAAAACACCCGAAAATTCAATATTTTGGGGTCCCAGAAGCAATCTGTACAGTGCTAGAATATTTTCAAAATATAGGCTAAAAACATGCTAAAAATCGATCTTTTAGGTGCCAAAAAGTCGATATCTCAAATTCAGTCCCAAAACACCTGAAAATTCGATATTTAGGGGTCCCAGAAGCGATCTGTACATGCCTACTCCGTGTTAGAGTATTTTCAAAATACATGTTCAAAACATACTGAAAATCGATCTTTTAGGTGCACAAAAGTCGATATGTGAATGCATCTTCAGTACCCGTTTATATCTCAAATTCTGGCTCAAAAAACCCGAAAATTCAATATTTTGGGGTCCCAGAAGCAATCTGTACATGCCTACTCAGTGTTAGAGTATTTTCAAAATACAGGCCCAAAACATGCTGAAAATCGATATTTTAGATGCCCAAAGTCAATATGTGCATGTATCTTCTGTACCCGTTTATATCTCAAATTCAGGCTCAAAACACCCGAAAATTCAATATTTTGGGGTCCCAGAAGCAATCTGTACATGCCTACTGAGTGCTAGAATATTTTCAAAATATAGGCTAAAAACATGCTAAAAATCGATCTTTTAGGTGCCAAAAAGTCGATATCTCAAATTCAGTCCCAAAACATCCGAAAATTCGATATTTAGGGGTCCCAGAAGCGATCTGTACATGCCTACTCCGTGTTAGGGTATTTTCAAAATACATGCTCAAAACATACTGAAAATCGATCTTTTAGGTGCACAAAAGTCGATATTTGAATGCATCTTCAGTACCCGTTTATATCTCAAATTCAGGCTCAAAACACCCGAAAATTCAATATTTTTGGGTCCCAGAAGCAATCTGTACATGCCTACACAGTGCTAGAATATTTTCAAAATATAGGGTAAAAACATGCTGAAAAGCGATATTTTAGGTGCCAAAAAATCGATATCTCAAATTCAGTCCCAAAACACCCGAAAATTCGATATTTAGAGGTCCCAGAAGTTATCTGTACATGCCTACTCCGTGTTAGGGTATTTTCAAAATACAAGCCCAAAACATGCTGAAAATCGATATTTTAGATGCCCAAAGTCAATATGTCCATGTATCTTCTGTACCCGTTTATATCTCAAATTCAGGCTCAAAACACCCGAAAATTCAATATTTTGGGGTCCCAGAAGCAATCTGTACAAGCCTACACAGTGCTAGAATATTTTCAAAATATAGGCTAAAAACATGCTAAAAATCGACATTTTAGGTGCCAAAAAATCGATATCTCAAATTCAGTCCCAAAACACCCGAAAATTCGATATTTAGAGGTCCCAGAAGGTATCTGTACGTGCCTACTCCGTGTTAGAGTATTTTCAAATTACAGGCCAAAAACATACTGAAAATCGATCTTTTAGTTGCCCAAAAGACGATATGTGCATGCATCTTCTGTACCCGTTTATATCTCAAATTCAGGCTCAAAACACCCGAAAATTCAATATTTTGGGGTCCCAGAAGCAATCTGTACATGCCTACTCAGTGCTAGAATATTTTCAAAATATAGGCTAAAAACATGCTAAAAATCGATCTTTTAGGTGCCAAAAAGTCGATATCTCAAATTCAGTCCCAAAACACCCGAAAATTCGATATTTAGGGGTCCCAGAAGCCATCTGTACATGCCTACTCCGTGTTAGAGTATTTTCAAAATACAGGCCCAAAACATGCTGAAAATCGATATTTTAGATGCCCAAAGTCAATATGTGCATGTATCTTCTGTACCCGTTTATATCTCAAATTCAGGCTCAAAACACCCGAAAATTCAATATTTTGGGATCCCAGAAGCAATCTGTACATGCCTACACAGTGCTAGAATATTTTCAAAATATAGGCTAAAAACATGCTAAAAATCGACATTTTAGGTGCCAAAAAATCGATATCTCAAATTCAGTCCCAAAACACCCGAAAATTCGATATTTAGAGGTCCCAGAAGGTATCTGTACATGTCTACTCCGTTTTAGAGTATTTTCAAAATTCAGGCCCAAAACATGCTGAAAATCGATATTTTTGGTGCCCAAAGTCAATATGTGCATGTATCTTCTGTACCCGTTTATATCTCAAATTCAGGCTCAAAACACCCGAAAAATCAATATTTTGGGGTCCCAGAAGCAATCTGTACAGTGCTAGAATATTTTCAAAATATAGGCTAAAAACATGCTAAAAATCGATCTTTTAGGTGACAAAAAGTCGATATCTCAAATTCAGTCCCAAAACACCCGAAAATTCGATATTTAGGGGTCCCAGAAGCGATCTGTACATGCCTACTCCGTGTTAGGGTATTTTCAAAATACATGCTCAAAACATACTGAAAATCGATCTTTTAGGTGCACAAAAGTCGATATGTGCATGCATCTTCAGTACCCGTTTATATCTCAAATTCAGGCTCAAAACACCCGAAAATTCAATATTTTGGGGTCCCGGAAGCAATCTGTACATGCCTACTCAGTGTTAGAGTATTTTCAAAATACAGGCCCAAAACATGCTGAAAATCGATATTTTAGATGCCCAAAGTCAATATGTGCATGTATCTTCTGTACCCGTTTATATCTCAAATTCAGGCTCAAAACACCCGAAAATTCAATATTTTGGGGTCCCAGAAGCAATCTGTACATGCCTACACAGTGCTAGAATATTTTCAAAATATAGGCTAAAAACATGCTGAAAATCGATATTTTAGGTGCCAAAAAATCGATATCTCAAATTCAGTCCCAAAACACCCGAAAATTCGATATTTAGAGGTCCCAGAAGGTATCTGTACGTGCCTACTCCGTGTTAGAGTATTTTCAAATTACAGGCCAAAAACATACTGAAAATCGATCTTTTAGTTGCCCAAAAGACGATATGTGCATGCATCTTCTGTACCCGTTTATATCTCAAATTCAGGCTCAAAACACCCGAAAATTCAATATTTTGGGGTCCCAGAAGCAATCTGTACATGCCTACACAGTGCTAGAATATTTTCAAAATATAGGCTAAAAACATGCTGAAAATCGATATTTTAGGTGCCTAAAAATCGATATCTCAAATTCAGTCCCAAAACATCCGAAAATTCGATATTTAGAGGTCCCAGAAGGTATCTGTACATGCCTACTCCGTGTTAGAGTATTTTCAAAATACAGGCCAAAAACATGCTGAAAATCGATATTTTTGGTGCCCAAAGTCAATATGTGCATGTATCTTCTGTACCCGTTTATATCTCAAATTCAGGCTCAAAACACCCGAAAATTCAATATTTTGGGGTCCCAGAAGCAATCTGTACATGCCTACTCAGTGCTAGAATATTTTCAAAATATAGGCTAAAAACATGCTAAAAATCGATCTTTTAGGTGCCAAAAAGTCGATATCTCAAATTCAGTCCCAATACACCCGAAAATTTGATATTTAGGGGTCCCTGAAGCGATCTATACATGCCTACTCCGTGTTAGAGTATTTTCAAAATACATGCTCAAAACATACTGAAAATCGATCTTTTAGGTGCACAAAAGTCGATATGTGCATGCATCTTCAGTACCCGTTTATATCTCAAATTCAGCCTCAAAACACCCGAAAATTCAATATTTTGGGGTCCCAGAAGCAATCTGTACATGCCTACTCAGTGTTAGAGTATTTTTAAAATACAGGTCAAAAACATGCTGAAAATCGATATTTTAGACGCACAAAGTCAATATGTGCATGTATCTTCTGTACCCGTTTATATCTCAAATTCAGGCTCAAAACACCCGAAAATTCAATATTTTGGGGTCCCAGAAGCAATCTGTACAGTGATAGAATATTTTCAAAATATAGGCTAAAAACATGCTAAAAATCGATCTTTTAGGTGCCAAAAGGTCGATATCTCAAATTCAGTCCCAAAACACCCGAAAATTCGAGATTTAGGGGTCCCAGAAGCGATCTGTACATGCCTACTCCGTGTTAGAGTATTTTCAAAATACATGCTCAAAACATACTGAAAATCGATCTTTTAGGTGCACAAAAGTCGATATGTGCATGCATCTTCAGTACCCGTTTATATCTCAAATTCAGGCTCAAAACACCCGAAAATTCAATATTTTGGGGTCCCAGAAGCAATCTGTACATGCCTACTCCGTGTTAGAGTATTTTCAAAATACAGGCCCAAAACATGCTGAAAATCGATATTTTAGATGCCCAAAGTCAATATGTGCATATATCTTCTGTACCCGTTTATATCTCAAATTCAGGCTCAAAACACCCGAAAATTCAATATTTTGGGGTCCCAGAAGCAATCTGTACATACAGTGCTAGAATATTTTCAAAATATAGGCTAAAAACATGCTAAAAATCGACATTTTAGGTGCCAAAAAATCGATATCTCAAATTCAGTCCCAAAACACCCGAAAATTCGATATTTAGAGGTCCCAGAAGGTATCTGTACATGCCTACTCCGTGTTAGAGTATTTTCAAAAAACAGGCCAAAAACATACTGAAAATCGATCTTTTAGGTGCCCAAAAGTCGATATGTGCATACATCTTCTGTACCCGTTTATATCTCAAATTCTGGCCCTAAACACCCGAAAATTCGATATTTTGGGGTCCCAGAAGCGATCTGTACATGCCTACTCCGTGTTAGAGTATTTTCAAAATTCAGGCCCAAAACATGCTGAAAATCGATATTTTTGGTGCCCAAAGTCAATATGTGCATGTATCTTCTGTACCCATTTATATCTCAAATTCAGGCTCAAAACACCCGAAAATTCAATATTTTGGGGTCCCAGAAGCAATCTGTACAGTGCTAGAATATTTTCAAAATATAGGCTAAAAACATGCTAAAAATCGATCTTTTAGGTGCCAAAAAGTCGATATCTCAAATTCAGTCCCAAAACACCCGAAAATTCGATATTTAGGGGTCCCAGAAGCGATCTGTACATGCCTACTCCGTGTTAGAGTATTTTCAAAATACATGCTCAAAACATACTGAAAATCGATCTTTTAGGTGCACAAAAGTCGATATGTGCATGCATCTTCTGTACCCGTTTATATCTCAAATTCAGGCTCAAAACACCCGAAAATTCAATATTTTGGGGTCCCAGAAGCAATCTGTACAAGCCTACACAGTGCTAGAATATTTTCAAAATATAGGCTAAAAACATGCTAAAAATCGATCTTTTAGGTGTCAAAAAGTCGATATCTCAAATTCAGTTCCAAAACACCCGAAAATTCGATATTTAGGGGTCCCAGAAGCGATCTGTACATGCCTACTCCGTGTTAGAGTATTTTCAAAATACATGCTCAAAACATACTGGAAATCGATCTTTTAGGTGCACATAAGTCGATATGTGCATGCATCTTCAGTACCCGTTTATATCTCAAATTCAGGCTCAAAACACCCGAAAATTCAATATTTTGGGGTCCCACAAGCAATCTGTACATGCCTACTCCGTGTTAGAGTATTTTCAAAATACATGCTCAAAACATACTGAAAATCGATCTTTTAGGTGCACAAAAGTCGATATGTGCATGCATCTTCAGTACCCGTTTATATCTCAAATTCAGGCTCAAAACACCCGAAAATTCAATATTTTGGGGTCCCAGAAGCAATCTGTACATGCCTACTCAGTGTTAGAGTATTTTCAAAATACAGGCCCAAAACATGCTGAAAATCGATATTTTAGACGCCCAAAGTCAATATGTGCATGTATCTTCTATACCCGTTTATATCTCAAATTCAGGCTCAAAACACCCGAAAATTCAATATTTTGGGGTCCCAGAAGCAATCTGTACATGCCTAAACAGTGCTAGAATATTTTCAAAATATAGGCTAAAAACATGCTGAAAATCGACATTTTAGGTGCCAAAAAATCGATATCTCAAATTCAGTCCCAAAACACCCGAAAATTCGATATTTAGAGGTCCCAGAAGGTATCTGTACATGTCTACTCCGTGTTAGAGTATTTTCAAAATTCAGGCCCAAAACATGCTGAAAATCGATATTTTTGGTGCCCAAAGTCAATATGTGCATGTATCTTCTGTACCCGTTTATATCTCAAATTCAGGCTCAAAACACCCGAAAATTCAATATTTTGGGGTCCCAGAAGCAATCTGTACAGTGCTAGAATTTTTTAAAAATATAGGCTAAAAACAATCTAAAAATCGATCATTTAGGTGCCAAAAAGTTGATATCTCAAATTCAGTCCCAAAACACCCGAAAATTCGATATTTAGGGGTCCCAGAAGCGATCTGTACATGCCTACTCCGTGTTAGAGTATTTTCAAAATACATGCTCAAAACATACTGAAAATCGATCTTTTAGGTGCACAAAAGTCGATATGTGCATGCATCTTCAGTACCCGTTTATATCTCAAATTCAGGCTCAAAACACCCGAAAATTCAATATTTTGGGGTCCCAGAAGCAATCTGTACATGCCTACTCAGTGTTAGAGTATTTTCAAAATACAGGCCCAAAACATGCTGAACATCGATATTTTAGATGCCTTAAGTCAATATGTGCATGTATCTTCAGTACCCGTTTATATCTCAAATTCAGGCTCAAAACACCCGAAAATTCAATATTTTGGGGTCCCAGAAGCAATCTGTACATGCCTACACAGTGCTAGAATATTTTCAAAATATAGGCTAAAAACATGCTGAAAATCGATATTTTAGGTGCCAAAAAGTCGATATCTCAAATTCAGTCCCAAAACACCCGAAAATTCGATATTTAGTGGTCCCAGAAGGTATCTGTACATGCCTACTCCGTGTTAGAGTATTTTCAAAATACAGGCCAAAAACATACTGAAAATCGATCTTTTAGGTGCCCAAAAGTCGATATGTGCATGCATCTTCTGTACCCGTTTATATCTCAAATTCTGGCCCTTACACCCGAAAATTCGATATTTTGGGGTCCCAGAAGCGATCTGTACATGCCTACTCCGTGTTAGAGTATTTTCAAAATTCAGGCCCAAAACATACTGACAATCAGTACAGTGCTAGAATATTTTCAAAATATAGGCTAAAAACATGCTAAAAATCGACATTTTAGGTGCCAAAAAATCGATATCTCAAATTCAGTCCCAAAACACCCGAAAATTCGATATTTAGAGGTCCCAGAAGGTATCAATACATGCCTACTCCGTGTTAGAGTATTTTCAAAATACAGGCCAAAAACATACTGAAAATCGATCTTTTAGGTGCCCAAAAGTCGATATGTGCATGCATCTTCTGTACCCGTTTATATCTCAAATTCTGGCCCTAAACACCCGAAAATTCTATATGTTGGGGTCCCAGAAGCGATCTGTACATGCCTACTCCGTGTTAGAGTATTTTCAAAATTCAGGCCCAAAACATGCTGAAAATCGATATTTTTGGTGCCCAAAGTCAATATGTGCATGTATCTTCTGTACCCGTTTATATCTCAAATTCAGGCTCAAAACACCCGAAAATTCAATATTTTGGGGTCCCAGAAGCAATCTGTACAGTGCTAGAATATTTTCAAAATATACGCTAAAAACATGCTAATAATCGATCTTTTAGGTGCCAAAAGGTCAATATCTCAAATTCAGTCCCAAAACACCCGAAAATTCGAGATTTAGGGGTCCCAGAAGCGATCTGTACATGCCTACTCCGTGTTAGAGTATTTTCAAAATACATGCTCAAAACATCCTGAAAATCGATCTTTTAGGTGCACAAAAGTCGATATGTGCATGCATCTTCAGTACCCGTTTATATCTCAAATTCAGGCTCAAATCACCCGAAAATTCAATATTTTGGGGTCCCAGAAGCAATCTGTACATGCCTACTCAGTGTTAGAGTATTTTCAAAATACAGGCCCAAAACATGCTGAAAATCGATATTTTAGATGCCCAAAGTCAATATGTGCATGTATCTTCTGTACCCGTTTATATCTCAAATTCAGGCTCAAAACACCCGAAAATTCAATATTTTGGGGTCCCAGAAGCAATCTGTACATACAGTGCTAGAATATTTTCAAAATATAGGCTAAAAACATGCTAAAAATCGACATTTTAGGTGCCAAAAAATCGATATCTCAAATTCAGTCCCAAAACACCCGAAAATTCGATATTTAGAGGTCCCAGAAGGTATCTGTACATGCCTACTCCGTGTTAGAGTATTTTCAAAAAACAGGCCAAAAACATACTGAAAATCGATCTTTTAGGTGCCCAAAAGTCGATATGTGCATGCATCTTCTGTACCCGTTTATATCTCAAATTCTGGCCCTAAACACCCGAAAATTCGATATTTTGGGGTCCCAGAAGCGATCTGTACATGCCTACTCCGTGTTAGAGTATTTTCAAAATACATGCTCAAAACATACTGAAAATCGATCTTTTAGGTGCACAAAAGTCGATATGTGCATGCATCTTCAGTACCCGTTTATATCTCAAATTCAGGCTCAAAACACCCGAAAATTCAATATTTTGGGGTCCCAGAAGCAATCTGTACATGCCTACTCCGTGTTGGAGTATTTTCAAAATACAGGCCCAAAACATACTGAAAATCGATCTTTTAGGTGCACAAAAGTCGATATGTGCATGCATCTTCAGTACCCGTTTATATCTCAAATTCAGGCTCAAAACACCCGAAAATTCAATATTTTGGGGTCCCAGAAGCAATCTGTACATGCCTACTCTGTGTTAGAGTATTTTCAAAATACAGGCCCAAAACATGCTGAAAATCGATATTTTAGATGCCCAAAGTCAATATGTGCATGTATCTTCTGTACCCGTTTATATCTCAAATTCAGGCTCAAAACACCCGAAAATTCAATTTTTTGGGGTCCCAGAAGCAATCTGTACATACAGTGCTAGAATACTTTCAAAATATAGGCTAAAAACATGCTAAAAATCGACATTTTAGGTGCCAAAAAATCGATATCTCAAATTCAGTCCCAAAACACCCGAAAATTCGATATTTAGAGGTCCCAGAAGGTATCTGTACATGCCTACTCCGTGTTAGAGTATTTTCAAAATACAGGCCAAAAACATACTGAAAATCGATCTTTTAGGTGCCCAAAAGTCGATATGTACATGCATCTTCTGTACCCGTTTATATCTCAAATTCTGGCCCTAAACACCCGAAAATTCGATATTTTGGGGTCCCAGAAGCGATCTGTACATGCCTACTCCGTGTTAGAGTATTTTCAAATTTCAGGCCCAAAACATGCTGAAAATCGATATTTTTGGTGCCCAAAGTCAATATGTGCATGTATCTTCTGTACCCGTTTATATCTCAAATTCAGGCTCAAAACACCCGAAAATTCAATATTTTGGGGTCCCAGAAGCAATCTGCACAGTGCTAGAATATTTTCAAAATATAGGCTAAAAACATGCTAAATATCGATCTTTTAGGTGCCAAAAAGTCGATATCTCAAATTCAGTCCCAAAACACCCGAAAATTCGATATTTAGGGGTCCCAGAAGCGGTCTGTACATGCCTACTCCGTATTAGAGTATTTTCAAAATACATGCTCAAAACATACTGAAAATCGATCTTTTAGGTGCACAAAAGTCGATATGTGCATGCATCTTCAGTACCCGTTTATGTCTCAAATTCAGGCTCAAAACACCCGAAAATTCGATATTTTTGGGTCCCAGAAGCAATCTGTACATGCCTACTCCGTGTTAGAGTATTTTCAAAATTCAGGCCCAAAACATGCTGAAAATCGATATTTTTGGTGCCCAAAGTCAATATGTGCATGTATCTTCTGTACCCGTTTATATCTCAAATTCAGGCTCAAAACACCCGAAATTCAATATTTTGGGGTCCCAGAAGCAATCTGTACATGCCTACACAGTGCTAGAATATTTTCAAAATATAGGCTAAAAACATGCTAAAAATCGACATTTTAGGTGCCAAAAAATCGATATCTCAAATTCAGTCCCAAAACAACCGAAAATTCGATATTTAGAGGTCCCAGAAGGTATCTGTACATGCCTACTCCGTGTTAGAGTATTTTCAAAATACAGGCCAAAAACATACTGAAAATCGATCTTTTAGGTGCCCAAAAGTCGATATGTGCATTCATCTTCTGTACCCGTTTATATCTCAAATTCTGGCCCTAAACACCCGAAAATTCGATATTTTGGGGTCCCAGAAGCGATCTGTACATGCCTACTCCATGTTAGAGTATTTTCAAAATTCAGGCCCAAAACATGCTGAAAATCGATATTTTTGGTGCCCAAAGTCAATATGTGCATGTATCTTTTGTACCCGTTTATATCTTAAATTCAGGCTCAAAACACCCGAAAATTCAATATTTTGGGGTCCTAGAAGCAATCTGTACAGTGCTAGAATATTTTCAAAATATAGGCTAAAAACATGCTAAAAATCGACATTTTAGGTGCCAAAAAATTGATATCTCAAATTCAGTCCCAAAACACCCGAAAATTCGATATTTAGAGGTCCCAGAAGGTATCTGTACATGCCTACTCCGTGTTAGAGTATTTTCAAAATACATGCTCAAAACATACTGAAAATCGATCTTTTAGGTGCACAAAAGTCGATATGTGCATGCATCTTCAGTACCCGTTTATATCTCAAATTCAGGCTCAAAACACCCGAAAATTCAATATTTTGGGGTCCCAGAAGCAATCTGTACATGCCTACTCCGTGTTAGAGTATTTTCAAAATACAGGCCCAAAACATACTGATAATCGATCTTTTAGGTGCACAAAAGTCGATATGTGCATGCATCTTCAGTACCCGTTTATATCTCAAATTCAGGCTCAAAACACCCGAAAATTCAATATTTTGGGGTCCCAGAAGCAATCTGTACATGCCTACTCAGTGTTAGAGTATTTTCAAAATACAGGCCCAAAACATGCTGAAAATCGATATTTTAGATGCCCAAAGTCAATATGTGCATGTATCTTCTGTACCCGTTTATATCTCAAATTCAGGCTCAAAACACCCGAAAATTCAATATTTTGGGGTCCCAGAAGCAATCTGTACATACAGTGCTAGAATATTTTCAAAATATAGGCTAAAAACATGCTAAAAATCGACATTTTAGGTGCCAAAAAATCGATATCTCAAATTCAGTCCCAAAACACCCGAAAATTCGATATTTAGAGGTCCCAGAAGGTATCTGTACATGCCTACTCCGTGTTAGAGTATTTTCAATATACAGGCGAAAAACATACTGAAAATCGATCTTTTAGGTGCCCAAAAGTCGATATGTACATGCATCTTCTGTACCCGTTTATATCTCAAATTCTGGCCCTAAACACCCGAAAATTCGATATTTTGGGGTCCCAGAAGCGATCTGTACATGCCTACTCCGTGTTAGAGTATTTTCAAATTTCAGGCCCAAAACATGCTGAAAATCGATATTTTTGGTGCCCAAAGTCAATATGTGCATGTATCTTCTGTACCCGTTTATATCTCAAATTCAGGCTCAAAACACCCGAAAATTCAATATTTTTGGGTCCCAGAAGCAATCTGCACAGTGCTAGAATATTTTCAAAATATAGGCTAAAAACATGCTAAAAATCGATCTTTTAGGTGCCAAAAAGTAGATATCTCAAATTCAGTCCCAAAACACCCAAAAATTCGATATTTAGGGGACCCAGAAGCGGTCTGTACATGCCTACTCCGTATTAGAGTATTTTCAAAATACATGCTCAAAACATACTGAAAATCGATCTTATTGGTATAGTGAAACCAGTACAGCTGGTTGCTATAGAATAGGCCCCTTCACAAGCCCAGGCCCCGTGTAGGCATAATCTGGGTTGGAAGGGTCAATTCCGTGACGTTCATCAGAAGTAAATAAAAATTCAAATCTGGCGCTGTACTGATAGTGGAGCCACCTGGAGGTGGTGAGGTGAGGTATTAAGCCCCTCCTCCGCTGAATACCGCTCGTCCACTCTGTCGCGGAACACACGCCTGTCAACATCTACGCTCCTCGCTGCTACGCTATGGTATTGTGTCGCGTGTTCCTGCTAATTTTTCTTTTGTGTTCTAGTGGCTGGCCTGCTTTGCAGATGTATATTGTGTGTTTTCTAGGAGGGTTTTTAGGTGTTTATGGGGGTTTTTTCTTCGTTAGGACTTAGTTCTTTCCTTAAGCGAAGGGGGCTTTTCAGCCCCTGTTTCGGAGTTTTTCTCCGTCTGTCCCCTATTTCACTGTCCCTCCTGCCAGGGGGCGGATGACCACCCCACGTGGTGACCACATGGGGTCTTTGCAGACCTTCCTCTTACCTCCCCCGATTATTATGTGTCCCCTCTCGGTAAGGGGGAGGGAGAATTGTGCCCTGGTTCTCTCTTCCTCTCCCGAGCGGGGGTTTTTTATTTTATTTTGGGGTTTTTTCCATTATTTCAGCCTGGAGTGTTTCTTCTCAGGCTATCGGGTCCCCTCCTACCCCTCCTTCTGGTTCATCGGTCCGGGGGGGCCCCCTTTTTTACCCGCTCCATGTGGCGGACGATTATGGTTTTACGGGGTTTTTTTCCCTGGGCGGCTGCGCGAGTGTGGGGGATTGTGTTCTGGTCCCCAGGTTCAGCGGGCGTGTCCCGCGCTTCTTTCCTTCGGGGAGGATGGGTTTGTGTTCCAGTGTTTGCACGTGTTAACCCATGTTTGTGTATTCTTTTCTCCCCCAGCCTACTCGTGCCCTTTGTGCTGCCTCAGGATGTACCGTGCGGGTCTCGCCTGACGGACACCTGCACTGTTCTCCTCACGCACCCTGCTTCACTCCCTTGGGTTACGACCCTTTGGCGTGTGGTGTGTGCCGCCCCTGGGCTGAGTTGTGTCGGGTTACCTCCCCTTCTGCCCGCTCCAAACTCCCTGCCCTTGCTTCTCTTCGTATGGCGTGGACGAGGGCTAGGAGAATGGCCCACAAACGAGACGGTTCTTCTTTGGCGTGGGTGGACCCGATTTTGGGAGCGGACCTGGGTTTATTCAGGACCCGTTACCCTTCTTCCTGTCTCTCGGAGTCTCAGGGGCTAGAACCTCCTGAGGCCCGAGAGATTGAGCCTGCTTCCCTAGACGGTACTACGACTCCTTCTCGGGGCTTATCCCCCCGGGAAGCGAGCGAGTCTGTCGCGCTGGTTCCCCCGACTGCCTCACCGGTACAAGGGCCCAGCAGGGAACCCCCAGCTTCGCCTCCTGCTAGAGCTGGCTCCTCAGGCCTCTCTAGAGGACGCAAGCGTTCGGCTAAAAGGTCCCGCCACTCCAGGAAGTCCCGTGCTCGTCGCCGTTCTCCTTCCTCCTCGTCTTCGTCGTCCTCTTCCTCTTCTTCGTCGTCGGGGAGCTCTCCTTCGCCCGCCCGCAATTCCCGCAGGGGTAAGCGGGGGGGGGACAGCCCCTCGTCGAGGAAGATAGTTAAGATCTTCCACACCCTTATTCCTCACGCTTTTCCTGGGGCTTCCGTCGCGCAACCTCAGGCTGTCGCTACGGAACCCGCTCCTGTTCCCCCGCCTCCCGCTGCTGCTCCCGTCGAGGGCTCGAGTCCTCCCGGGGATGTGGGAGTCCTTTTCGTGCCTCCCGTTTCCCCAGGGCTCGAGTCTCCGTCGGGGGACGTAGCTGAGGAGTTGGTTACCTCCGCACCTCCGTCCCCGTCACCCCCTCCTTCAGGAGACGGATACCTTCCCTACTCTTGGTCTCTCCTTCCTCCTGCTTGGACCCACTCTTCGGAGGAGGGCAGACTGGTGGCCTGGTCTCCGGACACAGCTCAACCAGACGTGTGGATCCGGAGGGATGACGTCGTGGTGAAGTGGGGGGCGGATGAGAAGGGCGAGGCTATTCCCTTCTACAAGGTCCGTCCTATCTCAGCGCCCTTACCCACTTCAGCTAGGGTGTCCTCTGCGGCTACCCTGGACGCGATGGGTTTCCTGGTGGAGTACAGCCAGCTACACTTGTCCGGGGCTTGGAGGATTGACCGCTCACACGGTAACACGGCTCTCCTCCTTTCCCCGGACGCGTACTTCCCGGGGGATAAGAGTGAAGGGGACCTGGATATTCCAGCCCTTCTCCTTAAGTCCCTGGACCACCAGAGGAACAACGCGCCCAGGAAGCCCCCTCCTCCGTCTTTCCCCGTCATCCTCCCTCATTCCCGGGCTCCCCCGGGCTTGAGGGAGTGCCTGTGGAAGACGGAGAAGGAGCCCCCGGTCCCCTACCAGCTGAAGGAGCCCGATGGTAAATTGAGGCAGGCGGAGTCTGCTACCCGTCTGGAGCTGGCCCACACCATCTCCACGGGAGCAGCCGCCTCTTTGATTAGGGACTGCCTCAACGCCCTAACAAACTCCTACCACGAGATGTCGGGTGTACAGCTAGCGTGAGTACCTTTCTCGTGTATCATGTTTGTAGGGATGCTGGGTAAAGGGTCTCCCTGTTACTCCCGGGTACTTATCCCCGGGTTCGCTCGGTTCTTTCTTTGTTTACCCCTTACAGTGACACCCTCTCTTCCATGGCCACCGTGATGGAGGGCGTGGCGGCAATGGCTACCCACTTCATGCGGGAGGAGGCGAAGGCGTTCGCCGAGGCGAGACTGGCAACCCGCCAAGCGGCAGCTAAATCTGCGCCAGAAATGGCACAGAGGGGAGTGGTACGAGCTGTCCCCTTGTCCCCCGCCCTCTTTGACCAACCGGCGACAGACACGATCTTCGCCTCCCTCCCAACGGTAATTAATTTACCAAAGCCTTCCACCTCCAAGTAAGTACCTCTCGTGTTCGTCTTACCCGAGTTGTCACGGGGTGAAATGAAAGGATTTTCGGGTCTATTTTGGGTCCTAATCATTCTGTTTGTCCGTAGGCCACGTGCCCCACAGCCAGCCAGACCAGCCTACCAGCCCCGGAGGCCCTCCCAGCCCTCCAGGCTACCGAGGCCCTCCTATCCCACTCCCCCGAGAGCACACAACAGGCCCTCCCAGAGGGGCCAGCAGCCCTTTCGAGGAAGGGGACAGGTCTCCAAGCCCTTCGCAAAGCCCAAGTCATCCTTCAACCACCCCTCCCAGAAGGACCGCGCCACTTGAGGGTCCCACTCTGGGCTGCCTCACAGGGTGGTCAGCAGCCTGGCCCACCCACGGCTGGGCAGCAAGGATAATTCGCCAGGGCCTGTCATGGCCCTGGATTACTGTTCCGGTGAGTAACTGTCATCCTTACTGTCTGACATATGAATTATGCCTAATCCCGTCCTTGGGCTACCGTTAGGTCAAAATCAGATTTTCCCTTGCGGTCAAAATCTCTGCCTCTCCTGTCATTCTCCCCCCAACCACCCCGGGTCCCTCGGGCCCCGGGGGATTAGGATTAACGGTACTCTCACTGACACCTGTCTTCTCCCGTTACAGCCACTACGTCTACCTCCTGCCTCAACCAAAGTGTCACTTTCGGTCGTCCCGCATGTGCGGGAAATGCGGGAAAAAGGGGTAGTGGAGCGGGCGACGGGAAGGGTCTTTCTTTCTCGTTTATTCACGGTCCCCAAAAAGGATCAGGGAAAAACGAGATTGGTGATGGACCTGAGCAAGCTAAACAAATTCGTGAAAACATTACATTTCAGGATGGTTTCGGTTGCTCAGGTCCGCACAGTTCTGAGGAAGGGAGACTGGTTAGCATCCCTGGATCTCAAGGATGCTTACTGGCACGTCCCGATCCACCCCAGGTTTCGCCTCTTTCTGGCCTTCCAGGTGGGGACCGAGACGTTCCAGTTTACCAGGCTCCCTTTCGGTCTTTCTCTAGCTCCGCGAGTCTTCACAAAACTCGTGAGGGTGGTGGCATCCCGTCTGGCAGAGGCGGGTGTCCCCACCCTCATGTACCTGGACGATTGGTTGCTTCACGCCCCTTCCAAGGAGCAGGTAGCAAACAACGTCCGGGTAGCGAGGGGAGTGCTAGAGGAAATGGGGTTTCTGTTGAACATCCCCAAGTCCTCTCTCACCCCCACTCGCAAGCTGTGTTGGCTAGGAATAGAGTGGGACTCTCTTTCGGCCACCCTCTCTCTCGCTCCAGACAACGCCCGCCGGACCCTCCGCCACGTCCGCCGGGCGCATTTTTCCCGTACTTTCTCTCGCCGCCAGTGGGAATCATTGCTCGGGTCCCTAAATTTCGCGGCCCCTGCAATGCCCCTGGGACGACTGAAACACAGGAGGCTGACGCGGGAGGTAAACCTCCACCTGTCCCCCACACACAGGGACCTTCCCAGGCAAGTGTCCCCCTCTCTCCACCGCCTCCTTCGCCCCTGGCTACGTCCCGGTGCCCTGCGTCAGCGGGTCCCCTGGGTGTTCCCTCCCCCGGGGATTACGGTGGCGACAGACGCATCGGACGTAGGCTGGGGATACCAGTCTTGCCTGGGACATCAACGGTGCGGGGGATGGAAGGAAGGGGAAAGGCTACTGCACATCAACGCCCGGGAGTTGATGGTAGCGAAGGAATGGCTCAACAGACACCCTCAGTTTGCCAGGATAGGCGTCCGCTTCGATATGGACAACGTTGCGGCCGTGCAGTGCCTACAGAAACAGGGCACCGTACGGTCGGAAATTCTCCTGTCCCTGTCAGAACAGATTTTCGCAATAGCGGCCAAGAGGGACATTCACCTCTCGGCCCGCTACGTGCCAGGGCGGGAGAACGATTGGGCGGACGCCCTATCCAGGTTCAGGGGGACGTCAGTCGAGTGGCAACTGCGTCCCCTTGTGTTCGAGTCTCTCTGCCTTCGCTACGGGACACCGGAGGTGGACCTATTCGCCTCCCCATCCACGGCCCTACTCCCTCTGTTCCTGACTTTTTCATCCAGAACAGAGGCGGGAGGCCCGGACGCCTTCACGGAGGACTGGAACAGGTGGGGTCATCTCTACCTCTTCCCACCCCCAGCCACTTCAGTCCTCCTGAAGGCGATCCTCAAGCTGCGCACTTTCAGGGGGAGGGTTCTCCTCATAGCCCCCCGCTGGCCAGCACAGCCGTGGTTCGGAGAGTTGTCCCGGTGGTGCCCGCATCCCCTTCAGTTGGGATCGGCGTGCCTCTCCAGCACCCTGTCTGCACCACTCCAAGCGTCACTGAAACTACACGCTTGGAGTTTCTACGGGGAGTCCTCAGCAAAAGGTTCACTAAGGAGACAGTGGACAAGATGTTGAGGGCTCATCGTCAGTCTTCGGTGCGACAATACGAATCGTGCTGGAAAAGATTCCAGGACTTCTTGCGAAGACACCCCTCCAGGGTCATCTCGGAGGACACAGTCCTGGAATTCCTCACGTGGCTCGCCGATTCCACCAACAGGGCCCCGGCGACGGTGCTTGCGCATCACGCAGCCCTGTCTGATCCCCTCCTCCTGGGTTTTAACATTAAGGTTTCGGAGAGGCCTCTCTCTCTCCTGAGGATGGGGATTCGGGCGGGGACCGCACCTCACCGGGCCCAGGCACCCTCCTGGTCCCTTCATCGTGTCCTTTCCTACCTGACCTTCGAGGGGGTCCCTCTGGAGGTTTGTCACCTCCTCCAGAAAGCTCTCTTCCTGCTCGCCTTAGCTACAGGTTACAGGGCTTCTCAGTTGGCAGCCCTGACCCGTCACACAGCCTTTTCTTCAGTAACCCCTAACCTTACTTCCTTAACCATTTCCCCCTCCCCTGCTTTTCTAGCTAAGAACGAGCAGGCTGACGACAGAATTGGCCCTCTCGCAGTACCCTCGTTCCTGAGGGATGGAAATTTCCACCCCCTCTGCCCAGTCCACGCCTTTGTTGCATACGTGGAGGCGACGAGAGGGGCTTCTCCGGACCACCTCTTCTACAACTCTAGGTCCGGTAACCCTCTCTTCCCTAGGTCAATCGCTCGCCTTCTCTGCCGAGTGATAGAGAACGGGGATCCCGGACACGCCCCGAGGGCTCACAGCGTTAGGGGCGTGGCCGCCTCCCTCGCCTTCCTCAGGACTCACTCGGTGGAGAGGGTCAGGGATTTAGGGGGCTGGGCGTCCACTTCTTCCTTCAGGACGAGGTACCTGTTCCACTCGCTCTCCCCTACCCCCTGTGTGGCTATGGGTACTCCACCTCCTATTCCCCAGGGTCCCCGCGGGAGACACATGGGGGGGAGGGGCCGCCCGAAGAGAAAAGGTCGGGTGATTTAAGTCCCGTCACATCATCCCAGACCTCATCCACATCTTGTACAGCTTCATACTCATCCCCATTCTTCACGTGTACATAAGGTGAAAGAGAATATATAATAAATTACATTGTTACGGAATTCTTGTGTATTCATTTTCCAAACAATTATTAACTAAGATGAGTGACAGGAGATATTATTACACAGGATATCTGGATCCTAGTGTCCTCCTTCATCCCCTCG
Organism: Petrolisthes cinctipes; assembly: GCA_033782935.1. Lineage (NCBI taxonomy): Eukaryota > Metazoa > Arthropoda > Malacostraca > Decapoda > Porcellanidae > Petrolisthes > Petrolisthes cinctipes. The sequence continues at coordinate 2,026,888 of JAWQEG010000380.1, read as the reverse complement.
GGATTACATTACCTGAGCGAGGGCCATAGCCCTAACTCAGAAGACTTGAATAAGGGGGGGGGGGGGAATGGGGGGGGGAGGAAAAGGGGGGGGGGGAGTATCCATGGGAACCTCCCCCCTCCTCTCCTAGACCCGAACCCTCGAGTCTAACTATAAAGACTTTATGTGTAACAATTCTGGTCTATAACAGAATGGTCTACGGTTTTATGGTATACGCTACTTCTCCCCCACCACGGCGTTTCACCTAGCCAGTGTCGGGAGGGGCGTTAGCTGCTGCCTCACCGGGCTCGGTTACCTTTCCTGCCCTCCGCTCTCAACCACTCTTAACTAGCACGTGATTGCCTCCACCTCACCTCCCACCTACCGCATCGCATGCTTAGCAACCAGCTGTACTGGTTTCACTATACCAATAATAGTGCATTTGTCGCGGCTTCTAGCCGCTTAAATTGTATTTATTGGTTTGTGAAACCAGTACAGCTTCTACTGTCCCACCCACCTCCCGATGCGGCAGACACTCACTTCTTTCTCATTGGAGTGGACGAGCGGTATTCAGCGGAGGAGGGGCTTAATACCTCACCTCACCACCTCCAGGTGGCTCCACTATCAGTACAGCGCCAGATTTGAATTTTTATTTACTTCTGATGAACGTCACGGAATTGACCCTTCCAACCCAGATTATGCCTACACGGGGCCTGGGCTTGTGAAGGGGCCTATTCTATAGCAACCAGCTGTACTGGTTTCACAAACCAATAAATACAATTTAAGCGGCTAGAAGCCGCGACAAATGCACTATTTTAGGTGCACAAAAGTCGATATGTGCATGCATCTTCAGTACCCGTTTATGTCTCAAATTCAGGCTCAAAACACCCGAAAATTCGATATTTTTGGGTCCCAGAAGCAATCTGTACATGCCTACTCCGTGTTAGAGTATTTTCAAAATTCAGGCCCAAAACATGCTGAAAATCGATATTTTTGGTGCCCAAAGTCAATATGTGCATGTATCTTCTGTACCCGTTTATATCTCAAATTCAGGCTCAAAACACCCGAAAATTCAATATTTTGGGGTCCCAGAAGCAATCTGTACATGCCTACACAGTGCTAGAATATTTTCAAAATATAGGCTAAAAACATGCTAAAAATCGACATTTTAGGTGCCAAAAAATCGATATCTCAAATTCAGTCCCAAAACACCCGAAAATTCGATATTTAGAGGTCCCAGAAGGTATCTGTACATGCCTACTCCGTGTTAGAGTATTTTCAAAATACAGGCCAAAAACATACTGAAAATCGATCTTTTAGGTGCCCAAAAGTCGATATGTGCATTCATCTTCTGTACCCGTTTATATCTCAAATTCTGGCCCTAAACACCCGAAAATTCGATATTTTGGGGTCCCAGAGGCGATCTGTACATGCCTACTCAGTGTTAGAGTATTTTCAAAATTCAGGCCCAAAACATGCTGAAAATCGATATTTTTGGTGCCCAAAGTCAATATGTGCATGTATCTTCTGTACCCGTTTATATCTCAAATTCAGGCTCAAAACACCCGAAAATTCAATATTTTGGGGTCCTAGAAGCAATCTGTACAGTGCTAGAATATTTTCAAAATATAGGCTAAAAACATGCTAAAAATCGATCTTTTAGGTGCCAAAAAGTCGATATCTCAAATTCAGTCCCAAAACACCCGAAAATTCGATATTTAGGGGTCCCAGAAGCGATCTGTACATGCCTACTCCGTGTTAGAGTATTTTCAAAATACATGCTTAAAACATACTGAAAATCGATCTTTTAGGTGCACAAAAGTCGATATGTGCATGCATCTTCAGTACCCGTTTATATCTCAAATTCTGGCTCAAAACACCCGAAAATTCAATATTTTGGGGTCCCAGAAGCAATCTATACATGCCTACTCAGTGTTAGAGTATTTTCAAAATACAGGCCCAAAACATGCTGAAAATCGATATTTTAGATGCCCAAAGTCAATATGTGCATGTATCTTCTGTACCCGTTTATATCTCAAATTCAGGCTCAAAACACCCGAAAATTCAATATTTTGGGGTCCCAGAAGCAATCTGTACATACAGTGCTAGAATATTTTCAAAATATAGGCTAAAAACATGCTAAAAATCGACATTTTAGGTGCCAAAAAATTGATATCTCAAATTCAGTCCCAAAACACCCGAAAATTCGATATTTAGAGGTCCCAGAAGGTATCTGTACATGCCTACTCCGTGTTAGAGTATTTTCAAAATACATGCTCAAAACATACTGAAAATCGATCTTTTAGGTGCACAAAAGTCGATATGTGCATGCATCTTCAGTACCCGTTTATATCTCAAATTCAGGCTCAAAACACCCGAAAATTCAATATTTTGGGGTCCCAGAAGCAATAGGTACATGCCTACTCAGTGTTAGAGTATTTTCAAAATACAGGCCCAAAACATGCTGAAAATCGATATTTTAGATGCCCAAAGTCAATATGTGCATGTATCTTCTGTACCCGTTTATATCTCAAATTCAGGCTCAAAACACCCGAACATTCAATATTTTGGGGTCCCAGAAGCAATTTGTACATGCCTACACAGTGCTAGAATATTTTCAAAATATAGGCTAAAAACATGCTAAAAATCGATCTTTTAGGTGCCAAAAAGTCGATATCTCAAATTCAGTCCCAAAACACACGAAAATTCGATATTTAGGGGTCCCAGAAGCGATCTGTACATGCCTACTCCGTGTTAGAGTATTTTCAAAATACATGCTCAAAACATACTGAAAATCGATCTTTTAGGTGCACAAAAGTCGATATGTGCATGCATCTTCAGTACCCGTTTATATCTCAAATTCAGGCTCAAAACACCCGAAAATTCAATATTTTGGGGTCCCAGAAGCAATCTGTACATGCCTACTCAGTGTTAGAGTATTTTCAAAATACAGGCCCAAAACATGCTGAAAATCGATATTTTAGATGCCCAAAGTCAATATGTGCATGTATCTTCTGTACCCATTTATATCTCAAATTCAGGCTCAAAACACCCGAAAATTCAATATTTTGGGGACCCAGAAGCAATTTGTACATGCCTACACAGTGCTAGAATATTTTCAAAATATAGGGTAAAAACATGCTAAAAATCGACATTTTAGGTGCCAAAAAATCGATATCTCAAATTCAGTCCCAAAACACCCGAAAATTCGATATTTAGAGGTCCCAGAAGGTATCTGTACATGTCTACTCCGTGTTAGAGTATTTTCAAAATTCAGGCCCAAAACATGCTGAAAATCGATATTTTTGGTGCCCAAAGTCAATATGTGCATGTATCTTCTGTACCCGTTTATATCTCAAATTCAGGCTCAAAACACCCGAAAATTCAATATTTTGGGGTCCAAGAAGCAATCTGTACAGTGCTAGAATATTTTCAAAATATAGGCTAAAAACATGCTAAAAATCGATCTTTTTGGTGCCAAAAAGTCGATATCTCAAATTCAGTCCCAAAACACCCGAAAATTTGATATTTAGGGGTCCCAGAAGCGATCTGTACATGCCTACTCCGTGTTAGGGTATTTTCAAAATACATGCTCAAAACATACTGAAAATCGATCTTTTAGGTGCACAAAAGTCGATATGTGCATGCATCTTCAGTACCCGTTTATATCTCAAATTCAGGCTCAAAACACCCGAAAATTCAATATTTTGGGGTCCCAGAAGCAATCTGTACTTGCCTACTCAGTGTTAGAGTATTTTCAAAATACAGGCCCAAAACATGCTGAAAATCGATATTTTAGATGCCCAAAGTCAATATGTGCATATATCTTCTGTACCCGTATATATCTCAAATTCAGGCTCAAAACACCCGAAAATTCAATATTTTGGGGTCCCAGAAGCAATCTGTACATGCCTACACAGTGCTAGAATATTTTTAAAATATAGGCTAAAAACATGCTGAAAATCGATATTTTAGGTGCCTAAAAATCGATATCTCAAATTCAGTCCCAAAACACCCGAAAATTCGATATTTAGAGGTCCCAGAAGGTATCTGTACATGCCTACTCCGTGTTAGAGTATTTTCAAAATACAGGCCAAAAACATACTGAAAATCGATCTTTTAGGTGCCCAAAAGTCGATATGTGCATGCATCTTCTGTACCCGTTTATATCTCAAATTCTGGCCCTAAACACCCGAAATTTCGATATTTTGGGGTCCCAGAAGCGATCTGTACATGCCTACTCCGTGTTAGAGTATTTTCAAAATTCAGGCCCAAAACATGCTGAAAATCGATATTTTAGATGCCCAAAGTCAATATGTGCATGTATCTTCTGTACCCGTTTATATCTCAAATTCAGGCTCAAAACACCCGAAAATTCAATATTTTGGGGACCCAGAAGCAATTTGTACATGCCTACACAGTGCTAGAATATTTTCAAAATATAGGCTAAAAACATGCTAAAAATCGACATTTTAGGTGCCAAAAAATCGATATCTCAAATTCAGTCACAAAACACCCGAAAATTCGATATTTAGAGGTCCCAGAAGGTATCTGTACATGTCTACTCCGTGTTAGAGTATTTTCAAAATTCAGGCCCAAAACATGCTGAAAATCGATATTTTTGGTGCACAAAGTCAATATGTGCATGTATCTTCTGTACCTGTTTATATCTCAAATTCAGGCTCAAAACACCCGAAAATTCAATATTTTGGGGTCCAAGAAGCAATCTGTACAGTGCTAGAATATTTTCAAAATATAGGCTAAAAACATGCTAAAAATCGATCTTTTTGGTGCCAAAACGTCGATATCTCAAATTCAGTCCCAAAACACCCGAAAATTTGATATTTAGGGGTCCCAGAAGCGATCTGTACATGCCTACTCCGTGTTAGGGTATTTTCAAAATACATGCTCAAAACATACTGAAAATCGATCTTGTAGGTGCACAAAAGTCGATATGTGCATGCATCTTCAGTACCCGTTTATATCTCAAATTCAGGCTCAAAACACCCGAAAATTCAATATTTTGGGGTCCCAGAAGCAATCTGTACTTGCCTACTCAGTGTTAGAGTATTTTCAAAATACAGGCCCAAAACATGCTGAAAATCGATATTTTAGATGCCCAAAGTCAATATGTGCATGTATCTTCTGTACCCGTTTATATCTCAAATTCAGGCTGAAAACACTCGAAAATTCAATATTTTGGGGACCCAGAAGCAATTTGTACATGCCTACACAGTGCTAGAATATTTTCAAAATATAGGCTAAAAACATGCTAAAAATCGACATTTTAGGTGCCAAAAAATCGATATCTCAAATTCAGTCCCAAAACACCCGAAAATTCGATATTTAGAGGTCCCAGAAGGTATCTGTACATGTCTACTCCGTGTTAGAGTATTTTCAAAATTCAGGCCCAAAACATGCTGAAAATCGATATTTTTGGTGCCCAAAGTCAATATGTGCATGTATCTTCTGTACCCGTTTATATCTCAAATTCAGGCTCAAAACACCCGAAAATTCAATATTTTGGGGTCCAAGAAGCAATCTGTACAGTGCTAGAATATTTTCAAAATATAGGCTAAAAACATGCTAAAAATCGATCTTTTTGGTGCCAAAAAGTCGATATCTCAAATTCAGTCCCAAAACACCCGAAAATTTGATATTTAGGGGTCCCAGAAGCGATCTGTACATGCCTACTCCGTGTTAGGGTATTTTCAAAATACATGCTCAAAACATACTGAAAATCGATCTTGTAGGTGCACAAAAGTCGATATGTGCATGCATCTTCAGTACCCGTTTATATCTCAAATTCAGGCTCAAAACACCCGAAAATTCAATATTTTGGGGTCCCAGAAGCAATCTGTACTTGCCTACTCAGTGTTAGAGTATTTTCAAAATACAGGCCCAAAACTTGCTGAAAATCGATATTTTAGATGCCCAAAGTCAATATGTGCATATATCTTCTGTACCCGTTTATATCTCAAATTCAGGCTCAAAACACCCGAAAATTCAATATTTTGGGGTCCCAGAAGCACTCTGTACATGCCTACACAGTGCTAGAATATTTTTAAAATATTGGCTAAAAACATGATGAAAATCGATATTTTAGGTGCCTAAAAATCGATATCTCAAATTCAGTCCCAAAACACCCGAAAATTCGATATTTAGAGGTCCCAGAAGGTATCTGTACATGCCTACTCCGTGTTAGAGTATTTTCAAAATACAGGCCAAAAACATACTGAAAATCGATCTTTTAGGTGCAAAAAAGTCGATATGTGCATGCATCGTCTGTACCCGTTTATATCTCAAATTCTGGCCCTAAACACCCGAAAATTCGATATTTTGGGGTCCCAGAAGCGATCTGTACATGCCTACTCCGTGTTAGAGTATTTTCAAAATTCAGGCCCAAAACATGCTGAAAATCGATATTTTAGATGCCCAAAGTCAATATGTGCATGTATCTTCTGTACCCGTTTATATCTCAAATTCAGGCTCAAAACACCCGAAAATTCAATATTTTGGGGTCCCAGAAGCAATCTGTACATGCCTACACAGTGCTAGAATATTTTCAAAGTATAGGCTAAAAACATGCTGAAAATCGACATTTTAGGTGCCAAAAAATCGATATCTCAAATTCAGTCCCAAAACACCCGAAAATTCGATATTTAGAGGTCCCAGAAGGTATCTGTACATGTCTACTCCGTGTTAGAGTATTTTCAAAATTCAGGCCCAAAACATGCTGAAAATCGATATTTTTGGTGCCCAAAGTCAATATGTGCATGTATCTTCTGTACCCGTTTATATCTCAAATTCAGGCTCAAAATACCCGAAAATTCAATATTTTGGGGACCCAGAAGCAATTTGTACATGCCTAAACAGTGCTAGAATATTTTCAAAATATAGGCTAAAAACATGCTAAAAATCGACATTTTAGGTGCCAAAAAATCGATATCTCAAATTCAGTCCCAAAACACCCGAAAATTCGATATTTAGAGGTCCCAGAAGGTATCTGTACATGTCTACTCCGTGTTAGAGTATTTTCAAAATTCAGGCCCAAAACATGCTGAAAATCGATATTTTTGGTGCACAAAGTCAATATGTGCATGTATCTTCTGTACCTGTTTATATCTCAAATTCAGGCTCAAAACACCCGAAAATTCAATATTTTGGGGTCCAAGAAGCAATCTGTACAGTGCTAGAATATTTTCAAAATATAGGCTAAAAACATGCTAAAAATCGATCTTTTTGGTGCCAAAAAGTCGATATCTCAAATTCAGTCCCAATACACCCGAAAATTCGATATTTAGGGGTCCCAGAAGCGATCTATACATGCCTACTCCGTGTTAGAGTATTTTCAAAATACATGCTCAAAACATACTGAAAATCGATCTTTTAGGTGCACAAAAGTCGATATGTGCATGCATCTTCAGTACCCGTTTATATCTCAAATTCAGCCTCAAAACACCCGAAAATTCAATATTTTGGGGTCCCAGAAGCAATCTGTACATGCCTACTCAGTGTTAGAGTATTTTCAAAATACAGGTCCAAAACATGCTGAAAATCGATATTTTAGATGCCCAAAGTCAATATGTGCATGTATCTTCTGTACCCGTTTATATCTCAAATTCAGGCTCAAAACACCCGAAAATTCAATATTTTGGGGTCCCAGAAGCAATCTGTACATGCCTACACAGTGCTAGAATATTTTCAAAGTATAGGCTAAAAACATGCTGAAAATCGACATTTTAGGTGCCAAAAAATCTATATCTCAAATTCAGTCCCAAAACACCCGAAAATTCGATATTTAGAGGTCCCAGAAGGTATCTGTACATGTCTACTCCGTGTTAGAGTATTTTCAAAATTCAGGCCCAAAACATGCTGAAAATCGATATTTTTGGTGCCCAAAGTCAATATGTGCATGTATCTTCTGTACCCGTTTATATCTCAAATTCAGGCTCAAAACACCCGAAAATTCAATATTTTGGGGTCCCAGAAGCAATCTGTACAGTGCTAGAATATTTTCAAAATATAGGCTAAAAACATGCTAAAAATCGATCATTTAGGTGCCAAAAAGTCGATATCTCAAATTCAGTCCCAAAACACCCGAAAATTCGATATTTAGGGGTCCCAGAAGCGATCTGTACATGCCTACTCCGTGTTAGAGTATTTTCAAAATACATGCTCAAAACATACTGAAAATCGATCTTTTAGGTGCACAAAAGTCGATATGTGCATGCATCTTCAGTACCCGTTTATATCTCAAATTCAGGCTCAAAACACCCGAAAATTCAATATTTTGGGGTCCCAGAAGCAATCTGTACATGCCTACTCAGTGTTAGAGTATTTTCAAAATACAGGCCCAAAACATGCTGAAAATCGATATTTTAGATGCCTAAAGTCAATATGTGCATGTATCTTCTGTACCCGTTTATATCTCAAATTCAGGCTCAAAACACCCTAAAATTCAATATTTTGGGGTCCCAGAAGCAATCTGTACATGCCTACACAGTGCTAGAATATTTTCAAATTATAGGCTAAAAACATGCTGAAAATCGATATTTTAGGTGCCAAAAAATCGATATATCAAATTCAGTCCCAAAACACCCGAAAATTCGATATTTAGAGGTCCCAGAAGGTATCTGTACATGCCTACTCCGAGTTAGAGTATTTTCAAAATACAGGCCCAAAACATGCTAAAAATCGATATTTTTGGTGCCCAAAGTCAATATGTGCATGTATCTTCTGTACCCGTTTATATCTCAAATTCAGGCTCAAAACACCCGAAAATTCAATATTTTGGGATCCCAGAAGCAATCTGTACATGCCTACACAGTGCTAGAATATTTTCAAAATACAGGCCAAAAACATACTGAAAATCGATCTTTTAGGTGCCCAAAAGTCGATATGTGCATGCATCTTCTGTACCCGTTTATATCTCAAATTCTGGCCCTAAACACCCGAAAATTCAATATTTTGGGGTCCCAGAAGCAATCTGTACAGTGCTAGAATATTTTCAAAATATAGGCTAAAAACATGCTAAAAATCGATCTTTTAGGTGCCAAAAAGTCGATATCTCAAATTCAGTCCCAAAACACCCGAAAATTCGATATTTAGGGGTCCCAGAAGCGATCTGTACATGCCTACTCCGTGTTAGAGTATTTTCAAAATACAGGCCCAAAACATGCTGAAAATCGATATTTTTGATGCCCAAAGTCAATATGTGCATGTATCTTCTGTACCCGTTTATATCTCAAATTCAGACTCAAAACACCCGAAAATTCAATATTTTTGGGTCCCAGAAGCAATCTGTACATGCCTACACAGTGCTAGAATATTTTCAAAATATAGGCTAAAAACATGCTAAAAATCGATATTTTAGGTGCCAAAAAATCGATATCTCAAATTCAGTCCCAAAACACCCGAAAATTCGATATTTAGGGTCCCAGAAGGTATCTGTACATGTCTACTCCGTGTTAGAGTATTTTCAAAATTCAGGTCCAAAACATGCTGAAAATCGATTTTTTTGGTGCCCAAAGTCAATATGTGCATGTATCTTCTGTACCCGTTTATATCTCAAATTCAGGCTCAAAACACCCGAAAATTCAATATTTTGGGGTCCCAGAAGCAATCTGTACAGTGCTAGAATATTTTCAAAAGATAGGCTAAAAACATGCTAAAAATCGATCATTTAGGTGCCAAAAAGTCGATATCTCAAATTCAGTCCCAAAACACCCGAAAATTCGATATTTAGGGGTCCCAGAAGCGATCTGTACATGCCTACTCCGTGTTAGAGTATTTTCAAAATACATGCTCAAAACATACTGAAAATCGATCTTTTAGGTGCACAAAAGTCGATATGTGCATGCATCTTCAGTACCCGTTTATATCTCAAATTCAGGCTCAAAACACCCGAAAATTCAATATTTTGGGGTCCCAGAAGCAATCTGTACATGCCTACTCAGTGTTAGAGTATTTTCAAAATACAGGCCCAAAACATGCTGAAAATCGATATTTTAGATGCCTAAAGTCAATATGTGCATGTATCTTCTGTACCCGTTTATATCTCAAATTCAGGCTCAAAACACCCTAAAATTCAATATTTTGGGGTCCCAGAAGCAATCTGTACATGCCTACACAGTGCTAGAATATTTTCAAATTATAGGCTAAAAACATGCTGAAAATCGATATTTTAGGTGCCAAAAAATCGATATATCAAATTCAGTCCCAAAACACCCGAAAATTCGATATTTAGAGGTCCCAGAAGGTATCTGTACATGCCTACTCCGAGTTAGAGTATTTTCAAAATACAGGCCCAAAACATGCTAAAAATCGATATTTTTGGTGCCCAAAGTCAATATGTGCATGTATCTTCTGTACCCGTTTATATCTCAAATTCAGGCTCAAAACACCCGAAAATTCAATATTTTGGGATCCCAGAAGCAATCTGTACATGCCTACACAGTGCTAGAATATTTTCAAAATACAGGCCAAAAACATACTGAAAATCGATCTTTTAGGTGCCCAAAAGTCGATATGTGCATGCATCTTCTGTACCCGTTTATATCTCAAATTCTGGCCCTAAACACCCGAAAATTCAATATTTTGGGGTCCCAGAAGCAATCTGTACAGTGCTAGAATATTTTCAAAATATAGGCTAAAAACATGCTAAAAATCGATCTTTTAGGTGCCAAAAAGTCGATATCTCAAATTCAGTCCCAAAACACCCGAAAATTCGATATTTAGGGGTCCCAGAAGCGATCTGTACATGCCTACTCCGTGTTAGAGTATTTTCAAAATACAGGCCCCAAACATGCTGAAAATCGATATTTTTGATGCCCAAAGTCAATATGTGCATGTATCTTCTGTACCCGTTTATATCTCAAATTCAGACTCAAAACACCCGAAAATTCAATATTTTTGGGTCCCAGAAGCAATCTGTACATGCCTACACAGTGCTAGAATATTTTCAAAATATAGGCTAAAAACATGCTAAAAATCGATATTTTAGGTGCCAAAAAATCGATATCTCAAATTCAGTCCCAAAACACCCGAAAATTCGATATTTAGGGTCCCAGAAGGTATCTGTACATGTCTACTCCGTGTTAGAGTATTTTCAAAATTCAGGTCCAAAACATGCTGAAAATCGATTTTTTTGGTGCCCAAAGTCAATATGTGCATGTATCTTCTGTACCCGTTTATATCTCAAATTCAGGCTCAAAACACCCGAAAATTCAATATTTTGGGGTCCCAGAAGCAATCTGTACAGTGCTAGAATATTTTCAAAAGATAGGCTAAAAACATGCTAAAAATCGATCATTTAGGTGCCAAAAAGTCGATATCTCAAATTCAGTCCCAAAACACCCGAAAATTCGATATTTAGGGGTCCCAGAAGCGATCTGTACATGCCTACTCCGTGTTAGAGTATTTTCAAAATACATGCTCAAAACATACTGAAAATCGATCTTTTAGGTGCACAAAAGTCGATATGTGCATGCATCTTCAGTACCCGTTTATATCTCAAATTCAGGCTCAAAACACCCGAAAATTCAATATTTTGGGGTCCCAGAAGCAATCTGTACATGCCTACTCAGTGTTAGAGTATTTTCAAAATACAGGCCCAAAACATGCTGAAAATCGATATTTTAGATGCCTAAAGTCAATATGTGCATGTATCTTCTGTACCCGTTTATATCTCAAATTCAGGCTCAAAACACCCTAAAATTCAATATTTTGGGGTCCCAGAAGCAATCTGTACATGCCTACACAGTGCTAGAATATTTTCAAAATACAGGCCAAAAACATATTGAAAATCGATCTTTTATGTGCCCAAAAGTCGATATGTGCATGTATCTTCTGTACCCGTTTATATCTCAAATTCTGGCCCTAAACACCCGAAAATTCAATATTTTGGGGTCCCAGAAGCAATCTGTACAGTGTTAGAATATTTTCAAAATATAGGCTAAAAACATGCTAAAAATCGATCTTTTAGGTGCCAAAAAGTCGATATCTCAAATTCAGTCCCAAAACACCCGAAAATTCGATATTTAGGGGTCCCAGAAGCGATCTGTACATGCCTACTCCGTGTTAGAGTATTTTCAAAATACAGGCCCCAAACATGCTGAAAATCGATATTTTAGATGCCCAAAGTCAATATGTCCATGTATCTTCTGTACCCGTTTATATCTCAAATTCAGGCTCAAAACACCCGAAAATTCAATATTTTGGGGTCCCAGAAGCAATCTGTACATGCCTACTCAGTGCTAGAATATTTTCAAAATATAGGCTAAAAACATGCTAAAAATCGATCTTTTAGGTGCCAAAAAGTCGATATCTCAAATTCAGTCCCAAAACATCCGAAAATTCGATATTTAGGGGTCCCAGAAGCGATCTGTACATGCCTACTCCGTGTTAGGGTATTTTCAAAATACATGCTCAAAACATACTGAAAATCGATCTTTTAGGTGCACAAAAGTCGATATGTGAATGCATCTTCAGTACCCGTTTATATCTCAAATTCAGGCTCAAAACACCCGAAAATTCAATATTTTGGGGTACCAGAAGCAATCTGTACATGCCTACTCAGTGTTAGAGTATTTTCAAAATACAGGCCCAAAACATGCTGAAAATCGATATTTTAGATGCCGAAAGTCAATATGTGCATGTATCTTCTGTACCAGTTTATATCTCAAATTCAGGCTCAAAACACCCGAAAATTCAATATTTTGGGGTCCCAGAAGCAATCTGTACATGCCTACACAGTGCTAGAATATTTTCAAAATATAGGCTAAAAACATGCTGAAAAGCGATATTTTAGGTGCCAAAAAATCGATATCTCAAATTCAGTCCCAAAACACCCGAAAATTCGATATTTAGAGGTCCCAGAAGGTATCTGTACATGCCTACTCCGTGTTAGAGTATTTTCAAAATACAGGCCCAAAACATGCTGAAAATCGATATTTTAGATGCCCAAAGTCAATATGTCCATGTATCTTCTGTACCCGTTTATATCTCAAATTCAGGCTCAAAACACTCGAAAATTCAATATTTTGGGGTCCCAGAAGCAATCTGTACAAGCCTACACAGTGCTAGAATATTTTCAAAATATAGGCTAAAAACATGCTAAAAATCGACATTTTAGGTGCCAAAAAATCGATATCTCAAATTCAGTCCCAAAACACCCGAAAATTCGATATTTAGAGGTCCCAGAAGGTATCTGTACATGCCTACTCCGTGTTAGAGTATTTTCAAAATACAGGCCAAAAACATACTGAAAATCGATCTTTTAGTTGCCCAAAAGTCGATATGTGCATGCATCTTCTGTACCCGTTTATATCTCAAATTCAGGCTCAAAACACCCGAAAATTCAATATTTTGGGGTCCCAGAAGCAATCTGTACATGCCTACTCAGTGCTAGAATATTTTCAAAATATAGGCTAAAAACATGCTAAAAATCGATCTTTTAGGTGCCAAAAAGTCGATATCTCAAATTCAGTCCCAAAACACCCGAAAATTCGATATTTAGGGGTCCCAGAAGCAATCTGTACATGCCTACTCCGTGTTAGGGTATTTTCAAAATACATGCTCAAAACATACTGAAAATCGATCTTTTAGGTGCACAAAAGTCGATATGTGCATGCATCTTCAGTACCCGTTTATATCTCAAATTCAGGCTCAAAACACCCGAAAATTCAATATTTTGGGGTCCCAGAAGCAATCTGTACATGCCTACTCAGTGTTAGAGTATTTTCAAAATACAGGCCCAAAACATGCTGAAAATCGATATTTTAGATGCCCAAAGTCAATATGTGAATGTATCTTCTGTACCCGTTTATATCTCAAATTCAGGCTCAAAACACCCGAAAATTCAATATTTTGGGGTCCCAGAAGCAATCTGTACATGCCTACACAGTGCTAGAATATTTTCAAAATATAGGCTAAAAACATGCTAAAAATCGATATTTTAGGTGCCAAAAAATCGATATCTCAAATTCAGTCCCAAAACACCCGAAAATTCGATATTTAGGGTCCCAGAAGGTATCTGTACATGTCTACTCCGTGTTAGAGTATTTTCAAAATTCAGGTCCAAAACATGCTGAAAATCGATTTTTTTGGTGCCCAAAGTCAATATGTGCATGTATCTTCTGTACCCGTTTATATCTCAAATTCAGGCTCAAAACACCCGAAAATTCAATATTTTGGGGTCCCAGAAGCAATCTGTACAGTGCTAGAATATTTTCAAAAGATAGGCTAAAAACATGCTAAAAATCGATCATTTAGGTGCCAAAAAGTCGATATCTCAAATTCAGTCCCAAAACACCCGAAAATTCGATATTTAGGGGTCCCAGAAGCGATCTGTACATGCCTACTCCGTGTTAGAGTATTTTCAAAATACATGCTCAAAACATACTGAAAATCGATCTTTTAGGTGCACAAAAGTCGATATGTGCATGCATCTTCAGTACCCGTTTATATCTCAAATTCAGGCTCAAAACACCCGAAAATTCAATATTTTGGGATCCCAGAAGCAATCTGTACATGCCTACACAGTGCTAGAATATTTTCAAAATACAGGCCAAAAACATACTGAAAATCAATCTTTTAGGTGCCCAAAAGTCGATATGTGCATGCATCTTCTGTACCCGTTTATATCTCAAATTCTGGCCCTAAACACCCGAAAATTCAATATTTTGGGGTCCCAGAAGCAATCTGTACAGTGCTAGAATATTTTCAAAATATAGGCTAAAAACATGCTAAAAATCGATCTTTTAGGTGCCAAAAAGTCGATATCTCAAATTCAGTCCCAAAACACCCGAAAATTCGATATTTAGGGGTCCCAGAAGGTATCTGTACATGCCTACTCCGTGTTAGAGTATTTTCAAAATACAGGCCAAAAACATACTGAAAATCGATCTTTTAGTTGCCCAAAAGTCGATATGTGCATGCATCTTCTGTACCCGTTTATATCTCAAATTCAGGCTCAAAACACCCGAAAATTCAATATTTTGGGGTCCCAGAAGCAATCTGTACATGCCTACTCAGTGCTAGAATATTTTCAAAATATAGGCTAAAAACATGCTAAAAATCGATCTTTTAGGTGCCAAAAAGTCGATATCTCAAATTCAGTCCCAAAACACCCGAAAATTCGATATTTAGGGGTCCCAGAAGCAATCTGTACATGCCTACTCCGTGTTAGGGTATTTTCAAAATACATGCTCAAAACATACTGAAAATCGATCTTTTAGGTGCACAAAAGTCGATATGTGCATGCATCTTCAGTACCCGTTTATATCTCAAATTCAGGCTCAAAACACCCGAAAATTCAATATTTTGGGGTCCCAGAAGCAATCTGTACATGCCTACTCAGTGTTAGAGTATTTTCAAAATACAGGCCCAAAACATGCTGAAAATCGATATTTTAGATGCCCAAAGTCAATATGTGAATGTATCTTCTGTACCCGTTTATATCTCAAATTCAGGCTCAAAACACCCGAAAATTCAATATTTTGGGGTCCCAGAAGCAATCTGTACATGCCTACACAGTGCTAGAATATTTTCAAAATATAGGCTAAAAACATGCTGAAAATCGATATTTTAGGTGCCAAAAAATCGATATCTCAAATTCAGTCCCAAAACACCCGAAAATTCGATATTTAGAGGTCCCAGAATGTATCTGTACATGCCTACTTCGTGTTAGAGTATTTTCAAAATACAGGCCAAAAACATACTGAAAATCGATATTTTTGGTGCCCAAAGTCAATATGTGCATGTATCTTCTGTACCCGTTTATATCTCAAATTCAGGCTCAAAAACACCCGAAAATTCAATATTTTGGGGTCCCAGAAGCAATCTGTACAGTGCTAGAATATTTTCAAAATATAGGCTAAAAACATGCTAAAAATCGATCTTTTAGGTGCCAAAAAGTCGATATCTCAAATTCAGTCCCAAAACACCCGAAAATTCGATATTTAGGGGTCCCACAAGCGATCTGTACATGCCTACTCCGTGTTAGGGTATTTTCAAAATACATGCTCAAAACATACTGAAAATCGATCTTTTAGGTGCACAAAAGTCGATATGTGCATGCATCTTCAGTACCCGTTTATATCTCAAATTCAGGCTCAAAACACCCGAAAATTCAATATTTTGGGGTCCCAGAAGCAATCTGTACATGCCTACTCAGTGTTAGAGTATTTTCAAAATACAGGCCCAAAACATGCTGAAAATCGATATTTTAGATGCCCAAAGTCAATATGTGCATGTATCTTCTGTACCAGTTTATATCTCAAATTCAGGCTCAAAACACCCGAAAATTCAATATTTTGGGGTCCCAGAAGCAATCTGTACATGCCTACACAGTGCTAGAATATTTTCAAAATATAGGCTAAAAACATGCTGAAAATCGATATTTCAGGTGCCAAAAAATCGATATCTTAAATTCAGTCCCAAAACACCCGAAAATTCGATATTTAGAGGTCCCAGAAGGTATCTGTACATGCCTACTTCGTGTTAGAGTATTTTCAAAATACAGGCCAAAAACATACTGAAAATCGATCTTTTAGGTGCCCAAAAGTCGATATGTGCATGCATCTTCTGTACCCGTTTAGATCTCAAATTCTGGCCCTAAACACCCGAAAATTATATATTTTGGGGTCCCAGAAGCGATCTGTACATGCCTACTCCGTGTTAGAGTATTTTCAAAATTCAGGCCCAAAACATGCTGAAAATCGATATTTTTGTTGCCCAAAGTCAATATGTGCATGTATCTTCTGTACCCGTTTATATCTCAAATTCAGGCTCAAAACACCCGAAAATTCAATATTTTGGGGTTCCAGAAGCAATCTGTACATGCCTACTCAGAGCTAGAATATTTTCAAAATATAGGCTAAAAACATGCTAAAAATCGATCTTTTAGGTGCCAAAAAGTCGATATCTCAAATTCAGTCCCAAAACACCCGAAAATTCGATATTTAGGAGTCCCAGAAGCGATCTGTACATGCCTACTCCGTGTTAGAGTATTTTCAAAATACATGCTCAAAACATACTGAAAATCGATCTTTTAGGTGCACAAAAGTCGATATGTGCATGCATCTTCAGTACCCGTTTATATCTCAAATTCAGGCTCAAAACACCCGAAAATTCAATATTTTGGGGTCCCAGAAGCAATCTGTACATGCCTACTCAGTGTTAGAGTATTTTCAAAATACAGGCCCAAAACATGCTGAAAATCGATATTTTAGATGCCCAAAGTCAATATGTGCATGTATCTTCTGTACCCGTTTATATATCAAATTCAGGCTCAAAACACCCGAAAATTCAATATTTTGGGGTTCCAGAAGCAATTTGTACATGCCTACACAGTGCTAGAATATTTTCAAAATATAGGCTAAAAACATGCTAAAAATCGACATTTTAGGTGCCAAAAAATCGATATCTCAAATTCAGGCTCAAAACACCCGAAAATTCAATATTTTGGGGTCCCAGAAGCAATCTGTACATGCCTACTCAGTGTTAGAGTATTTTCAAAATTCAGGCCCAAAACATGCTGAAAATCGATATTTTTGGTGCCCAAAGTCAATATGTGCATGTATCTTCTGTACCCGTTTATATCTCAAATTCAGGCTCAAAACACCCGAAAATTCATTATTTTGGGGTCCCAGAAGCAATCTGTACATGCCTACACAGTGCTAGAATATTTTCAAAATATAGGCTAAAAACATGCTGAAAATCGATATTTCAGGTGCCAAAAAATCGATATCTCAAATTCAGTCCCAAAACACCCGAAAATTCGATATTTAGAGGTCCCAGAAGGTATCTGTACATGCCTACTTCGTGTTAGAGTATTTTCAAAATACAGGCCAAAAACATACTGAAAATCGATCTTTTAGGTGCCCAAAAGTCGATATGTGCATGCATCTTCTGTACCCGTTTAGATCTCAAATTCTGGCCCTAAACACCCGAAAATTCGATATTTTGGGGTCCCAGAAGCGATCTGTACATGCCTACTCCGTGTTAGAGTATTTTCAAAATTCAGGCCCAAAACATGCTGAAAATCGATATTTTTGGTGCCCAAAGTCAATATGTGCATGTATCTTCTGTACCCGTTTATATCTCAAATTCAGGCTCAAAACACCCGAAAATTCAATATTTTGTGGTTCCAGAAGCAATCTGTACATGCCTACTCAGTGCTAGAATATTTTCAAAATATAGGCTAAAAACATGCTAAAAATCGATCTTTTAGGTGCCAAAAAGTCGATATCTCAAATTCAGTCCCAAAACACCCGAAAATTCGATATTTAGGGGTCCCAGAAGCGATCTGTACATGCCTACTCCGTGTTAGAGTATTTTCAAAATACATGCTCAAAACATACTGAAAATCGATCTTTTAGGTGCACAAAAGTCGATATGTGCATGCATCTTCAGTACCCGTTTATATCTCAAATTCAGGCTCAAAACACCCGAAAATTCAATATTTTGGGGTTCCAGAAGCAATTTGTACATGCCTACACAGTGCTAGAATATTTTCAAAATATAGGCTAAAAACATGCTGAAAATCGACATTTTAGGTGCCAAAAAATCGATATCTCAAATTCAGTCCCAAAACACCCGAAAATTCGATATTTAGAGGTCCCAGAAGGTATCTGTACATGCCTACTTCGTGTTAGAGTATTTTCAAAATACAGGCCAAAAACATACTGAAAATCGATCTTTTAGGTGCCCAAAAGTCGATATGTGCATGCATCTTCTGTATCCGTTTATATCTCAAATTCTGGCCCTAAACACCCGAAAATTCGATATTTTGGGGTCCTAGAAGCGATCTGTACATGCCTACTCCGTGTTAGAGTATTTTCAACATTCAGGCCCAAAACATGCTGAAAATCGATATTTTTGGTGCCCAAAGTCAATATGTGCATGTATCTTCTGTACCCGTTTATATCTCAAATTCAGGCTCAAAACACCCGAAAATTCAATATTTTGGGGTCCCAGAAGCAATCTGTACATGCCTACTCAGTGCTAGAATATTTTCAAAATATAGGCTAAAAACATGCTAAAAATCGATCTTTTAGGTGCCAAAAAGTCGATATCTCAAATTCAGTCCCAAAACACCCGAAAATTCGATATTTAGGTGTCCCAGAAGCGATCTGTACATGCCTACTCCGTGTTAGAGTATTTTCAAAATACATGCTCAAAACATACTGAAAATCGATCTTTTAGGTGCACAAAAGTCGATATGTGCATGCATCTTCAGTACCCGTTTATATCTCAAATTCAGGCTCAAAACACCCGAAAATTCAATATTTTGGGGTCCCAGAAGCAATCTGTACATGCCTACTCAGTGTTAGAGTATTTTCAAAATACAGGCCCAAAACATGCTGAAAATCGATATTTTAGATGTCCAAAGTCAATATGTGCATGTATCTTCTGTACCCGTTTATATCTCAAATTCAGGCTCAAAACACCCGAAAATTCAATATTTTGGGGTCCCAGAAGCAATTTGTACATGCCTACACAGTGCTAGAATATTTTCAAAATATAGGCTAAAAACATGCTAAAAATCGACATTTTAGGTGCCAAAAAATCGATATCTCAAATTCAGTCCCAAAACACCCGAAAATTCGATATTTAGAGGTCCCAGAAGGTATCTGTACATGTCTACTCCGTGTTAGAGTATTTTCAAAATTCAGGCCCAAAACATGCTGAAAATCGATATTTTTGGTGCCCAAAGTCAATATGTGCATGTATCTTCTGTACCCGTTTATATCTCAAATTCAGGCTCAAAACACCCGAAAATTCATTATTTTGGGGTCCAAGAAGCAATCTGTACATGCCTA
Organism: Petrolisthes cinctipes; assembly: GCA_033782935.1. Taxonomy (NCBI): domain Eukaryota; kingdom Metazoa; phylum Arthropoda; class Malacostraca; order Decapoda; family Porcellanidae; genus Petrolisthes; species Petrolisthes cinctipes. Next base: position 2,007,083 of record JAWQEG010000380.1, on the reverse strand, counting down.
CACAGTGCTAGAATATTTTCAAAATATAGGCTAAAAACATGCTGAAAATCGATATTTTAGGTGCCAAAAAATCGATATCTCAAATTCAGTCCCAAAACACCCGAAAATTCGATATTTAGAGGTCCCAGAAGGCATCTGTACATGCCTACTTCGTGTTAGAGTATTTTCAAAATACAGGCCAAAAACATACTGAAAATCGATCTTTTAGGTGCCCAAAAGTCGATATGTGCATGCATCTTCTGTATCCGTTTATATCTCAAATTCTGGCCCTAAACACCCGAAAATTCGATATTTTGTGGTCCTAGAAGCGATCTGTACATGCCTACTCCGTGTTAGAGTATTTTCAAAATTCAGGCCCAAAACATGCTGAAAATCGATATTTTTGGTGCCCAAAGTCAATATGTGCATGTATCTTCTGTACCCGTTTATATCTCAAATTCAGGCTCAAAACACCCGAAAATTCAATATTTTGGGGTCCCAGAAGCAATCTGTACATGCCTACTCAGTGCTAGAATATTTTCAAAATATAGGCTAAAAACATGCTAAAAATCGATCTTTTAGGTGCCAAAAAGTCGATATCTCAAATTCAGTCCCAAAACACCCGAAAATTCGATATTTAGGTGTCCCAGAAGCGATCTGTACATGCCTACTCCGTGTTAGAGTATTTTCAAAATACATGCTCAAAACATACTGAAAATCGATCTTTTAGGTGAACAAAAGTCGATATGTGCATGCATCTTCAGTACCCGTTTATATCTCAAATTCAGGCTCAAAACACCCGAAAATTCAATATTTTGGGGTCCCAGAAGCAATCTGTACATGCCTACTCAGTGTTAAAGTATTTTCAAAATACAGGCCCAAAACATGCTGAAAATCGATATTTTAGATGTCCAAAGTCAATATGTGCATGTATCTTCTGTACCCGTTTATATCTCAAATTCAGGCTCAAAACACCCGAAAATTCAATATTTTGGGGTCCCAGAAGCAATCTGTACATACAGTGCTAGAATATTTTCAAAATATAGGCTAAAAACATGCTAAAAATCGACATTTTAGGTGCCAAAAAATCGATATCTCAAATTCAATCCCAAAACACCCGAAAATTCGATATTTAGAGGTCCCAGAAGGTATCTGTACATGTCTACTCCGTGTTAGAGTATTTTCAAAATTCAGGCCCAAAACATGCTGAAAATCGATATTTTTGGTGCACAAAGTCAATATGTGCATGTATCTTCTGTACCCGTTTATATCTCAAATTCAGGCTCAAAACACCCGAAAATTCATTATTTTGGGGTCCAAGAAGCAATCTGTACAGTGCTAGAATATTTTCAAAATATAGGCTAAAAACATGCTAAAAATCGATCTTTTAGGTGCCAAAAAGTCGATATCTCAAATTCAGTCCCAAAACACCCGAAAATTTGATATTTAGGGGTCCCAGAAGCGATCTGTACATGCCTACTCCGTGTTAGGGTATTTTCAAAATACATGCTCAAAACATACTGAAAATCGATCTTGTAGGTGCACAAAAGTCGATATGTGCATGCATCTTCAGTACCCGTTTATATCTCAAATTCAGGCTCAAAACACCCGAATATTCAATATTTTGGGGTCCCAGAAGCAATCTGTACATGCCTACTCAGTGTTAGAGTATTTTCAAAATACAGGCCCAAAACATGCTGAAAATCGATATTTTAGATGCCCAAAGTCAATATGTGCATATATCTTCTGTACCCGTTTATATCTCAAATTCAGGCTCAAAACACCCGAAAATTCAATATTTTGGGGTCCCAGAAGCAATCTGTACATGCCTACACAGTGCTAGAATATTTTCAAAATATAGGCTAAAAACATGATGAAAATCGATATTTTAGGTGCCTAAAAATCGATATCTCAAATTCAGTCCCAAAACACCCGAAAATTCGATATTTAGAGGTCCCAGAAGGTATCTGTACATGCCTACTCCGTGTTAGAGTATTTTCAAAATACAGGCCAAAAACATACTGAAAATCGATCTTTTAGGTGCCCAAAAGTCGATATGTGCATGCTTCTTCTGTACCCGTTTATATCTCAAATTCTGGCCCTAAACACCCGAAAATTCGATATGTTGGGGTCCCAGAAGCGATCTGTACATGCCTACTCCGTGTTAGAGTATTTTCAAAATTCAGGCCCAAAACATGCTGAAAATCGATATTTTTGGTGCCCAAAGTCAATATGTGCATGTATCTTCTGTACCCGTTTATATCTCAAATTCAGGCTCAAAACACCCGAAAATTCAATATTTTGGGGTCCCAGAAGCAATCTGTACATACAGTGCTAGAATATTTTCAAAATATAGGCTAAAAACATGCTAAAAATCGATCTTTTAGGTGCCAAAAAGTCGATATCTCAAATTCAGTCCCAAAACCACCGAAAATTCGATATTTAGGGGTCCCAGAAGCGATCTGTACATGCCTACTCCGTGTTAGAGTATTTTCAAAATACATGCTCAAAACATACTGAAAATCGATCTTTTAGGTGCACAAAAGTCGATATGTGCATGCATCTTCAGTACCCGTTTATATCTCAAATTCTGGCCCTAAACACCCGAAAATTCGATATTTTGGGGTCCCAGAAGCGATCTGTACATGCCTACTCCGTGTTAGAGTATTTTCAAAATTCAGGCCCAAAACATGCTGAAAATCGATATTTTTGGTGCCCAAAGTCAATATGTGCATGTATCTTCTGTACCCGTTTATATCTCAAATTCAGGCTCAAAACACCCGAAAATTCAATATTTTGGGGTCCCAGAAGAAATCTGTACCCAGTGCTAGAATATTTTCAAAATATAGGCTAAAAACATGCTAAAAATCGATCTTTTAGGTGCCAAAAAGTCGATATCTCAAATTCAGTCCCAAAACACCCGAAAATTCGATATTTAGGGGTCCCAGAAGCGATCTGTACATGCCTACTCCGTGTTAGAGTATTTTCAAAATACATGCTCAAAACATACTGAAAATCGATCTTTTAGGTGCACAAAAGTCGATATGTGCATGCATCTTCAGTACCCGTTTATATCTCAAATTCAGGCTCAAAACACCCGAAAATTCAATATTTTGGGGTCCCAGAAGCAATCTGTACATGCCTACTCAGTGTTAGAGTATTTTCAAAATACAGGCCCAAAACATGCTGAAAATCGATATTTTAGATGCCCAAAGTCAATATGTGCATGTATCTTCTGTACCCGTTTATATCTCAAATTCAGGCTCAAAACACCCGAAAATTCAATATTTTGGGGTCCCAGAAGCAATCTGTACATACAGTGCTAGAATATTTTCAAAATATAGGCTAAAAACATGCTAAAAATCGACATTTTAGGTGCCAAAAAATCGATATCTCAAATTCAGTCCCAAAACACCCGAAAATTCGATATTTAGAGGTCCCGGAAGGTATCTGTACATGCCTACTCCGTCTTAGAGAATTTTCAAAATACAGGCTAAAAACATACTGAAAATCGATCTTTTAGGTGCCCAAAAGTCGATATGTACATGCATCTTCTGTACCCGTTTATATCTCAAATTCTGGCCCTAAACACCCGAAAATTCGATATTTTGGGGTCCCAGAAGCGATCTGTACATGCCTACTCCGTGTTAGAGTATTTTCAAATTTCAGGCCCAAAACATGCTGAAAATCGATATTTTTGGTGCCAAAAGTCAATATGTGCATGTATCTTCTGTACCCGTTTATATCTCAAATTCAGGCTCAAAACACCCGAAAATTCAATATTTTGGGGTCCCAGAAGCAATCTGTACAGTGCTAGAATATTTTCAAAATATAGGCTAAAAACATGCTAAAAATCGATCTTTTAGGTGCCAAAAAGTCGATATCTCAAATTCAGTCCCAAAACACCCGAAAATTCGATATTTAGGGGTCCCAGAAGCGATCTGTACATGCCTACTCCGTATTAGAGTATTTTCAAAATACATGCTCAAAACATACTGAAAATCGATCTTTTAGGTGCACAAAAGTCGATATGTGCATGCATCTTCAGTACCCGTTTATGTCTCAAATTCAGGCTCAAAACACCCTAAAATTCGATATTTTTGGGTCCCAGAAGCAATCTGTACATGCCTACTCCGTGTTAGAGTATTTTCAAAATTCAGGCCCAAAACATGCTGAAAATCGATATTTTTGGTGCCCAAAGTCAATATGTGCATGTATCTTCTGTACCCGTTTATATCTCAAATTCAGGCTCAAAACACCCGAAAATTCAATATTTTGGGGTCCCAGAAGCAATCTGTACATACAGTGCTAGAATATTTTCAAAATATAGGCTAAAAACATGCTAAAAATCGACATTTTAGGTGCCAAAAAATCGATATCTCAAATTCAGTCCCAAAACACCCGAAAATTCGATATTTAGAGGTCCCAGAAGGTATCTGTACATGCCTACTCCGTGTTAGAGTATTTTCAAAATACAGGCTAAAAACATACTGAAAATCGATCTTTTAGGTGCCCAAAAGTCGATATGTACATGCATCTTCTGTACCCGTTTATATCTCAAATTCTGGCCCTAAACACCCGAAAATTCGAGATTTTGGGGTCCCAGAAGCGATCTGTACATGCCTACTCCGTGTTAGAGTATTTTCAAATTTCAGGCCCAAAACATGCTGAAAATCGATATTTTTGGTGCCCAAAGTCAATATGTGCATGTATCTTCTGTACCCGTTTATATCTCAAATTCAGGCTCAAAACACCCGAAAATTCAATATTTTGGGGTCCCAGAAGCAATCTGTACAGTGCTAGAATATTTTCAAAATATAGGCTAAAAACATGCTAAAAATCGATCTTTTAGGTGCCAAAAAGTCGATATCTCAAATTCAGTCCCAAAACACCCGAAAATTCGATATTTAGGGGTCCCAGAAGCGATCTGTACATGCCTACTCCGTATTAGAGTATTTTCAAAATACATGCTCAAAACATACTGAAAATCGATCTTTTAGGTGCACAAAAGTCGATATGTGCATGCATCTTCAGTACCCGTTTATGTCTCAAATTCAGGCTCAAAACACCCGAAAATTCGATATTTTTGGGTCCCAGAAGCAATCTGTACATGCCTACTCCGTGTTAGAGTATTTTCAAAATTCAGGCCCAAAACATGCTGAAAATCGATATTTTTGGTGCCCAAAATCAATATGTGCATGTATCTTCTGTACCCGTTTATATCTCAAATTCAGGCTCAAAACACCCGAAAATTCAATATTTTGGGGTCCCAGAAGCAATCTGTACATGCCTACACAGTGCTAGAATATTTTCAAAATATAGGCTAAAACATGCTAAAAATCGACATTTTAGGTGCCAAAAAATCGATATCTCAAATTCAGTCCCAAAACACCCGAAAATTCGATATTTAGAGGTCCCAGAAGGTATCTGTACATGCCTACTCCGTGTTAGAGTATTTTCAAAATACAGGCCAAAAACATACTGAAAATCGATCTTTTAGGTTTCCAAAAGTCGATATGTGCATGCATCTTCTGTACCCGTTTATATCTCAAATTCTGGCCCTAAACACCCGAAAATTCGATATTTTGGGGTCCCAGAAGCGATCTGTACATGCCTACTCCGTGTTAGAGTATTTTCAAAATTCAGGCCCAAAACATGCTGAAAATCGATATTTTTGGTGCCAAAAGTCAATATGTGCATGTATCTTCTGTACCCGTTTATATCTCAAATTCAGGCTCAAAACACCCGAAAATTCAATATTTTGGGGTCCCAGAAGCAATCTGTACAGTGCTAGAATATTTTCAAAATATAGGTTAAAAACATGCTAAAAATCGATCTTTTAGGTGCCAAAAAGTCGATATCTCAAATTCAGTCCCAAAACACCCGAAAATTCGATATTTAGGGGTCCCAGAAGCGATCTGTACATACCTACTCCGTGTTAGAGTATTTTCAAAATACATGCTCAAAACATACTGAAAATCGATCTTTTAGGTGCACAAAAGTCGATATGTGCATGCATCTTCAGTACCCGTTTATATCTCAAATTCAGGCTCAAAACACCCGAAAATTCAATATTTTGGGGTCCCAGAAGCAATCTGTACATGCCTACTCAGTGTTAGAGTATTTTCAAAATACAGGCCCAAAACATGCTGAAAATCGATATTTTAGATGCCCAAAGTCAATATGTGCATGTATCTTCTGTACCCGTTTATATCTCAAATTCAGGCTCAAAACACCCGAAAATTCAATATTTTGGGGTCCCAGAAGCAATCTGTACATACAGTGCTAGAATATTTTCAAAATATAGGCTAAAAACATGCTAAAAATCGACGTTTTAAGTGCCAAAAAATCGATATCTCAAATTCAGTCCGAAAACACCCGAAAATTCGATATTTAGAGGTCCCAGAAGGTATCTGTACATGCCTACTCCGTGTTAGAGTATTTTCAAAATACAGGCCAAAAACATACTGAAAATCGATCTTTTAGGTGCCCAAAAGTCGATATGTACATGCATCTTCTGTACCCGTTTATATCTCAAATTCTGGCCCTAAACACCCGAAAATTCGATATTTTGGGGTCCCAGAAGCGATCTGTACATGCCTACTCCGTGTTAGAGTATTTTCAAATTTCAGGCCCAAAACATGCTGAAAATCGATATTTTTGGTGCCCAAAGTCAATATGTGCATGTATCTTCTGTACCCGTTTATATCTCAAATTCAGGCTCAAAACACCCGAAAATTCAATATTTTGGGGTCCCAGAAGCAATCTGTACAGTGCTAGAATATTTTCAAAATATAGGCTAAAAACATGCTAAAAATCGATCTTTTAGGTGCCAAAAAGTCGATATCTCAAATTCAGTTCCAAAACACCCGAAAATTCGATATTTAGGGGTCCCAGAAGCGATCTGTACATGCCTACTCCGTATTAGAGTATTTTCAAAATACATGCTCAAAACATACTGAAAATCGATCTTTTAGGTGCACAAAAGTCGATATGTGCATGCATCTTCAGTACCCGTTTATGTCTCAAATTCAGGCTCAAAACACCCGAAAATTCGATATTTTGGGGTCCCAGAAGCAATCTGTACATGCCTACTCCGTGTTAGAGTATTTTCAAAATTCAGGCCCAAAACATGCTGAAAATCGATATTTTTGGTGCCCAAAGTCAATATGTGCATGTATCTTCTGTACCCGTTTATATCTCAAATTCATGCTCAAAACACCCGAAAATTCAATATTTTGGGGTCCCAGAAGCAATCTGTACAGTGCTAGAATATTTTCAAAATATAGGCTAAAAACATGCTAAAAATCGATCTTTTAGGTGCCAAAAAGTCGATATCTCAAATTCAGTCCCAAAACACCCGAAAATTCGATATTTAGGGGTCCCAGAAGCGATCTGTACATGCCTACTCCGTGTTAGAGTATTTTCAAAATACATGCTCAAAACATACTGAAAATCGATCTTTTAGGTGCACAAAAGTCGATATGTGCATGCATCTTCAGTACCCGTTTATATCTCAAATTCTGGCCCTAAACACCCGAAAATTCGATATTTTGGGGTCCCAGAAGCGATCTGTACATGCCTACTCCGTGTTAGAGTATTTTCAAAATTCAGGCCCAAAACATGCTGAAAATTGATATTTTTGGTGACCAAAGTCAATATGTGCATGTATCTTCTGTACCCGTTTATATCTCAAATTCAGGCTCAAATCACCCGAAAATTCAATATTTTGGGGTCCCAGAAGCAATCTGTACCCAGTGCTAGAATATTTTCAAAATATAGGCTAAAAACATGCTAAAAATCGATCTTTTAGGTGCCAAAAAGTCGATATCTCAAATTCAGTCCCAAAACACCCGAAAATTCGATATTTAGGGGTCCCAGAAGCGATCTGTACATGCCTACTCCGTGTTAGAATATTTTCAAAATACATGCTCAAAACATACTGAAAATCGATCTTTTAGGTGCACAAAAGTCGATATGTGCATGCATCTTCAGTACCCGTTTATATATCAAATTCAGGCTCAAAACACCCGAAAATTCAATATTTTGGGGTCCCAGAAGCAATCTGTACATGCCTACTCAGTGTTAGAGTATTTTCAAAATACAGGCCCAAAACATGCTGAAAATCGATATTTTAGATGCCCAAAGTCAATATGTGCATGTATCTTCTGTACCCGTTTATATCTCAAATTCAGGCTCAAAACACCCGAAAATTCAATATTTTGGGGTCCCAAAAGCAATCTGTACATACAGTGCTAGAATATTTTCAAAATATAGGCTAAAAACATGCTAAAAATCGACATTTTAGGTGCCAAAAAATCGATATCTCAAATTCAGTCCCAAAACACCCGAAAATTCGATATTTAGAGGTCCCAGAAGGTATCTGTACATTCCTACTCCGTGTTAGAGTATTTTCAAAATACAGGCCAAAAACATACTGAAAATCGATCTTTTAGGTGCCCAAAAGTCGATATGTGCATGCATCTTCTGTACCCGTTTATATCTCAAATTCTGGCCCTAAACACCCGAAAATTCGATATGTTGGGGTCCCAGAAGCGATCTGTACATGCCTACTCCGTGTTAGAGTATTTTCAAAATTCAGGCCCAAAACATGCTGAAAATCGATATTTTTGGTGCCCAAAGTCAATATGTGCATGTATCTTCTGTACCCGTTTATATCTCAAATTCAGGCTCAAAACACCCGAAAATTCAATATTTTGGGGTCCCAGAAGCAATCTGTACATACAGTGCTAGAATATTTTCAAAATATAGGCTAAAAACATGCTAAAAATCGACATTTTAGGTGCCAAAAAATCGATATCTCAAATTCAGTCCCAAAACACCCGAAAATTCGATATTTAGAGGTCCCAGAAGGTATCTGTACATGCCTACTCCGTGTTAGAGTATTTTCAAAAAACAGGCCATAAACATACTGAAAATCGATCTTTTATTTGCTCAAAAGTCGATATGTGCATGCATCTTCTGTACCCGTTTATATCTCAAATTCTGGCCCTAAACACCCGAAAATTCGATATTTTGGGGTCCCAGAAGCGATCTGTACATGCCTACTCCGTGTTAGAGTATTTTCAAAATTCAGGCCCAAAACATGCTGAAAATCGATATTTTTGGTGCCCAAAGTCAATATGTGCATGTATCTTCTGTACCCGTTTATATCTCAAATTCAGGCTCAAAACACCCGAAAATTCAATATTTTGGGGTCCCAGAAGCAATCTGTACAGTGCTAGAATATTTTCAAAATATACGCTAAAAACATGCTAAAAATCGATCTTTTAGGTGCCAAAAAGTCGATATCTCAAATTCAGTCCCAAAACACCCGAAAATTCGATATTTAGGGATCCCAGAAGCGATCTGTACATGCCTACTCCGTGTTAGAGTATTTTCAAAATACATGCTCAAAACATACTGAAAATCGATCTTTTAGGTGCACAAAAGTCGATATGTGCATGCATCTTCAGTACCCGTTTATATCTCAAATTCAGGCTCAAAACACCCGAAAATTCAATATTTTGGGGTCCCTGAAGCAATCTGTACATGCCTACTCAGTGTTAGAGTATTTTCAAAATACAGGCCGAAAACATGCTGAAAATCGATATTTTAGATGCCCAAAGTCAATATGTGCATGTATCTTCTGTACCCGTTTATATCTCAAATTCAGGCTCAAAACACCCGAAAATTCAATATTTTGGGGTCCCAGAAGCAATCTGTACATACAGTGCTAGAATATTTTCAAAATATAGGCTAAAAACATGCTAAAAATCGACATTTTAGGTGCCAAAAAATCGATATCTCAAATTCAGTCCCAAAACACCCGAAAATTCGATATTTAGAGGTCCCAGAAGGTATCTGTACATGCCTACTCCGTGTTAGAGTATTTTCAAAATACAGGCCAAAAACATACTGAAAATCGATCTTTTAGGTACCCAAAAGTCGATATGTGCATGCATCTTCTGTACCCGTTTATATCTCAAATTCTGGCCCTAAACACCCGAAAATTCGATATTTTGGGGTCCCAGAAGCAATCTGTACAGTGCTAGAATATTTTCAAAATATACGCTAAAAACATGCTAAAAATCGATCTTTTAGGTGCCAAAAAGTCGATATCTCAAATTCAGTCCCAAAACACCCGAAAATTCGATATTTAGGGATCCCAGAAGCGATCTGTACATGCCTACTCCGTGTTAGAGTATTTTCAAAATACATGCTCAAAACATACTGAAAATCGATCTTTTAGGTGCACAAAAGTCGATATGTGCATGCATCTTCAGTACCCGTTTATATCTCAAATTCTGGCCCTAAACACCCGAAAATTCGATATTTTGGGGTCCCAGAAGCGATCTGTACATGCCTACTCCGTGTTAGAGTATTTTCAAAATTCAGTCCCAAAACATGCTGAAAATCGATATTTTTGGTGCCCAAAGTCAATATGTGCATGTATCTTCTGTACCCGTTTATATCTCAAATTCAGGCTCAAAACACCCGAAAATTCAATATTTTGGGGTCCCAGAAGCAATCTGTACATGCCTACTCAGTGCTAGAATATTTTCAAAATATAGGCTAAAAACATGCTAAAAATCGATCTTTTAGGTTCCAAAAAGTCGATATCTCAAATTCAGTCCCAAAACACCCGAAAATTCGATATTTAGGGGTACCAGAAGCGATCTGTACATGCCTACTCCGTGTTAGAGTATTTTCAAAATACATGCTCAAAACATACTGAAAATCGATCTTTTAGGTGCACAAAAGTCGATATGTGCATGCATCTTCAGTACCCGTTTATATCTCAAATTCAGGCTCAAAACACCCGAAAATTCAATATTTTGGGGTCCCTGAAGCAATCTGTACATGCCTACTCAGTGTTAGAGTATTTTCAAAATACAGGCCGAAAACATGCTGAAAATCGATATTTTAGATGCCCAAAGTCAATATGTGCATGTATCTTCTGTACCCGTTTATATCTCAAATTCAGGCTCAAAACACCCGAAAATTCAATATTTTGGGGTCCCAGAAGCAATCTGTACATACAGTGCTAGAATATTTTCAAAATATAGGCTAAAAACATGCTAAAAATCGACATTTTAGGTGCCAAAAAATCGATATCTCAAATTCAGTCCCAAAACACCCGAAAATTCGATATTTAGAGGTCCCAGAAGGTATCTGTACATGCCTACTCCGTGTTAGAGTATTTTCAAAATACAGGCCAAAAACATACTGAAAATCGATCTTTTAGGTACCCAAAAGTCGATATGTGCATGCATCTTCTGTACCCGTTTATATCTCAAATTCTGGCCCTAAACACCCGAAAATTCGATATTTTGGGGTCCCAGAAGCGATCTGTACATGCCTACTCCGTGTTAGAGTATTTTCAAAATTCAGGCCCAAAACATGCTGAAAATCGATATTTTTGGTGCCCAAAGTCAATATGTGCATGTATCTTCTGTACCCGTTTATATCTCAAATTCAGGCTCAAAACACCCGAAAATTCAATATTTTGGGGTCCCAGAAGCAATCTGTACAGTGCTAGAATATTTTCAAAATATAGGCTAAAAACATGCTAAAAATCGATCTTTTAGGTGCCAAAAAGTCGATATCTCAAATTCAGTCCCAAAACACCCGAAAATTCGATATTTAGGGGTCCCAGAAGCGATCTGTACATGCCTACTCCGTGTTAGAGTATTTTCAAAATACATGCTCAAAACATACTGAAAATCGATCTTTTAGATGCCCAAAGTCAATATGTGCATGCATCTTCAGTACCCGTTTATATCTCAAATTCAGGCTCAAAATACCCGAAAATTCAATATTTTGGGGTCCCAGAAGCAATCTGTACATGCCTACTCAGTGTTAGAGTATTTTCAAAATACAGGCCCAAAACATGCTGAAAATCGATATTTTAGATGCCCAAAGTCAATATGTGCATGTATCTTCTGTACCCGTTTATATCTCAAATTCAGGCTCAAAACACCCGAAAATTCAATATTTTGGGGTCCCAGAAGCAATCTGTACATGCCTACACAGTGCTAGAATATTTTCAAAATATAGGCTAAAATTTTAACATGCTGAAAATCGATATTTTAGGTGCCAAAAAATCGATATCTCAAATTCAGTCCCAAAACACCCGAAAATTCGATATTTAGAGGTCCCAAAAGGTATCTGTACATGCCTACTCCGTGTTAGAGTTTTTTCAAAATACAGGCCAAAAACATAATGAAAATCGATCTTTTAGGTGCCCAAAAGTCGATATGTGCATGCATCTTCTGTACCCGTTTATATCTCAAATTCTGGCCCTAAACACCCGAAAATTCGATTTTTTGGGGTCCCAGAAGCGATCTGTACATGCCTACTCCGTGTTAGATTATTTCCAAAATTCAGGCCCAAAACATGCTGAAAATCAATATTTTTGGTGCCCAAAGTCAATATGTGCATGTATCTTCTGTACCCGTTTATATCTCAAATTCAGGCTCAAAACACCCGAAAATTCAATATTTTGGGGTCCCAGAAGCAATCTGTACATGCCTACTCAGTGCTAGAATATTTTCAAAATATAGGCTAAAAACATGCTAAAAATCGATCTTTTAGGTGCCAAAAAGTCGATATCTCAAATTCAGTCCCAAAACACCCGAAAATTCGATATTTAGGGGTCCCAGAAGCGATCTGTACATGCCTACTCCGTGTTAGAGTATTTTCAAAATACATGCTCAAAACATACTGAAAATCGATCTTTTAGGTGCACAAAAGTCGATATGTGCATGCATCTTCAGTACCCGTTTATATCTCAAATTCAGGCTCAAAACACTCGAAAATTCAATATTTTGGGGTCCCAGAAGCAATCTGTACATGCCTACTCAGTGTTAGAGTATTTTCAAAATACAGGCCCAAAACATGCTGAAAATCGATATTTTAGATGCCCAAAGTCAATATGTGCATGTATCTTCTGTACCCGTTTATATCTCAAATTCAGGCTCAAAACACCCGAAAATTCAATATTTTGGGGTCCCAGAAGCAATCTGTACATGCCTACTCAGTGCTAGAATATTTTCAAAATATAGGCTAAAAACATGCTAAAAATCGATCTTTTAGGTGCCAAAAAGTCGATATCTCAAATTCAGTCCCAAAACACCCGAAAATTCGATATTTAGGGGTACCAGAAGCGATCTGTACATGCCTACTCCGTGTTAGAGTATTTTCAAAATACATGCTCAAAACATAATGAAAATCGATCTTTTAGGTGCACAAAAGTCGATATGTGCATGCATCTTCAGTACCCGTTTATATCTCAAATTCAGGCTCAAAACACCCGAAAATTCAATATTTTGGGGTCCCTGAAGCAATCTGTACATGCCTACTCAGTGTTAGAGTATTTTCAAAATACAGGCCGAAAACATGCTGAAAATCGATATTTTAGATGCCCAAAGTCAATATGTGCATGTATCTTCTGTACCCGTTTATATCTCAAATTCAGGCTCAAAACACCCGAAAATTCAATATTTTGGGGTCCCAGAAGCAATCTGTACATACAGTGCTAGAATATTTTCAAAATATAGGCTAAAAACATGCTAAAAATCGACATTTTAGGTGCCAAAAAATCGATATCTCAAATTCAGTCCCAAAACACCCGAAAATTCGATATTTAGAGGTCCCAGAAGGTATCTGTACATGCCTACTCCGTGTTAGAGTATTTTCAAAATACAGGCCAAAAACATACTGAAAATCGATCTTTTAGGTACCCAAAAGTCGATATGTGCATGCATCTTCTGTACCCGTTTATATCTCAAATTCTGGCCCTAAACACCCGAAAATTCGATATTTTGGGGTCCCAGAAGCGATCTGTACATGCCTACTCCGTGTTAGAGTATTTTCAAAATTCAGGCCCAAAACATGCTGAAAATCGATATTTTTGGTGCCCAAAGTCAATATGTGCATGTATCTTCTGTACCCGTTTATATCTCAAATTCAGGCTCAAAACACCCGAAAATTCAATATTTTGGGGTCCCAGAAGCAATCTGTACATGCCTACACAGTGCTAGAATATTTTCAAAATATAGGCTAAAAACATGCTAAAAATCGACATTTTAGGTGCCAAAAAATCGATATCTCAAATTCAGTCCCAAAACACCCGAAAATTCGATATTTAGAGGTCCCAGAAGGTATCAGTACATGCCTACTCCGTGTTAGAGTATTTTCAAAATACAGGCCAAAAACATACTGAAAATCGATCTTTTAGGTGCCCAAAAGTCGATATGTGCATGCATCTTCTGTACCCGTTTATATCTCAAATTCTGGCCCTAAACACCCGAAAATTCGATATGTTGGGGTCCCAGAAGCGATCTGTACATGCCTACTCCGTGTTAGAGTATTTTCAAAATTCAGGCCCAAAACATGCTGAAAATCGATATTTTTGGTGCCCAAAGTTAATATGTGCATGTATCTTCTGTACCCGTTTATATCTCAAATTCAGGCTCAAAACACTCGAAAATTTAATATTTTGTGGTCCCAGAAGCAATCTGTACAGTGCTAGAATATTTTCAAAATATAGGCTAAAAACATGCTAAAAATCGATATTTTAGGTGCCAAAAAGTCGATATCTCAAATTCAGTCCCAAAACACCCGAAAATTCGATATTTAGGGGTCCCAGAAGCGATCTGTACATGCCTACTCCGTGTTAGAGTATTTTCAAAATACATGCTCAAAACATACTGAAAATCGATCTTTTAGGTGCACAAAAGTCGATATGTGCATGCATCTTCAGTACCCGTTTATATCTCAAATTCAGGCTCAAAACACCCGAAAATTCAATATTTTGGGGTCCCAGAAGCAATCTGTACATGCCTACTCAGTGTTAGAGTATTTTCAAAATACAGGCCCAAAACATGCTGAAAATCGATATTTTAGATGCCCAAAGTCAATATGTGCATGTATCTTCTGTACCCGTTTATATCTCAAATTCAGGCTCAAAACACCCGAAAATTCAATATTTTGGGGTCCCAGAAGCAATCTGTACATACAGTGCTAGAATATTTTCAAAATATAGGCTAAAAACATGCTAAAAATCGACATTTTAGGTGCCAAAAAATCGATATCTCAAATTCAGTCCCAAAACACCCGAAAATTCGATATTTAGAGGTCCCAGAAGGTATCTGTACATGCCTACTCCGTGTTAGAGTATTATCAAAAAACAGGCCAAAAACATACTGAAAATCGATCTTTTAGGTGCCCAAAAGTCGATATGTGCATGCATCTTCTGTACCCGTTTATATCTCAAATTCTGGCCCTAAACACCCGAAAATTCGATATTTTGGGGTCCCAGAAGCGATCTGTACATGCCTACTCCGTGTTAGAGTATTTTCAAAATTCAGGCCCAAAACATGCTGAAAATCGATATTTTTGGTGCCCAAAGTCAATATGTGCATGTATCTTCTGTACCCGTTTATATCTCAAATTCAGGCTCAAAACACCCGAAAATTCAATATTTTGGGGTACCAGAAGCAATCTGTACAGTGCTAGAATATTTTCAAAATATAGGCTAAAAACATGCTAAAAATCGATCTTTTAGGTGCCAAAAAGTCGATATCTCAAATTCAGTCCCAAAACCCCCGAAAATTCGATATTTAGGGGCCCCAGAAGCGATCTGTACATGCCTACTCCGTGTTAGAGTATTTTCAAAATACATGCTCAAAACATACTGAAAATCGATCTTTTAGGTGCACAAAAGTCGATATGTGCATGCATCTTCAGTACCCGTTTATATCTCAAATTCTGGCCCTAAACACCCGAAAATTCGATATTTTGGGGTCCCAGAAGCGATCTGTACATGCCTACTCCGTGTTAGAGTATTTTCAAAATTCAGGCCCAAAACATGCTGAAAATCGATATTTTTGGTGCCCAAAGTCAATATGTGCATGTATCTTCTGTACCCGTTTATATCTCAAATTCAGGCTCAAAACACCCGAAAATTTAATATTTTGGGGTCTCAGAAGCAATCTGTACCCAGTGCTAGAATATTTTCAAAATATAGGCTAAAAACATGCTAAAAATCGATCTTTTAGGTGCCAAAAAGTCGATATCTCAAATTCAGTCCCAAAACACCCGAAAATTCGATATTTAGGGGTCCCAGAAGCAATCTGTACATGCCTACTCCGTGTTAGAGTATTTTCAAAATACATGCTCAAAACATACTGAAAATCGATCTTTTAGGTGCACAAAAGTCGATATGTGCATGCATCTTCAGTACCCGTTTATATCTCAAATTCAGGCTCAAAACACCCGAAAATTCAATATTTTGGAGTCCCAGAAGCAATCTGTACATGCCTACTCAGTGTTAGAGTATTTTCAAAATACAGGCCCAAAACATGCTGAAAATCGATATTTTAGATGCCCAAAGTCAAAATGTGCATGTATCTTCTGTACCCGTTTATATCTCAAATTCAGGCTCAAAACACCCGAAAATTCAATATTTTGGGGTCCCAGAAGCAATCTGTACATACAGTGCTAGAATATTTTCAAAATATAGGCTAAAACATGCTAAAAATCGACATTTTAGGTGCCAAAAAATCGATATCTCAAATTCAGTCCCAAAACACCCGAAAATTCGATATTTAGAGGTCCCAGAAGGTATCTGTACATGCCTACTCCGTGTTAGAGTATTTTCAAAATACAGGCCAAAAACATACTGAAAATCGATCTTTTAGGTGCCCAAAAGTCGATATGTACATGCATCTTCTGTACCCGTTTATATCTCAAATTCTGGCCCTAAACACCCGAAAATTCGATATTTTGGGGTCCCAGAAGCGATCTGTACATGCCTACTCCGTGTTAGAGTATTTTCAAATTTCAGGCCCAAAACATGCTGAAAATCGATATTTTTGGTGCCCAAAGTCAATATGTGCATGTATCTTCTGTACCCGTTTATATCTCAAATTCAGGCTCAAAACACCCGAAAATTCAATATTTTGGGGTCCCAGAAGCAATCTGTACAGTGCTAGAATATTTTCAAAATATAGGCTAAAAACATGCTAAAAATCGATCTTTTAGGTGCCAAAAAGTCGATATCTCAAATTCAGTCCCAAAACACCCGAAAATTCGATATTTAGGGGTCCCAGAAGCGATCTGTACATGCCTACTCCGTATTAGAGTATTTTCAAAATACATGCTCAAAACATACTGAAAATCGATCTTTTAGGTGCACAAAAGTCGATATGTGCATGCATCTTCAGTACCCGTTTATGTCTCAAATTCAGGCTCAAAACACCCGAAAATTCGATATTTTGGGTCCCAGAAGCAATCTGTACATGCCTACTCCATGTTAGAGTATTTTCAAAATTCAGGCCCAAAACATGCTGAAAATCGATATTTTTGGTGCCCATAGTCAATATGTGCATGTATCTTCTGTACCCGTTTATATCTCAAATTCAGGCTCAAAACACCCGAAAATTCAATATTTTGGGGTCCCAGAAGCAATCTGTACATGCCTACACAGTGCTAGAATATATTCAAAATATAGGCTAAAAACATGCTAAAAATCGACATTTTAGGTGCCAAAAAATCGATATCTCAAATTCAGTCCCAAAACACCCGAAAATTCGATATTTAGAGGTCCCAGAAGGTATCTGTACATTCCTACTCCGTGTTAGAGTATTTTCAAAATACAGGCCAAAAACATACTGAAAATCGATCTTTTAGGTGCCCAAAAGTCGATATGTGCATGCATCTGCTGTACCCGTTTATATCTCAAATTCTGGCCCTAAACACCCGAAAATTCGATATGTTGGGGTCCCAGAAGCGATCTGTACATGCCTACTCCGTGTTAGAGTATTTTCAAAATTCAGGCCCAAAACATGCTGAAAATCGATATTTTTGGTGCCCAAAGTCAATATGTGCATGTATCTTCTGTACCCGTTTATATCTCAAATTCAGGCTCAAAACACCCGAAAATTCAATATTTTGGGGTCCCAGAAGCAATCTGTACATACAGTGCTAGAATATTTTCAAAATATAGGCTAAAAACATGCTAAAAATCGACATTTTAGGTGCCAAAAAATCGATATCTCAAATTCAGTCCCAAAACACCCGAAAATTCGATATTTAGAGGTCCCAGAAGGTATCTGTACATGCCTACTCCGTGTTAGAGTATTTTCAAAAAACAGGCCATAAACATACTGAAAATCGATCTTTTAGGTGCCCAAAAGTCGATATGTGCATGCATCTTCTGTACCCGTTTATATCTCAAATTCTGGCCCTAAACACCCGAAAATTCGATATTTTGGGGTCCCAGAAGCGATCTGTACATGCCTACTCCGTGTTAGAGTATTTTCAAAATTCAGGCCCAAAACATGCTGAAAATCGATATTTTTGGTGCCCAAAGTCAATATGTGCATGTATCTTCTGTACCCGTTTATATCTCAAATTCAGGCTCAAAACACCCGAAAATTCAATATTTTGGGGTCCCTGAAGCAATCTGTACAGTGCTAGAATATTTTCAAAATATAGGCTAAAAACATGCTAAAAATCGATCTTTTAGGTGCCAAAAAGTCGATATCTCAAATTCAGTCCCAAAACACCCGAAAATTCGATATTTAGGGGTCCCAGAAGCGATCTGTACATGCCTACTCCGTGTTAGAGTATTTTCAAAATACATGCTCAAAACATACTGAAAATCGATATTTTAGATGCCCAAAGTCAATATGTGCATGTATCTTCTGTACCCGTTTATATCTCAAATTCAGGCTCAAAACACCCGAAAATTCAATATTTTGGGGTCCCAGAAGCAATCTGTACATGCCTACACAGTGCTAGAATATTTTCAAAATATAGGCTAAAATTTTAACATGCTGAAAATCGATATTTTAGGTGCCAAAAAATCGATATCTCAAATTCAGTCCCAAAACACCCGAAAATTCGATATTTAGAGGTCCCAAAAGGTATCTGTACATGCCTACTCCGTGTTAGAGTATTTTCAAAATACAGGCCAAAAACATAATGAAAATCGATCTTTTAGGTGCCCAAAAGTCGATATGTGCATGCATCTTCTGTACCCGTTTATATCTCAAATTCTGGCCCTAAACACCCGAAAATTCGATTTTTTGGGGTCCCAGAAGCGATCTGTACATGCCTACTCCGTGTTAGATTATTTCCAAAATTCAGGCCCAAAACATGCTGAAAATCAATATTTTTGGTGCCCAAAGTCAATATGTGCATGTATCTTCTGTACCCGTTTATATCTCAAATTCAGGCTCAAAACACCCGAAAATTCAATATTTTGGGGTCCCAGAAGCAATCTGTACATGCCTACTCAGTGCTAGAATATTTTCAAAATATAGGCTAAAAACATGCTAAAAATCGATCTTTTAGGTGCCAAAAAGTCGATATCTCAAATTCAGTCCCAAAACACCCGAAAATTCGATATTTAGGGGTCCCAGAAGCGATCTGTACATGCCTACTCCGTGTTAGAGTATTTTCAAAATACATGCTCAAAACATACTGAAAATCGATCTTTTAGGTGCACAAAAGTCGATATGTGCATGCATCTTCAGTACCCGTTTATATCTCAAATTCAGGTTCAAAACACTCGAAAATTCAATATTTTGGGGTCCCAGAAGCAATCTGTACATGCCTACTCAGTGTTAGAGTATTTTCAAAATACAGGCCCAAAACATGCTGAAAATCGATATTTTAGATGCCCAAAGTCAATATGTGCATGTATCTTCTGTACCCGTTTATATCTCAAATTCAGGCTCAAAACACCCGAAAATTCAATATTTTGGGGTCCCAGAAGCAATCTGTACATACAGTGCTAGAATATTTTCAAAATATAGGCTAAAAACATGCTAAAAATCGACATTTTAGGTGCCAAAAAGTCGATATCTCAAATTCAGTCCCAAAACACCCGAAACTTCGATATTTAGGGGTCCCAGAAGCGATCTGTACATGCCTACTCCGTATTAGAGTATTTTCAAAATACATGCTCAAAACATACTGAAAACAGATCTTTTAGGTGCACAAAAGTCGATATGTGCATGCATCTTCAGTACCCGTTTATGTCTCAAATTCAGGCTCAAAACACCCGAAAATTCGATATTTTTGGGTCCCAGAAGCAATCTGTACATGCCTACTCCGTGTTAGAGTATTTTCAAAATTCAGGCCCAAAACATGCTGAAAATCGATATTTTTGGTGCCCAAAGTCAATATGTGCATGTATCTTCTGTACCCGTTTATATCTCAAATTCAGGCTCAAAACACCCGAAAATTCAATATTTTGGGGTCCCAGAAGCAATCTGTACATGCCTACACAGTGCTAGAATATTTTCAAAATATAGGCTAAAAACATGCTAAAAATCGACATTTTAGGTGCCAAAAAATCGATATCTCAAATTCAGTCCCAAAACACCCGAAAATTCGATATTTAGAGGTCCCAGAAGGTATCTGTACATGCCTACTCCGTGTTAGAGTATTTTCAAAATACAGGCCAAAAACATACTGAAAATCGATCTTTTAGGTACCCAAAAGTCGATATGTGCATGCATCTTCTGTACCCGTTTATATCTCAAATTCTGGCCCTAAACACCCGAAAATTCGATATTTTGGGGTCCCAGAAGCGATCTGTACATGCCTACTCCGTGTTAGAGTATTTTCAAAATTCAGGCCCAAAACATGCTGAAAATCGATATTTTTGGTGCCCAAAGTCAATATGTGCATGTATCTTCTGTACCCGTTTATATCTCAAATTCAGGCTCAAAACACCCGAAAATTCAATATTTTGGGGTCCCAGAAGCAATCTGTACATGCCTACTCAGTGCTAGAATATTTTCAAAATATAGGCTAAAAACATGCTAAAAATCGATCTTTTAGGTGCCAAAAAGTCGATATCTCAAATTCAGTCCCAAAACACCCGAAAATTCGATATTTAGGGGTCCCAGAAGCGATCTGTACATGCCTACTCCGTGTTAGAGTATTTTCAAAATACATGCTCAAAACATACTGAAAATCGATCTTTTAGATGCCCAAAGTCAATATGTGCATGCATCTTCAGTACCCGTTTATATCTCAAATTCAGGCTCAAAATAAACGAAAATTCAATATTTTGGGGTCCCAGAAGCAATCTGTACATGCCTACTCAGTGTTAGAGTATTTTCAAAATACAGTCCCAAAACATGCTGAAAATCGATATTTTAGATGCCCAAAGTCAATATGTGCATGTATCTTCTGTACCCGTTTATATCTCAAATTCAGGCTCAAAACACCTGAAAATTCAATATTTTGGGGTCCCAGAAGCAATCTGTACATGCCTACACAGTGCTAGAATATTTTCAAAATATAGGCTAAAATTTTAACATGCTGAAAATCGATATTTTAGGTGCCAAAAAATCGATTTCTCAAATTCAGTCCCAAAACATCCGAAAATTCGATATTTAGAGGTCCCAAAAGGTATCTGTACATGCCTACTCCGTGTTAGAGTATTTTCAAAATACAGGCCAAAAACATAATGAAAATCGATCTTTTAGGTGCCCAAAAGTCGATATGTGCATGCATCTTCTGTACCCGTTTATATCTCAAATTCAGGCCCTAAACACCCGAAAATTCGATATTTTGTGGTCCCAGAAGCGATCTGTACATGCCTACTCCGTGTTAGATTATTTCCAAAATTCAGGCCCAAAACATGCTGAAAATCAATATTTTTGGTGCCCAAAGTCAATATGTGCATGTATCTTCTGTACCCGTTTATATCTCAAATTCAGGCTCAAAACACCCGAAAATTCAATATTTTGGGGTCCCAGAAGCAATCTGTACATGCCTACTCAGTGCTAGAATATTTTCAAAATATAGGCTAAAAACATGCTAAAAATCGATCTTTTAGGTGCCAAAAAGTCGATATCTCAAATTCAGTCTCAAAACACCCGAAAATTCGATATTTAGGGGTCCCAGAAGCGATCTGTACATGCCTACTCCGTGTTAGAGTATTTTCAAAATACATGCTCAAAACATACTGAAAATCGATCTTTTAGGTGCACAAAAGTCGATATGTGCATGTATCTTCTGTACCCGTTTATATCTCAAATTCAGGCTCAAAACACCCGAAAATTCAATATTTTGGGGTCCCAGAAGCAATCTGTACATGCCTACTCAGTGTTAGAGTATTTTCAAAATACAGGCCCAAAACATGCTGAAAATCGATATTTTAGATGCCCAAAGTCAATATGTGCATGTATCTTCTGTACCCGTTTATATCTCAAATTCAGGCTCAAAACACCCGAAAATTCAATATTTTGGGGTCCCAGAAGCAATCTGTACAGTGCTAGAATATTTTCAAAATATAGGCTAAAAACATGCTAAAAATCGACATTTTAGGTGCCAAAAAATCGATATCTCAAATTCAGTCCCAAAACACCCGAAAATTCGATATTTAGAGGTCCCAGAAGGTATCTGTACATGTCTACTCCGTGTTAGAGTATTTTCAAAATTCAGGCCCAAAACATGCTGAAAATCGATATTTTTGGTGCCCAAAGTCAATATGTGCATGTATCTTCTGTACCCGTTTATATCTCAAATTCAGGCTCAAAACACCCGAAAATTCAATATTTTGGGGTCAAAGAAGCAGTCTGTACAGTGCTAGAAATCGATCTTTTAGGTGCCAAAAAGTCGATATCTCAAATTCAGTCCCAAAACACCCGAAAATTTGATATTTAGGGGTCCCAGAAGCGATCTGTACATGCCTACTCCGTGTTAGGGTATTTTCAAAATACATGCTCAAAACATACTGAAAATCGATCTTGTAGGTGCACAAAAGTCGATATGTGCATGCATCTTCAGTACCCGTTTATATCTCAAATTCAGGCTCAAAACACCCGAAAATTCAATATTTTGGGGTCCCAGAAGCAATCTGTACATGCCTACTCAGTGTTAGAGTATTTTCAAAATACAGGCCCAAAACATGCTGAAAATCGATATTTTAGATGCCCAAAGTCAATATGTGCATATATCTTCTGTACCCGTTTATATCTCAAATTCAGGCTCAAAACACCCGAAAATTCAATATTTTGGGGTCCCAGAAGCAATCTGTACATGCCTACACAGTGCTAGAATATTTTCAAAATATAGGCTAAAAACATGCTGAAAATCGATATTTTAGGTGCCTAAAAATCGATATCTCAAATTCAGTCCCAAAACACCCGAAAATTCGATATTTAGAGGTCCCAGAAGGTATCTGTACATGCCTACTCCGTGTTAGAGTATTTTAAAAATACAGGCCAAAAACATACTGAAAATCGATCTTTTAGGTGCCCAAAAGTCGATATGTGCATGCATCTTCTGTACCCGTTTATATCTCAAATTCTGGCCCTAAACACCCGAAAATTCGATATTTTGGGGTCCCAGAAGCGATCTGTACATGCCTACTCCGTGTTAGAGTATTTTCAAATTTCAGGCCCAAAACATGCTGAAAATCGATATTTTTGGTGCCCAAAGTCAATATGTGCATGTATCTTCTGTACCCGTTTATATCTCAAATTCAGGCTCAAAACACCCGAAAATTCAATATTTTGGGGTCCCAGAAGCAATCTGTACATGCCTACTCAGTGCTAGAATATTTTCAAAATATAGGCTAAAAACATGCTAAAAATCGATCTTTTAGGTGCCAAAAAGTCGATATCTCAAATTCAGTCCCAATACACCCGAAAATTCGATATTTAGGGGTCCCAGAAGCGATCTATACATGCCTACTCCGTGTTAGAGTATTTTCAAAATACATGCTCAAAACATACTGAAAATCGATCTTTTAGGTGCACAAAAGTTGATATGTGCATGCATCTTCAGTACCCGTTTATATCTCAAATTCAGGCTCAAAACACCCGAAAATTCAATATTTTGGGGTCCCAGAAGCAATCTGTACATGCCTACTCAGTGTTAGAGTATTTTCAAAATACAGGCCAAAAACATGCTGAAAATCAATATTTTTGGTGCCCAAAGTCAATATGTGCATGTATCTTCTGTACCCGTTTATATCTCAAATTCAGGCTCAAAACACCCGAAAATTCAATATTTTGGGGTCCCAGAAGCAATCTGTACAGTGCTAGAATATTTTCAAAATATAGGCTAAAAACATGCTAAAAATCGATCTTTTAGGTGCCAAAAAGTCGATATCTCAAATTCAGTCCCAAAACACCCGAAAATTCGATATTT
Organism: Petrolisthes cinctipes; assembly: GCA_033782935.1. Classification (NCBI taxonomy): domain Eukaryota; kingdom Metazoa; phylum Arthropoda; class Malacostraca; order Decapoda; family Porcellanidae; genus Petrolisthes; species Petrolisthes cinctipes. Next base: position 1,982,915 of record JAWQEG010000380.1, on the reverse strand, counting down.
AGGGGTCCCAGAAGCGATCTGTACATGCCTACTCCGTGTTAGAGTATTTTCAAAATACATGCTCAAAACATACTGAAAATCGATCTTTTAGGTGCACAAAAGTCGATATGTGCATGTATCTTCTGTACCCGTTTATATCTCAAATTCAGGCTCAAAACACCCGAAAATTCAATATTTTGGGGTCCCAGAAGCAATCTGTACATGCCTACACAGTGCTAGAATATTTTCAAAATATAGGCTAAAATTTTAACATGCTGAAAATCGATATTTTAGGTGCCAAAAAATCGATTTCTCAAATTCAGTCCCAAAACACCCGAAAATTCGATATTTAGAGGTCCCAAAAGGTATCTGTACATGCCTACTCCGTGTTAGAGTATTTTCAAAATACAGGCCAAAAACATAATGAAAATCGATCTTTTAGGTGCCCAAAAGTCGATATGTGCATGCATCTTCTGTACCCGTTTATATCTCAAATTCTGGCCCTAAACACCCGAAAATTCGATATTTTGGGGTCCCAGAAGCGATCTGTACATGCCTACTCCGTGTTAGATTATTTCCAAAATTCAGGCCCAAAACATGCTGAAAATCAATATTTTTGGTGCCCAAAGTCAATATGTGCATGTATCTTCTGTACCCGTTTATATCTCAAATTCAGGCTCAAAACACCCGAAAATTCAATATTTTGGGGTCCCAGAAGCAATCTGTACATGCCTACTCAGTGCTAGAATATTTTCAAAATATAGGCTAAAAACATGCTAAAAATCGATCTTTTAGGTGCCAAAAAGTCGATATCTCAAATTCAGTCCCAAAACACCCGAAAATTCAATATTTTGGGGTCCCAGAAGCAATCTGTACATGCCTACTCAGTGTTAGAGTATTTTCAAAATACAGGCCCAAAACATGCTGAAAATCGATATTTTAGATGCCCAAAGTCAATATGTGCATGTATCTTCTGTACCCGTTTATATCTCAAATTCAGGCTCAAAACACCCGAAAATTCAATATTTTGGGGTCCCAGAAGCAATCTGTACAGTGCTAGAATATTTTCAAAATATAGGCTAAAAACATGCTAAAAATCGACATTTTAGGTGCCAAAAAATCGATATCTCAAATTCAGTCCCAAAACACCCGAAAATTCGATATTTAGAGGTCCCAGAAGGTATCTGTACATGTCTACTCCGTGTTAGAGTATTTTCAAAATACAGGCCCAAAACATGCTGAAAATCGATATTTTTGGTGCCCAAAGTCAATATGTGCATGTATCTTCTGTACCCGTTTATATCTCAAATTCAGGCTCAAAACACCCGAAAATTCAATATTTTGGGGTCCCAGAAGCAATCTGTACAGTGCTAGAATATTTTCAAAATATAGGCTAAAAACATGCTAAAAATCGACATTTTAGGTGCCAAAAAATCGATATCTCAAATTCAGTCCCAAAACACCCGAAAATTCGATATTTAGAGGTCCCAGAAGGTATCTGTACATGTCTACTCCGTGTTAGAGTATTTTCAAAATTCAGGCCCAAAACATGCTGAAAATCGATATTTTTGGTGCCCAAAGTCAATATGTGCATGTATCTTCTGTACCCGTTTATATCTCAAATTCAGGCTCAAAACACCCGAAAATTCAATATTTTGGGGTCAAAGAAGCAGTCTGTACAGTGCTAGAATATTTTCAAAATATAGGCTAAAAACATGCTAAAAATCGATCTTTTAGGTGCCAAAAAGTCGATATCTCAAATTCAGTCCCAAAACACCCGAAAATTTGATATTTAGGGGTCCCAGAAGCGATCTGTACATGCCTACTCCGTGTTAGGGTATTTTCAAAATACATGCTCAAAACATACTGAAAATCGATCTTGTAGGTGCACAAAAGTCGATATGTGCATGCATCTTCAGTACCCGTTTATATCTCAAATTCAGGCTCAAAACACCCGAAAATTCAATATTTTGGGGTCCCAGAAGCAATCTGTACATGCCTACTCAGTGTTAGAGTATTTTCAAAATACAGGCCCAAAACATGCTGAAAATCGATATTTTAGATGCCCAAAGTCAATATGTGCATATATCTTCTGTACCCGTTTATATCTCAAATTCAGGCTCAAAACACCCGAAAATTCAATATTTTGGGGTCCCAGAAGCAATCTGTACATGCCTACACAGTGCTAGAATATTTTCAAAATATAGGCTAAAAACATGCTGAAAATCGATATTTTAGGTGCCTAAAAATCGATATCTCAAATTCAGTCCCAAAACACCCGAAAATTCGATATTTAGAGGTCCCAGAAGGTATCTGTACATGCCTACTCCGTGTTAGAGTATTTTCAAAATACAGGCCAAAAACATACTGAAAATCGATCTTTTAGGTGCCCAAAAGTCGATATGTGCATGCATCTTCTGTACCCGTTTATATCTCAAATTCTGGCCCTAAACACCCGAAAATTCGATATTTTGGGGTCCCAGAAGCGATCTGTACATGCCTACTCCGTGTTAGAGTATTTTCAAATTTCAGGCCCAAAACATGCTGAAAATCGATATTTTTGGTGCCCAAAGTCAATATGTGCATGTATCTTCTGTACCCGTTTATATCTCAAATTCAGGCTCAAAACACCCGAAAATTCAATATTTTGGGGTCCCAGAAGCAATCTGTACATGCCTACTCAGTGCTAGAATATTTTCAAAATATAGGCTAAAAACATGCTAAAAATCGATCTTTTAGGTGCCAAAAAGTCGATATCTCAAATTCAGTCCCAATACACCCGAAAATTCGATATTTAGGGGTCCCAGAAGCGATCTATACATGCCTACTCCGTGTTAGAGTATTTTCAAAATACATGCTCAAAACATACTGAAAATCGATCTTTTAGGTGCACAAAAGTTGATATGTGCATGCATCTTCAGTACCCGTTTATATCTCAAATTCAGGCTCAAAACACCCGAAAATTCAATATTTTGGGGTCCCAGAAGCAATCTGTACATGCCTACTCAGTGTTAGAGTATTTTCAAAATACAGGCCAAAAACATGCTGAAAATCGATATTTTTGGTGCCCAAAGTCAATATGTGCATGTATCTTCTGTACCCGTTTATATCTCAAATTCAGGCTCAAAACACCCGAAAATTCAATATTTTGGGGTCCCAGAAGCAATCTGTACATACAGTGCTAGAATATTTTCAAAATATAGGCTAAAAACATGCTAAAAATCGACATTTTAGGTGCCAAAAAATCGATATCTCAAATTCAGTCCCAAAACACCCGAAAATTCGATATTTAGAGGTCCCAGAAGGTATCTGTACATGTCTACTCCGTGTTAGAGTATTTTCAAAATTCAGGCCCAAAACATGCTGAAAATCGATATTTTTGGTGCCCAAAGTCAATATGTGCATGTATCTTCTGTACCCGTTTATATCTCAAATTCAGGCTCAAAACAGCCGAAAATTCAATATTTTGGGGTCAAAGAAGCAGTCTGTACAGTGCTAGAATATTTTCAAAATATAGGCTAAAAACATGCTAAAAATCGATCTTTTAGGTGCCAAAAAGTCGATATCTCAAATTCAGTCCCAATACACCCGAAAATTCGATATTTAGGGGTCCCAGAAGCGATCTATACATGCCTACTCCGTGTTAGAGTATTTTCAAAATACATGCTCAAAACATACTGAAAATCGATCTTTTAGGTGCACAAAAGTTGATATGTGCATGCATCTTCATTACCCGTTTATATCTCAAATTCAGGCTCAAAACACCCGAAAATTCAATATTTTGGGGTCCCAGAAGCAATCTGTACATGCCTACTCAGTGTTAGAGTATTTTCAAAATTCAGGCCCAAAACATGCTGAAAATCGATATTTTTGGTGCCCAAAGTCAATATGTGCATGTATCTTCTGTACCCGTTTATATCTCAAATTCAGGCTCAAAACACCCGAAAATTCAATATTTTGGGGTCCCAGAAGCAATCTGTACAGTGCTACAATATTTTCAAAATATAGGCTAAAAACATGCTAAAAATCGATCTTTTAGGTGCCAAAAAGTCGATATCTCAAATTCAGTCCCAAAACACCCGAAAATTCGATATTTAGGGGTCCCAGAAGCGATCTGTACATGCCTACTCCGTGTTAGAGTATTTTCAAAATACATGCTCAAAACATACTGAAAATCGATCTTTTAGGTGCACAAAAGTCGATATGTGCATGTATCTTCTGTACCCGTTTATATCTCAAATTCAGGCTCAAAACACCCGAAAATTCAATATTTTGGGGTCCCAGAAGCAATCTGTACATGCCTACTCAGTGTTAGAGTATTTTCAAAATACAGGCCCAAAACATGCTGAAAATCGATATTTTAGATGCCCAAAGTCAATATGTGCATGTATCTTCTGTACCCGTTTATATCTCAAATTGAGGCTCAAAACACCCGAAAATTCAATATTTTGGGGTCCCAGAAGCAATCTGTACATACAGTGCTAGAATATTTTCAAAATATAGGCTAAAAACATGCTAAAAATCGACATTTTAGGTGCCAAAAAATCGATATCTCAAATTCAGTCCCAAAACACCCGAAAATTCGATATTTAGAGGTCCCAGAAGGTATCTGTACATGTCTACTCCGTGTTAGAGTATTTTCAAAATTCAGGCCCAAAACATGCTGAAAATCGATATTTTTGGTGCCCAAAGACAATATGTGCATGTATCTTCTGTACCCGTTTATATCTCAAATTCAGGCTCAAAACACCTGAAAATTCAATATTTTGGGGTCAAAGAAGCAGTCTGTACAGTGCTAGAATATTTTCAAAATATAGGCTAAAAACATGCTAAAAATCGATCTTTTAGGTGCCAAAAAGTCGATATCTCAAATTCAGTCCCAATACACCCGAAAATTCGATATTTAGGGGTCCCAGAAGCGATCTGTACATGCCTACTCCGTGTTAGGGTATTTTCAAAATACATGCTCAAAACATACTGAAAATCGATCTTTTAGGTGCACAAAAGTCGATATGTGCATGTATCTTCTGTACCCGTTTATATCTCAAATTCAGGATCAAAACACCCGAAAATTCAATATTTTGGGGTCCCAGAAGCAATCTGTACATGCCTACTCAGTGTTAGAGTATTTTCAAAATACAGGCCCAAAACATGCTGAAAATCGATATTTTAGATGCCCAAAGTCAATATGTGCATGTATCTTCTGTACCCGTTTATATCTCAAATTCAGGCTCAAAACACCCGAAAATTCAATATTTTGGGGTCCCAGAAGCAATCTGTACAGTGCTAGAATATTTTCAAAATATAGGCTAAAAACATGCTAAAAATCGACATTTTAGGTGCCAAAAAATCGATATCTCAAATTCAGTCCCAAAACACCCGAAAATTCGATATTTAGAGGTCCCAGAAGGTATCTGTACATGTCTACTCCGTGTTAGAGTATTTTCAAAATTCAGGCCCAAAACATGCTGAAAATCGATATTTTTGGTGCCCAAAGTCAATATGTGCATGTATCTTCTGTACCCGTTTATATCTCAAATTCAGGCTCAAAACACCCGAAAATTCTATATTTTGGGGTCAAAGAAGCAGTCTGTACAGTGCTAGAATATTTTCAAAATATAGGCTAAAAACATGCTAAAAATCGATCTTTTAGGTGCCAAAAAGTCGATATCTCAAATTCAGTCCCAAAACACCCGAAAATTTGATATTTAGGGGTCCCAGAAGCGATCTGTACATGCCTACTCCGTGTTAGGGTATTTTCAAAATACATGCTCAAAACATACTGAAAATCGATCTTGTAGGTGCACAAAAGTCGATATGTGCATGCATCTTCAGTACCCGTTTATATCTCAAATTCAGGCTCAAAACACCCGAAAATTCAATATTTTGGGGTCCCAGAAGCAATCTGTACATGCCTACTCAGTGTTAGAGTATTTTCAAAATACAGGCCCAAAACATGCTGAAAATCGATATTTTAGATGCCCAAAGTCAATATGTGCATATATCTTCTGTACCCGTTTATATCTCAAATTCAGGCTCAAAACACCCGAAAATTCAATATTTTGGGGTCCCAGAAGCAATCTGTACATCTACACAGTGCTAGAATATTTTCAAAATATAGGCTAAAAACATGCTGAAAATCGATATTTTAGGTGCCTAAAAATCGATATCTCAAATTCAGTCCCAAAACACCCGAAAATTCGATATTTAGAGGTCCCAGAAGGTATCTGTACATGCCTACTCCGTGTTAGAGTATTTTCAAAATACAGGCCAAAAACATACTGAAAATCGATCTTTTAGGTGCCCAAAAGTCGATATGTGCATGCATCTTCTGTACCCGTTTATATCTCAAATTCTGGCCCTAAACACCCGAAAATTCGATATTTTGGGGTCCCAGAAGCGATCTGTACATGCCTACTCCGTGTTAGAGTATTTTCAAATTTCAGGCCCAAAACATGCTGAAAATCGATATTTTTGGTGCCCAAAGTCAATATGTGCATGTATCTTCTGTACCCGTTTATATCTCAAATTCAGGCTCAAAACACCCGAAAATTCAATATTTTGGGGTCCCAGAAGCAATCTGTACATGCCTACTCAGTGCTAGAATATTTTCAAAATATAGGCTAAAAACATGCTAAAAATCGATCTTTTAGGTGCCAAAAAGTCGATATCTCAAATTCAGTCCCAATACACCCGAAAATTCGATATTTAGGGGTCCCAGAAGCGATCTATACATGCCTACTCCGTGTTAGAGTATTTTCAAAATACATGCTCAAAACATACTGAAAATCGATCTTTTAGGTGCACAAAAGTTGATATGTGCATGCATCTTCAGTACCCGTTTATATCTCAAATTCAGGCTCAAAACACCCGAAAATTCAATATTTTGGGGTCCCAGAAGCAATCTGTACATGCCTACTCAGTGTTAGAGTATTTTCAAAATACAGGCCAAAAACATGCTGAAAATCGATATTTTTGGTGCCCAAAGTCAATATGTGCATGTATCTTCTGTACCCGTTTATATCTCAAATTCAGGCTCAAAACACCCGAAAATTCAATATTTTGGGGTCCCAGAAGCAATCTGTACAGTGCTAGAATATTTTCAAAATATAGGCTAAAAACATGCTAAAAATCGATCTTTTAGGTGCCAAAAAGTCGATATCTCAAATTCAGTCCCAAAACACCCGAAAATTCGATATTTAGGGGTCCCAGAAGCGATCTGTACATGCCTACTCCGTGTTAGAGTATTTTCAAAATACATGCTCAAAACATACTGAAAATCGATCTTTTAGGTGCACAAAAGTCGATATGTGCATGTATCTTCTGTACCCGTTTATATCTCAAATTCAGGCTCAAAACACCCGAAAATTCAATATTTTGGGGTCCCAGAAGCAATCTGTACATGCCTACTCAGTGTTAGAGTATTTTCAAAATACAGGCCCAAAACATGCTGAAAATCGATATTTTAGATGCCCAAAGTCAATATGTGCATGTATCTTCTGTACCCGTTTATATCTCAAATTCAGGCTCAAAACACCCGAAAATTCAATATTTTGGGGTCCCAGAAGCAATCTGTACATACAGTGCTAGAATATTTTCAAAATATAGGCTAAAAACATGCTAAAAATCGACATTTTAGGTGCCAAAAAATCGATATCTCAAATTCAGTCCCAAAACACCCGAAAATTCGATATTTAGAGGTCCCAGAAGGTATCTGTACATGTCTACTCCGTGTTAGAGTATTTTCAAAATTCAGGCCCAAAACATGCTGAAAATCGATATTTTTGGTGCCCAAAGTCAATATGTGCATGTATCTTCTGTACCCGTTTATATCTCAAATTCAGGCTCAAAACAGCCGAAAATTCAATATTTTGGGGTCAAAGAAGCAGTCTGTACAGTGCTAGAATATTTTCAAAATATAGGCTAAAAACATGCTAAAAATCGATCTTTTAGGTGCCAAAAAGTCGATATCTCAAATTCAGTCCCAATACACCCGAAAATTCGATATTTAGGGGTCCCAGAAGCGATCTATACATGCCTACTCCGTGTTAGAGTATTTTCAAAATACATGCTCAAAACATACTGAAAATCGATCTTTTAGGTGCACAAAAGTTGATATGTGCATGCATCTTCAGTACCCGTTTATATCTCAAATTCAGGCTCAAAACACCCGAAAATTCAATATTTTGGGGTCCCAGAATCAATCTGTACATGCCTACTCAGTGTTAGAGTATTTTCAAAATTCAGGCCCAAAACATGCTGAAAATCGATATTTTTGGTGCCCAAAGTCAATATGTGCATGTATCTTCTGTACCCGTTTATATCTCAAATTCAGGCTCAAAACACCCGAAAATTCAATATTTTGGGGTCCCAGAAGCAATCTGTACAGTGCTAGAATATTTTCAAAATATAGGCTAAAAACATGCTAAAAATCGATCTTTTAGGTGCCAAAAAGTCGATATCTCAAATTCAGTCCCAAAACACCCGAAAATTCGATATTTAGGGGTCCCAGAAGCGATCTGTACATGCCTACTCCGTGTTAGAGTATTTTCAAAATACATGCTCAAAACATACTGAAAATCGATCTTTTAGGTGCACAAAAGTCGATATGTGCATGTATCTTCTGTACCCGTTTATATCTCAAATTCAGGCTCAAAACACCCGAAAATTCAATATTTTGGGGTCCCAGAAGCAATCTGTACATGCCTACTCAGTGTTAGAGTATTTTCAAAATACAGGCCCAAAACATGCTGAAAATCGATATTTTAGATGCCCAAAGTCAATATGTGCATGTATCTTCTGTACCCGTTTATATCTCAAATTGAGGCTCAAAACACCCGAAAATTCAATATTTTGGGGTCCCAGAAGCAATCTGTACATACAGTGCTAGAATATTTTCAAAATATAGGCTAAAAACATGCTAAAAATCGACATTTTAGGTGCCAAAAAATCGATATCTCAAATTCAGTCCCAAAACACCCGAAAATTCGATATTTAGAGGTCCCAGAAGGTATCTGTACATGTCTACTCCGTGTTAGAGTATTTTCAAAATTCAGGCCCAAAACATGCTGAAAATCGATATTTTTGGTGCCCAAAGACAATATGTGCATGTATCTTCTGTACCCGTTTATATCTCAAATTCAGGCTCAAAACACCTGAAAATTCAATATTTTGGGGTCAAAGAAGCAGTCTGTACAGTGCTAGAATATTTTCAAAATATAGGCTAAAAACATGCTAAAAATCGATCTTTTAGGTGCCAAAAAGTCGATATCTCAAATTCAGTCCCAATACACCCGAAAATTCGATATTTAGGGGTCCCAGAAGCGATCTGTACATGCCTACTCCGTGTTAGGGTATTTTCAAAATACATGCTCAAAACATACTGAAAATCGATCTTTTAGGTGCACAAAAGTCGATATGTGCATGCATCTTCAGTACCCGTTTATATCTCAAATTCAGGCTCAAAACACCCGAAAATTCAATATTTTGGGGTCCCAGAAGCAATCTGTACATGCCTACTCAGTGTTAGAGTATTTTCAAAATTCAGGCCCAAAACATGCTGAAAATCGATATTTTTGGTGCCCAAAGTCAATATGTGCATGTATCTTCTGTACCCGTTTATATCTCAAATTCAGGCTCAAAACACCCGAAAATTCAATATTTTGGGGTCCCAGAAGCAATCTGTACAGTGCTAGAATATTTTCAAAATATAGGCTAAAAACATGCTAAAAATCGATCTTTTAGGTGCCAAAAAGTCGATATCTCAAATTCAGTCCCAAAACACCCGAAAATTCGATATTTAGGGGTCCCAGAAGCGATCTGTACATGCCTACTCCGTGTTAGAGTAATTTCAAAATACATGCTAAAAACATACTGAAAATCGATCTTTTAGGTGCACAAAAGTCGATATGTGCATGCATCTTCAGTACCCGTTTATATCTCAAATTCAGGCTCAAAACACCCGAAAATTCAATATTTTGGGGTCCCAGAAGCAATCTGTACATGCCTACTCAGTCTTAGAGTATTTTCAAAATACAGGCCCAAAACATGCTGAAAATCGATATTTCAGATGCCCAAAGTCAATATGTGCATGTATCTTCTGTACCCGTTTATATCTCAAATTCAGGCTCAAAACACCCGAAAATTCAATATTTTGGGGTCAAAGAAGCAGTCTGTACAGTGCTAGAATATTTTCAAAATATAGGCTAAAAACATGCTAAAAATCGACATTTTAGGTGCCAAAAAATCGATATCTCAAATTCAGTCCCAAAACACCCGAAAATTCGATATTTAGAGGTCCCAGAAGGTATCTGTACATGTCTACTCCGTGTTAGAGTATTTTCAAAATTCAGGCCCAAAACATGCTGAAAATCGATATTTTTGGTGCCCAAAAGTCGATATGTGCATGCATCTTCAGTACCCGTTTATATCTCAAATTCAGGCTCAAAACACCCGAAAATTCAATATTTTGGGGTCCCAGAAGCAATCTGTACATGCCTACTCAGTGTTAGAGTATTTTCAAAATACAGGCCCAAAACATGCTGAAAATCGATATTTTAGATGCCCAAAGTCAATATGTGCATATATCTTCTGTACCCGTTTATATCTCAAATTCAGGCTCAAAACACCCGAAAATTCAATATTTTGGGGTCCCAGAAGCAATCTGTACATGCCTACACAGTGCTAGAATATTTTCAAAATATAGGCTAAAAACATGCTGAAAATCGATATTTTAGGTGCCTAAAAATCGATATCTCAAATTCAGTCCCAAAACACCCGAAAATTCGATATTTAGAGGTCCCAGAAGGTATCTGTACATGCCTACTCCGTGTTAGAGTATTTTCAAAATACAGGCCAAAAACATACTGAAAATCGATCTTTTAGGTGCCCAAAAGTCGATATGTGCATGCATCTTCTGTACCCGTTTATATCTCAAATTCTGGCCCTAAACACCCGAAAATTCGATATTTTGGGGTCCCAGAAGCGATCTGTACATGCCTACTCCGTGTTAGAGTATTTTCAAATTTCAGGCCCAAAACATGCTGAAAATCGATATTTTTGGTGCCCAAAGTCAATATGTGCATGTATCTTCTGTACCCGTTTATATCTCAAATTCAGGCTCAAAACACCCGAAAATTCAATATTTTGGGGTCCCAGAAGCAATCTGTACATGCCTACTCAGTGCTAGAATATTTTCAAAATATAGGCTAAAAACATGCTAAAAATCGATCTTTTAGGTGCCAAAAAGTCGATATCTCAAATTCAGTCCCAATACACCCGAAAATTCGATATTTAGCGGTCCCAGAAGCGATCTATACATGCCTACTCCGTGTTAGAGTATTTTCAAAATACATGCTCAAAACATACTGAAAATCGATCTTTTAGGTGCACAAAAGTTGATATGTGCATGCATCTTCAGTACCCGTTTATATCTCAAATTCAGGCTCAAAACACCCGAAAATTCAATATTTTGGGGTCCCAGAAGCAATCTGTACATGCCTACTCAGTGTTAGAGTATTTTCAAAATACAGGCCAAAAACATGCTGAAAATCGATATTTTTGGTGCCCAAAGTCAATATGTGCATGTATCTTCTGTACCCGTTTATATCTCAAATTCAGGCTCAAAACACCCGAAAATTCAATATTTTGGGGTCCCAGAAGCAATCTGTACAGTGCTAGAATATTTTCAAAATATAGGCTAAAAACATGCTAAAAATCGATCTTTTAGGTGCCAAAAAGTCGATATCTCAAATTCAGTCCCAAAACACCCGAAAATTCGATATTTAGGGGTCCCAGAAGCGATCTGTACATGCCTACTCCGTGTTAGAGTATTTTCAAAATACATGCTCAAAACATACTGAAAATCGATCTTTTAGGTGCACAAAAGTCGATATGTGCATGTATCTTCTGTACCCGTTTATATCTCAAATTCAGGCTCAAAACACCCGAAAATTCAATATTTTGGGGTCCCAGAAGCAATCTGTACATGCCTACTCAGTGTTAGAGTATTTTCAAAATACAGGCCCAAAACATGCTGAAAATCGATATTTTAGATGCCCAAAGTCAATATGTGCATGTGTCTTCTGTACCCGTTTATATCTCAAATTCAGGCTCAAAACACCCGAAAATTCAATATTTTGGGGTCCCAGAAGCAATCTGTACATACAGTGCTAGAATATTTTCAAAATATAGGCTAAAAACATGCTAAAAATCGACATTTTAGGTGCCAAAAAATCGATATCTCAAATTCAGTCCCAAAACACCCGAAAATTCGATATTTAGAGGTCCCAGAAGGTATCTGTACATGTCTACTCCGTGTTAGAGTATTTTCAAAATTCAGGCCCAAAACATGCTGAAAATCGATATTTTTGGTGCCCAAAGTCAATATGTGCATGTATCTTCTGTACCCGTTTATATCTCAAATTCAGGCTCAAAACACCCGAAAATTCAATATTTTGGGGTCAAAGAAGCAGTCTGTACAGTGCTAGAATATTTTCAAAATATAGGCTAAAAACATGCTAAAAATCGATCTTTTAGGTGCCAAAAAGTCGATATCTCAAATTCAGTCCCAATACACCCGAAAATTCGATATTTAGGGGTCCCAGAAGCGATCTATACATGCCTACTCCGTGTTAGAGTATTTTCAAAATACATGCTCAAAACATACTGAAAATCGATCTTTTAGGTGCACAAAAGTTGATATGTGCATGCATCTTCAGTACCCGTTTATATCTCAAATTCAGGCTCAAAACACCCGAAAATTCAATATTTTGGGGTCCCAGAAGCAATCTGTACATGCCTACTCAGTGTTAGAGTATTTTCAAAATTCAGGCCCAAAACATGCTGAAAATCGATATTTTTGGTGCCCAAAGTCAATATGTGCATGTATCTTCTGTACCCGTTTATATCTCAAATTCAGGCTCAAAACACCCGAAAATTCAATATTTTGGGGTCCCAGAAGCAATCTGTACATGCCTACTCAGTGTTAGAGTATTTTCAAAATACAGGCCCAAAACATGCTGAAAATCGATATTTTAGATGCCTAAAGTCAATATGTGCATGTATCTTCTGTACCCGTTTATATCTCAAATTCAGGCTCAAAACACCCGAAAATTCAATATTTTGGGGTCCCAGAAGCAATCTGTACATGCCTACACAGTGCTAGAATATTTTCAAAATATAGGCTAAAAACATGCTGAAAATCGATATTTTAGGTGCCAAAAAATCGATATCTCAAATTCAGTCCCAAAACACCCGAAAATTCGATATTTAGAGGTCCCAGAAGGTATTTGTACATGCCTACTCCGTGTTAGAGTATTTTCAAAATACAGGCCAAAAACATACTGAAAATCGATCTTTTAGGTGCCCAAAAGTCGATATGTGCATGCATCTTCTGTACCCGTTTATATCTCAAATTCTGGCCCTAAACACCCGAAAATTCGATATTTTGGGGTCCCAGAAGCGATCTGTACATGCCTACTCCGTGTTAGAGTATTTTCAAAATTCAGGCCCAAAACATGCTGAAAATCGATATTTTTGGTGCCCAAAGTCAATATGTGCATGTATCTTCTGTACCCGTTTATATCTCAAATTCAGGCTCAAAACACCCGAGAATTCAATATTTTGGGGTCTCAGAAGCAATCTGTACAGTGCTAGAATATTTTCAAAATATAGGCTAAAAACATGCTAAAAATCGATCATTTAGGTGCCAAAAAGTCGATATCTCAAATTCAGTCCCAAAACACCCGAAAATTCGATATTTAGGGGTCCCAGAAGCGATCTGTACATGCCTACTCCGTGTTAGAGTATTTTCAAAATACATGCTCAAAACATACTGAAAATCGATCTTTTAGGTGCACAAAAGTCGATATGTGCATGCATCTTCAGTACCCGTTTATATCTCAAATTCAGGCTCAAAACACCCGAAAATTCAATATTTTGGGGTCCCAGAAGCAATCTGTACATGCCTACTCAGTGTTAGAGTATTTTCAAAATACAGGCCCAAAACATGCTGAAAATCGATATTTTAGATGCCTAAAGTCAATATGTGCATGTATCTTCTGTACCCGTTTATATCTCAAATTCAGGCTCAAAACACCCGAAAATTCAATATTTTGGGGTCCCAGAAGCAATCTGTACATGCCTACACAGTGCTAGAATATTTTCAAAATATAGGCTAAAAACATGCTGAAAATCGATATTTTAGGTGCCAAAAAATCGATATCTCAAATTCAGTCCCAAAACACCCGAAAATTCGATATTTAGAGGTCCCAGAAGGTATTTGTACATGCCTACTCCGTGTTAGAGTATTTTCAAAATACAGGCCAAAAACATACTGAAAATCGATCTTTTAGGTGCCCAAAAGTCGATATGTGCATGCATCTTCTGTACCCGTTTATATCTCAAATTCTGGCCCTAAACACCCGAAAATTCGATATTTTGGGGTCCCAGAAGCGATCTGTACATGCCTACTCCGTGTTAGAGTATTTTCAAAATTCAGGCCCAAAACATGCTGAAAATCGATATTTTTGGTGCCCAAAGTCAATATGTGCATGTATCTTCTGTACCCGTTTATATCTCAAATTCAGGCTCAAAACACCCGAAAATTCAATATTTTGGGGTCCCAGAAGCAATCTGTACATGCCTACACAGTGCTAGAATATTTTCAAAATATAGGCTAAAAACATGCTAAAAATCGACATTTTAGGTGCCAAAAAATCGATATCTCAAATTCAGTCCCAAAACACCCGAAAATTCGATATTTAGAGGTCCCAGAAGGTATCTGTACATGCCTACTCCGTGTTAGAGTATTTTCAAAATACAGGCCAAAAACATACTGAAAATCGATCTTTTAGGTGCCCAAAAGTCGATATGTGCATGCATCTTCTGTACCCGTTTATATCTCAAATTCAGGCCCTAAACACCCGAAAATTCGATATTTTGGGGTCCCAGAAGCGATCTGTACATGCCTACTCCGTGTTAGAGTATTTTCAAAATTCAGGCCCAAAACATGCTGAAAATCGATATTTTTGGTGCCCAAAGTCAATATGTGCATGTATCTTCTGTACCCGTTTATATCTCAAATTCAGGCTCAAAACACCCGAAAATTCAATATTTTGGGGTCTCAGAAGCAATCTGTACAGTGCTAGAATATTTTCAAAATATAGGCTAAAAACATGCTAAAAATCGATCATTTAGGTGCCAAAAAGTCGATATCTCAAATTCAGTCCCAAAACACCCGAAAATTCGATATTTAGGGGTCCCAGAAGCGATCTGTACATGCCTACTCCGTGTTAGAGTATTTTCAAAATTCAGGCCCAAAACATGCTGAAAATCGATATTTTTGGTGCCCAAAGTCAATATGTGCATGTATCTTCTGTACCCGTTTATATCTCAAATTCAGGCTCAAAACACCCGAAAATTCAATATTTTGGGGTCCCAGAAGCAATCTGTACATGCCTACACAGTGCTAGAATATTTTCAAAATATAGGCTAAAAACATGCTGAAAATCGATATTTTAGGTGCCAAAAAATCGATATCTCAAATTCAGTCCCAAAACACCCGAAAATTCGATATTTAGAGGTCCCAGAAGGTATTTGTACATGCCTACTCCGTGTTAGAGTATTTTCAAAATACAGGCCAAAAACATACTGAAAATCGATCTTTTAGGTGCCCAAAAGTCGATATGTGCATGCATCTTCTGTACCCGTTTATATCTCAAATTCTGGCCCTAAACACCCGAAAATTCGATATTTTGGGGTCCCAGAAGCGATCTGTACATGCCTACTCCGTGTTAGAGTATTTTCAAAATTCAGGCCCAAAACATGCTGAAAATCGATATTTTTGGTGCCCAAAGTCAATATGTGCATGTATCTTCTGTACCCGTTTATATCTCAAATTCAGGCTCAAAACACCCGAAAATTCAATATTTTGGGGTCCCAGAAGCAATCTGTACATGCCTACACAGTGCTAGAATATTTTCAAAATATAGGCTAAAAACATGCTAAAAATCGACATTTTAGGTGCCAAAAAATCGATATCTCAAATTCAGTCCCAAAACACCCGAAAATTCGATATTTAGAGGTCCCAGAAGGTATCTGTACATGCCTACTCCGTGTTAGAGTATTTTCAAAATACAGGCCAAAAACATACTGAAAATCGATCTTTTAGGTGCCCAAAAGTCGATATGTGCATGCATCTTCTGTACCCGTTTATATCTCAAATTCAGGCCCTAAACACCCGAAAATTCGATATTTTGGGGTCCCAGAAGCGATCTGTACATGCCTACTCCGTGTTAGAGTATTTTCAAAATTCAGGCCCAAAACATGCTGAAAATCGATATTTTTGGTGCCCAAAGTCAATATGTGCATGTATCTTCTGTACCCGTTTATATCTCAAATTCAGGCTCAAAACACCCGAAAATTCAATATTTTGGGGTCTCAGAAGCAATCTGTACAGTGCTAGAATATTTTCAAAATATAGGCTAAAAACATGCTAAAAATCGATCATTTAGGTGCCAAAAAGTCGATATCTCAAATTCAGTCCCAAAACACCCGAAAATTCGATATTTAGGGGTCCCAGAAGCGATCTGTACATGCCTACTCCGTGTTAGAGTATTTTCAAAATTCAGGCCCAAAACATGCTGAAAATCGATATTTTTGGTGCCCAAAGTCAATATGTGCATGTATCTTCTGTACCCGTTTATATCTCAAATTCAGGCCCAAAACACCCGAAAATTCAATATTTTGGGGTCCCAGAAGCAATCTGTACATGCCTACACAGTGCTAGAATATTTTCAAAATATAGGCTAAAAACATGCTGAAAATCGACATTTTAGGTGCCAAAAAATCGATATCTCAAATTCAGTCCCAAAACACCCGAAAATTCGATATTTAGAGGTCCCAGAAGGTATCTGTACATATCTACTCCGTGTTAGAGTATTTTCAAAATTCAGGCCCAAAACATGCTGAAAATCGATATTTTTGGTGCCCAAAGTCAATATGCACATGTATCTTCTGTACCCGTTTATATCTCAAATTCAGGCTCAAAACACCCGAAAATTCAATATTTTGGGGTCCCAGAAGCAATCTGTACAGTGCTAGAATATTTTCAAAATATAGGCTAAAAACATGCTAAAAATCGATCATTTAGGTGCCAAAAAGTCGATATCTCAAATTCAGTCCCAAAACACCCGAAAATTCGATATTTAGGGGTCCCAGAAGCGATCTGTACATGCCTACTCCGTGTTAGAGTATTTTCAAAATACATGCTCAAAACATACTGAAAATCGATCTTTTAGGTGCACAAAAGTCGATATGTGCATGCATCTTCAGTACCCGTTTATATCTCAAATTCAGTCTCAAAACACCCGAAAATTCAATATTTTGGGGTCCCAGAAGCAATCTGTACATGCCTACTCAGTGTTAGAGTATTTTCAAAATACAGGCCCAAAACATGCTGAAAATCGATATTTTAGATGCCTAAAGTCAATATGTGCATGTATCTTCTGTACCCGTTTATATCTCAAATTCAGGCTCAAAACACCCGAAAATTCAATATTTTGGGGTCCCAGAAGCAATCTGTACATGCCTACACAGTGCTAGAATATTTTCAAAATATAGGCTAAAAACATGCTGAAGATCGATATTTTAGGTGCCAAAAAATCGATATCTCAAATTCAGTCCCAAAACACCCGAAAATTCGATATTTAGAGGTCCCAGAAGGTATTTGTACATGCCTACTCCGTGTTAGAGTATTTTCAAAATACAGGCCAAAAACATACTGAAAATCGATCTTTTAGGTGCCCAAAAGTCGATATGTGCATGCATCTTCTGTACCCGTTTATATCTCAAATTCTGGCCCTAAACACCCGAAAATTCGATATTTTGGGGTCCCAGAAGCGATCTGTACATGCCTACTCCGTGTTAGAGTATTTTCAAAATACAGGCCCAAAACATGCTGAAAATCGATATTTTTGGTGCCCAAAGTCAATATGTGCATGTATCTTCTGTACCCGTTTATATCTCAAATTCAGGCTCAAAACACCCGAAAATTCAATATTTTGGGGTCCCAGAAGCAATCTGTACATGCCTACACAGTGCTAGAATATTTTCAAAATATAGGCTAAAAACATGCTAAAAATCGACATTTTAGGTGCCAAAAAATCGATATCTCAAATTCAGTCCCAAAACACCCGAAAATTCGATATTTAGAGGTCCCAGAAGGTATCTGTACATGCCTACTCCGTGTTAGAGTATTTTCAAAATACAGGCCAAAAACATACTGAAAATCGATCTTTTAGGTGCCCAAAAGTCGATATGTGCATGCATCTTCTGTACCCGTTTATATCTCAAATTCAGGCCCTAAACACCCGAAAATTCGATATTTTGGGGTCCCAGAAGCGATCTGTACATGCCTACTCCGTGTTAGAGTATTTTCAAAATTCAGGCCCAAAACATGCTGAAAATCGATATTTTTGGTGCCCAAAGTCAATATGTGCATGTATCTTCTGTACCCGTTTATATCTCAAATTCAGGCTCAAAACACCCGAAAATTCAATATTTTGGGGTCTCAGAAGCAATCTGTACAGTGCTAGAATATTTTCAAAATATAGGCTAAAAACATGCTAAAAATCGATCATTTAGGTGCCAAAAAGTCGATATCTCAAATTCAGTCCCAAAACACCCGAAAATTCGATATTTAGGGGTCCCAGAAGCGATCTGTACATGCCTACTCCGTGTTAGAGTATTTTCAAAATTCAGGCCCAATACATGCTGAAAATCGATATTTTTGGTGCCCAAAGTCAATATATGCATGTATCTTCTGTACCCGTTTATATCTCAAATTCAGGCTCAAAACACCCGAAAATTCAATATTTTGGGGTCCCAGAAGCAATCTGTACATGCCTACTCAGTCTTAGAGTATTTTCAAAATACAGGCCAAAAACATACTGAAAATCGATCTTTTAGGTGCCCAAAAGTCGATATGTGCATGCATCTTCTGTACCCGTTTATATCTCAAATTCTGGCCTTAAACACCCGAAAATTCGATATTTTGGGGTCCCAGAAGCGATCTGTACATGCCTACTCCGTGTTAGAGTATTTTCAAAATTCAGGCCCAAAACATGCTGAAAATCGATATTTTTGGTGCCCAAAGTCAATATGTGCATGTATCTTCTGTACCCGTTTATATCTCAAATTCAGGCTCAAAACACCCGAAAATTCAATATTTTGGGGTCCCAGAAGCAATCTGTACATGCCTACTCAGTGCTAGAATATTTTCAAAATATAGGCTAAAAACATGCTAAAAATCGATCTTTTAGGTGCCAAAAAGTCGATATCTCAAATTCAGTCCCAATACACCCCAAAATTCGATATTTAGGGGTCCCAGAAGCGATCTATACATGCCTACTCCGTGTTAGAGTATTTTCAAAATACATGCTCAAAACATACTGAAAATCGATCTTTTAGGTGCACAAAAGTCGATATGTGCATGCATCTTCAGTACCCGTTTATATCTCAAATTCAGGCTCAAAACACCCGAAAATTCAATATTTTGGGGTCCCAGAAGCAATCTGTACATGCCTACTCAGTGTTAGAGTATTTTCAAAATTCAGGCCCAAAACATGCTGAAAATCGATATTTTTGGTGCCCAAAGTCAATATGTGCATGTATCTTCTGTACCCGTTTATATCTCAAATTCAGGCTCAAAACACCCGAAAATTCAATATTTTGGGGTCCCAGAAGCAATCTGTACAGTGCTAGAATATTTTCAAAATATAGGCTAAAAACATGCTAAAAATCGATCTTTTAGGTGCCAAAAAGTCGATATCTCAAATTCAGTCCCAAAACACCCGAAAATTCGATATTTAGGGGTCCCAGAAGCGATCTGTACATGCCTACTCCTTGTTAGAGTATTTTCAAAATACATGCTAAAAACATACTGAAAATCGATCTTTTAGGTGCACAAAAGTCGATATGTGCATGCATCTTCAGTACCCGTTTATATCTCAAATTCAGGCTCAAAACACCCGAAAATTCAATATTTTGGGGTCCCAGAAGCAATCTGTACATGCCTACTCAGTCTTAGAGTATTTTCAAAATACAGGCCCAAAACATGCTGAAAATCGATATTTTAGATGCCCAAAGTCAATATGTGCATGTATCTTCTGTACCCGTTTATATCTCAAATTCAGGCTCAAAACACCCGAAAATTCAATATTTTGGGGTCCCAGAAGCAATCTGTACATGCCTACACAGTGCTAGAATATTTTCAAAATATAGGCTAAAAACATGCTAAAAATCGACATTTTAGGTGCCAAAGAATCGATATCTCAAATTCAGTCCCAAAACACCCGAAAATTCGATATTTAGAGGTCCCAGAAGGTATCTGTACATGCCTACTCCGTGTTAGAGTATTTTCAAAATACAGGCCAAAAACATACTTAAAATCGATCTTTTAGGTGCCCAAAAGTCGATATGTGCATGCATCTTCTGTACCCGTTTATATCTCAAATTCTGGCCCTAAACACCCGAAAATTCGATATGTTGGGGTCCCAGAAGCGATCTGTACATGCCTACTCCGTGTTAGAGTATTTTCAAAATTCAGGCCCAAAACATGCTGAAAATCGATATTTTTGGTGCCCAAAGTCAATATGTGCATGTATCTTCTGTACCCGTTTATATCTCAAATTCAGGCTCAAAACACCCGAAAATTCAATATTTTGGGGTCCCAGAAGCAATCTGTACATGCCTACTCAGTGTTAGAGTATTTTCAAAATACAGGCCCAAAACATGCTGAAAATCGATATTTTAGATGCCTAAAGTCAATATGTGCATGTATCTTCTGTACCCGTTTATATCTCAAATTCAGGCTCAAAACACCCGAAAATTCAATATTTTGGGGTCCCAGAAGCAATCTGTACATGCCTACACAGTGCTAGAATATTTTCAAAATATATGCTAAAAACATGCTGAAAATCGATATTTTAGGTGCCAAAAAATCGATATCTCAAATTCAGTCCCAAAACACCCGAAAATTCGATATTTAGAGGTCCCAGAAGGTATTTGTACATGCCTACTCCGTGTTAGAGTATTTTCAAAATACAGGCTAAAAACATACTGAAAATCGATCTTTTAGGTGCCCAAAAGTCGATATGTGCATGCATCTTCTGTACCCGTTTATATCTCAAATTCTGGCCCTAAACACCCGAAAATTCGATATTTTGGGGTCCCAGAAGCGATCTGTACATGCCTACTCCGTGTTAGAGAATTTTCAAAATTCAGGCCCAAAACATGCTGAAAATCGATATTTTTGGTGCCCAAAGTCAATATGTGCATGTATCTTCTGTACCCGTTTATATCTCAAATTCAGGCTCAAAACACCCGAAAATTCAATATTTTGGGGTCCCAGAAGCAATCTGTACATGCCTACACAATGCTAGAATATTTTCAAAATATAGGCTAAAAACATGCTAAAAATCGACATTTTAGGTGCCAAAAAATCGATATCTCAAATTCAGTCCCAAAACACCCGAAAATTCGATATTTAGAGTTCCCAGAAGGTATCTGTACATGCCTACTCCGTGTTAGAGTATTTTCAAAATACAGGCCAAAAACATACTGAAAATCGATCTTTTAGGTGCCCAAAAGTCGATATGTGCATGCATCTTCTGTACCCGTTTATATCTCAAATTCTGGCCCTAAACACCCGAAAATTCGATATTTTGGGGTCCCAGAAGCGATCTGTACATGCCTACTCCGTGTTAGAGTATTTTCAAAATTCAGGCCCAAAACATGCTGAAAATCGATATTTTTGGTGCCCAAAGTCAATATGTGCATGTATCTTCTGTACCCGTTTATATCTCAAATTCAGGCTCAAAACACCCGAAAATTCAATATTTTGGGGTCTCAGAAGCAATCTGTACAGTGCTAGAATATTTTCAAAATATAGGCTAAAAACATGCTAAAAATCGATCATTTAGGTGCCAAAAAGTCGATATCTCAAATTCAGTCCCAAAACACCCGAAAATTCGATATTTAGGGGTCCCAGAAGCGATCTGTACATGCCTACTCCGTGTTAGAGTATTTTCAAAATTCAGGCCCAAAACATGCTGAAAATCGATATTTTTTGTGCCCAAAGTCAATATGTGCATGTATCTTCTGTACCCGTTTATATCTCAAATTCAGGCTCAAAACACCCGAAAATTCAATATTTTGGGGTCTCAGAAGCAATCTGTACAGTGCTAGAATATTTTCAAAATATAGGCTAAAAACATGCTAAAAATCGATCATTTAGGTGCCAAAAAGTCGATATCTCAAATTCAGTCCCAAAACACCCGAAAATTCGATATTTAGGGGTCCCAGAAGCGATCTGTACATGCCTACTCAGTGTTAGAGTATTTTCAAAATTCAGGCCCAAAACATGCTGAAAATCGATATTTTTGGTGCCCAAAGTCAATATATGCATGTATCTTCTGTACCCGTTTATATCTCAAATTCAGGCTCAAAACACCCGAAAATTCAATATTTTGGGGTCCCAGAAGCAATCTGTACATGCCTACTCAGTCTTAGAGTATTTTCAAAATACAGGCCAAAAACATACTGAAAATCGATCTTTTAGGTTCCCAAAAGTCGATATGTGCATGCATCTTCTGTACCCGTTTATATCTCAAATTCTGGCCCTAAACACCCGAAAATTCGATATTTTGGGGTCCCAGAAGCGATCTGTACATGCCTACTCCGTGTTAGAGTATTTTCAAAATTCAGGCCCAAAACATGCTGAAAATCGATATTTTTGGTGCCCAAAGTCAATATGTGCATGTATCTTCTGTACCCGTTTATATCTCAAATTCAGGCTCAAAACACCCGAAAATTCAATATTTTGGGGTCCCAGAAGCAATCTGTACATGCCTACTCAGTGCTAGAATATTTTCAAAATATAGGCTAAAAACATGCTAAAAATCGATCTTTTAGGTGCCAAAAAGTCGATATCTCAAATTCAGTCCCAATACACCCGAAAATTCGATATTTAGGGGTCCCAGAAGCGATCTATACATGCCTACTCCGTGTTAGAGTATTTTCAAAATACATGCTCAAAACATACTGAAAATCGATCTTTTAGGTGCACAAAAGTCGATATGTGCATGCATCTTCAGTACCCGTTTATATCTCAAATTCAGGCTCAAAACACCCGAAAATTCAATATTTTGGGGTCCCAGAAGCAATCTGTACATGCCTACTCAGTGTTAGAGTATTTTCAAAATTCAGGCCCAAAACATGCTGAAAATCGATATTTTTGGTGCCCAAAGTCAATATGTGCATGTATCTTCTGTACCCGTTTATATCTCAAATTCAGGCTCAAAACACCCGAAAATTCAATATTTTGGGGTCCCAGAAGCAATCTGTACAGTGCTAGAATATTTTCAAAATATAGGCTAAAAACATGCTAAAAATCGATCTTTTAGGTGCCAAAAAGTCGATATCTCAAATTCAGTCCCAAAACACCCGAAAATTCGATATTTAGGGGTCCCAGAAGCGATCTGTACATACCTACTCCTTATTAGAGTATTTTCAAAATACATGCTAAAAACATACTGAAAATCGATCTTTTAGGTGCACAAAAGTCGATATGTGCATGCATCTTCAGTACCCGTTTATATCTCAAATTCAGGCTCAAAACACCCGAAAATTCAATATTTTGGGGTCCCAGAAGCAATCTGTACATGCCTACTCAGTCTTAGAGTATTTTCAAAATACAGGCCCAAAACATGCTGAAAATCGATATTTTAGATGCCCAAAGTCAATATGTGCATGTATCTTCTGTACCCGTTTATATCTCAAAGTCAGGCTCAAAACACCCGAAAATTCAATATTTTGGGGTCCCAGAAGCAATCTGTACATGCCTACTCAGTGTTAGAGTATTTTCAAAATACAGGCCCAAAACATGCTGAAAATCGATATTTTAGATGCCTAAAGTCAATATGTGCATGTATCTTCTGTACCCGTTTATATCTCAAATTCAGGCTCAAAACACCCGAAAATTCAATATTTTGGGGTCCCAGAAGCAATCTGTACATGCCTACACAGTGCTAGAATATTTTCAAAATATAGGCTAAAAACATGCTAAAAATCGACATTTTAGGTGCCAAAAAATCGATATCTCAAATTCAGTCCCAAAACACCCGAAAATTCGATATTTAGAGGTCCCAGAAGGTATCTGTACATGCCTACTCCGTGTTAGAGTATTTTCAAAATACAGGCCAAAAACATACTGAAAATCGATCTTTTAGGTGCCCAAAAGTCGATATGTGCATGCATCTTCTGTACCCGTTTATATCTCAAATTCAGGCCCTAAACACCCGAAAATTCGATATTTTGGGGTCCCAGAAGCGATCTGTACATGCCTACTCCGTTTTAGAGTATTTTCAAAATTCAGGCCCAAAACATGCTGAAAATCGATATTTTTGGTGCCCAAAGTCAATATGTGCATGTATCTTCTGTACCCGTTTATATCTCAAATTCAGGCTCAAAACACCCGAAAATTCAATATTTTGGGGTCTCAGAAGCAATCTGTACAGTGCTAGAATATTTTCAAAATATAGGCTAAAAACATGCTAAAAATCGATCATTTAGGTGCCAAAAAGTCGATATCTCAAATTCAGTCCCAAAACACCCGAAAATTCGATATTTAGGGGTCCCAGAAGCGATCTGTACATGCCTACTCCGTGTTAGAGTATTTTCAAAATTCAGGCCCAAAACATGCTGAAAATCGATATTTTTGGTGCCCAAAGTCAATATGTGCATGTATCTTCTGTACCCGTTTATATCTCAAATTCAGGCTCAAAACACCCGAAAATTCAATATTTTGGGGTCCCAGAAGCAATCTGTACATGCCTACACAGTGCTAGAATATTTTCAAAATATAGGCTAAAAACATGCTGAAAATCGACATTTTAGGTGCCAAAAAATCGATATCTCAAATTCAGTCCCAAAACACCCGAAAATTCGATATTTAGAGGTCCCAGAAGGTATCTGTACATGTCTACTCCGTGTTAGAGTATTTTCAAAATTCAGGCCCAAAACATGCTGAAAATCGATATTTTTGGTGCCCAAAGTCAATATGTGCATGTATCTTCTGTACCCGTTTATATCTCAAATTCAGGCTCAAAACACCCGAAAATTCAATATTTTGGGGTCCCAGAAGCAATCTGTACAGTGCTAGAATATTTTCAAAATATAGGCTAAAAACATGCTAAAAATCGATCATTTAGGTGCCAAAAAGTCGATATCTCAAATTCAGTCCCAAAACACCCGAAAATTCGATATTTAGGGGTCCCAGAAGCGATCTGTACATGCCTACTCCGTGTTAGAGTATTTTCAAAATACAGGCCAAAAACATACTGAAAATCGATCTTTTAGGTGCCCAAATGTCGATATGTGCATGCATCTTCTATACCCGTTTATATCTCAAATTCTGGCCCTAAACACCCGAAAATTCGATATTTTGGGGTCCCAGAAGCGATCTGTACATGCCTACACAGTGTTAGAATATTTTCAAAATATAGGCTAAAAACATGCTGAAAATCGATATTTTAGGTGCCAAAAAATCGATATATCAAATTCAGTCCCAAAACACCCGAAAATTCGATATTTAGAGGTCCCAGAAGGTATTTGTACATGCCTACTCCGTGTTAGAGTATTTTCAAAATACAGGCCAAAAACATACTGAAAATCGATCTTTTAGGTGCCCAAATGTCGATATGTGCATGCATCTTCTGTACCCGTTTATATCTCAAATTCTGGCCCTAAACACCCGAAAATTCGATATTTTGGGGTCCCAGAAGCGATCTGTACATGCCTACTCAGTGTTAGAGTATTTTCAAAATTCAGACCCAAAACATGCTGAAAATCGATATTTTTGGTGCCCAAAGTCAATATGTGCATGTATCTTCTGTACCCGTTTATATCTCAAATTCAGGCTCAAAACACCCGAAAATTCAATATTTTGGGGTCCCAGAAGCAATCTGTACATGCCTACACAGTGCTAGAATATTTTCAAAATATAGGCTAAAAACATGCTAAAAATCGACATTTTAGGTGCCAAAAAATCGATATCTCAAATTCAGTCCCAAAACACCCGAAAATTCGATATTTAGAGGTCCCAGAAGGTATCTGTACATGCCTACTCCGTGTTAGAGTATTTTCAAAATACAGGCCAAAAACATACTGAAAATCGATCTTTTAGGTGCCCAAAAGTCGATATGTGCATGCATCTTCTGTACCCGTTTATATCTCAAATTCAGGCCCTAAACACCCGAAAATTCGATATTTTGGGGTCCCAGAAGCGATCTGTACATGCCTACTCCGTGTTAGAGTATTTTCAAAATTCAGGCCCAAAACATGCTGAAAATCGATATTTTTGGTGCCCAAAGTCAATATGTGCATGTATCTTCTGTACCCGTTTATATCTCAAATTCAGGCTCAAAACACCCGAAAATTCAATATTTTGGGGTCTCAGAAGCAATCTGTACAGTGCTAGAATATTTTCAAAATATAGGCTAAAAACATGCTAAAAATCGATCATTTAGGTGCCAAAAAGTCGATATCTCAAATTCAGTCCCAAAACACCCGAAAATTCGATATTTAGGGGTCCCAGAAGCGATCTGTACATGCCTACTCCGTGTTAGAGTATTTTCAAAATTCAGGCCCAAAACATGCTGAAAATCGATATTTTTGGTGCCCAAAGTCAATATATGCATGTATCTTCTGTACCCGTTTATATCTCAAATTCAGGCTCAAAACACCCGAAAATTCAATATTTTGGGATCCCAGAAGCAATCTGTACATGCCTACTCAGTCTTAGAGTATTTTCAAAATACAGGCCAAAAACATACTGAAAATCGATCTTTTAGGTGCCCAAAAGTCGATATGTGCATGCATCTTCTGTACCCGTTTATATCTCAAATTCTGGCCCTAAACACCCGAAAATTCGATATTTTGGGGTCCCAGAAGCGATCTGTACATGCCTACTCCGTGTTAGAGTATTTTCAAAATTCAGGCCCAAAACATGCTGAAAATCGATATTTTTGGTGCCCAAAGTCAATATGTGCATGTATCTTCTGTACCCGTTTATATCTCAAATTCAGGCTCAAAACACCCGAAAATTCAATATTTTGGGGTCCCAGAAGCAATCTGTACATGCCTACTCAGTGCTAGAATATTTTCAAAATATAGGCTAAAAACATGCTAAAAATCGATCTTTTAGGTGCCAAAAAGTCGATATCTCAAATTCAGTCCCAATACACCCGAAAATTCGATATTTAGGGGTCCCAGAAGCGATCTATACATGCCTACTCCGTGTTAGAGTATTTTCAAAATACATGCTCAAAACATACTGAAAATCGATCTTTTAGGTGCACAAAAGTCGATATGTGCATGCATCTTCAGTACCCGTTTATATCTCAAATTCAGGCTCAAAACACCCGAAAATTCAATATTTTGGGGTCCCAGAAGCAATCTGTACATGCCTACTCAGTGTTAGAGTATTTTCAAAATTCAGGCCCAAAACATGCTGAAAATCGATATTTTTGGTGCCCAAAGTCAATATGTGCATGTATCTTCTGTACCCGTTTATATCTCAAATTCAGGCTCAAAACACCCGAAAATTCAATATTTTGGGGTCCCAGAAGCAATCTGTACAGTGCTAGAATATTTTCAAAATATAGGCTAAAAACATGCTAAAAATCGATCTTTTAGGTGCCAAAAAGTCGATATCTCAAATTCAGTCCCAAAACACCCGAAAATTCGATATTTAGGGGTCCCAGAAGCGATCTGTACATGCCTACTCCTTGTTAGAGTATTTTCAAAATACATGCTAAAAACATACTGAAAATCGATCTTTTAGGTGCACAAAAGTCGATATGTGCATGCATCTTCAGTACCCGTTTATATCTCAAATTCAGGCTCAAAACACCCGAAAATTCAATATTTTGGGGTCCCAGAAGCAATCTGTACATGCCTACTCAGTCTTAGAGTATTTTCAAAATACAGGCCCAAAACATGCTGAAAATCGATATTTTAGATGCCCAAAGTCAATATGTGCATGTATCTTCTGTACCCGTTTATATCTCAAATTCAGGCTCAAAACACCCGAAAATTCAATATTTTGGGGTCCCAGAAGCAATCTGTACATGCCTACACAGTGCTAGAATATTTTCAAAATATAGGCTAAAAACATGCTAAAAATCGACATTTTAGGTGCCAAAAAATCGATATCTCAAATTCAGTCCCAAAACACCCGAAAATTCGATATTTAGAGGTCCCAGAAGGTATCTGTACATGCCTACTCCGTGTTAGAGTATTTTCAAAATACAGGCCAAAAACATACTTAAAATCTATCTTTTAGGTGCCCAAAAGTCGATATGTGCATGCATCTTCTGTACCCGTTTATATCTCAAATTCTGGCCCTAAACACCCGAAAATTCGATATGTTGGGGTCCCAGAAGCGATCTGTACATGTCTACTCCGTGTTAGAGTATTTTCAAAATTCAGGCCCAAAACATGCTGAAAATCGATATTTTTGGTGCCCAAAGTCAATATGTGCATGTATCTTCTGTACCCGTTTATATCTCAAATTCAGGCTCAAAACACACGAAAATTCAATATTTTGGGGTCCCAGAAGCAATTTGTACATGCCTACTCAGTGCTAGAATATTTTCAAAATATAGGCTAAAAACATGCTAAAAATCGATCTTTTAGGTGCCAAAAAGTCGATATCTGAAATTCAGTCCCAAAACACCCGAAAATTCGATATTTAGGGGTCCCAGAAGCGATCTGTACATGCCTACTCCGTGTTAGAGTATTTTCAAAATACATGCTCAAAACATACTGAAAATCGATCTTTTAGGTGCACAAAAGTCGATATGTGCATGCATCTTCAGTACCCGTTTATATCTCAAATTCAGGCTCAAAACACCCGAAAATTCAATATTTTGGGGTCCCAGAAGCAATCTGTACATGCCTACTCAGTGTTAGAGTATTTTCAAAATACAGGCCCAAAACATGCTGAAAATCGATATTTTTGGTGCCCAAAGTCAATATGTGCATGTATCTTCTGTACCCGTTTATATCTCAAATTCAGGCTCAAAACACCCGAAAATTCAATATTTTGGGGTCTCAGAAGCAATCTGTACAGTGCTAGAATATTTTCAAAATATAGGCTAAAAACATGCTAAAAATCGATCATTTAGGTGCCAAAAAGTCGATATCTCAAATTCAGTCCCAAAACACCCGAAAATTCGATATTTAGGGGTCCCAGAAGCGATCTGTACATGCCTACTCCGTGTTAGAGTATTTTCAAAATACATGCTCAAAACATACTGAAAATCGATCTTTTAGGTGCACAAAAGTCGATATGTGCATGCATCTTCAGTACCCGTTTATATCTCAAATTCAGGCTCAAAACACCCGAAAATTCAATATTTTAGGGTCCCAGAAGCAATCTGTACATGCCTACTCAGTGTTAGAGTATTTTCAAAATACAGGCCCAAAACATGCTGAAAATCGATATTTTAGATGCCTAAAGTCAATATGTGCATGTATCTTCTGTACCCGTTTATATCTCAAATTCAGGCTCAAAACACCCGAAAATTCAATATTTTGGGGTCCCAGAAGCAATCTGTACATGCCTACACAGTGCTAGAATATTTTCAAAATATAGGCTAAAAACATGCTGAAAATCGATATTTTAGGTGCCAAAAAATCGATATCTCAAATTCAGTCCCAAAACACCCGAAAATTCGATATTTAGAGGTCCCAGAAGGTATTTGTACATGCCTACTCCGTGTTAGAGTATTTTCAAAATACAGGCCAAAAACATACTGAAAATCGATCTTTTAGGTGCCCAAAAGTCGATATGTGCATGCATCTTCTGTACCCGTTTATATCTCAAATTCTGGCCCTAAACACCCGAAAATTCGATATTTTGGGGTCCCAGAAGCGATCTGTACATGCCTACTCCGTGTTAGAGTATTTTCAAAATTCAGGCCCAAAACATGCTGAAAATCGATATTTTTGGTGCCCAAAGTCAATATGTGCATGTATCTTCTGTACCCGTTTATATCTCAAATTCAGGCTCAAAACACCCGAAAATTCAATATTTTGGGGTCCCAGAAGCAATCTGTACATGCCTACACAGTGCTAGAATATTTTCAAAATATAGGCTAAAAACATGCTAAAAATCGACATTTTAGGTGCCAAAAAATCGATATCTCAAATTCAGTCCCAAAACACCCGAAAATTCGATATTTAGAGGTCCCAGAAGGTATCTGTACATGCCTACTCCGTGTTAGAGTATTTTCAAAATACAGGCCAAAAACATACTGAAAATCGATCTTTTAGGTGCCCAAAAGTCGATATGTGCATGCATCTTCTGTACCCGTTTATATCTCAAATTCAGGCCCTAAACACCCGAAAATTCGATATTTTGGGGTCCCAGAAGCGATCTGTACATGCCTACTCCGTGTTAGAGTATTTTCAAAATTCAGGCCCAAAACATGCTGAAAATCGATATTTTTGGTGCCCAAAGTCAATATGTGCATGTATCTTCTGTACCCGTTTATATCTCAAATTCAGGCTCAAAACACCCGAAAATTCAATATTTTGGGGTCCCAGAAGCAATCTGTACATGCCTACACAGTGCTAGAATATTTTCAAAATATAGGCTAAAAACATGCTGAAAATCGACATTTTAGGTGCCAAAAAATCGATATCTCAAATTCAGTCCCAAAACACCCGAAAATTCGATATTTAGAGGTCCCAGAAGGTATCTGTACATGTCTACTCAGTGTTAGAGTATTTTCAAAATTCAGGCCCAAAACATGCTGAAAATCGATATTTTTGGTGCCAAAAGTCAATATGTGCATGTATCTTCTGTACCCGTTTATATCTCAAATTCAGGCTCAAAACACCCGAAAATTCAATATTTTGGGGTCCCAGAAGCAATCTGTACAGTGCTAGAATATTTTCAAAATATAGGCTAAAAACATGCTAAAAATCGATCATTTAGGTGCCAAAAAGTCGATATCTCAAATTCAGTCCCAAAACACCCGAAAATTCGATATTTAGGGGTCCCAGAAGCGATCTGTACATGCCTACTCCGTGTTAGAGTATTTTCAAAATACAGGCCCTAAACATGCTGAAAATCGATATTTTAGATGCCTAAAGTCAATATGTGCATGTATCTTCTGTACCCGTTTATATCTCAAATTCAGGCTCAAAACACCCGAAAATTCAATATTTTGGGGTCCCAGAAGCAATCTGTACATGCCTACACAGTGCTAGAATATTTTCAAAATATAGGCTAAAAACATGCTGAAAATCGATATTTTAGGTGCCAAAAAATCGATATCTCAAATTCAGTCCCAAAACACCCGAAAATTCGATATTTAGAGGTCCCAGAAGGTATTTGTACATGCCTACTCCGTGTTAGAGTATTTTCAAAATACAGGCCAAAAACATACTGAAAATCGATCTTTTAGGTGCCCAAAAGTCGATATGTGCATGCATCTTCTGTACCCGTTTATATCTCAAATTCTGGCCCTAAACACCCGAAAATTCGATATTTTGGGGTCCCAGAAGCGATCTGTACATGCCTACTCCGTGTTAGAGTATTTTCAAAATTCAGGCCCAAAACATGCTGAAAATCGATATTTTTGGTGCCCAAAGTCAATATGTGCATGTATCTTCTGTACCCGTTTATATCTCAAATTCAGGCTCAAAACACCCGAAAATTCAATATTTTGGGGTCCCAGAAGCAATCTGTACATGCCTACACAGTGCTAGAATATTTTCAAAATATAGGCTAAAAACATGCTAAAAATCGACATTTTAGGTGCCAAAAAATCGATATCTCAAATTCAGTCCCAAAACACCCGAAAATTCGATATTTAGAGGTCCCAGAAGGTATTTGTACATGCCTACTCCGTGTTAGAGTATTTTCAAAATACAGGCCAAAAACATACTGAAAATCGATCTTTTAGGTGCCCAAAAGTCAATATGTGCATGTATCTTCTGTACCCGTTTATATCTCAAATTCAGGCTCAAAACACCCGAAAATTCAATATTTTGGGGTCCCATAAGCAATCTGTACAGTGCTAGAATATTTTCAAAATATAGGCTAAAAACATGCTAAAAATCGATCTTTTAGGTGCTAAAAAGTCGATATCTCAAATTCAGTCCCAAAACACCCGAAAATTCGATATTTAGGGGTCCCAGAAGCGATCTGTACATGCCTACTCCGTGTTAGAGTATTTTCAAAATACATGCTAAAAACATACTGAAAATCGATCTTTTAGGTGCACAAAAGTCGATATGTGCATGCATCTTCAGTACCCGTTTATATCTCAAATTCAGGCTCAAAACACCCGAAAATTCAATATTTTGGAGTCCCAGAAGCAATCTGTACATGCCTACTCAGTCTTAGAGTATTTTCAAAATACAGGCCCAAAACATGCTGAAAATCGATATTTTAGATGCCCAAAGTCAATATGTGCATGTATCTTCTGTACCCGTTTATATCTCAAATTCAGGCTCAAAACACCCGAAAATTCAATATTTTGGGGTCCCAGAAGCAATCTGTACATGCCTACACAGTGCTAGAATATTTTCAAAATATAGGCTAAAAACATGCTGAAAATCGACATTTTAGGTGCCAAAAAATCGATATCTCAAATTCAGTCCCAAAACACCCGAAAATTCGATATTTAGAGGTCCCAGAAGGTATCTGTACATGTCTACTCCGTGTTAGAGTATTTTCAAAATACATGCTCAAAACATACTGAAAATCGATCTTTTAGGTGCACAAAAGTCGATATGTGCATGCATCTTCAGTACCCGTTTATATCTCAAATTCAGGCTCAAAACACCCGAAAATTCAATATTTTGGGGTCCCAGAAGCAATCTGTACATGCCTACTCAGTGTTAGAGTATTTTCAAAATACAGGCCCAAAACATGCTGAAAATCGATATTTTAGATGCCTAAAGTCAATATGTGCATGTATCTTCTGTACCCGTTTATATCTCAAATTCAGGCTCAAAACACCCGAAAATTCAATATTTTGGGGTCCCATAAGCAATCTGTACAGTGCTAGAATATTTTCAAAATATAGGCTAAAAACATGCTAAAAATCGATCTTTTAGGTGCTAAAAAGTCGATATCTCAAATTCAGTCCCAAAACACCCGAAAATTCGATATTTAGGGGTCCCAGAAGCGATCTGTACATGCCTACTCCGTGTTAGAGTATTTTCAAAATACATGCTAAAAACATACTGAAAATCGATCTTTTAGGTGCACAAAAGTCGATATGTGCATGCATCTTCAGTACCCGTTTATATCTCAAATTCAGGCTCAAAACACCCGAAAATTCAATATTTTGGAGTCCCAGAAGCAATCTGTACATGCCTACTCAGTCTTAGAGTATTTTCAAAATACAGGCCCAAAACATGCTGAAAATCGATATTTTAGATGCCCAAAGTCAATATGTGCATGTATCTTCTGTACCCGTTTATATCTCAAATTCAGGCTCAAAACACCCGAAAATTCAATATTTTGGGGTCCCAGAAGCAATCTGTACATGCCTACACAGTGCTAGAATATTTTCAAAATATAGGCTAAAAACATGCTGAAAATCGACATTTTAGGTGCCAAAAAATCGATATCTCAAATTCAGTCCCAAAACACCCGAAAATTCGATATTTAGAGGTCCCAGAAGGTATCTGTACATGTCTACTCCGTGTTAGAGTATTTTCAAAATTCAGGCCCAAAACATGCTGAAAATCGATATTTTTGGTGCCCAAAGTCAATATGTGCATGTATCTTCTGTACCCGTTTATATCTCAAATTCAGGCTCAAAACACCCGAAAATTCAATATTTTGGGGTCCCAGAAGCAATCTGTACAGTGCTAGAATATTTTCAAAATATAGGCTAAAAACATGCTAAAAATCGATCATTTAGGTGCCAAAAAGTCGATATCTCAAATTCAGTCCCAAAACACCCGAAAATTCGATATTTAGGGGTCCCAGAAGCAATCTGTACATGCCTACTCCGTGTTAGAGTATTTTCAAAATACATGCTCAAAACATACTGAAAATCGATCTTTTAGGTGCACAAAAGTCGATATGTGCATGCATCTTCAGTACCCGTTTATATCTCAAATTCAGGCTCAAAACACCCGAAAATTCAATATTTTGGGGTCCCAGAAGCAATCTGTACATGCCTACTCAGTGTTAGAGTATTTTCAAAATACAGGCCCAAAACATGCTGAAAATCGATATTTTAGATGCCTAAAGTCAATATGTGCATGTATCTTCTGTACCCGTTTATATCTCAAATTCAGGCTCAAAACACCCGAAAATTCAATATTTTGGGGTCCCATAAGCAATCTGTACAGTGCTAGAATATTTTCAAAATATAGGCTAAAAACATGCTAAAAATCGATCTTTTAGGTGCTAAAAAGTCGATATCTCAAATTCAGTCCCAAAACACCCGAAAATTCGATATTTAGGGGTCCCAGAAGCGATCTGTACATGCCTACTCCGTGTTAGAGTATTTTCAAAATACATGCTAAAAACATACTGAAAATCGATCTTTTAGGTGCACAAAAGTCGATATGTGCATGCATCTTCAGTACCCGTTTATATCTCAAATTCAGGCTCAAAACACCCGAAAATTCAATATTTTGGAGTCCCAGAAGCAATCTGTACATGCCTACTCAGTCTTAGAGTATTTTCAAAATACAGGCCCAAAACATGCTGAAAATCGATATTTTAGATGCCCAAAGTCAATATGTGCATGTATCTTCTGTACCCGTTTATATCTCAAATTCAGGCTCAAAACACCCGAAAATTCAATATTTTGGGGTCCCAGAAGCAATCTGTACATGCCTACACAGTGCTAGAATATTTTCAAAATATAGGCTAAAAACATGCTGAAAATCGACATTTTAGGTGCCAAAAAATCGATATCTCAAATTCAGTCCCAAAACACCCGAAAATTCGATATTTAGAGGTCCCAGAAGGTATCTGTACATGTCTACTCCGTGTTAGAGTATTTTCAAAATTCAGGCCCAAAACATGCTGAAAATCGATATTTTTGGTGCCCAAAGTCAATATGTGCATGTATCTTCTGTACCCGTTTATATCTCAAATTCAGGCTCAAAACACCCGAAAATTCAATATTTTGGGGTCCCAGAAGCAATCTGTACAGTGCTAGAATATTTTCAAAATATAGGCTAAAAACATGCTAAAAATCGATCATTTAGGTGCCAAAAAGTCGATATCTCAAATTCAGTCCCAAAACACCCGAAAATTCGATATTTAGGGGTCCCAGAAGCAATCTGTACATGCCTACTCCGTGTTAGAGTATTTTCAAAATACATGCTCAAAACATACTGAAAATCGATCTTTTAGGTGCACAAAAGTCGATATGTGCATGCATCTTCAGTACCCGTTTATATCTCAAATTCAGGCTCAAAACACCCGAAAATTCAATATTTTGGGGTCCCAGAAGCAATCTGTACATGCCTACTCAGTGTTAGAGTATTTTCAAAATACAGGCCCAAAACATGCTGAAAATCGATATTTTAGATGCCTAAAGTCAATATGTGCATGTATCTTCTGTACCCGTTTATATCTCAAATTCAGGCTCAAAACACCCGAAAATTCAATATTTTGGGGTCCCAGAAGCAATCTGTACATGCCTACACAGTGCTAGAATATTTTCAAAATATAGGCTAAAAACATGCTGAAAATCGATATTTTAGGTGCCAAAAAATCGATATCTCAAATTCAGTCCCAAAACACCCGAAAATTCGATATTTAGAGGTCCCAGAAGGTATTTGTACATGCCTACTCCGTGTTAGAGTATTTTCAAAATACAGGCCAAAAACATACTGAAAATCGATCTTTTAGGTGCCCAAAAGTCGATATGTGCATGCATCTTCTGTACCCGTTTATATCTCAAATTCTGGCCCTAAACACCCGAAAATTCGATATTTTGGGGTCCCAGAAGCGATCTGTACATGCCTACTCCGTGTTAGAGTATTTTCAAAATTCAGGCCCAAAACATGCTGAAAATCGATATTTTTGGTGCCCAAAGTCAATATGTGCATGTATCTTCTGTACCCGTTTATATCTCAAATTCAGGCTCAAAACACCCGAAAATTCAATATTTTGGGGTCCCAGAAGCAATCTGTACATGCCTACACAGTGCTAGAATATTTTCAAAATATAGGCTAAAAACATGCTAAAAATCGACATTTTAGGTGCCAAAAAATCGATATCTCAAATTCAGTCCCAAAACACCCGAAAATTCGATATTTAGAGGTCCCAGAAGGTATCTGTACATGCCTACTCCGTGTTAGAGTATTTTCAAAATACAGGCCAAAAACATACTGAAAATCGATCTTTTAGGTGCCCAAAAGTCGATATGTGCATGCATCTTCTGTACCCGTTTATATCTCAAATTCAGGCCCTAAACACCCGAAAATTCGATATTTTGGGGTCCCAGAAGCGATCTGTACATGCCTACTCCGTGTTAGAGTATTTTCAAAATTCAGGCCCAAAACATGCTGAAAATCGATATTTTTGGTGCCCAAAGTCAATATGTGCATGTATCTTCTGTACCCGTTTATATCTCAAATTCAGGCTCAAAACACCCGAAAATTCAATATTTTGGGGTCTCAGAAGCAATCTGTACAGTGCTAGAATATTTTCAAAATATAGGCTAAAAACATGCTAAAAATCGATCATTTAGGTGCCAAAAAGTCGATATCTCAAATTCAGTCCCAAAACACCCGAAAATTCGATATTTAGGGGTCCCAGAAGCGATCTGTACATGCCTACTCCGTGTTAGAGTATTTTCAAAATTCAGGCCCAAAACATGCTGAAAATCGATATTTTTGGTGCCCAAAGTCAATATGTGCATGTATCTTCTGTACCCGTTTATATCTCAAATTCAGGCCCAAAACACCCGAAAATTCAATATTTTGGGGTCCCAGAAGCAATCTGTACATGCCTACACAGTGCTAGAATATTTTCAAAATATAGGCTAAAAACATGCTGAAAATCGACATTTTAGGTGCCAAAAAATCGATATCTCAAATTCAGTCCCAAAACACCCGAAAATTCGATATTTAGAGGTCCCAGAAGGTATCTGTACATATCTACTCCGTGTTAGAGTATTTTCAAAATTCAGGCCCAAAACATGCTGAAAATCGATATTTTTGGTGCCCAAAGTCAATATGCACATGTATCTTCTGTACCCGTTTATATCTCAAATTCAGGCTCAAAACACCCGAAAATTCAATATTTTGGGGTCCCAGAAGCAATCTGTACAGTGCTAGAATATTTTCAAAATATAGGCTAAAAACATGCTAAAAATCGATCATTTAGGTGCCAAAAAGTCGATATCTCAAATTCAGTCCCAAAACACCCGAAAATTCGATATTTAGGGGTCCCAGAAGCGATCTGTACATGCCTACTCCGTGTTAGAGTATTTTCAAAATACATGCTCAAAACATACTGAAAATCGATCTTTTAGGTGCACAAAAGTCGATATGTGCATGCATCTTCAGTACCCGTTTATATCTCAAATTCAGTCTCAAAACACCCGAAAATTCAATATTTTGGGGTCCCAGAAGCAATCTGTACATGCCTACTCAGTGTTAGAGTATTTTCAAAATACAGGCCCAAAACATGCTGAAAATCGATATTTTAGATGCCTAAAGTCAATATGTGCATGTATCTTCTGTACCCGTTTATATCTCAAATTCAGGCTCAAAACACCCGAAAATTCAATATTTTGGGGTCCCAGAAGCAATCTGTACATGCCTACACAGTGCTAGAATATTTTCAAAATATAGGCTAAAAACATGCTGAAGATCGATATTTTAGGTGCCAAAAAATCGATATCTCAAATTCAGTCCCAAAACACCCGAAAATTCGATATTTAGAGGTCCCAGAAGGTATTTGTACATGCCTACTTCGTGTTAGAGTATTTTCAAAATACAGGCCAAAAACATACTGAAAATCGATCTTTTAGGTGCCCAAAAGTCGATATGTGCATGCATCTTCTGTACCCGTTTATATCTCAAATTCTGGCCCTAAACACCCGAAAATTCGATATTTTGGGGTCCCAGAAGCGATCTGTACATGCCTACTCCGTGTTAGAGTATTTTCAAAATACAGGCCCAAAACATGCTGAAAATCGATATTTTTGGTGCCCAAAGTCAATATGTGCATGTATCTTCTGTACCCGTTTATATCTCAAATTCAGGCTCAAAACACCCGAAAATTCAATATTTTGGGGTCCCAGAAGCAATCTGTACATGCCTACACAGTGCTAGAATATTTTCAAAATATAGGCTAAAAACATGCTAAAAATCGACATTTTAGGTGCCAAAAAATCGATATCTCAAATTCAGTCCCAAAACACCCGAAAATTCGATATTTAGAGGTCCCAGAAGGTATCTGTACATGCCTACTCCGTGTTAGAGTATTTTCAAAATACAGGCCAAAAACATACTGAAAATCGATCTTTTAGGTGCCCAAAAGTCGATATGTGCATGCATCTTCTGTACCCGTTTATATCTCAAATTCAGGCCCTAAACACCCGAAAATTCGATATTTTGGGGTCCCAGAAGCGATCTGTACATGCCTACTCCGTGTTAGAGTATTTTCAAAATTCAGGCCCAAAACATGCTGAAAATCGATATTTTTGGTGCCCAAAGTCAATATGTGCATGTATCTTCTGTACCCGTTTATATCTCAAATTCAGGCTCAAAACACCCGAAAATTCAATATTTTGGGGTCTCAGAAGCAATCTGTACAGTGCTAGAATATTTTCAAAATATAGGCTAAAAACATGCTAAAAATCGATCATTTAGGTGCCAAAAAGTCGATATCTCAAATTCAGTCCCAAAACACCCGAAAATTCGATATTTAGGGGTCCCAGAAGCGATCTGTACATGCCTACTCCGTGTTAGAGTATTTTCAAAATTCAGGCCCAAAACATGCTGAAAATCGATATTTTTGGTGCCCAAAGTCAATATGTGCATGTATCTTCTGTACCCGTTTATATCTCAAATTCAGGCCCAAAACACCCGAAAATTCAATATTTTGGGGTCCCAGAAGCAATCTGTACATGCCTACACAGTGCTAGAATATTTTCAAAATATAGGCTAAAAACATGCTGAAAATCGACATTTTAGGTGCCAAAAAATCGATATCTCAAATTCAGTCCCAAAACACCCGAAAATTCGATATTTAGAGGTCCCAGAAGGTATCTGTACATATCTACTCCGTGTTAGAGTATTTTCAAAATTCAGGCCCAAAACATGCTGAAAATCGATATTTTTGGTGCCCAAAGTCAATATGCACATGTATCTTCTGTACCCGTTTATATCTCAAATTCAGGCTCAAAACACCCGAAAATTCAATATTTTGGGGTCCCAGAAGCAATCTGTACAGTGCTAGAATATTTTCAAAATATAGGCTAAAAACATGCTAAAAATCGATCATTTAGGTGCCAAAAAGTCGATATCTCAAATTCAGTCCCAAAACACCCGAAAATTCGATATTTAGGGGTCCCAGAAGCGATCTGTACATGCCTACTCCGTGTTAGAGTATTTTCAAAATACATGCTCAAAACATACTGAAAATCGATCTTTTAGGTGCACAAAAGTCGATATGTGCATGCATCTTCAGTACCCGTTTATATCTCAAATTCAGTCTCAAAACACCCGAAAATTCAATATTTTGGGGTCCCAGAAGCAATCTGTACATGCCTACTCAGTGTTAGAGTATTTTCAAAATACAGGCCCAAAACATGCTGAAAATCGATATTTTAGATGCCTAAAGTCAATATGTGCATGTATCTTCTGTACCCGTTTATATCTCAAATTCAGGCTCAAAACACCCGAAAATTCAATATTTTGGGGTCCCAGAAGCAATCTGTACATGCCTACACAGTGCTAGAATATTTTCAAAATATAGGCTAAAAACATGCTGAAGATCGATATTTTAGGTGCCAAAAAATCGATATCTCAAATTCAGTCCCAAAACACCCGAAAATTCGATATTTAGAGGTCCCAGAAGGTATTTGTACATGCCTACTTCGTGTTAGAGTATTTTCAAAATACAGGCCAAAAACATACTGAAAATCGATCTTTTAGGTGCCCAAAAGTCGATATGTGCATGCATCTTCTGTACCCGTTTATATCTCAAATTCTGGCCCTAAACACCCGAAAATTCGATATTTTGGGGTCCCAGAAGCGATCTGTACATGCCTACTCCGTGTTAGAGTATTTTCAAAATACAGGCCCAAAACATGCTGAAAATCGATATTTTTGGTGCCCAAAGTCAATATGTGCATGTATCTTCTGTACCCGTTTATATCTCAAATTCAGGCTCAAAACACCCGAAAATTCAATATTTTGGGGTCCCAGAAGCAATCTGTACATGCCTACACAGTGCTAGAATATTTTCAAAATATAGGCTAAAAACATGCTAAAAATCGACATTTTAGGTGCCAAAAAATCGATATCTCAAATTCAGTCCCAAAACACCCGAAAATTCGATATTTAGAGGTCCCAGAAGGTATCTGTACATGCCTACTCCGTGTTAGAGTATTTTCAAAATACAGGCCAAAAACATACTGAAAATCGATCTTTTAGGTGCCCAAAAGTCGATATGTGCATGCATCTTCTGTACCCGTTTATATCTCAAATTCAGGCCCTAAACACCCGAAAATTCGATATTTTGGGGTCCCAGAAGCGATCTGTACATGCCTACTCCGTGTTAGAGTATTTTCAAAATTCAGGCCCAAAACATGCTGAAAATCGATATTTTTGGTGCCCAAAGTCAATATGTGCATGTATCTTCTGTACCCGTTTATATCTCAAATTCAGGCTCAAAACACCCGAAAATTCAATATTTTGGGGTCTCAGAAGCAATCTGTACAGTGCTAGAATATTTTCAAAATATAGGCTAAAAACATGCTAAAAATCGATCATTTAGGTGCCAAAAAGTCGATATCTCAAATTCAGTCCCAAAACACCCGAAAATTCGATATTTAGGGGTCCCAGAAGCGATCTGTACATGCCTACTCCGTGTTAGAGTATTTTCAAAATTCAGGCCCAATACATGCTGAAAATCGATATTTTTGGTGCCCAAAGTCAATATATGCATGTATCTTCTGTACCCGTTTATATCTCAAATTCAGGCTCAAAACACCCGAAAATTCAATATTTTGGGGTCCCAGAAGCAATCTGTACATGCCTACTCAGTCTTAGAGTATTTTCAAAATACAGGCCAAAAACATACTGAAAATCGATCTTTTAGGTGCCCAAAAGTCGATATGTGCATGCATCTTCTGTACCCGTTTATATCTCAAATTCTGGCCTTAAACACCCGAAAATTCGATATTTTGGGGTCCCAGAAGCGATCTGTACATGCCTACTCCGTGTTAGAGTATTTTCAAAATTCAGGCCCAAAACATGCTGAAAATCGATATTTTTGGTGCCCAAAGTCAATATGTGCATGTATCTTCTGTACCCGTTTATATCTCAAATTCAGGCTCAAAACACCCGAAAATTCAATATTTTGGGGTCCCAGAAGCAATCTGTACATGCCTACTCAGTGCTAGAATATTTTCAAAATATAGGCTAAAAACATGCTAAAAATCGATCTTTTAGGTGCCAAAAAGTCGATATCTCAAATTCAGTCCCAATACACCCCAAAATTCGATATTTAGGGGTCCCAGAAGCGATCTATACATGCCTACTCCGTGTTAGAGTATTTTCAAAATACATGCTCAAAACATACTGAAAATCGATCTTTTAGGTGCACAAAAGTCGATATGTGCATGCATCTTCAGTACCCGTTTATATCTCAAATTCAGGCTCAAAACACCCGAAAATTCAATATTTTGGGGTCCCAGAAGCAATCTGTACATGCCTACTCAGTGTTAGAGTATTTTCAAAATTCAGGCCCAAAACATGCTGAAAATCGATATTTTTGGTGCCCAAAGTCAATATGTGCATGTATCTTCTGTACCCGTTTATATCTCAAATTCAGGCTCAAAACACCCGAAAATTCAATATTTTGGGGTCCCAGAAGCAATCTGTACAGTGCTAGAATATTTTCAAAATATAGGCTAAAAACATGCTAAAAATCGATCTTTTAGGTGCCAAAAAGTCGATATCTCAAATTCAGTCCCAAAACACCCGAAAATTCGATATTTAGGGGTCCCAGAAGCGATCTGTACATGCCTACTCCTTGTTAGAGTATTTTCAAAATACATGCTAAAAACATACTGAAAATCGATCTTTTAGGTGCACAAAAGTCGATATGTGCATGCATCTTCAGTACCCGTTTATATCTCAAATTCAGGCTCAAAACACCCGAAAATTCAATATTTTGGGGTCCCAGAAGCAATCTGTACATGCCTACTCAGTCTTAGAGTATTTTCAAAATACAGGCCCAAAACATGCTGAAAATCGATATTTTAGATGCCCAAAGTCAATATGTGCATGTATCTTCTGTACCCGTTTATATCTCAAATTCAGGCTCAAAACACCCGAAAATTCAATATTTTGGGGTCCCAGAAGCAATCTGTACATGCCTACACAGTGCTAGAATATTTTCAAAATATAGGCTAAAAACATGCTAAAAATCGACATTTTAGGTGCCAAAGAATCGATATCTCAAATTCAGTCCCAAAACACCCGAAAATTCGATATTTAGAGGTCCCAGAAGGTATCTGTACATGCCTACTCCGTGTTAGAGTATTTTCAAAATACAGGCCAAAAACATACTTAAAATCGATCTTTTAGGTGCCCAAAAGTCGATATGTGCATGCATCTTCTGTACCCGTTTATATCTCAAATTCTGGCCCTAAACACCCGAAAATTCGATATGTTGGGGTCCCAGAAGCGATCTGTACATGCCTACTCCGTGTTAGAGTATTTTCAAAATTCAGGCCCAAAACATGCTGAAAATCGATATTTTTGGTGCCCAAAGTCAATATGTGCATGTATCTTCTGTACCCGTTTATATCTCAAATTCAGGCTCAAAACACCCGAAAATTCAATATTTTGGGGTCCCAGAAGCAATCTGTACATGCCTACTCAGTGTTAGAGTATTTTCAAAATACAGGCCCAAAACATGCTGAAAATCGATATTTTAGATGCCTAAAGTCAATATGTGCATGTATCTTCTGTACCCGTTTATATCTCAAATTCAGGCTCAAAACACCCGAAAATTCAATATTTTGGGGTCCCAGAAGCAATCTGTACATGCCTACACAGTGCTAGAATATTTTCAAAATATATGCTAAAAACATGCTGAAAATCGATATTTTAGGTGCCAAAAAATCGATATCTCAAATTCAGTCCCAAAACACCCGAAAATTCGATATTTAGAGGTCCCAGAAAGTATTTGTACATGCCTACTCCGTGTTAGAGTATTTTCAAAATACAGGCTAAAAACATACTGAAAATCGATCTTTTAGGTGCCCAAAAGTCGATATGTGCATGCATCTTCTGTACCCGTTTATATCTCAAATTCTGGCC
This sequence comes from Petrolisthes cinctipes, assembly GCA_033782935.1. NCBI lineage: Eukaryota > Metazoa > Arthropoda > Malacostraca > Decapoda > Porcellanidae > Petrolisthes > Petrolisthes cinctipes. The sequence continues at coordinate 1,939,307 of JAWQEG010000380.1, read as the reverse complement.
CTAAACACCCGAAAATTCGATATTTTGGGGTCCCAGAAGCGATCTGTACATGCCTACTCCGTGTTAGAGTATTTTCAAAATTCAGGCCCAAAACATGCTGAAAATCGATATTTTTGGTGCCCAAAGTCAATATGTGCATGTATCTTCTGTACCCGTTTATATCTCAAATTCAGGCTCAAAACACCCGAAAATTCAATATTTTGGGGTCCCAGAAGCAATCTGTACATGCCTACTCAGTGCTAGAATATTTTCAAAATATAGGCTAAAAACATGCTAAAAATCGATCTTTTAGGTGCCAAAAAGTCGATATCTCAAATTCAGTCCCAATACACCCGAAAATTCGATATTTAGGGGTCCCAGAAGCGATCTATACATGCCTACTCCGTGTTAGAGTATTTTCAAAATACATGCTCAAAACATACTGAAAATCGATCTTTTAGGTGCACAAAAGTCGATATGTGCATGCATCTTCAGTACCCGTTTATATCTCAAATTCAGGCTCAAAACACCCGAAAATTCAATATTTTGGGGTCCCAGAAGCAATCTGTACATGCCTACTCAGTGTTAGAGTATTTTCAAAATTCAGGCCCAAAACATGCTGAAAATCGATATTTTTGGTGCCCAAAGTCAATATGTGCATGTATCTTCTGTACCCGTTTATATCTCAAATTCAGGCTCAAAACACCCGAAAATTCAATATTTTGGGGTCCCAGAAGCAATCTGTACAGTGCTAGAATATTTTCAAAATATAGGCTAAAAACATGCTAAAAATCGATCTTTTAGGTGCCAAAAAGTCGATATCTCAAATTCAGTCCCAAAACACCCGAAAATTCGATATTTAGGGGTCCCAGAAGCGATCTGTACATACCTACTCCTTATTAGAGTATTTTCAAAATACATGCTAAAAACATACTGAAAATCGATCTTTTAGGTGCACAAAAGTCGATATGTGCATGCATCTTCAGTACCCGTTTATATCTCAAATTCAGGCTCAAAACACCCGAAAATTCAATATTTTGGGGTCCCAGAAGCAATCTGTACATGCATACTCAGTCTTAGAGTATTTTCAAAATACAGGCCCAAAACATGCTGAAAATCGATATTTTAGATGCCCAAAGTCAATATGTGCATGTATCTTCTGTACCCGTTTATATCTCAAAGTCAGGCTCAAAACACCCGAAAATTCAATATTTTGGGGTCCCAGAAGCAATCTGTACATGCCTACTCAGTGTTAGAGTATTTTCAAAATACAGGCCCAAAACATGCTGAAAATCGATATTTTAGATGCCTAAAGTCAATATGTGCATGTATCTTCTGTACCCGTTTATATCTCAAATTCAGGCTCAAAACACCCGAAAATTCAATATTTTGGGGTCCCAGAAGCAATCTGTACATGCCTACACAGTGCTAGAATATTTTCAAAATATAGGCTAAAAACATGCTAAAAATCGACATTTTAGGTGCCAAAAAATCGATATCTCAAATTCAGTCCCAAAACACCCGAAAATTCGATATTTAGAGGTCCCAGAAGGTATCTGTACATGCCTACTCCGTGTTAGAGTATTTTCAAAATACAGGCCAAAAACATACTGAAAATCGATCTTTTAGGTGCCCAAAAGTCGATATGTGCATGCATCTTCTGTACCCGTTTATATCTCAAATTCAGGCCCTAAACACCCGAAAATTCGATATTTTGGGGTCCCAGAAGCGATCTGTACATGCCTACTCCGTGTTAGAGTATTTTCAAAATTCAGGCCCAAAACATGCTGAAAATCGATATTTTTGGTGCCCAAAGTCAATATGTGCATGTATCTTCTGTACCCGTTTATATCTCAAATTCAGGCTCAAAACACCCGAAAATTCAATATTTTGGGGTCTCAGAAGCAATCTGTACAGTGCTAGAATATTTTCAAAATATAGGCTAAAAACATGCTAAAAATCGATCATTTAGGTGCCAAAAAGTCGATATCTCAAATTCAGTCCCAAAACACCCGAAAATTCGATATTTAGGGGTCCCAGAAGCGATCTGTACATGCCTACTCCGTGTTAGAGTATTTTCAAAATTCAGGCCCAAAACATGCTGAAAATCGATATTTTTGGTGCCCAAAGTCAATATGTGCATGTATCTTCTGTACCCGTTTATATCTCAAATTCAGGCTCAAAACACCCGAAAATTCAATATTTTGGGGTCCCAGAAGCAATCTGTACATGCCTACACAGTGCTAGAATATTTTCAAAATATGGGCTAAAAACATGCTGAAAATCGACATTTTAGGTGCCAAAAAATCGATATCTCAAATTCAGTCCCAAAACACCCGAAAATTCGATATTTAGAGGTCCCAGAAGGTATCTGTACATGTCTACTCCGTGTTAGAGTATTTTCAAAATTCAGGCCCAAAACATGCTGAAAATCGATATTTTTGGTGCCCAAAGTCAATATGTGCATGTATCTTCTGTACCCGTTTATATCTCAAATTCAGGCTCAAAACACCCGAAAATTCAATATTTTGGGGTCCCAGAAGCAATCTGTACAGTGCTAGAATATTTTCAAAATATAGGCTAAAAACATGCTAAAAATCGATCATTTAGGTGCCAAAAAGTCGATATCTCAAATTCAGTCCCAAAACACCCGAAAATTCGATATTTAGGGGTCCCAGAAGCGATCTGTACATGCCTACTCCGTGTTAGAGTATTTTCAAAATACAGGCCAAAAACATACTGAAAATCGATCTTTTAGGTGCCCAAATGTCGATATGTGCATGCATCTTCTATACCCGTTTATATCTCAAATTCTGGCCCTAAACACCCGAAAATTCGATATTTTGGGGTCCCAGAAGCGATCTGTACATGCCTACACAGTGTTAGAATATTTTCAAAATATAGGCTAAAAACATGCTGAAAATCGATATTTTAGGTGCCAAAAAATCGATATATCAAATTCAGTCCCAAAACACCCGAAAATTCGATATTTAGAGGTCCCAGAAGGTATTTGTACATGCCTACTCCGTGTTAGAGTATTTTCAAAATACAGGCCAAAAACATACTGAAAATCGATCTTTTAGGTGCCCAAATGTCGATATGTGCATGCATCTTCTGTACCCGTTTATATCTCAAATTCTGGCCCTAAACACCCGAAAATTCGATATTTTGGGGTCCCAGAAGCGATCTGTACATGCCTACTCAGTGTTAGAGTATTTTCAAAATTCAGACCCAAAACATGCTGAAAATCGATATTTTTGGTGCCCAAAGTCAATATGTGCATGTATCTTCTGTACCCGTTTATATCTCAAATTCAGGCTCAAAACACCCGAAAATTCAATATTTTGGGGTCCCAGAAGCAATCTGTACATGCCTACACAGTGCTAGAATATTTTCAAAATATAGGCTAAAAACATGCTAAAAATCGACATTTTAGGTGCCAAAAAATCGATATCTCAAATTCAGTCCCAAAACACCCGAAAATTCGATATTTAGAGGTCCCAGAAGGTATCTGTACATGCCTACTCCGTGTTAGAGTATTTTCAAAATACAGGCCAAAAACATACTGAAAATCGATCTTTTAGGTGCCCAAAAGTCGATATGTGCATGCATCTTCTGTACCCGTTTATATCTCAAATTCAGGCCCTAAACACCCGAAAATTCGATATTTTGGGGTCCCAGAAGCGATCTGTACATGCCTACTCCGTGTTAGAGTATTTTCAAAATTCAGGCCCAAAACATGCTGAAAATCGATATTTTTGGTGCCCAAAGTCAATATGTGCATGTATCTTCTGTACCCGTTTATATCTCAAATTCAGGCTCAAAACACCCGAAAATTCAATATTTTGGGGTCTCAGAAGCAATCTGTACAGTGCTAGAATATTTTCAAAATATAGGCTAAAAACATGCTAAAAATCGATCATTTAGGTGCCAAAAAGTCGATATCTCAAATTCAGTCCCAAAACACCCGAAAATTCGATATTTAGGGGTCCCAGAAGCGATCTGTACATGCCTACTCCGTGTTAGAGTATTTTCAAAATTCAGGCCCAAAACATGCTGAAAATCGATATTTTTGGTGCCCAAAGTCAATATATGCATGTATCTTCTGTACCCGTTTATATCTCAAATTCAGGCTCAAAACACCCGAAAATTCAATATTTTGGGATCCCAGAAGCAATCTGTACATGCCTACTCAGTCTTAGAGTATTTTCAAAATACAGGCCAAAAACATACTGAAAATCGATCTTTTAGGTGCCCAAAAGTCGATATGTGCATGCATCTTCTGTACCCGTTTATATCTCAAATTCTGGCCCTAAACACCCGAAAATTCGATATTTTGGGGTCCCAGAAGCGATCTGTACATGCCTACTCCGTGTTAGAGTATTTTCAAAATTCAGGCCCAAAACATGCTGAAAATCGATATTTTTGGTGCCCAAAGTCAATATGTGCATGTATCTTCTGTACCCGTTTATATCTCAAATTCAGGCTCAAAACACCCGAAAATTCAATATTTTGAGGTCCCAGAAGCAATCTGTACATGCCTACTCAGTGCTAGAATATTTTCAAAATATAGACTAAAAACATGCTAAAAATCGATCTTTTAGGTGCCAAAAAGTCGATATCTCAAATTCAGTCCCAATACACCCGAAAATTCGATATTTAGGGGTCCCAGAAGCGATCTATACATGCCTACTCCGTGTTAGAGTATTTTCAAAATACATGCTCAAAACATACTGAAAATCGATCTTTTAGGTGCACAAAAGTCGATATGTGCATGCATCTTCAGTACCCGTTTATATCTCAAATTCAGGCTCAAAACACCCGAAAATTCAATATTTTGGGGTCCCAGAAGCAATCTGTACATGCCTACTCAGTGTTAGAGTATTTTCAAAATTCAGGCCCAAAACATGCTGAAAATCGATATTTTTGGTGCCCAAAGTCAATATGTGCATGTATCTTCTGTACCCGTTTATATCTCAAATTCAGGCTCAAAACACCCGAAAATTCAATATTTTGGGGTCCCAGAAGCAATCTGTACAGTGCTAGAATATTTTCAAAATATAGGCTAAAAACATGCTAAAAATCGATCTTTTAGGTGCCAAAAAGTCGATATCTCAAATTCAGTCCCAAAACACCCGAAAATTCGATATTTAGGGGTCCCAGAAGCGATCTGTACATGCCTACTCCTTGTTAGAGTATTTTCAAAATACATGCTAAAAACATACTGAAAATCGATCTTTTAGGTGCACAAAAGTCGATATGTGCATGCATCTTCAGTACCCGTTTATATCTCAAATTCAGGCTCAAAACACCCGAAAATTCAATATTTTGGGGTCCCAGAAGCAATCTGTACATGCCTACTCAGTCTTAGAGTATTTTCAAAATACAGGCCCAAAACATGCTGAAAATCGATATTTTAGATGCCCAAAGTCAATATGTGCATGTATCTTCTGTACCCGTTTATATCTCAAATTCAGGCTCAAAACACCCGAAAATTCAATATTTTGGGGTCCCAGAAGCAATCTGTACATGCCTACTCAGTGCTAGAATATTTTCAAAATATAGGCTAAAAACATGCTAAAAATCGACATTTTAGGTGCCAAAAAATCGATATCTCAAATTCAGTCCCAAAACACCCGAAAATTCGATATTTAGAGGTCCCAGAAGGTATCTGTACATGCCTACTCCGTGTTAGAGTATTTTCAAAATACAGGCCAAAAACATACTTAAAATCTATCTTTTAGGTGCCCAAAAGTCGATATGTGCATGCATCTTCTGTACCCGTTTATATCTCAAATTCTGGCCCTAAACACCCGAAAATTCGATATGTTGGGGTCCCAGAAGCGATCTGTACATGTCTACTCCGTGTTAGAGTATTTTCAAAATTCAGGCCCAAAACATGCTGAAAATCGATATTTTTGGTGCCCAAAGTCAATATGTGCATGTATCTTCTGTACCCGTTTATATCTCAAATTCAGGCTCAAAACACACGAAAATTCAATATTTTGGGGTCCCAGAAGCAATTTGTACATGCCTACTCAGTGCTAGAATATTTTCAAAATATAGGCTAAAAACATGCTAAAAATCGATCTTTTAGGTGCCAAAAAGTCGATATCTGAAATTCAGTCCCAAAACACCCGAAAATTCGATATTTAGGGGTCCCAGAAGCGATCTGTACATGCCTACTCCGTGTTAGAGTATTTTCAAAATACATGCTCAAAACATACTGAAAATCGATCTTTTAGGTGCACAAAAGTCGATATGTGCATGCATCTTCAGTACCCGTTTATATCTCAAATTCAGGCTCAAAACACCCGAAAATTCAATATTTTGGGGTCCCAGAAGCAATCTGTACATGCCTACTCAGTGTTAGAGTATTTTCAAAATACAGGCCCAAAACATGCTGAAAATCGATATTTTAGATGCCCAAAGTCAATATGTGCATGTATCTTCTGTACCCGTTTATATCTCAAATTCAGGCTCAAAACACCCGAAAATTCAATATTTTGGGGTCCCAGAAGCAATCTGTACAGTGCTAGAATATTTTCAAAATATAGGCTAAAAACATGCTAAAAATCGATCATTTAGGTGCCAAAAAGTCGATATCTCAAATTCAGTCTAAAAACACCCGAAAATTCGATATTTAGGGGTCCCAGAAGCGATCTGTACATGCCTACTCCGTGTTAGAGTATTTTCAAAATACATGCTCAAAACATACTGAAAATCGATCTTTTAGGTGCACAAAAGTCGATATGTGCATGCATCTTCAGTACCCGTTTATATCTCAAATTCAGGCTCAAAACACCCGAAAATTCAATATTTTGGGGTCCCAGAAGCAATCTGTACATGCCTACTCAGTGTTAGAGTATTTTCAAAATACAGGCCCAAAACATGCTGAAAATCGATATTTTAGATGCCTAAAGTCAATATGTGCATGTATCTTCTGTACCCGTTTATATCTCAAATTCAGGCTCAAAACACCCGAAAATTCAATATTTTGGGGTCCCAGAAGCAATCTGTACATGCCTACACAGTGCTAGAATATTTTCAAAATATAGGCTAAAAACATGCTGAAAATCGATATTTTAGGTGCCAAAAAATCGATATCTCAAATTCAGTCCCAAAACACCCGAAAATTCGATATTTAGAGGTCCCAGAAGGTATCTGTACATGCCTACTCCGTGTTAGAGTATTTTCAAAATACAGGCCAAAAACATACTGAAAATCGATCTTTTAGGTGCCCAAAAGTCGATATGTGCATGCATCTTCTGTACCCGTTTATATCTCAAATTCTGGCCCTAAACACCCGAAAATTCGATATTTTGGGGTCCCAGAAGCGATCTGTACATGCCTACTCCGTGTTAGAGTATTTTCAAAATTCAGGCTCAAAACATGCTGAAAATCGATATTTTTGGTGCCCAAAGTCAATATGTGCATGTATCTTCTGTACCCGTTTATATCTCAAATTCAGGCTCAAAACACCCGAAAATTCAATATTTTGGGGTCCCAGAAGCAATCTGTACATGCCTACACAGTGCTAGAATATTTTCAAAATATAGGCTAAAAACGTGCTAAAAATCGACATTTTAGGTGCCAAAAAATCGATATCTCAAATTCAGTCCCAAAACACCCGAAAATTCGATATTTAGAGGTCCCTGAAGGTATCTGTACATGTCTACTCCGTTTTAGTGTATTTTCAAAATTCAGGCCCAAAACATGCTGAAAATCGATATTTTTGGTGCCCAAAGTCAATATGTGCATGTATCTCCTGTACCCGTTTATATCTCAAATTCAGGCTCAAAACACCCGAAAATTCAATATTTTGGGGTCCCAGAAGCAATCTGTACAGTGCTAGAATATTTTCAAAATATAGGCTAAAAACATGCTAACAATCGATCATTTAGGTGCCAAAAAGTAGATATCTCAAATTCAGTCCCAAAACACCCGAAAATTCGATATTTAGGGGTCCCAGAAGCGATCTGTACATGCCTACTCCGTGTTAGAGTATTTTCAAAATACATGCTCAAAACATACTGAAAATCGATCTTTTAGGTGCACAAAAGTCGATATGTGCATGCATCTTCAGTACCCGTTTATATCTCAACTTCAGGCTCAAAACACCCGAAAATTCAATATTTTGGGGTCCCAGAAGCAATCTGTACATGCCTACTCAGTGTTAGAGTATTTTCAAAATACAGGCCCAAAACATGCTGAAAATCGATATTTTAGATGCCTAAAGTCAATATGTGCATGTATCTTCTGTACCCGTTTATATCTCAAATTCAGGCTCAAAACACCCGAAAATTCAATATTTTGGGGTCCCAGAAGCAATCTGTACATGCCTACACAGTGCTAGAATATTTTCAAAATATAGGCTTAAAACATGCTGAAAATCGATATTTTAGGTGCCAAAAAATCGATATCTCAAATTCAGTCCCAAAACACCCGAAAATTCGATATTTAGAGGTCCCAGAAGGTATCTGTACATGCCTACTCCGTGTTAGAGTATTTTCAAAATACAGGCCAAAAACATACTGAAAATCGATCTTTTATGTGCCCAAAAGACGATATGTGCATGCATCTTCTGTACCCGTTTATATCTCAAATTCTGGCCCTAAACACCCGAAAATTCGATATTTTGGGGTCCCAGAAGCGATCTGTACATGCCTACTCCGTGTTAGAGTATTTTCAAAATTCAGGCCCAAATTATGCTGAAAATCGATATTTTTGGTGCCCAAAGTCAATATGTGCATGTATCTTCTGTACCCGTTTGTATCTCAAATTCAGGCTCAAAACACCCGAAAATTCAATATTTTGGGGTCCCAGAAGCTATCTGTACATGCCTACTCAGTGCTAGAATATTTTCAAAATATAGGCTAAAAACATGCTAAAAATCGATCTTTTAGGTGCCAAAAAGTCGATATCTCAAATTCAGTCCCAAAACACCCGAAAATTCGATATTTAGGGGTCCCAGAAGCGATCTGTACATGCCTACTCCGTGTTAGAGTATTTTCAAAATACATGCTCAAAACATACTGAAAATCGATCTTTTAGGTGCACAAAAGTCGATATGTGCATGCATCTTCAGTACCCGTTTATATCTCAAATTCTGGCCCTAAACACCCGAAAATTCGATATGTTGGGGTCCCAGAAGCGATCTGTACATGCCTACTCCGTGTTAGAGTATTTTCAAAATTCAGGCCCAAAACATGCTGAAAATCGATATTTTTGGTGCCCAAAGTCAATATGTGCATGTATCTTCTGTACCCGTTTATATCTCAAATTCAGGCTCAAAACACCCGAAAATTCAATATTTTGGGGTCCCAGAAGCAATCTGTACAGTGCTAGAATATTTTCAAAATATAGGCTAAAAACATGCTAAAAATCGATCTTTTAGGTGCCAAAAAGTCGATATCTCAAATTCAGTCACAAAACACCCGAAAATTCGATATTTAGGGGTCCCAGAAGCGATCTGTACATGCCTACTCCGTGTTAGAGTATTTTCAAAATACATGCTCAAAACATACTGAAAATCGATCTTTTAGGTGCCCAAAAGTCGATATGTGCATGCATCTTCAGTACCCGTTTATATCTCAAATTCAGGCTCAAAACACCCGAAAATTCGATAATTTGGGGTCCCAGAAGCGATCTGTACATGCCTACTCCGTTTTAGAGTATTTTCAAAATTTAGGCCCAAAACATGCTGAAAATCGATATTTTTGGTGCCCAAAGTCAATATGTGCATGTATCTTCTGTACCCGTTTATATCTCAAATTCAGGCTCAAAACACCCGAAAATTCAATATTTTGGGGTCCCAGAAGCAATCTGTACATGCCTACACAGTGCTAGAATATTTTCAAAATATAGGCTAAAAACATGCTAAAAATCGACATTTTAGGTGCCAAAAAATCGATATCTCAAATTCAGTCCCAAAACACCCGAAAATTCGATATTTAGAGGTCCCAGAAGGTATCTGTACATGCCTACTCCGTGTTAGAGTATTTTCAAAATACAGGCCAAAAACATACTGAAAATCGATCTTTTAGGTGCCCAAAAGTCGATATGTGCATGCATCTTCTGTACCCGTTTATATCTCAAATTCTGGCCCTAAACACCCGAAAATTCGATATTTTGGGGTCCCAGAAGCGATCTGTAGATGCCTACTCCGTGTTAGAGTATTTTCAAAATTCAGGCCCAAAACATGCTGAAAATCGATATTTTTGGTGCCCAAAGTCAATATGTGCATGTATCTTCTGTACCCGTTTATATCTCAAATTCAGGCTCAAAACACCCGAAAATTCAATATTTTGGGGTCCCAGAAGCAATCTGTACATGCCTACACAGTGCTAGAATATTTTCAAAATATAGGCTAAAAACATGCTAAAAATCGACATATTAGGTGCCAAAAAATCGATATCTCAAATTCAGTCCCAAAACACCCGAAAATTCGATATTTAGAGGTCCCAGAAGGTATCTGTACATGTCTACTCCGTGTTAGAGTATTTTCAAAATTCAGGCCCAAAACATGCTGAAAATCGATATTTTTGGTGCCCAAAGTCAATATGTGCATGTATCTTCTGTACCCGTTTATATCTCAAATTCAGGCTCAAAACACCCGAAAATTCAATATTTTGGGGTCCCAGAAGCAATCTGTACAGTGCTAGAATATTTTCAAAATATAGGCTAAAAACATGCTAAAAATCGATCATTTAGGTGCCAAAAAGTCGATATCTCAAATTCAGTCCCAAAACACCCGAAAATTCGATATTTAGGGGTCCCAGAAGCGATCTGTACATGCCTACTCCGTGTTAGAGTATTTTCAAAATACATGCTCAAAACATACTGAAAATCGATCTTTTAGGTGCACAAAGTCAATATGTGCATGTATCTTCTGTACCCGTTTATATCTCAAATTCAGGCTCAAAACACCCGAAAATTCAATATTTTGGGGTCCCAGAAGCAATCTGTACATGCCTACTCAGTGTTAGAGTATTTTCAAAATACAGGCCCAAAACATGCTGAAAATCGATATTTTAGATGCCTAAAGTCAATATGTGCATGTATCTTCTGTACCCGTTTATATCTCAAATTCAGGCTCAAAACACCCGAAAATTCAATATTTTGGGGTCCCAGAAGCAATCTGTACATGCCTACACAGTGCTAGAATATTTTCAAAATATAGGCTAAAAACATGCTGAAAATCGATATTTTAGGTGCCAAAAAATCGATATCTCAAATTCAGTCCCAAAACACCCGAAAATTCGATATTTAGAGGTCCCAGAAGGTATCTGTACATGCCTACTCCGTGTTAGAGTATTTTCAAAATACAGGCTAAAAACATACTGAAAATCGATCTTTTAGGTGCCCAAAAGTCGATATGTGCATGCATCTTCTGTACCCGTTTATATCTCAAATTCTGGCCCTAAACACCCGAAAATTCGATATTTTGGGGTCCCAGAAGCGATCTGTACATGCCTACTCCGTGTTAGAGTATTTTCAAAATTCAGGCCCAAAACATGCTGAAAATCGATATTTTTGGTGCCCAAAGTCAATATGTGCATGTATCTTCTGTACCCGTTTATATCTCAAATTCAGGCTCAAAACACCCGAAAATTCAATATTTTGTGGTCCCAGAAGCAATCTGTACATGCCTACACAGTGCTAGAATATTTTCAAAATATAGGCTAAAAACATGCTAAAAATCGACATTTTAGGTGCCAAAAAATCGATATCTCAAATTCAGTCCCAAAACACCCGAAAATTCGATATTTAGAGGTCCCAGAAGGTATCTGTACATGCCTACTCCGTGTTAGAGTATTTTCAAAATACAGGCCAAAAACATACTGAAAATCGATCTTTTAGGTGCCCAAAAGTCGATATGTGCATGCATCTTCAGTACCCGTTTATATCTCAAATTCTGGCCCTAAACACCCGAAAATTCGATATTTTGGGGTCCCAGAAGCGATCTGTACATGCCTACTCCGTGTTAGAGTATTTTCAAAATTCAGGCCCAAAACATGCTGAAAATCGATATTTTTGGTGCCCAAAGTCAATATGTGCATGTATCTTCTGTACCCGTTTATATCTCAAATTCAGGCTCAAAACACCCGAAAATTCAATATTTTGGGGTCCCAGAAGCAATCTGTACAGTGCTAGAATATTTTCAAAATATAGGCTAAAAACATGCTAAAAATCGATCTTTTAGGGGCCAAAAAGTCGATATCTCAAATTCAGTCCCAAAACACCCGAAAATTCGTAATTTAGGGGTCCCAGAAGCGATCTGTACATGCCTACTCCGTGTTAGAGTATTTTCAAAATACATGCTCAAAACATACTGAAAATCGATCTTTTAGGTGCACAAAAGTCGATATGTGCATGCATCTTCAGTACCCGTTTATATCTCAAATTCAGGCTCAAAACACCCGAAAATTCATTATTTTGGGGTCCCAGAAGCAATCTGTACATGCCTACTCAGTCTTAGAGTAATTTCAATATACAGGCCCAAAACATGCTGAAAATCGATATTTTAGATGCCCAAAGTCAATATGTGCATGTATCTTCTGTACCCGTTTATATCTCAAATTCAGGCTCAAAACACCCGAAAATTCAATATTTTGGGGTCCCAGAAGCAATCTGTACATGCCTACACAGTGCTAGAATATTTTCAAAATATAGGCTAAAAACATGCTAAAAATCGACATTTTAGGTGCCAAAAAATCGATATCTCAAATTCAGTCCCAAAACACCCGAAAATTCGATATTTAGAGGTCCCAGAAGGTATCTGTACATGCCTACTCCGTGTTAGAGTATTTTCAAAATACAGGCCAAAAACATACTGAAAATCGATCTTTTAGGTGCCCAAAAGTCGATATGTGCATGCATCTTCTGTACCCGTTTATATCTCAAATTCTGGCCCTAAACACCCGAAAATTCGATATGTTGGGGTCCCAGAAGCGATCTGTACATGCCTACTCCGTGTTAGAGTATTTTCAAAATTCAGGCCCAAAACATGCTGAAAATCGATATTTTTGGTGCCCAAAGTCAATATGTGCATGTATCTTCTGTACCCGTTTATATCTCAAATTCAGGCTCAAAACACCCGAAAATTCAATATTTTGTGGTCCCAGAAGCAATCTGTACATGCCTACACAGTGCTAGAATATTTTCAAAATATAGGCTAAAAACATGCTAAAAATCGACATTTTAGGTGCCAAAAAATCGATATCTCAAATTCAGTCCCAAAACACCCGAAAATTCGATATTTAGAGGTCCCAGAAGGTATCTGTACATGCCTACTCCGTGTTAGAGTATTTTCAAAATACAGGCCAAAAACATACTGAAAATCGATCTTTTAGGTGCCCAAAAGTCGATATGTGCATGCATCTTCAGTACCCGTTTATATCTCAAATTCTGGCCCTAAACACCCGAAAATTCGATATTTTGGGGTCCCAGAAGCGATCTGTACATGCCTACTCCGTGTTAGAGTATTTTCAAAATTCAGGCCCAAAACATGCTGAAAATCGATATTTTTGTTGCCCAAAGTCAATATGTGCATGTATCTTCTGTACCCGTTTATATCTCAAATTCAGGCTCAAAACACCCGAAAATTCAATATTTTGGGGTCCCAGAAGCAATCTGTACAGTGCTAGAATATTTTCAAAATATAGGCTAAAAACATGCTAAAAATCGATCTTTTAGGTGCCAAAAAGTCGATATCTCAAATTCAGTCCCAAAACACCCGAAAATTCGATATTTAGGGGTCCCAGAAGCGATCTGTACATGCCTACTCCGTGTTAGAGTATTTTCAAAATACATGCTCAAAACATACTGAAAATCGATCTTTTAGGTGCACAAAAGTCGATATGTGCATGCATCTTCAGTACCCGTTTATATCTCAAATTCAGGCTCAAAACACCCGAAAATTCATTATTTTGGGGTCCCAGAAGCAATCTGTACATGCCTACTCAGTCTTAGAGTAATTTCAATATACAGGCCCAAAACATGCTGAAAATCGATATTTTAGATGCCCAAAGTCAATATGTGCATGTATCTTCTGTACCCGTTTATATCTCAAATTCAGGCTCAAAACACCCGAAAATTCAATATTTTGGGGTCCCAGAAGCAATCTGTACATGCCTACACAGTGCTAGAATATTTTCAAAATATAGGCTAAAAACATGCTAAAAATCGACATTTTAGGTGCCAAAAAATCGATATCTCAAATTCAGTCCCAAAACACCCGAAAATTCGATATTTAGAGGTCCCAGAAGGTATCTGTACATGCCTACTCCGTGTTAGAGTATTTTCAAAATACAGGCCAAAAACATACTGAAAATCGATCTTTTAGGTGCCCAAAAGTCGATATGTGCATGCATCTTCTGTACCCGTTTATATCTCAAATTCTGGCCCTAAACACCCGAAAATTCGATATGTTGGGGTCCCAGAAGCGATCTGTACATGCCTACTCCGTGTTAGAGTATTTTCAAAATTCAGGCCCAAAACATGCTGAAAATCGATATTTTTGGTGCCCAAAGTCAATATGTGCATGTATCTTCTGTACCCGTTTATATCTCAAATTCAGGCTCAAAACACCCGAAAATTCAATATTTTGGGGTCCCAGAAGCAATCTGTACATGCCTACTCAGTGCTAGAATATTTTCAAAATATAGGCTAAAAACATGCTAAAAATCGATCTTTTAGGTGCCAAAAAGTCGATATCTCAAATTCAGTCCCAAAACACCCGAAAATTCGATATTTAGGGGTCCCAGAAGCGATCTGTACATGCCTACTCCGTGTTAGAGTATTTTCAAAATACATGCTCAAAACATACTGAAAATCGATCTTTTAGGTGCACAAAAGTCGATATGTGCATGCATCTTCAGTACCCGTTTATATCTCAAATTCAGGCTCAAAACACCCGAAAATTCAATATTTTGGGGTCCCAGAAGCAATCTGTACATGCCTACTCAGTGTTAGAGTATTTTCAAAATACAGGCCCAAAACATGCTGAAAATCGATATTTTAGATGCCCAAAGTCAATATGTGCATGTATCTTCTGTACCCGTTTATATCTCAAATTCAGGCTCAAAACACCCGAAAATTCAATATTTTGGGGTCCCAGAAGCAATCTGTACATACAGTGCTAGAATATTTTCAAACTATAGGCTATAAACATGCTAAAAATCGACATTTTAGGTGCCAAAAAATCGATATCTCAAATTCAGTCCCAAAACACCCGAAAATTTGATATTTAGAGGTCCCAGAAGGTATCTGTACATGCCTACTCCGTTTTAGAGTATTTTCGAAATACAGGCCAAAAACATACTGAAAATCGATCTTTTAGGTGCACAAAAGTCGATATGTGCATGCATCTTCAGTACCCGTTTATGTCTCAAATTCATGCTCAAAACACCCGAAAATTCGATATTTTTGGGTCCCAGAAGCGATCTGTACATGCCTACTCCGTGTTAGAGTATTTTCAAAATTCAGGCCCAAAACATGCTGAAAATCGATATTTTTGGTGCCCAAAGTCAATATGTGCATGTATCTTCTGTACCCGTTTATATCTCAAATTCAGGCTCAAAACACCCGAAAATTCAATATTTTGGGGTCCCAGAAGCAATCTGTACAGTGCTAGAATATTTTCAAAATATAGGCTAAAAACATGCTAAAAATCGATCTTTTAGGGGCCAAAAAGTCGATATCTCAAATTCAGTCCCAAAACACCCGAAAATTCGATATTTAGGGGTCCCAGAAGCGATCTGTACATGCCTACTCCGTGTTAGAGTATTTTCAAAATACATGCTCAAAACATACTGAAAATCGATCTTTTAGGTGCACAAAAGTCGATATATGCATGCATCTTCAGTACCCGTTTATATCTCAAATTCAGGCTCAAAACCCCCGAAAATTCAATATTTTGAGGTCCCAGAAGCAATCTGTACATGCCTACTCAGTGTCAGAGTATTTTCAAAATACAGGCCCAAAACATGCTGAAAATCGATATTTTAGATGCCCAAAGTCAATATGTGCATGTATCTTCTGTACCCGTTTATATCTCAAATTCAGGCTCAAAACACCCGAAAATTCAATATTTTGGGGTCCCAGAAGCAATCTGTACATGCCTACACAGTGCTAGAATATTTTCAAAATATAGGCTAAAAACATGCTAAAAATCGACATTTTAGGTGCCAAAAAATCGATATCTCAAATTCAGTCCCAAAACACCCGAAAATTCGATATTTAGAGGTCCCAGAAGGTATCTGTACATGCCTACTCCGTTTTAGAGTATTTTCAAAATACAGGCCAAAAACATACTGAAAATCGATCTTTTAGGTGCCCAAAAGTCGATATGTGCATGCATCTTCTGTACCCGTTTATATCTCAAATTCTGGCCCTAAACACCCGAAAATTCGATATTTTGGGGTCCCAGAAGCGATCTGTACATGCCTACTCCGTGTTAGAGTATTTTCAAAATTCAGGCCCAAAACATGCTGAAAATCGATATTTTTGTTGCCCAAAGTCAATATGTGCATGTATCTTCTGTACCCGTTTATATCTCAAATTCAGGCTCAAAACACCCGAAAATTCAATATTTTGGGGTCCCAGAAGCAATCTGTACAGTGCTAGAATATTTTCAAAATATAGGCTAAAAACATGCTAAAAATCGATCTTTTAGGTGCCAAAAAGTCGATATCTCAAATTCAGTCCCAAAACACCCGAAAATTCGATATTTAGGGGTCCCAGAAGCGATCTGTACATGCCTACTCCGTGTTAGAGTATTTTCAAAATACATGCTCAAAACATACTGAAAATCGATCTTTTAGGTGCACAAAAGTCGATATGTGCATGCATCTTCAGTACCCGTTTATATCTCAAATTCAGGCTCAAAACACCCGAAAATTCAATATTTTGGGGTCCCAGAAGCAATCTGTACATGCCTACTCAGTCTTAGAGTATTTTCAAAATACAGGCCCAAAACATGCTGAAAATCGATATTTTAGATGCCCAAAGTCAATATGTGCATGTATCTTCTGTACCCGTTTATATCTCAAATTCAGGCTCAAAACACCCGAAAATTCAATATTTTGGGGTCCCAGAAGCAATCTGTACATGCCTACACAGTGCTAGAATATTTTCAAAATATAGGCTAAAATTTTAACATGCTGAAAATCGATATTTTAGGTGCCAAAAAATCGATATCTCAAATTCAGTCCCAAAACACCCGAAAATTCGATATTTAGAGGTCCCAGAAGGTATCTGTACATGCCTACTCCGTGTTAGAGTATTTTCAAAATACAGGCCAAAAACATAATGAAAATCGATCTTTTAGGTGCCCAAAAGTCGATATGTGCATGCATCTTCTGTACCCGTTTATATCTCAAATTCTGGCCCTAAACACCCGAAAATTCGATATTTTGGGGTCCCAGAAGCGATCTGTACATGCCTACTCCGTGTTAGAGTATTTTCAAAATTCAGGCCCAAAACATGCTGAAAATCGATATTTTTGGTGCCCAAAGTCAATATGTGCATGTATCTTCTGTACCCGTTTATATCTCAAATTCAGGCTCAAAACACCCGAAAATTCAATATTTTGGGGTCCCAGAAGCAATCTGTACAGTGCTAAAATATTTTCAAAATATAGGCTAAAAACATGCTAAAAATCGATCTTTTAGGTGCCAAAAAGTCGATATCTCAAATTCAGTCCCAAAACACCTGAAAATTCGATATTTAGGGGTCCCAGAAGCGATCTGTACATGCCTACTCCGTATTAGAGTATTTTCAAAATACATGCTCAAAACATACTGAAAATCGATCTTTTAGGTGCACAAAAGTCGATATGTGCATGCATCTTCAGTACCCGTTTATGTCTCAAATTCAGGCTCAAAACACCCGAAAATTCGATATTTTTGGGTCCCAGAAGCGATCTGTACATGCCTACTCCGTGTTAGAGTATTTTCAAAATTCAGGCCCAAAACATGCTGAAAATCGATATTTTTGGTGCCCAAAGTCAATATGTGCATGTATCTTCTGTACCCGTTTATATCTCAAATTCAGGCTCAAAACACCCGAAAATTCAATATTTTGGGGTCCCAGAAGCAATTTGTACAGTGCTAGAATATTTTCAAGATATAGGCTAAAAACATGCTAAAAATCGATCTTTTAGGGGCCAAAAAGTCGATATCTCAAATTCAGTCCCAAAACACCCGAAAATTCGATATTTAGGGATCCCAGAAGCGATCTGTACATGCCTACTCCGTGTTAGAGTATTTTCAAAATACATGCTCAAAACATACTGAAAATCGATCTTTTAGGTGCACAAAAGTCGATATATGCATGCATCTTCAGTACCCGTTTATATCTCAAATTCAGGCTCAAAACACCCGAAAATTCAATATTTTGGGGTCCCAGAAGCAATCTGTACATGCCTACTCAGTGTTAGAGTATTTTCAAAATACAGGCCCAAAACATGCTGAAAATCGATATTTTAGATGCCCAAAGTCAATATGTGCATGTATCTTCTGTACCCGTTTATATCTCAAATTCAGGCTCAAAACACCCGAAAATTCAATATTTTGGGGTCCCAGAAGCAATCTGTACATGCCTACACAGTGCTAGAATATTTTCAAAATATAGGCTAAAAACATGCTAAAAATCGACATTTTAGGTGCCAAAAAATCGATATCTCAAATTCAGTCCCAAAACACCCGAAAATTCGATATTTAGAGGTCCCAGAAGGTATCTGTACATGCCTACTCCGTGTTAGAGTATTTTCAAAATACAGGCCAAAAACATACTGAAAATCGATCTTTTAGGTGCCCAAAAGTCGATATGTGCATGCATCTTCTGTACCCGTTTATATCTCAAATTCTGGCCCTAAACACCCGAAAATTCGATATTTTGGGGTCCCAGAAGCGATCTGTACATGCCTACTCCGTGTTAGAGTATTTTCAAAATTCAGGCCCAAAACATGCTGAAAATCGATATTTTTGTTGCCCAAAGTCAATATGTGCATGTATCTTCTGTACCCGTTTATATCTCAAATTCAGGCTCAAAACACCCGAAAATTCAATATTTTCGGGTCCCAGAAGCAATCTGTACAGTGCTAGAATATTTTCAAAATATAGGCTAAAAACATGCTAAAAATCGATCTTTTAGGTGCCAAAAAGTCGATATCTCAAATTCAGTCCCAAAACACCCGAAAATTCGATATTTAGGGGTCCCAGAAGCGATCTGTACATGCCTACTCCGTGTTAGAGTATTTTCAAAATACATGCTCAAAACATACTGAAAATCGATCTTTTAGGTGCACAAAAGTCGATATGTGCATGCATCTTCAGTACCCGTTTATATCTCAAATTCAGGCTTAAAACACCCGAAAATTCAATATTTTGGGGTCCCAGAAGCAATCTGTACATGCCTACTCAGTCTTAGAGTATTTTCAAAATACAGGCCCAAAACATGCTGAAAATCGATATTTTAGATGCCCAAAGTCAATATGTGCATGTATCTTCTGTACCCGTTTATATCTCAAATTCAGGCTCAAAACACCCGAAAATTCAATATTTTGGGGTCCCAGAAGCAATCTGTACATGCCTACACAGTGGTAGAATATTTTCAAAATATAGGCTAAAATTTTAACATGCTGAAAATCGATATTTTAGGTGCCAAAAAATCGATATCTCAAATTCAGTCCCAAAACACCCGAAAATTCGATATTTAGAGGTCCCAGAAGGTATCTGTACATGCCTACTCCGTGTTAGAGTATTTTCAAAATACAGGCCAAAAACATACTGAAAATCGATCTTTTAGGTGCCCAAAAGTCGATATGTGCATGCATCTTCAGTACCCGTTTATATCTCAAATTCTGGCCCTAAACACCCGAAAATTCGATATTTTGGGGTCCCAGAAGCGATCTGTACATGCCTACTCCGTGTTAGAGTATTTTCAAAATTCAGGCCCAAAACATGCTGAAAATCGATATTTTTGGTGCCCAAAGTCAATATGTGCATGTATCTTCTGTACCCGTTTATATCTCAAATTCAGGCTCAAAACACCCGAAAATTCAATATTTTGGGGTCCCAGAAGCAATCTGTACAGTGCTAGAATATTTTCAAAATATAGGCTAAAAACATGCTAAAAATCGATCTTTTAGGGGCCAAAAAGTCGATATCTCAAATTCAGTCCCAAAACACCCGAAAATTCGATATTTAGGGGTCCCAGAAGCGATCTGTACATGCCTACTCCGTGTTAGAGTATTTTCAAAATACATGCTCAAAACATACTGAAAATCGATCTTTTAGGTGCACAAAAGTCGATATGTGCATGCATCTTCAGTACCCGTTTATATCTCAAATTCAGGCTCAAAACACCCGAAAATTCATTATTTTGGGGTCCCAGAAGCAATCTGTACATGCCTACTCAGTCTTAGAGTAATTTCAATATACAGGCCCAAAACATGCTGAAAATCGATATTTTAGATGCCCAAAGTCAATATGTGCATGTATCTTCTGTACCCGTTTATATCTCAAATTCAGGCTCAAAACACCCGAAAATTCAATATTTTGGGGTCCCAGAAGCAATCTGTACATGCCTACACAGTGCTAGAATATTTTCAAAATATAGGCTAAAAACATGCTAAAAATCGACATTTTAGGTGCCAAAAAATCGATATCTCAAATTCAGTCCCAAAACACCCGAAAATTCGATATTTAGAGGTCCCAGAAGGTATCTGTACATGCCTACTCCGTGTTAGAGTATTTTCAAAATACAGGCCAAAAACATACTGAAAATCGATCTTTTAGGTGCCCAAAAGTCGATATGTGCATGCATCTTCTGTACCCGTTTATATCTCAAATTCTGGCCCTAAACACCCGAAAATTCGATATGTTGGGGTCCCAGAAGCGATCTGTACATGCCTACTCCGTGTTAGAGTATTTTCAAAATTCAGGCCCAAAACATGCTGAAAATCGATATTTTTGGTGCCCAAAGTCAATATGTGCATGTATCTTCTGTACCCGTTTATATCTCAAATTCAGGCTCAAAACACCCGAAAATTCAATATTTTGGGGTCCCAGAAGCAATCTGTACATGCCTACTCAGTGCTAGAATATTTTCAAAATATAGGCTAAAAACATGCTAAAAATCGATCTTTTAGGTGCCAAAAAGTCGATATCTCAAATTCAGTCCCAAAACACCCGAAAATTCGATATTTAGGGGTCCCAGAAGCGATCTGTACATGCCTACTCCGTGTTAGAGTATTTTCAAAATACATGCTCAAAACATACTGAAAATCGATCTTTTAGGTGCACAAAAGTCGATATGTGCATGCATCTTCAGTACCCGTTTATATCTCAAATTCAGGCTCAAAACACCCGAAAATTCAATATTTTGGGGTCCCAGAAGCAATCTGTACATGCCTACTCAGTGTTAGAGTATTTTCAAAATACAGGCCCAAAACATGCTGAAAATCGATATTTTAGATGCCCAAAGTCAATATGTGCATGTATCTTCTGTACCCGTTTATATCTCAAATTCAGGCTCAAAACACCCGAAAATTCAATATTTTGGGGTCCCAGAAGCAATCTGTACATACAGTGCTAGAATATTTTCAAACTATAGGCTATAAACATGCTAAAAATCGACATTTTAGGTGCCAAAAAATCGATATCTCAAATTCAGTCCCAAAACACCCGAAAATTTGATATTTAGAGGTCCCAGAAGGTATCTGTACATGCCTACTCCGTTTTAGAGTATTTTCGAAATACAGGCCAAAAACATACTGAAAATCGATCTTTTAGGTGCACAAAAGTCGATATGTGCATGCATCTTCAGTACCCGTTTATGTCTCAAATTCATGCTCAAAACACCCGAAAATTCGATATTTTTGGGTCCCAGAAGCGATCTGTACATGCCTACTCCGTGTTAGAGTATTTTCAAAATTCAGGCCCAAAACATGCTGAAAATCGATATTTTTGGTGCCCAAAGTCAATATGTGCATGTATCTTCTGTACCCGTTTATATCTCAAATTCAGGCTCAAAACACCCGAAAATTCAATATTTTGGGGTCCCAGAAGCAATCTGTACAGTGCTAGAATATTTTCAAAATATAGGCTAAAAACATGCTAAAAATCGATCTTTTAGGGGCCAAAAAGTCGATATCTCAAATTCAGTCCCAAAACACCCGAAAATTCGATATTTAGGGGTCCCAGAAGCGATCTGTACATGCCTACTCCGTGTTAGAGTATTTTCAAAATACATGCTCAAAACATACTGAAAATCGATCTTTTAGGTGCACAAAAGTCGATATATGCATGCATCTTCAGTACCCGTTTATATCTCAAATTCAGGCTCAAAACCCCCGAAAATTCAATATTTTGAGGTCCCAGAAGCAATCTGTACATGCCTACTCAGTGTCAGAGTATTTTCAAAATACAGGCCCAAAACATGCTGAAAATCGATATTTTAGATGCCCAAAGTCAATATGTGCATGTATCTTCTGTACCCGTTTATATCTCAAATTCAGACTCAAAACACCCGAAAATTCAATATTTTGGGGTCCCAGAAGCAATCTGTACATGCCTACACAGTGCTAGAATATTTTCAAAATATAGGCTAAAAACATGCTAAAAATCGACATTTTAGGTGCCAAAAAATCGATATCTCAAATTCAGTCCCAAAACACCCGAAAATTCGATATTTAGAGGTCCCAGAAGGTATCTGTACATGCCTACTCCGTTTTAGAGTATTTTCAAAATACAGGCCAAAAACATACTGAAAATCGATCTTTTAGGTGCCCAAAAGTCGATATGTGCATGCATCTTCTGTACCCGTTTATATCTCAAATTCTGGCCCTAAACACCCGAAAATTCGATATTTTGGGGTCCCAGAAGCGATCTGTACATGCCTACTCCGTGTTAGAGTATTTTCAAAATTCAGGCCCAAAACATGCTGAAAATCGATATTTTTGTTGCCCAAAGTCAATATGTGCATGTATCTTCTGTACCCGTTTATATCTCAAATTCAGGCTCAAAACACCCGAAAATTCAATATTTTGGGGTCCCAGAAGCAATCTGTACAGTGCTAGAATATTTTCAAAATATAGGCTAAAAACATGCTAAAAATCGATCTTTTAGGTGCCAAAAAGTCGATATCTCAAATTCAGTCCCAAAACACCCGAAAATTCGATATTTAGGGGTCCCAGAAGCGATCTGTACATGCCTACTCCGTGTTAGAGTATTTTCAAAATACATGCTCAAAACATACTGAAAATCGATCTTTTAGGTGCACAAAAGTCGATATGTGCATGCATCTTCAGTACCCGTTTATATCTCAAATTCAGGCTCAAAACACCCGAAAATTCAATATTTTGGGGTCCCAGAAGCAATCTGTACATGCCTACTCAGTCTTAGAGTATTTTCAAAATACAGGCCCAAAACATGCTGAAAATCGATATTTTAGATGCCCAAAGTCAATATGTGCATGTATCTTCTGTACCCGTTTATATCTCAAATTCAGGCTCAAAACACCCGAAAATTCAATATTTTGGGGTCCCAGAAGCAATCTGTACATGCCTACACAGTGCTAGAATATTTTCAAAATATAGGCTAAAATTTTAACATGCTGAAAATCGATATTTTAGGTGCCAAAAAATCGATATCTCAAATTCAGTCCCAAAACACCCGAAAATTCGATATTTAGAGGTCCCAGAAGGTATCTGTACATG
Source organism: Petrolisthes cinctipes (assembly GCA_033782935.1). Lineage (NCBI taxonomy): Eukaryota > Metazoa > Arthropoda > Malacostraca > Decapoda > Porcellanidae > Petrolisthes > Petrolisthes cinctipes. The sequence continues at coordinate 1,915,603 of JAWQEG010000380.1, read as the reverse complement.
CCTACTCCGTGTTAGAGTATTTTCAAAATACAGGCCAAAAACATAATGAAAATCGATCTTTTAGGTGCCCAAAAGTCGATATGTGCATGCATCTTCTGTACCCGTTTATATCTCAAATTCTGGCCCTAAACACCCGAAAATTCGATATTTTGGGGTCCCAGAAGCGATCTGTACATGCCTACTCCGTGTTAGAGTATTTTCAAAATTCAGGCCCAAAACATGCTGAAAATCGATATTTTTGGTGCCCAAAGTCAATATGTGCATGTATCTTCTGTACCCGTTTATATCTCAAATTCAGGCTCAAAACACCCGAAAATTCAATATTTTGGGGTCCCAGAAGCAATCTGTACAGTGCTAAAATATTTTCAAAATATAGGCTAAAAACATGCTAAAAATCGATCTTTTAGGTGCCAAAAAGTCGATATCTCAAATTCAGTCCCAAAACACCTGAAAATTCGATATTTAGGGGTCCCAGAAGCGATCTGTACATGCCTACTCCGTATTAGAGTATTTTCAAAATACATGCTCAAAACATACTGAAAATCGATCTTTTAGGTGCACAAAAGTCGATATGTGCATGCATCTTCAGTACCCGTTTATGTCTCAAATTCAGGCTCAAAACACCCGAAAATTCGATATTTTTGGGTCCCAGAAGCGATCTGTACATGCCTACTCCGTGTTAGAGTATTTTCAAAATTCAGGCCCAAAACATGCTGAAAATCGATATTTTTGGTGCCCAAAGTCAATATGTGCATGTATCTTCTGTACCCGTTTATATCTCAAATTCAGGCTCAAAACACCCGAAAATTCAATATTTTGGGGTCCCAGAAGCAATTTGTACAGTGCTAGAATATTTTCAAGATATAGGCTAAAAACATGCTAAAAATCGATCTTTTAGGGGCCAAAAAGTCGATATCTCAAATTCAGTCCCAAAACACCCGAAAATTCGATATTTAGGGATCCCAGAAGCGATCTGTACATGCCTACTCCGTGTTAGAGTATTTTCAAAATACATGCTCAAAACATACTGAAAATCGATCTTTTAGGTGCACAAAAGTCGATATATGCATGCATCTTCAGTACCCGTTTATATCTCAAATTCAGGCTCAAAACACCCGAAAATTCAATATTTTGGGGTCCCAGAAGCAATCTGTACATGCCTACTCAGTGTTAGAGTATTTTCAAAATACAGGCCCAAAACATGCTGAAAATCGATATTTTAGATGCCCAAAGTCAATATGTGCATGTATCTTCTGTACCCGTTTATATCTCAAATTCAGGCTCAAAACACCCGAAAATTCAATATTTTGGGGTCCCAGAAGCAATCTGTACATGCCTACACAGTGCTAGAATATTTTCAAAATATAGGCTAAAAACATGCTAAAAATCGACATTTTAGGTGCCAAAAAATCGATATCTCAAATTCAGTCCCAAAACACCCGAAAATTCGATATTTAGAGGTCCCAGAAGGTATCTGTACATGCCTACTCCGTGTTAGAGTATTTTCAAAATACAGGCCAAAAACATACTGAAAATCGATCTTTTAGGTGCCCAAAAGTCGATATGTGCATGCATCTTCTGTACCCGTTTATATCTCAAATTCTGGCCCTAAACACCCGAAAATTCGATATTTTGGGGTCCCAGAAGCGATCTGTACATGCCTACTCCGTGTTAGAGTATTTTCAAAATTCAGGCCCAAAACATGCTGAAAATCGATATTTTTGTTGCCCAAAGTCAATATGTGCATGTATCTTCTGTACCCGTTTATATCTCAAATTCAGGCTCAAAACACCCGAAAATTCAATATTTTCGGGTCCCAGAAGCAATCTGTACAGTGCTAGAATATTTTCAAAATATAGGCTAAAAACATGCTAAAAATCGATCTTTTAGGTGCCAAAAAGTCGATATCTCAAATTCAGTCCCAAAACACCCGAAAATTCGATATTTAGGGGTCCCAGAAGCGATCTGTACATGCCTACTCCGTGTTAGAGTATTTTCAAAATACATGCTCAAAACATACTGAAAATCGATCTTTTAGGTGCACAAAAGTCGATATGTGCATGCATCTTCAGTACCCGTTTATATCTCAAATTCAGGCTTAAAACACCCGAAAATTCAATATTTTGGGGTCCCAGAAGCAATCTGTACATGCCTACTCAGTCTTAGAGTATTTTCAAAATACAGGCCCAAAACATGCTGAAAATCGATATTTTAGATGCCCAAAGTCAATATGTGCATGTATCTTCTGTACCCGTTTATATCTCAAATTCAGGCTCAAAACACCCGAAAATTCAATATTTTGGGGTCCCAGAAGCAATCTGTACATGCCTACACAGTGGTAGAATATTTTCAAAATATAGGCTAAAATTTTAACATGCTGAAAATCGATATTTTAGGTGCCAAAAAATCGATATCTCAAATTCAGTCCCAAAACACCCGAAAATTCGATATTTAGAGGTCCCAGAAGGTATCTGTACATGCCTACTCCGTGTTAGAGTATTTTCAAAATACAGGCCAAAAACATAATGAAAATCGATCTTTTAGGTGCCCAAAAGTCGATATGTGCATGCATCTTCTGTACCCGTTTATATCTCAAATTCTGGCCCTAAACACCCGAAAATTCGATATTTTGGGGTCCCAGAAGCGATCTGTACATGCCTACTCCGTGTTAGAGTATTTTCAAAATTCAGGCCCAAAACATGCTGAAAATCGATATTTTTGGTGCCCAAAGTCAATATGTGCATGTATCTTCTGTACCCGTTTATATCTCAAATTCAGGCTCAAAACACCCGAAAATTCAATATTTTGGGGTCCCAGAAGCAATCTGTACAGTGCTAAAATATTTTCAAAATATAGGCTAAAAACATGCTAAAAATCGATCTTTTAGGTGCCAAAAAGTCGATATCTCAAATTCAGTCCCAAAACACCCGAAAATTCGATATTTAGGGGTCCCAGAAGCGATCTGTACATGCCTACTCCGTATTAGAGTATTTTCAAAATACATGCTCAAAACATACTGAAAATCGATCTTTTAGGTGCACAAAAGTCGATATGTGCATGCATCTTCAGTACCCGTTTATGTCTCAAATTTAGGCTCAAAACACCCGAAAATTCGATATTTTTGGGTCCCAGAAGCGATCTGTACATGCCTACTCCGTGTTAGAGTATTTTCAAAATTCAGGCCCCAAACATGCTGAAAATCGATATTTTTGGTGCCCAAAGTCAATATGTGCATGTATCTTCTGTACCCGTTTATATCTCAAATTCAGGCTCAAAACGCCCGAAAATTCAATATTTTGGGGTCCCAGAAGCAATCTGTACAGTGCTAGAATATTTTCAAAATATAGGCTAAAAACATGCTAAAATCGATCTTTTAGGGGCCAAAAAGTCGATATCTCAAATTCAGTCCCAAAACACCCGAAGATTCGATATTTAGGGATCCCAGAAGCGATCTGTACATGCCTACTCCGTGTTAGAGTATTTTCAAAATACATGCTCAAAACATACTGAAAATCGATCTTTTAGGTGCACAAAAGTCGATATATGCATGCATCTTCAGTACCCGTTTATATCTCAAATTCAGGCTCAAAACACCCGAAAATTCAATATTTTGGGGTCCCAGAAGCAATCTGTACATGCCTACTCAGTGTTAGAGTATTTTCAAAATACAGGCCCAAAACATGCTGAAAATCGATATTTTAGATGCCCAAAGTCAATATGTGCATGTATCTTCTGTACCCGTTTATATCTCAAATTCAGGCTCAAAACACCCGAAAATTCAATATTTTGGGGTCCCAGAAGCAATCTGTACATGCCTACACAGTGCTAGAATATTTTCAAAATATAGGCTAAAAACATGCTGAAAATCGATATTTTAGGTGCCAAAAAATCGATATCTCAAATTCAGTCCCAAAACACCCGAAAATTCGATATTTAGAGGTCCCAGAAGGTATCTGTACATGCCTACTTCGTGTTAGAGTATTTTCAAAATACAGGCCAAAAACATACTGAAAATCGATCTTTTAGGTGCCCAAAAGTCGATATGTGCATGCATCTTCTGTACCCGTTTATATCTCAAATTCTGGCCCTAAACACCCGAAAATTCGATATTTTGGGGTCCCAGAAGCGATCTGTACATGCCTACTCCGTGTTAGAGAATTTTCAAAATTCAGGCCCAAAACATGCTGAAAATCGATAATTTTGGTGCCCAAAGTCAATATGTGCATGTATCTTCTGTACCCGTTTATATCTCAAATTCAGGCTCAAAACACCCGAAAATTCAATATTTTGGGGTCCCAGAAGCAATCTGTACAGTGCTAAAATATTTTCAAAATATAGGCTAAAAACATGCTAAAAATCGATCTTTTAGGTGCCAAAAAGTCGATATCTCAAATTCAGTCCCAAAACACCCGAAAATTCGATATTTAGGGGTCCCAGAAGCGATCTGTACATTCCTACTCCGTATTAGAGTATTTTCAAAATACATGCTCAAAACATACTGAAAATCGATCTTTTAGGTGCACAAAAGTCGATATGTGCATGCATCTTCAGTACCCGTTTATGTCTCAAATTCAGGCTCAAAACACCCGAAAATTCGATATTTTTGGGTCCCAGAAGCGATCTGTACATGCCTACTCCGTGTTAGAGTATTTTCAAAATTCAGGCCCAAAACATGCTGAAAATCGATATTTTTGGTGCCCAAAGTCAATATGTGCATGTATCTTCTGTACCCGTTTATATCTCAAATTCAGGCTCAAAACACCCGAAAATTCAATATTTTGGGGTCCCAGAAGCAATCTGTACAGTGCTAGAATATTTTCAAAATATAGGCTAAAAACATGCTAAAAATCGATCTTTTAGGGGCCAAAAAGTCGATATCTCAAATTCAGTCCCAAAACACCAGAAAATTCGATATTTAGGGATCCCAGAAGCGATCTGTACATGCCTACTCCGTGTTAGAGTATTTTCAAAATACATGCTCAAAACATACTGAAAATCGATCTTTTAGGTGCACAAAAGTCGATATATGCATGCATCTTCAGTACCCGTTTATATCTCAAATTCAGGCTCAAAACACCCGAAAATTCAATATTTTGGGGTCCCAGAAGCAATCTGTACATGCCTACTCAGTGTTAGAGTATTTTCAAAATACAGGCCCAAAACATGCTGAAAATCGATATTTTAGATGCCCAAAGTCAATATGTGCATGTATCTTCTGTACCCGTTTATATCTCAAATTCAGGCTCAAAACACCCGAAAATTCAATATTTTGGGGTCCCAGAAGCAATCTGTACATGCCTACACAGTGTTAGAATATTTTCAAAATATAGGCTAAAAACATGCTAAAAATCGACATTTTAGGTGCCAAAAAATCGATATCTCAAATTCAGTCCCAAAACACCCGAAAATTCGATATTTAGAGGTCCCAGAAGGTATCTGTACATGCCTACTCCGTGTTAGAGTATTTTCAAAATACAGGCCAAAAACATACTGAAAATCGATCTTTTAGGTGCCCAAAAGTCGATATGTGCATGCATCTTCTGTACCCGTTTATATTTCAAATTCTGGCCCTAAACACCCTAAAATTCGATATTTTGGGGTCCCAGAAGCGATCTGTACATGCCTACTCAGTGTTAGAGTATTTTCAAAATTCAGGCCCAAAACATGCTGAAAATCGATATTTTTGGTGCCCAAAGTCAATATGTGCATGTATATTCTGTACCCGTTTATATCTCAAATTCAGGCTCAAAACACCCGAAAATTCAATATTTTGGGGTCCCAGAAGCAATCTGTACATGCCTACTCAGTGCTAGAATATTTTCAAAATATAGGCTAAAAACATGCTAAAAATCGATCTTTTAGGTGCCAAAAAGTCGATATCTCAAATTCAGTCCCAAAACACCCGAAAATTCGATATTTAGAGGTCCCAGAAGGTATATGTACATGCCTACTCCGTGTTAGAGTATTTTCAAAATACAGGCCAAAAACATACTGAAAATCGATCTTTTAGGTGCCCAAAAGTCGATATGTGCATGCATCTTCTGTACCCGTTTATATCTCAAATTCTGGCCCTAAACACCCGAAAATTCAATATTTTGGGGTCCCAGAAGCAATCTGTACATGCCTACTCAGTGTTAGAGTATTTTCAAAATTCAGGCCCAAAACATGGTGAAAATCGATATTTTTGGTGCCCAAAGTCAATATGTGCATGTATCTTCTGTACCCGTTTATATCTCAAATTCAGGCTCAAAACACCCGAAAATTCAATATTTTGGGGTCCCAGAAGCAATCTGTACATGCCTACTCAGTGCTAGAATATTTTCAAAATATAGGCTAAAAACATGCTAAAAATCGATCTTTTAGGTGCCAAAAAGTCGATATCTCAAATTCAGTCCCAAAACACCCGAAAATTCGATATTTAGAGGTCCCAGAAGGTATATGTACATGCCTACTCCGTGTTAGAGTATTTTCAAAATACAGGCCAAAAACATACTGAAAATCGATCTTTTAGGTGCCCAAAAGTCGATATGTGCATGCATCTTCTGTACCCGTTTATATCTCAAATTCTGGCCCTAAACACCCGAAAATTCAATATTTTGGGGTCCCAGAAGCAATCTGTACATGCCTACTCAGTGTTAGAGTATTTTCAAAATTCAGGCCCAAAACATGTTGAAAATCGATATTTTTGGTGCCCAAAGTCAATATGTGCATGTATATTCTGTACCCGTTTATATCTCAAATTCAGGCTCAAAACACCCGAAAATTCAATATTTTGGGGTCCCAGAAGCAATCTGTACATGCCTACTCAGTGCTAGAATATTTTCAAAATATAGGCTAAAAACATGCTAAAAATCGATCTTTTAGGTGCCAAAAAGTCGATATCTCAAATTCAGTCCCAAAACACCCGAAAATTCGATATTTATGGGTCCAAAAAGCGATCTGTACATGCCTACTCCGTATTAGAGTATTTTAAAAATACATGCTCAAAACATACTGAAAATCGATCTTTTAGGTGCACAAAAGTCGATATGTGCATGCATCTTTAGTACCCGTTTATATCTCAAATTCAGGCTCAAAACACCCGAAAATTCAATATTTTGGGGTCCCAGAAGCAATCTGTACATGCCTACTCAGTGTTAGAGTATTTTCAAAATACAGGCCCAAAACATGCTGAAAATCGATATTTTAGATGCCCAAAGTCAATATGTGCATGTATATTCTGTACCCGTTTATATCTCAAATTCAGGCTCAAAACACCCGAAAATTCAATATTTTGGGGTCCCAGAAGCAATCTGTACATGCCTACTCAGTGCTAGAATATTTTCAAAATATAGGCTAAAAACATGCTAAAAATCGATCTTTTAGGTGCCAAAAAGTCGATATCTCAAATTCAGTCCCAAAACACCCGAAAATTCGATATTTATGGGTCCAAAAAGCGATCTGTACATGCCTACTCCGTATTAGAGTATTTTAAAAATACATGCTCAAAACATACTGAAAATCGATCTTTTAGGTGCACAAAAGTCGATATGTGCATGCATCTTTAGTACCCGTTTATATCTCAAATTCAGGCTCAAAACACCCGAAAATTCAATATTTTGGGGTCCCAGAAGCAATCTGTACATGCCTACTCAGTGTTAGAGTATTTTCAAAATACAGGCCCAAAACATGCTGAAAATCGATATTTTAGATGCCCAAAGTCAATATGTGCATGTACCTTCTGTACCCGTTTATATCTCAAATTCAGGCTCAAAACACCCGAAAATTCAATATTTTGGGGTCCCAGAAGCAATCTGTACATGCCTACTCAGTGCTAGAATATTTTCAAAATATAGGCTAAAAACATGCTAAAAATCGACATTTTAGGTGCCAAAAAATCGATATCTCAAATTCAGTCCCAAAACACCCGAAAATTCGATATTTAGAGGTCCCAGAAGGTATCTGTACATGCCTACTCCGTGTTAGAGTATTTTCAAAATACAGGACAAAAACATACTGAAAATCGATCTTTTAGGTGCCCAAAAGTCGATATGTGCATGCATCTTCTGTACCCGTTTATATCTCAAATTCTGGCCCTAAACACCCGAAAATTCGATATGTTGGGGTCCCAGAAGCGATCTGTACATGCCTATTCCGTGTTAGAGTATTTTCAAAATTCAGGCCCAAAACATGCTGAAAATCGATATTTTTGGTGCCCAAAGTCAATATGTGCATGTATCTTCTGTACCCGTTTATATCTCAAATTCAGGCTCAAAACACCCGAAAATTCAATATTTTGGGGTCCCAGAAGCAATCTGTACAGTGCTAGAATATTGCTAAAAACATGCTAAAAATCGATCTTTTAGGTGCCAAAAAGTCGATATCTCAAATTCAGTCCCAAAACACCCGAAAATTCAATATTTTGGGGTCCCAGAAGCAATCTGTACATGCCTACTCAGTGCTAGAATATTTTCAAAATATAGGCTAAAAACATGCTAAAAATCGATCTTTTAGGTGCCAAAAAGTCGATATCTCAAATTCAGTCCCAAAACACCCGAAAATTCGATATTTAGGGGTCCCAGAAGCGATCTGTACATGCCTACTCCGTATTAGAGTATTTTCAAAATACATGCTCAAAACATACTGAAAATCGATCTTTTAGGTGCACAAAAGTCGATATGTGCATGCATCTTCAGTACCCGTTTATATCTCAAATTCAGGCTCAAAACACCCAAAAATTCAATATTTTGGGGTCCCAGAAGCAATCTGTACATGCCTACTCAGTGTTAGAGTATTTTCAAAATACAGGCCCAAAACATGCTGAAAATCGATCTTTTAGGTGCCCAAAAGTCGATATGTGCATGCATCTTCTGTACCCGTTTATATCTCAAATTCTGGCCCTAAACACCCGAAAATTCGATATTTTGGGGTCCCAGAAGCGATCTGTACATGCCTACTCCGTGTTAGAGTATTTTCAAAATACATGCTCAAAACATACTGAAAATCGATCTTTTAGGTGCACAAAAGTCGATATGTGCATGCATCTTCAGTACCCGTTTATATCTCAAATTCAGGCTCAAAACACCCGAAAATTCGATATTTTGGGGTCCCAGAAGCGATCTGTACATGCCTACTCCGTGTTAGAGTATTTTCAGTATACAGGCCAAAAACATACTGAAAATCGGTCTTTTAGGTGCCCAAAAGTCGATATGTGCATGCATCTTCTGTACCCGTTTATATCTCAAATTCTGGCCCTAAACACCCGAAAATTCGATATTTTGGTGTCCCAGAAGCGATCTGTACATGCCTACTCCGTGTTAGAGTATTTTCAAAATTCAGTCCCAAAACATGCTGAAAATCGATATTTTTGGTGCCCAAAGTCAATATGTGCATGAATCTTCTGTACCCGTTTATATCTCAAATTCAGGCTCAAAACACCCGAAAATTCAATATTTTGGGGTCCCAGAAGCAATCTGTACATGCCTACTCAGTGCTAGAATATTTTCAAAATATAGGCTAAAAACATGCTAAAAATCGATCTTTTAGGTGCCAAAAAGTCGATATCTCAAATTCAGTCCCAAAACACCCGAAAATTCGATATTTAGGGGTCCCAGAAGGTATCTGTACATGCCTACTCCGTATTAGAGTATTTTCAAAATACATGCTCAAAACATACTGAAAATCGATCTTTTAGGTGCACAAAAGTCGATATGTGCATGCATCTTCAGTACCCGTTTATATCTCAAATTCAGGCTCAAAACACCCGAAAATTCAATATTTTGGGGTCCCAGAAGTAATCTGTACATGCCTACTCAGTGTTAGAGTATTTTCAAAATACAGGCCCAAAACATGCTGAAAATCGATATTTTAGATGCCCAAAGTCAATATGTGCATGTATCTTCTGTACCCGTTTATATCTCAAATTCAGGCTCAAAACACCCGAAAATTCAATATTTTGGGGTCCCAGAAGCAATCTGTACATGCCTACTCAGTGCTAGAATATTTTCAAAATATAGGCTAAAAACATGCTAAAAATCGACATTTTAGGTGCCAAAAAATCGATATCTCAAATTCAGTCCCAAAACACCCGAAAATTCGATATTTAGAGGTCCCAGAAGGTATCTGTACATGCATTCTCCGTGTTAGAGTATTTTCAAAATACAGGCCAAAAACATACTGAAAATCGATCTTTTAGGTGCCCAAAAGTCGATATGTGCATGCATCTTCTGTACCCGTTTATATCTCAAATTCTGGCCCTAAACACCCGAAAATTCGATATGTTGGGGTCCCAGAAGCGATCTGTACATGCCTACTCCGTGTTAGAGTATTTTCAAAATTCAGGCCCAAAACATGCTGAAAATCGATATTTTAGATGCCCAAAGTCAATATGTGCATGTATCTTCTGTACCCGTTTATATCTCAAATTCAGGCTCAAAACACCCGAAAATTCAATATTTTGGGGTCCCAGAAGCAATCTGTACAGTGCTAGAATATTTTCAAAATATAGGCTAAAAACATGCTAAAAATCGATCTTTTAGGAGCCAAAAAGTCGATATCTCAAATTAAGTCACAAAACACCCGAAATTTCGATATTTAGGGGTCCCAGAAGCGATCTGTACATGCCTACTCCGTGTTAGAGTATTTTCAAAATACATGCTCAAAACATACTGAAAATCGATCTTTTAGGTGCCCAAAAGTCGATATGTGCATGCATCTTCAGTACCCGTTTATATCTCAAATTCAGGCTCAAAACACCCGAAAATTCGATATTTTGGGGTCCCACAAACGATCTGTACATGCCTACTCCGTTTTAGAGTATTTTCAAAATTTAGGCCCAAAACATGCTGAAAATCGATATTTTTGGTGCCCAAAGTCAATATGTGCATGTATATTCTGTACCCGTTTATATCTCAAATTCAGGCTCAAAACACCCGAAAATTCAATATTTTGGGGTCCCAGAAGCAATCTGTACATGCCTACTCAGTGCTAGAATATTTTCAAAATATAGGCTAAAAACATGCTAAAAATCGATCTTTTAGGTGCCAAAAAGTCGATATCTCAAATTCAGTCCCAAAAAACCCGAAAATTCGATATTTAGGGGTCCCAAAAGCGATCTGTACATGCCTACTCCGTGTTAGAGTATTTTCAAAATACATGCTAAAAACATACTGAAAATCGATCTTTTAGGTGCACAAAAGTCGATATGTGCATGCATCTTCAGTACCCGTTTATATCTCAAATTCAGGCTCAAAACACCCGAAAATTCAATATTTTGGGGTCCCAGAAGCAATCTGTACATGCCTACTCAGTGTTAGAGTATTTTCAAAATACAGGCCCAAAACATGCTGAAAATCGATATTTTAGATGCCCAAAGTCAATATGTGCATGTATCTTCTGTACCCGTTTATATCTCAAATTTAGGCTCAAAACAGCCGAAAATTCAATATTTTGTGGTCCCAGAAGCAATCTGTACATGCCTACACAGAGCTAGAATATTTTCAAAATATAGGCTAAAAACATGCTAAAAATCGACATTTTAGGTGCCAAAAAATCGATATCTCAAATTCAGTCCCAAAACACCCAAAAATTCGATATTTAGAGGTCCCAGAAGGTATCTGTACATGCCTACTCCGTGTTAAAGTATTTTCAAAATACAGGCCAAAAACATACTAAAAATCGATCTTTTAGGTGCCCAAAAGTCGATATGTGCATGCATCTTCTGTACCCGTTTGTATCTCAAATTCAGGCTCAAAACACCCGAAAATTCAATATTTTGGGGTCCCAGAAGCTATCTGTACATGCCTACTCAGTGCTAGAATATTTTCAAAATATAGGCTAAAAACATGCTAAAAATCGATCTTTTAGGTGCCAAAAAGTCGATATCTCAAATTCAGTCCCAAAACACCCGAAAATTCGATATTTAGGTGTCCCAGAAGCGATCTGTACATGCCTACTCCGTGTTAGAGTATTTTCAAAATACATGCTCAAAACATACTGAAAATCGATCTTTTAGGTGCACAAAAGTCGATATGTGCATGCATCTTCAGTACCCGTTTATATCTCAAATTCTGGCCCTAAACACCCGAAAATTCGATATGTTGGGGTCCCAGAAGCGATCTGTACATGCCTACTCCGTGTTAGAGTATTTTCAAAATTCAGTCCCAAAACATGCTGAAATTCGATATTTTTGGTGCCCAAAGTCAGTATGTGCATGTATCTTCTGTACCCGTTTATATCTCAAATTCAGGCTAAAAACACCCGAAAATTCAATATTTTGGGGTCCCAGAAGCAATCTGTACAGTGCTAGAATATTTTCAAAATATAGGCTAAAAACATGCTAAAAATCGATCTTTTAGGTGCCAAAAAGTCGATATCTCAAATTCAGTCACAAAACACCCGAAAATTCGATATTTAGGGGTCCCAGAAGCGATCTGTACATGCCTACTCCGTGTTAGAGTATTTTCAAAATACATGCTCAAAACATACTGAAAATCGATCTTTTAGGTGCCCAAAAGTCGATATGTGCATGCATCTTCAGTACCCGTTTATATCTCAAATTCAGGCTCAAAACACCCGAAAATTCGATAATTTGGGGTCCCAGAAGCGATCTGTACATGCCTACTCCGTTTTAGAGTATTTTCAAAATTTAGGCCCAAAACATGCTGAAAATCGATATTTTTGGTGCCCAAAGTCAATATGTGCATGTATCTTCTGTACCCGTTTATATCTCAAATTCAGGCTCAAAACACCCGAAAATTCAATATTTTGGGGTCCCAGAAGCAATCTGTACATGCCTACTCAGTGCTAGAATATTTTCAAAATATAGGCTAAAAACATGCTAAAAATCGATCTTTTAGGTGCCAAAAAGTCGATATCTCAAATTCAGTCCCAAAACACCCTAAAATTCGATATTTAGGGGTCCCAAAAGCGATCTGTACATGCCTACTCCGTGTTAGAGTATTTTCAAAATAATTGCTAAAAACATACTGAAAATCGATCTTTTAGGTGCACAAAAGTCGATATGTGCATGCATCTTCAGTACCCGTTTATATCTCAAATTCAGGCTTAAAACACCCGAAAATTCAATATTTTGGGGTCCCAGAAGCAATCTGTACATGCCTACTCAGTGTTAGAGTATTTTCAAAATACAGGCCCAAAACATGCTGAAAATCGATATTTTAGATGCCCAAAGTCAATATGTGCATGTATCTTCTGTACCCGTTTATATCTCAAATTCAGGCTCAAAACACCCGAAAATTCAATATTTTGGGGTCCCAGAAGCAATCTGTACATGCCTACACAGAGCTAGAATATTTTCAAAATATAGGCTAAAAACATGCTGAAAATCGATCTTTTAGGTGCCAAAAAATCGATATCTCAAATTCAGTACCAAAACACCCAAAAATTCGATATTTAGAGGTCCCAGAAGGTATCTGTACATGCCTACTCCGTGTTAAAGTATTTTCAAAATACAGGCCAAAAACATACTAAAAATCGATCTTTTAGGTGCCCAAAAGTCGATATGTGCATGCATCTTCTGTACCCGTTTATATCTCAAATTCTGGCCCTAAACACCCGAAAATTCGATATTTTGGGGTCCCACAAGCGATCTGTACATGCCTACTCCGTTTTAGAGTATTTTCAAAATTTAGGCCCAAAACATGCTGAAAATCGATATTTTTGGTGCCCAAAGTCAATATGTGCATGTATCTTCTGTACCCGTTTATATCTCAAATTCAGGCTCAAAACACCCGAAAATTCAATATTTTGGGGTCCCAGAAGCAATCTGTACATGCCTACTCAGTGCTAGAATATTTTCAAAATATAGGCTAAAAACATGCTAAAAATCGATCTTTTAGGTGCCAAAAAGTCGATATCTCAAATTCAGTCCCAAAACACCCGAAAATTCGATATTTAGGGGTCCCAAAAGCGATCTGTACATGCCTACTCCGTGTTAGAGTATTTTCAAAATACATGATAAAAACATACTGAAAATCGATCTTTTAGGTGCACAAAAGTCGATATGTGCATGCATCTTCAGTACCCGTTTATATCTCAAATTCAGGCTCAAAACACCCGAAAATTCAATATTTTGGGGTCCCAGAAGCAATCTGTACATGCCTACTCAGTGTTAGAGTATTTTCAAAATACAGGCCCAAAACATGCTGAAAATCGATATTTTAGATGCCCAAAGTCAATATGTGCATGTATCTTCTGTACCCGTTTATATCTCAAATTCAGGCTCAAAACACCCGAAAATTCAATATTTTGGGGACCCAGAAGCAATCTGTACATGCGTACACAGAGCTAGAATATTTTCAAAATATAGGCTAAAAACATGCTGAAAATCGATCTTTTAGGTGCCAAAAAATCGATATCTCAAATTCAGTCCCAAAACACCCAAAAATTCGATATTTAGTGGTCCCAGAAGGTATCTGTACATGCCTACTCCGTGTTAAAGTATTTTCAAAATACTGGCCAAAAACATACTAAAAATCGATCTTTTAGGTGCCCAAAAGTCGATATGTGCATGCATCTTCTGTACCCGTTTATATCTCAAATTCTGGCCCTAAACACCCGAAATTTCGATATTTTGGGGTCCCAGAAGCGATCTGTACATGCCTACTCCGTGTTAGAGTATTTTCAAAATTCAGGCCCAAATTATGCTGAAAATCGATATTTTTGGTGCCCAAAGTCAATATGTGCATGTATCTTCTGTACCCGTTTGTATCTCAAATTCAGGCTCAAAACACCCGAAAATTCAATATTTTGGGGTCCCAGAAGCAATCTGTACAGTGCTAGAATATTTTCAAAATATAGGCTAAAAACATGCTAAAAATCGATCTTTTAGGTGCCAAAAAGTCGATATCTCAAATTCAGTCCCAAAACACCCGAAAATTCGATATTTAGGGGTCCCAGAAGCGATCTGTACATGCCTACTCCGTGTTAGAGTATTTTCAAAATACATGCTCAATACATACTGAAAATCGATCTTTTAGGTGCACAAAAGTCGATATGTGCATGCATCTTCAGTACCCGTTTATATCTCAAATTCAGGCTCAAAACACCCGAAAATTCGATATTTTGGGGTCCCAGAAGCGATCTGTACATGCCTACTCCGTGTTAGAGTATTTGCAAAATTCAGGCCCAAATTATGCTGAAAATCGATATTTTTGGTGCCCAAAGTCAATATGTGCATGTATCTTCTGTACCCGTTTATATCTCAAATTCAGGCTCAAAACACCCGAAAATTCAATATTTTGGGGTCCCAGAAGCAATCTGTACATGCCTACACAGTGCTATAATATTTTAAAAATATAGGCTAAAAACATGCTAAAAATCGATATTATAGGTGCCAAAAAATCGATATCTCAAATTCAGTCCCATAACACCCGAAAATTCGATATTTAGAGGTCCCAGAAGGTATCTGTACATGCCTACTCCGTGTTAGAGTATTATCAAAATACAGGCCAAAAACATACTGAAAATCGATCTTTTAGGTGCCCAAAAGTCGATATGTGCATGCATCTTCTGTACCCGTTTATATCTCAAATTCAGTCCCAAAACACCCAAAAATTCGATATTTAGAGGTCCCAGAAGGTATCTGTACATGCCTACTCCGTGTTAAAGTATTTTCAAAATACAGGCCAAAAACATACTAAAAATCGATGTTTTAGGAGCCCAAAAGTCGATATGTGCATGCATCTTCTGTACCCGTTTATATCTCAAATTCTGGCCCTAAACACCCGAAAATTCGATATTTTGGGGTCCCAGAAGCGATCTGTACATGCCTACTCCGTGTTAGAGTATTTTCAAAATTCAGGCCCAAAACATGCTGAAAATCGATATTTTTGGTGCCCAAAGTCAATATGTGCATGTATCTTCTGTACCCGTTTATATCTCAAATTCAGGCTCAAAACACCCGAAAATTCAATATTTTGGGGTCCCAGAAGCAATCTGTACAGTGCTAGAATATTTTCAAAATATAGGCTAAAAACATGCTAAAAATCGATCTTTTAGGTGCCAAAAAGTCGATATCTCAAATTCAGTCCCAAAACACCCGAAAATTCGATATGTAGGGGTCCCAGAAGCGATCTGTACATGCCTACTCCGTGTTAGAGTATTTTCAAAATACATGCTCAATACATACTGAAAATCGATCTTTTAGGTGCACAAAAGTCGATATGTGCATGCATCTTCAGTACCCGTTTATATCTCAAATTCAGGCTCAAAACACCCGAAAATTCGATATTTTGGGGTCCCAGAAGCGATCTGTACATGCCTACTCCGTGTTAGAGTATTTGCAAAATTCAGGCCCAAATTATGCTGAAAATCGATATTTTTGGTGCCCAAAGTCAATATGTGCATGTATCTTCTGTACCCGTTTATATCTCAAATTCAGGCTCAAAACACCCGAAAATTCAATATTTTGGGGTCCCAGAAGCAATCTGTACATGCCTACACAGTGCTATAATATTTTAAAAATATAGGCTAAAAACATGCTAAAAATCGATATTATAGGTGCCAAAAAATCGATATCTCAAATTCAGTCCCATAACACCCGAAAATTCGATATTTAGAGGTCCCAGAAGGTATCTGTACATGCCTACTCCGTGTTAGAGTATTTTCAAAATACAGGCCAAAAACATACTGAAAATCGATCTTTTAGGTGCCCAAAAGTCGATATGTGCATGCATCTTCTGTACCCGTTTATATCTCAAATTCTGGCCTTTAACACCCGAAAATTCGATATTTTGGGGTCCCAGAAGCGATCTGTACATGCCTACTCCGTGTTAGAGTATTTTCAAAATTCAGGCCCAAAACATGCTGAAAATCGATATTTTAGATGCCCAAAGTCAATATGTGCATGTATCTTCTGTACCCGTTTATATATCAAATTCAGGCTCAAAACACCCGAAAATTCAATATTTTGGGGTCCCAGAAGCAATCTGTACATGCCTACACAGAGCTAGAATATTTTCAAAATATAGGCTAAAAACATGCTAAAAATCGACATTTTAGGTGCCAAAAAATCGATATCTCAAATTCAGTCCCAAAACACCCGAAAATTCGATATTTAGAGGTCCCAGAAGGTATCTGTACATGCCTACTCCGTGTTAGAGTATTTTCAAAATACAGGCCAAAAACATACTGAAAATCGAACTTTTAGGTGCCAAAAAGTCGATATGTGCATGCATCATGCTTCTGTACACGTTTATATCTCAAATTCTGGCCCTAAACACCCGAAAATTCGATATTTTGGGGTCCCAGAAGCGATCTGTACATGCCTACTCCGTGTTAGAGTATTTTCAAAATTCAGGCCCAAAACATGCTGAAAATCGATATTTTTGGTGCCCAAAGTCAATATGTTCATGTATCTTCTGTACCCGTTTATATCTCAAATTCAGGCTCAAAACACCCGAAAATTCAATATTTTGGGGTCCCAGAAGCAATCTGTACAGTGCTAGAATATTTTCAAAATATAGGCTAAAAACATGCTAAAAATCGATCTTTTAGGTGCCAAAAAGTCGATATCTCAAATTCAGTCCCAAAACACCCGAAAATTCGATATTTAGGGGTCCCAGAAGCGATCTGTACATGCCTACTCCGTGTTAGAGTATTTTCAAAATACATGCTCAATACATACTGAAAATCGATCTTTTAGGTGCACAAAAGTCGATATGTGCATGCATCTTCAGTACCCGTTTATATCTCAAATTCAGGCTCAAAACACCTGAAAATTCGATATTTTGGGGTCCCAGAAGCGATCTGTACATGCCTACTCCGTGTTAGAGTATTTGCAAAATTCAGGCCCAAATTATGCTGAAAATCGATATTTTTGGTGCCCAAAGTCAATATGTGCATGTATCTTCTGTACCCGTTTATATCTCAAATTCAGGCTCAAAACACCCGAAAATTCAATATTTTGGGGTCCCAGAAGCTATCTGTACATGCCTACTCAGTGCTAGAATATTTTCAAAATATAGGCTAAAAACATGCTAAAAATCGATCTTTTAGGTGCCAAAAAGTCGATATCTCAAATTCAGTCCCAAAACACCCGAAAATTCGATATTTAGGGGTCCCAGAAGCGATCTGTACATGCCTACTCCGTGTTAGAGTATTTTCAAAATACATGCTCAAAACATACTGAAAATCGATCTTTTAGGTGCACAAAAGTCGATATGTGCATGCATCTTCAGTACCCGTTTATATCTCAAATTCTGGCCCTAAACACCCGAAAATTCGATATGTTGGGGTCCCAGAAGCGATCTGTACATGCCTACTCCGTGTTATAGTATTTTCAAAATTCAGGCCCAAAACATGCTGAAAATCGATATTTTTGGTGCCCAAAGTCAATATGTGCATGTATCTTCTGTACCCGTTTATATCTCAAATTCAGGCTCAAAACACCCGAAAATTCAATATTTTGGGGTCCCAGAAGCAATCTGTACAGTGCTAGAATATTTTCAAAATATAGGCTAAAAACATGCTAAAAATCGATCTTTTAGGTGCCAAAAAGTCGATATCTCAAATTCAGTCACAAAACACCCGAAAATTCGATATTTAGGGGTCCCAGAAGCGATCTGTACATGCCTACTCCGTGTTAGAGTATTTTCAAAATACATGCTCAAAACATACTGAAAATCGATCTTTTAGGTGCACAAAAGTCGATATGTGCATGCATCTTCAGTACCCGTTTATATCTCAAATTCAGGCTCAAAACACCCGAAAATTCGATATTTTGAGGTCCCAGAAGCGATCTGTACATGCCTACTCCGTTTTAGAGTATTTTCAAAATTTAGGCCCAAAACATGCTGAAAATCGATATTTTTGGTGCCCAAAGTCAATATGTGCATGTATCTTCTGTACCCGTTTATATCTCAAATTCAGGCTCAAAACACCCGAAAATTCAATATTTTGGGGTCCCAGAAGCAATCTGTACATGCCTACTCAGTGCTAGAATATTTTCAAAATATAGGCTAAAAACATGCTAAAAATCGATCTTTTAGGTGCCAAAAAGTCGATATCTCAAATTCAGTCCCAAAACACCCGAAAATTCGATATTTAGGGGTCCCAAAAGCGATCTGTACATGCCTACTCCGTGTTAGAGTATTTTCAAAATACATGCTAAAAACATACTGAAAATCGATCTTTTAGGTGCACAAAAGTCGATATGTGCATGCATCTTCAGTACCCGTTTATATCTCAAATTCAGGCTCAAAACACCCGAAAATTCAATATTTTGGGGTCCCAGAAGCAATCTGTACATGCCTACTCAGTGTTAGAGTATTTTCAAAATACAGGCCCAAAACATGCTGAAAATCGATATTTTAGATGCCTAAAGTCAATATGTGCATGTATCTTCTGTACCCGTTTATATCTCAAATTCAGGCTCAAAACACCCGAAAATTCAATATTTTGGGGTCCCAGAAGCAATCTGTACATGCCTACACAGAGCTAGAATATTTACAAAATATAGGCTAAAAACATGCTGAAAATCGATCTTTTAGGTGCCAAAAAGTCGATATCTCAAATTCAGTCCCAAAACACCCAAAAATTCGATATTTAGAGGTCCCAGAAGGTATCTGTACATGCCTACTCCGTGTTAAAGTATTTTCAAAATACAGGCCAAAAACATACTAAAAATCGATCTTTTAGGTGCCCAAAAGTCGATATGTGCATGCATCTTCTGTACCCGTTTATATCTCAAATTCTGGCCCTAAACACCCGAAAATTCGATATTTTGGGGTCCCAGAAGCGATCTGTACATGCCTACTCCGTTTTAGAGTATTTTCAAAATTCAGGCCCAAAACATGCTGAAAATCGATATTTTTGGTGCCCAAAGTCAATATGTGCATGTATCTTCTGTACCCGTTTATATCTCAAATTCAGGCTCAAAACACCCGAAAATTCAATATTTTGGGGTCCCAGAAGCAATCTGTACAGTGCTAGAATATTTTCAAAATATAGGCTAAAAACATGCTAAAAATCGATCTTTTAGGTGCCAAAAAGTCGATATCTCATATTCAGTCCCAAAACACCCGAAAATTCGATATTTAGAGGTCCCAGAAGCGATCTGTACATGCCTACTCCGTGTTAGAGTATTTTCAAAATACATGCTCAATACATACTGAAAATCGATCTTTTAGGTGCACAAAAGTCGATATGTGCATGCATCTTCAGTACCCGTTTATATCTCAAATTCAGGCTCAAAACACCCGAAAATTCGATATTTTGGGGTCCCAGAAGCGATCTGTACATGCCTACTCCGTGTTAGAGTATTTGCAAAATTCAGGCCCAAATTATGCTAAAAATCGATATTTTTGGTGCCCAAAGTCAATATGTGCATGTATCTTCTGTACCAGTTTATATCTCAAATTCAGGCTCAAAACACCCGAAAATTCAATATTTTGGGGTCCCAGAAGCAATCTGTACATGCCTACACAGTGCTATAATATTTTCAAAATATAGGCTAAAAACATGCTAAAAATCGATATTATAGGTGCCAAAAAATCGATATCTCAAATTCAGTCCCATAACACCCGAAAATTCGATATTTAGAGGTCCCAGAAGGTATCTGTACATGCCTACTCCGTGTTAGAGTATTTTCAAAATTCAGGCCAAAAACATACTGAAAATCGATCTTTTAGGTGCCCAAAAGTCGATATGTGCATGCATCTTCTGTACCCGTTTATATCTCAAATTCTGGCCTTTAACACCCGAAAATTCGATATTTTGGGGTCCCAGAAGCGATCTGTACATGCCTACTCCGTGTTAGAGTATTTTCAAAATTCAGGCCCAAAACATGCTGAAAATCGATATTTTAGATGCCCAAAGTCAATATGTGCATGTATCTTCTGTACCCGTTTATATCTCAAATTCAGGCTCAAAACACCCGAAAATTCAATATTTTGGGGTCCCAGAAGCAATCTGTACATGCCTACACAGTGCTAGAATATTTTCAAAATATAGGCTAAAAACATGCTAAAAATCGACATTTTAGGTGCCAAAAAATCGATATCTCAAATTCAGTCCCAAAACACCCGAAAATTCGATATTTAGAGGTCCCAGAAGGTATCTGTACATGCCTACTCCGTGTTAGAGTATTTTCAAAATACAGGCCAAAAACATACTGAAAATCGAACTTTTAGGTGCCAAAAAGTCGATATGTGCATGCATCATGCTTCTGTACCCGTTTATATCTCAAATTCTGGCCCTAAACACCCGAAAATTCGATATTTTGGGGTCCCAGAAGCGATCTGTACATGCCTACTCAGTGTTAGAGTATTTTCAAAATACAGGCCCAAAACATGCTGAAAATCGATATTTTAGATGCCCAAAGTCAATATCTGCATGTATCTTCTGTACCCGTTTATATCTCAAATTCAGGCTCAAAACACCCGAAAATTCAATATTTTGGGGTCCCAGAAGCAATCTGTACATGCCTACTCAGTGCTAGAATATTTTCACAATATAGGCTAAAAACATGCTAAAAATCGACATTTTAGGTGCCAAAAAATTGATATCCCAAATTCAGTCCCAAAACACCTGAAAATTCGATATTTAGAGGTCCCAGAAGCGATCTGTACATGCCTACTCCGTGTTAGAGTATTTTCGAAATACAGGCCAAAAACATACTGAAAATCGATCTTTTAGGTGCACAAAATTCGATATGTGCATGCATCTTCTGTACCCGTTTATATCTCAAATTCTGGCCCTAAACACCCGAAAATTCGATATTTTGGGGTCCCAGAAGCAATCTGTGCATGCCTACTCAGTGTTAGAGTATTTTCAAAATTCAGGCCCAAAACATGCTGAAAATCGATATTTTAGATGCCCAAAGTCAATATGTGCATGTATCTTCTGTACCCGTTTATATCTCAAATTCAGGCTCAAAACACCCGAAAATTCAATATTTTGGGGTCCCAGAAGCAATCTGTACATGCCTACACAGTGCTAGAATATTTTCAAAATATAGGCTAAAATCATGCTAAAAATCGACATTTTAGGTGCCAAAAAATCGATATCTCAAATTCAGTCCCAAAACACCCGAAAATTCGATATGTAGGGGTCCCAGAAGCGATCTGTACATGCCTACTCCGTGTTAGAGTATTTTCGAAATACATGCTCAAAACATACTGAAAATCGATCTTTTAGGTGCACAAAAGTCGATATGTGCATGCATCTTCAGTACCCGTTTATATCTCAAATTCTGGCCCTAAACACCCGAAAATTCGATATTTTGGGGTCCCAGAAGCGATCTGTACATGCCTACTCCGTGTTAGAGCATTTTCAAAATTCAGGCCCAAAACATGCTGAAAATCGATATTTTTGGTGCCCAAAGTCAATATGTGCATGTATCTTCTGTACCCGTTTATATCTCAAATTCAGGCTCAAAACACCCGAAAATTCAATATTTTGGGGTCCCAGAAGCAATCTGTACATGCCTACTCAGTGCTAGAATATTTTCAAAATATAGGCTAAAAACATGCTAAAAATCGATCTTTTAGGTGCCAAAAAGTCGATATCTCAAATTCAGTCCCAAAACAACCGAAAATTCGATATGTAGGGGTCCCAGAAGCGATCTGTACATGCCTACTCCGTGTTAGAGTATTTTCGAAATACATGCTCAAAACATACTGAAAATCGATCTTTTAGGTGCACAAAAGTCGATATGTGCATGCATCTTCAGTACCCGTTTATATCTCAAATTCAGGCTCAAAACACCCGAAAATTCAATATTTTGGGGTCCCAGAAGCAATCTGTACATGCCTACTCAGTGTTAGAGTATTTTCAAAATACAGGCCCAAAACATGCTGAAAATCGATATTTTAGATGCCCAAAGTCAATATGTACATGTATCTTCTGTACCCGTTTATATCTCAAATTCAGGCTCAAAACACCCGAAAATTCAATATTTTGGGGTCCCAGAAGCAATCTGTACATGCCTACACAGTGCTAGAATATTTTCAAAATATAGGCTAAAAACATGCTAAAAATCGACATTTTAGGTGCCAAAAAATCGATATCTCAAATTCAGTCCCAAAACACCCGAAAATTCGATATGTAGGGGTCCCAGAAGCGATCTGTACATGCCTACTCCATGTTAGAGTATTTTCGAAATACATGCTCAAAACATACTGAAAATCGATCTTTTAGGTGCACAAAAGTCGATATGTGCATGCATCTTCAGTACCCGTTTATATCTCAAATTCAGGCTCAAAACACCCGAAAATTCAATATTTTGGGGTCCCAGAAGCAATCTGTACATGCCTACTCAGTGCTAGAATATTTTCAAAATATAGACTAAAAACATGCTAAAAATCGATCTTTTAGGTGCCAAAAAGTCGATATCTCAAATTCAGTCCCAAAACACCCGAAAATTCGATATGTAGGGGTCCCAGAAGCGATCTGTACATGCCTACTCCGTGTTAGAGTATTTTCGAAATACATGCTCAAAACATACTGAAAATCGATCTTTTAGGTGCACAAAAGTCGATATGTGCATGCATCTTCAGTACCCGTTTATATCTCAAATTCAGGCTCAAAACACCCGAAAATTCAATATTTTGGGGTCCCAGAAGCAATCTGTACATGCCTACTCAGTGTTAGAGTATTTTCAAAATACAGGCCCAAAACATGCTGAAAATCGATATTTTAGATGCCCAAAGTCAATATGTGCATGTATCTTCTGTACCCGTTTATATCTCAAATTCAGGCTCAAAACACCGGAAAATTCAATATTTTGGGGTCCCAGAAGCAATCTGTACATGCCTACACAGTGCTAGAATATTTTCAAAATATAGGCTAAAAACATGCTAAAAATCGACATTTTAGGTGCCAAAAAATCGATATCTCAAATTCAGTCCCAAAACACCCGAAAATTCGATATTTAGAGGTTCCAGAAGGTATCTGTACATGCCTACTCCGTGTTAGAGTATTTTCAAAATACAAGCCAAAAACATACTGAAAATCGATCTTTTAGGTGCACAAAAGTCGATATGTGCATGCATCTTCAGTACCCGTTTATATCTCAAATTCAGGCTCAAAACACCCGAAAATTCAATATTTTGGGGTCCCAGAAGCAATCTGTACATGCCTACTCAGTGTTAGAGTATTTTCAAAATACAGGCCCAAAACATGCTGAAAATCGATATTTTAGATGCCTAAAGTCAATATGTGCATGTATCTTCTGTACCCGTTTATATCTCAAATTCAGGCTCAAAACACCCGAAAATTCAATATTTTGGGGTCCCAGAAGCAATCTGTACATGCCTACACAGAGCTAGAATATTTACAAAATATAGGCTAAAAACATGCTGAAAATCGATCTTTTAGGTGCCAAAAAGTCGATATCTCAAATTCAGTCCCAAAACACCCAAAAATTCGATATTTAGAGGTCCCAGAAGGTATCTGTACATGCC
The DNA here is from genome assembly GCA_033782935.1 of Petrolisthes cinctipes. NCBI lineage: Eukaryota > Metazoa > Arthropoda > Malacostraca > Decapoda > Porcellanidae > Petrolisthes > Petrolisthes cinctipes. The sequence goes on along the minus strand of JAWQEG010000380.1, from coordinate 1,891,199 downwards.
TACTCCGTGTTAAAGTATTTTCAAAATACAGGCCAAAAACATACTAAAAATCGATCTTTTAGGTGCCCAAAAGTCGATATGTGCATGCATCTTCTGTACCCGTTTATATCTCAAATTCTGGCCCTAAACACCCGAAAATTCGATATTTTGGGGTCCCAGAAGCGATCTGTACATGCCTACTCCGTTTTAGAGTATTTTCAAAATTCAGGCCCAAAACATGCTGAAAATCGATATTTTTGGTGCCCAAAGTCAATATGTGCATGTATCTTCTGTACCCGTTTATATCTCAAATTCAGGCTCAAAACACCCGAAAATTCAATATTTTGGGGTCCCAGAAGCAATCTGTACAGTGCTAGAATATTTTCAAAATATAGGCTAAAAACATGCTAAAAATCGATCTTTTAGGTGCCAAAAAGTCGATATCTCATATTCAGTCCCAAAACACCCGAAAATTCGATATTTAGAGGTCCCAGAAGCGATCTGTACATGCCTACTCCGTGTTAGAGTATTTTCAAAATACATGCTCAATACATACTGAAAATCGATCTTTTAGGTGCACAAAAGTCGATATGTGCATGCATCTTCAGTACCCGTTTATATCTCAAATTCAGGCTCAAAACACCCGAAAATTCGATATTTTGGGGTCCCAGAAGCGATCTGTACATGCCTACTCCGTGTTAGAGTATTTGCAAAATTCAGGCCCAAATTATGCTAAAAATCGATATTTTTGGTGCCCAAAGTCAATATGTGCATGTATCTTCTGTACCAGTTTATATCTCAAATTCAGGCTCAAAACACCCGAAAATTCAATATTTTGGGGTCCCAGAAGCAATCTGTACATGCCTACACAGTGCTATAATATTTTCAAAATATAGGCTAAAAACATGCTAAAAATCGATATTATAGGTGCCAAAAAATCGATATCTCAAATTCAGTCCCATAACACCCGAAAATTCGATATTTAGAGGTCCCAGAAGGTATCTGTACATGCCTACTCCGTGTTAGAGTATTTTCAAAATTCAGGCCAAAAACATACTGAAAATCGATCTTTTAGGTGCCCAAAAGTCGATATGTGCATGCATCTTCTGTACCCGTTTATATCTCAAATTCTGGCCTTTAACACCCGAAAATTCGATATTTTGGGGTCCCAGAAGCGATCTGTACATGCCTACTCCGTGTTAGAGTATTTTCAAAATTCAGGCCCAAAACATGCTGAAAATCGATATTTTAGATGCCCAAAGTCAATATGTGCATGTATCTTCTGTACCCGTTTATATCTCAAATTCAGGCTCAAAACACCCGAAAATTCAATATTTTGGGGTCCCAGAAGCAATCTGTACATGCCTACACAGTGCTAGAATATTTTCAAAATATAGGCTAAAAACATGCTAAAAATCGACATTTTAGGTGCCAAAAAATCGATATCTCAAATTCAGTCCCAAAACACCCGAAAATTCGATATTTAGAGGTCCCAGAAGGTATCTGTACATGCCTACTCCGTGTTAGAGTATTTTCAAAATACAGGCCAAAAACATACTGAAAATCGAACTTTTAGGTGCCAAAAAGTCGATATGTGCATGCATCATGCTTCTGTACCCGTTTATATCTCAAATTCTGGCCCTAAACACCCGAAAATTCGATATTTTGGGGTCCCAGAAGCGATCTGTACATGCCTACTCAGTGTTAGAGTATTTTCAAAATACAGGCCCAAAACATGCTGAAAATCGATATTTTAGATGCCCAAAGTCAATATCTGCATGTATCTTCTGTACCCGTTTATATCTCAAATTCAGGCTCAAAACACCCGAAAATTCAATATTTTGGGGTCCCAGAAGCAATCTGTACATGCCTACTCAGTGCTAGAATATTTTCACAATATAGGCTAAAAACATGCTAAAAATCGACATTTTAGGTGCCAAAAAATTGATATCCCAAATTCAGTCCCAAAACACCTGAAAATTCGATATTTAGAGGTCCCAGAAGCGATCTGTACATGCCTACTCCGTGTTAGAGTATTTTCGAAATACAGGCCAAAAACATACTGAAAATCGATCTTTTAGGTGCACAAAATTCGATATGTGCATGCATCTTCTGTACCCGTTTATATCTCAAATTCTGGCCCTAAACACCCGAAAATTCGATATTTTGGGGTCCCAGAAGCAATCTGTGCATGCCTACTCAGTGTTAGAGTATTTTCAAAATTCAGGCCCAAAACATGCTGAAAATCGATATTTTAGATGCCCAAAGTCAATATGTGCATGTATCTTCTGTACCCGTTTATATCTCAAATTCAGGCTCAAAACACCCGAAAATTCAATATTTTGGGGTCCCAGAAGCAATCTGTACATGCCTACACAGTGCTAGAATATTTTCAAAATATAGGCTAAAATCATGCTAAAAATCGACATTTTAGGTGCCAAAAAATCGATATCTCAAATTCAGTCCCAAAACACCCGAAAATTCGATATGTAGGGGTCCCAGAAGCGATCTGTACATGCCTACTCCGTGTTAGAGTATTTTCGAAATACATGCTCAAAACATACTGAAAATCGATCTTTTAGGTGCACAAAAGTCGATATGTGCATGCATCTTCAGTACCCGTTTATATCTCAAATTCTGGCCCTAAACACCCGAAAATTCGATTTTTGGGGTCCCAGAAGCGATCTGTACATGCCTACTCCGTGTTAGAGCATTTTCAAAATTCAGGCCCAAAACATGCTGAAAATCGATATTTTTGGTGCCCAAAGTCAATATGTGCATGTATCTTCTGTACCCGTTTATATCTCAAATTCAGGCTCAAAACACCCGAAAATTCAATATTTTGGGGTCCCAGAAGCAATCTGTACATGCCTACTCAGTGCTAGAATATTTTCAAAATATAGGCTAAAAACATGCTAAAAATCGATCTTTTAGGTGCCAAAAAGTCGATATCTCAAATTCAGTCCCAAAACAACCGAAAATTCGATATGTAGGGGTCCCAGAAGCGATCTGTACATGCCTACTCCGTGTTAGAGTATTTTCGAAATACATGCTCAAAACATACTGAAAATCGATCTTTTAGGTGCACAAAAGTCGATATGTGCATGCATCTTCAGTACCCGTTTATATCTCAAATTCAGGCTCAAAACACCCGAAAATTCAATATTTTGGGGTCCCAGAAGCAATCTGTACATGCCTACTCAGTGTTAGAGTATTTTCAAAATACAGGCCCAAAACATGCTGAAAATCGATATTTTAGATGCCCAAAGTCAATATGTACATGTATCTTCTGTACCCGTTTATATCTCAAATTCAGGCTCAAAACACCCGAAAATTCAATATTTTGGGGTCCCAGAAGCAATCTGTACATGCCTACACAGTGCTAGAATATTTTCAAAATATAGGCTAAAAACATGCTAAAAATCGACATTTTAGGTGCCAAAAAATCGATATCTCAAATTCAGTCCCAAAACACCCGAAAATTCGATATGTAGGGGTCCCAGAAGCGATCTGTACATGCCTACTCCATGTTAGAGTATTTTCGAAATACATGCTCAAAACATACTGAAAATCGATCTTTTAGGTGCACAAAAGTCGATATGTGCATGCATCTTCAGTACCCGTTTATATCTCAAATTCAGGCTCAAAACACCCGAAAATTCAATATTTTGGGGTCCCAGAAGCAATCTGTACATGCCTACTCAGTGCTAGAATATTTTCAAAATATAGACTAAAAACATGCTAAAAATCGATCTTTTAGGTGCCAAAAAGTCGATATCTCAAATTCAGTCCCAAAACACCCGAAAATTCGATATGTAGGGGTCCCAGAAGCGATCTGTACATGCCTACTCCGTGTTAGAGTATTTTCGAAATACATGCTCAAAACATACTGAAAATCGATCTTTTAGGTGCACAAAAGTCGATATGTGCATGCATCTTCAGTACCCGTTTATATCTCAAATTCAGGCTCAAAACACCCGAAAATTCAATATTTTGGGGTCCCAGAAGCAATCTGTACATGCCTACTCAGTGTTAGAGTATTTTCAAAATACAGGCCCAAAACATGCTGAAAATCGATATTTTAGATGCCCAAAGTCAATATGTGCATGTATCTTCTGTACCCGTTTATATCTCAAATTCAGGCTCAAAACACCGGAAAATTCAATATTTTGGGGTCCCAGAAGCAATCTGTACATGCCTACACAGTGCTAGAATATTTTCAAAATATAGGCTAAAAACATGCTAAAAATCGACATTTTAGGTGCCAAAAAATCGATATCTCAAATTCAGTCCCAAAACACCCGAAAATTCGATATTTAGAGGTTCCAGAAGGTATCTGTACATGCCTACTCCGTGTTAGAGTATTTTCAAAATACAAGCCAAAAACATACTGAAAATCGATCTTTTAGGTGCCCAAAAGTCGATATGTGCATGCATCTTCTGTACCCGTTTATATCTCAAATTCTGGCCCTAAACACCCGAAAATTCGATATTTTGGGGTCCCAGAAGCGATCTGTACATGCTTACTCCGTGTTAGAGTATTTTCAAAATTCAGGCCCAAAACATGCTGAAAATCGATATTTTTGGTGCCCAAAGTCAATATGTGCATGTATCTTCTGTACCCGTTTATATCTCAAATTCAGGCTCAAAACACCCGAAAATTCAATATTTTGGGGTCCCAGAAGCAATCTGTACCCAGTGCTAGAATATTTTCAAAATATAGGCTAAAAACATGCAAAAAATCGATCTTTTAGGTGCCAAAAAGTCGATATATCAAATTCAGTCTCAAAACACCCGAAAATTCGATATGTAGGGGTCCCAGAAGCGATCTGTACATGCCTACTCCGAGTTAGAGTATTTTCAAAATACATGCTCAAAACATACTGAAAATCGATCTTTTAGGTGCACAAAAGTCGATATGTGCATGCATCTTCAGTACCCGTTTATATCTCAAATTGAGGCTCAAAACACCCGAAAATTCAATATTTTGGGGTCCCTGAAGCAATCTGTACATGCCTACTCAGTGTTAGAGTATTTTGAAAATACAGGCAAAACATGCTGAAAATCGATATTTTAGATGCACAAAGTCAATATGTGCATGTATCTTCTGTACCCGTTTATATCTCAAATTCAGGCTCAAAACACCCGAAAATTCAATATTTTGGGGTCCCAGAAGCAATCTGTACATGCCTACAGAGTGCTATAATATTTTCAAAATATAGGCTAAAAACATGCTAAAAATCGATATTATAGGTGCCAAAAAATCGATATCTCAAATTCAGTCCCATAACACCCGAAAATTCGATATTTAGAGGTCCCAGATGGTATCTGTACATGCCTACTCCGTGTTAGAGTATTTTCAAAATACAGGCCAAAAACATACTGAAAATCGATCTTTTAGGTGCCCAAAAGTCGATATGTGCATGTATCTTCTGTACCCGTTTATATCTCAAATTCAGGCTCAAAACACCCGAAAATTCAATATTTTGGGGTCCCAGAAGCAATCTGTACATGCCTACACAGTGCTAGAATATTTTCAAAATATAGGCTAAAAACATGCTAAAAATCGACATTTTAGTTGCCAAAAAATCGATATCTCAAATTCAGTCCCAAAACACCCGAAAATTCGATATTTAGAGGTCCCAGAAGGTATCTGTACATGCCTACTCCGTGTTAGAGTATTTTCAAAATACAGGCCAAAAACATACTGAAAATCGATCTTTTAGGTGCCCAAAAGTCGATATGTGCATGCATCATGCTTTTGTACCCGTTTATATCTCAAATTCTGGCCCTAAACACCCGAAAATTCGATATTTTGGGGTCCCAGAAGCGATCTGTACATGCCTACTCCGTGTTAGAGTATTTTCAAAATTCAGGCCCAAAACATACTGAAAATCGATATTTTTGGTGCCCAAAGTCAATACGTGCATGTATCTTCTGTACCCGTTTATATCTCAAATTCAGGCTCAAAACACCCGAAAATTCAATATTTTGGGGTCCCAGAAGCAATCTGTACATGCCTACTCAGTGCTAGAATATTTTCAAAATATAGGCAAAAAACATGCTAAAAATCGATCTTTTAGGTGCCAAAAAGTCGATATCTCAAATTCAGTCCCAAAACACCCGAAAATTCGATATGTAGGGGTCCCAGAAGCGATCTGTACATGCCTACTCCGAGTTAGAGTATTTTCGAAATACATGCTCAAAACATACTGAAAATCGATCTTTTAGGTGCACAAAAGTCGATATGTGCATGCATCTTCAGTACCCGTTTATATCTCAAATTCAGGCTCAAAACACCCGAAAATTCAATATTTTGGGGTCCCAGAAGCAATCTGTACATGTCTACTCAGTGTTAGAGTATTTTCAAAATACAGGCCCAAAACATGCTGAAAATCGATATTTTAGATGCCCAAAGTCAATATGTATGCGCATGTATCTACTGTACCCGTTTATATCTCAAATTCAGGCTCAAAACACCCGAAAATTCAATATTTTGGGGTCCCAGAAGCAATCTGTACATGCCTACACAGTGCTAGAATATTTTCAAAATTTAGGCTAAAAACATGCTAAAAATCGACATTTTAGGTGCCAAAAAATCGATATCTCAAATTCAGTCCCAAAACACCCGAAAATTCGATATTTAGAGGTCCCAGAAGGTATCTGTACATGCCTACTCCGTGTTAGAGTATTTTCAAAATACAGGCCAAAAACATTCTGAAAATCGATCTTTTAGGTGCCCAAAAGTCGATATGTGCATGCATCTTCTGTACCCGTTTATATCTCAAATTCTGGCCCTAAACACCCGAAAATTCGATATTTTGGGGTCCCAGAAGCGATCTGTACATGCCTACTCCGTGTTAGAGTATTTTCAAAATTCAGGTCCAAAACATGCTGAAAATCGATATTTTTGGTGCCCAAAGTCAATATGTGCATGCATCTTCTGTACCCGTTTATATCTCAAATTCTGGCCCAAAACACCCGAAAATTCGATATTTTGGGGTCCCAGAAGCGATCTGTACATGCCTACTCCGTGTTAGAGTATTTTCAAAATTCAGGCCCAAAACATGCTGAAAATCGATATTTTTGGTGCACAAAAGTCGATATGTGCATGCATCTTCAGTACCCGTTTATATCTCAAATTCAGGCTCAAAACACCCGAAAATTCAATATTTTGGGGTCCCAGAAGCAATCTCTACATGCCTACTCAGTGTTAGAGTATTTTCAAAATACAGGCCCAAAACATGCTGAAAATCGATATTTTAGATGCCCAAAGTCAATATGTGCATGTATCTTCTGTACCCGTTTATATCTCAAATTCAGGCTCAAAACACCCGAAAATTCAATATTTTGGGGTCCCAGAAGCAATCTGTACATTCTTACACAGTGCTAGAATATTTTCAAAATATAGGCTAAAAACATGCTAAAAATCGACATTTTAGGTGCCAAAAAATCGATATCTCAAATTCAGTCCCAAAACACACGAAAATTCGATATTTAGAGATCCCAGAAGGTATCTGTACATGTCTACTCCGTGTTAGAGTATTTTCAAAATACAGGCCAAAAACATACTGAAAATCGATCTTTTAGGTGCCCAAAAGTCGATATGTGCATGCATCTTCTGTACCCGTTTATATCTCAAATTCAGGCTCAAAACACCCGAAAATTCAATATTTTGGGGTCCCAGAAGCAATCTGTACATTCCTACTCAGTGCTAGAATATTTTCAAAATATAGGCTAAAAACATGCTAAAAATCGATCTTTTAGGTGCCAAAAAATCGATATCTCAAATTCAGTCCCATAACACCCGAAAATTCGATATTTAGGGGTCCCAGAAGCGATCTGTACATGCCTACTCCGTGTTAGAGTATTTTCAAAATACATTCTCAAAACATACTGAAAATCGATCTTTTAGGTGCCCAAAAGTCGATATGTGCATGAATCTTCTTTACCCGTTTATATCTCAAATTCTGGCCCTAAACACCCGAAAATTCGATATTTTGGGGTCCCAGAAGCGATCTGTACATGTCTACTCCGTGTTAGAGTATTTTCAAAATTCAGGCCCAAAACATGCTGAAAATCGATATTTTTGGTGCCCAAAGTCAATATGTGCATGTATCTTCTGTACCCGTTTATATCTCAAATTCAGGCTCAAAACACCCGAAAATTCAATATTTTGGGGTCCCAGAAGCAATCTGTACATGCCTACTCAGTGCTAGAATATTTTCAAAATATAGGCTAAAAACATGCTAAAAATCGATCTTTTAGGTGCCAAAAAGTCGATATCTCAAATTCAGTCCCAAAAACCCGAAAATTCGATATTTAGGGGTCCCAGAAGCGATCTGTACATGCCTACTCCGTGTTAGAGTATTTTCAAAATACATGCTCAAAACATACTGAAAATCGATCTTTTAGGTGCACAAAAGTCGATATGTGCATGCATCTTCAGTACCCGTTTATATCTCAAATTCAGGCTCAAAACACCCGAAAATTCAATATTTTGGGGTCCCAGAAGCAATCTGTACATGCCTACTCAGTGTTAGAGTATTTTCAAAATACAGGCCCAAAACATGCTGAAAATCGATATTTTAGATGCCCAAAGTCAATAAGTGCATGTATCTTTTGTACCCGTTTATATCTCAAATTCAGGCTCAAAACACCCGAAAATTCAATATTTTGGGGTCCCAGAAGCAATCTGTACATGCCTACTCAGTGCTAGAATATTTTCAAAATATAGGCTAAAAACATGCTAAAAATCGATCTTTTAGGTGCCAAAAAGTCGATATCTCAAATTCAGTCCCAAAACACCCGAAAATTCGATATTTAGAGGTCCCAGAAGGTATCTGTACAATTCCTACTCCGTGTTAGAGTATTTTCAAAATACAGGCCAAAAACATACTGAAAATCGATCTTTTAGGTGCTCAAAAGTCGATATGTGCATGCATCTTCTGTACACGTTTATATCTCAAATTATGGCCCTAAACACCCGAAAATTCGATATTTTGGGCTTCCAGAAGCGATTTGTACATGCCTACTCCGTGTTAGAGTATTTTCAAAATTCAGGCCCAAAACATGCTGAAAATCGATATTTTTGGTGCCCAAAGTCAATATGTGCATGCATCTTCTGTACCCGTTTATATCTCAAATTCAGGCTCAAAACACCCGAAAATTCAATATTTTGGGGTCCCAGAAGCAATCTGTACATGCCTACTAAGTGCTAGAATATTTTCAAAATATAGGCTAAAAATATGCTAAAAATCGATATTTTAGTTGCCAAAAAGTCGATATCTCAAATTCAGTCCCAAAACACCCGAAAATTCGATATTTAGAGGTCCCAGAAGGTATCTGTACATGCCTACTCCGTGTTAGAGTATTTTCAAAATACATGCTCAAAACATACTGAAAATCGATCTTTTAGGTGCACAGAAGTCGATATGTGCATGCATCTTCTGTACCCGTTTATATCTCAAATTCTGGCCCTAAACACCCGAAAATTCGATATTTTGGGGTCCCAGAAGCGATCTGTACATGCCTACTCCGTGTTAGAGTATTTTCAAAATTCAGGCCCAAAACATGCTGAAAATCGATATTTTTGGTGCCCAAAGTAAATATGTGCATGTATCTTCTGTACCCGTTTATATCTCAAATTCAGGCTCAAAACACCTGAAAATTCAATATTTTGGGGTCCCAGAAGCAGTCTGTACATGCCTACACAGTGCTAGAATATTTTCAAAATATAGGCTAAAATCATGCTAAAAATCGACATTTTAGGTGCCAAAAAATCGATATCTCAAATTCAGTCCCAAAACACCCGAAAATTCGATATTTAGAGGTCCCAGAAGGTATCTGTACATGCCTACTCCGTGTTAGAGTATTTTCAAAATACAGGCCAAAAACATACTGAAAATCGATCTTTTAGGTGCCCAAAAGTCGATATGTGCATGCATCTTCTGTACACGTTTATATCTCAAATTCTGGCCCTAAACACCCGAAAATTCGATATTTTGGGGTCCCAGAAGCGATCTGTACATGCCTACTCCGTGTTAGAGCATTTTCAAAATTCAGGCCCAAAACATGCTGAAAATCGATATTTTTGGTGCCCAAAGTCAATATGTGCATGTATCTTCTGTACCCGTTTATATCTCAAATTCAGGCTCAAAACACCCGAAAATTCAATATTTTTGGGTCCCAGAAGCAATCTGTACATGCCTACTCAGTGCTAGAATATTTTCAAAATATAGGCTAAAAACATGCTAAAAATCGATCTTTTAGGTGCCAAAAAATCGATATCTCAAATTCAGTCCCATAACACCCGAAAATTCGATATTTAGGGGTCCCAGAAGCGATCTGTACATGCCTACTCCGTGTTAGAGTATTTTCAAAATACATGCTCAAAACATACTGAAAATCGATCTTTTAGGTGCCCAAAAGTCGATATGTGCATGCATCTTCTTTACCCGTTTATATCTCAAATTCTGGCCCTAAACACCCGAAAATTCGATATTTTGGGGTCCCAGAAGTGATCTGTACATGTCTACTCCGTGTTAGAGTATTTTCAAAATTCAGGCCCAAAACATGCTGAAAATCGATATTTTTGGTGCCCAAAGTCAATATGTGCATGTATCTTCTGTACCCGTTTATATCTCAAATTCAGGCTCAAAACACCCGAAAATTCAATATTTTGGGGTCCCAGAAGCAATCTGTACATGCCTACTCAGTGCTAGAATATTTTCAAAATATAGGCTAAAAACATGCTAAAAATCGATCTTTTAGGTGCCAAAAAGTCGATATCTCAAATTCAGTCCCAAAAACCCGAAAATTCGATATTTAGGGGTCCCAGAAGCGATCTGTACATGCCTACTCCGTGTTAGAGTATTTTCAAAATACATACTCAAAACATAATGAAAATCGATCTTTTAGGTGCACAAAAGTCGATATGTGCATGCATCTTCAGTACCCGTTTATATCTCAAATTGAGGCTCAAAACACCCGAAAATTCAATATTTTGGGGTCCCTGAAGCAATCTGTACATGCCTACTCAGTGTTAGAGTATTTTGAAAATACAGGCAAAACATGCTGAAAATCGATATTTTAGATGCACAAAGTCAATATGTGCATGTATCTTCTGTACCCGTTTATATCTCAAATTCAGGCTCAAAACACCCGAAAATTCAATATTTTGGGGTCCCAGAAGCAATCTGTACATGCCTACAGAGTGCTATAATATTTTCAAAATATAGGCTAAAAACATGCTAAAAATCGATATTATAGGTGCCAAAAAATCGATATCTCAAATTCAGTCCCATAACACCCGAAAATTCGATATTTAGAGGTCCCAGATGGTATCTGTACATGCCTACTCCGTGTTAGAGTATTTTCAAAATACAGGCCAAAAACATACTGAAAATCGATCTTTTAGGTGCCCAAAAGTCGATATGTGCATGTATCTTCTGTACCCGTTTATATCTCAAATTCAGGCTCAAAACACCCGAAAATTCAATATTTTGGGGTCCCAGAAGCAATCTGTACATGCCTACACAGTGCTAGAATATTTTCAAAATATAGGCTAAAAACATGCTAAAAATCGACATTTTAGTTGCCAAAAAATCGATATCTCAAATTCAGTCCCAAAACACCCGAAAATTCGATATTTAGAGGTCCCAGAAGGTATCTGTACATGCCTACTCCGTGTTAGAGTATTTTCAAAATACAGGCCAAAAACATACTGAAAATCGATCTTTTAGGTGCCCAAAAGTCGATATGTGCATGCATCATGCTTTTGTACCCGTTTATATCTCAAATTCTGGCCCTAAACACCCGAAAATTCGATATTTTGGGGTCCCAGAAGCGATCTGTACATGCCTACTCCGTGTTAGAGTATTTTCAAAATTCAGGCCCAAAACATACTGAAAATCGATATTTTTGGTGCCCAAAGTCAATACGTGCATGTATCTTCTGTACCCGTTTATATCTCAAATTCAGGCTCAAAACACCCGAAAATTCAATATTTTGGGGTCCCAGAAGCAATCTGTACATGCCTACTCAGTGCTAGAATATTTTCAAAATATAGGCAAAAAACATGCTAAAAATCGATCTTTTAGGTGCCAAAAAGTCGATATCTCAAATTCAGTCCCAAAACACCCGAAAATTCGATATGTAGGGGTCCCAGAAGCGATCTGTACATGCCTACTCCGAGTTAGAGTATTTTCGAAATACATGCTCAAAACATACTGAAAATCGATCTTTTAGGTGCACAAAAGTCGATATGTGCATGCATCTTCAGTACCCGTTTATATCTCAAATTCAGGCTCAAAACACCCGAAAATTCAATATTTTGGGGTCCCAGAAGCAATCTGTACATGTCTACTCAGTGTTAGAGTATTTTCAAAATACAGGCCCAAAACATGCTGAAAATCGATATTTTAGATGCCCAAAGTCAATATGTATGCGCATGTATCTACTGTACCCGTTTATATCTCAAATTCAGGCTCAAAACACCCGAAAATTCAATATTTTGGGGTCCCAGAAGCAATCTGTACATGCCTACACAGTGCTAGAATATTTTCAAAATTTAGGCTAAAAACATGCTAAAAATCGACATTTTAGGTGCCAAAAAATCGATATCTCAAATTCAGTCCCAAAACACCCGAAAATTCGATATTTAGAGGTCCCAGAAGGTATCTGTACATGCCTACTCCGTGTTAGAGTATTTTCAAAATACAGGCCAAAAACATTCTGAAAATCGATCTTTTAGGTGCCCAAAAGTCGATATGTGCATGCATCTTCTGTACCCGTTTATATCTCAAATTCTGGCCCTAAACACCCGAAAATTCGATATTTTGGGGTCCCAGAAGCGATCTGTACATGCCTACTCCGTGTTAGAGTATTTTCAAAATTCAGGTCCAAAACATGCTGAAAATCGATATTTTTGGTGCCCAAAGTCAATATGTGCATGCATCTTCTGTACCCGTTTATATCTCAAATTCTGGCCCAAAACACCCGAAAATTCGATATTTTGGGGTCCCAGAAGCGATCTGTACATGCCTACTCCGTGTTAGAGTATTTTCAAAATTCAGGCCCAAAACATGCTGAAAATCGATATTTTTGGTGCACAAAAGTCGATATGTGCATGCATCTTCAGTACCCGTTTATATCTCAAATTCAGGCTCAAAACACCCGAAAATTCAATATTTTGGGGTCCCAGAAGCAATCTCTACATGCCTACTCAGTGTTAGAGTATTTTCAAAATACAGGCCCAAAACATGCTGAAAATCGATATTTTAGATGCCCAAAGTCAATATGTGCATGTATCTTCTGTACCCGTTTATATCTCAAATTCAGGCTCAAAACACCCGAAAATTCAATATTTTGGGGTCCCAGAAGCAATCTGTACATTCTTACACAGTGCTAGAATATTTTCAAAATATAGGCTAAAAACATGCTAAAAATCGACATTTTAGGTGCCAAAAAATCGATATCTCAAATTCAGTCCCAAAACACACGAAAATTCGATATTTAGAGATCCCAGAAGGTATCTGTACATGTCTACTCCGTGTTAGAGTATTTTCAAAATACAGGCCAAAAACATACTGAAAATCGATCTTTTAGGTGCCCAAAAGTCGATATGTGCATGCATCTTCTGTACCCGTTTATATCTCAAATTCAGGCTCAAAACACCCGAAAATTCAATATTTTGGGGTCCCAGAAGCAATCTGTACATTCCTACTCAGTGCTAGAATATTTTCAAAATATAGGCTAAAAACATGCTAAAAATCGATCTTTTAGGTGCCAAAAAATCGATATCTCAAATTCAGTCCCATAACACCCGAAAATTCGATATTTAGGGGTCCCAGAAGCGATCTGTACATGCCTACTCCGTGTTAGAGTATTTTCAAAATACATTCTCAAAACATACTGAAAATCGATCTTTTAGGTGCCCAAAAGTCGATATGTGCATGAATCTTCTTTACCCGTTTATATCTCAAATTCTGGCCCTAAACACCCGAAAATTCGATATTTTGGGGTCCCAGAAGCGATCTGTACATGTCTACTCCGTGTTAGAGTATTTTCAAAATTCAGGCCCAAAACATGCTGAAAATCGATATTTTTGGTGCCCAAAGTCAATATGTGCATGTATCTTCTGTACCCGTTTATATCTCAAATTCAGGCTCAAAACACCCGAAAATTCAATATTTTGGGGTCCCAGAAGCAATCTGTACATGCCTACTCAGTGCTAGAATATTTTCAAAATATAGGCTAAAAACATGCTAAAAATCGATCTTTTAGGTGCCAAAAAGTCGATATCTCAAATTCAGTCCCAAAAACCCGAAAATTCGATATTTAGGGGTCCCAGAAGCGATCTGTACATGCCTACTCCGTGTTAGAGTATTTTCAAAATACATGCTCAAAACATACTGAAAATCGATCTTTTAGGTGCACAAAAGTCGATATGTGCATGCATCTTCAGTACCCGTTTATATCTCAAATTCAGGCTCAAAACACCCGAAAATTCAATATTTTGGGGTCCCAGAAGCAATCTGTACATGCCTACTCAGTGTTAGAGTATTTTCAAAATACAGGCCCAAAACATGCTGAAAATCGATATTTTAGATGCCCAAAGTCAATAAGTGCATGTATCTTTTGTACCCGTTTATATCTCAAATTCAGGCTCAAAACACCCGAAAATTCAATATTTTGGGGTCCCAGAAGCAATCTGTACATGCCTACTCAGTGCTAGAATATTTTCAAAATATAGGCTAAAAACATGCTAAAAATCGATCTTTTAGGTGCCAAAAAGTCGATATCTCAAATTCAGTCCCAAAACACCCGAAAATTCGATATTTAGAGGTCCCAGAAGGTATCTGTACAATTCCTACTCCGTGTTAGAGTATTTTCAAAATACAGGCCAAAAACATACTGAAAATCGATCTTTTAGGTGCTCAAAAGTCGATATGTGCATGCATCTTCTGTACACGTTTATATCTCAAATTATGGCCCTAAACACCCGAAAATTCGATATTTTGGGCTTCCAGAAGCGATTTGTACATGCCTACTCCGTGTTAGAGTATTTTCAAAATTCAGGCCCAAAACATGCTGAAAATCGATATTTTTGGTGCCCAAAGTCAATATGTGCATGCATCTTCTGTACCCGTTTATATCTCAAATTCAGGCTCAAAACACCCGAAAATTCAATATTTTGGGGTCCCAGAAGCAATCTGTACATGCCTACTAAGTGCTAGAATATTTTCAAAATATAGGCTAAAAATATGCTAAAAATCGATATTTTAGTTGCCAAAAAGTCGATATCTCAAATTCAGTCCCAAAACACCCGAAAATTCGATATTTAGAGGTCCCAGAAGGTATCTGTACATGCCTACTCCGTGTTAGAGTATTTTCAAAATACATGCTCAAAACATACTGAAAATCGATCTTTTAGGTGCACAGAAGTCGATATGTGCATGCATCTTCTGTACCCGTTTATATCTCAAATTCTGGCCCTAAACACCCGAAAATTCGATATTTTGGGGTCCCAGAAGCGATCTGTACATGCCTACTCCGTGTTAGAGTATTTTCAAAATTCAGGCCCAAAACATGCTGAAAATCGATATTTTTGGTGCCCAAAGTAAATATGTGCATGTATCTTCTGTACCCGTTTATATCTCAAATTCAGGCTCAAAACACCTGAAAATTCAATATTTTGGGGTCCCAGAAGCAGTCTGTACATGCCTACACAGTGCTAGAATATTTTCAAAATATAGGCTAAAATCATGCTAAAAATCGACATTTTAGGTGCCAAAAAATCGATATCTCAAATTCAGTCCCAAAACACCCGAAAATTCGATATTTAGAGGTCCCAGAAGGTATCTGTACATGCCTACTCCGTGTTAGAGTATTTTCAAAATACAGGCCAAAAACATACTGAAAATCGATCTTTTAGGTGCCCAAAAGTCGATATGTGCATGCATCTTCTGTACACGTTTATATCTCAAATTCTGGCCCTAAACACCCGAAAATTCGATATTTTGGGGTCCCAGAAGCGATCTGTACATGCCTACTCCGTGTTAGAGCATTTTCAAAATTCAGGCCCAAAACATGCTGAAAATCGATATTTTTGGTGCCCAAAGTCAATATGTGCATGTATCTTCTGTACCCGTTTATATCTCAAATTCAGGCTCAAAACACCCGAAAATTCAATATTTTTGGGTCCCAGAAGCAATCTGTACATGCCTACTCAGTGCTAGAATATTTTCAAAATATAGGCTAAAAACATGCTAAAAATCGATCTTTTAGGTGCCAAAAAATCGATATCTCAAATTCAGTCCCATAACACCCGAAAATTCGATATTTAGGGGTCCCAGAAGCGATCTGTACATGCCTACTCCGTGTTAGAGTATTTTCAAAATACATGCTCAAAACATACTGAAAATCGATCTTTTAGGTGCCCAAAAGTCGATATGTGCATGCATCTTCTTTACCCGTTTATATCTCAAATTCTGGCCCTAAACACCCGAAAATTCGATATTTTGGGGTCCCAGAAGTGATCTGTACATGTCTACTCCGTGTTAGAGTATTTTCAAAATTCAGGCCCAAAACATGCTGAAAATCGATATTTTTGGTGCCCAAAGTCAATATGTGCATGTATCTTCTGTACCCGTTTATATCTCAAATTCAGGCTCAAAACACCCGAAAATTCAATATTTTGGGGTCCCAGAAGCAATCTGTACATGCCTACTCAGTGCTAGAATATTTTCAAAATATAGGCTAAAAACATGCTAAAAATCGATCTTTTAGGTGCCAAAAAGTCGATATCTCAAATTCAGTCCCAAAAACCCGAAAATTCGATATTTAGGGGTCCCAGAAGCGATCTGTACATGCCTACTCCGTGTTAGAGTATTTTCAAAATACATACTCAAAACATAATGAAAATCGATCTTTTAGGTGCACAAAAGTCGATATGTGCATGCATCTTCAGTACCCGTTTATATCTCAAATTCAGGCTCAAAACACCCGAAAATTCAATATTTTGGGGTCCCAGAAGCAATCTGTACATGCCTACTCAGTGTTAGAGTATTTTCAAAATACAGGCCCAAAACATGCTGAAAATCGATATTTTAGATGCCCAAAGTCAATATGTGCATGTATCTTTTGTACCCGTTTATATCTCAAATTCAGGCTCAAAACACCCGAAAATTCAATATTTTGGGGTCCCAGAAGCAATCTGTACATGCCTACTCAGTGCTAGAATATTTTCAAAATATAGGCTAAAAACATGCTAAAAATCGATCTTTTAGGTGCCAAAAAGTCGATATCTCAAATTCAGTCCCAAAACACCCGAAAATTCGATATTTAGAGGTCCCAGAAGGTATCTGTACAATTCCTACTCCGTGTTAGAGTATTTTCAAAATACAGGCCAAAAACATACTGAAAATCGATCTTTTAGGTGCCCAAAAGTCGATATGTGCATGCATCTTCTGTACCCGTTTATATCTCAAATTCTGGCCCTAAACACCCGAAAATTCGATATTTTGGGCTTCCAGAAGCGATCTGTACATGCCTACTCCGTGTTAGAGTATTTTCAAAATTCAGGCCCAAAACATGCTGAAAATCGATATTTTTGGTGCCCAAAGTCAATATGTGCATGTATCTTCTGTACCCGTTTATATCTCAAATTCAGGCTCAAAACACCCGAAAATTCAATATTTTGGGGTCCCAGAAGCAATCTGTACATGCCTACTCAGTGCTAGAATATTTTCAAAATATAGGCTAAAAATATGCTAAAAATCGATATTTTAGTTGCCAAAAAGTCGATATCTCAAATTCAGTCCCAAAACACCCGAAAATTCGATATTTAGGGGTTCCAGAAGCGATCTGTACATGCCTACTCCGTGTTAGAGTATTTTCAAAATACATGCTCAAAACATACTGAAAATCGATCTTTTAGGTGCACAAAAGTTGATATGTGCATGCATCTTCAGTACCCGTTTATATCTCAAATTCAGGCTCAAAACACCCGAAAATTCGATATTTTGGGGTCCCAGAAGCGATCTGTACATGCCTACTCCGTTTTAGAGTATTTTCAAAATTTAGGCCCAAAACATGCTGAAAATCGATATTTTTGGTGCCCAAAGTCAATATGTGCATGTATCTTCTGTACCCGTTTATATCTCAAATTCAGGCTCAAAACACCAGAAAATTCAATATTTTGGGGTCCCAGAAGCAGTCTGTACATGCCTACACAGTGCTAGAATATTTTCAAAATATAGGCTAAAATCATGCTAAAAATCGACATTTTAGGTGCAAAAAAATCGATATCTCAAATTCAGTCCCAAAACACCCGAAAATTCGATATTTAGAGGTCCCAGAAGGTATCTGTACATGCCTACTCCGTGTTAGAGTATTTTCAAAATACAGGCCAAAAACATACTGAAAATCGATATTTTTGGTGCCCAAAGTCAATATGTACATGTATCTTCTGTACCCGTTTATATCTCAAATTCAGGCTCAAAACACCCGAAAATTCAATATTTTGGGGTCCCAGAAGCAATCTGTACATGCCTACTCCGTGTTAGAGTATTTTCAAAATACATGCTCAAAACATACTGAAAATCGATCTTTTAGGTGCACAAAAGTTGATATGTGCATGCATCTTCAGTACCCGTTTATATCTCAAATTCAGGCTCAAAACACCCGAAAATTCAATATTTTGGGGTCCCAGAAGCAATCTGTACATGCCTACTCAGTCTTAGAGTATTTTCAAAATACAGGCCCAAAACATGCTGAAAATCGATATTTTAGATGCTCAAAGTCAATATGTGCATGTATCTTCTGTACCCGTTTATATCTCAAATTCAGGCTCAAAACACCAGAAAATTCAATATTTTGGGGTCCCAGAAGCAGTCTGTACATGCCTACACAGTGCTAGAATATTTTCAAAATATAGGCTAAAATCATGCTAAAAATCGATCTTTTAGGTGCCAAAAAGTCGATATCTCAAATTCAGTCCCAAAACACCCGAAAATTCGATATTTAGAGGTCCCAGAAGGTATCTGTACATGCCTACTCCGTGTTAGAGTATTTTCAAATTACAGGCCAAAAACATACTAAAAATCGATCTTTTAGGTGCCCAAAAGTCGATATGTGCATGCATCTTCTGTACCCGTTTATATCTCAAATTCTGGCCCTAAACACCCGAAAATTCGATATTTTGGGGTCCCAGAAGCGATCTGTACATGCCTACTCCGTGTTAGAGTATTTTCAAAATTCAGGCCCAAAACATGCTGAAAATCGATATTTTTGGTGCCCAAAGTCAATATGTGCATGTATCTTCTGTACCCGTTTATATCTCAAATTCAGGCTCAAAACACCCGAAAATTCAATATTTTGGGGTCCCAGAAGCAATCTGTACAGTGCTAGAATATTTTCAAAATATAGGCTAAAAACATGCTAAAAATCGATCTTTTAGGTGCCAAAAAGTCGATATCTCAAATTCAGTCCCAAAACACCCGAAATTTCATATTTAGTGGTCCCAGAAGCGATCTGTACATGCCTACTCCGTGTTAGAGTATTTTCAAAATACATGCTCAAAACATACTGAAAATCGATCTTTTAGGTGCACAAAAGTCGATATGTGCATGCATCTTCAGTTCCCGTTTACATCTCAAATTCAGGCTCAAAACACCCGAAAATTCGATATTTTGGGGTCCCAGAAGCAATCTGTACAGTGCTAGAATATTTTCAAAATATAGGCTAAAAACATGCTAAAAATCGATCTTTTAGGTGCCAAAAAGTCGATATCTCAAATTCAGTCCCAAACCACCCGAAAATTCGATATTTAGGGGTCCCAGAAGCAATCTGTACATGCCTACTCCGTGTTAGAGTATTTTCAAAATACATGCTCAAAACATACTGAAAATCGATCTTTTAGGTGCACAAAAGTCGATATGTGCATGCATCTTCAGTACCCGTTTATATCTCAAATTCAGGCTCAAAACACCCGAAAATTCAATATTTTGGGGTCCCAGAAGCAATCTGTACATGCCTACACAGTGCTAGAATATTTTCAAAATATAGGCTAAAAACATGCTAAAAATCGACATTTTAGGTGCCAAAAAATCGATATCTCAAACTCAGTCCCAAAACACCCGAAAATTCGATATTTAGAGGTCCCAGAAGGTATCTGTACATGCCTACTCCGTGTTAGAGTATTTTCAAAATACAGGCCAAAACATACTGAAAATCAATCTTTTAGGTGCCGAAAAGTCGATATGTGCATGCATCTTCTGTACCCGTTTATATCTCAAATTCTGGCCCTAAACACCCGAAAATTCGATATTTTTGGGTCCCAGAAGCGATCTGTACATGCATACTCCGTGTTAGAGTATTTTCAAAATTCAGGCCCAAAACATGCTGAAAATCGATATTTTTGGTGCCCAAAGTTAATATGTGCATGTATCTTCTGTTCCCGTTTATATCTCAAATTCAGGCTCAAAACACCCGAAAATTCAATATTTTGGGGTCCCAGAAGCAATCTGTACATGCCTACTCAGTGCTAGAATATTTTCAAAATATAGGGTAAAAACATGCTAAAAATCGACATTTTAGGTGCCAAAAAATCGATATCTCAAATTCCGTCCCAAAACACACGAAAATTCGATATTTAGGGGTCCCAGAAGCGATCTGTACATGCCTACTCCGTGTTAGAGTATTTTCAAAATACATGCTCAAAACATGCTGAAAATCGATCTTTTAGGTGCCCAAAAGTCGATATGTGCATGTATCTTCTTTACCCGTTTATATCTCAAATTCAGGCTCAAAACACCCGAAAATTCAATATTTTGGGGTCCCAGAAGCAATCTTTACATGCCTACTCAGTCCCAGAATATTTTCAAAATATAGGCTAAAAACATGCTAAAAATCGATCTTTTAGGTGCCAAAAAATCGATATCTCAAATTCAGTCCCAAAACACCCGAAAATTCGATATTTAGGGGTCCCAGAAGCGATCTGTACATGCCTACTCCGTGTTAGAGTATTTTCAAAATACATGCTCAAAACATACTGAAAATCGATCTTTTAGGTGCACAAAAGTCGATATGTGCATGCATCTTCAGTACCCGTTTATATCTCAAATTCAGGCTCAAAACACCCGAAAATTCAATATTTTGGGGTCCCAGAAGCAATCTGTACATGCCTACTCGGTGTTAGAGTATTTTCAAAATATAGGCTAAAAACATGCTAAAAATCGATCTTTTAGGTGCCAAAAAATCGATATCTCAAATTCAGTCCCAAAACACCCGAAAATTCGATATTTAGAGGTCCCAGAAGGTATCTGTACATGCCTACTCCGTGTTAGAGTATTTTCAAATTACAGGCCAAAAACATACTGAAAATCGATCTTTTAGGTGCCCAAAAGTCGATATGTGCATGCATCTTCTGTACCCGTTTATATCTCAAATTCTGGCCCTAAACACCCGAAAATTCGATATTTTGGGGTCCCAGAAGCGATCTGTACATGCCTACTCCGTGTTAGAGTATTTTCAAAATTCAGGCCCAAAACATGCTGAAAATCGATATTTTTGGTGTCCAAAGTCAATATGTGCATGTATCTTCTGTACCCGTTTATATCTCAAATTCAGGCTCAAAACACCCGAAAATTCAATATTTTGGGGTCCCAGAAGCAATCTGTAAATGCCTACTCAGTGCTAGAATATTTTCAAAATATAGGCTAAAAACATGCTAAAAATCGACATTTTAGGTTCCAAAAAATCGATATCTCAAATTCCGTCCCAAAACACCCGAAAATTCGATATTTAGGGGTCCCAGAAGCGATCTGTACATGCCTACTCCGTGTTAGAGTATTTTCAAAATACATGCTCAAAACATACTGAAAATCGATCTTTTAGGTGCCCAAAAGTCGATATGTGCATGCATCTTCTTTACCCGATTATATCTCAAATTCTGGGCCTAAACACCCGAAAATTCGATATTTTGGGGTCCCAGAAGCGATCTGTACATGCCTACTCCGTGTTAAAGTATTTTCAAAATTCAGGCCCAAAACATGCTGAAAATCGATATTTTTGGTGCCCAAAGTCAATATGTGCATGTATCTTCTGTACCCGTTTATATCTCAAATTCAGGCTCAAAACACCCGAAAATTCAATATTTTGGGGTCCCAGAAGCAATCTGTACATGCCTACTCAGTGCTAGAATATTTTCAAAATATAGGCTAAAAACATGCTAAAAATCGATCTTTTAGGTGCCAAAAAATCGATATCTCAAATTCAGTCCAAAAACACCCGAAAATTCGATATTTAGGGGTCCCAGAAGCGATCTGTACATGCCTACTCCGTGTTAGAGTATTTTCAAAATACATGCTCAAAACATACTGAAAATCGATCTTTTAGGTGCCCAAAAGTCGATATGTGCATGCATCTTCTTTACCCGTTTATATCTCAAATTCTGGCCCTAAACACCCGAAAATTCGATATTTTGGGGTCCCAGAAGCGATCTGTACATGCCTACTCCGTGTTAGAGTATTTTCAAAATTCAGGCCCAAAACATGCTGAAAATCGATATTTTTGGTGCCCAAAGTCAATATGTGCATGTATCTTCTGTACCCGTTTATATCTCAAATTCAGGCTCAAAACACCCGAAAATTCAATATTTTGGGGTCCCAGAAGCAATCTGTACATGCCTACTCAGTGCTAGAATATTTTCAAAATATAGGCTAAAAACATGCTAAAAATCGATCTTTTAGGTGCCAAAAAGTCGATATCTCAAATTCAGTCCCAAAACACCCGAAAATTCGATATTTAGAGGTCCCAGAAGGTATCTGTACATGCCTACTCCGTGTTAGAGTATTTTCAAATTACAGGCCAAAAACATACTGAAAATCGATCTTTTAGGTGCCCAAAAGTCGATATGTGCATGCATCTTCTTTACCCGTTTATATCTCAAATTCTGGGCCTAAACACCCGAAAATTCGATATTTTGGGGTCCCAGAAGCGATCTGTACATGCCTACTCCGTGTTAGAGTATTTTCAAAATTCAGGCCCAAAACATGCTGAAAATCGATATTTTTGGTGCCCAAAGTCAATATGTGCATGTATCTTCTGTACCCGTTTATATCTCAAATTCAGGCTCAAAACACCCGAAAATTCAATATTTTGGGGTCTCAGAAGCAATCTGTACATGCCTACTCAGTGCTAGAATATTTTCAAAATATAGGCTAAAAACATGCTAAAATTCGATCTTTTAGGTGCCAAAAAATCGATATCTCAAATTCAGTCCCAAAACACCCGAAAATTCGATATTTAGGGGTCCCAGAAGCGATCTGTACATGCCTACTCCGTGTTAGAGTATTTTCAAAATACATGCTCAAAACATACTGAAAATCGATCTTTTAGGTGCCCAAAAGTCGATATGTGCATGCATCTTCTTTACCCGTTTATATCTCAAATTCTGGCCCTAAACACCCGAAAATTCGATATTTTGGGGTCCCAGAAGCGATCTGTACATGCCTACTCCGTGTTAGAGTATTTTCAAAATTCAGGCCCAAAACATGCTGAAAATCGATATTTTTGGTGCCCAAAGTCAATATGTGCATGTATCTTCTGTACCCGTTTATATCTCAAATTCAGGCTCAAAACACCCGAAAATTCAATATTTTGGGGTCCCAGAAGCAATCTGTACATGCCTACTCAGTGCTAGAATATTTTCAAAATATAGGCTAAAAACATGCTAAAAATCGATCTTTTAGGTGCCAAAAAGTCGATATCTCAAATTCAGTCCCAAAACACCCGAAAATTCGATATTTAGGGGTCCCAGAAGCGATCTGTACATGCCTACTCCGTGTTAGAGTATTTTCAAAATACATGCTAAAAACATATTGAAAATCGATCTTTTAGGTGCACAAAAGTTGATATGTGCATGCATCTTCAGTACCCGTTTATATCTCAAATTCAGGCTCAAAACACCCGAAAATTCAATATTTTGGGGTCCCAGAAGCAATCTGTACATGCCTACTCAGTGTTAGAGTATTTTCAAAATACAGGCCCAAAACATGCTGAAAATCGATATTTTAGATGCCCAAAGTCAATATGTGCATGTATCTTTTGTACCCGTTTATATCTCAAATTCAGGCTCAAAACACCCGAAAATTCAATATTTTGGGGTCCCAGAAGCAATCTGTACATGCCTACTCAGTGCTAGAATATTTTCAAAATATAGGCTAAAAACATGCTAAAAATCGATCTTTTAGGTGCCAAAAAGTCGATATCTCAAATTCAGTCCCAAAACACCCGAAAATTCGATATTTAGAGGTCCCAGAAGGTATCTGTACATGCCTACTCCGTGTTAGAGTATTTTCAAATTACAGGCCAAAAACATACTGAAAATCGATCTTTTAGGTGCCCAAAAGTCGATATGTGCATGCATCTTCTGTACCCGTTTATATCACAAATTCTGGCCCTAAACACCCGAAAATTCGATATTTTGGGGTCCCAGAAGCGATCTGTACATGCCTACTCCGTGTTAGAGTATTTTCAAATTACAGGCCAAAAACATACTGAAAATCGATATTTTTGGTGCCCAAAGTCAATTTGTGCATGTATCTTCTGTACCCGTTTATATCTCAAATTCATGCTCAAAACACCCGAAAATTCAATATTTTGGGGTCCCAGAAGCAATCTGTACCCAGTGCTAGAATATTTTCAAAATATAGGCTAAAAACATGCTAAAAATCGATCTTTTAGGTGCCAAAAAGTCGATATCTCAAATTCAGTCCCAAAACACCCGAAAATTCGATATTTAGGGGTCCCAGAAGCGATCTGTACATGCCTACTCCGTGTTAGAGTATTTTCAAAATACATGCTCAAAACATACTGAAAATCGATCTTTTAGGTGCACAAAAGTCGATATGTGCATGCATCTTCAGTACCCGTTTATATCTCAAATTCAGGCTCAAAACACCCGAAAATTCAATATTTTGGGGTCCCAGAAGCAATCTGTACATGCCTACTCAGTGTTAGAGTATTTTCAAAATACAGGCCCAAAACATGCTGAAAATCGATATTTTAGATGCCCAAAGTTAATATGTGCATGTATCTTCTGTTCCCGTTTATATCTCAAATTCAGGCTCAAAACACCCGAAAATTCAATATTTTGGGGTCCCAGAAGCAATCTGTACATACCTACTCAGTGCTAGAATATTTTCAAAATATAGGGTAAAAACATGCTAAAAATCGACATTTTAGGTGCCAAAAAGTCGATATCTCAAATTCCGTCCCAAAACACCCGAAAATTCGATATTTAGCGGTCCCAGAAGCGATCTGTACATGCCTACTCTGTGTTAGAGTATTTTCAAAATACATGCTCAAAACATACTGAAAATCGATCTTTTAGGTGCACAAAAGTCGATATGTGCATGCATCTTCAGTACCCGTTTATATATCAAATTCAGGCTCAAAACACCCGAAAATTCAATATTTTGGGGTCCCAGAAGCAATCTGTACATGCCTACTCAGTGTTAGAGTATTTTCAAAATACAGGCCCAAAACATGCTGAAAATCGATATTTTAGATGCCCAAAGTCAATATGTGCATGTATCTTCTGTACCCGTTTATATCTCAAATTCATTCTCAAAACACCCGAAAATTCAATATTTTGGGGTCCCAGAAGCAATCTGTACAGTGCTAGAATATTTTCAAAATATAGGCTAAAAACATGCTAAAAATCGATCTTTCAGGTGCCAAAAAGTCGATATCTCAAATTCAGTCCCAAAACAACCGAAATTCGATATTTAGTGGTCCCAGAAGGTATCTGTACATGCCTACTCCGTGTTAGAGTATTTTCAAAAATACATGCTCAAAACATACTGAAAATCGATCTTTTAGGTGCCCAAAAGTCGATATGTGCATGCATCTTCTTTACCCGTTTATATCTCAAATTCTGGCCCTAAACACCCGAAAATTCGATATTTTGGGGTCCCAGAAGCGATCTGTACATGCCTACTCCGTGTTAGAGTATTTTCAAAATTCAGGCCCAAAACATGCTGAAAATCGATATTTTTGGTGCCCAAAGTCAATATGTGCATATATCTTCTGTACCCGTTTATATCTCAAATTCAGGCTCAAAACACCCGAAAATTCAATATTTTGGGGTCCCAGAAGCAATCTGTACATGCCTACTCAGTGCTAGAATATTTTCAAAATATAGGCTAAAAACATGCTAAAAATCGATCTTTTAGGTGCCAAAAAGTCGATATCTCAAATTCAGTCCCAAAACACCCGAAAATTCGATATTTAGGGGTCCCAGAAGCGATCTGTACATGCCTACTCCGTGTTAGAGTATTTTCAAAATACATGCTCAAAACATACTGAAAATCGATCTTTTAGGTGCACAAAAGTCGATATGTGCATGCATCTTCAGTACCCGTTTATATCTCAAATTCAGGCTCAAAACACCCGAAAATTCAATATTTTGGGGTCCCAGAAGCAATCTGTACATGCCTACTCCGTGTTAGGGTATTTTCAAAATACAGGCCCAAAACATGCTGAAAATCGATATTTTAGATGCCCAAAGTCAATATATGCATCTATCTTCTGTACCCGTTTATATCTCAAATTCAGGCTCAAAACACCCGAAAATTCAATATTTTGGGGTCCCAGAAGCAATCTGTACATGCCTACACAGTGCTAGAATATTTTCAAAATATAGGCTAAAAACATGCTAAAAATCGACATTTTAGGTGCCAAAAAATCGATATCTCAAATTCAGTCCCAAAACACCCGAAAATTAGATATTTAGAGGTCCCAGAAGGTATCTGTACATGCCTACTCCGTGTTAGAGTATTTTCAAAATACAGGCCAAAAACATACTGAAAATCGATCTTTTAGGTGCCCAAAAGTCGATATGTGCATGCATCTTCTGTACCCGTTTATATCTCAAATTCTGACCCTAAACCCCGGAAAATTCGATATTTTGGGGTCCCAGAAGCGATCTGTACATGCCTACTCCGTGTTAGAGTATTTTCAAAATTCAGGCCCAAAACATGCTGAAAATCGATATTTTTGGTGCCCAAAGTCTATATGTGCATGTATCTTCTGTACCCGTTTATATCTCAAATTCAGGCTCAAAACACCCGAAAATTCAATATTTTGGGGTCCCAGAAGCAATCTGTACATGCCTACTCAGTGTTAGAGTATTTTCAAAATACAGGCCCAAAACATGCTGAAAATCGATATTTTAGATGCCCAAAGTCAATATGTGCATGTATCTTTTGTACCCGTTTATATCTCAAATTCAGGCTCAAAACACCCGAAAATTCAATATTTTGGGGTCCCAGAAGCAATCTGTACATGCCTACTCAGTGCTAGAATATTTTCAAAATATAGGCAAAAAACATGCTAAAAATCGATCTTTTAGGTGCCAAAAAGTCGATATCTCAAATTCAGTCCCAAAACACCCGAAAATTCGATATTTAGAGGTCCCAGAAGGTATCTGTACATGCCTACTCCGTGTTAGAGTATTTTCAAATTACAGGCCAAAAACATACTGAAAATCGATCTTTTAGGTGCCCAAAAGTCGATATGTGCATGCATCTTCTGTACCCGTTTATATCTCAAATTCTGGCCCTAAACACCCGAAAATTCGATATTTTGGGGTCCCAGAAGCGATCTGTACATGCCTACTCCGTGTTAGAGTATTTTCAAAATTCAGGCCCAGAACATGCTGAAAATCGATATTTTTGGTGCCCAAAGTCAATATGTGCATGTATCTTCTGTACCCGTTTATATCACAAATTCAGGCTCAAAACACCCGAAAATTCAATATTTTGGGGTCCCAGAAGCAATCTGTACAGTGCTAGAATATTTTCAAAATATAGGCTAAAAACATGCTAAAAATCGATCTTTTAGGTGCCAAAAAGTCGATATCTCAAATTCAGTCCCAAAACACCCGAAATTCGATATTTAGGGGTCCCAGAAGCGATCTGTACATGCCTACTCCGTGTTAGAGTATTTTCAAAATACATGCTCAAAACATACTGAAAATCGATCTTTTAGGTGCACAAAAGTCGATATGTGCATGCATCTTCAGTACCCGTTTACATCTCAAATTCAGGCTGAAAACACCCGAAAATTCAATATTTTGGGGTCCCAGAAGCAATCTGTACAGTGCTAGAATATTTTCAAAATATAGGCTAAAAACATGCTAAAAATCGATCTTTTAGGTGCCAAAAAGTCGATATCTCAAATTCAGTCCCAAAACACCCGAAAATTCGATATTTAGGGGTCCCAGAAGCGATCTGTATATGCCTACTCCGTGTTAGAGTATTTTCAAAATACATGCTCAAAACATACTGAAAATCGATATTTTAGATGCCCAAAGTCAATATGTGCATGTATCTTCTGTACCCGTTTATATCTCAAATTCAGGCTCAAAACACCCGAAAATTCAATATTTTGGGGTCCCAGAAGCAATCTGTACATGCCTACACAGTGCTAGAATATTTTCAAAATATAGGCTAAAAACATGCTAAAAATCGACATTTTAGGTGCCAAAAACTCGATATCTCAAATTCAGTCCCAAAACACCCGAAAATTCGATATTTAGAGGTCACAGAAGGTATCTGTACATGCTTACTCCGTGTTAGAGTATTTTCAAAATACAGGCCAAAAACATTCTGAAAATCGATCTTTTCGGTGCTTAAAAGTCGATATGTGCATGCATCTTCTGTACCCGTTTATATCTCAAATTCTGGCCCTAAACACCCGAAAATTCGATATTTTGGGGTCCCAGAAGCGATCTGTACATGCCTACTCCGTGTTAGAGTATTTTCAAAATTCAGGCCCAAAACATGCTGAAAATCGATATTTTTGGTGCCCAAAGTCAATATGTGCATGTATCTTCTGTACCCGTTTATATCTCAAATTCAGGCTCAAAACACCCGAAAATAAAATATTTTGGGGTCCCAGAAGCAATCTGTACATGCCTACTCAGTGCTAGAATATTTTCAAAATATAGGCTAAAAATATGCTGAAAATCGATCTTTTAGGTGCCAAAAAGTCGATATCTCAAATTCAGTCCCAAAACACCCGAAAATTCGATATTTAGGGGTCCCAGAAGCGATCTGTACATGCCTACTCCGTGTTAGAGTATTTTCAAAATACATGCTCAAAACATACTGAAAATCGATCTTTTAGGTGCACAAAAGTCGATATGTGCATTCATCTTCAGTACCCGTTTATATCTCAAATTCAGGCTCAAAACACCCGAAAATTCGATATTTAGGGGTCCCAGAAGCGATCTGTACATGCCTACTCCGTATTAGAGTATTTTCAAAATACATGCTCAAAACATACTGAAAATCGATCTTTTAGGTGCACAAAAGTCGATATGTGCATGCATCTTCTGTACCCGTTTATATCTCAAATTCTGGCCTTAAACACCCGAAAATTCGATATTTTGTGGTCCCAGAAGCGATCTGTACATGCCTACTCAGTGCTAGAATATTTTAAAAATATAGGCTAAAAACATGCTGAAAATCGATCTTTTAGGTGCCAAAAAGTCGATATCTCAAATTCAGTCCCAAAACACCGGAAAATTCGATATTTAGGGGTCCCAGAAGCGATCTGTATATGCCTACTCCGTGTTAGAGTATTTTCAAAATACATGCTCAAAACATACTGAAAATCGATATTTTAGGTGCACAAAAGTCGATATGTGCATTCATCTTCAGTACCCGTTTATATCTCAAATTCAGGCTCAAAACACCCCAAAATTTAATATTTTGGGGTCCCAGAAGCAATCTGTACATGCCTACTCAGTGTTAGAGTATTTTCAAAATTCAGGCCCAAAACATGCTGAAAATCGATATTTTTGGTGCCCAATGTCAATATTTGCATGTATCTTCTGTACCCGTTTATATCTCAAATTCAGACTCAAAACACCCGAAAATTCAATATTTTGGGGTCCCAGAAGCAATCTGTACATGCCTACTCAGTGCTAGAATATTTTCAAAATATAGGCTAAAAACATGCTAAAAATCGATCTTTTAGGTGCCAAAAAGTCGATATCTCAAATTCAGTCCCAAAACACCCGAAAATTCGATATTTAGGGGTCCCAGAAGCGATCTGTACATGCCTACTCTGTATTAGAGTATTTTCAAAATACATGCTCAAAACATACTGATAATCGATCTTTTAGGTGCACAAAAGTCGATATGTGCATGCATCTTCTGTACCCGTTTATATCTCAAATTCTGGCCTTAAACACCCGAAAATTCGATATTTTGGGGTCCCAGAAGCGATCTGTACATGCCTACTCCGTGTTAGAGTATTTTCAAAATTCAGGCCCAGAACATGCTGAAAATCGATATTTTTGGTGCCCAAAGTCAATATGTGCATGTATCTTCTGTACCTGTTTATATCTCAAATTCAGGCTCAAAACACCCGAAAATTCAATATTTTGGGGTCCCAGAAGCAATCTGTACATGCCTACTCAGTGTTAGAGTATTTTCAAAATACAGGCCCAAAACATGCTGAAAATCGATATTTTAGATGCCCAAAGTCAATATGTGCATGTATCTTCTGTACCCGTTTATATCTCAAATTCAGGCTCAAAACACCCGAAAATTCAATATTTTGGGGTCCCAGAAGCAATCTGTACATGCCTACACAGTGCTAGAATATTTTCAAAATATAGGCTAAAAACATGCCACAAATCGACATTTTAGGTGCCAAAAAATCGATATCTCAAATTCAGTCCCAAAACACCCGAAAATTCGATATTTAGAGGTCCCAGAAGGTATCTGTACATGCCTACTCCGTGTTAGAGTATTTTCAAAATACAGGCCAAAAACATACTGAAAATCGATCTTTTAGGTGCCCAAAAGTCGATATGTGCATGCATCTTCTGTACCCGTTTATATCTCAAATTCTAGCCCTAAACACCCGAAAATTCGATATTTTGGGGTCCCCGAAGCGATCTGTACATGCCTACTCCGTGTTAGAGTATTTTCAAAATTCAGGCCCAAAACATGCTGAAAATCGATATTTTTGGTGCCCAAAGTCAATATGTGCATGTATCTTCTGTACCCGTTTATATCTTAAATTCAGGCTCAAAACACCCGAAAATTCAATATTTTGGGGTCCCAGAAGCAATCTGTACATGCCTACTCAGTGCTAGAATATTTTCAAAATATAGGCTAAAAACATGCTAAAAATCGATCTTTTAGGTGCCAAAAAGTCGATATCTCAAATTCAGTTCCAAAACACCCGAAAATTCGATATTTAGGGGTCCCAGAAGCGATCTGTACATGCCTACTCCGTGTTAGAGTATTTTCAAAATACATGCTCAAAACATACTGAAAATCGATCTTTTAGATGAACAAAAGTCGATATGTGCATGCATCTTCAGTTCCCGTTTATATCTCAAATTCAGGCTCAAAACACCCGAAAATTCAATATTTTGGGGTCCCAGAAGCAATCTGTACATGCCTACTCAGTGTTAGAGTATTTTCAAAATACAGGCCCAAAACATACTGAAAATCGATCTTTTAGGTGCCCAAAAGTCGATATGTGCATGCATCTTCTGTACCCGTTTATATCTCAAATTCTGGCCCTAAACTGAAAATCGATCTTTTTGGTGCACAAAAGTCGATATGTGCATGCATCTTCAGTACCCGTTTATATCTCAAATTCAGGCTCAAAACACCCGAAAATTCGATATTTTGGGGTCCCAGAAGCGATCTGTACATGCCTACTCCGTGTTAGAGTATTTTCAAAATTCAGGCCCAAAACATGCTGAAAATCGATATTTTTGGTGCCCAAAATCAATATGTGCATGTATCTTCTGTACCCGTTTATATCTCAAATTCAGTCCCAAAACACCCGAAAATTCGATATTTAGGGGTCCCAGAAGCGATCTGTACATGCCTACTCCGTGTTAGAGTATTTTCAAAATACATGCTCAAAACATACTGAAAATCGGTCTTTTAGGTGCACAAAAGTCGATATGTGCATGCATCTTCAGTACCCGTTTATATCTCAAATTCAGGCTCAAAACACCCGAAAATTCAATATTTTGGGGTCCCAGAAGCAATCTGTACATGCCTACTCAGTGTTAGAGTATTTTCAAAATACAGGCCCAAAACATGCTGAAAATCGATATTTTAGATGCCCAAAGTCAATATGTGCATGTATTTTCTGTACCCGTTTATATCTCAAATTCAGGCTGAAAATACCAGAAAATTCAATATTTTGGGGTCCCAGAAGCAATCTGTACATGCCTACACAGTGCTAGAATATTTTCAAAATATATGCTAAAAACATGCTAAAAATCGACATTTTAGGTGTCAAAAAATCGATATCTCAAATTCAGTCCCAAAACACCCGAAAATTCTATATTTAGAGGTTCCAGAAGGTATCTGTACATGCCTACTCCGTGTTAGAGTATTTTCAAAATACAGGCCAAAAACGTACTGAAAATCGATCTTTTAGGTGCCCAAAAGTCGATATGTGCATGCATCTTCTGTACCCGTTTATATCTCAAATTCTGGCCCTAAACACCCGAAAATTCGATATTTTGGGGTCCCAGAAGCGATCTGTACATGCCTACTCCGTGTTAGAGTATTTTCAAAATTCAGGCCCAAAACATGCTGAAAATCGATATTTTTGGTGCCCAAAGTCAATATGTGCATGTATCTTCTGTACCTGTTTATATCTCAAATTCAGGCTCAAAACACCCGAAAATTCAATATTTTTGGGTCCCAGAAGCAATCTGTACATGCCTACGCAGTGCTAGAATATTTTCAAAATATAGGCTAAAAATATGCTAAAAATCGATCTTTTAGGAGCCAAAAAGTCGATATCTCAAATTCAGTCCCAAAACACCCGAAAATTCGATATTTAGGGGTCCCAGAAGCGATCTGTACATGGCTACTCCGTGTTGGAGTATTTTCAAAATACATGCTCAAAACATACTGAAAATCGATATTTTAGGTGCACAAAAGTCGATATGTGTATGCATCTTCAGTACCCGTTTATATCTCAAATTCAGGCTCAAAACACCCGAAAATTCAATATTTTGGGGTCCCAGAAGCAATCTGTACATTCTTACACAGTGCTAGAATATTTTCAAAATATAGGCTAAAAACATGCTAAAAATCGACATTTTAGGTGCCAAAAAATTGATATCTCAAATTCAGTCCCAAAACACCCGAAAATTCGATATTTAGAGGTCCCAGAAGGTATCTGTACAACATGCCTACTCCGTGTTAGAGTATTTTCAAAATACAGGCCAAAAACATACTGAAAATCGATCTTTTATGTGCCCAAAATTCGATATGTGCATGCATCTTCTGTACCCGTTTATATCTCAAATTCTGGCCCTAAACACCCGAAAATTCGATATTTTGGGGTCCCAGAAGCGATCTGTACATGCCTACTCCGTGTTAGAGTATTTTCAAAATTCAGGCCCAAAACATGCTGAAAATCGATATTTTTGGTGCCCAAAGTCAATATGTGCATGTATCTTCTGTACCTGTTTATATCTCAAATTCAGGCTCAAAACACCCGAAAATTCAATATTTTGGGGTCCCAGAAGCAATCTGTACATGCCTACTCAGTGTTAGAGTATTTTCAAAATACAGGCCCAAAACATGCTGAAAATCGATATTTTAGATGCCCAAAGTCAATATGTGCATGTATCTTCTGTACCCGTTTATATCTCAAATTCAGGCTCAAAACACCCGAAAATTCAATATTTTGGGGTCCCAGAAGCAATCTGTACATGCCTACACAGTGCTAGAATATTTTCAAAATATAGGCTAAAAACATGCCACAAATCGACATTTTAGGTGCCAAAAAATCGATATCTCAAATTCAGTCCCAAAACACCCGAAAATTCGATATTTAGAGGTCCCAGAAGGTATCTGTACATGCCTACTCCGTGTTAGAGTATTTTCAAAATACAGGCCAAAAACATACTGAAAATCGATCTTTTAGGTGCCCAAAAGTCGATATGTGCATGCATCTTCTGTACCCGTTTATATCTCAAATTCTAGCCCTAAACACCCGAAAATTCGATATTTTGGGGTCCCCGAAGCGATCTGTACATGCCTACTCCGTGTTAGAGTATTTTCAAAATTCAGGCCCAAAACATGCTGAAAATCGATATTTTTGGTGCCCAAAGTCAATATGTGCATGTATCTTCTGTACCCGTTTATATCTCAAATTCAGGCTCAAAACACCCGAAAATTCAATATTTTGGGGTCCCAGAAGCAATCTGTACAGTGCTAGAATATTTTCAAAATATAGGCTAAAAACATGCTAAAAATCGATCTTTTAGGTGCCAAAAAGTCGATATCTCAAATTCAGTCCCAAAACGCCCGAAAATTCGATATTTAGGGGTCCCAGAAGCGATCTGTACATGCCTACTCCGTGTTAGAGTATTTTCAAAATACATGCTCAAAAGATACTGAAAATCGATCTTTTAGGTGCACAAAAGTCGATATGTGCATGCATCTTCAGTACCCGTTTATATCTCAAATTCAGGCTCAAAACACCCGAAAATTCAATATTTTGGGGTCCCAGAAGCAATCTGTACATGCCTACTCAGTGTTAGAGTATTTTCAAAATACAGGCCCAAAACATGCTGAAAATCGATATTTTAGATGCCCAAAGTCAATATATGCATGTATCTTCTGTACCCGTTTATATCTCAAATTCAGGCTCAAAACACCCGAAAATTCAATATTTTGGTGTCCCAGAAGCAATCTGTACATGCCTACACAGTGCTAGAATATTTTCAAAATATAGGCTAAAAACATGCTAAAAATCGACATTTTAGGTGCCAAAAAATCGATATCTCAAATTCAGTAACAAAACACCCGAAAATTAGATATTTAGAGGTCCCAGAAGGTATCTGTACATGCCTACTCCGTGTTAGAGTATTTTCAAAATACAGGCCAAAAACATACTGAAAATCGATCTTTTAGGTGCCCAAAAGTCGATATGTGCATGCATCTTCTGTACCCGTTTATATCTCAAATTCTGACCCTAAACACCGGAAAATTCGATATTTTGGGGTCCCAGAAGCGATCTGTACATGCCTACTCCGTGTTAGAGTATTTTCAAAATTCAGGCCCAAAACATGCTGAAAATCGATATTTTTGGTGCCCAAAGTCAATATGTGCATGTATCTTCTGTACCCGTTTATATCTCAAATTCAGGCTCAAAACACCGGAAAATTCAATATTTTGGGGTCCCAAAAGCAATCTGTACAGTGCTAGAATATTTTCAAAATATAGGCTAAAAACATGCTAAAAATCGATCTTTTAGGTGCCAAAAAGTCGATATCTCAAATTCAGTCCGGAAACACCCGAAATTCGATATTTAGGGGTCCCAGAAGCGATCTGTACATGCATACTCCGTGTTAGAGTATTTTCAAAATACATGCTCAAAACATACTGAAAATCGATCTTTTAGGTGCACAAAAGTCGATATGTGCATGCATCTTCAGTTCCCGTTTACATCTCAAATTCAGGCTCAAAACACCCGAAAATTCAATTTTTTGGGGTCCCAGAAGCAATCTGTACAGTGCTAGAATATTTTCAAAATATAGGCTAAAAACATGCTAAAAATCGATCTTTTAGGTGCCAAAAAGTCGATATCTCAAATTCATTTCCAAAACACCCGAAAATTCGATATTTTTGGGTCCCAGAAGCAATCTGTACATGCATACTCCGTGTTAGAGTATTTTCAAAATTCAGGCCCAAAACATGCTGAAAATCGATATTTTTGGTGCCCAAAGTTAATATGTGCATGTATCTTCTGTTCCCGTTTATATCTCAAATTCAGGCTCAAAACACCCGAAAATTCAATATTTTGGGGTCCCAGAAGCAATCTGTACATGCCTACTCAGTGCTAGAATATTTTCAAAATATAGGGTAAAAACATGCTAAAAATCGACATTTTAGGTGCCAAAAAATCGATATCTCAAATTCAGTCCCAAAACACCCGAAAATTAGATATTTAGGGGTCCCAGAAGCGATCTGTACATGCCTACTCCGTGTTAGAGTATTTTCAAAATACAGGCCAAAAACATACTGAAAATCGATCTTTTAGGTGCCCAAAAGTCGATATGTGCATGCATCTTCTGTACCCGTTTATATCTCAAATTCTGACCCTAAACACTGGAAAATTCGATATTTTGGGGTCCCAGAAGCGATCTGTACATGCCTACTCCGTGTTAAAGTATTTTCAAAATTCAGGCCCAAAACATGCTGAAAATCGATATTTTTGGTGCCCAAAGTCAATATGTGCATGTATCTTCTGTACCCGTTTATATCTCAAATTCAGGCTCAAAACACCCGAAAATTCAATATTTTGAGGTCCCAGAAGCAATCTGTACAGTGCTAGAATATTTTCAAAATATAGGCTGAAAACATGCTAAAAATCGATCTTTTAGGTGCCAAAAAGTCGATATCTCAAATTCAGTCCCAAAACACCCGAAAATTCGATATTTAGAGGTCCCAGAATGTATCTGTACATGCCTACTCCTTGTTAGAGTATTTTCAAAATACAGGCCAAAAACATACTGAAAATCGATCTTTTAGGTGCCCAAAAGTCGATATGTGCATGTATCTTCTGTACCCGTTTATATCTCAAATTCTGGCCCTAAACACCCGAAAATTCGATATTTTGGGGTCCCAGAAGCGATCTGTACATGCCTACTCCGTGTTAGAGTATTTTCAAAATTCAGGCCCAAAACATGCTGAAAATCGATATTTTTGGTGCCCAAAGTCAATATGTGCATGTATCTTCTGTACCCGTTTATATCACAAATTCAGGCTCAAAACACCCGAAAATTCAATATTTTGGGGTCCCAGAAGCAATCTGTACAGTGCTAGAATATTTTCAAAATATAGGCTAAAAACATGCTAAAAATCGATCTTTTAGGTGCCAAAAAGTCGATATCTCAAATTCAATCCCAAAACACCCGAAAATTCGATATTTAGGGGTCCCAGAACCGATCTGTACATGCCTTCTCCGTGTTAGAGTATTTTCAAAATACATGCTCAAAACATACTGAAAATCGATCTTTTAGGTGCACAAAGTTGATATGTGCATGCATCTTCAGTACCCGTTTATATATCAAATTCAGGCTCAAAACACCCGAAAATTCAATATTTTGGGGTCCCAGAAGCAATCTGTACATGCCTACACAGTGCTAGAATATTTTCAAAATATAGGCAAAAACATGCTAAAAATCGACATTTTAGGTGCCAAAAAATCGATATCTCAAATTCAGTCCCAAAACACCCGAAAATTCGATATTTAGAGGTCCCAGATGGTATCTGTACATGCCTACTCCGTGTTAGAGTATTTTCAAAATACAGCCCAAAAACATACTGAAAATCGATCTTTTAGGTGCCCAAAAGTCGATATGTGCATGCATCTTCTGTACCCGTTTATATAGTTCAAATTCAGGCTCAAAACACCCGAAAATTCAATATTTTGGGGTCCCAGAAGCAATCCGTACATGCCTACTCAGTGTTAGAGTATTTTCAAAATACAGTCCAATAACATGCTGAAAATTGATATTTTAGATGCCCAAAGTCAATATGTGCATGTATCTTCTGTACCCGTTTATATCTCAAATTCAGGCTCAAAACACCCGAAAATTCAATATTTTGGGGTCCCAGAAGCAATCTGTACATGCCTACACAGTGCTAGAATATTTTCAAAATATAGGTTAAAAACATGCTAAAAATCGACATTTTAGGTGCCAAAAAATCGATATCTCAAATTCAGTCCCAAAACACCCGAAAATTCGATATTTAGAGGTCCCAGATGGTATCTGTACATGCCTACTCCGTGTTAGAGTATTTTCAAAATACAGGCCAAAAACATACTGAAAATCGATCTTTTAGGTGCCCAAAAGTCGATATGTGCATGCATCTTCTGTACCCGTTTATATCTCAAATTCTGGCCCTAAACACCCGAAAATTCGATATTTTGGGGTCCCAGAAGCGATCTGTACATGCATACTCCGTGTTAGAGTATTTTCAAAATTCAGGCCCAAAACATGCTGAAAATCGATATTTTTGGTGCCCAAAGTTAATATGTGCATGTATCTTCTGTTCCCGTTTATATCTCAAATTCAGGCTCAAAACACCCGAAAATTCAATATTTTGGGGTCCCATAAGCAATCTGTACATGCCTATTCAGTGCTAAAATATTTTCAAAATATAGGCTAAAAACATGCTAAAAATCGATCTTTTAGGTGCCAAAAAGTCGATATCTCAAATTCAGTCCCAAAACACCCGAAAATTCGATATTTAGGGGTCCCAGAAGCGATTTGTACATGCCTACACGGGGTGGGAGTATTTTCAAAATACATGCTCAAAACATACTGAAAATCGATCTTTTAGGTGCACAAAAGTCGATATGTGCATGCATCTTCAGTACCCGTTTATATCTCAAATTCAGGCTCAAAACACCCGAAAATTCAATATTTTGGGGTCCCAGAAGCAATCCGTACATGCCTACTCAGTGTTAGAGTATTTTCAAAATACAGGCCCAAAACATGCTGAAAATCGATATTTTAGATGCCCAAAGTCAATATGTGCATGTATCTTCTGTACCCGTTTATATCTCAAATTCAGGCTCAAAACACCCGAAAATTCAATATTTTGGGTTCCCAGAAGCAATCTGTACATGCCTACACAGTGCTAGAATATTTTCAAAATATAGGCTAAAAACATGCTAAAAATCGATATCTCAAATTCAGTCCCAAAACACCCGAAAATTCGATATTTAGAGGTCCCAGAAGGTATCTGTACATGCCTACTCCGTGTTAGAGTATTTTCAAAATACAGGCCAAAAACATACTGAAAATCGATCTTTTAGGTGCCCAAAAGTCGATATGTGCATGCATCTTCTGTACCCGTTTATATCTCAAATTCTGGCCCTAAACACCCGAAAATTCGATATTTTGGGGTCCCAGAAGCGATCGGTACATGCCTACTCCGTGTTAGAG
Organism: Petrolisthes cinctipes; assembly: GCA_033782935.1. Lineage (NCBI taxonomy): Eukaryota > Metazoa > Arthropoda > Malacostraca > Decapoda > Porcellanidae > Petrolisthes > Petrolisthes cinctipes. The sequence goes on along the minus strand of JAWQEG010000380.1, from coordinate 1,852,180 downwards.
TATTTTCAAAATTCAGTCCCAAAACATACTGAAAATCGATATTTTTGGTGCCCAAAGTCAATATCTTCTGTACCCGTATATATCTCAAATTCCGGCTCAAAACACCCGAAAATTCAATATTTTGGGGTCCCAGAAGCAATCTGTACAGTGCTAGAATATTTTCAAAATATAGGCTAAAAACATGCTAAAAATCGATCTTTTAGGTGCCAAAAAGTCGATATCTCAAATTCAGTCCCAAAACACCCGAAAATTCGATATTTAGGGGTCCCAGAAGCGATCTGTACATGCCTTCTCCGTGTTAGAGTATTTTCAAAATACATGCTCAAAACATACTGAAAATCGATCTTTTAGGTGCACAAAAGTCGATATGTGCATGCATCTTCAGTACCCGTTTATATATCAAATTCAGGCTCAAAACACCCGAAAATTCAATATTTTGGGGTCCCAGAAGCAATCTGTACATGCCTACACAGTGCTAGAATATTTTCAAAATATAGGCAAAAACATGCTAAAAATCGACATTTTAGGTGCCAAAAAATCGATATCTCAAATTCAGTCCCAAAACACCCGAAAATTCGATATTTAGAGGTCCCAGATGGTATCTGTACATGCCTACTCCGTGTTAGAGTATTTTCAAAATACAGCCCAAAAACATACTGAAAATCGATCTTTTAGGTGCCCAAAAGTCGATATGTGCATGCATCTTCTGTACCCGTTTATATAGTTCAAATTCTGGCCCTAAACACCCGAAAATTCGATATTTTGGGGTCCCAGAAGCGATCTGTACATGCATACTCCGTGTTAGAGAATTTTCAAAATTCAGGCCCAAAACATGCTGAAAATCGATATTTTTGGTGCCCAAAGTTAATATGTGCATGTATCTTCTGTTCCCGTTTATATCTCAAATTCAGGCTCAAAACACCCGAAAATTCAATATTTTGGGGTCCCAGAAGCAATCTGTACATTCCTACTCAGTGCTAGAATATTTTCAAAATATAGGCTAAAAACATGCTAAAAATCGATCTTTTAGGTGCCAAAAAGTCGATATCTCAAATTCAGTCCCAAAACACCCGAAAATTCGATATTTAGGGGTCCCAGAAGCGATTTGTACATGCCTTCTCCGTGTTAGAGTATTTTCAAAATACATGCTCAAAACATACTGAAAATCGATCTTTTAGGTGCACAAAAGTCGATATGTGCATGCATCTTCAGTACCCGTTTATATCTCAAATTCAGGCTCAAAACACCCGAAAATTCAATATTTTGGGGTCCCAGAAGCAATCCGTACATGCCTACTCAGTGTTAGAGTATTTTCAAAATACAGTCCAATAACATGCTGAAAATTGATATTTTAGATGCCCAAAGTCAATATGTGCATGTATCTTCTGTACCCGTTTATATCTCAAATTCAGGCTCAAAACACCCGAAAATTCAATATTTTGGGGTCCCAGAAGCAATCTGTACATGCCTACACAGTGCTAGAATATTTTCAAAATATAGGCTAAAAACATGATAAAAATCGACATTTTAGGTGCCAAAAAATCGATATCTCAAATTCAGTCCCAAAACACCCGAAAATTCGATATTTAGAGGTCCCAGATGGTATCTGTACATGCCTACTCCGTGTTAGAGTATTTTCAAAATACAGGCCAAAAACATACTGAAAATCGATCTTTTAGGTGCCCAAAAGTCGATATGTGCATGCATCTTCTGTACCCGTTTATATCTCAAATTCTGGCCCTAAACACCCGAAAATTCGATATTTTGGGGTCCCAGAAGCGATCTGTACATGCATACTCCGTGTTAGAGTATTTTCAAAATTCAGGCCCAAAACATGCTGAAAATCGATATTTTTGGTGCCCAAAGTTAATATGTGCATGTATCTTCTGTTCCCGTTTATATCTCAAATTCAGGCTCAAAACACCCGAAAATTCAATATTTTGGGGTCCCAGAAGCAATCTGTACATGCCTATTCAGTGCTAAAATATTTTCAAAATATAGGCTAAAAACATGCTAAAAATCGATCTTTTAGGTGCCAAAAAGTCAATATCTCAAATTCAGTCCCAAAACACCCGAAAATTCGATATTTAGGGGTCCCAGAAGCGATTTGTACATGCCTACACGGGGTGGGAGTATTTTCAAAATACATGCTCAAAACATACTGAAAATCGATCTTTTAGGTGCACAAAAGTCGATATGTGCATGCATCTTCAGTACCCGTTTATATCTCAAATTCAGGCTCAAAACACCCGAAAATTCAATATTTTGGGGTCCCAGAAGCAATCCGTACATGCCTACTCAGTGTTAGAGTATTTTCAAAATACAGGCCCAAAACATGCTGAAAATCGATATTTTAGATGCCCAAAGTCAATATGTGCATGTATCTTCTGTACCCTTTTATATCTCAAATTCAGGCTCAAAACACCCGAAAATTCAATATTTTGGGGTCCCAGAAGCAATCTGTACATGCCTACACAGTGCTAGAATATTTTCAAAATATAGGCTAAAAACATGCTAAAAATCGATATCTCAAATTCAGTCCCAAAACACCCGAAAATTCGATATTTAGAGGTCCCAGAAGGTATCTGTACATGCCTACTCCGTGTTAGAGTATTTTCAAAATACAGGCCAAAAACATACTGAAAATCGATCTTTTAGGTGCCCAAAAGTCGATATGTGCATGCATCTTCTGTACCCGTTTATATCTCAAATTCTGGCCCTAAACACCCGAAAATTCGATATTTTGGGGTCCCAGAAGCGATCGGTACATGCCTACTCCGTGTTAGAGTATTTTCAAAATTCAGTCCCAAAACATACTGAAAATCGATATTTTTGGTGCCCAAAGTCAATATCTTCTGTACCCGTTTATATCTCAAATTCAGGCTCAAAACACCCGAAAATTCAATATTTTGGGGTCCCAGAAGCAATCTGTACAGTGCTAGAATATTTTCAAAATATAGGCTAAAAATATGCTAAAAATCGATCTTTTAGGTGCCAAAAAGTCGATATCTCAAATTCATTCCCAAAACACCCGAAAATTCGATATTTAGGGGTCCCAGAAGCGATCTGTACATGCCTACTCCGTGTTAGAGTATTTTCAAAATACATGCTCAAAACATACTGAAAATCGATCTTTTAGGTGCACAAAAGTCGATATGTGCATGCATCTTCAGTACCCGTTTATATCTCAAATTCAGGCTCAAAACACCCGAAAATTCAATATTTTGGGGTCCCAGAAGCAATCTGTACATGCCTATTCAGTGTTAGAGTATTTTCAAAATACTGGCCCAAAACATGCTGAAAATCGATATTTTAGATGCCAAAAGTCAATATATGCATGCATCTTCTGTACCCGTTTATATCTCAAATTCAGGCTCAAAACACCCGAAAATTCAATATTTTGGGGTCCCAGAAGCAATCTGTACATGCCTACACAGTGCTAGAATATTTTCAAAATATAGGCTAAAAACATGCTAAAAATCGACATTTTAGGTGCCAAAAAATCGATATCTCAAATTCAGTCCCAAAACACCCGAAAATTCGATATTTAGAGGTCCCAGAAGGTATCTGTACATGCCTACTCCGTGTTAGAGTATTTTCAAAATACAGGCCAAAAACATACTGAAAATCGATCTTTTAGGTGCCCAAAAGTCGATATGTGCATGCATCTTCTGTACCCGTTTATATCTCAAATTCTGGCCCTAAACACCCGAAAATTCGATATTTTGGGGACCCAGAAGCGATCTTTACATGCCTACTAAGTGTTAGAGTATTTTCAAAATTCAGGCCCAAAACATGCTGAAAATCGATATTATTGGTGCCCAAAGTCAATATGTGCATGTATCTTCTGTACCCGTTTATATCTCAAATTCAGGCTCAAAACACCCGAAAATTCAATATTTTGGGGTCCCAGAAGCAATCTGTACATGCCTACTCAGTGCTAGAATATTTTCAAAATATAGGCTAAAAACATGCTAAAAATCGATCTTTTAGGTGCCAAAAAGTCGATATCTCAAATTCAGTCCCAAAACACCCGAAAATTCGATATGTAGGGGTCCCAGAAGCGATCTGTACATGCCTACTCCGTGTTAAGAGTATTTTCAAAATACAGGCCCAAAACATACTGAAAATCGATATTTTAGATGCCCAAAGTCAATATGTGCATGTATCTTCTGTACCCGTTTATATCTCAAATTCAGGCTCAAAACACCCGAAAATTCAATATTTTGGGGTCCCAGAAGCAATCTGTACATGCCTACACAGTGCAAGAATATTTTCAAAATATAGGCTAAAAACATGCTAAAAATCGACATTTTAGGTGCCAAAAAATCGATATCTGAAATTCAGTCCCAAAACACCCGAAAATTCGATATTTTGGGGTCCCAGAAGCGATCTGTACATGCCTACTCCGTGTTAGAGTATTTTCAAAATTCAGGCCCAAAACATGCTGAAAATCGATATTTTTGGTGCCCAAAGTCAATATGTGCATGTATCTTCTGTACCCGTTTATATCTCAAATTCAGGCTCAAAACACAAGAAAATTCAATATTTTGGGGTCCCAGAAGCAATCTGTACATGCCTACTCAGTGCTAGAATATTTTCAAAATATAGGCTAAAAACATGCTAAAAATCGATCTTTTAGGTGCCAAAAAATCGATATCTCAAATTCAGTCCCAAAACACCCGAAAATTCGATATTTAGGGGTCCCAGAAGCGATCTGTACATGCCTAGTCCGTGTTAGAGTATTTTCAAAATACATGCTCAAAACATACTGAAAATCGATCTTTTAGGTGCACAAAAGTCGATATGTGCATGCATCTTCAGTTCCCGTTTATATCTCAAATTCAGGCTCAAAACAACCGAAAATTCAATATTTTGGGGTCCCAGAAGCAATCTGTACATGCCTACTCAGTGTTAGAGTATTTTCAAAATACAGGCCCAAAACATGCTGAAAATCGATATTTTAGATGCCCAAAGTCGATATGTGCATGCATTTTCAGTTCCCGTTTATATCTCAAATTCAGGCTCAAAACAACCGAAAATTCAATATTTTGGGGTCCCAGAAGCAATCTGTACATGCCTACTCAGTATTAGAGTATTTTCAAAATATAGGCCCAAAACATGCTGAAAATCAATATTTTAGATGCCCAAAGTCAATATGTGCATGTATCTTCTGTACCCGTTTATATCTCAAATTCAGGCTCAAAACACCCGAAAATTCAATATTTTGGGGTCCCAGAAGCAATCTGTACATGCCTACACAGTGCTAGAATATTTTCAAAATATAGGCTAAAAACATTCTGAAAATCGATATTTTAGGTGCCAGAAACTCGATATCTCAAATTCAGTCCCAAAACACCCGAAAATTCGATATTTAGAGGTCCCAGAAGGTATCTGTACATGCTTACTCCGTGTTAGAGTATTTTCAAAATACAGGCCAAAAACATACTGAAAATCGATCTTTTAGGTGCTTAAAAGTCGATATGTGCATGCATCTTCTGTACCCGTTTATATCTCAAATTCTGGCCCTAAACACCCGAAAATTCGATATTTTGGGGTCCCAGAATTGATCTGTACATGCCTACTTCGTGTTAGAGTATTTTCAAAATTCAGGCCCAAAACATGCTGAAATACGATATTTTTGGTGCCCAAAGTCAATATGTGCATGTATCTTCTGTATCCGTTTATATCTCAAATTCAGGCTCAAAACACCCGAAAATTCAATATTTTGGGGTCCCAGAAGCAATCTGTACATTGCTAGAATATTTTCAAAATATAGGCTAAAAACATGCTAAAAATCGATCTTTTAGGTGCCAAAAAGTCGATATCTCAAATTCAGCCCCAAAACACCCGTAAATTCGATATTTAGGGGTCCCAGAAGCGATCTGTACATGCCTACTCCGTGTTAGAGTATTTTCAAAATACATGCTCAAAACATACTGAAAATCGATCTTTTAGGTGCACAAAAGTCGATATGTGCATGCATCTTCAGTTCCCGTTTATATCTCAAATTCAGGCTCAAAACAACCGAAAATTCAATATTTTGGGGTCCCAGAAGCAATCTGTACATGCCTACACAGTGCTAGAATATTTTCAAAATATAGGCTAAAAACATGCTGAAAATCGATATTTTAGGTGCCAAAAAATCGATATATCAGATTCAGTCCCAAAACACCCGAAAATTCGATATTTAGAGGTCCCAGAAGGTATCTGTACATGCCTACTCCGTGTTAGAGTATTTTCAAAATACAGGCCAAAAACATACTGAAAATCGATCTTTTAGGTGCCCAAAAGTCGATATGTGTATGCATCTTGTGTACCCGTTTATATCTCAAATTCTGGCCCTAAACACCGGAAAATTCGATATTTTGGGGTCCCAGAAGCGATCTGTACATGCCTACTCCGTGTTAGAGTATTTTCAAAATACATGCTCAAAACATACTGAAAATCGATCTTTTAGGTGCACAAAAGTCGATATGTGCATTCATTTTCGGTTCCCGTTTACATCTCAAATTCAGGCTCAAAACACCCGAAAATTCAATATTTTGGGGTCCCAGAAGCAATCTGTACAGTGCTAGAATATTTTCAAAATATAGGCTAAAAACATGCTAAAAATCGATCTTTTAGGTGCCAAAAAGTCGATATCTCAAATTCAGTCCCAAAACACCCGAAAATTCGATATTTTTGGGTCCCAGAAGCGATCTGTACATGCATACTCCGTGTTAGAGTATTTTCAAAATTCAGGCCCAAAACATGCTGAAAATCGATATTTTTGGTGCCCAAAGTTAATATGTGCATGTATCTTCTGTTCCCGTTTATATCTCAAATTCAGGCTCAAAACACCCGAAAATTCAATATTTTGGGGTCCCATAAGCAATCTGTACATGCCTACTCAGTGCTAGAATATTTTCAAAATATAGGGTAAAAACATGCTAAAAATCGACATTTTAGGTGCCAAAAAATCGATATCTCAAATTCAGTCCCAAAACACCCGAAAATTAGATATTTATAGGTCCCAGAAGGTATCTGTACATGCCTACTCCGTGTTAGAGTATTTTCAAAATACAGGCCAAAAACATACTGAAAATCGATCTTTTAGGTGCCGAAAAGTCGATATGTGCATGCATCTTCTGTACCCGTTTATATCTCAAATTCTGACCCTAAACACTGGAAAATTCGATATTTTGGGGTCCCAGAAGCGATCTGTACATGCCTACTCCGTGTTAGAGTATTTTCAAAATACATGCTCAAAACATACTGAAAATCGATCTTTTAGGTGCACAAAAGTCGATATGTGCATGCATCTTCAGTTCCCGTTTACATCTCAAATTCAGGCTCAAAACACCCGAAAATTCAATATTTTGGGGTTCCAGAAGCAATCTGTACAGTGCTAGAATATTTTCAAAATATAGGCTAAAAACATGCTAAAAATCGATCTTTTAGGTGCCAAAAAGTCGATATCTCAAATTCAGTCCCAAAACACCCGAAAATTCGATATTTAGGGGTCCCAGAAGCGATCTGTATATGCCTACTCCGTGTTAGAGTATTTTCAAAATACATGCTCAAAACATACTGAAAATCGATATTTTAGATGCCCAAAGTCAATATGTGCATGTATCTTCTGTACCCGTTTATATCTCAAATTCAGGCTCAAAACACCCGAAAATTCAATATTTTGGGGTCCCAGAAGCAATCTGTACATGCCTACACAGTGCTAGAATATTTTCAAAATATAGGCTAAAAACATGCTAAAAATCGACATTTTAGGTGCCAAAAACTCGATATCTCAAATTCAGTCCCAAAACACCCGAAAATTCGATATTTAGAGGTCACAGAAGGTATCTGTTCATGCTTACTCCGTGTTAGAGTATTTTCAAAATACAGGCCAAAAACATACTGAAAGTCGATCTTTTAAGTGCTTAAAAGTCGATATGTGCATGCATCTTCTGTACCCGTTTATATCTCAAATTCTGGCCCTAAACACCCGAAAATTCGATATTTTGGGGTCCCAGAAGCGATCTGTACATGCCTACTCCGTGTTAGAGTATTTTCAAAATTCAGGCCCAAAACATGCTGAAAATCGATCTTTTAGGTGCCAAAAAGTCGATATCTCAAATTCAGTCCCAAAACACCCGAAAATTCGATATTTAGGGGTTCCAGAAGCGATCTGTACATGCCTACTCCGTGTTAGAGTATTTTCAAAATACATGCTCAAAACATACTGAAAATCGATCTTTTAGGTGCACAAAAGTCGATATGTGCATGCATCTTCAGTACCCGTTTATATCTCAAATTCTGGCCTTAAACACCCGAAAATTCGATATTTTGGGGTCCCAGAAGCGATCTGTACATGCCTACTCAGTGTTAGAGTATTTTCAAAATTCAGGCCCAAAACATGCTGAAAATCGATATTTTTGGTGCCCAAAGTCAATATGTGCATGTATCTTCTGTACCTGTTTATATCTCAAATTCAGGCTCAAAACACCCGAAAATTCAATATTTTGGGGTCCCAGAAGCAATCTGTACATGCCTACTCAGTGTTAGAGTATTTTCAAAATACAGGCCCAAAACATGCTGAAATCGATATTTTAGATGCCCAAAGTCAATATGTGCATGTATCTTCTGTACCCGTTTATATCTCAAATTCAGGCTCAAAACACCCGAAAATTCAATATTTTGGGGTCCCAGAAGCAATCTGTACATGCCTACTCAGTGCTAGAATATTTTCAAAATATAGGCTAAAAACATGCTAAAAATCGATCTTTTAGGTGCCAAAAAGTCGATATCTCAAATTCAGTACCAAAACACCCGAAAATTCGATATTTAGGGGTCCCAGAAGCGATCTGTACATGCCTACTCCGTTTTAGAGTATTTTCAAAATACAGGCCAAAAACATACTGAAAATCAATCTTTTAGGTGCCCAAAAGTCGATATGTGCATGCATCTTCTGTACCCGTTTATATCTCAAATTCTAGCCCTAAACACCCGAAAATTCGATATTTTGGGGTCCCCGAAGCGATCTGTACATGCCTACTCCGTGTTAGAGTATTTTCAAAATTCAGGCCCAAAACATGCTGAAAATCGATATTTTTGGTGCCCAAAGTCAATATGTGCATGTATCTTCTGTACCCGTTTATATCTCAAATTCAGGCTCAAAACACCCGAAAATTCAATATTTTGGGGTCCCAGAAGCAATCTGTACAGTGCTAGAATATTTTCAAAATATAGGCTAAAAACATGCTAAAAATCGATCTTTTAGGTGCCAAAAAGTCGATATCTCAAATTCAGTCCCAAAACACCCGAAAATTCGATATTTAGGGGTCCCAGAAGCGATCTGTACATGCCTACTCCGTGTTAGAGTATTTTCAAAATACATGCTCAAAACATACTGAAAATCGATCTTTTAGGTGCACAAAAGTCGATATGTGCATGCATTTTCAGTTCCCGTTTATATATCAAATTCAGGCTCAAAACAACCGAAAATTCAATATTTTGGGGTCCCAGAAGCAATTTGTACATGCCTACTCAGTGTTAGAGTATTTTCAAAATATAGGCCCAAAACATGCTGAAAATCGATATTTTAGATGCCCAAAGTCAATATGTGCATGTATCTTCTGTACCCGTTTATATCTCAAATTCAGGCTCAAAACACCCGAAAATTCAATATTTTGGGGTCCCAGAAGCAATCTGTACATGCCTACACAGTGCTAGAATATTTTCAAAATATAGGCTAAAAACATGCTGAAAATCGATATTTTAGGTGCCAAAAAATCGATATATCAAATTCAGTCCCAAAACACCCGAAAATTCAATATTTAGAGGTCCAAGAAGGTATCTGTACATGCCTACTCCGTGTTAGAGTATTTTCAAAATACAGGCCAAAAACATACTGAAAATCGATCTTTTAGGTGCCCAAAAGTCGATATGTGCATGCATCTTCTGTACCCGTTTATATCTCAAACTCTGGCCCTAAACACCCGAAAATTCAATATTTTGGGGTCCCAGAAGCGATCTGTACATGCCTACTCCGTATTAGAGTATTTTCAAAATACATGCTCAAAACATACTGAAAATCGATCTTTTAGGTGCACAAAAGTCGATATGTGCATGCATCTTCAGTACCCGTTTATATCTCAAATTCATTCTCAAAACACCCGAAAATTCAATATTTTGGGGTCCCAGAAGCAATCTGTACATGCCTACTCAGTGTTATAGTATTTTCAAAATTCAGGCCCAAAACATGCTGAAAATCGATATTTTTGGTGCCTAAAGTCAATATGTGCATGTATCTTCTGTACCCGTTTATATCTCAAATTCAGGCTCAAAACACCCGAAAATTCAATATTTTGGGGTCCCAGAAGCAATCTTTACAGTGCTAGAATATTTTCAAAATACATGCTCAAAACATACTGAAAATCGATCTTTTAGGTGCACAAAAGTCGATATGTGCATGCATCTTCAGTTCCCGTTTATATCTCAAATTCAGGCTCAAAACAACCGAAAATTCAATATTTTGGGGTCCCAGAAGCAATCTGTACATGCCTACTCAGTGTTAGAGTATTTTCAAAATATAGGCCCAAAACATGCTGAAAATCGATATTTTAGATGCCCAAAGTCAATATGTGCATGTATCTTCTGTACCCGTTTATATCTCAAATTCAGGCTCAAAACACCCGAAAATTCAATATTTTGGGGTCCCAGAAGCAATCTGTACATGCCTACACAGTGCTAGAATATTTTCAAAATATAGGCTAAAAACATGCTGAAAATCGATATTTTAGGTGCCAAAAAATCGATATATCAAATTCAGTCCCAAAACACCCGAAAATTCAATATTTAGAGGTCCCAGAAGGTATCTGTACATGCCTACTCCGTGTTAGAGTATTTTCAAAATACAGGCCAAAAACATACTGAAAATCGATCTTTTAGGTGCTCAATAGTCGATATGTGCATGCATCTTCTGTACCCGTTTATATCTCAAATTCTGGCCCTAAACACCCGAAAATTCAATATTTTGTTGTCCCAGAAGCGATCTGTACATGCCTACTCCGTATTAGAGTATTTTCAAAATACATGCTCAAAACATACTGAAAATCGATCTTTTAGGTGCACAAAAGTCGATATGTGCATGCATCTTCAGTACCCGTTTATATCTCAAATTCAGGCTCAAAACACCCGAAAATTCAATATTTTGGGGTCCCAGAAGCAATCTGTACATGCCTACTCAGTGTTATAGTATTTTCAAAATTCAGGCCCAAAACATGCTGAAAATCGATATTTTTGGTGCCTAAAGTCAATATGTGCATGTATCTTCTGTACCCGTTTATATCTCAAATTCAGGCTCAAAACACCCGAAAATTCAATATTTTGGGGTCCCAGAAGCAATCTGTACAGTGCTAGAATATTTTCAAAATATAGGCTAAAAACATGCTAAAAATCGATCTTTTAGGTGCCAAAAAGTCGATATCTCAAATTCAGTCCCAAAACACCCGAAAATTCGATATTTAGGGGTCCCAGAAGCGATCTGTACATGCCTAGTCCGTGTTAGAGTATTTTCAAAATACATGCTCAAAACATACTGAAAATCGATCTTTTAGGTGCTCAAAAGTCGATATGTGCATGCATCTTCAGTTCCCGTTTATATCTCAAATTCAGGCTCAAAACAACCGAAAATTCAATATTTTGGGGTCCCAGAAGCAATCTGTACATGCCTACTCAGTGTTAGAGTATTTTCAAAATATAGGCCCAAAACATGCTGAAAATCGATATTTTAGATGCCCAAAGTCAATATGTGCATGTATCTTCTGTACCCGTTTATATCTCAAATTCAGGCTCAAAACACCCGAAAATTCAATATTTTGGGGTCCCAGAAGCAATCTGTACATGCCTACACAGTGCTAGAATATTTTCAAAATATAGGCTAAAAACATGCTGAAAATCGATATTTTAGGTGCCAAAAAATCGATATATCAAATTCAGTCCCAAAACACCCGAAAATTCAATATTTAGAGGTCCCAGAAGGTATCTGTACATGCCTACTCCGTGTTAGAGTATTTTCAAAATACAGGCCAAAAACATACTGAAAATCGATCTTTTAGGTGCCCAAAAGTCGATATGTGCATGCATCTTCTGTACCCGTTTATATCTCAAATTCTGGCCCTAAACACCCGAAAATTCAATATTTTGTTGTCCCAGAAGCGATCTGTACATGCCTACTCCGTATTAGAGTATTTTCAAAATACATGCTCAAAACATACTGAAAATCGATCTTTTAGGTGCACAAAAGTCGATATGTGCATGCATCTTCAGTACCCGTTTATATCTCAAATTCAGGCTCAAAACACCCGAAAATTCAATATTTTGGGGTCCCAGAAGCAATCTGTACATGCCTACTCAGTGTTATAGTATTTTCAAAATTCAGGCCCAAAACATGCTGAAAATCGATATTTTTGGTGCCCAAAGTCAATATGTGCATGTATCTTCTGTACCCGTTTATATCTCAAATTCAGGCTCAAAACACCCGAAAATTCAATATTTTGGGGTCCCAGAAGCAATCTGTACAGTGCTAGAATATTTTCAAAATATAGGCTAAAAACATGCTAAAAATCGATCTTTTAGGTGCCAAAAAGTCGATATCTCAAATTCAGTCCCAAAACACCCGAAAATTCGATATTTAGGGGTCCCAGAAGCGATCTGTACATGCCTAGTCCGTGTTAGAGTATTTTCAAAATACATGCTCAAAACATACTGAAAATCGATCTTTTAGGTGCACAAAAGTCGATATGTGCATGCATCTTCAGTTCCCGTTTATATCTCAAATTCAGGCTCAAAACAACCGAAAATTCAATATTTTGGGGTCCCAGAAGCAATCTGTACATGCCTACTCAGTGTTAGAGTATTTTCAAAATACAGGCCCAAAACATGCTGAAAATCGATATTTTAGATGCCCAAAGTCGATATGTGCATGCATTTTCAGTTCCCGTTTATATCTCAAATTCAGGCTCAAAACAACCGAAAATTCAATATTTTGGGGTCCCAGAAGCAATCTGTACATGCCTACTCAGTGTTAAAATATTTTCAAAATATAGGCCCAAAACATGCTGAAAATCAATATTTTAGATGCCCACAGTCAATATGTGCATGTATCTTCTGTACCCGTTTATATCTCAAATTCAGGCTCAAAACACCCGAAAATTTAATATTTTGGGGTCCCAGAAGCAATCTGTACATGCCTACACAGTGCTAGAATATTTTCAAAATATAGGCTAAAAACATGCTGAAAATCGATATTTTAGGTGCCAAAAAATCGATATATCAAATTCAGTCCCAAAACACCCGAAAATTCAATATTTAGAGGTCCCAGAAGGTATCTGTACATGCCTACTCCGTGTTAGAGTATTTTCAAAATACAGGCCAAAAACATACTGAAAATCGATCTTTTAGGTGCCCAAAAGTCGATATGTGCATGCATCTTCTGTACCCGTTTATATCTCAAACTCTGGCCCTAAACACCCGAAAATTCAATATTTTGGGGTCCCAGAAGCGATCTGTACATGCCTACTCCGTATTAGAGTATTTTCAAAATACATGCTCAAAACATACTGAAAATCGATCTTTTAGGTGCACAAAAGTCGATATGTGCATGCATCTTCAGTACCCGTTTATATCTCAAATTCAGGCTCAAAACACCCGAAAATTCAATATTTTGGGGTCCCAGAAGCAATCTGTACATGCCTACTCAGTGTTAGAGTATTTTCAAAATTCAGGCCCAAAACATGCTGAAAATCGATATTTTTGGTGCCCAAAGTCAATATGTGCATGTATCTTCTGTACCCGTTTATATCTCAAATTCAGGCTCAAAACACCCGAAAATTCAATATTTTGGAGTCCCAGAAGCAATCTGTACAGTGCTAGAATATTTTCAAAATATAGGCTAAAAACATGCTAAAAATCGATCTTTTAGGTGCCAAAAAGTCGATATCTCAAATTCAGTCCCAAAACACCCGAAAATTCGATATTTAGGGGTCCCAGAAGCGATCTGTACATGCCTAGTCCGTGTTAGAGTATTTTCAAAATACATGCTCAAAACATACTGAAAATCGATCTTTTAGGTGCACAAAAGTCGATATGTGCATGCATCTTCAGTTCCCGTTTATATCTCAAATTCAGGCTCAAAACAACCGAAAATTCAATATTTTGGGGTCCCAGAAGCAATCTGTACATGCCTACTCAGTGTTAGAGTATTTTCAAAATATAGGCCCAAAACATGCTGAAAATCGATATTTTAGATGCCCAAAGTCAATATGTGCATGTATCTTCTGTACCCGTTTATATCTCAAATTCAGGCTCAAAACACCCGAAAATTCAATATTTTGGGGTCCCAGAAGCAATCTGTACATGCCTACACAGTGCTAGAATATTTTCAAAATATAGGCTAAAAACATGCTGAAAATCGATATTTTAGGTGCCAAAAAATCGATATATCAAATTCAGTCCCAAAACACCCGAAAATTCAATATTTAGAGGTCCCAGAAGGTGTCTGTACATGCCTACTCCGTGTTAGAGTATTTTCAAAATACTGGCCAAAAACATACTGAAAATCGATCTTTTAGGTGCCCAAAAGTCGATATGTGCATGCATCTTCTGTACCCGTTTATATCTCAAATTCTGGCCCTAAACACCCGAAAATTCAATATTTTGGGGTCCCAGAAGCGATCTGTACATGCCTACTCCGTATTAGAGTATTTTCAAAATACATGCTCAAAACATACTGAAAATCGATCTTTTAGGTGCACAAAAGTCGATATGTGCATGCATCTTCAGTACCCGTTTATATCTCAAATTCAGGCTCAAAACACCCGAAAATTCAATATTTTGGGGTCCCAGAAGCAATCTGTACATGCCTACTCAGTGTTATAGTATTTTCAAAATTCAGGCCCAAAACATGCTGAAAATCGATATTTTTGGTGCCCAAAGTCAATATGTGCATGTATCTTCTGTACCCGTTTATATCTCAAATTCAGGCTCAAAACACCCGAAAATTCAATATTTTGGGGTCCCAGAAGCAATCTGTACAGTGCTAGAATATTTTCAAAATATAGGCTAAAAGCATGCTAAAAATCGATCTTTTAGGTGCCAAATAGTCGATATCTCAAATTCAGTCCCAAAACACCCGAAAATTCGATATTTAGGGGTCCCAGAAGCGATCTGTACATGCCTAGTCCGTGTTAGAGTATTTTCAAAAATACATGCTCAAAACATACTGAAAATCGATCTTTTAGGTGCACAAAAGTCGATATGTGCATGCATCTTCAGTTCCCGTTTATATCTCAAATTCAGGCTCAAAACAACCGAAAATTCAATATTTTGGGGGTCCCAGAAGCAATCTGTACATGCCTACTCAGTGTTAGAGTATTTTCAAAATACAGGCCCAAAACATGCTGAAAATCGATATTTTAGATGCCCAAAGTCAATATGTGCATGTATCTTCTGTACCCGTTTATATCTCAAATTCAGGCTCAAAACACCCGAAAATTATATATTTTGGGGTCCCAGAAGCAATCTGTACATGCCTACACAGTGCTAGAATATTTTCAAAATATCGGCTAAAAACATGCTAAAAATCGATCTTTTAGGTGCCAAAAAGTCGATATCTCAAATTCAGTCCCAAACACCCGAAAATTCGATATTTAGGGGTCCCAGAAGCGATCTGTACATGCCTACTCCGTGTTAGAGTATTTTCAAAATACATGCTCAAAACATACTGAAAATCGATCTTTTAGGTGCACAAAAGTCGATATGTGCATGCATCTTCAGTACCCGTTTATATCTTAAATTCAGGCTCAAAACACCCGAAAATTCAATATTTTGGGGTCCCAGAAGCAATCTGTACATGCCTACTCAGTGTTAGAGTATTTTCAAAATACAGGCCCAAAACATGCTGAAAATCGATATTTTAGATGCCCAAAGTCAATATGTGCATGTATCTTCTGTACCCGTTTATATCTCAAATTCAGGCTCAAAACACCCGAAAATTCAATATTTTGGGGTCCCAGAAGCAATCTGTACATGCCTACTCAGTGTTAGAGTATTTTCAAAATACAGGCCCAAAACATGCTGAAAATCGATATTTTAGATGCCCAAAGTCAATATGTGCATGTATCTTCTGTACCCGTTTATATCTCAAATTCAGGCTCAAAACACCCGAAAATTCAATATTTGGGGTCCCAGAAGTAATCTGTACATGCCTACACAGTGCTAGAATATTTTCAAAATATAGGCTAAAAACATGCTAAAAATCGACATTTTAGGTGCCAAAAAATCGATATCTCAAATTCAGTCCCAAAACACCCGAAAATTCGATATTTAGAGGTCCCAGAAGGTATCTGTACATGCCTACTCCGTGTTAGAGTATTTTCAAAATACAGGCCAAAAACATACTGAAAATCGATCTCTTAGGTGCCCAAAAGTCAATATGTGCATGTATCTTCTGTACCCGTTTATATCTCAAATTCAGCCTCAAAACACCCGAAAATTCAATATTTTGGGGTCCCAGAAGCAATCTGTACATGCCTACACAGTTCTAGAATATTTTCAAAATATAGGCTAAAAACATGCTAAAAATCGACATTTTAGGTGCCAAAAAATCGATATCTCAAATTCAGTCCCAAAACACCCGAAAATTCGATATTTAGGGGTCCCAGAAGGTATCTGTACATGCCTACTCCGTGTTAGAGTATTTTCAAAATACAGGCCAAAAACATACTGAAAATCAATCTTTTAGGTGCCCAAAAGTTGATATGTGCATGCGTCTTCTGTACACGTTTATATCTCAAATTCTGGCCCAAAACACCCGAAAATTCAATATTTTGGGGTCCCAGAAGCAATCTGTACATGCCTACACAGTGCTAGAATATATTCAAAATATTGGCTAAAAACATGCTAAAAATCGACATTTTAGGTGCCAAAAAATCGATATCTCAAATTCAGTCCCAAAACACCCGAAAATTCGATATTTAGAGGTCCCAGAAGGTATCTGTACATGCCTACTCCGTGTTAGAGTATTTTCAAAATACAGGCCAAAAACATACTGAAAATCAAACTTTTAGGTGCCCAAAAGTCGATATGTGCATGCATCTTCTGTACCCGTTTATATCTCAAATTCTGGCCCTAAACACCCGAAAATTCGATATTTTGGGGTCCCAGAAGCGATCTGTACATGCCTACTCCGTGTTAGAGTATTTTCAAAATTCAGGCCCAAAACATGCTGAAAATCGATATTTTTGGTGCCCAAAGTCAATATGTGCATGTATCTTCTGTACCCGTTTATATCTCAAATTCAGGCTCAAAACAACCGAAAATTCAATATTTTGGGGTCCCAGAAGCAATCTGTACAGTGCTAGAATATTTTCAAAATATAGGCTAAAAACATGCTAAAAATCGATCTTTTAGGTGCCAAAAAGTTGATATCTCAAATTCAGTCCCAAAACACCCGAAAATTCGATATTTAGGGGTCCCAGAAGCGATCTATACATGCCTACTCCGTGTTAGAGTATTTTCAAAATACATGCTCAAAACATACTGTAAATCGATCTTTTATTTGCACAAAAGTCGATATGTGCATGCATCTTCAGTACCCGTTTATATCTCAAATTCAGGCTCAAAACACCCGAAAATTCAATATTTTGGGGTCCCAGAAGCAATCTGTACATGCCTACTCAGTGTTAGAGTATTTTCAAAATACAGGCCCAAAACATGCTGAAAATCGATATTTTAGATGCCCAAAGTCAATATGTGCATGTATCTTCTGTACCCGTTTATATCTCAAATTCAGGCTCAAAACACCCGAAAATTCAATATTTTGGTGTCCCAGAAGCAATCTGTACATGCCTACACAGTGCTAGAATATTTTCAAAATATAGGCTAAAAACATGCTAAAAATCGACATTTTAGGTGCCAAAAAATCGATATCTCAAATTCAGTCCCAAAACACCCGAAAATTCTATATTTAGAGGTCCCAGAAGGTATCTGTACATGCCTACTCCGTGTTAGAGTATTTTCAAAATACAGGCCAAAAACATACTGAAAATCGATCTTTTAGGTGCCCAAAAGTCGATATGTGCATGCATCTTCTGTACCCGTTTATATCTCAAATTCTGGCCCTAAACACCCGAAAATTCGATATTTTGGGGTCCCAGAAGCGATCTGTACATGCCTACTCCGTGTTAGAGTATTTTAAAAATTCAGGCCAAAAACATGCTGAAAATCGATATTTTTGGTGCCCAAAGTCAATATGTGCATGTATCTTCTGTACCCGTTTATATCTCAAATTCAGGCTCAAAACACCCGAAAATTATATATTTTGGGGTCCCAGAAGCAATCTGTACATGCCTACTCAGTGTTATAGTATTTTCAAAATTCAGGCCCAAAACATGCTGAAAATCGATATTTTTGGTGCCCAAAGTCAATATGTGCATGTATCTTCAGTACCCGTTTATATCTCAAATTCAGGCTCAAAACACCCGAAAATTCAATATTTTGGTGTCCCAGAAGCAATCTGTACATGCCTACACAGTGCTAGAATATTTTCAAAATATAGGCTAAAAACATGCTAAAAATCGACATTTTAGGTGCCAAAAAATTGATATCTCAAATTCAGTCCCAAAACACCCGAAAATTCGATATTTAGAGGTCCCAGAAGGTATCTGTACATGCCTACTCCGTGTTAGAGTATTTTCAAAATACAATATTTTGGGGTCCCAGAAGCAATCTGTACATACCTACTCAGTGCTAGAATATTTTCAAAATATAGGCTAAAAACATGCTAAAAATCGATCTTTTAGGTGCCAAAAAATCGATATCTCAAATTCAGTCCCAAAACACCCGAAAATTCGATATTTAGGGGTCCCAGAAGCGATCTGTACATGCCTACTCCGTGTTAGAGTATTTTCAAAATACATGCTCAAAACATACTGAAAATCGATCTTTTAGGTGCACAAAAGTCGATATGTGCATGCATCTTCAGTACCCGTTTATATCTCAAATTCAGGCTCAAAACACCCAAAAATTCAATATTTTTGGGGTCCCAGAAGCAATCTGTACATGCCTACTCAGTGTTAGAGTATTTTCAAAATACAGTCCCAAAACATGCTGGAAATCGATATTTTAGATGCCCAAAGTCAATATGTGCATGTATCTTCTGTACCCGTTTATATCTCAAATTCAGGCTCAAAACACCTGAAAATTCAATATTTTGGGGTCCCAGAAGCAATCTGTACATGCCTACACAATGCTAGAATATTTTCAAAATATAGGCTAAAAACATGCTAAAAATCGACATTTTAGGTGCCAAAAAATTGATATCTCAAATTCAGTCCCAAAACACCCGAAAATTCGATATTTAGAGGTCCCAGAAGGTATCTGTACATGCCTACTCCGTGTTAGAGTATTTTCAAAATACAATATTTTGGGGTCCCAGAAGCAATCTGTACATACCTACTCAGTGCTAGAATATTTTCAAAATATAGGCTAAAAACATGCTAAAAATCGATCTTTTAGGTGCCAAAAAATCGATATCTAAAATTCAGTCCCAAAACACCCGAAAATTCAATATTTAGGGGTCCCAGAAGCGATCTGTACATGCCTACTCCGTGTTAGAGTATTTTCAAAATACATGCTCAAAACATACTGAAAGTCGATCTTTTAGGTGCACAAAAGTCGATATGTGCATGCATCTTCAGCACCTGTTTATATCTCAAATTCAGGCTTGATCAAAACACCCGAAAATTCAATATTTTGTGGTCCCAGAAGCAATCTGTACATGCCTACTCAGTGTTAGAGTTTTTTCAAAATACAGGCCCAAAACATGCTGAAAATCGATATTTTAGATGCCCAAAGTCAATATGTGCATGTATCTTCTGTACCCGTTTATATATCAAAATCAGGCTCAAAACACCCGAAAATTCAATATTTTGGGGCCCCAGAGGCAATCTGTACATGCCTACACAGTGCTAGAATATTTTCAAAATATAGGCTAAAAACATGCTAAAAATCGACATTTTAGGTGCCAAAAAGTCGATATCTCAAATTCAGTCCCAAAACACCCGAAAATTCGATATTTAGAGGTCCCAGAAGGTATCTGTACATGCCTACTCCGTGTTAGAGTATTTTCAAAATACAGGCCAAAAACATACTGAAAATCGATCTTTTAGGTGCCCGAAAGTCGATATGTGCATGCATATTCTGTACCCGTTTATATCTCAAATTGTGGCCCTAAACACCCGAAAATTCGATATTTTGGGGTCCCAGAAGCGATCTGTACATGCCTACTCCGTGTTAGAGTATTTACAAAATTCAGGCCCAAAACATGCTGAAAATCGATATTTTTGGTGCCCAAAGTCAATATGTGCATGTATCTTCCGTACCCGTTTATATCTCAAATTCAGGCTCAAAACACCCGAAAATTCAATATTTTGGGGTCCCAGAAGCAATCTGTACATGCCTACTCAGTGCTAGAATATTTTCAAAATATAGTCTAAAAACATGCTAAAAATCGATCTTTTAGGTGCCAAAAAGTCTATATCTCAAATTCAGTCCCAAAACACCCGAAAATTCGATATTTAGGGGTCCCAGAAGCGATCTGTACATGCCTACTCCGTGTTAGAGTATTTTCAAAATACATGCTCAAAACATACTGAAAATCGATCTTTTAGGTGCACAAAAGTCGATATGTGCATGCATCTTCAGTACCCGTTTATATCTCAAATTCAGGCTCAAAACACCCGAAAATTCAATATTTTGGGGTCCCAGAAGCAATCTGTACATGCCTACTCAGTGTTAGAGTATTTTCAAAATTCAGGCCCAAAACATGCTGAAAATCGATATTTTAGATGCCCAAAGTCAATATGTGCATGTATCTTCTGTACCTGTTTATATATCAAATTCAGGCTCAAAAACACCCGAAAATTCAATATTTTGGGGTCCCAGAAGCAATCTGTACATGTCTACACAGTGCTAGAATATTTTCAAAATATAGGCTAAAAACATGCTAAAAATCGATCTTTTAGGTGCCAAAAAGTCGATATCTCAAATTCAGTCCCAAAACACCCGAAAATTCGATATTTAGAGGTTCCAGGAGGTATCTGTACATGCCTACTCCGTGTTAGAGTATTTTCAAAATACAGGCCAAAAACATACTGAAAATCGATCTTTTAGGTGCCCAAAAGTCGATATGTGCATGCATCTTCTGTACCCGTTTATATCTCAAATTCTGGCCCTAAACACCCGAAAATTCGATATTTTGGGGTCCCAGAAGCGATCTGTACATGCCTACTCCGTGTTAGAGTATTTTCAAAATTCAGGCCCAAAACATGCGCTCAGAAAATCGATATTTTTGGTGCCAAAAGTCAATATGTACATGTATCTTTTGTACACGTTTATATCTCAAATTCAGGCTCGAAACACCCGAAAATTCAATATTTTGGGGTCCCAGAAGCAATCTGTACAGTGCTAGAATATTTTCAAAATATAGGCTAAAAACATGCTAAAAATCGATCTTTTAGGTGCCAAAAAGTCGATATCTCAAATTCAGTCCCAAAACCCCCGAAAATTCGATATTTAGGGGTCCCAGAAGCGATCTGTACATGCCTACTCCGTGTTAGAGTATTTTCAAAATACAGGCCCAAAACATGCTGAAAATCGATATTTTAGATGCCCAAAGTCAATATGTGCATGTATCTTCTGTACCCGTTTATATCTCAAATTCTGGCCCTAAACACCCGAAAATTCGATATTTTGGGGTCCCAGAAGCAATCTGTACATGCCTACTCCGTGTTAGAGTATTTTCAAAATTCAGGCCCAAAACATGCTGAAAATCGATATTTTTGGTGCCCAAAGTCAATATGTGCATGTATCTTCTGTACCCGTTTATATCTCAAATTCAGGCTCAAAACACCCGAAAATTCAATATTTTGGGGTCCCAGAAGCAATCTGTACAGTGCTAGAATATTTTCAAAATATAGGCTAAAAACATGCTAAAAATCGATCTTTTAGGTGCCAAAAAGTCGATATCTCAAATTCAGTCCCAAAATACCCGAAAATTCGATATTTAGGGGTCCCAGAAGCGATCTGTACATGCCTACTCTGTGTTAGAGTATTTTCAAAATACATGCTCAAAACATACTGAAAATCGATCTTTTAGGTGCACAAAAGTCGATATGTGCATGCATCTTCAGTACCCGTTTATATCTCAAATTCAGGCTCAAAACACCCGAAAATTCGATATTTTGGGGTCCCAGAAGCGATCTGTACATGCCTACTCCGTATTAGAATATTTTCAAAATTCAGGCCCAAAACATGCTGAAAATCGATATTTTTGGTGCCCAAAGTCAATATGTGCATGTATATTGTGTACCCGTTTATATCTCAAATTCAGGCTCAAAACACCCGAAAATTCAATATTTTAAGGTCCCATAAGCAATCTGTACATGCCTACTCAGTGCTAGAATATTTTCAAAATATAGGCTAAAAACATGCTAAAAATCGATCTTTTAGGTGCCAAAAAATCGATATCTAAAATTCAGTCCCAAAACACCCGAAAATTCGATATTTAGGGGTCCCAGAAGCGATCTGTACATGCCTACTCCGTGTTAGAGTATTTTCAAAATACATGCTCAAAACATACTGAAAGTCGATCTTTTAGGTGCACAAAAGTCGATATGTGCATGCATCTTCTGTACCCGTTTATATCTCAAATTCAGGCTCAAAACACCCGAAAATTCAATATTTTAGGGTCCCAGAAGCAATCTGTACATGCCTACTCAGTGTTAGAGTATTTTCAAAATACAGGCCAAAAACATGCTGAAAATCGATATTTTAGATGCTCAAAGTCAATATGTGCATGTATCTTCTGTACCCATTTATATATCAAATTCAGGCTCAAAACACCCGAAAATTCAATATTTTGGGGTCCCAGAAGCAATCTGTACAGTGCTAGAATATTTTCAAAATATAGGCTAAAAACATGCTAAAAATCGACATTTTAGGTGCCAAAAAATCGATATCTCAAATTCAGTCCCAAAACACCCGAAAATTCGATATTTAGAGGTCCCAGAAGGTATCTGTACATGCCTACTCCGTGTTAGAGTATTTTCAAAATACAGCCCAAAAACATACTGAAAATCGATCTTTTAGGTGCCCAAAAGTCGATATGTGCATGCATCTTCTGTACCCGTTTATATCTTAAATTGTGCCCCTAAACACCCGAAAATTCGATATTTTGGGGTCCCAGAAGCGATCTGTACATGCCTACTCCGTGTTAGAGTATTTTCAAAATTCAGGCCCAAAACATGCTTAAAATCGATATTTTTTGTGCCAAAAGTCAATATGTACTTGTATCTTTTTTACACGTTTATATCTCAAATTCAGGCTCGAAACACCCGAAAATTCAATATTTTGGGGTCCCAGAAGCAATCTGTACAGTGCTAGAATATTTTCAAAATATAGGCTAAAAACATGCTAAAAATCGATGTTTTAGGTGCCAAAAAGTCGATATCTCAAATTCAGTCCCAAAACCCCCGAAAATTCGATATTTAGGGGTCCCAGAAGCGATCTGTACATGCCTACTCCGTGTTAGAGTATTTTCAAAATACAGGCCCAAAACATGCTGAAAATCGATATTTTAGATGCCCAAAGTCAATATGTGCATGTATCTTCTGTACCCGTTTATATCTCAAATTCAGGCTCAAAACACCCGAAAATTCGATATTTGGGGGTCCCAGAAGCGATCTGTACATGCCTACTCCGTGTTAGAATATTTTCAAAATTCAGGCCCAAAACATGCTGAAAATCGATATTTTTGGTGCCCAAAGTCAATATGTGCATGTATCTTCTGTACCCGTTTATATCTCAAATTCAGGCTCAAAACACCCGAAATTTCAATATTTTGGGGTCCCAGAAGCATTCTGTACATGCCTACTCAGTGCTAGAATATTTTCAAAATATAGGCTAAAAACATGCTAAAAATCGATCTTTTAGGTGCCAAAAAATCGGTATCTCAAATTCAGTCCCAAAACACCCGAAAATTCAATATTTAGGGGTCCCAGAAGCGATCTGTACATGCCTACTCCGTGTTAGAGTATTTTCAAAATACATGCTCAAAACATACTGAAAATCGATCTTTTAGGTGCACAAAAGTCGATATGTGCATGCATCTTCAGTACCTGTTTACATCTCAAATTCAGGCTCAAAACACCCGAAAATTCAATATTTTGGGGTCCCAGAAGCGATCTGTACATGCCTACTCCGTGTTAGAGTATTTTCAAAATTCAGGCCCAAAACATGCTGAAAATCGATATTTTTGGTGCCCAAAGTCAATATGTGCATGTATCTTCTGTACCCGTTTATATCTCAAATTCAGGCTCAAAACACCCGAAAATTCAATATTTTGGGGTCCCAGAAGCAATCTGTACATGCCTACTCAGTGCTAGAATATTTTCAAAATATAGGCTAAAAACATGCTAAAAATCGATCTTTTAGGTGCCAAAAAGTCGATATCTCAAATTCAGTCCCAAAACACTCGAAAATTCGATATTTAGGGGTCCCAGAAGCGATCTGTACATGCCTACTCCGTATTAGAGTATTTTCAAAATACATGCTCAAAACATACTGAAAATCGATCTTTTAGGTGCACAAAAGTCGATATGTGCATGCATCTTCAGTACCCGTTTATATCTCAAATTCAGGCTCAAAACACCCGAAAAATCAATATTTTAGGGTCCCAGAAGCAATCTGTACATGCCTACTCAGTGTTAGAGTATTTTCAAAATACAGGCCCAAAACATGCTGAAAATCGATATTTTAGATGCCCAAAGTCAATATGTGCATGTATCTTCTGTACCCGTTTATATCTCAAATTCAGGCTCAAAACACCCGAAAATTCAATATTTTGGGGTCCCAGAAGCAATCTGTACATGCCTACACAGTGCTAGAATATTTTCGAAATATAGGCTAAAAACATGCTAAAAATCGACATTTTAGGTGCCAAAAAATCGATATCTCAAATTCAGTCCCAAAACACCCGAAAATTCGATATTTAGAGGTCCCAGAAGGTATCTGTACATGCCTACTCCGTGTTAGAGTATTTTCAAAATACAGGCCAAAAACATACTGAAAATCGATCTTTTAGGTGCCCAAAAGTCGATATGTGCATGCATCTTCTGTACCCGTTTATATCTCAAATTCTGGCCCTAAACACCCGAAAATTCGATATTTTGGGGTCCCAGAAGCGATCTGTACATGCCTACTCAGTGTTAGAGTATTTTCAAAATTCAGGCCCAAAACATGCTGAAAATCGATATTTTTGGTGCCCAAAGTCAATATGTGCATGTATCTTCTGTACCCGTTTATATCTCAAATTCAGGCTCAAAACACCCGAAAATTCAATATTTTGGGGTCCAAGAAGCAATCTGTACAGTGCTAGAATATTTTCAAAATATAGGCTAAAAACATGCTAAAAATCGATCTTTTAGGTGCCAAAAAGTCGATATCTCAAATTCAGTCCCAAAACACCCGAAAATTCGATATTTAGGGGTCCCAGAAGCGATCTGTACATGCCTACTCCGTGTTAGAGTATTTTCAAAATACATGCTCAAAACATACTGAAAATCGATCTTTTAGGTGCACAAAAGTCGATATGTGCATGCATCTTCAGTACCCGTTTATATCTCAAATTCACGCTCAAAACACCCGAAAATTCAATATTTTGGGGTCCCAGAAGCAATCTGTACATGCCTACTCAGTGTTAGAGTATTTTCAAAATACAGCCCCAAAACATGCTGAAAATCGATATTTTAGATGCCCAAAGTCAATATGTGCATGTATCTTCTGTACCCGTTTATATCTCAAATTCAGGCTCAAAACACCCGAAAATTCAATATTTTGGGGTCCCAGAAGCAATCTGTACATGCCTACACAGTGCTAGAATATTTTCAAAATATAGGCTAAAAACATGCTAAAAATCGACATTTTAGGTGCCAAAAAATCGATATCTCAAATTCAGTCCCAAAACACCCGAAAATTCGATATTTAGAGGTCCCAGAAGGTATCTGTACATTCCTACTCCGTGTTAGAGTATTTTCAAAATACAGGCCAAAAACATACTGAAAATCGATCTTTTAGGTGCCCAAAAGTCGATATGTGCATGCATCTTCTGTACCCGTTTATATCTCAAATTCTGGCCCTAAACACCCGAAAATTCGATATTTTGGGGTCCCAGAAGCGATCTGTACATGCCTACTCAGTGTTAGAGTATTTTCAAAATTCAGGCCCAAAACATGCTGAAAATCGATATTTTTGGTGCCCAAAGTCAATATGTGCATGTATCTTCTGTACCCGTTTATATCTCAAATTCAGGCTCAAAACACCCGAAAATTCAATATTTTGGGGTCCAAGAAGCAATCTGTACAGTGCTAGAATATTTTCAAAATATAGGCTAAAAACATGCTAAAAATCGATCTTTTAGGTGCCAAAAAGTCGATATCTCAAATTCAGTCCCAAAACACCCGAAAATTCAATATTTAGGGGTCCCAGAAGCGATCTGTACATGCCTACTCCGTGTTAGAGTATTTTCAAAATACATGCTCAAAACATACTGAAAATCGATATTTTAGGTGCACAAAATTCGATATGTGCATGCATCTTCAGTACCCGTTTATATCTCAAATTCAGGCTCAAAACACCCGAAAATTCAATATTTTAGGGTCCCAGAAGCAATCTGTACATGCCTACTCAGTGTTAGAGTATTTTCAAAATACAGGCCCAAAACATGTTGAAAATCGATATTTTAGATGCCCAAAGTCAATATGTGCATGTATCTTCTGTACCCGTTTATATATCAAATTCAGGCTCAAAAAACCCGAAAATTCAATATTTTGGGGTCCCAGAAGCAATCTGTACATGCCTACCCAGTGCTAGAATATTTTCAAAATATAGGCTAAAAACATGCTAAAAATCGATCTTTTAGGTGCCAAAAAGTCGATATCTCAAATTCAGTCCCAAAACACCCGAAAATTCGATATTTAGAGGTCCCAGAAGGTATCTGTACATGCCTACTCCGTGTTAGAGTATTTTCAAAATACAGGCCAAAAACATACTGAAAATCGATCTTTTAGGTGCCCAAAAGTCGATATGTGCATGCATCTTCTGTACCCGTTTATATATCAAATTCTGGCCCTAAACACCCGAAAATTCGATATTTAGGGGTCCCAGAAGCGATCTGTACATGCCTACTCCGTGTTAGAGTATTTTCAAAATTCAGGCCCAAAACATGCTGAAAATCGATATTTTTGGTTCCAAAAGTCAATATGTGCATGTATCTTCTGTACCCGTTTATATCTCAAATTCAGGCTCGAAACACCCGAAAATTCAATATTTTGGGGTCCCAGAAGCAATCTGTACAGTGCTAGAATATTTTCAAAATATAGGCTAAAAACATGCTAAAAATCGATCTTTTAGGTGCCAAAAAGTCGATATCTCAAAATCAGTCCAAAAACACCCGAAAATTCGATATTTAGGGGTCTCAGAAGCGATCTGTACATGCCTACTCCGTGTTAGAGTATTTTCAAAATACATGCTCAAAACATACTGAAAATCGATCTTTTAGGTGCACAAAAGTCGATATGTGCATGCATCTTCAGTACCCGTTTATATCTCAAATTCAGGCTCAAAACACCCGAAAATTCAATATTTTGGGGTCCCAGAAGCAATCTGTACATGCCTACTCAGTGTTAGAGTATTTTCAAAATACAGGCCCAAAACATACTGAAAATCGATATTTTAGATGCCCAAAGTCAATATGTGCATGTATCTTCTGTACCCGTTTATATCTCAAATTCAGGCTCAAAACACCCGAAAATTCAATATTTTGGGGTCCCATAAGCAATCTGTACAGTGCTAGAATATTTTCAAAATATAGGCTAAAAACATGCTAAAAATCGATCTTTTACGTGTCAAAAAGTCGATATCTCAAATTCAGTCCCAAAACACCCGAAAATTCGATATTTAGGGGTCCCAGAAGCGATCTGTACATGCCTACTCCGTGTTAGAGTATTTTCAAAATACATGCTCAAAACATACTGAAAATCGATCTTTTAGGTGCACAAAAGTCGGTATGTGCATGTATCTTCAGTACCCGTTTATATCTCAAATTCAGGCTCAAAACACCCGAAAATTCGATATTTTGGGGTCCCAGAAGCGATCTGTACATGCCTACTCCGTGTTAGAGTATTTTCAAAATTCAGGCCCAAAACATGCTGAAAATCGATATTTTTGGTGCCCAAAGTCAATGTGTGCATGTATCTTCTGTACCCGTTTATATCTCAAATTCAGGCTCAAAACACCCAAAAATTCAATATTTTGGGGTCCAAGAAGCAATCTGTACATGCCTACTCAGTGCTAGAATATTTTCAAAATATAGGCTAAAAACATGCTAAAAATCGACATTTTAGGTGCCAAAAAATCGATATCTCAAATTCAGTCCCAAAACACCCGAAAATTCGATATTTAGAGGTCCCAGAAGGTATCTGTACATGCCTACTCCGTGTTAGAGTATTTTCAAAATACAAGCCAAAAACATACTGAAAATCGATCTTTTAGGTACCCAAAAGTCGATATGTGCATGCATCTTCTGTACCCGTTTATATCTCAAATTCTGGCCCTAAACACCCGAAAATTCGATATTTTGGGGTCCCAGAAGCGATCTGTACATGCCTACTCCGTGTTAGAGTATTTTTAAAATACAGGCCCAAAACATGCTGAAAATCGATATTTTAGATGCCCAAAGTCAATATGTGCATGTATCTTCTGTACCCGTTTATATCTCAAATTCAGGCTCAAAATACCCGAAAATTCAATATTTTGGGGTCCCAGAAGCAATCTGTACATGCCTACACAGTGCTAGAATATTTTCAAAATATAGGCTAAAAACATGCTAAAAATCGACATTTTAGGTGCCAAAAAATCGATATCTCAAATTCAGTCCCAAAACACCCGAAAATTCGATATTTAGAGGTCCCAGAAGGTATCTGTACATGCCTACTCCGTGTTAGAGTATTTTCAAAATACAAGCCAAAAACATACTGAAAATCGATCTTTTAGGTGCCCAAAAGTCGATATGTGCATGCATCTTCTGTACCCGTTTATATCTGAAATTCTGGCCCTAAACACCCGAAAATTCGATATTTTGGGGTCCCAGAAGCAATCTGTACATGCCTACTCCGTGTTAGAGTATTTTCAAAATTCAGGCCCAAAACATGCTGAAAATCGATATTTTTGGTGCCCAAAGTCAATATGTGCATGTAGCTTCTGTACCCGTTTATATCTCAAATTCAGGCTCAAAACACCTGAAAATTCAATATTTTGGGGTCCCAGAAGCAATCTGTACATGCCTACTCAGTGCTAGAATATTTTCAAAATATAGGCTAAAAACATGCTAAAAATCGATCTTTTAGGTGCCAAAAAGTCGATATCTCAAATTCAGTCCCAAAACACCCGAAAATTCGATATTTAGGGGTCCCAGAAGCGATCTGTACATGCCTACTCCGTATTAGAGTATTTTCAAAATACATGCTCAAAACATACTGAAAATCGATCTTTTAGGTGCACAAAAGTCGATATGTGCATGCATCTTCAGTACCCGTTTATATCTCAAATTCAGGCTCAAAACACCCGAAAATTCAATATTTTGGGGTCCCAGTAGCAATCTGTACATGCCTACTCAGTGTTAGAGTATTTTAAAAATACAGGCCCAAAACATGCTGAAAATC
This sequence comes from Petrolisthes cinctipes, assembly GCA_033782935.1. Taxonomy (NCBI): domain Eukaryota; kingdom Metazoa; phylum Arthropoda; class Malacostraca; order Decapoda; family Porcellanidae; genus Petrolisthes; species Petrolisthes cinctipes. The sequence continues at coordinate 1,822,361 of JAWQEG010000380.1, read as the reverse complement.
GATATTTTAGATGCCCAAAGTCAATATGTGCATGTATCTTCTGTACCCGTTTATATCTCAAATTCAGGCTCAAAACACCCGAAAATTCAATATTTTGGGGTCCCAGAAGCAATCTGTACATGCCTACTCAGTGCTAGAATATTTTCAAAATATAGGCTAAAAACATGCTAAAAATCGATCTTTTAGGTGCCAAAAAGTCGATATCTCAAATTCAGTCCCAAAACACTCGAAAATTCGATATTTAGGGGTCCCAGAAGCGATCTGTACATGCCTACTCCGTATTAGAGTATTTTCAAAATACATGCTCAAAACATACTGAAAATCGATGTTTTAGGTGCACAAAAGTCGATATGTGCATGCATCTTCAGTACCCGTTTATATCTCAAATTCAGGCTCAAAACACCCGAAAAATCAATATTTTAGGGTCCCAGAAGCAATCTGTACATGCCTACTCAGTGTTGGAGTATTTTCAAAATACAGGCCCAAAACATGCTGAAAATCGATATTTTAGATGCCCAAAGTCAATATGTGCATGTATCTTCTGTACCTGTTTATATCTCAAATTCAGGCTCAAAACACCCGAAAATTCAATATTTTGGGGTCCCAGAAGCAATCTGTACATGCCTACACAGTGCTAGAATATTTTCAAAATATAGGCTAAAAACATGCTAAAAATCGACATTTTAGGTGCCAAAAAATCGATATCTCAAATTCAGTCCCAAAACACCCGAAAATTCGATATTTAGAGGTCCCAGAAGGTATCTGTACATGCCTACTCCGTGTTAGAGTATTTTCAAAATACAGGCCAAAAACATACTGAAAATCGATCTTTTAGGTGCCCAAAAGTCGATATGTGCATGCATCTTCTGTACCCGTTTATATCTCAAATTCTGGCCCTAAACACCCGAAAATTCGATATTTTGGGGTTCCAGAAGCGATCTGTACATGCCTACTCCGTGTTAGAGTATTTTCAAAATTCAGGCCCAAAACATGCTGAAAATCGATATTTTTGGTGCCCAAAGTCAATATGTGCATGTAGCTTCTGTACCCGTTTATATCTCAAATTCAGGCTCAAAACACCCGAAAATTCAATATTTTGGGGTCCCAGAAGCAATCTGTACAGTGCTAGAATATTTTCAAAATATAGGCAAAAAACATGCTAAAAATCGATCTTTTAGGTGCCAAAAAGTCGATATCTCAAAATCAGTCCCAAAACACCCGAAAATTCGATATTTAGAGGTCCCAGAAGCGATCTGTACATGCCTACTCCGTGTTAGAGTATTTTCAAAATACATGCTCAAAAAATACTGAAAATCGATCTTTTAGGTGCACAAAAGTCGATATGTGCATGCATCTTCAGTACCCGTTTATATCTCAAATTCAGGCTCAAAACACCCGAAAATTCAATATTTTGGGGTCCCAGAAGCAATCTGTACATGCCTACTCAGTGTTAGAGTATTTTCAAAATACAGGCCCAAAACATGCTGAAAATCGATATTTCAGATGCCAAAAGTCAATATGTGCATGTATCTTCTGTACCCGTTTATATCTCAAATTCAGGCTCAAAACACCCAAAAATTCAATATTTTGGGGTCCCAGAAGCAATCTGTACATGCCTACTCAGTGCTAGAATATTTTCAAAATATAGGCTAAAAACATGCTAAAAATCGATCTTTTAGGTGCCAAAAAGTCGATATCTCAAATTCAGTACCAAAACACCCGAAAATTCGATATTTAGAGGTCCCAGAAGGTATCTGTACATGCCTACTCCGTGTTAGAGTATTTTCAAAATACAAGCCAAAAACATACTGAAAATCGATCTTTTAGGTACCCAAAAGTCGATATGTGCATGCATCTTCTGTACCCGTTTATATCTCAAATTCTGGCCCTAAACACCCGAAAATTCGATATTTTGGGGTCCCAGAAGCGATCTGTACATGCCTACTCCGTGTTAGAGTATTTTCAAAATACAGGCCCAAAACATGCTGAAAATCGATATTTTAGATGCCCAAAGTCAATATGTGCATGTATCTTCTGTACCCGTTTATATCTCAAATTCAGGCTCAAAATACCCGAAAATTCAATATTTTGGGGTCCCAGAAGCAATCTGTACATGCCTACACAGTGCTAGAATATTTTTAAAATATAGGCTAAAAACATGTTAAAAATCGACATTTTAGGTGCCAAAAAATCGATATCTCAAATTCAGTCCCAAAACACCCGAAAATTCGATATTTAGAGGTCCCAGAAGGTATCTGTACATGCCTACTCCGTGTTAGAGTATTTTCAAAATACAAGCCAAAAACATACTGAAAATCGATCTTTTAGGTGCCCAAAAGTCGATATGTGCATGCATCTTCTGTACCCGTTTATATCTGAAATTCTGGCCCTAAACACCCGAAAATTCGATATTTTGGGGTCCCAGAAGCAATCTGTACATGCCTACTCCGTGTTAGAGTATTTTCAAAATTCAGGCCCAAAACATGCTGAAAATCGATATTTTTGGTTCCCAAAGTCAATATGTGCATGTAGCTTCTGTACCCGTTTATATCTCAGATTCAGGCTCAAAACACCTGAAAATTCAATATTTTGGGGTCCCAGAAGCAATTTGTACATGCCTACTCAGTGCTAGAATATTTTCAAAATATAGGCTAAAAACATGCTAAAAATCGATCTTTTAGGTGCCAAAAAGTCGATATCTCAAATTCAGTCCCAAAACACCCGAAAATTCGATATTTAGGGGTCCCAGAAGCGATCTGTACATGCCTACTACGTATTAGAGTATTTTCAAAATACATGCTCAAAACATACTGAAAATCGATCTTTTAGGTGCACAAAAGTCGATATGTGCATGCATCTTCAGTACCCGTTTATATCTCAAATTCAGGCTCAAAACACCCGAAAATTCAATATTTTGGGGTCCCATTAGCAATCTGTACATGCCTACTCAGTGTTAGAGTATTTTAAAAATACAGGCCCAAAACCTGCTGAAAATCGATATTTTAGATGCCCAAAGTCAATATGTGCATGTATCTTCTGTACCCGTTTATATCTCAAATTCAGGCTCAAAACACCCGAAAATTCAATATTTTGGGGTCCTAGAAGCAATCTGTACATGCCTACTCAGTGCTAGAATATTTTCAAAATATAGGCTAAAAACATGCTAAAAATCGATCTTTTAGGTGCCAAAAAGTCGATATCTCAAATTCAGTCCCAAAACACTCGAAAATTCGATATTTAGGGGTCCCAGAAGCGATCTGTACATGCCTACTCGGTATTAGAGTATTTTCAAAATACATGCTCAAAACATACTGAAAATCGATGTTTTAGGTGCACAAAAGTCGATATGTGCATGCATCTTCAGTACCCGTTTATATCTCAAATTCAGGCTCAAAACACCCGAAAAATCAATATTTTAGGGTCCCAGAAGCAATCTGTACATGCCTACTCAGTGTTAGAGTATTTTCAAAATACAGGCCCAAAACATGCTGAAAATCGATATTTTAGATGCCCAAAGTCAATATGTGCATGTATCTTCTGTACCTGTTTATATCTCAAATTCAGGCTCAAAACACCCGAAAATTCAATATTTTGGGGTCCCAGAAGCAATCTGTACATGCCTACACAGTGCTAGAATATTTTCAAAATATAGGCTAAAAACATGCTAAAAATCGACATTTTAGGTGCCAAAAAATCGATATCTCAAATTCAGTCCCAAAACACCCGAAAATTCGATATTTAGAGGTCCCAGAAGGTATCTGTACATGCCTACTCCGTGTTAGAGTATTTTCAAAATACAGGCCAAAAACATACTGAAAATCGATCTTTTAGGTGCCCAAAAGTCGATATGTGCATGCATCTTCTGTACCCGTTTATATCTCAAATTCTGGCCCTAAACACCCGAAAATTCGATATTTTGGGGTTCCAGAAGCGATCTGTACATGCCTACTCCGTGTTAGAGTATTTTCAAAATTCAGGCCCAAAACATGCTGAAAATCGATATTTTTGGTGCCCAAAGTCAATATGTGCATGTATCTTCTGTACCCGTTTATATCTCAAATTCAGGCTCAAAACACCCGAAAATTCAATATTTTGGGGTCCCAGAAGCAATCTGTACAGTGCTAGAATATTTTCAAAATATAGGCAAAAAACATGCTAAAAATCGATCTTTTAGGTGCCAAAAAGTCGATATCTCAAAATCAGTCCCAAAACACCCGAAAATTCGATATTTAGAGGTCCCAGAAGCGATCTGTACATGCCTACTCCGTGTTAGAGTATTTTCAAAATACATGCTCAAAAAATACTGAAAATCGATCTTTTAGGTGCACAAAAGTCGATATGTGCATGCATCTTCAGTACCCGTTTATATCTCAAATTCAGGCTCAAAACACCCGAAAATTCAATATTTTGGGGTCCCAGAAGCAATCTGTACATGCCTACTCAGTGTTAGAGTATTTTCAAAATACAGGCCCAAAACATGCTGAAAATCGATATTTTAGATGCCAAAAGTCAATATGTGCATGTATCTTCTGTACCCGTTTATATCTCAAATTCAGGCTCAAAACACCCGAAAATTCAATATTTTGGGGTCCCAGAAGCAATCTGTACATGCCTACTCAGTGCTAGAATATTTTCAAAATATAGGCTAAAAACATGTTAAAAATCGACATTTTAGGTGCCAAAAAATCGATATCTCAAATTCAGTCCCAAAACACCCGAAAATTCGATATTTAGGGGTCCCAGAAGCGATCTGTACATGCCTACTCCGTGTTAGAGTATTTTCAAAATACATGCTCAAAACATACTGAAAATCGATCTTTTAGGTGCCCAAAAGTCGATATGTGCATGCATCTTCAGTACCCGTTTATATCTCAAATTCAGGCTCAAAACACCCGAAAATTCAATATTTTGGGGTCCCAGAAGCAATCTGTACATGCCTAATCAGTGTTAGAGTGGGGTCCCAGAAGCAATCTGTACATGCCTACTCAGTGTTAGAGTATTTTCAAAATACAGGCCAAAAACATACTGAAAATCGATCTTTTAGGTGCCCAAAAGTCGATATGTGCATGCATCTTCTGTACCCGTTTATATCTCAAATTCTGGCCCTAAACACCCGAAAATTCGATATTTTGGGGTCCCAGAAGCGATCTGTACATGCCTACTCCGTGTTAGAGTATTTTCAAAATTCAGGCCCAAAACATGCTGAAAATCGATATTTTTGGTGCCCAAAGTCAATATGTGCATGTATCTTCTGTACCCGTTTATATCTCAAATTCAGGCTCAAAACACCCAAAAATTCAATATTTTGGGGTCCCAGAAGCAATCTGTACATGCCTACTCAGTACTAGAATATTTTCAAAATATAGGCTAAAAACATGCTAAAAATCGATCTTTTAGGTGCCAAAAAGTCGATATCTCAAATTCAGTCCCAAAACACCCGAAAATTCGATATTTAGGGGTCCTAGAAGCGATCTGTACATGCCTACTCCGTGTTAGAGTATTTTCAAAATACATGCTCAAAACATACTGAAAATCGATCTTTTAGGTGCACAAAAGTCGATATGTGCATGCATCTTCAGTACCCGTTTATATCTCAAATTCAGGCTCAAAACCCCCGAAAATTCAATATTTTGGGGTCCCAGAAGCAATCTGTACATGCCTACTCAGTGTTAGAGTATTTTCAAAATACAGGCCCAAAACATGCTGAAAATCGATATTTTAGATGCCAAAAGTCAATATGTGCATGTATCTTCTGTACCCGTTTATATCTCAAATTCAGGCTCAAAACACCCGAAAATTCAATATTTTGGGGTCCCAGAAGCAATCTGTACATGCCTACTCAGTGCTAGAATATTTTCAAAATATAGGCTAAAAACATGCTAAAAATCGACATTTTAGGTGCCAAAAAGTCAATATCTCAAATTCAGTCCCAAAACACCCGAAAATTCGATATTTAAGGGTCCCAGAAGCGATCTGTACATGCCTACTCCGTGTTAGAGTATTTTCAAAATACATGCTCAAAACATACTGAAAATCGATCTTTTAGGTGCAAAAAAGTCGATATGTGCATGCATCTTCAGTACCCGTTTATATCTGAAATTCAGGCTCAAAACACCCGAAAATTCAATATTTTGGGGTCCCAGAAGCAATCTGTACATGCCTACTCAGTGTTAGAGTATTTTCAAAATACAGGCCCAAAACATGCTGAAAATCGATATTTTAGATGCCCAAAGTCAATATGTGCATGTATCTTCTGTACCCGTTTATATCTCAAATTCAGGCTCAAAACACCCGAAAATTCAATATTTTGGGGTCCCATAAGCAATCTGTACATGCCTACTCAGTGCTAGAATATTTTCAAAATATAAGCTAAAAACATGCTAAAAATCGATCCTTTAGGTGCCAAAAAGTCGATATCTCAAATTCAGTCCGAAAACACCCGAAAATTCGATATTTAGGGGTCCCAGAAGCGATCTGTACATGCCTACTCCGTGTTAGAGTATTTTCAAAAAACATGCTCAAAACATACTGAAAATCGATCTTTTAGGTGCACAAAAGTCGATATGTGCATGCATCTTCTGTACCCGTTTATATCTCAAATTCAGGCTCAAAACACCCGAAAATTCAATATTTTGGGGTCCCAGAAGCGATCTGTACATGCCTACTCCGTGTTAGAGTATTTTCAAAATTCAGGCCCAAAACATGCTGAAAATCGATATTTTTGGTGCCCAAAGTCAATATGTGCATGTATCTTCTGTACCCGTTTATATCTCAAATTCAGGCTCAAAACACCCGAAAATTCAATATTTTGGGGTCCCAGAAGCAATCTGTACATGCCTACACAGTGCTAGAATATTTTCAAAATATAGGCTAAAAACATGCTAAAAATCGACATTTTAGGTGCCAAAAAATCGATATCTCAAATTCAGTCCCAAAACACCAGAAAATTCGATATTTAGAGGTCCCAGAAGGTATCTGTACATGCTTACTCCGTGTTAGAGTATTTTCAAAATACAGGTCAAAAACATACTGAAAATCGATCTTTTAGGTGCCCAAAAGTCGATATCTGCATGCATCTTCTGTACTCGTTTATATCTCAAATTCTGGCCCTAAACACCCGAAAATTCGATATTTTGGGGTCCCAGAAGCGATCTGTTCATGCCAACTCCGTGTTAGAGTATTTTCAAAATTCAGGCCCAAAACATGCTGAAAATCGATATTTTAGATGCCAAAAGTCAATATGTGCATGTATCTTCTGTACCCGTTTATATCTCAAATTCAGGCTCAAAACACCCGAAAATTCAATATTTTGGGGTCCCAGAAGCAATCTGTACATGCCTACTCAGTGCTAGAATATTTTCAAAATATAGGCTAAAAACATGCTGAAAATCGATATTTTAGATGCCCAAAGTCAATATGTGCATGTATCTTCTGTACCCGTTTATATCTCAAATTCAGGCTCAAAACACCCGAAAATTCAATATTTTGGGGTCCCAGAAGCACATTGTACATGCCTACACAGTGCTAGAATAATTTCAAAATATAGGCTAAAAACATGCTAAAAATCGACATTTTAGGTGCCAAAAAATCGATATATCAAATTCAGTCCCAAAACACCCAAAAATTCGATATTTAGAGGTCCTAGAAGGTATCTGTACATGTCTACTCCGTGTTAGAGTATTTTCAAAATTTAGGCCCAAAACATGCTGAAAATCGATATTTTTGGTGCCCAAAGTCAATATGTGCATGTATCTTCTGTACCCATTTATATCTCAAATTCAGGCTCAAAACACCCGAAAATTCAATATTTTGGGGTCCCAGAAGCAATCTGTACAGTGCTAGAATATTTTCAAAATATAGGCTAAAAACATGCTAAAAATCGATCTTTTAGGTGCCAAAAAGTCGATATCTCAAATTCAGTCCCAAAACACCCGAAAATTCGATATTTAGGGGTCCCAGAAGGTATCTGTACATGCTTACTCCATGTTAGAGTATTTTCAAAATACAGGCCAAAAACATACTGAAAATCGATCTTTTAGGTGCCCAAAAGTCGATATGTGCATGCATCTTCTGTACCCGTTTATATCTCAAATTCTGGCCCTAAACACCCGAAAATACGATATTTTGGGGTCCCAGAAGCGATCTGTACATGCCTACTCCGTGTTAGAGTATTTTCAAAATTCATGCCCAAAACATGCTGAAAATCGATATTTTTGGTGCCCAAAGTCAATATGTGCATGTATCTTCTGTACCCGTTTATATCTCAAATTCAGGCTAAAAACACCCGAAAATTCAATATTTTGGGGTCCCAGAAGCAATCTGTACATGCCTACTCAGTGCTAGAATATTTTCAAAATATAGGCTAAAAACATGCTAAAAATCGATCTTTTAGGTACCAAAAAGTCGATATCTCAAATTCAGTCCCAAAACACCCGAAAATTCGATATTTATGGGTCCCAGAAGCGATCTGTACATGCCTACTCCGTGTTAGAGTATTTTCAAAATACATGCTCAAAACATACTGAAAATCGATCTTTTAGGTGCACAAAAGTCGATATGTGCATGCATCTTCAGTACCCGTTTATATCTCAAATTCAGGCTCAAAACACCCGAAAATTCAATATTTTGGGGTCCCAGAAGCAATCTGTACATGCCTATTCAGTGTTAGAGTATTTTCAAAATACTGGCCCAAAACATGCTGAAAATCGATATTTTAGATGCCCAAAGTCAATATGTGCATGTATCTTCTGTACCCGTTTATATCTCAAATTCAGGCTCAAATCACCCGAAAATTCAATATTTTGGGGTCCCAGAAGCAATCTGTACATGCCTACTCAGTGCTAGAATATTTTCAAAATATAGGCTAAAAACATGCTAAAAATCGATCTTTTAGGTGCCAAAAAGTCGATATCTCAAATTCAGTCCAAAACACCCGAAAATTCGATATTTAGGGGTCCCAGAAGCGATCTGTACATGCCTACTCCGTGTTAGAGTATTTTCAAAATACATGCTCAAAACATACTGAAAATCGATCTTTTAGGTGCACAAAAGTCGATATGTGCATGCATCTTCAGTACCCGTTTATATTTCAAATTCAGGATCAAAACACCCGAAAATTCAGTATTTTGGGGTCCCAGAAGCAATCTGTACATGCCTACTCAGTGTTAGAGTATTTTCAAAATACAGGCCCAAAACATGCTGAAAATCGATATTTTAGATGCCCAAAGTCAATATGTGCATGTATCTTCTGTACCCGTTTATATCTCAAATTCTGGCCCTAAACACCCGAAAATTCGATATTTTGGGGTCCCAGAAGCGATCTGTACATGCCTACTCCGTGTTAGAGTATTTTCAAAATTCAGGCCCAAAACATGCTGAAAATCAAATATTTTTGGTGCCCAAAGTCAATATGTGCATGTATCTTCTGTACCCGTTTATATCTCAAATTCAGGCTCAAAACACCCGAAAATTCAATATTTTGGGGTCCCAGAAGCAATCTGTACATGCCTACTCAGTGCTAGAATATTTTCAAAATATAGGCTAAAAACATGCTAAAAATCGATCTTTTAAGTACCAAAAAGTCGATATCTCAAATTCAGTCCCAAAACACCCGAAAATTCGATATTTAGGGGTCCCAGAAGCGATCTGTACATGCCTACTCCGTGTTAGAGTATTTTCAAAATACATGCTCAAAACATACTGAAAATCGATCTTTTAGGTGCACAAAAGTCGATATGTGCATGCATCTTCAGTACCCGTTTATATCTCAACTTCATTCTCAAAACACCCGAAAATTCAATTTTTTGGGGTCCCAGAAGCAATCTGTACATGCCTATCCAGTGTTAGAGTATTTTCAAAATACTGGCCCAAAACATGCTGAAAATCGATATTTTAGATGCCCAAAGTCAATATGTGCATGTATCTTCTGTACCCGTTTATATCTCAAATTCAGGCTCAAAACACCCGAAAATTCAATATTTTGGGGTCCCAGAAGCAATCTGTACATGCCTACTCAGTGCTAGAATATTTTCAAAATATAGGCTAAAAACATGCTAAAAATCGATCTTTTAGGTGCCAAAAAGTCGATATCTCAAATTCAGTCCCAAAACACCCGAAAATACGATATTTAGGGGTCCCAGAAGCGATCTGTACATGCCTACTCCGTGTTAGAGTATTTTCAAAATACATGCTCAAAACATACTGAAAATCGATCTTTTAGGTGCACAAAAGTCGATATGTGCATGCATCTTCAGTACCCGTTTATATTTCAAATTCAGGATCAAAACACCCGAAAATTCAATATTTTGGGGTCCCAGAAGCAATCTGTACATGCCTACTCAGTGTTAGAGTATTTTCAAAATACAGGCCCAAAACATGCTGAAAATCGATATTTTAGATGCCCAAAGTCAATATGTGCATGTATCTTCTGTACCCGTTTATATCTCAAATTCAGGCTCAAAACACCCGAAAATTCAATATTTTGGGGTCCCAGAAGCAATCTGTACACAGTGCTAGAATATTTTCAAAATATAGGCAAAAAACATGCTAAAAATCGGCATTTTAGGTGCCAAAAAATCGATATCTCAAATTCAGTCCCAAAACACCCGAAAATTCGATATTTAGAGGTCCCAGAAGGTATCTGTACATGCTTACTCCGTGTTAGAGTATTTTCAAAATACAGGCCAAAAACATACTGAAAATCGATCTTTTAGGTGCCCAAAAGTCGATATCTGCATGCATCTTCTGTACCCGTTTATATCTCAAATTCTGGCCTTAAACACCCGAAAATTCGATATTTTGGGGTCCCAGAAGCGATCTGTACATGCCTACTCCGTGTTAGAGTATTTTTAAAATTCAGGCCCAAAACATGCTGAAAATCGATATTTTTGGTGCCCAAAGTCAATATGTGCATGTATCTTCTGTACCCGTTTATATCTCAAATTCAGGCTCAAAACACCCGAAAATTCAATATTTTGGGGTCCCAGAAGCAATCTGTACATGCCTACACAGTGCTAGAATATTTTCAAAATATAGGCTAAAAACATGCTAAAAATCGACATTTTAGGTGCCAAAAAATCGATATCTCAAATTCAGTCCCAAAACACCCGAAAATTCGATATTTAGAGGTCCCAGAAGGTATCTATCTGTACATGCCTACTCCGTGTTAGAGTATTTTCAAAATACAGGCCAAAAACATATTGAAAATCGATCTTTTAGGTGCCCAAAAGTCGATATGTGCATGCATCTTCTGTACCCGTTTATATCTCAAATTCTGGCCCTAAACACCCGAAAATTCGATATTTAGGGGTCCCAGAAGCGATCTGTACATGCCTACTCCGTGTTACAGTATTTTCAAAATACATGCTCAAAACATACTGAAAATCGATCTTTTATGTGCACAAAAGTCAATATGTGCATGCATCTTCAGTACCCGTTTATATCTCAAATTCAGGCTCAAAACACCCGAAAATTCAATATTTTGGGGTCCCAGAAGCAATCTGTACATTCCTACTCAGTGTTAGAGTATTTTCAAAATACAGGCCCAAAACATGCTGAAAATCGATATTTTAGATGCCCAAAGTCAATATGTGCATGTATCTTCTGTACCCGTTTATATCTCAAATTCAGGCTCAAAACACCCGAAAATTCAATATTTTGGGGTCCCAGAAGCAATCTGTACAGTGCTAGAATATTTTCAAAATATAGGCTAAAAACATGCTAAAAATCGATCTTTTAAGTGCCAAAAAGTCGATATCTCAAATTCAGTCCCAAAACACCCGAAAATTCGATATTTAGGGGTCCCAGAAGCGATCTGTACATGCCTACTCCGTGTTAGAGTATTTTCAAAATACATGCTCAAAACATACTGAAAATCGATCTTTTAGGTGCACAAAAGTCGATATGTGCATGCATCTTCAGTACCCGTTTATATCTCAAATTCAGGCTCAAAACAACCGAAAATTCAATATTTTGGGGTCCCAGAAGCAATCTGTACAGTGCTAGAATATTTTCAAAATATAGGCTAAAAACATGCTAAAAATCGATCTTTTAAGTGCCAAAAAGTCGATATCTCAAATTCAGTCCCAAAACACCCGAAAATTCGATATTTAGGGGTCCCAGAAGCGATCTGTACATGCCTACTCCGTGTTAGAGTATTTTCAAAATACAGGCCAAAAACATACTGAAAATCGATCTTTTAGGTGCCCAAAAGTCGATATGTGCATGCATCTTCTGTACCCGTTTATATCTCAAATTCTGGCCCTAAACACCCGAAAATTCGATATTTTGGGGTCCCAGAAGCGATCTGTACATGCCTACTCCGTGTTAGAGTATTTTCAAAATTCAGGCCCAAAACATGCTGAAAATCTATATTTTTGGTGCCCAAAGTCAATATGTGCATGTATCTTCTGTACCCGTTTATATCTCAAATTCAGCCTCAAAACACCCGTAAATTCAATATTTTGGGGTCCCAGAAGCAATCTGTACATGCCTACCCAGTGCTAGAATATTTTCAAAATATAGGCTAAAAACATGCTAAAAATCGATCTTTTAGATGCCAAAAAGTCGATATCTCAAATTCAGTCCCAAAACACCCGAAAATTCGATATTTAGAGGTCCCAGAAGGTACATGCTTACTCCGTGTTAGAGTATTTTCAAAATACAGGCCAAAAACATACTGTAAATCGATCTTTTAGGTGCCCAAAAGTCGATATGTGCATGCATCTTCTGTACCCGTTTATATCTCAAATTCTGGCCCTAAACACCCGAAAATTCGATATTTTGGGGTCCCAGAAGCGATCTGTACATGCCTACTCAGTGTTAGAGTATTTTCAAAATACAGGCCCAAAACATGCTGAAAATCGATATTTTAGATGCCCAAAGTCAATATGTGCATGTATCTTCTGTACCCGTTTATATCTCAAATTCAGGCTCAAAACACCTGAAAATTCAATATTTTGGGGTCCCAGAAGCAATCTGTACATGCCTACACAGTGTTAGAATATTTTCAAAATATAGGCTAAAAACATGCTAAAAATCGACATTTTAGGTGCCAAAAAATCGATATCTCAAATTCAGTCCCAAAACACCCGAAAATTCGATATTTGGAGGTCCCAGAAGGTATCTGTACATGCCTACTCCGTGTTAGAGTATTTTCAAAATACAGGCCAAAAACATACTGAAAATCGATCTCTTAGGTGCCCAAAAGTCGATATGTGCATGCATCTTCTGTACCCGTTTATATCTCAAATTCTGGCCCTAAACACCCGAAAATTCGATATTTTGGGGTCCCAGAAGCGATCTGTACATGCCTACTCCGTGTTAGAGTATTTTCAAAATTCAGGCCCAAAACATGCTGAAAATCGATATTTTTGGTGCCCAAAGTCAATATGTGCATGTATCTTCTGTACCCGTTTATATCTCAAATTCAGGCTCAAAACACCCGAAAATTCAATATTTTGGGGTCCCAGAAGCAATCTGTACATGTCTACTCAGTGTTAGAGTATTTTCAAAATACAGGCCCAAAACATGCTGAAAATCGATATTTTAGATGCCCAAAGTCAATATGTGCATGTATTTTCTGTACCCGTTTATATCTCAAATTCAGGCTCAAAACACCCGAAAATTCAATATTTTGGGGTCCCAGAAGCAATCTGTACATGCCTACACAGTGCTAGAATATTTTCAAAATATAGGCTAAAAACATGCTAAAAATCGACATTTTAGGTGCCAAAAAGTCGATATATCAAATTCAGTCCCAAAACACCCGAAAATTCGATATTTAGGGGTCCCAGAAGCGATCTGTACATGCCTACTCCGTGTTAGAGTATTTTCAAAATACATGCTCAAAACATACTGAAAATCGATATTTTAGATGCCCAAAGTCAATATGTGCATGTATCTTCTGTACCTGTTTATATCTCAAATTCAGGCTCAAAACACCCGAAAATTCAATATTTTGGGGTCCCAGAAGCAATCTGTACATGCCTACACAGTGCTAGAATATTTTCAAAATATAGGCTAAAAACATGCTAAAAATCGACATTTTAGGTGCCAAAAAATCGATATCTCAAATTCAGTCCCAAAACACCCGAAAATTCGATATTTAGAGGTCCCAGAAGGTATTTGTACATTCCTACTCCGTGTTAGAGTATTTTCAAAATACAGGCCAAAAACATACTGAAATACGATCTCTTAGGTGCCCAAAAGTCGATATGCGCATGCATCTTCTGTACATGTTTATATCTCAAATTCTGGCCCTAAACACCCGAAAATTCGATATTTTGTGGTCCCAGAAGCGATCTGTACATGCCTACTCCGTGTTAGAGTATTTTCAAAAATTCAGGCCCAAAACATGCTGAAAATCAATATTTTTGGTGCCCAAAGTCAATATGTGCATGTATCTCCTGTACCCGTTTATATCTCAAATTAAGGCTCAAAACACCCGAAAATTCAATATTTTGGGGTCCCAGAAGCAATCTGTACATGCCTACTCAGTGCTAGAATATTTTCAAAATATAGGCTAAAAACATGCTAAAAATCGATCTTTTAGGTGCCAAAACGTCGATATCTCAAATTCAGTCCCAAAACCCCTGAAAATTCGATATTTAGGGGTCCCAGAAGCGATCTGTACATGCCTACTCCGTGTTAGAGTATTTTCAAAATACATGCTCAAAACATACTGAAAATCGATCTTTTAGGTGCACAAAAGTCGATATGTGCATGCATCTTCAGTACCCGTTTATATCTCAAATTCAGGCTCAAAACACCCGAAAATTCAATATTTTGCGGTCCCAGAAGCAATCTGTACATGCCTACTCAGTGTTAGAGTATTTTCAAAATACAGGCCCAAAACATGCTGAAAATCGATATTTTAGATGCCCAAAGTCAATATGTGCATGTATCTTCTGTACCCGTTTATATCTCAAATTCAGGCTCAAAACACCTGAAAATTCAATATTTTGGGGTCCCAGAAGCAATCTGTACATGCCTGCACAGTGCTAGAATATTTTCAAAATATAGGCTAAAAACATGCTAAAAATCGACATTTTAGGTGCCAAAAAATCGATATCTCAAATTCAGTCCCATAACACCCGAAAATTCGATATTTAGAGGTCCCAGAAGGTATCTGTACATGCCTACTCCGTGTTAGAGTATTTTCAAAATACAGGCCAAAAACATACTGAAAATCGATCTTTTAGGTGCTCAAAAGTCGATATGTGCATGCATCTTCTGTACCCGTTTATATCTCAAATTCTGGCCCTAAACACCCGAAAATTCGATATTTTGGGGTCCCAGAAGCGATCTGTACATGCCTACTCCGTGTTAGAGTATTTTCAAAATTCAGGCCCAAAACATGCTGAAAATCGATATTTTTGGTGCCCAAAGTCAATATGTGCATGTATCTTCTGTACCCGTTTATATCTCAAATTCAGGCTCAAAACACCCGAAAATTCAATATTTTGGGGTCCCAGAAGCAATCTGTACAGTGCTAGAATATTTTCAAAATATAGGCTAAAAACATGCTAAAAATCGATGTTTTAGGTACCAAAAAGTCGATATCTCAAATTCAGTCCCAAAACACCCGAAAATTCGATATTTAGGGGTCCCAGAAGCGATCTGTACATGCCTACTCCGTGTTAGAGTATTTTCGAAATACATGCTCAAAACATACTGAAAATCGATCTTTTAGGTGCACAAAAGTCGATATGTGCATGCATCTTCAGTACCCGTTTATATCTCAAATTCAGGCTCAAAACACCCGAAAATTCAATATTTTGGGGTCCCAGAAGCAATCTGTACATGCCTACTCAGTGTTAGAGTATTTTCAAAATACAGGCCCAAAACATGCTGAAAATCGATATTTTAGATGCCCAAAGTCAATATGTGCATGTATCTTCTGTACCCGTTTATATCTCAAATTCAGGCTCAAAACACCCGAAAATTCAATATTTTGGGGTCCCAGAAGCAATCTGTACATGCCTGCACAGTGCTAGAATATTTTCAAAATATAGGCTAAAAACATGCTAAAAATCGACATTTTAGGTGCCAAAAAATCGATATCTCAAATTCAGTCCCAAAACACCCGAAAATTCGATATTTAGAGGTCCCAGAAGGTATCTGTACATGCCTACTCCGTGTTAGAGTATTTTCAAAATACAGGCCAAAAACATACTGAAAATCGATCTTTTAGGTGCCCAAAAGTCGATATGTGCATGTATCTTCTGCACCCGTTTATATCTCAAATTCAGGCTCAAAACACCCGAAAATTCAATATTTTAGGGTCCCAGAAGCAATCTGTACATGCCTGCACAGTGCTAGAATATTTTCAAAATATAGGCTAAAAACATGCTAAAAATCGACATTTTAGGTGCCAAAAAATCATTATCTCAAATTCAGTCCCAAAACACCCGAAAATTCGATATTTAGAGGTCCCAGAAGGTATCTGTACATGCCTACTCCGTGTTAGAGTATTTTCAAAATACAGGCCAAAAACATACTGAAAATCGATCTTTTAGGTGCACAAAAGTCGATATGTGCATGCATCTTCTGTACCCGTTTATATCTCAAATTCTGGCCCTAAACACCCGAAAATTCGATATTTTGGGGTCCCAGAAGCGATCTGTACATGCCTACTCCGTGTTAGAGTATTTTCAAAATTCAGGCCCAAAACATGCTGAAAATCGATATTTTTGGTGCCCAAAGTCAATATGTGCATGTATCTTCTGCACCCGTTTATATCTCAAATTCAGGCTCAAAACACCCGAAAATTCAATATTTTGGGGTCCCAGAAGCAATCTGTACAGTGCTAGAATATTTTCAAAATATAGGCTAAAAACATGCTAAAAATCGATGTTTTAGGTGCTAAAAAGTCGATATCTCAAATTCAGTCCCAAAACACCCAAAAATTCGATATTTAGCGGTCCCAGAAGCGATCTGTACATGCCTACTCTGTGTTAGAGTATTTTCAAAATACATGCTCAAAACATACTGAAAATCGATCTTTTAGGTGCACAAAAGTCGATATGTGCATGCATCTTCAGTACCCGTTTATATATCAAATTCAGGCTCAAAACACCCGAAAATTCAATATTTTGGGGTCCCAGAAGCAATCTGTACATGCCTACTCAGTGTTAGAGTATTTTCAAAATACAGGCCCAAAACATGCTGAAAATCGATATTTTAGATGCCAAAAGTCAATATTTGCATGTATCTTCTGTACCCGTTTATATCTCAAATTCAGGCTCAAAACACCCGAAAATTCAATATTTTGGGGTCCCTGAAGCAATCTGTAAATGCCTACACAGTGCTAGAATATTTTCAAAATATAGGCTAAAAACATGCTAAAAATCGACATTTTAGGTGCCAAAAAATCGATATCTCAAATTCAGTCCCAAAACACCCGAAAATTCGATATTTAGAGGTCCCAGAAGGTATCTGTACATGCCTACTCAGTGTTAGAGTATTTTCAAAATACAGGCCAAAAACATACTGAAAATCGATCTTTTAGGTGCACAAAAGTCGATATGTGCATGCATCTTCTGTACCCGTTTATATCTCAAATTCTGGCCCTAAACACCCGAAAATTCGATATTTTGGGGTCCCTGAAGCGATCTGTACATGCCTACTCCGTGTTAGAGTATTTTCAAAATTCAGGCCCAAAACATGCTGAAAATCGATATTTTTGGTGCCCAAAGTCAATATGTGCATGTATCTTCTGTACCCGTTTATATCTCAAATTCAGGCTCAAAACACCCGAAAATTCAATATTTTGGGGTCCCAAAAGCAATCTGTACAGTGCTAGAATATTTTTAAAATATAGGCTAAAAACATGCTAAAAATCGATTTTTTAGGTGCCAAAAAGTCGATATCTCAAATTCAGTCCCAAAACACCCGAAAATTCGATATTTAGGGGTCCCAGAAGCGATCTGTACATGCCTACTCCGTGTTAGAGTATTTTCAAAATACATGCTCAAAACATACTGAAAATCGATCTTTTAGGTGCACAAAAGTCGATATGTGCATGCATCTTCAGTACCCGTTTATATCTCAAACTCAGGCTCAAAACACCCGAAAATTCAATATTTTGGGGTCCCAGAAGCAATCTGTACATGCCTACTCAGTGTTAGAGTATTTTCAAAATACAGGCCCAAAACATGCTGAAAATCGATATTTTAGATGCTCAAAGTCAATATGTGCATGTATCTTCTGTACCCGTTTATATCTCAAATTCAGGCTCAAAACACCCGAAAATTCAATATTTTGGGGTCCCAGAAGCAATTTGTACAGTGCTAGAATATTTTCAAAATATAGGCTAAAAACATGCTAAAAATCGATGTTTTAGGTGCCAAAAAGTCGATATCTCAAATTCAGTCCCAAAACACCCGAAAATTCGATATTTAGGGGTCCCAGAAGCGATCTGTACATGCCTACTCCGTGTTAGAGTATTTTCAAAATACATGCTCAAAACATAATGAAAATCGATCTTTTAGGTGCACAAAAGTCGATATGTGCATGAATCTTCAGTACCCGTTTATATCTCAAATTCAGGCTCAAAACACCCGAAAATTCAATATTTTTGGGTCCCAGAAGCAATCTGTACATGCCTACTCAGTGTTAGAGTATTTTCAAAATTCAGGCCCAAAACATGCTGAAAATCGATATTTTAGATGCCCAAAGTCAATATGTGCATGCATCTTCAGTACTCGTTTATATCTCAAATTCAGGCTCAAAACACCCGAAAATTCAATATTTTGGGGTCCCAGAAGCAATCTGTACAGTTCTAGAATATTTTCAAAATATAGGCTAAAAACATGCTAAAAATCGATCTTTTAGGTGCCAAAAAATCGATATCTCAAATTCAGTCCCAAAACACCCGAAAATTCGATATTTAGAGGTCCCAGAAGGTATCTGTACATGCCTACTCCGTGTTAGAGTATTTTCAAAATACAGGCCAAAAACATACTGAAAATCGATCTTTTAGGTGCCCAAAAGTCGATATGTGCATGCATCTTCTGTACCCGTTTATATCTCAAATTCTGGCCCTAAACACCCGAAAATTCGATATTTTGGGGTCCCTGAAGCGATCTGTACATGCCTACTCAGTGTTAGAGTATTTTCAAAATTCAGGCCCAAAACATGCTGAAAATCGATATTTTTGGTGCCCAAAGTCAATATGTGCATGTATCTTCTGTACCCGTTTATATCTCAAATTCAGGCTCAAAACACCCGAAAATTCAATATTTTGGGGTCCCAGAAGCAATCTGTACAGTGCTAGAATATTTTCAAAATATAGGCTAAAAACATGCTAAAAATCGATCTTTTAGGTGCCAAAAAGTCGATATCTCAAATTCAGTCCCAAAACCCCCGAAAATTCGATATTTAGGGGTCCCAGAAGCGATCTGTACATGCCTACTCCGTGTTAGAGTATTTTCGAAATACATGCTCAAAACATACTGAAAATAGATCTTTTAGGTGCACAAAAGTCGATATGTGCATGCATCTTCAGTACCCGTTTATATCTCAAATTCAGGCTCAAAACACCCGAAAATTCAATATTTTGGGGTCCCAGAAGCAATCTGTACATGCCTACTCAGTGTTAGAGTATTTTCAAAATACAGGCCCAAAACATGCTGAAAATCGATATTTTAGATGCCCAAAGTCAATATGTGCATGTATCTTCTGCACCCGTTTATATCTCAAATTCAGGCTGAAAACACCCGAAAATTCAATATCTTGGGGTCCCAGAAGCAATCTGTACATGCCTGCACAGTGCTAGAATATTTTCAAAATATAGGCTAAAAACATGCTAAAAATCGACATTTTAGGTGCCAAAAAATCGATATCTCAAATTCAGTCCCAAAACACCCGAAAATTCGATATTTAGAGGTCCCAGAAGGTATCTGTACATGCCTACTCCGTGTTAGAGTATTTTCAAAATACAGGCCAAAAACATACTGAAAATCGATCTTTTAGGTGCCCAAAAGTCGATATGTGCATGCATCTTCTGTACCCGTTTATATCTCAAATTCTGGCCCTAAACACCCGAAAATTCGATATTTTGGGGTCCCAGAAGCGATCTGTACATGCCTTCTCCGTGTTAGAGTATTTTCAAAATTCAGGCCCAAAACATGCTGAAAATCGATATTTTTGGTGCCCAAAGTCAATATGTGCATGTATCTTCTGCACCCGTTTATATCTCAAATTCAGGCTCAAAACACCCGAAAATTCAATATTTTTGGGTCCCAGAAGCAATCTGTACATGCCTACTCAGTGTTAGAGTATTTTCAAAATACAGGCCCAAAACATGCTGAAAATAGATATTTTAGATGCCCAAAGTCAATATGTGCATGTATCTTCTGTACCCGTTTATATCTCAAATTCAGGCTCAAAACACCCGAAAATTCAATATTTTGGGGTCCCAGAAGCAATCTATACATGCCTACACAGTGCTAGAATATTTTCAAAATATAGGCTAAAAACATGCTAAAAATCGATCTTTTAGGTGCCAAAAAATCGATATCTCAAATTCAGTCCCAAAACACCCGAAAATTCGATATTTAGAGGTCCCAGAAGGTATCTGTACATGCCTACTCCGTGTTAGAGTATTTTCAAAATACAGGCCAAAAACATACTGAAAATCGATCTTTTAGGTGCCCAAAAGTCGATATGTGCATGCATCTTCTGTACCCGTTTATATCTCAAATTCTGGCCCTAAACACCCGAAAATTCGATATTTTGGGGTCCCTGAAGCGATCTGTACATGCCTACTCCGTGTTAGAGTATTTTCAAAATTCAGGCCCAAAACATGCTGAAAATCGATATTTTTGGTGCCCAAAGTCAATATGTGCATGTATCTTCTGTACCCGTTTATATCTCAAATTCAGGCTCAAAACACCCGAAAATTCAATATTTTGGGGTCCCAGAAGCAATCTGTACAGTGCTAGAATATTTTCAAAATATAGGCTAAAAACATGCTAAAAATCGATCTTTTAGGTGCCAAAAAGTCGATATCTCAAATTCAGTCCCAAAACACCCGAAAATTCGATATTTAGGGGTCCCAGAAGCGATCTGTACATGCCTACTCCGTGTTAGAGTATTTTCGAAATACATGCTCAAAACATACTGAAAATCGATCTTTTAGGTGCACAAAAGTCGATATGTGCATGCATCTTCAGTACCCGTTTATATCTCAAATTCAGGCTCAAAACACCCGAAAATTCAATATTTTTGGGTCCCAGAAGCAATCTGTACATGCCTACTCAGTGTTAGAGTATTTTCAAAATACAGGCCCAAAACATGCTGAAAATCGATATTTTAGATGCCCAAAGTCAATATGTGCATGTATCTTCTGTACCCGTTTATATCTCAAATTCAGGCTCAAAACACCCGAAAATTCAATATTTTGGGGTCCCAGAAGCAATCTGTACATGCCTGCACAGTGCTAGAATATTTTCAAAATATAGGCTAAAAACATGCTAAAAATCGACATTTTAGGTGCCAAAAAATCGATATCTCAAATTCAGTCCCAAAACACCCGAAAAATCGATATTTAGAGGTCCCAGAAGGTATCTGTACATGCCTACTCCGTGTTAGAGTATTTTCAAAATACAGGCCAAAAACATACTGAAAATCGATCTTTTAGGTGCCCAAAAGTCGATATGTGCATGCATCTTCTGTACCCGTTTATATCTCAAATTCTGGCCCTAAACACCCGAAAATTCGATATTTTGGGGTCCCAGAAGCGATCTGTACATGCCTACTCCGTGTTAGAGTATTTACAAAATTCAGGCCCAAAACATGCTGAAAATCGATATTTTTGGTGCCCAAAGTCAATATGTGCATGTATCTTCTGTACCCGTTTATATCTCAAATTCAGGCTCAAAACACCCGAAAATTCAATATTTTGGGGTCCCAGAAGCAATCTGTAAATGCCTACTCAGTGCTAGAATATTTTCAAAATATAGGCTAAAAACATGCTAAAAATCGATCTTTTAGGTGCCAAAAAGTCGATATCTCAAATTCAGTCCCAAAACCCCCGAAAATTTGATATTTACGGGTCCCAGAAGCGATCTGTACATGCCTACTCCGTGTTAGAGTATTTTCAAAATACATGCTCAAAACATACTGAAAATAGATCTTTTAGGTGCACAAAAGTCGATATGTGCATGCATCTTCAGTACCCGTTTATATCTCAAATTCAGGCTCAAAACACCCGAAAATTCAATATTTTGGGGTCCCAGAAGCAATCTGTACATGCCTACTCAGTGTTAGAGTATTTTCAAAATACAGGCCCAAAACATGCTGAAAATCGATATTTTAGATGCCCAAAGTCAATATGTGCATGTATCTTCTGCACCCGTTTATATCTCAAATTCAGGCTCAAAACACCCGAAAATTCAATATTTTGGGGTCCCAGAAGCAATCTGTACATGCCTGCACAGTGCTAGAATATTTTCAAAATATAGGCTAAAAACATGCTAAAAATCGACATTTTAGGTGCCAAAAAATCGATATCTCAAATTCAGTCCCAAAACACCCGAAAATTCGATATTTAGAGGTCCCAGAAGGTATCTGTACATGCCTACTCAGTGTTAGAGTATTTTCAAAATACAGGCCAAAAACATACTGAAAATCGATCTTTTAGGTGCCCAAAAGTCGATATGTGCATGCATCTTCTGTACCCGTTTATATCTCAAATTCTGGCCCTAAACACCCGAAAATTCGATATTTTGGGGTCCCAGAAGCGATCTGTACATGCCTTCTCCGTGTTAGAGTATTTTCAAAATTCAGGCCCAAAACATGCTGAAAATCGATATTTTTGGTGCCCAAAGTCAATATGTGCATGTATCTTCTGCACCCGTTTATATCTCAAATTCAGGCTCAAAACACCCGAAAATTCAATATTTTGGGGTCCCAGAAGCAATCTGTACAGTGCTAGAATATTTTCAAAATATAGGCTAAAAACATGCTAAAAATCGATGTTTTAGGTGCCAAAAAGTCGATATCTCAAATTCAGTCCCAAAACACCCAAAAATTCGATATTTAGCGGTCCCAGAAGCGATCTGTACATGCCTACTCTGTGTTAGAGTATTTTCAAAATACATGCTCAAAACATACTGAAAATCGATCTTTTAGGTGCACAAATGTCGATATGTGCATGCATCTTCAGTACCCGTTTATATATCAAATTCAGGCTCAAAACACCCGAAAATTCAATATTTTGGGGTCCCAGAAGCAATCTGTACATGCCTACTCAGTGTTAGAGTATTTTCAAAATACAGGCCCAAAACATGCTGAAAATCGATATTTTAGATGCCAAAAGTCAATATTTGCATGTATCTTCTGCACCCGTTTATATCTCAAATTCAGGCTCAAAACACCCGAAAATTCAATATTTTGGGGTCCCAGAAGCAATCTGTAAATGCCTACACAGTGCTAGAATATTTTCAAAATATAGGCTAAAAACATGCTAAAAATCGACATTTTAGGTGCCAAAAAATCGATATCTCAAATTCAGTCCCAAAACACCCGAAAATTCGATATTTAGAGGTCCCAGAAGGTATCTGTACATGCCTACTCAGTGTTAGAGTATTTTCAAAATACAGGCCAAAAACATACTGAAAATCGAGCTTTTAGGTGCACAAAAGTCGATATGTGCATGCATCTTCTGTACCCGTTTATATCTCAAATTCTGGCCCTAAACACCCGAAAATTCGATATTTTGGGGTCCCAGAAGCGATCTGTACATGCCTACTCCGTGTTAGAGTATTTTCAAAATTCAGGCCCAAAACATGCTGAAAATCGATATTTTTGGTGCCCAAAGTCAATATGTGCATGCATCTTCAGTACTCGTTTATATCTCAAATTCAGGCTCAAAACACCCGAAAATTCAATATTTTGGGGTCCCAGAAGCAATCTGTACAGTTCTAGAATATTTTCAAAATATAGGCTAAAAACATGCTAAAAATCGATCTTTTAGGTGCCAAAAAGTCGATATCTCAAATTCAGTCCCAAAACACCCAAAAATTCGATATTTAGCGGTCCCAGAAGCGATCTGTACATGCCTACTCCGTGTTAGAGTATTTTCAAAATACATGCTCAAAACATACTGAAAATCGATCTTTTAGGTGCACAAAAGTCGATATGTGCATGCATCTTCAGTACCCGTTTATATATCAAATTCAGGCTCAAAACACCCGAAAATTCGATATTTTGGGTTCCCAGAAGCAATCTGTACATGCCTACTCCGTGTTAGAGTATTTTCAAAATTCAGGCCTAAAACATGCTGAAAATCGATATTTTTGGTGCCCAAAGTCAATATGTGCATGTATCTTCTGCACCCGTTTATATCTCAAATTCAGGCTCAAAACACCCGAAAATTCAATATTTTGGGGTCCCAGAAGCAATCTGTACAGTGCTAGAATATTTTCAAAATATAGGCTAAAAACATGCTAAAAATCGATGTTTTAGGTGCCAAAAAGTCGATATCTCAAATTCAGTCCCAAAACACCCAAAAATTCGATATTTAGCGGTCCCAGAAGCGATCTGTACATGCCTACTCTGTGTTAGAGTATTTTCAAAATACATGCTCAAAACATACTGAAAATCGATCTTTTAGGTGCACAAAAGTCGATATGTGCATGCATCTTCAGTACCCGTTTATATCTCAAATTCAGGCTCAAAACACCCGAAAATTCAATATTTTGGGGTCCCAAAAGCAATCTGTACAGTGCTAGAATATTTTTAAAATATAGGCTAAAAACATGCTAAAAATCGATCTTTTAGGTGCCAAAAAGTCGATATCTCAAATTCAGTCCCAAAACACCCGAAAATTCGATATTTAGGGGTCCCAGAAGCGATCTGTACATGCCTACTCCGTGTTAGAGTATTTTCAAAATACATGCTCAAAACATACTGAAAATCGATCTTTTAGGTGCACAAAAGTCGATATGTGCATGCATCTTCAGTACCCGTTTATATCTCAAATTCAGGCTCAAAACACCCGAAAATTCAATATTTTTGGGTCCCAGAAGCAATCTGTACATGCCTACTCAGTGTTAGAGTATTTTCAAAATACAGGCCCAAAACATGCTGAAAATCGATATTTTAGATGCCCAAAGTCAATATGTGCATGTATCTTCTGTACCCGTTTATATCTCAAATTCAGGCTCAAAACACCCGAAAATTCAATATTTTGGGGTCCCAGAAGCAATCTATACATGCCTACACAGTGCTAGAATATTTTCAAAATATAGGCTAAAAACATGCTAAAAATCGACATTTTAGGTGCCAAAAAACCGATATCTCAAATTCAGTCCCAAAACACCCGAAAATTCGATATTTGGAGGTCCAAGAAGGTATCTGTACATGCTTACTCCATGTTAGAGTATTTTCAAAATACAGGCCAAAAACATACTGAAAATCGATCTTTTAGGTGCCCAAAAGTCGATATGTGCATGAATCTTCTGTACCCATTTATATCTCTAATTCTGGCCCTAAACACCCGAAAATTCGATATTTTGGGGTCCCAGAAGCGATCTGTACATGCCTACTCCGTGTTAGAGTATTTTCAAAATTCAGGCCCAAAACATGCTGAAAATCGATATTTTAGATGCCCAAAGTCAATATGTGCATGTATCTTCTGTACCCGTTTATATCTCAAATTGAGGCTCAAATAACCCGAAAATTCAATATTTTAGGGTCCCAGAAGCAATCTGTACAGTGCTAGAATATTTTCAAAATATAGGCTAAAAACATGCTAAAAATCGATCTTTTAGGTGCCAAAAAGTCGATATCTCAAATTCAGTCCCAAAACACCCGAAAATTCGATATTTAGGGGTCCCAGAAGCAATCTGTACATGCCTACTCCGTGTTAGAGTATTTTCAAAATACATGCTCAAAACATACTGAAAATCGATCTTTTAGGTGCACAAAAGTCGATATGTGCATGCATCTTCAGTACCCGTTTATATTTCAAATTCAGGATCAAAACACCCGAAAATTCAATGTTTTGGGGTCCCAGAAGCAATCTGTACATGCCTACTCAGTGTTAGAGTATTTTCAAAATACAGGCCCAAAACATGCTGAAAATCGATATTTTTGGTGCCCAAAGTCAATATGTGCATGTATCTTCTGTACCCGTTTATATCTCAAATTCAGGCTCAAAACACCCGAAAATTCAATATTTTGGGGTCCCAAAAGCAATCTGTACAGTGCTAGAATATTTTCAAAATATAGGCTAAAAACATGCTAAAAATCGATGTTTTAGGTGCCAAAAAGTCGATATCTCAAATTCAGTCCCAAAACACCCGAAAATTCGATATTTAGGGGTCCCAGAAGCGATCTGTACATGCCTACTCCGTGTTAGAGTATTTTCAAAATACATGCTCAAAACATACTGAAAATCGATCTTTTAGGTGCACAAAAGTCGATATGTGCATGCATCTTCAGTACCCGTTTATATCTCAAACTCAGGCTCAAAACACCCGAAAATTCAATATTTTGGGGTCCCAGAAGCAATCTGTACATGCCTACTCAGTGTTAGAGTATTTTCAAAATACAGGCCCAAAACATGCTGAAAATCGATATTTTAGATGCCCAAAGTCAATATGTGCATGTATCTTCTGTACCCGTTTATATCTCAAATTCAGGCTCAAAACACCCGAAAATTCAATATTTTGGGGTCCCAGAAGCAATTTGTACAGTGCTAGAATATTTTCAAAATATAGGCTAAAAACATGCTAAAAATCGATGTTTTAGGTGCCAAAAAGTCGATATCTCAAATTCAGTCCCAAAACACCCAAAAATTCGATATTTAGGGGTCCCAGAAGCGATCTGTACATGCCTACTCCGTGTTAGAGTATTTTCAAAATACATGCTCAAAACATACTGAAAATCGATCTTTTAGGTGCACAAAAGTCTATATGTGCATGCATCTTCAGTACCCGTTTATATC
Organism: Petrolisthes cinctipes; assembly: GCA_033782935.1. NCBI lineage: Eukaryota > Metazoa > Arthropoda > Malacostraca > Decapoda > Porcellanidae > Petrolisthes > Petrolisthes cinctipes. Next base: position 1,795,405 of record JAWQEG010000380.1, on the reverse strand, counting down.
TCAAATTCAGGCTCAAAACACCCGAAAATTCAATATTTTGGGGTCCCAGAAGCAATCTGTACATGCCTACTCAGTGTTAGAGTATTTTCAAAATACAGGCCCAAAACATGCTGAAAATCGATATTTTAGATGCCCAAAGTCAATATGTGCATGTATCTTCTGTACCCGTTTATATCTCAAATTCAGGCTCAAAACACCCGAAAATTCAATATTTTGGGGTCCCAGAAGCAATCTATACATGCCTACACAGTGCTAGAATATTTTCAAAATATAGGCTAAAAACATGCTAAAAATCGACATTTTAGGTGCCAAAAAAACGATATCTCAAATTCAGTCCCAAAACACCCGAAAATTCGATATTTGGAGGTCCCAGAAGGTATCTGTACATGCTTACTCCATGTTAGAGTATTTTCAAAATACAGGCCAAAAACATACTGAAAATCGATCTTTTAGGTGCCCAAAAGTCGATATGTGCATGAATCTTCTGTACCCATTTATATCTCAAATTCTGGCCCTAAACACCCGAAAATTCGATATTTTGGGGTCCCAGAAGCGATCTGTACATGCCTACTCCGTGTTAGAGTATTTTCAAAATTCAGGCCCAAAACATGCTGAAAATCGATATTTTAGATGCCCAAAGTCAATATGTGCATGTATCTTCTGTACCCGTTTATATCTCAAATTGAGGCTCAAAACACCCGAAAATTCAATATTTTAGGGTCCCAGAAGCAATCTGTACAGTGCTAGAATATTTTTAAAATATAGGCTAAAAACATGCTAAAAATCGATCTTTTAGGTGCCAAAAAGTCGATATCTCAAATTCAGTCCCAAAACACCCGAAAATTCGATATTTAGGGGTCCCAGAAGCAATCTGTACATGCCTACTCCGTGTTAGAGTATTTTCAAAATACATGCTCAAAACATACTGAAAATCGATCTTTTAGGTGCACAAAAGTCGATATGTGCATGCATCTTCAGTACCCGTTTATATTTCAAATTCAGGATCAAAACACCCGACAATTCAATGTTTTGGGGTCCCAGAAGCAATCTGTACATGCCTACTCAGTGTTAGAGTATTTTCAAAATACAGGCCCAAAACATGCTGAAAATCGATATTTTTGGTGCCCAAAGTCAATATGTGTATGTATCTTCTGTACCCGTTTATATCTCAAATTCAGGCTCAAAACACCCGAAAATTCAATATTTTGGGGTCCCAAAAGCAATCTGTACAGTGCTAGAATATTTTCAAAATATAGGCTAAAAACATGCTAAAAATCGATGTTTTAGGTGCCAAAAAGTCGATATCTCAAATTCAGTCCCAAAACACCCGAAAATTCGATATTTAGGGGTCCCAGAAGCGATCTGTACATGCCTACTCCGTGTTATAGTATTTTCAAAATACATGCTCAAAACATACTGAAAATCGATCTTTTAGGTGCACAAAAGTCGATATGTGCATGCATCTTCAGTACCCGTTTATATCTCAAACTCAGGCTCAAAACACCCGAAAATTCAATATTTTGGGGTCCCAGAAGCAATCTGTACATGCCTACTCAGTGTTAGAGTATTTTCAAAATACAGGCCCAAAACATGCTGAAAATCGATATTTTAGATGCCCAAAGTCAATATGTGCATGTATCTTCTGTACCCGTTTATATCTCAAATTCAGGCTCAAAACACCCGAAAATTCAATATTTTGGGGTCCCAGAAGCAATTTGTACAGTGCTAGAATATTTTCAAAATATAGGCTAAAAACATGCTAAAAATCGATGTTTTAGGTGCCAAAAAGTCGATATCTCAAATTCAGTCCCAAAACACCCGAAAATTCGATATTTAGGGGTCCCAGAAGCGATCTGTACATGCCTACTCCGTGTTAGAGTATTTTCAAAATACATGCTCAAAACATACTGAAAATCGATCTTTTAGGTGCACAAAAGTCGATATGTGCATGCATCTTCAGTACCCGTTTATATCTCAAATTCAGGCTCAAAACACCCGAAAATTCAATATTTTTGGGTCCCAGAAGCAATCTGTACATGCCTACTCAGTGTTAGAGTATTTTCAAAATACAGGCCCAAAACATGCTGAAAATAGATATTTTAGATGCCCAAAGTCAATATGTGCATGTATCTTCTGTACCCGTTTATATCTCAAATTCAGGCTCAAAACACCCGAAAATTCAATATTTTGGGGTCCCAGAAGCAATCTATACATGCCTACACAGTGCTAGAATATTTTCAAAATATAGGCTAAAAACATGCTAAAAATCGATCTTTTAGGTGCCAAAAAATCGATATCTCAAATTCAGTCCCAAAACACCCGAAAATTCGATATTTAGAGGTCCCAGAAGGTATCTGTACATGCCTACTCCGTGTTAGAGTATTTTCAAAATACAGGCCAAAAACATACTGAAAATCTATCTTTTAGGTGCCCAAAAGTCGATATGTGCATGCATCTTCTGTACCCGTTTATATCTCAAATTCTGGCCCTAAACACCCGAAAATTCGATATTTTGGGGTCCCTGAAGCGATCTGTACATGCCTACTCCGTGTTAGAGTATTTTCAAAATTCAGGCCCAAAACATGCTGAAAATCGATATTTTTGGTGCCCAAAGTCAATATGTGCATGTATCTTCTGTACCCGTTTATATCTCAAATTCAGGCTCAAAACACCCGAAAATTCAATATTTTGGGGTCCCAGAAGCAATCTGTACAGTGCTAGAATATTTTCAAAATATAGGCTAAAAACATGCTAAAAATCGATCTTTTAGGTGCCAAAAAGTCGATATCTCAAATTCAGTCCCAAAACACCCGAAAATTCGATATTTAGGGGTCCCAGAAGCGATCTGTACATGCCTACTCCGTGTTAGAGTATTTTCGAAATACATGCTCAAAACATACTGAAAATCGATCTTTTAGGTGCACAAAAGTCGATATGTGCATGCATCTTCAGTACCCGTTTATATCTCAAATTCAGGCTCAAAACACCCGAAAATTCAATATTTTTGGGTCCCAGAAGCAATCTGTACATGCCTACTCAGTGTTAGAGTATTTTCAAAATACAGGCCCAAAACATGCTGAAAATCGATATTTTAGATGCCCAAAGTCAATATGTGCATGTATCTTCTGTACCCGTTTATATCTCAAATTCAGGCTCAAAACACCCGAAAATTCAATATTTTGGGGTCCCAGAAGCAATCTGTACATGCCTGCACAGTGCTAGAATATTTTCAAAATATAGGCTAAAAACATGCTAAAAATCGACATTTTAGGTGCCAAAAAATCGATATCTCAAATTCAGTCCCAAAACACCCGAAAATTCGATATTTAGAGGTCCCAGAAGGTATCTGTACATGCCTACTCCGTGTTAGAGTATTTTCAAAATACAGGCCAAAAACATACTGAAAATCGATCTTTTAGGTGCCCAAAAGTCGATATGTGCATGCATCTTCTGTACCCGTTTATATCTCAAATTCTGGCCCTAAACACCCGAAAATTCGATATTTTGGGGTCCCAGAAGCGATCTGTACATGCCTACTCCGTGTTAGAGTATTTACAAAATTCAGGCCCAAAACATGCTGAAAATCGATATTTTTGGTGCCCAAAGTCAATATGTGCATGTATCTTCTGTACCCGTTTATATCTCAAATTCAGGCTCAAAACACCCGAAAATTCAATATTTTGGGGTCCCAGAAGCAATCTGTAAATGCCTACTCAGTGCTAGAATATTTTCAAAATATCGGCTAAAAACATGCTAAAAATCGATGTTTTAGGTGCTAAAAAGTCGATATCTCAAATTCAGTCCCAAAACACCCAAAAATTCGATATTTAGCGGTCCCAGAAGCGATCTGTACATGCCTACTCTGTGTTAGAGTATTTTCAAAATACATGCTCAAAACATACTGAAAATCGATCTTTTAGGTGCACAAAAGTCGATATGTGCATGCATCTTCAGTACCCGTTTATATATCAAATTCAGGCTCAAAACACCCGAAAATTCAATATTTTGGGGTCCCAGAAGCAATCTGTACATGCCTACTCAGTGTTAGAGTATTTTCAAAATACAGGCCCAAAACATGCTGAAAATAGATATTTTAGATGCCAAAAGTCAATATTTGCATGTATCTTCTGTACCCGTTTATATCTCAAATTCAGGCTCAAAACACCCGAAAATTCAATATTTTGGGGTCCCAGAAGCAATCTGTAAATGCCTACACAGTGCTAGAATATTTTCAAAATATAGGCTAAAAACATGCTAAAAATCGACATTTTAGGTGCCAAAAAATCGATATCTCAAATTCAGTCCCAAAACACCCGAAAATTCGATATTTAGAGGTCCCAGAAGGTATCTGTACATGCCTACTCAGTGTTAGAGTATTTTCAAAATACAGGCCAAAAACATACTGAAAATCGATCTTTTAGGTGCACAAAAGTCGATATGTGCATGCATCTTCTGTACCCGTTTATATCTCAAATTCTGGCCCTAAACACCCGAAAATTCGATATTTTGGGGTCCCTGAAGCGATCTGTACATGCCTACTCCGTGTTAGAGTATTTTCAAAATTCAGGCCCAAAACATGCTGAAAATCGATATTTTTGGTGCCCAAAGTCAATATGTGCATGTATCTTCTGTACCCGTTTATATCTCAAATTCAGGCTCAAAACACCCGAAAATTCAATATTTTGGGGTCCCAAAAGCAATCTGTACAGTGCTAGAATATTTTTAAAATATAGGCTAAAAACATGCTAAAAATCGATTTTTTAGGTGCCAAAAAGTCGATATCTCAAATTCAGTCCCAAAACACCCGAAAATTCGATATTTAGGGGTCCCAGAAGCGATCTGTACATGCCTACTCCGTGTTAGAGTATTTTCAAAATACATGCTCAAAACATACTGAAAATCGATCTTTTAGGTGCACAAAAGTCGATATGTGCATGCATCTTCAGTACCCGTTTATATCTCAAATTCAGGATCAAAACACCCGACAATTCAATGTTTTGGGGTCCCAGAAGCAATCTGTACATGCCTACTCAGTGTTAGAGTATTTTCAAAATACAGGCCCAAAACATGCTGAAAATCGATATTTTTGGTGCCCAAAGTCAATATGTGTATGTATCTTCTGTACCCGTTTATATCTCAAATTCAGGCTCAAAACACCCGAAAATTCAATATTTTGGGGTCCCAAAAGCAATCTGTACAGTGCTAGAATATTTTCAAAATATAGGCTAAAAACATGCTAAAAATCGATGTTTTAGGTGCCAAAAAGTCGATATCTCAAATTCAGTCCCAAAACACCCGAAAATTCGATATTTAGGGGTCCCAGAAGCGATCTGTACATGCCTACTCCGTGTTATAGTATTTTCAAAATACATGCTCAAAACATACTGAAAATCGATCTTTTAGGTGCACAAAAGTCGATATGTGCATGCATCTTCAGTACCCGTTTATATCTCAAACTCAGGCTCAAAACACCCGAAAATTCAATATTTTGGGGTCCCAGAAGCAATCTGTACATGCCTACTCAGTGTTAGAGTATTTTCAAAATACAGGCCCAAAACATGCTGAAAATCGATATTTTAGATGCCCAAAGTCAATATGTGCATGTATCTTCTGTACCCGTTTATATCTCAAATTCAGGCTCAAAACACCCGAAAATTCAATATTTTGGGGTCCCAGAAGCAATTTGTACAGTGCTAGAATATTTTCAAAATATAGGCTAAAAACATGCTAAAAATCGATGTTTTAGGTGCCAAAAAGTCGATATCTCAAATTCAGTCCCAAAACACCCGAAAATTCGATATTTAGGGGTCCCAGAAGCGATCTGTACATGCCTACTCCGTGTTAGAGTATTTTCAAAATACATGCTCAAAACATACTGAAAATCGATCTTTTAGGTGCACAAAAGTCGATATGTGCATGCATCTTCAGTACCCGTTTATATCTCAAATTCAGGCTCAAAACACCCGAAAATTCAATATTTTTGGGTCCCAGAAGCAATCTGTACATGCCTACTCAGTGTTAGAGTATTTTCAAAATACAGGCCCAAAACATGCTGAAAATAGATATTTTAGATGCCCAAAGTCAATATGTGCATGTATCTTCTGTACCCGTTTATATCTCAAATTCAGGCTCAAAACACCCGAAAATTCAATATTTTGGGGTCCCAGAAGCAATCTATACATGCCTACACAGTGCTAGAATATTTTCAAAATATAGGCTAAAAACATGCTAAAAATCGATCTTTTAGGTGCCAAAAAATCGATATCTCAAATTCAGTCCCAAAACACCCGAAAATTCGATATTTAGAGGTCCCAGAAGGTATCTGTACATGCCTACTCCGTGTTAGAGTATTTTCAAAATACAGGCCAAAAACATACTGAAAATCTATCTTTTAGGTGCCCAAAAGTCGATATGTGCATGCATCTTCTGTACCCGTTTATATCTCAAATTCTGGCCCTAAACACCCGAAAATTCGATATTTTGGGGTCCCTGAAGCGATCTGTACATGCCTACTCCGTGTTAGAGTATTTTCAAAATTCAGGCCCAAAACATGCTGAAAATCGATATTTTTGGTGCCCAAAGTCAATATGTGCATGTATCTTCTGTACCCGTTTATATCTCAAATTCAGGCTCAAAACACCCGAAAATTCAATATTTTGGGGTCCCAGAAGCAATCTGTACAGTGCTAGAATATTTTCAAAATATAGGCTAAAAACATGCTAAAAATCGATCTTTTAGGTGCCAAAAAGTCGATATCTCAAATTCAGTCCCAAAACACCCGAAAATTCGATATTTAGGGGTCCCAGAAGCGATCTGTACATGCCTACTCCGTGTTAGAGTATTTTCGAAATACATGCTCAAAACATACTGAAAATCGATCTTTTAGGTGCACAAAAGTCGATATGTGCATGCATCTTCAGTACCCGTTTATATCTCAAATTCAGGCTCAAAACACCCGAAAATTCAATATTTTTGGGTCCCAGAAGCAATCTGTACATGCCTACTCAGTGTTAGAGTATTTTCAAAATACAGGCCCAAAACATGCTGAAAATCGATATTTTAGATGCCCAAAGTCAATATGTGCATGTATCTTCTGTACCCGTTTATATCTCAAATTCAGGCTCAAAACACCCGAAAATTCAATATTTTGGGGTCCCAGAAGCAATCTGTACATGCCTGCACAGTGCTAGAATATTTTCAAAATATAGGCTAAAAACATGCTAAAAATCGACATTTTAGGTGCCAAAAAATCGATATCTCAAATTCAGTCCCAAAACACCCGAAAATTCGATATTTAGAGGTCCCAGAAGGTATCTGTACATGCCTACTCCGTGTTAGAGTATTTTCAAAATACAGGCCAAAAACATACTGAAAATCGATCTTTTAGGTGCCCAAAAGTCGATATGTGCATGCATCTTCTGTACCCGTTTATATCTCAAATTCTGGCCCTAAACACCCGAAAATTCGATATTTTGGGGTCCCAGAAGCGATCTGTACATGCCTACTCCGTGTTAGAGTATTTACAAAATTCAGGCCCAAAACATGCTGAAAATCGATATTTTTGGTGCCCAAAGTCAATATGTGCATGTATCTTCTGTACCCGTTTATATCTCAAATTCAGGCTCAAAACACCCGAAAATTCAATATTTTGGGGTCCCAGAAGCAATCTGTAAATGCCTACTCAGTGCTAGAATATTTTCAAAATATAGGCTAAAAACATGCTAAAAATCGATCTTTTAGGTGCCAAAAAGTCGATATCTCAAATTCAGTCCCAAAACCCCCGAAAATTTGATATTTACGGGTCCCAGAAGCGATCTGTACATGCCTACTCCGTGTTAGAGTATTTTCAAAATACATGCTCAAAACATACTGAAAATAGATCTTTTAGGTGCACAAAAGTCGATATGTGCATGCATCTTCAGTACCCGTTTATATCTCAAATTCAGGCTCAAAACACCCGAAAATTCAATATTTTGGGGTCCCAGAAGCAATCTGTACATGCCTACTCAGTGTTAGAGTATTTTCAAAATACAGGCCCAAAACATGCTGAAAATAGATATTTTAGATGCCCAAAGTCAATATGTGCATGTATCTTCTGCACCCGTTTATATCTCAAATTCAGGCTCAAAACACCCGAAAATTCAATATTTTGGGGTCCCAGAAGCAATCTGTACATGCCTGCACAGTGCTAGAATATTTTCAAAATATAGGCTAAAAACATGCTAAAAATCGACATTTTAGGTGCCAAAAAATCGATATCTCAAATTCAGTCCCAAAACACCCGAAAATTCGATATTTAGAGCTCCCAGAAGGTATCTGTACATGCCTACTCCGTGTTAGAGTATTTTCAAAATACAGGCCAAAAACATACTGAAAATCGATCTTTTAGGTGCCCAAAAGTCGATATGTGCATGCATCTTCTGTACCCGTTTATATCTCAAATTCTGGCCCTAAACACCCGAAAATTCGATATTTTGGGGTCCCAGAAGCGATCTGTACATGCCTACTCCGTGTTAGAGTATTTTCAAAATTCAGGCCCAAAACATGCTGAAAATCGATATTTTTGGTGCCCAAAGTCAATATGTGCATGTATCTTCTGCACCCGTTTATATCTCAAATTCAGGCTCAAAACACCCGAAAATTCAATATTTTGGGGTCCCAGAAGCAATCTGTACAGTGCTAGAATATTTTCAAAATATAGGCTAAAAACATGCTAAAAATCGATGTTTTAGGTGCTAAAAAGTCGATATCTCAAATTCAGTCCCAAAACACCCAAAAATTCGATATTTAGCGGTCCCAGAAGCGATCTGTACATGCCTACTCTGTGTTAGAGTATTTTCAAAATACATGCTCAAAACATACTGAAAATCGATCTTTTAGGTGCACAAAAGTCGATATGTGCATGCATCTTCAGTACCCGTTTATATATCAAATTCAGGCTCAAAACACCCGAAAATTCAATATTTTGGGGTCCCAGAAGCAATCTGTACATGCCTACTCAGTGTTAGAGTATTTTCAAAATACAGGCCCAAAACATGCTGAAAATCGATATTTTAGATGCCAAAAGTCAATATTTGCATGTATCTTCTGTACCCGTTTATATCTCAAATTCAGGCTCAAAACACCCGAAAATTCAATATTTTGGGGTCCCAGAAGCAATCTGTAAATGCCTACACAGTGCTAGAATATTTTCAAAATATAGGCTAAAAACATGCTAAAAATCGACATTTTAGGTGCCAAAAAATCGATATCTCAAATTCAGTCCCAAAACACCCGAAAATTCGATATTTAGAGGTCCCAGAAGGTATCTGTACATGCCTACTCAGTGTTAGAGTATTTTCAAAATACAGGCCAAAAACATACTGAAAATCGATCTTTTAGGTGCACAAAAGTCGATATGTGCATGCATCTTCTGTACCCGTTTATATCTCAAATTCTGGCCCTAAACACCCGAAAATTCGATATTTTGGGGTCCCTGAAGCGATCTGTACATGCCTACTCCGTGTTAGAGTATTTTCAAAATTCAGGCCCAAAACATGCTGAAAATCGATATTTTTGGTGCCCAAAGTCAATATGTGCATGTATCTTCTGTACCCGTTTATATCTCAAATTCAGGCTCAAAACACCCGAAAATTCAATATTTTGGGGTCCCAAAAGCAATCTGTACAGTGCTAGAATATTTTTAAAATATAGGCTAAAAACATGCTAAAAATCGATTTTTTAGGTGCCAAAAAGTCGATATCTCAAATTCAGTCCCAAAACACCCGAAAATTCGATATTTAGGGGTCCCAGAAGCGATCTGTACATGCCTACTCCGTGTTAGAGTATTTTCAAAATACATGCTCAAAACATACTGAAAATCGATCTTTTAGGTGCACAAAAGTCGATATGTGCATGCATCTTCAGTACCCGTTTATATCTCAAACTCAGGCTCAAAACACCCGAAAATTCAATATTTTGGGGTCCCAGAAGCAATCTGTACATGCCTACTCAGTGTTAGAGTATTTTCAAAATACAGGCCGAAAACATGCTGAAAATCGATATTTTAGATGCCCAAAGTCAATATGTGCATGTATCTTCTGTACCCGTTTATATCTCAAATTCAGGCTCAAAACACCCGAAAATTCAATATTTTGGGGTCCCAGAAGCAATTTGTACAGTGCTAGAATATTTTCAAAATATAGGCTAAAAACATGCTAAAAATCGATGTTTTAGGTGCCAAAAAGTCGATATCTCAAATTCAGTCCCAAAACCCCCGAAAATTCGATATTTAGGGGTCCCAGAAGCGATCTGTACATGCCTACTCCGTGTTAGAGTATTTTCAAAATACATGCTCAAAACATACTGAAAATCGATCTTTTAGGTGCACAAAAGTCGATATGTGCATGCATCTTCAGTACCCGTTTATATCTCAAATTCAGGCTCAAAACACCCGAAAATTCAATATTTTTGGGTCCCAGAAGCAATCTGTACATGCCTACTCAGTGTTAGAGTATTTTCAAAATACAGGCCCAAAACATGCTGAAAATCGATATTTTAGATGCCCAAAGTCAATATGTGCATGCATCTTCAGTACTCGTTTATATCTCAAATTCAGGCTCAAAACACCCGAAAATTCAATATTTTGGGGTCCCAGAAGCAATCTGTACAGTTCTAGAATATTTTCAAAATATAGGCTAAAAACATGCTAAAAATCGATCTTTTAGGTGCCAAAAAGTCGATATCTCAAATTCAGTCCCAAAACACCCGAAAATTCGATATTTAGAGGTCCCAGAAGGTATCTGTACATGCCTACTCCGTGTTAGAGTATTTTCAAAATACAGGCCAAAAACATACTGAAAATCGATCTTTTAGGTGCCCAAAAGTCGATATGTGCATGCATCTTCTGTACCCGTTTATATCTCAAATTCTGGCCCTAAACACCCGAAAATCCGATATTTTGGGGTCCCAGAAGCGATCTGTACATGCCTACTCCGTGTTAGAATATTTTCAAAATTCAGGCCCAAAACATGCTGAAAATCGATATTTTTGGTGCCCAAAGTCAATATGTGCATGTATCTTCTGCACCCGTTTATATCTCAAATTCAGGCTCAAAACACCCGAAAATTCAATATTTTGGGGTCCCAGAAGCAATCTGTACAGTGCTAGAATATTTTCAAAATATAGGCTAAAAACATGCTAAAAATCGATGTTTTAGGTGCCAAAAAGTCGATATCTCAAATTCAGTCCCAAAACACCCGAAAATTCGATATTTAGAGGTCCCAGAAGGTATCTGTACATGCCTACTCTGTGTTAGAGTATTTTCGAAATACATGCTCAAAACATACTGAAAATCGATCTTTTAGGTGCACAAAAGTCGATATGTGCATGCATCTTCAGCACCCGTTTATATATCAAATTCAGGCTCAAAACACCCGAAAATTCAATATTTTGGGGTCCCAGAAGCAATCTGTACATGCCTACTCAGTGTTAGAGTATTTTCAAAATACAGGCCCAAAACATGCTGAAAATCGATAATTTAGATGCCAAAAGTCAATATGTGCATGTATCTTCTGTACCCGTTTATATCTCAAATTCAGGCTCAAAACACCCGAAAATTCAATATTTTGGGGTCCCAGAAGCAATCTGTAAATGCCTACACAGTGCTAGAATATTTTCAAAATATAGGCTAAAAACATGCTAAAAATCGATCTTTTAGGTGCCAAAAAATCGATATCTCAAATTCAGTCCCAAAACACCCGAAAATTCGATATTTAGAGGTCCCAGAAGGTATCTGTACATGCCTACTCCGTGTTAGAGTATTTTCAAAATACAGGCCAAAAACATACTGAAAATCGATCTTTTAGGTGCCCAAAAGTCGATATGTGCATGCATCTTCTGTACCCGTTTATATCTCAATTTCTGGCCCTAAACACCCGAAAATTCGATATTTTGGGGTCCCTGAAGCGATCTGTACATGCCTACTCCGTGTTAGAGTATTTTCAAAATTCAGGCCCAAAACATGCTGAAAATCGATATTTTTGGTGCCCAAAGTCAATATGTGCATGTATCTTCTGTACCCGTTTATATCTCAAATTCAGGCTCAAAACACCCGAAAATTCAATATTTTGGGGTCCCAGAAGCAATCTGTACAGTGCTAGAATATTTTCAAAATATAGGCTAAAAACATGCTAAAAATCGATCTTTTAGGTGCCAAAAAGTCGATATCTCAAATTCAGTCCCAAAACACCCGAAAATTCGATATTTAGGGGTCCCAGAAGCGATCTGTACATGCCTACTCCGTGTTAGAGTATTTTCGAAATACATGCTCAAAAAATACTGAAAATCGATCTTTTAGGTGCACAAAAGTCGATATGTGCATGCATCTTCAGTACCCGTTTATATCTCAAATTCAGGCTCAAAACACCCGAAAATTCAATATTTTGGGGTCCCAGAAGCAATCTGTACATGCCTACTCAGTGTTAGAGTATTTTCAAAATACAGGCCCAAAACATGCTGAAAATCGATATTTTAGATGCCCAAAGTCAATATGTGCATGTATCTTCTGTACCCGTTTATATCTCAAATTCAGGCTCAAAACATCCGAAAATTCAATATTTTGGGGTCCCAGAAGCAATCTGTACATGCCTGCACAGTGCTAGAATATTTTCAAAATAAAGGCTAAAAACATGCTAAAAATCGACATTTTAGGTGCAAAAAAATCGATATCTCAAATTCAGTCCCAAAACACCCGAAAATTCGATATTTAGAGGTCCCAGAAGGTATCTGTACATGCCTACTCCGTGTTAGAGTATTTTCAAAATACAGGCCCAAAACATACTGAAAATCGATCTCTTAGGTGCCCAAAAGTCGATATGTGCATGCATCTTCTGTACCCGTTTATATCTCAAATTCTGGCCCTAAACACCCGAAAATTCGATATTTTGGGGTCCCAGAAGCGATCTGTACATGCCTACTCCGTGTTAGAGTATTTTCAAAATTCAGGCCCAAAACATGCTGAAAATCGATATTTTAGATGCCCAAAGTCAATATGTGCATGTATCTTCTGTACCCGTTTATATCTCTAATTGAGGCTCAAAACACCCGAAAATTCAATATTTTAGGGTCCCAGAAGCAATCTGTACAGTGCTAGAATATTTTCAAAATATAGGCTAAAAACATGCTAAAAATCGATCTTTTAGGTGCCAAAAAGTCGATATCTCAAATTCAGTCCCAAAACACCCGAAAATTCGATATTTAGGGGTCCCAGAAGCGATCTGTACATGCCTACTCCGTGTTAGAGTATTTTCAAAATACATGCTCAAAACATACTGAAAATCGATCTTTTAGGTGCACAAAAGTCGATATGTGCATGCATCTTCAGTACCCGTTTATATTTCAAATTCAGGATCAAAACACCCGAAAATTCAATGTTTTGGGGTCCCAGAAGCAATCTGTACATGCCTACTCAGTGTTAGAGTATTTTCAAAATACAGGCCCAAAACATGCTGAAAATCGATATTTTAGATGCCCAAAGTCAATATGTGCATGTATCTTCTGTACCCGTTTATATCTCAAATTCAGGCTCAAAACACCCGAAAATTCAATATTTTGGGGTCCCAGAAGCAATCTGTACATGCCTACTCAGTGCTAGAATATTTTCAAAATATAGGCTAAAAACATGCTGAAAATCGATATTTTAGATGCTCAAAGTCAATATGTGCATGTATCTTCTGTACCCGTTTATATCTCAAATTCAGGCTCAAAACACCCGAAAATTCAATATTTTGGGGTCCCAGAAGCAATCTGTACATGCCTACACAGTGCTAGAATAATTTCAAAATATAGGCTAAAAACATGCTAAAAATCGACATTTTAGGTGCCAAAAAATCGATATATCAAATTCAGTCCCAAAACACCCAAAAATTCGATATTTAGAGGTCCTAGAAGGTATCTGTACATGTCTACTCCGTGTTAGAGTATTTTCAAAATTTAGGCCCAAAACATGCTGAAAATCGATATTTTTGGTGCCCAAAGTCAATATGTGCATGTATCTTCTGTACCCATTTATATCTCAAATTCAGGCTCAAAACACCCGAAAATTCAATATTTTGGGGTCCCAGAAGCAATCTGTACAGTGCTAGAATATTTTCAAAATATAGGCTAAAAACATGCTAAAAATCGATCTTTTAGGTGCCAAAAAGTCGATATCTCAAATTCAGTCCCAAAACACCCGAAAATTCGATATTTAGGGGTCCCAGAAGGTATCTGTACATGCTTACTCCATGTTAGAGTATTTTCAAAATACAGGCCAAAAACATACTGAAAATCGATCTTTTAGGTGCCCAAAAGTCGATATGTGCATGCATCTTCTGTACCCGTTTATATCTCAAATTCTGGCTCTAAACACCCGAAAATTCGATATTTTGGGGTCCCAGAAGCGATCTGTACATGCCTACTCAGTGTTAGAGTATTTTCAAAATACAGGCCCAAAACATGCTGAAAATCGATATTTTAGATGCCCAAAGTCAATATCTGCATGTATCTTCTGTACCCGTTTATATCTCAAATTCAGGCTCAAAACACCCGAAAATTCAATATTTTGGGGTCCCAGAAACAATCTGTACATGCCTACACAGTGCTAGAATATTTTCAAAATATAGGCTAAAAACATGCTAAAAATCGTCATTTTAGGTGCCAAAAAATCGATATCTCAAATTCAGTCCCAAAACACCCGAAAATTCGATATTTAGAGGTCCCAGAAGGTATCTGTACATGCTTACTCCGTGTTAGAGTATTTTCAAAATACAGGCCAAAAACATACTGAAAATCGATCTTTTAGGTGCCCAAAAGTCGATATGTGCATGCATCTTCTGTACCCGTTTATATCTCAAATTCTGGCCCTAAACACCCGAAAATTCGATATTTTGGGGTCCCAGAAGCGATCTGTACATGACAACTCCGTGTTAGAGTATTTTCAAAATTCAGGCCCAAAACATGCTGAAAATCGATATTTTAGATGCCCAAAGTCAATATGTGCATGTATCTTCTGTACCCGTTTATATCTCAAATTCAGGCTCAAAACACCCGAAAATTCAATATTTTGGGGTCCCAGAAGCAATCTGTACATGCCTACTCAGTGCTAGAATATTTTCAAAATATAGGCTAAAAACATGCTGAAAATCGATATTTTAGATGCCCAAAGTCAATATGTGCATGTATCTTCTGTACCCGTTTATATCTCAAATTCAGGCTCAAAACACCCGAAAATTCAATATTTTGGGGTCCCAGAAGCAATCTGTACATGCCTACACAGTGCTAGAATAATTTCAAAATATAGGCTAAAAACATGCTAAAAATAGACATTTTAGGTGCCAAAAAATCGATATATCAAATTCAGTCCCAAAACACCCAAAAATTCGATATTTAGAGGTCCTAGAAGGTATCTGTACATGTCTACTCCGTGTTAGAGTATTTTCAAAATTTAGGCCCAAAACATGCTGAAAATCGATATTTTTGGTGCCCAAAGTCAATATGTGCATGTATCTTCTGTACCCATTTATATCTCAAATTCAGGCTCAAAACACCCGAAAATTCAATATTTTGGGGTCCCAGAAGCAATCTGTACAGTGCTAGAATATTTTCAAAATATAGGCTAAAAACATGCTAAAAATCGATCTTTTAGGTGCCAAAAAGTCGATATCTCAAATTCAGTCCCAAAACACCCGAAAATTCGATATTTAGGGGTCCCAGAAGGTATCTGTACATGCTTACTCCATGTTAGAGTATTTTCAAAATACAGGCCAAAAACATACTGAAAATCGATCTTTTAGGTGCCCAAAAGTCGATATGTGCATGCATCTTCTGTACCCGTTTATATCTCAAATTCTGGCTCTAAACACCCGAAAATTCGATATTTTGGGGTCCCAGAAGCGATCTGTACATGCCTACTCAGTGTTAGAGTATTTTCAAAATACAGGCCCAAAACATGCTGAAAATCGATATTTTAGATGCCCAAAGTCAATATCTGCATGTATCTTCTGTACCCGTTTATATCTCAAATTCAGGCTCAAAACACCCGAAAATTCAATATTTTGGGGTCCCAGAAACAATCTGTACATGCCTACACAGTGCTAGAATATTTTCAAAATATAGGCTAAAAACATGCTAAAAATCGACATTTTAGGTGCCAAAAAATCGATATCTCAAATTCAGTCCCAAAACACCCGAAAATTCGATATTTAGAGGTCCCAGAAGCTATCTGTACATGCTTACTCCGTGTTAGAGTATTTTCAAAATACAGGCCAAAAACATACTGAAAATCGATCTTTTAGGTGCCCAAAAGTCGATATGTGCATGCATCTTCTGTACCCGTTTATATCTCAAATTCTGGCCCTAAACACACGAAAATTCGATATTTTGGGGTCCCAGAAGCGATCTGTACATGCCTACTCCGTGTTAGAGTATTTTCAAAATTCAGGCCCAAAACATGCTGAAAATCGATATTTTAGATGCCCAAAGTCAATATGTGCATGTATCTTCTGTACCCGTTTATATCTCAAATTCAGGCTCAAAACACCCGAAAATTCAATATTTTGGGGTCCCAGAAGCAATCTGTACATGCCTACACAGTGCTAGAATATTTTCAAAATATAGGCTAAAAACATGCTAAAAATCGACATTTTAGGTGCCAAAAAGTCGATATCTCAAATTCAGTCCCAAAACACCCGAAAATTCGATATTTAGGGGTCCCAGAAGCGATCTGTACATGCCTACTCCGTGTTAGAGTATTTTCAAAATACATGCTCAAAACATACTGAAAATCGATCTTTTAGGTGCACAAAAGTCGATATGTGCATGCATCTTCAGTACCCGTTTATATTTCAAATTCAGGATCAAAACACCCGAAAATTCAATATTTTGGGGTCCCAGAAGCAATCTGTACATGCCTACTCAGTGTTAGAGTATTTTCAAAATTCAGGCCCAAAACATGCTGAAAATCGATATTATTGGTGCCCAAAGTCAATATGTGCATGTATCTTCTGTACCCGTTTATATCTCAAATTCAGGCTCAAAACACCCGAAATTTCAATATTTTGGGGTCCCAGAAGCAATCTGTACATGCCTACTCAGTGTTAGAGTATTTTCAAAATACAGTCCCAAAACATGCTAAAAATCGATATTTTAGATGCCCAAAGTCAATATGTGCATGTATCTTCTGTACCCGTTTATATCTCAAATTCAGGCTCAAAACACCCGAAAATTCAATATTTTGGGGTCCCAGAAGCAATCTGTACATGCCTACACAGTGCTAGAATATTTTCAAAATATAGGCAAAAAACATGCTAAAAATCGATCTTTTAGGTGCCAAAAAGTCGATATCTCAAATTCAGTCCCAAAACACCCGAAAATTCGATATTTAGGGGTCCCAGAAGCGATCTGTACATGCCTACTCCGTATTAGAGTATTTTCAAAATACATGCTCAAAACATACTGAAAATCGATCTTTTAGGTGCACAAAAGTCGATATGTGCATGCATCTTCAGTACCCGTTTATATCTCAAATTCAGGCTCAAAACACCCGAAAATTCGATATTTTGGGGTCCCAGAAGCGATCTGTACATGCCTACTCCGTGTTAGAGTATTTTCAAAATTCAGGCCCAAAACATGCTGAAAATCTATATTTTTGGTGCCCAAAGTCAATATGTGCATGTATCTTCTGTACCCGTTTATATCTCAAATTCAGGCTCAAAACACCCGAAAATTCAATATTTTGGGGTCCCAGAAGCAATCTGTACATGCCTACACAGTGCTATAATATTTTCAAAATATAGGCTAAAAACATGCTAAAAATCGATATTATAGGTGCCTAAAAATCGATATCTCAAATTCAGTCCCATAACACCCGAAAATTCGATATTTAGAGGTCCCAGAAGGTATCTGTACATGCCTACTCCGTGTTAGAGTATTTTCAAAATACAGGCCAAAAACATACTGAAAATCGATCTTTTAGGTGCCCAAAAGTCGATATGTGCATGCATCTTCTGTACCCGTTTATATCTCAAATTCTGGCTCAAAACACCCGAAAATTCAATATTTTGGGGTCCCAGAAGCAATCTGTACATGCCTACTCAGTGGTAGAGTATTTTCAAAATACAGGCCCAAAACATGCTGAAAATCGATATTTTAGATGCCCAAAGTCAATATGTGCATGTATCTTCTGTACCCGTTTATATCTCAAATTCATGCTCAAAACACCCGAAAATTCAATATTTTGGGGTCCCAGAAGCAATCTGTACAGTGCTAGAATATTTTCAAAATATAGGCTAAAAACATGCTAAAAATCGATCTTTTAGGTGCCAAAAAGTCGATATCTCAAATTCAGTCCCAAAACACCCGAAAATTCGATATGTAGGGGTCCCAGAAGCGATCTGTACATGCCTACTCCGTGTTAGAGTATTTTCAAAATACATGCTCAAAACATACTGAAAATCGATCTTTTAGGTGCACAAAAGTCGATATGTGCATGCATCTTCAGTACCCGTTTATATCTCAAATTCAGGCTCAAAACACCCGAAAATTCAATATTTTGGGGTCCCAGAAGCAATCTGTACATGCCTACTCAGTGTTAGAGTATTTTCAAAATACAGGCCCAAAACATGCTGAAAATCGATATTTTAGATGCCCAAAGTCAATATGTGCATGTATCTTCTGTACCCGTTTATATCTCAAATTCAGGCTCAAAACACCCGAAAATTCAATATTTTGGGGTCCCAGAAGCAATCTGTACATGCCTACACAGTGCTAGAATATTTTCAAAATATAGGCTAAAAACATGCTAAAAATCAATATTATAGGTGCCAAAAAATCGATATCTCAAATTCAGTCCCATAACACCCGAAAATTCGATATTTAGAGGTCCCAGAAGGTATCTGTACATGCCTACTCCGTGTTAGAGTATTTTCAAAATACAGGCCAAAAACATACAGAAAATCGATCTTTTAGGTGACCAAAAGTCGATATGTGCATGCATCTTCTGTACCCGTTTATATCTCAAATTCTGGCCCTAAACACCCGAAAATTCGATATTTTGGGGTCCTAGAAGCGATCTGTACATGCCTACTCCGTGTTAGAGTATTTTCAAAATTCAGGCCCAAAACATGCTGAAAATCGATATTTTTGGTGCCCAAAGTCAATATGTGCATGTATCTTCTGTACCCGTTTATATCTCAAATTCAGGCTCAAAACACCCGAAAATTCAATATTTTGGGGTCCCAGAAGCAATCTGTACATGCCTAGACAGTGCTATAATATTTTCAAAATATAGGCTAAAAACATGCTAAAAATCGATATTATAGGTGCCAAAAAATCGATATCTCAAATTCAGTCCCATAACACCCGAAAATTCGATATTTAGAGGTCCCAGAAGGTATCTGTACATGCCTACTCCGTGTTAGAGTATTTTCAAAATACAGGCCAAAAACATACTGAAAATCGATCTTTTAGGTGCCCAAAAGTCGATATGTGCATGCATCTTCTGTACCCGTTTATATCTCAAATTCTGGCCTTAAACACCCGAAAAATTCGATATTTTGGGGTCCCAGAAGCGATCTGTACATACCTACTCCGTGTTAGAGTATTTTCAAAATTCAGGCCCAAAACATGCTGAGAATCGATATTTTTGGTGCCCAAAGTCAATATGTGCATGTATCTTCTGTACCCGTTTATATCTCAAATTCAGGCTCAAAACACCCGAAAATTCAATATTTTGGGGTCCCAGAAGCAATCTGTACATGCCTACTCAGTGTTAGAGTATTTTCAAAATACAGGCCCAAAACATGCTGAAAATCGATATTTTAGATGCCCAAAGTCAATATGTGCATGTATCTTCTGTACCCGTTTATATCTCAAATTCAGGCTCAAAACACCCGAAAATTCAATATTTTGGGGTCACAGAAGCAATCTGTACATGCCTACACAGTGCTAGAATATTTTCAAAATATAGGCTAAAAACATGCTAAAAATCGACATTTTAGGTGCCAAAAAATCGATATCTCAAATTCAGTCCCAAAACACCCGAAAATTCGATATTTAGAGGTCCCAGAAGGTATCTGTACATGCCTACTCCGTGTTAGAGTATTTTCAAAATACAGGCCAAAAACATACTGAAAATCGATCTTTCAGGTGCCCAAAAGTCGATATGTTCATGCATCTTCTGTACCCGTTTATATCTCAAATTCTGGCCCTAAACACCCGAAAATTCGATATTTTGGGGTCCCAGAAGCGATCTGTACATGCCTACTCCGTGTTAGAGTATTTTCAAAATACAGGCCCAAAACATGCTGAAAATCGATATTTTTGGTGCCCAAAGTCAATATGTGCATGTATCTTCTGTACCCGTTTATATCTCAAATTCAGGCTCAAAACACCCGAAAATTCAATATTTTGGGGTCCCAGAAGCAATCTGTACAGTGCTAGAATATTTTCAAAATATAGGCTAAAAACATGCTAAAAATCGATCTTTTAGGTGCCAAAAAGTCGATATCTCAAATTCAGTCACAAAACACCCGAAAATTCGATATGTAGGGGTCCCAGAAGCGATCTGTACATGCCTACTCCGTGTTAGAGTATTTTCAAAATACATGCTCAAAACATACTGAAAATCGATCTTTTAGGTGCACAAAAGTAGATATGTGCATGCATCTTCAGTACCCGTTTATATCTCAAATTCAGGCTCAAAACACCCGAAAATTCAATATTTTGGGGTCCCAGAAGAAATCTGTACATGCCTACTCAGTGTTAGAGTATTTTCAAAATACAGGCCCAAAACATGCTGAAAATCGATATTTTAGATGCCCAAAGTCAATATGTGCATGTATCTTCTGTACCCGTTTATATCTCAAATTCAGGCTCAAAACACCCGAAAATTCAATATTTTGGGGTCCCAGAAGCAATCTGTACATGCCTACACAGTGCTAGAATATTTTCAAAATATAGGCTAAAAACATGCTAAAAATCAATATTATAGGTGCCAAAAAATCGATATCTCAAATTCAGTCCCATAACACCCGAAAATTCGATATTTAGAGGTCCCAGAAGGTATCTGTACATGCCTACTCCGTGTTAGAGTATTTTCAAAATACAGGCCAAAAACATACAGAAAATCGATCTTTTAGGTGACCAAAAGTCGATATGTGCATGCATCTTCTGTACCCGTTTATATCTCAAATTCTGGCCCTAAACACCCGAAAATTCGATATTTTGGGGTCCTAGAAGCGATCTGTACATGCCTACTCCGTGTTAGAGTATTTTCAAAATTCAGGCCCAAAACATGCTGAAAATCGATATTTTTGGTGCCCAAAGTCAATATGTGCATGTATCTTCTGTACCCGTTTATATCTCAAATTCAGGCTCAAAACACCCGAAAATTCAATATTTTGGGGTCCCAGAAGCAATCTGTACATGCCTAGACAGTGCTATAATATTTTCAAAATATAGGCTAAAAACATGCTAAAAATCGATATTATAGGTGCCAAAAAATCGATATCTCAAATTCAGTCCCATAACACCCGAAAATTCGATATTTAGAGGTCCCAGAAGGTATCTGTACATGCCTACTCCGTGTTAGAGTATTTTCAAAATACAGGCCAAAAACATACTGAAAATCGATCTTTTAGGTGCCCAAAAGTCGATATGTGCATGCATCTTCTGTACCCGTTTATATCTCAAATTCTGGCCTTAAACACCCGAAAAATTCGATATTTTGGGGTCCCAGAAGCGATCTGTACATACCTACTCCGTGTTAGAGTATTTTCAAAATTCAGGCCCAAAACATGCTGAGAATCGATATTTTTGGTGCCCAAAGTCAATATGTGCATGTATCTTCTGTACCCGTTTATATCTCAAATTCAGGCTCAAAACACCCGAAAATTCAATATTTTGGGGTCCCAGAAGCAATCTGTACATGCCTACTCAGTGTTAGAGTATTTTCAAAATACAGGCCCAAAACATGCTGAAAATCGATATTTTAGATGCCCAAAGTCAATATGTGCATGTATCTTCTGTACCCGTTTATATCTCAAATTCAGGCTCAAAACACCCGAAAATTCAATATTTTGGGGTCACAGAAGCAATCTGTACATGCCTACACAGTGCTAGAATATTTTCAAAATATAGGCTAAAAACATGCTAAAAATCGACATTTTAGGTGCCAAAAAATCGATATCTCAAATTCAGTCCCAAAACACCCGAAAATTCGATATTTAGAGGTCCCAGAAGGTATCTGTACATGCCTACTCCGTGTTAGAGTATTTTCAAAATACAGGCCAAAAACATACTGAAAATCGATCTTTCAGGTGCCCAAAAGTCGATATGTTCATGCATCTTCTGTACCCGTTTATATCTCAAATTCTGGCCCTAAACACCCGAAAATTCGATATTTTGGGGTCCCAGAAGCGATCTGTACATGCCTACTCCGTGTTAGAGTATTTTCAAAATACAGGCCCAAAACATGCTGAAAATCGATATTTTTGGTGCCCAAAGTCAATATGTGCATGTATCTTCTGTACCCGTTTATATCTCAAATTCAGGCTCAAAACACCCGAAAATTCAATATTTTGGGGTCCCAGAAGCAATCTGTACAGTGCTAGAATATTTTCAAAATATAGGCTAAAAACATGCTAAAAATCGATCTTTTAGGTGCCAAAAAGTCGATATCTCAAATTCAGTCACAAAACACCCGAAAATTCGATATGTAGGGGTCCCAGAAGCGATCTGTACATGCCTACTCCGTGTTAGAGTATTTTCAAAATACATGCTCAAAACATACTGAAAATCGATCTTTTAGGTGCACAAAAGTAGATATGTGCATGCATCTTCAGTACCCGTTTATATCTCAAATTCAGGCTCAAAACACCCGAAAATTCAATATTTTGGGGTCCCAGAAGAAATCTGTACATGCCTACTCAGTGTTAGAGTATTTTCAAAATATAGGCTAAAAACATGCTAAAAATCAATATTATAGGTGCCAAAAAATCGATATCTCAAATTCAGTCCCATAACACCCGAAAATTCGATATTTAGAGGTCCCAGAAGGTATCTGTACATGCCTACTCCGTGTTAGAGTATTTTCAAAATACAGGCCAAAAACATACTGAAAATCGATCTTTTAGGTGCCCAAAAGTCGATATGTGCATTCATCTTCTGTACCCGTTTATATCTCAAATTCTGGCCCTAAACACCCGAAAATTCGATATTTTGGGGTCCTAGAAGCGATCTGTACATGCCTACTCCGTGTTAGAGTATTTTCAAAATTCAGGCGCAAAACATGCTGAAAATCGATATTTTTGGTGCCCAAAGTCAATATGTGCATGTATCTTCTGTACCCGTTTATATCTCAAATTCAGGCTCAAAACACCCGAAAATTAAATATTTTGTGGTCCCAGAAGCAATCTGTACATGCCTACTCAGTGCTAGAATATTTTTAAAATATAGGCTAAAAACATGCTAAAAATCGATCTTTTAGGTGCCAAAAAGTCAATATCTCAAATTCAGTCCCAAAACACCCGAAAATTCGATATTTAGGGGTCCCAGAAGCGATCTGTACATGCCTACTCCGTGTTAGAGTATTTTCAAAATACATGCTCAAAACATACTGAAAATCGATCTTTTAGGTGCACAAAAGTCGATATGTGCATGCATCTTCAGTACCCGTTTATATCTCAAATTCTGGCCCTAAACACCCGAAAATTCGATATTTTGGGGTCCCAGAAGCGATCTGTACATGCCTATTCCGTGTTAGAGTATTTTCAAAATTCAGGCCCAAAACATGCTGAAAATCGATATTTTTGGTGTCCAAAGTCAATATGTGCATGTATCTTCTGTACCCGTTTATATCTGAAATTCAGGCTCAAAACACCCGAAAATTCAATATTTTGGGGTCCCAGAAGCAATCTGTACATGCCTACTCAGTGCTAGAATATTTTCAAAATATAGGCTAAAAACATGCTAAAAATCGATCTTTTAGGTGCCAAAAAGTCGATATCTCAAATTCAGTCCCAAAACACCCGAAAATTCGATATTTAGGGGTCCCAGAAGCGATCTGTACATGCCTACTCCGTGTTAGAGTATTTACAAAATACATGCTCAAAACATACTGAAAATCGATCTTTTAGGAGCACAAAAGTTGATATGTGCATGCATCTTCAGTACCCGTTTATATCTCAAACTCAGGCTCAAAACACCCGAAAATTCAATATTTTGGGGTCCCAGAAGCAATCTGTACATGCCTACTCAGTGTTAGAGTATTTTCAAAATACAGGCCCAAAACATGCTGAAAATCGATATTTTAGATGCCCAAAGTCAATATGTGCATGTATCTTCTGTACCCGTTTATATCTCAAATTCAGGCTCAAAACACCCGAAAATTCAATATTTTGGGGTCCCAGAAGCAATCTGTACATGCCTACACAGTGCTAGAATATTTTCAAAATATAGGCTAAAAACATGCTAAAAATCGACATTTTAGGTGCCAAAAAGTCGATATCTCAAATTCAGTCCCAAAACACCCGAAAATTCGATATTTGGAGGTCCCAGAAGGTATCTGTACATGCCTACTCCGTGTTAGAGTATTTTCAAAATACAGGCCAAAAACATACTGAAAATCGATCTCTTAGGTGCCCAAAAGTCGATATGTGCATGCATCTTCTGTACCCGTTTATATCTCAAATTCTGGCCCTAAACACCCGAAAATTCGATATTTTGGGGTCCCAGAAGCGATCTGTACATGCCTACTCCGTGTTAGAGTATTTTCAAAATTCAGGCCCAAAACATGCTGAAAATCGATATTTTTGGTGCCCAAAGTCAATATGTGCATGTATCTTCTGTACCCGTTTATATCTCAAATTCAGGCTCAAAACACCCGAAAATTCAATATTTTGGGGTCCCAGAAGCAATCTGTACAGTGCTAGAATATTTTCAAATTATAGGCTAAAAACATGCTAAAAATCGATGTTTTAGGTGCCAAAAAGTCGATATCTCAAATTCAGTCCCAAAACACCCGAAAATTCGATATTTAGGGGTCTCAGAAGCGATCTGTACATGCCTACTCCGTGTTAGAGTATTTTCAAAATACATGCTCAAAACATACTGAAAATCGATCTTTTAGGTGCACAAAAGTCGATATGTGCATGCATCTTCAGTACCCGTTTATATCTCAAATTCAGGCTCAAAACACCCGAAAATTCAATATTTTGGGGTCCCAGAAGCAATCTGTACATGTCTACTCAGTGTTAGAGTATTTTCAAAATACAGGCCCAAAACATGCTGAAAATCGATATTTTAGATGCCCAAAGTCAATATGTGCATGTATTTTCTGTACCCGTTTATATCTCAAATTCAGGCTCAAAACACCCGAAAATTCAATATTTTGGGGTCCCAGAAGCAATCTGTACATGCCTACACAGTGCTAGAATATTTTCAAAATATAGGCTAAAAACATGCGAAAAATCGACATTTTAGGTGCCAAAAAGTCGATATATCAAATTCAGTCCCAAAACACCCGAAAATTCGATATTTAGGGGTCCCAGAAGCGATCTGTACATGCCTACTCCGTGTTAGAGTATTTTCAAAATACATGCTCAAAAAATACTGAAAATCGATATTTTAGATGCCCAAAGTCAATATGTGCATGTATCTTCTGTACCTGTTTATATCTCAAATTCAGGCTCAAAACACCCGAAAATTCAATATTTTGGGGTCCCAGAAGCAATCTGTACATGCCTGCACAGTGCTAGAATATTTTCAAAATATAGGCTAAAAACATGCTAAAATTCGACATTTTAGGTGCCAAAAAATCGATATCTCAAATTCAGTCCCAAAACACCCGAAAATTCGATATTTAGAGGTCCCAGAAGGTATCTGTACATGCCTACTCCGTGTTAGAGTATTTTCAAAATACAGGCCAAAAACATACTGAAATACGATCTCTTAGGTGCCCAAAAGTCGATATGCGCATGCATCTTCTGTACCCGTTTATATCTCAAATTCTGGCCCTAAACACCCTTAAATTCGATATTTTGTGGTCCCAGAAGCGATCTGTACATGCCTACTCCGTGTTAAGAGTATTTTCAAAAATTCAGGCCCAAAACATGCTGAAAATCGATATTTTTGGTGCCCAAAGTCAATATGTGCATGTATCTCCTGTACCCGTTTATATCTCAAATTCAGGCTCAAAACACCCGAAAATTCAATATTTTGGGGTCCCAGAAGCAATCTGTACATGCCTACTCAGTGCTAGAATATTTTCAAAATATAGGCTAAAAACATGCTAAAAATCGATCTTTTAGGTGCCAAAAAGTCGATATCTCAAATTCAGTCCCAAAAACCCCGAAAATTCGATATTTAGGGGTCCCAGAAGCGATCTGTACATGCCTACTCCGTGTTAGAGTATTTTCAAAATACATGCTCAAAACATACTGAAAATCGATCTTTTAGGTGCACAAAAGTCGATATGTGCATGCATCTTCAGTACCCGTTTATATCTCAAATTCAGGCTCAAAACACCCGAAAATTCAATATTTTGCGGTCCCAGAAGCAATCTGTACATGCCTACTCAGTGTTAGAGTATTTTCAAAATACAGACCCAAAACATGCTGAAAATCGATATTTTAGATGCCCAAAGTCAATATGTGCATGTATCTTCTGTACCCGTTTATATCTCAAATTCAGGCTCAAAACACCCGAAAATTCAATATTTTGGGGTCCCAGAAGCAATCTGTACATGCCTGCACAGTGCTAGAATATTTTCAAAATATAGGCTAAAAACATGCTAAAAATCGACATTTTAGGTGCCAAAAAATCGATATCTCAAATTCAGTCCCAAAACACCCGAAAATTCGATATTTAGAGGTCCCAGAAGGTATCTGTACATGCCTACTCCGTGTTAGAGTATTTTCAAAATACAGGCCAAAAACATACTGAAAATCGATCTTTTAGGTGCTCAAAAGTCGATATGTGCATGCATCTTCTGTACCCGTTTATATCTCAAATTCTGGCCCTAAACACCCGAAAATTCGATATTTTGGGGTCCCAGAAGCGATCTGTACATGCCTACTCCGTGTTAGAGTATTTTCAAAATTCAGGCCCAAAACATGCTGAAAATCGATATTTTTGGTGCCCAAAGTCAATATGTGCATGTATCTTCTGTACCCGTTTATATCTCAAATTCAGGCTCAAAACACCCGAAAATTCAATATTTTGGGGTCCCAGAAGCAATCTGTACAGTGCTAGAATATTTTCAAAATATAGGCTAAAAACATGCTAAAAATCGATCTTTTAGGTGCCAGAAAGTCGATATCTCAAATTCAGTCCCAAAACACCCGAAAATTCGATATTTAGGGGTCCCAGAAGCGATCTGTACATGCCTACTCCGTGTTAGAGTATTTTCAAAATACATGCTCAAAACATACTGAAAATCGATCTTTTAGGTGCCCAAAAGTCGATATGTGCATGCATCTTCTGTACCCGTTTATATCTCAAATTCTGGCCCTCAACACCCGAAAATTCGATATTTTGAGGTCCCAGAAGCGATCTGTACATGCCTACTCCGTGTTAGAGTATTTTCAAAATTCAGGCCCAAAACATGCTGAAAATCGATATTTTTGGTGCCCAAAGTCAATATGTGCATGTATCTTCTGTACCCGTTTATATCTCAAATTCAGGCTCAAAACACCCGAAAATTCAATATTTTGAAGTCCCAGAAGCAATCTGTACATGCCTACTCAGTGCTAGAATATTTTCAAAATATAGGCTAAAAACATGCTAAAAATCGATCTTTTAGGTGCCAAAAAGTCGATATCTCAAATTCAGTCCCAAAACCCCCGAAAATTCGATATTTAGGGGTCCCAGAAGCGATCTGTACATGCCTACTCCGTGTTAGAGTATTTTCAAAATACATGCTCAAAACATACTGAAAATAGATCTTTTAGGTGCACAAAAGTCGATATGTGCATGCATCTTCAGTACCCGTTTATATCTCAAATTCAGGCTCAAAACACCCGAAAATTCAATATTTTGGGGTCCCAGAAGCAATCTGTACATGCCTACTCAGTGTTAGAGTATTTTCAAAATACAGGCCCAAAACATGCTGAAAATCGATATTTTAGATGCCCAAAGTCAATATGTGCATGTATCTTCTGCACCCGTTTATATCTCAAATTCAGGCTCAAAACACCCGAAAATTCAATATTTTGGGGTCCCAGAAGCAATCTGTACATGCCTGCACAGTGTTAGAATATTTTCAAAATATAGGCTAAAAACATGCTAAAAATCGAAATTTTAGGTGCAAAAAAATCGATATCTCAAATTCAGTCCCAAAACACCCGAAAATTCGATATTTAGAGGTCCCAGAAGGTATCTGTACATGCCTACTCCGTGTTAGAGTATTTTCAAAATACAGGCCAAAAACATACTGAAAATCGATCTTTTAGGTGCCCAAAAGTCGATATGTGCATGCATCTTCTGTACCCGTTTATATCTCAAATTCTGGCCCTAAACACCCGAAAAATCGATATTTTGGGGTCCCAGAAGCGATCTGTACATGCCTACTCCGTGTTAGAGTATTTTCAAAAATTCAGGCCCAAAATATGCTGAAAATCGATATTTTAGATGCCAAAAGTCAATATGTGCATGTATCTTCTGTACCCGTTTATATCTCAAATTCAGGCTCAAAACACCCGAAAATTCAATATTTTGGGGTCCCAGAAGCAATCTGTACAGTGCTAGAATATTTTCAAAATATAGGCTAAAAACATGCTAAAAATCGATGTTTTAGGTGCCAAAAAGTCGATATCTCAAATTCAGTCCCAAAACACCCAAAAATTCGATATTTAGCGGTCCCAGAAGCGATCTGTACATGCCTACTCCGTGTTAGAGTATTTTCAAAATACATGCTCAAAACATACTGAAAATCGATCTTTTAGGTGCACAAAAGTCGATATGTGCATGCATCTTCAGTACCCGTTTATATATCAAATTCAGGCTCAAAACACCCAAAAATTCAATATTTTGGGGTCCCAGAAGCAATCTGTACATGCCTACTCAGTGTTAGAGTATTTTCAAAATACAGGCCCAAAACATGCTGAAAATCGATATTTTAGATGCCCAAAGTCAATATGTGCATGTATCTTCTGTACCCGTTTATATCTCAAATTCAGGCTCAAAACACCCGAAAATTCAATATTTTGGGGTCCCAGAAGCAATTTGTACAGTGCTAGAATATTTTCAAAATATAGGCTAAAAACATGCTAAAAATCGATGTTTTAGGTGCCAAAAAGTCGATATCTCAAATTCAGTCCCAAAACACCCGAAAATTCGATATTTAGGGGTCCCAGAAGCGATCTGTACATGCCTACTCCGTGTTAGAGTATTTTCAAAATACATGCTCAAAACATACTGAAAATCGATCTTTTAGGTGCACAAAAGTCGATATGTGCATGCATCTTCAGTACCCGTTTATATCTCAAATTCAGGCTCAAAACACCCGAAAATTCAATATTTTTGGGTCCCAGAAGCAATCTGTACATGCCTACTCAGTGTTAGAGTATTTTCAAAATACAGGCCCAAAACATGCTGAAAATCGATATTTTAGATGCCCAAAGTCAATATGTGCATGTATCTTCTGTACCCGTTTATATCTCAAATTCAGGCTCAAAACACCCGAAAATTCAATATTTTGGGGTCCCAGAAGCAATCTATACATGCCTACACAGTGCTAGAATATTTTCAAAATATAAGCTAAAAACATGCTAAAAATCGATCTTTTAGGTGCCAAAAAATCGATATCTCAAATTCAGTCCCAAAACACCCGAAAATTCGATATTTAGAGGTCCCAGAAGGTATCTGTACATGCCTACTCCGTGTTAGAGTATTTTCAAAATACAGGCCAAAAACATACTGAAAATCTATCTTTTAGGTGCCCAAAAGTCGATATATGCATGCATCTTCTGTACCCGTTTATATCTCAAATTCTGGCCCTAAACACCCGAAAATTCGATATTTTGGGGTCCCTGAAGCGATCTGTACATGCCTACTCCGTGTTAGAGTATTTTCAAAATTCAGGCCCAAAACATGCTGAAAATCGATATTTTTGGTGCCCAAAGTCAATATGTGCATGTATCTTCTGTACCCGTTTATATCTCAAATTCAGGCTCAAAACACCCGAAAATTCAATATTTTGGGGTCCCAGAAGCAATCTGTACAGTGCTAGAATATTTTCAAAATATAGGCTAAAAACATGCTAAAAATCGATCTTTTAGGTGCCAAAAAGTCGATATCTCAAATTCAGTCCCAAAACACCCGAAAATTCGATATTTAGGGGTCCCAGAAGCGATCTGTACATGCCTACTCCGTGTTAGAGTATTTTCGAAATACATGCTCAAAACATACTGAAAATCGATCTTTTAGGTGCACAAAAGTCGATATGTGCATGCATCTTCAGTACCCGTTTATATCTCAAATTCAGGCTCAAAACACCCGAAAATTCAATATTTTTGGGTCCCAGAAGCAATCTGTACATGCCTACTCAGTGTTAGAGTATTTTCAAAATACAGGCCCAAAACATGCTGAAAATCGATATTTTAGATGCCCAAAGTCAATATGTGCATGTATCTTCTGTACCCGTTTATATCTCAAATTCAGGCTCAAAACACCCGAAAATTCAATATTTTGGGGTCCCAGAAGCAATCTGTACATGCCTGCACAGTGCTAGAATATTTTCAAAATATAGGCTAAAAACATGCTAAAAATCGACATTTTAGGTGCCAAAAAATCGATATCTCAAATTCAGTCCCAAAACACCCGAAAATTCGATATTTAGAGGTCCCAGAAGGTATCTGTACATGCCTACTCCGTGTTAGAGTATTTTCAAAATACAGGCCAAAAACATACTGAAAATCGATCTTTTAGGTGCCCAAAAGTCGATATGTGCATGCATCTTCTGTACCCGTTTATATCTCAAATTCTGGCCCTAAACACCCGAAAATTCGATATTTTGGGGTCCCAGAAGCGATCTGTACATGCCTACTCCGTGTTAGAGTATTTACAAAATTCAGGCCCAAAACATGCTGAAAATCGATATTTTTGGTGCCCAAAGTCAATATGTGCATGTATCTTCTGTACCCGTTTATATCTCAAATTCAGGCTCAAAACACCCGAAAATTCAATATTTTGGGGTCCCAGAAGCAATCTGTAAATGCCTACTCAGTGCTAGAATATTTTCAAAATATAGGCTAAAAACATGCTAAAAATCGATCTTTTAGGTGCCAAAAAGTCGATATCTCAAATTCAGTCCCAAAACCCCCGAAAATTTGATATTTACGGGTCCCAGAAGCGATCTGTACATGCCTACTCCGTGTTAGAGTATTTTCAAAATACATGCTCAAAACATACTGAAAATAGATCTTTTAGGTGCACAAAAGTCGATATGTACATGCATCTTCAGTACCCGTTTATATCTCAAATTCAGGCTCAAAACACCCGAAAATTCAATATTTTGGGGTCCCAGAAGCAATCTGTACATGCCTACTCAGTGTTAGAGTATTTTCAAAATACAGGCCCAAAACATGCTGAAAATAGATATTTTAGATGCCCAAAGTCAATATGTGCATGTATCTTCTGCACCCGTTTATATCTCAAATTCAGGCTCAAAACACCCGAAAATTCAATATTTTGGGGTCCCAGAAGCAATCTGTACATGCCTGCACAGTGCTAGAATATTTTCAAAATATAGGCTAAAAACATGCTAAAAATCGACATTTTAGGTGCCAAAAAATCGATATCTCAAATTCAGTCCCAAAACACCCGAAAATTCGATATTTAGAGCTCCCAGAAGGTATCTGTACATGCCTACTCCGTGTTAGAGTATTTTCAAAATACAGGCCAAAAACATACTGAAAATCGATCTTTTAGGTGCCCAAAAGTCGATATGTGCATGCATCTTCTGTACCCGTTTATATCTCAAATTCTGGCCCTAAACACCCGAAAATTCGATATTTTGGGGTCCCAGAAGCGATCTGTACATGCCTACTCCGTGTTAGAGTATTTTCAAAATTCAGGCCCAAAACATGCTGAAAATCGATATTTTTGGTGCCCAAAGTCAATATGTGCATGTATCTTCTGCACCCGTTTATATCTCAAATTCAGGCTCAAAACACCCGAAAATTCAATATTTTGGGGTCCCAGAAGCAATCTGTACAGTGCTAGAATATTTTCAAAATATAGGCTAAAAACATGCTAAAAATCGATGTTTTAGGTGCTAAAAAGTCGATATCTCAAATTCAGTCCCAAAACACCCAAAAATTCGATATTTAGCGGTCCCAGAAGCGATCTGTACATGCCTACTCTGTGTTAGAGTATTTTCAAAATACATGCTCAAAACATACTGAAAATCGCTCTTTTAGGTGCACAAAAGTCGATATGTGCATGCATCTTCAGTACCCGTTTATATATCAAATTCAGGCTCAAAACACCCGAAAATTCAATATTTTGGGGTCCCAGAAGCAATCTGTACATGCCTACTCAGTGTTAGAGTATTTTCAAAATACAGGCCCAAAACATGCTGAAAATCTATATTTTAGATGCCAAAAGTCAATATTTGCATGTATCTTCTGTACCCGTTTATATCTCAAATTCAGGCTCAAAACACCCGAAAATTCAATATTTTGGGGTCCCAGAAGCAATCTGTAAATGCCTACACAGTGCTAGAATATTTTCAAAATATAGGCTAAAAACATGCTAAAAATCGACATTTTAGGTGCCAAAAAATCGATATCTCAAATTCAGTCCCAAAACACCCGAAAATTCGATATTTAGAGGTCCCAGAAGGTATCTGTACATGCCTACTCAGTGTTAGAGTATTTTCAAAATACAGGCCAAAAACATACTGAAAATCGATCTTTTAGGTGCACAAAAGTCGATATGTGCATGCATCTTCTGTACCCGTTTATATCTCAAATTCTGGCCCTAAACACCCGAAAATTCGATATTTTGGGGTCCCTGAAGCGATCTGTACATGCCTACTCCGTGTTAGAGTATTTTCAAAATTCAGGCCCAAAACATGCTGAAAATCGATATTTTTGGTGCCCAAAGTCAATATGTGCATGTATCTTCTGTACCCGTTTATATCTCAAATTCAGGCTCAAAACACCCGAAAATTCAATATTTTGGGGTCCCAAAAGCAATCTGTACAGTGCTAGAATATTTTTAAAATATAGGCTAAAAACATGCTAAAAATCGATTTTTTAGGTGCCAAAAAGTCGATATCTCAAATTCAGTCCCAAAACACCCGAAAATTCGATATTTAGGGGTCCCAGAAGCGATCTGTACATGCCTACTCCGTGTTAGAGTATTTTCAAAATACATGCTCAAAACATACTGAAAATCGATCTTTTAGGTGCACAAAAGTCGATATGTGCATGCATCTTCAGTACCCGTTTATATCTCAAACTCAGGCTCAAAACACCCGAAAATTCAATATTTTGGGGTCCCAGAAGCAATCTGTACATGCCTACTCAGTGTTAGAGTATTTTCAAAATACAGGCCGAAAACATGCTGAAAATCGATATTTTAGATGCCCAAAGTCAATATGTGCATGTATCTTCTGTACCCATTTATATCTCAAATTCAGGCTCAAAACACCCGAAAATTCAATATTTTGGGGTCCCAGAAGCAATTTGTACAGTGCTAGAATATTTTCAAAATATAGGCTAAAAACATGCTAAAAATCGATGTTTTAGGTGCCAAAAAGTCGATATCTCAAATTCAGTCCCAAAACCACCGAAAATTCGATATTTAGGGGTCCCAGAAGCGATCTGTACATGCCTACTCCGTGTTAGAGTATTTTCAAAATACATGCTCAAAACATACTGAAAATCGATCTTTTAGGTGCACAAAAGTCGATATGTGCATGCATCTTCAGTACCCGTTTATATCTCAAATTCAGGCTCAAAACACCCGAAAATTCAATATTTTTGGGTCCCAGAAGCAATCTGTACATGCCTACTCAGTGTTAGAGTATTTTCAAAATACAGGCCCAAAACATGCTGAAAATCGATATTTTAGATGCCCAAAGTCAATATGTGCATGCATCTTCAGTACTCGTTTATATCTCAAATTCAGGCTCAAAACACCCGAAAATTCAATATTTTGGGGTCCCAGAAGCAATCTGTACAGTTCTAGAATATTTTCAAAATATAGGCTAAAAACATGCTAAAAATCGATCTTTTAGGTGCCAAAAAGTCGATATCTCAAATTCAGTCCCAAAACACCCGAAAATTCGATATTTAGAGGTCCCAGAAGGTATCTGTACATGCCTACTCCGTGTTAGAGTATTTTCAAAATACAGGCCAAAAACATACTGAAAATCGATCTTTTAGGTGCCCAAAAGTCGATATGTGCATGCATCTTCTGTACCCGTTTATATCTCAAATTCTGGCCCTAAACACCCGAAAATCCGATATTTTGGGGTCCCAGAAGCGATCTGTACATGCCTACTCCGTGTTAGAATATTTTCAAAATTCAGGCCCAAAACATGCTGAAAATCGATATTTTTGGTGCCCAAAGTCAATATGTGCATGTATCTTCTGCACCCGTTTATATCTCAAATTCAGGCTCAAAACACCCGAAAATTCAATATTTTGGGGTCCCAGAAGCAATCTGTACAGTGCTAGAATATTTTCAAAATATAGGCTAAAAACATGCTAAAAATCGATGTTTTAGGTGCCAAAAAGTCGATATCTCAAATTCAGTCCCAAAACACCCGAAAATTCGATATTTAGAGGTCCCAGAAGGTATCTGTACATGCCTACTCAGTGTTAGAGTATTTTCGAAATACATGCTCAAAACATACTGAAAATCGATCTTTTAGGTGCACAAAAGTCGATATGTGCATGCATCTTCAGCACCCGTTTATATATCAAATTCAGGCTCAAAACACCCGAAAATTCAATATTTTGGGGTCCCAGAAGCAATCTGTACATGCCTACTCAGTGTTAGAGTATTTTCAAAATACAGGCCCAAAACATGCTGAAAATCGATAATTTAGATGCCAAAAGTCAATATGTGCATGTATCTTCTGTACCTGTTTATATCTCAAATTCAGGCTCAAAACACCCGAAAATTCAATATTTTGGGGTCCCAGAAGCAATCTGTAAATGCCTACACAGTGCTAGAATATTTTCAAAATATAGGCTAAAAACATGCTAAAAATCGATCTTTTAGGTGCCAAAAAATCGATATCTCAAATTCAGTCCCAAAACACCCGAAAATTCGATATTTAGAGGTCCCAGAAGGTATCTGTACATGCCTACTCCGTGTTAGAGTATTTTCAAAATACAGGCCAAAAACATACTGAAAATCGATTTTTAGGTGCCCAAAAGTCGATATGTGCATGCATCTTCTGTACCCGTTTATATCTCAATTTCTGGCCCTAAACACCCGAAAATTCGATATTTTGGGGTCCCTGAAGCGATCTGTACATGCCTACTCCGTGTTAGAGTATTTTCAAAATTCAGGCCCAAAACATGCTGAAAATCGATATTTTTGGTGCCCAAAGTCAATATGTGCATGTATCTTCTGTACCCGTTTATATCTCAAATTCAGGCTCAAAACACCCGAAAATTCAATATTTTGGGGTCCCAGAAGCAATCTGTACAGTGCTAGAATATTTTCAAAATATAGGCTAAAAACATGCTAAAAATCGATCTTTTAGGTGCCAAAAAGTCGATATCTCAAATTCAGTCCAAAAACACCCGAAAATTCGATATTTAGGGGTCCCAGAAGCGATCTGTACATGCCTACTCCGTGTTAGAGTATTTTCGAAATACATGCTCAAAACATACTGAAAATCGATCTTTTAGGTGCACAAAAGTCGATATGTGCATGCATCTTCAGTACCCGTTTATAACTCAAATTCAGGCTCAAAACACCCGAAAATTCAATATTTTGGGGTCCCAGAAGCAATCTGTACATGCCTACTCAGTGTTAGAGTATTTTCAAAATACAGGCCCAAAACATGCTGAAAATCGATATTTTAGATGCCCAAAGTCAATATGTGCATGTATCTTCTGTACCCGTTTATATCTCAAATTCAGGCTCAAAACATCCGAAAATTCAATATTTTGGGGTCCCAGAAGCAATCTGTACATGCCTGCACAGTGCTAGAATATTTTCAAAATATAGGCTAAAAACATGCTAAAAATCGACATTTTAGGTGCCAAAAAATCGATATCTCAAATTCAGTCCCAAAACACCCGAAAATTCGATATTTAGAGGTCCCAGAAGGTATCTGTACATGCCTACTCCGTGTTAGAGTATTTTCAAAATACAGGCCAAAAACATACTGAAAATCGATCTTTTAGGTGCCCAAAAGTCGATATGTGCATGCATCTTCTGTACCCTTTTATATCTCAAATTCTGGCCCTAAACACCCGAAAATTCGATATTTTGGGGTCCCAGAAGCGATCTGTACATGCCTACTCCGTGTTAGAGTATTTACAAAATTCAGGCCCAAAACATGCTGAAAATCGATATTTTTGGTGCCCAAAGTCAATATGTGCATGTATCTTCTGTACCCGTTTATATCTCAAATTCAGGCTCAAAACACCCGAAAATTCAATATTTTGGGGTCCCAGAAGCAATCTGTAAATGCCTACTCAGTGCTAGAATATTTTCAAAATATAGGCTAAAAACATGCTAAAAATCGATCTTTTAGGTGCCAAAAAGTCGATATCTCAAATTCAGTCCCAAAACCCCCGAAAATTTGATATTTACGGGTCCCAGAAGCGATCTGTACATGCCTACTCCGTGTTAGAGTATTTTCAAAATACATGCTCAAAACATACTGAAAATAGATCTTTTAGGTGCACAAAAGTCGATATGTGCATGCATCTTCAGTACCCGTTTATATCTCAAATTCAGGCTCAAAACACCCGAAAATTCAATATTTTGGGGTCCCAGAAGCAATCTGTACATGCCTACTCAGTGTTAGAGTATTTTCAAAATACAGGCCCAAAACATGCTGAAAATCGATATTTTAGATGCCCAAAGTCAATATGTGCATGTATCTTCTGCACCCGTTTATATCTCAAATTCAGGCTCAAAACACCCGAAAATTCAATATTTTGGGGTCCCAGAAGCAATCTGTACATGCCTGCACAGTGCTAGAATATTTTCAAAATATAGGCTAAAAACATGCTAAAAATCGACATTTTAGGTGCCAAAAAATCGATATCTCAAATTCAGTCCCAAAACACCCGAAAATTCGATATTTAGAGGTCCCAGAAGGTATCTGTACATGCCTACTCCGTGTTAGAGTATTTTCAAAATACAGGCCAAAAACATACTGAAAATCGATCTTTTAGGTGCCCAAAAGTCGATATGTGCATGCATCTTCTGTACCCGTTTATATCTCAAATTCTGGCCCTAAACACCCGAAAAATCGATTTTTTGGGGTCCCAGAAGGTATCTGTACATGCCTACTCCGTGTTAGAGTATTTTCAAAATACATGCTCAAAACATACTGAAAATCGATCTTTTAGGTGCACAAAAGTCGATATGTGCATGCATCTTCAGTACCCGTTTATATATCAAATTCAGGCTCAAAACACCCGAAAATTCGATATTTAGAGGTCCCAGAAGGTATATGTACATGCCTACTCCGTGTTAGAGTATTTTCAAAATACAGGCCAAAAACATACTGAAAATCGATCTTTTAGGTGCCCAAAAGTCGATATGTGCATGCATCTTCTGTACCCGTTTATATCTCAAATTCTGGCCCTAAACACCCGAAAATACGATATTTTGGGGTCCCTGAAGCAATTTGTACAGTGCTAGAATATTTTCAAAATATAGGCTAAAAAATGCTAAAAATCGATCTTTTAGGTGCCAAAAAGTCGATATCTCAAATTCAGTCCCAAAACACCCGAAAATTCGATATTTAGGGGTCCCAGAAGCGATCTTTACATGCCTACTCCGTGTTAGAGTATTTTCAAAATACATGCTCAAAACATACTGAAAATCGATCTTTTAGGTGCACAAAAGTCGATATGTGCATGCATCTTCAGTACCCGTTTATATCTCAAATTCAGGCTCAAAACACCCGAAAATTCAATATTTTGGGGTCCCAGAAGCAATCTGTACATGCCTACTCAGTGTTAGAGTATTTTCAAAATACAGGCCCAAAACATGCTGAAAATCGATATTTTAGATGCCCAAAGTCAATATGTGCATGTATCTTCTGTACCCGTTTATATCTCAAATTCAGGCTCAAAACACCCGAAAATTCAATATTTTGGGGTCCCAGAAGCAATTTGTACAGTGCTAGAATATTTTCAAAATATAGGCTAAAAACATGCTAAAAATCGATGTTTTAGGTGCCAAAAAGACGATATCTCAAATTCAGTCCCAAAACACCCGAAAATTCGATATTTAGGGGTCCCAGAAGCGATCTGTACATGCCTACTACGTGTTAGAGTATTTTCAAAATACATGCTCAAAACATACTGAAAATCGATCTTTTAGGTGCACAAAAGTCGATATGTGCATGCATCTTCAGTACCCGTTTATATCTCAAATTCAGGCTCAAAACACCCGAAAATTCAATATTTTGGGGTCCCAGAAGCAATCTGTACATGCCTACTCAGTGTTAGAGTATTTTCAAAATACAGGCCCAAAACATGCTGAAAATCGATATTTTAGATGCCCAAAGTCAATATGTGCATGTATCTTCTGTACCCGTTTATATCTCAAATTCAGGCTCAAAACACCCGAAAATTCAATATTTTGGGGTCCCAGAAGCAATCTGTACATGCCTACACAGTGCTAGAATATTTTCAAAATATAGGCTAAAAACATGC
The DNA here is from genome assembly GCA_033782935.1 of Petrolisthes cinctipes. Classification (NCBI taxonomy): domain Eukaryota; kingdom Metazoa; phylum Arthropoda; class Malacostraca; order Decapoda; family Porcellanidae; genus Petrolisthes; species Petrolisthes cinctipes. The sequence continues at coordinate 1,756,517 of JAWQEG010000380.1, read as the reverse complement.
TAAAAATCGACATTTTAGGTGCCAAAAAATCGATATCACAAATTCAGTCCCAAAACACCCGAAAATTCGATATTTGGAGGTCCCAGAAGGTATCTGTACATGCTTACTCCATGTTAGAGTATTTTCAAATTACAGGCCAAAAACATACTGAAAATCGATCTTTTAGGTGCCCAAAAGTCGATATGTGCATGAATCTTCTGTACACGTTTATATCTCAAATTCAGGCTCAAAACACCCGAAAATTCAATATTTTGGGGTCTCAGAAGCAATCTGTACAGTGCTAGAATATTTTCAAATTATAGGCTAAAAACATGCTAAAAATCGATCTTTTAGGTGCCAAAAAGTCGATATCTCAAATTCAGTCCCAAAACACCCGAAAATTCGATATTTAGGGGTCCCAGAAGCGATCTGTACATGTCTACTCCGTGTTAGAGTATTTTCAAAATACATGCTCAAAACATACTGAAAATCGATCTTTTAGGTGCACAAAAGTCGATATGTGCATGCATCTTCAGTACCCGTTTATATCTCAAATTCAGGCTCAAAACACCCGAAAATTCAATATTTTGGGGTCCCAGAAGCAATCTGTACATGCCTACTCAGTGTTAGAGTATTTTCAAAATACAGGCCCAAAACATGATGAAAATCGATATTTTAGATGCCCAAAGTCAATATGTGCATGTATTTTCTGTACCCGTTTATATCTCAAATTCAGGCTCAAAACACCCGAAAATTCAATATTTTGGGGTCCCAGAAGCAATCTGTACATGCCTACACAGTGCTAGAATATTTTCAAAATATAGGTTAAAAACATGCTAAAAATCGTCATTTTAGGTGCAAAAAAATCGATATCTCAAATTCAGTTCCAAAACACCCGAAAATTCGATATTTAGAGGTCCCAGAAGGTATCTGTACATGCCTACTCCGTGTTAGAGTATTTTCAAAATACAGGCCAAAAACATACTGAAAATCGATCTCTTAGGTGCCCAAAAGTCGATATGTGCATGCATCTTCTGTACCCGTTTATATCTCAAATTCTGGCCCGAAACACCCGAAAATTCGATATTTTGGGGTCCCAGAAGCGATCTGTACATGCCTACTCCGTGTTAGAGTATTTTCAAAATTCAGGCCCAAAACATGCTGAAAATCGATATTTTAGATGCCCAAAGTCAATATGTGCATGTATCTTCTGTACCCGTTTATATCTCAAATTGAGGCTCAAAACACCCGAAAATTCAATATTTTAGGGTCCCAGAAGCAATCTGTACAGTGCTAGAATATTTTCAAAATATAGGCTAAAAACATGCTAAAAATCGATCTTTTAGGTGCCAAAAAGTCGATATCTCAAATTCAGTCCCAAAACACCCGAAAATTCGATATTTAGGGGTCCTAGAAGGTATCTGTACATGTCTACTCCGTGTTAGAGTATTTTCAAAATTTAGGCCCAAAACATGCTGAAAATCGATATTTTTGGTGCCCAAAGTTAATATGTGCATGTATCTTCTGTACCCATTTATATCTCAAATTCAGGCTCAAAACACCCGAAAATTCAATATTTTGGGGTCCCAGAAGCAATCTGTACAGTGCTAGAATATTTTCAAAATATAGGCTAAAAACATGCTAAAAATCTATCTTTTAGGTGCCAAAAAGTCGATATCTCAAATTCAGTCCCAAAACACCCGAAAATTCGATATTTAGGGGTCCCAGAAGGTATCTGTACATGCTTACTCCATGTTAGAGTATTTTCAAAATACAGGCCAAAAACATACTGAAAATCGATCTTTTAGGTGCCCAAAAGTCGATATGTGCATGCATCTTCTGTACCCGTTTATATCTCAAATTCTGGCTCTAAACACCCGAAAATTCGATATTTTGGGGTCCCAGAAGCGATCTGTACATGCCTACTCAGTGTTAGAGTATTTTCAAAATACAGGCCCAAAACATGCTGAAAATCGATATTTTAGATGCCCAAAGTCAATATCTGCATGTATCTTCTGTACCCGTTTATATCTCAAATTCAGGCTCAAAACACCCGAAAATTCAATATTTTGGGGTCCCAGAAACAATCTGTACATGCCTACACAGTGCTAGAATATTTTCAAAATATAGGCTAAAAACATGCTAAAAATCGACATTTTAGGTGCCAAAAAATCGATATCTCAAATTCAGTCCCAAAACACCCGAAAATTCGATATTTAGAGGTCCCAGAAGGTATCTGTACATGCTTACTCCGTGTTAGAGTATTTTCAAAATACAGGCCAAAAACATACTGAAAATCGATCTTTTAGGTGCCCAAAAGTCGATATGTGCATGCATCTTCTGTACCCGTTTATATCTCAAATTCTGGCCCTAAACACCCGAAAATTCGATATTTTGGGGTCCCAGAAGCGATCTGTACATGACAACTCCGTGTTAGAGTATTTTCAAAATTCAGGCCCAAAACATGCTGAAAATCGATATTTTAGATGCCCAAAGTCAATATGTGCATGTATCTTCTGTACCCGTTTATATCTCAAATTCAGGCTCAAAACACCCGAAAATTCAATATTTTGGGGTCCCAGAAGCAATCTGTACATGCCTACTCAGTGCTAGAATATTTTCAAAATATAGGCTAAAAACATGCTGAAAATCGATATTTTAGATGCCCAAAGTCAATATGTGCATGTATCTTCTGTACCCGTTTATATCTCAAATTCAGGCTCAAAACACCCGAAAATTCAATATTTTGGGGTCCCAGAAGCAATCTGTACATGCCTACACAGTGCTAGAATAATTTCAAAATATAGGCTAAAAACATGCTAAAAATCGACATTTTAGGTGCCAAAAAATCGATATATCAAATTCAGTCCCAAAACACCCAAAAATTCGATATTTAGAGGTCCTAGAAGGTATCTGTACATGTCTACTCCGTGTTAGAGTATTTTCAAAATTTAGGCCCAAAACATGCTGAAAATCGATATTTTTTGTGCCCAAAGTCAATATGTGCATGTATCTTCTGTACCCATTTATATCTCAAATTCAGGCTCAAAACACCCGAAAATTCAATATTTTGGGGTCCCAGAAGCAATCTGTACAGTGCTAGAATATTTTCAAAATATAGGCAAAAAACATGCTAAAAATCGATCTTTTAGGTGCCAAAAAGTCGATATCTCAAATTCAGTCCCAAAACACCCGAAAATTCGATATTTAGGGGTCCCAGAAGGTATCTGTACATGCTTACTCCATGTTAGAGTATTTTCAAAATACAGGCCAAAAACATACTGAAAATCGATCTTTTAGGTGCCCAAAAGTCGATATGTGCATGCATCTTCTGTACCCGTTTATATCTCAAATTCTGGCTCTAAACACCCGAAAATTCGATATTTTGGGGTCCTAGAAGCGATCTGTACATGCCTACTCCGTGTTAGAGTATTTTCAAAATTCAGGCCCAAAACATGCTGAAAATCGATATTTTTGGTGCCTAAAGTCAATATGTGCATGTATCTTCTGTACCCGTTTATATCTCAAATTCAGGCTAAAAACACCCGAAAATTCAATATTTTGGGGTCCCAGAAGCAATCTGTACATGCCTACTCAGTGCTAGAATATTTTCAAAATATAGGCTAAAAACATTCTAAAAATCGACATTTTAGGTGCCAAAAAATCGATATCTCAAATTCAGTCCCAAAACACCCAAAAATTCGATATTTAGAGGTCCCAGAAGGTATCTGTACATGCCTACTCCGTGTTAGAGTATTTTCAAAATACATGCCAAAAACATACTGAAAATCGATCTTTTAGGTGCCCAAAAGTCGATATGTGCATGCATCTTCTGTACCCGTTTATATCTCAAATTCTGGCCCTAAACACACGAAAATTCGATATTTTGGGGTCCCAGAAGCGATCTGTACATGCCTACTCCGTGTTAGAGTATTTTCAAAATTCAGGCCCAAAACATGCTGAAAATCGATATTTTAGATGCCCAAAGTCAATATGTGCATGTATCTTCTGTACCCGTTTATATCTCAAATTCAGGCTCAAAACACCCGAAAATTCAATATTTTGGGGTCCCAGAAGCAATCTGTACATGCCTACACAGTGCTAGAATATTTTCAAAATATAGGCTAAAAACATGCTAAAAATCGACATTTTAGGTGCCAAAAAGTCGATATCTCAAATTCAGTCCCAAAACACCCGAAAATTCGATATTTAGGGGTCCCAGAAGCGATCTGTACATGCCTACTCCGTGTTAGAGTATTTTCAAAATACATGCTCAAAACATACTGAAAATCGATCTTTTAGGTGCACAAAAGTCGATATGTGCATGCATCTTCAGTACCCGTTTATATTTCAAATTCAGGATCACAACACCCGAAAATTCAATATTTTGGGGTCCCAGAAGCAATCTGTACATGCCTACTCAGTGTTAGAGTATTTTCAAAATTCAGGCCCAAAACATGCTGAAAATCGATATTTTTGGTGCCCAAAGTCAATATGTGCATGTATCTTCTGTACCCGTTTATATCTCAAATTCAGGCTCAAAACACCCGAAATTTCAATATTTTGGGGTCCCAGAAGCAATCTGTACATGCCTACTCAGTGTTAGAGTATTTTCAAAATACAGTCCCAAAACATGCTAAAAATCGATATTTTAGATGCCCAAAGTCAATATGTGCATGTATCTTCTGTACCCGTTTATATCTCAAATTCAGGCTCAAAACACCCGAAAATTCAATTTTTTGGGGTCCCAGAAGCAATCTGTACATGCCTACACAGTGCTAGAATATTTTCAAAATATAGGCAAAAAACATGCTAAAAATCGATCTTTTAGGTGCCAAAAAGTCGATATCTCAAATTCAGTCCCAAAACACCCGAAAATTCGATATTTAGGGGTCCCAGAAGCGATCTGTACATGCCTACTCCGTATTAGAGTATTTTCAAAATACATGCTCAAAACATACTGAAAATCGATCTTTTAGGTGCACAAAAGTCGATATGTGCATGCATCTTCAGTACCCGTTTATATCTCAAATTCAGGCTCAAAACACCCGAAAATTCAATATTTTGGGGTCCCAGAAGCAATCTGTACATGCCTACTCAGTGTTAGAGTATTTTCAAAATACAGGCCCAAAACATGCTGAAAATCGATATTTTAGATGCCCAAAGTCAATATGTGCATGTATCTTCTGTACCCGTTTATATCTCAAATTCAGGCTCAAAACACCCGAAAATTCAATATTTTGGGGTCATAGAAGCAATCTGTACAGTGCTAGAATATTTTCAAAATATAGGCTAAAAACATGCTAAAAATCGATCTTTTAAGTGCCAAAAAGTCGATATCTCAAATTCAGTCCCAAAACACCCGAAAATTCGATATTTAGGGGTCCCAGAAGCGATCTGTACATGCCTACTCCGTGTTAGAGTATTTTCAAAATTCAGGCCCAAAACATGCTGAAAATCGATATTTTTGGTGCCCAAAGTCAATATGTGCATGTATCTTCTGTACCCGTTTATATCTCAAATTCAGGCTCAAAACACCCGAAAATTCAATATTTTGGGGTCCCAGAAGCAATCTGTACATGATTACCCAGTGCTAGAATATTTTCAAAATATAGGCTAAAAACATGCTAAAAATCGATGTTTTAGGTGCCAAAAAGTCGATATCTCAAATTCAGTCCCAAAACACCCGAAAATTCGATATGTAGGGGTCCCAGAAGGTATCTGTACATGCCTACTCCGTGTTAGAGTATTTTCAAAATACAGGCCAAAAACATACTGAAAATCGATCTTTTAGGTGCCCAAAAGTCAATATGTGCATGCATCTTCTGTACCCGTTTATATCTCAAATTCTGGCCTTAAACACCCGAAAATTCGATATTTTGGGGTCCCAGAAACGATCTGTACATACCTACTCCGTGTTTGAGTATTTTCAAAATTCAGGCCCAAAACATGCTGAAAATCGATATTTTTGGTGCCCAAAGTCAATATGTGCATGTATCTTCTGTACCCGTTTATATCTCAAATTCAGGCTCATAACACCCGAAAATTCAATATTTTGGGGTCCCAGAAGCAATCTGTACATGCCTACTCAGTGTTAGAGTATTTTCAAAATACAGGCCCAAAACATGCTGAAAATCGATATTTTAGATGCCCAAAGTCAATATGTGCATGTATCTTCTGTACCCGTTTATATCTCAAATTCAGGCTCAAAACACCCGAAAATTCAATATTGTGGGGTCCCAGAAGCAATCTCTACATGCCTACACAGTGCTAGAATATTTTCAAAATATAGGCTAAAAACATGCTAAAAATCGACATTTTAGGTGCCAAAAAATCGATATCTCAAAGTCAGTCCCAAAACACCCGAAAATTCGATATTTAGAGGTCCCAGAAGGTATCTGTACATGCCTACTCCGTGTTAGAGTATTTTCAAAATACAGGCCAAAAACATACTGAAAATCGATCTTTTAGGTGCCCAAAAGTCGATATGTGCATGCATCTTCTGTACCCGTTTATATCTCAAATTCTGGCCCTAAACACCCGAAAATTCGATATTTTGGGGTCCCAGAAGCGATCTGTACATGCCTACTCCGTGTTAGAGTATTTTCAAAATTCAGGCCCAAAACATGCTGAAAATCGATATTTTTGGTGCCCAAAGTCAATATGTGCATGTATCTTCTGTACCCGTTTATATCTCAAATTCAGGCTCATAACACCCGAAAATTCAATATTTTGGGGTCCCAGAAGCAATCTGTACATGCCTACTCAGTGCTAGAATATTTTCAAAATATAGGCTAAAAACATGCTAAAAATCGATCTTCTAAGTGCCAAAAAGTCGATATCTCAAATTCAGTCCCAAAACACCCGAAAATTCGATATTTAGGGGTCCCAGAAGCGATCTGTACATGCCTACTCCGTGTTAGAGTATTTTCAAAATACATGCTCAAAAACATACTGAAAATCGATCTTTTAGGTGCACAAAAGTCGATATGTGCATGCATCTTCAGTACCCGTTTATATCTCAAATTCAGGCTCAAAACACCCGAAAATTCAATATTTTGGAGTCCCAGAAGCAATCTGTACATGCCTACTCAGTGTTAGAGTATTTTCAAAATACAGGCCCAAAACATGCTGAAAATCGATATTTTAGATGCCCAAAGTCAATATGTGCATGTATCTTCTGTACCCGTTTATATCTCAAATTCAGGCTCAAAACACCCGAAAATTCAATATTTTGGGGTCCCAGAAGCAATCTGTACAGTGCTAGAATATTTTCAAAATATAGGCTAAAAACATGCTAAAAATCGATCTTTTAAGTGCCAAAAAGTCGATATCTCAAATTCAGTCCCAAAACACCCGAAAATTCGATATTTAGGGGTCCCAGAAGCGATCTGTACATGCCTACTCCGTGTTAGAGTATTTTCAAAATACAGGATAAAAACATACTGAAAATCGATCTTTTAGGTGCACAAAAGTCGATATGTGCATGCATCTTCAGTACCCGTTTATATCTCAAATTCAGGCTCAAAACACCCGAAAATTCGATATTTTGGGGTCCCAGAAGCGATCTGTACATGCCTACTCCGTGTTAGAGTATTTTCAAAATTCAGGCCCAAAACATGCTGAAAATCTATATTTTTGGTGCCCAAAGTCAATATGTGCATGTATCTTCTGTACCCGTTTATATCTCAAATTCAGGCTCAAAACACCCGAAAATTAAATATTTTGGGGTCCCAGAAGCAATCTGTACATGCCTAGACAGTGCTATAATATTTTCAAAATATAGGCTAAAAACATGCTAAAAATCGATATTATAGGTGCCAAAAAATCGATATCTCAAATTCAGTCCCATAACACCCGAAAATTCGATATTTAGAGGTCCCAGAAGGTATCTGTACATGCCTACTCCGTGTTAGAGTATTTTCAAAATACAGGCCAAAAACATACTGAAAATCGATCTTTTAGGTGCCCAAAAGTCGATATGTGCATGCATCTTCTGTACCCGTTTATATCTCAAATTCTGGCTCAAAACACCCGAAAATTCAATATTTTGGGGTCCCAGAAGCAATCTGTACATGCCTACTCAGTGGTAGAGTATTTTCAAAATACAGGCCCAAAACATGCTGAAAATCGATATTTTAGATGCCCAAAGTCAATATGTGCATGTATCTTCTGTACCCGTTTATATCTCAAATTCAGGCTCAAAACACCCGAAAATTCAATATTTTGGGGTCCCAGAAGCAATCTGTACAGTGCTAGAATATTTTCAAAATATAGGCTAAAAACATGCTAAAAATCGATCTTTTAGGTGCCAAAAAGTCGATATCTCAAATTCAGTCCCAAAACACCCGAAAATTCGATATGTAGGGGTCCCAGAAGCGATCTGTACATGCCTACTCCGTGTTAGAGTATTTTCAAAATACATGCTCAAAACATACTGAAAATCGATCTTTTAGGTGCACAAAAGTCGATATGTGCATGCATCTTCAGTACCCGTTTATATCTCAAATTCAGGCTCAAAACACCCGAAAATTCAATATTTTGGGGTCCCAGAAGCAATCTGTACATGCCTACTCAGTGTTAGAGTATTTTCAAAATACAGGCCCAAAACATGCTGAAAATCGATATTTTAGATGCCCAAAGTCAATATGTGCATGTATCTTCTGTACCCGTTTATATCTCAAATTCAGGCTCAAAACACCCGAAAATTCAATATTTTGGGGTCCCAGAAGCAATCTGTACATGCCTACACAGTGCTAGAATATTTTCAAAATATAGGCTAAAAACATGCTAAAAATCAATATTATAGGTGCCAAAAAATCGATATCTCAAATTCAGTCCCATAACACCCGAAAATTCGATATTTAGAGGTCCCAGAAGGTATCTGTACATGCCTACTCCGTGTTAGAGTATTTTCAAAATACAGGCCAAAAACATACTGAAAATCGATCTTTTAGGTGCCCAAAAGTCGATATGTGCATGCATCTTCTGTACCCGTTTATATCTCAAATTCTGGCCTTAAACACCCGAAAAATTCGATATTTTGGGGTCCCAGAAGCGATCTGTACATACCTACTCCGTGTTAGAGTATTTTCAAAATTCAGGCCCAAAACATGCTGAGAATCGATATTTTTGGTGCCCAAAGTCAATATGTGCATGTATCTTCTGTACCCGTTTATATCTCAAATTCAGGCTCAAAACACCCGAAAATTCAATATTTTGGGGTCCCAGAAGCAATCTGTACAGTGCTAGAATATTTTCAAAATATAGGCTAAAAACATGCTAAAAATCGATCTTTTAGGTGCCAAAAAGTCGATATCTCAAATTCAGTCACAAAACACCCGAAAATTCGATATGTAGGGGTCCCAGAAGCGATCTGTACATGCCTACTCCGTGTTAGAGTATTTTCAAAATACATGCTCAAAACATACTGAAAATCGATCTTTTAGGTGCACAAAAGTAGATATGTGCATGCATCTTCAGTACCCGTTTATATCTCAAATTCAGGCTCAAAACACCCGAAAATTCAATATTTTGGGGTCCCAGAAGAAATCTGTACATGCCTACTCAGTGTTAGAGTATTTTCAAAATACAGGCCCAAAACATACTGAAAATCGATATTTTAGATGCCCAAAGTCAATATGTGCATGTATCTTCTGTACCCGTTTATATCTCAAATTCAGGCTCAAAACACCCGAAAATTCAATATTTTGGGGTCCCAGAAGCAATCTGTACATGCCTACACAGTGCTAGAATATTTTCAAAATATAGGCTAAAAACATGCTAAAAATCAATATTATAGGTGCCAAAAAATCGATATCTCAAATTCAGTCCCATAACACCCGAAAATTCGATATTTAGAGGTCCCAGAAGGTATCTGTACATGCCTACTCCGTGTTAGAGTATTTTCAAAATACAGGCCAAAAACATACTGAAAATCGATCTTTTAGGTGCCCAAAAGTCGATATGTGCATTCATCTTCTGTACCCGTTTATATCTCAAATTCTGGCCCTAAACACCCGAAAATTCGATATTTTGGGGTCCTAGAAGCGATCTGTACATGCCTACTCCGTGTTAGAGTATTTTCAAAATTCAGGCGCAAAACATGCTGAAAATCGATATTTTTGGTGCCCAAAGTCAATATGTGCATGTATCTTCTGTACCCGTTTATATCTCAAATTCAGGCTCAAAACACCCGAAAATTCAATATTTTGTGGTCCCAGAAGCAATCTGTACATGCCTACTCAGTGCTAGAATATTTTTAAAATATAGGCTAAAAACATGCTAAAAATCGATCTTTTAGGTGCCAAAAAGTCAATATCTCAAATTCAGTCCCAAAACACCCGAAAATTCGATATTTAGGGGTCCCAGAAGCGATCTGTACATGCCTACTCCGTGTTAGAGTATTTTCAAAATACATGCTCAAAACATACTGAAAATCGATCTTTTAGGTGCACAAAAGTCGATATGTGCATGCATCTTCAGTACCCGTTTATATCTCAAATTCAGGCTCAAAACACCCGAAAATTCAATATTTTGGGGTCCCAGAAGCAATCTGTACATGCCTACTCAGTGTTAGAGTATTTTCAAAATACAGGCCCAAAACATGCTGAAAATCGATATTTTAGATGCCCAAAGTCAATATGTGCATGTATTTTCTGTACCCGTTTATATCTCAAATTCAGGCTCAAAAAACCCGAAAATTCAATATTTTGGGGTCCCAGAAGCAATCTGTACATGCCTACACAGTGCTAGAATATTTTCAAAATATAGGCTAAAAACATGCTAAAAATCAACATTTTAGGTGTCAAAAAATCGATATCTCAAATTCAGTCCCAAAACACCCGAAAATTCGATATTTAGAGGTCCCAGAAGGTATCTGTACATGCCTACTCCGTGTTAGAGTATTTTCAAAATATAGGCCAAAAACATACTGAAAATCGATCTTTTAGGTGCCCAAAAGTCGATATGTGCATGCATCTTCTGTACCCGTTTATATCTCAAATTCTGGCCCTAAACACCCGAAAATTCAATATTTTGGGGTCCCAGGAGCAATCTGTACAGTGCTAGAATATTTTCAAAATATAGGCTAAAAACATGCTAAAAATCGATCATTTAGGTGCCAAAAAGTCGATATCTCAAATTCAGTCCCAAAACACCCGAAAATTCGATATTTAGGGGTCCCAGAAGCGATCTGTACATGCCTACTCCGTGTTAGAGTATTTTCAAAATACATGCTCAAAACATACTGAAAATCGATCTTTTAGGTGCACAAAAGTCGATATGTGCATGCATCTTCAGTACCCGTTTATATCTCAAATTCAGGCTCAAAACACCCGAAAATTCAATATTTTGGGGTCCCAGAAGCAATCTGTACATGCCTACTCAGTGTTAGAGTATTTTCAAAATACAGGCCCAAAACATGCTGAAAATCGATATTTTAGATGCCCAAAGTCAATATGTGCATGTATCTTCTGTACCCGTTTATATCTCAAATTCAGGCTCAAAACACCAGAAAATTCAATATTTTAGGGTCCCAGAAGCAATCTGTACATGCCTACACAGTGCTAGAATATTTTCAAAATATAGGCTAAAAACATGCTAAAAATCGACATTTTAGGTGCCAAAAAATCGATATCTCAAATTCAGTCCCAAAACACCCGAAAATTCGATATTTAGAGGTCCCAGAAGGTATCTGTACATGCCTATTCCGTGTTAGAGTATTTTCAAAATACAGGCCAAAAACATACTGAAAATGGATCATTTAGGTGCCCAAAAGTCGATATGTGCATGCATCTTCTGTACCCGTTTATATCTCAAATTCTGGCCCTAAACACCCGAAAATTCGATATTTTGGGGTCCCAGAAGCGATCTGTACATGCCTACTCCGTGTTAGAGTATTTTCAAAATTCAGGCCCAAAACATGCTGAAAATCGATATTTTTGGTGTCCAAAGTCAATATGTGCATGTATCTTCTGTACCCGTTTATATCTGAAATTCAGGCTCAAAACACCCGAAAATTCAATATTTTGGGGTCCCAGAAGCAATCTGTACATGCCTACTCAGTGCTAGAATATTTTCAAAATATAGGCTAAAAACATGCTAAAAATCGATCTTTTAGGTGCCAAAAAGTCGATATCTCAAATTCAGTCCCAAAACACCCGAAAATTCGATATTTAGGGGTCCCAGAAGCGATCTGTACATGCCTACTCCGTGTTAAAGTATTTTCAAAATACATGCTCAAAACATACTGAAAATCGATCTTTTAGGTGCACAAAAGTCGATATGTGCATGCATCTTCAGTACCCGTTTATATCTCAAATTCAGGCTCAAAACACCCGAAAATTCAATATTTTGGGGTCCCAGAAGCAATCTGTACATGCCTACTCCGTGTTAGAGTATTTTCAAAATACAGGCCCAAAACATGCTGAAAATCGATATTTTAGATGCCCAAAGTCAATATATGCATGTATCTTCTGTACCCGTTTATATCTCAAATTCAGGCTCAAAACACCCGAAAATTCAATATTTTGGGGTCCCAGAAGCAATCTGTACATGCCTACACAGTGCTAGAATATTTTCAAAATATAGGCTAAAAACATGCTAAAAATCGATCTTTTAGGTGCCAAAAAGTCGATATCTCAAATTCAGTCCCAAAACACCCAAAAATTCGATATTTAGCGGTCCCAGAAGCGATCTGTACATGCCTACTCCGTGTTAGAGTATTTTTAAAATACATGCTCAAAAAATACTGAAAATCGATCTTTTAGGTGCACAAAAGTCGATATGTGCATGCATCTTCAGTACCCGTTTATATCTCAAATTCAGGCTCAAAACACACGAAAATTCAATATTTTGGGGTCCCAGAAGCAATCTGTACATGCCTACTCAGTGTTAGAGTATTTTCAAAATACAGGCCCAAAACATGCTGAAAATCGATATTTTAGATGCCAAAAGTCAATATGTGCATGTATCTTCTGTACCCGTTTATATCTCAAATTCAGGCTCAAAACACCCGAAAATTCAATATTTTGGGGTCCCAGAAGCAATCTGTAAATGCCTACACAGTGCTAGAATATTTTCAAAATATAGGCTAAAAACATGCTAAAAATCGACATTTTAGGTGCCAAAAAATCGATATCTCAAATTCAGTCCCAAAACACCCGAAAATTCGATATTTAGAGGTCCCAGAAGGTATCTGTACATGCCTACTCCGTGTTAGAGTATTTTCAAAATACAGGCCAAAAACATACTGAAAATCGATCTTTTAGGTGCCCAAAAGTCGATATGTGCATGCATCTTCTGTACCCGTTTATATCTCAAATTCTGGCCCTAAACACCCGAAAATTCGATATTTTGGGGTCCCTGAAGCGATCTGTACATGCCTACTCCGTGTTAGAGTATTTTCAAAATTCAGGCCCAAAACATGCTGAAAATCGATATTTTTGGTGCCCAAAGTCAATATGTGCATGTATCTTCTGTACCCGTTTATATCTCAAATTCAGGCTCAAAACACCCGAAAATTCAATATTTTGGGGTCCCAGAAGCAATCTGTACAGTGCTAGAATATTTTCAAAATATAGGCTAAAAACATGCTAAAAATCGATCTTTTAGGTGCCAAAAAGTCGATATCTCAAATTCAGTCCCAAAACACCCGAAAATTCGATATTTAGGGGTCCCAGAAGCGATCTGTACATGCCTACTCCGTGTTAGAGTATTTACAAAATACATGCTCAAAACATACTGAAAATCGATCTTTTAGGAGCACAAAAGTCGATATGTGCATGCATCTTCAGTACCCGTTTATATCTCAAACTCAGGCTCAAAACACCCGAAAATTCAATATTTTGGGGTCCCAGAAGCAATCTGTACATGCCTACTCAGTGTTAGAGTATTTTCAAAATACAGGCCCAAAACATGCTGAAAATCGATATTTTAGATGCCCAAAGTCAATATGTGCATGTATCTTCTGTACCCGTTTATATCTCAAATTCAGGCTCAAAACACCCGAAAATTCAATATTTTGGGGTCCCAGAAGCAATCTGTACATGCCTACACAGTGCTAGAATATTTTCAAAATATAGGCTAAAAACATGCGAAAAATTGACATTTTAGGTGCCAAAAAGTCGATATATCAAATTCAGTCCCAAAACACCCGAAAATTCGATATTTAGGGGTCCCAGAAGCGATCTGTACATGCCTACTCCGTGTTAGAGTATTTTCAAAATACATGCTCAAAAAATACTGAAAATCGATATTTTAGATGCCCAAAGTCAATATGTGCATGTATCTTCTGTACCTGTTTATATCTCAAATTCAGGCTCAAAACACCCGAAAATTCAATATTTTGGGGTCCCAGAAGCAATCTGTACATGCCTGCACAGTGCTAGAATATTTTCAAAATATAGGCTAAAAACATGCTAAAAATCGACATTTTAGGTGCCAAAAAATCGATATCTCAAATTCAGTCCCAAAACACCCGAAAATTCGATATTTAGAGGTCCCAGAAGGTATCTGTACATGCCTACTCCGTGTTAGAGTATTTTCAAAATACAGGCCAAAAACATACTGAAATACGATCTCTTAGGTGCCCAAAAGTCGATATGCGCATGCATCTTCTGTACCCGTTTATATCTCAAATTCTGGCCCTAAACACCCGAAAATTCGATATTTTGTGGTCCCAGAAGCGATCTGTACATGCCTACTCCGTGTTAAGAGTATTTTCAAAAATTCAGGCCCAAAACATGCTGAAAATCGATATTTTTGGTGCCCAAAGTCAATATGTGCATGTATCTCCTGTACCCGTTTATATCTCAAATTCAGGCTCAAAACACCCGAAAATTCAATATTTTGGGGTCCCAGAAGCAATCTGTACATGCCTACTCAGTGCTAGAATATTTTCAAAATATAGGCTAAAAACATGCTAAAAATCGATCTTTTAGGTGCCAAAAAGTCGATATCTCAAATTCAGTCCCAAAAACCCCGAAAATTCGATATTTAGGGGTCCCAGAAGCGATCTGTACATGCCTACTCCGTGTTAGAGTATTTTCAAAATACATGCTCAAAACATACTGAAAATCGATCTTTTAGGTGCACAAAAGTCGATATGTGCATGCATCTTCAGTACCCGTTTATATCTCAAATTCAGGCTCAAAACACCCGAAAATTCAATATTTTGCGGTCCCAGAAGCAATCTGTACATGCCTACTCAGTGTTAGAGTATTTTCAAAATACAGACCCAAAACATGCTGAAAATCGATATTTTAGATGCCCAAAGTCAATATGTGCATGTATCTTCTGTACCCGTTTATATCTCAAATTCAGGCTCAAAACACCCGAAAATTCAATATTTTGGGGTCCCAGAAGCAATCTGTACATGCCTGCACAGTGCTAGAATATTTTCAAAATATAGGCTAAAAACATGCTAAAAATCGACCTTTTAGGTGCCAAAAAATCGATATCTCAAATTCAGTCCCAAAACACCCGAAAATTCGATATTTAGAGGTCCCAGAAGGTATCTGTACATGCCTACTCCGTGTTAGAGTATTTTCAAAATACAGGCCAAAAACATACTGAAAATCGATCTTTTAGGTGCTCAAAAGTCGATATGTGCATGCATCTTCTGTACCCGTTTATATCTCAAATTCTGGCCCTAAACACCCGAAAATTCGATATTTTGGGGTCTCAGAAGCGATCTGTACATGCCTACTCCGTGTTAGAGTATTTTCAAAATTCAGGCCCAAAACATGCTGAAAATCGATATTTTTGGTGCCCAAAGTCAATATGTGCATGTATCTTCTGTACCCGTTTATATCTCAAATTCAGGCTCAAAACACCCGAAAATTCAATATTTTGGGGTCCCAGAAGCAATCTGTACAGTGCTAGAATATTTTCAAAATATAGGCTAAAAACATGCTAAAAATCGATCTTTTAGGTGCCAGAAAGTCGATATCTCAAATTCAGTCCCAAAACACCCGAAAATTCGATATTTAGGGGTCCCAGAAGCGATCTGTACATGCCTACTCCGTGTTAGAGTATTTTCAAAATACATGCTCAAAACATACTGAAAATCGATCTTTTAGGTGCCCAAAAGTCGATATGTGCATGCATCTTCTGTACCCGTTTATATCTCAAATTCTGGCCCTCAACACCCGAAAATTCGATATTTTGAGGTCCCAGAAGCGATCTGTACACTCCGTGTTAGAGTATTTTCAAAATTCAGGCCCAAAACATGCTGAAAATCGATATTTTTGGTGCCCAAAGTCAATATGTGCATGTATCTTCTGTACCCGTTTATATCTCAAATTCAGGCTCAAAACACCCGAAAATTCAATATTTTGAAGTCCCAGAAGCAATCTGTACATGCCTACTCAGTGCTAGAATATTTTCAAAATATAGGCTAAAAACATGCTAAAAATCGATCTTTTAGGTGCCAAAAAGTCGATATCTCAAATTCAGTCCCAAAACCCCCGAAAATTCGATATTTAGGGGTCCCAGAAGCGATCTGTACATGCCTACTCCGTGTTAGAGTATTTTCAAAATACATGCTCAAAACATACTGAAAATAGATCTTTTAGGTGCACAAAAGTCGATATGTGCATGCATCTTCAGTACCCGTTTATATCTCAAATTCAGGCTCAAAACACCCGAAAATTCAATATTTTGGGGTCCCAGAAGCAATCTGTACATGCCTACTCAGTGTTAGAGTATTTTCAAAATACAGGCCCAAAACATGCTGAAAATCGATATTTTAGATGCCCAAAGTCAATATGTGCATGTATCTTCTGCACCCGTTTATATCTCAAATTCAGGCTCAAAACACCCGAAAATTCAATATTTTGGGGTCCCAGAAGCAATCTGTACATGCCTGCACAGTGCTAGAATATTTTCAAAATATAGGCTAAAAACATGCTAAAAATCGAAATTTTAGGTGCCAAAAAATCGATATCTCAAATTCAGTCCCAAAACACCCGAAAATTCGATATTTAGAGGTCCCAGAAGGTATCTGTACATGCCTACTCCGTGTTAGAGTATTTTCAAAATACAGGCCAAAAACATACTGAAAATCGATCTTTTAGGTGCCCAAAAGTCGATATGTGCATGCATCTTCTGTACCCGTTTATATCTCAAATTCTGGCTCTAAACACCCGAAAAATCGATATTTTGGGGTCCCAGAAGCGATCTGTACATGCCTACTCCGTGTTAGAGTATTTTCAAAAATTCAGGCACAAAATATGCTGAAAATCGATATTTTAGATGCCAAAAGTCAATATGTGCATGTATCTTCTGTACCCGTTTATATCTCAAATTCAGGCTCAAAACACCCGAAAATTCAATATTTTTGGGTCCCAGAAGCAATCTGTAAATGCCTACACAGTGCTAGAATATTTTCAAAATATAGGCTAAAAACATGCTAAAAATCGACATTTTAGGTGCCAAAAAATCGATATCTCAAATTCAGTCCCAAAACACCCGAAAATTCGATATTTAGAGGTCCCAGAAGGTATCTGTACATGCCTACTCCGTGTTAGAGTATTTTCAAAATACAGGCCAAAAACATACTGAAAATCGATCTTTTAGGTGCCCAAAAGTCGATATGTGCATGCATCTTCTGTACCCGTTTATATCTCAAATTCTGGCCCTAAACACCCGAAAAATCGATATTTTGGGGTCCCAGAAGCGATCTGTACATGCCTACTCCTTGTTAGAGTATTTTCAAAAATTCAGACCCAAAACATGCTGAAAATCGATATTTTTGGTGCCCAAAGTCAATATGTGCATGTATCTTCTGCACCCGTTTATATCTCAAATTCAGGCTCAAAACACCCGAAAATTCAATATTTTGGGGTCCCAGAAGCAATCTGTACAGTGCTAGAATATTTTCAAAATATAGGCTAAAAACATGCTAAAAATCGATGTTTTAGGTGCCAAAAAGTCGATATCTCAAATTCAGTCCCAAAACACCCAAAAATTCGATATTTAGCGGTCCCAGAAGCGATCTGTACATGCCTACTCCGTGTTAGAGTATTTTCAAAATACATGCTCAAAACATACTGAAAATCGATCTTTTAGGTGCACAAAAGTCGATATGTGCATGCATCTTCAGTACCCGTTTATATATCAAATTCAGGCTCAAAACACCCAAAAATTCAATATTTTGGGGTCCCAGAAGCAATCTGTACATGCCTACTCAGTGTTAGAGTATTTTCAAAATACAGGCCCAAAACATGCTGAAAATCGATATTTTAGATGCCAAAAGTCAATATGTGCATGTATCTTCTGTACCCGTTTATATCTCAATTTCAGGCTCAAAACACCCGAAAATTCAATATTTTAGGGTCCCAGAAGCAATCTGTAAATGCCTACACAGTGCTAGAATATTTTCAAAATATAGGCTAAAAACATGCTAAAAATCGACATTTTAGGTGCCAAAAAATCGATATCTCAAATTCAGTCCCAAAACACCCGAAAATTCGATATTTAGAGGTCCCAGAAGGTATCTGTACATGCCTACTCCGTGTTAGAGTATTTTCAAAATACAGGCCAAAAACATACTGAAAATCGATCTTTTAGGTGCCCTAAAGTCGATATGTGCATGCATCTTCTGTACCCGTTTATATCTCAAATTCTGGCCCTAAACACCCGAAAATTCGATATTTTGGGGTCCCAGAAGCGATCTGTACATGCCTACTCCGTGTTAGAGTATTTTCAAAATTCAGGCCCAAAACATGCTGAAAATCGATATTTTTGGTGCCCAAAGTCAATATGTGCATGCATCTTCAGTACTCGTTTATATCTCAAATTCAGGCTCAAAACACCCGAAAATTCAATATTTTGGGGTCCCAGAAGCAATCTGTACAGTTCTAGAATATTTTCAAAACATAGGCTAAAAACATGCTAAAAATCGATCTTTTAGGTGCCAAAAAGTCGATATCTCAAATTCAGTCCCAAAACACCCAAAAATTCGATATTTAGCGGTCCCAGAAGCGATCTGTACATGCCTACTCCGTGTTAGAGTATTTTCAAAATACATGCTCAAAACATACTGAAAATCGATCTTTTAGGTGCACAAAAGTCGATATGTGCATGCATCTTCAGTACCCGTTTATATCTCAAATTCAGGCTCAAAACACCCGAAAATTCAATATTTTGGGGTCCCAGTAGCAATCTGTACATGCCTACTCAGTGTTAGAGTATTTTCAAAATACAGGCCCAAAACATGCTGAAAATCGATATTTTAGATGCCCAAAGTCAATATGTGCATGTATCTTCTGCACCCGTTTATATCTCAAATTCAGGCTCAAAACACCCGAAAATTCAATATTTTGGGGTCCCAGAAGCAATCTGTACATGCCTGCACAGTGCTAGAATATTTTCAAAATATAGGCTAAAAACATGCTAAAAATCGACATTTTAGGTGCCAAAAAATCGATATCTCAAATTCAGTCCCAAAACACCCGAAAATTCGATATTTAGAGGTCCCAGAAGGTATCTGTACATGCCTACTCCGTGTTAGAGTATTTTCAAAATACAGGCCAAAAACATACTGAAAATCGATCTTTTAGGTGCCCAAAAGTCGATATGTGCATGCATCTTCTGTACCCGTTTATATCTCAAATTCTGGCCCTAAACACCCGAAAATTCGATATTTTGGGGTCCCAGAAGCGATCTGTACATGCCTACTCAGTGTTAGAGTATTTTCAAAATACAGGCCCAAAACATGCTGAAAATCGATATTTTAGATGCCCAAAGTCAATATGTGCATGTATCTTCTGTACCCGTTTATATCTCAAATTCAGGCTCAAAACACCCGAAAATTCAATATTTTGGGGTCCCAGAAGCAATTTGTACAGTGCTAGAATATTTTCAAAATATAGGCTAAAAACATGCTAAAAATCGATGTTTTAGGTGCCAAAAAGTCGATATCTCAAATTCAGTCCCAAAACACCCGAAAATTCGATATTTAGGGGTCCCAGAAGCGATCTGTACATGCCTACTCCGTGTTAGAGTATTTTCAAAATACATGCTCAAAACATACTGAAAATCGATCTTTTAGGTGCACAAAAGTCGATATGTGCATGCATCTTCAGTACCCGTTTATATCTCAAATTCAGGCTCAAAACACCCGAAAATTCAATATTTTGGGGTCCCAGAAGCAATCTGTACATGCCTACTCAGTGTTAGAGTATTTTCAAAATTCAGGCCCAAAACATGCTGAAAATCGATATTTTAGATGCCCAAAGTCGATATGTGCATGCATCTTCTGTACCCGTTTATATCTCAAATTCTGGCCCTAAACACCCGAAAAATCGATATTTTGGGGTCCCAGAAGCGATCTGTACATGCCTACTCCTTGTCAGAGTATTTTCAAAAATTCAGGCCCAAAACATGCTGAAAATCGATATTTTTGGTGCCCAAAGTCAATATGTGCATGTATCTTCTGCACCCGTTTATATCTCAAATTCAGGCTCAAAACACCCGAAAATTCAATATTTTGGGGTCCCAGAAGCAATCTGTACAGTGCTAGAATATTTTCAAAATATAGGCTAAAAACATGCTAAAAATCGATGTTTTAGGTGCCAAAAAGTCGATATCTCAAATTCAGTCCCAAAACACCCAAAAATTCGATATTTAGCGGTCCCAGAAGCGATCTGTACATGCCTACTCCGTGTTAGAGTATTTTCAAAATACATGCTCAAAACATACTGAAAATCGATCTTTTAGGTGCACAAAAGTCGATATGTGCATGCATCTTCAGTACCCGTTTATATATCAAATTCAGGCTCAAAACACCCAAAAATTCAATATTTTGGGGTCCCAGAAGCAATCTGTACATGCCTACTCAGTGTTAGAGTATTTTCAAAATACAGGCCCAAAACATGCTGAAAATCGATATTTTAGATGCCAAAAGTCAATATGTGCATGTATCTTCTGTACCCGTTTATATCTCAAATTCAGGCTCAAAACACTCGAAAATTCAATATTTTAGGGTCCCAGAAGCAATCTGTAAATGCCTACACAGTGCTAGAATATTTTCAAAATATAGGCTAAAAACATGCTAAAAATCGACATTTTAGGTGCCAAAAAATCGATATCTCAAATTCAGTCCCAAAACACCCGAAAATTCGATATTTAGAGGTCCCAGAAGGTATCTGTACATGCATACTCCGTGTTAGAGTATTTTCAAAATACAGGCCAAAAACATACTGAAAATCGATCTTTTAGGTGCCCAAAAGTCGATATGTGCATGCATCTTCTGTACCCGTTTATATCTCAAATTCTGGCCCTAAACACCCGAAAATTCGATATTTTGGGGTCCCAGAAGCGATCTGTACATGCCTACTCCGTGTTAGAGTATTTTCAAAATTCAGGCCCAAAACATGCTGAAAATCGATATTTTTGGTGCCCAAAGTCAATATGTGCATGCATCTTCAGTACTCGTTTATATCTCAAATTCAGGCTCAAAACACCCGAAAATTCAATATTTTGGGGTCCCAGAAGCAATCTGTACAGTTCTAGAATATTTTCAAAACATAGGCTAAAAACATGCTAAAAATCGATCTTTTAGGTGCCAAAAAGTCGATATCTCAAATTCAGTCCCAAAACACCCAAAAATTCGATATTTAGCGGTCCCAGAAGCGATCTGTACATGCCTACTCCGTGTTAGAGTATTTTCAAAATACATGCTCAAAACATACTGAAAATCGATCTTTTAGGTGCACAAAAGTCGATATGTGCATGCATCTTCAGTACCCGTTTATATCTCAAATTCAGGCTCAAAACACCCGAAAATTCAATATTTTGGGGTCCCAGAAGCAATCTGTACATGCCTACTCAGTGTTAGAGTATTTTCAAAATACAGGCCCAAAACATGCTGTAAATCGATATTTTAGATGCCCAAAGTCAATATGTGCATGTATCTTCTGCACCCGTTTATATCTCAAATTCAGGCTCAAAACACCCGAAAATTCAATATTTTGGGGTCCCAGAAGCAATCTGTACATGCCTGCACAGTGCTAGAATATTTTCAAAATATAGGCTAAAAACATGCTAAAAATCGACATTTTAGGTGCCAAAAAATCGATATCTCAAATTCAGTCCCAAAACACCCGAAAATTCGATATTTAGAGGTCCCAGAAGGTATCTGTACATGCCTACTCCGTGTTAGAGTATTTTCAAAATACAGGCCAAAAACATACTGAAAATCGATCTTTTAGGTGCCCAAAAGTCGATATGTGCATGCATCTTCTGTACCCGTTTATATCTCAAATTCTGGCCCTAAACACCCGAAAAATCGATATTTTGGGGTCCCAGAAGCGATCTGTACATGCCTACTCCTTGTTAGAGTATTTTCAAAAATTCAGGCCCAAAACATGCTGAAAATCGATATTTTTGGTGCCCAAAGTCAATATGTGCATGTATCTTCTGCACCCGTTTATATCTCAAATTCAGGCTCAAAACACCCGAAAATTCAATATTTTGGGGTCCCAGAAGCAATCTGTACAGTGCTAGAATATTTTCAAAATATAGGCTAAAAACATGCTAAAAATCGATGTTTTAGGTGCCAAAAAGTCGATATCTCAAATTCAGTCCCAAAACACCCAAAAATTCGATATTTAGCGGTCCCAGAAGCGATCTGTACATGCCTACTCCGTGTTAGAGTATTTTCAAAATACATGCTCAAAACATACTGAAAATCGATCTTTTAGGTGCACAAAAGTCGATATGTGCATGCATCTTCAGTACCCGTTTATATATCAAATTCAGGCTCAAAACACCCAAAAATTCAATATTTTGGGGTCCCAGAAGCAATCTGTACATGCCTACTCAGTGTTAGAGTATTTTCAAAATACAGGCCCAAAACATGCTGAAAATCGATATTTTAGATGCCAAAAGTCAATATGTGCATGTATCTTCTGTACCCGTTTATATCTCAAATTCAGGCTCAAAACACCCGAAAATTCAATATTTTAGGGTCCCAGAAGCAATCTGTAAATGCCTACACAGTGCTAGAATATTTTCAAAATATAGGCTAAAAACATGCTAAAAATCGACATTTTAGGTGCCAAAAAATCGATATCTCAAATTCAGTCCCAAAACACCCGAAAATTCGATATTTAGAGGTCCCAGAAGGTATCTGTACATGCCTACTCCGTGTTAGAGTATTTTCAAAATACAGGCCAAAAACATACTGAAAATCGATCTTTTAGGTGCACAAAAGTCGATATGTGCATGCATCTTCTGTACCCGTTTATATCTCAAATTCTGGCCCTAAACACCCGAAAATTCGATATTTTGGGGTCCCAGAAGCGATCTGTACATGCCTACTCCGTGTTAGAGTATTTTCAAAATTCAGGCCCAAAACATGCTGAAAATCGATATTTTTGGTGCCCAAAGTCAATATGTGCATGTATCTTCAGTACTCGTTTATATCTCAAATTCAGGCTCAAAACACACGAAAATTCAATATTTTGGGGTCCCAGAAGCAATCTGTACAGTTCTAGAATATTTTCAAAACATAGGCTAAAAACATGCTAAAAATCGATCTTTTAGGTGCCAAAAAGTCGATATCTCAAATTCAGTCCCAAAACACCCAAAAATTCGATATTTAGCGGTCCCAGAAGCGATCTGTACATGCCTACTCTGTGTTAGAGTATTTTCAAAATACATGCTCAAAACATACTGAAAATCGATCTTTTAGGTGCCCAAAGTCAATATGTGCATGTATCTTCTGCACCCGTTTATATCTCAAATTCAGGCTCAAAACACCCGAAAATTCAATATTTTGGGGTCCCAGAAGCAATCTGTACATGCCTGCACAGTGCTAGAATATTTTCAAAATATAGGCTAAAAACATGCTAAAAATCGACATTTTAGGTGCCAAAAAATCGATATCTCAAATTCAGTCCCAAAACACCCGAAAATTCGATATTTAGAGGTCCCAGAAGGTATCTGTACATGCCTACTCCGTGTTAGAGTATTTTCAAAATACAGGCCAAAAACATACTGAAAATCGATCTTTTAGGTGCCCAAAAGTCGATATGTGCATGCATCTTCTGTACCCGTTTATATCTCAAATTCTGGCCCTAAACACCCGAAAATTCGATATTTTGGGGTCCCAGAAGCGATCTGTACATGCCTACTCAGTGTTAGAGTATTTTCAAAATACAGGCCCAAAACATGCTGAAAATCGATATTTTAGATGACCTAAGTCAATATGTGCATGTATCTTCTGTACCCGTTTATATCTCAAATTCAGGCTCAAAACACCCGAAAATTCAATATTTTGGGGTCCCAGAAGCAATTTGTACAGTGCTAGAATATTTTCAAAATATAGGCTAAAAACATGCTAAAAATCGATGTTTTAGGTGCCAAAAAGTCGATATCTCAAATTCAGTCCCAAAACACCCGAAAATTCGATATTTAGGGGTCCCTGAAGCGATCTGTACATGCCTACTCCGTGTTAGAGTATTTTCAAAATACATGCTCAAAACATACTGAAAATCGATCTTTTAGGTGCACAAAAGTCGATATGTGCATGCATCTTCAGTACCCGTTTATATCTCAAATTCAGGCTCAAAACACCCGAAAATTCAATATTTTGGGGTCCCAGAAGCAATCTGTACATGCCTACTCAGTGTTAGAGTATTTTCAAAATTCAGGCCCAAAACATGCTGAAAATCGATATTTTAGATGCCCAAAGTTAATATGTGCATGTATTTTCTGTACCCGTTTATATCTCAAATTCAGGCTCAAAACACCCGAAAATTCAATATTTTGGGGTCCCAGAAGCAATCTGTACATGCCTACACAGGGCTAGAATATTTTCAAAATATAGGCTAAAAACATGCTAAAAATCGACATTTTAGGTGCCAAAAAATCGATATCTCAAATTCAGTCCCAAAACACCCGAAAATTCGATATTTAGAGGTCCCAGAAGGTATCTGTACATGCCTACTCCGTGTTAGAGTATTTTCAAAATACAGGCCAAAAACATACTGAAAATCGATCTCTTAGGTGCCCAAAAGTCGATATGTGCATGCATCTTCTGTACCCGTTTATATCTCAAATTCTGGCCCTAAACACCCGAAAATTCGATATTTTGGGGTCCCAGAAGCGATCTGTACATGCCTACTCCGTGTTAGAGTATTTTCAAAATTCAGGCCCAAAACATGCTGAAAATCGATATTTTAGATGCCCAAAGTCAATATGTGCATGTATCTTCTGTACCCGTTTATATCTCAAATTCAGGCTCAAAACACCCGAAAATTCAATATTTTAGGGTCCCAGAAGCAATCTGTACAGTGCTAGAATATTTTCAAAATATAGGCTAAAAACATGCTAAAAATCGATCTTTTAGGTGCCAAAAAGTCGATATCTCAAATTCAGTCCCAAAACACCCGAAAATTCGATATTTAGGGGTCCCAGAAGCGATCTGTACATGCCTACTCCGTGTTAGAGTATTTTCAAAATACATGCTCAAAACATACTGAAAATCGATCTTTTAGGTGCACAAAAGTCGATATGTGCATGCATCTTCAGTACCCGTTTATATTTCAAATTCAGGATCAAAACACCCGAAAATTCAATGTTTTGGGGTCCCAGAAGCAATCTGTACATGCCTACTCAGTGTTAGAGTATTTTCAAAATACAGGCCCAAAACATGCTGAAAATCGATATTTTAGATGCCCAAAGTCAATATCTGCATGTATCTTCTGTACCCGTTTATATCTCAAATTCAGGCTCAAAACCCCCGAAAATTCAATATTTTGGGGTCCCAGAAACAATCTGTACATGCCTACACAGTGCTAGAATATTTTCAAAATATAGGCTAAAAACATGCTAAAAATCGACATTTTAGGTGCCAAAAAATCGATATCTCAAATTCAGTCCCAAAACACCCGAAAATTCGATATTTAAAGGTCCCAGAAGGTATCTGTACATGCCTACTCCGTGTTAGAGTATTTTCAAAATACAGGCCAAAAACATACTGAAAATCGATCTTTTAGGTGCCCAAAAGTCGATATGTGCATGCATCTTCAGTACCCGTTTATATCTCAAATTCTGGCCCTAAACACCCGAAAATTCGATATTTTGGGGTCCCAGAAGCGATCTGTACATGCCTACTCCGTGTTAGAGTATTTTCAAAAATTCAGGCCCAAAACATGCTGAAAATCGATATTTTTGGTGCCCAAAGTCAATATGTGCATGTATCTTCTGTACCCGTTTATATCTCAAATTCAGGCTCAAAACACCCGAAAATTCAATATTTTGGGGTCCCAGAAGCAATCTGTACATGCCTACTCAGTGCTAGAATATTTTCAAAATATAGGCTAAAAACATGCTAAAAATCGATATTTTAGGTGCCAAAAAGTCGATATCTCAAATTCAGTCCCAAAACCCCCGAAAATTCGATATTTAGGGGTCCCAGAAGCGATTTGTACATGCCTACTCCGTGTTAGAGTATTTTCAAAATACATGCTCAAAACATACTGAAAATCGATCTTTTAGGTGCACAAAAGTCGAAATGTGCATGGATCTTCAGTACCCGTTTATATCTCAAATTCAGGCTCAAAACACCCGAAAATTCAATATTTTGGGGTCCCAGAAGCAATCTGTACATGCCTGCACAGTGCTAGAATATTTTCAAAATATAGGCTAAAAACATGCTAAAAATCGACATTTTAGGTGCCAAAAAATCGATATCTCAAATTCAGTCCCAAAACACCCGAAAATTCGATATTTAGAGGACCCAGAAGGTATCTGTACATGCCTACTCCGTGTTAGAGTATTTTCAAAATACAGGCCAAAAACATATTGAAAATCGATCTTTTAGGTGGACAAAAGTCGATATGTGCATGCATCTTCTGTACCCGTTTATATCTCAAATTCTGGCCCTAAACACCCGAAAATTCGATATTTTGGGGTCCCAGAAGCGATCTGTACATGCCTACTCCGTGTTAGAGTATTTTCAAAATTCAGGCCCAAAACATGCTGAAAATCGATATTTTAGATGCCCAAAGTCAATATGTGCATGTATCTTCTGTACCCGTTTATATCTCAAATTCAGGCTCAAAACACCCGAAAATTCAATATTTTGGGGTCCCAGAAGCAATCTGTACAGTGCTAGAATATTTTCAAAATATAGGCTAAAAACATGCTAAAAATCGATCTTTTAGGTGCCAAAAAGTCTATATCTCAAATTCAGTCCCAAAACACCCGAAAATTCGATATTTAGGGGTCCCAGAAGCGATCTGTACATGCCTACTCCGTGTTAGAGTATTTTCAAAATACATGATCAAAACATACTGAAAATCGATCTTTTAGGTGCACAAAAGTCGATATGTGCATGCATCTTCAGTACCCGTTTATATCTCAAATTCAGGCTCAAAACACCCGAAAATTCAATATTTTGGGGTCCCAGAAGCAATCTGTACATGCCTACTCAGTGTTAGAGTATTTTCAAAATACAGGCCCAAAACATGCTGAAAATCGATATTTTAGATGCCCAAAGTCAATATGTGCATGTATCTTCTGTACCCGTTTATATCTCAAATTCAGGCTCAAAACACCCGAAAATTCAATATTTTGGGGTCCCAGAAGCAATCTGTACATGCCTACACAGTGCTAGAATATTTTCAAAATATAGGCTAAAGACATGCTAAAAATCGACATTTTAGGTGCCAAAAAATCGATATCTCAAATTCAGTCCCAAAACACCCAAAAATTCGATATTTAGAGGTCCCAGAAGGTATCTGTACATGCCTACTCCGTGTTAGAGTATTTTCAAAATACAGGCCAAAAACATACTGAATATCGATCTTTTAGGTGCACAAAAGTCGATATGTGCATGCATCTTCTGTACCCGTTTATATCTCAAATTCAGGCCCTAAACACCCGAAAATTCGATATTTTGGGGTCCCAGAAGCGATCTGTACATGCCTACTCTGTGTTAGAGTATTTTCAAAATTCAGGCCCAAAACATGCTGAAAATCGATATTTTTGGTGCCCAAAGTCAATATGTGCATGTATCTTCTGTAAACGTTTATATCTCAAATTCAGGCTCAAAACACCCGAAAATTCAATATTTTGGGGTCCCAGAAGCAATCTGTACATGCCTACTCAGTGCTAGAATATTTTCAAAATATAGGCTAAAAACATGCTAAAAATCGATCTTTTAGGTGCCAAAAAGTCGATATCTCAAATTCAGTCCCAAAACACCCGAAAATTCGATATTTAGAGGTCCCAGAAGGTATCTGTACATGCCTACTCCGTGTTAGAGTATTTTCAAAATACAGGCCAAAAACATACTGAAAATCGATCTTTTAGGTGCCCAAAAGTCGATATGTGCATGCATCTTCTGTACCCGTTTATATCTCAAATTCTGGCCCTAAACACCCGAAAATTCAATATTTTGGGGTCCCAGAAGCGATCTGTACATGCCTACTCTGTGTTAGAGTATTTTCAAAATTCAGGCCCAAAACATGCTGAAAATCGATATTTTTGGTGCCCAAAGTCAATATGTGCATGTTTCTTCTGTACCCGTTTATATCTCAAATTCAGGCTCAAAACACCCGAAAATTCGATATTTTGGTGTCCCAGAAGCAATCTGTACATGCCTACTCAGTGCTAGAATATTTTCAAAATATAGGCTAAAAACATGCTAAAAATCGATCTTTTAGGTGCCAAAAAGTCGATATCTCAAATTCAGTCCCAAAACCCCGAAAATTCGATATTTAGGGGTCCCAGAAGCGATCTGTACATGCCTACTCCGTGTTAGAGTATTTTCAAAATACATGCTCAAAACATACTGAAAATAGATCTTTTAGGTGCACAAAAGTCGATATGTGCATGCATCTTCAGTACCCGTTTATATCTCAAATTCAGGCTCAAAACACCCGAAAATTCAATATTTTGGGGTCCCAGAAGCAATCTGTACATGCCTACTCAGTGTTAGAGTATTTTCAAAATACAGGCCCAAAACATGCTGAAAATCGATATTTTAGATGCCCAAAGTCAATATGTGCATGTATCTTCTGTACCCGTTTATATCTCAAATTCAGGCTCAAAACACCCGAAAATTCAATATTTTGGGGTCCCAGAAGCAATCTGTACAGTGCTAGAATATTTTCAAAATATAGGCTAAAAACATGCTAAAAATCGATCTTTTAGGTGCCAAAAAGTCGATATCTCAAATTCAGTCCCAAAACACCCGAAAATTCGATATTTAGAGGTCCCAGAAGGTATCTGTACATGCCTACTCCGTGTTAGAGTATTTTCAAAATACAGGCCAAAAACATACTGAAAATCGATCTTTTAGGTGCCCAAAAGTCGATATGTGCATGCATCTTCTGTACCCGTTTATATCTCAAATTCTGGCCCTAAACACCCGAAATTTCGATATTTTGGGGTCCCTGAAGCGATCTGTACATGCCTACTCCGTGTTAGAGTATTTTCAAAATTCAGGCCCAAAACATGCTGAAAATCGATATTTTTGGTGCCCAAAGTCAATATGTGCATGTATCTTCTGTACCCGTTTATATCTCAAATTCAGGCTCAAAACACCCGAAAATTCAATATTTTGGGGTCCCAGAAGCAATCTGTACATGCCTACTCAGTGCTAGAATATTTTCAAAATATAGGCTAAAAACATGCTAAAAATCGATCTTTTAGGTGCCAAAAAGTCGATATCTCAAATTCAGTCCCAAAACCCCCGAAAATTCGATATTTAGGGGTTCCCAGAAGCGATCTGTACATGCCTACTCCGTGTTAGAGTATTTTCAAAATACATGCTCAAAACATACTGAAAATAGATCTTTTAGGTGCACAAAAGTCGATATGTGCATGCATCTTCAGTACCCGTTTATATCTCAAATTCAGGCTCAAAACACCCGAAAATTCAATATTTTGGGGTCCCAGAAGCAATCTGTACATGCCTACTCAGTGTTAGAGTATTTTCAAAATACAGGCCCAAAACATGCTGAAAATCGATATTTTAGATGCCCAAAGTCAATATGTGCATGTATCTTCTGTACCCGTTTATATCTCAAATTCTGGCTAAAAACAACCGAAAATTCAATATTTTGGGGTCCCAGAAGCAATCTGTACAGTGCTAGAATATTTTCAAAATATAGGCTAAAAACATGCTAAAAATCGATCTTTTAGGTGCCAAAAAGTCGATATCTCAAATTCAGTCCCAAAACACCCGAAAATTCGATATTTAGAGGTCCCAGAAGGTATCTGTACATGCCTACTCCGTGTTAGAGTATTTTCAAAATACAGGCCAAAAACATACTGAAAATCTATCTTTTAGGTGCCCAAAAGTCGATATGTGCATGCATCTTCTGTACCCGTTTATATCTCAAATTCTGGCCCTAAACACCCGAAAATTCGATATTTTGGGGTCCCTGAAGCGATCTGTACATGCCTACTCCGTGTTAGAGTATTTTCAAAATTCAGGCCCAAAACATGCTGAAAATCGATATTTTTGGTGCCCAAAGTCAATATGTGCATGTATCTTCTGTACCCGTTTATATCTCAAATTCAGGCTCAAAACACCCGAAAATTCAATATTTTGGGGTCCCAGAAGCAATCTGTACAGTGCTAGAATATTTTCAAAATATAGGCTAAAAACATGCTAAAAATCGATCTTTTAGGTGCCAAAAAGTCGATATCTCAAATTCAGTCCCAAAACACCCGAAAATTCGATATTTAGGGGTCCCAGAAGCGATCTGTACATGCCTACTCCGTGTTAGAGTATTTTCAAAATACATGCTCAAAACATACTGAAAATCGATCTTTTAGGAGCACAAAAGTCGATATGTGCATGCATCTTCAGTACCCGTTTATATCTCAAACTCAGGCTCAAAACACCCGAAAATTCAATATTTTGGGGTCCCAGAAGCAATCTGTACATGCCTACTCAGTGTTAGAGTATTTTCAAAATACAGGCCCAAAACATGCTGAAAATCGATATTTTAGATGCCCAAAGTCAATATGTGCATGTATCTTCTGTACCCGTTTATA
This sequence comes from Petrolisthes cinctipes, assembly GCA_033782935.1. Classification (NCBI taxonomy): domain Eukaryota; kingdom Metazoa; phylum Arthropoda; class Malacostraca; order Decapoda; family Porcellanidae; genus Petrolisthes; species Petrolisthes cinctipes. Next base: position 1,725,512 of record JAWQEG010000380.1, on the reverse strand, counting down.
TCTCAAATTCAGGCTCAAAACACCCGAAAATTCAATATTTTGGGGTCCCAGAAGCAATCTGTACATGCCTACACAGTGCTAGAATATTTTCAAAATATAGGCTAAAAACATGCTAAAAATCGACATTTTAGGTGCCAAAAAGTCGATATCTCAAATTCAGTCCCAAAACACCCTAAAATTCGATATTTGGAGGTCCCAGAAGGTATCTGTACATGCCTACTCCGTGTTAGAGTATTTTCAAAATACAGGCCAAAAACATACTGAAAATCGATCTCTTAGGTGCCCAAAAGTCGATATGTGCATGCATCTTCTGTACCCGTTTATATCTCAAATTCTGGCCCTAAACACCCGAAAATTCGATATTTTGGGGTCCCAGAAGCGATCTGTACATGCCTACTCCGTGTTAGAGTATTTTCAAAATTCAGGCCCAAAACATGCTGAAAATCGATATTTTTGGTGCCCAAAGTCAATATGTGCATGTATCTTCTGTACCCGTTTATATCTCAAATTCAGGCTCAAAACACCCGAAAATTCAATATTTTGGGGTCCCAGAAGCAATCTGTACAGTGCTAGAATATTTTCAAATTATAGGCTAAAAACATGCTAAAAATCGATGTTTTAGGTGCCAAAAAGTCGATATCTCAAATTCAGTCCCAAAACACCCGAAAATTCGATATTTAGGGGTCCCAGAAGCGATCTGTACATGCCTACTCCGTGTTAGAGTATTTTCAAAATACATGCTCAAAACATACTGAAAATCGATCTTTTAGGTGCACAAAAGTCGATATGTGCATGCATCTTCAGTACCCGTTTATTTCTCAAATTCAGGCTCAAAACACCCGAAAATTCAATATTTTGGGGTCCCAGAAGCAATCTGTACATGTCTACTCAGTGTTAGAGTATTTTCAAAATACAGGCCCAAAACATGCTGAAAATCGATATTTTAGATGCCCAAAGTCAATATGTGCATGTATTTTCTGTACCCGTTTATATCTCAAATTCAGGCTCAAAACACCCGAAAATTCAATATTTTGGGGTCCCAGAAGCAATCTGTACATGCCTACACAGTGCTAGAATATTTTCAAAATATAGGCTAAAAACATGCTAAAAATCGACATTTTAGGTGCCAAAAAGTCGATATATCAAATTCAGTCCCAAAACACCCGAAAATTCGATATTTAGGGGTCCCAGAAGCGATCTGTACATGCCTACTCCGTGTTAGAGTATTTTCAAAATACATGCTCAAAACATACTGAAAATCGATATTTTAGATGCCCAAAGTCAATATGTGCATGTATCTTCTGTACCTGTTTATATCTCAAATTCAGGCTAAAAACACCCGAAAATTCAATATTTTGGGGTCCCAGAAGCAATCTGTACATGCCTAAACAGTGCTAGAATATTTTCAAAATATAGGCTAAAAACATGCTAAAAATCGACATTTTATGTGCCAAAAAATCGATATCTCAAATTCAGTCCCAAAACACCCGAAAATTCGATATTTAGAGGTCCCAGAAGGTATCTGTACATTCCTACTCCGTGTTAGAGTATTTTCAAAATACAGGCCAAAAACATACTGAAATACGATCTCTTAGGTGCCCAAAAGTCGATATGCGCATGCATCTTCTATACCCGTTTATATCTCAAATTCTGGCCCTAAACACCCGAAAATTCGATATTTTGTGGTCCCAGAAGCGATCTGTACATGCCTACTCCGTGTTAAGAGTATTTTCAAAAATTCAGGCCCAAAACATGCTGAAAATCGATATTTTTGGTGCCCAAAGTCAATATGTGCATGTATCTCCTGTACCCGTTTATATCTCAAATTCAGGCTCAAAACACCCGAAAATTCAATATTTTGGGGTCCCAGAAGCAATCTGTACATGCCTACTCAGTGCTAGAATATTTTCAAAATATAGGCTAAAAACATGCTAAAAATCGATCTTTTAGGTGCCAAAAAGTCGATATCTCAAATTCAGTCCCAAAACCCCCGAAAATTCGATATTTAGGGGTCCCAGAAGCGATCTGTACATGCCTACTCCGTGTTAGAGTATTTTCAAAATACATGCTCAAAACATACTGAAAATCGATCTTTTAGGTGCACAAAAGTCGATATGTGCATGTATCTTCTGTACCCGTTTATATCTCAAATTCAGGCTCAAAACACCCGAAAATTCAATATTTTGGGGTCCCAGAAGCAATCTGTACATGCCTGCACAGTGCTAGAATATTTTCAAAATATAGGCTAAAAACATGCTAAAAATCGACATTTTAGGTGCCAAAAAATCGATATCTCAAATTCAGTCCCAAAACACCCGAAAATTCGATATTTAGAGGTCCCAGAAGGTATCTGTACATGCCTACTCCGTGTTAGAGTATTTTCAAAATACAGGCCAAAAACATACTGAAAATCGATCTTTTAGGTGCCCAAAAGTCGATATGTGCATGCATCTTCTGTACCCGTTTATATCTCAAATTCTGGCCCTAAACACCCGAAAAATCGATATTTTGGGGTCCCAGAAGCGATCTGTACATGCCTACTCCTTGTTAGAGTATTTTCAAAAATTCAGGCCCAAAACATGCTGAAAATCGATATTTTTGGTGCCCAAAGTCAATATGTGCATATATCTTCTGCACCCGTTTATATCTCAAATTCAGGCTCAAAACACCCGAAAATTCAATATTTTGGGGTCCCAGAAGCAATCTGTACAGTGCTAGAATATTTTCAAAATATAGGCTAAAAACATGCTAAAAATCGATGTTTTAGGTGCCAAAAAGTCGATATCTCAAATTCAGTCCCAAAACACCCAAAAATTCGATATTTAGCGGTCCCAGAAGCGATCTGTACATGCCTACTCCGTGTTAGAGTATTTTCAAAATACATGCTCAAAACATACTGAAAATCGATCTTTTAGGTGCACAAAAGTCGATATGTGCATGCATCTTCAGTACCCGTTTATATCTCAAACTCAGGCTCAAAACACCCGAAAATTCAATATTTTGGGGTCCCAGAAGCAATCTGTACATGCCTACTCAGTGTTAGAGTATTTTCAAAATACAGGCCCAAAACATGCTGAAAATCGATATTTTAGATGCCAAAAGTCAATATGTGCATGTATCTTCTGTACCCGTTTATATCTCAAATTCAGGCTCAAAACACCCGAAAATTCAATTTTTTGGGGTCCCAGAAGCAATCTGTACATGCCTACACAGTGCTAGAATATTTTCAAAATATAGGCTAAAAACATGCTAAAAATCGACATTTTAGGTGCCAAAAAGTCGATATCTCAAATTCAGTCCCAAAACACCCGAAAATTCGATATTTGGAGGTCCCAGAAGGTATCTGTACATGCCTACTCCGTGTTAGAGTATTTTCAAAATACAGGCCAAAAACATACTGAAAATCGATCTCTTAGGTGCCCAAAAGTCGATATGTGCATGCATCTTCTGTACCCGTTTATATCTCAAATTCTGGCCCTAAACACCCGAAAATTCGATATTTTGGGGTCCCAGAAGCGATCTGTACATGCCTACTCCGTGTTAGAGTATTTTCAAAATTCAGGCCCAAAACATGCTGAAAATCGATATTTTTGGTGCCCAAAGTCAATATGTGCATGTATCTTCTGTACCCGTTTATATCTCAAATTCAGGCTCAAAACACCCGAAAATTCAATATTTTGGGGTCCCAGAAGCAATCTGTACAGTGCTAGAATATTTTCAAATTATAGGCTAAAAACATGCTAAAAATCGATGTTTTAGGTGCCAAAAAGTCGATATCTCAAATTCAGTCCCAAAACACCCGAAAATTCGATATTTAGGGGTCCCAGAAGCGATCTGTACATGCCTACTCCGTGTTAGAGTATTTTCAAAATACATGCTCAAAACATACTGAAAATCGATCTTTTAGGTGCACAAAAGTCGATATGTGCATGCATCTTCAGTACCCGTTTATTTCTCAAATTCAGGCTCAAAACACCCGAAAATTCAATATTTTGGGGTCCCAGAAGCAATCTGTACATGTCTACTCAGTGTTAGAGTATTTTCAAAATACAGGCCCAAAACATGCTGAAAATCGATATTTTAGATGCCCAAAGTCAATATGTGCATGTATTTTCTGTACCCGTTTATATCTCAAATTCAGGCTCAAAACACCCGAAAATTCAATATTTTGGGGTCCCAGAAGCAATCTGTACATGCCTACACAGTGCTAGAATATTTTCAAAATATAGGCTAAAAACATGCTAAAAATCGACATTTTAGGTGCCAAAAAGTCGATATATCAAATTCAGTCCCAAAACACCCGAAAATTCGATATTTAGGGGTCCCAGAAGCGATCTGTACATGCCTACTCCGTGTTAGAGTATTTTCAAAATACATGCTCAAAACATACTGAAAATCGATATTTTAGATGCCCAAAGTCAATATGTGCATGTATCTTCTGTACCTGTTTATATCTCAAATTCAGGCTAAAAACACCCGAAAATTCAATATTTTGGGGTCCCAGAAGCAATCTGTACATGCCTAAACAGTGCTAGAATATTTTCAAAATATAGGCTAAAAACATGCTAAAAATCGACATTTTATGTGCCAAAAAATCGATATCTCAAATTCAGTCCCAAAACACCCGAAAATTCGATATTTAGAGGTCCCAGAAGGTATCTGTACATTCCTACTCCGTGTTAGAGTATTTTCAAAATACAGGCCAAAAACATACTGAAATACGATCTCTTAGGTGCCCAAAAGTCGATATGCGCATGCATCTTCTATACCCGTTTATATCTCAAATTCTGGCCCTAAACACCCGAAAATTCGATATTTTGTGGTCCCTGAAGCGATCTGTACATGCCTACTCCGTGTTAAGAGTATTTTCAAAAATTCAGGCCCAAAACATGCTGAAAATCGATATTTTTGTTGCCCAAAGTCAATATGTGCATGTATCTCCTGTACCCGTTTATATCTCAAATTCAGGCTCAAAACACCCGAAAATTCAATATTTTGGGGTCCCAGAAGCAATCTGTACATGCCTACTCAGTGCTAGAATATTTTCAAAATATAGGCTAAAAACATGCTAAAAATCGATCTTTTAGGTGCCAAAAAGTCGATATCTCAAATTCAGTCCCAAAACCCCCGAAAATTCGATATTTAGGGGTCCCAGAAGCGATCTGTACATGCCTACTCCGTGTTAGAGTATTTTCAAAATACATGCTCAAAACATACTGAAAATCGATCTTTTAGGTGCACAAAAGTCGATATGTGCATGTATCTTCTGTACCCGTTTATATCTCAAATTCAGGCTCAAAACACCCGAAAATTCAATATTTTGGGGTCCCAGAAGCAATCTGTACATGCCTGCACAGTGCTAGAATATTTTCAAAATATAGGCTAAAAACATGCTAAAAATCGACATTTTAGGTGCCAAAAAATCGATATCTCAAATTCAGTCCCAAAACACCCGAAAATTCGATATTTAGAGGTCCCAGAAGGTATCTGTACATGCCTACTCCGTGTTAGAGTATTTTCAAAATACAGGCCAAAAACATACTGAAAATCGATCTTTTAGGTGCCCAAAAGTCGATATGTGCATGCATCTTCTGTACCCGTTTATATCTCAAATTCTGGCCCTAAACACCCGAAAAATCGATATTTTGGGGTCCCAGAAGCGATCTGTACATGCCTACTCCTTGTTAGAGTATTTTCAAAAATTCAGGCCCAAAACATGCTGAAAATCGATATTTTTGGTGCCCAAAGTCAATATGTGCATGTATCTTCTGCACCCGTTTATATCTCAAATTCAGGCTCAAAACACCCGAAAATTCAATATTTTGGGGTCCCAGAAGCAATCTGTACAGTGCTAGAATATTTTCAAAATATAGGCTAAAAACATGCTAAAAATCGATGTTTTAGGTGCCAAAAAGTCGATATCTCAAATTCAGTCCCAAAACACCCAAAAATTCGATATTTAGCGGTCCCAGAAGCGATCTGTACATGCCTACTCCGTGTTAGAGTATTTTCAAAATACATGCTCAAAACATACTGAAAATCGATCTTTTAGGTGCACAAAAGTCGATATGTGCATGCATCTTCAGTACCCGTTTATATATCAAATTCAGGCTCAAAACACCCAAAAATTCAATATTTTGGGGTCCCAGAAGCAATCTGTACATGCCTACTCAGTGTTAGAGTATTTTCAAAATACAGGCCCAAAACATGCTGAAAATCGATATTTTAGATGCCAAAAGTCAATATGTGCATGTATCTTCTGTACCCGTTTATATCTCAATTTCAGGCTCAAAACACCCGAAAATTCAATATTTTAGGGTCCCAGAAGCAATCTGTAAATGCCTACACAGTGCTAGAATATTTTCAAAATATAGGCTAAAAACATGCTAAAAATCGACATTTTAGGTGCCAAAAAATCGATATCTCAAATTCAGTCCCAAAACACCCGAAAATTCGATATTTAGAGGTCCCAGAAGGTATCTGTACATGCCTACTCCGTGTTAGAGTATTTTCAAAATACAGGCCAAAAACATACTGAAAATCGATCTTTTAGGTGCCCAAAAGTCGATATGTGCATGCATCTTCTGTACCCGTTTATATCTCAAATTCTGGCCCTAAACACCCGAAAATTCGATATTTTGGGGTCCCAGAAGCGATCTGTACATGCCTACTCCGTGTTAGAGTATTTTCAAAATTCAGGCCCAAAACATGCTGAAAATCGATATTTTTGGTGCCCAAAGTCAATATGTGCATGCATCTTCAGTACTCGTTTATATCTCAAATTCAGTCTCAAAACACCCGAAAATTCAATATTTTGGGGTCCCAGAAGCAATCTGTACAGTTCTAGAATATTTTCAAAACATAGGCTAAAAACATGCTAAAAATCGATCTTTTAGGTGCCAAAAAGTCGATATCTCAAATTCAGTCCCAAAACACCCAAAAATTCGATATTTAGCGGTCCCAGAAGCGATCTGTACATGCCTACTCCGTGTTAGAGTATTTTCAAAATACATGCTCAAAACATACTGAAAATCGATCTTTTAGGTGCACAAAAGTCGATATGTGCATGCATCTTCAGTACCCGTTTATATCTCAAATTCAGGCTCAAAACACCCGAAAATTCAATATTTTGGGGTCCCAGTAGCAATCTGTACATGCCTACTCAGTGTTAGAGTATTTTCAAAATACAGGCCCAAAACATGCTGAAAATCGATATTTTAGATGCCCAAAGTCAATATGTGCATGTATCTTCTGCACCCGTTTATATCTCAAATTCAGGCTCAAAACACCCGAAAATTCAATATTTTGGGGTCCCAGAAGCAATCTGTACATGCCTGCACAGTGCTAGAATATTTTCAAAATATAGGCTAAAAACATGCTAAAAATCGACATTTTAGGTGCCAAAAAATCGATATCTCAAATTCAGTCCCAAAACACCCGAAAATTCGATATTTAGAGGTCCCAGAAGGTATCTGTACATGCCTACTCCGTGTTAGAGTATTTTCAAAATACAGGCCAAAAACATACTGAAAATCGATCTTTTAGGTGCCCAAAAGTCGATATGTGCATGCATCTTCTGTACCCGTTTATATCTCAAATTCTGGCCCTAAACACCCGAAAATTCGATATTTTGGGGTCCCAGAAGCGATCTGTACATGCCTACTCAGTGTTAGAGTATTTTCAAAATACAGGCCCAAAACATGCTGAAAATCGATATTTTAGATGCCCAAAGTCAATATGTGCATGTATCTTCTGTACCCGTTTATATCTCAAATTCAGGCTCAAAACACCCGAAAATTCAATATTTTGGGGTCCCAGAAGCAATTTGTACAGTGCTAGAATATTTTCAAAATATAGGCTAAAAACATGCTAAAAATCGATGTTTTAGGTGCCAAAAAGTCGATATCTCAAATTCAGTCCCAAAACACCCGAAAATTCGATATTTAGGGGTCCCAGAAGCGATCTGTACATGCCTACTCCGTGTTAGAGTATTTTCAAAATACATGCTCAAAACATACTGAAAATCGATCTTTTAGGTGCACAAAAGTCGATATGTGCATGCATCTTCAGTACCCGTTTATATCTCAAATTCAGGCTCAAAACACCCGAAAATTCAATATTTTGGGGTCCCAGAAGCAATCTGTACATGCCTACTCAGTGTTAGAGTATTTTCAAAATTCAGGCCCAAAACATGCTGAAAATCGATATTTTAGATGCCCAAAGTCGATATGTGCATGCATCTTCTGTACCCGTTTATATCTCAAATTCTGGCCCTAAACACCCGAAAATTCGATATTTTGGGGTCCCAGAAGCGATCTGTACATGCCTACTCAGTGTTAGAGTATTTTCAAAATACAGGCCCAAAACATGCTGAAAATCGATATTTTAGATGACCTAAGTCAATATGTGCATGTATCTTCTGTACCCGTTTATATCTCAAATTCAGGCTCAAAACACCCGAAAATTCAATATTTTGGGGTCCCAGAAGCAATTTGTACAGTGCTAGAATATTTTCAAAATATAGGCTAAAAACATGCTAAAAATCGATGTTTTAGGTGCCAAAAAGTCGATATCTCAAATTCAGTCCCAAAACACCCGAAAATTCGATATTTAGGGGTCCCTGAAGCGATCTGTACATGCCTACTCCGTGTTAGAGTATTTTCAAAATACATGCTCAAAACATACTGAAAATCGATCTTTTAGGTGCACAAAAGTCGATATGTGCATGCATCTTCAGTACCCGTTTATATCTCAAATTCAGGCTCAAAACACCCGAAAATTCAATATTTTGGGGTCCCAGAAGCAATCTGTACATGCCTACTCAGTGTTAGAGTATTTTCAAAATTCAGGCCCAAAACATGCTGAAAATCGATATTTTAGATGCCCAAAGTTAATATGTGCATGTATTTTCTGTACCCGTTTATATCTCAAATTCAGGCTCAAAACACCCGAAAATTCAATATTTTGGGGTCCCGGAAGCAATCTGTACATGCCTACACAGGGCTAGAATATTTTCAAAATATAGGCTAAAAACATGCTAAAAATCGACATTTTAGGTGCCAAAAAATCGATATCTCAAATTCAGTCCCAAAACACCCGAAAATTCGATATTTAGAGGTCCCAGAAGGTATCTGTACATGCCTACTCCGTGTTAGAGTATTTTCAAAATACAGGCCAAAAACATACTGAAAATCGATCTCTTAGGTGCCCAAAAGTCGATATGTGCATGCATCTTCTGTACCCGTTTATATCTCAAATTCTGGCCCTAAACACCCGAAAATTCGATATTTTGGGGTCCCAGAAGCGATCTGTACATGCCTACTCCGTGTTAGAGTATTTTCAAAATTCAGGCCCAAAACATGCTGAAAATCGATATTTTAGATGCCCAAAGTCAATATGTGCATGTATCTTCTGTACCCGTTTATATCTCAAATTCAGGCTCAAAACACCCGAAAATTCAATATTTTAGGGTCCCAGAAGCAATCTGTACAGTGCTAGAATATTTTCAAAATATAGGCTAAAAACATGCTAAAAATCGATCTTTTAGGTGCCAAAAAGTCGATATCTCAAATTCAGTCCCAAAACACCCGAAAATTCGATATTTAGGGGTCCCAGAAGCGATCTGTACATGCCTACTCCGTGTTAGAGTATTTTCAAAATACATGCTCAAAACATACTGAAAATCGATCTTTTAGGTGCACAAAAGTCGATATGTGCATGCATCTTCAGTACCCGTTTATATTTCAAATTCAGGATCAAAACACCCGAAAATTCAATGTTTTGGGGTCCCAGAAGCAATCTGTACATGCCTACTCAGTGTTAGAGTATTTTCAAAATACAGGCCCAAAACATGCTGAAAATCGATATTTTAGATGCCCAAAGTCAATATCTGCATGTATCTTCTGTACCCGTTTATATCTCAAATTCAGGCTCAAAACCCCCGAAAATTCAATATTTTGGGGTCCCAGAAACAATCTGTACATGCCTACTCAGTGCTAGAATATTTTCAAAATATAGGCTAAAAACATGCTAAAAATCGATCTTTTAGGTGCCAAAAAGTCGATATCTCAAATTCAGTCCCAAAACCCCGAAAATTCGATATTTAGGGGTCCCAGAAGCGATCTGTACATGCCTACTCCGTGTTAGAGTATTTTCAAAATACATGCTCAAAACATACTGAAAATAGATCTTTTAGGTGCACAAAAGTCGATATGTGCATGCATCTTCAGTACCCGTTTATATCTCAAATTCAGGCTCAAAACACCCGAAAATTCAATATTTTGGGGTCCCAGAAGCAATCTGTACATGCCTACTCAGTGTTAGAGTATTTTCAAAATACAGGCCCAAAACATGCTGAAAATCGATATTTTAGATGCCCAAAGTCAATATGTGCATGTATCTTCTGTACCCGTTTATATCTCAAATTCAGGCTCAAAACACCCGAAAATTCAATATTTTGGGGTCCCAGAAGCAATCTGTACAGTGCTAGAATATTTTCAAAATATAGGCTAAAAACATGCTAAAAATCGATCTTTTAGGTGCCAAAAAGTCGATATCTCAAATTCAGTCCCAAAACACCCGAAAATTCGATATTTAGAGGTCCCAGAAGGTATCTGTACATGCCTACTCCGTGTTAGAGTATTTTCAAAATACAGGCCAAAAACATACTGAAAATCGATCTTTTAGGTGCCCAAAAGTCGATATGTGCATGCATCTTCTGTACCCGTTTATATCTCAAATTCTGGCCCTAAACACCCGAAATTTCGATATTTTGGGGTCCCTGAAGCGATCTGTACATGCCTACTCCGTGTTAGAGTATTTTCAAAATTCAGGCCCAAAACATGCTGAAAATCGATATTTTTGGTGCCCAAAGTCAATATGTGCATGTATCTTCTGTACCCGTTTATATCTCAAATTCAGGCTCAAAACACCCGAAAATTCAATATTTTGGGGTCCCAGAAGCAATCTGTACATGCCTACTCAGTGCTAGAATATTTTCAAAATATAGGCTAAAAACATGCTAAAAATCGATCTTTTAGGTGCCAAAAAGTCGATATCTCAAATTCAGTCCCAAAACCCCCGAAAATTCGATATTTAGGGGTCCCAGAAGCGATCTGTACATGCCTACTCCGTGTTAGAGTATTTTCAAAATACATGCTCAAAACATACTGAAAATAGATCTTTTAGGTGCACAAAAGTCGATATGTGCATGCATCTTCAGTACCCGTTTATATCTCAAATTCAGGCTCAAAACACCCGAAAATTCAATATTTTGGGGTCCCAGAAGCAATCTGTACATGCCTACTCAGTGTTAGAGTATTTTCAAAATACAGGCCCAAAACATGCTGAAAATCGATATTTTAGATGCCAAAAGTCAATATGTGCATGTATCTTCTGTACCCGTTTATATCTCAAATTCTGGCTAAAAACAACCGAAAATTCAATATTTTGGGGTCCCAGAAGCAATCTGTACAGTGCTAGAATATTTTCAAAATATAGGCTAAAAACATGCTAAAAATCGATCTTTTAGGTGCCAAAAAGTCGATATCTCAAATTCAGTCCCAAAACACCCGAAAATTCGATATTTAGAGGTCCCAGAAGGTATCTGTACATGCCTACTCCGTGTTAGAGTATTTTCAAAATACAGGCCAAAAACATACTGAAAATCTATCTTTTAGGTGCCCAAAAGTCTATATGTGCATGCATCTTCTGTACCCGTTTATATCTCAAATTCTGGCCCTAAACACCCGAAAATTCGATATTTTGGGGTCCCTGAAGCGATCTGTACATGCCTACTCCGTGTTAGAGTATTTTCAAAATTCAGGCCCAAAACATGCTGAAAATCGATATTTTTGGTGCCCAAAGTCAATATGTGCATGTATCTTCTGTACCCGTTTATATCTCAAATTCAGGCTCAAAACACCCGAAAATTCAATATTTTGGGGTCCCAGTAGCAATCTGTACAGTGCTAGAATATTTTCAAAATATAGGCTAAAAACATGCTAAAAATCGATCTTTTAGGTGCCAAAAAGTCGATATCTCAAATTCAGTCCCAAAACACCCGAAAATTCGATATTTAGGGGTCCCAGAAGCGATCTGTACATGCCTACTCCGTGTTAGAGTATTTTCAAAATACATGCTCAAAACATACTGAAAATCGATCTTTTAGGAGCACAAAAGTCGATATGTGCATGCATCTTCAGTACCCGTTTATATCTCAAACTCAGGCTCAAAACACCCGAAAATTCAATATTTTGGGGTCCCAGAAGCAATCTGTACATGCCTACTCAGTGTTAGAGTATTTTCAAAATACAGGCCCAAAACATGCTGAAAATCGATATTTTAGATGCCCAAAGTCAATATGTGCATGTATCTTCTGTACCCGTTTATATCTCAAATTCAGGCTCAAAACACCCGAAAATTCAATATTTTGGGGTCCCAGAAGCAATCTGTACATGCCTACACAGTGCTAGAATATTTTCAAAATATAGGCTAAAAACATGCTAAAAATCGACATTTTAGGTGCCAAAAAGTCGATATCTCAAATTCAGTCCCAAAACACCCGAAAATTCGATATTTGGAGGTCCCAGAAGGTATCTGTACATGCCTACTCCGTGTTAGAGTATTTTCAAAATACAGGCCAAAAACATACTGAAAATCGATCTCTTAGGTGCCCAAAAGTCGATATGTGCATGCATCTTCTGTACCCGTTTATATCTCAAATTCTGGCCCTAAACACCCGAAAATTCGATATTTTGGGGTCCCAGAAGCGATCTGTACATGCCTACTCCGTGTTAGAGTATTTTCAAAATTCAGGCCCAAAACATGCTGAAAATCGATATTTTTGGTGCCCAAAGTCAATATGTGCATGTATCTTCTGTACCCGTTTATATCTCAAATTCAGGCTCAAAACACCCGAAAATTCAATATTTTGGGGTCCCAGAAGCAATCTGTACAGTGCTAGAATATTTTCAAATTATAGGCTAAAAACATGCTAAAAATCGATCTTTTAGGTGCCAAAAAGTCGATATCTCAAATTCAGTCCCAAAACACCCGAAAATTCGATATTTAGAGGTCCCAGAAGGTATCTGTACATGCCTACTCCGTGTTAGAGTATTTTCAAAATACAGGCCAAAAACATACTGAAAATCGATCTTTTAGGTGCCCAAAAGTCGATATGTGCATGCATCTTCTGTACCCGTTTATATCTCAAATTCTGGCCCTAAACACCCGAAATTTCGATATTTTGGGGTCCCTGAAGCGATCTGTACATGCCTACTCCGTGTTAGAGTATTTTCAAAATTCAGGCCCAAAACATGCTGAAAATCGATATTTTTGGTGCCCAAAGTCAATATGTGCATGTATCTTCTGTACCCGTTTATATCTCAAATTCAGGCTCAAAACACCCGAAAATTCAATATTTTGGGGTCCCAGAAGCAATCTGTACATGCCTACTCAGTGCTAGAATATTTTCAAAATATAGGCTAAAAACATGCTAAAAATCGATCTTTTAGGTGCCAAAAAGTCGATATCTCAAATTCAGTCCCAAAACCCCCGAAAATTCGATATTTAGGGGTCCCAGAAGCGATCTGTACATGCCTACTCCGTGTTAGAGTATTTTCAAAATACATGCTCAAAACATACTGAAAATAGATCTTTTAGGTGCACAAAAGTCGATATGTGCATGCATCTTCAGTACCCGTTTATATCTCAAATTCAGGCTCAAAACACCCGAAAATTCAATATTTTGGGGTCCCAGAAGCAATCTGTACATGCCTACTCAGTGTTAGAGTATTTTCAAAATACAGGCCCAAAACATGCTGAAAATCGATATTTTAGATGCCCAAAGTCAATATGTGCATGTATCTTCTGTACCCGTTTATATCTCAAATTCTGGCTAAAAACAACCGAAAATTCAATATTTTGGGGTCCCAGAAGCAATCTGTACAGTGCTAGAATATTTTCAAAATATAGGCTAAAAACATGCTAAAAATCGATCTTTTAGGTGCCAAAAAGTCGATATCTCAAATTCAGTCCCAAAACACCCGAAAATTCGATATTTAGAGGTCCCAGAAGGTATCTGTACATGCCTACTCCGTGTTAGAGTATTTTCAAAATACAGGCCAAAAACATACTGAAAATCTATCTTTTAGGTGCCCAAAAGTCTATATGTGCATGCATCTTCTGTACCCGTTTATATCTCAAATTCTGGCCCTAAACACCCGAAAATTCGATATTTTGGGGTCCCTGAAGCGATCTGTACATGCCTACTCCGTGTTAGAGTATTTTCAAAATTCAGGCCCAAAACATGCTGAAAATCGATATTTTTGGTGCCCAAAGTCAATATGTGCATGTATCTTCTGTACCCGTTTATATCTCAAATTCAGGCTCAAAACACCCGAAAATTCAATATTTTGGGGTCCCAGAAGCAATCTGTACAGTGCTAGAATATTTTCAAAATATAGGCTAAAAACATGCTAAAAATCGATCTTTTAGGTGCCAAAAAGTCGATATCTCAAATTCAGTCCCAAAACACCCGAAAATTCGATATTTAGGGGTCCCAGAAGCGATCTGTACATGCCTACTCCGTGTTAGAGTATTTTCAAAATACATGCTCAAAACATACTGAAAATCGATCTTTTAGGAGCACAAAAGTCGATATGTGCATGCATCTTCAGTACCCGTTTATATCTCAAACTCAGGCTCAAAACACCCGAAAATTCAATATTTTGGGGTCCCAGAAGCAATCTGTACATGCCTACTCAGTGTTAGAGTATTTTCAAAATACAGGCCCAAAACATGCTGAAAATCGATATTTTAGATGCCCAAAGTCAATATGTGCATGTATCTTCTGTACCCGTTTATATCTCAAATTCAGGCTCAAAACACCCGAAAATTCAATATTTTGGGGTCCCAGAAGCAATCTGTACATGCCTACACAGTGCTAGAATATTTTCAAAATATAGGCTAAAAACATGCTAAAAATCGACATTTTAGGTGCCAAAAAGTCGATATCTCAAATTCAGTCCCAAAACACCCGAAAATTCGATATTTGGAGGTCCCAGAAGGTATCTGTACATGCCTACTCCGTGTTAGAGTATTTTCAAAATACAGGCCAAAAACATACTGAAAATCGATCTCTTAGGTGCCCAAAAGTCGATATGTGCATGCATCTTCTGTACCCGTTTATATCTCAAATTCTGGCCCTAAACACCCGAAAATTCGATATTTTGGGGTCCCAGAAGCGATCTGTACATGCCTACTCCGTGTTAGAGTATTTTCAAAATTCAGGCCCAAAACATGCTGAAAATCGATATTTTTGGTGCCCAAAGTCAATATGTGCATGTATCTTCTGTACCCGTTTATATCTCAAATTCAGGCTCAAAACACCCGAAAATTCAATATTTTGGGGTCCCAGAAGCAATCTGTACAGTGCTAGAATATTTTCAAATTATAGGCTAAAAACATGCTAAAAATCGATCTTTTAGGTGCCAAAAAGTCGATATCTCAAATTCAGTCCCAAAACACCCGAAAATTCGATATTTAGAGTTCCCAGAAGGTATCTGTACATGCCTACTCCGTGTTAGAGTATTTTCAAAATACAGGCCAAAAACATACTGAAAATCGATCTTTTAGGTGCCCAAAAGTCGATATGTGCATGCATCTTCTGTACCCGTTTATATCTCAAATTCTGGCCCTAAACACCCGAAATTTCGATATTTTGGGGTCCCTGAAGCGATCTGTACATGCCTACTCCGTGTTAGAGTATTTTCAAAATTCAGGCCCAAAACATGCTGAAAATCGATATTTTTGGTGCCCAAAGTCAATATGTGCATGTATCTTCTGTACCCGTTTATATCTCAAATTCAGGCTCAAAACACCCGAAAATTCAATATTTTGGGGTCCCAGAAGCAATCTGTACATGCCTACTCAGTGCTAGAATATTTTCAAAATATAGGCTAAAAACATGCTAAAAATCGATCTTTTAGGTGCCAAAAAGTCGATATCTCAAATTCAGTCCCAAAACCCCCGAAAATTCGATATTTAGGGGTCCCAGAAGCGATCTGTACATGCCTACTCCGTGTTAGAGTATTTTCAAAATACATGCTCAAAACATACTGAAAATAGATCTTTTAGGTGCACAAAAGTCGATATGTGCATGCATCTTCAGTACCCGTTTATATCTCAAATTCAGGCTCAAAACACCCGAAAATTCAATATTTTGGGGTCCCAGAAGCAATCTGTACATGCCTACTCAGTGTTAGAGTATTTTCAAAATACAGGCCCAAAACATGCTGAAAATCGATATTTTAGATGCCCAAAGTCAATATGTGCATGTATCTTCTGTACCCGTTTATATCTCAAATTCTGGCTAAAAACAACCGAAAATTCAATATTTTGGGGTCCCAGAAGCAATCTGTACAGTGCTAGAATATTTTCAAAATATAGGCTAAAAACATGCTAAAAATCGATCTTTTAGGTGCCAAAAAGTCGATATCTCAAATTCAGTCCCAAAACACCCGAAAATTCGATATTTAGAGGTCCCAGAAGGTATCTGTACATGCCTACTCCGTGTTAGAGTATTTTCAAAATACAGGCCAAAAACATACTGAAAATCTATCTTTTAGGTGCCCAAAAGTCTATATGTGCATGCATCTTCTGTACCCGTTTATATCTCAAATTCTGGCCCTAAACACCCGAAAATTCGATATTTTGGGGTCCCTGAAGCGATCTGTACATGCCTACTCCGTGTTAGAGTATTTTCAAAATACAGGCCCAAAACATGCTGAAAATCGATATTTTAGATGCCCAAAGTCAATATGTGAATGTATTTTCTGTACCCGTTTATATCTCAAATTCAGGCTCAAAACACCCGAAAATTCAATATTTTGGGGTCCCAGAAGGAATCTGTACATGCCTACACAGTGCTAGAATATTTTCAAAATATAGGCTAAAAACATGCTAAAAATCGACATTTTAGGTGCCAAAAAGTCGATATATCAAATTCAGTCCCAAAACACCCGAAAATTCGATATTTAGGGGTCCCAGAAGCGATCTGTACATGCCTACTCCGTGTTAGAGTATTTTCAAAATACATGCTCAAAACATACTGAAAATCGATATTTTAGATGCCCAAAGTCAATATGTGCATGTATCTTCTGTACCTGTTTATATCTCAAATTCAGGCTAAAAACACCCGAAAATTCAATATTTTGGGGTCCCAGAAGCAATCTGTACATGCCTAAACAGTGCTAGAATATTTTCAAAATATAGGCTAAAAACATGCTAAAAATCGACATTTTATGTGCCAAAAAATCGATATCTCAAATTCAGTCCCAAAACACCCGAAAATTCGATATTTAGAGGTCCCAGAAGGTATCTGTACATTCCTACTCCGTGTTAGAGTATTTTCAAAATACAGGCCAAAAACATACTGAAATACGATCTCTTAGGTGCCCAAAAGTCGATATGCGCATGCATCTTCTATACCCGTTTATATCTCAAATTCTGGCCCTAAACACCCGAAAATTCGATATTTTGTGGTCCCAGAAGCGATCTGTACATGCCTACTCCGTGTTAAGAGTATTTTCAAAAATTCAGGCCCAAAACATGCTGAAAATCGATATTTTTGGTGCCCAAAGTCAATATGTGCATGTATCTCCTGTACCCGTTTATATCTCAAATTCAGGCTCAAAACACCCGAAAATTCAATATTTTGGGGTCCCAGAAGCAATCTGTACATGCCTACTCAGTGCTAGAATATTTTCAAAATATAGGCTAAAAACATGCTAAAAATCGATCTTTTAGGTGCCAAAAAGTCGATATCTCAAATTCAGTCCCAAAACCCCCGAAAATTCGATATTTAGGGGTCCCAGAAGCGATCTGTACATGCCTACTCCGTGTTAGAGTATTTTCAAAATACATGCTCAAAACATACTGAAAATCGATCTTTTAGGTGCACAAAAGTCGATATGTGCATGTATCTTCTGTACCCGTTTATATCTCAAATTCAGGCTCAAAACACCCGAAAATTCAATATTTTGGGGTCCCAGAAGCAATCTGTACATGCCTGCACAGTGCTAGAATATTTTCAAAATATAGGCTAAAAACATGCTAAAAATCGACATTTTAGGTGCCAAAAAATCGATATCTCAAATTCAGTCCCAAAACACCCGAAAATTCGATATTTAGAGGTCCCAGAAGGTATCTGTACATGCCTACTCCGTGTTAGAGTATTTTCAAAATACAGGCCAAAAACATACTGAAAATCGATCTTTTAGGTGCTCAAAAGTCGATATGTGCATGCATCTTCTGTACCCGTTTATATCTCAAATTCTGGCCCTAAACACCCGAAAATTCGATATTTTGGGGTCCCAGAAGCGATCTGTACATGCCTACTCCGTGTTAGAGTATTTTCAAAATTCAGGCCCAAAACATGCTGAAAATCGATATTTTTGGTGCCCAAAGTCAATATGTGCATGTATCTTCTGTACCCGTTTATATCTCAAATTCAGGCTCAAAACACCCGAAAATTCAATATTTTGAAGTCCCAGAAGCAATCTGTACATGCCTACTCAGTGCTAGAATATTTTCAAAATATAGGCTAAAAACATGCTAAAAATCGATCTTTTAGGTGCCAAAAAGTCGATATCTCAAATTCAGTCCCAAAACCCCCGAAAATTCGATATTTAGGGGTCCCAGAAGCGATCTGTACATGCCTACTCCGTGTTAGAGTATTTTCAAAATACATGCTCAAAACATACTGAAAATAGATCTTTTAGGTGCACAAAAGTCGATATGTGCATGCATCTTCAGTACCCGTTTATATCTCAAATTCAGGCTCAAAACACCCGAAAATTCAATATTTTGGGGTCCCAGAAGCAATCTGTACATGCCTACTCAGTGTTAGAGTATTTTCAAAATACAGGCCCAAAACATGCTGAAAATCGATATTTTAGATGCCCAAAGTCAATATGTGCATGTATCTTCTGCACCCGTTTATATCTCAAATTCAGGCTCAAAACACCCGAAAATTCAATATTTTGGGGTCCCAGAAGCAATCTGTACATGCCTGCACAGTGCTAGAATATTTTCAAAATATAGGCTAAAAACATGCTAAAAATCGACATTTTAGGTGCCAAAAAATCGATATCTCAAATTCAGTCCCAAAACACCCGAAAATTCGATATTTAGAGGTCCCAGAAGGTATCTGTACATGCCTACTCCGTGTTAGAGTATTTTCAAAATACAGGCCAAAAACATACTGAAAATCGATCTTTTAGGTGCCCAAAAGTCGATATGTGCATGCATCTTCTGTACCCGTTTATATCTCAAATTCTGGCCCTAAACACCCGAAAAATCGATATTTTGGGGTCCCAGAAGCGATCTGTACATGCCTACTCCGTGTTAGAGTATTTTCAAAAATTCAGGCCCAAAACATGCTGAAAATCGATATTTTAGATGCCAAAAGTCAATATGTGCATGTATCTTCTGTACCCGTTTATATCTCAAATTCAGGCTCAAAACACCCGAAAATTCAATATTTTAGGGTCCCAGAAGCAATCTGTAAATGCCTACACAGTGCTAGAATATTTTCAAAATATAGGCTAAAAACATGCTAAAAATCGACATTTTAGGTACCAAAAAATCGATATCTCAAATTCAGTCCCAAAACACCCGAAAATTCGATATTTAGAGGTCCCAGAAGGTATCTGTACATGCCTACTCCGTGTTAGAGTATTTTCAAAATACAGGCCAAAAACATACTGAAAATCGATCTTTTAGGTGCCCAAAAGTCGATATGTGCATGCATCTTCTGTACCCGTTTATATCTCAAATTCTGGCCCTAAACACCCGAAAAATCGATATTTTGGGGTCCCAGAAGCGATCTGTACATGCCTACTCCGTGTTAGAGTATTTTCAAAAATTCAGGCCCAAAACATGCTGAAAATCGATATTTTTGGTGCCCAAAGTCAATATGTGCATGTATCTTCTGCACCCGTTTATATCTCAAATTCAGGCTCAAAACACCCGAAAATTCAATATTTTGGGGTCCCAGAAGCAATCTGTACAGTGCTAGAATATTTTCAAAATATAGGCTAAAAACATGCTAAAAATCGATGTTTTAGGTGCCAAAAAGTCGATATCTCAAATTCAGTCCCAAAACACCCAAAAATTCGATATTTATCGGTCCCAGAAGCGATCTGTACATGCCTACTCTGTGTTAGAGTATTTTCAAAATACATGCTCAAAACATACTGAAAATCGATCTTTTAGGTGCACAAAAGTCGATATGTGCATGCATCTTCAGTACCCGTTTATATATCAAATTCAGGCTCAAAACACCCGAAAATTCAATATTTTGGGGTCCCAGAAGCAATCTGTACATGTCTACTCAGTGTTAGAGTATTTTCAAAATACAGGCCCAAAACATGCTGAAAATCGATATTTTAGATGCCAAAAGTCAATATGTGCATGTATCTTCTGTACCCGTTTATATCTCAAATTCAGGCTCAAAACACCCGAAAATTCAATATTTTGGGGTCCCAGAAGCAATCTGTACATGCCTACTCAGTGCTAGAATATTTTCAAAATATAGGCTAAAAACATGCTAAAAATCGATCTTTTAGGTGCCAAAAAGTCGATATCTCAAATTCAGTCCCAAAACCCCCGAAAATTCGATATTTAGGGGTCCCAGAAGCGATCTGTACATGCCTACTCCGTGTTAGAGTATTTTCAAAATACATGCTCAAAACATACTGAAAATAGATCTTTTAGGTGCACAAAAGTCGATATGTGCATGCATCTTCAGTACCCGTTTATATCTCAAATTCAGGCTCAAAACACCCGAAAATTCAATATTTTGGGGTCCCAGAAGCAATCTGTACATGCCTACTCAGTGTTAGAGTATTTTCAAAATACAGGCCCAAAACATGCTGAAAATCGATATTTTAGATGCCCAAAGTCAATATGTGCATGTATCTTCTGTACCCGTTTATATCTCAAATTCTGGCTAAAAACAACCGAAAATTCAATATTTTGGGGTCCCAGAAGCAATCTGTACAGTGCTAGAATATTTTCAAAATATAGGCTAAAAACATGCTAAAAATCGATCTTTTAGGTGCCAAAAAGTCGATATCTCAAATTCAGTCCCAAAACACCCGAAAATTCGATATTTAGAGGTCCCAGAAGGTATCTGTACATGCCTACTCCGTGTTAGAGTATTTTCAAAATACAGGCCAAAAACATACTGAAAATCTATCTTTTAGGTGCCCAAAAGTCTATATGTGCATGCATCTTCTGTACCCGTTTATATCTCAAATTCTGGCCCTAAACACCCGAAAATTCGATATTTTGGGGTCCCTGAAGCGATCTGTACATGCCTACTCCGTGTTAGAGTATTTTCAAAATTCAGGCCCAAAACATGCTGAAAATCGATATTTTTGGTGCCCAAAGTCAATATGTGCATGTATCTTCTGTACCCGTTTATATCTCAAATTCAGGCTCAAAACACCCGAAAATTCAATATTTTGGGGTCCCAGAAGCAATCTGTACAGTGCTAGAATATTTTCAAAATATAGGCTAAAAACATGCTAAAAATCGATCTTTTAGGTGCCAAAAAGTCGATATCTCAAATTCAGTCCCAAAACACCCGAAAATTCGATATTTAGGGGTCCCAGAAGCGATCTGTACATGCCTACTCCGTGTTAGAGTATTTTCAAAATACATGCTCAAAACATACTGAAAATCGATCTTTTAGGAGCACAAAAGTCGATATGTGCATGCATCTTCAGTACCCGTTTATATCTCAAACTCAGGCTCAAAACACCCGAAAATTCAATATTTTGGGGTCCCAGAAGCAATCTGTACATGCCTACTCAGTGTTAGAGTATTTTCAAAATACAGGCCCAAAACATGCTGAAAATCGATATTTTAGATGCCCAAAGTCAATATGTGCATGTATCTTCTGTACCCGTTTATATCTCAAATTCAGGCTCAAAACACCCGAAAATTCAATATTTTGGGGTCCCAGAAGCAATCTGTACATGCCTACACAGTGCTAGAATATTTTCAAAATATAGGCTAAAAACATGCTAAAAATCGACATTTTAGGTGCCAAAAAGTCGATATCTCAAATTCAGTCCCAAAACACCCGAAAATTCGATATTTGGAGGTCCCAGAAGGTATCTGTACATGCCTACTCCGTGTTAGAGTATTTTCAAAATACAGGCCAAAAACATACTGAAAATCGATCTCTTAGGTGCCCAAAAGTCGATATGTGCATGCATCTTCTGTACCCGTTTATATCTCAAATTCTGGCCCTAAACACCCGAAAATTCGATATTTTGGGGTCCCAGAAGCGATCTGTACATGCCTACTCCGTGTTAGAGTATTTTCAAAATTCAGGCCCAAAACATGCTGAAAATCGATATTTTTGGTGCCCAAAGTCAATATGTGCATGTATCTTCTGTACCCGTTTATATCTCAAATTCAGGCTCAAAACACCCGAAAATTCAATATTTTGGGGTCCCAGAAGCAATCTGTACAGTGCTAGAATATTTTCAAATTATAGGCTAAAAACATGCTAAAAATCGATCTTTTAGGTGCCAAAAAGTCGATATCTCAAATTCAGTCCCAAAACACCCGAAAATTCGATATTTAGAGTTCCCAGAAGGTATCTGTACATGCCTACTCCGTGTTAGAGTATTTTCAAAATACAGGCCAAAAACATACTGAAAATCGATCTTTTAGGTGCCCAAAAGTCGATATGTGCATGCATCTTCTGTACCCGTTTATATCTCAAATTCTGGCCCTAAACACCCGAAATTTCGATATTTTGGGGTCCCTGAAGCGATCTGTACATGCCTACTCCGTGTTAGAGTATTTTCAAAATTCAGGCCCAAAACATGCTGAAAATCGATATTTTTGGTGCCCAAAGTCAATATGTGCATGTATCTTCTGTACCCGTTTATATCTCAAATTCAGGCTCAAAACACCCGAAAATTCAATATTTTGGGGTCCCAGAAGCAATCTGTACATGCCTACTCAGTGCTAGAATATTTTCAAAATATAGGCTAAAAACATGCTAAAAATCGATCTTTTAGGTGCCAAAAAGTCGATATCTCAAATTCAGTCCCAAAACCCCCGAAAATTCGATATTTAGGGGTCCCAGAAGCGATCTGTACATGCCTACTCCGTGTTAGAGTATTTTCAAAATACATGCTCAAAACATACTGAAAATAGATCTTTTAGGTGCACAAAAGTCGATATGTGCATGCATCTTCAGTACCCGTTTATATCTCAAATTCAGGCTCAAAACACCCGAAAATTCAATATTTTGGGGTCCCAGAAGCAATCTGTACATGCCTACTCAGTGTTAGAGTATTTTCAAAATACAGGCCCAAAACATGCTGAAAATCGATATTTTAGATGCCCAAAGTCAATATGTGCATGTATCTTCTGTACCCGTTTATATCTCAAATTCTGGCTAAAAACAACCGAAAATTCAATATTTTGGGGTCCCAGAAGCAATCTGTACAGTGCTAGAATATTTTCAAAATATAGGCTAAAAACATGCTAAAAATCGATCTTTTAGGTGCCAAAAAGTCGATATCTCAAATTCAGTCCCAAAACACCCGAAAATTCGATATTTAGAGGTCCCAGAAGGTATCTGTACATGCCTACTCCGTGTTAGAGTATTTTCAAAATACAGGCCAAAAACATACTGAAAATCTATCTTTTAGGTGCCCAAAAGTCTATATGTGCATGCATCTTCTGTACCCGTTTATATCTCAAATTCTGGCCCTAAACACCCGAAAATTCGATATTTTGGGGTCCCTGAAGCGATCTGTACATGCCTACTCCGTGTTAGAGTATTTTCAAAATACAGGCCCAAAACATGCTGAAAATCGATATTTTAGATGCCCAAAGTCAATATGTGCATGTATTTTCTGTACCCGTTTATATCTCAAATTCAGGCTCAAAACACCCGAAAATTCAATATTTTGGGGTCCCAGAAGCAATCTGTACATGCCTACACAGTGCTAGAATATTTTCAAAATATAGGCTAAAAACATGCTAAAAATCGACATTTTAGGTGCCAAAAAGTCGATATATCAAATTCAGTCCCAAAACACCCGAAAATTCGATATTTAGGGGTCCCAGAAGCGATCTGTTCATGCCTACTCCGTGTTAGAGTATTTTCAAAAATTCAGGCCCAAAACATGCTGAAAATCGATATTTTTGGTGCCCAAAGTCAATATGTGCATGTATCTCCTGTACCCGTTTATATCTCAAATTCAGGCTCAAAACACCCGAAAATTCAATATTTTGGGGTCCCAGAAGCAATCTGTACATGCCTACTCAGTGCTAGAATATTTTCAAAATATAGGCTAAAAACATGCTAAAAATCGATCTTTTAGGTGCCAAAAAGTCGATATCTCAAATTCAGTCCCAAAACCCCCGAAAATTCGATATTTAGGGGTCCCAGAAGCGATCTGTACATGCCTACTCCGTGTTAGAGTATTTTCAAAATACATGCTCAAAACATACTGAAAATCGATCTTTTAGGTGCACAAAAGTCGATATGTGCATGTATCTTCTGTACCCGTTTATATCTCAAATTCAGGCTCAAAACACCCGAAAATTCAATATTTTGGGGTCCCAGAAGCAATCTGTACATGCCTGCACAGTGCTAGAATATTTTCAAAATATAGGCTAAAAACATGCTAAAAATCGACATTTTAGGTGCCAAAAAATCGATATCTCAAATTCAGTCCCAAAACACCCGAAAATTCGATATTTAGAGGTCCCAGAAGGTATCTGTACATGCCTACTCCGTGTTAGAGTATTTTCAAAATACAGGCCAAAAACATACTGAAAATCGATCTTTTAGGTGCTCAAAAGTCGATATGTGCATGCATCTTCTGTACCCGTTTATATCTCAAATTCTGGCCCTAAACACCCGAAAATTCGATATTTTGGGGTCCCAGAAGCGATCTGTACATGCCTACTCCGTGTTAGAGTATTTTCAAAATTCAGGCCCAAAACATGCTGAAAATCGATATTTTTGGTGCCCAAAGTCAATATGTGCATGTATCTTCTGTACCCGTTTATATCTCAAATTCAGGCTCAAAACACCCGAAAATTCAATATTTTGAAGTCCCAGAAGCAATCTGTACATGCCTACTCAGTGCTAGAATATTTTCAAAATATAGGCTAAAAACATGCTAAAAATCGATCTTTTAGGTGCCAAAAAGTCGATATCTCAAATTCAGTCCCAAAACCCCCGAAAATTCGATATTTAGGGGTCCCAGAAGCGATCTGTACATGCCTACTCCGTGTTAGAGTATTTTCAAAATACATGCTCAAAACATACTGAAAATAGATCTTTTAGGTGCACAAAAGTCGATATGTGCATGCATCTTCAGTACCCGTTTATATCTCAAATTCAGGCTCAAAACACCCGAAAATTCAATATTTTGGGGTCCCAGAAGCAATCTGTACATGCCTACTCAGTGTTAGAGTATTTTCAAAATACAGGCCCAAAACATGCTGAAAATCGATATTTTAGATGCCCAAAGTCAATATGTGCATGTATCTTCTGCACCCGTTTATATCTCAAATTCAGGCTCAAAACACCCGAAAATTCAATATTTTGGGGTCCCAGAAGCAATCTGTACATGCCTGCACAGTGCTAGAATATTTTCAAAATATAGGCTAAAAACATGCTAAAAATCGACATTTTAGGTGCCAAAAAATCGATATCTCAAATTCAGTCCCAAAACACCCGAAAATTCGATATTTAGAGGTCCCAGAAGGTATCTGTACATGCCTACTCCGTGTTAGAGTATTTTCAAAATACAGGCCAAAAACATACTGAAAATCGATCTTTTAGGTGCCCAAAAGTCGATATGTGCATGCATCTTCTGTACCCGTTTATATCTCAAATTCTGGCCCTAAACACCCGAAAAATCGATATTTTGGGGTCCCAGAAGCGATCTGTACATGCCTACTCCGTGTTAGAGTATTTTCAAAAATTCAGGCCCAAAACATGCTGAAAATCGATATTTTAGATGCCAAAAGTCAATATGTGCATGTATCTTCTGTACCCGTTTATATCTCAAATTCAGGCTCAAAACACCCGAAAATTCAATATTTTAGGGTCCCAGAAGCAATCTGTAAATGCCTACACAGTGCTAGAATATTTTCAAAATATAGGCTAAAAACATGCTAAAAATCGACATTTTAGGTACCAAAAAATCGATATCTCAAATTCAGTCCCAAAACACCCGAAAATTCGATATTTAGAGGTCCCAGAAGGTATCTGTACATGCCTACTCCGTGTTAGAGTATTTTCAAAATACAGGCCAAAAACATACTGAAAATCGATCTTTTAGGTGCCCAAAAGTCGATATGTGCATGCATCTTCTGTACCCGTTTATATCTCAAATTCTGGCCCTAAACACCCGAAAAATCGATATTTTGGGGTCCCAGAAGCGATCTGTACATGCCTACTCCGTGTTAGAGTATTTTCAAAAATTCAGGCCCAAAACATGCTGAAAATCGATATTTTTGGTGCCCAAAGTCAATATGTGCATGTATCTTCTGCACCCGTTTATATCTCAAATTCAGGCTCAAAACACCCGAAAATTCAATATTTTGGGGTCCCAGAAGCAATCTGTACAGTGCTAGAATATTTTCAAAATATAGGCTAAAAACATGCTAAAAATCGATGTTTTAGGTGCCAAAAAGTCGATATCTCAAATTCAGTCCCAAAACACCCAAAAATTCGATATTTATCGGTCCCAGAAGCGATCTGTACATGCCTACTCTGTGTTAGAGTATTTTCAAAATACATGCTCAAAACATACTGAAAATCGATCTTTTAGGTGCACAAAAGTCGATATGTGCATGCATCTTCAGTACCCGTTTATATATCAAATTCAGGCTCAAAACACCCGAAAATTCAATATTTTGGGGTCCCAGAAGCAATCTGTACATGTCTACTCAGTGTTAGAGTATTTTCAAAATACAGGCCCAAAACATGCTGAAAATCGATATTTTAGATGCCAAAAGTCAATATGTGCATGTATCTTCTGTACCCGTTTATATCTCAAATTCAGGCTCAAAACACCCGAAAATTCAATATTTTAGGGTCCCAGAAGCAATCTGTAAATGCCTACACAGTGCTAGAATATTTTCAAAATATAGGCTAAAAACATGCTAAAAATCGACATTTTAGGTGCCAAAATATCGATATCTCAAATTCAGTCCCAAAACACCCGAAAATTCGATATTTAGAGGTCCCAGAAGGTATCTGTACATGCCTACTCCGTGTTAGAGTATTTTCAAAATACAGGCCAAAAACATACTGAAAATCGATCTTTTAGGTGCCCAAAAGTCGATATGTGCATGCATCTTCTGTACCCGTTTATATCTCAAATTCTGGCCCTAAACACCCGAAAATTCGATATTTTGGGGTCCCAGAAGCGATCTGTACATGCCTACTCCGTGTTAGAGTATTTTCAAAATTCAGGCCCAAAACATGCTGAAAATCGATATTTTTGGTGCCCAAAGTCAATATGTGCATGCATCTTCAGTACTCGTTTATATCTCAAATTCAGGCTCAAAACACCCGAAAATTCAATATTTTGGGGTCCCAGAAGCAATCTGTACAGTTCTAGAATATTTTCAAAACATAGGCTAAAAACATGTTAAAAATCGATCTTTTAGGTGCCAAAAAGTCGATATCTCCAATTCAGTCCCAAAACACCCAAAAATTCGATATTTAGCGGTCCCAGAAGCGATCTGTACATGCCTACTCCGTGTTAGAGTATTTTCAAAATACATGCTCAAAACATACTGAAAATCGATCTTTTAGGTGCACAAAAGTCGATATGTGCATGCATCTTCAGTACACGTTTATATCTCAAATTCAGGCTCAAAACACCCGAAAATTCAATAATTTGGGGTCCCAGAAGCAATCTGTACATGCCTACTCAGTGTTAGAGTATTTTCAAAATACAGGCCCAAAACATGCTGAAAATCGATATTTTAGATGCCCAAAGTCAATATGTGCATGTATCTTCTGCACCCGTTTATATCTCAAATTCAGGCTCAAAACACCCGAAAATTCAATATTTTGGGGTCCCAGAAGCAATCTGTACATGCTTGCACAGTGCTAGAATATTTTCAAAATATAGGCTAAAAACATGCTAAAAATCGACATTTTAGGTGCCAAAAAATCGATATCTCAAATTCAGTCCCAAAACACCCGAAAATTCAATATTTTGGGGTCCCAGAAGCAATCTGTACAGTGCTAGAATATTTTCAAAATATAGGCTAAAAACATGCTAAAAATCGATCTTTTAGGTGCCAAAAAGTCGATATCTCAAATTCAGTCCCAAAACACCCGAAAATTCGATATTTAGGGGTCCCAGAAGCGATCTGTACATGCCTACTCCGTGTTAGAGTATTTTCAAAATACATGCTCAAAACATACTGAAAATCGATCTTTTAGGTGCACAAAAGTCGATATGTGCATGCATCTTCAGTACCCGTTTATATCTCAAACTCAGGCTCAAAACACCCGAAAATTCAATATTTTGGGGTCCCAGAAGCAATCTGTACATGCCTACTCAGTGTTAGAGTATTTTCAAAATACAGGCCCAAAACATGCTGAAAATCGATATTTAGATGCCCAAAGTCAATATGTGCATGTATCTTCTGTACCCGTTTATATCTCAAATTCAGGCTTAAAACACCCGAAAATTCAATATTTTGGGGTCCCAGAAGCAATTTGTACAGTGCTAGAATATTTTCAAAATATAGGCTAAAAACATGCTAAAAATCGATCTTTTAGGTGCCAAAAAGTCGATATCTCAAATTCAGTCCCAAAACCCCCAAAAATTCGATATTTACGGGTCCCAGAAGCGATCTGTACATGCCTACTCCGTGTTAGAGTATTTTCAAAATACATGCTCAAAACATACTGAAAATCGATCTTTTAGGTGCACAAAAGTCGATATGTGCATGCATCTTCAGTACCCGTTTATATCTGAAATTCAGGCTCAAAACACCCGAAAATTCAATATTTTGGGGTCCCAGAAGCAATTTGTACATGCCTACTCAGTGTTTGAGTATTTTCAAAATACAGGCCCAAAACATGCTGAAAATCGATATTTTAGATGCCAAAAGTCAATATGTGCATGTATCTTCTGTACCCGTTTATATATCAAATTCAGGCTCAAAACACCCGAAAATTCAATATTTTGGGGTCCCAGAAGCAATCTGTACATGCCTGCACAGTGCTAGAATATTTTCAAAATATAGGCTAAAAACATGCTAAAAATCGACATTTTAGGTGCCAAAAAATCGATATCTCAAATTCAGTCCCAAAACACCCGAAAATTCGATATTTAGAGGTCCCAGAAGGTATCTGTACATGCCTACTCCGTGTTAGAGTATTTTCAAAATACAGGCCAAAAACATACTGAAAATCGATCTTTTAGGTGCCCAAAAGTCGATATGTGCATGCATCTTCTGTACCCGTTTATATCTCAAATT
This sequence comes from Petrolisthes cinctipes, assembly GCA_033782935.1. Taxonomy (NCBI): domain Eukaryota; kingdom Metazoa; phylum Arthropoda; class Malacostraca; order Decapoda; family Porcellanidae; genus Petrolisthes; species Petrolisthes cinctipes. The sequence continues at coordinate 1,695,944 of JAWQEG010000380.1, read as the reverse complement.
CTGGACCTAAACACCCGAAAATTCGATATTTTGGGGTCCCAGAAGCGATCTGTACATGCCTACTCCATGTTAGAGTATTTTCAAAATTCAGGCCCAAAACATGCTGAAAATCGATATTTTTGGTGCCCAAAGTCAATATGTGCATGTATCTTCTGTACCCGTTTATATCTCAAATTCAGGCTCAAAACACCCGAAAATTCAATATTTTGGGGTCCCAGAAGCAATCTGTACATGCCTACTCAGTGCTAGAATATTTTCAAAATATAGGCTAAAAACATGCTAAAAATCGATCTTTTAGGTGCCAAAAAGTCGATATCTCAAATTAAGTCCCAAAACACCCGAAAATTCGATATTTAGAGGTCCCAGAAGGTATCTGTACATGCCTACTCCGTGTTAGAGTATTTTCAAAATACAGGCCAAAAACATACTGAAAATCGATCTTTTAGGTGCCCAAAAGTCGATACGTGCATGCATCTTCTGTACCCGTTTATATCTCAAATTCTGGCCCTAAACACCCGAAAATTCGATATTTTGGGGTCCCAGAAGCGATCTGTACTTGCCTACTCCGTGTTAGAGTATTTTCAAAATTCAGGCCCAAAACATGCTGAAAATCGATATTTTTGGTGCCCAAAGTCAATATGTGCATGTATCTTCTGTACCCGTTTATATCTCAAATTCAGGCTCAAAATACCCGAAAATTCAATATTTTGGGGTCCCAGAAGCAATCTGTACAGTGCTAGAATATTTTCAAAATATAGGCTAAAAACATGCTAAAAATCGATCTTTTAGGTGCCAAAAAGTCGATATCTCAAATTCAGTCCCAAAACACCCGAAAATTCGATATTTAGGGGTCCCAGAAGCGACCTGTACATGCCTACTCTGTGTTAGAGTATTTTCAAAATACATGCTCAAAACATACTGAAAATCGATCTTTTAGGTGCACAAAAGTCGATATGTGCATGCATCTTCAGTACCCGTTTATATCTCAAATTCAGGCTCAAAACACCCGAAAATTCAATATTTTGGGGTCCCAGAAGCAATCTGTACATGCCTACTCAGTGTTAGAGTATTTTCAAAATACAGGCCCAAAACATGCTGAAAATCGATATTTTAGATGCCCAAAGTCAATATGTGCATGTATCTTCTGTACCCGTTTATATCTCAAATTCAGGCTCAAAACACCCGAAAATTCAATATTTTGGGGTCCCAGAAGCAATCTGTACATGCCTACACAGTGCTAGAATATTTTCAAAATATAGGCTAAAATTAAAAACATGCTAAAAATCGACATTTTAGGTGCCAAAAAATCGATATCTCAAATTCAGTTCCAAAACACTCGAAAATTCGATATTTAGAGGTCCCAGAAGGTATCTGTACATGCCTACTCCGTGTTAGAGTATTTTCAAATTACAGGCCAAAAACATACTGAAAATCGATCTCTTAGGTGCCCAAAAGTCGATATGTGCATGCATCTTCTGTACCCGTTTATATCTCAAATTCTGGCCCTAAACACCCGAAAATTCGATATTTTGGGGTCCCAGAAGCGATCTGTACATGCCTACTCCGTGTTAGAGTATTTTCAAAAATTCAGGCCGAAAACATGCTGAAAATCAATATTTTTGGTGCCTAAAGTCAATATGTGCATGTATCTTCTGTACCCGTTTATATCTCAAATTCAGGCTCAAAACACCCGAAAATTCAATATTTTGGGGTCCCAGAAGCAATCTGTACAGTGCTAGAATATTTTCAAAATATAGGCTAAAAACATGCTAAAAATCGATCTTTTAGGTGCCAAAAAGTCGATATCTCAAATTCAGTCCCAAAACACCCGAAAATTCGATATTTAGAGGTCCCAGAAGGTATCTGTACAGTCCTACTACGTGTTAGAGTATTTTCAAAATACAGGCCAAAAACATACTGAAAATCGATCTCTTAGGTGCCCAAAAGTCGATATGCGCATGCATCTTCTGTACCCGTTTATATCTCAAATTCTGGCCCTAAACACCCGAAAATTCGATATTTTGGGGTCCTAGAAGCGATCTGTACATGCCTACTCAGTGCTAGAATATTTTCAAAATATAGGCTAAAAACATGCTAAAAATCGATCTTTTAGGTGCCCAAAAGTCGATATCTCAAATTCAGTCCCAAAACACCCGAAAATTCGATATTTAGGGGTCCCAGAAGCGATCTGTACATGCCTACTCCGTGTTAGAGTATTTTCAAAATAAATGCTCAAAACATACTGAAAATCAATCTTTTAGGTGCACAAAAGTCGATATGTGCATGCATCTTCTGTACCCGTTTATATCTCAAATTCTGGCCCTAAACACCCGAAAATTCGATATTTTGGGGTCCCAGAAGCGATCTGTACATGCCTACTCTGTGTTAGAGTATTTTCAAAATTCAGGTCCAAAACATGCTGAAAATCGATATTTTTGGTGCCCAAAGTCAATATGTGCATGTATCTTCTGTACCCGTTTATATCTCAAATTCAGGCTCAAAACACCCGAAAATTCAATATTTTGGGGTCCCAGAAGCAATCTGTACATGCCTACTCAGTGCTAGAATATTTTCAAAATATAGGCTAAAAACATGCTAAAAATCGATCTTTTAGGTGCCAAAAAGTCGATATCTCAAATTCAGTCCCAAAACCCCCGAAAATTCGATATTTAGGGGTCCCAGAAGCGATCTGTACATGCCTACTCCGTGTTAGAGTATTTTCAAAATACATGCTCAAAACATACTGAAAATAGATCTTTTAGGTGCACAAAAGTCGATATGTGCATGCATCTTCAGTACCCGTTTATATCTCAAATTCAGGCTCAAAACACCCGAAAATTCAATATTTTGGGGTCCCAGAAGCAATCTGTACATGCCTGCTCAGTGTTAGAGTATTTTCAAAATACAGGCCCAAAACATGCTGAAAATCAATATTTTAGATGCCCAAAGTCAATATGTGCATGTATCTTCTGTACCCGTTTATATCTCAAATTCAGGCTCAAAACACCCGAAAATTCAATATTTTGGGGTCCCAGAAGCAATCTGTACAGTGCTAGAATATTTTCAAAATATAGGCTAAAAACATGCTAAAAATCGACATTTTAGGTGCCAGAAAGTCGATATCTCAAATTCAGTCCCAAAACACCCGAAAATTCGATATTTAGAGGTCCCAGAAGGTATCTGTACATGCCTACTCCGTGTTAGAGTATTTTCAAAATACAGGCCAAAAACATACTGAAAATCGATCTTTTAGGTGCCCAAAAGTCGATATGTGCATGCATCTTCTGTACCCGTTTATATCTCAAATTCTGGCCCTAAACACCCGAAAATTCGATATTTTGGGGTCCCAGAAGCGATCTGTACATGCCTACTCCGTGTTAGAGTATTTTCAAAATTCAGGCCCAAAACATGCTGAAAATCGATATTTTTGGTGCCCAAAGTCAATATGTGCATGTATCTTCTGTACCCGTTTATATCTCAAATTCAGGCTCAAAACACCCGAAAATTCAATATTTTGGGGTCCCAGAAGCAATCTGTACATGCCTACTCAGTGCTAGAATATTTTCAAAATATAGGCTAAAAACATGCTAAAAATCGACATTTTAGGTGCCAAAAAGTCGATATCTCAAATTCAGTCCCAAAACCCCCGAAAATTCGATATTTTGGGGTCCCAGAAGCGATCTGTACATGCCTACTCCGTGTTAGAGTATTTTCAAAATACATGCTCAAAACATACTGAAAATAGATCTTTTTGGTGCACAAAAGTCGATATGTGCATGCATCTTTAGTACCCGTTTATATCTCAAATTCAGGCTCAAAGCACCCAAAAATTCAATATTTTGGGGTCCCAGAAGCAATCTGTACATGCCTACTCAGTGTTAGAGTATTTTCAAAATACAGGCCCAAAACATGCTGAAAATCGATATTTTAGATGCCCAAAGTCAATATGTGCATGTATCTTCTGTACCCGTTTATATCTCAAATTCAGGCTCAAAACACCCGAAAATTCAATATTTTGGGGTCCCAGAAGCAATCTGTACAGTGCTAGAATATTTTCAAAATATAGGCTAAAAACATGCTAAAAATCGATCTTTTAGGTGCCAAAAAGTCGATATCTCAAATTCAGTCCCAAAACACCCGAAAATTCGATATTTAGGGGTCCCAGAAGCGACCTGTACATGCCTACTCTGTGTTAGAGTATTTTCAAAATACATGCTCAAAACATACTGAAAATCGATCTTTTAGGTGCACAAAAGTCGATATGTGCATGCATCTTCAGTACCCGTTTATATCTCAAATTCAGTCTCAAAACACCCGAAAATTCAATATTTTGGGGTCCCAGAAGCAATCTGTACATGCCTACTCAGTGTTAGAGTATTTTCAAAATACAGGCCCAAAACATGCTGAAAATCGATATTTTAGATGCCCAAAGTCAATATGTGCATGTATCTTCTGTACCCGTTTATATCTCAAATTCAGGCTCAAAACACCCGAAAATTCAATATTTTGGGGTCCCAGAAGCAATCTGTACATGCCTACACAGTGCTAGAATATTTTCAAAATATAGGCTAAAAACATGCTAAAAATCGACATTTTAGGTGCCAAAAAATCGATATCTCAAATTCAGTACCAAAACACCCGAAAATTCGATATTTAGAGGTCCCAGAAGGTATCTGTACATGCCTACTCCGTGTTAGAGTATTTTCAAATTACAGGCCAAAAACATACTGAAAATCGATCTCTTAGGTGCCCAAAAGTAGATATGTGCATGCATCTTCTGTACCCGTTTATATCTCAAATTCTGGCCCTAAACACCCGAAAATTCGATATTTTGGGGTCCCAGAAGCGATCTGTACATGCCTACTCCGTGTTAGAGTATTTTCAAAAATTCAGGACGAAAACATGCTGAAAATTGATATTTTTGGTGCCTAAAGTCAATATGTGCATGTATCTTCTGTACCCGTTTATATCTCAAATTCAGGCTAAAAACACCTAAAAATTCAATATTTTGGGGTCCCAGAAGCAATCTGTACAGTGCTAGAATATTTTCAAAATATAGGCTAAAAACATGCTAAAAATCGATCTTTTAGGTGCCAAAAAGTCGATATCTCAAATTCAGTCCCAAAACCCCCGAAAATTCGATATATAGGGGTCCCAGAAGCGATCTGTACATGCCTACTCCGTGTTAGAGTATTTTCAAAATACATGCTCAAAACATACTGAAAATCGATCTTTTAGGTGCACAAAAGTCGATATGTGCATGCATCTTCTGTACCCGTTTATATCTCAAATTTTGGCCCTAAACACCCGAAAATTCGATATTTTGGGGTCCCAGAAGCGATCTGTACATGCCTACTCCGTGTTAGAGTATTTTCAAAATTCAGGCCCAAAACATGCTGAAAATCGATATTTTTGGTGCCTAAAGTCAATATGTGCATGCATCTTCTGTACCCGTTTATATCTCAAATTCAGGCTCGAAACACCCGAAAATTCAATATTTTGGGGTCCCAGAAGCAATCTGTACATGCCTACACAGTGCTAGAATATTTTCAAAATATAGGCTAAAAACATGCTAAAAATCGACATTTTAGGTGCCAAAAAATCTATATCTCAAATTCAGTCCCAAAACACCCGAAAATTCGATATTTAGAGGTCCCAGAAGGTATCTGTACATGCCTACTCCGTGTTAGAGTATTTCCAAATTACAGGCCAAAAACATACTGAAAATCGATCTTTTAGGTGCCCAAAAGTCGATATGTGCATGCATCTTCTGTACCCGTTTATATCTCAAATTCTGGCCCTAAACACCCGAAAATTCGATATTTTGGGGTCCCAGAAGCGATCTGTACATGCCTACTCCGTGTTAGAGTATTTTCAAAAATTCAGGCCCAAAACATGCTGAAAATCGATATTTTTGGTGCCTAAAGTCAATATGTGCATGTATCTTCTGTACCCGTTTATACCTCAAATTCAGGCTCAAAACACCCGAAAATTCAATATTTTGGGGTCCCAGAAGCAATCTGTACATGCCTACTCAGTGCTAGAATATTTTCAAAATATAGGCTAAAAACATGCTAAAAATCGATCTTTTAGGTGCCAAAAAGTCGATATCTCAAATTCAGTCCCAAAACACCCGAAAATTCGATATTTAGGGGTCCCAGAAGCGATCTGTACATGCCTACTCCGTGTTAGAGTATTTTCAAAATACATGCTCAAAACATATTGAAAATCGATCTTTTAGGTGCACAAAAGTCGATATGTGCATGCATCTTCAGTACCCGTTTATATCTCAAATTCAGGCTCAAAACACCCGAAAATTCAATATTTTGGGGTCCCAGAAGCAATCTGTACATGCCTACTCAGAGTTAGAGTATTTTCAAAATACAGGCCCAAAACATGCTGAAAATCGATATTTTAGATGCCCAAAGTCAATATGTGCATGTATCTTCTGTACCCGTTTATATCTCAAATTCAGGCTCAAAACACCCGAAAATTTAATATTTTGGGGTCCCAGAAGCATTCTGTACAGTGCTAGAATATTTTCAAAATATAGGCTAAAAACATGCTAAAAATCGACATTTTAGGTGCCAAAAAATCGATATCTCAAATTCAGTCCGAAAAAACCCGAAAATTCGATATTTAGAGGTCCCAGAAGGTATCTGTACATGTCTACTCCGTGTTAGAGTATTTTCAAAATACAGGACAAAAACATACTGAAAATCGATCTTTTGGGTGCCCAAAAGTCGATATGTGCATGCATCTTCTGTACCCGTTTATATCTCAAATTCTGGCCCTAAACACCCGAAAATTTGATATTTTGGGGTCCCAGAAGCGATCTGTACATGCCTACTCCGTGTTAGAGTATTTTCAAAATTCAGGCCCAAAACATGCTGAAAATCGATATTTTTGGTGCCCAAAGTCAATATGTGCATGTATCTTCTGTACCCGTTTATATCTCAAATTCTGGCTCAAAACACCCGAAAATTCAATATTTTGGGGTCCCAGAAGCAATCTGTACATGCCTACTCAGTGTTAGAGTATTTTCAAAATACAGGCCCAAAACATGTTGAAAATCGATATTTTAGATGCCCAAAGTCAATATGTGCATGTATCTTCTGTACCCGTTTATATCTCAAATTCAGGCTCAAAACACCCGAAAATTCAATATTTTGGGGTCCCAGAAGCAATCTGTACAGTGCTAGAATATTTTCAAAATATAGGCTAAAAACATGCTAAAAATCGATCTTTTAAGTGCCAAAAAGTCGATATCTCAAATTCAGTCCCAAAACACCCGAAAATTCGATATTTAGGGGTCCCACAAGCGATCTGTACATGCCTACTCCGTGTTAGAGTATTTTCAAAATACAGGCAAAAAACATACTGAAAATCGATCTTTTAGGTGCCCAAAAGTCGATATGTGCATGCATCTTCTGTACCCGTTTATATCTCTAAATCTGGCCCTAAACACCCGAAAATTCGATATTTTGGGGTCCCAGAAGCGATCTGTACATGCCTACTCCGTGTTAGAGTATTTTCAAAATTTAGGCCCAAAACATGCTGAAAATCGATATTTTTGGTGCCCAAAGTCAATATGTGCATGTATCTTCTGTACCCGTTTATATCTCAAATTCAGGCTCAAAACACCCGAAATTTCAATATTTTAGGGTCCCAGAAGCAATCTGTACATGCCTACTCAGTGCTAGAATATTTTCAAAATATAGGATAAAAACATGCTAAAAATCGATCTTTTAGGTGCCAAAAAGTCGATATCTCAAATTCAGTCCCAAAACACCCGAAAATTCGATATTTAGGGGTCCCAGAAGCGATCTGTACATGCCTACTCCGTGTTAGAGTAATTTCAAAATACATGCTCAAAACATATTGAAAATCGATCTTTTAGGTGCACAAAAGTCGATATGTGCATGCATCTTCAGTACCCGTTTATATCTCAAATTCAGGCTCAAAACACCCGAAAATTCAATATTTTGGGGTCCCAGAAGCAATCTGTACATGCCTACTCAGAGTTAGAGTATTTTCAAAATACAGGCCCAAAACATGCTGAAAATCGATATTTTAGATGCCCAAAGTTAATATGTGAATGTATCTTCTGTACCCGTTTATATCTCAAATTCAATCTCAAAACACCCGAAAATTTAATATTTTGGGGTCCCAGAAGCATTCTGTACAGTGCTAGAATATTTTCAAAATATAGGCTAAAAACATGCTAAAAATCGACATTTTAGGTGCCAAAAAATCGATATCTCAAATTCAGTCCCAAAACACCCGAAAATTCGATATTTAGAGGTCCCAAAAGGTATCTGTACATGTCTACTCCGTGTTAGAGTATTTTCAAAATACAGGCCAAAAACATACTGAAAATCGATCTTTTAGGTGCCCAAAAGTCGATATGTGCATGCATCTTCTGTACCCGTTTATATCTCAAATTCTGGCCCTAAACACCCGAAAATTTGATATTTTGGGGTCCCAGAAGCGATCTGTACATGCCTACTCCGTGTTAGAGTATTTTCAAAATTCAGGCCCAAAACATGCTGAAAATCGATATTTTTGGTGCCCAAAGTCAATATGTGCATGTATCTTCTGTACCCGTTTATATCTCAAATTCAGGCTCAAAACACCCGAAAATTCAATATTTTGGGGTCCCAGAAGCAATCTGTACAGTGCTAGAATATTTTCAAAATATAGGCTAAAAACATGCTAAAAATCGATCTTTTAGGTGCCAAAAAGTCGATATCTCAAATTCAGTCCCAAAACACCCGAAAATTCGATATTTAGGGGTCCCAGAAGCGATTTGTACATGCCTACTCCGTGTTAGAGTATTTTCAAAATACATGCTCAAAACATACTGAAAATCGATCTTTTAGGTGCCCAAAAGTCGATATGTGCATGCATCTTCAGTACCCGTTTATATCTCAAATTCAGGCTCAAAACACCCGAAAATTCAATATTTTGGGGTCCCAGAAGCGATCTGTACATGCCTACTCCGTGTTAGAGTATTTTCAAAATACAGGCCCAAAACATGCTGAAAATCGATATTTTTGGTGCCCAAAGTCCATATGTGCATGTATCTTCTGTACCCGTTTATATCTCAAATTCAGGCTCAAAACACCCGAAAATTCAATATTTTGGGGTCCAAGAAGCAATCTGTACATGCCTACTCAGTGCTAGAATATTTTCAAAATATAGGCTAAAAACATGCTAAAAATCGATCTTTTAGGTGCCAAAAAGTCGATATCTCAAATTCAGTCCCAAAACACCCGAAAATTCGATATTTAGGGGTCCCAGAAGCGATCTGTACATGCCTACTCCGTGTTAGAGTATTTTCAAAATACATGCTCAAAACATACTGAAAATCGATCTTTTAGGTGCACAAAAGTCGATATGTGCATGCATCTTCAGTACCCGTTTATATCTCAAATTCAGGCTCAAAACACCCGAAAATTCAATATTTTGGGGTCCCAGAAGCAATCTGTACATGCCTACTCAGTGTTAGAGTATTTTCAAAATACAGGCCCAAAACATGCTGAAAATTGATATTTTAGATGCCCAAAGTCAATATGTGCATGTATCTTCTGTACCCGTTTATATCTCAAATTCAGGCTCAAAACACCCGAAAATTCAATATTTTTGGGTCCCAGAAGCAATCTGTACAGTGCTAGAATATTTTCAAAATATAGGCTAAAAACATACTAAAAATCGATCTTTTAGGTGCCAAAAAGTCGATATCTCAAATTCAGTCCCAAAACACCCGAAAATTCGATATTTAGGGGTCCCAGAAGCGATCTGTACATGCCTACTCCGTGTTAGAGTATTTTCAAAATACATGCTCAAAACATACTGAAAATCGATCTTTTAGGTGCACAAAAGTCGATATGTGCATGCATCTTCAGTACCCGTTTATATCTCAAATTCAGGCTCAAAACACCCGAAAATTCAATATTTTGGGGTCCCAGAAGCAATCTGTACATGCCTACTCAGTGTTAGAGTATTTTCAAAATACAGGCCCAAAACATGTTGAAAATCGATATTTTAGATGCCCAAAGTCAATATGTGCATGTATATTCTGTACCCGTTTATATCTCAAATTCAGGCTCAAAACACCCGAAAATTCAATATTTTGGGGTCCCAGAAGCAATATGTACATACCTACACAGTGCTAGAATATTTTCAAAATATAGACTAAAAACATGCTAAAAATCGACATTTTAGGTGCCAAAAAATCGATATCTCAAATTCAGTCCCAAAACACCCGAAAATTCGATATTTAGAGATCCCAGAAGGTATCTGTACATGCCTACTCCGTGTTAGAGTATTTTCAAAATACAGGCCAAAAACATACTGAAAATCGATCTTTTAGGTGCACAAAAGTCGATATGTGCATGCATCTTCTGTACCCGTTTATATCTCAAATTCTGGCCCTAAACACCTGAAAATTCGATATTTTGGGGTCCAAGAGGCGATCTGTACATGCCTACTCCGTGTTAGAGTATTTTCAAAATTCAGGCCCAAAACATGCTGAAAATCGATATTTTTGGTGCCCAAAGTCAATATGTGCATGTATCTTCTGTACCCGTTTATATCTCAAATTCAGGCTCAAAACACCCGAAAATTCAATATTTTGGGGTCCCAGAAGCAATCTGTACATGCCTACTCAGTGCTAGAATATTTTCAAAATATAGGCTAAAAACATGCTAAAAATCGATCTTTTAGGTGCCAAAAAGTCGATATCTCAAATTCAGTCCCAAAACACCCGAAAATTCGATATTTAGGGGTCCCAGAAGCGACCTGTACATGCCTACTCTGTGTTAGAGTATTTTCAAAATACATGCTCAAAACATACTGAAAATCGATCTTTTAGGTGCACAAAAGTCGATATGTGCATGCATCTTCAGTACCCGTTTATATCTCAAATTCAGGCTCAAAACACCCGAAAATTCAATATTTTGGGGTCCCAGAAGCAATCTGTACATGCCTACTCAGTGTTAGAGTATTTTCAAAATACAGGCCCAAAACATGCTGAAAATCGATATTTTAGATGCCCAAAGTCAATATGTGCATGTATCTTCTGTACCCGTTTATATCTCAAATTCAGGCTCAAAACACCCGAAAATTCAATATTTTGGGGTCCAAGAAGCAATCTGTACATGCCTACACAGTGCTAGAATATTTTCAAAATATAGGCTAAAAACATGCTAAAAATCGACATTTTAGGTGCCAAAAAATCTATATCTCAAATTCAGTCCCAAAACACCCGAAAATTCGATATTTAGAAGTCCCAGAAGGTATCTGTACATGCCTACTCCGTGTTAGAGTATTTTCAAATTACAGGCCAAAAACATACTGAAAATCGATCTTTTAGGTGCCCAAAAGTCGATATGTGCATGCATCTTCTGTACCCGTTTATATCTCAAATTCTGGCCCTAAACACCCGAAAATTCGATATTTTGGGGTCCCAGAAGCGATCTGTACATGCCTACTCCGTGTTAGAGTATTTTCAAAAATTCAGGCCCAAAACATGCTGAAAATCGATATTTTTGGTGCCTAAAGTCAATATGTGCATGTATCTTCTGTACCCGTTTATATCTCAAATTCAGGCTCAAAACACCCGAAAATTCAATATTTTGGGGTCCCAGAAGCAATCTGTACATGCCTACTCAGTGCTAGAATATTTTCAAAATATAGGCTAAAAACATGCTAAAAATCGATCTTTTAGGCGCCAAAAAGTCGATATCTCAAATTCAGTCCCAAAACACCCGAAAATTCGATATTTAGGGGTCCCAGAAGCGATCTGTACATGCCTACTCCGTGTTAGAGTATTTTCAAAATACATGCTCAAAACATACTGAAAATCGATCTTTTAGGTGCACAAAAGTCGATATGTGCATGCATCTTCAGTACCCGTTTATATCTCAAATTCAGGCTCAAAACACCCGAAAATTCAATATTTTGGGGTCCCAGAAGCAATCTGTACATGCCTACTCAGTGTTAGAGTATTTTCAAAATACAGGCCCAAAACATGTTGAAAATCGATATTTTAGATGCCCAAAGTCAATATGTGCATGTATCTTCTGTACCCGTTTATATCTCAAATTCAGGCTCAAAACACCCGAAAATTCAATATTTTGGGGTCCCAGAAGCAATCTGTACATGCCTACACAGTGCTAGAATATTTTCAAAATATAGGCTAAAAACATGCTAAAAATCGACATTTTAGGTGCCAAAAAATCGATATCTCAAATTCAGTCCCAAAACACCCGAAAATTCGATATTTAGAGGTCCCAGAAGGTATCTGTACATGCCTACTCCGTGTTAGAGTATTTTCAAAATACAGGCCAAAAACATACTGAAAATCGATCTTTTAGGTGCACAAAAGTCGATATGTGCATGCATCTTCTGTACCCGTTCATATCTCAAATTCTGGCCCTAAATACCCGAAAATTCGATATTTTGGGGTCCAAGAGGCGATCTGTACATGCCTACTCCGTGTTAGAGTATTTTCAAAATTCAGGCCCAAAACATGCTGAAATCGATATTTTTGGTGCCCAAAGTCAATAGGTGCATGTATCTTCTGTACCCGTTTATATCTCAAATTCAGGCTCAAAACACCCGAAAATTCAATATTTTGGGGTCCCAGAAGCAATCTGTACATGCCTACTCAGTGCTAGAATATTTTCAAAATATAGGCTAAAAACATGCTAAAAATCGATCTTTTAGGTGCCAAAAAATCGATATCTCAAATTCAGTCCCAAAACACCCGAAAATTCGATATTTAGAGGTCCCAGAAGGTATCTGTACATGCCTACTCCGTGTTAGAGTATTTTCAAATTACAGGCCAAAAACATACTGAAAATCGATCTCTTAGGTGCCCAAAAGTCGATATGTGCATGCATCTTCAGTACCCGTTTATATCTCAAATTCAGGCTCAAAACACCCGAAAATTCAATATTTTGGGGTCCCAGAAGCAATCTGTACATGCCTACTCAGTGTTAGAGTATTTTCAAAATACAGGCCCAAAACATGCTGAAAATCGATATTTTAGATGCCCAAAGTCAATATGTGCATGTATCTTCTGTACCCGTTTATATCTCAAATTCAGGCTCAAAACACCCGAAAATTCAATATTTTGGGGTCCCAGAAGCAATATGTACATGCCTACACAGTGCTAGAATATTTTCAAAATATAGGCTAAAAACATGCTAAAAATCGACATTTTAGGTGCCAAAAAATCGATATCTCAAATTCAGTCCCAAAACACCCGAAAATTCGATATTTAGAGATCCCAGAAGGTATCTGTACATGCCTACTCCGTGTTAGAGTATTTTCAAAATACAGGCCAAAAACATACTGAAAATCGATCTTTTAGGTGCACAAAAGTCGATATGTGCAAGCATCTTCTGTACCCGTTTATATCTCAAATTCTGGCCCTAAACACCCGAAAATTCGATATTTTGGGGTCCAAGAGGCGATCTGTACATGCCTACTCCGTGTTAGAGTATTTTCAAAATTCAGGCCCAAAACATGCTGAAAATCGATATTTTTGGTGCCCAAAGTCAATATGTGCATGTATCTTCTGTACCCGTTTATATCTCAAATTCAGGCTCAAAACACCCGAAAATTCAATATTTTGGGGTCCGAGAAGGAATCTGTACATGCCTACTCAGTGCTAGAATATTTTCAAAATATAGGCTAAAAACATACTAAAAATCGATCTTTTAGGTGCCAAAAAGTCGATATCTCAAATTCAGTCCCAAAACACCCGAAAATTCGATATTTAGGGGTCCCAGAAGCGACCTGTACATGCCTACTCTGTGTTAGAGTATTTTCAAAATACATGCTCAAAACATACTGAAAATCGATCTTTTAGGTGCACAAAAGTCGATATGTGCATGCATCTTCAGTACCCGTTTATATCTCAAATTTAGGCTCAAAACACCCGAAAATTCAATATTTTGGGGTCCCAGAAGCAATCTGTACATGCCTACTCAGTGTTAGAGTATTTTCAAAATACAGGCCCAAAACATGCTGAAAATCGATATTTTAGATGCCCAAAGTCAATATGTGCATGTATCTTCTGTACCCGTTTATATCTCAAATTCAGGCTCAAAACACCCGAAAATTCAATATTTTGGGGTCCAAGAAGCAATCTGTACATGCCTACACAGTGCTAGAATATTTTCAAAATATAGGCTAAAAACATGCTAAAAATCGACATTTTAGGTGCCAAAAAATCTATATCTCAAATTCAGTCCCAAAACACCCGAAAATTCGATATTTAGAGGTCCCAGAAGGTATCTGTACATGCCTACTCCGGTTTAGAGTATTTTCAAATTACAGGCCAAAAACATACTGAAAATCGATCTCTTAGGTGCCCAAAAGTCGATATGTGCATGCATCTTCTGTACCCGTTTATATCTCAAATTCTGGCCCTAAACACCCGAAAATTCGATATTTTGGGGTCCCAGAAGCGATCTGTACATGCCTACTCCGTGTTAGAGTATTTTCAAAAATTCAGGCCCAAAACATGCTGAAAATCGATATTTTTGGTGCCTAAAGTCAATAGGTGCATGTATCTTCTGTACCCGTTTATATCTCAAATTCAGGCTCAAAACACCCGAAAATTCAATATTTTGGGGTCCCAGAAGCAATCTGTACATGCCTACTCAGTGCTAGAATATTTTCAAAATATAGGCTAAAAACATGCTAAAAATCGATCTTTTAGGCGCCAAAAAGTCGATATCTCAAATTCAGTCCCAAAACACCCGAAAATTCGATATTTAGGGGTCCCAGAAGCGATCTGTACATGCCTACTCCGTGTTAGAGTATTTTCAAAATACATGCTCAAAACATACTGAAAATCGATCTTTTAGGTGCACAAAAGTCGATATGTGCATGCATCTTCAGTACCCGTTGATATCTCAAATTCAGGCTCAAAACACCCGAAAATTCAATATTTTGGGGTCCCAGAAGCAATCTGTACATGCCTACTCAGTGTTAGAGTATTTTCAAAATACAGGCCCAAAACATGTTGAAAATCGATATTTTAGATGCCCAAAGTCAATATGTGCATGTATCTTCTGTACCCGTTTATATCTCAAATTCAGGCTCATAACACCCGAAAATTCAATATTTTGGGGTCCCAGAAGCAATCTGTACAGTGCTAGAATATTTTCAAAATATAGGCTAAAAACATGCTAAAACTCGATCTTTTAAGTGCCAAAAAGTCGATATCTCAAATTCAGTCCCAAAACACCCGAAAATTCGATATTTAGGGGTCCCAGAAGCGATCTGTACATGCCTACTCCGTTTTAGAGTATTTTCAAAATACAGGCCAAAAACATACTGAAAATCGATCTTTTAGGTGCCCAAAAGTCGATATGAGCATGCATCTTCTGTACCCGTTTAAATCTCAAATTCTGGCCCTAAACACCCGAAAATTCGATATTTTGGGGTCCCAGAAGCGATCTGTGCATGCCTTCTCCGTGTTAGAGTATTTTCAAAATTTAGGCCCAAAACATGCTGAAAATCGATATTTTTGGTGCCCAAAGTCAACATGTGCATGTATCTTCTGTACCCGTTTATATCTCAAATTCAGGCTCAAAACACCCGAAAATTCAATATTTTGGGGTCCCAGAAGCAATCTGTACATGCCTACTCAGTGCTAGAATATTTTCAAAATATAGGATAAAAACATGCTAAAAATCGATCTTTTAGGTGCCAAAAAGTCGATATCTCAAATTCAGTCCCAAAACACCCGAAAATTCGATATTTAGGGGTCCCAGAAGCGATCTGTACATGCCTACTCCGTGTTAGAGTATTTTCAAAATACATGCTCAAAACATACTGAAAATCGATCTTTTAGGTGCACAAAAGTCGATATGTGCATGCATCTTCAGTACCCGTTTATAT
Organism: Petrolisthes cinctipes; assembly: GCA_033782935.1. Taxonomy (NCBI): domain Eukaryota; kingdom Metazoa; phylum Arthropoda; class Malacostraca; order Decapoda; family Porcellanidae; genus Petrolisthes; species Petrolisthes cinctipes. The sequence continues at coordinate 1,680,020 of JAWQEG010000380.1, read as the reverse complement.
CTCAAATTCAGGCTCAAAACACCCGAAAATTCAATATTTTGGGGTCCCAGATGCAATCTGTACATGCCTACTCAGTGTTAGAGTATTTTCAAAATACAGGCCCAAAACATGCTGAAAATCGATATTTTAGATGCCCAAAGTCAATATGTGCATGTATCTTCTGTACCCGTTTATATCTCAAATTCAGGCTCAAAACACCCGAAAATTCAATATTTTGGGGTCCCAGAAGCAATCTGTACATGCCTACACAGTGCTAGAATATTTTCAAAATATAGGCTAAAAACATGCTAAAAATCGACATTTTAGGTGCCAAAAAATCGATATCTCAAATTCAGTCCCAAAACACCCGAAAATTCGATATTTAGAGGTCCCAGAAGGTATCTGTACATGCCTACTCCGTGTTAGAGTATTTTCAAAATACAGGCCAAAAACATACTGAAAATCGATCTTTTAGGTGCACAAAAGTCGATATGTGCATGCATCTTCTGTACCCGTTCATATCTCAAATTCTGGCCCTAAACACCCGAAAATTCGATATTTTGGGGTCCAATAGGCGATCTGTACATGCCTACTCCGTGTTAGAGTATTTTCAAAATTCAGGCCCAAAACGTGCTGAAAATCGATATTTTTGGTGCCCAAAGTCAATATGTGCATGTATCTTCTGTACCCGTTTATATCTCAAATTCAGGCTCAAAACACCCGAAAATTCAATATTTTGGGGTCCCAGAAGCAATCTGTACATGCCTACTCAGTGCTAGAATATTTTCAAAATATAGGCTAAAAACATGCTAAAAATCGATCTTTTAGGTGCCAAAAAGTCGATATCTCAAATTCAGTCCCAAAACACCCGAAAATTCGATATTTAGGGGTCCCAGAAGCGACCTGTACATGCCTACTCTGTGTTAGAGTATTTTCAAAATACATGCTCAAAACATACTGAAAATCGATCTTTTAGGTGCACAAAAGTCGATATGTGCATGCATCTTCAGTACCCGTTTATATCTCAAATTCAGGCTCAAAACACCCGAAAATTCAATATTTTGGGGTCCCAGAAGCAATCTGTACATGCCTACTCAGTGTTAGAGTATTTTCAAAATACAGGCCCAAAACATGCTGAAAATCGATATTTTAGATGCTCAAAGTCAATATGTGCATGTATCTTCTTTACCCGTTTATATCTCAAATTCAGGCTCAAAACACCCGAAAATTCAATATTTTGGGGTCCCAGAAGCAATCTGTACATGCCTACACAGTGCTAGAATATTTTCAAAATATAGGCTAAAAACATGCTAAAAATCGACATTTTAGGTGCCAAAAAATCGATATCTCAAATTCAGTCCCAAAACACCCGAAAATTCGATATTTAGAGGTCCCAGAAGGTATCTGTACATGCCTACTCCGTGTTAGAGTATTTTCAAATTACAGGCCAAAAACATACTGAAAATCGATCTCTTAGGTGCCCAAAAGTCGATATGTGCATGCATCTTCTGTACCCGTTTATATCTCAAATTCTGGCCCTAAACACCCGAAAATTCGATATTTTGGGGTCCCAGAAGCGATCTGTACATGCCTACTCCGTGTTAAAGTATTTTCAAAAATTCAGGCCCAAAACATGCTGAAAATCGATATTTTTGGTGCCTAAAGTCAATATGTGCATGTATCTTCTGTACCCGTTTATATCTCAAATTCAGGCTCTAAACACCCGAAAATTCAATATTTTGGGGTCCCAGAAGCAATCTGTACATGCCTACTCAGTGCTAGAATATTTTCAAAATATAGGCTAAAAACATGCTAAAAATCGATCTTTTAGGTGCCAAAAAGTCGATATCTCAAATTCAGTCCCAAAACACCCGAAAATTCGATATTTAGGGGTCCCAGAAGCGATCTGTACATGCCTACTCCGTGTTAGAGTATTTTCAAAATACATGCTCAAAACATACTGAAAATCGATCTTTTAGGTGCACAAAAGTCGATATGTGCATGCATCTTCAGTACCCGTTTATATCTCAAATTCAGGCTCAAAACACCCGAAAATTCAATATTTTGGGGTCCCAGAAGCAATCTGTACATGCCTACTCAGTGTTAGAGTATTTTCAAAATACAGGCCCAAAACATGTTGAAAATCGATATTTTAGATGCCCAAAGTCAATATGTGCATGTATCTTCTGTACCCGTTTATATCTCAAATTCAGGCTCAAAACACCCGAAAATTCAATATTTTGGGGTCCCAGAAGCAATCTGTACAGTGCTATAATATTTTCAAAATATAGGCTAAAAACATGCTAAAAATCGATCTTTTAAGTGCCAAAAAGTCGATATCTCAAATTCAGTCCCAAAACAACCGAAAATTCGATATTTAGGGGTCCCAGAAGCGATCTGTACATGCCTACTCCGTGTTAGAGTATTTTCAAAATACAGGCCAAAAACATACTGAAAATCGATCTTTTAGGTGCACAAAAGTCGATATGTGCATGCATCTTCAGTACCCGTTTATATCTCAAATTCAGGCTCAAAACACCCGAAAATTCAATATTTTGGGGTCCCAGAAGCAATCTGTACATGCCTACTCAGTGTTAGAGTATTTTCAAAATACAGGCCCAAAACATGCTGAAAATCGATATTTTAGATGCCCAAAGTCAATATGTGCATGTATCTTCTGTACCCGTTTATATCTCAAATTCAGGCTCAAAACACCCGAAAATTCAATATTTTGGGGTCCCAGAAGCAATATGTACATGCCTACACAGTGCTAGAATATTTTCAAAATATAGGCTAAAAACATGCTAAAAATCGACATTTTAGGTGCCAAAAAATCGATATCTCAAATTCAGTCCCAAAACACCCGAAAATTCGATATTTAGAGATCCCAGAAGGTATCTGTACATGCCTACTCCGTGTTAGAGTATTTTCAAAATACAGGCCAAAAACATACTGAAAATCGATCTTTTAGGTGCACAAAAGTCGATATGTGCATGCATCTTCTGTACCCGTTTATATCTCAAATTCTGGCCCTAAACACCCGAAAATTCGATATTTTGGGGTCCAAGAGGCGATCTGTACATGCCTACTCCGTGTTAGAGTATTTTCAAAATTCAGGCCCAAAACATGCTGAAAATCGATATTTTTGGTGCCCAAAGTCAATATGTGCATGTATCTTCTGTACCCGTTTATATCTCAAATTCAGGCTCAAAACACCCGAAAATTCAATATTTTGGGGTCCCAGAAGCAATCTGTACATGCCTACTCAGTGCTAGAATATTTTCAAAATATAGGCTAAAAACATGCTAAAAATCGATCTTTTAGGTGCCAAAAAGTCGATATCTCAAATTCAGTCCCAAAACACCCGAAAATTCGATATTTAGAGGTCCCAGAAGGTATCTGTACATGCCTACTCCGGTTTAGAGTATTTTCAAATTACAGGCCAAAAACATACTGAAAATCGATCTCTTAGGTGCCCAAAAGTCGATATGTGCATGCATCTTCTGTACCCGTTTATATCTCAAATTCTGGCCCTAAACACCCGAAAATTCGATATTTTGGGGTCCCAGAAGCGATCTGTACATGCCTACTCCGTGTTAGAGTATTTTCAAAAATTCAGGCCCAAAACATGCTGAAAATCGATATTTTTGGTGCCTAAAGTCAATAGGTGCATGTATCTTCTGTACCCGTTTATATCTCAAATTCAGGCTCAAAACACCCGAAAATTCAATATTTTGGGGTCCCAGAAGCAATCTGTACATGCCTACTCAGTGCTAGAATATTTTCAAAATATAGGCTAAAAACATGCTAAAAATCGATCTTTTAGGCGCCAAAAAGTCGATATCTCAAATTCAGTCCCAAAACACCCGAAAATTCGATATTTAGGGGTCCCAGAAGCGATCTGTACATGCCTACTCCGTGTTAGAGTATTTTCAAAATACATGCTCAAAACATACTGAAAATCGATCTTTTAGGTGCACAAAAGTCGATATGTGCATGCATCTTCAGTACCCGTTTATATCTCAAATTCAGGCTCAAAACACCCGAAAATTCAATATTTTGGGGTCCCAGAAGCAATCTGTACATGCCTACTCAGTGTTAGAGTATTTTCAAAATACAGGCCCAAAACATGTTGAAAATCGATATTTTAGATGCCCAAAGTCAATATGTGCATGTATCTTCTGTACCCGTTTATATCTCAAATTCAGGCTCATAACACCCGAAAATTCAATATTTTGGGGTCCCAGAAGCAATCTGTACAGTGCTAGAATATTTTCAAAATATAGGCTAAAAACATGCTAAAACTCGATCTTTTAAGTGCCAAAAAGTCGATATCTCAAATTCAGTCCCAAAACACCCGAAAATTCGATATTTAGGGGTCCCAGAAGCGATCTGTACATGCCTACTCCGTTTTAGAGTATTTTCAAAATACAGGCCAAAAACATACTGAAAATCGATCTTTTAGGTGCCCAAAAGTCGATATGAGCATGCATCTTCTGTACCCGTTTAAATCTCAAATTCTGGCCCTAAACACCCGAAAATTCGATATTTTGGGGTCCCAGAAGCGATCTGTACATGCCTTCTCCGTGTTAGAGTATTTTCAAAATTTAGGCCCAAAACATGCTGAAAATCGATATTTTTGGTGCCCAAAGTCAACATGTGCATGTATCTTCTGTACCCGTTTATATCTCAAATTCAGGCTCAAAACACCCGAAAATTCAATATTTTGGGGTCCCAGAAGCAATCTGTACATGCCTACTCAGTGCTAGAATATTTTCAAAATATAGGCTAAAAACATGCTAAAAATCGATCTTTTAGGTGCCAAAAAGTCGATATCTCAAATTCAGTCCCAAAACCCCCGAAAATTCGATATTTAGGGGTCCCAGAAGCGATCTGTACATGCCTACTCCGTGTTAGAGTATTTTCAAAATACATGCTCAAAACATACTGAAAATCGATCTTTTAGGTGCACAAAAGTCGATATGTGCATGCATCTTCAGTACCCGTTTATATCTCAAATTCAGGCTCAAAACACCCGAAAATTCAATATTTTGGGGTCCCAGATGCAATCTGTACATGCCTACTCAGTGTTAGAGTATTTTCAAAATACAGGCCCAAAACATGCTGAAAATCGATATTTTAGATGCCCAAAGTCAATATGTGCATGTATCTTCTGTACCCGTTTATATCTCAAATTCAGGCTCAAAACACCCGAAAATTCAATATTTTGGGGTCCCAGAAGCAATCTGTACATGCCTACACAGTGCTAGAATATTTTCAAAATATAGGCTAAAAACATGCTAAAAATCGACATTTTAGGTGCCAAAAAATCGATATCTCAAATTCAGTCCCAAAACACCCGAAAATTCGATATTTAGAGGTCCCAGAAGGTATCTGTACATGCCTACTCCGTGTTAGAGTATTTTCAAATTACAGGCCAAAAACATACTGAAAATCGATCACTTAGGTGCCCAAAAGTCGATATGTGCATGCATCTTCTGTACCCGTTTATATCTCAAATTCTGGCCCTAAACACCCGAAAATTCGATATTTTGGGGTCCCAGAAGCGATCTGTACATGCCTACTCCGTGTTAGAGTATTTTCAAAAATTCAGGCCCAAAACATGCTGAAAATCGATATTTTTGGTGCCTAAAGTCAATATGTGCATGTATCTTCTGTACCCGTTTATATCTCAAATTCAGGCTCAAAACACCCGAAAATTCAATATTTTGGGGTCCCAGAAGCAATCTGTACATGCCTACTCAGTGCTAGAATATTTTCAAAATATAGGCTAAAAACATGCTAAAAATCGATCTTTTAGGTGCCAAAAAGTCGATATCTCAAATTCAGTCCCAAAACACCCGAAAATTCGATATTTAGGGGTCCCAGAAGCGATCTGTACATGCCTACTCCGTGTTAGAGTATTTTCAAAATACATGCTCAAAACATACTGAAAATCGATCTTTTAGGTGCACAAAAGTCGATATGTGCATGCATCTTCAGTACCCGTTTATATCTCAAATTCAGGCTCAAAACACCCGAAAATTCAATATTTGGGAGTCCCAGAAGCAATCTGTACATGCCTACTCAGTGTTAGAGTATTTTCAAAATACAGGCCCAAAACATGTTGAAAATCGATATTTTAGATGCCCAAAGTCAATATGTGCATGTATCTTCTGTACCCGTTTATATCTCAAATTCAGGCTCAAAACACCCGAAAATTCAATATTTTGGGGTCCCAGAAGCAATCTGTACAGTGCTATAATATTTTCAAAATATAGGCTAAAAACATGCTAAAAATCGATCTTTTAAGTGCCAAAAAGTCGATATCTCAAATTCAGTCCCAAAACAACCGAAAATTCGATATTTAGGGGTCCCAGAAGCGATCTGTACATGCCTACTCCGTGTTAGAGTATTTTCAAAATACAGGCCAAAAACATACTGAAAATCGATCTTTTAGGTGCACAAAAGTCGATATGTGCATGCATCTTCAGTACCCGTTTATATCTCAAATTCAGGCTCAAAACACCCGAAAATTCAATATTTTGGGGTCCCAGAAGCAATCTGTACATGCCTACTCAGTGTTAGAGTATTTTCAAAATACAGGCCCAAAACATGCTGAAAATCGTTATTTTAGATGCCCAAAGTCAATATGTGCATGTATCTTCTGTACCCGTTTATATCTCAAATTCAGGCTCAAAACACCCGAAAATTCAATATTTTGGGGTCCCAGAAGCAATCTGTACATGCCTACACAGTGCTAGAATATTTTCAAAATATAGGCTAAAAACATGTTAAAAATCGACATTTTAGGTGCCAAAAAATCGATATCTCAAATTCAGTCCCAAAACACCCGAAAATTCGATATTTAGAGGTCCCAGAAGGTATCTGTACATGTCTACTCCGTGTTAGAGTATTTTCAAAATACAGGCCAAAAACATACTGAAAATCGATCTTTTAGGTGCCCAAAAGTCGATATGTGCATGCATCTTCTGTACCCGTTTATATCTCAAATTCTGGCCCTAAACACCCGAAAATTCGATATTTTGGGGTCCCAGAAGCGATCTGTACATGCCTACTCCGTGTTAGAGTATTTTCAAAATTCAGGCCCAAAACATGCTGAAAATCGATATTTTTGGTGCCCAAATTCAATATGTGCATGTATCTTCTGTACCCGTTTATATCTCAAATTCAGGCTCAAAACACCCGAAAATTCAATATTTTGGGGTCCCAGAAGCAATCTGTACAGTGCTAGAATATTTTCAAAATATAGGCTAAAAACATGCTAAAAATCGATCTTTTAGGTGCCAAAAAGTCGATATCTCAAATTCAGTCCCAAAACACCCGAAAATTCGATATTTAGGGGTCCCAGAAGCGATCTGTACATGCCTACTCCGTGTTAGAGTATTTTCAAAATACATGCTCAAAACATACTGAAAATCGATCTTTTAGGTGCACAAAAGTCGATATGTGCATGCATCTTCAGTACCCGTTTATATCTCAAATTCAGGCTCAAAACACCCGAAAATTCAATATTTGGGAGTCCCAGAAGCAATCTGTACATGCCTACTCAGTGTTAGAGTATTTTCAAAATACAGGCCCAAAACATGCTGAAAATCGATATTTTAGATGCCCAAAGTCAATATGTGCATGTATCTTCTGTACCCGTTTATATCTCAAATTCAGGCTCAAAACACCCGAAAATTCAATATTTTGGGGTCCCAGAAGCAATCTGTACATGCCTACACAGTGCTAGAATATTTTCAAAATATAGGCTAAAAACATGCTAAAAATCGACATTTTAGGTGCCAAAAAATCGATATCTCAAATTCAGTCCCAAAACACCCGAAAATTCGATATTTAGAGGTCCCAGAAGGTATCTGTACATGCCTACTCCGTGTTAGAGTATTTTCAAAATACAGGAAAAAAACATACTGAAAATCGATCTTTTAGGTGCACAAAAGTCGATATGTGCATGCATCTTCTGTACCCGTTTATATCTCAAATTCTGGCCCTAAACACCCGAAAATTCGATATTTTGGGGTCCAAGAGGCGATCTGTACATGCCTACTCCGTGTTAGAGTATTTTCAAAATTCAGGCCCAAAACATGCAGAAAATCGATATTTTTGGTGCCCAAAGTCAATATGTGCATGTATCTTCTGTACCCGTTTATATCTCAAATTCAGGCTCAAAACACCCGAAAATTCAATATTTTGGGGTCCCAGAAGCAATCTGTACATGCCTACTCAGTGTTAGAGTATTTTCAAAATACAGGCCCAAAACATGCTGAAAATCGATATTTTAGATGCCCAAAGTCAATATGTGCATGTATCTTCTGTACCCGTTTATATCTCAAATTCAGGCTCAAAACACCCGAAAATTCAATATTTTGGGGTCCCAGAAGCAATCTGTACAGTGCTAGAATATTTTCAAAATATAGGCTAAAAACATGCTAAAAATCGATCTTTTAGGTGCCAAAAAGTCGATATCTCAAATTCAGTCCCAAAACACCCGAAAATTCGATATTTAGGGGTCCCAGAAGCGATCTGTACATGCCTACTCCATGTTAGAGTATTTTCAAAATACATGCTCAAAACATACTGAAAATCGATCTTTTAGGTGCACAAAAGTCGATATGTGCATGCATCTTCAGTACCCGTTTATATCTCAAATTCAGGCTCAAAACACCCGAAAATTCAATATTTTGGGGTCCCAGAAGCAATCTGTACATGCCTACACAGTGCTAGAATATTTTCAAAATATAGGCTAAAAACATGCTAAAAATCGACATTTTAGGTGCCAAAAAATCGATATCTCAAATTCAGTCCCAAAACACCCGAAAATTCGATATTTAGAGGTCCCAGAAGGTATCTGTACATGTCTACTCCGTGTTAGAGTATTTTTTTAAAAATACAGGCCAAAAACATACTGAAAATCGATCTTTTAGGTGCCCAAAAGTCGATATGTGCATGCATCTTCTGTACCCGTTTATATCTCAAATTCTGGCCCTAAACACCCGAAAATTTGATATTTTGGGGTCCCAGAAGCGATCTGTACATGCCTACTCCGTGTTAGAGTATTTTCAAAATTCAGGCCCAAAACATGCTGAAAATCGATATTTTTGGTGCCCAAAGTCAATATGTGCATGTATCTTCTGTACCCGTTTATATCTCAAATTCAGGCTCAAAACACCCGAAAATTCAATATTTTGGGGTCCCAGAAGCAATCTGTACAGTGCTAGAATATTTTCAAAATATAGGCTAAAAACATGCTAAAAATCGATCTTTTAGGTGCCAAAAAGTCGATATCTCAAATTCAGTCCCAAAACACCCGAAAATTCGATATTTAGGGGTCCCAGAAGCGATCTGTACATGCCTACTCCGTGTTAGAGTATTTTCAAAATACATGCTCTAAACATACTGAAAATCGATCTTTTAGGTGCACAAAAGTCGATATGTGCATGCATCTTCAGTACCCGTTTATATCTCAAATTCAGGCTCAAAACACCCGAAAATTCAATATTTTGGGGTCCCAGAAGCAATCTGTACAGTGCTAGAATATTTTCAAAATATAGGCTAAAAACATGCTAAAACTCGATCTTTTAAGTGCCAAAAAGTCGATATCTCAAATTCAGTCCCAAAACACCCGAAAATTCGATATTTAGGGGTCCCAGAAGCGATCTGTACATGCCTACTCCGTGTTAGAGTATTTTCAAAATACAGGCCAAAAACATACTGAAAATCGATCTTTTAGGTGCCCAAAAGTCGATATGTGCATGCATCTTCTATACCCGTTTATATCTCAAATTCTGGCCCTAAACACCCGAAAATTTGATATTTTGGGGTCCCAGAAGCGATCTGTACATGCCTACTCCGTGTTAGAGTATTTTCAAAATTTAGGCCCAAAACATGCTGAAAATCGATATTTTTGGTGCCCAAAGTCAACATGTGCATGTATCTTCTGTACCCGTTTATATCTCAAATTCAGTCTCAAAACACCCGAAAATTCAATATTTTGGGGTCCCAGAAGCAATCTGTACATGCCTACTCAGTGCTAGAATATTTTCAAAATATAGGCTAAAAACATGCTAAAAATCGATCTTTTAGGTGCCAAAAAGTCGATATCTCAAATTCAGTCCCAAAACACCCGAAAATTCGATATTTAGGGGTCCCAGAAGCGATCTGTACATGCCTACTCCGTGTTAGAGTATTTTCAAAATACATGCTCAAAACATACTGAAAATCGATCTTTTAGGTGCACAAAAGTCGATATGTGCATGCATCTTCAGTACCCGTTTATATCTCAAATTCAGGCTCAAAACACCCGAAAATTCAATATTTTGGGGTCCCAGATGTAATCTGTACATGCCTACACAGTGCTAGAATATTTTCAAAATATAGGCTAAAAACATGCTAAAAATCGACATTTTAGGTGCCAAAAAATCGATATCTCAAATTCAGTCCCAAAACACCCGAAAATTCGATATTTAGAGGTCTCAGAAGGTATCTGTTCATGCCTACTCCGTGTTAGAGTATTTTCAAAATACAGGCCAAAAACATACTGAAAATCGATCTTTTAGGTGCACAAAAGTCGATATGTGCATGCATCTTCTGTACCCGTTTATATCTCAAATTCTGGACCTAAACACCCGAAAATTCGATATTTTGGGGTCCAAGAGGCGATCTGTACATGCCTACTCCGTGTTAGAGTATTTTCAAAATTCAGGCCCAAAACATGCAGAAAATCGATATTTTTGGTGCCCAAAGTCAATATGTGCATGTATCTTCTGTACCCGTTTATATCTCAAATTCAGGCTCAAAACACCCGAAAATTCAATATTTTGGGGTCCCAGAAGCAATCTGGACATGCCTACTCAGTGCTAGAATATTTTCAAAATATAGGCTAAAAACATGCTAAAAATCGATCTTTTAGGTGCCAAAAAGTCGATATCTCAAATTCAGTCCCAAAACACCCTAAAATTCGATATTTAGGGGTCCCAGAAGCGATCTGTACATGCCTACTCCGTGTTAGAGTATTTTCAAAATACATGCTCAAAACATACTGAAAATCGATCTTTTAGGTGCACAAAAGTCGATATGTGCATGCATCTTCAGTACCCGTTTATATCTCAAATTCAGGCTCAAAACACCCGAAAATTCAATATTTTGGGGTCCCAGAAGCAATCTGTACATGCCTACTCAGTGTTAGAGTATTTTCAAAATACAGGCCCAAAACAAGCTGAAAATCGATATTTTAGATGCCCAAAGTCAATATGTGCATGTATCTTCTGTACCCGTTTATATCTCAAATTCAGGCTCAAAACACCCGAAAATTCAATATTTTGGGGTCCCAGAAGAAATCTGTACAGTGCTAGAATATTTTCAAAATATAGGCTAAAAACATGCTAAAAATCGATCTTTTAGGTGCCAAAAAGTCGATATCTCAAATTCAGTCCCAAAACACCCGAAAATTCGATATTTAGGGGTCCCAGAAGCGATCTGTACATGCCTACTCCATGTTAGAGTATTTTCAAAATACATGCTCAAAACATACTGAAAATCGATCTTTTAGGTGCACAAAAGTCGATATGTGCATGCATCTTCAGTACCCGTTTATATCTCAAATTCAGGCTCAAAACACCCGAAAATTCAATATTTTGGGGTCCCAGAAGCAATCTGTACATGCCTACACAGTGCTAGAATATTTTCAAAATATAGGCTAAAAACATGCTAAAAATCGACATTTTAGGTGCCAAAAAATCGATATCTCAAATTCAGTCCCAAAACACCCGAAAATTCGATATTTAGAGGTCCCAGAAGGTATCTGTACATGTCTACTCCGTGTTAGAGTATTTTCAAAATACAGGCCAAAAACATACTGAAAATCGATCTTTTAGGTGCCCAAAAGTCGATATGTGCATGCATCTTCTGTACCCGTTTATATCTCAAATTCTGGCCCTAAACACCCGAAAATTTGATATTTTGGGGTCCCAGAAGCGATCTGTACATGCCTACTCCGTGTTAGAGTATTTTCAAAATTCAGGCCCAAAATATGCTGAAAATCGATATTTTTGGTGCCCAAAGTCAATATGTGCATGTATCTTCTGTACCCGTTTATATCTCAAATTCAGGCTCAAAACACCCGAAAATTCAATATTTTGGGGTCCCAGAAGCAATCTGTACAGTGCTAGAATATTTTCAAAATATAGGCTAAAAACATGCTAAAAATCGATCTTTTAGGTGCCAAAAAGTCGATATCTCAAATTCAGTCCCAAAACACCCGAAAATTCGATATTTAGGGGTCCCAGAAGCGATCTGTACATGCCTACTCCGTGTTAGAGTATTTTCAAAATACATGCTCAAAACATACTGAAAATCGATCTTTTAGGTGCACAAAAGTCGATATGTGCATGCATCTTCAGTACCCGTTTATATCTCAAATTCAGGCTCAAAACACCCGAAAATTCAATATTTTGGGGTCCCAGAAGCAATCTGTACATGCCTACTCAGTGTTAGAGTATTTTCAAAATACAGGCCCAAAACATGCTGAAAATCGATATTTTAGATGCCCAAAGTCAATATGTGCATGTATCTTCTGTACCCGTTTATATCTTAAATTCAGGCTCAAAACAACCGAAAATTCAATATTTTGGGGTCCCAGAAGCAATCTGTACATGCCTACACAGTGCTAGAATATTTTCAAAATATAGGCTAAAAACATGCCACAAATCGACATTTTAGGTGCCAAAAAATCGATATCTCAAATTCAGTCCCAAAACACCCGAAAATTCGATATTTAGAGGTCCCAGAAGGTATCTGTACATGCCTACTCCGTGTTAGAGTATTTTCAAAATACAGGCCAAAAACATACTGAAAATCGATCTTTTAGGTGCACAAAAGTCGATATGTGCATGCATCTTCTGTACCCGTTTATATCTCAAATTCTGGCCCTAAACACCCGAAAATTCGATATTTTGGGGTCCAAGAGGCGATCTGTACATGCCTACTCCGTGTTAGAGTATTTTCAAAATTCAGGCCCAAAACATGCTGAAAATCGATATTTTTGGTGCCCAAAGTCAATATGTGCATGTATCTTCTGTACCCGTTTATATCTCAAATTCAGGCTCAAAACACCCGAAAATTCAATATTTTGGGGTCCCAGAAGCAATCTGTACATGCCTACTCAGTGCTAGAATATTTTCAAAATATAGGCTAAAAACATGCTAAAAATCGATCTTTTAGGTGCCAAAAAGTCGATATCTCAAATTCAGTCCCAAAACACCCGAAAATTCGATATTTAGGGGTCCCAGAAGCGATCTGTACATGCCTACTCCGTGTTAGAGTATTTTCAAAATACATGCTCAAAACATACTGAAAATCGATCTTTTAGGTGCCCAAAGTCAACATGTGCATGTATCTTCTGTACTCGTTTATATCTCAAATTCAGGCTCAAAACACCCGAAAATTCAATATTTTGGGGTCCAAGAAGCAATCTGTACATGCCTACACAGTGCTAGAATATTTTCAAAATATAGGCTAAAAACATGCTAAAAATCGACATTTTAGGTGCCAAAAAATCTATATCTCAAATTCAGTCCCAAAACACCCGAAAATTCGATATTTAGAGGTCCCAGAAGGTATCTGTACATGCCTACTCCGTGTTAGAGTATTTTCAAATTACAGGCCAAAAACATACTGAAAATCGATCTCTTAGGTGCCCAAAAGTCGATATGTGCATGCATCTTCTGTACCCGTTTATATCTCAAATTCTGGCCCTAAACACCCGAAAATTCGATATTTTGGGGTCCCAGAAGCGATCTGTACATGCCTACTCCGTGTTAGAGTATTTTCAAATATTCAGGCCCAAAACATGCTGAAAATCGATATTTTTGGAGCCTAAAGTCAATATGTGCATGTATCTTCTGTACCCGTTTATATCTCAAATTCAGGTTCAAAACACCCGAAAATTCAATATTTTTGGGTCCCAGAAGCAATCTGTACATGCCTACTCAGTGCTAGAATATTTTCAAAATATAGGCTAAAAACATGCTAAAAATCGATCTTTTAGGTGCCAAAAAGTCGATATCTCAAATTCAGTCACAAAACACCCGAAAATTCGATATTTAGGGGTCCCAGAAGCGATCTGTACATGCCTACTCCGTGTTAGAGTATTTTCAAAATACATGCTCAAAACATACTGAAAATCGATCTTTTAGGTGCACAAAAGTCGATATGTGCATGCATCTTCAGTACCCGTTTATATCTCAAATTCAGGCTCAAAACACCCGAAAATTCAATATTTTGGGGTCCCAGAAGCAATCTGTACATGCCTACTCAGTGTTAGAGTATTTTCAAAATACAGGCCCAAAACATGTTGAAAATCGATATTTTAGATGCCCAAAGTCAATATGTGCATGTATCTTCTGTACCCGTTTATATCTCAAATTCAGGCTCAAAACACCCGAAAATTCAATATTTTGGGGTCCCAGAAGCAATCTGTACAGTGCTAGAATATTTTCAAAATATAGGCTAAAAACATGCTAAAACTCGATCTTTTAAGTGCCAAAAAGTCGATATCTCAAATTCAGTCCCAAAACACCCGAAAATTCGATATTTAGTGGTCCCAGAAGCGATCTGTACATGCCTACTCCGTGTTAGAGTATTTTCAAAATACAGGCCAAAAACATACTGAAAATTGATCTTTTAGGTGCCCAAAAGTCGATATGTGCATGCATCTTCTGTACCCGTTTATATCTCAAATTCTGGCCCTAAACACCCGAAAATTTGATATTTTGGGGTCCCAGAAGCGATCTGTACATGCCTACTCCGTGTTAGAGTATTTTCAAAATTTAGGCCCAAAACATGCTGAAAATCGATATTTTTGGTGCCCAAAGTCAACATGTGCATGTATCTTCTGTACCCGTTTATATCTCAAATTCAGTCTCAAAACACCCGAAAATTCAATATTTTGGGGTCCCAGAAGCAATCTGTACATGCCTACTCAGTGCTAGAATATTTTCAAAATATAGGCTAAAAACATGCTAAAAATCGATCTTTTAGGTGCCAAAAAGTCGATATCTCAAATTCAGTCCCAAAACACCCGAAAATTCGATATTTAGGGGTCCCAGAAGCGATCTGTACATGCCTACTCCGTGTTAGAGTATTTTCAAAATACATGCTCAAAACATACTGAAAATCGATCTTTTAGGTGCACAAAAGTCGATATGTGCATGCATCTTCAGTACCCGTTTATATCTCAAATTCAGGCTCAAAACACCCGAAAATTCAATATTTTGGGGTCCCAGATGCAATCTGTACATGCCTACACAGTGCTAGAATATTTTCAAAATATAGGCTAAAAACATGCTAAAAATCGACATTTTAGGTGCCAAAAAATCGATATCTCAAATTCAGTCCCAAAACACCCGAAAATTCGATATTTAGAGGTCTCAGAAGGTATCTGTACATGCCTACTCCGTGTTAGAGTATTTTCAAAATACAGGCCAAAAACATACTGAAAATCGATCTTTTAGGTGCACAAAAGTCGATATGTGCATGCATCTTCTGTACCCGTTTATATCTCAAATTCTGGCCCTAAACACCCGAAAATTCGATATTTTGGGGTCCAAGAGGCGATCTGTACATGCCTACTCCGTGTTAGAGTATTTTCAAAATTCAGGCCCAAAACATGCTGAAAATCGATATTTTTGGTGCCCAAAGTCAATATGTGCATGTATCTTCTGTTCCCGTTTATATCTCAAATTCAGGCTCAAAACACCCGAAAATTCAATATTTTGGGGTCCCAGAAGCAATCTGTACATGCCTACTCAGTGCTAGAATATTTTCAAAATATAGGCTAAAAACATGCTAAAAATCGATCTTTTAGGTGCCAAAAAGGCGATATCTCAAATTCAGTCCCAAAACACCCGAAAATTCGATATTTAGGGGTCCCAGAAGCGACCTGTACATGCCTACTCTGTGTTAGAGTATTTTCAAAATACATGCTCAAAACATACTGAAAATCGATCTTTTAGGTGCACAAAAGTCGATATGTGCATGCATCTTCAGTACCCGTTATATCTGAAATTCAGGCTCAAAACACCCGAAAATTCAATATTTTGGGGTCCCAGAAGCAATCTGTACATGCCTACTCAGTGTTAGAGTATTTTCAAAATACAGGCCCAAAACATGCTGAAAATCGATATTTTAGATGCTCAAAGTCAATATGTGCATGTATCTTCTGTACCCGTTTATATCTCAAATTCAGGCTCAAAACACCCGAAAATTCAATATTTTGGGGTCCAAGAAGCAATCTGTACATGCCTACACAGTGCTAGAATATTTTCAAAATATAGGCTAAAAACATGCTAAAAATCGACATTTTAGGTGCCAAAAAATCGATATCTCAAATTCAGTCCCAAAACACCAAAAAAATTCGATATTTAGAGGTCCCAGAAGGTATCTGTACATGCCTACTCCGTGTTAGAGTATTTTCAAATTACAGGCCAAAAACATACTGAAAATCGATCTCTTAGGTGCCCAAAAGTCGATATGTGCATGCATCTTCTGTACCCGTTTATATCTCAAATTCTGGCCCTAAACACCCGAAAATTCGATATTTTGGGGTCCCAGAAGCGATCTGTACATGCCTACTCCGTGTTAGAGTATTTTCAAAAATTCAGGCCCAAAACATGCTGAAAATCGATATTTTTGGTGCCTAAAGTCAATATGTTCATGTATCTTCTGTACCCGTTTATATCTCAAATTCAGGCTCAAAACACCCGAAAATTCAATATTTTGGGGTCCCAGAAGCAATCTGTACATGCCTACTCAGTGCTAGAATATTTTCAAAATATAGGCTAAAAACATGCTAAAAATCGATCTTTTAGGTGCCAAAAAGTCGATATCTCAAATTCAGTCCCAAAACACCCGAAAATTCGATATTTAGGGGTCCCAGAAGCGATCTGTACATGCCTACTCCGTGTTAGAGTATTTTCAAAATACATGCTCAAAACATACTGAAAATCGATCTTTTAGGTGCACAAAAGTCGATATGTGCATGCATCTTCAGTACCCGTTTATATCTCAAATTCAGGCTCAAAACACCCAAAAATTCAATATTTTGGGGTCCCAGAAGCAATCTGTACATGCCTACTCAGTGTTAGAGTATTTTCAAAATACAGGCCCAAAACATGTTGAAAATCGATATTTTAGATGCCCAAAGTCAATATGTGCATGTATCTTCTGTACCCGTTTATATCTCAAATTCAGGCTCAAAACACCCGAAAATTCAATATTTTGGGGTCCCAGAAGCAATCTGTACAGTGCTAGAATATTTTCAAAATATAGGCTAAAAACATGCTAAAACTCGATCTTTTAAGTGCCAAAAAGTCGATATCTCAAATTCAGTCCCAAAACACCCGAAAATTCGATATTTAGGGGTCCCAGAAGCGATCTGTACATGCCTACTCCGTGTTAGAGTATTTTCAAAATACAGGCCAAAAACATACTGAAAATCGATCTTTTAGGTGCCCAAAAGTCGATATGTGCATGCATCTTCTGTACCCGTTTATATCTCAAATTCTGGCCCTAAACACCCAAAAATTCGATATTTTGGGGTCCCAGAAGCGATCTGTACATGCCTCCTCCGTGTTAAAGTATTTTCAAAATTTAGGCCCAAAACATGCTGAAAATCGATATTTTTGGTGCCCAAAGTCAACATGTGCATGTATCTTCTGTACCCGTTTATATCTCAAATTCAGTCCCAAAACACCCGAAAATTCAATATTTTGGGGTCCCAGAAGCAATCTGTACATGCCTACTCAGTGCTAGAATATTTTCAAAATATAGGCTAAAAACATGCTAAAAATCGATCTTTTAGGTGTCAAAAAGTCGATATCTCAAATTCAGTCCCAAAACACCCGAAAATTCGATATTTAGGGGTCCCAGAAGCGATCTGTACATGCCTACTCCGTGTTAGAGTATTTTCAAAATACATGCTCAAAACATACTGAAAATCGATCTTTTAGGTGCACAAAAGTCGATATCTGCATGCATCTTCAGTACCCGTTTATATCTCAAATTCAGGCTCAAAACACCCGAAAATTCAATATTTTGGGGTCCCAGATGCAATCTGTACATGCCTACACAGTGCTAGAATATTTTCAAAATATAGGCTAAAAACATGCTAAAAATCGACATTTTAGGTGCCAAAAAATCGATATCTCAAATTCAGTCCCAAAACACCCGAAAATTCGATATTTAGAGGTCCCAGAAGGTATCTGTACATGCCTACTCCGTGTTAGAGTATTTTCAAAAGACAGGCCAAAAACATACTGAAAATCGATCTTTTAGGTGCACAAAAGTCGATATCTGCATGCATCTTCTGTACCCGTTTATATCTCAAATTCTGGCCCTAAACACCCGAAAATTCGATATTTTGGGGTCCCAGAAGCAATCTGTACATGCCTACTCAGTGTTAGAGTATTTTCAAAATACAGGCCCAAAACATACTGAAAATCGATCTTTTAGGTGCCCAAAAGTCGATATGTGCATGCATCTTCTGTACCCGTTTATATCTCAAATTCTGGCCCTAAACACCCAAAAATTCGATATTTTTGGGTCCCAGAAGCAATCTGTACATGCCTCCTCCGTGTTAAAGTATTTTCAAAATTTAGGCCCAAAACATGCTGAAAATCGATATTTTTGGTGCCCAAAGTCAACATGTGCATGTATCTTCTGTACTCGTTTATATCTCAAATTCAGTCTCAAAACACCCGAAAATTCAATATTTTGGGGTCCCAGAAGCAATCTGTACATGCCTACTCAGTGCTAGAATATTTTCAAAATATAGGCTAAAAACATGCTAAAAATCGATCTTTTAGGTGCCAAAAAGTCGATATCTCAAATTCAGTCCCAAAACACCCGAAAATTCGATATTTAGGGGTCCCAGAAGCGATCTGTACATGCCTACTCCGTGTTAGAGTATTTTCAAAATACATGCTCAAAACATACTGAAAATCGATCTTTTAGGTGCACAAAAGTCGATATCTGCATGCATCTTCAGTACCCGTTTATATCTCAAATTCAGGCTCAAAACACCCGAAAATTCAATATTTTGGGGTCCCAGATGCAATCTGTACATGCCTACACAGTGCTAGAATATTTTCAAAATATAGGCTAAAAACATGCTAAAAATCGACATTTTAGGTGCCAAAAAATCGATATCTCAAATTCAGTCCCAAAACACCCGAAAATTCGATATTTAGAGGTCCCAGAAGGTATCTGTACATGCCTACTCCGTGTTAGAGTATTTTCAAAATACAGGCCAAAAACATACTGAAAATCGATCTTTTAGGTGCACAAAAGTCGATATCTGCATGCATCTTCAGTACCCGTTTATATCTCAAATTCAGGCGCAAAACACCCGAAAATTCAATATTTTGGGGTCCCAGAAGCAATCTGTACATGCCTACTCAGTGTTAGAGTATTTTCAAAAT
The DNA here is from genome assembly GCA_033782935.1 of Petrolisthes cinctipes. Taxonomy (NCBI): domain Eukaryota; kingdom Metazoa; phylum Arthropoda; class Malacostraca; order Decapoda; family Porcellanidae; genus Petrolisthes; species Petrolisthes cinctipes. The sequence goes on along the minus strand of JAWQEG010000380.1, from coordinate 1,660,542 downwards.
ACAGGCCCAAAACATGCTGAAAATCGATATTTTAGATGCTCAAAGTCAATATGTGCATGTATCTTCTTTACCCGTTTATATCTCAAATTCACTCTCAAAACACCCGAAAATTCAATATTTTGGGGTCCCAGAAGCAATCTGTACATGCCTACTCAGTGCTAGAATATTTTCAAAATATAGGCTAAAAACATGCTAAAAATCGATCTTTTAGGTGCCAAAAAGTCGATATCTCAAATTCAGTCCCAAAACACCCGAAAATTCGATATTTAGGGGTCCCAGAAGCGACCTGTACATGCCTACTCTGTGTTAGAGTATTTTCAAAATACATGCTCAAAACATACTGAAAATCGATCTTTTAGGTGCACAAAAGTCGATATGTGCATGCATCTTCAGTACCCGTTTATATCTCAAATTCAGGCTCAAAACACCCAAAAATTCAATATTTTGGGGTCCCAGAAGCAATCTGTACATGCCTACTCAGTGTTAGAGTATTTTCAAAATACAGGCCCAAAACATGCTGAAAATCGATATTTTAGATGCTCAAAGTCAATATGTGCATGTATCTTCTTTACCCGTTTATATCTCAAATTCAGGCTCAAAACACCCGAAAATTCAATATTTTGGGGTCCAAGTAGCAATCTGTACATGCCTACTCAGTGCTAGAATATTTTCAAAATATAGGCTAAAAACATGCTAAAAATCGATCTTTTAGGTGCCAAAAAGTCGATATCTCAAATTCAGTCCCAAAACACCCGAAAATTCGATATTTAGGGGTCCCAGAAGCGATCTGTACATGCCTACTCCGTGTTAGAGTATTTTCAAAATACATGCTCAAAACATACTGAAAATCGATCTTTTAGTTGCACAAAAGTCGATATGTGCATGCATCTTCCGTACCCGTTTATATCTCAAATTCAGGCTCAAAACACCCGAAAATTCAATATTTTGGGGTCCCAGAAGCAATCTGTACAGTGCTAGAATATTTTCAAAATATAGGCTAAAAACATGCTAAAAATCGATCTTTTAAGTGCCAAAAAGTCGATATCTCAAATTCAGTCCCAAAACACCCGAAAATTCGATATTTAGGGGTCCCAGAAGCGATCTGTACATGCCTACTCCGTGTTAGAGTATTTTCAAAATACAGGCCAAAAACATACTGAAAATCGATCTTTTAGGTGCACAAAAGTCGATATGTGCATGCATCTTCAGTACCCGTTTATATCTCAAATTCAGGCTCAAAACACCCGAAAATTCAATATTTTGGGGTCCCAGAAGCAATCTGTACATGCCTACTCAGTGTTAGAGTATTTTCAAAATACAGGCCCAAAACATGCTGAAAATCGATATTTTAGATGCCCAAAGTCAATATGTGCATGTATCTTCTGTACCCGTTTATATCTCAAATTCAGGCTCAAAACACCCGAAAATTCAATATTTTGGGGTCCCAGAAGCAATCTGTACATGCCTACACAGTGCTAGAATATTTTCAAAATATAGGCTAAAAACATGCTAAAAATCGACATTTTAGGTGCCAAAAAATCGATATCTCAAATTCAGTCCCAAAACACCCGAAAATTCGATATTTAGAGGTCCCAGAAGGTATCTGTACATGTCTACTCCGTGTTAGAGTATTTTCAAAATACAGGCCAAAAACATACTGAAAATCGATCTTTTAGGTGCCCAAAAGTCGATATGTGCATGCATCTTCTGTACCCGTTTATATCTCAAAATCTGGCCCTAAACACCCGAAAATTTGATATTTTGGGGTCCCAGACGCGATCTGTACATGCCTACTCCGTGTTAGAGTATTTTCAAAATACATGCTCAAAACATACTGAAAATCGATCTTTTAGGTGCACAAAAGTCGATATGTGCATGCATCTTCAGTACCCGTTTATATCTCAAATTCAGGCTCAAAACACCCGAAAATTCAATATTTTGGGGTCCCAGAAGCAATCTGTACAGTGCTAGAATATTTTCAAAATATAGGCTAAAAACATGCTAAAAATCGATCTTTTAGGTGCCAAAAAGTCGATATCTCAAATTCAGTCCCAAAACACCCGAAAATTCGATATTTAGGGGTCCCAGAAGCGATCTGTACATGCCTACTCCGTGTTAGAGTATTTTCAAAATACATGCTCAAAACATACTGAAAATCGATCTTTTAGGTGCACAAAAGTCGATATGTGCATGCATCTTCAGTACCCGTTTATATCTCAAATTCAGGCTCAAAACACCCGAAAATTCAATATTTTGGGGTCCCAGAAGCAATCTGTACATGCATACTCAGCGTTAGAGTATTTTCAAAATACAGGCCCAAAACATGTTGAAAATCGATATTTTAGATGCCCAAAGTCAATATGTGCATGTATCTTCTGTACCCGTTTATATCTCAAATTCAGGCTCAAAACACCCGAAAATTCAATATTTTGGGGTCCCAGAAGCAATCTGTACAGTGCTAGAATATTTTCAAAATATAGGCTAAAAACATGCTAAAAATCGATCTTTTAAGTCCCAAAAAGTCGATATCTCAAATTCAGTCCCAAAAACACCCGAAAATTCGATATTTAGGGGTCCCAGAAGCGATCTGTACATGCCTACTCCGTGTTAGAGTATTTTCAAAATACAGGCCAAAAACATACTGAAAATCGATCTTTTAGGTGCACAAAAGTCGATATGTGCATGCATCTTCAGTACCCGTTTATATCTCAAATTCAGGCTCAAAACACCCGAAAATTCAATATTTTGGGGTCCCAGAAGCAATCTGTACATGCCTACTCAGTGTTAGAGTATTTTCAAAATACAGGCCCAAAACATGCTGAAAATCGATATTTTAGATGCCCAAAGTCAATATGTGCATGTATCTTCTGTACCCGTTTATATCTCAAATTCAGGCTCAAAACACCCGAAAATTCAATATTTTGGGGTCCCAGAAGCAATCTGTACATGCCTACACAGTGCTAGAATATTTTCAAAATATAGGCTAAAAACATGCTAAAAATAGACATTTTAGGTTCCAAAAAATCGATATCTCAAATTCAGTCCCAAAACACCCGAAAATTCGATATTTAGAGGTCCCAGAAGGTATCTGTACATGTCTACTCCTTGTTAGAGTATTTTCAAAATACAGGCCAAAAACATACTGAAAATCGATCTTTTAGGTGCCCAAAAGTCGATATGTGCATGCATCTTCTGTACCCGTTTATATCTCAAATTCTGGCCCTAAACACCCGAAAATTTGATATTTTGGGGTCCCAGAAGCGATCTGTACATGCCTACTCCGTGTTAGAGTATTTTCAAAATACAGGCCAAAAACATACTGAAAATCGATCTTTTAGGTGCACAAAAGTCGATATGTGCATGCATCTTCAGAACCCGTTTATATCTCAAATTCAGGCTCAAAACACCCGAAAATTCAATATTTTGGGGTCCCAGAAGCAATCTGTACATGCCTACTCAGTGTTAGAGTATTTTCAAAATACAGGCCCAAAACATGCTGAAAATCGATATTTTAGATGCCCAAAGTCAATATGTGCATGTATCTTCTGTACCCGTTTATATCTCAAATTCAGGCTCAAAACACCCGAAAATTCAATATTTTGGGGTCCCAGAAGCAATCTGTACATGCCTACACAGTGCTAGAATATTTTCAAAATATAGGCTAAAAACATGATAAAAATAGACATTTTAGGTGCCAAAAAATCGATATCTCAAATTCAGTCCCAAAACACCCGAAAATTCGATATTTAGAGGTCCCAGAAGGTATCTGTACATGTCTACTCCGTGTTAGAGTATTTTCAAAATACAGGCCAAAAACATACTGAAAATCGATCTTTTAGGTGCCCAAAAGTCGATATGTGCATGCATCTTCTGTACCCGTTTATATCTCAAATTCTGGCCCTAAACACCCGAAAATTTGATATTTTGGGGTCCCAGAAGCGATCTGTACATGCCTACTCCGTGTTAGAGTATTTTCAAAATTCAGGCCCAAAACATGCTGAAAATCGATATTTTTGGTGCCCAAAGTCAATATGTGCATGTATCTTCTGTACCCGTTTATATCTCAAAATCAGGCTCAAAACACCCGAAAATTCAATATTTTGGGGTCCCAGAAGCAATCTGTACAGTGCTAGAATATTTTCAAAATATAGGCTAAAAACATGCTAAAAATCGATCTTTTAGGTGCCAAAAAGTCGATATCTCAAATTCAGTCCCAAAACACCCGAAAATTCGATATTTAGGGGTCCCAGAAGCGATCTGTACATGCCTACTCCGTGTTAGAGTATTTTCAAAATACATGCTCAAAACATACTGAAAATCGATCTTTTAGGTGCACAAAAGTCGATATGTGCATGCATCTTCAGTACCCGTTTATATCTTAAATTCAGGCTCAAAACACCCGAAAATTCAATATTTTGGGGTCCCAGAAGCAATCTGTACATGCCTACTCAGTGTTAGAGTATTTTCAAAATACAGGCCCAAAACATGCTGAAAATCGATATTTTAGATGCCCAAAGTCAATATGTGCATGTATCTTCTGTACCCGTTTATATCTCAAATTCAGCCACAAAACACCCGAAAATTCAATATTTTGGGGTCCCAGAAGCAATCTGTACATGCCTACACAGTGCTAGAATATTTTCAAAATATAGGCTAAAAACATGCTAAAAATCGACATTTTAGGTGCCAAAAAATCGATATCTCAAATTCAGTCCCAAAACACCCGAAAATTCGATATTTAGAGGTCCCAGAAGGTATCTGTACATGCCTACTCCGTGTTAGAGTATTTTCAAAATACAGGCCAAAAACATACTGAAAATCGATCTTTTAGGTGCCCAAAAGTCGATATGTGCATGCATCTTCTGTACCCGTTTATATCTCAAATTCTGGACCTAAACACCCGAAAATTCGATATTTTGGGGTCCCAGAAGCGATCTGTACATGCCTACTCCGTGTTAGAGTATTTTCAAAATTTAGGCCCAAAACATGCTGGAAATCGATATTTTTGGTGCCCAAAGTCAATATGTGCATGTATCTTCTGTACCCGTTTATATCTCAAATTCAGGCTCAAAACACCCGAAAATTCAATATTTTGGGGTCCTAGAAGCAATCTGTACATGCCTACTCAGTGCTAGAATATTTTCAAAATATAGGATAAAAACATGCTAAAAATCGATCTTTTAGGTGCCAAAAAGTCGATATCTCAAATTCAGTCCCAAAACACCCGAAAATTCGATATTTAGGGGTCCCAGAAGCGATCTGTACATGCCTACTCCGTGTTAGAGTATTTTCAAAATACAGGCCCAAAACATGCTGAAAATCGATATTTTAGATGCCCAAAGTCAATATGTGCATGTATCTTCTGTACCCGTTTATATCTCAAATTCAGGCTCAAAACACCCGAAAATTCAATATTTTGGGGTCCCAGAAGCATTCTGTACAGTGCTAGAATATTTTCAAAATATAGGCTAAAAACATGCTAAAAATCGACATTTTAGGTGCCAAAAAATCGATATCTCAAATTCAGTCCCAAAACACACGAAAATTCGATATTTAGAGATCCCAGAAGGTATCTGTACATGTCTACTCCGTGTTAGAGTATTTTCAAAATACAGGCCAAAAACATACTGAAAATCGATCTTTTAGGTGCCCAAAAGTCGATATGTGCATGCATCTTCTGTACCCGTTTATATCTCAAATTCAGGCTCAAAACACCCGAAAATTCAATATTTTGGGGTCCCAGAAGCAATCTGTACATGCCTAATCAGTGTTAGAGTATTTTCAAAATACAGGCCCAAAACATGCTGAAAATCGATATTTTAGATGCCCAAAGTCAATATGTGCATGTATCTTCTGTACCCGTTTATATCTCAAATTCAGGCTCAAAACACCCGAAAATTCAATATTTTGGGGTCCCAGAAGCAATCTGTACATGCCTACACAGTGCTAGAATATTTTCAAAATATAGGCTAAAAACATGATAAAAATAGACATTTTAGGTGCCAAAAAATCGATATCTCAAATTCAGTCCCAAAACACCCGAAAATTCGATATTTAGAGGTCCCAGAAGGTATCTGTACATGTCTACTCCGTGTTAGAGTATTTTCAAAATACAGGCCAAAAACATACTGAAAATCGATCTTTTAGGTGCCCAAAAGTCGATATGTGCATGCATCTTCTGTACCCGTTTATATCTCAAATTCTGGCCCTAAACACCCGAAAATTTGATATTTTGGGGTCCCAGAAGCGATCTGTACATGCCTACTCCGTGTTAGAGTATTTTCAAAATTCAGGCCCAAAACATGCTGAAAATCGATATTTTTGGTGCCCAAAGTCAATATGTGCATGTATCTTCTGTACCCGTTTATATCTCAAAATCAGGCTCAAAACACCCGAAAATTCAATATTTTGGGGTCCCAGAAGCAATCTGTACAGTGCTAGAATATTTTCAAAATATAGGCTAAAAACATGCTAAAAATCGATCTTTTAGGTGCCAAAAAGTCGATATCTCAAATTCAGTCCCAAAACACCCGAAAATTCGATATTTAGGGGTCCCAGAAGCGATCTGTACATGCCTACTCCGTGTTAGAGTATTTTCAAAATACATGCTCAAAACATACTGAAAATCGATCTTTTAGGTGCACAAAAGTCGATATGTGCATGCATCTTCAGTACCCGTTTATATCTTAAATTCAGGCTCAAAACACCCGAAAATTCAATATTTTGGGGTCCCAGAAGCAATCTGTACATGCCTACTCAGTGTTAGAGTATTTTCAAAATACAGGCCCAAAACATGCTGAAAATCGATATTTTAGATGCCCAAAGTCAATATGTGCATGTATCTTCTGTACCCGTTTATATCTCAAATTCAGCCACAAAACACCCGAAAATTCAATATTTTGGGGTCCCAGAAGCAATCTGTACATGCCTACACAGTGCTAGAATATTTTCAAAATATAGGCTAAAAACATGCTAAAAATCGACATTTTAGGTGCCAAAAAATCGATATCTCAAATTCAGTCCCAAAACACCCGAAAATTCGATATTTAGAGGTCCCAGAAGGTATCTGTACATGCCTACTCCGTGTTAGAGTATTTTCAAAATACAGGCCAAAAACATACTGAAAATCGATCTTTTAGGTGCCCAAAAGTCGATATGTGCATGCATCTTCTGTACCCGTTTATATCTCAAATTCTGGACCTAAACACCCGAAAATTCGATATTTTGGGGTCCCAGAAGCGATCTGTACATGCCTACTCCGTGTTAGAGTATTTTCAAAATTTAGGCCCAAAACATGCTGGAAATCGATATTTTTGGTGCCCAAAGTCAATATGTGCATGTATCTTCTGTACCCGTTTATATCTCAAATTCAGGCTCAAAACACCCGAAAATTCAATATTTTGGGGTCCTAGAAGCAATCTGTACATGCCTACTCAGTGCTAGAATATTTTCAAAATATAGGATAAAAACATGCTAAAAATCGATCTTTTAGGTGCCAAAAAGTCGATATCTCAAATTCAGTCCCAAAACACCCGAAAATTCGATATTTAGGGGTCCCAGAAGCGATCTGTACATGCCTACTCCGTGTTAGAGTATTTTCAAAATACAGGCCCAAAACATGCTGAAAATCGATATTTTAGATGCCCAAAGTCAATATGTGCATGTATCTTCTGTACCCGTTTATATCTCAAATTCAGGCTCAAAACACCCGAAAATTCAATATTTTGGGGTCCCAGAAGCATTCTGTACAGTGCTAGAATATTTTCAAAATATAGGCTAAAAACATGCTAAAAATCGACATTTTAGGTGCCAAAAAATCGATATCTCAAATTCAGTCCCAAAACACACGAAAATTCGATATTTAGAGATCCCAGAAGCGATCTGTACATGCCTACTCCGTGTTAGAGTATTTTCAAAATACAGGCCAAAAACATACTGAAAATCGATCTTTTAGGTGCCCAAAAGTCGATATGTGCATGCATCTTCTGTACCCGTTTATATCTCAAATTCAGGCTCAAAACACCCGAAAATTCAATATTTTGGGGTCCCAGAAGCAATCTGTACATGCCTACTCAGTGTTAGAGTATTTTCAAAATACAGGCCCAAAACATGCTGAAAATCGATATTTTAGATGCCCAAAGTCAATATGTGCATGTATCTTCTGTACCCGTTTATATCTCAAATTCAGGCTCAAAACACCCGAAAATTCAATATTTTGGGGTCCCAGAAGCAATCTGTACATGCCTACACAGTGCTAGAATATTTTCAAAATATAGGCTAAAAACATGCTAAAAATCGACATTTTAGGTGCCAAAAAATCGATATCTCAAATTCAGTCCCAAAACACCCGAAAATTCGATATTTAGAGGTCCCAGAAGGTATCTGTACATGCCTACTCCGTGTTAGAGTATTTTCAAAATATAGGCCAAAAACATACTGAAAATCGATCTTTTAGGTGCACAAAAGTCGATATGTGCATGCATCTTCTGTACCCGTTTATATCTCAAATTCTGGCCCTAAACACCCGAAAATTCGATATTTTGGGGTCCAAGAGGCGATCTGTACATGCCTACTCCGTGTTAGAGTATTTTCAAAATTCAGGCCCAAAACATGCTGAAAATCGATATTTTTGGTGCCCAAAGTCAATATGTGCATGTATCTTCTGTACCCGTTTATATCTCAAATTCAGGCTCAAAACACCCGAAAATTCAATATTTTGGGGTCCCAGAAGCAATCTGTACATGCCTACTCAGTGCTAGAATATTTTCAAAATATAGGCTAAAAACATGCTAAAAATCGATCTTTTAGGTGCCAAAAAGTCGATATCTCAAATTCAGTCCCAAAACACCCGAAAATTCGATATTTAGGGGTCCCAGAAGCGACCTGTACATGCCTACTCTGTGTTAGAGTATTTTCAAAATACATGCTCAAAACATACTGAAAATCGATCTTTTAGGTGCACAAAAGTCGATATGTGCATGCATCTTCAGTACCCGTTTATATCTCAAATTCAGGCTCAAAACACCCGAAAATTCAATATTTTGGGGTCCCAGAAGCAATCTGTACATGCCTACTCAGTGTTAGAGTATTTTCAAAATACAGGCCCAAAACATGCTGAAAATCGATATTTTAGATGCTCAGAGTCAATATGTGCATGTATCTTCTGTACCCGTTTATATCTCAAATTCAGGCTCAAAACACCCGAAAATTCAATATTTTGGGGTCCAAGAAGCAATCTGTACATGCCTACACAGTGCTAGAATATTTTCAAAATATAGGCTAAAAACATGCTAAAAATCGACATTTTAGGTGCCAAAAAATCTATATCTCAAATTCAGTCCCAAAACACCCGAAAATTCGATATTTAGAGGTCCCAGAAGGTATCTGTACATGCCTACTCCGTGTTAGAGTATTTTCATATTACAGGCCAAAAACATACTGAAAATCGATCTCTTAGGTGCCCAAAAGTCGATATGTGCATGCATCTTCTGTACCCGTTTATATCTCAAATTCTGGCCCTAAACACCCGAAAATTCAATATTTTGGGGTCCCAGAAGCGATCTGTACATGCCTACTCCGTGTTAGAGTATTTTCAAAAATTCAGGCCCAAAACATGCTGAAAATCGATATTTTTGGTGCCTAAAGTCAATATGTGCATGTATCTTCTGTACCCGTTTATATCTCAAATTCAGGCTCAAAACACCCGAAAATTCAATATTTTGGGGTCCCAGAAGCAATCTGTACATGCCTACTCAGTGCTAGAATATTTTCAAAATATAGGCTAAAAACATGCTAAAAATCGACATTTTAGGTGCCAAAAAGTCGATATCTCAAATTCAGTCCCAAAACACCCGAAAATTCGATATTTAGAGGTCACAGAAGGTATCTGTACATGCCTACACCGTGTTAGAGTATTTTCATATTACAGGCCAAAAACATACTGAAAATCGATCTCTTAGGTGCCCAAAAGTCGATATGTGCATGCATCTTCTGTACCCGTTTATATCTCAAATTCTGGCCCTAAACACCCGAAAATTCAATATTTTGGGGTCCCAGAAGCGATCTGTACATGCCTACTCCGTGTTAGAGTATTTTCAAAAATTCAGGCCCAAAACATGCTGAAAATCGATATTTTTGGTGCCTAAAGTCAATATGTGCATGTATCTTCTGTACCCGTTTATATCTCAAATTCAGGCTCAAAACACCCGAAAATTCAATATTTTGGGGTCCCAGAAGCAATCTGTACATGCCTACTCAGTGCTAGAATATTTTCAAAATATAGGCTAAAAACATGATAAAAATCGATCTTTTAGGTGCCAAAAAGTCGATATCTCAAATTCAGTCCCAAAACACCCGAAAATTCGATATTTAGGGGTCCCAGAAGCGATCTGTACATGCCTACTCCGTGTTAGAGTATTTTCAAAATACATGCTCAAATCATACTGAAAATCGATCTTTTAGGTGCACAAAAGTCGATATGTGCATGCATCTTCAGTACCCGTTTATATCTCAAATTCAGGCTCAAAACACCCGAAAATTCAATATTTTGGGGTCCCAGAAGCAATCTGTACATGCCTACTCAGTGTTAGAGTATTTTCAAAATACAGGCCCAAAACATGTTGAAAATCGATATTTTAGATGCCCAAAGTCAATATGTGCATGTATCTTCTGTACCCGTTTATATCTCAAATTCAGGCTCAAAACACCCGAAAATTCAATATTTTGGGGTCCCAGAAGCAATCTGTACAGTGCTAGAATATTTTCAAAATATAGGCTAAAAACATGCTAAAAATCGATCTTTTAAGTGCCAAAAAGTCGATATCTCAAATTCAGTCCCAAAACACCCGAAAATTCGATATTTAGGGGTCCCAGAAGCGATCTGTACATGCCTACTCCGTGTTAGAGTATTTTCAAAATACAGGCCAAAAACATACTGAAAATCGATCTTTTAGGTGCCCAAAAGTCGATATGTGCATGCATCTTCTGTACCCGTTTATATCTCAAATTCAGGCTCAAAACACCCGAAAATTCGATATTTTGGGGTCCCAGAAGCAATCTGTACATGCCTACTCAGAGTTAGAGTATTTTCAAAATACAGGCCCAAAACATGCTGAAAATCGATATTTTAGATGCCCAAAGTCAATATGTGCATGTATCTTCTGTACCCGTTTATATCTCAAATTCAGGCTCAAAACACCCGAAAATTCAATATTTTGGGGTCCCAGAAGCATTCTGTACAGTGCTAGAATATTTTCAAAATATAGGCTAAAAACATGCTAAAAATCGACATTTTAGGTGCCAAAAAATCGATATCTCAAATTCAGTCTCAAAACACCCGAAAATTCGATATTTAGAGGTCCCAGAAGGTATCTGTACATGTCTACTCCGTGTTAGAGTATTTTCAAAATACAGGCCAAAAACATACTGAAAATCGATCTTTTAGGTGCCCAAAAGTCGATATGTGCATGCATCTTCTGTACCCGTTTATATCTCAAATTCTGGCCCTAAACACCCGAAAATTCAATATTTTGGGGTCCCAGAAGCGATCTGTACATGCCTACTCCGTGTTAGAGTATTTTCAAAATTCAGGCCCAAAACATGCTGAAAATCGATATTTTTGGTGCCCAAAGTCAATATGTGCATATATCTTCTGTACCCGTTTATATCTCAAATTCAGGCTCAAAACACCCGAAAATTCAATATTTTGGGGTCCCAGAAGCAATCTGTACAGTGCTAGAATATTTTCAAAATATAGGCTAAAAACATGCTAAAAATCGATCTTTTAGGTGCCAAAAAGTCGATATCTCAAATTCAGTCCCAAAACACCCGAAAATTCGATATTTAGGGGTCCCAGAAGCGATCTGTACATGCCTACTCCGTGTTAGAGTATTTTCAAAATACATGCTCAAAACATACTGAAAATCGATCTTTTAGGTGCACAAAAGTCGATATGTGCATGTATCTTCTGTACCCGTTTATATCTCAAATTCAGGCTCAAAACACCCGAAAATTCAATATTTTGGGGTCCCAGAAGCAATCTGTACATGCCTACACAGTGCTAGAATATTTTCAAAATATAGGCTAAAAACATGCTAAAAATCGACATTTTAGGTGCCAAAAAATCGATATCTCAAATTCAGTCCCAAAACACCCGAAAATTCGATATTTAGAGGTCCCAGAAGGTATCTGTACATGCCTACTCCGTGTTAGAGTATTTTCAAAATACAGGCCAAAAACACACTGAAAATCGATCTTTTAGGTGCCCAAAAGTCGATATGTGCATGCATCTTCTGTACCCGTTTATATCTCAAATTCTGGCCCTAAACACCCGAAAATTCGATATTTAGGGGTCCCAGAAGCGATCTGTAAATGCCTACTCCGTGTTAGAGTATTTTCAAAATTCAGGCCCAAAACATGCTGAAAATCGATATTTTTGGTGCCCAAAGTCAATATGTGCATGTATCTTCTGTACCCGTTTATATCTCAAATTCAGGCTCTAAACACCCGAAAATTCAATATTTTGGGGTCCCAGAAGCAATCTGTACATGCCTACTCAGTGCTAGAATATTTTCAAAATATAGGCTAAAAACATGCTAAAAATCGATCTTTTAGGTGCCAAAAAGTCGATATCTCAAATTCAGTCCCAAAACACCCGAAAATTCGATATTTAGGGGTCCCAAAAGCGATCTGTACATGCCAACTCCGTGTTAGATTATTTTCAAAATACATGCTCAAAACATACTGAAAATCGATCTTTTAGGTGCACAAAAGTCGATATGTGCATGCATCTTCAGTACCCGTTTATATCTCAAATTCAGGCTCAAAACACCCGAAAATTCAATATTTTGGGGTCCCAGAAGCAATCTGTACAAGCCTACTCAGTGTTAGAGTATTTTCAAAATACAGGCCCAAAACATGCTGAAAATCGATATTTTAGATGCCCAAAGTCAATATGTGCATGTATCATCTGTACCCGTTTATATCTCAAATTCAGGCTCAAAACACCCGAAAATTCAATATTTTGGGGTCCCAGAAGCAATCTGTACATGCCTACACAGTGCTAGAATATTTTCAAAATATAGGCTAAAAACATGCTAAAAATCGACATTTTAGGTGCCAAAAAATCGATATCTCAAATTCAGTCCCAAAACACCCGAAAATTCGATATTTAGAGGTCCCAGAAGGTATCTGTACATGCCTACTCCGTGTTAGAGTATTTTCAAAATACAGGCCAAAAACATACTGAAAATCGATCTTTTAGGTGCACAAAAGTCGATATGTGCATGCATCTTCTGTACCCGTTTATATCTCAAATTCTGGCCCTAAACACCCGAAAATTCGATATTTTGGGGTCCCAGAAGCGATCTGTACATGCCTACTCCGTGTTAGAGTATTTTCAAAATTCAGGCCCAAAACATGCTGAAAATCGATATTTTTGGTGCCCAAAGTCAATATGTGCATGTATCTTCTTTACCCGTTTATATCTCAAATTCAGGCTCAAAACACCCGAAAATTCAATATTTTGGGGTCCCAGAAGCAATCTATACAGTGCTAGAATATTTTCAAAATATAGGCTAAAAACATGCTAAAAATCGATCTTTTAGGTGCCAAAAAGTCGATATCTCAAATTCAGTCCCAAAACACCCGAAAATTCGATATTTAGGGGTCCCAGAAGCGATCTGTACATGCCTACTCCGTGTTAGAGTATTTTCAAAATACATGCTCAAAACATACTGAAAATCGATCTTTTAGGTGCACAAAAGTCGATATGTGCATGCATCTTCAGTACCCGTTTATATCTCAAATTCAGGCTCAAAACACCCGAAAATTCAATATTTTGGGGTCCCAGAAGCAATCTGTACATGCCTACTCAGTGTTAGAGTATTTTCAAAATACAGGCCCAAAACATGCTGAAAATCGATATTTTAGATGCCCAAAGTCAATATGTGCATGTATCTTCTGTACCCGTTTATATCTCAAATTCAGGCTCAAAACACCCGAAAATTCAATATTTTGGGGTCCCAGACGCAATCTGTACATGCCTACACAGTGCTAGAATATTTTCAAAATATAGGCTAAAAACATGCTAAAAATCGACATTTTAGGTGCCAAAAAATCGATATCTCAAATTCAGTCCCAAAACACCCGAAAATTCGATATTTAGAGGTCCCAGAAGGTATCTGTACATGCCTACTCCGTGTTAGAGTATTTTCAAAATACAGGCCAAAAACATACTGAAAATCGATCTTTTAGGTGCACAAAAGTCGATATGTGCATGCATCTTCTGTACCCGTTTATATCTCAAATTCTGGCCCTAAACACCCGAAAATTCGATATTTTGGGGTCCCAGAAGCGATCTGTACATGCCTACTCCGTGTTAGAGTATTTTCAAAATTCAGGCCCAAAACATGCTGAAAATCGATATTTTTGGTGCCCAAAGTCAATATGTGCATGTATCTTCTTTACCCGTTTATATCTCAAATTCAGGCTCAAAACACCCGAAAATTCAATATTTTGGGGACCCAGAAGCAATCTGTACAGTGCTAGAATATTTTCAAAATATAGGCTAAAAACATGCTAAAAATCGATCTTTTAGGTGCCAAAAAGTCGATATCTCAAATTCAGTCCCAAAACACCCGAAAATTCGATATTTAGGGGTCCCAGAAGCGATCTGTACATGCCTACTCCGTGTTAGAGAATTTTCAAAATACATGCTCAAAACATACTGAAAATCGATCTTTTAGGTGCACAAAAGTCGATATGTGCATGCATCTTCAGTACCCGTTTATATCTCAAATTCTGGCTCAAAACACCCGAAAATTCAATATTTTGGGGTCCCAGAAGCAATCTGTACATGCCTACTCAGTGTTAGAGTATTTTCAAAATACAGGCCCAAAACATGCTGAAAATCGATATTTTAGATGCCCAAAGTCAATATGTGCATGTATCTTCTGTACCCGTTTATATCTCAAATTCAGGCTCAAAACACCCGAAAATTCAATATTTTGGGGTCCAAGAAGCAATCTGTACATGCCTACACAGTGCTAGAATATTTTCAAAATATAGGCTAAAAACATGCTAAAAATCGACATTTTAGGTGCCAAAAAATCGATATCTCAAATTCAGTCCCAAAACACCCGAAAATTCGATATTTAGAGGTCCCAGAAGGTATCTGTACATGCCTACTCCGTGTTAGAGTATTTTCAAAATACAGGCCAAAAAACATACAGAAAATCGATCTTTTAGGTGCACAAAAGTCGATATGTGCATGCATCTTCAGTACCCGTTTATATCTCAAATTCAGGCTCAAAACACCCGAAAATTCAATATTTTGGGGTCCCAGAAGCAATCTGTACATGCCTACTCAGTGTTAGAGTATTTTCAAAATACAGGCCCAAAACATGCTGAAAATCGATATTTTAGATGCCCAAAGTCAATATGTGCATGTATCTTCTGTACCCGTTTATATCTCAAATTCAGGCTCAAAACACCCGAAAATTCAATATTTTGGGGTCCCAGAAGCAATCTGTACATGCCTACACAGTGCTAGAATATTTTCAAAATATAGGCTAAAAACATGCTAAAAATCGACATTTTAGGTGCCAAAAAATCGATATCTCAAATTCAGTCCCAAAACACCCGAAAATTCGATATTTAGAGGTCCCAGAAGGTATCTGTACATGCCTACTCCGTGTTAGAGTATTTTCAAAATACAAGCCAAAAAACATACTGAAAATCGATCTTTTAGGTGCACAAAAGTCGATATGTGCATGCATCTTCTGTACCCGTTTATATCTCAAATTCTGGCCCTAAACACCCGAAAATTCGATATTTTGGGGTCCCAGAAGCGATCTGAACATGCCTACTCCGTGTTAGAGTATTTTCAAAATTCAGGCCCAAAACATGCTGAAAATCGATATTTTTGGTGCCCAAAGTCAATATGTGCATGTATCTTCTGTACCCGTTTATATCTCAAATTCAGGCTCAAAACACCCGAAAATTCAATATTTTGGGGTCCCAGAAGCAATCTGTACATGCCTACTCAGTGTTAGAGTATTTTCAAAATACTGGCCCAAAACATGCTGAAAATCGATATTTTTGGTGCCCAAAGTCAATATGTGCATGTATCTTCTGTACCCGTTTATATCTCAAATTTAGGCTCAAAACACCCGAAAATTCAATATTTTGGGGTCCCAGAAGCAATCTGTACAGTGCTAGAATATTTTCAAAATATAGGCTAAAAACGTGCTAAAAATCGATCTTTTAGGAGCCAAAAAGTCGATATCTCAAATTCAGTCCCAAAATACCCGAAAATTCGATATTTAGGGGTCCCAGAAGCGATCTGTACATGCCTACTCCGTGTTAGAGTATTTTCAAAATACATGCTCAAAACATACTGAAAATCGATCTTTTAGGTGCACAAAAGTCGATATGTGCATGCATCTTCTGTACCCGTTTATATCTCAAATTCTGGTCCTAAACACCCGAAAATTCGATATTTTGGGGTCCCAGAAGCGATCTGAACATGCCTACTCCGTGTTAGAGTATTTTCAAAATTCAGGCCCAAAACATGCTGAAAATCGATATTTTTGGTGCCCAAAGTCAATATGTGCATGTATCTTCTGTACCAGTTTATATCTCAAATTCAGGCTCAAAACACCCGAAAATTCAATATTTTGGGGTCCCAGAAGCAATCTGTACATGCCTACTCAGTGTTAGAGTATTTTCAAAATACAGGCCCAAAACATGCTGAAAATCGATATTTTTGGTGCCCAAAGTCAATATGTGCATGTATCTTCTGTACCCGTTTATATCTCAAATTCAGGCTCAAAACACCCGAAAATTCAATATTTTGGGGTCCCAGAAGCAATCTGTACATGCCTACTCAGTGCTAGAATATTTTCAAAATATAGGCTAAAAACATGCTAAAAATCGATCTTTTAGGTGCCAAAAAGTCGATATCTCAAATTCAGTCCCAAAACACCCGAAAATTCGATATTTAGGGGTCCCAGAAGCGATCTGTACATGCCTACTCCGTGTTAGAGTATTTTCAAAATACATGCTCAAAACATACTGAAAATCGATCTTTTAGGTGCACAAAAGTCGATATGTGCATGCATCTTCAGTACCCGTTTATATCTCAAATTCAGGCTCAAAACACCCGAAAATTCAATATTTTGGGGTCCCAGAAGCAATCTGTACATGCCTACTCAGTGTTAGAGTATTTTCAAAATACAGGCCCAAAACATGTTGAAAATCGATATTTTAGATGCCCAAAGTCAATATGTGCATGTATCTTCTGTACCCGTTTATATCTCAAATTCAGGCTCAAAACACCCGAAAATTCAATATTTTGGGGTCCCAGAAGCAATCTGTACAGTGCTAGAATATTTTCAAAATATAGGCTAAAAACATGCTAAAAATCGATCTTTTAAGTGCCAAAAAGTCGATATCTCAAATTCAGTCCCAAAACACCCGAAAATTCGATATTTAGGGGTCCCAGAAGCGATCTGTACATGCCTACTCCGTGTTAGAGTATTTTCAAAATACAGGCCAAAAACATACTGAAAATCGATCTTTTAGGTGCCCAAAAGTCGATATGTGCATGCATCTTCTGTACCCGTTTATATCTCAAATTCTGGCCCTAAACACCCTAAAATTCGATATTTTGGGGTCCCAGAAGCGATCTGTACATGCCTACTCCGTGTTAGAGTATTTTCAAAATACAAGCCAAAAAACATACTGAAAATCGATCTTTTAGGTGCACAAAAGTCGATATGTGCATGCATCTTCTGTACCCGTTTATATCTCAAATTCTGGCCCTAAACACCCGAAAATTCGATATTTTGGGGTCCCAGAAGCGATCTGAACATGCCTACTCCGTGTTAGAGTATTTTCAAAATTCAGGCCCAAAACATGCTGAAAATCGATATTTTTGGTGCCCAAAGTCAATATGTGCATGTATCTTCTGTACCCGTTTATATCTCAAATTCAGGCTCAAAACACCCGAAAATTCAATATTTTGGGGTCCCAGAAGCAATCTGTACATGCCTACTCAGTGTTAGAGTATTTTCAAAATACTGGCCCAAAACATGCTGAAAATCGATATTTTTGGTGCCCAAAGTCAATATGTGCATGTATCTTCTGTACCCGTTTATATCTCAAATTTAGGCTCAAAACACCCGAAAATTCAATATTTTGGGGTCCCAGAAGCAATCTGTACAGTGCTAGAATATTTTCAAAATATAGGCTAAAAACATGCTAAAAATCGATCTTTTAGGTGCCAAAAAGTCGATATCTCAAATTCAGTCCCAAAATACCCGAAAATTCGATATTTAGGGGTCCCAGAAGCGATCTGTACATGCCTACTCCGTGTTAGAGTATTTTCAAAATACATGCTCAAAACATACTGAAAATCGATCTTTTAGGTGCACAAAAGTCGATATGTGCATGCATCTTCTGTACCCGTTTATATCTCAAATTCTGGTCCTAAACACCCGAAAATTCGATATTTTGGGGTCCCAGAAGCGATCTGAACATGCCTACTCCGTGTTAGAGTATTTTCAAAATTCAGGCCCAAAACATGCTGAAAATCGATATTTTTGGTGCCCAAAGTCAATATGTGCATGTATCTTCTGTACCAGTTTATATCTCAAATTCAGGCTCAAAACACCCGAAAATTCAATATTTTGGGGTCCCAGAAGCAATCTGTACATGCCTACTCAGTGTTAGAGTATTTTCAAAATACAGGCCCAAAACATGCTGAAAATCGATATTTTTGGTGCCCAAAGTCAATATGTGCATGTATCTTCTGTACCCGTTTATATCTCAAATTCAGGCTCAAAACACCCGAAAATTCAATATTTTGGGATCCCAGAAGCAATCTGTACATGCCTACTCAGTGCTAGAATATTTTCAAAATATAGGCTAAAAACATGCTAAAAATCGATCTTTTAGGTGCCAAAAAGTCGATATCTCAAATTCAGTCCCAAAACACCCGAAAATTCGATATTTAGGGGTCCCAGAAGCGATCTGTACATGCCTACTCCGTGTTAGAGTATTTTCAAAATACATGCTCAAAACATACTGAAAATCGATCTTTTAGGTGCACAAAAGTCGATATGTGCATGCATCTTCAGTACCCGTTTATATCTCAAATTCAGGCTCAAAACACCCGAAAATTCAATATTTTGGGGTCCCAGAAGCAATCTGTACATGCCTACTCAGTGTTAGAGTATTTTCAAAATACAGGCCCAAAACATGTTGAAAATCGATATTTTAGATGCCCAAAGTCAATATGTGCATGTATCTTCTGTACCCGTTTATATCTCAAATTCAGGCTCAAAACACCCGAAAATTCAATATTTTGGGGTCCCAGAAGCAATCTGTACAGTGCTAGAATATTTTCAAAATATAGGCTAAAAACATGCTAAAAATCGATCTTTTAAGTGCCAAAAAGTCGATATCTCAAATTCAGTCCCAAAACACCCGAAAATTCGATATTTAGGGGTCCCAGAAGCGATCTGTACATGCCTACTCCGTGTTAGAGTATTTTCAAAATACAGGCCAAAAACATACTGAAAATCGATCTTTTAGGTGCCCAAAAGTCGATATGTGCATGCATCTTCTGTACCCGTTTATATCTCAAATTCTGGCCCTAAACACCCTAAAATTCGATATTTTGGGGTCCCAGAAGCGATCTGTACATGCCTACTCCGTGTTAGAGTATTTTCAAAATTCAGGCCCAAAACATGCTGAAAATCGATATTTTTGGTGCCCAAAGTCAATATGTGCATGTATCTTCTGTACCCGTTTATATCTCAAATTCAGGCTCAAAACACCCGAAAATTCAATATTTTGGGGTCCCAGAAGCAATCTGTACAGTGCTAGAATATTTTCAAAATATAGGCTAAAAACATGCTAAAAATCGATCTTTTAGGTGCCAAAAAGTCGATATCTCAAATTCAGTCCCAAAACACCCGAAAATTCGATATTTAGGCGTCCCAGAAGCGATCTGTACATGCCTACTCCGTGTTAGAGTATTTTCAAAATACATGCTCAAAACATACTGAAAATCGATCTTTTAGGTGCACAAAAGTCGATATGTGCATGCATCTTCAGTACCCGTTTATATCTCAAATTCAGGCTCAAAACACCCGAAAATTCAATATTTTGGGGTCCCAGAAGCAATCTGTACATGCCTACTCAGAGTTAGAGTATTTTCAAAATACAGGCCCAAAACATGCTGAAAATCGATATTTTAGATGCCCAAAGTCAATATGTGCATGTATCTTCTGTACCCGTTTATATCTCAAATTCAGGCTCAAAACACCCGAAAATTCAATATTTTGGGGTCCCAGAAACATTATGTACAGTGCTAGAATATTTTCAAAATATAGGCTAAAAACATGCTAAAAATCGACATTTTAGGTGCCAAAAAATCGATATCTCAAATTCAGTCCCAAAACACCCGAAAATACGATATTTAGAGGTCCCAGAAGGTATCTGTACATGTCTACTCCGTGTTAGAGTATTTTCAAAATACAGGCCAAAAACATACTGAAAATCGATCTTTTAGGTGCCCAAAAGTCGATATGTGCATGCATCTTCTGTACCCGTTTATATCTCAAATTCAGGCTCAAAACACCCGAAAATTCAATATTTTGGGGTCCCAGAAGCAATCTGTACATGCCTACTCAGTGCTAGAATATTTTCAAAATATACGCTAAAAACATGCTAAAAATCGATCTTTTAGGTGCCAAAAAGTCGATATCTCAAATTCAGTCCCAAAACACCCGAAAATTCGATATTTTGGGGTCCCAGAAGCGATCTGTACATGCCTACTCCGTGTTAGATTATTTTCAAAATACATGCTTAAAACATAATGAAAATCGTTCTTTTAGGTGCACAAAAGTCGATATGTGCATGCATCTTCAGTACCCGTTTATATCTCAAATTCAGGCTCAAAACACCCGAAAATTCAATATTTTGGGGTCCCAGAAGCAATCTGTACAAGCCTACTCAGTGTTAGAGTATTTTCAAAATACAGGCCCAAAACATGCTGAAAATCGATATTTTAGATGCCCAAAGTCAATATGTGCATGTATCTTCTGTACCCGTTTATATCTCAAATTCAGGCTCAAAACACCCAAAAATTCAATATTTTGGGGTCCCAGAAGCAATCTGTACATGCCTACACAGTGCTAGAATATTTTCAAAATATAGGCTAAAAACATGCTAAAAATCGACATTTTAGGTGCCAAAAAATCGATATCTCAAATTCACTCCCAAAACACCCGAAAATTCGATATTTAGAGGTCCCAGAAGGTATCTGTACATGCCTACTCCGTGTTAGAGTATTTTCAAAATACAGGCCAAAAACATACTGAAAATCGATCTTTTAGGTGCCCAAAAGTCGATATGTGCATGCATCTTCTGTACCCGTTTATATCTCAAATTCTGGCCCTAAACACCCGAAAATTCGATATTTTGGGGTCCCAGAAGCGATCTGTACATGCCTACTCCGTGTTAGAGTATTTTCAAAATTCAGGCCCAAAACATGCTGAAAATCGATATTTTTGGTGCCCAAAGACAATATGTGCATGTATCTTCTGTACCCGTTTATATCTCAAATTCAGGCTCAAAACACCCGAAAATTCAATATTTTGGGGTCCCAGAAGCAATCTGTACAGTGCTAGAATATTTTCAAAATATAGGCTAAAAACATGCTAAAAATCGATCTTTTAGGTGCCAAAAAGTCGATATCTGAAAATCAGTCCCAAAACACCCGAAAATTCGATATTTAGGGGTCCCAGAAGCGATCTGTACATGCCTACTCAGTGTTAGAGTATTTTCAAAATACATGCTCAAAACATACTGAAAATCGATCTTTTAGGTGCAGAAAAGTCGATATGTGCATGCATCTTCAGTACCCGTTTATATCTCAAATTCAAGCTCAAAACACCCGAAAATTCAATATTTTGGGGTCCCAGAAGCAATCTGTACATGCCTACTCAGTGTTAGAGTATTTTCAAAATACAGGCCCAAAACATGCTGAAAATCGATATTTTAGATGCCCAAAGTCAATATGTGCATGTATCTTCTGTACCCGTTTATATCTCAAATTCCGGCTCAAAACACCCGAAAATTCAATATTTTGGGGTCCCAGAAGCATTCTGTACAGTGCTAGAATATTTTCAAAATATAGGCTAAAAACATGCTAAAAATCGACATTTTAGGTGCCAAAAAATCGATATCTCAAATTCAGTCCCAAAACACCCGAAAATTCGATATTTAGAGGTCCCAGAAGGTATCTGTACATGTCTACTTTGTGTTAGAGTATTTTCAAAATACAGGCCAAAAACATACTGAAAATCGATCTTTTAGGTGCCCAAAAGTCGATATGTGCATGCATCTTCTGTACCCGTTAATATCTCAAATTCAGGCTCAAAACACCCGAAAATTCAATATTTTGGGGTCCCAGAAGCAATCTGTACATGCCTACTCAGTGCTAGAATATTTTCAAAATATAGGCTAAAAACATGCTAAAAATCGATCTTTCAGGTGCCAAAAAGTCGATATCTCAAATTCAGTCCCAAAACACCCGAAAATTCGATATTTAGGGGTCCCAGAAGCGATCTGTACATGCCTACTCCGTGTTAGATTATTTTCAAAATACATGCTCAAAACATACTGAAAATCGATCTTTTAGGTGCACAAAAGTCGATATGTGCATGCATCTTCAGTACCCGTTTATATCTCAAATTCAGGCTCAAAACACCCGAAAATTCAATATTTTGGGGTCCCAGAAGCAATCTGTACAAGCCTACTCCGTGTTAGAGTATTTTCAAAATACAGGCCCAAAACATGCTGAAAATCGATATTTTAGATGCCCAAAGTCAATATGTGCATGTATCTTCTGTACCCGTTTATATCTCAAATTCAGGCTCAAAACACCCGAAAATTCAATATTTTGGGGTCCCAGAAGCAATCTGTACATGCCTACACAGTGCTAGAATATTTTCAAAATATAGGCTAAAAACATGCTAAAAATCGACATTTTAGGTGCCAAAAAATCGATATCTCAAATTCAGTCCCAAAACACCCGAAAATTCGATATTTAGAGGTCCCAGAAGGTATCTGTACATGCCTACTCCGTGTTAGAGTATTTTCAAAATACAGGCCAAAAACATACTGAAAATCGATCTTTTAGGTGCACAAAAGTCGATATGTGCATGCATCTTCTGTACCCGTTTATATTTCAAATTCTGGCCCTAAACACCCGAAAATTCGATATTTTGGGGTCCCAGAAGCGATGTGTACATGCCTACTCCGTGTTAGAGTATTTTCAAAATTCAGGCCCAAAACATGCTGGAAATCGATATTTTTGGTGCCCAAAGTCAATATGTGCATGTATCTTCTGTACCCGTTTATATCTCAAATTCAGGCTCAAAACACCCGAAAATTCAATATTTTGGGGTCCTAGAAGCAATCTGTACAGTGCTAGAATATTTTCAAAATATAGGCTAAAAACATGCTAAAAATCGATCTTTTAGGTGCCAAAAAGTCGATATCTCAAATTCAGTCCCAAAACACCCGAAAATTCGATATTTAGGGGTCCCAGAAGCGATCTGTACATGCCTACTCCGTGTTAGAGTATTTTCAAAATACATGCTCAAAACATACTGAAAATCGATCTTTTAGGTGCAGAAAAGTCGATATGTGCATGCATCTTCAGTACCCGTTTATATCTCAAATTCAGGCTCAAAACACCCGAAAATTCAATATTTTAGGGTCACAGAAGCAATCTGTACATGCCTACTCAGTGTTAGAGTATTTTCAAAATACAGGCCCAAAACATGCTGAAAATCGATATTTTAGATGCCCAAAGTCAATATGTGCATGTATCTTCTGTACCCGTTTATATCTCAAATTCAGGCTCAAAACACCCGAAAATTCAATATTTTGGGGTCCCAGAAGCAATCTGTACATGCCTACACAGTGCTAGAATATTTTCAAAATATAGGCTAAAAACATGCTAAAAATCGACATTTTAGGTGCCAAAAAATCGATTTCTCAAATTCAGTCCCAAAACACCCGAAAATTCGATATTTAGAGGTCCCAGAAGGTATCTGTACATGCCTACTCCGTGTTAGAGTATTTTCAAAATACAGGCCAAAAACATACTGAAAATCGATCTTTTAGGTGCCCAAAAGTCGATATGTGCATGCATCTTCTGTACCCGTTTATATCTCAAATTCTGGCACTAAACACCCGAAAATTCGATATTTAGGGGTCCCAGAAGCGATCTGTACATGCCTACTCCGTGTTAGAGTATTTTCAAAATTCAGGCCCAAAACATGCTGAAAATCGATATTTTTGGTGCCCAAAGACAATATGTGCATGTATCTTCTGTACCCGTTTATATCTCAAATTCAGGCTCAAAACACCCGAAAATTCAATATTTTGGGGTCCCAGAAGCAATCTGTACATGCCTACTCAGTGTTAGAGTATTTTCAAAATACAGGCCCAAAACATGCTGAAAATCGATATTTTAGATGCCCAAAGTCAATATGTGCATGTATCTTCTGTACCCGTTTATATCTCAAATTCAGGCTCAAAACACCCGAAAATTCAATATTTTGGGGTCCCAGAAGCAATCTGTACATGCCTACACAGTGCTAGAATATTTTCAAAATATAGGCTGAAAACATGCTAAAAATCGACATTTTAGGTGCCAAAAAATCGATATCTCAAATTCAGTCCCAAAACACCCGAAAATTCGATATTTAGAGGTCCCAGAAGGTATTTGTACATGCCTACTCCGTGTTAGAGTATTTTCAAAATACATGCTCCAAACATACTGAAAATCGATCTTTTAGGTGCAGAAAAGTCGATATGTGCATGCATCTTCAGTACCCGTTTATATCTCAAATTCAGGCTCAAAACACCCGAAAATTCAATATTTTGGGGTCCCAGAAGCAATCTGTACATGCCTACTCAGTGTTAGAGTATTTTCAAAATACAGGCCCAAAACATGCTGAAAATCGATATTTTCGATGCCCAAAGTCAATATGTGCATGTATCTTCTGTACCCGTTTATATCTCAAATTCAGGCTCAAAACACCCGAAAATTCAATATTTTGGGGTCCCAGAAGCAATCTGTATATGCCTACACAGTGCTAGAATATTTTCAAAATATAGGCTAAAAACATGCTAAAAATCGACATTTTAGGTGCCAAAAAATCGATATCTCAAATTCAGTCCCAAAACACCCGAAAATTCGATATTTAGAGGTCCCAGAAGGTATCTGTACATGCCTACTCCGTGTTAGAGTATTTTCAAAATACAGGCCAAAAACATACTGAAAATCGATCTTTTAGGTGCCCAAAAGTCGATATGTGCATGCATCTTCTGTACCCGTTTATATCTCTAATTCTGGCCCTAAACACCCGAAAATTCGATATTTAGGGGTCCCAGAAGCGATCTGTACATGCCTACTCCGTGTTAGAGTATTTTCAAAATTCAGGCCCAAAAAATGCTGAAAATCGATATTTTTGGTGCCCAAAGACAATATGTGCATGTATCTTCTGTACCCGTTTATATCTCAAATTCAGTCTCAAAAAACCCGAAAATTCAATATTTTGGGGTCCCAGAAGCAATCTGTACATGCCTACTCAGTGCTAGAATATTTTCAAAATATAGGCTAAAAACATGCTAAAAATCGATCTTTTAGGTGCCAAAAAGTCGATATCTCAAATTCAGTCCCAAAACACCTGAAAATTCGATATTTAGGGGTCCCAGAAGCGATCTGTACATGCCTACTCCGTGTTAGAGTATTTTCAAAATACATGCTCAAAACATACTGAAAATCGATCTTTTAGGTGCAGAAAAGTCGATATGTGCATGCATCTTCAGTACCCGTTTATATCTCAAATTCAGGCTCGAAACACCCGAAAATTCAATATTTTGGGGTCCCAGAAGCAATCTGTACATGCCTACTCAGTGTTAGAGTATTTTCAAAATACAGGCCCAAAACATGCTGAAAATCGATATTTTAGATGCCCAAAGTCAATATGTGCATGTATCTTCTGTACCCGTTTATATCTCAAATTCAGGCTCAAAACACCCGAAAATTCAATATTTTGGGGTCCCAGAAGCAATCTGTACATGCCTACACAGTGCTAGAATATTTTCAAAATATAGGCTAAAAACATGCTAAAAATCGACATTTTAGGTGCCAAAAAATCGATATCTCAAATTCAGTCCCAAAACACCCGAAAATTCGATATTTAGAGGTCCCAGAAGGTATCTGTACATGCCTACTCCGTGTTAGAGTATTTTCAAAATACAGGCCAAAAACATACTGAAAATCGATCTTTTAGGTGCCCAAAAGTCGATATGTGCATGCATCTTCTGTACCCGTTTATATCTCAAATTCAGGCTCAAAACACCCGAAAATTCAATATTTTGGGGTCCCAGAAGAAATCTGTACATGCCTACTCAGTGTTAGAGTATTTTCAAAATGCACGCCCGAAACATGCTGAAAATCGATATTTTAGATGCCCAAAGTCAATATGTGCATGTATCTTCTGTACCCGTTTATATCTCAAATTCAAGCTCAAAACACCCGAAAATTCAATATTTTGGGGTCCCAGAAGCAATCTGTACATGCCTACACAGTGCTAGAATATTTTCAAAATATAGGCTAAAAACATGCTAAAAATCGACATTTTAGGTGCCAAAAAATCGATATCTCAAATTCAGTCCTAAAACACCCGAAAATTCGATATTTAGAGGTCCCAGAAGGTATCTGTACATGCCTACTCCGTGTTAGAGTATTTTCAAAATACAGGCCAAAAACATACTGAAAATCGATCTTTTAGGTGCCCAAAAGTCGATATGTGCATGCATCTTCTGTATCCGTTTATATCTCAAATTCAGGCTCAAAACACCCGAAAATTCAATATTTTGGGGTCCCAGAAGCAATCTGTACATGCCTACTCAGTGTTAGAGTATTTTCAAAATACTGGCCGAAAACATGCTGAAAATCGATATTTTAGATGCCCAAAGTCAATATGTGCATGTATCTTCTGTACCCGTTTATATCTCAAATTCAGGCTCAAAACACCCGAAAATTCAATATTTTGGGGTCCCAGAAGCAATATGTACATGCCTACTCAGTGCTAGAATATTTTCAAAATATAGGCTAAAAACATGCTAAAAATCGATCTTTTAGGTGCCAAAAAGTCGATATCTCAAATTCAGTCCCAAAACACCCGAAAATTCGATATTTAGGGGTCCCATAAGCGATCTGTACATGCCTACTCCGTGTTAGAGTATTTTCAAAATACATGCTCAAAACATACTGAAAATCGATCTTTTAGGTGCACAAAAGTCGATATGTGCATGCATCTTCAGTACCCGTTTATATCTCAAATTCAGGCTCAAAACACCCGAAAATTCAATATTTTGGGGTCCCAGAAGCAATCTGTACATGCCTACTCAGTGTTAGAGTATTTTCAAAATACAGGCCCAGAACATGCTGAAAATCAATATTTTAGATGCCCAAAGTCAATATGTGCATGTATCTTCTGTACCCGTTTATATCTCAAATTCAGGCTCAAAACACCCGAAAATTCAATATTTTGGGGTCCCAGAAGCAATCTGTACATGCCTACACAGTGCTAGAATATTTTCAAAATATAGGCTAAAAACATGCTAAAAATCGACATTTTAGGTGCCAAGAAATCGATATCTCAAATTCAGTCCCAAAACACCCGAAAATTCGATATTTAGAGGTCCCAGAAGGTATCTGTACATGCCTACTCCATGTTAGAGTATTTTCAAAATACAGGCCAAAAACATACTGAAAATCGATCTTTTAGGTGCCCAAAAGTCGATATGTGTATGCATCTTCTGTACCCGTTTATATCTCAAATTCAGGCTCAAAACACCCGAAAATTCAATATTTTGGGGTCCCAGAAGCAATCTGTACATGCCTACTCAGTGTTAGAGTATTTTCAAAATACAGGCCCAAAACATGCTGAAAATCGATATTTTAGATGCCCAAAGTCAGTATGTGCATGTATCTTCTGTACCCGTTTATATCTCAAATTCAGGCTCAAAACACCCGAAAATTCAATATTTTGGGGTCCCAGAAGCAATCTGTACATGCCTACACAGTGCTAGAATATTTTCAAAATATAGGCTAAAAACATGCTAAAAATCGACATTTTAGGTGCCAAAAAATCGATATCTCAAATTCAGTCCCAAAACAACCGAAAATTCGATATTTAGAGGTCCCAGAAGGTATCTGTACATGCCTACTCCGTGTTAGAGTATTTTCAAAATTCAGGCCCAAAACATGCTGAAAATTTGATATTTTTGGTGCCCAAAGTCAATATGTGCATGTATCTTCTGTACCCGTTAATATCTCAAATTCAGGCTCAAAACACCCGAAAATCTGTACATGCCTACTCAGTGCTAGAATATTTTCAAAATATAGGCTAAAAACATGCTAAAAATCGATATTTTAGGTGCCAAAAAGTCGATATCTCAAATTCAGTCCCAAAACACCCGAAAATTCGATATTTAGGGGTCCCAGAAGCGATCTGTACATGCCTACTCCGTGTTAGAGTATTTTCAAAATACATGCTGAAAACATACTGAAAATCGATCTTTTAGGTGCACAAAAGTCGACATGTGCATGCATCTTCAGTACCCGTTTATATCTCAAATTCAGGCTCAAAACACCCGAAAATTCAATATTTTGGGGTCCCAGAAGCAATCTGTACATGCCTACTCAGTGTTAGAGTATTTTCAAAATACAGGCTTAAAACATGCTGAAAATCGATATTTTAGATGCCCAAAGTCAATATGTGCATGTATCTTCTGTACCAGTTTATATCTCAAATTCAGGCTCAAAACACCCGAAAATTCAGTATTTTGGGGTCCCAGAAGCAATCTGTACATGCCTACTCAGTGCTAGAATATTTTCAAAATATAGGCTAAAAACATGCTAAAAATCGATCTTTTAGGTGCCAAAAAGTCGATATCTCAAATTCAGTCCCAAAACACCCGAAAATTCGATATTTAGGGGTCCCAGAAGCGATCTGTACATGCCTACTCCGTGTTAGAGTATTTTCAAAATACATGCTCAAAACATACTGAAAATCGATCTTTTAGGTGCACAAAAGTCGATATGTGCATGTATCTTCAGTACCGGTTTATATCTCAAATTCATGATCAAAACACCCGAAAATTTAATATTTTGGGGTACCAGAAGCAATCTGTACATGCCTACTCAGTGTTAGAGTATTTTCAAAATACAGGCCCAAAACATGCTGAAAATCGATATTTTAGATGCTAAAAGTCAATATGTGCATGTATCTTCTGTACCCGTTTATATCTCAAATTCAGGCTCAAAACACCCGAAAATTCAATATTTTGGGGTCCCAGAAGCAATCTGTACATGCCTACACAGTGCTAGAATATTTTCAAAATATAGGCTAAAAACATAATAAAAATCGTCATTTTAGGTGCCAAAAAATCGATATCTCAAATTCAGTCCCAAAACACCCGAAAATTCGATATTTAGAGGTCCCAGAAGGTATCTGTACATGCCTACTCCGTGTTAGAGTATTTTCAAAATACAGGCCAAAAACATACTGAAAATCGATCTTTTAGGTGCCCAAAAGTCGATATGTGCATGCATCTTTTGTACCCGTTTATATCTCAAATTCAAGCTCAAAACCCCCGAAAATTCAATATTTTGGGGTCCCAGAAGCAATCTGTACAGTGCTAGAATATTTTCAAAATATAGGCTAAAAACATGTTAAAAATCGATCTTTTAGGTGCCAAAAAGTCGATATCTCAAATTCAGTCCCAAAACACCCGAAAACTCGATATTTAGGGGTCCCAGAAGCGATCTGTACATGCCTACTCCGTGTTAGAGTATTTTCAAAAATACATGCTCAAAACATACTGAAAATCGATCTTTTAGGTGCCCAAAAGTCGATATGTGCATGCATCTTCAGTACCCGTTTATATCTCAAATTCAGGCTCAAAACACCCGAAAATTCAATATTTTGGGGTCCCAGAGGCAATCTGTACATGCCTACTCCGTGTTAGAGTATTTTCAAAATACAGGCCAAAAACATACTGAAAATCGATCTTTTAGGTGCCCAAAAGTCGATATGTGCATGCATCTTTTGTACCCGTTTATATCTCAAATTCTGGCCCTAAACACCCGAAAATTCGATATTTTGGGGTCCCAGAAGCGATCTGTACATGCCTACTCCGTGTTAGAGTATTTTCAAAATACATGCTCAAAACATACTGAAAATCGGTCTTTTAGGTGAACAAAAGTCGATATGTGCATGCATCTTCAGTACCCGTTTATATCTCAAATTCAGGCTCAAAACACCTGAAAATTCAATATTTTGGGGTCCCAGAAGCAATCTGTACATGCCTACACAGTGCTAGAATATTTTCAAAATATAGGCTAAAAACATGCTAAAAATCGATCTTTTAGGTGCCAAAAAGTCGATATCTCAAATTCAGTCCCAAAACACCCGAAAATTCGATATTTAGGGGTCCCAGAAGCGATCTGTACATGCCTACTCCGTGTTAGAGTATTATCAAAATACATGCTCATAACATACTGAAAATCGATCTTTTAGGTGCACAAAAGTCGATATGTGCATGCATCTTCAGTACCCGTTTATATCTCAAATTCAGTCCCAAAACACCCGAAAATTCGATATTTAGAGGTCCCAGAAGGTATCTGTACATGCCTACTCCGTGTTAGAGTATTTTCAAAATACAGGCCAAAAACATACTGAAAATCGATCTTTTAGGTGCCCAAAAGTCGATATGTGCATGCATCTTTTGTACCCGTTTATATCTCAAATTCTGGCCCTAAACACCCGAAAATTCGATATTTTGGGGTCCCAGAAGCGATCTGTACATGCCTACTCCGAGTTAGAGTATTTTCAAAATTCAGGCCCAAAACATGCTGAAAATCGATATTTTTGGTGCCCAAAGTCAATATGTGCATGTATCTTCTGTACCCGTTTATATCTCAAATTCAGGCTCAAAACACCCGAAAATTCAATATTTTGGGGTCCCAGAAGCAATCTGTACATGCCTACTCAGTGCTAGAATATTTTCAAAATATAGGCTAAATACATGCTAAAAATCGATCTTTTAGGTGCCAAAAAGTCGATATCTCAAATTCAGTCCCAAAACACCCGAAAATTCGATATTTAGGGGTCCCAGAAGGTATCTGTACATGCCTACTCAGTGTTAGAGTATTTTCAAAATACATGCTCAAAACATACTGAAAATCGATCTTTTAGGTGAACAAAAGTCGATATGTGCATGCATCTTCAGTACCCGTTTATATCTCAAATTCAGGCTCAAAACACCCGAAAATTCAATATTTTGGGGTCCCAGAAGCAATCTGTACATGCCTACACAGTGCTAGAATATTTTCAAAATATAGGCTTAAAACATGCTAAAAATCGATCTTTTAGGTGCCAAAAAGTCGATATCTCAAATTCAGTCCCAAAACACCCGAAAATTCGATATTTAGGGGTCCCAGAAGCGATCTGTACATGCCTACTCCGTGTTAGAGTATTATCAAAATACATGCTCATAACATACTGAAAATCGATCTTTTAGGTGCACAAAAGTCGATATGTGCATGCATCTTCAGTACCCGTTTATATCTCAAATTCAGTCCCAAAACACCCGAAAATTCGATATTTAGAGGTCCCAGAAGGTATCTGTACATGCCTACTCCGTGTTAGAGTATTTTCAAAATACAGGCCAAAAACATACTGAAAATCGATCTTTTAGGTGCCCAAAAGTCGACATGTGCATGCATCTTCTGTACCCGTTTATATCTCAAATTCTGGCCCTAAACACCCGAAAATTCGATATTTTGGGGTCCCAGAAGCGATCTGTACATGCCTACTCCGTGTTAGAGTATTTTCAAAATTCAGGCCCAAAACATGCTGAAAATCGATATTTTTGGTGCCCAAAGTCAATATGTGCATGTATCTTCTGTACCCGTTTATATCTCAAATTCAGGCTCAAAACACCCGAAAATTCAATATTTTGGGGTTCCAGAAGCAATCTGTACATGCCTAATCAGTGCTAGAATATTTTCAAAATATAGGCTAAAAACATGCTAAAAATCGACATTTTAGGTGCCAAAAAATCGATATCTCAAATTCAGTCGCAAAACACCCGAAAATTCGATATTTAGAGGTCCCAGAAGGTATCTGTACATGCCTACTCCGTGTTAGAGTATTTTCAAAATACAGGCCAAAAACATACTGAAAATCGATCTTTTAGGTGCCCAAAAGTCGATATGTGCATGCATCTTCTGTACCCGTTTATATCTCAAATTCTGGCCCTAAACACCCGAAAATTCGATATTCAGGGGTCCCAGAAGCGATCTGTACATGCCTACTCCGTGTTAGAGTATTTTCAAAATTCAGGCCCAAAACATGCTGAAAATCGATATTTTTGGTGCCCAAAGACAATATGTGCATGTATCTTCTGTACTCGTTTATATCTCAAATTCAGGCTCAAAACACCCGAAAATTCAATATTTTGGGGTCCCAGAAGCAATCTGTACATGCCTACTCAGTGCTAGAATATTTTCAAAATATAGGCTAAAAACATGCTAAAAATCGATCTTTTAGGTGCCAAAAAGTCGATATCTCAAATTCAGTCCCAAAACACCCGAAAATTCGATATTTGGGGGTCCCAGAAGCGATCTGTACATGCCTACTCCGTGTTAGAGTATTTTCAAAATACATGCTCAAAACATACTGAAAATCGATCTTTTAGGTGCACAAAAGTCGATATGTGCATGCATCTTCAGTACCCGTTTATATCTCAAATTCAGGCTCAAAACACCCGAAAATTCAATATTTTGGGGTCCCAGAAGCAATCTGTACATGCCTTCTCAGTGATAGAGTATTTTCAAAATACAGGCCCAAAACATGCTGAAAATCTATATTTTAGATGCCCAAAGTCAATATGTGCATGTATCTTCTGTACCCGTTTATATCTCAAATTCAGGCTCAAAACACCCGAAAATTCAATATTTTGGGGTCCCAGAAGCAATCTGTACATGCCTACACAGTGCTAGAATATTTTCTAAATATAGGCTAAAAACATTCTAAAAATCGACATTTTAGGTGCCAAAAAATCGATATCTCAAATTCAGTCCCAAAACACCCGAAAATTCGATATTTAGAGGTCCCAGAAGATATCTGTACATGCCTACTCCGTGTTAGAGTATTTTCAAAATTCAGGCCAAAAACATACTGAAAATCGATCTAAAATTTTAGGTGCCCAAAAGTCGATATGTGCATGCATCTTCTGTACCCGTTTATATCTCAAATTCTGACTCAAAACACCCGAAAATTCGATATTTTGGGGTCCCAGAAGCGATCTGTACATGCCTACTCCGTGTTAGAGTATTTTCAAAATTCAGGCCCAAAACATGCTGAAAATCGATATTTTTGGTGCCCAAAGTCAATATGTGCATGTATCTTCTGTACCCGTTTATATCTCAAATTCAGGCTCAAAACACCCGAAAATTCAATATTTTGGGGTCCCAGAAGCAATCTGTACATGCCTACTCAGTGCTAGAATATTTTCAAAATATAGGCTAAAAACATGCTAAAAATCGATCTTTTAGGTGCCAAAAAGTC
This sequence comes from Petrolisthes cinctipes, assembly GCA_033782935.1. Taxonomy (NCBI): domain Eukaryota; kingdom Metazoa; phylum Arthropoda; class Malacostraca; order Decapoda; family Porcellanidae; genus Petrolisthes; species Petrolisthes cinctipes. The sequence goes on along the minus strand of JAWQEG010000380.1, from coordinate 1,626,805 downwards.
GATATCTCAAATTCAGTCCCAAAACACCCGAAAATTCGATATTTAGGGGTCCCAGAAGCGATCTGTACATGCCTACTCCGTGTTAGAGTATTTTCAAAATACATGCTCAAAACATACTGAAAATCGATCTTTTAGGTGCACAAAAGTCGATATGTGCATGCATCTTCAGTACCCGTTTATATCTCAAATTCTGGCCCAAAACACCCGAAAATTCGATATTTTGGGGTCCCAGAAGCGATCTGAACATGCCTACTCCGTGTTAGAGTATTTTCAAAATTCAGGCCCAAAACATGCTGAAAATCGATATTTTTGGTGCACAAAGTCAATATGTGCATGTATCTTCTGTACCCGTTTATATCTCAAATTCAGGCTCAAAACACCCGAAAATTCAATATTTTGGGGTCCCAGAAGCAATCTGTACATGCCTACTCAGTGCTAGAATATTTTCAAAATATAGGCTAAAAACATGCTAAAAATCGATATTTTAGGTGCCAAAAAGTCGATATCTCAAATTCAGTCCCAAAACACCCGAAAATTCGATATTTAGGGGTCTCAGAAGCGATCTGTACATGCCTACTCCGTGTTAGAGTATTTTCAAAATTCAGGCCCAAAATATGCTGAAAATCGATCTTTTAGGTGCACAAAAGTCGATATGTGCATGCATCTTCAGTACCCGTTTATATCTCAAATTCAGGCTCAAAACACCCGAAAATTCAATATTTTGGGGTCCCAGAAGCAATCTGTACATGCCTACACAGTGCTAGAATATTTTCAAAATATAGGCTAAAAACATGCTAAAAATCGACATTTTATTTGCCAAAAAATCGATATCTCAAATTCAGTCCCAAAACACCTGAAAATTCGATATTTAGAGGTCCCAGAAGGTATCTGTACATGGCTACTCCGTGTTAGAGTATTTTCAAAAATCAGGCCCAAAACATGCTGAAAATTTAATATTTTTGGTGCCCAAAAGTCGATATGTGCATGCATCTTCAGTACCCGTTTATATCTCAAATTCAGGCTCAAAACACCCGAAAATTCAATATTTTGGGGTCCCAGAAGCAATCTGTACATGCCTACTCAGTGTTAGAGTATTTTCAAAATACAGGCCCAAAACATGCTGAAAATCGATATTTTAGATGCCCAAAGTCAATATGTGCATGTATCTTCTGTACCCGTTTATATCTCAAATTCCGGCTCAAAACACCCGAAAATTCAATATTTTGGGGTTCCAGAAGCAATCTGTACATGCCTACACAGTGCTAGAATATTTTCTAAATATAGGCTAAAAACATGCTAAAAATCGACATTTTAGGTGCCAAAAAATCGATATCTCAAATTTAGTCCCAAAACACCCGAAAATTCTATATTTAGAGGTCCCAGAAGGTATCTGTACATGCCTACTCCGTGTTAGATTATTTTCAAAATTCAGGCCCAAAACATGCTGAAAATCGATATTTTTGGTGCCCAAAGTCAATATGTGCATGTATCTTCTGTACCCGTTTATATCTCAAATTCAGGCTCAAAACACCCGAAAATTCAATATTTTGGGGTCCCAGAAGCAATCTGTACATGCCTACTCAGTGCTAGAATATTTTCAAAATAAAGGCTAAAAACATGCTAAAAATTGAGCTTTTAGGTGCCAAAAAGTCGATATCTCAAATTCAGTCCCAAAACACCCGAAAATTCGATATTTAGGGGTCCCAGAAGCGATCTGTACATGCCTACTCCGTGTTAGAGTATTTTCAAAATACATGCTCAAAACATACTGAAAACCGATCTTTTAGGTGCACAAAAGTCGATATGTGCATGCATCTTCAGTACCCGTTTATATCTCAAATTCAGGCTCAAAACACCCGAAAATTCGATATTTTGGGGTCCCAGAAGCAATCTGTACATGCCTACTCCGTGTTAGAGTATTTTCAAAATACAGGCCAAAAACATACTGAAAATCGATCTTTTAGGTGCCCAAAAGTCGATATGTGCATGCATCTTCTGTACCCGTTTATATCTCAAATTCTGGCCCTAAACACCCGAAAATTCGATATTTTGAGGTCCCAGAAGCGATCTGTACATGCCTACTCCGTGTTAGAGTATTTTCAAAATTCAGGCCCAAAACATGCTGAAAATCGATATTTTTGGTGCCCAAAGACAATATGTGCATGTATCTTCTGTACCCGTTTATATCTCAAATTCAGGCTCAAAACACCCGAAAATTCAATTTTTTGGGGTCCCAGAAGCAATCTGTACATGCCTACACAGTGCTAGAATATTTTCAAAATATAGGCTAAAAACATGCTGAAAATCGACATTTTAGGTGCCAAAAAATCGATATCTCAAATTCAGTCCCAAAACACCCGAAAATTCGATATTTAGAGGTCCCAGAAGGTGTCTGTACATGGCTACTCCGTGTTAGAGTATTTTCAAAATACATGCTCAAAACATACTGAAAATCGATCTTTTAGGTGCACAAAAGTCGATATGTGCATGTATCTTCAGTACCCGTTTATATCTCAAATTCAGGCTCAAAACACCCGAAAATTCAATATTTTGGGGTCCCAGAAGCAATCTGTACATGCCTACTCAGTTTTAGAGTATTTTCAAAATACAGGCCCAAAACATGCTGAAAATCGATATTTTAGATGCCCAAAGTCAATATGTGCATGTATCTTCTGTACCCGTTTATATCTCAAATTCAGGCTCAAAACACCCGAAAATTCAATATTTTGGGGTCCCAGAAGCAATCTGTACATGCCTACACAGTGCTAGAATATTTTCAAAATATAGGCTAAAAACATGCTAAAAATCGTCATTTTAGGTGCCAAAAAATCGATATCTCAAATTCAGTCCCAAAACACCCGAAAATTCGATATTTAGAGGTCCCAGAAGGTATCTGTACATGCCTACTCCGTGTTAGAGTATTTTCAAAATACAGGCCAAAAACATACTGAAAATCGATCTTTTAGGTGCCCAAAAGTCGATATGTGCATGCATCTTCTGTACCCGTTTATATCTCAAATTCTGGCCCTAAACACCCAAAAATTCGATATTTTGGGGTCCCAGAAGCGATCTGTACATGCCTACTCCGTTTTAGAGTATTTTCAAAATTCAGGCCCAAAACATGCTGAAAATCGATATTTTTGGTGCCCAAAGTCAATATGTGCATGTATCTTCTGTACCCGTTTATATCTCAAATTCAGGCTCAAAACACCCGAAAATTCAATATTTTGGGGTCCCAGAAGCAATCTGTACAGTGCTAGAATATTTTCAAAATATAGGCTAAAAACATGGTAAAAATCGATCTTTTAGGTGCCAAAAAGTCAATATCTCAAATTCAGTCCCAAAACACCCGAAAATTCGATATTTAGGGGTCCCAGAAGCGATCTGTACATGCCTACTCCGTGTTAGAGTATTTTCAAAATACAGGCCAAAAACATACTGAAAATCGATCTTTTAGGTGCCCAAAAGTCGATATGTGCATGTATCTTCTGTACCCGTTTATATCTCAAATTCAGGCTCAAAACACCCGAAAATTCGATATTTTGGGGTCCCAGAAGCGATCTGTACATGCCTACTCCGTGTTAGAGTATTTTCAAAATTCAGGCCCAAAACATGCTAAAAATCGATATTTTTGGTGCCAAAAAGTCGATATCTCAAATTCAGTCCCAAAACACCCGAAAATTCGATATTTAGGGGTCCCAGAAGCGATTTGTACATCCCTACTCCGTGTTAGAGTATTTTCAAAATACATGTTCAAAACATACTGAAAATCGATCTTTTAGGTGCACAAAAGTCGATATGTGCATGCATCTTCAGTACCCGTTTATATCTCAAATTCAGGCTCAAAACACCCGAAAATTCAATATTTTGGGGTCCCAGAAGCAATCTGTACATGCCTACTCAGTGTTAGAGTATTTTCAAAATACAGGCCCAAAACATGCTGAAAATCGATATTTTAGATGCCCAAAGTCAATATGTGCATGTATCTTCTGTACCCGTTTATATCTCAAATTCAGGCTCAAAACACCCGAAAATTCAATATTTTGGGGTCCCAGAAGCAATCTGTACATGCCTACACAGTGCTAGAATATTTTCAAAATATAGGCTAAAAACACGCTAAAAATCGACATTTTAGGTGCCAAAAAATCGATATCTCAAATTTAGTCCCAAAACACCCGAAAATTCGATATTTAGAGGTCCCAGAAGGTATCTGTACATGCCTACTCCGTGTTAGAGTATTTTCAAATTTCAGGCCCAAAACATGCTGAAAATCGATATTTTTGGTGCCCAAAGTCAATATGTGCATGTATCTTCTGTACCCGTTTATATCTCAAATTCAGGCTCAAAACACCCGAAAATTCAATATTTTGGGGTCCCAGAAGCAATCTGTACATGCCTACTCAGTGCTAGAATATTTTCAAAATATAGGCTAAAAACATGCTAAAAATCGATCTTTTAGGTGCCAAAAAGTCGATATCTCAAATTCAGTCACAAAACACCCGAAAATTCGATATTTTGGGGTCCCAGAAGCGATCTGTACATGCCTACTCCTTGTTAGAGTATTTTCAAAATACATGCTCAAAACATACTGAAAATCGATCTTTTAGGTGCACAAAAGTCGATATGTGCATGCATCTTCAGTACCCGTTTATATCTCAAATTCAGGCTCAAAACACCCGAAAATTCAATATTTAGGGGTCCCAGAAGCAATCTGTACATGCCTACTCCGTGTTAGAGTATTTTCAAAATACAGGCCAAAAACATACTGAAAATCGATCTTTTAGGTGCCCAAAAGTCGATATGTGCATGCATCTTCTGTACCCGTTTATATCTCAAATTCTGGCCCTAAACACCCGAAAATTCGATATTTTTGGGTCCCAGAAGCGATCTGTACATGCCTACTCCGTGTTAGAGTATTTTCAAAATTCAGGCCCAAAACATGCTGAAAATCGATATTTTTGGTGCCCAAAGTCAATATGTGCATGTATCTTCTGTACCCGTTTATATCTCAAATTCAGGCTCAAAACACCCGAAAATTCAATATTTTGGGGTCCCAGAAGCAATCTGTACATGCCTACTCAGTGCTAGAATATTTTCAAAATATAGGCTTTTTTAAAAACATGCTAAAAATCGATCTTTTAAGTGTCAAAAAGTCGATATCTCAAATTCAGTCCCAAAACACCCGAAAATTAGATATTTAGGGGTCCCAGAAGCGATCTGTACATGCCTACTCAGTTTTAGAGTATTTTCAAAATACATGCTCAAAACACACTGAAAATCGATCTTTTAGGTGCAGAAAAGTCGATATGTGCATGCATCTTCAGTACCCGTTTATATCTCAAATTCAGGCTCAAAAAAACCGAAAATTCAATATTTTGGGGTCCCAGAAGCAATCTGTACATGCCTACACAGTGCTAGAATATTTTCAAAATATAGGCTAAAAAACATGCTAAAAATCGACATTTTAGGTGCCAAAAAATCGATATCTCAAATTCAGGCTCAAAACACCCGAAAATTCAATATTTTGGGGTCCCAGAAGCAATCTCTACAGTGCTAGAATATTTTCAAAATATAGGCTAAAAACATGCTAAAAATCGATCTTTTAGGTGCCAAAAAGTCGATATCTCAAATTCAGTCCCAAAACACCCGAAAATTCGATATTTAGGGGTCCCAGAAGCGATCTGTACATGCCTACTCCGTGTTAGAGTATTTTCAAAATACATGCTCAAAACATACTGAAAACCGATCTTTTAGGTGCACAAAAGTCGATATGTGCATGCATCTTCAGTACCCGTTTATATCTCAAATTCAGGCTCAAAACACCCGAAAATTCGATATTTTGGGGTCCCAGAAGCAATCTGTACATGCCTACTCCGTGTTAGAGTATTTTCAAAATACAGGCCAAAAACATACTGAAAATCGATCTTTTAGGTGCCCAAAAGTCGATATGTGCATGCATCTTCTGTACCCGTTTATATCTCAAATTCTGGCCCTAAACACCCGAAAATTCGATATTTTGAGGTCCCAGAAGCGATCTGTACATGCCTACTCCGTGTTAGAGTATTTTCAAAATTCAGGCCCAAAACATGCTGAAAATCGATATTTTTGGTGCCCAAAGACAATATGTGCATGTATCTTCTGTACCCGTTTATATCTCAAATTCAGGCTCAAAACACCCGAAAATTCAATTTTTTGGGGTCCCAGAAGCAATCTGTACATGCCTACACAGTGCTAGAATATTTTCAAAATATAGGCTAAAAACATGCTGAAAATCGACATTTTAGGTGCCAAAAAATCGATATCTCAAATTCAGTCCCAAAACACCCGAAAATTCGATATTTAGAGGTCCCAGAAGGTGTCTGTACATGGCTACTCCGTGTTAGAGTATTTTCAAAATACATGCTCAAAACATACTGAAAATCGATCTTTTAGGTGCACAAAAGTCGATATGTGCATGTATCTTCAGTACCCGTTTATATCTCAAATTCAGGCTCAAAACACCCGAAAATTCAATATTTTGGGGTCCCAGAAGCAATCTGTACATGCCTACTCAGTTTTAGAGTATTTTCAAAATACAGGCCCAAAACATGCTGAAAATCGATATTTTAGATGCCCAAAGTCAATATGTGCATGTATCTTCTGTACCCGTTTATATCTCAAATTCAGGCTCAAAACACCCGAAAATTCAATATTTTGGGGTCCCAGAAGCAATCTGTACATGCCTACACAGTGCTAGAATATTTTCAAAATATAGGCTAAAAACATGCTAAAAATCGTCATTTTAGGTGCCAAAAAATCGATATCTCAAATTCAGTCCCAAAACACCCGAAAATTCGATATTTAGAGGTCCCAGAAGGTATCTGTACATGCCTACTCCGTGTTAGAGTATTTTCAAAATACAGGCCAAAAACATACTGAAAATCGATCTTTTAGGTGCCCAAAAGTCGATATGTGCATGCATCTTCTGTACCCGTTTATATCTCAAATTCTGGCCCTAAACACCCAAAAATTCGATATTTTGGGGTCCCAGAAGCGATCTGTACATGCCTACTCCGTTTTAGAGTATTTTCAAAATTCAGGCCCAAAACATGCTGAAAATCGATATTTTTGGTGCCCAAAGTCAATATGTGCATGTATCTTCTGTACCCGTTTATATCTCAAATTCAGGCTCAAAACACCCGAAAATTCAATATTTTGGGGTCCCAGAAGCAATCTGTACAGTGCTAGAATATTTTCAAAATATAGGCTAAAAACATGGTAAAAATCGATCTTTTAGGTGCCAAAAAGTCAATATCTCAAATTCAGTCCCAAAACACCCGAAAATTCGATATTTAGGGGTCCCAGAAGCGATCTGTACATGCCTACTCCGTGTTAGAGTATTTTCAAAATACAGGCCAAAAACATACTGAAAATCGATCTTTTAGGTGCCCAAAAGTCGATATGTGCATGTATCTTCTGTACCCGTTTATATCTCAAATTCAGGCTCAAAACACCCGAAAATTCGATATTTTGGGGTCCCAGAAGCGATCTGTACATGCCTACTCCGTGTTAGAGTATTTTCAAAATTCAGGCCCAAAACATGCTAAAAATCGATATTTTTGGTGCCAAAAAGTCGATATCTCAAATTCAGTCCCAAAACACCCGAAAATTCGATATTTAGGGGTCCCAGAAGCGATTTGTACATCCCTACTCCGTGTTAGAGTATTTTCAAAATACATGTTCAAAACATACTGAAAATCGATCTTTTAGGTGCACAAAAGTCGATATGTGCATGCATCTTCAGTACCCGTTTATATCTCAAATTCAGGCTCAAAACACCCGAAAATTCAATATTTTGGGGTCCCAGAAGCAATCTGTACATGCCTACTCAGTGTTAGAGTATTTTCAAAATACAGGCCCAAAACATGCTGAAAATCGATATTTTAGATGCCCAAAGTCAATATGTGCATGTATCTTCTGTACCCGTTTATATCTCAAATTCAGGCTCAAAACACCCGAAAATTCAATATTTTGGGGTCCCAGAAGCAATCTGTACATGCCTACACAGTGCTAGAATATTTTCAAAATATAGGCTAAAAACACGCTAAAAATCGACATTTTAGGTGCCAAAAAATCGATATCTCAAATTTAGTCCCAAAACACCCGAAAATTCGATATTTAGAGGTCCCAGAAGGTATCTGTACATGCCTACTCCGTGTTAGAGTATTTTCAAATTTCAGGCCCAAAACATGCTGAAAATCGATATTTTTGGTGCCCAAAGTCAATATGTGCATGTATCTTCTGTACCCGTTTATATCTCAAATTCAGGCTCAAAACACCCGAAAATTCAATATTTTGGGGTCCCAGAAGCAATCTGTACATGCCTACTCAGTGCTAGAATATTTTCAAAATATAGGCTAAAAACATGCTAAAAATCGATCTTTTAGGTGCCAAAAAGTCGATATCTCAAATTCAGTCACAAAACACCCGAAAATTCGATATTTTGGGGTCCCAGAAGCGATCTGTACATGCCTACTCCTTGTTAGAGTATTTTCAAAATACATGCTCAAAACATACTGAAAATCGATCTTTTAGGTGCACAAAAGTCGATATGTGCATGCATCTTCAGTACCCGTTTATATCTCAAATTCAGGCTCAAAACACCCGAAAATTCAATATTTAGGGGTCCCAGAAGCAATCTGTACATGCCTACTCCGTGTTAGAGTATTTTCAAAATACAGGCCAAAAACATACTGAAAATCGATCTTTTAGGTGCCCAAAAGTCGATATGTGCATGCATCTTCTGTACCCGTTTATATCTCAAATTCTGGCCCTAAACACCCGAAAATTCGATATTTTTGGGTCCCAGAAGCGATCTGTACATGCCTACTCCGTGTTAGAGTATTTTCAAAATTCAGGCCCAAAACATGCTGAAAATCGATATTTTTGGTGCCCAAAGTCAATATGTGCATGTATCTTCTGTACCCGTTTATATCTCAAATTCAGGCTCAAAACACCCGAAAATTCAATATTTTGGGGTCCCAGAAGCAATCTGTACATGCCTACTCAGTGCTAGAATATTTTCAAAATATAGGCTTTTTTAAAAACATGCTAAAAATCGATCTTTTAAGTGTCAAAAAGTCGATATCTCAAATTCAGTCCCAAAACACCCGAAAATTAGATATTTAGGGGTCCCAGAAGCGATCTGTACATGCCTACTCAGTTTTAGAGTATTTTCAAAATACATGCTCAAAACACACTGAAAATCGATCTTTTAGGTGCAGAAAAGTCGATATGTGCATGCATCTTCAGTACCCGTTTATATCTCAAATTCAGGCTCAAAAAAACCGAAAATTCAATATTTTGGGGTCCCAGAAGCAATCTGTACATGCCTACACAGTGCTAGAATATTTTCAAAATATAGGCTAAAAAACATGCTAAAAATCGACATTTTAGGTGCCAAAAAATCGATATCTCAAATTCAGGCTCAAAACACCCGAAAATTCAATATTTTGGGGTCCCAGAAGCAATCTCTACAGTGCTAGAATATTTTCAAAATATAGGCTAAAAACATGCTAAAAATCGATCTTTTAGTTGCCAAAAAGTCGATATCTCAAATTCAGTCCCAAAACACCCGAAAATTCGATATTTAGGGGTCCCAGAAGCGATCTGTACATGCCTACTCCGTGTTAGAGTATTTTCAAAATACATGCTCAAAACATACTGAAAATCGATCTTTTAGGTGCACAAAAGTCGATATGTGCATGCATCTTCAGTACCCGTTTATATCTCAGATTCAGGCTCAAAACACCCGAAAATTCAATATTTTGGGGTCCCAGAAGCAATCTGTACATGCCTACTCCGTGTTAGAGTATTTTCAAAATACAGGCCCAAAACATGCTGAAAATCGATATTTTTGATGCCCAAAGTCAATATGTGCATGTATCTTCTGTACCCGTTTATATCTCAAATTCAGGCTCAAAACACCCGAAAATTCAATATTTTGGGATCCCAGAAGCAATCTGTACATGCCTACACAGTGCTAGAATATTTTCAAAATATAGGCTAAAAACATGCTAAAAATCGTCATTTTAGGTGCCAAAAAATCGATATCTCAAATTCAGTCCCAAAACACCCGAAAATTCGATATTTAGGGGTCCCAGAAGCGATCTGTACATGCCTACTCCGTGTTAGAGTATTTTCAAAATACATGCTCAAAACATACTGAAAATCGATCTTTTAGGTGCCCAAAAGTCGATATGTGCATGCATCTTCTGTACCCGTTTATATCTCAAATTCTGGCCCTAAACACCCGAAAATTCGATATTTTGGGGTCCCTGAAGCGATCTGTACATGCCTACTCCGTGTTAGAGTATTTTCAAAATTCAGGCCCAAAACATGCTGAAAATCGATATTTTTGGTGCCTAAAGTCAATATGTGCATTTATCTTCTGTACCCGTTTATATCTCAAATTCAGGCTCAAAACACCCGAAAATTCAATATTTTGGGGTCCCAGAAGCAATCTGTACATGCCTACACAGTGCTAGAATATTTTCAAAATATAGGCTAAAAACATGCTAAAAATCGACATTTTAGGTGCCAAAAAATCGATATCTCAAATTCAGTCCCAAAACACCTGAAAATTCGATATTTAGAGGTCCCAGAAGGTATCTGTACATGCCTACTCCGTGTTAGAGTATTTTCAAAATTCAGGCCCAAAACATGCTGAAAATTTGATATTTTTGGTGCCCAAAGTCAATATGTGCATGTATCTTCTGTACCAGTTTATATCTCAAATTCAGGCTCAAAACACCCGAAAATTCAATATTTTGGGGTCCCAGAAGCAATCTGTACATGTCTACTCAGTTTTAGTGTACTTTCAAAATACAGGCCCAAAACATGCTGAAAATCGATATTTTAGATGCCCAAAGTTAATATGTGCATGTATCTTCTGTACCAGTTTATATCTCAAATTCAGGCTCAAAACACCCGAAAATTCAATATTTTGGGGTCCCAGAAGCAATCTGTACATGCCTACTCAGTGCTAGAATATTTTCAAAATATAGGCTAAAAACATGCTAAAAATCGATCTTTTAGGTGCCAAAAAGTCGATATCTCAAATTCAGTCCCAAAACACCCGAAAATTCGATATTTAGGGGTCCCAAAGGCGATCTGTACATGCCTACTCCGTGTTAGAGTATTTTCAAAATACATGCTCAAAACATACTGAAAATCGATCTTTTAGGTGCACAAAAGTCGATATGTGCATGTATCTTCAGTACCCGTTTATATCTCAAATTCTGGCCCTAAACACCCGAAAATTCGATATTTTGGGGTCCCAGAAGCGATCTGTACATGCATACTCCGTGTTAGAGTATTTTCAAAATACATGCTCAAAACATACTGAAAATCGATCTTTTAGGTGCACAAAAGTCGATATGTGCATGCATCTTCAGTACCCGTTTATATCTCAAATTCAGGCTCAAAACACCCGAAAATTCAATATTTTGGGGTCCCAGAAGCAATCTGCACATGCCTACTCAGTGTTAGAGTATTTTCAAAATACAGGCCCAAAACATGCTGAAAATCGATTTTTTAGATGCCCAAAGTCAATATGTGCATGTATCTTCTGTACCCGTTTATATCTCAAATTCAGGCTCAAAACACCCGAAAATTCAATATTTTGGGGTCTCAGAAGCAATCTGTACATGCCTACACAGTGCTAGAATATTTTCAAAATATAGGCTAAAAAACATGCTAAAAATCGACATTTCAGGTGCCAAAAAATCGATATCTCAAATTCAGTCCCAAAACACCCGAAAATTCGATATTTAGAGGTCCCAGAAGGTATCTGTACATGCCTACTCCGTGTTAGAGTATTTTCAAAATACATGCCAAAAACATACTGAAAATCGATCTCTTAGGTGCCCAAAAGTCGATATGTGCATGCATCTTCTGTACCCGTTTATATCTCAAATTCTGGCCCTAAACACCCGAAAATTCGATATTTTGGGGTCCAGAAGCGATCTGTACATGCCTACTCCGTGTTAGAGTATTTTCAAAATTCAGGCCCAAAACATGCTGAAAATCGATATTTTTGGTGCCCAAAGTCAATATGTGCATGAATCTTCTGTACCCGTTCATATCTCAAATTCAGGCTCAAAACACCCGAAAATTCAATATTTTGGGGTCCCAGAAGCAATCTGTACAGTGCTAGAATATTTTCAAAATATAGGCGAAAAACATGCTAAAAATCGATCTTTTAGGTGCCAAAAAGTCGATATCTCAAATTCAGTCCCAAAACACCCGAAAATTCGATATTTAGGGGTCCCAGAAGCGATCTGTACATGTATACTCCGTGTTAGAGTATTTTCAAAATACATGCTCAAAACATACTGAAAATCGATCTTTTAAGTGCACAAATGTCGATATGTGCATGCATCTTCAGTACCCGTTTATATCTCAAATTCAGGCTCAAAACACCCGAAAATTCAATATTTTGGGGTCCCAGAAGCAATCTGTACATGCCTACTCAGTGTTAGAGTATTTTCAAAATACAGGCCCAAAACATGCTGAAAATCGATATTTTAGATGCCCAAAGTCAATATGTGCATGTATCTTCTGTACCCGTTTATATCTCAAATTCCGGCTCAAAACACCCGAAAATTCAATATTTTGGGGTCCCAGAAGCAATCTGTACATGCCTACACAGTGCTAGAATATTTTCAAAATATAGGCTAAAAACATGCTAAAAATCGACATTTTAGGTGACAAAAAATCGATATCTCAAATTCAGTCCCAAAACACCCGAAACTTCGATATTTAGAGGTCCCAGAAGGTATCTGTACATGCCTACTCCGTGTTAGAGTATTTTCAAAATTCAGGCCAAAAACATACTGAAAATCGATCTTTTAGGTGCCCAAAAGTCGATATGTGCATGCATCTTCTGTTCCCGTTTATACCTCAAATTCTGGCCCTAAACACCCGAAAATTCGATATTTTGGGGTCCCAGAAGCGATCTGTACATGCCTACTCCGTGTTAGAGTATTTTCAAAATTCAGGCCCAAAACATGCTGAAAATCGATATTTGTGGTGCCAAAAGTCAATATGTGCATGTATCTTCTGTACCAGTTTATATCTCAAATTCAGGCTCAAAATACCCGAAAATTCAATATTTTGGGGTCCCAGAAGCAATCTGTACATGCCTACTCAGTGCTAGAATATTTTCAAAATATAGGCTAAAAACATGCTAAAAATCGATCTTTTAGGTGCCAAAAAGTCGATATCTCAAATTCAGTCCCAAAACACCCGAAAATTCGATATTTAGGGGTCCCAGAAGCGATCTGTACATGCCTACTCCGTGTTAGAGTATTTTCAAAATACATGCTCAAAACATACTGAAAATCGATCTTTTAAGTGCACAAATGTCGATATGTGCATGCATCTTCAGTACCCGTTTATATCTCAAATTCAGGCTCAAAACACCCGAAAATTCAATATTTTGGGGTCCCAGAAGCAATCTGTACATGCTTACTCAGTGTTAGAGTATTTTCAAAATATAGGCTAAAAACATGCTAAAAATCGATCTTTTTGGTGCCAAAAAGTCGATATCTCAAATTCAGTCCCAAAACACCCGAAAATTCGATATTTAGGGGTCCCAGAAGCGATCTGTACATGCCTACTCCGTGTTAGAGTATTTTCAAAATACATGCTCAAAATATACTGAAAATCGATCTTTTAGGTGCCCAAAAGTAGATATGTGCATGCATCTTCAGTACCCGTTTATATCTCAAATTCAGGCTCAAAACACCCGAAAATTCAATATTTTGGGGTCCCAGAAGCAATATGTACATGCCTACTCAGTGCTAGAATATTTTCAAAATATAGGCTAAAAACATGCTAAAAATCGATCTTTTAGGTGCCAAAAAGTCGATATCTCAAATTCAGTCCCAAAACACCAGAAAATTCGATATTTAGGGGTCCCAGAAGCGATCTGTACATGCCTACTCCGTGTTAGAGTATTTTCAAAATACATGCACAAAACATACTGAAAATCGATCTTTTAGGTGCACAAAAGTCGATATGTGCATGCATCTTCAGTACCCGTTTATATCTCAAATTCAGGCTCAAAACACCCGAAAATTCAATATTTTGGGGTCCCAGAAGCAATCTGTACATGCCTACTCAGTGTTAGAGTATTTTCAATATACAGGCCCAAAACATGCTGAAAATCGATATTTTAGATGCTAAAAGTCAATATGTGCATGTATCTTCTGTACCCGTTTATATCTCAAATTCAGGCTCAAAACACCCGAAAATTCAATATTTTGGGGTCCCAGAAGCAATCTGTACATGCCTACACAGTGCTAGAATATTTTCAAAATATAGGCTAAAAACATGCTAAAAATCGACATTTTAGGTGCCAAAAAATCGATATATCAAATTCAGTCCCAAAACACCCGAAAATTCGATATTTAGAGGTCCCAGAAGGTATCTGTACATGCCTACTCCGTGTTAGAGTATTTTCAAAATACAGGCCAAAAACATACTGAAAATCGATCTTTTAGGTGCCCAAAAGTCGATATGTGCATGCATCTTTTGTACCCGTTTATATCTCAAATTCTGGCCCTAAACACCCGAAAATTCGATATTTTGGGGTCCCAGAAGCAATCTGTACATGCCTACTCAGTGCTAGAATATTTTCAAAATATAGGCTAAAAACATGCTAAAAATCGATCTTTTAGGTGCCAAAAAGCCGATATCTCAAATTCAGTCCCAAAATACCCGAAAATTCGATATTTAGGGGTCCCAGAAGCGATCTGTACATGCCTACTCCGTGTTAGAGTATTTTCAAAATACATGCTCAAAACATACTGAAAATCGATCTTTTAGGTGCACAAAAGTCGATATGTGCATGCATCTTCAGTACCCGTTTTTATCTCAAATTCAGGCTCAAAACACCCGAAAATTCAATATTTTGGGGTCCCAGAAGCAATCTGTACATGCCTACTCAGTGTTAGAGTATTTTCAAAATACAGGCCCAAAACATGCTGAAAATCGATATTTTAGATGCCCAAAGTCAATATGTGCATGTATCTTCTGTACCCGTTTATATCTCAAATTCAGGCTCAAAACACCCGAAAATTCAATATGTTGGGGTCCCAGAAGCAATCTGTACATGCCTACACAGTGCTAGAATATTTTCAAAATATAGGCTAAAAACATGCTAAAAATCGACATTTTAGGTGCCAAAAAATCGATATCTCAAATTCAGTCCCAAAACACCCGAAAATTCGATATTTAGAGGTCCCAGAAGGTATCTGTACATGCCTACTCCGTGTTAGAGTATTTTCAAAATACAGGCCAAAAACATACTGAAAATCGATCTTTTAGGTGCCCAAAAGTCGATATGTGCATGCATCTTCTGTACCCGTTTATATCTGAAATTCTGGCCCTAAACACCCGAAAATTCGATATTTTGGGCTCCCAGAAGCGATCTGTACATGCCTACTCCGTGTTAGAGTATTTTCAAAATTCAGGCCCAAAACATGCTGAAAATCGATATTTTTGGTGCCCAAAGTCAATATGTGCATGTATCTTCTGTACCCGTTTATATCTCGAATTCAGGCTCAAAACACCC
The DNA here is from genome assembly GCA_033782935.1 of Petrolisthes cinctipes. Lineage (NCBI taxonomy): Eukaryota > Metazoa > Arthropoda > Malacostraca > Decapoda > Porcellanidae > Petrolisthes > Petrolisthes cinctipes. Next base: position 1,611,186 of record JAWQEG010000380.1, on the reverse strand, counting down.
GAAAATTCAATATTTTGGGGTCCCAGAAGCAATCTGTACAGTGCTAGAATATTTTCAAAATATAGGCTAAAAACATGCTAAAAATCGATCTTTTAGGTGCCAAAAAGTCGATATCTCAAATTCAGTCCCAAAACACCCGAAAATTCGATATTTAGGGGTCCCAGAAGCGATCTGTACATGCCTACTCCGTGTTAGAGTATTTTCAAAATACATGCACAAAACATACTGAAAATCGATCTTGTAGGTGCACAAAAGTCGATATGTGCATGCATCTTCAGTACCCGTTTATATCTCAAATTCAGGCTCAAAACACCCGAAAATTCAATATTTTGGGGTCCCAGAAGCAATCTGTACATGCCTACACAGTGCTAGAATATTTTCAAAATATAGGCTAAAAAAATGCTAAAAATCGATCTTTTAGGTGCCAAAAAATCGATATCTCAAATTCAGTCCCAAAACACCCGAAAATTCGATATTTAGAGGTCCCAGAAGGTATCTGTACATGCCTACTCCGTGTTAGAGTATTTTCAAAATACAGGCCAAAAACATACTGAAAATCGATCTTTTAGGTGCCCAAAAGTCGATATGTGCATGCATCTTCAGTACCCGTTTATATCTCAAATTCAGGCTCAAAACACCCGAAAATTCAATATTTTGGGGTCCCAGAAGCAATCTGTACATGCCTACTCAGTGTTAGAGTATTTTCAAAATACAGGCCCAAAACATGCTGAAAATCGATATTTTAGATGCCCAAAGTCAATATGTGCATGTATCTTCTGTACCCGTTTATATCTCAAATTCAGGCTCAAAACACCCGAAAATTCAATATTTTGGGGTCCCAGAAGCAATCTGTACATGCCTACACAGTGCTAGAATATTTTCAAAATATAGGCTAAAAACATGCTAAAAATCGACATTTTAGGTGCCAAAAAATCGATATCTCAAATTCAGTCCCAAAACACCCGAAAATTCGATATTTAGAGGTCCCAGAAGGTATCTGTACATGCCTACTCCGTGTTAGAGTATTTTCAAAATACAGGCCAAAAACATACTGAAAATCGATCTTTTAGGTGCCCAAAAGTCGATATGTGCATGCATCTTCTGTAACCGTTTATATCTCAAATTCTGGCCCTAAACACCCGAAAATTCGATATTTTGGGGTCCCAGAAGCGATCTGTACATGCCTACTCCGTGTTAGAGTATTTTCAAAATTCAGGCCCAAAACATGCTGAAAATCGATATTTTTGGTGCCCAAAGTCAATATGTGCATGTATCTTCTGTACCCGTTTATATCTCAAATTCAGGCTCAAAACACCCGAAAATTCAATATTTTGGGGTCCCAGAAGCAATCTGTACATGCCTACTCAGTGCTAGAATATTTTCAAAATATAGGCTAAAAACATGCTAAAAATCGATCTTTTAGGTGCCAAAAAGTCGATATCTCAAATTCAGTCCCAAAACACCCGAAAATTCGATATTTAGGGGTCCCAGAAGCGATCTGTACATGCCTACTCCGTGTTAGAGTATTTTCAAAATACATGCTCAAAACATACTGAAAATCGATATTTTAGGTGCACAAAAGTCGATATGTGCATGCATCTTCAGTACCCGTTTATATCTCAAATTAAGGCTCAAAACACCCGAAAATTCAATATTTTGGGGTCCCAGAAGCAATCTGTACATGCCTACTCAGTGTTAGAGTATTTTCAAAATACAGGCCCAAAACATGCTGAAAATCGATATTTTAGATGCCCAAAGTCAATATGTGCATGTATCTTCTGTACACGTTTATATCTCAAATTCAGGCTCAAAACACCCGAAAATTCAATATTTTGGGGTCCCAGAAGCAATCTGTACAGTGCTAGAATATTTTCAAAATATAGGCTAAAAACATGCTAAAAATCGATCTTTTAGGTGCCAAAAAGTCGATATCTCAAATTCAGTCCCAAAACACCCGAAAGTTCGATATTTAGGGGTCCCAGAAGCGATCTGTACATGCCTACTCCGTGTTAGAGTATTTTCAAAATACATGCTCAAAACATACTGAAAATCGATCTTTTAGGTGCACAAAAGTCGATATGTGCATGCACCTTCAGTACCCGTTTATATCTCAAATTCAGGCTCAAAACACCCGAAAATTCAATATTTTGGGGTCCCAGAAGCAATCTGTACATGCCTACTCAGTGTTAGAGTATTTTCAAAATACAGGCCCAAAACATGCTATAAATCAATATTTTAGATGCCCAAAGTCAATATGTGCATGTATCTTCTGTACCCGTTTATATCTCAAATTCAGGCTCAAAACACCCGAAAATTCAATATTTTGGGATCCCAGACGCAATCTGTACATGCCTACACAGTGCTAGAATATTTTCAAAATATAGGCTAAAAACATGCTACAAATCGACATTTTAGGTGCCAAAAAGTCGATATCTCAAATTCAGTCCCAAAACACACGAAAATTCGATATTTAGAGGTCCCAGAAGGTATCTGTACATGCCTACTCCGTGTTAGAGTATTTTCAAAATACAGGCCAAAAACATACTGAAAATCGATCTTTTAGGTGCCCAAAAGTCGATATGTGCATGCATCTTCTGTACCCGTTTATATCTCAAATTCTGGCCCTAAACACCCGAAAATTCGATATTTTGGGGTCCCTGAAGCGATCTGTACATGCCTACTCCGTGTTAGAGTATTTTCAAAATTCAGGCCCAAAACATGCTGAAAATCGATATTTTTGGTGCCCAAAGTCAATATGTGCATGTATCTTCTGTACCCGTTTATATCTCAAATTCAGGCTCAAAACACCCGAAAATTCAATATTTTGGGGTCCCAGAAGCAATCTGTACAGTGCTAGAATATTTTCAAAATATAGGCTAAAAACATGCTAAAAATCGATCTTTTAGGTGCCAAAAAGTCGATATCACAAATTCAGTCCCAAAACACCCGAAAATTCGATATTTAGGGGTCCCAGAAGCGATCTGTACATGCCTACTCCGTGTTAGAGTATTTTCAAAATACATGCTCAAAACATACTGAAAATCGATCTTTTAGGTGCACAAAAGTCGATATGTGCATGCATCTTCAGTACCCGTTTATATCTCAAATTCAGGCTCAAAACACCCGAAAATTCAATATTTTGGGGTCCCAGAAGCAATCTGTACATGCCTACTCAGTGTTAGAGTATTTTCTAAATACAGGCCCAAAACATGCTGAAAATCGATATTTTAGATGCCCAAAGTCAATATGTGCATGTATCTTCTGTACCCGTTTATATCTCAAATTCAGGCTCAAAACACCCGAAAATTCAATATTTTGGGGTCCCAGAAGCAATCTGTACAGTGCTAGAATATTTTCAAAATATAGGCTAAAAACATGCTAAAAATCGATCTTTTAGGTGCCAAAAAGTCGATATCTCAAATTCAGTCCCAAAACACCCGAAAATTCGATATTTAGGGGTCCCAGAAGCGATCTGTACATGCCTACTCCGTGTTAGAGTATTTTCAAAATACATGCTCAAAACATACTGAAAATCGATCTTTTAGGTGCACAAAAGTCGATATGTGCATGCACCTTCAGTACCCGTTTATATCTCAAATTCAGGCTCAAAACACCCGAAAATTCAATATTTTGGGGTCCCAGAAGCAATCTGTACATGCCTACTCAGTGTTAGAGTATTTTCAAAATACAGGCCCAAAACATGCTGAAAATCAATATTTTAGATGCCCAAAGTCAATATGTGCATGTATCTTCTGTACCCGTTTATATCTCAAATTCAGGCTCAAAACACCCGAAAATTCAATATTTTGGGATCCCAGACGCAATCTGTACATGCCTACACAGTGCTAGAATATTTTCAAAATATAGGCTAAAAACATGCTACAAATCGACATTTTAGGTGCCAAAAAGTCGATATCTCAAATTCAGTCCCAAAACACACGAAAATTCGATATTTAGAGGTCCCAGAAGGTATCTGTACATGCCTACTCCGTGTTAGAGTATTTTCAAAATACAGGCCAAAAACATACTGAAAATCGATCTTTTAGGTGCACAAAAGTCGATATGTGCATGCATCTTCAGTACCCGTTTATATCTCAAATTCAGGCTCAAAACACCGAAAAATTCAATATTTTGGGGTCCCAGAAGCAATCTGTACATGCCTACTCAGTGTTAGAGTATTTTCAAAATACAGGCCCAAAACATGCTGAAAATCGATATTTTAGATGCCCAAAGTCAATATGTGCATGTATCTTCTGTACCCGTTTATATCTCAAATTCCGGCTCAAAACACCCGAAAATTCAATATTTTGGGGTTCCAGAAGCAATCTATACATGCCTAAACAGTGCTAGAATATTTTCAAAATATAGGCTAAAAACATGCTAAAAATCGATATTATAGGTGCCAAAAAATCGATATCTCAAATTCAGTCCCATAACACCCGAAAATTCGATATTTAGAGGTCCCAGAAGGTATCTGTACTCCGTGTTAGAGTATTTTGAAAATACAGGCCAAAAACATACTGAAAATCGATATTTTTGGTGCCCAAAGTCAATATGTGCATGTATCTTCTGTACCCGTTTATATCTCAAATTCAGGCTCAAAACACCCGAAAATTCAATATTTTGGGGTCCCAGAAGCAATCTGTACATGAATACTCAGTGCTAGAATATTTTCAAAATATAGGCTAAAAACATGCTAAAAATCGACATTTTAGGTGCCAATAAATCGATATCTCAAATTCAGTCCCAAAACACCCTAAAATTCGATATTTAGAGGTCCCAGAAGGTATCTGTACATGCCTACTCCGTGTTAGAGTATTTTCAAAATACAGGCCAAAAACATACTGAAAATCGATCTTTCAGGTGCCCAAAAGTCGATATGTGCATGTATCTTCTGTACCCGTTTATATCTCAAATTCCGGCTCAAAACACCCGAAAATTCAATATTTTGGGGTTCCAGAAGCAATCTATACATGCCTAAACAGTGCTAGAATATTTTCAAAATATAGGCTAAAAACATGCTAAAAATCGATATTATAGGTGCCAAAAAATCGATATCTCAAATTCAGTCCCATAACACCCGAAAATTCGATATTTAGAGGTCCCAGAAGGTATCTGTACTCCGTGTTAGAGTATTTTGAAAATACAGGCCAAAAACATACTGAAAATCGATATTTTTGGTGCCCAAAGTCAATATGTGCATGTATCTTCTGTACCCGTTTATATCTCAAATTCAGGCTCAAAACACCCGAAAATTCAATATTTTGGGGTCCCAGAAGCAATCTGTACATGAATACTCAGTGCTAGAATATTTTCAAAATATAGGCTAAAAACATGCTAAAAATCGACATTTTAGGTGCCAATAAATCGATATCTCAAATTCAGTCCCAAAACACCCTAAAATTCGATATTTAGAGGTCCCAGAAGGTATCTGTACATGCCTACTCCGTGTTAGAGTATTTTCAAAATACAGGCCAAAAACATACTGAAAATCGATCTTTCAGGTGCCCAAAAGTCGATATGTGCATGCATCTTCTGTACCCGTTTATATCTCAAATTCTGGCCCTAAACACCCGAAAATTCGATATTTTGGGGTCCCAGAAGCGATCTGTACATGCCTACTCCGTGTTAGAGTATTTTCAAAATTCAGGCACAAAACATGCTGAAAATCGATATTTTTGGTGCCCAAAGTCAATATGTGCATGTATCTTCTGTACCCGTTTATATCTCAAATTCAGGCTCAAAACACCCGAAAATTCGATATTTTGGGGTCCCAGAAGCAATCTGTACATGCCTACTCAGTGCTAGAATATTTTCAAAATATAGGCTAAAAACATGCTAAAAATCGATCTTTTAGGTGCCAAAAAGTCGATATCTCAAATTCAGTCCCAAAAAACCAGAAAATTTGATATTTAGGGGCCCCAGAAGCGATCTGTACATGCCTACTCCGTGTTAGAGTATTTTCAAAATACATGCTCAAAACATACTGAAAATCGATCTTTTAGGTGCACAAAAGTCGATATGTGCATGCATCTTCAGTACCCTTTTATATCTCAAATTCAGGCTCAAAACACCCGAAAATTCAATATTTTGGGGTCCCAGAAGCAATCTGTACATGCCTACTCAGTGTTAGAGTATTTTCAAAATACAGGCCCAAAACATGCTGAAAATCGATATTTTAGCTGCCCAAAGTCAATATGTGCATGTATCTTCTGTACCCGTTTATATCTCAAATTCAGGCTCAAAACACCCGAAAATTCAATATTTTGGGGTCCCAGAAGCAATCTGTACATGAATACACAGTGCTAGAATATTTTCAAAATATAGGCTAAAAACATGCTAAAAATCGACATTTTAGGTGCCAATAAATCGATATATCAAATTCAGTCCCAAAACACCCGAAAATTCGATATTTAGAGGTCCCAGAAGGTATCTGTACATGCCTACTCCGTGTTAGAGTATTTTCAAAATACAGGCCAAAAACATACTGAAAATCGATCTTTCAGGTGCCCAAAAGTCGATATGTGCATGCATCTTCTGTACCCGATTATATCTCAAATTCTGGCCCTAAACACCCGAAAATTCGATATTTTGGGGTCCCAGAAGCGATCTGTACATGCCTACTCCGTGTTAGAGTATTTTCAAAATTCAGGCCCAAAACATGCTGAAAATCGATATTTTTGGTGCCCAAAGTCAATATGTGCATGTATCTTCTGTACCCGTTTAAATCTCAAAGTCAGGCTCAAAACACCCGAAAATTCAATATTTTGGGGTCCCAGAAGCAATCTGTACATGCCTACTCAGTGCTAGAATATTTTCAAAATATAGGCTAAAAACATGCTAAAAATCGATCTTTTAGGTGCCAAAAAGTCGATATCTCAAATTCAGTCCCAAAACCCCCGAAAATTTGATATTTAGGGACCCCAGAAGCGATCTGTACATGCCTACTCCGTGTTAGAGTATTTTCAAAATACATGCTCAAAACATACTGAAAATCGATCTTTTAGGTGCACAAAAGTCGATATGTGCATGCATCTTCAGTACCCGTTTATATCTCAAATTCAGGCTCAAAACACCCGAAAATTCAATATTTTGGGGTCCCAGAAGCAATCTGTACATGCCTACTCAGTGTTGAGTATTTTCAAAATACATGCTCAAAACATACTGAAAATCGATCTTTTAGGTGCACAAAAGTCGATATGTGCATGCATCTTCTGTACCCGTTTATATCTCAAATTCAGGCTCAAAACACCCGAAAATTCGATATTTTGGGGTCCCAGAAGCAATCTGTACATGCCTACTCAGTGTTAGAGTATTTTCAAAATACAGGCCCAAAACATGCTGAAAATCGACATTTTAGGTGCCAAAAAATCGATATCTCAAATTCAGTCCCAAAACACCCTAAAATTCGATATTTAGAGGTCCCAGAAGGTATCTGTACATGCCTACTCCGTGTTAGAGTATTTTCAAAATACAGGCCAAAAACATACTGAAAATCGATCTTTCAGGTGCCCAAAAGTCGATATGTGCATGCATCTTCTGTACCCGTTTATATCTCAAATTCTGGCCCTAAACACCCGAAAATTCGATATTTTGGGGTCCCAGAAGCGATCTGTACATGCCTACTCCGTGTTAGAGTATTTTCAAAATTCAGGCCCAAAACATGCTGAAAATCGATATTTTTGGTGCCCAAAGTCAATATGTGCATGTATCTTCTGTACCCGTTTATATCTCAAATTCAGGCTCAAAACACCCGAAAATTCGATATTTTGGGGTCCCAGAAGCAATCTGTACATGCCTACTCAGTGCTAGAATATTTTCAAAATATAGGCTAAAAACATGCTAAAAATCGATCTTTTAGGTGCCAAAAAGTCGATATCTCAAATTCAGTCCCAAAAAACCAGAAAATTTGATATTTAGGGGCCCCAGAAGCGATCTGTACATGCCTACTCCGTGTTAGAGTATTTTCAAAATACATGCTCAAAACATACTGAAAATCGATCTTTTAGGTGCACAAAAGTCGATATGTGCATGCATCTTCAGTACCCGTTTATATCTCAAATTCAGGCTCAAAACACCCGAAAATTCAATATTTTGGGGTCCCAGAAGCAATCTGTACATGCCTACTCAGTGTTAGAGTATTTTCAAAATACAGGCCCAAAACATGCTGAAAATCGATATTTTAGATGCCCAAAGTCAATATGTGCATGTATCTTCTGTACCCGTTTATATCTCAAATTCAGGCTCAAAACACCCGAAAATTCAATATTTTGGGGTCCCAGAAGCAATCTGTACATGAATACACAGTGCTAGAATATTTTCAAAATATAGGCTAAAAACATGCTAAAAATCGACATTTTAGGTGCCAATAAATCGATATATCAAATTCAGTCCCAAAACACCCGAAAATTCGATATTTAGAGGTCCCAGAAGGTATCTGTACATGCCTACTCCGTGTTAGAGTATTTTCAAAATACAGGCCAAAAACATACTGAAAATCGATCTTTCAGGTGCCCAAAAGTCGATATGTGCATGCATCTTCTGTACCCGATTATATCTCAAATTCTGGCCCTAAACACCCGAAAATTCGATATTTTGGGGTCCCAGAAGCGATCTGTACATGCCTACTCCGTGTTAGAGTATTTTCAAAATTCAGGCCCAAAACATGCTGAAAATCGATATTTTTGGTGCCCAAAGTCAATATGTGCATGTATCTTCTGTACCCGTTTAAATCTCAAAGTCAGGCTCAAAACACCCGAAAATTCAATATTTTGGGGTCCCAGAAGCAATCTGTACATGCCTACTCAGTGCTAGAATATTTTCAAAATATAGGCTAAAAACATGCTAAAAATCGATCTTTTAGGTGCCAAAAAGTCGATATCTCAAATTCAGTCCCAAAAAAACAGAAAATTTGATATTTAGGGGCCCCAGAAGCGATCTGTACATGCCTACTCCGTGTTAGAGTATTTTCAAAATACATGCTCAAAACATACTGAAAATCGATCTTTTAGGTGCACAAAAGTCGATATGTGCATGCATCTTCAGTACCCGTTTATATCTCAAATTCAGGCTCAAAACACCCGAAAATTCAATATTTTGGGGTCCCAGAAGCAATCTGTACATGCCTACTCAGTGTTGAGTATTTTCAAAATACATGCTCAAAACATACTGAAAATCGATCTTTTAGGTGCACAAAAGTCGATATGTGCATGCATCTTCTGTACCCGTTTATATCTCAAATTCAGGCTCAAAACACCCGAAAATTCGATATTTTGGGGTCCCAGAAGCAATCTGTACATGCCTACTCAGTGTTAGAGTATTTTCAAAATACAGGCCCAAAACATGCTGAAAATCGACATTTTAGGTGCCAAAAAATCGATATCTCAAATTCAGTCCCAAAACACCCGAAAATTCGATATTTAGAGGTCCCAGAAGGTATCTGTACATGCCTACTCCGTGTTAGAGTATTTTCAAAATTCAGGCCAAAAACATACTGAAAATCGATCTTTCAGGTGCCCAAAAGTCGATATGTGCATGCATCTTCTGTACCCGTTTATATCTCAAATTCTGGCCCTAAACACCCGAAAATTCGATATTTTGGGGTCCCAGAAGCGATCTGTACATGCCTACTCCGTGTTAGAGTATTTTCAAAATTCAGGCCCAAAACATGCTGAAAATCGATATTTTTGGTGCCCAAAGTCAATATGTGCATGTATCTTCTGTACCCGTTTATATCTCAAATTCAGGCTCAAAACACCCGAAAATTCAATATTTTGGGGTCCCAGAAGCAATCTGTACATGCCTACTCAGTGCTAGAATATTTTCAAAATATAGGCTAAAAACATGCTAAAAATCGATCTTTAAGGTGCCAAAAAGTCGATATCTCAAATTCAGTCCCAAAAAACCAGAAAATTTGATATTTAGGGGCCCCAGAAGCGATCTGTACATGCCTACTCCGTGTTAGAGTATTTTCAAAATACATGCTCAAAACATACTGAAAATCGATCTTTTAAGTGCACAAAAGTCGATATATGCATGCATCTTCAGTACCCGTTTATATCTCAAATTCAGGCTCAAAACACCCGAAAATTCAATATTTTGGGGTCCCAAAAGCAATCTGTACATGCCTACTCAGTGTTTTCAAAATACATGCTCAAAACATACTGAAAATCGATCTTTTAGGTGCACAAAAGTCGATATGTGCATGCATCTTCTGTACCCGTTTATATCTCAAATTCAGGCTCAAAACACCCGAAAATTCAATATTTTGGGGTCCCAGAAGCAATCTGTACATGCCTACTCAGTGTTAGAGTATTTTCAAAATACAGGCCCAAAACATGCTGAAAATCGATATTTTAGATGCCCAAAGTCAATATGTGCATGTATCTTCTGTACCCGTTTATATCTCAAATTCAGGCTCAAAACACCCGAAAACTCAATATTTTGGGGTCCCAGAAGCAATCTGTACATGCCTACACAGTGCTAGAATATTTTCAAAATATAGGCTAAAAACATGATAAAAATCGACATTTTAGGTGCCAAAAAATCGATATCTCAAATTCAGTCCCAAAACACCCAAAAATTCTATATTTAGAGGTCCCAGAAGGAATCTGTACATGCCTACTACGTGTTAGAGTATTTTCAAAAAACAGGCCAAAAACATACTGAAAATCGATCTTTTAGGTGCCCAAAAGTCGATATGTGCATGCATCTTCTGTACCCGTTTATATCTCAAATTCTGGCCCTAAACACTCGAAAATTTGATATTTTGGGGTCCCAGAAGCGATCTGTACATGCCTACTCCGTGTTAGAGTATTTTCAAAATTCAGGCCCAAAACATGCTGAAAACCGATATTTTTGGTGCCCAAAGTCAATATGTGCATGTTTATTCTGTACCCGTTTATATCTCAAATTCAGGCTCAAAACACCCGAAAATTCAATATTTTGGGGTCCCAGAAGCAATCTGTACAGTGCTAGAATATTTTCAAAATATAGGCTAAAAACATGCTAAAAATCGATCTTTTAGGTGCCAAAAAGTCGATATCTCAAATTCAGTCCCAAAACACCCGAAAATTCGATATTTAGGGGTCCCAGAAGCGATCTGTACATGCCTACTCCGTGTTAGAGTATTTTCAAAATACATGCTCAAAACATACTGAAAATCGATCTTTTTGGTGCCCAAAGTCAATATGTGCATGTATCTTCTGTACCTGTTTATATCTCAAATTCAGGCTCAAAACACCCGAAAATTCAATATTTTGGGGTCCCAGAAGCAATCTGTACATGCCTACTCAGTGCTAGAATATTTTCAAAATGTAGGCTAAAAACATGCTAAAAATCGATCTTTTAGGTGCCAAAAAGTCGATATCTCAAATTCAGTCCCTAAAAACCAGAAAATTTGATATTTAGGGGCCCCAGAAGCGATCTGTACATGCCTACTCCGTGTTAGAGTATTTTCAAAATACATGCTCAAAACATACTGAAAATCGATCTTTTAGGTGCACAAAAGTCGATATGTGCATGCATCTTCAGTACCCGTTTATATCTCAAATTCAGGCTCAAAACACCCGAAAATTCAATATTTTGGGGTCCCAGAAGCAATCTGTACATGCCTACTCAGTGTTAGAGTATTTTCAAAATACATGCTCAAAACATACTGAAAATCGATCTTTTAGGTGCACAAAAGTCGATATGTGCATGCATCTTCTGTACCCGTTTATATCTCAAATTCAGGCTCAAAACACCCGAAAATTCGATATTTTGGGGTCCCAGAAGCAATCTGTACATGCCTACTCAGTGTTAGAGTATTTTCAAAATACAGGCCCAAAACATGCTGAAAATCGACATTTTAGGTGCCAATAAATCGATATCTCAAATTCAGTCCCAAAACACCCGAAAATTCGATATTTAGAGGTCCCAGAAGGTATCTGTACATGCCTACTCCGTGTTAGAGTATTTTCAAAATACAGGCCAAAAACATACTGAAAATCGATCTTTCAGGTGCCCAAAAGTCGATATGTGCATGCATCTTCTGTACCCGTTTATATCTCAAATTCTGGCCCTAAACACCCGAAAATTCGATATTTTGGGGTCCCAGAAGCGATCTGTACATGCCTACTCCGTGTTAGAGTATTTTCAAAATTCAGGCCCAAAACATGCTGAAAATCGATATTTTTGGTGCCCAAAGTCAATATGTGCATGTATCTTCTGTACCCGTTTATATCTCAAATTCAGGCTCAAAACACCCGAAAATTCAATATTTTGGGGTCCCAGAAGCAATCTGTACATGCCTACTCAGTGCTAGAATATTTTCAAAATATAGGCTAAAAACATGCTAAAAATCGATCTTTTAGGTGCCAAAAAGTCGATATCTCAAATTCAGTCCCAAAAAACCAGAAAATTTGATATTTAGGGGCCCCAGAAGCGATCTGTACATGCCTACTCCGTGTTAGAGTATTTTCAAAATACATGCTCAAAACATACTGAAAATCGATCTTTTAGGTGCACAAAAGTCGATATGTGCATGCATCTTCAGTACCCGTTTATATCTCAAATTCAGGCTCAAAACACCCGAAAATTCAATATTTTGGGGTCCCAGAAGCAATCTGTACATGCCTACTCAGTGTTTTCAAAATACATGCTCAAAACATACTGAAAATCGATCTTTTAGGTGCACAAAAGTCGATATGTGCATGCATCTTCAGTACCCGTTTATATCTCAAATTCAGGCTCAAAACACCCGAAAATTCAATACTTTGGGGTCCCAGAAGCAATCTGTACATGCCTACTCAGTGTTAGAGTATTTTCAAAATACAGGCCCAAAACATGCTGAAAATCGATATTTTAGATGCCCAAAGTCAATATGTGCATGTATCTTCTGTACCCGTTTATATCTCAAATTCAGGCTCAAAACACCCGAAAATTCAATATTTTGGGGTCCCAGAAGCAATCTGTACATGCCTACACAGTGCTAGAATATTTTCAAAATATAGGCTAAAAACATGATAAAAATCGACATTTTAGGTGCCAAAAAATCGATATCTCAAATTCAGTCCCAAAACACCCGAAAATTCTATATTTAGAGGTCCCAGAAGGTATCTGTACATACCTACTCCGTGTTAGAGTATTTTCAAAATACAGGCCAAAAACATACTGAAAATCGATCTTCTAGGTGCCCAAAAGTCGATATGTGCATGCATCTTCTGTACCCGTTTATATCTCAAATTCTGGCCCTAAACACCCGAAAATTTGATATTTTGGGGTCCCAGAAGCGATCTGTACATGCCTACACCGTGTTAGAGTATTTTCAAAATTCAGGCCCTAAACATGCTGAAAATCGATATTTTTGGTGCCCAAAGTCAATATGTGCATGTTTATTCTGTACCCGTTTATATCTCAAATTCAGGCTCAAAACACCCGAAAATTCAATATTTTGGGGTCCCAGAAGCAATCTGTACAGTGCTAGAATATTTTCAAAATATAGGCTAAAAACATGCTAAAAATCGATCTTTTAGGTGCCAAAAAGTCGATATCTCAAATTCAGTCCCAAAACACCCGAAAATTCGATATTTAGGGGTCCCAGAAGCGATCTGTACATGCCTACTCCGTGTTAGAATATTTTCAAAATACATACTCAAAACAAACTGAAAATCGATCTTTTAGGTGCACAAAAGTCGATATGTGCATGCATCTTCAGTACCCGTTTATATCTCAAATTCAGGCTCAAAACACCCGAAAATTCAATATTTTGGGGTCCCAGAAGCAATCTGTACATGCCTACTCAGTGTTAGAGTATTTTCAAAATACAGGCCCAAAACATGCTGAAAATCGATATTTTAGATGCCCAAAGTCAATATGTGCATGTATCTTCTGTACCCGTTTATATCTCAAATTCAGGCTCAAAACACCCGAAAATTCAATATTTTGGGGTCCCAGAAGCAATCTGTACATGCCTACACAGTGCTAGAATATTTTCAAAATATAGGCTAAAAACATGCTAAAAATCGACATTTTAGGTGCCAAAAAATCGATATCTCAAATTCAGTCCCAAAACACCCGAAAATTCGATATTTAGAGGTCCCAGAAGCGATCTGTACATGCCTACTCCGTGTTAGAGTATTTTCAAAATACATGCTCAAAACATACTGAAAATCGATCTTTTAGGTGCACAAAAGTCGATATGTGCATGCATCTTCAGTACCCGTTTATATCTCAAATTCAGGCTCAAAACACCCGAAAATTCAATATTTTGGGGTCCCAGAAGCAATCTGTACATGCCTACACAGTGCTAGAATATTTTCAAAATATAGGCTTAAAACATGCTAAAAATCGACATTTTAGGTGCCAAAAAATCGATATCTCAAATTCAGTCCTTAAACACCCGAAAATTCGATATTTAGAGGTCCCAGAAGGTATCTGTACATGCCTACTCCGTGTTAGAGTATTTTCAAATTACAGGCCAAAAACATACTGAAAATCGATCTTTTAGGTGCCCAAAAGTCGATATGTGCATGCATCTTCTGTACCCGTTTATATCTCAAATTCTGGCCCTAAACACTCGAAAATTCGATATTTTGGGGTCCCAGAAGCGATCTGTACATGCCTACTCCGTGTTAGAGTATTTTCAAAATTCAGGCCCAAAACATGCTGAAAATCGATATTTTTGGTGCCCAAAGTCAATATGTGCATGTATCTTCTGTACCCGTTTATATCTCAAATTCCGGCTCAAAACACCCGAAAATTCAATATTTTGGGGTCCCAGAAGCAATCTGTACATGCCTACTCAGTGCTAGAATATTTTCAAAATATAGGCTAAAAACATGCTAAAAATCGATCTTTAAGGTGCCAAAAAGTCGATATCTCAAATTCAGTCCCAAAAAACCAGAAAATTTGATATTTAGGGGCCCCAGAAGCGATCTGTACATGCCTACTCCGTGTTAGAGTATTTTCAAAATACATGCTCAAAACATACTGAAAATCGATCTTTTAAGTGCACAAAAGTCGATATGTGCATGCATCTTCAGTACCCGTTTATATCTCAAATTCAGGCTCAAAACACCCGAAAATTCAATATTTTGGGGTCCCAGAAGCAATCTGTACATGCCTACTCAGTGTTTTCAAAATACATGCTCAAAACATACTGAAAATCGATCTTTTAGGTGCACAAAAGTCGATATGTGCATGCATCTTCTGTACCCGTTTATATCTCAAATTCAGGCTCAAAACACCCGAAAATTCAATATTTTGGGGTCCCAGAAGCAATCTGTACATGCCTACTCAGTGTTAGAGTATTTTCAAAATACAGGCCCAAAACATGCTGAAAATCGATATTTTAGATGCCCAAAGTCAATATGTGCATGTATCTTCTGTACCCGTTTATATCTCAAATTCAGGCTCAAAACACCCGAAAATTCAATATTTTGGGGTCCCAGAAGCAATCTGTACATGCCTACACAGTGCTAGAATATTTTCAAAATATAGGCTAAAAACATGATAAAAATCGACATTTTAGGTGCCAAAAAATCGATATCTCAAATTCAGTCCCAAAACACCCGAAAATTCTTTATTTAGAGGTCCCAGAAGGTATCTGTACATGCCTACTCCGTGTTAGAGTATTTTCAAAATACAGGCCAAAAACATACTGAAAATCGATCTTTTAGGTGCCCAAAAGTCGATATGTGCATGCATCTTCTGTACCCGTTTATATCTCAAATTCTGGCCCTAAACACCCGAAAATTTGATATTTTGTGGTCCCAGAAGCGATCTGTACATGCCTACTCCGTGTTAGAGTATTTTCAAAATTCAGGCCCAAAACATGCTGAAAATCGATATTTTTGGTGCCCAAAGTCAATATGTGCATGTATCTTCTGTACCCGTTTATATCTCAAATTCAGGCTCAAAACACCCGAAAATTCAATATTTTGGGGTCCCAGAAGCAATCTGTACATGCCTACTCAGTGCTAGAATATTTTCAAAATATAGGCTAAAAACATGCTAAAAATCGATCTTTTAGGTGCCAAAAAGTCGATATCTCAAATTCAGTCCCAAAAAACCAGAAAATTTGATATTTAGGGGCCCCAGAAGCGATCTGTACATGCCTACTCCGTGTTAGAGTATTTTCAAAATACATGCTCAAAACATACTGAAAATCGATCTTTTAGGTGCACAAAAGTCGATATGTGCATGCATCTTCAGTACCCGTTTATATCTCAAATTCAGGCTCAAAACACCCGAAAATTCAATATTTTGGGGTCCCAGAAGCAATCTGTACATGCCTACTCAGTGTTTTCAAAATACATGCTAAAAACATACTGAAAATCGATCTTTTAGGTGCACAAAAGTCGATATGTGCATGCATCTTCTGTACCCGTTTATATCTCAAATTCAGGCTCAAAACACCCGAAAATTCAATATTTTGGGGTCCCAGAAGCAATCTGTACATGCCTACTCAGTGTTAGAGTATTTTCAAAATACAGGCCCAAAACATGCTGAAAATCGATATTTTAGATGCCCAAAGTCAATATGTGCATGTATCTTCTGTACCCGTTTATATCTCAAATTCAGGCTCAAAACACCCGAAAATTCAATATTTTGGGGTCCCAGAAGCAATCTGTACATGCCTACACAGTGCTAGAATATTTTCAAAATATAGGCTAAAAACATGATAAAAATCGACATTTTAGGTGCCAAAAAATCGATATCTCAAATTCAGTCCCAAAACACCCGAAAATTCTATATTTAGAGGTCCCAGAAGGTATCTGTACATGCCTACTCCGTGTTAGAGTATTTTCAACATACAGGCCAAAAACATACTGAAAATCGATCTTTTAGGTGCCCAAAAGTCGATATGTGCATGCATCTTCTGTACCCGTTTATATCTCAAATTCTGGCACTAAACACCCGAAAATTTGATATTTTGGGGTCCCAGAAGCGATCTGTACATGCCTACTCCGTGTTAGAGTATTTTCAAAATTCAGGCCCTAAACATGCTGAAAATCGATATTTTTGGTGCCCAAAGTCAATATGTGCATGTTTATTCTGTACCCGTTTATATCTCAAATTCAGGCTCAAAACACCCGAAAATTCAATATTTTGGGGTCCCAGAAGCAATCTGTACAGTGCTAGAATATTTTCAAAATATAGGCTAAAAACATGCTAAAAATCGATCTTTTAGGTGCCAAAAAGTCGATATCTCAAATTCAGTCCCAAAACACCCGAAAATTCGATATTTAGGGGTCCCAGAAGCGATCTGTACATGCCTACTCCGTGTTAGAGTATTTTCAAAATACATGCTCAAAACAAACTGAAAATCGATCTTTTAGGTGCACAAAAGTCGATATGTGCATGCATCTTCAGTACCCGTTTATATCTCAAATTCAGGCTCAAAACACCCGAAAATTCAATATTTTGGGGTCCCAGTAGCAATCTGTACATGCCTACACAGTGCTAGAATATTTTCAAAATATAGGCTAAAAACATGCTAAAAATCGACATTTTAGGTGCCAAAAAATCGATATCTCAAATTCAGTCCCAAAACACCCGAAAATTCGATATTTAGAGGTCCCAGAAGCGATCTGTACATGCCTACTTCGTGTTAGAGTATTTTCAAAATACATGCTCAAAACATACTGAAAATCGATCTTTTAGGTGCACAAAAGTCGATATGTGCATGCATCTTCAGTACCCGTTTATATCTCAAATTCAGGCTCAAAACACCCGAAAATTCAATATTTTGGGGTCCCAGAAGCAATCTGTACATGCCTACACAGTGCTAGAATATTTTCAAAATATAGGCTAAAAACATGCTAAAAATCGACATTTTAGGTGCAAAAAAATCGATATCTCAAATTCAGTCCTTAAACACCAGAAAATTCGATATTTAGAGGTCCCAGAAGGTATCTGTACATGCCTACTCCGTGTTAGAGTGTTTTCAAAATACAGGCCAAAAACATACTGAAAATCGATCTTTTAGGTGCCCAAAAGTCGATATGTGCATGCATCTTCTGTACCCGTTTATATCTCAAATTCTGGCCCTAAACACTCGAAAATTCGATATTTTGGGGTCCCAGAAGCGATCTGTACATGCCTACTCCGTGTTAGAGTATTTTCAAAATTCAGGCCCAAAACATGCTGAAAATCGATATTTTTGGTGCCCAAAGTCAATATGTGCATGTATCTTCTGTACACGTTTATATCTCAAATTCAGGCTCAAAACACCCGAAAATTCAATATTTTGGGGTCCCAGAAGCAATCTGTACAGTGCTAGAATATTTTCAAAATATAGTCTAAAAACATGCTAAAAATCGATCTTTTAGGTGCCAAAAAGTCGATATCTCAAGTTCAGTCCCAAAACACCCGAAAATTCGATATTTAGGGGTCCCAGAAGCGATCTGTACATGCCTACTCCGTGTTAGAGTATTTTCAAAATACATGCTCAAAACATACTGAAAATCGATCTTTTAGGTGCACAAAAGTCGATATGTGCATGCATCTTCAGTACCCGTTTATATCTCAAATTCTGGCCCTAAACACCCGAAAATTCAATATTTTGGGGTCCCAGAAGCAATCTGTACATGCCTACACAGTGCTAGAATATTTTCAAAATATAGGCTAAAAACATGCTAAAAATCGACATTTTAGGTGCCAAAAAATCGATATCTCAAATTCAGTCCTTAAACACCAGAAAATTCGATATTTAGAGGTCCCAGAAGGTATCTGTACATGCCTACTCCTTGTTAGAGTGTTTTCAAAATACAGGCCAAAAACATACTGAAAATCGATCATTTAGGTGCCCAAAAGTCGATATGTGCATGCATCTTCTGTACCCGTTTATATCTCAAATTCTGGCCCTAAACACTCGAAAATTCGATATTTTGGGGTCCCAGAAGCGATCTGTACATGCCTACTCCGTGTTAGAGTATTTTCAAAATTCAGGCCCAAAACATGCTGAAAATCGATATTTTTAGTGCCCAAAGTCAATATGTGCATGTATCTTCTGTACACGTTTATATCTCAAATTCAGGCTCAAAACACCCGAAAATTCAATATTTTGTGGTCCCAGAAGCAATCTGTACAGTGCTAGAATATTTTCAAAATATAGGCTAAAAACATGCTAAAAATCGATCTTTTAGGTGCCAAAAAGTCGATATCTCAAGTTCAGTCCCAAAACACCCGAAAATTCGATATTTAGGGGTCCCAGAAGCGATCTGTACATGCCTACTCCGTGTTAGAGTATTTTCAAAATACATGCTCAAAACATACTGAAAATCGATCTTTTAGGTGCACAAAAGTCGATATGTGCATGCATCTTCAGTACCCGTTTATATCTCAAATTCAGGCTCAAAACACCCGAAAATTCAATATTTTGGGGTCCCAGAAGCAATCTGTACATGCCTACTCAGTGTTAGAGTATTTTCAAAATACAGGCCCAAAACATGCTGAAAATCGATATTTTAGATGCCCAAAGTCAATATGTGCATGTATCTTCTGTACCCGTTTATATCTCAAATTCAGGCTCAAAACACCCGAAAATTCAATATTTTGGGGTCCCAGAAGCAATCTGTACATGCCTACACAGTGCTAGAATATTTTCAAAATATAGGCTAAAAACATGCTAAAAATCGACATTTTAGGTGCCAAAAAATCGATATCTCAAATTCAGTCCCAAAACACCCGAAAATTCGATATTTAGAGGTCCCAGAAGCGATCTGTACATGCCTACTCCGTGTTAGAGTATTTTCAAAATACATGCTCAAAACATACTGAAAATCGATCTTTTAGGTGCACAAAAGTCGATATGTGCATGCATCTTCAGTACCCGTTTATATCTCAAATTCAGGCTCAAAACACCCGAAAATTCAATATTTTGGGGTCCCAGAAGCAATCTGTACATGCCTACACAGTGCTAGAATATTTTCAAAATATAGGCTTAAAACATGCTAAAAATCGACATTTTAGGTGCCAAAAAATCGATATCTCAAATTCAGTCCTTAAACACCCGAAAATTCGATATTTAGAGGTCCCAGAAGGTATCTGTACATGCCTACTCCGTGTTAGAGTATTTTCAAATTACAGGCCAAAAACATACTGAAAATCGATCTTTTAGGTGCCCAAAAGTCGATATGTGCATGCATCTTCTGTACCCGTTTATATCTCAAATTCTGGCCCTAAACACTCGAAAATTCGATATTTTGGGGTCCCAGAAGCGATCTGTACATGCCTACTCCGTGTTAGAGTATTTTCAAAATTCAGGCCCAAAACATGCTGAAAATCGATATTTTTGGTGCCCAAAGTCAATATGTGCATGTATCTTCTGTACCCGTTTATATCTCAAATTCCGGCTCAAAACACCCGAAAATTCAATATTTTGGGGTCCCAGAAGCAATCTGTACATGCCTACTCAGTGCTAGAATATTTTCAAAATATAGGCTAAAAACATGCTAAAAATCGATCTTTAAGGTGCCAAAAAGTCGATATCTCAAATTCAGTCCCAAAAAACCAGAAAATTTGATATTTAGGGGCCCCAGAAGCGATCTGTACATGCCTACTCCGTGTTAGAGTATTTTCAAAATACATGCTCAAAACATACTGAAAATCGATCTTTTAAGTGCACAAAAGTCGATATGTGCATGCATCTTCAGTACCCGTTTATATCTCAAATTCAGGCTCAAAACACCCGAAAATTCAATATTTTGGGGTCCCAGAAGCAATCTGTACATGCCTACTCAGTGTTTTCAAAATACATGCTCAAAACATACTGAAAATCGATCTTTTAGGTGCACAAAAGTCGATATGTGCATGCATCTTCTGTACCCGTTTATATCTCAAATTCAGGCTCAAAACACCCGAAAATTCAATATTTTGGGGTCCCAGAAGCAATCTGTACATGCCTACTCAGTGTTAGAGTATTTTCAAAATACAGGCCCAAAACATGCTGAAAATCGATATTTTAGATGCCCAAAGTCAATATGTGCATGTATCTTCTGTACCCGTTTATATCTCAAATTCAGGCTCAAAACACCCGAAAATTCAATATTTTGGGGTCCCAGAAGCAATCTGTACATGCCTACACAGTGCTAGAATATTTTCAAAATATAGGCTAAAAACATGATAAAAATCGACATTTTAGGTGCCAAAAAATCGATATCTCAAATTCAGTCCCAAAACACCC
Organism: Petrolisthes cinctipes; assembly: GCA_033782935.1. Taxonomy (NCBI): domain Eukaryota; kingdom Metazoa; phylum Arthropoda; class Malacostraca; order Decapoda; family Porcellanidae; genus Petrolisthes; species Petrolisthes cinctipes. The sequence goes on along the minus strand of JAWQEG010000380.1, from coordinate 1,590,017 downwards.
GAAAATTCTTTATTTAGAGGTCCCAGAAGGTATCTGTACATGCCTACTCCGTGTTAGAGTATTTTCAAAATACAGGCCAAAAACATACTGAAAATCGATCTTTTAGGTGCCCAAAAGTCGATATGTGCATGCATCTTCTGTACCCGTTTATATCTCAAATTCTGGCCCTAAACACCCGAAAATTTGATATTTTGTGGTCCCAGAAGCGATCTGTACATGCCTACTCCGTGTTAGAGTATTTTCAAAATTCAGGCCCAAAACATGCTGAAAATCGATATTTTTGGTGCCCAAAGTCAATATGTGCATGTATCTTCTGTACCCGTTTATATCTCAAATTCAGGCTCAAAACACCCGAAAATTCAATATTTTGGGGTCCCAGAAGCAATCTGTACATGCCTACTCAGTGCTAGAATATTTTCAAAATATAGGCTAAAAACATGCTAAAAATCGATCTTTTAGGTGCCAAAAAGTCGATATCTCAAATTCAGTCCCAAAAAACCAGAAAATTTGATATTTAGGGGCCCCAGAAGCGATCTGTACATGCCTACTCCGTGTTAGAGTATTTTCAAAATACATGCTCAAAACATACTGAAAATCGATCTTTTAGGTGCACAAAAGTCGATATGTGCATGCATCTTCAGTACCCGTTTATATCTCAAATTCAGGCTCAAAACACCCGAAAATTCAATATTTTGGGGTCCCAGAAGCAATCTGTACATGCCTACTCAGTGTTTTCAAAATACATGCTAAAAACATACTGAAAATCGATCTTTTAGGTGCACAAAAGTCGATATGTGCATGCATCTTCTGTACCCGTTTATATCTCAAATTCAGGCTCAAAACACCCGAAAATTCAATATTTTGGGGTCCCAGAAGCAATCTGTACATGCCTACTCAGTGTTAGAGTATTTTCAAAATACAGGCCCAAAACATGCTGAAAATCGATATTTTAGATGCCCAAAGTCAATATGTGCATGTATCTTCTGTACCCGTTTATATCTCAAATTCAGGCTCAAAACACCCGAAAATTCAATATTTTGGGGTCCCAGAAGCAATCTGTACATGCCTACACAGTGCTAGAATATTTTCAAAATATAGGCTAAAAACATGATAAAAATCGACATTTTAGGTGCCAAAAAATCGATATCTCAAATTCAGTCCCAAAACACCCGAAAATTCTATATTTAGAGGTCCCAGAAGGTATCTGTACATGCCTACTCCGTGTTAGAGTATTTTCAACATACAGGCCAAAAACATACTGAAAATCGATCTTTTAGGTGCCCAAAAGTCGATATGTGCATGCATCTTCTGTACCCGTTTATATCTCAAATTCTGGCACTAAACACCCGAAAATTTGATATTTTGGGGTCCCAGAAGCGATCTGTACATGCCTACTCCGTGTTAGAGTATTTTCAAAATTCAGGCCCTAAACATGCTGAAAATCGATATTTTTGGTGCCCAAAGTCAATATGTGCATGTTTATTCTGTACCCGTTTATATCTCAAATTCAGGCTCAAAACACCCGAAAATTCAATATTTTGGGGTCCCAGAAGCAATCTGTACAGTGCTAGAATATTTTCAAAATATAGGCTAAAAACATGCTAAAAATCGATCTTTTAGGTGCCAAAAAGTCGATATCTCAAATTCAGTCCCAAAACACCCGAAAATTCGATATTTAGGGGTCCCAGAAGCGATCTGTACATGCCTACTCCGTGTTAGAGTATTTTCAAAATACATGCTCAAAACAAACTGAAAATCGATCTTTTAGGTGCACAAAAGTCGATATGTGCATGCATCTTCAGTACCCGTTTATATCTCAAATTCAGGCTCAAAACACCCGAAAATTCAATATTTTGGGGTCCCAGTAGCAATCTGTACATGCCTACACAGTGCTAGAATATTTTCAAAATATAGGCTAAAAACATGCTAAAAATCGACATTTTAGGTGCCAAAAAATCGATATCTCAAATTCAGTCCCAAAACACCCGAAAATTCGATATTTAGAGGTCCCAGAAGCGATCTGTACATGCCTACTTCGTGTTAGAGTATTTTCAAAATACATGCTCAAAACATACTGAAAATCGATCTTTTAGGTGCACAAAAGTCGATATGTGCATGCATCTTCAGTACCCGTTTATATCTCAAATTCAGGCTCAAAACACCCGAAAATTCAATATTTTGGGGTCCCAGAAGCAATCTGTACATGCCTACACAGTGCTAGAATATTTTCAAAATATAGGCTAAAAACATGCTAAAAATCGACATTTTAGGTGCAAAAAAATCGATATCTCAAATTCAGTCCTTAAACACCAGAAAATTCGATATTTAGAGGTCCCAGAAGGTATCTGTACATGCCTACTCCGTGTTAGAGTGTTTTCAAAATACAGGCCAAAAACATACTGAAAATCGATCTTTTAGGTGCCCAAAAGTCGATATGTGCATGCATCTTCTGTACCCGTTTATATCTCAAATTCTGGCCCTAAACACTCGAAAATTCGATATTTTGGGGTCCCAGAAGCGATCTGTACATGCCTACTCCGTGTTAGAGTATTTTCAAAATTCAGGCCCAAAACATGCTGAAAATCGATATTTTTGGTGCCCAAAGTCAATATGTGCATGTATCTTCTGTACACGTTTATATCTCAAATTCAGGCTCAAAACACCCGAAAATTCAATATTTTGGGGTCCCAGAAGCAATCTGTACAGTGCTAGAATATTTTCAAAATATAGGCTAAAAACATGCTAAAAATCGATCTTTTAGGTGCCAAAAAGTCGATATCTCAAGTTCAGTCCCAAAACACCCGAAAATTCGATATTTAGGGGTCCCAGAAGCGATCTGTACATGCCTACTCCGTGTTAGAGTATTTTCAAAATACATGCTCAAAACATACTGAAAATCGATCTTTTAGGTGCACAAAAGTCGATATGTGCATGCATCTTCAGTACCCGTTTATATCTCAAATTCTGGCCCTAAACACCCGAAAATTCAATATTTTGGGGTCCCAGAAGCAATCTGTACATGCCTACACAGTGCTAGAATATTTTCAAAATATAGGCTAAAAACATGCTAAAAATCGACATTTTAGGTGCCAAAAAATCGATATCTCAAATTCAGTCCTTAAACACCAGAAAATTCGATATTTAGAGGTCCCAGAAGGTATCTGTACATGCCTACTCCTTGTTAGAGTGTTTTCAAAATACAGGCCAAAAACATACTGAAAATCGATCATTTAGGTGCCCAAAAGTCGATATGTGCATGCATCTTCTGTACCCGTTTATATCTCAAATTCTGGCCCTAAACACTCGAAAATTCGATATTTTGGGGTCCCAGAAGCGATCTGTACATGCCTACTCCGTGTTAGAGTATTTTCAAAATTCAGGCCCAAAACATGCTGAAAATCGATATTTTTAGTGCCCAAAGTCAATATGTGCATGTATCTTCTGTACACGTTTATATCTCAAATTCAGGCTCAAAACACCCGAAAATTCAATATTTTGTGGTCCCAGAAGCAATCTGTACAGTGCTAGAATATTTTCAAAATATAGGCTAAAAACATGCTAAAAATCGATCTTTTAGGTGCCAAAAAGTCGATATCTCAAGTTCAGTCCCAAAACACCCGAAAATTCGATATTTAGGGGTCCCAGAAGCGATCTGTACATGCCTACTCCGTGTTAGAGTATTTTCAAAATACATGCTCAAAACATACTGAAAATCGATCTTTTAGGTGCACAAAAGTCGATATGTGCATGCATCTTCAGTACCCGTTTATATCTCAAATTCTGGCCCTAAACACCCGAAAATTCGATATTTTGGGGTCCCAGAAGCGATCTGTACATGCCTACTCCGTGTTAGAGTATTTTCAAAATTCAGGCCCAAAACATGCTGAAAATCGATATTTTTGGTGCCCAAAGTCAATATGTGCATGTATCTTCTGTACCCGTTTATATCTCAAATTCAGGCTCAAAACACCCGAAAATTCAATATTTTGGGGTCCCAGAAGCAATCTGTACATGCCTACACAGTGCTAGAATATTTTCAAAATATAGGCTAAAAACATGCTAAAAATCGATCTTTTAGGTGCCAAAAAGTCAATATCTCAAATTCAGTCCCAAAACACCCGAAAATTCGATATTTAGGGGTCCCAGAAGCGATCTGTACATGCCTACTCCGTGTTAGAGTATTTTCAAAATACATGCTCAAAACATACTGAAAATCGATCTTTTAGGTGCACAAAAGTCGATATGTGCATGCATCTTCAGTACCCGTTTATATCTCAAATTCAGGCTCAAAACACCCGCAAATTCAATATTTTGGGGTCCCAGAAGCAATCTGTACATGCCTACTCAGTGTTAGAGTATTTTCAAAATACAGGCCCAAAACATGCTGAAAATCGATATTTTAGATGCCAAAAGTCAATATGTGCATGTATCTTCTGTACCCGTTTATATCTCAAATTCAGGCTCAAAACACCCGAAAATTCAATATTTTGGGGTCCCAGAAGCAATCTGTACATGCCTACACAGTGCTAGAATATTTTCAAAATATAGGCTAAAAACATGCTAAAAATCGACATTTTAGGTGCCAAAAAATCGATATCTCAAATTCAGTCCCAAAACACCCGAAAATTCGATATTTAGAGGTCCCAGAAGGTATCTGTACATGCCTACTCCGTGTTAGAGTATTTTCAAAATACAGGCTCAAAACATACTGAAAATCGATCTTTTAGGTGCACAAAAGTCGATATGTGCATGCATCTTCTGTACCCGTTTATATCTCAAATTCTGGCCCTAAACACCCGAAAATTCAATATTTTGGGGTCCCAGAAGCAATCTGTACATGCCTACTCAGTGTTAGAGTATTTTCAAAATACAGGCCCAAAACATGCTGAAAATCGATATTTTAGATGCCCAAAGTCAATATGTGCATGTATCTTCTGTACCCGTTTATATCTCAAATTCAGGCTCAAAACACCCGAAAATTCAATATTTTGGGGTCCCAGAAGCAATCTGTACAGTGCTAGAATATTTTCAAAATATAGGCTAAAAACATGCTAAAAATCGATCTTTTAGGTGCCAAAAAGTCGATATCTCAAGTTCAGTCCCAAAACACCCGAAAATTCGATATTTAGGGGTCCCAGAAGCGATCTGTACATGCCTACTCCGTGTTAGAGTATTTTCAAAATACATGCTCAAAACAAACTGAAAATCGATCTTTTAGGTGCACAAAAGTCGATATGTGCAAGCATCTTCAGTACCCGTTTATATCTCAAATTCTGGCCCTAAACACCCGAAAATTCGATATTTTGGGGTCCCAGAAGCGATCTGTACATGCTTACTCCGTGTTAGAGTATTTTCAAAATTCAGGCCCAAAACATGCTGAAAATCGATATTTTTGGTGCCCAAAGTCAATATGTGCATGTATCTTCTGTACCCGTTTATATCTCAAATTCAGGCTCAAAACACCCGAAAATTCAATATTTTGGGGTCCCAGAAGCAATCTGTTCATGCCTACTCAGGGCTAGAATATTTTCAAAATATAGGCTAAAAACATGCTAAAAATCGATCTTTTAGGTGCCAAAAAGTCAATATCTCAAATTCAGTCCCAAAACACCCGAAAATTCGATATTTAGGGGTCCCAGAAGCGATCTGTACATGCCTACTCCGTGTTAGAGTATTTTCAAAATACATGCTCAAAACATACTGAAAATCGATCTTTTAGGTGCACAAAAGTCGATATGTGCATGCATCTTCAGTACCCGTTTATATCTCAAATTCAGGCTCAAAACACCCGAAAATTCAATATTTTGGGGTCCCAGATGCAATCTGTACATGCCTACTCAGTGTTAGAGTATTTTAAAAATTCAGGCCCAAAACATGCTGAAAATCGATATTTTAGATGCCAAAAGTCAATATGTGCATGTATCTTCTGTACCCGTTTATATCTCAAATTCAGGCTCAAAACACCCGAAAATTCAATATTTTGGGGTCCAAGAAGCAATCTGTACATGCCTACACAGTGCTAGAATATTTTCAAAATATAGGCTAAAAACATGCTAAAAATCGACATTTTAGGTGCCAAAAAATCGATATCTCAAATTCAGTCCCAAAACACCCGAAAATTCGATATTTAGAGGTCCCAGAAGGTATCTGTACATGCCTACTCCGTGTTAGAGTATTTTCAAAATACAGGCCAAAAACATACTGAAAATCGATCTTTTAGGTGCCCAAAAGTCGATATGTGCATGCATCTTCTGTACCCGTTTATATCTCAAATTCTGGCCCTAAACACCCGAAAATTCGATATTTTGGGGTCCCAGAAGCGATCTGTACATGCCTACTCAGTGTTAGAGTATTTTCAAAATTCAAGCCCAAAACATGCTGAAAATCGATATTTTTGGTGCCCAAAGTCAATATGTGCATGTATCTTCTGTACCCGTTTATATCTCAAATTCAGGCTCAAAACACCCGAAAATTCAATATTTTGGGGTCCCAGAAGCAATCTGTACATGCCTACTCAGTGCTAGAATATTTTCAAAATATAGGCTAAAAACATGCTAAAAATCGATCTTTTAGGTGCCAAAAAGTCGATATCTCAAATTCAGTCCCAAAACACCCGAAAATTCGATATTTAGGGGTCCCAGAAGCGATCTGTACATGCCTACTCCGTGTTAGAGTATTTTCAAAATACATGCTCAAAACATACTGAAAATCGATCTTTTAGGTGCACAAAAGTCGATATGTGCATGCATCTTCTGTACCCGTTTATATCTCAAATTCTGGCCCTAAACACCCGAAAATTCAATATTTTGGGGTCCCAGAAGCAATCTGTACATGCCTACTCAGTGTTAGAGTATTTTCAAAATACAGGCCCAAAACATGCTGAAAATCGATATTTTAGATGCCCAAAGTCAATATGTGCATGTATCTTCTGTACCCGTTTATATCTCAAATTCAGGCTCAAAACACCCGAAAATTCAATATTTTGGGGTCCCAGAAGCAATCTGTACAGTGCTAGAATATTTTCAAAATATAGGCTAAAAACATGCTAAAAATCGATCTTTTAGGTGCCAAAAAGTCGATATCTCAAGTTCAGTCCCAAAACACCCGAAAATTCGATATTTAGGGGTCCCAGAAGCGATCTGTACATGCCTACTCCGTGTTAGAGTATTTTCAAAATACATGCTGAAAACATACTGAAAATCGATCTTTTAGGTGCACAAAAGTCGATATGTGCATGCATCTTCAGTACCCGTTTATATCTCAAAATCTGGCCCTAAACACCCGAAAATTCGATATTTTGGGGTCCCAGAAGCGATCTGTACATGCCTACTCCGTGTTAGAGTATTTTCAAAATTCAGGCCCAAAACATGCTGAAAATCGATATTTTTGGTGCCCAAAGTCAATATGTGCATGTATCTTCTGTACCCGTTTATATCTCAAATTCAGGCTCAAAACACCCGAAAATTCAATATTTTGGGGTCCCAGAAGCAATCTGTACATGCCTACACAGTGCTAGAATGTTTTCAAAATATAGGCTAAAAACATGCTAAAAAACGACATTTTAGGTGCCAAAAAATCGATATCTCAAATTCAGTCCCAAAACACCCGAAAATTCGATATTTAGAGGTCCCAGAAGGTATCTGTACATGCCTACTCCGTGGTAGAGTATTTTCAAAATACAGGCTAAAAACATACTGAAAATCGATCTTTTAGGTGCCCAAAAGTCGATATGTGCATGCATCTTCTGTACCCGTTTATATCTCAAATTCTGGCCCTAAACACCCGAAAATTCGATATTTTGGGGTCCCAGAAGCGATCTGTACATGCCTACTCCGTGTTAGAGTATTTTCAAAATTCAGGCCCAAAACATGCTGAAAATCGATATTTTTGGTGCCCAAAGTCAATATGTGACTGTATCTTCTGTACCCGTTTATATCTCAAATTCAGGCTCAAAACACCCGAAAATTCAATATTTTGGGGTCCCAGAAGCAATCTGTACATGCCTACTCAGTGCTAGAATATTTTCAAAATATAGGCTAAAAACATGCTAAAAATCGATCTTTTAGGTGCCAAAAAGTCGATATCTCAAATTCAGTCCCAAAACACCCGAAAATTCGATATTTAGGGGTCCCAGAAGCGATCTGTACATGCCTACTCCGTGTAAGAGTATTTTCAAAATACATGTTCAAAACATACTGAAAATCGATCTTTTAGGTGCACAAAAGTCGATATGTGCATGCATCTTCTGTACCCGTTTATATCTCAAATTCTGGCCCTAAACACCCGAAAATTCAATATTATGGGGTCCCAGAAGCAATCTGTACATGCCTACTCAGTGTTAGAGTATTTTCAAAATACAGGCCCAAAACATGCTGAAAATCGATATTTTAGATGCCCAAAGTCAATATGTGCATGTATCTTCTGTACCCGTTTATATCTCAAATTCAGGCTCAAAACACCCGAAAATTTAATATTTTGGGGTCCCAGAAGCAATCTGTACAGTGCTAGAATATTTTCAAAATATAGGCTAAAAACATGCTAAAAATCGATCTTTTAGGTGCCAAAAAGTCGATATCTCAAATTCAGTCCCAAAACACCCGAAAATTCGATATTTAGGGGTCCCAGAAGCGATGTGTACATGCCTACTCCGTGTTAGAGTATTTTCAAAATACATGCTCAAAACATACTGAAAATCGATCTTTTAGGTGCACAAAAGTCGATATGTGCATGCATCTTCAGTACCCGTTTATATCTCAAATTCAGGCTCAAAACACCCGAAAATTCAATATTTTGGGGTCCCAGAAGCAATCTGTACATGCCTACTCAGTGTTAGAGTATTTTCAAAATACAGGCGCAAAACATGCTGAAAATCGATATTTTAGATGCCCAAAGTCAATATGTGCATGTATCTTCTGTACCCGTTTATATCTCAAATTCAGGCTCAAAACAACCGAAAATTCAATATTTTGGGGTCCCAGAAGCAATCTGTACATGCCTACACAGTGCTAGAATATTTTCAAAATATAGGCTAAAAACATGCTAAAAATCGACATTTTAGGTGCCAAAAAATCGATATCTCAAATTCAGTCCTTAAACACCCGAAAATTCGATATTTAGAGGTCCCAGAAGGTATCTGTACATGCCTACTCCGTGTTAGAGTATTTTCAAAATACAGGCCAAAAACATACTGAAAATCGATCTTTTAGGTGCCCAAAAGTCGATATGTGCATGCATCTTCTGTACCCGTTTATATCTCAAATTCTGGCCCTAAACACCCGAAAATTCGATATTTTGGGGTCCCAGAAGCGATCTGTACATGCCTACTCCGTGTTAGAGTATTTTCAAAATTCAGGCCCAAAACATGCTGAAAATCGATATTTTTGGTGCCCAAAGTCAATATGTGCATGTATCTTCTGTACCCGTTTATATCTCAAATTCAGGCTCAAAACACCCGAAAATTCAATATTTTGGGGTCCCAGAAGCAATCTGTACAGTGCTAGAATATTTTCAAAATATAGGCTAAAAACATGCTAAAAATCGATCTTTTAGGTGCCAAAAAGTCGATATCTCAAGTTCAGTCCCAAAACACCCGAAAATTCGATATTTAGGGGTCCCAGAAGCGATCTGTACATGCCTACTCCGTGTTAGAGTATTTTCAAAATACATGCTCAAAACATACTGAAAATCGATCTTTTAGGTGCACAAAAGTCGATATGTGCATGCATCTTCAGTACCCGTTTATATCTCAAATTCTGGCCCTAAACACCCGAAAATTCGATATTTTGGGGTCCCAGAAGCGATCTGTTCACGCCTACTCCGTGTTAGAGTATTTTCAAAATTCAGGCCCAAAACATGCTGAAAATCGATATTTTTGGTGCCCAAAGTCAATATGTGCATGTATCTTCTGTACCCGTTTATATCTCAAATTCAGGCTCAAAACACCCGAAAATTCAATATTTTGGGGTCCCAGAAGCAATCTGTACATGCCTACTCAGTGCTAGAATATTTTCAAAATATAGGCATGCTAAAAATCGATCTTTTAGGTGCCAAAAAGTCAATATCTCAAATTCAGTCCCAAAACACCCGAAAATTCGATATTTAGGGGTCCCAGAAGCGATCTGTACATGCCTACTCCGTGTTAGAGTATTTTCAAAATACATGCTCAAAACATACTGAAAATCGATCTTTTAGGTGCACAAAAGTCGATATGTGCATGCATCTTCAGTACCCGTTTATATCTCAAATTCAGGCTCAAAACACCCGAAAATTCAATATTTTGGGGTCCCAGAAGCAATCTGTACATGCCTACACAGTGCTAGAATATTTTCAAAATATAGGCTAAAAACATGCTAAAAATCGATATTTTAGGTGCCAAAAAGTCGATATCTCAAATTCAGTCCCAAAACACCCGAAAATTCGATATTTAGAGGTCCCAGAAGGTATCTGTACATGCCTACTCCGTGTTAGAGTATTTTCAAAATACAGGCCCAAAACATGCTGAAAATCGATATTTTTGGTGCCCAAAGTCAATATGTGCATGTATCTTCTGTACCCGTTTATATCTCAAATTCAGGCTCAAAACACCCGAAAATTCAATATTTTGGGGTCCCAGAAGCAATCTGTACATGCCTACTCAGTGCTAGAATATTTTCAAAATATAGGCTAAAAAACATGCTAAAAATCGATCTTTTAGGTGCCAAAAAGTCAATATCTCAAATTCAGTCCCAAAACACGAGAAAATTCGATATTTAGGGGTCCCAGAAGCGATCTGTACATGCCTACTCCGTGTTAGAGTATTTTCAAAATACATGCTCAAAACATACTGAAAATCGTTCTTTTAGGTGCACAAAAGTCGATATGTGCATGCATCTTCAGGACCCGTTTATATCTCAAATTCAGGCTCAAAACACCCGAAAATTCAATATTTTGGGGTCCCAGAAGCAATCTGTACAGTGTTAGAGTATTTTCAAAATACAGGCCCAAAACATGCTGAAAATCAATATTTTAGATGCCCAAAGTCAATATGTGCATGTATCTTCTATACCCGTTTATATCTCAAATTCAGGCTCAAAACACCCGAAAATTCAATATTTTGGGGTCCCAGAAGCAATCTGTACATGCCTACACAGTGCTAGAATATTTTCAAAATATAGGCTAAAAACATGCTAAAAATCGATATTTTAGATGCCCAAAGTCAATATGCGCATGTATCTTCTGTACCCGTTTATATCTCAAATTCAGGCTCAAAACACCCGAAAATTCAATATTTTGGGGTCCCAGAAGCAATCTGTACATGCCTACACAGTGCTAGAATATTTTCAAAATATAGGCGAAAAACATGCTAAAAATCGACATTTTAGGTGCCAAAAAATCGATATCTCAAATTCAGTCCCAAAACACCCGAAAATTTGATATTTAGAGGTCCCAGAAGGTATCTGTACATGCCTACTCCGTGTTAGAGTATTTTCAAAATACAGGCCAAAAACATACTGAAAATCGATCTTTTAGGTGCCCAAAAGTCGATATGTGCATGCATCTTCTGTACCCGTTTATATCTCAAATTCTGGCCCTAAACACCCGAAAATTCGATATTTTGGGGTCCCAGAAGCGATCTGTACATGCCTACTCCGTGTTAGAGTATTTTCAAAATTCAGGCCCAAAACATGCTGAAAATCGATATTTTTGGTGCCCAAAGTCAATATGTGCATGTATCTTCTGTACCCGTTTATATCTCAAATTCAGGCTCAAAACACCCGAAAATTCAATATTTTGGGGTCCCAGAAGCAATCTGTACAGTGCTAGAATATTTTCAAAATATAGGCTAAAAACATGCTAAAAATCGATCTTTTAGGTGCCAAAAAGTCGATATCTCAAGTTCAGTCCCAAAACACCCGAAAATTCGATATTTAGGGGTCCCAGAAGCGATCTGTACATGCCTACTCCGTGTTAGAGTATTTTCAAAATACATGCTGAAAACATACTGAAAATCGATCTTTTAGGTGCACAAAAGTCGATATGTGCATGCATCTTCAGTACCCGTTTATATCTCAAAATCTGGCCCTAAACACCCGAAAATTCGATATTTTGGGGTCCCAGAAGCGATCTGTACATGCCTACTCCGTGTTAGAGTATTTTCAAAATTCAGGCCCAAAACATGCTGAAAATCGATATTTTTGGTGCCCAAAGTAAATATGTGCATGTATCTTCTGTACCCGTTTATATCTCAAATTCAGGCTCAAAACACCCGAAAATTCAATATTTTGGGGTCCCAGAAGCAATCTGTACATGCCTACACAGTGCTAGAATGTTTTCAAAATATAGGCTAAAAACATGCTAAAAAACGACATTTTAGGTGCCAAAAAATCGATATCTCAAATTCAGTCCCAAAACACCCGAAAATTCGATATTTAGAGGTCCCAGAAGGTATCTGTACATGCCTACTCCGTGGTAGAGTATTTTCAAAATACAGGCTAAAAACATACTGAAAATCGATCTTTTAGGTGCCCAAAAGTCGATATGTGCATGCATCTTCTGTACCCGTTTATATCTCAAATTCTGGCCCTAAACACCCGAAAATTCGATATTTTGGGGTCCCAGAAGCGATCTGTACATGCCTACTCCGTGTTAGAGTATTTTCAAAATTCAGGCCCAAAACATGCTGAAAATCGATATTTTTGGTGCCCAAAGTCAATATGTGACTGTATCTTCTGTACCCGTTTATATCTCAAATTCAGGCTCAAAACACCCGAAAATTCAATATTTTGGGGTCCCAGAAGCAATCTGTACATGCCTACTCAGTGCTAGAATATTTTCAAAATATAGGCTAAAAACATGCTAAAAATCGATCTTTTAGGTGCCAAAAAGTCGATATCTCAAATTCAGTCCCAAAACACCCGAAAATTCGATATTTAGGGGTCCCAGAAGCGATCTGTACATGCCTACTCCGTGTTAGAGTATTTTCAAAATACATGTTCAAAACATACTGAAAATCGATCTTTTAGGTGCACAAAAGTCGATATGTGCATGCATCTTCTGTACCCGTTTATATCTCAAATTCTGGCCCTAAACACCCGAAAATTCAATATTATGTGGTCCCAGAAGCAATCTGTACATGCCTACTCAGTGTTAGAGTATTTTCAAAATACAGGCCCAAAACATGCTGAAAATCGATATTTTAGATGCCCAAAGTCAATATGTGCATGTATCTTCTGTACCCGTTTATATCTCAAATTCAGGCTCAAAACACCCGAAAATTTAATATTTTGGGGTCCCAGAAGCAATCTGTACAGTGCTAGAATATTTTCAAAATATAGGCTAAAAACATGCTAAAAATCGATCTTTTAGGTGCCAAAAAGTCGATATCTCAAATTCAGTCCCAAAACACCCGAAAATTCGATATTTAGGGGTCCCAGAAGCGATGTGTACATGCCTACTCCGTGTTAGAGTATTTTCAAAATACATGCTCAAAACATACTGAAAATCGATCTTTTAGGTGCACAAAAGTCGATATGTGCATGCATCTTCAGTACCCGTTTATATCTCAAATTCAGGCTCAAAACACCCGAAAATTCAATATTTTGGGGTCCCAGAAGCAATCTGTACATGCCTACTCAGTGTTAGAGTATTTTCAAAATACAGGCGCAAAACATGCTGAAAATCGATATTTTAGATGCCCAAAGTCAATATGTGCATGTATCTTCTGTACCCGTTTATATCTCAAATTCAGGCTCAAAACAACCGAAAATTCAATATTTTGGGGTCCCAGAAGCAATCTGTACATGCCTACACAGTGCTAGAATATTTTCAAAATATAGGCTAAAAACATGCTAAAAATCGACATTTTAGGTGCCAAAAAATCGATATCTCAAATTCAGTCCTTAAACACCCGAAAATTCGATATTTAGAGGTCCCAGAAGGTATCTGTACATGCCTACTCCGTGTTAGAGTATTTTCAAAATACAGGCCAAAAACATACTGAAAATCGATCTTTTAGGTGCCCAAAAGTCGATATGTGCATGCATCTTCTGTACCCGTTTATATCTCAAATTCTGGCCCTAAACACCCGAAAATTCGATATTTTGGGGTCCCAGAAGCGATCTGTACATGCCTACTCCGTGTTAGAGTATTTTCAAAATTCAGGCCCAAAACATGCTGAAAATCGATATTTTTGGTGCCCAAAGTCAATATGTGCATGTATCTTCTGTACCCGTTTATATCTCAAATTCAGGCTCAAAACACCCGAAAATTCAATATTTTGGGGTCCCAGAAGCAATCTGTACATGCCTACTCAGTGCTAGAATATTTTCAAAATATAGGCTAAAAACATGCTAAAAATCGATCTTTTAGGTGCCAAAAAGTCGATATCTCAAATTCAGTCCCAAAACACCCGAAAATTCGATATTTAGGGGTCCCAGAAGCGATCTGTACATGCCTACTCCGTGTTAGAGTATTTTCAAAATACATGTTCAAAACATACTGAAAATCGATCTTTTAGGTGCACAAAAGTCGATATGTGCATGCATCTTCTGTACCCGTTTATATCTCAAATTCTGGCCCTAAACACCCGAAAATTCAATATTATGGGGTCCCAGAAGCAATCTGTACATGCCTACTCAGTGTTAGAGTATTTTCAAAATACAGGCCCAAAACATGCTGAAAATCGATATTTTAGATGCCCAAAGTCAATATGTGCATGTATCTTCTGTACCCGTTTATATCTCAAATTCAGGCTCAAAACACCCGAAAATTTAATATTTTGGGGTCCCAGAAGCAATCTGTACAGTGCTAGAATATTTTCAAAATATAGGCTAAAAACATGCTAAAAATCGATCTTTTAGGTGCCAAAAAGTCGATATCTCAAATTCAGTCCCAAAACACCCGAAAATTCGATATTTAGGGGTCCCAGAAGCGATGTGTACATGCCTACTCCGTGTTAGAGTATTTTCAAAATACATGCTCAAAACATACTGAAAATCGATCTTTTAGGTGCACAAAAGTCGATATGTGCATGCATCTTCAGTACCCGTTTATATCTCAAATTCAGGCTCAAAACACCCGAAAATTCAATATTTTGGGGTCCCAGAAGCAATCTGTACATGCCTACTCAGTGTTAGAGTATTTTCAAAATACAGGCGCAAAACATGCTGAAAATCGATATTTTAGATGCCCAAAGTCAATATGTGCATGTATCTTCTGTACCCGTTTATATCTCAAATTCAGGCTCAAAACAACCGAAAATTCAATATTTTGGGGTCCCAGAAGCAATCTGTACATGCCTACACAGTGCTAGAATATTTTCAAAATATAGGCTAAAAACATGCTAAAAATCGACATTTTAGGTGCCAAAAAATCGATATCTCAAATTCAGTCCTTAAACACCCGAAAATTCGATATTTAGAGGTCCCAGAAGGTATCTGTACATGCCTACTCCGTGTTAGAGTATTTTCAAAATACAGGCCAAAAACATACTGAAAATCGATCTTTTAGGTGCCCAAAAGTCGATATGTGCATGCATCTTCTGTACCCGTTTATATCTCAAATTCTGGCCCTAAACACCCGAAAATTCGATATTTTGGGGTCCCAGAAGCGATCTGTACATGCCTACTCCGTGTTAGAGTATTTTCAAAATTCAGGCCCAAAACATGCTGAAAATCGATATTTTTGGTGCCCAAAGTCAATATGTGCATGTATCTTCTGTACCCGTTTATATCTCAAATTCAGGCTCAAAACACCCGAAAATTCAATATTTTGGGGTCCCAGAAGCAATCTGTACAGTGCTAGAATATTTTCAAAATATAGGCTAAAAACATGCTAAAAATCGATCTTTTAGGTGCCAAAAAGTCGATATCTCAAGTTCAGTCCCAAAACACCCGAAAATTCGATATTTAGGGGTCCCAGAAGCGATCTGTACATGCCTACTCCGTGTTAGAGTATTTTCAAAATACATGCTCAAAACATACTGAAAATCGATCTTTTAGGTGCACAAAAGTCGATATGTGCATGCATCTTCAGTACCCGTTTATATCTCAAATTCTGGCCCTAAACACCCGAAAATTCGATATTTTGGGGTCCCAGAAGCGATCTGTTCACGCCTACTCCGTGTTAGAGTATTTTCAAAATTCAGGCCCAAAACATGCTGAAAATCGATATTTTTGGTGCCCAAAGTCAATATGTGCATGTATCTTCTGTACCCGTTTATATCTCAAATTCAGGCTCAAAACACCCGAAAATTCAATATTTTGGGGTCCCAGAAGCAATCTGTACATGCCTACTCAGTGCTAGAATATTTTCAAAATATAGGCATGCTAAAAATCGATCTTTTAGGTGCCAAAAAGTCAATATCTCAAATTCAGTCCCAAAACACCCGAAAATTCGATATTTAGGGGTCCCAGAAGCGATCTGTACATGCCTACTCCGTGTTAGAGTATTTTCAAAATACATGCTCAAAACATACTGAAAATCGATCTTTTAGGTGCACAAAAGTCGATATGTGCATGCATCTTCAGTACCCGTTTATATCTCAAATTCAGGCTCAAAACACCCGAAAATTCAATATTTTGGGGTCCCAGAAGCAATCTGTACATGCCTACACAGTGCTAGAATATTTTCAAAATATAGGCTAAAAACATGCTAAAAATCGATATTTTAGGTGCCAAAAAGTCGATATCTCAAATTCAGTCCCAAAACACCCGAAAATTCGATATTTAGAGGTCCCAGAAGGTATCTGTACATGCCTACTCCGTGTTAGAGTATTTTCAAAATACAGGCCCAAAACATGCTGAAAATCGATATTTTTGGTGCCCAAAGTCAATATGTGCATGTATCTTCTGTACCCGTTTATATCTCAAATTCAGGCTCAAAACACCCGAAAATTCAATATTTTGGGGTCCCAGAAGCAATCTGTACATGCCTACTCAGTGCTAGAATATTTTCAAAATATAGGCTAAAAAACATGCTAAAAATCGATCTTTTAGGTGCCAAAAAGTCGATATCTCAAATTCAGTCCCAAAACACCCGAAAATTCGATATTTAGGGGTCCCAGAAGCGATCTGTACATGCCTACTCCGTGTTAGAGTATTTTCAAAATACATGCTCAAAACATACTGAAAATCGTTCTTTTAGGTGCACAAAAGTCGATATGTGCATGCATCTTCAGGACCCGTTTATATCTCAAATTCAGGCTCAAAACACCCGAAAATTCAATATTTTGGGGTCCCAGAAGCAATCTGTACAGTGTTAGAGTATTTTCAAAATACAGGCCCAAAACATGCTGAAAATCAATATTTTAGATGCCCAAAGTCAATATGTGCATGTATCTTCTATACCCGTTTATATCTCAAATTCAGGCTCAAAACACCCGAAAATTTAATATTTTGGGGTCCCAGAAGCAATCTGTACATGCCTACACAGTGCTAGAATATTTTCAAAATATAGGCTAAAAACATGCTAAAAATCGATATTTTAGATGCCCAAAGTCAATATGCGCATGCATCTTCAGTACCCGTTTATATCTCAAATTCAGGCTCAAAACACCCGAAAATTCAATATTTTGGGGTCCCAGAAGCAATCTGTACATGCCTACACAGTGCTAGAATATTTTCAAAATATAGGCTAAAAACATGCTAAAAATCGACATTTTAGGTGCCAAAAAATCGATATCTCAAATTCAGTCCCAAAACACCCGAAAATTCGATATTTAGGGGTCCCAGAAGGTATCTGTACATGCCTACTCCGTGTTAGAGTATTTTCAAAATACAGGCCAAAAACATACTGAAAATCGATCTTTTAGGTGCCCAAAAGTCGATATGTGCATGCATCTTCTGTACCCGTTTATATCTCAAATTCAGGCTCAAAACACCCGAAAATTCAATATTTTGGGGTCCCAAAAGCAATCTGTACAGTGCTAGAATATTTTCAAAATATAGGCTAAAAACATGCTAAAAATCGATCTTTTAGGTGCCAAAAAGTCGATATCTAAAATTCAGTCCCAAAACACCCGAAAATTCGATATTTATGGGTCCCAGAAGCGATCTGTACATGCCTACTCCGTGTTAGAGTATTTTCAAAATACATGCTCAAAACATACTGAAAATCGATCTTTTAGGTGCACAAAAGTCGATATGTGCATGCATCTTCAGTACCCGTTTATATCTCAAATTCAGGCTCAAAACACCCGAAAATTCAATATTTTGTGGTCCCAGAAGCAATCTGTACATGCCTACTCAGTGCTAGAATATTTTCAAAATATAGGCATGCTAAAAATCGATCTTTTAGGTGCCAAAAAGTCAATATCTCAAATTCAGTCCCAAAACACCCGAAAATTCGATATTTAGGGGTCCCAGAAGCGATCTGTACATGCCTACTCCGTGTTAGAGTATTTTCAAAATACATGCTCAAAACATACTGAAAATCGATCTTTTAGGTGCACAAAAGTCGATATGTGCATGCATCTTCAGTACCCGTTTATATCTCAAATTCAGGCTCAAAACACCCGAAAATTCAATATTTTGGGGTCCCAGAAGCAATCTGTACATGCCTACACAGTGCTAGAATATTTTCAAAATATAGGCTAAAAACATGCTAAAAATCGATATTTTAGGTGCCAAAAAGTCGATATCTCAAATTCAGTCCCAAAACACCCGAAAATTCGATATTTAGAGGTCCCAGAAGGTATCTGTACATGCCTACTCCTTGTTAGAGTATTTTCAAAATACAGGCCAAAAACATACTGAAAATCGATCTTTTAGGTGCCCAAAAGTCGATATGTGCATGCATCTTCTGTACCCGTTTATATCTCAAATTCTGGCGCTAAACACCCGAAAATTCGATATTTTGGGGTCCCAGAAGCGATCTGTACATGCCTACTCCGTGTTAGAGTATTTTCAAAATTAAGGCCCAAAACATGCTGAAAATCGATATTTTTGGTGCCCAAAGTCAATATGTGCATGTATCTTCTGTACCCGTTTATATCTCAAATTCAGGCTCAAAACACCCGAAAATTCAATATTTTGGGGTCCCAGAAGCAATCTGTACATGCCTACTCAGTGCTAGAATATTTTCAAAATATAGGCTAAAAAACATGCTAAAAATCGATCTTTTAGGTGCCAAAAAGTCAATATCTCAAATTCAGTCCCAAAACACCCGAAAATTCGATATTTAGGGGTCCCAGAAGCGATCTGTACATGCCTACTCCGTGTTAGAGTATTTTCAAAATACATGCTCAAAACATACTGAAAATCGTTCTTTTAGGTGCACAAAAGTCGATATGTGCATGCATCTTCAGGACCCGTTTATATCTCAAATTCAGGCTCAAAACACCCGAAAATTCAATATTTTGGGGTCCCAGAAGCAATCTGTACAGTGTTAGAGTATTTTCAAAATACAGGCCCAAAACATGCTGAAAATCGATATTTTAGATGCCCAAAGTCAATATGTGCATGTATCTTCTGTACCCGTTTATATCTCAAATTCAGGCTCAAAACACCCGAAAATTCAATATTTTGGGGTCCCAGAAGCAATCTGTACATGCCTACACAGTGCTAGAATATTTTCAAAATATAGGCTAAAAACATGCTAAAAATCGATATTTTAGATGCCCAAAGTCAATATGCGCATGTATCTTCTGTACCCGTTTATATCTCAAATTCAGGCTCAAAACACCCGAAAATTCAATATTTTGGGGTCCCAGAAGCAATCTGTACATGCCTACACAGTGCTAGAATATTTTCAAAATATAGGCGAAAAACATGCTAAAAATCGATCTTTTAGGTGCCAAAAAGTCGATATCTCAAATTCAGTCCCAAAACACCCGAAAATTCGATATTTAGGGGTCCCAGAAGCGATCTGTACATGCCTACTCCGTGTTAGAGTATTTTCAAAATAAATGCTGAAAACATACTGAAAATCGATCTTTTAGGTGCACAAAAGTCGATATGTGCATGCATCTTCAGTACCCGTTTATATCTCAAATTTAGGCTCAAAACACCCGAAAATTCAATATTTTGGGGTCCCAAAGGCAATCTGTACACTGCTAGAATATTTTCAAAATATAGGCTAAAAACATGCTAAAAATCGATCTTTTAGGTGCCAAAAAGTCGATATCTCAAATTCAGTCCCAAAATACCCGAAAATTCGATATTTAGGGGTCCCAGAAGCGATCTGTACATGCCTACTCCGTGTTAGAGTATTTTCAAAATACATGCTCAAAACATACTGAAAATCGATATTTTAGGTGCACAAAAGTCGATATGTGCATGCATCTTCAGTACCCGTTTATATCTCAAATTCAGGCTCAAAACACCCGAAAATTCAATATTTTGGGGTCCCAGAAGCAATCTGTACATGCCTACTCAGTGTTAGAGTATTTTCAAAATACAGGCCCAAAACATGCTGAAAATCGATATTTTAGATGCCCGCCCTAAGTCAATATGTGCATGTATCTTCTGTACCCGTTTATATCTCAAATTCAGGCTCAAAACACCCGAAAATTCAATATTTTGGGGTCCCAGAAGCAATCTGTACATGCCTACACAGTGCTAGAATATTTTCAAAATATAGGCTAAAAACATGCTAAAAATCGACATTTTAGGTGCCAAAAAATCGATATATCAAATTCAGTCCCAAAACACCCGAAAATTCGATATTTAGAGGTCCCAGAAGGTATCTGTACATGCCTACTCCTTGTTAGAGTATTTTCAAAATACAGGCCAAAAACATACTGAAAATCGATCTTTTAGGTGCCCAAAAGTCGATATGTGCATGCATCTTCTGTACCCGTTTATATCTCAAATTCTGGCCCTAAACACCCGAAAATTCAATATTTTGGGGTCCCAGAAGCGATCTGTACATGCCTACTCCGTGTTAGAGTATTTTCAAAATTCAGGCCCAAAACATGCTGAAAATCGATATTTTTGGTGCCCAAAGTCAATATGTGCATGTATCTTCTGTACCCGTTTATATCTCAAATTCAGGCTCAAAACACCCGAAAATTCAATATTTTGGGGTCCCAGAAGCAATCTGTACATGCCTACTCAGTGTTAGAATATTTTCAAAATATAGGCTAAAAACATGCTAAAAATCGATCTTTTAGGTGCCAAAAAGTCGATATCTCAAATTCAGTCCCAAAACACCCGAAAATTCGATATTTAGGGGACCCAGAAGCGATCTGTACATGCCTACTCCGTGTTAGAGTATTTTCAAAAGTCAGGCCCAAAACATACTGAAAATCGATCTTTTAGGTGCCCAAAAGTCGATATGTGCATTCATCTTCTGTACCCGTTTATATCTCAAATTTTGGCCCTAAACTCCCGAAAATTCGATATTTTGGGGTCCCAGAAGCGATCTGTACATGCCTACTCCGTGTTAGAGTATTTTCAAACTTCAGGCCCAAAACATGCTGAAAATCGATATTTTTGGTGCCCAAAGTCAATATGTGCATGTATCTTCTGTACCCGTTTATATCTCAAATTCAGGCTCAAAAAACCCGAAAATTCAATATTTTAGGGTCCCAGAAGCAATCTGTACATGCCTACTCAGTGCTAGAATATTTTCAAAATATAGGCTAAAAACATGCTAAAAATCGACATTTTAGGTGCCAAAAAATCGATATCTCAAATTCAGTCCCAAAACACCCGAAAATTCGATATTTAGAGGTCCCAGAAGGTATCTGTACATGCCTACTCCGTGTTAGAGAATTTTCAAAATACAGGCCAAAAACATACTGAAAATCGATCTTTTAGGTGCCCAAAAGTCGATATGTGCATGCATCTTCTGTACCCGTTTATATCTCAAATTCTGGCCCTAAACACCCGAAAATTCGATATTTTGGGGTCCCAGAAGCGATCTGTACATGATTACTCCGTGTTAGAGTATTTTCAAAATTCAGGCCCAAAACATGCTGAAAATCGATATTTTTGGTGCCCAAAGTCAATATGTGCATGTATCTTCTGTACCCGTTTATATCTCAAATTCAGGCTCAAAACACCCGAAAATTCAATATTTTGGGGTCCCAGAAGCAATCTGTACAGTGCTAGAATATTTTCAAAATATAGGCTAAAAGCATGCTAAAAATCGATCTTTTAGGTGCCAAAAAGTCGATATCTCAAATTCAGTCCCAAAACACCCGAAAATTCGATATTTAGGGGTCCCAGAAGCGATCTGTACATGCCTACTCCGTGTTAGAGTATTTTCAAAATACATGCTCAAAACATACTGAAAATCGATCTTTTAG
The DNA here is from genome assembly GCA_033782935.1 of Petrolisthes cinctipes. Classification (NCBI taxonomy): domain Eukaryota; kingdom Metazoa; phylum Arthropoda; class Malacostraca; order Decapoda; family Porcellanidae; genus Petrolisthes; species Petrolisthes cinctipes. Next base: position 1,567,789 of record JAWQEG010000380.1, on the reverse strand, counting down.
GTGCACAAAAGTCGATATGTGCATGCATCTTCTGTACCCGTTTATATCTCAAATTCTGGCCCTAAACACCCGAAAATTCGATATTTTGGGGTCCCAGAAGCGATCTGTACATGCCTACTCAGTGTTAGAGTATTTTCAAAATACAGGCCCAAAACATGCTGAAAATCGATATTTTAGATGCCCTAAGTCAATATGTGCATGTATCTTCTGTACCCGTTTATATCTCAAATTCAGGCTCAAAACACCCGAAAATTCAATATTTTGGGGTCCCAGAAGCAATCTGTACATGCCTACTCAGTGCTAGAATATTTTCAAAATATAGGCTAAAAACATGCTAAAAATCGACATATTAGGTGCCAAAAAATCGATATACCAAATTCAGTCCCAAAACACCCGAAAATTCGATATTTAGGGGACCCAGAAGCGATCTGTACATGCCTACTCCGTGTTAGAGTATTTTCAAAATACAGGCCAAAAACATACTGAAAATCGATCTTTTAGGTGCCCAAAAGTCGATATGTGCATTCATCTTCTGTACCTGTTTATATCTCAAATTCTGGCCCTAAACTCCCGAAAATTCGATATTTTGGGGTCCCAGAAGCGATCTGTACATGCCTACTCCGTGTTAGAGTATTTTCAAAATTCAGGAACAAAACATGCTGAAAATCGATATTTTTGGTGCCCAAAGTCAATATGTGCATGTATCTTCTGTACCCGTTTATATCTCAAATTCAGGCTCAAAGCACCCGAAAATTCAATATTTTGGGGTTTCAGAAGCAATCTGTACATGCCTACTCAGTGCTAGAATATTTTCAAAATATAGGCCAAAAACATGCTAAAAATCGATCTTTTAGGTGCCAAAAAGTCGATATCTCAAATTCAGTCCCAAAACACCCGAAAATTCGATATTTAGGGGTCCCAGAAAAAAAGTCGATATGCGCATGTATCTTCTGTAACCGTTTATATCTCAAATTCAGGCTCAAAACACCCGAAAATTCAATATTTTGGGGTCCCAGAAGCAATCTGTACATGCCTACACAGTGCTAGAGTATTTTCAAAATACAGGCCCAAAACATGCTGAAAATCGATATTTTAGGTGCCAAAAAATCGATATCTCAAATTCAGTCCAAAAACACCCGAAAATTCGATATTTAGAGGTCCCAGAAGGTATCTGTACATGCCTACTCCGTGTTAGAGTATTTTCAAAATACAGGACAAAAAACATACTGAAAATCGATCTTTTAGGTGCCCAAAAGTCGATATCTGCATGCATCTTCTGTACCCGTTTATATCTCAAATTCTGGCCCTAAACACCCGAAAATTCGATATTTTGGGGTCCCAGAAGTGATCTGTACATGCCTACTCCGTGTTAGAGTATTTTCAAAATTCAGGCCCAAAACATGCTGAAAATCGATATTTTTGGTGCCCAAAGTCAATATGTGCATGTATCTTCTGTACCCGTTTATATCTCAAATTCAGGCTCAAAACACCCGAAAATTCAATATTTTGGGGTCCCAGAAGCAATCTGCACAGTGCTAGAATATTTTCAAAATATAGGCTAAAAACATGCTAAAAATCGACATTTTAGGTGCCAAAAAGTCGATATCTCAAATTCAGTCCCAAAACACCCGAAAATTCGATATTTAGAGGTCCCAGAAGCGATCTGTACATGCCTACTCCGTGTTAGAGTATTTTCAAAATACATGCTCAAAACATACTGAAAATCGATCTTTTAGGTGCACAAAAGTCGATATGTGCATTCATCTTCAGTACCCGTTTATATCTCAAATTCAGGCTCAAAACACCGGAAAATTCAATATTTTGGGGTCCCAGAAGCAATCTGTACATGCCTACTCAGTGTTAGAGTATTTTCAAAATACAGGCCCAAAACATGCTGAAAATCGATATTTTAGATGCCCTAAGTCAATATGTGCATGTATCTTCTGTACCCGGTTATATCTCAAATTCAGGCTCAAAACACCCGAAAATTCAATATTTTGGGGTCCCAGAAGCAATCTGTACATGCCTACACAGTGCTAGAATATTTTCAAAATATAGGCTAAAAATATGCTAAAAATCGACATTTTAGGTGCCAAAAAATCGATATATCAAATTCAGTCCCAAAACACCCGAAAATTCGATATTTAGAGGTCCCAGAAGGTATCTGTACATGCCTACTCCTTGTTAGAGTATTTTCAAAATACAGGCCAAAAACATACTGAAAATCGATCTTTTAGGTGCCCAAAAGTCGATATGTGCATTCATCTTCTGTACCCGTTTATATCTCAAATTCTGGCCCTAAACACCCGAAAATTCGATATTTTGGGGTCCCAGAAGCGATCTGTACATGCCTACTCCGTGTTAGAGTATTTTCAAAATTCAGGCCCAAAACATGCTGAAAATTGATATTTTTGGTGCCCAAAGTCAATATGTGCATGTATCTTCTGTACCCGTTTATATCTCAAATTCAGGCTCAAAACACCCAAAAATTCAATATTTTGGGGTCCCAGAAGCAATCTGTACATGCCTACTCAGTGCTAGAATATTTTCAAAATATAGGCTAAAAACATGCTAAAAATCGATCTTTTAGGTGCCAAAAAGTCGATATCTCAAATTCAGTCCCAAAACACCCGAAAATTCGATATTTAGAGGCCCCAGAAGCGATCTGTACATGCCTACTCCGTGTTAGAGTATTTTCAATATACAGGCCAAAAACATACTGAAAATCGATCTTTTAGGTGCCCAAAAGTCGATATGTGCATTCATCTTCTGTACCCGTTTATATCTCAAATTCTGGCCCTAAACTCCCGAAAATTCGATATTTTGGGGTCCCAGAAGCGATCTGTACATGCCTACTCCGTGTTAGAGTATTTTCAAAATTCAGGCCCAAAACATGCTGAAAATCGATATTTTTTGTGCCCAAAGTCAATATGTGCATGTATCTTCTGTACCCGTTTATATCTCAAATTCAGGCTCAAAACACCCGAAAATTCAATATTTTGGGGTCCCAGAAGCAATCTGTACATGCCTACTCAGTGCTAGAATATTTTCAAAATATAGGCTAAAAACATGCTAAAAATCGATCTTTTAGGTGCCAAAAAGTCGATATCTCAAATTCAGTCCCAAAACACCCGAAAATTCGATATTTAGGGGACCCAGAAGCGATCTGTACATGCCTACTCCGTGTTAGAGTATTTTCAAAATTCAGGCCCAAAACATGCTGAAAATCGATATTTTTGGTGCCCAAAGTCAATATGTGCATGTATCTTCTGTACCCGTTTATATCTCAAATTCAGGCTCAAAACACAAGAAAATTCAATATTTGAAAATACTCTAACACGGAGTAGGCATGTACAGATCGCTTCTGGGACCCCAAAATATCGAATTTTCGGGTGTTTAGGACCAGAATTTGAGATATAAACGGGTACAGAAGATGCATGCACATATCGACTTTTGGGCACCTAAAAGATCGATTTTCAGTATGTTTTTGGCCTGTAATTTGAAAATACTCTAACACTGAGTAGGCATGTACAGATTGCTTCTGGGACCCCAAAATATTGAATTTTCGGGTGTTTTGAGCCTGAATTTGAGATATAAACGGGTACTGAAGTTGCATGCACATATCGACTTTTTTTCTGGGACCCCTAAATATCGAATTTTCGGGTGTTTTGGGACTGAATTTGAGATATCGACTTTTTGGCACCTAAAAGATCGATTTTTAGCATGTTTTTAGCCTATATTTTGATAATATTCTAGCACTGAGTAGGCATGTATAGATTGCTTCTGAAACCCCAAAATATTGAATTTTCGGGTATTTTGAGCCTGAATTTGAGATATAAACGGGTACAGAAGATACATGCACATATTGACTTTGGGCACCAAAAATATCGATTTTCAGCATGTTTTGGGCCTGAATTTTGAAAATACTCTAACACGGAGTAGGCATGTACAGATCGCTTCTGGGACCCCAAAATATTGAATTTTCGGGAGTTTAGGGCCAAAATTTGAGATATAAACGGGTACAGAAGATGAATACACATATCGACTTTTGGGCACCTAAAAGATCGATTTTCAGTATGTTTTTGGCCTGTATTTTGAAAATACTCTAACACGGAGTAGGCATGTACAGATCGCTTCTGGGTCCCCTAAATATCGAATTTTCGGGTGTTTTGGGACTGAATTTGATATATCGACTTTTTGGCACCTAAAAGATCGATTTTTAGCATGTTTTTAGCCTATATTTTGAAAATATTCTAGCACTGAGTAGGCATGTACAGATTGCTTCTGGGACCCCAAAATATTGAATTTTCGGGTGTTTTGAGCCTGAATTTGAGATATAAACGGGTACTGAAGATACATGCACATATTGACTTTGGGCACCAAAAATATCGATTTTCAGCATGTTTTGGGCCTGAATTTTGAAAATACTCTAACACGGAGTAGGCATGTACAGATCGCTTCTGGGACCCCAAAATATCGAATTTTCGGGTGTTTAGGGCCAGAATTTGAGATATAAACGGGTACAGAAGATGCATGCACATATCGACTTTTGGGCACCTAAAAGATCGATTTTCAGTATGTTTTTGGCCTGTATTTTGAAAATACTCTAACAAGGAGTAGGCATGTACAGATACCTTCTGGGACCTCTAAATATCGAATTTTCGGGTGTTTTGGGACTGAATTTGATATATCGATTTTTTGGCACCTAAAATGTCGATTTTTAGCATGTTTTTAGCCTATATTTTGAAAATATTCTAGCACTGTGTAGGCATGTACAGATTGCTTCTGGGACCCCAAAATATTGAATTTTCGGGTGTTTTGAGCCTGAATTTGAGATATAAACGGGTACAGAAGATACATGCACATATTGACTTTTGTGCACCTAAAAGATCGATTTTCAGTATGTTTTGAGCATGTATTTTGAAAATACTCTAACACGGAGTAGGCATGTACAGATCGCTTCTGGGACCCCTAAATATCGAATTTTCGGGTGTTTTGGGACTGAATTTGAGATATCGACTTTTTGGCACCTAAAAGATCGATTTTTAGCATGTTTTTAGCCTATATTTTGAAAATATTCTAGCAGTGTACAGATTGCTTTTGGGACCCCAAAATATTGAATTTTCGGGTGTTTTGAGCCTGAATTTGAGATATAAACGGGTACAGAAGATGCATGCACATATCGACTTTTGGGCACCTAAAAGATCGATTTTCAGTATGTTTTTGGCCTGTATTTTGAAAATACTCTAACACGGAGTAGGCATGTACAGATACCTTCTGATACCTCTAAATATCGAATTTTCGGGTGTTTTGGGACTGAATTTGAGATATCGATTTTTTGGCACCTAAAATGTCGATTTTTAGCATGTTTTTCGCCTATATTTTGAAAATATTCTAGCACTGTGTAGGCATGTACAGATTGCTTCTGGGACCCCAAAATATTGAATTTTCGGGTGTTTTGAGCCTGAATTTGAGATATAAACGGGTACAGAAGATACATGCACATATTGACTTAGGGCATCTAAAATATCGATTTTCAGCATGTTTTGGGCCTGTATTTTGAAAATACTCTAACACTGAGTAGGCATGTACAGATTGCTTCTGGGACCCCAAAATATTGAATTTTCGGGTGTTTTGAGCGTGAATTTGAGATATAAACGGGTACTGAAGATGCATGCACATATCGACTTTTGTGCACCTAAAAGATCGATTTTCAGTATGTTTTGAGCATGTATTTTGAAAATACTCTAACACGGAGTAGGCATGTACAGATCGCTTCTGGGACCCCTAAATATCGAATTTTCGGGTGTTTTGGGACTGAATTTGAGATATCGACTTTTTGGCACCTAATATTGAATTTTCGGGTGTTTTGAGCCTGAATTTGAGATATAAACGGGTACTGAAGATGCATGCACATATCGACTTTTGTGCACCTAAAAGATCGATTTTCAGTATGTTTTGAGCATGTATTTTGAAAATACTCTAACACGGAGTAGGCATGTACAGATCGCTACTGGGACCCCTAAATATCGAATTTTCAGGTGTTTTGGGACTGAATTTGAGATATCGACTTTTTGGCACCTAAAAGATCGATTTTTAGCATGTTTTTAGCCTATATTTTGAAAATATTCTAGCACTGAGTAGGCATGTACAGATTGCTTCTGGGACCCCAAAATATTGAATTTTCGGGTGTTTTGAGCCTGAATTTGAGATATAAACGGGTACAGAAGATACATGCACATATTGACTTTGGGCACCAAAAATATCGATTTTCAGCATGTTTTGGGCCTGAATTTTGAAAATGCTCTAACACGGAGTAGGCATGTACAGATCGCTTCTGGGACCCCAAAATATCGAATTTTCGGGTGTTTAGGGCCAGAATTTGAGATATAAACGGGTACAGAAGATGCATGCACATATCGACTTTTGGGCACCTAAAAGATCGATTTTCAGTATGTTTTTGGCCTGTATTTTGAAAATACTCTAACACGGAGTAGGGATGTACAGATCGCTTCTGGGACCCCTAAATATCGAATTTTCGGGTGTTTTGGGACTGAATTTGAGATATCGACTTTTTGGCACATAAAAGATCGATTTTTAGCATGTTTTTAGCATATATTTTGAAAATATTCTAGCACTGAGTAGGCATGTACAGATTGCTTCTGGGACCCCAAAATATTGAATTTTCGGGTGTTTTAAGCCTGAATTTGAGATATAAACGGGTACAGAAGATACATGCACATATTGACTTTGGGCATCTAAAATATCGATTTTCAGCATGTTTTGGGCCTGTATTTTGAAAATACTCTAACACTGAGTGTACAGATTGCTTCTGGGACCCCAAAATATTGAATTTTCGGGTGTTTTGAGCCTGAATTTGAGATATAAACGGGTACTGAAGATGCATACACATATCGACTTTTGTGCACCAAAAAGATCGTTTTTCAGTATGTTTTGAGCATCTATTTTGAAAATACTCTAACACGGAGTAGTCATGTTCAGATCGCTTCTGGGACCCCTAAATATCGAATTTTCGGGTGTTTTGGGACAGAATTTGAGATATCGACTTTTTGGCACCTAAAAGATCGATTTTTAGCATGTTTTTAGCCTATATTTTGAAAATATTCTAGCGCTGAGTAGGCATGTACAGATTGCTTCTGGGACCCCAAAATATTGAATTTTCGGGTGTTTTGAGCCTGAATTTGAGATATAAACGGGTACAGAAGATACATGCACATATTGACTTTGGGCACCAAAAATATCGATTTTCAGCATGTTTTGGGCCTGAATTTTGAAAATACTCTAACACGGAGTAGGCATGTACAGATCGCTTCTGGGACCCCAAAATATCGAATTTTCGGGTGTTTAGGGCCAGAATTTGAGATATAAACGGGTACAGAAGATACATGCACATATCGACTTTTGGGCACCTAAAAGATCAATTTTCAGTATGTTTTTGGCCTGTATTTTGAAAATACACTAACACGGAGTAAGCATGTACAGATACCTTCTGGGACCTCTAAATATCGAATTTTCGGGTGTTTTGGGACTGAATTTGAGATATCGATTTTTTGGCACCTAAAATGTCGATTTTTAGCATGTTTTTAGCCTATATTTTGAAAATATTCTAGCACTGTGTGGGCATGTACAGATTGCTTCTGGGACCCCAAAATATTGAATTTTCGGGAGTTTTGAGCCTGAATTTGAGATATAAACGGGTACTGAAGATGCATGCACATATTGACTTTTGTGCACCTAAAAGATCGATTTTCAGTATGTTTTGAGCATGTATTTTGAAAATACTCTAACACGGAGTAGGCATGTACAGATCGCTTCTGGGACCCCTAAATATCGAATTTTCGCGTGTTTTGGGACTGAATTTGAGATATCGACTTTTTGGCACATAAAAGATCGATTTTTAGCATGTTTTTAGCATATATTTTGAAAATATTCTAGCACTGAGTAGGCATGTACAGATTGCTTCTGGGACCCCAAAATATTGAATTTTCGGGTGTTTTGAGCCTGAATTTGAGATATAAACGGGTACAGAAGATACATGCACATATTGACTTTGGGCATCTAAAATATCGATTTTCAGCATGTTTTGGGCCTGTATTTTGAAAATACTCTAACACTGAGTAGGCATGTACAGATCGCTTCTGGGACCCCAAAATATTGAATTTTCGGGTGTTTTGAGCCTGAATTTGAGTTATAAACGGGTACTGAAGATGCATGCACATATCGACTTTTGTGCACCTAAAAGATCGATTTTCAGTATGTTTTGAGCATGTATTTTGAAAATACTCTAACTCGGAGTAGGCATGTACAGATCGCTTCTGGGACCCCTAAATATCGAATTTTCGGGTGTTTTGGGACTGAATTTGAGATATCGACTTTTTGGCACCTAAAAGATCGATTTTTAGCATGTTTTTAGCCTATACTTTGAAAATATTCTAGCACTGAGTAGGCGTGTACAGATTGCTTCTGGGACCCCAAAATATTGAATTTTCGGGTGTTTTGAGCCTGAATTTGAGATATAAACGGGTACAGAAGATACATGCACATATTGACTTTGGGCACCAAAAATATCGATTTTCAGCATGTTTTGGGCCTGAATTTTCAAAATACTCTAACACGGAGTAGGCATGTACAGATCGCTTCTGGGACCCCAAAATATCGAATTTTCGGGTGTTTAGGGCCAGAATTTGAGATATAAACGGGTACAGAAGATACATGCACATATCGACTTTTGGGCACCTAAAAGATCGATTTTCAGTATGTTTTTGGCCTGTATTTTGAAAATACACTAACACGGAGTAAGCATGTACAGATACCTTCTGGGACCTCTAAATATCGAATTTTCGGGTGTTTTGGGACTGAATTTGAGATATCGATTTTTTGGCACCTAAAATGTCGATTTTTAGCATGTTTTTAGCCTATATTTTGAAAATATTCTAGCACTGAGTAGGCATGTACAGATTGCTTCTGGGACCCCAAAATATTGAATTTTCGGGTGTTTTGAGCCTGAATTTGAGATATAAACGGGTACAGAAGATACATGCACATATTGACTTTGGGCATCTAAAGTATCGATTTTCAGCATGTTTTGGGCCTGTATTTTGAAAATACTCTAACACTGAGTAGGCATGTACAGATTGCTTCTGGGACCCCAAAATATTTAATTTTCGGGTGTTTTGAGCCTGAATTTGAGATATAAACGGGTACTGAAGATGCATGCACATATCGACTTTTGTGCACCTAAAAGATCGATTTTCAGTATGTTTTGAGCATGTATTTTGAAAATACTCTAACACGGAGTAGGCATGTACAGATCGCTACTGGGACCCCTAAATATCGAATTTTCAGGTGTTTTGGGACTGAATTTGAGATATCGACTTTTTGGCACCTAAAAGATCGATTTTTAGCATGTTTTTAGCCTATATTTTGAAAATATTCTAGCACTGAGTAGGCATGTACAGATTGCTTCTGGGACCCCAAAATATTGAATTTTCGGGTGTTTTGAGCCTGAATTTGAGATATAAACGGGTACAGAAGATACATGCACATATTGACTTTGGGCACCAAAAATATCGATTTTCAGCATGTTTTGGGCCTGAATTTTGAAATTACTCTAACACGGAGTAGGCATGTACAGATCGCTTCTGGGACCCCAAAATATCGAATTTTCGGGTGTTTAGGGCCAGAATTTGAGATATAAACGGGTACAGAAGATGCATGCACATATCGACTTTTGGGCACCTAAAAGATCGATTTTCAGTATGTTTTTGGCCTGTATTTTGAAAATACACTAACACGGAGTAAGCATGTACAGATACCTTCTGGTACCTCTAAATATCGAATTTTCGGGTGTTTTGGGACTGAATTTGAGATATCGATTTTTTGGCACCTAAAATGTCGATTTTTAGCATGTTTTTAGCCTATATTTTGAAAATATTCTAGCACTGTGTAGGCATGTACAGATTGCTTCTGGGAACCGAAAATATTGAATTTTCGGGTGTTTTGAGCCTGAATTTGAGATATAAACGGGTACAGAAGATACATGCACATATTGACTTTGGGCATCTAAAATATCGATTTTCAGCATGTTTTGGGCCTGTATTTTGAAAATACTCTAACACTGAGTAGGCGTGTACAGATTGCTTCTGGGACCCCAAAATATTGAATTTTCGGGTGTTTTGAGCCTGAATTTGAGATATAAACGGGTACAGAAGATACATGCACATATTGACTTTGGGCACCAAAAATATCGATTTTCAGCATGTTTTGGGCCTGAATTTTGAAAATACTCTAACACGGAGTAGGCATGTACAGATCGCTTCTGGGACCCCAAAATATCGAATTTTCGGGTGTTTAAGGCCAGAATTTGAGATATAAACGGGTACAGAAGATGCATGCACATATCGAATTTTGGGCACCTAAAAGATCGATTTTCAGTATGTTTTTGGCCTGTATTTTGAAAATACTCTAACACGGAGTAGGCATGTACAGATACCTTCTGGGACCTCTAAATATCGAATTTTCGGGTGTTATGGGACTGAATTTGAGATATCGATTTTTTGGCACCTATAATATCGATTTTTAGCATGTTTTTAGCCTATATTTTGAAAATATTATAGCACTGAGTAGGCATGTACAGATTGCTTCTGGGACCCCAAAATATTGAATTTTCGGGTGTTTTAAGCCTGAATTTGAGATATAAACGGGAACTGAAGATGCATGCACATATCGACTTTTGTGCACCTAAAAGATCGATTTTCAGTATGTTTTGAGCATGTATTTTGAAAATACTCTAACACGGAGTAGGCATGTACAGATCGCTTCTGGGACCCCTACATATCGAATTTTCGGGTGTTTTGGGACTGAATTTGAGATATCGACTTTTTGGCACCTAAAAGATCGATTTTTAGCATGTTTTTAGCCTATATTTTGAAAATATTCTAGCACTGGGTAGGCATGTACAGATTGCTTCTGGGACCCCAAAATATTGAATTTTCGGGTGTTTTGAGGCTGAATTTGAGATATAAACGGGTACAGAAGATGCATGCACATATCGACTTTTGGGCACCTAAAAGATCGATTTTCAGTATGTTTTTGGCCTGTATTTTAAAAATACTCTAACACGGAGTAGGCATGTACAGATACCTTCTGGGACCTCTAAATATCGAATTTTCGGGTGTTTTGGGACTGAATTTGAGATCTCGATTTTTTGGCACCTAAAATGTCGATTTTTAACATGTTTTTAGCCTATATTTTGAAAATATTCTAGCACTGTGTAGGCATGTACAGATTGCTTCTGGGACCCCAAAATATTGAATTTTCGGGTGTTTTGAGCCTGAATTTGAGATATAAACGAGTACTGAAGATGCATGCACATATCGACTTTTGTGCACCTAAAAGATCGATTTTCAGTATGTTTTGAGCATGTATTTTGAAAATACTCTAACACGGAGTAGGCATGTGCAGATCGCTTCTGGGACCCCTAAATATCGAATTTTTGGGTGTTTTGGGACTGAATTTGAGATATCGATTTTTTGGCACCTAAAATATCGATTTTCAGCATGTTTTTAGCCTATATTTTGAAAATATTTTAGCACTGTGTAGGCATGTACAGATTGCTTCTGGGACCCCAAAATATTGAATTTTCGGGTGTTTTGAGACTGTATTTGAGATATAAACGGGTACAGAAGATACATGCACATATTGACTTTGGGCATCTAAAATATCAATTTTCAGCATGTTTTGGGCCTGTATTTTGAAAATACTCTAACACTGAGTAGGCATGTACAGATTGCTTCTGGGACCCCAAAATATTGAATTTTCGGGTGTTTAGAGCAAGAATTTGAGATATAAACGGGTACTGAAGATGCATGCACATATCGACTTTTGTGCACCTAAAAGATCGATTTTCAGTATGTTTTGAGCATGTATTTTGAAAATACTCTAACACGGAGTAGGCATGTACAGATCGCTTCTGGGACCCCTAAATATCGAATTTTCGGGTGTTTTGGGACTGAATTTGAGATATCTATTTTTTGGCACCTAAAAGATCGATTTTTAGCATGTTTTTAGCCTATATTTTGAAAATATTCTAGCACTGAGTAGGCATGTACAGATTGCTTCTGGGACCCCAAAATATTGAATTTTCGGGTGTTTTGAGCCTGAATTTGAGATATAAACGGGTACAGAAGATACATGCACATATTGACTTTGGGCACCAAAAATATCGATTTTCAGCATGTTTTGGGCCTGAATTTTGAAAATACTCTAACACTGAGTAGGCATGTACAAATTGCTTCTGGGACCCCAAAATATCGAATTTTCGGGTGTTTAGAGCAAGAATTTGAGATATAAACGGGTACTGAAGATGCATGCACATATCGACTTTTGTGCACCTAAAAGATCGATTTTCAGTATGTTTTGAGCATGTATTTTGAAAATACTCTAACACGGAGCAGGCATGTACAGATCGCTTCTGGGACCCCTAAATATCGAATTTTCGCGTGTTTTGAGACTGAATTTGAGATATCGACTTTTTGGCACCTAAAAGATCGATTTTCAGCATGTTTTTAGCCTATATTTTGAAAATATTCTAGCACTGAGTAGGCATGTACAGATTGCTTCTGGGACCCCAAAATATTGAATTTTCGGGTGTTTTGAGCCTGAATTTGAGATATAAACGGGTACAGAAGATACATGCACATATTGACTTTGGGCATCTAAAATATCGATTTTCAGCATGTTTTGGGCCTGTATTTTGAAAATACTCTAACACTGTACAGATTGCTTCTGGGACCCCAAAATATTGAATTTTCGGGTGTTTTGAGCCTGAATTTGAGATATAAACGGGTACTGAAGATGCATGCACATATCGACTTTTGTGCACCTAACAGATCGATTTTCAGTATGTTTTGAGCATGTATTTTGAAAATACTCTAACACGGAGTAGGCATGTACAGATCGCTTCTGGGACCCCTAAATATCAAATTTTCGGGTGTTTTGGGACTGAATTTGATATATCGACTTTTTGGCACCTAAAAGATCGATTTTTAGCATGTTTTTAGCCTATATTTTGAAAATATTCTAGCACTGAGTAGGCATGTACAGATTGCTTCTTGGACCCCAAAATATTGAATTTTCGGGTGTTTTGAGCCTGAATTTGAGATATAAACGGGTACAGAAGATACATGCACATATTGACTTCGGGCACCAAAAATATCGATTTTCAGCATGTTTTGGGCCTGAATTTTGAAAATACTCTAACACGGAGTAGGCATGTACAGATCGCTTCTGGGACCCCAAAATATCGAATTTTCGGGTGTTTAGGGCCAGAATTTGAGATATAAACGGGTACAGAAAATGCATGCACATATCGACTTTTGGGCACCTAAAAGATCGATTTTCAGTATGTTTTTGGCCTGTATTTTGAAAATACTCTAACACGGAGTAGGCATGTACAGATCGCTTCTGGGACCCCTAAATATCGAATTTTCGGGTGTTTTGGGACTGAATTTGAGATATCGGCTTTTTGGCACCTAAAAGATCGATTTTTAGCATGTTTTTAGCCTATATTTTGAAAATATTCTAGCACTGTACAGATTGCTTCAGGGACCCCAAAATATTGAATTTTCGGGTGTTTTGAACCTGAATTTGAGATATAAACGGGTACAGAAGATACATGCACATATTGACTTTGGGCACCAAAAATATCGATTTTCAGCATGTTTTGGGCCTGAAAATCGATATTTTTGGTGCCCAAAGTCAATATGTGCATGTATCTTCTGTACCCGTTTATATCTCAAATTCAGGCTCAAAACTCCCGAAAATTCAATATTTTGGGGTCCCAGAAGCAATCTGTACATGCCTACTCAGTGCTAAAATATTTTCAAAATATAGGCTAAAAACATGCTAAAAATCGATCTTTTAGGTGCCAAAAAGTCGATATCTAGAATTCAGTCCCAAAACACCCGAAAATTCGATATGTAGGGGTCCCAGAAGCGATCTGTACATGCCTACTCCGTGTTAGAGTATTTTCAAAATACATGCTCAAAACATACTGAAAATCGATCTTTTAGGTGCACAAAAGTCGATATGTGCATGCATCTTCAGTACCCGTTTATATCTCAAATTCAGGCTCAAAACACCCGAAAATTCAATATTTTGGGGTCCCAGAAGCAATCTGTACAGTGTTAGAGTATTTTCAAAATGCAGGCCCAAAACATGCTGAAAATCGATATTTTAGATGCCCAAAGTCAATATGTGCATGTATCTTCTGTACCCGTTTATATCTCAAATTCAGGCTCAAAACACCCGAAAATTCAATATTTTGGGGTCCCAGAAGCAATCTGTACATGCCTACACAGTGCTAGAATATTTTCAAAATATAGGCTAAAAACATGCTATAAATCGATCTTTTAGGTGCCAAAAAGTCGATATCTAAAATTAAGTCCCAAAACACCCGAAAATTCGATTTTTAGGGGTCCCAGAAGCGATCTGTACATGCCTACTCCGTGTTAGAGTATTTTCAAAATACATGCTCAAAACATACTGAAAATCGATCTTTTAGGTGCACAAAAGTCGATATGTGCATGCATCTTCAGTACCCGTTTATATCTCAAATTCAGGCTCAAAACACTCGAAAATTCAATATTTTGGGGTCCCAGAAGCAATCTGTACATGCCTACACAGTGCTAGAATATTTTCAAAATATAGGCTAAAAACATGCTAAAAATCGATATTATAGGTGCCAAAAAATCGATATCTCAAATTCAGTCCCATAACACCCGAAAATTCGATATTTAGAGGTCCCAGAAGGTATCTGTACTCCGTGTCAGAGTATTTTCAAAATACAGGCCAAAAACATACTGAAAATCGCTCTTTTAGGGGCCCAAAAGTCGATATGTGCATTCATCTTCTGTACCCGTTTATATCTCAAATTCTGGCCCTAAACACCCGAAAATTCGATATTTTGGGGTCCCAGAAGCGATCTGTACATGCCTACTCCGTGTTAGAGTATTTTTAAAATTCAGGCCCAAAACATGCTGAAAATCGATATTTTTGGTGCCCAAAGTCAATATGTGCATGTATCTTCTGTACCCGTTTATATCTCAAATTCAGGCTCAAAACACCCGAAAATTCAATATTTTGGGGTCCCAGAAGCAATCTGTACATGCCTACTCAGTGTTAGAGTATTTTCAAAATACAGGCCCAAAACATGCTGAAAATCGATATTTTAGATGCCCAAAGTCAATATGTGCATGTATCTTCTGTACCCGTTTATATCTCAAATTCAGGCTCAAAACACCCGAAAATTCAATATTTTCGGGTCCCAGAAGCAATCTGTACATGCCTACACAGTGCTAGAATATTTTCAAAATATAGGCTAAAAACATGCTAAAAATCGACATTTTAGGTGCCAAAAAATCGATATCTCAAATTCAGTCCCAAAACACCCGAAAATTCGATATTTAGAGGTCCCAGAAGGTATCTGTACATGCCTACTCCGTGTTAGAGTATTTTCAAAATACAGGCCAAAAACATACTGAAAATCGATCTTTTAGGTGCCCAAAAGTCGATATGTGCATGCATCTTCTGTACCCGTTTATATCTCAAATTCTGGCCCTAAACACCCGAAAATTCGATATTTTGGGGTCCCAGAAGCGATCTGTACATGCCTACTCCGTGTTAGAGTAATTTCAAAATTCAGGCCCAAAACATGCTGAAAATCGATATTTTTGGTGCCCAAAGTCAATATGTTCATGTATCTTCTGTACCCGTTTATATCTCAAATTCAGTATTTTCAAAATACATGCTCAAAACATACTGAAAATCGATCTTTTAGGTGCACAAAAGTCGATATGTGCATGCATCTTCAGTACCCGTTTATATCTCAAATTCAGGCTCAAAACACCCGAAAATTAAATATTTTGGGGTCCCAGAAGCAATCTGTACATGCCTACTCAGTGTTAGAGTATTTTCAAAATACAGGCCCAAAACATGCTGAAAATCGATATTTTAGATGCCCAAAGTCAATATGTGCATGTATCTTCTGTACCCGTTTATATCTCAAATTCAGGCTCAAAACACCCGAAAATTCAATATTTTGGGGTCCCAGAAGCAATCTGTACATGCCTACACAGTGCTAGAATATTTTCAAAATATAGGCTAAAAACATGCTAAAAATCGACATTTTAGGTGCCAAAAAATCGATATCTCAAATTCAGTCCCAAAACACCCGAAAATTCGATATTTAGAGGTCCCAGAAGGTATCTGTACATGCTTACTCCGTGTTCGTGTATTTTCAAAATACAGGCCAAAAACATACTGAAAATCGATCTTTTAGGTGCCCATAAGTCGATATGTGCATGTATCTTTTGTACCCGTTTATATCTCAAATTCTGGCCCTAAAGACCCGAAAATTCGATATTTTGGGGTCCCAAAAGCGATCTGTACATGCCTACTCCGTGTTAGAGTATTTTCAAAATTCAGGCCCAAAACATGCTGAAAATCGATATTTTAGATGCCCAAAGTCAATATGTGCATGTATCTTCTGTACCCGTTTATATCTCAAATTCAGGCTCAAAACACCCGAAAATTCAATATTTTGGGGTCCCAGAAGCAATCTGTACATGCCTACTCAGTGCTAGAATATTTTCAAAATATAGGCTAAAAACATGCTAAAAATCGATCTTTTAGGTGCCAAAAAGTCGATATCTCAAATTCAGTCCCAAAACACCTGAAAATTCGATATTTAGGGGTCCCAGTAGCGATCTGTACATGCCTACTCCGTGTTAGAGTATTTTCAAAATACATGCTCAAAACATACTGAAAATCGATCTTTTAGGTGCACAAAAGTCGATATGTGCATGCATCTTCAGTACCCGTTTATATCTCAAATTCAGGCTCAAAACACCCGAAAATTCAATATTTTGGGGTCCCAGAAGCAATCTGTACATGCCTACTCAGTGTTAGAGTATTTTCAAAATTCAGGCCCAAAACATGCTGAAAATCGATACTTTAGATGCCCAAAGTCAATATGTGCATGTATCTTCTGTACCCGTTTATATCTCAAATTCAGGCTCAAAACACCCGAAAATTCAATATTTTGGGGTCCCAGAAGCAATCTGTACATGCCTACTCAGTGCTAGAATATTTTCAAAATATAGGCTAAAAAAATGCTAAAAATCGACATTTTAGGTGCCAAAAAATCGATATCTCAAATTCAGTCCCAAAACACCCGAAAATTCGATATTTAGAGGTCCCAGAAGGTATCTGTACATGCTTACTCCGTGTTAGTGTATTTTCAAAATACAGGCCAAACACATACTGAAAATCGATCTTTTAGGTGCCCAAAAGTCGATATGTGCATGTATCTTCTGTACCCGTTTATATCTCAAATTCTGGCCCTAAACACCCGAAAATTCGATATTTTGGGGTCCCTGAAGCGATCTGTACATGCCTACTCCGTGTTAGAGTATTTTCAAAATTCAGGCCCAAAACATGCTGAAAATCGATATTTTAGATGCCCAAAGTCAATATGTGCATGTATCTTCTGTACCCGTTTATATCTCAAATTCAGGCTCAAAACACCCGAAAATTCAATATTTTGGGGTCCCAGAAGCAATCTGTACATGCCTACTCAGTGCTAGAATATTTTCAAAATATAGGCTAAAAACATGCTAAAAATCGATCTTTTAGGTGCCAAAAAGTCGATATCTCAAATTCAGTCCCAAAACACCTGAAAATTCGATATTTAGGGATCCCAGTAGCGATCTGTACATGCCTACTCCGTGTTAGAGTATTTTCAAAATACATGCTCAAAACATACTGAAAATCGATCTTTTAGGTGCACAAAAGTCGATATGTGCATGCATCTTCAGTACCCGTTTATATCTCAAATTCAGGCTCAAAACACCCGAAAATTCAATATTTTGGGGTCCCAGAAGCAATCTGTACATGCCTACTCAGTGTTAGAGTATTTTCAAAATTCAGGCCCAAAACATGCTGAAAATCGATACTTTAGATGCCCAAAGTCAATATGTGCATGTATCTTCTGTACCCGTTTATATCTCAAATTCATGCTCAAAACACCCGAAAATTCAATATTTTGGGGTCCCAGAAGCAATCTGTACATGCCTACTCAGTGCTAGAATATTTTCAAAATATAGGCTAAAAAAATGCTAAAAATCGACATTTTAGGTGCCAAAAAATCGATATCTCAAATTCAGTCCCAAAACACCCGAAAATTCGATATTTAGAGGTCCCAGAAGGTATCTGTACATGCTTACTCCGTGTTAGTGTATTTTCAAAATACAGGCCAAACACATACTGAAAATCGATCTTTTAGGTGCCCAAAAGTCGATATGTGCATGTATCTTCTGTACCCGTTTATATCTCAAATTCTGGCCCTAAACACCCGAAAATTCGATATTTTGGGGTCCCTGAAGCGATCTGTACATGCCTACTCCGTGTTAGAGTATTTTCAAAATTCAGGCCCAAAACATGCTGAAAATCGATATTTTAGATGCCCAAAGTCAATATGTGCATGTATCTTCTGTACCCGTTTATATCTCAAATTCAGGCTCAAAACACCCGAAAATTCAATATTTTGGGGTCCCAGAAGCAAACTGTACATGCCTACTCAGTGCTAGAATATTTTCAAAATATAGGCTAAAAACATGCTAAAAATCGATCTTTTAGGTGCCAAAAAGTCGATATCTCAAATTCAGTCCCAAAACACCTGAAAATTCGATATTTAGGGGTCCCAGTAGCGATCTGTACATGCCTACTCCGTGTTAGAGTATTTTCAAAATACATGCTCAAAACATACTGAAAATCGATCTTTTAGGTGCACAAAAGTCGATATGTGCATGCATCTTCAGTACCCGTTTATATCTCAAATTCAGGCTCAAAACACCCGAAAATTCAATATTTTGGGGTCCCAGAAGCAATCTGTACATGCCTACTCCGTGTTAGTGTATTTTCAAAATACAGGCCAAAAACATACTGAAAATCGATCTTTTAGGTGCCCAAAAGTCGATATGTGCATGTATCTTCTGTACCCGTTTATATCTCAAATTCTGGCCCTAAACACCCGAAAATTCGATATTTTGGGGTCCCAGAAGCGATCTGTACATGCCTACTCCGTGTTAGAGTATTTTCAAAATTCAGGCCAAAAACATGCTGAAAATCGATATTTTTGGTGCCCAAAGTCAATATGTGCATGTATCTTCTGTAACCGTTTATATCTCAAATTCAGGCTCAAAACACCCGAAAATTCAATATTTTGGGGTCCCAGAAGCAATCTGTACATGCCTACTCAGTGCTAGAATATTTTCAAAATATAGGCTAAAAACATGCTAAAAATCGATCTTTTAGGTGCCAAAAAGTCGATATCTCAAATTCAGTCCCAAAACACCCGAAAATTCGATATTTAGGGGTCCCAGAAGCGACCTGTACATGCCTACTCCGTGTTAGAGTATTTTCAAAATACATGCTCAAAACATACTGAAAATCGATCTTTTAGGTGCACAAAAGTCGATATGTGCATGCATCTTCAGTACCCGTTTATATCTCAAATTCAGGCTCAAAACACCCGAAAATTCAATATTTTGGGGTCCCAGAAGCAATCTGTACATGCCTACCCAGTGCTAGAATATTTTCAAAATATAGGCTAAAAACATGCTAAAAATCGATCTTTTAGGTGCCAAAAAGTCGATATCTCAAATTCAGTCCCAAAACACCCGAAAATTCGATATGTAGGGGTCCCAGAAGCGATCTGTACATGCCTACTCCGTGTTAGAGTATTTTCAAAATACATGCTCAAAACATACTGAAAATCGATCTTTTAGGTGCACAAAAGTCGATATGTGCATGCATCTTCAGTTCCCGTTTATATCTCAAATTCAGGCTTAAAACACCCGAAAATTCAATATTTTGGGGTCCCAGAAGCAATCTGTACATGCCTACTCAGTGCTATAATATTTTCAAAATATAGGCTAAAAACATGCTAAAAATCGATATTATAGGTGCCAAAAAATCGATATCTCAAATTCAGTCCCATAACACCCGAAAATTCGATATTTAGAGGTCCCAGAAGGTATCTGTACATGCCTACTCCGTGTTAGAGTATTTTCAAAATACAGGCCAAAAACATACTGAAAATCGATCTTTTAGGTGCCCAAAATTCGATATGTGCATGCATCTTCTTTACCCGTTTATATCTCAAATTCTGGCCTTAAACACCCGAAAATTCGATATTTTGGGGTCCCAGAAGCGATCTGTACATGCCTACTCCGTGTTAGAGTATTTTCAAAATTCAGGCCCAAAACATGCTGAAAATCGATATTTTTGGTGCCCAAAGTCAATATGTGCATGTATCTTCTGTACCCGTTTATATCTCAAATTCAGGCTCAAAACACCCGAAAATTCAATATTTTGGGGTCCCAGAAGCAATCTGTACATGCCTACTCAGTGTTAGAGTATTTTCAAAATACAGGCCCAAAACATGCTGAAAATCGATATTTTAGATGCCTAAAGTCAATATGTGCATGTATCTTCTGTACCCGTTTATATCTCAAATTCAGGCTCAAAACACCCGAAAATTCAATATTTTCGGGTCCCAGAAGCAATCTGTACATGCCTACACAGTGTTAGAATATTTTCAAAATATAGGCTAAAAACATGCTAAAAATCGACATTTTAGGTGCCAAAAAATCGATATCTCAAATTAAGTCCCAAAACACCCGAAAATTCGATATTTAGAGGTCCCAGAAGGTATCTGTACATGCTTACTCCGTGTTAGAGTATTTTCAAAATACAGGCCAAAAACATACTGAAAATCGATCTTTTAGGTGCCCAAAAGTCGATATGTGCATGCATCTTCTGTACCCGTTTATATCTCAAATTCTGGCCCTAAATACCCGAAAATTCGATATTTTGGGGTCCCAGAAGCGATCTGTACATGCCTACTCCGTGTTAGAGTAATTTCAAAATTCAGGCCCAAAACATGCTGAAAATCGATATTTTTGGTGCCCAAAGTCAATATGTGCATGTATCTTCTGTACCCGTTTATATCTCAAATTCAGGCTCAAAACACCCGAAAATTCAATATTTTGGGGTCCCAGAAGCAATCTGTACATGCCTACTCAGTGCTAGAATATTTTCAAAATATTGGCTAAAAACATGCTAAAAATCGATCTTTTAGGTGCCAAAAAGTCGATATCTCAAATTCAGTCACAAAACACCCGAAAATTCGATATTTAGGGGTCCCAGAAGCGATCTATACATGCCTACTCCGTGTTAGAGTATTTTCAAAATACATGCTCAAAACATACTGAAAATCGATCTTTTAGGTGCACAAAAGTCGATATGTGCATGCATCTTCAGTACCCGTTTATATCTCAAATTCAGGCTCAAAACACCCGAAAATTAAATATTTTGGGGTCCCAGAAGCAATCTGTACATGCCTACTCAGTGTTAGAGTATTTTCAAAATACAGGCCCAAAACATGCTGAAAATCGATATTTTAGATGCCCAAAGTCAATATGTGCATGTATCTTCTGTACCCGTTTATATCTCAAATTCAGGCTCAAAACACCCGAAAATTCAATATTTTGGGGTCCCAGAAGCAATCTGTACATGCCTACACAGTGCTAGAATATTTTCAAAATATAGGCTAAAAACATGCTAAAAATCGACATTTTAGGTGCCAAAAAATCGATATCTCAAATTCAGTCCCAAAACACCCGAAAATTCGATATTTAGGGGTCCCAGAAGGTATCTGTACATGCTTACTCCGTGTTCGTGTATTTTCAAAATACAGGCCAAAAACATACTGAAAATCGATCTTTTAGGTGCCCATAAGTCGATATGTGCATGTATCTTTTGTACCCGTTTATATCTCAAATTCTGGCCCTAAACACCCGAAAATTCGATATTTTGGGGTCCCAAAAGCGATCTGTACATGCCTACTCCGTGTTAGAGTATTTTCAAAATTCAGGCCCAAAACATGCTGAAAATCGATATTTTAGATGCCCAAAGTCAATATGTGCATGTATCTTCTGTACCCGTTTATATCTCAAATTCAGGCTCAAAACACCCGAAAATTCAATATTTTGGGGTCCCAGAAGCAATCTGTACATGCCTACTCAGTGCTAGAATATTTTCAAAATATAGGCTAAAAACATGCTAAAAATCGATCTTTTAGGTGCCAAAAAGTCGATATCTCAAATTCAGTCCCAAAACACCCGAAAATTCGATATTTAGGGGTCCCAGTAGCGATCTGTACATGCCTACTCCGTGTTAGAGTATTTTCAAAATACATGCTCAAAACATACTGAAAATCGATCTTTTAGGTGCACAAAAGTCGATATGTGCATGCATCTTCAGTACCCGTTTATATCTCAAATTCAGGCTCAAAACACCCGAAAATTCAATATTTTGGGGTCCCAGAAGCAATCTGTACATGCCTACTCAGTGTTAGAGTATTTTCAAAATTCAGGCCCAAAACATGCTGAAAATCGATACTTTAGATGCCCAAAGTCAATATGTGCATGTATCTTCTGTACCCGTTTATATCTCAAATTCAGGCTCAAAACACCCGAAAATTCAATATTTTGGGGTCCCAGAAGCAATCTGTACATGCCTACTCAGTGCTAGAATATTTTCAAAATATAGGCTAAAAACATGCTAAAAATCGACATTTTAGGTGCCAAAAAATCGATATCTCAAATTCAGTCCCAAAACACCCGAAAATTCGATATTTAGAGGTCCCAGAAGGTATCTGTACATGCTTACTCCGTGTTAGTGTATTTTCAAAATACAGGCCAAAAACATACTGAAAATCGATCTTTTAGGTGCCCAAAAGTCGATATGTGCATGTATCTTCTGTACCCGTTTATATCTCAAATTCTGGCCCTAAACACCCGAAAATTCGATATTTTGGGGTCCCTGAAGCGATCTGTACATGCCTACTCCGTGTTAGAGTATTTTCAAAATTCAGGCCCAAAACATGCTGAAAATCGATATTTTAGATGCCCAAAGTCAATATGTGCATGTATCTTCTGTACCCGTTTATATCTCAAATTCAGGCTCAAAACACCCGAAAATTCAATATTTTGGGGTCCCAGAAGCAATCTGTACATGCCTACTCAGTGCTAGAATATTTTCAAAATATAGGCTAAAAACATCCTAAAAATCGACATTTTAGGTGCCAAAAAATCGATATCTCAAATTCAGTCCCAAAACACCCGAAAATTCGATATTTAGAGGTCCCAGAAGGTATCTGTACATGCTTACTCCGTGTTAGTGTATTTTCAAAATACAGGCCAAAAACATACTGAAAATCGATCTTTTAGGTGCCCAAAAGTCGATATGTGCATGTATCTTCTGTACCCGTTTATATCTCAAATTCTGGCCCTAAACACCCGAAAATTCGATATTTTGGGGTCCCAGAAGCGATCTGTACATGCCTATTCCGTGTTAGAGTATTTTCAAAATTCAGGCCCAAAACATGCTGAAAATCGATATTTTTGGTGCCCAAAGTCAATATGTGCATGTATCTTCTGTACCCGTTTATATCTCAAATTCAGGCTCAAAACACCCGAAAATTCAATATTTTGGGGTCCCAGAAGCAATCTGTACAGGCCTACTCCGTGTTAGAGTATTTTCAAAATTCAGGCCCAAAACATGCTGAAAATCGATATTTTTGGTGCCCAAAGTCAATATGTGCATGTATCTTCTGTACCCGTTTATATCTCAAATTCAGGCTCAAAACACCCGAAAATTCAATATTTTGGGGTCCCAGAAGCAATCTGTACATGCCTACTCAGTGCTAGAATATTTTCAAAATATAGGCTAAAAACATGCTAAAAATCGATCTTTTAGGTGCCAAAAAGTCGATATCTCAAATTCAGTCCCAAAACACCCGAAAATTCGATATTTAGGGGTCCCAGAAGCGATCTGTACATGCCTACTCCGTGTTAGAGTATTTTCAAAATACATGCTCAAAACATACTGAAAATCGATCTTTTAGGTGCACAAAAGTCGATATGTGTATGCATCATCAGTACCGGTTTATATCTCAAATTCAGGCTCAAAACACCCGAAAATTCAATATTTTGGGGTCCCAGAAGCAATCTGTACATGCCTACTCCGTGTTAGAGTATTTTCAAAATTCAGGCCCAAAACATGCTGAAAATCGATATTTTTGGTGCCCAAAGTCAATATGTGCATGTATCTTCTGTACCCGTTTATATCTCAAATTCAGGCTCAAAACACCCGAAAATTCAATATTTTGGGGTCCCAGAAGCAATCTGTACATGCCTACTCAGTGCTAGAATATTTTCAAAATATAGGCTAAAAACATGCTAAAAATCGATCTTTTAGGTGCCAAAAAGTCGATATCTCAAATTCAGTCCCAAAACACCCGAAAATTCGATATTTAGGGGTCCCAGAAGCGATCTGTACATGCCTACTCCGTGTTAAAGTATTTTCAAAATACATGCTCAAAACATACTGAAAATCGATCTTTTAGGTGCACAAAAGTCGATATGTGCATGCATCTTCAGTACCCGTTTATATCTCAAATTCAGGCTCAAAACACCCGAAAATTCAATATTTTGGGGTCCCAGAAGCAATCTGTACATGCCTACTCAGTGTTAGAGTATTTTCAAAATACAGGCCCAAAACATGCTGAAAATCGATATTTTAGATGCCCAAAGTCAATATGTGCATGTATCTTCTGTACCCGTTTATATCTCAAATTCAGGCTCAAAACACCCGAAAATTCAATATTTTGGGGTCCCAGAAGCAATCTGTACATGCCTACACAGTGCTAGAATATTTTCAAAATATAGGCTAAAAACATGCTAAAAATCGACATTTTAGGTGCCAAAAAATCGATATCTCAAATTAAGTCCCAAAACACCCGAAAATTCGATATTTAGAGGTCCCAGAAGGTATCTGTACATGCCTACTCCGTGTTAGAGTATTTTCAAAATACAGGCCAAAAACATACTGAAAATCGATCTTTTAGGTGCCCAAAAGTCGATATGTGCATGCATCTTCTGTACCCGTTTATATCTCAAATTCTGGCCCTAAACACCCGAAAATTCGATATTTTGGGGTCCCAGAAGCGATCTGTACATGCCTACTCCGTGTTAGAGTATTTTCAAAATTCAGGCCCAAAACATGCTGAAAATCGATATTTTTGGTGCCCAAAGTCAATATGTGCATGTATCTTCTGTACCCGTTTATATCTCAAATTCAGGCTCAAAACACCCGAAAATTCAATATTTTAGGGTCCCAGAAGCAATCTGTACATGCCTACTCAGTGCTAGAATATTTTCAAAATATAGGCTAAAAACATGCTAAAAATCGATCTTTTAGGTGCCAAAAAGTCGATATCTCAAATTCAGTCCCAAAACACCCGAAAATTCGATATTTAGGGGTCCCAAAAGCGATCTGTACATGCCTACTCCGTGTTAGAGTATTTTCAAAATACATGCTCAAAACATACTGAAAATCGATCTTTTAGGTGCACAAAAGTCGATATGTGCATGCATCTTCAGTACCCGTTTATATCTCAAATTCAGGCTCAAAACACCCGAAAATTCAATATTTTGGGGTCCCAGAAGCAATCTGTACAAGCCTACTCAGTGTTAGAATATTTTCATAATACAGGCCCAAAACATGCTGAAAATCGATATTTTAGATGCCCAAAGTCAATATGTGCATGTATCTTCTGTACCCGTTTATATCTCAAATTCAGGCTCAAAACACCCGAAAATTCAATATTTTGGGGTCCCAGAAGCAATCTGTACATGCCTACACAGTGCTAGAATATTTTCAAAATATAGGCTAAAAACATCCTAAAAATCGACATTTTAGGTGCCAAAAAATCGATATCTCAAATTCAGTCCCAAAACACCCGAAAATTCGATATTTAGAGGTCCCAGAAGGTATCTGTACATGCCTACTACGTGTTAGAGTATTTTCAAAATACAGGCCAAAAACATACTTAAAATCGATCTTTTAGGTGCACAAAAGTCGATATGTGCATGCATCTTCTGTACCCGTTTATATCTCAAATTCTGGCCCTAAACACCCGAAAATTCGATATTTTGGGGTCCCAGAAGCGATCTGTACATGCCTACTCCGTGTTAGAGTATTTTCAAAATTCAGGCACAAAACATACTGAAAATAGATATTTTTGGTGCCCAAAGTCAATATGTGCATGTATCTTCTGTACCCGTTTATATCTCAAATTCAGGCTCAAAACACCCGAAAATTCAATATTTTGGGGTCCCAGAAGCAATCTGTACAGTGCTAGAATATTTTCAAAATATAGGCTAAAAACATGCTAAAAATCGATCTTTCAGGTGCCAAAAAGTCGATATCTCAAATTCAGTCCCAAAACACCCGAAAATTCGATATTTAGGGGTCCCAGAAGCGATCTGTACATGCCTACTCCGTGTTAGAGTATTTTCAAAATACATGCTCAAAACATACTGAAAATCGATCTTTTAGGTTCACAAAAGTCGATATGTGCATGCATCTTCAGTACCCGTTTATATCTCAAATTTAGGCTCAAAACACCCGAAAATTCAATATTTTGGGGTCCCAGAAGCAATCTGTACATGCCTACACAGTGCTAGAATATTTTCAAAATATAGGCTAAAAACATGCTAAAAATCGACATTTTAGGTGCCAAAAAATCGATATATCAAATTCAGTCCCAAAACACCCGAAAATTCGATATTTAGAGGTCCCAGAAAGTATCTGTACATGCCTACTCCGTGTTAGAGTATTTTCAAAATACAGGCCAAAAACATACTGAAAATCGATCTTTTAGGTGCCCAAAAGTCGATATGTGCATGCATCTTCTGTACCCGTTTATATCTCAAATTCTGGCCCTAAACACCCGAAAATTCGATATTTTGGGATCCCAGAAGCGATCTGTACAGGCCTACTCCGTGTTAGAGTATTTTCAAAATTCAGGCCCAAAACATGCTGAAAATCGATCTTTTAGATGCCCAAAGTCAATATGTGCATGTATCTTCTGTACCCGTTTATATCTCAAATTCAGGCTCAAAACACCCGAAAATTCAATATTTTGGGGTCCCAGAAGCAATCTGTACAGTGCTAGAATATTTTCAAAATATAGGCTAAAAACATGCTAAAAATCGATCTTTCAGGTGCCAAAAAGTCGATATCTCAAATTCAGTCCCAAAACACCCGAAAATTCGATATTTAGGGGTCCCAGAAGCGATCTGTACATGCCTACTCCGTGTTAGAGTATTTTCAAAATACATGCTCAAAACATACTGAAAATCGATCTTTTAGGTTCACAAAAGTCGATATGTGCATGCATCTTCAGTACCCGTTTATATCTCAAATTTAGGCTCAAAACACCCGAAAATTCAATATTTTGGGGTCCCAGAAGCAATCTGTACATGCCTACACAGTGCTAGAATATTTTCAAAATATAGGCTAAAAACATGCTAAAAATCGACATTTTAGGTGCCAAAAAATCGATATATCAAATTCAGTCCCAAAACACCCGAAAATTCGATATTTAGAGGTCCCAGAAAGTATCTGTACATGCCTACTCCGTGTTAGAGTATTTTCAAAATACAGGCCAAAAACATACTGAAAATCGATCTTTTAGGTGCCCAAAAGTCGATATGTGCATGCATCTTCTGTACCCGTTTATATCTCAAATTCTGGCCCTAAACACCCGAAAATTCGATATTTTGGGATCCCAGAAGCGATCTGTACAGGCCTACTCCGTGTTAGAGTATTTTCAAAATTCAGGCCCAAAACATGCTGAAAATCGATCTTTTAGATGCCCAAAGTCAATATGTGCATGTATCTTCTGTACCCGTTTATATCTCAAATTCAGGCTCAAAACACCCGAAAATTCAATATTTTGGGGTCCCAGAAGCAATCTGTACAGTGCTAGAATATTTTCAAAATATAGGCTAAAAACATGCTAAAAATCGATCTTTTAGGTGCCAAAAAGTCCATATCTCAAATTCAGTCCCAAAACAACCGAAAATTCGATATTTAGGGGTCCCAGAAGCGATCTGTATATGCCTACTCCGTGTTAGAGTATTTTCAAAATACATGCTCAAAACATACTGAAAATCGATCTTTTAGGTGCACAAAAGTCGATATGTGCATGCATCTTCAGTACCCGTTTATATCTCAAATTCAGGCTCAAAACACCCGAAAATTCAATATTTTGGGGTCCCAGAAGCAATCTGTACATGCCTACTCAGTGCTAGAATATTTTCAAAATATAGGCTAAAAACATGCTAAAAATCGATCTTTTAGGTGCCAAAAAGTCGATATCTCAAATTCAGTCCCAAAACACCCGAAAATTCGATATTTAGGGGTCCCAAAAGCGATCTGTACATGCCTACTCCGTGTTAGAGTATTTTCAAAATACATGCTCAAAACATACTGAAAATCGATCTTTTAGGTGCACAAAAGTCGATATGTGCATGCATCTTCAGTACCCGTTTATATCTCAAATTCAGGCTCAAAACACCCGAAAATTCAATATTTTTGGGTCCCAGAAGCAATCTGTACAAGCCTACTCAGTGTTAGAATATTTTCATAATACAGGCCCAAAACATGCTGAAAATCGATATTTTAGATGCCCAAAGTCAATATGTGCATGTATCTTCTGTACCCGTTTATATCTCAAATTCAGGCTCAAAACACCCGAAAATTCAATATTTTGGGGTCCCAGAAGCAATCTGTACATGCCTACACAGTGCTAGAATATTTTCAAAATATAGGCTAAAAACATCCTAAAAATCGACATTTTAGGTGCCAAAAAATCGATATATCAAATTCAGTCCCAAAACACCCGAAAATTCGATATTTAGAGGTCCCAGAAATTATCTGTACATGCCTACTCCGTGTTAGAGTATTTTCAAAATACAGGCCAAAAACATACTGAAAATCGATCTTTTAGGTGCCCAAAAGTCGATATGTGCATGCATCTTCTGTACCCGTTTATATCTCAAATTCTGGCCCTAAACACCCGAAAATTCGATATTTTGGGATCCCAGAAGCGATCTGTACAGGCCTACTCCGTGTTAGAGTATTTTCAAAATTCAGGCCCAAAACATGCTGAAAATCGATCTTTTAGATGCCCAAAGTCAATATGTGCATGTATCTTCTGTACCCGTTTATATCTCAAATTCAGGCTCAAAACACCCGAAAATTCAATATTTTGGGGTCCCAGAAGCAATCTGTACAGTGCTAGAATATTTTCAAAATATAGGCTAAAAACATGCTAAAAATCGATCTTTTAGGTGCCAAAAAGTCCATATCTCAAATTCAGTCCCAAAACAACCGAAAATTCGATATTTAGGGGTCCCAGAAGCGATCTGTATATGCCTACTCCGTGTTAGAGTATTTTCAAAATACATGCTCAAAACATACTGAAAATCGATCTTCTAGGTGCACAAAAGTCGATATGTGCATGCATCTTCAGTACCCGTTTATATCTCAAATTCAGGCTCAAAACACCCGAAAATTCAATATTTTGGGGTCCCAGAAGCAATCCGTACATGCCTACTCAGTGTTAGAGTATTTTCAAAATACAGTCCCAAAACATGCTGAAAATCGATATTTTAGATGCCCAAAGTCAATATGTGCATGTATCTTCTGTACCCGTTTATATCTCAAATTCAGGCTCAAACCACCCGAAAATTCAATATTTTGGGGTCCCAGAAGCAATCTGTACATGCCTACACAGTGCTAGAATATTTTCAAAATATAGGCTAAAAACATGCTAAAAATCGACATTTTAGGTGCCAAAAAATCGATATCTCAAATTCATTCCCAAAACACCCGAAAATTCGATATTTAGAGGTCCCAGAAGGTATCTGTACATTCCTACTCCGTGTTAGAGTATTTTCAAAATACAGGCCAAAAACATACTGAAAATCGATCTTTTAGGTGCACAAAAGTCGATATGTGCATGCATCTTCTGTACCCGTTTATATCTCAAATTCCGGCCCTAAACACCCGAAAATTCGATATTTTGGGGTCCCAGAAGCGATCTGTACATGCCTACTCCGTGTTAGAGTATTTTCAAAATTCAGGCACAAAACATACTGAAAATCGATATTTTAGGTGCCCAAAGTCAATATGTGCATGTATCTTCTGTACCCGTTTATATCTCAAATTCAGGCTCAAAACACCCGAAAATTCAATATTTTGGGGTCCCAGAATCAATCTGTACAGTGCTAGAATATTTTCAAAATATAGGCTAAAAACATGCTAAAAATCGATCTCTTAGGTGCCAAAAAGTCGATATCTCAAATATCTTTCCCAAAACACCCGAAAATTCGATATTTAGGGGTCCCAGAAGCGATCTGTACATGCCTACTCCGTGTTAGAGTATTTTCAAAATACATGCTCAAAACATACTGAAAATCGATCTTTTAGGTGCACAAAAGTCGATATGTGCATGCATCTTCAGTACCCGTTTATATCTCAAATTCAGGCTCAAAACACCCGAAAATTCAATATTTTGGGGTCCCAGAAGCAATCCGTACATGCCTACTCAGTGTTAGAGTATTTTCAAAATACAGTCCCAAAACATGCTGAAAATCGATATTTTAGATGCCCAAAGTCAATATGTGCATGTATCTTCTGTACCCGTTTATATCTCAAATTCAGGCTCAAACCACCCGAAAATTCAATATTTTGGGGTCCCAGAAGCAATCTGTACATGCCTACACAGTGCTAGAATATTTTCAAAATATAGGCTAAAAACATGCTAAAAATCGACATTTTAGGTGCCAAAAAATCGATATCTCAAATTCATTCCCAAAACACCCGAAAATTCGATATTTAGAGGTCCCAGAAGGTATCTGTACATTCCTACTCCGTGTTAGAGTATTTTCAAAATACAGGCCAAAAACATACTGAAAATCGATCTTTTAGGTGCACAAAAGTCGATATGTGCATGCATCTTCTGTACCCGTTTATATCTCAAATTCCGGCCCTAAACACCCGAAAATTCGATATTTTGGGGTCCCAGAAGCGATCTGTACATGCCTACTCCGTGTTAGAGTATTTTCAAAATTCAGGCACAAAACATACTGAAAATCGATATTTTAGGTGCCCAAAGTCAATATGTGCATGTATCTTCTGTACCCGTTTATATCTCAAATTCAGGCTCAAAACACCCGAAAATTCAATATTTTGGGGTCCCAGAATCAATCTGTACAGTGCTAGAATATTTTCAAAATATAGGCTAAAAACATGCTAAAAATCGATCTCTTAGGTGCCAAAAAGTCGATATCTCAAATATCTTTCCCAAAACACCCGAAAATTCGATATTTAGGGGTCCCAGAAGCGATCTGTACATGCCTACTCCGTGTTAGAGTATTTTCAAAATACATGCTCAAAACATACTGAAAATCGATCTTTTAGGTGCACAAAAGTCGATATGTGCATGCATCTTCAGTACCCGTTTATATCTCAAATTCAGGCTCAAAACACCCGAAAATTCAATATTTTGGGGTCCCAGAAGCAATCTGTACATGCCTACTCAGTGTTAGAGTATTTTCAAAATACAGGCCCAAAACATGATGAAAATCGATATTTTAGATGCCCAAAGTCAATATGTGCATGTATCTTCTGTACCCGTTTATATCTCAAATTCAGGCTCAAAACACCCGAAAATTCAATATTTTGGGGTCCCAGAAGCAATCTGTACATGCCTACACAGTGCTAGAATATTTTCAAAATATAGGCTAAAAACATGCTAAAAATCGACATTTTAGGTGCCAAAAAATCGATATCTCAAATTCAGTCCCAAAACACCCGAAAATTCGATATTTAGAGGTCCCAGAAGGTATCTGTACATGCTTACTCCATGTTAGAGTATTTTCAAACTACAGGCCAAAAACATACTGAAAATCGATCTTTTAGGTGCCCAAAAGTCGATATGTGCATGCATCTTCTGTACCCGTTTATATCTCAAATTCTGGCCCTAAACACCCGAAAATTCGATATTTTGGGGTCCCAGAAGCGATCTGTACATGCCTACTCCGTGTTAGAGTATTTTTTAAAATTCAGGCCCAAAACATGCTGAAAATCGATATTTTTGGTGCCCAAAGTCAATATGTGCATGTATTTTCTGTACCCGTTTATATCTCAAATTCAGGCTCAAAACACCCGAAAATTCAATATTTTGGGGTCCCAGAAGCAATCTGTACATGCCTACACAGTGCTAGAATATTTTCAAAATATAGGCTAAAAACATGCTAAAAATCGACATTTTAGGTGCCAAAAAATCGATATCTCAAATTCAGTCCCAAAACACCCGAAAATTCGATATTTAGAGGTCCCAGATGGTATCTGTAC
This sequence comes from Petrolisthes cinctipes, assembly GCA_033782935.1. Lineage (NCBI taxonomy): Eukaryota > Metazoa > Arthropoda > Malacostraca > Decapoda > Porcellanidae > Petrolisthes > Petrolisthes cinctipes. Next base: position 1,535,371 of record JAWQEG010000380.1, on the reverse strand, counting down.
ATGCCTACTCCGTGTTAGAGTATTTTCAAAATACAGGCCAAAAACATACTGAAAATCGATCTTTTAGGTGCCCTAAAGTCGATATGTGCATGCATCTTCTGTACCCGTTTATATCTCAAATTCTGGCCCTAAACACCCAAAAATTCGATATTTTGGGGTCCCAGAAGCGATCTGTACATGCCTACTCCGTGTTAGAGTATTTTCAAAATACATGCTCAAAACATACTGAAAATCGATCTTTTAGGTTCACAAAAGTCGATATGTGCATGCATCTTCAGTACCCGTTTATATCTCAAATTTAGGCTCAAAACACCCGAAAATTCAATATTTTGGGGTCCCAGAAGCAATCTGTACATGCCTACACAGTGCTAGAATATTTTCAAAATATAGGCTAAAAACATGCTAAAAATCGACATTTTAGGTGCCAAAAAATCGATATATCAAATTCAGTCCCAAAACACCCGAAAATTCGATATTTAGAGGTCCCAGAAAGTATCTGTACATGCCTACTCCGTGTTAGAGTATTTTCAAAATACAGGCCAAAAACATACTGAAAATCGATCTTTTAGGTGCCCAAAAGTCGATATGTGCATGCATCTTCTGTACCCGTTTATATCTCAAATTCTGGCCCTAAACACCCGAAAATTCGATATTTTGGGATCCCAAAAGCGATCTGTACAGGCCTACTCCGTGTTAGAGTATTTTCAAAATTAAGGCCCAAAACATGCTGAAAATCGATCTTTTAGATGCCCAAAGTCAATATGTGCATGTATCTTCTGTACCCGTTTATATCTCAAATTCAGGCTCAAAACACCCGAAAATTCAATATTTTGGGGTCCCAGAAGCAATCTGTACAGTGCTAGAATATTTTCAAAATATAGGCTAAAAACATGCTAAAAATCGATCTTTTAGGTGCCAAAAAGTCCATATCTCAAATTCAGTCCCAAAACAACCGAAAATTCGATATTTAGGGGTCCCAGAAGCGATCTGTATATGCCTACTCCATGTTAGAGTATTTTCAAAATACATGCTCAAAACATACTGAAAATCGATCTTTTAGGTGCACAAAAGTCGATATGTGCATGCATCTTCAGTACCCGTTTATATCTCAAATTCAGGCTCAAAACACCCGAAAATTCAATATTTTGGGGTCCCAGAAGCAATCCGTACATGCCTACTCAGTGTTAGAGTATTTTCAAAATACAGTCCCAAAACATGCTGAAAATCGATATTTTAGATGCCCAAAGTCAATATGTGCATGTATCTTCTGTACCCGTTTATATCTCAAATTCAGGCTCAAACCACCCGAAAATTCAATATTTTGGGGTCCCAGAAGCAATCTGTACATGCCTACACAGTGCTAGAATATTTTCAAAATATAGGCTAAAAACATGCTAAAAATCGACATTTTAGGTGCCAAAAAATCGATATCTCAAATTCAGTCCCAAAACACCCGAAAATTCGATATTTAGAGGTCCCAGAAGGTATCTGTACATTCCTACTCCGTGTTAGAGTATTTTCAAAATACAGGCCAAAAACATACTGAAAATCGATCTTTTAGGTGCACAAAAGTCGATATGTGCATGCATCATCTGTACCCGTTTATATCTCAAATTCCGGCCCTAAACACCCGAAAATTCGATATTTTGGGGTCCCAGAAGCGATCTGTACATGCCTACTCCGTGTTAGAGTATTTTCAAAATTCAGGCACAAAACATACTGAAAATCGATATTTTAGGTGCCCAAAGTCAATATGTGCATGTATCTTCTGTACCCGTTTATATCTCAAATTCAGGCTCAAAACACCCGAAAATTCAATATTTTGGGGTCCCAGAATCAATCTGTACAGTGCTAGAATATTTTCAAAATATAGGCTAAAAACATGCTAAAAATCGATCTCTTAGGTGCCAAAAAGTCGATATCTCAAATATCTTTCCCAAAACACCCGAAAATTCGATATTTAGGGGTCCCAGAAGCGATCTGTACATGCCTACTCCGTGTTAGAGTATTTTCAAAATACATGCTCAAAACATACTGAAAATCGATCTTTTAGGTGCACAAAAGTCGATATGTGCATGCATCTTCAGTACCCGTTTATATCTCAAATTCAGGCTCAAAACACCCGAAAATTCAATATTTTGGGGTCCCAGAAGCAATCTGTACATGCCTACTCAGTGTTAGAGTATTTTCAAAATACAGGCCCAAAACATGATGAAAATCGATATTTTAGATGCCCAAAGTCAATATGTGCATGTATCTTCTGTACCCGTTTATATCTCAAATTCAGGCTCAAAACACCCGAAAATTCAATATTTTGGGGTCCCAGAAGCAATCTGTACATGCCTACACAGTGCTAGAATATTTTCAAAATATAGGCTAAAAACATGCTAAAAATCGACATTTTAGGTGCCAAAAAATCGATATCTCAAATTCAGTCCCAAAACACCCGAAAATTCGATATTTAGAGGTCCCAGAAGGTATCTGTACATGCTTACTCCATGTTAGAGTATTTTCAAACTACAGGCCAAAAACATACTGAAAATCGATCTTTTAGGTGCCCAAAAGTCGATATGTGCATGCATCTTCTGTACCCGTTTATATCTTAAATTCTGGCCCTAAACACCCGAAAATTCGATATTTTGGGGTCCCAGAAGCGATCTGTACATGCCTACTCCGTGTTAGAGTATTTTTTAAAATTCAGGCCCAAAACATGCTGAAAATCGATATTTTTGGTGCCCAAAGTCAATATGTGCATGTATTTTCTGTACCCGTTTATATCTCAAATTCAGGCTCAAAACACCCGAAAATTCAATATTTTGGGGTCCCAGAAGCAATCTGTACATGCCTACACAGTGCTAGAATATTTTCAAAATATAGGCTAAAAACATCCTAAAAATCGACATTTTAGGTGCCAAAAAATCGATATCTCAAATTCAGTCCCAAAACACCCGAAAATTCGATATTTAGAGGTCCCAGATGGTATCTGTACATGCCTACTCCGTGTTAGAGTATTTTCAAAATACAGCCTAAAAACATACTTAAAATCGATCTTTTAGGTGCCCTAAAGTCGATATGTGCATGCATCTTCTGTACCCGTTTATATCTCAAATTCTGGCCCTAAACACCCAAAAATTCGATATTTTGGGGTCCCAGAAGCGATCTGTACATGCCTACTCCGTGTTAGAGTATTTTCAAAATACATGCTCAAAACATACTGAAAATCGATCTTTTAGGTTCACAAAAGTCGATATGTGCATGCATCTTCAGTACCCGTTTATATCTCAAATTTAGGCTCAAAACACCCGAAAATTCAATATTTTGGGGTCCCAGAAGCAATCTGTACATGCCTACACAGTGCTAGAATATTTTCAAAATATAGGCTAAAAACATGCTAAAAATCGACATTTTAGGTGCCAAAAAATCGATATATCAAATTCAGTCCCAAAACACCCGAAAATTCGATATTTAGAGGTCCCAGAAAGTATCTGTACATGCCTACTCCGTGTTAGAGTATTTTCAAAATACAGGCCAAAAACATACTGAAAATCGATCTTTTAGGTGCCCTAAAGTCGATATGTGCATGCATCTTCAGTACCCGTTTATATCTCAAATTCAGTCTCAAAACACCCGAAAATTCAATTCTGTACATGCCTACTCCGTGTTAGAGTATTTTCAAAATACAGGCCCAAAACATGCTGAAAATCGATATTTTAGATGCCCAAAGTCAATATGTGCATGTATCTTCTGTACCCGTTTATATCTCAAATTCAGGCTCAAAACACCCGAAAATTCAATATTTTGGGGTCCCAGAAGCAATCTGTACAGTGCTAGAATATTTTCAAAATATAGGCTAAAAACATGCTAAAAATCGATCTTTTAAGTGCCAAAAAGTCGATATCTCAAATTCAGTCCCAAAACACCCGAAAATTCGATATTTAGGGGTCCCAGAAGCGATCTGTACATGCCTACTCCGTGTTAGAGTATTTTCAAAATACAGGCCAAAAACATACTGAAAATCGATCTTTTAGGTGCCCAAAAGTAGATATGTGCATGCATCTTCTGTACCCGTTTATATCTCAAATTCTGGCTCTAAACACCCGAAAATTCGATATTTTGGGGTCCCAGAAGCGATCTGTACATGCCTACTCCGTGTTAGAGTATTTTCAAAATTCAGGCCCAAAACATGCTGAAAATCGATATTTTTGGTGCCCAAAGTCAATATGTGCATGTATCTTCTGTACCTGTTTATATCTCAAATTCAGGCTCAAAACACCCGAAAATTCAATATTTTGGGGTCCCAGAAGCAATCTGTACATGCCTACACAGTGCTAGAATATTTTCAAAATATAGGCTAAAAACATGCTAAAAATCGACATTTTAGGTGCCAAAAAATCGATATCTCAAATTCAGTCCCCAAACACCCGAAAATTCGATATTTAGAGGTCTCAGAAGGTATCTGTACATGCTTACTCCGTGTTAGAGTATTTTCAAAATACAGGCCAAAAACATACTGAAAATCGATCTTTTAGGTGCCCAAAAGACGATATGTGCATGCATCTTCAGTACCCGTTTATATCTCAAATTCAGGCTCAAAACACCCGAAAATTCAATATTTTGGGGTCCCAGAAGCAATCTGTACATGCCTACTCAGTGTTAGAGTATTTTCAAAATACAGGCCCAAAACATGCTGAAAATCGATATTTTAGATGCCCAAAGTCAATATGTGCATGTATCTTGTGTACCCGTTTATATCTCAAATTCAGTCTCAAAACACCCGAAAATTCAATATTTTGGGGTCCCAGAAGCAATCTGTACAGTGCTAGAATATTTTCAAAATATAGGCTAAAAACATGCTAAAAATCGATCTTTTAGGTGCCAAAAAGTCGATATCTCAAGTTCAGTCCCAAAACACCCGAAAATTCGATATTTAGGGGTCCCAGAAGCGATCTGTACATGCCTACTCCGTGTTAGAGTATTTTCAAAATACATGCTCAAAACATACTGAAAATCGATCTTTTAGGTGCACAAAAGTCGATATGTGCATGCATCTTCAGTACCCGTTTATATCTCAAATTCAGGCTCAAAACACCCGAAAATTCAATATTTTGGGGTCCCAGAAGCAATCTGTACATGCCTCCTCAGTGTTAGAGTATTTTCAAAATACAGGCCCAAAACATGCTGAAAATCGATATTTTAGATGCCCAAAGTCAATATGTGCATGTATCTTCTGTACCCGTTTATATCTCAAATTCAGGCTCAAAACACCCGAAAATTCAATATTTTGGGGTCCCAGAAGCAATCTGTACATGCCTACACAGTGCTAGAATATTTTCAAAATATAGGCTAAAAACATGCTAAAAATCGACATTTTAGGTGCCAAAAAATCGATATCTCAAATTCAGTCCCAAAACACCCGAAAATTCGATATTTAGAGGTCCCAGAAGGTATCTGTACATGCTTACTCCATGTTAGAGTATTTTCAAACTACAGGCCAAAAACATACTGAAAATCGATCTTTTAGGTGCCCAAAAGTCGATATGTGCATGCATCTTCTGTACCCGTTTATATCTCAAATTCTGGCCCTAAACACCCGAAAATTCGATATTTTGGGGTCCCAGAAGCGATCTGTACATGCCTACTCCGTGTTAGAGTATTTTCAAAATTCAGGCCCAAAACATGCTGAAAATCGATATTTTTGGTGCCCAAAGTCAATATGTGCATGTATCTTCTGTACCCGTTTATATCTCAAATTCAGGCTCAAAACACCCGAAAATTCAATATTTTGGGGTCCCAGAAGCAATCTGTACATGCCTACTCAGTGCTAGAATATTTTCAAAATAGAGGCTAAAAACATGCAGAAAATCGATCTTTTAGGTGCCAAAAAATCGATATCTCAAATTCAGTCCCAAAACACCCGAAAATTCGATATTTAGAGGTCTCAGAAGGTATCTGTACATGCTTACTCCGTGTTAGAGTATTTTCAAAATACAGGCCAAAAACATACTGAAAATCGATCTTTTAGGTGCCCAAAAGTCGATATGTGCATGCATCTTCAGTACCCGTTTATATCTCAAATTCAGGCTCAAAACACCCGAAAATTCAATATTTTGGGGTCCCAGAAGCAATCTGTACATGCCTACTCAGTGTTGGAGTATTTTCAAAATACAGGCCCAAAACATGCTGAAAATCGATATTTTAGATGCCCAAAGTCAATATGTGCATGTATCTTCTGTACCCGTTTATATCTCAAATTCAGGCTCAAAACACCCGAAAATTCAATATTTTGGGGTCCCAGAAGCAATCTGTACATGCCTACACAGTGCTAGAATATTTTCAAAATATAGGCTAAAAACATGCTAAAAATCGACATTTTAGGTGCCAAAAAATCGATATCTCAAATTCAGTCCCAAAACACCCGAAAATTCGATATTTAGAGGTCTCAGAAGGTATCTGTACATGCTTACTCCGTGTTAGAGTATTTTCAAAATACAGGCCAAAAACATACTGAAAATCGATCTTTTAGGTGCCCAAAAGACGATATGTGCATGCATCTTCAGTACCCGTTTATATCTCAAATTCAGGCTCAAAACACCCGAAAATTCAATATTTTGGGGTCCCAGAAGCAATCTGTACATGCCTACTCAGTGTTAGAGTATTTTCAAAATACAGGCCCAAAACATGCTGAAAATCGATATTTTAGATGCCCAAAGTCAATATGTGCATGTATCTTCTGTACCCGTTTATATCTCAAATTCAGTCTCAAAACACCCGAAAATTCAATATTTTGGGGTCCCAGAAGCAATCTGTACAGTGCTAGAATATTTTCAAAATATAGGCTAAAAACATGCTAAAAATCGATCTTTTAGGTGCCAAAAAGTCGATATCTCAAGTTCAGTCCCAAAACACCCGAAAATTCGATATTTAGGGGTCCCAGAAGCGATCTGTACATGCCTACTCCGTGTTAGAGTATTTTCAAAATACATGCTCAAAACATACTGAAAATCGATCTTTTAGGTGCACAAAAGTCGATATGTGCATGCATCTTCAGTACTCGTTTATATCTCAAATTCAGGCTCAAAACACCCGAAAATTCAATATTTTGGGGTCCCAGAAGCAATCTGTACATGCCTCCTCAGTGTTAGAGTATTTTCAAAATACAGGCCCAAAACATGCTGAAAATCGATATTTTAGATGCCCAAAGTCAATATGTGCATGTATCTTCTGTACCCGTTTATATCTCAAATTCAGGCTCAAAACACCCGAAAATTCAATATTTTGGGGTCCCAGAAGCAATCTGTACATGCCTACACAGTGCTAGAATATTTTCAAAATATAGGCTAAAAACATGCTAAAAATCGACATTTTAGGTGCCAAAAAATCGATATCTCAAATTCAGTCCCAAAACACCCGAAAATTCGATATTTAGAGGTCCCAGAAGGTATCTGTACATGCTTACTCCATGTTAGAGTATTTTCAAACTACAGGCCAAAAACATACTGAAAATCGATCTTTTAGGTGCCCAAAAGTCGATATGTGCATGCATCTTCTGTACCCGTTTATATCTCAAATTCTGGCCCTAAACACCCGAAAATTCGATATTTTGGGGTCCCAGAAGCGATCTGTACATGCCTACTCCGTGTTAGAGTATTTTCAAAATTCAGGCCCAAAACATGCTGAAAATCGATATTTTTGGTGCCCAAAGTCAATATGTGCATGTATCTTCTGTACCCGTTTATATCTCAAATTCAGGCTCAAAACACCCGAAAATTCAATATTTTGGGGTCCCAGAAGCAATCTGTACATGCCTACTCAGTGCTAGAATATTTTCAAAATAGAGGCTAAAAACATGCAGAAAATCGATCTTTTAGGTGCCAAAAAATCGATATCTCAAATTCAGTCCCAAAACACCCGAAAATTCGATATTTAGAGGTCTCAGAAGGTATCTGTACATGCTTACTCCGTGTTAGAGTATTTTCAAAATACAGGCAAAAAACATACTGAAAATCGATCTTTTAGGTGCCCAAAAGTCGATATGTGCATGCATCTTCTGTACCCGTTTATATCTCAAATTCTGGCCCTAAACACCCGAAAATTCGATATTTTGGGGTCCCAGAAGCGATCTGTACATGCCTACTCCGTGTTAGAGTATTTTCAAAATTCAGGCCCAAAACATGCTGAAAATCGATATTTTTGGTGCCCAAAGTCAATATGTGCATGTATCTTCTGTACCCGTTTATATCTCAAATTCAGGCTCAAAACACCCGAAAATTCAATATTTTAGGGTCCCAGAAGCAATCTGTACATGCCTATTCAGTGTTAGAGTATTTTCAAAATACTGGCCCAAAACATACTGAAAATCGATATTTTAGATGCCCAAAGTCAATATGTGCATGTATCTTCTGTACCCGTTTATATCTCAAATTCAGGCACAAAACACCCGAAAATTCAATAATTTGGGGTCCCAGAAGCAATCTGTACATGCCAACACAGTGCTAGAATATTTTCAAAATATAGGCTAAAAACATGCTAAAAATCGACATTTTAGGTGCCAAAAAATCGATATCTCAAATTCAGTCCCAAAACACCCGAAAATTCGATATTTAGAGGTCCCAGAAGGTATCTGTACATGCTTACTCCGTGTTAGAGTATTTTCAAAATACAGGCCAAAAACATACTGAAAATCGATCTTTTAGGTGCCCAAAAGTCGATATGTGCATGCATCTTCTGTACCCGTTTATATCTCAAATTCTGGCCCTAAACACCCGAAAATTCGATATTTTGGGGTCCCAGAAGCGATCTGTACATGCCTACTCCGTTTTAGAGTATTTTCAAAATTCAGGCCCAAAACATGCTGAAAATCGATATTTTTGGTGCCCAAAGTCAATATGTGCATGTATCTTCTGTACCCGTTTATATCTCAAATTCAGGCTCAAAACACCCGAAAATTCAATATTTTGGGGTCCCAGAAGCAATCTGTACATGCCTACTCAGTGCTAGAATATTTTCAAAATATAGGCTAAAAACATGCAGAAAATCGATCTTTTAGGTGCCAAAAAATCGATATCTCAAATTCAGTCCCAAAACACCCGAAAATTCGATATTTAGAGGTCTCAGAAGGTATCTGTACATGCTTACTCCGTGTTAGAGTATTTTCAAAATACAGGCCAAAAACATACTGAAAATCGATCTTTTAGGTGCCCAAAAGTCGATATGTGCATGCATCTTCAGTACCCGTTTATATCTCAAATTCAGGCTCAAAACACCCGAAAATTCAATATTTTGGGGTCCCAGAAGCAATCTGTACATGCCTACTCAGTGTTAGAGTATTTTTAAAATACAGGCCCAAAACATTCTGAAAATCGATATTTTAGATGCCCAAAGTCAATATGTGCATGTATTTTCTGTACCCGTTTATATCTCAAATTCAGGCTCTAAACACCCGAAAATTCAATATTTTGGGGTCCCAGAAGCAATCTGTACATGCCTACACAGTGCTAGAATATTTTCAAAATATAGGCTAAAAACATGCTAAAAATCGACATTTTAGGTGCCAAAAAATCGATATCTCAAATTCAGTCCCAAAACACCCGAAAATTCGATATTTAGAGGTCCCAGAAGGTATCTGTACATGCTTACTCCATGTTAGAGTATTTTCAAACTACAGGCCAAAAACATACTGAAAATCGATCTTTTAGGTGCCCAAAAGTCGATATGTGCATGCATCTTCTGTACCCGTTTATATCTCAAATTCTGGCCCTAAACACCCGAAAATTCGATATTTTGGGGTCCCAGAAGCGATCTGTACATGCCTACTCCGTGTTAGAGTATTTTCAAAATTCAGGCCCAAAACATGCTGAAAATCGATATTTTTGGTGCCCAAAGTCAATATGTGCATGTATCTTCTGTACCCGTTTATATCTCAAATTCAGGCTCAAAACACCCGAAAATTCAATATTTTAGGGTCCCAGAAGCAATCTGTACATGCCTACACAGTGCTAGAATATTTTCAAAATATAGGCTAAAAACATGCTAAAAATCGACATTTTAGGTGCCAAAAACTCGATATCTCAAATTCAGTCCCAAAACACCCGAAAATTCGATATTTAGAGGTCCCAGATGGTATCTGTACATGCCTACTCCGTGTTAGAGTATTTTCAAAATACAGGCCAAAAACATACTGAAAATCGATCTTTTAGATGCCCAAAAGTCGATATGTGCATGCATCTTCAGTACCCGTTTATATCTCAAATTCAGGATCAAAACACCCGAAAATTCAATATTTTGGGGTCCCAGAAGCAATCTGTACATGCCTATTCAGTGTTAGAGTATTTTCAAAATACTGGCCCAAAACATACTGAAAATCGATATTTTAGATGCCCAAAGTCAATATGTGCATGAAACTTCTGTACCCGTTTATATCTCAAATTCAGGCACAAAACACCTGAAAATTCAATAATTTGGGGTCCCAGAAGCAATCTGTACATGCCTACACAGTGCTAGAATATTTTCAAAATATAGGCTAAAAACATGCTAAAAATCGACATTTTAGGTGCCAAAAAATCGATATCTCAAATTCAGTCCCAAAACACCCGAAAATTCGATATTTAGAGGTCCCAGAAGGTATCTGTACATGCTTACTCCGTGTTAGAGTATTTTCAAAATACAGGCCAAAAACATACTGAAAATCGATCTTTTAGGTGCCCAAAAGTCGATATGTGCATGCATCTTCTGTACCCGTTTATATCTCAAATTCAGTACCAAAACACCCGAGAATTCGATATTTTGGGGTCCCGGAAGCGATCTGTACATGCCTACTCCGTGTTAGAGTATTTTCAAAATACAGGCCAAAAACATACTGAAAATCGATCTTTTAGGTGCCCAAAAGTCGATATGTGCATGCATCTTCTGTACCCGTTTATATCTCAAATTCTGGCTCTAAACACCCAAAAATTCGATATTTTGGGGTCCCAGAAGCGATCTGTACATGCCTACTCCGTGTTAGAGTATTTTCAAAATTCAGGCCCCAAACATGCTGAAAATTGATATTTTTGGTGCCCAAAGTCAATATGTGCATGTATCTTCTGTACCCGTTTATATCTCAAATTCAGGCTCAAAACACCCGAAAATTCAATATTTTAGGGTCCCAGAAGCAATCTGTACATGCCTACACAGTGCTAGAATATTTTCAAAATATAGGCTAAAAACATGCTAAAAATCGACATTTTAGGTGCCAAAAACTCGATATCTCAAATTCAGTCCCAAAACACCCGAAAATTCGATATTTAGAGGTCCCAGATGGTATCTGTACATGCCTACTCCGTGTTAGAGTATTTTCAAAATACAGGCCAAAAACATACTGAAAATCGATCTTTTAGATGCCCAAAAGTCGATATGTGCATGCATCTTCAGTACCCGTTTATATCTCAAATTCAGGATCAAAACACCCGAAAATTCAATATTTTGGGGTCCCAGAAGCAATCTGTACATGCCTATTCAGTGTTAGAGTATTTTCAAAATACTGGCCCAAAACATACTGAAAATCGATATTTTAGATGCCCAAAGTCAATATGTGCATGTAACTTCTGTACCCGTTTATATCTCAAATTCAGGCACAAAACACCCGAAAATTCAATAATTTGGGGTCCCAGAAGCAATCTGTACATGCCTACACAGTGCTAGAATATTTTCAAAATATAGGCTAAAAACATGCTAAAAATCGACATTTTAGGTGCCAAAAAATCGATATCTCAAATTCAATCCCAAAACACCCGAAAATTCGATATTTAGAGGTCCCAGAAGGTATCTGTACATGCTTACTCCGTGTTAGAGTATTTTCAAAATACAGGCCAAAAACATACTGAAAATCGATCTTTTAGGTGCCCAAAAGTCGATATGTGCATGCATCTTCTGTACCCGTTTATATCTCAAATTCAGTACCAAAACACCCGAAAATTCGATATTTTGGGGTCCCAGAAGCGATCTGTACATGCCTACTCCGTGTTAGAGTATTTTCAAAATACAGGCCAAAAACATACTGAAAATCGATCTTTTAGGTGCCCAAAAGTCGATATGTGCATGCATCTTCTGTACCCGTTTATATCTCAAATTCTGGCTCTAAACACCCAAAAATTCGATATTTTGGGGTCCCAGAAGCGATCTGTACATGCCTACTCCGTGTTAGAGTATTTTCAAAATTCAGGCCCCAAACATGCTGAAAATTGATATTTTTGGTGCCCAAAGTCAATATGTGCATGTATCTTCTGTACCCGTTTATATCTCAAATTCAGGCTCAAAACACCCGAAAATTCAATATTTTGGGGTCCCAGAAGCAATCTGTACATGCCTACTCAGTGCTAGAATATTTTCAAAATATAGGCTAAAAACATGCTGAAAATCGATCTTTTAAGTGCCAAAAAGTCGATATCTCAAATTCAGTCCCAAAACACCCGAAAATTCGGTATTTAGGGGTCCCAGAAGTGATCTGTACATGCCTACTCCGTGTTAGAGTATTTTCAAAATACAGGCCAAAAACATACTGAAAATCGATCTTTTAGGTGCCCAAAAGTCGATATGTGCATGCATCTTCTGTACCCGTTTATATCTCAAATTCTGGCTCTAAACACCCGAAAATTCAATATTTTGGGGTCCCAGAAGCAATCTGTACATGCCTACACAGTGCTAGAATATTTTCAAAATATAGGCTAAAAACATGCTAAAAATCGACATTTTAGGTGCCAAAAAATCGATATCTCAAATTCAGTCCCAAAACACCCGAAAATTCGATATTTAGAGGTCTCAGAAGGTATCTGTACATGCTTACTCCGTGTTAGAGTATTTTCAAAATACAGGCCAAAAACATACTGAAAATCGATCTTTTAGGTGCCCAAAAGACGATATGTGCATGCATCTTCAGTACCCGTTTATATCTCAAATTCAGGCTCAAAACACCCGAAAATTCAATATTTTGGGGTCCCAGAAGCAATCTGTACATGCCTACTCAGTGTTAGAGTATTTTCAAAATACAGGCCCAAAACATGCTGAAAATCGATATTTTAGATGCCCAAAGTCAATATGTGCATGTATCTTCTGTACCCGTTTATATCTCAAATTCAGTCTCAAAACACCCGAAAATTCAATATTTTTGGGTCCCAGAAGCAATCTGTACAGTGCTAGAATATTTTCAAAATATAGGCTAAAAACATGCTAAAAATCGATCTTTTAGGTGCTAAAAAATCGATATCTCAAATTCAGTCCCAAAACACCCGAAAATTCGATATTTAGGGGTCCCAGAAGCGATCTGTACATGCCTACTCCGTGTTAGAGTATTTTCAAAATACATGCTCAAAACATACTGAAAATCGATCTTTTAGGTGCACAAAAGTCGATATGTGCATGCATCTTCAGTACCCGTTTATATCTCAAATTCAGGCTCAAAACACCCGAAAATTCAATATTTTGGGGTCCCAGAAGCAATCTGTACATGCCTACTCAGTGTTAGAGTATTTTCAAAATACAGGCCCAAAACATGCTGAAAATCGATATTTTAGATGCCCAAAGTCAATATGTGCATGTATCTTCTGTACCCGTTTATATCTCAAATTCAGGCTCAAAACACCCGAAAATTCAATATTTTAGGGTCCCAGAAGCAATCTGTACATGCCTACACAGTGCTAGAATATTTTCAAAATATAGGCTAAAAACATGCTAAAAATCGACATTTTAGGTGCCAAAAAATCGATATCTCAAATTCAGTCCCAAAACACCCGTAAATTCGATATTTAGAGGTCCCAGAAGGTATCTGTACATGCTTACTCCATGTTAGAGTATTTTCAAACTACAGGCCAAAAACATACTGAAAATCGATCTTTTAGGTGCCCAAAAGTCGATATGTGCATGCATCTTCTGTACCCGTTTATATCTCAAATTCTGGCCCTAAACACTCGAAAATTCGATATTTTGGGGTCCCAGAAGCGATCTGTACATGCCTACTCCGTGTTAGAGTATTTTCAAAATTCAGGCCCAAAACATGCTGAAAATCGATATTTTTGGTGCCCAAAGTCAATATGTGCATGTATCTTCTGTACCCGTTTATATCTCAAATTCAGGCTCAAAACACCCGAAAATTCAATATTTTGGGGTCCCAGAAGCAATCTGTACATGCCTACTCAGTGCTAGAATATTTTCAAAATATAGGCTAAAAACATGCAGAAAATCGATCTTTTAGGTGCCAAAAAATCGATATCTCAAATTCAGTCCCAAAACACCCGAAAATTCGATATTTAGAGGTCCCAGAAGGTATCTGTACATGCTTACTCCATGTTAGAGTATTTTCAAACTACAGGCCAAAAACATACTGAAAATCGATCTTTTAGGTGCCCAAAAGTCGATATGTGCATGCATCTTCTGTACCCGTTTATATCTCAAATTCTGGCCCTAAACACCCGAAAATTCGATATTTTGGGGTCCCAGAAGCGATCTGTACATGCCTACTCCGTGTTAGAGTATTTTCAAAATTCAGGCCCAAAACATGCTGAAAATCGATATTTTTGGTGCCCAAAGTCAATATGTGCATGTATCTTCTGTACCCGTTTATATCTCAAATTCAGGCTCAAAACACCCGAAAATTCAATATTTTAGGGTCCCAGAAGCAATCTGTACATGCCTACACAGTGCTAGAATATTTTCAAAATATAGGCTAAAAACATGCTAAAAATCGACATTTTAGGTGCCAAAAAGTCGATATCTCAAATTCAGTCCCAAAACACCCGAAAATTCGATATTTAGAGGTCCCAGATGGTATCTGTACATGCCTACTCCGTGTTAGAGTATTTTCAAAATACAGGCCAAAAACATACTGAAAATCGATCTTTTAGATGCCCAAAAGTCGATATGTGCATGCATCTTCAGTACCCGTTTATATCTCAAATTCAGGCTCAAAACACCCGAAAATTCAATATTTTGGGGTCCCAGAAGCAATCTGTACATGCCTATTCAGTGTTAGAGTATTTTCAAAATACTGGCCCAAAACATACTGAAAATCGATATTTTAGATGCCCAAAGGCAATATGTGCATGTATCTTCTGTACCCGTTAATATCTCAAATTCAGGCTCAAAACACAAGAAAATTCAATATTTTGGGGTCCCAGAAGCAATCTGTACATGCCTACTCAGTGCTAGAATATTTTCAAAATATAGGCTAAAAACATGCAGATAATCGATCTTTTAGGTGCCAAAAAATCGATATCTCAAATTCAGTCCCAAAACACCCGAAAATTCGATATTTAGAGGTCTCAGAAGGTATCTGTACATGCTTACTCCGTGTTAGAGTATTTTCAAAATACAGGCCAAAAACATACTGAAAATCGATCTTTTAGGTGCCCAAAAGTCGATATGTGCATGCATCTTCAGTACCCGTTTATATCTCAAATTCAGGCTCAAAACACCCGAAAATTCAATATTTTGGGGTCCCAGAAGCAATCTGTACATGCCTACTCAGTGTTAGAGTATTTTCAAAATACAGGCCCAAAACATGCTGAAAATCGATATTTTAGATGCCCAAAGTCAATATGTGCATGTATCTTCTGTACCCGTTTATATCTCAAATTCAGGCTCAAAACACCCGAAAATTCAATATTTTGGGGTCCCAGAAGCAATCTGTACATGCCTACACAGTGCTAGAATATTTTCAAAATATAGGCTAAAAACATGCAGAAAATCGATCTTTTAGGTGCCAAAAAATCGATATCTCAAATTCAGTCCCAAAACACCCGAAAATTCGATATTTAGAGGTCTCAGAAGGTATCTGTACATGCTTACTCCGTGTTAGAGTATTTTCAAAATACAGGCCAAAAACATACTGAAAATCGATCTTTTAGGTGCAAAAAATTCGATATGTGCATGCATCTTCAGTACCCGTTTATATCTCAAATTCAGGCTCAAAACACCCGAAAATTCAATATTTTGGGGTCCCAGAAGCAATCTGTACATGCCTACTCAGTGTTAGAGTATTTTCAAAATACAGGCCCAAAACATGCTGAAAATCGATATTTTAGATGCCCAAAGTCAATATGTGCATGTATCTTCTGTACCCGTTTATATCTCAAATTCAGGCTCAAAACACCCGAAAATTCAATATTTTGGGGTCCCAGAAGCAATCTGTACATGCCTACACAGTGCTAGAATATTTTCAAAATATAGGCTAAAAACATGCTAAAAATCGACATTTTAGGTGCCAAAAAATCGATATCTCAAATTCAGTCCCAAAACTCCCGAAAATTCGATATTTAGAGGTCCCAGAAGGTATCTGTACATGCTTACTCCATGTTAGAGTATTTTCAAACTAAAGGCCAGAAACATACTGAAAATCGATCTTTTAGGTGCCCAAAAGTCGATATGTGCATGCATCTTCTGTACCCGTTTATATCTCAAATTCTGGCCCTAAACACCCGAAAATTCGATATTTTGGGGTCCCAGAAGCGATCTGTACATGCCTACTCCGTGTTAGAGTATTTTCAAAATTCAGGCCCAAAACATGCTGAAAATCGATATTTTTGGTGCCCAAAGTCAATATGTGCATGTATCTTCTGTACCCGTTTATATCTCAAATTCAGGCTCAAAACACCCGAAAATTCAATATTTTAGGGTCCCAGAAGCAATCTGTACATGCCTACACAGTGCTAGAATATTTTCAAAATATAGGCTAAAAACATGCTAAAAATCGACATTTTAGGTGCCAAAAACTCGATATCTCAAATTCAGTCCCAAAACACCCGAAAATTCGATATTTAGAGGTCCCAGATGGTATCTGTACATGCCTACTCCGTGTTAGAGTATTTTCAAAATACAGGCCAAAAACATACTGAAAATCGATCTTTTAGATGCCCAAAAGTCGATATGTGCATGCATCTTCAGTACCCGTTTATATCTCAAATTCAGGATCAAAACACCCGAAAATTCAATATTTTGGGGTCCCAGAAGCAATCTGTACATGCCTATTCAGTGTTAGAGTATTTTCAAAATACTGGCCCAAAACATACTGAAAATCGATATTTTAGATGCCCAAAGTCAATATGTGCATGTATCTTCTGTACCCGTTTATATCTCAAATTCAGGCACAAAACACCCGAAAATTCAATAATTTGGGGTCCCAGAAGCAATCTGTACATGCCTACACAGTGCTAGAATATTTTCAAAATATAGGCTAAAAACATGCTAAAAATCGACATTTTAGGTGCCAAAAAATCGATATCTCAAATTCAGTCCCAAAACACCCGAAAATTCGATATTTAGAGGTCCCAGAAGGTATCTGTACATGCTTACTCCGTGTTAGAGTATTTTCAAAATACAGGCCAAAAACATACTGAAAATCGATCTTTTAGGTGCCCAAAAGTCGATATTTGCATGCATCTTCTGTACCCGTTTATATCTCAAATTCTGGCCCTAAACACCCGAAAATTCGATATTTTGGGGTCCCAGAAGCGATCTGTACATGCCTACTCCGTGTTAGAGTATTTTCAAAATTCAGGCCCAAAACATGCTGAAAATCGATATTTTTGGTGCCCAAAGTCAATATGTGCATGTATCTTCTGTACCCGTTTATATCTCAAATTCAGTCCCAAAACACCCGAAAATTCGATATTTAAGGGTCCCAGAAGTGATCTGTACATGACTACTCCGTGTTAGAGTATATTCAAAATACATGCTCAAAACATACTGAAAATCGATCTTTTAGGTGCCCAAAAGTCGATATGTGCATGCATCTTCAGTACCCGTTTATATCTCAAATTCAGGCTCAAAACACCCGAAAATTCAATATTTTGGGGTCCCAGAAGCAATCTGTACATGCCTACTCAGTGTTAGAGTATTTTCAAAATACAGGCCCAAAACATGCTGAAAATCGATATTTTAGATGCCCAAAGTCAATATGTGCATGTATCTTCTGTACCCGTTTATATCTCAAATTCAGGCTCAAAAACACCCGAAAATTCAATATTTTGGGGTCCCAGAAGCAATCTGTACAGTGCTAGAATATTTTCAAAATATAGGCTAAAAACATGCTAAAAATCGATCTTTTAAGTGCCAAAAAGTCGATATCTCAAATTCAGTCCCAAAACACCCGAAAATTCGATATTTAGGGGTCCCAGAAGCGATCTGTACATGCCTACTCCGTGTTAGAGTATTTTCAAAATACAGGCCAAAAACATACTGAAAATCGATCTTTTAGGTGCCCAAAAGTCGATATGTGCATGCATCTTCTGTACCCGTTTATATCTCAAATTCTGGCCCTAAACACCCGAAAATTCGATATTTTGGGGTCCCAGAAGCGATCTGTACATGCCTACTCCGTGTTAGAGTATTTTCAAAATACAGGCCCAAAACATGCTGAAAATCGATATTTTAGATGCCCAAAGTCAATATGTGCATGTATCTTCTGTACCCGTTTATATCTCAAATTCAGACTCAAAACACCCGAAAATTCAATATTTTGGGGTCCCAGAAGCAATCTGTACATGCCTACACAGTGCTAGAATATTTTCAAAATATAGGCTAAAAACATGCTAAAAATCGATCTTTTAGGTGCCAAAAAATCGATATCTCAAATTCAGTCCCAAAACACCCGAAAATTCGATATTTAGAGGTTCCAGAAGGTATCTGTACATGCCTACTCCGTGTTAGAGTATTTTCAAAATACAGGCCAAAAACATACTGAAAATCGATCTTTTAGGTGCCCAAAAATCGATATGTGCATGCATCTTCTGTACCCGTTTATATCTCAAATTCTGGCCCTAAACACCCGAAAATTCGATATTTTGGGGTCCCAGAAGCGATCTGTACATGCCTACTCCGTGTTAGAGTATTTTCAAAATTCAGGCCCAAAACATGCTGAAAATCGATATTTTTGGTGCCCAAAATCAATATGTGCATGTATCTTCTGTACCCGTTTATATCTCAAATTCAGGCTCAAAACACCCGAAAATTCAATATTTTGGGGTCCTAGAAGCAATCTGTACATGCCTACTCATTGCTAGAATATTTTCAAAATATAGGCTAAAAACATGCTAAAAATCGATCTTTTAGGTGCCAAAAAGTCGATATCTCAAATTCAGTCCCAAAACACCCGAAAATTCGATATTTAGGGGTCCCAGAAGCGATCTGTACATGCCTACTCCGTGTTAGAGTATTTTCAAAATACATGCTCAAAACATACTGAAAATCGATCTTTTAGGTGCACAAAAGTCGATATGTGCATGCATCTTCAGTACCCGTTTATATCTCAAATTCAGGCTCAAAACACCCGAAAATTCAATATTTTGGGGTCCCAGAAGCAATCTGTACATGCCTACTCAGTGTTAGAGTATTTTCAAAATACAGGCCCAAAACATGCTGAAAATCGATATTTTAGATGCCCAAAGTCACTATGTGCATGTATCTTCTGTACCCGTTTATATCTCAAATTCAGGCTCAAAACACCCGAAAATTCAATATTTTGGGGTCCCAGAAGCAATCTGTACAGAGCTAGAATATTTTCAAAATATAGGCTAAAAACATGCTAAAAATCGATCTTTTAAGTGCCAAAAAGTCGATATCTCAAATTCAGTACCAAAACACCCGAAAATTCGATATTTAGGGGTCCCAGAAGAGATCTGTACATACCTACTACGTGTTAGAGTATTTTCAAAATACATGCTCAAAACATACTGAAAATCGATCTTTTAGGTGCACAAAAGTCGATATGTGCATGCATCTTCAGTACCCGTTTATATCTCAAATTCAGGCTCAAAACACCCGAAAATTCAATATTTTGGGGTCCCAGAAGCAATCTGTACATGCCTACTCAGTGTTAGAGTATTTTCAAAATACAGGCCCAAAACATGCTGAAAATCGATATTTTAGATGCTCAAAGTCAATATGTGCATGAATCTTCTGTACCCGTTTATATCTCAAATTCAGGCTCAAAACACCCGAAAATTCAATATTTTGGGGTCCCAGAAGCAATCTGTACAGTGCTAGAATATTTTCAAAATATAGGCTAAAAACATGCTAAAAATCGATCTTTTAAGTGCCAAAAAGTCGATATCTCAAATTCAGTCCCAAAACACCCGAAAATTCGATATTTAGGGGTCCCAGAAGCGATCTGTACATGCCTACTCCGTGTTAAAGTATTTTCAAAATACAGGCCAAAAACATACTGAAAATCGATCTTTTAGGTGCCCAAAAGTCGATATGTGCATGCATCTTCTGTACCCGTTTATATCTCTAATTCTGGCTCTAAACACCCGAAAATTCGATATTTTGGGGTCCCAGAAGCGATCTGTACATGCCTACTCCGTGTTAGAGTATTTTCAAAATTCAGGCCAAAAACATGCTGAAAATCGATATTTTTGGTGCCCAAAGTCAATATGTGCATGTATCTTCTGTACCCGTTTATATCTCAAGTTCAGGCTCAAAACACCCGAAAATTCAATATTTTGGGTTCCCAGAAGCAATCTGTACATGCCTACACAGTGCTAGAATATTTTCAAAATATAGGCTAAAAACATGCTAAAAATCGACATTTTAGGTGCCAAAAAATCGATATCTCAAATTCAGTCCCAAAACACCCGAAAATTCGATATTTAGAGGTCTCAGAAGGTATCTGTACATGCTTACTCCGTGTTAGAGTATTTTCAAAATACAGGCCAAAAACATACTGAAAATCGATCTTTTAGGTGCCCAAAAGTCGATATGTGCATGCATCTTCAGTACCCGTTTATATCTCAAATTCAGGCTCAAAACACCCGAAAATTCAATATTTTGGGGTCCCAGAAGCAATCTGTACATGCCTACTCAGTGTTAGAGTATTTTCAAAATACAGGCCCAAAACATGCTGAAAATCGATATTTTAGATGCCCAAAGTCAATATGTGCATGAATCTTCTGTACCCGTTTATATCTCAAATTCAGGCTCAAAACACCCGAAAATTCAATATTTTGGGGTCCCAGAAGCAATCTGTACATGCCTACACAGTGCTAGAATATTTTCAAAATATAGGCTAAAAACATGCTAAAAATCGACATTTTAGGTGCCAAAAAATCGATATCTCAAATTCAGTCCCAAAACACCCGAAAATTCGATATTTAGAGGTCCCAGAAGGTATCTGTACATGCCTACTCCGTGTTAGAGTATTTTCAAAATACAGACCAAAAACATACTGAAAATCGATCTTTTAGGTGCCCAAAAGTCGATATGTGCATGCATCTTCTGTACCCGTTTATATCTCAAATTCTGGCCCTAAACACCCGAAAATTCGATATTTTGGGGTCCCAGAAGCGATCTGTACATGCCTACTCCGTATTAGAGTATTTTCAAAATTCAGGCCCAAAACATGCTGAAAATCGATATTTTTGGTGCCCAAAGTCAATATGTGCATGTATCTTCTGTACCCGTTTATATCTCAAATTCAGGCTCAAAACACCCAAAAATTCAATATTTTAAGGTCCCAGAAGCAATCTGTACATGCCTACTCATTGCTAGAATATTTTCAAAATATAGGCTAAAAACATGCTAAAAATCGATCTTTTAGGTGCCAAAAAGTCGATATCTCAAATTCAGTCCCAAAACACCCGAAAATTCGATATTTAGGGGTCCCAGAAGCGATCTGTACATGCCTACTCCGTGTTAGAGTATTTTCAAAATACATGCTCAAAACATACTGAAAATCGATCTTTTAGGTGCACAAAAGTCGATATGTGCATGCATCTTCAGTACCCGTTTATATCTCAAATTCAGGCTCAAAACACCCGAAAATTCAATATTTTGGGGTCCCAGAAGCAATCTGTACATGCCTACTCAGTGTTAGAGTATTTTCAAAATACAGGCCCAAAACATGCTGAAAATCGATATTTTAGATGCCCAAAGTCAATATGTTCATGTATCTTCTGTACCCGTTTATATCTCAAATTCAGGCTCAAAACACCCGAAAATTCAATATTTTGGGGTCCCAGAAGCAATCTGTACAGTGCTAGAATATTTTCAAAATATAGGCTAAAAACATGCTAAAAATCGATCTTTTAAGTGCCAAAAAGTCGATATCTCAAATTCAGTCCCAAAACACCCGAAAATTCGATATTTAGGGGTCCCAGAAGCGATCTGTACATGCCTACTCCGTGTTAGAGTATTTTCAAAATACAGGCCAAAAACATACTGAAAATCGATCTTTTAGGTGCCCAAAAGTCGATATGTGCATGCATCTTCTGTACCCGTTTATATCTCAAATTCTGGCTCTAAACACCCGAAAATTCGATATTTTGGGGTCCCAGAAGCGATCTGTACATGCCTACTCCGTGTTAGAGTATTTTCAAAATTCAGGCCAAAAACATGCTGAAAATCGATATTTTTGGTGCCCAAAGTCAATATGTGCATGTATCTTCTGTACCCGTTTATATCTCAAGTTCAGGCTCAAAACACCCGAAAATTCAATATTTTGGGTTCCCAGAAGCAATCTGTACATGCATACACAGTGCTAGAATATTTTCAAAATATAGGCTAAAAACATGCTAAAAATCGACATTTTAGGTGCCAAAAAATCGATATCTCAAATTCAGTCCCAAAACACCCGAAAATTCGATATTTAGAGGTCTCAGAAGGTAACTGTACATGCTTACTCCGTGTTAGAGTATTTTCAAAATACAGGCCAAAAACATACTGAAAATTGATATTTTTGGTGCCCAAAGTCAATATGTGCATGTATCTTCTGTACCCGTTTATATCTCAAATTAAGGCTCAAAATACCCGAAAATTCAATATTTTGGGGTCCCAGAAGCAATCTGTACATGCCTACTCAGTGCTAGAATATTTTCAAAATATAGGCTAAAAACATGCTAAAAATCGATCTTTTAAGTGCCAAAAAGTCGATATCTCAAATTCAGTCCCAAAACACCCGAAAATTCGATATTTAGGGGTCCCAGAAGCGATCTGTACATGCCTACTCCGTGTTAGAGTATTTTCAAAATACATGCTCAAAACATACTGAAAATCGATCTTTTAGGTGCACAAAAGTCGATATGTGCATGCATCTTCAGTACCCGTTTATATCTCAAATTCAGGCTCAAAACACCGGAAAATTCAATATTTTGGGGTCCCAGAAGCAATCTGTACATGCCTACTCAGTGTTAGAGTATTTTCAAAATACAGGCCCAAAACATGCTGAAAATCGATATTTTAGATGCCCAAAGTCAATATGTGCATGAATCTTCTGTACCCGTTTATATCTCAAATTCAGGCTCAAAACACCCGAAAATTCAATATTTTCGGGTCCCAGAAGCAATCTGTACAGTGCTAGAATATTTTCAAAATATAGGCTAAAAACATGCTAAAAATCGAACTTTTAAGTGCCAAAAAGTCGATATCTCAAATTCAGTCCCAAAACACCCGAAAGTTCGATATTTAGGGGTCCCAGAAGCGATCTGTACATGCCTATTCCGTGTTAGAGTATTTTCAAAATACAGGCCAAAAACATACTGAAAATCGATCTTTTAGGTGCCCAAAAGTCGATATGTGCATGCATCTTCTGTACCCGTTTATATCTCAAATTCTGGCTCTAAACACCCGAAAATTCGATATTTTGGGGTCCCAGGAGCGATCTGTACATGCCTACTCCGTGTTAGAGTATTTTCAAAATTCAGGCCCAAAACATGCTGAAAATCGATATTTTTGGTGCCCAAAGTCAATATGTGCATGTATCTTCTGTACCCGTTTATATCTCAAATTCAGGCTCAAAACACCCGAAAATTCAATATTTTGGGGTCCCAGAAGCAATCTGTACATGCCTACACAGTGCTAGAATATTTTCAAAATATAGGCTAAAAACATGCTAAAAATCGACATTTTAGGTGCCAAAAAATCGATATCTCAAATTCAGTCCCAAAACACCCGAAAATTCGATATTTAGAGGTCTCAGAAGATATCTGTACATGCTTAGTCCGTGTTAGAGTATTTTCAAAATACAGGCCAAAAACATACTGAAAATCGATCTTTTAGGTGCCCAAAAGTCGATATGTGCATGCATCTTCAGTACCCGTTTATATCTCAAATTCAGGCTCAAAACACCCGAAAATTCAATATTTTGGGGTCCCAGAAGCAATCTGTACATGCCTACTCAGTGTTAGAGTATTTTCAAAATACAGGCCCAAAACATGCTGAAAATCGATATTTTAGATGCCCAAAGTCAATATGTGCATGTATCTTCTGTACCCGTTTATATCTCAAATTCAGGCTCAAAACACCCGAAAATTCAATATTTTGGGGTCCCAGAAGCAATCTGTACATGCCTACACAGTGCTAGAATATTTTCAAAATATAGGCTAAAAACATGCTAAAAATCGACATTTTAGGTGCCAAAAAATCGATATCTCAAATTCATTCCCAAAACACCCGAAAATTCGATATTTAGAGGTCCCAGAAGGTATCTGTACATGCCTACTCCGTGTTAGAGTATTTTCAAAATACAGGCCAAAAACATACTGAAAATCGATCTTTTAGGTGCCCAAAAGTCGATATGTGCATGCATCTTCTGTACCCGTTTATATCTCAAATTCTGGCCCTAAACACTGAAAATTCGATATTTTGGGGTCCCAGAAGCGATCTGTACATGCCTACTCCGTGTTAGAGTATTTTCAAAATTCAGGCCCAAAACATGCTGAAAATCGATATTTTTGGTGCCCCAAGTCAATATGTGCATGTATCTTCTGTACCCGTTTATATCTCAAATTCAGGCTCAAAACACCCGAAAATTCAATATTTTGGGGTCCCAGAAGCAATCTGTACAGTGCTAGAATATTTTCAAAATATAGGCTAAAAACATGCTAAAAATCGACATTTTAGGTGCCAAAAAATCGATATCTCAAATTCAGTCCCAAAACACCCGAAAATTCGATATTTAGGGGTCCCAGAAGCGATCTGTACATGCCTACTCCGTGTTAGAGTATTTTCAAAATACATGCTCAAAACATACTGAAAATCGATCTTTTAGGTGCACAAAAGTCGATATGTGCATGCATCTTTTGTACCCGTTTATATCTCAAATTCAGGCTCAAAACACCCGAAAATTCAATATTTTGGGGTCCCAGAAGCAATCTGTACATGCCTACTCAGTGTTAGAGTATTTTCAAAATACAGGCCCAAAACATGCTGAAAATCGATATTTTAGATGCCCAAAGTCAATATGTGCATGTATCTTCTGTACCCGTTTATATCTCAAATTCATGCTCAAAACACCCGAAAATTCAATATTTTGGGGTCCCAGAAGCAATCTGTACATGCCTACACAGTGCTAGAATATTTTCAAAATATAGGCTAAAAACATGCTAAAAATCGATCTCTTAGGTGCCAAAAAGTCGATATCTCAAATTCAGTCCCAAAACACCCGAAAATTCGATATTTAGGGGTCCCAGAAGCGATCTGTGCATTCCTACTCCGTGTTAGAGTATTTTCAAAATACAGGCCAAAAACATACTGAAAATCGATCTTTTAGGTGTCCAAAAGTCGATATGTGCATGCATCTTCTGTACCCGTTTATATCTCAAATTCTGGCCCTAAACACCCGAAAATTCGATATTTTGGGGTCCTAGAAGTGATCTGTACATGCCTACTCCGTGTTAGAGTATTTTCAAAATTCAGGCCCCAAACATGCTGAAAATTGATATTTTTGGTGCCCAAAGTCAATATGTGCATGTATCTTCTGTACCCGTTTATATCTCAAATTCAGGCTCAAAACACCCGAAAATTCAATATTTTGGGGTCCCAGAAGCAATCTGTACATGCCTACTCAGTGCTAGAATATTTTCAAAATATAGGCTAAAAACATGCTAAAAATCGATCTTTTAGGTGCCAAAAAGTCGATATCTCAAATTCTGGCCCTAAACACCCAAAAATTCGATATTTTGGGGTCCCAGAAGCGATCTGTACATGCCTACTCCATGTTAGAGTATTTTCAAAATTCAGGCCCAAAACATGCTGAAAATCGATATTTTTGGTGCCCAAAGTTAATATGTGCATGTATCTTCTGTACCCGTTTATATCTCAAATTCAGGCTCAAAACACCCGAAAATTCAATATTTTGGGGTCCCAGAAGCAATCTGTATATGCCTACTCAGTGCTAGAATATTTTCAAAATATAGGCTAAAAACATGCTAAAAATCGACATTTTAGGTGCCAAAAATTCGATATCTCAAATTCAGTCCGAAAACACCCGAAAATTCGATATTTAGAGGTCCCAGAAGGTATCTGTGCATGCCTACTCCGTGTTAGAGTATTTTCAAAATACAGGCCAAAAACATACTGAAAATCGATCTTTTAGGTGCCCAAAAGTCGATATGTGCATGCATCTTCTGTACCCGTTTATATCTCAAATTCTGGCCCTAAACACCCGAAAATTCGATATTTTGGGGTCCTAGAAGCGATCTGTACATGCCTACTCCGTGTTAGAGTATTTTCAAAATTCAGGCCCCAAACATGCTGAAAATTGATATTTTTGGTGCCCAAAGTCAATATGTGCATGTATCTTCTGTACCCGTTTATATCTCAAATTCAGGCTCAAAACACCCGAAAATTCAATATTTTGGGGTCCCAGAAGCAATCTGTACATGCCTACTCAGTGCTAGAATATTTTCAAAATATAGGCTAAAAACATGCTAAAAATCGATCTTTTAGGTGCCAAAAAGTCGATATCTGAAATTCTGGCCCTAAACACCCAAAAATTCGATATTTTGGGGTCCCAGAAGCGATCTGTACATGCCTACTCCGTGTTAGAGTATTTTCAAAATTCAGGCCCAAAACATGCTGAAAATCGATATTTTTGGTGCCCAAAGTTAATATGTGCATGTATCTTCTGTACCCGTTTATATCTCAAATTCAGGCTCAAAACACCCGAAAATTCAATATTTTGGGGTCCCAGAAGCAATCTGTACATGCCTACTCAGTGCTAGAATATTTTCAAAATATAGGCTAAAAACATGCTAAAAATCGACATTTTAGGTGCCAAAAAATCGATATCTCAAATTCAGTCCCAAAACACCCGAAAATTCGATATTTAGAGGTCCCAGAAGGTATCTGTACATGCCTACTCCGTGTTAGAGTATTTTCAAAATACAGGCCAAAAACATACTGAAAATCGATCTTTTAGGTGCCCAAAAGTCGATATGTGCATGCATCTTCTGTACCCGTTTATATCTCAAATTCTGGCCCTAAACACCCGAAAATTCGATATTTTGGGGTCCCAGAAGCGATCTGTACATGCCTACTCCGTGTTAGAGTATTTTCAAAATTCAGGCCCAAAACATGCTGAAAATCGATATTTTTGGTGCCCAAAGTCAATATGTGCATGTATCTTCTGTACCCGTTTATATCTCAAATTCAGGCTCAAAACACCCGAAAATTCAATATTTTGGGGTCCCAGAAGCAATCTGTACATGCCTACTCAGTGCTAGAATATTTTCAAAATATAGGCTAAAAACATGCTAAAAATCGATCTTTTAGGTGCCAAAAAGTCGATATCTCAAATTCAGTCCCAGAACACCCGAAAATTCGATATTTAGGGGTTCCAGAAGCGATCTGTACATGCCTACTCCGTGTTAGAGTATTTTCAAAATTCATGCTAAAAAAATACTGAAAATCGATCTTTTAGGTGCACAAAAGTCGATATCTGCATGCATCTTCAGTACCCATTTATATCTCAAATTCAAGCTCAAAACACCCGAAAATTCAATATTTTGGGGTCCCAGAAGCAATCTGTACATGCCTACTCAGTGTTAGAGTATTTTCAAAATACAGGCCCAAAACATGCTGAAAATCGATATTTTAGAAGCCCAAAGTCAATATGTGCATGTATCTTCTGTACCCGTTTATATCTCAAATTCAGGCTCAAAACACCCGAAAATTCAATATTTTGGGGTCCCACAAGCAATCTGTACATGCCTACTCAGTGTTAGAGTATTTTCAAAATACAGTCCTAAAACATGCTGAAAATCGATATTTTAGATGCCCAAAGTCAATATGTGCATGTATCTTCTGTACCCGTTTATATCTCAAATTCAGGCTCAAAACACCCGAAAATTCAATATTTTGGGGTCCCAGAAGCAATCTGTACATGCCTACTCAGTGCTAGAATATTTTCAAAATATAGGCTAAAAACATGCTAAAAATCGACATTTTAGGTGCCAAAAAATCGATATCTCAAATACAGTCCCACAACACCAGAAAATTCGATATTTAGAGGTCCCAGAAGGTATCTGTACATGCCTACTCCGTGTTAGAGTATTTTCAAAATACAGGCCAAAAACATACTGAAAATCGATCTTTTAGGTGCACAAAAGTCGATATGTGCATGCATCTTCAGTACCCGTTTATATCTCAAATTCAGGCTCAAAACACCCGAAAATTCAATATTTTGGGGACCCAGAAGCAATCTGTACATGCCTACTCAGTGTTAGAGTATTTTCAAAATACAGGCCCAAAACATGCTGAAAATCGATATTTTAGATGCCCAAAGTCAATATGTGCATGTATCTTCTGTACCCGTTTATATCTCAAATTCAGGCTCAAAACACCCGAAAATTCAATATTTTGGGGTCCCAGAAGCAATCTGTACATGCCTACACAGTGCTAGAATATTTTCAAAATATAGGCTAAAAACATGTTAAAAATCGACATTTTAGGTGCCAAAAAATCGATATCTCAAATTCAGTCCCAAAACACCCGAAAATTCGATATTTAGAGGTCCCAGAAGGTATCTGTACATGCCTACTCCGTGTTAGAGTATTTTCAAAATACAGGCCAAAAACATACTGAAAATCGATCTTTTAGGTGCCCAAAAGTCGATATGTGCATGCATCTTCTGTACCCGTTTATATCTCAAATTCTGGCCCTTCACACCCAAAAATTCGATATTTTGGGGTCCCAGAAGCGATCTGTACATGCCTACTCCGTGTTAGAGTATTTTCAAAATTCAGGCCCAAAACATGCTGAAACTCGATATTTTTGGTGCCCAAAGTCAATATTTGCATGTATCTTCTGTACCCGTTTATATCTCAAATTCAGGCTCAAAACACCCGAAAATTCAATATTTTGGGGTCCCAGAAGCAATCTGTACAGTGCTAGAATATTTTCAAAATATAGGCTAAAAACATGCTAAAAATCGACATTTTAGGTGCCAAAAAATCGATATCTCAAATTCAGTCCCAAAACACCCGAAAATTCGATATTTAGGGGTCCCAGAAGCGATCTGTACATGCCTACTCCGTGTTAGAGTATTTTCAAAATACATGCTCAAAACATACTGAAAATCGATCTTTTAGGTGCACAAAAGTCGATATGTGCATGCATCTTCTGTACCCGTTTATATCTCAAATTCAGGCTCAAAACACCCGAAAATTCAATATTTTGGGGTCCCAGAAGCAATCTGTACATGCCTACTCAGTGTTAGAGTATTTTCAAAATACAGGCCCAAAACATGCTGAAAATCGATATTTTAGATGCCCAAAGTCAATATGTGCATGTATCTTCTGTACCCGTTTATATCTCAAATTCAGGCTCAAAACACCCGAAAATTCAATATTTTTGGGTCCCAGAAGCAATCTGTACATGCCTATACAGTGCTAGAATATTTTCAAAATATAGGCTAAAAACATGCTAAAAATCGATCTCTTAGGTGCCAAAAAGTCGATATCTCATATTCAGTCCCAAAACACCCGAAAATTCGATATTTAGGGGTCCCAGAAGCGATCTGTACATGCCTACTCCATGTTAGAGTATTTTCAAAATACATGCTCAAAACATACTGAAAATCGATCTTTTAGGTGCACAAAAGTCGATATGTGCATGCATCTTCAGTACCCTTTTATATCTCAAATTCAGGCTCAAAACACCCGAAAATTCAATATTTTGGGGTCCCAGAAGCGATCTGTACATGCCTACTCAGTGTTAGAGTATTTTCAAAATACAGGCCCAAAACATGCTGAAAATCGATATTTTAGATGCCCAAAGTCAATATGTGCATGTATCTTCTGTACCCGTTTATATCTCAAATTCAGGCTCAAAACACCCGAAAATTCAATATTTTGGGGTCCCAGAAGCAATCTGTACATGCCTACACAGTGCTAGAATATTTTCAAAATATAGGCTAAAAACATGCTAAAAATCGACATTTTAGGTGCCAAAAAATCGATATCTCAAATTCAATCCCAAAACACTCGAAAATTCGATATTTAGAGGTCCCAGAAGGTATCTGTGCATGCCTACTCCGTGTTAGAGTATTTTCAAAATACATGCTCAAAACATACTGAAAATCGATCTTTTAGGTGCACAAAAGTCGATATGTGCATGCATCTTCTGTACCCGTTTATATCTCAAATTCAGGCTCAAAACACCCGAAAATTCAATATTTTGGGGTCCCAGAAGCAATCTGTACATGCCTACTCCGTGTTAGAGTATTTTCAAAATTCAGGCCCAAAACATGCTGAAAATCGATATTTTAGATGCCCAAAGTCAATATGTGCATGTATCTTTTGTACCCGTTTATATCTCAAATTCAGGCTCAAAACACCCGAAAATTCAATATTATGGGGTCCCAGAAGCAATCTGTACATGCCTACTCAGTGCTAGAATATTTTCAAAATATAGGCTAAAAACATGCTAAAAATCGATCTTTTAGGTGCCAAAAAGTCGATATCTCAAATTCAGTCCCAAAACACCCAAAAATTCGATATTTAGGGATCCCAGAAGCGATCTGTACATGCCTACTCCGTGTTAGAGTATTTTCAAAATACATGCCAAAAACATACTGAAAATCGATCTTTTAGGTGCCCAAAAGTCGATATGTGCATGCATCTTCTGTACCCGTTTATATCTCAAATTCTGGCCCTAAACACCCGAAAATTCGATATTTTGGGGTTCCAGAAGCGATCTGTATATGCCTACTCCGTGTTAGAGTATTTTCAAGATTCAGGCCCAAAACATGCTGAAAATCGATATTTTTGGTGCCCAAAGTCAATATGTGCATGTATCTTCTGTACCCGTTTATATCACAAAATCAGGCTCAAAACACCCGAAAATTCAATATTTGGGGGTCCCAGAAGCAATCTGTACATGCCTACTCAGTGCTAGAATATTTTCAAAATATAGGTTAAAAACATGCTAAAAATCGATCTTTTAGGTGCCAAAAATTCGATATCTCAAATTCAGTCCCAAAACACCCGAAAATTCGATATTTACGGGTCCCAGAAGCGATCTGTACATGCCTAATCCGTGTTAGAGTATTTTCAAAATACATGCTCAAAACATACTGAAAATCGATCTTTTAGGTGCACAAAAGTCGATATGTGCATGCATCTTCTGTACCCGTTTATATCTCAAATTCAGGCTCAAAACACCGGAAAATTCAATATTTTGGGGTCCCAGAAGCAATCTGTACATGCCTACTCAGTGTTAGAGTATTTTCAAAATACAGGCCCAAAACATGCTGAAAATCGATATTTTTGATGCCCAAAGTCAATATGTGCATGTATCTTCTGTACCCGTTTATATCTCAAATTCAGGCTCAAAACACCCGAAAATTCAATATTTTGGGGTCCCAGAAGCAATCTGTACATGCCTACACAGTGCTAGAATATTTTCAAAATATGGGCTAAAAACATGCTAAAAATCGATCTTTTAGGTGCCAAAAAGTCGATATCTCAAATTCAGTCCCAAAACACCCGAAAATTCGAAATTTAGGGGTCCCAGAAGCGATCTGTACATGCCTACTCCGTGTTAGAGTATTTTCAAAATACATGCTCAAAACATACTGAAAATCGATCTTTTAGGTGCACAAAAGTCGATATGTGCATGCATCTTCAGTACCCGTTTATATCTCAAATTCAGGCTCAAAACACCCGAAAATTCAATATTTTGGGGTCCCAGAAGCGATCTGTACATGCCTACTCCGTGTTAGAGTATTTTCAAAATTCCTGCT
Source organism: Petrolisthes cinctipes (assembly GCA_033782935.1). Taxonomy (NCBI): domain Eukaryota; kingdom Metazoa; phylum Arthropoda; class Malacostraca; order Decapoda; family Porcellanidae; genus Petrolisthes; species Petrolisthes cinctipes. The sequence continues at coordinate 1,503,387 of JAWQEG010000380.1, read as the reverse complement.
CAAAACATACTGAAAATCGATCTTTTAGGTGCACAAAAGTCGATATGTGCATGCATCTTCAGTACCCGTTTATATCTCAAATTCAGGCTCAAAACACCCGAAAATTCAATATTTTGGGGTCCCAGAAGCAATCTGTACATGCCTACTCAGTGTTAGAGTATTTTCAAAATACAGGCCCAAAACATGCTGAAAATCGATATTTTAGATGCCCAAAGTCAATATGTGCATGTATCTTCTGTACCCGTTTATATCTCAAATTCAGGCTCAAAACACCCGAAAATTCAATATTTTGGGGTCCCAGAAGCATACTGTACATGCCTACACAGTGCTAGAATATTTTCAAAATATAGGCTAAAAACATGCTAAAAATCGACATTTTAGATGCCAAAAAATCTATATCTTAAATTCAGTCCCAAAACACCCGAAAATTCGATATTTAGAGGTCCCAGAAGGTATCTGTACATGCCTACTCCGTGTTAGAGTATTTTCAAAATACAGGCCAAAAACATACTGAAAATCGATCTTTTAGGTGCCCAAAAGTCGATATGTGCATGCATCTTCTGTACCCGTTTATATCTCAAATTCTGGCCCTAAACACCCGAAAATTCGATATTTTGGGGTCCCAGAAGCGATCTGTACATGCCTACTCCGTGTTAGAGTATTTTCAAAATTCAGGCCCAAAACATGCTTAAAATCGATATTTTTGGTGCCCAAAGTCAATATGTGCATGTATCTTCTGTACCCGTTTATATCTCAAAATCAGTCTCAAAATACCCGAAAATTCAATATTTTGGGGTCCCAGAAGCAATCTGTACATGCCTACTCAGTGCTAGAATATTTTCAAAATATAGGCTAAAAACATGCTAAAAATCGATCTTTTAGGTGCCAAAAATTCGATATCTCAAATTCAGTCCCAAAACACCCGAAAATTCGATATTTAGGGGTCCCAGAAGCGATCTGTACATGCCTACTCCGTGTTAGAGTATTTTCAAAATACATGCTCAAAACATACTGAAAATCGATCTTTTAGGTGCACAAAAGTCGATATGTGCATGCATCTTCAGTACCCGTTTATATCTCAAATTCAGGCTCAAAACACCCGAAAATTCAATATTTTGGGGACCCAGAAGCAATCTGTACATGCCTACTCAGTGTTAGAGTATTTTCAAAATACAGGCCCAAAACATGCTGAAAATCGATATTTTAGATGCCCAAAGTCAATATGTGCATGTATCTTCTGTACCCGTTTATATCTCAAATTCAGGCTCAAAACACCCGAAAATTCAATATTTTGGGGTCCCAGAAGCAATCTGTACATGCCTACACAGTGCTAGAATATTTTCAAAATATAGGCTAAAAACATGTTAAAAATCGACATTTTAGGTGCCAAAAAATCGATATCTCAAATTCAGTCCCAAAACACCCGAAAATTCGATATTTAGAGGTCCCAGAAGGTATCTGTACATGCCTACTCCGTGTTAGAGTATTTTCAAAATTCAGGCCCAAAACATGCTGAAACTCGATATTTTTGGTGCCCAAAGTCAATATTTGCATGTATCTTCTGTACCCGTTTATATCTCAAATTCAGGCTCAAAACACACGAAAATTCAATATTTTGGGGTCCCAGAAGCAATCTGTACAGTGCTAGAATATTTTCAAAATATAGGCTAAAAACATGCTAAAAATCGACATTTTAGGTGCCAAAAAATCGATATCTCAAATTCAGTCCCAAAACACCCGAAAATTCGATATTTAGGGGTCCCAGAAGCGATCTGTACATGCCTACTCCGTGTTAGAGTATTTTCAAAATACATGCTCAAAACATACTGAAAATCGATCTTTTAGGTGCACAAAAGTCGATATGTGCATGCATCTTCTGTACCCGTTTATATCTCAAATTCAGGCTCAAAACACCCGAAAATTCAATATTTTGGAGTCCCAGAAGCAATCTGTACATGCCTATACAGTGCTAGAATATTTTCAAAATATAGGCTAAAAACATGCTAAAAATCGATCTCTTAGGTGCCAAAAAGTCGATATCTCATATTCAGTCCCAAAACACCCGAAAATTCGATATTTAGGGGTCCCAGAAGCGATCTGTACATGCCTACTCCATGTTAGAGTATTTTCAAAATACATGCTCAAAACATACTGAAAATCGATCTTTTAGGTGCACAAAAGTCGATATGTGCATGCATCTTCAGTACCCGTTTATATCTCAAATTCAGGCTCAAAACACCCGAAAATTCAATATTTTGGGGTCCCAGAAGCAATCTGTACATGCCTATACAGTGCTAGAATATTTTCAAAATATAGGCTAAAAACATGCTAAAAATCGATCTCTTAGGTGCCAAAAAGTCGATATCTCATATTCAGTCCCAAAACACCCGAAAATTCGATATTTAGGGGTCCCAGAAGCGATCTGTACATGCCTACTCCATGTTAGAGTATTTTCAAAATACATGCTCAAAACATACTGAAAATCGATCTTTTAGGTGCACAAAAGTCGATATGTGCATGCATCTTCAGTACCCGTTTATATCTCAAATTCAGGCTCAAAACACCCGAAAATTCAATATTTTGGGGTCCCAGAAGCGATCTGTACATGCCTACTCAGTGTTAGAGTATTTTCAAAATACAGGCCCAAAACATGCTGAAAATCGATATTTTAGATGCCCAAAGTCAATATGTGCATGTATCTTCTGTACCCGTTTATATCTCAAATTCAGGCTCAAAACACCCGAAAATTCAATATTTTGGGGTCCCAGAAGCAATCTGTACATGCCTACACAGTGCTAGAATATTTTCAAAATATAGGCTAAAAACATGCTAAAAATCGACATTTTAGGTGCCAAAAAATCGATATCTCAAATTCAGTCCCAAAACACCCGAAAATTCGATATTTAGGGGTCCCAGAAGCGATCTGTACATGCCTACTCCGTGTTAGAGTATTTTCAAAATACATGCTCAAAACATACTGAAAATCGATCTTTTAGGTGCACAAAAGTCGATATGTGCATGCATCTTCTGTACCCGTTTATATCTCAAATTCAGGCTCAAAACACCCGAAAATTCAATATTTTGGAGTCCCAGAAGCAATCTGTACATGCCTATACAGTGCTAGAATATTTTCAAAATATAGGCTAAAAACATGCTAAAAATCGATCTCTTAGGTGCCAAAAAGTCGATATCTCATATTCAGTCCCAAAACACCCGAAAATTCGATATTTAGGGGTCCCAGAAGCGATCTGTACATGCCTACTCCATGTTAGAGTATTTTCAAAATACATGCTCAAAACATACTGAAAATCGATCTTTTAGGTGCACAAAAGTCGATATGTGCATGCATCTTCAGTACCCGTTTATATCTCAAATTCAGGCTCAAAACACCCGAAAATTCAATATTTTGGGGTCCCAGAAGCAATCTGTACATGCCTATACAGTGCTAGAATATTTTCAAAATATAGGCTAAAAACATGCTAAAAATCGATCTCTTAGGTGCCAAAAAGTCGATATCTCATATTCAGTCCCAAAACACCCGAAAATTCGATATTTAGGGGTCCCAGAAGCGATCTGTACATGCCTACTCCATGTTAGAGTATTTTCAAAATACATGCTCAAAACATACTGAAAATCGATCTTTTAGGTGCACAAAAGTCGATATGTGCATGCATCTTCAGTACCCGTTTATATCTCAAATTCAGGCTCAAAACACCCGAAAATTCAATATTTTGGGGTCCCAGAAGCGATCTGTACATGCCTACTCAGTGTTAGAGTATTTTCAAAATACAGGCCCAAAACATGCTGAAAATCGATATTTTAGATGCCCAAAGTCAATATGTGCATGTATCTTCTGTACCCGTTTATATCTCAAATTCAGGCTCAAAACACCCGAAAATTCAATATTTTGGGGTCCCAGAAGCAATCTGTACATGCCTACACAGTGCTAGAATATTTTCAAAATATAGGCTAAAAACATGCTAAAAATCGACATTTTAGGTGCCAAAAAATCGATATCTCAAATTCAGTCCCAAAACACTCGAAAATTCGATATTTAGAGGTCCCAGAAGGTATCTGTGCATGCCTACTCCGTGTTAGAGTATTTTCAAAATACAGGAAAAAAACATACTGAAAATCGATCTTTTAGGTGCCCAAAAGTCGATATGTGCATGCATCTTCTGTACCCGTTTATATCTCAAATTCTGGCCCTAAACACCCAAAAATTCGATATTTTGGGGTCCCAGAAGCGATCTGTACATGCCTACTCCGTGTTAGAGTATTTTCAAAATTCAGGCCCCAAACATGCTGAAAATTGATATTTTTGGTGCCCAAAGTCAATATGTGCATGTATCTTCTGTACCCGTTTATATCTCAAATTCAGGCTAAAAACACCCGAAAATTCAATATTTTGGGGTCCCAGAAGCAATCTGTACATGCCTACTCAGTGCTAGAATATTTTCAAAATATAGGCTAAAAACATGCTAAAAATCGATCTTTTAGGTGCCAAAAAGTCGATATCTCAAATTCTGGCCCTAAACACCCAAAAATTCGATATTTTGGGGTCCCAGAAGCGATCTGTACATGCCTACTCCGTGTTAGAGTATTTTCAAAATTCAGGCCCAAAACATGCTGAAAAGCGATATTTTTGGTGCCCAAAGTTAATATGTGCATGTATCTTCTGTACCCGTTTATATCTCAAATTCAGGCTCAAAACACCCGAAAATTCAATATTTTGGGGTCCCAGAAGCAATCTGTACATGCCTACCCAGTGCTAGAATATTTTCAAAATATAGGCTAAAAACATGCTAAAAATCGATCTTTTAGGTGCCAAAAAGACGATATCTCAAATTCAGTCCCAAAACACCCGAAAATTCGATATTTAGGGGTCCCAGAAGCGATCTGTACATGCCTACTCCGTGTTAGAGTATTTTCAAAATACAGGCCAAAAACATACTGAAAATCGATCTTTTAGGTGCCCAAAAGTCGATATGTGCATGCATCTTCTGTACCCGTTTATATCTCAAATTCTGGCCCTAAACACCCGAAAATTCGATATTTTGGGGTCCCAGAAGCGATCTGTACATGCCTACTCCGTGTTAGAGTATTTTCAAAATTCAGGCCCAAAACATGCTGAAAATCGATATTTTTGGTGCCCAAAGTCAATATGTGCATGTATCTTCTGTACCCGTTTATATCTCAAAATCAGGCTCAAAACACCCGAAAATTCAATATTTTGGGGTCCCAGAAGCAATCTGTACATGCCTAATCAGTGCTAGAATATTTTCAAAATATAGGCTAAAAACATGCTAAAAATCGCTCTTTTAGGTGCCAAAAAGTCGATATCTCAAATTCAGTCCCAAAACACCCGAAAATTCGATATTTAGGGGTCCCAGAAGCGATCTGTACATGCCTACTCCGTGTTAGAGTATTTTCAAAATACATGCTCAAAACATACTGAAAATCGATCTTTTAGGTGCACAAAAGTCGATATGTGCATGCATCTTCTGTACCCGTTTATATCTCAAATTCAGGCTCAAAACACCCGAAAATTCAATATTTTGGGGTCCCAGAAGCAATCTATACATGCCTACTCCGTGTTAGAGTATTTTCAAAATTCAGGCCCAAAACATGCTGAAAATCGATATTTTAGATGCCCAAAGTCAATATGTGCATGTATCTTTTGTACCCGTTTATATCTCAAATTCAGGCTCAAAACACCCGAAAATTCAATATTATGGGGTCCCAGAAGCAATCTGTACATGCCTACTCAGTGCTAGAATATTTTCAAAATATAGGCTAAAAACATGCTAAAAATCGATCTTTTAGGTGCCAAAAAATCGATATCTCAAATTCAGTCCCAAAACACCCGAAAATTCGATATTTAGAGGTCCCAGAAGGTATCTGTACATGCCTACTCCGTGTTAGAGTATTTTCAAAATTCAGGCCCAAAACATGCTGAAACTCGATATTTTTGGTGCCCAAAGTCAATATTTGCATGTATCTTCTGTACCCGTTTATATCTCAAATTCAGGCTCAAAACACACGAAAATTCAATATTTTGGGGTCCCAGAAGCAATCTGTACAGTGCTAGAATATTTTCAAAATATAGGCTAAAAACATGCTAAAAATCGACATTTTAGGTGCCAAAAAATCGATATCTCAAATTCAGTCCCAAAACACCCGAAAATTCGATATTTAGGGGTCCCAGAAGCGATCTGTACATGCCTACTCCGTGTTAGAGTATTTTCAAAATACATGCTCAAAACATACTGAAAATCGATCTTTTAGGTGCACAAAAGTCGATATGTGCATGCATCTTCTGTACCCGTTTATATCTCAAATTCAGGCTCAAAACACCCGAAAATTCAATATTTTGGAGTCCCAGAAGCAATCTGTACATGCCTATACAGTGCTAGAATATTTTCAAAATATAGGCTAAAAACATGCTAAAAATCGATCTCTTAGGTGCCAAAAAGTCGATATCTCATATTCAGTCCCAAAACACCCGAAAATTCGATATTTAGGGGTCCCAGAAGCGATCTGTACATGCCTACTCCATGTTAGAGTATTTTCAAAATACATGCTCAAAACATACTGAAAATCGATCTTTTAGGTGCACAAAAGTCGATATGTGCATGCATCTTCAGTACCCGTTTATATCTCAAATTCAGGCTCAAAACACCCGAAAATTCAATATTTTGGGGTCCCAGAAGCAATCTGTACATGCCTATACAGTGCTAGAATATTTTCAAAATATAGGCTAAAAACATGCTAAAAATCGATCTCTTAGGTGCCAAAAAGTCGATATCTCATATTCAGTCCCAAAACACCCAAAAATTCGATATTTAGGGGTCCCAGAAGCGATCTGTACATGCCTACTCCATGTTAGAGTATTTTCAAAATACATGCTCAAAACATACTGAAAATCGATCTTTTAGGTGCACAAAAGTCGATATGTGCATGCATCTTCAGTACCCGTTTATATCTCAAATTCAGGCTCAAAACACCCGAAAATTCAATATTTTGGGGTCCCAGAAGCGATCTGTACATGCCTACTCAGTGTTAGAGTATTTTCAAAATACAGGCCCAAAACATGCTGAAAATCGATATTTTAGATGCCCAAAGTCAATATGTGCATGTATCTTCTGTACCCGTTTATATCTCAAATTCAGGCTCAAAACACCCGAAAATTCAATATTTTGGGGTCCCAGAAGCAATCTGTACATGCCTACACAGTGCTAGAATATTTTCAAAATATAGGCTAAAAACATGCTAAAAATCGACATTTTAGGTGCCAAAAAATCGATATCTCAAATTCAGTCCCAAAACACTCGAAAATTCGATATTTAGAGGTCCCAGAAGGTATCTGTGCATGCCTACTCCGTGTTAGAGTATTTTCAAAATACAGGAAAAAAACATACTGAAAATCGATCTTTTAGGTGCCCAAAAGTCGATATGTGCATGCATCTTCTGTACCCGTTTATATCTCAAATTCTGGCCCTAAACACCCAAAAATTCGATATTTTGGGGTCCCAGAAGCGATCTGTACATGCCTACTCCGTGTTAGAGTATTTTCAAAATTCAGGCCCCAAACATGCTGAAAATTGATATTTTTGGTGCCCAAAGTCAATATGTGCATGTATCTTCTGTACCCGTTTATATCTCAAATTCAGGCTAAAAACACCCGAAAATTCAATATTTTGGGGTCCCAGAAGCAATCTGTACATGCCTACTCAGTGCTAGAATATTTTCAAAATATAGGCTAAAAACATGCTAAAAATCGATCTTTTAGGTGCCAAAAAGTCGATATCTCAAATTCTGGCCCTAAACACCCAAAAATTCGATATTTTGGGGTCCCAGAAGCGATCTGTACATGCCTACTCCGTGTTAGAGTATTTTCAAAATTCAGGCCCAAAACATGCTGAAAAGCGATATTTTTGGTGCCCAAAGTTAATATGTGCATGTATCTTCTGTACCCGTTTATATCTCAAATTCAGGCTCAAAACACCCGAAAATTCAATATTTTGGGGTCCCAGAAGCAATCTGTACATGCCTACCCAGTGCTAGAATATTTTCAAAATATAGGCTAAAAACATGCTAAAAATCGATCTTTTAGGTGCCAAAAAGACGATATCTCAAATTCAGTCCCAAAACACCCGAAAATTCGATATTTAGGGGTCCCAGAAGCGATCTGTACATGCCTACTCCGTGTTAGAGTATTTTCAAAATACAGGCCAAAAACATACTGAAAATCGATCTTTTAGGTGCCCAAAAGTCGATATGTGCATGCATCTTCTGTACCCGTTTATATCTCAAATTCTGGCCCTAAACACCCGAAAATTCGATATTTTGGGGTCCCAGAAGCGATCTGTACATGCCTACTCCGTGTTAGAGTATTTTCAAAATTCAGGCCCAAAACATGCTGAAAATCGATATTTTTGGTGCCCAAAGTCAATATGTGCATGTATCTTCTGTACCCGTTTATATCTCAAAATCAGGCTCAAAACACCCGAAAATTCAATATTTTGGGGTCCCAGAAGCAATCTGTACATGCCTAATCAGTGCTAGAATATTTTCAAAATATAGGCTAAAAACATGCTAAAAATCGCTCTTTTAGGTGCCAAAAAGTCGATATCTCAAATTCAGTCCCAAAACACCCGAAAATTCGATATTTAGGGGTCCCAGAAGCGATCTGTACATGCCTACTCCGTGTTAGAGTATTTTCAAAATACATGCTCAAAACATACTGAAAATCGATCTTTTAGGTGCACAAAAGTCGATATGTGCATGCATCTTCTGTACCCGTTTATATCTCAAATTCAGGCTCAAAACACCCGAAAATTCAATATTTTGGGGTCCCAGAAGCAATCTATACATGCCTACTCCGTGTTAGAGTATTTTCAAAATTCAGGCCCAAAACATGCTGAAAATCGATATTTTAGATGCCCAAAGTCAATATGTGCATGTATCTTTTGTACCCGTTTATATCTCAAATTCAGGCTCAAAACACCCGAAAATTCAATATTATGGGGTCCCAGAAGCAATCTGTACATGCCTACTCAGTGCTAGAATATTTTCAAAATATAGGCTAAAAACATGCTAAAAATCGATCTTTTAGGTGCCAAAAAGTCGATATCTCAAATTCAGTCCCAAAACACCCAAAAATTCGATATTTAGGGATCCCAGAAGCGATCTGTACATGCCTACTCCGTGTTAGAGTATTTTCAAAATACAAGCCAAAAACATACTGAAAATCGATCTTTTAGGTGCCCAAAAGTCGATATGTGCATGCATCTTCTGTACCCGTTTATATCTCAAATTCTGGCCCTAAACACCCAAAAATTCGATATTTTGGGGTCCCAGAAGCGATCTGTACATGCCTACTCCGTGTTAGAGTATTTTCAAAATTCAGGCCCCAAACATGCTGAAAATTGATATTTTTGGTGCCCAAAGTCAATATGTGCATGTATCTTCTGTACCCGTTTATATCTCAAATTCAGGCTAAAAACACCCGAAAATTCAATATTTTGGGGTCCCAGAAGCAATCTGTACATGCCTACTCAGTGCTAGAATATTTTCAAAATATAGGCTAAAAACATGCTAAAAATCGATCTTTTAGGTGCCAAAAAGTCGATATCTCAAATTCTGGCCCTAAACACCCAAAAATTCGATATTTTGGGGTCCCAGAAGCGATCTGTACATGCCTACTCCGTGTTAGAGTATTTTCAAAATTCAGGCCCAAAACATGCTGAAAAGCGATATTTTTGGTGCCCAAAGTTAATATGTGCATGTATCTTCTGTACCCGTTTATATCTCAAATTCAGGCTCAAAACACCCGAAAATTCAATATTTTGGGGTCCCAGAAGCAATCTGTACATGCCTACCCAGTGCTAGAATATTTTCAAAATATAGGCTAAAAACATGCTAAAAATCGATCTTTTAGGTGCCAAAAAGACGATATCTCAAATTCAGTCCCAAAACACCCGAAAATTCGATATTTAGGGGTCCCAGAAGCGATCTGTACATGCCTACTCCGTGTTAGAGTATTTTCAAAATACAGGCCAAAAACATACTGAAAATCGATCTTTTAGGTGCCCAAAAGTCGATATGTGCATGCATCTTCTGTACCCGTTTATATCTCAAATTCTGGCTCTAAACACCCGAAAATTCGATATTTTGGGGTCCCAGAAGCGATCTGTACATGCCTACTCCGTGTTAGAGTATTTTCAAAATTCAGGCCCAAAACATGCTGAAAATCGATATTTTTGGTGCCCAAAGTCAATATGTGCATGTATCTTCTGTACCCGTTTATATCTCAAAATCAGGCTCAAAACACCCGAAAATTCAATATTTTGGGGTCCCAGAAGCAATCTGTACATGCCTAATCAGTGCTAGAATATTTTCAAAATATAGGCTAAAAACATGCTAAAAATCGCTCTTTTAGGTGCCAAAAAGTCGATATCTCAAATTCAGTCCCAAAACACCCGAAAATTCGATATTTAGGGGTCCCAGAAGCGATCTGTACATGCCTACTCCGTGTTAGAGTATTTTCAAAATACATGCTCAAAACATACTGAAAATCGATCTTTTAGGTGCACAAAAGTCGATATGTGCATGCATCTTCTGTACCCGTTTATATCTCAAATTCAGGCTCAAAACACCCGAAAATTCAATATTTTGGGGTCCAGAAGCAATCTGTACATGCCTACTCCGTGTTAGAGTATTTTCAAAATTCAGGCCCAAAACATGCTGAAAATCGATATTTTAGATGCCCAAAGTCAATATGTGCATGTATCTTTTGTACCCGTTTATATCTCAAATTCAGGCTCAAAACACCCGAAAATTCAATATTATGGGGTCCCAGAAGCAATCTGTACATGCCTACTCAGTGCTAGAATATTTTCAAAATATAGGCTAAAAACATGCTAAAAATCGATCTTTTAGGTGCCAAAAAGTCGATATCTCAAATTCAGTCCCAAAACACCCAAAAATTCGATATTTAGGGATCCCAGAAGCGATCTGTACATGCCTACTCCGTGTTAGAGTATTTTCAAAATACAAGCCAAAAACATACTGAAAATCGATCTTTTAGGTGCCCAAAAGTCGATATGTGCATGCATATTCTGTACCCGTTTATATCTCAAATTCTGGCCCTAAACACCCGAAAATTCGATATTTTGGGGTTCCAGAAGCGATCTGTATATGCCTACTCCGTGTTAGAGTATTTTCAAGATTCAGGCCCAAAACATGCTGAAAATCGATATTTTTGGTGCCCAAAGTCAATATGTGCATGTATCTTCTGTACCCGTTTATATCTCAAAATCAGGCTCAAAACACCCGAAAATTCAATATTTGGGGGTCCCAGAAGCAATCTGTACATGCCTACTCAGTGCTAGAATATTTTCAAAATATAGGTTAAAAACATGCTAAAAATCGATCTTTTAGGTGCCAAAAATTCGATATCTCAAATTCAGTCCCAAAACACCCGAAAATTCGATATTTAGGGGTCCCAGAAGCGATCTGTACATGCCTACTCCGTGTTAAAGTATTTTCAAAATACAGGCCCAAAACATGCTGAAAATCGATATTTTTGATGCCCAAAGTCAATATGTGCATGTATCTTCTGTACCCGTTTATATCTCAAATTCAGGCTCAAAACACCCGAAAATTCAATATTTTGGGGTCCCAGAAGCAATCTGTACATGCCTACACAGTGCTAGAATATTTTCAAAATATAGGCTAAAAACATGCTAAAAATCGATCTTTTAGGTGCCAAAAAGTCGATATCTCAAATTCAGTCCCAAAACACCCGAAAATTCGAAATTTAGGGGTCCCAGAAGCGATCTGTACATGCCTACTCCGTGTTAGAGTATTTTCAAATTACATGCTCAAAACATACTGAAAATCGATCTTTTAGGTGCACAAAAGTCGATATGTGCATGCATCTTCAGTACCCGTTTATATCTCAAATTCAGGCTCAAAACACCGGAAAATTCAATATTTTGGGGTCCCAGAAGCGATCTGTACATGCCTACTCCGTGTTAGAGTATTTTCAAAATTCCTGCTCAAAACATACTGAAAATCGATCTTTTAGGTGCACAAAAGTCGATATGTGCATGCATCTTCAGTACCCGTTTATATCTCAAATTCAGGCTCAAAACACCCGAAAATTCAATATTTTGGGGTCCCAGAAGCAATCTGTACATGCCTACTCAGTGTTAGAGTATTTTCAAAATACAGGCCCAAAACATGCTGAAAATCGATATTTTAGATGCCCAAAGTCAATATGTGCATGTATCTTCTGTACCCGTTTATATCTCAAATTCAGGCTCAAAACACCCGAAAATTCAATATTTTGGGGTCCCAGAAGCATACTGTACATGCCTACACAGTGCTAGAATATTTTCAAAATATAGGCTAAAAACATGCTAAAAATCGACATTTTAGATGCCAAAAAATCTATATCTTAAATTCAGTCCCAAAACACCCGAAAATTCGATATTTAGAGGTCCCAGAAGGTATCTGTACATGCCTACTCCGTGTTAGAGTATTTTCAAAATACAGGCCAAAAACATTCTGAAAATCGATCTTTTAGGTGCCCAAAAGTCGATATGTGCATGCATCTTCTGTACCCGTTTATATCTCAAATTCTGGCCCTAAACACCCGAAAATTCGATATTTTGGGGTCCCAGAAGCGATCTGTACATGCCTACTCCGTGTTAGAGTATTTTCAAAATTCAGGCCCAAAACATGCTTAAAATCGATATTTTTGGTGCCCAAAGTCAATATGTGCATGTATCTTCTGTACCCGTTTATATCTCACAATCAGTCTCAAAATACCCGAAAATTCAATATTTTGGGGTCCCAGAAGCAATCTGTACATGCCTACTCAGTGCTAGAATATTTTCAAAATATAGGCTAAAAACATGCTAAAAATCGATCTTTTAGGTGCCAAAAAGTCGATATCTCAAATTCAGTCCCAAAACACCCGAAAATTCGATATTTAGGGGTCCCAGAAGCGATCTGTACATGCCTACTCCGTGTTAGAGTATTTTCAAAATACATGATCAAAACATACTGATAATCGATCTTTTAGGTGCACAAAAGTCGATATGTGCATGTATCTTCAGTACCCGTTTATATCTCAAATTCAGGCTCAAAACACCCGAAAATTCAATATTTTGGGGTCCCAGAAGCGATCTGTACATGCCTACTCAGTGTTAGAGTTTTTTCAAAATACAGGCCCAAAACATGCTGAAAATCGATATTTTAGATGCCCAAAGTCAATATGTGCATGTATCTTCTGTACCCGTTTATATCTCAAATTCAGGCTCAAAATACCCGAAAATTCAATATTTTGGGGTCCCAGAAGCAATCTGTACAGTGCTAAAATATTTTCAAAATATAGGCTAAAAACATGCTAAAAATCGATCTTTTAGGTGCCAAAAAGTCGATATCTCAAATTCAGTCCCAAATCACCCGAAAATTCGATATTTAGGGGTCCCAGAAGCGATCTGTACATGCCTACTCCGTGTTAGAGTATTTTCAAAATACATGCTCAAAACATACTGAAAATCGATCTTTTAGGTGCACAAAAGTCGATATGTGCATGCATCTTCAGTACCCGTTTATATCTCAAATTCAGGCTCAAAACACCCTAAAATTCAATATTTTGGGATCCCAGAAGCAATCTGTACATGCCTACTCAGTGTTAGAGTATTTTCAAAATACAGGCCCAAAACATGCTGAAAATCGATATTTTAGATGCCCAAAGTCAATATGTGCATGTATCTTCTGTACCCGTTTATATCTCAAATTCAGGCTCAAAACACCCGAAAATTCAATATTTTGGGGTCCCAGAAGCAATCTGTACATGCCTACACAGTGCTAGAATATTTTCAAAATATAGGCTAAAAACATGCTAAAAATCGACATTTTAGGTGCCAAAAAATCGATATCTCAAATTCAGTCCCAAAACACCCGAAAATTCGATATTTAGAGGTCCCAGAAGCAATCTGTACATGCCTACTCAGTGTTAGAGTATTTTCAAAATACAGGCCCAAAACATGCTAAAAATCGATATTTTTGGTGCCCAAAGTCAATATGTGCATGTATCTTCTGTACCCGTTTATATCTCAAATTCAGGCTCAAAACACCCGAAAATTCAATATTTTGGGGTCCCAGAAGCAATCTGTACAGTGCTAGAATATTTTCAAAATATAGGCTAAAAACATGCTAAAAATCTATCTTTTAGGTGCCAAAAAGTCGATATCTCAAATTCAGTCCCAAAACACCCGAAAATTCGATGTTTAGGGGTCCCAGAAGCGATCTGTACATGCCTACAACGTGTTAGAGTATTTTCAAAATACATGCTCAAAACATACTGAAAATCGATCTTTTATGTGCACAAAAGTCGTTATGTGCATGCATCTTCAGTACCCGTTTATATCTCAAATTCAGGCTCAAAACACCCGAAAATTCAATATTTTGGGGTCCCAGAAGCAATCTGTACATGCCTACTCAGTGTTAGAGTATTTTCAAAATACAGGCCCAAAACATGCTGAAAATCGATATTTTAGATGCCCAAAGTCAATATGTGCATTTATCTTCTGTACCCGTTTATATCTCAAATTCAGGCTCAAAACACCCGAGAATTCAATATTTTGGGGTCCCAGAAGCAATCTGTACATGCCTACACAGTGCTAGAATATTTTCAAAATATAGGCTAAAAACATGCTAAAAATCGATCATTTAGGTGCCAAAAAGTCGATATCTCAAATTCAGTCCCAAAACTCCCGAAAATTCGATATTTAGGGGTCCCAGAAGCGATCTGTACATGCCTACTCCGTGTTAGAGTATTTTCAAAATACATGCTCAAAACATACTGAAAATCGATCTTTTAGGTGCACAAAAGTCGATATGTGCATGCATCTTCAGTACCCGTTTATATCTCAAATTCAGGCTCAAAACACCCGAAAATTCAATATTTTGGGGTCCCGGAAGCGATCTGTACATGCCTACTCCGTGTTAGAGTATTTTCAAAATACATGCTCAAAACATACTGAAAATCGATCTTTTATGTGCACAAAAGTCTTTATGTGCATGCATCTTCAGTACCCGTTTATATCTCAAATTCAGGCTCAAAACACCCGAAAATTCAATATTTTGGGGTCCCAGAAGCAATCTGTACATGCCTACTCAGTGTTAGAGTATTTTCAAAATACAGGCCCAAAACATGCTGAAAATCGATATTTTAGATGCCCAAAGTCAATATGTGCATGTATCTTCTGTACCCGTTTATATCTCAAATTCAGGCTCAAAACACCCGAAAATTCAATATTTTGGGGTCCCAGAAGCAATCTGTACATGCCTACACAGTGCTAGAATATTTTCAAAATATAGGCTAAAAACATGCTAAAAATCGATCATTTAGGTGCCAAAAAGTCGATATCTCAAATTCAGTCCCAAAACACTAGAAAATTCGATATTTAGGGGTCCCAGAAGCAATCTGTACATGCCTACTCCGTGTTAGAGTATTTTCAAAATACATGCTCAAAACATACTGAAAATCGATCTTTTAGGTGCACAAAAGTGCATGCATCTTCAGTACCCGTTTATATCTCAAATTCAGGCTCAAAACACCCGAAAATTCAATATTTTGGGGTCCCAGAAGCGATCTGTACATGCCTACTCCGTGTTAGAGTATTTTCATAATTCATGCTTAAAACATACTGAAAATCGATCTTTTAGGTGCACAAAAGTCGATATGTGCATGCATCTTCAGTACCCGTTTATATCTCAAATTCAGGCTCAAAACACCCGAAAATTCAATATTTTGGGGTCCTAGAAGCAATCTGTACAGTGCTAGAATATTTTCAAAATATAGGCTAAAAACATGCTAAAAATCGATCTTTTAGGTGCCA
This sequence comes from Petrolisthes cinctipes, assembly GCA_033782935.1. Taxonomy (NCBI): domain Eukaryota; kingdom Metazoa; phylum Arthropoda; class Malacostraca; order Decapoda; family Porcellanidae; genus Petrolisthes; species Petrolisthes cinctipes. The sequence continues at coordinate 1,487,464 of JAWQEG010000380.1, read as the reverse complement.
AAAAGTCGATATCTCAAATTCAGTCCCAAAACACCCGAAAATTCGATATTTAGGGGTCCCAGAAGCGATCTGTACATGTCTACTCCGTGTTAGAGTATTTTCAAAATACATGCTCAAAACATACTGAATATCGATCTTTTAGGTGCACAAAAGTCTATATGTGCATGCATCTTCAGTACCCGTTTATATCTCAAATTCAGGCTCAAAACACCCGAAAATTCAATATTTTGGGGTCCCAGAAGCGATCTGTACATGCCTACTCCGTGTTAGAGTATTTTCATAATTCATGCTCAAAACATACTGAAAATCGATCTTTTAGGTGCACAAAAGTCGATATGTGCATGCATCTTCAGTACCCGTTTTTATCTCAAATTCAGGCTCAAAACACCCGAAAATTCAATATTTTGGGGTCCCAGAAGCAATCTGTACAGTGCTAGAATATTTTCAAAATATAGGCTAAAAACATGCTAAAAATCGATCTTTTAGGTGCCAAAAAGTCGATATCTCAAATTCAGTCCCAAAACACCCGAAAATTCGATATTTAGGGGTCCCAAAAGCGATTTGTACATGTCTACTCCGTGTTAGAGTATTTTCAAAATACATGCTCAAAACATACTGAATATCGATCTTTTAGGTGCACAAAAGTCTATATGTGCATGCATCTTCAGTACCCGTTTATATCTCAAATTCAGGCTCAAAACACCCGAAAATTCAATATTTTGGGGTCCCAGAAGCAATCTGTACATGCCTACTCAGTGTTAGAGTATTTTCAAAATACAGGCCCAAAACATGCTAAAAATCGATATTTTTGATGCCCAAAGTCAATATGTGCATGTATCTTCTGTACCCGTTTATATCTCAAATTCAGGCTCAAAACACCCGAAAATTCAATATTTTGGGGTCCCAGAAGCAATCTGTACATGCCTACTCAGTGCTAGAATATTTTCAAAATATAGGCTAAAAACATGCTAAAAATCGATCTTTTAGGTGCCAAAAAGTCGATATCTCAAATTCAGTCCCAAAACACCCGAAAATTCGATATTTAGGGGTCCCATAAGCGATCTGTACATGTCTACTCCGTGTTAGAGTATTTTCAAAATACATGCTCAAAACATACTGAATATCGATCTTTTAGGTGCACAAAAGTCTATATGTGCATGCATCTTCAGTACCCGTTTATATCTCAAATTCAGGCTCAAAACACCCGAAAATTCAATATTTTGGGGTCCCAGAAGCGATCTGTACATGCCTACTCCGTGTTAGAGTATTTTCATAATTCATGCTCAAAACATACTGAAAATCGATCTTTTAGGTGCACAAAAGTCGATATGTGCATGCATCTTCAGTACCCGTTTATATCTCAAATTCAGGCTCAAAACACCCGAAAATTCAATATTTTGGGGTCCCAGAAGCAATCTGTACAGTGCTAGAATATTTTCAAAATATAGGCTAAAAACATGCTAAAAATCGATCTTTTAGGTGCCAAAAAGTCGATATCTCAAATTCAGTCCCAAAACACCCGAAAATTCGATATTTAGGGGTCCCAGAAGCGATCTGTACATGTCTACTCCGTGTTAGAGTATTTTCAAAATACAGGCTCAAAACATACTGAATATCGATCTTTTAGGTGCACAAAAGTCTATATGTGCATGCATCTTCAGTACCCGTTTATATCTCAAATTCAGGCTCAAAACACCCGAAAATTCAATATTTTGGGGTCCCAGAAGCAATCTGTACATGCCTACTCAGTGTTAGAGTATTTTCAAAATACAGGCCCAAAACATGCTAAAAATCGATATTTTAGATGCCCAAAGTCAATATGTGCATGTATCTTCTGTACCCGTTTATATCTCAAATTCAGGCTCAAAACACCCGAAAATTCAATATTTTGGGGTCCCAGAAGCAATCTGTACATGCCTACACAGTGCTAGAATATTTTCAAAATATAGGCTAAAAACATGCTAAAAATCGATCTTTTAAGTGCCAAAAAGTCGATATCTCAAATTCAGTCCCAAAACACCCGAATATTCGATATTTAGGGGTCCCAGAAGCGATCTGTACATGCCTACTCCGTGTTAGAGTATTTTCAAAATACATGCTCAAAACATACTGAAAATCGATCTTTTAGGTGCACAAAAGTCGATATATGCATGCATCTTCAGTACCCGTTTATATCTCAAATTCAGGCTCAAAACACCCGAAAATTCAATATTTTGGGGTCCCAGAAGCGATCTGTACATGCCTACTCCGTGTTAGAGTATTTTCATAATTCATGTTCAAAACATACTGAAAATCGATCTTTTAGGTGCACAAAAGTCGATATGTGCATGCATCTTCAGTACCCGTTTATATCTCAAATTCAGGCTCAAAACACCCGAAAATTCAATATTTTGGGGTCCCAGAAGCAATCTGTACATGCCTACTCAGTGTTAGAGTATTTTCAAAATACAGGCCCAAAACATGCTGAAAATCGATATTTTAGATGCCCAAAGTCAATATGTGCATGTATCTTCTGTACCCGTTTATATCTCAAATTCAGGCTCAAAACACCCGAAAATTCAATATTTTGGGGTCCCAGAAGCAATCTGTACATGCCTACACAGTGCTAGAATATTTTCAAAATATAGGCTAAAAACATGCTAAAAATCGACATTTTAGGTGGCAAAAAATCGATATCTCAAATTCAGTCCCAAAACACCCGAAAATTCGATATTTAGAGGTCCCAGAAGGTATCTGTACATGCCTACTCCGTGTTAGAGTATTTTCAAAATACAGGCCAAAAACATACTGAAAATCGATCTTCTAGGTGCCCAAAAGTCGATATGTGCATGCATCTTCTGTACCCGTTTATATCTCAAATTCTGGCCTTAAACACCCGAAAATTCGATATTTTGGGGTCCCAGAAGCGATCTGTACATGCCTACTCCGTGTTAGAGTATTTTCAAAATTCAAGCCCAAAACATGCTGAAAATCGATATTTTTGGTGCCCAAAGTCAATATGTGCATGTATCTTCTGTACCCGTTTATATCTCAAATTCAGGCTTAAAACACCCGAAAATTCAATATTTTGGGGTCCCAGAAGCAATCTGTACAGTGCTAGAATATTTTCAAAATATAGGCTAAAAACATGCTAAAAATCGATCTTTTAGGTGCCAAAAAGTCGATATCTCAAATTCAGTCCCAAAACACCCGAAAATTCGATATTTAGGGGTCCCAGAAGCGATCTGTACATGCCTACTCCGTGTTAGAGTATTTTCAAAATACATGCTCAAAACATATTGAAAATCGATCTTTTAGGTGCACAAAAGTCGATATGTGCATGCATCTTCAGCACCCGTTTATATCTCAAATTCAGGCTCAAAACACCCGAAAATTCAATATTTTGGGGTCCCGGAAGCAATCTGTACATGCCTACTCAGTGCTAGAATATTTTCAAAATATAGGCTAAAAACATGCTAAAAATCGACATTTTAGGTGCCAAAAAATCGATATCTCAAATTCAGTCCCAAAACACCCGAAAATTCGATATTTAGAGGTCCCAGAAGGTATCTGTACATGCCTACTCCGTGTTAGAGTATTTTCAAAATACAGACCAAAAACATACTGAAAATCGATCTTTTTGGTGCACAAAAGTCGATATGTGCATGCATCTTCTGTACCCGTTTATATCTCAAATTCTGGCCCTAAACACCCGAAAATTCGATATTTTGGGGTCCCAGAAGCGATCTGTACATGCCTAATCCGTGTTAGAGTATTTTCAAAATTCAGGCCCAAAACATGCTGAAAATCGATATTTTAGATGCCCAAAGTCAATATGTGCATGTATCTTCTGTACCCGTTTATATCTCAAATTCAGGCTTAAAACACCCGAAAATTCAATATTTTGGGGTCCCAGAAGCAATCTGTACAGTGCTAGAATATTTTCAAAATATAGGCTACAAACATGCTAAAAATCGATCTTTTATGTGCCAAAAAGTCGATATCTCAAGTTCAGTCCCAAAACAACCGAAAATTCGATATTTAGGGGTCCCAGAAGCGATCTGTACATGCCTACTCCGTGTTAGAGTATTTTCAAAATACATGCTCAAAACATACTGAAAATCGATCTTTTAGGTGCACAAAAGTCGATATGTGCATGCATCTTCAGTACCCGTTTATATCTCAAATTCAGGCTCAAAACACCGGAAAATTCAATATTTTGGGGTCCCAGAAGCAATCTGTACATGCCTACTCAGTGTTAGAGTATTTTCAAAATACAGGCCGAAAACATGCTGAAAATCGATATTTTAAATGCCCAAAGTCAATATGTGCATGTATCTTCTGTACCCGTTTATATCTCAAATTCAGGCTCAAAACACCCGAAAATTCAATATTTTGGGGTCCCAGAAGCAATCTGTACAGTGCTAGAATATTTTCAAAATATAGGCTAAAAACATGCTAAAAATCGACATTTTAGGTGCCAAAAAATCGATATCTCAAATTCAGTCCCAAAACACCCGAAAATTCGATATTTAGAGGTCCCAGAAGGTATCTGTACATGCCTACTCCGTGTTACAGTATTTTCAAAATACAGGCCAAGAACATACTGAAAATCGATCTTTTAGGTGCCCAAAAGTCGATATGTGCATGCATCTTCTGTATCCGTTTATATCTCAAATTCTGGCCCTAAAAACCCGAAAATTCGATATTTTGGGGTCCCAGAAGCGATCTGTACATGCCTACTCCGTGTTAGAGTATTTTCAAAATTCAGGCCCAAAACATGCTGAAAATCGATATTTTTGGTGCCCAAAGTCAATATGTGCATGTATCTTCTGTACCCGTTTATATCTCAAATTCAGGCTCAAAACACCCGAAAATTCAATATTTTGGGGTCCCAGAAGCAATCTGTACAGTGCTAGAATATTTTCAAAATATAGGCTAAAAACATGCTAAAAATCGATCTTTTAGGTGCCAAAAAGTCGATATCTCAAATTCAGTCCCTAAACACCCGAAAATTCGATATTTAGGGGTCCCAGAAGCGATCTGTACATGCCTACTCCGTGTTAGAGTATTTTCAAAATACATGCTCAAAACATACTGAAAATCGATCTTTTAGGTGCACAAAAGTCGATATGTGCATGTATCTTCAGTACCCGTTTATATCTCAAATTCAGGCTCAAAACACCCGAAAATTCAATATTTTGGGGTCCCAGAAGCAATCTGTACATGCCTACTCAGTGTTAGAGTATTTTAAGAAAACAGACCCAAAACATGCTGAAAATCGATATTTTAGATGCACAAAGTCAATATGTGCATGTATCTTCTGTACCCGTTTATATCTCAAATTCAGGCTCAAAACACCCGAAAATTCAATATTTTAGGGTCCCAGAAGCAATCTGTACATGCCTACACAGTGCTAGAATATTTTCAAAGTATAGGCTAAAAACATGCTAAAAATCGACATTTTATGTGCCAAAAAATCGATATCTCAAATTCAGTCCCAAAACACCCGACAATTCGATATTTAGAGGTCCCAGAAGGTATCTGTACATGCCTACTCCGTGTTAGAGTATTTTCAAAATACAGGCCAAAAACATACTGAAAATCGATCTTTTAGGTGCCCAAAAGTCGATATGTGCATGCATCTTCTGTACCCGTTTATATCTCAAATTCTGGCCTTAAACACCCGAAAATTCGATATTTTGGGGTCCCAGAAGCGATCTGTACATGCCTACTCCGTGTTAGAGTATTTTCAAAATTCAAGCCCAAAACATGCTGAAAATCGATATTTTTGGTGCCCAAAGTCAATATGTGCATGTATCTTCTGTACCCGTTTATATCTCAAATTCAGGCTCAAAACACCCGAAAATTCAATATTTTGGGGTCCCAGAAGCAATCTGTACAGTGCTAGAATATTTTCAAAATATAGGCTAAAAACATGCTAAAAATCGATCTTTTATGTGCCAAAAAGTCGATATTTCAAGTTCAGTCCCAAAACACCCGAAAATTCGATATTTAGGGGTCCCAGAAGCGATCTCTACATGCCTACTCCGTGTTAGAGTATTTTCAAAATACATGCTCAAAACATACTGAAAATCGATCTTTTAGGTGCACAAAAGTCGATATGTGCATGCATCTTCAGTACCCGTTTATATCTCAAATTCAGGCTCAAAACACCGGAAAATTCAATATTTTGGGGTCCCAGAAGCAATCTGTACATGCCTACTCAGTGTTAGAGTATTTTAAAAAAACAGACCCAAAACATGCTGAAAATCGATATTTTAGATGCCCAAAGTCAATATGTGCATGTATCTTCTGTACCCGTTTATATCTCAAATTCAGGCTCAAAACACCCGAAAATTCAATATTTTAGGGTCCCAGAAGCAATCTGTACATGCCTACACAGTGCTAGAATATTTTCAAAATATAGGCTAAAAACATGCTAAAAATCGACATTTTATGTGCCAAAAAATCGATATCTCAAATTCAGTCCCAAAACACCCGACAATTCGATATTTAGAGGTCCCAGAAGGTATCTGTACATGCCTACTCCGTGTTAGAGTATTTTCAAAATACAGGCCAAAAACATACTGAAAATCGATCTTTTAGGTGCCCAAAAGTCGATATGTGCATGCATCTTCTGTACCCGTTTATATCTCAAATTCTGGCCTTAAACACCCGAAAATTCGATATTTTGGGGTCCCAGAAGCGATCTGTACATGCCTACTCCGTGTTAGAGTATTTTCAAAATTCAAGCCCAAAACATGCTGAAAATCGATATTTTTGGTGCCCAAAGTCAATATGTGCATGTATCTTCTGTACCCGTTTATATCTCAAATTCAGGCTCAAAACACCCGAAAATTCAATATTTTGGGGTCCCAGAAGCAATCTGTACAGTGCTAGAATATTTTCAAAATATAGGCTAAAAACATGCTAAAAATCGATCTTTTAGGTGCCAAAAAGTCGATATCTCAAATTCAGTCCCAAAACACCCGAAAATTCGATATTTAGGGGTCCCAGAAGCGATCTCTACATGCCTACTCCGTGTTAGAGTATTTTCAAAATACATGCTCAAAACATACTGAAAATCGATCTTTTAGGTGCACAAAAGTCGATATGTGCATGCATCTTCAGTACCCGTTTATATCTCAAATTCAGGCTCAAAACACCGGAAAATTCAATATTTTGGGGTCCCAGAAGCAATCTGTACATGCCTAGTCAGTGTTAGAGTATTTTCAAAATACAGGCCCAAAACATGCTGAAAATCGATATTTTAGATGCCCAAAGTCAATATGTGCATGTATCTTCTGTACCCGTTTATATCTCAAATTCAGGCTCAAAACACCCGAAAATTCAATATTTTGGGGTCCCAGAAGCAATCTGTACAGTGCTAGAATATTTTCAAAATATAGGCTAAAAACATGCTAAAAATCGACATTTTAGGTGCCAAAAAATCGATATCTCAAATTCAGTCCCAAAACACCCGAAAATTCGATATTTAGAGGTCCCAGAAGGTATCTGTACATGCCTACTCCGTGTTAGAGTATTTTCAAAATACAGGCCAAGAACATACTGAAAATCGATCTTTTAGGTGCCCAAAAGTCGATATGTGCATGCATCTTCAGTACCCGTTTATATCTCAAATTCAGGCTCAAAACACACGAAAATTCAATATTTTGGGGTCCCAGAAGCAATCTGTACATGCCTACACAGTGCTAGAATATTTTCAAAATATAGGCTAAAAACATGCTAAAAATCGACAATTTATGTGCCAAAAAATCGATATCTCAAATTCAGTCCCAAAACACCAGAAAATTTTATATTTAGAGGTCCCAGAAGGTATCTGTACATGCCTACTCCGTGTTAGAGTATTTTCAAAATACAGGATAAAAACTTACTGAAAATCGATCTTTTAGGTGCACAAAAGTCGATATGTGCATGCATCTTCTGTACCCGTTTATATCTCAAATTCTGACCCTAAACACCCGAAAATTCGATATTTTGGGGTCCCAGAAGCGATCTGTACATGCCTACTCCGTGTTAGAGTATTTTCAAAATTCAGGCCCAAAACATGCTAAATCGATATTTTTGGTGCCCAAAGTCAATATGTGCATGTATCTTCTGTACCCGTTTATATCTCAAATTCAGGCTCAAAACACCCGAAAATTCAATATTTTAGGGTCCCAGAAGCAATCTGTACATGCCTACACAGTGCTAGAATATTTTCAAAATATAGGCTAAAAACATGCTAAAAATCGACATTTTATGTGCCAAAAAATCGATATCTCAAATTCAGTCCCAAAACACCCGACAATTCGATATTTAGAGGTCCCAGAAGGTATCTGTACATGCCTACTCCGTGTTAGAGTATTTTCAAAATACATGCTCAAAACATACTGAAAATCGATCTTTTAGGTGCACAAAAGTCGATATGTGCATGCATCTTCTGTACCCGTTTATATCTCAAATTCAGGCTCAAAACACCCGAAAATTCGATATTTTGGGGTCCCAGAAGCAATCTGTACATGCCTACTCAGTGTTAGAGTATTTTCAATATACAGGCCCAAAACATGCTGAAAATCGATATTTTAGATGCCCAAAGTCAATATGTGCATGTATCTTCTGTACCCGTTTATATCTCAAATTCAGGCTCAAAACACTCGAAAATTCAATATTTTGGGGTCCCAGAAGCAATCTGTACATGCCTACACAGTGCTAGAATATTTTCAAAATATAGGCTAAAAACATGCTAAAAATCGACATTTTAGGTGCCAAAAAATCGATATCTCAAATTCAGTCCCAAAACACCCAAAAATTCGATATTTAGAGGTCCCAGAAGGTATCTGTACATGCTTACTCCGTGTTAGAGTATTTTCAAAATACAGGCCAAAAACATACTGAAAATCGATCTTTAAGGTGCCCAAAAGTCGATATGTGCATACACCTTCTGTACCCGTTTATATCTCAAATTCTGTCCCTAAACACCCGAAAATTCGATATTTTGGGGTCCCAGAAGCGATCTGTACATGCCTACTCCGTGTTAGAGTATTTTCAAAATTCAGGCCCAAAACATGCTGAAAATCGATATTTTTGGTGCCCAAAGTCAATATGTGCATGTATCTTCTGTACCCGTTTATATCTCAAATTCAGGCTCAAAACACCCGAAAATTCAATATTTTGGGGTCCCAGAAGCAATCTGTACATGCCTACTCAGTGCTAGAATATTTTCAAAATATAGGCTAAAAACATGCTAAAAATAGATCTTTTAGGTGCCAAAAAGTCGATATCTCAAATTCAGTCCCAAAACACCCGAAAATTCGATATTTAGGGGTCCCAGAAGCGATCTGTACATGCCTACTCCGTGTTAGAGTATTTTCAAAATACATGCTCAAAACATACTGAAAATCGATCTTTTAGGTGCACAAAAGTCGATATGTGCATGCATCTTCAGTACCCGTTTATATCTCAAATTCAGGCTCAAAACACCCGAAAATTCAATATTTTGGGGTCCCAGAAGCAATCTGTACAGTGCTAGAATATTTTCAAAATATAGGGTAAAAACATGCTATAAATCGATCTTTTAGGTGCCAAAAAGTCGATATCTCAAATTCAGTCCCAAAACACCCGAAAATTCGATATTTAGGGTTCCAGAAGCGATCTGTACATGCCTACTCCCTGTTAGAGTATTTTCAAAATACATGCTCAAAACATACTGAAAATCGATCTTTTAGGTGCACAAAAGTCGATATGTGCATGCATCTTCAGTACCCGTTTATATCTCAAATTCAGGCTCAAAACACCCGAAAATTCAATATTTTGGGGTCCCAGAAGCAATCTGTACATGCCTACTTAGTGTTAGAGTATTTTCAAAATACAGACCCAAAACATGTTGAAAATCGATATTTTAGATGCTCAAAGTCAATATGTGCATGTATCTTCTGTACCCGTTTATATCTCAAATTCAGGCTCAAAACACACGAAAATTCAATATTTTGGGGTCCCAGAAGCAATCTGTACATGCCTACACAGTGCTAGAATATTTTCAAAATATAGGCTAAAAACATGCTAAAAATCGACAATTTATGTGCCAAAAAATCGATATCTCAAATTCAGTCCCAAAACACCCGAAAATTCGATATTTAGAGGTCCCAGAAGGTATCTGTACATGCTTACTCCGTTTTAGAGTATTTTCAAAATACAGGCCAAAAACATACTGAAAATCGATCTTTTAGGTGCCCAAAAGTCGATATGTGCATGCATCTTCTGTACCCGTTTATATCTCAAATTCTGGCCCTAAACACCCGAAAATTCGATATTTTGGGGTCCCAGAAGCGATCTGTACATGCCTACTCCGTGTTAGAGTATTTTCAAAATTCAGGCCCAAAACATGCTGAAAATCGATATTTTTGGTGCCCAAAGTCAATATGTGCATGTATCTTCTGTACCCGTTTATATCTCAAATTCAGGCTCAAAACACCCGAAAATTCAATATTTTGGGGTCCCAGAAGCAATCTGTACATGCCTACTCAATGCTAGAATATTTTCAAAATATAGGCTAAAAACATGCTGAAAATCGATCTTTTAGGTGCCAAAAAGTCGATATCTCAAATTCAGTCCCAAAACACCCGAAAATTCGATATTTAGGGGTCCCCGAAGCGATCTGTACATGCCTACTCCGTGTTAGAGTATTTTCAAAATACATGCTCAAAACATAATGAAAATCGATCTTTTAGGTGCACAAAAGTCGATATGTGCATGCATCTTCAGTACCCGTTTATATCTCAAATTCAGGCTCAAAAAACCCGAAAATTCAATATTTTGGGGTCCCAGAAGCAATCTGTACATGCCTACTCCGTATTAGAGTATTTTCAAAATACATGCTCAAAACATACTGAAAATCGATCTTTTAGGTGCACAAAAGTCGATATGTGCATGCATCTTCAGTACCCTTTTATATCTCAAATTCAGGCTCAAAACACCCGAAAATTCAATATTTTGGGGTTCCAGAAGCAATCTGTACATGCCTACTCAGTGTTAGAGTATTTTCAAAATACAGGCCCAAAACATGCTGAAAATCGATATTTTAGATGCCCAAAGTCAATATGTGCATGTATCTTCTGTACCCGTTTATATCTCAAATTCAGGCTCAAAACACCCGAAAATTCAATATTTTGGGGTCCCAGAAGCAATCTGTACATGCCTACACAGTGCTAGAATATTTTCAAAATATAGGCTAAAAACATGCTAAAAATCGACATTTTAGGTGCCAAAAAATCGATATCTCAAATTCAGTCCCAAAACACCCGAAAATTCGATATTTAGAGGTCCCAGAAGGTATCTGTACATGCGTACTCCGTGTTAGAGTATTTTTAGAATACAGGCCAAAAACATACTGAAAATCGATCTTTTATGTGGCCAAAAGTCGATATGTGCATGCATCTTCTGTACCCGTTTATATCTCAAATTCTGGCCCTAAACACCCGAAAATTCGATATTTTGGGGTCCCAGAAACGATCTGTACATGCCTACTCCGTGTTAGAGTATTTTCAAAATTCAGGCCCAAAACATGCTGAAAATCGATATTTTTGGTGCCCAAAGTCAATATGTGCATGTATCTTCTGTACCCGTTTATATCTCAAATTCAGGCTCAAAACACCCGAAAATTCAATATTTTGGGGTCCCAGAAGCAATCTGTACAGTGCTAGAATATTTTCAAAATATAGGCTAAAAACATGCTAAAAATCGATCTTTTAGGTGCCAAAAGGTCGATATCTCAAATTCAGTCCCAAAACACCCGAAAATTCGATATTTAGGGGTCCCAGAAGCGATCTGTACATGCCTACTCCGTGTTAGAGTATTTTCAAAATACATGCTCAAAACATACTGAAAATCGATCTTTTAGGTGCCCAAAAGTCGATATGTGCATGCATCTTCAGTACCCGTTTATATCTCAAATTCAGGCTCAAAACACAACGAAAATTCAATATTTTGGGGTCCCAGAAGCAATTTGTACATGTCTACACAGTGCTGGAATATTTTCAAAATATAGGCTAAAAACATGCTAAAAATCGACATTTTAGGTGCCAAAAAATCGATATCTCAAATTCAGGCCCAAAACACCCGAAAATTCGATATTTAGAGGTCCCAGAAGGTATCTGTACATGCCTACTCCGTGTTAAAGTATTTTCAAAATTCAGGCCCAAAACATGCTGAAAAACGATATTTTAGATGCCCAAAGTCAATATGTGCATGTATCTTCTCTACCCGTTTATATCTCAAATTCTGGCTCAAAACACCCGAAAATTCAATATTTTGGGGTCCCAGAAGCAATCTGTACATGCCTACACAGTGCTAGAATATTTTCAAAATATAGGCTAAAAACATGCTAAAAATCGACATTTTAGGTGCCAAAAAATTGATATCTCAAATTCAGTCCCAAAACACCCGAAAATTCGATATTTAGAGGTCCCAGAAGGTATCTGTACATGCCTACTCCGTGTTAGAGTATTTTTAGAATACAGGCCAAAAACATACTGAAAATCGATCTTTTATGTGGCCAAAAGTCGATATGTGCATGCATCTTCTGTACCCGTTTATATCTCAAATTCTGGCCCTAAACACCCGAAAATTCGATATTTTGGGGTCCCAGAAGCGATCTGTACATGCCTACTCCGTGTTAGAGTATTTTCAAAATTCAGGCCCAAAACATGCTGAAAATCGATATTTTTGGTGCCCAAAAGTCGATATGTGCATGTATCTTCTGTACCCGTTTATATCTCAAATTCAGGCTCAAAACACCCGAAAATTCAATATTTTGGGGTCCCAGAAGCAATCTGTACAGTGCTAGAATATTTTCAAAATATAGGCTAAAAACATGCTAAAAATCGATCTTTTAGGTGCCAAAAGGTCGATATCTCAAATTCAGTCCCAAAACACCCGAAAATTCTATATTTAGGGGTCCCAGAAGCGATCTGTACATGCCTACTCCGTGTTAGAGTATTTTCAAAATACATGCTCAAAACATACTGAAAATCGATCTTTTAGGTGCCCAAAAGTCGATATGTGCATGCATCTTCAGTACCCGTTTATATCTCAAATTCAGGCTCAAAACACAACGAAAATTCAATATTTTGGGGTCCCAGAAGCAATCTGTACATGTCTACACAGTGCTGGAATATTTTCAAAATATAGGCTAAAAACATGCTAAAAATCGACATTTTAGGTGCCAAAAAATCGATATCTCAAATTCAGTCCCAAAACACCCGAAAATTCGATATTTAGAGGTCCCAGAAGGTATCTGTACATGCCTACTCCGTGTTAGAGTATTTTCAAAATTCAGGCCCAAAACATGCTGAAAAACGATATTTTAGATGCCCAAAGTCAATATGTGCATGTATCTTCTCTACCCGTTTATATCTCAAATTCTGGCTCAAAACACCCGAAAATTCAATATTTTGGGGTCCCAGAAGCAATCTGTACATGCCTACTCATTGCTAGAATATTTTCAAAATATAGGCTAAAAACATGCTGAAAATCGATCTTTTAGGTGCCAAAAAGTCGATATCTCAAATTCAGTCCCAAAACACCCGAAAATTCTATATTTAGTGGTCCCAGAAGCGATCTGTACATGCCTACTCCGTGTTAGAGTATTTTCAAAATACAGGCCCAAAACATGCTGAAAATCGATATTTTAGATGCCCAAAGTCAATATGTGCATGTATCTTCTGTACCCATTTATATCTCAAATTCAGGCTCAAAACACCCGAAAATTCAATATTTTGGGGTCCCAGAAGCAATCTGTACATGCCTACACAGTGCTAGAATATTTTCAAAATATAGGCTAAAAACATGCTAAAAATCGACATTTTAGGTGCCAAAAAATTGATATCTCAAATTCAGTCCCAAAACACCAGAAAATTCTATATTTAGAGGTCCCAGAAGGTATCTGTACATGCCTACTCCGTGTTAGAGTATTTTCAAAATACAGGATAAAAACTTACTGAAAATCGATCTTTTAGGTGCACAAAAGTCGATATGTGCATGCATCTTCTGTACCCGTTTATATCTCAAATTCTGGCCCTAAACACCCGAAAATTCGATATTTTGGGGTCCCAGAAGCGATCTGTACATGCCTACTCCGTGTTAGAGTATTTTCAAAATTCAGGCCCCAAACATGCTGAAAATCGATATTTTTGGTGCCCAAAGTCAATATGTGCATGTATCTTCTGTACCCGTTTATATCTCAAATTCAGGCTCAAAACACCCGAAAATTCAATATTTTGGGGTCCCAGAAGCAATCTGTACATGCCTACTCCGTGTTAGAGTATTTTCAAAATACATGCTCAAAACATACTGAAAATCGATCTTTTAGGTGCACAAAAGTCGATATGTGCATGCATCTTCAGAACTCGTTTATATATCAAATTCAGGCTCAAAACACCCGAAAATTCAATATTTTGGGGTCCCAGAAGCAATCTGTACATGTCTACACAGTGCTAGAATATTTTCAAAATATAGGCTAAAAACATGCTAAAAATCGACATTTTAGGTGCCAAAAAATCGATATCTCAAATTCAGTCCCAAAACACCCGAAAATTCGATATTTAGAGGTCCCAGAAGGTATCTGTACATGCCTGCTCCGTGTTAGAGTATTTTCAAAATACTGGCCAAAAACATACTGAAAATCGTTCTTTTAGGTGCCCAACAGTCGATATGTGCATGCATCTTCTGTACCCGTTTATATCTCAAATTCTGGCCCTAAACACCCGAAAATTCGATATTTTGGGGTCCCAGAAGCGATCTGTACATGCCTACTCCGTGTTAGAGTATTTTCAAAATTCAGGCCCAAAACATGCTGAAAATCGATATTTTTGGTGCCCAAAGTCAATATGTGCATGTATCTTCTGTACCCGTTTATATCTCAAATTCAGGCTCAAAACACCCGAAAATTCAATATTTTCGGGTCCCAGAAGCAATCTGTACATGCCTACACAGTGCTAGAATATTTTCAAAATATAGGCTAAAAACATGCTATAAATCGATCTTTTAGGTGCCAAAAAATCGATATCTCAAATTCAGTCCCAAAACACCCGAAAATTCGATATTTAGAGGTCCCAGAAGGTATCTGTACATGCCTACTCCGTGTTAGAGTATTTTCAAAATA
The DNA here is from genome assembly GCA_033782935.1 of Petrolisthes cinctipes. Lineage (NCBI taxonomy): Eukaryota > Metazoa > Arthropoda > Malacostraca > Decapoda > Porcellanidae > Petrolisthes > Petrolisthes cinctipes. Next base: position 1,472,322 of record JAWQEG010000380.1, on the reverse strand, counting down.
CAGGCAAAAAACATACTGAAAATCGATCTTTTAGGTGCCCAAAAGTCGATATGTGCATGCATCTTCTGTACCCGTTTATATCTCAAATTCTGGCCCTAAACACCCGAAAATTCGATATTTTGGGGTCCCAGAAGCGATCTGTACATGCCTACTCGGTGTTAGAGTATTTTCAAAATACAGGCCCAAAACATGCTGAAAATCGATATTTTAGATGCCCAAAGTCAATATGTGCATATATCTTCTGTACCCGTTTATATCTCAAATTCAGGCTCAAAACACCCGAAAATTCAATATTTTGGGGTCCCAGAAGCAATCTGTACATGCCTACACAGTGCTAGAATATTTTAAAAATATAGGCTAAAAATCGATCTTTTAGGTGCCAAAAAGTCGATATCTCAAATTCAGTCCCAAAACACCCGAAAATTCGATATTTAGGGGTCCCAGAAACGATCTGTACATGCCTACTCCGTGTTAGAGTACTTTCAAAATACATGCTCAAAACATACTGAAAATCGATCTTTTAGGTGCACAAAAGTCGATATGTGCATGCATCTTCAGTACCCGTTTATATCTCAAATTCAGGCTCAAAATACCCGAAAATTCAATATTTTGGGGTCCCAGAAGCAATCTGTACATGCCTACTCAGTGTTAGAGTATTTTCAAAATACAGGCCCAAAACATGCTGAAAATCGATATTTTAGATGCCCAAAGTCAATATGTGCATGTATCTTCTGTACCCATTTATATCTCAAATTCAGGCTCAAAACACCCGAAAATTCAATATTTTGGGGTCCCAGAAGCAATCTGTACATGCCTACACAGTGCTAGAATATTTTCAAAATATAGGCTAAAAACATGCTAAAAATCGACATTTTAGGTGCCAAAAAATCGATATCTCAAATTCAGTCCCAAAACACCCGAAAATTCGATATTTAGAGGTCCCAGAAGGTATCTGTACATGCCTACTCCGTGTTAGAGTATTTTCAAAATACAGGATAAAAACTTACTGAAAATCGATCTTTTAGGTGCACAAAAGTCGATATGTGCATGCATCTTCTGTACCCGTTTATATCTCAAATTCTGGCCCTAAACACCCGAAAATTCGATATTTTGGGGTCCCAGAAGCGATCTGTACATGCCTACTCCGTGTTAGAGTATTTTCAAAATTCAGGCCCCAAACATGCTGAAAATCGATATTTTTGGTGCCCAAAGTCAATATGTGCATGTATCTTCTGTACCCGTTTATATCTCAAATTCAGGCTCAAAACACCCGAAAATTCAATATTTTGGGGTCCCAGAAGCAATCTGTACATGCCTACTCCGTGTTAGAGTATTTTCAAAATATAGGCTAAAAACATGCTAAAAATCGACATTTTAGGTGCCAAAAAATCGATATCTCAAATTCAGTCCCAAAACACCCGAAAATTCGATATTTAGAGGTCCCAGAAGGTATCTGTATATGCCTGCTCCGTGTTAGAGTATTTTCAAAATACTGGCCAAAAACATACTGAAAATCGATCTTTTAGGTGCCCAACAGTCGATATGTGCATGCATCTTCTGTACCCGTTTATATCTCAAATTCTGGCCCTAAACACCCGAAAAATCGATATTTTGGGGTCCCAGATGCGATCTGTACATGCCTACTCCGTGTTAGAGTATTTTCAAAATTCAGGCCCAAAACATGCTGAAAATCGATATTTTTGGTGCCCAAAGTCAATATGTGCATGTATCTTCTGTACCCGTTTATATCTCAAATTCAGGCTCAAAACACCCGAAAATTCAATATTTTCGGGTCCCAGAAGCAATCTGTACATGCCTACACAGTGCTAGAATATTTTCAAAAATATAGGCTAAAAACATGCTATAAATCGATCTTTTAGGTGCCAAAAAATCGATATCTCAAATTCAGTCCCAAAACACCCGAAAATTCGATATTTAGAGGTCCCAGAAGGTATCTGTACATGCCTACTCCGTGTTAGAGTATTTTCAAAATACAGGCCAAAAACATACTGAAAATCGATCTTTTAGGTGCCCAAAAGTCGATATGTGCATGCATCTTCTGTACCCGTTTATATCTCAAATTCTGGCCCTAAACACCCGAAAATTCGATATTTTGGGGTCCCAGAAGCGATCTGTACATGCCTACTCGGTGTTAGAGTATTTTCAAAATACAGGCCCAAAACATGCTGAAAATCTATATTTTAGATGCCCAAAGTCAATATGTGCATGTATCTTCTGTACCCGTTTATATCTCAAATTCAGGCTCAAAACACCCGAAAATTCAATATTTTGGGGTCCCAGAAGCAATCTGTACATGCCTACACAGTGCTAGAATATTTTCAAAATATAGGCTAAAAATCGATCTTTTAGGTGCCAAAAAGTCGATATCTCAAATTCAGTCCCAAAACACCCGAAAATTCGATATTTAGGGGTCCCAGAAACGATCTGTACATGCCTACTCCGTGTTAGAGTATTTTCAAAATACATGCTCAAAACATACTGAAAATCGATCTTTTAGGTGCACAAAATTCGATATGTGCATGCATCTTCAGTACCCGTTTATATCTCAAATTCAGGCTCAAAACACCCGAAAATTCAATATTTTGGGGTCCCAGAAGCAATCTGTACATGCCTACTCAGTGTTAGAGTATTTTCAAAATACAGGCCCAAAACATGCTGAAAATCGATATTTTAGATGCTAAAAGTCAATATGTGCATGTATCTTCTGTACCCGTTTATATCTCAAATTCAGGCTCAAAACACACGAAAATTCAATATTTTGGGGTCCCAGAAGCAATCTGTACATGCCTACACAGTGCTAGAATATTTTCAAAATATAGGCTAAAAACATGCTAAAAATCGATCTTTTAGGTGCCAAAAAAGTCGATATCTCAAATTCAGTCCCAAAACACCCGAAAATTCGATATTTAGGGGTCCCAGAAGCTATCTGTACATGCCTACTCCGTGTTAGAGTATTTTCAAAATATATGATCAAAACATACTGAAAATCGATCTTTTAGGTGCACAAAAGTCGATATGTGCATGCATCTTCAGTACCCGTTTATATCTCAAATTCAGGCTCAAAACACCGGAAAATTCAATATTTTGGGGTCCCAGAAGCAATCTGTACATGCCTACTCAGTGTTAGAGTATTTTCAAAATACAGGCCCAAAACATGCTGAAAATCGATATTTTAGAAGCCCAAAGTCAATATGTGCATGTATCTTCTGTACCCGTTTATATCTCAAATTCAGGCTCAAAACACCCGAAAATTCAATATTTTGGGGTCCCAGAAGCAATCTGTACATGCCTACACAGTGCTAGAATATTTTCAAAATATAGGCTAAAAACATGCTAAAAATCGACATTTTAGGTGCCAAAAAATAGATATCTCAAATTCAGTCCCAAAACACCCGAAAATTCGATATTTAGAGGTCCAAGAAGGTATCTGTACATGCCTACTCCGTGTTAGAGTATTTTCAAAATACAGGCCAAAAACATACTGAAAATCGATCTTTTAGGTGCCCAAAAGTCGATATGTGCATGCATCTTCTGTACCCGTTTATATCTCAAATTCTGGCCCTAAACACCCGAAAATTCTATATTTTGGGGTCCCAGAAGCGATCTGCACATGCCTACTCCGTGTTAGAGTATTTTCAAAATTCAGGCCCAAAACATGCTGAAAATCGATATTTTTGGTGCTCAAAGTCAATATGTGCATGTATCCTCTGTACCCGTTTATATCTCAAATTCAGGCTCAAACACCCGAAAATTCAATATTTTGGGGTCCCAGAAGCAATCTGTACATGCCTACTCAGTGCTAGAATATTTTCAAAATATAGGCTAAAAACATGCTAAAAATAGATCTTTTAGGTGCCAAAAAGTCGATATCTCAAATTCAGTCCCAAAACACCCGAAAATTCGATATTTAGGGGTCCCAGAAGCGATCTGTACATGCCTACTCCGTGTTAGAGTATTTTCAAAATACATGCTTAAAACATACTGAAAATCGATCTTTTAGGTGCACAAAAGTCGATATGTGCATGCATCTTCAGTACCCGTTTATATCTCAAATTCAGGCTCAAAACACCGGAAAATTCAATATTTTGGGGTCCCAGAAGCAATCTGTACATGCCTACTCAGTGTTAGAGTATTTTCAAAATACAGGCCCAAAACATGCTGAAAATCGATATTTTAGATGCCGAAAGTCAATATGTGCATGTATCTTCTGTACCCGTTTATATCTCAAATTCAGGCTCAAAACACCCGAAAATTCAATATTTTGGGGTCCCAGAAGCAATCTGTACATGCCTACACAGTGCTAGAATATTTTCAAAATATAGGCTAAAAACATGCTAAAAATCGACATTTTAGGTGCCAAAAAATCGATATCTCAAATTCAGTCCCAAAACACCCGAAAATTCGATATTTAGAGGTCCCAGAAGGTATCTGTACATGTCTACTCCGTGTTAGAGTATTTTCAAAATACAGGCCAAAAACATACTGAAAATCGATCTTTTAGGTGCCCAAAAGTCGATATGTGCATGCATCTTCTGTACCCGTTTATATCTCAAATTCTGGCCCTAAACACCCGAAAATTCGATATTTTGGGGTCCCAGAAGCGATCTGTACATGCCTACTCCGTGTTAGAGTATTTTCAAAATTCAGGCCCAAAACATGCTGAAAATCGATATTTTTGGTGCTCAAAGTCAATATGTGCATGTATCTTCTGTACCCGTTTATATCTCAAATTCAGGCTCAAAACACCCGAAAATTCAATATTTTGGGGTCCCAGAAGCAATCTGTACATGCCTACTCAGTGCTAGAATATTTTCAAAATATAGGCTAAAAACATGCTAAAAATAGATCTTTTAGGTGCCAAAAAGTCGATATCTCAAATTCAGTCCCAAAACACCCGAAAATTCGATATTTAGGGGTCCCAGAAGCGATCTGTACATGCCTACTCCGTGTTAGAGTATTTTCAAAATTCAGGCCCAAAACATGCTGAAAATCGATATTTTTGGTGCTCAAAGTCGATATGTGCATGCATCTTCTGTACCCGTTTATATCTCAAATTCTGGCCCTAAACACCCGAAAATTCGATATTTTGGGGTCCCAGAAGCGATCTGTACATGCCTACTCGGTGTTAGAGTATTTTCAAAATACAGGCCCAAAACATGCTGAAAATCTATATTTTAGATGCCCAAAGTCAATATGTGCATGTATCTTCTGTACCCGTTTATATCTCAAATTCAGGCTCAAAACACCCGAAAATTCAATATTTTGGGGTCCCAGAAGCAATCTGTACATGCCTACACAGTGCTAGAATATTTTCAAAATATAGGCTAAAAATCGATCTTTTAGGTGCCAAAAAGTCGATATCTCAAATTCAGTCCCAAAACACCCGAAAATTCGATATTTAGGGGTCCCAGAAACGATCTGTACATGCCTACTCCGTGTTAGAGTATTTTCAAAATACATGCTCAAAACATACTGAAAATCGATCTTTTAGGTGCACAAAATTCGATATGTGCATGCATCTTCAGTACCCGTTTATATCTCAAATTCAGGCTCAAAACACCCGAAAATTCAATATTTTGGGGTCCCAGAAGCAATCTGTACATGCCTACTCAGTGTTAGAGTATTTTCAAAATACAGGCCCAAAACATGCTGAAAATCGATATTTTAGATGCTAAAAGTCAATATGTGCATGTATCTTCTGTACCCGTTTATATCTCAAATTCAGGCTCAAAACACACGAAAATTCAATATTTTGGGGTCCCAGAAGCAATCTGTACATGCCTACACAGTGCTAGAATATTTTCAAAATATAGGCTAAAAACATGCTAAAAATCGATCTTTTAGGTGCCAAAAAAGTCGATATCTCAAATTCAGTCCCAAAACACCCGAAAATTCGATATTTAGGGGTCCCAGAAGCTATCTGTACATGCCTACTCCGTGTTAGAGTATTTTCAAAATATATGCTCAAAACATACTGAAAATCGATCTTTTAGGTGCACAAAAGTCGATATGTGCATGCATCTTCAGTACCCGTTTATATCTCAAATTCAGGCTCAAAACACCGGAAAATTCAATATTTTGGGGTCCCAGAAGCAATCTGTACATGCCTACTCAGTGTTAGAGTATTTTCAAAATACAGGCCCAAAACATGCTGAAAATCGATATTTTAGAAGCCCAAAGTCAATATGTGCATGTATCTTCTGTACCCGTTTATATCTCAAATTCAGGCTCAAAACACCCGAAAATTCAATATTTTGGGGTCCCAGAAGCAATCTGTACATGCCTACACAGTGCTAGAATATTTTCAAAATATAGGCTAAAAACATGCTAAAAATCGACATTTTAGGTGCCAAAAAATAGATATCTCAAATTCAGTCCCAAAACACCCGAAAATTCGATATTTAGAGGTCCAAGAAGGTATCTGTACATGCCTACTCCGTGTTAGAGTATTTTCAAAATACAGGCCAAAAACATACTGAAAATCGATCTTTTAGGTGCCCAAAAGTCGATATGTGCATGCATCTTCTGTACCCGTTTATATCTCAAATTCTGGCCCTAAACACCCGAAAATTCTATATTTTGGGGTCCCAGAAGCGATCTGCACATGCCTACTCCGTGTTAGAGTATTTTCAAAATTCAGGCCCAAAACATGCTGAAAATCGATATTTTTGGTGCTCAAAGTCAATATGTGCATGTATCCTCTGTACCCGTTTATATCTCAAATTCAGGCTCAAACACCCGAAAATTCAATATTTTGGGGTCCCAGAAGCAATCTGTACATGCCTACTCAGTGCTAGAATATTTTCAAAATATAGGCTAAAAACATGCTAAAAATAGATCTTTTAGGTGCCAAAAAGTCGATATCTCAAATTCAGTCCCAAAACACCCGAAAATTCGATATTTAGGGGTCCCAGAAGCGATCTGTACATGCCTACTCCGTGTTAGAGTATTTTCAAAATACATGCTTAAAACATACTGAAAATCGATCTTTTAGGTGCACAAAAGTCGATATGTGCATGCATCTTCAGTACCCGTTTATATCTCAAATTCAGGCTCAAAACACCGGAAAATTCAATATTTTGGGGTCCCAGAAGCAATCTGTACATGCCTACTCAGTGTTAGAGTATTTTCAAAATACAGGCCCAAAACATGCTGAAAATCGATATTTTAGATGCCGAAAGTCAATATGTGCATGTATCTTCTGTACCCGTTTATATCTCAAATTCAGGCTCAAAACACCCGAAAATTCAATATTTTGGGGTCCCAGAAGCAATCTGTACATGCCTACACAGTGCTAGAATATTTTCAAAATATAGGCTAAAAACATGCTAAAAATCGACATTTTAGGTGCCAAAAAATCGATATCTCAAATTCAGTCCCAAAACACCCGAAAATTCGATATTTAGAGGTCCCAGAAGGTATCTGTACATGTCTACTCCGTGTTAGAGTATTTTCAAAATACAGGCCAAAAACATACTGAAAATCGATCTTTTAGGTGCCCAAAAGTCGATATGTGCATGCATCTTCTGTACCCGTTTATATCTCAAATTCTGGCCCTAAACACCCGAAAATTCGATATTTTGGGGTCCCAGAAGCGATCTGTACATGCCTACTCCGTGTTAGAGTATTTTCAAAATTCAGGCCCAAAACATGCTGAAAATCGATATTTTTGGTGCTCAAAGTCAATATGTGCATGTATCTTCTGTACCCGTTTATATCTCAAATTCAGGCTCAAAACACCCGAAAATTCAATATTTTGGGGTCCCAGAAGCAATCTGTACATGCCTACTCAGTGCTAGAATATTTTCAAAATATAGGCTAAAAACATGCTAAAAATAGATCTTTTAGGTGCCAAAAAGTCGATATCTCAAATTCAGTCCCAAAACACCCGAAAATTCGATATTTAGGGGTCCCAGAAGCAATCTGTACATGCCTACTCCGTGTTAGAGTATTTTCAAAATACATGCTTAAAACATACTGAAAATCGATCTTTTAGGTGCACAAAAGTCGATATGTGCATGCATCTTCAGTACCCGTTTATATCTCAAATTCAGGCTCAAAACACCGGAAAATTCTATATTTTGGGGTCCCAGAAGCAATCTGTACATGCCTACTCAGTGTTAGAGTATTTTCAAAATACAGGCCCAAAACATGCTGAAAATCGATATTTTAGATGCCCAAAGTCAATATGTGCATGTATCTTCTGTACCCGTTTATATCTCAAATTAAGGCACAAAACACCCGAAAATTCAATATTTTGGGGTCCCAGAAGCAATCTGTACATGCCTACACAGTGCTAGAATATTTTCAAAATATAGGCTAAAAACATGCTAAAAATCGACATTTTAGGTGCCAAAAAATCGATATCTCAAATTCAGTCCCAAAACACCCGAAAATTCGATATTTAGAGGTCCCAGAAGGTATCTGTACATGCCTACTCCGTGTTAGAGTATTTTCAAAATACAGGCCAAAAACATACTGAAAATCGATCTTTTAGGTGCCCAAAAGTCGATATGTGCATGCATCTTCTGTACCCGTTTATATCTCAAATTCTGGCCCTAAACACCCGAAAATTCGATATTTTGGGGTCCCAGAAGCGATCTGTACATGCCTACTCCGTGTTAGAGTATTTTCAAAATTCAGGCCCCAAACATGCTGAAAATCGATATTTTTGGTGCCCAATGTCAATATGTGCATGTATCTTCTGTACCCGTTTATATCTCAAATTCAGGCTCAAAACACCCGAAAATTCAATATTTTGGGGTCCCAGAAGCAATCTGTACATGCCTACTCAGTGCTAGAATATTTTCAAAATATAGGCTAAAAACATGCTAAAAATAGATCTTTTAGGTGCCAAAAAGTCGATATCTCAAATTCAGGCTCAAAACACCCGAAAATTCAATATTTTGGGGTCCCAGAAGCAATCTGTACATGCCTACTCAGTGTTAGAGTATTTTCAAAATACAGGCCCAAAACATGCTGAAAATCGATATTTTAGATGCCCAAAGTCAATATGTGCATGTACCCGTTTATATCTCAAATTCAGGCTCAAAACACCCGAAAATTCAATATTTTGGGGTCCCAGAAGCAATCTGTACATGAATACACAGTGCTAGAATATTTTCAAAATATAGGCTAAAAACATGCTAAAAATCGATCTTTTAGGTGCCAAAAAATCGATATCTCAAATTCAGTCCCAAAACACCCGAAAATTCGATATTTAGAGGTCCCAGAAGGTATCTGTACATGCCTACTCCGTGTTAGAGTATTTTCAAAATACAGGCCAAAAACATACTGAAAATCGATCTTTTAGGTGCCCAAAAGTCGATATGTGCATGCATCTTCTGTACCCGTTTATATCTCAAATTCTGGCCCTAAACACCCGAAAATTCGATATTTTGGGGTCCCAGAAGCGATCTGTACATGCCTACTCGGTGTTAGAGTATTTTCAAAATGCAGGCCCAAAACATGCTGAAAATCGATATTTTAGATGCCCAAAGTCAATATGTGCATGTATCTTCTGTACCCGTTTATATCTCAAATTCAGGCTCAAAACACCCGAAAATTCAATATTTTGGGGTCCCAGAAGCAATCTGTACATGCCTACACAGTGCTAGAATATTTTAAAAATATAGGCTAAAAATCGATCTTTTAGGTGCCAAAAAGTCGATATCTCAAATTCAGTCCCAAAACACCCGAAAATTCGATATTTAGGGGTCCCAGAAACGATCTGTACATGCCTACTCCGTGTTAGAGTATTTTCAAAATACATGCTCAAAACATACTGAAAATCGATCTTTTAGGTGCACAAAAGTCGATATGTGCATGCATGTTCAGTACCCGTTTATATCTCAAATTCAGGCTCAAAACACCCGAAAATTCAATATTTTGGGGTCCCAGAAGCAATCTGTACATGCCTACTCAGTGTTAGAGTATTTTCAAAATACAGGCCCAAAACATGCTGAAAATCGATATTTTAGATGCTAAAAGTCAATATGTGCATGTATCTTCTGTACCCGTTTATATCTCAAATTCAGGCTCAAAACACCCGAAAATTCAATATTTTGGGGTCTCAGAAGCAATCTGTACATGCCTACACAGTGCTAGAATATTTTCAAAATATAGGCTAAAAACATGCTAAAAATCGATCTTTTAGGTGCCAAAAAAGTCGATATCTCAAATTCAGTCCCAAAACACCCGAAAATTCGATATTTAGGGGTCCCAGAAGCTATCTGTACATGCCTACTCCGTGTTAGGGTATTTTCAAAATACATGCTCAAAACATACTGAAAATCGATCTTTAAGGTGCACAAAAGTCGATATGTGCATGCATCTTTAGTACCCGTTTATATCTCAAATTCAGGCTCAAAACACCCGAAAATTCAATATTTTGGGGTCCCAGAAGCAATCTGTACATGCCTACTCAGTGTTAGAGTATTTTCAAAATACAGGCCCAAAACATGCTGAAAATCGATATTTTAGAAGCCCAAAGTCAATATGTGCATGTATCTTCTGTACCCGTTTATATCTCAAATTCAGGCTCAAAACACCCGAAAATTCAATATTTTGGGGTCCCAGAAGCAATCTGTACATGCCTACACAGTGCTAGAATATTTTCAAAATATAGGCTAAAAACATGCTAAAAATCGACATTTTAGGTGCCAAAAAATCGATATCTCAAATTCAGTCCCAAAACACCCGAAAATTCGATATTTAGAGGTCCCAGAAGGTATCTGTACATGCCTACTCCGTGTTAGAGTATTTTCAAAATACAGGCCAAAAATATACTGAAAATCGATCTTTTAGGTGCCCAAAAGTCGATATGTGCATGCATCTTCTGTACCCGTTTATATCTCAAATTCTGGCCCTAAACACCCGAAAAATCGATATTTTGGGGTCCCAGAAGCGATCTGTACATGCCTACTCCGTGTTAGAGTATTTTCAAAATTCAGTCCCCAAACATGCTGAAAATCGATATTTTTGGTGCCCAAAGTCAATATGTGCATGTATCTTCTGTACCCGTTTATATCTCAAATTCAGGCTCAAAACACCCGAAAATTCAATATTTTGGGGTCCCAGAAGCAATCTGTACATGCCTACTCAGTGCTAGAATATTTTCAAAATATAGGCTAAAAACATGCTAAAAATAGATCTTTTAGGTGCCAAAAAGTCGATATCTCAAATTCAGTCCCAAAACACCCGAAAATTCGATATTTAGGGGTCCCAGAAGCGATCTGTACATGCCTACTCCGTGTTAGAGTATTTTCAAAATACATGCTTAAAACATACTGAAAATCGATCTTTTAGGTGCACAAAAGTCGATATGTGCATGCATCTTCAGTACCCGTTTATATCTCAAATTCAGGCTCAAAACACCGGAAAATTCAATATTTTGGGGTCCCAGAAGCAATCTGTATATGCCTACTCAGTGTTAGAGTATTTTCAAAATACAGGCCCAAAACATGCTGAAAATCGATATTTTAGATGCCGAAAGTCAATATGTGCATGTATCTTCTGTACCCGTTTATATCTCAAATTCAGGCTCAAAACATCCTAAAATTCAATATTTTGGGGTCCCAGAAGCAATCTGTACATGCCTACACAGTGCTAGAATATTTTCAAAATATAGGCTAAAAATCGATCTTTTAGGTGCCAAAAAGTCGATATCTCAAATTCAGTCCCAAAACACCCGAAAATTCGATATTTAGGGGTCCCAGAAGCGATCTGTACATGCCTACTCCGTGTTAGAGTATTTTCAAAATACATGTTCAAAACATACTGAAAATCGATCTTTTATGTGCACAAAAGTCGATATGTGCATGCATCTTCAGTACCCGTTTATATCTCAAATTCAGGCTCAAAACACCCGAAAATTCAATATTTTGGGGTCCCAGAAGCAATCTGTACATGCCTACTCAGTGTTAGAGTATTTTCAAAATACAGGCCCAAAACATGCTGAAAATCGATATTTTAGATGCCCAAAGTCAATATGTGCATGTATCTTCTGTACCCGTTTATATCTCAAATTCAGGCTCAAAACACCCGAAAATTCAATATTTTGGGGTCCCAGAAGCAATCTGTACATGAATACACAGTGCTAGAATATTTTCAAAATATAGGCTAAAAACATGCTAAAAATCGATCTTTTAGGTGCCAAAAAATCGATATCTCAAATTCAGTCCCAAAACACCCGAAAATTCGATATTTAGAGGTCCCAGAAGGTATCTGTACATGCCTACTCCGTGTTAGAGTATTTTCAAAATACAGGCCAAAAACATACTGAAAATCGATCTTTTAGGTGCCCAAAAGTCGATATGTGCATGCATCTTCTGTACCCGTTTATATCTCAAATTCTGGCCCTAAACACCCGAAAATTCGATATTTTGGGGTCCCAGAAGCGATCTGTACATGCCTACTCGGTGTTAGAGTATTTTCAAAATACAGGCCCAAAACATGCTGAAAATCGATATTTTAGATGCCCAAAGTCAATATGTGCATGTATCTTCTGTACCCGTTTATATCTCAAATTCTGGCCCTAAACACCCGAAAATTCGATATTTTGGGGTCCCAGAAGCGATCTGTACATGCCTACTCCGTGTTAGAGTATTTTCAAAATTCAGGCCCAAAACATGCTGAAAATCGATATTTTTGGTGCCCAAAGTCAATATGTGCATGTATCTTCTGTACCCGTTTATATCTCAAATTCAGGCTCAAAACACCCGAAAATTCAATATTTTGGGGTCCCAGAAGCAATCTGTACATGCCTACTCAGTGCTAGAATATTTTCAAAATATAGGCTAAAAACATGCTAAAAATAGATCTTTTAGGTGCCAAAAAGTCGATATCTCAAATTCAGTCCCAAAACACCCGAAAATTCGATATTTAGGGGTCCCAGAAGCGATCTATACATGCCTACTCCGCGTTAGAGTATTTTCAAAATACAGGCCAAAAACATACTGAAAATCGATCTTTTAGGTGCCCAAAAGTCTATATGTGCATGCATCTTCTGTACCCGTTTATATCTCAAATTCTGGCCCTAAACACCCGAAAATTCGATATTTTGGGGTCCCAGAAGCGATCTGTACATGCCTACTCCGTGTTAGAGTATTTTCAAAATTCAGGCCCCAAACATGCTGAAAATCGATATTTTTGGTGCCCAAAGTCAATATGTGCATGTATCTTCTGTACCCGTTTATATCTCAAATTCAGGCTCAAAACACCCGAAAATTCAATATTTTGGGGTCCCAGAAGCAATCTGTACATGCCTAGTCAGTGCTAGAATATTTTCAAAATATAGGCTAAAAACATGCTAAAAATCGATCTAAAACTTTTAGGTGCCAAAAAGTCGATATCTCAAATTCAGTCCCAAAACACCCGAAAATTCGATATTTAGGGGTCCCAGAAGCGATCTGTACATGACTACTCTGTGTTAGAGTATTTTCAAAATACATGCTCAAAACATACTGAAAATCGATCTTTTAGGTGCACAAAAGTCGATATGTGCATGCATCTTCAGTACCCATTTATATCTCAAATTCAGGCTCAAAACACCCGAAAATTCAATATTTTGGGGTCCCAGAAGCAATCTGTACATGCCTAGTCAGTGTTAGAGTATTTTCAAAATACAGGACCAAAACATGCTGAAAATCGATATTTTAGATGCTAAAAGTCAATATGTGCATGTATCTTCTGTACCCGTTTATATCTCAAATTCAGGCTCAAAACACCCAAAAATTCAAAATTTTGGGGTCCCAGAAGCAATCTGTACATGCCTACTCAGTGCTAGAATATTTTCAAAATATAGGCTAAAAACATGCTAAAAATCGATCTTTTAGGTGTCAAAAAGTCGATATCTCAAATTCAGTCCCAAAACACCCGAAAATTCGATATTTAGGGGTCCCAGAAGCGATCTGTACATGCCTACTCCGTGTTAGAGTATTTTCAAAATACATGTTCAAAACATACTGAAAATCGATCTTTTAGGTGCACAAAAGTCGATATGTGCATGCATCTTCAGTACCCGTTTATATCTCAAATTCAGGCTCAAAACACCCGAAAATTCAATATTTTGGGGTTCCAGAAGCAATCTGTACATGCCTACTCAGTGCTAGAATATTTTCAAAATATAGGCTTAAAACATGCTAAAAATCGATCTTTTAGGTGCCAAAAAGTCGATATCTCAAATTCAGTCCCAAAACACCCGAAAATTCGATATTTAGGGGTCCCAGAAGCGATCTGTACATGCCTACTCCGTGTTAGAGTATTTTCAAAATACATGTTCAAAACATACTGAAAATCGATCTTTTAGGTGCACAAAAGTCGATATGTGCATGCATCTTCAGTACCCGTTTATATCTCAAATTAAGGCTCAAAACACCCGAAAATTTAATATTTTGGGGTTCCAGAAGCAATCTGTACATGCCTACTCAGTGTTAGAGTATTTTCAAAATACAGGCCCAAAACATGCTGAAAATCGATATTTTAGATGCCAAAAGTCAATATGTGCATGTATCTTCTGTAACCGTTTATATCTCAAATTCAGGCTCAAAACACCCGAAAATTCAATATTTTGGGGTCCCAGAAGCAATCTGTACAGTGCTAGAATATTTTCAAAATATAGGCTAAAAACATGCTAAAAATCGATCTTTTAGGTGCCAAAAAGTCGATATCTCAAATTCAGTCCCAAAACACCCGAAAATTCGATATTTAGGATTCCCAGAAGCGATCTGTACATGCCTACTCCGTGTTAGAGTATTTTCAAAATACATGCTCAAAACATACGGAAAATCGATCTTTTAGGTGCACAAAAGTCGATATGTGCATGCATCTTCAGTACCCGTTTATATCTCAAATTCAGGCTCAAAACACCCGAAAATTCAATATTTTGGGGTCCCAGAAGCAATCTGTACATGTCTACACAGTGCTAGAATATTTTCAAAATATAGGCTATAAACATGCTAAAAATCGACATTTTAGGTGCCAAAAAATCGATATCTTAAATTCAGTCCCAAAACACCCGAAAATTCGATATTTAGAGGTCCCAGAAGGTATCTGTACATGCCTGCTCCGTGTTAGAGTATTTTCAAAATACAGGCCAAAAACATACTGAAAATCGATCTTTTAGGTGCACAAAAGTCGATATGTGCATGCATCTTCTGTACCCGTTTATATCTCAAATTCTGGCCCTAAACACCCGAAAAATCGATATTTTGGGGTCCCAGAAGCGATCTGTACATGCCTACTCCGTGTTAGAGTATTTTCAAAATTCAGGCCCAAAACATGCTGAAAATCGATATTTTTGGTGCCCAAAGTCAATATGTGCATGTATCTTCTGTACCCGTTTATATCTCAAATTCAGGCTCAAAACACCCGAAAATTCAATATTTTGGGGTCCCAGAAGCAATCTGTACATGCCTACTCAGTGTTAGAGTATTTTCAAAATACAGGCCCAAAACATGCTGAAAATCGATATTTTAGATGCCCAAAGTCAATATGTGCATGTATCTTCTGTACCCGTTTATATCTCAAATTCAGGCTCAAAACACCCGAAAATTCAATATTTTGGGGTCCCAGAAGCAATCTGTACAGTGCTAGAATATTTTCAAAATATAGGCTAAAAACATGCTAAAAATCGATCTTTTAGATGCCTAAAAATCGATATCTCATATTCAGTCCCAAAACACCCGAAAATTCGATATTTAGAGGTTCCAGAAGGTATATGTACATGCCTACTCCGTGTTAGAGTATTTTCAAAATACAGGCCAAAAACATACTGAAAATCGATCTTTTAGGTGCCCAAAAGTCGATATGTGCATGCATCTTCTGTACCCGTTTATATCTCAAATTCTGGCCCTAAACACCCGAAAATTCGATATTTTGGGGTCCCAGAAGCGATCTGTACATGCCTACTCCGTGTTAGAGTATTTTCAAAATTCAGGCCCAAAACATGCTGAAAATCGATATTTTTGGTGCCCAAAGTCAATATGTGCATGTATCTTCTGTACCCGTTTATATCTCAAATTCAGGCTCAAAACACCCGAAAATTCAATATTTTGGGGTCCCAGAAGCAATCTGTACATGCCTACTCAGTGCTAGAATATTTTCAAAATATAGGCTAAAAACATGCTAAAAATCGATCTTTTAGGTGCCAAAAAGTCGATATCTCAAATTCAGTCCCAAAACACCCGAAAATTCAATATTTAGGGGTCCCAGAAGCGATCTGTACATGCCTACTCCGTGTTAGAGTATTTTCAAAATACATGCTCAAAACATACTGAAAATCGATCTTTTAGGTGCACAAAAGTCGATATGTGCATGCATCTTCAGTACCCGTTTATATCTCAAATTCAGGCTCAAAACACCCGAAAATTCAATATTTTGGGGTCCCAGAAGCAATCTGTACATGCCTACTCAGTGTTAGAGTATTTTCAAAATACAGGCCCAAAACATGCTGAAAATCGATATTTTAGATGCCCAAAGTCAATATGTGCATGTATCTTCTGTACCCGTTTATATCTCAAATTCAGGCTCAAAACACCCGAAAATTCAATATTTTGGGGTCCCAGAAGCAATCTGTACATGCCTACACAGTGCTAGAATATTTTCAAAATATAGGCTAAAAACATGCTAAAAATCGACATTTTAGGTGCCAAAAAATCGATATCTCAAATTCAGTCCCAAAACACCCGAAAATCCGAAATTTAGAGGTCCCAGAAGGTATCTGTACATGCCTACTCCGTGTTAGAGTATTTTCAAAATACAGGCCAAAAACATACTGAAAATCGATCTTTTAGGTGCCCATAAGTCGATATGTGCATGCATCTTCTGTACCAGTTTATATCTCAAATTCTGGCCCTAAACACCCGAAAATTCGATATTTTGGGGTCCCAGAAGCGATCTGTACATGCCTACTCCGTGTTAGAGTATTTTCAAAATTCAGGCCCAAAACATGCTGAAAATCGATATTTTTGGTGCCCAAAGTCAATATGTGCATGTATCTTCTGTACCCGTTTATATCTCAAATTCAGGCTCAAAACACCCGAAAATTCAATATTTTGGGGTCCCAGAAGCAATCTGTACATGCCTACTCAGTGCTAGAATATTTTCAAAATATAGGCTAAAAACATGCTAAAAATAGATCTTTTAGGTGCCAAAAAGTCGATATCTCAAATTCAGTCCCAAAACACCCGAAAATTCGATATTTAGGGGTCCCAGAAGCGATCTATACATGCCTACTCCGCGTTAGAGTATTTTCAAAATACAGGCCAAAAACATACTGAAAATCGATCTTTTAGGTGCCCAAAAGTCTATATGTGCATGCATCTTCTGTACCCGTTTATATCTCAAATTCTGGCCCTAAACACCCGAAAATTCGATATTTTGGGGTCCCAGAAGCGATCTGTACATGCCTACTCCGTGTTAGAGTATTTTCAAAATTCAGGCCCCAAACATGCTGAAAATCGATATTTTTGGTGCCCAAAGTCAATATGTGCATGTATCTTCTGTACCCGTTTATATCTCAAATTCAGGCTCAAAACACCCGAAAATTCAATATTTTGGGGTCCCAGAAGCAATCTGTACATGCCTAGTCAGTGCTAGAATATTTTCAAAATATAGGCTAAAAACATGCTAAAAATCGATCTAAAACTTTTAGGTGCCAAAAAGTCGATATCTCAAATTCAGTCCCAAAACACCCGAAAATTCGATATTTAGGGGTCCCAGAAGCGATCTGTACATGACTACTCCGTGTTAGAGTATTTTCAAAATACATGCTCAAAACATACTGAAAATCGATCTTTTAGGTGCACAAAAGTCGATATGTGCATGCATCTTCAGTACCCATTTATATCTCAAATTCTGGCTCAAAACACCCGAAAATTCAATATTTTGGGGTCCCAGAAGCAATCTGTACATGCCTAGTCAGTGTTAGAGTATTTTCAAAATACAGGCCCAAAACATGCTGAAAATCGATATTTTAGATGCTAAAAGTCAATATGTGCATGTATCTTCTGTACCCGTTTATATCTCAAATTCAGGCTCAAAACACCCGAAAATTCAATATTTTGGGGTCCCAGAAGCAATCTGTACATGCCTACTCAGTGCTAGAATATTTTCAAAATATAGGCTAAAAACATGCTAAAAATCGATCTTTTAAGTGTCAAAAAGTCGATATCTCAAATTCAGTCCCAAAACACCCGAAAATTCGATATTTAGGGGTCCCAGAAGCGATCTGTACATGCCTACTCCGTGTTAGAGTATTTTCAAAATACATGTTCAAAACATACTGAAAATCGATCTTTTAGGTGCACAAAAGTCGATATGTGCATGCATCTTCAGTACACGTTTATATCTCAAATTCAGGCTCAAAACACCCGAAAATTCAATATTTTGGAGTTCCAGAAGCAATCTGTACATGCCTACTCAGTGCTAGAATATTTTCAAAATATAGGCTTAAAACATGCTAAAAATCGATCTTTTAGGTGCCAAAAAGTCGATATCTCAAATTCAGTCCCAAAACACCCGAAAATTCGATATTTAGGGGTCCCAGAAGCGATCTGTACATGCCTACTCCGTGTTAGAGTATTTTCAAAATACATGTTCAAAACATACTGAAAATCGATCTTTTAGGTGCACAAAAGTCGATATGTGCATGCATCTTCAGTACCCGTTTATATCTCAAATTAAGGCTCAAAACACCCGAAAATTTAATATTTTGGGGTTCCAGAAGCAATCTGTACATGCCTACTCAGTGTTAGAGTATTTTCAAAATACAGGCCCAAAACATGCTGAAAATCGATATTTTAGATGCCAAAAGTCAATATGTGCATGTATCTTCTGTACCCGTTTATATCTCAAATTCAGGCTCAAAACACCCGAAAATTCAATATTTTGGGGTCCCAGAAGCAATCTGTACAGTGCTAGAATATTTTCAAAATATAGGCTAAAAACATGCTAAAAATCGATCTTTTAGGTGCCAAAAAGTCGATATCTCAAATTCAGTCCCAAAACACCCGAAAATTCGATATTTAGGATTCCCAGAAGCGATCTGTACATGCCTACTCCGTGTTAGAGTATTTTAAAATACATGCTCAAAACATACGGAAAATCGATCTTTTAGGTGCACAAAAGTCGATATGTGCATGCATCTTCAGTACCCGTTTATATCTCAAATTCAGGCTCAAAACACCCGAAAATTCAATATTTTGGGGTCCTAGAAGCAATCTGTACATGTCTACACAGTGCTAGAATATTTTCAAAATATAGGCTATAAACATGCTAAAAATCGACATTTTAGGTGCCAAAAAATCGATATCTCAAATTCAGTCCCAAAACACCCGAAAATTCGATATTTAGAGGTCCCAGAAGGTATCTGTACATGCCTGCTCCGTGTTAGAGTATTTTCAAAATACAGGCCAAAAACATACTGAAAATCGATCTTTTAGGTGCACAAAAGTCGATATGTGCATGCATCTTCTGTACCCGTTTATATCTCAAATTCTGGCCCTAAACACCCGAAAATTCGATATTTTGGGGTCCCAGAAGCGATCTGTACATGCTTACTCCGTGTTAGAGTATTTTCAAAATTCAGGCCCAAAACATGCTGAAAATCGATATTTTTGGTGCCCAAAGTCAATATGTGCATGTATCTTCTGTACCCGTTTATATCTCAAATTCAGGCTCAAAACACCCGAAAATTCAATATTTTGGGGTCCCAGAAGCAATCTGTACATGCCTACTCAGTGCTAGAATATTTTCAAAATATAGGCTAAAAACATGCTAAAAATCGATCTTTTAGGTGCCAAAAAGTCGATATCTCAAATTCAGTCCCAAAACACCCGAAAATTCAATATTTAGGGGTCCCAGAAGCGATCTGTACATGCCTACTCCGTGTTAGAGTATTTTCAAAATACATGCTCAAAACATACTGAAAATCGATCTTTTAGGTGCACAAAAGTCGATATGTGCATGCATCTTCAGTACCCGTTTATATCTCAAATTCAGGCTCAAAACACCCGAAAATTCAATATTTTGGGGTCCCAGAAGCAATCTGTACATGCCTACTCAGTGTTAGAGTATTTTAAAAATACAGGCCCAAAACATGCTGAAAATCGATATTTTAGATGCCCAAAGTCAATATGTGCATGTATCTTCTGTACCCGTTTATATCTCAAATTCAGGCTCAAAACACACGAAAATTCAATATTTTGGGGTCCCAGAAGCAATCTGTACAGTGCTAGAATATTTTCAAAATATAGGCTAAAAACATGCTAAAAATCGATCTTTTAGATGCCAAAAAATCGATATCTCAAATTCAGTCCCAAAACACCCGAAAATTCGATATTTAGAGGTTCCAGAAGGTATATGTACATGCCTACTCCGTGTTAGAGTATTTTCAAAATACAGGCCAAAAACATACTGAAAATCGATCTTTTAGGTGCCCAAAAGTCGATATGTGCATGCATCTTCTGTACCCGTTTATATCTCAAATTCTGGCCCTAAACACCCGAAAATTCGATATTTTGGGGTCCCAGAAGCGATCTGTACATGCCTACTCCGTGTTAGAGTATTTTCAAAATTCAGGCCCAAAACATGCTGAAAATCGATATTTTTGGTGCCCAAAGTCAATATGTGCATGTATCTTCTGTACCCGTTTATATCTCAAATTCAGGCTCAAAACACCCGAAAATTCAATATTTTGGGGTCCCAGAAGCAATCTGTACATGCCTACTCAGTGCTAGAATATTTTCAAAATATAGGCTAAAAACATGCTAAAAATCGATCTTTTAGGTGCCAAAAAGTCGATATCTCAAATTCAGTCCCAAAACACCCGAAAATTCAATATTTAGGGGTCCCAGAAGCGATCTGTACATGCCTACTCCGTGTTAGAGTATTTTCAAAATACATGCTCAAAACATACTGAAAATCGATCTTTTAGGTGCACAAAATTCGATATGTGCATGCATCTTCAGTACCCGTTTATATCTCAAATTCAGGCTCAAAACACCCGAAAATTCAATATTTTGGGGTCCCAGAAGCAATCTGTACATGCCTACTCAGTGTTAGAGTATTTTCAAAATACAGGCCCAAAACATGCTGAAAATCGATATTTTAGATGCCCAAAGTCAATATGTGCATGTATCTTCTGTACCCGTTTATATCTCAAATTCAGGCTCAAAACACACGAAAATTCAATATTTTGGGGTCCCAGAAGCAATCTGTACATGCCTACACAGTGCTAGAATATTTTCAAAATATAGGCTAAAAACATGCTAAAAATCGACATTTTAGGTGCCAAAAAATCAATATCTCAAATTCAGTCCCAAAACACCCGAAAATTCGATATTTAGAGGTCCCAGAAGGTATCTGTACATGCCTACTCCGTGTTAGAGTATTTTCAAAATACAGGTCAAAAACATACTGAAAATCGATCTTTTAGGAGCCCAAAAGTCGATATGTGCATGCATCTTCTGTACCCGTTTATATCTCAAATTCTGTCCCTAAACACCCGAAAATTTGATATTTTGGGGTCCCAGAAGCGATCTGCACATACCTACTCGGTGTTAGAGTATTTTCAAAATTCAGGCCCAAAACATGCTGAAAATCGATATTTTTGGTGCCCAAAGTCAATATGTGCATGTATCTTCTGTACCCGTTTTTATCTCAATTTCAGGCTCAAAAACACCCGAAAATTCAATATTTTGGGGTCCCAGAAACAATCTGTACATGCCTACTCAGTGCTAGAATATTTTCAAAATATAGGCTAAAAATCGATCTTTTAGGTGCCAAAAAGTCGATATCTCAAATTCAGTCCCAAAATACCCGAAAATTCGATATTTAGGGGTCCCAGAAGCGATCTGTACATGCCTACTCCGTGTTAGAGTATTTTCAAAATACATGCTCAAAACATACTGAAAATCGATCTTTTAGGTGCACAGAAGTCGATATGTGCATGCATCTTCAGTATCCGTTTATATCTGAAATTCAGGCTCAAAACACCCGAAAATTCAATATTTTGGGGTCCCAGAAGCAATCTGTACATGCCTACTCAGTGTTAGAGTATTTTCAAAATACAGGCCCAAAACATGCTGAAAATCGATATTTTAGATGCTAAAAGTCAATATGTGCATGTATCTTCTGTACCCGTTTATATCTCAAATTCAGGCTCAAAACACCCGAAAATTCAATATTTTGGGGTCCCAGAAGCAATCTGTACATGCCTACTCAGTGCTAGAATATTTTCAAAATATAGACTAAAAACATGCTAAAAATCGATCTTTTAGGTGCCAAAAAGTCGATATCTCAAATTCAGTCCCAAAACACCCGAAAATTCGATATTTTGGGGTCCCAGAAGCGATCTGTACATGCCTACTCCGTGTTAGAGTATTTTCAAAATTCAGGCCCCAAACATGCTGAAAATCGATATTTTTGGTGCCCAAAGTCAATATGTGCATGTATCTTCTGTACCCGTTTATATCTCAAATTCAGGCTCAAAACACCCGAAAATTCAATATTTTGGGGTCCCAGAAGCAATCTGTACTAGAATATTTTCGAAATATAGGCTAAAAACATGCTAAAAATCGATCTTTCAGGTGCCAAAAAGTCGATATCTCAAATTCAGTCCCAAAACACCCGAAAATTCGATATTTAGGGGTCCCAGAAGCGATCTGTACATGCCTACTTCGTGTTAGAGTATTTTCAAAATACATGTTCAAAACATACTGAAAATCGATCTTTTAGGGGCACAAAAGTCGATATGTGCATGCATCTTCAGTACCCGTTTATATCTCAAATTCAGGCTCAAAACAACCGAAAATTCAATATTTTGGGGTTCCTGAAGCAATCTGTACATGCCTACTCAGTGTTAGAGTATTTTCAAAATACAGGCCCAAAACATGCTGAAAATCGATATTTTAGATGCCCAAAGTCAATATGTGCATGTATCTTCTGTACCCGTTTATATCTCAAATTCAGGCTCAAAACACCCGAAAATTCAATATTTTGGGGTCCCAGAAGCAATCTGTACAGTGCTAGAATATTTTCAAAATATAGGCTAAAAACATGCTAAAAATCGATCTTTTAGGTGCCAAAAAGTCGATATCTCAAATTCAGTCCCAAAACACCCGAAAATTCGATATTTAGGATTCCCAGAAGCGATCTGTACATGCCTACTCCGTGTTAGAGTATTTTCAAAATACATGCTCAAAACATACTGAAAATCGATCTTTTAGGTGCACAAAAGTCGATATGTGCATGCATCTTCAGTACCCGTTTATATCTCAAATTCAGGCTCAAAACACCCGAAAATTCAATATTTTGGGGTCCCAGAAGCAATCTGTACATGTCTACACAGTGCTAGAATATTTTCAAAATAAAGGCTAAAAACATGCTAAAAATCGACATTTTAGGTGCCAAAAAATCGATATCTCAAATTCAGTCCTAAAACACCCGAAAATTCGATATTTTGAGGTCCCAGAAGGTATCTGTACATGCCTGCTCCGTGTTAGAGTATTTTCAAAATACAGGCCAAAAACATACTGAAAATCGATCTTTTAGGTGCACAAAAGTCGATATGTGCATGCATCTTCTGTACCCGTTTATATCTCAAATTCTGGCCCTAAACACCCGAAAAATCGATATTTTGGGGTCCCAGAAGCGATCTGTACATGCCTACTCCGTGTTAGAGTATTTTCAAAATTCAGGCCCAAAACATGCTGAAAATCGATATTTTTGGTGCCCAAAGTCAATATGTGCATGTATCTTCTGTACCCGTTTATATCTCAAATTCAGGCTCAAAACACCCGAAAATTCAATATTTTGGGGTCCCAGAAGCAATCTGTACATGCCTACTCAGTGTTAGAGTATTTTCAAAATACAGGCCCAAAACATGCTGAAAATCGATATTTTAGATGCCAAAAGTCAATATGTGCATGTATCTTCTGTACCCGTTTATATCTCAAATTCAGGCTCAAAACACCCGAAAATTCAATATTTTGGGGTCCCAGAAGCAATCTGTACAGTGCTAGAATATTTTCAAAATATAGGCTAAAAACATGCTAAAAATCGATCTTTTAGGTGCCAAAAAGTCGATATCTCAAATTCAGTCCCAAAACACCCGAAAATTCGATATTTAGGATTCCCAGAAGCGATCTGTACATGCCTACTCCGTGTTAGAGTATTTTCAAAATACATGCTCAAAACATACTGAAAATCGATCTTTTAGGTGCACAAAAGTCGATATGTGCATGCATCTTCAGTACCCGTTTATATCTCAAATTCAGGCTCAAAACACCCGAAAATTCAATATTTTGGGGTCCCAGAAGCAATCTGTACATGTCTACACAGTGCTAGAATATTTTCAAAATATAGGCTAAAAACATGCTAAAAATCGACATTTTAGGTGCCAAAAAATCGATATCTCAAATTCAGTCCTAAAACACCCGAAAATTCGATATTTAGAGGTCCCAGAAGGTATCTGTACATGCCTGCTCCGTGTTAGAGTATTTTCAAAATACAGGCCAAAAACATACTAAAAATCGATCTTTTAGGTGCACAAAAGTCGATATGTGCATGCATCTTCTGTACCCGTTTATATCTCAAATTCTGGCCCTAAACACCCGAAAAATCGATATTTTGGGGTCCCAGAAGCGATCTGTACATGCCTACTCCGTGTTAGAGTATTTTCAAAATTCAGGCCCAAAACATGCTGAAAATCGATATTTTTGGTGCCCAAAGTCAATATGTGCATGTATCTTCTGTACCCGTTTATATCTCAAATTCAGGCTCAAAACACCCGAAAATTCAATATTTTGGGGTCCCAGAAGCAATCTGTACATGCCTACTCAGTGTTAGAGTATTTTCAAAATACAGGCCCAAAACATGCTGAAAATCGATATTTTAGATGCCAAAAGTCAATATGTGCATGTATCTTCTGTACCCGTTTATATCTCAAATTCAGGCTCAAAACACCCGAAAATTCAATATTTTGGGGTCCCAGAAGCAATCTGTACAGTGCTAGAATATTTTCAAAATATAGGCTAAAAACATGCTAAAAATCGATCTTTTAGGTGCCAAAAAGTCGATATCTCAAATTCAGTCCCAAAACACCCGAAAATTCGATATTTAGGATTCCCAGAAGCGATCTGTACATGCCTACTCCGTGTTAGAGTATTTTCAAAATACATGCTCAAAACATACTGAAAATCGATCTTTTAGGTGCACAAAAGTCGATATGTGCATGCATCTTCAGTACCCGTTTATATCTCAAATTCAGGCTCAAAACACCCGAAAATTCAATATTTTGGGGTCCCAGAAGCAATCTGTACATGTCTACACAGTGCTAGAATATTTTCAAAATATAGGCTAAAAACATGCTAAAAATCGACATTTTAGGTGCCAAAAAATCGATATCTCAAATTCAGTCCTAAAACACCCGAAAATTCGATATTTAGAGGTCCCAGAAGGTATCTGTACATGCCTGCTCCGTGTTAGAGTATTTTCAAAATACAGGCCAAAAACATACTAAAAATCGATCTTTTAGGTGCACAAAAGTCGATATGTGCATGCATCTTCTGTACCCGTTTATATCTCAAATTCTGGCCCTAAACACCCTAAAAATCGATATTTTGGGGTCCCAGAAGCGATCTGTACATGCCTACTCCGTGTTAGAGTATTTTCAAAATTCAGGCCCAAAACATGCTGAAAATCGATATTTTTGGTGCCCAAAGTCAATATGTGCATGTATCTTCTGTACCCGTTTATATCTCAAATTCAGGCTCAAAACACCCGAAAATTCAATATTTTGGGGTCCCAGAAGCAATCTGTACATGCCTACTCAGTGTTAGAGTATTTTCAGAATACAGGCCCAAAACATGCTGAAAATCGATATTTTAGATGCCCAAAGTCAATATGTGCATGTATCTTCTGTACCCGTTTATATCTCAAATTCAGGCTCAAAACACCCGAAAATTCAATATTTTGGGGTCCCAGAAGCAATCTGTACATGCCTACTCAGTGTTAGAGTATTTTCAGAATACAGGCCCAAAACATGCTGAAAATCGATATTTTAGATGCCCAAAGTCAATATGTGCATGTATCTTCTGTACCCGTTTATATCTCAAATTCAGGCTCAAAACACCCGAAAAGTCAATATTTTGGGGTCCCAGAAGCAATCTGTACATGCCTACTCAGTGCTAGAATATTTTCAAAATATAGGCTAAAAACATGCTAAAAATCGATCTTTTAGGTGCCAAAAAGTCGATATCTCAAATTCAGTCCCAAAACACCCGAAAATTCGATATTTAGGGGTCCCAGAAGCGATCTGTACATGCCTACTCGCTGTTAGAGTATTTTCAAAATACATGCTCAAAACATACTGAAAATCGATCTTTAAGGTGCACAAAAGTCGATATGTGCATGCATCTTCAGTACCCGTTTATATCTCAAATTCAGGCCCTAAACACCCGAAAATTCAATATTTTGGGGTCCCAGAAGCAATCTGTACATGCCTACTCAGTGTTAGAGTATTTTCAAAATACATGCCCAAAACATGCTGAAAATCGATATTTTAGATGCCCAAAGTCAATATGTGCATGTATCTTCTGTACCCGTTTATATCTCAAATTCAGGCTCAAAACACCCGAAAATTCAATATTTTGGGGTCCCAGAAGCAATCTGTACATGCCTACTCAGTGCTAGAATATTTTCAAAATATAGGCTAAAAACATACTAAAAATAGATCTTTTAGGTGCCAAAAAGTCGATATCTCAAATTCAGTCCCAAAACACCCGAAAATTCGATATTTAGAGGTCCCAGAAGGTATATGTACATGCCTACTCCGTGTTAAAGTATTTTCAAAATACAGGCCAAAAACATACTGAAAATCGATCTTTTAGGTGCACAAAAGTCGATATGTGCATGCATCTTCTGTACCCGTTTATATCTCAAATTCTGGCCCTAAACACCCGAAAATTCGATATTTTGGGGTCCCAGAAGCGATCTGTACATGTCTACTCCGTGTTAGAGTATTTTCAAAATTCAGGCCCCAAACATGCTGAAAATCGATATTTTTGGTGCCCAAAGTCAATATGTGCATGTATCTTCTGTACCCGTTTATATATCAAATTCAGGCTCAAAACACCCGAAAATTCAATATTTTGGGGTCCCAGAAGCAATCTGTACAGTGCTAGAATATTTTCAAAATATAGGCTAAAAACATGCTAAAAATCGATCTTTTAGGTGCCAAAAAGTCGCTATCTCAAATTCAGTCCCAAAACACCCGAAAATTCGATATTTAGGGGTCCCAGAAGCGATCTGTACATGCCTACTCCGTGTTAGAGTTTTTTCAAAATACATGCTCAAAACATATTGAAAATCGATCTTTTAGGTGCACAAAAGTCGATATGTGCATGCATCTTCAGTACCCGTTTATATCTCAAATTCAGGCTCAAAACACCCGAAAATTCAATATTTTGGGGTCCCAGAAGCAATCTGTACATGCCTACTCAGTGTTAGAGTATTTTCAAAATACAGGCCCAAAACATGCTGAAAATCGATATTTTAGATGCTCAAAGTCAATATGTGCATGTATCTTCTGTACCCGTTTATATCTCAAATTCAGGCTCAAAACACCCGAAAATTCAATATTTTGGGGTCCCAGAAGCAATCTGTACATGCCTACACAGTGCTAGAATATTTTCAAAATATAGGCTAAAAACATGCTAAAAATCGACATTTTAGGTGCCAAAAAATCGATATCTCAAATTCAGTCCCAAAACACCAGAAAATTCGATATTTAGAGGTCCCAGAAGGTATCTGTACATGCCTACTCCGTGTTAGAGTATTTTCAAAATACAGGCCAAAAACATACTGAAAATCGATCTTTTAGGTGCCCAAAAGTCGATATGTGCATGCATCTTCTGTACCCGTTTATATCTCAAATTCTGGCCCTAAACACCCGAAAATTCGATATTTTGGGGTCCCAGAAGCGATCTGTACATGCCTACTCCGTGTTAGAGTATTTTCAAAATTCAGGCCCAAAACATGCTGAAAATCGATATTTTTGGTGCCCAAAGTCAA
This sequence comes from Petrolisthes cinctipes, assembly GCA_033782935.1. Lineage (NCBI taxonomy): Eukaryota > Metazoa > Arthropoda > Malacostraca > Decapoda > Porcellanidae > Petrolisthes > Petrolisthes cinctipes. The sequence continues at coordinate 1,444,227 of JAWQEG010000380.1, read as the reverse complement.
TATGTGCATGTATCTTCTGTACCCGTTTATATCTCAAATTCAGGCTCAAAACACCCGAAAATTCAATATTTTGGGGTCCCAGAAGCAATCTATACATGCCTACTCAGTGCTAGAATATTTTCAAAATATAGGCTAAAAACATGCTAAAAATCGATCTTTTAGGTGCCAAAAAGTCGATATCTCAAATTCAGTCCTAAAACACCCGAAAATTCGATATTTAGAGGTCCCAGAAGGTATCTGTACATGCCTGCTCCGTGTTAGAGTATTTTCAAAATACAGGCCAAAAACATACTGAAAATCGATCTTTTAGGTGCACAAAAGTCGATATGTGCATGCATCTTCTGTACCCGTTTATATCTCAAATTCTGGCCCTAAACACCCGAAAAATCGATATTTTGGGGTCCCAGAAGCGATCTGTACATGCCTACTCCGTGTTAGAGTATTTTCAAAATTCAGGCCCAAAACATGCTGAAAATCGATATTTTTGGTGCCCAAAGTCAATATGTGCATGTATCTTCTGTACCCGTTTATATCTCAAATTCAGGCTCAAAACACCCGAAAATTCAATATTTTGGGGTCCCAGAAGCAATCTGTACATGCCTATTCAGTGTTAGAGTATTTTCAAAATACAGGCCCAAAACATGCTGAAAATCGATATTTTAGATGCCAAAAGTCAATATGTGCATGTATCTTCTGTACCCGTTTATATCTCAAATTCAGGCTCAAAACACCCGAAAATTCAATATTTTGGGGTCCCAGAAGCAATCTGTACAGTGCTAGAATATTTTCAAAATATAGGCTAAAAACATGCTAAAAATCGATCTTTTAGGTGCCAAAAAGTCGATATCTCAAATTCAGTCCCAAAACACCCGAAAATTCGATATTTAGGATTCCCAGAAGCGATCTGTACATGCCTACTCCGTGTTAGAGTATTTTCAAAATACATGCTCAAAACATACTGAAAATCGATCTTTTAGGTGCACAAAAGTCGATATGTGCATGCATCTTCAGTACCCGTTTATATCTCAAATTCAGGCTCAAAACACCCGAAAATTCAATATTTTGGGGTCCCAGAAGCAATCTGTACATGTCTACACAGTGCTAGAATATTTTCAAAATATAGGCTAAAAACATGCTAAAAATCGACATTTTAGGTGCCAAAAAATCGATATCTCAAATTCAGTCCTAAAACACCCGAAAATTCGATATTTAGAGGTCCCAGAAGGTATCTGTACATGCCTGCTCCGTGTTAGAGTATTTTCAAAATACAGGCCAAAAACATACTAAAAATCGATCTTTTAGGTGCACAAAAGTCGATATGTGCATGCATCTTCTGTACCCGTTTATATCTCAAATTCTGGCCCTAAACACCCGAAAAATCGATATTTTGGGGTCCCAGAAGCGATCTGTACATGCCTACTCCGTGTTAGAGTATTTTCAAAATTCAGGCCCAAAACATGCTGAAAATCGATATTTTTGGTGCCCAAAGTCAATATGTGCATGTATCTTCTGTACCCGTTTATATCTCAAATTCAGGCTCAAAACACCCGAAAATTCAATATTTTGGGGTCCCAGAAGCAATCTGTACATGCCTACTCAGTGTTAGAGTATTTTCAGAATACAGGCCCAAAACATGCTGAAAATCGATATTTTAGATGCCCAAAGTCAATATGTGCCTGTATCTTCTGTACCCGTTTATATCTCAAATTCAGGCTCAAAACACCCGAAAATTCAATATTTTGGGGTCCCAGAAGCAATCTGTACATGCCTACTCAGTGTTAGAGTATTTTCAGAATACAGGCCCAAAACATGCTGAAAATCGATATTTTAGATGCCCAAAGTCAATATGTGCATGTATCTTCTGTACCCGTTTATATCTCAAATTCAGGCTCAAAACACCCGAAAAGTCAATATTTTGGGGTCCCAGAAGCAATCTGTACATGCCTACTCAGTGCTAGAATATTTTCAAAATATAGGCTAAAAACATGCTAAAAATCGATCTTTTAGGTGCCAAAAAGTCGATATCTCAAATTCAGTCCCAAAACACCCGAAAATTCAATATTTAGGGGTCCCAGAAGCGATCTGTACATGCCTACTCCCTGTTAGAGTATTTTCAAAATACATGCTCAAAACATACTGAAAATCGATCTTTTAGGTGCACAAAAGTCGATATGTGCATGCATCTTCAGTACCCGTTTATATCTCAAATTCAGGCTCAAAACACCCGAAAATTCAATATTTTGGGGTCCCAGAAGCAATCTGTACATGCCTACTCAGTGTTAGAGTATTTTCAAAATACATGCCCAAAACATGCTGAAAATCGATATTTTAGATGCCCAAAGTCAATATGTGCATGTATCTTCTGTACCCGTTTATATCTCAAATTCAGGCTCAAAACACCCGAAAATTCAATATTTTGGGGTCCCAGAAGCAATCTGTACATGCCTACTCAGTGCTAGAATATTTTCAAAATATAGGCTAAAAACATACTAAAAATAGATCTTTTAGGTGCCAAAAAGTCGATATCTCAAATTCAGTCCCAAAACACCCGAAAATTCGATATTTAGAGGTCCCAGAAGGTATATGTACATGCCTACTCCGTGTTAAAGTATTTTCAAAATACAGGCCAAAAACATACTGAAAATCGATCTTTTAGGTGCACAAAAGTCGATATGTGCATGCATCTTCTGTACCCGTTTATATCTCAAATTCTGGCCCTAAACACCCGAAAATTCGATATTTTGGGTTCCCAGAAGCGATCTGTACATGTCTACTCCGTGTTAGAGTATTTTCAAAATTCAGGCCCCAAACATACTGAAAATCGATATTTTTGGTGCCCAAAGTCAATATGTGCATGTATCTTCTGTACCCGTTTATATATCAAATTCAGGCTCAAAACACCCGAAAATTCAATATTTTGGGGTCCCAGAAGCAATCTGTACAGTGCTAGAATATTTTCAAAATATAGGCTAAAAACATGCTAAAAATCGATCTTTTAGGTGCCAAAAAGTCGCTATCTCAAATTCAGTCCCAAAACACCCGAAAATTCGATATTTAGGGGTCCCAGAAGCGATCTGTACATGCCTACTCCGTGTTAGAGTTTTTTCAAAATACATGCTCAAAACATATTGAAAATCGATCGTTTAGGTGCACAAAAGTCGATATGTGCATGCATCTTCAGTACCCGTTTATATCTCAAATTCAGGCTCAAAACACCCGAAAATTCAATATTTTGGGGTCCCAGAAGCAATCTGTACATGCCTACTCAGTGTTAGAGTATTTTCAAAATACAGGCCCAAAACATGCTGAAAATCGATATTTTAGATGCTCAAAGTCAATATGTGCATGTATCTTCTGTACCCGTTTATATCTCAAATTCAGGCTCAAAACACCCGAAAATTCAATATTTTGGGGTCCCAGAAGCAATCTGTACATGCCTACACAGTGCTAGAATATTTTCAAAATATAGGCTAAAAACATGCTAAAAATCGACATTTTAGGTGCCAAAAAATCGATATCTCAAATTCAGTCCCAAAACACCAGAAAATTCGATATTTAGAGGTCCCAGAAGGTATCTGTACATGCCTACTCCGTGTTAGAGTATTTTCAAAATACAGGCCAAAAACATACTGAAAATCGATCTTTTAGGTGCCCAAAAGTCGATATGTGCATGCATCTTCTGTACCCGTTTATATCTCAAATTCTGGCCCTAAACACCCGAAAATTCGATATTTTGGGGTCCCAGAAGCGATCTGTACATGCCTACTCCGTGTTAGAGTATTTTCAAAATTCAGGCCCAAAACATGCTGAAAATCGATATTTTTGGTGCCCAAAGTCAATATGTGCATGTATCTTCTGTACCCGTTTATATCTCAAATTCAGGCTCAAAACACCCGAAAATTCAATATTTTGGGGTCCCAGAAGCAATCTATACATGCCTACTCAGTGCTAGAATATTTTCAAAATATAGGCTAAAAACATGCTAAAAATCGATCTTTTAGGTGCCAAAAAGTCGATATCTCAAATTCAGTCCCAAAACACCCGAAAATTCGATATTTAGGGGTCCCAGAAGCGATCTGTACATGCCTACTCCGTGTTAGAGTATTTTCAAGAACCAGAGGTTAACACGATGGGCCTTATTTTTGCAAAAGTATGTTTTGGAAATACGTCACATCAAGGGGAAGAATAATGTAATAGCACTCTCTCGTGTAAATTAGGTTATTCTACCCTAATTTCCCTCTTGAATAGGGGGGTGTTGGGTAGACTCCCTGCGATATTATTAATGTATTATTGTATTACTGTATTACTGTGTTTTCTTATAATATTGTAATATAGACACTACAAAAGAGAATTATAGACACTTTTAAGGAGAATTGGCATAGACACTATTGGAAGGATTCAAGGCAAGAAACAGACTGCTTTTAGTAGCTGCCACTACATACATTAATAGAGTTGGATGCATTAGGCCCTTGATAGTATACGAATTAACAGATGCACACACTACTTCATTTTACACTACACACAGACTTTCACTGAAGACCACCAAATGTTTTCCCAGGCTATTTTGTTATTCATAATCCACCACTTCATTTTATACTCATTGAAGACCACCATGCAGATGTTTTACCAGGCTTCTGTTGTTCATTGCCTACCCTTTCACTATACACTCATTGAAGACCTTCAAAATGTTTTCCTAGGTTTCTGTTATTCCTTATCCACCATGCACTTATTTCAATATTCAGTCCTTCGTTTTATTATATTAAGGGGATATTCTCTTACCTTCACTTGTTGTGGAGATGGAGACGGCAGTACAAACCGGCAATACTAAGCACATCATCTTACACTTGCCTGAAAAGTGAAAAGAGAACACATTTATTACGTAGCGAATCCTTTATGGTCTCGCTCGCACGGCTTATGCATTTCTGGTGGTCCCTTAGGACTGTCCTCACTATTGAACAGTGCGCCTCGGGTATTGCCTGCTGAGAGTATTTCTCTCCCTTCTTTAGCAATGATACCAGAAGGAGCAGTTCCCGGCAGGCACCACACTGTTGGGCAGTTCCCGGCAGGCTGCGCCCACACCAGACTAAGAGTTTTAATAAAAGGGTTGCTCCCGTTGACCACAGTTGTTTTGCACATGGGATAGACGTGTTATTCCACACCATTAAACCCCATAGCAAGGCCATTTGGATGGATTGCCTGTGGTTTCCCCGCTTATGACGTCAACTCTGCTCGTACCCACCACTCTCCAACCAAACCTGTGTATTGGACCGTGCTGATATTAACAATCTTTGCCTGCCAGCCACTACCCATTAATATGGACAGCACTTTATTACCTGCCTTTTGCCCCATATACTGTATAGTCTCAATTTATCGTCTAATTTTCGCCTGTCCTCTGCTTAAACCACGGGTTACGCCATAACTCGACAACGCAGTTTTTTTATTTGCGCACCCCTGACATACTTGATCAGGCTCACAAGAGAGGGTGTGTGTGCTTAAAGGCTCCAAGCCTTGTTATCCCAGTCTAGGAATAGCCTTCTGCGTGTAAGAATGTATTTTCAGCACTCCGATTTTGCGTTAATTACCATATAAATATGTACGCAAAAATTACAGTGACATATATTTCATATTGTTCTGTTGAAATATGTGATTCTGACACATTTTACGACGAAATAAGAGCGTGAAAATGTACGTAAAATATTTAGGAGAACATAAAAGTGTGTTTTGAGTTGTGGTCATTCTGAGCTAGGTACCCATCCTACAGATGTCCATTTACTCTTCACAAGTACAGTACATCAGGAGACAGCTAAGGGCTTGTACCTCAAAATCATGTATTAGTTATTAGTGTAGTCTAAGTGGTTTACACGCTGTTAGATGTCAAAAGTGTTGTTTACGTTTTTAGCACGAGACAGGAAAAAGGCACGGACTACAGAGGTGGCGGAAGCCAGAAGGCTCGTGCTCGACAGGGGTCCTGCAGGAGGGCGCATGCTGTCTGGCCTTGTATATGTGGGTAATGGTTGGGGCTGTGTGGTGGCAGGGCTGCGCGAGGATGATGTAGCCTGTAGGTTGGTAGATGTGCTACCTGTGCTTGGGGTAGTTAACCTCTGCCACCACGAACAGCCACACAAACCACTCCTCTTGTAGGAGGGTGATACAGCAACTTCTGGTGCTGAAAGTAATGATTGGTGACTTGCTTGCTGCCAGGAGGTCGTACGCCGTGGAGGCTTGGGATTTTCGGTCCCGACATGAATGCGGCACGGCACTGACCTCCACTGAGTCCACCAGGTATCGCTCACCTGAGCAGGAGAGTTTCTCTGGTGAGTGCTGTTGGCTGTAGATTGAGTGAAGATTTGTACAGTGTCCCATTGGCAGAGGGGATTGCAGTTTCTCACTTGGGTCCCGAACCATTAGTGGAAGATGCTCTTGCAGGAGGATAACCACTGTTGTTGTTGTATTTGCCAATTGATGTTTTTGTTGCTGTGGAGTAGGCATTTGTAGTTGTTGTTGATGTGGAGGCGGATCACTGTGCCCATGAGCATGTCGAGCTGCTGGAGGATTGTGGTGGCTTCAAGGAATGGCGTTGATATTGATTGTGGTTGTGGTTGTAGAACAAGAGAAAACCTTAAAAACTCACAGTGGAGAGGAGTATTGCTTAGGTAAACACACACTCCATTCTCCTCCGACTATCAACGCCATACTGAGGTGTGGCCATGAGTGGCGCATGTGTAGTCAGGAATACCAACCTTACATATCACTGTCCATAAAGGTTGTGTTGATACTATTTTTGCCGATTGTACAATTTCGGACACATGTAACAGGCCCAATGGAGACCCGGTCACTCATCGAGCATATTAGGGGATAGACAAGACGTGGTTTGAAGAGGTGAGTCCTTCCTTATGCTTTCTGAGTGGCTCGTTTTAAGTGTGTCTCTTTCATATGTCCGCAACTGTACATAAATACCTCCCAGCAGCAGGTGGGGTGAGATAAGGAGCCAGGATTATGCTGGGCACCAATGAAATAGTTCCTGTTGAAAGAGCTGGGCAATGTTTTCCTAGGAGTGCGGACCAGTTGTTAGGGGAGACTGTTTCCCTTCCCACTTCCTGCATCTTAATAATAATAATAATACCTTTCTTTTACCTCATATATAGGTTTCATTTGTAGTTTGATCATCTACCTTTATCCTCCTTGACTTCTTTCTACATTCCCATGATTGTCCTCGTAATAAATAATTCCTTTGGGCTTAATGGTGTTAAAAGGGTTTGAAATGAGATAATATGGAGGAAAGACAATGAGTGAAGAGGCAATGCAATGAGGAAAGTGAAATGGAAAGAATGATTATGGAGGGGGAGGAGAAAAGCAGAAAAAAAGGAGTTAGAAGGAGGGAGGGAAAGTAAGGAGGAAGAGGTAATGAACTGAGAGAGGGAAGAGGAAGGAAGGAGGGAGGGAGAAGAGGAAAGCAGGATAAAAATGGAGGAAATGGGAAAGGAGGGAGAAAAACCAAGAAGGGGAGAGACGAGGTAATGAACTGAGGTAGGGAAGAGGAAGAATAGAGGAAGGGAAGGAGGAGGATGAAGGGAGAAAGGGAAGGAAGAAGAAGTAAGGTAAATGGATGGATAAACGAAGGAAGGAAAGAAGGAGAGAAGTAATGGATAAAAGAAGGAAGGATAAAAGTAATAGATATAGGAATGTAGGAAGGAAGGAGAGAGGTAATGGATTGAGGAAGGAAAGAAGGAGAGAAGTAATGAATATTGGAAGGAAGGAAGGCGGGAAAAAAGAAGGGAGTTAATGGCTACAGGAAGGTATATATATATATATATATATATATATATATATATATATATATATATATATATAATTGTTGGAGAGTTTGAAAGGCAACGTAAACTCGAAATTGCTCATAAAAGATCATACATCCTTTAAATATTAAATATAAGAGTTCCATGAAGAAAGCGTTGTCACATACACCCTCCTAGTGTGTGTGTATATATGTTATTCGTGTACGTAGAGTGTATGTGTGTATTACTCGTATACAGTGTGTGTATATGTGTATAGTATATTCCCTTAAAGACCTTTCCACACGACGTTACTACTATAGCGTCACTAACAAGAATTTTTTTCACAGAATATATTTTATTTTGTGTGTGCACCATTCTTGACGGTTTACGAGAACACCTTTGCCTCGCCACCGCAAATATCGGAATGATATTATTTTATTCTATATATAAGTGAGAACCAAGGAAAAGAAATCCGCTCCATACTTGTATCACACTCACTCGCGAAGTAAATCGTGTGAGAGATGTGTAAGAGGTAAAAGAGTGAGAGCGATACAATTAATGTTTAGTTTCGTTCAACAGCATACTTTAATTCATACACACACATTCTGGCATCGTGTGAAGGCTCCCAAAAGTTCGCCAATGCAAAGTATGTTTTTAACTGAAGAAATTTTTCAAGCAAAGAATGGTATATGTGAACGAACTATATTAATGAGCTAGTCACTGTGTGTGTGTGTGTGTGTGTGTATTAGTGTGTGTGTGTGTGTGTGTGTGTGTGTGTGTGTGCGTTTAACTGTATTTTGTGTGTGTTTAACTGTAGTGACTGTGTGTGTATCTATCTGTGTTTAGCTGTTGTGTGTGTGTATCTATCTATGTTTAGCTGTTGTGCGTGTTATCAAGCCCTTATTTATAATTCAGTCTGTAAGAAGCTTCGTGTGTGTAAGGTATTGGATACGTAACGTCATTGGTGGAAGTAACAACAAATCAACAGCAACCACATCAACAACAACCACAACTACAACAACATCAGTAACAATAGTAAAAACAACCACAGCAACCATAACAACAGCAACAACAACTTCAACTATAACTGCAACTACAACAATAACAACAAAATCAACAATATTTGAACGATTAATCGGATCTTCACTGTTAATCCTTGTGGTTTATATTGGAGGGTTTATAGAACTGAGGATGTAAGGAGGCCGCCATAGACCTGGAAGACCCTGTAGAACGAAAGAGAAGGTGATAGTGAGGTGGGACAACAAGCACAACTGAGGAGTTAATTCTAATTCCTCCAATCTATAGCACGAAGGAGTTATACTGATTCTTTCAAACTATGTTACGAAACTAAAAAATCCCCTAAGAGTAAGATGGAGGTTGTCTATCTTTTGGCATAGTTTAGAGAAAATCTTTAGTCCCCCAATTCACACAAAGTCAAAAGTCAGATGGAGGTTGTCTGTTTTCTGGCATAGTTTGGAGGAATCTGTAGCCTACCAATTCACACAAAGTCTCTAAAAGAATGGAATGGAAATTTTCAAAATGCAACACAAACGGGTTCAAATGGTTTATATTTGTATATATTTTGTCGACAATATGTATGCTTCTCTCTCTCTCTCTCTCTCTCTCTCTCTCTCTCTCTCTCTCTCTCTCTCTCTCTCTCTCTCTCTCTCTCTCTCTCTCTCTCTCTCTCTCTCTCTTAAATCTAGCTCCAAATATTAGAGTCGTTTCATGTATAGGGTGACTGATTCCTCCAAACGATAAAACAAAACAAGATACCTTGCTTGTATACAGAAGTGGTCTGTTTCTTGGCACAGATTGGAGGAAACATTATCATTTCACTCAACCCAACGCAAATGTCGCCCCCTTTTGGAGGAAATTTTGTGTTGGTAATTCTGGAGCAACTGAATCCTCCAAACTATTCCAAGCAACAGAACACCATTATTTTTGTTCATCTGTTCGTGTTTCCTGTCATACTTTGGAGGAATCATGGCACTCCAATAAAACAAAACTGAATTACCCCCTTAAGTGACCTTCCGTGACCATAAAATCAGTAAGTGAGGTTTAGTCACACATGTTATTGAATATTTATATCACAATTATTCACTAAGCTTTTGTATTGCTAACTCTATAAATAATGTATTATTGCCTGTATTAATGTGATAGTATATATAATTGTAATAAAAGTATGATTATCTTAAGACGGTAAACAATGTATTTCTACCTTTATTAATTTATAAATATGTATAATGTTAATATGTATGCAAGGACATCCGCGACTCATACCACAGCGTGATATAAGGTTGGATTATCATGCAATGTCAGGCCAACACCGATATAAATTTTGCTAACACTGTGGTATACACGAGGACACACGCTAGTCCATCCACCTTGACCATTGTGTGTGTGTGTGTTGGATCTGGTTAAAACGTGTCTGTAATTGATTTGATGGTCTGGGTTTGTCTGTCTGTCTGTCTGTTGCACCTGCCACCCTCTCTCTCTCCCCCCCCCTCCCAACTCCATCTCCCTAATCCTTCCTCCTCTTTCAACCCCTTATCCCTTCCCAACGTTAATTGTACACCACTGCCCTTTGTACTACACCTCTCCCCCTCCCTTTGTTATCATTTATTAATATGATTTTTTGGTATCCAGGCACATTTGTTAAGGTACAGTCACGAGCACTAATGAGTATTCAGATGTGCTTCGAATACTTATAGAGACAGTAAATAAATGCACAATATGATCTCTATTGGAATTAGTTCGCTGGTTAATTGGACTGTTCAAGGCTCCAACCAAAGCTGTATACATATTAGTGCTCGTGACTGTACGGTACTTGAATTACGAAAATAATTTTATCCGATATCAGTTGTCCGAACAATGTTATTCTGATATTATGGTTGTTTTTTCCGTTTTTTATAGAACTCGTTTGTTTTGAACACCGGTACTAAAGAAAACATAGCGTCAACAGAATGGAGTAATTCCACCCACAGACCACATTTACCAAGTCAGTTCTCGTGCAGCCACTGTGACGTCATTTTTTTAAAATTATTATTATTAAATCAGAAAGAAGGAAGGAAAAATAATAACAATGAAAACAAAGTCCATATCCCTTTTGGCATCTTTCATTCATATAGTGTCTGTAACAGTTGGATTTAATTAAATGACTGAGGATTAAACTCTCTCTCTCTCTCTCTCTCTCTCTCTCTCTCTCTCTCTCTCTCTCTCTCTCTCTCTCTCTCTCTCTCATTTAATCACATAGATATTCATTCGCATACTTATTGAAAGATATACACTAGTACCCATTCACTCATTCACACATACTCATTCGATCACTCACATACCCATTCACTTATATACACTCATTTCCTTATACACACATAAACACACATACACACACTCATTAGCTCACACCTAGACACACGATCAATAATTCAAAAATATAAATACAAACTCACTTATACATACACAAATTTAATTCCTCGGACGAAATGAGCAATAATAATCATACACATCTCTTACACGTTTTACTTCGCGGGTGAGTGTGATAAAAGTATGGAGCGGATTTCTTTTCCTTGGTTCTCATTTATAGAATAAAATAATATCATTCCGACATTTGTGGTGGCGAGGCAAGGCAGCATATTCCCTCAAAGACCTTTCTACACGACATTACAACTATAGCGTCACAAACAAGTTTTTTTTTTCACAGAATATATTTTATTTTGTGTGTGCACCATTCTTAACGGATTACGAGAACACCTTTGCCTCGCCACCACAAATATCTGAATGACATTATTTTATTTTATATATAAGTGAGAACCAAGGAAAATAAATCCGCTCCATATTTTTATCACACTCACCCGCGAAGTAAAACATGTGAGAGATGTGTATGATTATTATTGCTCATTTCGTCCGAGGAATTAAATGAATAAGAGCGGTACAAAATAATATCTAGTTTCGCTGAACATTACATAATAATAATTCATACACATACATTCTGGCATCGTGTGAAGGCTCCCAAAAGTTCGCAAATGCAAAGTATGTTTTAACTAAAGAAAGGTTTCAAGCAGAGGGTGGTATATGTGAACGAGCTATATATATTCATGAGCCAGTCACTGTGTGTGTGTTTGTTTAACTTTTTTTTTTTTTTTTTTTTTTTTTTTTTTTGCGCCGTGGTGTCAATCAACATGCAGACAACAATACATACGGGTAGGTGGGACCCATGAGAATCCAATGACTACACACACACACACACACACACACACACACACACACATCAAAAAAACATAACAGTATGAAGCACAAGAATACAGACAAATATTTACCTTATGACCTATATACTTAAATCCACCAAAACGAGGGTGGCATACCAAAAGTTCTTCCAAAACCTGGTGGTTGTTTAACTGTACTTACTGTGTGTGTATCTATCTGTGCTAAACTGTTGTGTGTGTGTGTGTGTGTGTGTGTGTGTGTTCACTAGCTCTTATTTATAATTCAGTCTGTAAGGAGCTTCGTGTGTGTACGGTATTGGATTCGTGACGTCATTGTTGGCATTAACAACAAATCAATAGCAACAACATCAACAACAACAACCACAACAACAACAACATCAGTAACAAGAGCAAAAACTATAACAACAACAGCAACAACCACCACAACTACAACAACATCAGCAACAATAGCAAAAACAATATCAACAGCAACAACAACATCAACAACAACCACACCTTTAACATCAGTAACAACACCAAAAACAACCACAACAACAATAACAACAGCAACAACGACATCAACAACAACCACAACAATAATAACAACAGCAACAACAACTTCAACTATAACTGCAACTACAACAATAACAACAAAATCAACAATATTTGAACGATTAATCGGATCTTCACTGTTAATCCTTGTGGTTTATATTGGAGGGTTTATAGAACTGAGGATGTAAGGAGGCCGCCATAGTCCTGGAAAACCCTGTAGAACGAAAGAGAAGGTGATAGTGAGGTGGGACAACAAGCACAACTTAGGAGTTAATTCTAATTCCTCCAATCTATAGCACGAAGGAGTTATACTGATTCCTTCAAACTATGTTACGAAACTAAAAGATCCCCTAAGAGTAAGATGGAGGTTGTCTATCTTTTGGCATAGTTTGGAGAAAATCTTTAGTCCCCCAATTCACACAAAGTCAAAAGTCAGATGGAGGTTGTCTTTTTTCTGGCATAGTTTGGAGGAATCTGTATCCTACCAATTCACACAAAGTCTCTAAAAGAATGGAATGGAAATTTTCAAAATGCAACACAAACGGGTTCAAATGGTTTATATTTGTATATATTTTGTCGACAATATGTATGCTTCTCTCTCTCTCTCTCTCTCTCTCTCTCTTAAATCTAGCTCCAAATATTAGAGTCGTTTCATGTATAGGGTGACTGATTCCTCCAAACTATAAAACAAAACAAGATACCTTGCTTGTATACAGAAGTGGTCTGTTTCTTGGCACAGATTGGAGGAAACATTATCATTTCACTCAACCCAACGCAAATGTCGCCCCCTTTTGGAGGAAATTTTGTGTTGGTAATTCTGGAGCAACTGAATCCTCCAAACTATTCCAAGCAACAGAACACCATTATTTTTGTTCATCTGTTCGTGTTTCCTGTCATACTTTGGAGGAATCATGGCACTCCAATATAACAAAACTGAATTACCCCATTAAGTGACCTTCCGTGACCATAAAAACAGTAAGTGAGATTTAGTCACACATGTTATTGAATATTTATATCACAATGATACTCTAAGCTTTTGTATTGCTAACTCTATAAATAATGTATTATTGCCTGTATTAATGTGATAGTATATATAATTGTAATAAAAGTATGATTATTTTAAGACTGTAAACAATGTATATCTACCTTTATTAATTCATAAATATGTATAATGTTTATATGTATGCAAGGACATCCGCGACTCATACCACAGCGTGATATAAGGTTGGATTATCATGCAATGTCAGGCCAACACCGATATAAATTTTGCTAACACTGTGGTATACACGAGGACACACGCTAGTCCATCCACCTTGACCATTAATAATAATAATAATAATAATAATAATAAAAGGTTTATTTGATACATGCAGCCAAGGGCTGAAAATATACATTATAAAATGGTAATGGAAATGGGTGATACTTATAGGTACATATAGATGAATGAACATACATACACAAATACATTCTCACACATACACACATAATATTCATTCACACACAGACGTAAACAATTTACAATCACGCATATTCACTCACACATGGACATATATTATATATAGTAAATATATTTAAATTTAAATGTGCCTTTTGTTTATCAAGGAGACTATTGTGGGGATTGGGCTATTTTTATATCTATCTGTCCTAGCTCTGATGGGTTTAAGTAAGTTATAGTGACGGACGTGGCGGGGTTTGGGAATGGTGGGTGGGAGGAGGTCTCTATGGCGTGGGTGGATTAGCAACTGTTTGCTAAAGTCCCAGAGGAGCTGCTGGTGTCTGGTGACAAGAGGTGGTAATCTGAGGGTATCCAGGGCTTGTTGGTATGTGTAGTATGCCGTTCCCAGAATGACTCGACATGCCCTCTTTTGTACCCTCTCCAGCTGCTGCCTCTGTGTTTGGTTGATGGATGAAGACCAGGCGGGGGAGGCGTACGTCAGCTTGGGGATGATGAAGGTGTTGTAGATTGCTACTAACTCCTTTTGTGGTGTGCCTAGGGACTTCAGCCGCCTTAGTAGATACAGGCGGTATGTTGCTGACTGGATGATGGTGCTGATGTGACATTTCCAGTTCAGTTTTTCATCCAGCATGACACCTAATAACTTGGTGGTGTCCACTACTTGTACTTGGTGCTGTCCTAGTGTTATCACTGGTGGTGGTGGTGGTGTGGTAGCCGTGTGAAATTGCATCACTACTGTCTTGCCGTGGTTGATGGAGACGTTGTTGTTGTTGGTCCACGTTTGGAGATTGGTCAGGTGTTGTTGCAAGAGGTGGTAGTCAGGAGACAAGTTGTTAATTACTGTCCCAACGGTTGAATCATCCACATATTTCCAGCGAAAGATTGTATCAGTTAAGGCGTCATTGATTAGGATGAGGAAACACAAAGGTCCCATCCTCGTCCCCTGGGGCACACCACACGAGAGGTGTTGGTGTTCAGATACTGCACCCTGGTGACGCACTGCCTGACGTCTGTCACACAGGAAGTTTGCCAGCCATGCCACTAGACTGGGCTCCACTCCGATGTCAAGAGCTTTCCTTAGTATTACGTTATGGTCTACTAAATCAAAAGCCTTTCTGAAATCTATGAATGCAAGGGCAACTGAGGTCTTTCTTTTTTCTAGGTTACTGTATATAAAGTCTAGCAGGCTTATGAGACAATGGGTGGTTGATGATGACTTCATATTTCCAAATTGTTGGGGGTCAATTACATTTGAGATGTTGGCTGAAACCCAGTCGAACACAAAGCTTTCACATAACAGGCTTGGGAGGGGGGTTATTGCAATGGGTCTTAATTGATCAAGTGACTGGGGTTTTGAAACTTTTGGTATTGGAGTGACATAAGCTGTCTTCCAATCCTGTGGGCATTTACTCTGACTAAGTGATGCATTAATTATTGAACAAAGGGGTTTTGCAAGCTCAACAGCAAACTCACGGTACAATTTAACGGGAAGGTCAATAGGGGTAGTGGAGCGTTTGAGCTTAAAGCTTAAGAGCTTATAGTAGACCTCGTGCTCATTAACGAGTGGGGGAGGGATGGAGGGTAGGTAGGCTGGTAATTGGGCTGAGTCCAGTCTGGGCAGGGTTTGACAGATCCTGGCGAAATGGTCATTGATGAGATTAGCTGCTTCCTGGCTGGTATGTCCGTCAACACAGGGAATAGAAGGTGACTTTTTCCCCATCCCACACAGGTCCTTCAATTTGTTGTACCACTGACTGATGTTGGTTTGTTTCAGGTGGTGAATTTTTGTTGGGTAGTACAACTTTTTGGCAGCTTTAATTTCTCTGATGACCTTGTTGCGTAGCGTGTTATACCTCCTCCTGTCATCGTAGAACGCCTTGTTGCGCTGCTCCATCAGCCTCTTAATCCGTGGTGTTATCCATGGTAGGTCAGCAGGGTGATTCCTAACCTCCTTAGTAGGAAAGAAGTGGTAGTAGGCCTGAGTGATGGTAGTTTGATAATTCTCCCACTTCCTGTCAACGTCACTAACAGTTAGTACCTCAGTCCACGGGTACTGTATCAGCCACTGTCCAAACTGTCTGATAGCAGAGTCTGGTGTTGGTCTACATATCTTGGTGGTATGGTTATCTTGGTTGGTGGAGGTGGTAGTGGCAGGGGCCCAAAACACAGAGAGATGGTTGCTTCTTCCCACCGGTGGAAGTGGTTGAGGTGGTAGGTACTGGTCTGTCAGGTCAGTGATAATGAGGTCTAGGGTGTTTTGTTCGTGGGTGGGAAAGTTAACAATCTGGGTGATGTTCAGTTGATCTTCTATTTCTCTGGTATCTAGTTGATTGAAGTCACCACATATAACCATTTTGGAAGATTGATATCTTGCTCGTAGGGTGTCACAGGTGTTGATGATGTGGTCGACGAGCAGGGCATGGGTGGGTGCACGTGGGGGATGATACACCAAACCACAAATGATGGAGGCAGTGTGGCGAGGGTGACATGGAGGTGTTAATCTTACCCACATGACCTCAAGTTCCCTGGGGGTTTCAACGTTCAGGCGCTCGGCTTTATATTTGTTGTGTGCAAACATCACAAGTCCACTTCCTCGTTTTTCTGTTCTAAGACAGTGGAATAGGTCGTAATTTACAATGCCACACAACTCTGGTATAACTTGCCAGGCTTCTGTAACACAAACTACATCAGCTCTGACCGTGTTCACTGTATTCACCAGTTCGTCGAATTTGTTACATAGGGAGGTCACGTTAGATAGGAACACAGAGGGGAGGTCATACCACAGGCGGGGAACTTCTATCACTTCTATCACTTTCACAACACTAGGCATTTTCCTCTTTTTTGTACTGCTGATTACACGAATCTTTTTCTGTCGGTTTTTTCCCTGTCTGCGACTTCTATTGTGAAATAGGCCAATAGCTTTCAGGTGACCTATTACGGCAGGTGGTGGGTAGCCAGCTCCTCGTTTGAGAGAGTATAGTGCTGGCAGGGAGTAACGGATTATCTTCAAGTCGTTGTGTTGGTTGGTTGACAGATTGTTGGGCCTCATTTTGATTGCTTGGTATTCTTAATAGTGTGCGGCACTTGGTAGATGAAGGTAGATGAGGGGTGAGGGGTCAACAAGCTGACCCTGGCTGCCCAGACGAGCGCCGTTTCACACGTCCGACCTCGGTGACCTCGGAAGGATGTGTGTGTGTGTGTGTTGGATCTGGTTAAAACGTGTCTGTAATTGATTTGATGGTCTGGGTTTGTCTGTCTGTCTGTCTGTTGCACCTGCCACTCTCTCTCTCTCCCCCCCCCCTCCCAACTCCTTCTCCCTAACCCTTCCTCCTCTTTCAACCCCTTATCCCTTCCCATTTTTTCGACAGGTCGTTGTACACCACTGCTCTTTGTACTACACCTCTCCCCCTCCCTCTGTTATCATTTATTAATATGATTTTTTGGTATCCAGGCACATTTGTTAAGGTACAGTCACGAGCACTAATGAGTATTCAGGTGTGCTTCGAATACTTATAGAGACAGTAAATAAATGCACAATATGATCTCTATTGGAATTAGTTCGCTGGTTAATTGGACTGTTCAAGGCTCCAACCAAAGCTGTATACATATTAGTGCTCGTGACTGTACGGTACTTGAATTACGAAAATAATTTTATCCGATATCAGTTGTCCGAACAATGTTATTCTGATATTATGGTTGTTTTTTCCGCTTTTTATAGAACTCGTTTGTTTTGAACACCGGTACTAAAGAAAACATAGCGTCAACAGAATGGAGTAATTCCACCCACAGACCACATTTACCAAGTCAGTTCTCGTGCAGCCACTGTGACGTCATTTTTTTTTTTTTTTGTATTATTATTAAATCAGAAAGAAGGAAGGAAAAATAATAACAATGAAAACAAAGTCCATGTCCCTATTGGCATCCTTCATTCATATAGTGTCTGTAACAGTTGGATTTAAATGGCTGAGGATTAAAAACTCTCTCTCTCTCTCTCTCTCTCTCTCTCTCTCTCTCTCTCTCTCTCTCTCTCTCTCTCTCTCTCTCTCTCTCTCATTTAATCACATGGATATTCACTCGCATATTTATTTAAAGATACCCATACACTCATTCACACATACTCATTCGGTCACTCACATACCCATTCACTTATATACACTCATTTCCTCATACACACATAAACACACATACACACACTCATTAGCTCACACCTAGACACACGATCATTAATTCAAAAATATAAATACAAACTCACTTATACATACACAAATATCTACGCATTTTCACGCATTCCCATATCATATTTCAGATGCTTATTATAAGAACTGGCATCAAACTGCAGACGATGCACTCTTTCACTGTCAACATTGAGCCAATCTTCCATCCTACAATGATTAATCCATTTATTTTCAGGCTCTCGTTCTTTGGAAAAGATTAAAAAATAAGAGCCTATCACAAGTTTTCTTCCTGCTACAGAAGCAATTGTACACAGCACAATTGCTAGGCATACCTTCAAGTGTAACGCATTATTATGTCAATAAATTTGGGTGAAAGCTGGGCTACCTTCGCAAGGTAAAAGGAGGAAAAAGACTGACCACGAGTCACCAGGAAAAGGTGATAGAGAGGTGTGACAGCAAGCAAGAATGAAATAGGAAGATAGGAGGGACAGTTGAAGAAATGTAAGCTAGTGGCTGGGGCCGAAGGGGCGCCAAAACCCTTAAAGTATTGCCCACATCATTACAGGCAATACTCCTCTACGGGGTAAGCACGAGGGATACAAGGAATACAGGGATAGATGTCTAATATCCAAAGGATAATAGTTATTCTGTAGTCTATCCCACTACGATGGTGAACAAAAGACAGTGCCTTTATTTAAAGGACATAATGTAACAGATATTCTAATTATATTTGTTTGTTATTACTTTTCAACTAATCACCTTCATTTTTCTTACCCTCTTCCCCCTCACTCTTGCCTCAAATCATCACATTTCTTCTCTTCTATATCCACTTACGTTAATGCAGTATGCACTTCTTTAAACCAGGGTTCTTCAAATTGCGGGTCCCGAATTCTTCCAAACTGCGTCGCAGGCTCACAAAAATAAATACATGAATAAAATAGAATAATAATATTCGTGACAATGAAATAAATATGAAGTTCACACATGAATCCACCTAACATATTTTTATAATCGAATATTCATATATTTAATTATAAATAAAACAAAATCATTGCACAAATATTAGCCTTCTTGAATGAGTGTGTGAGAGAGAGAGGGAGGGTAAGTGAGGCAGTGTTTATAATTCTGGTTAGAATGCCTTTTAATCATAAATATTATGTTTCAGCGTCTGACCTTGTATTTTCTTAGGTTGATAATTCTGATCATTTGTAAAATATCCTTCTGTATGGGTCGCGAGAATGATGTCATAGTAAAAACTGGGTCACGACTGAAAAAGATTGAAGAACCCTGCTTTAAACTGTTGGTGATTCGATACCGTTCACAGTGTATGCTTCATTCATTCCTCCTGACACACGTCTCTCTACCTGATTATTCGTTACCCTCCTATATAGCTCCGCCCACATTTCTCTCCTCCTCTCCCACTAACATCCTCCCTCCCTCCACCTGCAACTGTTACCAGATCCGACCATGCCCAAACCAAGTCGCTGATGGATGGGGTGTGGACCATTCTATTTCCTTTGTGCTTGCTATCCCTCCTTCTTATCACCTCCTTCGTCCTACAGGGTCTTCCGCTCCTAAGGCGGTCTTTTTTCATCCTCTTAATTAATGTTGTCTGCGGTGATGAAGATAGTACCATACTTCATTTGTTTTGACGCCCCTTCGGGTCCAGCCACTCCCTTCCAATTTTTCCACTGTCTCTCCTTTCCTTCTGTTTCCCTCGTCATACAGGTTCTTCCAGGCCTTGGGGTGTCGTATTTCATTTTGAAATCAATCATCTAAAATGGTTATAATGGTTATGTAAGAACTCCATATATGTGGAACCTTCATTGACAACGTTTCGTTACTGCCTTTGACTTAAAGGAGCAGTAGTGAAATGTCTTCAGTAATGGCTCCTCCTCCTACGGTGGTGTTCCTTATTCAAAGGGAAGAAGATGTCTGACAATATTCCAAGATGCTAGAAATGACAGTTTAGCTGCTCTCTCCAGATAGTGACGTGTATAAAGTAAATAAGCGCTCGTCATCTAGTGAAGCAGCCACCACTTTCAACCTTTAGTGAAATAATCTCAGGCCTTATAAGTGTCACAGGCTCTTAATATCTTACAGTCCCGAGGTTCAAGCAATTAAAATGTTGAAGATGGAAAGGAGGGACTAGACGGGGTAGGAAAAATTGGTAGATGAGAGAGGGTTACCGGTGTATGAAGTAGTGTGACCTTAGATACACGTTTGGCGTACATTCCAGGGTTTTTAAGTTGCAGATACCAAGTTCGGTGAGAGAGAGAGAGAGAGAGAGAGAGAGAGAGAGAGAGAGAGAGAGAGAGAGAGAGAGAGAGGAGGGGGGGGGGGGGGGGGGGTTACAGGGAAAAGAGAGGGGAGCACCGTACTTTCCATGACAGCTGAAAACCCTACACATACACACACACACAGGTAAACACGCAGACAACAACTAGATATCGCAAGGTAAGGAGGTCTCCCCCTTCTCTCTCTCTCTCTCTCTCTCTCTCTCTCTCTCTCTCTCTCTCTCTCTCTCTCTCTCTCTCCGTATTGCCTGCGTTGATGTGGGCAGTACTTAAAGGGATTGGGCGCCCCTTCGAATCCCAGCCACTCGCTTTCAAGTCTTCAACTGTCACTTCTTTCCTTCTATTTCCTTTGCTGTTCCACCTCTCCGTCACATTCTTTCTCGGTCCACTTAGTCTTCCAGGACTAGCGCGAACTTTATTCTTCCTCTTCTATTATTTTTTTTCTTAAAGTGACCATATATATAGCTATGAATCCATCTCTCTATCTTTACTCTTTCCTTCTAGTTCCTTCTTCTTGTTTTCCCACCTCTTTGTCAAATTCTCCTACAGGGACCTCCAGGCATAGGGCAGTCTTTTTTCCTCCTCAAATCTCTCTCTCTCTCTCTCTCTCTCTCTCTCTCTCTCTCTCTCTCTCTCCTGTAGGGGCGTATTGCCTGTAATGATATGGGCAATACTTTAAGGAATTTGGCGCCTCTTCAGCTCCAGCCACTCTCTTTCAGTTCTTCAACTGTCCCTCTTTTCTTTCTATTTCCTTCCTGCTTGTTGTCTCACCTTTCTGTCATATTCTTCTGGGCGCTATATGACCTCGCTGTTGCGGCGCCTCATGTTAATCTCTCTCACACTCTCTGAAGTACACTCTTCAACAGGTAAAATGACGACCTTGACTGAAAGAGGAGGAGGAGTTGTAGGAATGATAGTGTTGTTCCTCATAGTGAATGCTGAAGGGACGCCCGATGGATTGTCAGATCACTTTGTTTTGAAATTCAACTTCACCTTGTCAGATTTCAACACTACGGTCATGGCTAATAACATGTGTAAGTATGATTATTATTATTGTTATTGTTGTCATTATAACCCATCCACCGGAGAGCAACGTCGTTACTGTGGGATAACGTTTCCACTGAGGAGCAATACCAGTCTGGTCCCAAGACTGGATAAATGGGGAGGGTGGCGTCAGCAAGGGCATCAGGGTCGGTATTCACAAAACGTCTTAGAATTTGCACTTGTTCGTATTTTTGCATTTCTGACCTCGCCATAGTGTTTCTGGCTCATTTCGAAGCAGTGAAGGATTTTGTTATTCTATTTGTATGAGCTGTTGTTATGAATTCGAAGCAGTGTCGGGTACTAGTGTAGTGTGCATACACATATTTGTATTAGTAACCCCTATCAAGGTATACACATGTTTTAAAATTGTAACCCTTAGAATGTACCAGGTAGTAATCCATTCTCTCTCATGTACTCGACCTGACCTACCCTTGACCTATCACTTTTTTGCAACTTGCATGCACGCTCAGCTGCGACTGAGCATGGCAACTCATTATTCATTTTTACCATCAAATGTAAAATCAAATACTCTTTCTATTGATATGCAACATATATATATATTTATTGTTATATTTAATTGTTACTATATATACTCTGGAAGATGCACTTTTTACCCGCATTGTAAATAAGACTACTCAGTCGCCCAGAACATACAACCAGGAAATACAGCTGCGGCTGAAAGGAATGTTTTTACTCATCCTACCATAGCAACTAACGGACTAAATATGGCTACGAGATGCACACAAACTTCTCACAGTTCTTGCACAGGATAAAAAGGAGACAACCTTAGTTGCACTCGCAACACTAGTCCTCGTCATGAATGAATGCTTACGACTAAAATTTTAACTTAAGAATGAACTTTGCTTTTGTGAATACGGGCCCTGGCCAACAAAAGCAGCCAAAACCAAATGGAAAGTAGAATCCAAATCGCCTCGGAAAGATCTGAGAATCGACCTGACTGGGTAGGAAGCACAGGACTGGGCCATTTGGAAATGATTATCCAGAAAACATCGACCCCACATGAAGAGTGTCCTGGGGCATATTTTCCCCTGCCTAGACGGGCCTATATGTGTGAAGGAAATGCTTACCTATACAGCCAGCTGATCAGAGTGATAGTGAAAATATATGGATAGTAATGGCCTCGTCCCCACAGACACCTGATCTTGACCCATATCCTAATGAAGTTGTTGACTACTGATTACAGTTATTTACACATAGAAGTGGGAGATGTTAAGAAGAAAATAAAGTTATAATAATAAATACTAATAATAAATAAATAATAATAATAATCAATAATAATAAAAATAATAAATAATAATAAATTATAAATAATGATAAATGATAATAATATTAAAAAATAATAATAATATTAATAAATAATAATAATAATATTAATAAATAATAATAATAATATTAATAAATAATAATAATAATATTAATAAATAATAATAATAATATTAATAAATAATAATAATAATATTAATAAATAATAATAATAATAATAATAAATAATAATAATAATAATAATAAATAATAATAATAATAATAATAAATAATAATAATAATAATAATAATAATGATAATAATAATAATAATAATAATAATAGTAATAATTATTATTATTATTATTATTATTATTATTATTATTATTATTATTATTATTATTATTATTATTATTATTGTTATTATTATCTTCGAATTCATTACCAAGACTTTGGGTGATCTGAGAGAAATAATTACACTATTTTCCACTTTGTTAACATAATTATGCATTTTATACATTAATACATGCATATAACATTATTTACAGTGTTAAAATAATCATACCATAATTACATTTATACATACTTATACATTGATACAGGTAGTTGTATAAAATTTACAGTATTAAGATAATCATACTTTTATTACAAGTATTTATATATTTATTTATTTATTTTTAATACCTCAACCTCTTACCTATAGGCTCTCAGTAGTGGTGGAGCTTCATGGTGTTAGTTCCTTCACTTCTGCCACACTCCATGGTGATACCCTATATATACACGTCACTATAATACGTTAATACAGTTATTTATATATCATTTACAGTGTGAAGATGATCATACTTTTATTACACTTATACGTTTTTAGAAATTAATACATTTGTACATATAAAGATCATACATATTTATAAATTAATACAGGTAGTTACACATTGTTTACAGTCTTAAGATAATCATACTTTTATTACAATTATACATATTAATACATTAATACAGGCAATTATACATTATTTATAGAGTTAGCAATACGAGAGCTTAGTGAATCATTGTGATATATATATTCAATAACATGTGTGACTAAATCTCACTTACTGTTTATATGGCCACGGAAGGTTACTTAAGGGGGCGACATTTGTGTTGAGTCCAAAGTGTGCCAGGAAACAAACCACTTCAGTATATAAGCAAGATATCTTGTTTTGTTGTAGAGTTTGGAGGAATCAGTCACCCTCTACTTCTTATACATTAAACGTCTGTAATAGTCGGAGCTAGATTTAAGAGAGAGAGAGAGAGAGAGAGAGAGAGAGAGAGAGAGAGAGAGAGAGAGAGAGAGAGAGAGAGACAAGCATACATAATGTCGACAAAATATATACAAATATAAACTATTTGAACCCGTTTGTGTTGTATTTTGAAAATTTCCATTCCATTCTTTTAGAGACTTTGTGTGAATTGGTAGGATACAGATTCCTCCAAACTATGCCAGAAAAAAGACAACCTCCATCTGACTTTTGACTTTGTGTGAATTGGGGGACTAAAGATTTTCTCCAAACTATGCCAAAAGATAGACAACCTCCATCTTACTCTTAGGGGATCTTTTAGTTTCGTAACATAGTTTGAAGGAATCAGTATAACTCCTTCGTGCTATAGATTGGAGGAATTAGAATTAACTCCTAAGTTGTGCTTGTTGTCCCACCTCACTATCACCTTCTCTTTCGTTCTACAGGGTCTTCCAGGACTAGGGCGGCCTCCTTACATCCTCAGTTCTATAAACCCTCCAATATAAACCACATGGATTAACAGTGAAGATCCGATTAATCGTTCAAATATTGTTGATTTTGTTGTTATTGTTGTAGTTGCAGTTATAGTTGAAGTTATTGTTGCTGTTGTTATGGTTGCTGTGGTTGTTTTTACTATTGTTACTGATGTTGTTGTAGTTGTGGTTGTTGTTGATGTGGTTGCTGTTGATTTGTTGTTACTTCCACCAATGACGTTACGTATCCAATATCTTACACACACGAAGCTTCTTACAGACTGAATTATAAATAAGGGCTTGATAACACGCACAACAGCTAAACATAGATAGATACACACACACACAACAGCTAAACACACAGTCACTACAGTTAAACACACACACAATACAGTTAAACGCACACACACACACACACACACAATACAGTTAAACGCACACACACACACACACACACACACACACACACACACACACAGTGACTAGCTCATTAATATAGTTCGTTCACATATACCATTCTTTGCTTGAAAAATTTCTTCAGTTAAAAACATACTTTGCATTGGCGAACTTTTGGGAGCCTTCACACGATGCCAGAATGTGTGTGTATGAATTAAAGTATGCTGTTGAACGAAACTAAACATTAATTGTATCGCTCTCACTCTTTTACCTCTTACACATCTCTCACACGTTTTACTTCGCGAGTGAGTGTGATACAAGTATGGAGCGGATTTCTTTTCCTTGGTTCTCACTTATATATAGAATAAAATAATATCATTCAAATATTTGCGGTGGCGAGGCAAAGGTGTTCTCGTAAACCGTCAAGAATGGTGCACACACAAAATAAAATATATTCTGTGAAAAAAATTCTTGTTAGTGACGCTATAGTAGTAACGTCGTGTGGAAAGGTCTTTAAGAGAATATACTATACACATATACACACACTGTATACGAGTAATACACACATACACTCTACGTACACGAATAACATATATACACACACACTAGGAGGGTGTATGTGACAACGCTTTCTTCATGGAACTCTTATATTTAATATTTAAAGGATGTATGATCTTTTATGAACAATTTGGAGTTTACGTTGCCTTTCAAACTCTCCAACAATTATATATATATAGAAAGATGAGGACTTAGGCCCGTAGTTTTAAAAAATGTGAGGGTCCTTACTGGAGCTCTATGAATTCTCCAAACTACTCCGGACAACAGATTCCCTATTAGAAATACTTAAGGGTTCTGTGGCCTGGATTATTTTGGAGGATTCATAGAGCTCCAGTAAGGACCCTTAATTTTTTTTTTTAACTACTGGCGTAAAGGCTGTGAGTCCGCTCGTCGTCCTCACCTTCCTGTAGCCATTAACTCCCTTCTTTTTTCCCGTCTTCCTTCCTTCCTTTATCCATTACTTCTCTCCTTTCCTTCCTTCGTTTATCCATCCATTTACCTTACTTCTTCTTCCTTCCCTTTCTCCCTTCAACCTCCTCCCTCCCTCCCTCTATTCTTCCTCTTCCCTACCTCAGTCCATTACCTCGTCTCTTCCCTCCTTGGTTTTTCTCCCTCCTTTCCCATTTCCTCCATTTTTATCCTGCTTTCCTCTTCTTCCTCCCTCCTTCCTTCCTCTTCCCTCTCTCAGTTCATTACCTCTTCCTTCTTACTTTCCCTCCCTCCCTCCCTCTAACTCTTTTTTTCTGCCTTTCTCCTCCCCCTCCATAATCATTCTTTCCATTTCACTTTCCTCATTGCATTGCCTCTTCACTCATTGTCTTTCCTCCATATTATCTCATTTCAAACCCTTTTAACACCATTAAGCCCAAAGGAATTATTTATTACGAGGACAATCATGGGAATGTAGAAAGAAGTCAAGGAGGACAAAGGTAGATGATCAAACTACAAATGAAACCTATATATGAGGTAAAGGAAAGGTATTATTATTATTATGATGCAGGAAGTGGGAAGTGAAACAGTCTCCCCTAACAGCTGGTCCGCACTCCTATAGGAAAACATTGCCCAGCTCTTTCAACAGGAACTATTTCATTGGTGCCCAGCATAATCCTGGCTCCTTATCTCACCCCACCTGCTGCTGGGAGGTATTTATGTACAGTTGCGGACATATGAAAGAGACACACTTAAAACGAGCCACTCAGAAAGCATAAGGATGGACTCACCTCTGCAAACCACGTCTTGTCTATCCCCTAATATGCTCGATGAGGGACCGGGTCTCCATTGGGCCTGTTACATGTGTCCGAAATTGTACAATCGGCAAAAATAGTATCAACACAACCTTTATGGACAGTGATATGTAAGATTGGTATTCCTGACTACACATGCGCCACTCATGGCCACACCTCAGTATGGCGTTGATAGTCGGAGGGGAATGGAGTGTGTGTTTACCTAAGCAATACTCCTCTCCGCTGTGAGTTTTTAAGGTTTTCTCTTGTACTACAAAAACAACCACAACCAATATCAACGCCATTCCTTGAAGCCACCACAATCCTCCAGCAGCTCGACATGCTCATGGGCACAGTGATCCGCCTCCACATCAACAACCACTACAACTGCCTACTCCACAGCAACAAAAACATCAATTGGCACCTCTCACTGGGCAAATACAACAACAACAGTGGTTATCCTCCTGCAAGAGCATCTTCCACTAACGGTTCGGGACCCAAGTGAGAAACTGCAATCCCCTCTGCCAATGGGACACTGTACAAATCTTCACTCAATCTACAGCCAACAGCACTCACCAGAGAAACTCTCCTGCTCAGGTGAGCGATACCTGGTGGACTCAGTGGAGGTCAGTGCCGTGCCGCATTCATGTCGGGACCGAAAATCCCAAGCCTCCACGGCGTACGACCTCCTGGCAGCAAGCAAGTCACCAATCATTACCTTCAGCACCAGAAGTTGCTGTATCACTCTCCTACAAGAGGAGTGGTTTGTGTGGCTGTTCGTGGTGGCAGAGGTTAACTACCCCAATCACAGGTAGCACATCTACCAACCTACAGGCTACATCATCCTCGCGCAGCCCTGCCACAACACAGCAACAACCATTACCCACATATACAAGGCCAGACAGCATGCGCCCTCCTGCAGGACCCCTGTCGAGCACGAGCCTTCTGGCTTCCGTCACCTCTGTAGTCCGTGCCTTTTTCCTGTCCCGTGCTAAAAACGTAAACAACACTTTTGACATCTAACAGCGTGTAAACCACTTAGGCTACACTAATAACTAATACATGATTTTGAGGTACAAGCCCTTAGCTGTCTCCTGATGTACTGTACTTGTGAAGAGTAAATGGACATCTGTAGGATGGGTACCTAGCTCAGAATGACCACAACTCAAAACACACCTTTATGTTCTCCTGAATATTCTACGTACATTTTCACGCTCTTATTTCGTCGTAAAATGTGTCAGAATCACATATTTCAACAGAACAATATGAAATATATGTCACTGTAATTTTTGCGTACATAATTATATGGTAATTAACGCAAAATCAGAGTGCTGAAAATACATTCTTACACGCAGAAGGCTATTCCTAGACTGGGAAAAGAAGGCTGGGAGCCTTTAAGCACACACACCCTCTCTTGTGAGCCTGATCAAGTATGTCAGGGGTGCGCAAATAAAAAAACTGCGCTGTCGAGTTATGGCGTAACCCGTGGTTTATGCAGAGGACAGGCGAAAATTAGACGAAAAATTGAGTCTATACTGTATATGGGGCAAAAGGCAGGTAATAAAGTGCTGTCCATATTAATGGGCAGTGCCTGGCAGGCAAAGATTGTTAATATCAGCACGGTCCAATACACAGGTTTGGTTGGAGAGTGGTGGGTATGAGCAGAGTTGACGTCATAAGCGGGGAAACCACAGGAAATCCATCCAAATGGCCATGCTTGTGGGTTTAATGTTGTGGAATAACGCGTCTATCCCATGTGCAAAACAACTGTGGTCAACGGGAGCAACCCTTTTATTAAAACTCTTAGTCTGGTGTGGGCGCAGCCTGCCGGGAACTGCCCGATAGTGTGGTGCCTGCCGGGAACTGCTCTTTCTGGTATCATTGCTAAAGAAGGGAGAGAAATACTCTCAGCAGGCAATACCCGAGGGGCACTGTTCAATAGTGAGGACAGGCCTAAGTGACCACCAGAAATGCATAAGCAGTGCGAGCGAGACCATAAAGGATTCGCTACGTAATAAATGTGTTCTCTTTTCACTTTTCAGGCAAGTGTAAGATGATGTGCTTAGTATTGCCGGTTTGTACTGCCGTCTCCATCTCCACAACAAGTGAAGGTAAGAGAATATCCCCTTAATAATATAATAAAACGAAGGACTAAATATTGAATTAAGTGCATGGTGGATAAGGAATAACAGAAGCCTAGGAAAATATTTTGAAGGTCTTCAATGAGTGTATAGTGAAAGGGTAGGCAATGAACAACAGAAGCCTGGTAAAACATCTGCATGGTGGTCTTCAATGAGTGTAAAATTAAATGGTGGATTATGAATAACAAAATAGCCTGGGAAAACATTTGGTGGTCTTCAGTGAGAGTCTGTGTGTAGTGTAAAATGAAGTAGTGTGTGCATATGTTAATTCTTATACTATCAAGGGCCTAATGCATCCAACTCTATTAATGTATGTTGTGGCAGCAACTAAAAGCAGTTTGTTTCTTGCCTTGAATCCTTCCAATAGTGCCTATGCTAATTCTCCTTAAAAGTGTCTATAATTCTCTTTTGTAGTGTCTATAAATTTCTTTTTAAGGTTTAGGGAAGGCAAGAAGTAAAGACTGCTTGGTGAGTAAGATCTAGTTTATTAAAAAAAAAAAAAAATTAGGGCTTTATGCCTATCGACTCACTGTGTTGGTCATTAAGGCAGTCAGTCTAGTTACATCAACACATCTTCCCCCAGCCTACAAGGTTGCTATCCTTGCTCTTACAGCCGGGTACCTACTTACTGCTAGGTAAATAGGGACATAGGGGGCTGGGAAAATTGTCCAATAATTCCACTGACCCGGGAATCGAACCTGAGATCTCTAGCGTGCTGGGCGAGTATGTTAACCATTACACCATCAGCGAATTTGCGATCCTGTCCGCGGGTGCGGACCTGGATCACGAACATACTAATTTTGACCAATCAGTGCTTAGCATAGTGTTTACTCGGCAGTCTGTGATTGCGAGTGGTTTGTGGCAAGAGGTTGATGCCCAGTGTCACATGTAGGTGCCTCTATGTCTTTGTGTAAATGTAATCAAATTAACATTACTAATACTATCTCTAACTCTATGTCTGAATAATTCACAGACAAATTCAACTGCTGTCTATCCTACCATGCTGAACCGTCCAAAACTCTCACACAGAAGAATGGGACAATAACCCTTATGCACTCACAACGTTTGTCAGGTAATAAGAAGAGAGAGAGAGAGAGAGAGAGAGAGAGAGAGAGAGAGAGAGAGAGAGAGAGAGAGAGAGAGAGAGAGAGAGAGTTTTCGGTGTTGCAAATTTCATTTTTTTTTCTATAATGACAAGTTGAGAACTAAAGGTAAGAAAGTCTTTTATTATTGTGTTCACCTGTGAAAAAAAAAGCTATCCACAGTCATGTCTAAATTCGTTCCAGATGCCTAGACACATTGCATATAAAAGGGTATAAGTCATAGTTAGCTGGAGATGGATGATGGTAGAATGTGTTTATATACTGTACAGTATGTATGAATGTATGACTGTATGTGTTAACTATATTATAACTTTGTGTGTATGTATTGGATAACTATATATTGATGTGGTTATGAAAACACACCGTGCCAATATTTAGGCTTTACTTAACACAAAACTGAAGCGAATGTCTGTAACAAAGTGGAATACTCTTATTATATATATACACAAGACTGAACTACCCTATCCGTTTCAGCGCCGGACAGACGGTGTTTTTCGCAAATATCTCCTAAACGAATCGTTGTATCAATATAATATTTCAACACACTATCTTTAACACCCGGGGCGTAATTTATGGCTGACATACGATATTCCTAAATGTGTTATGCGAGGAGTTTACTCGTGAAAAATAGCACAAAGCCAGCCAGTCATATTGACGCATTCGAAGGAAAGTGTGGCCCCCCCAACACCCTCCCAAACCTTTCCTAACCACAACTACATCCCCCCCTTCTCACCCCTCCCTCCTCCTCTTCTCCCCCTAGCTCCTCGCCTCCCTCATCACTCGTGTCCCTCTCTATTTCTTCCATCACTGTATTATATATTAGAATGTTATGTAGATGTATATGTATAGATATGATTATTAACTAAGAGTATGGTGCAGTACAATTCTATAGAGGCAAGACGTATTTCACTTTGACAATTACTGTACAACAGCATGTTTACATACATGTAGTATGTAGAAGGTCCATGTTTGCAGTCCTTATGGTCAACCATGCAAGTGAACACGATGTACTGGCATTACCTGTGGTCTGGACCTTCTAGGAAAAGTTATTAGATACTGTGTACCTATTCATTATAAAATGTCAAATTGGTCCAGTTAATAGTGTTATTTTGTTGACTTGTCCCTTTTATATTTATATTATCACCAAATTATATATATATATATATATATATATATATATATATATATATATATATATATATATATATATATATATATATATATATATATATATATATATATATATATAATAGTGTAGGATTTAATGATGCAAACATGATAAAACAAAATTTATTCACAATCACTGTCAAGGAAAACGTCATCGTCTTCATCATCACTGGCTTTCACGTTTGTACAATGTGACAAGACGAAGAACAAACGCTGTCCTGCATCCACGGGGGCAAATGGACAACATTGTTGCTAATAGGTGCGCCTCAGCAGTCAATGATTTCTACCCTGTCACTACTTGAGTCATAGCCTCGGACTGGGGGGTACCTCATACCTCAGAGAGAGGGGGAGGAGATACGGGAGACTGTGAATATTCAATTAAGGCATAAATTGGTTATTTAAAAAGGTAAAGAACACATGAAGCAACAATGAACGATTATATTTGGTTGCCCAAAACCAAAATTAATCATTTTTCTGGTCGCCTTAGACACGTGGGTTATTATCCGGTTATACGGCCATTAACAACGGGATTAGCTATTGCTCTAATGGTCGTTTGACCCACTCTGGGTTTCATGTCCACACACAACGGTAACTGTATTAAACAATATTACTAATGACCGATACGTATATACATACTGTCATAAAAAAAATATAAAATGGAAGAGGGATGGTGTAAATAGGGGGGTGAAGAGTGAAACGGGGAGGGGGATAATGAGATATTGGGGTAGGGAAGGAAGGAATGGTGGGGGGATTTCGGGGTGTTGGTGGAGGGGTTACACGAGTACCCCACACTCGTCCGATTCTCTATAACGCCTTAGATATGATGACTGGATTAGGCTTAATATCACTCAGTAAACTCCTAACATAACACATATAGTAATATGATATGTCAGCCATAAATTACGCCCGGGTGTTAAAGACAGTGTGCTGAAATATTATATTGATACAACGATTCGTTTAAGAGATATTTACGAAAAACACCGTCTGTCCGGCGCTGAAACGTATAGTAGATTATAACATTCCACACAATAACTGGGATACGGTTAGTAACAATACACAATACACAATACACACCTCGCCTAATGTCTGCTTCCGACCTGGTTGACTGCTTCTCCCGAACTGACTAATACAATCGACCTGCCTTCCAAGTTGACTTGTATACAAAGTTGTCTAATCTCTCACTAAAAAAGCTAACTACCCATACACTTGTTACATAGTTTCATAACATATATTATATCTGTATTTGTATGTATGTGTACAAATTCTATGTAATAAGATATATATGTACAGTATGTGTGGGTGGGTGGCTTGGGGAGGAGCTGAGGCTGAATGGAGTAAAGTGGCCCTGGTTTGCAGATGATACTGTGTTGCTGAGAGGGAGTTGCAGAGGGTGGTGAATGAGTTTCAAGGTGTAAGTAAGAGAAGGAAACTAAAGGTGAATGTTGGTAAAAGTAAGGGCAGAGGTTGAAGTAATCGACTTTGCAACACCTTATTGGTGAGGATATCTACAGGGACCATGTGTGATATAACTTCGGGAGGTGAGAGGATGGAGGAAGTGAAGGAGATTAAATATTTAGAAACAGTGGTATGTAAATATGGGAGCATGGAGAGAGAGAGAGAGAGAACGACCACTGCTGGGCAGGCAGGTCATAGGCTCTCTTGGGAGAATCATGAAGAGTAGAAGTGTGAGCATGGAGGTGAAAAGGGAACTGACAAATAGGATTGTCCTGCCAACACTGACCGAGCACAACACTTTAGAATAGGCTTGGTACGGTGGAGATGAGTTACCTGAGAGAAGCATGTGGCCTGACAAGGTGGGATGGGGAAAGTAATGAGAATGTATATGAAAGGAGTGATCTGAGTGAGAAGGCAGTTGGTGGTGAATGTGGAGTGATTGAGAGAGTAAAGCTAAGTATATTGGGGAGGTTTGGACATATGGAGAGAATGTAAGACGGAAGGTGTTTGATCATTCGAGAGTGAGGTGGAGGGACCTGGAATGAGAGGCAGACCACCAATCAGGTGGGTGAACAGTGTGGAGTACACGAGGGAGAGAAATGTGAATGGAAGAGAGGGCTTGACCAAGTAAGGAGGGAGTGCTGGAACAGAGAGAACTAGAAGATTCTCTGCCAATCCCCTAGGGGGAGTTCCCGGAGGCATTTCCTAAAGTCTCTCACTATAATTATCGTGAAGAGAGGATATTGCAGCCAATCACAGCCCGCCTTTTCCAAGGCACAAGTAGGCCTACTTACCAGGTTATAGGAACTCAAGCTTGCACAACAAAAGGCATATTTTTAACAGTTGTCATTGTTTACTGCTATAACAAGCATTTACTTTACTTTTATTAAATTGTTGGTATGTTTTAAAATAAGTCTTAATTATAAAATAATAAAACCAGTAATAGAAAACAACTTTTCCCTGTAATTTGCACATTGGTTACACTGACTACCAATACTTATGCGAAGCCTTAATGAAATATATTCGTTACTATTATTTATGTTCATAATAAATGGTGTTTTTTTTATAGAATCACATAATTATGATATACGTACAGTCTCCTCCACTGCCGCGTTCATCACTCCAGCGTTGTCAATGTGTGTAACCCACAAGGTGTGAACCTCCAGTGTCGTCAACTCTAGTATCCGAAACACACACCAATATGATTCATGTCAGTGTGAGGTTGATTGAAGGGTGGTGGGGGCTTGGGTGTGGTGTTCTATGGAGGCAGGGTAGGGAACTGTAAGCTGTAATGCTGAAGTCTTGGCTTGGTGCTATTTTATGAATGCTCAATATAGGTCAAAGATTATAGTAACACTTGGTGCAGTTTTTGTTTCATGTTCTACATCATCACGATAATGATAGTTACTGCAGGTAAGAATAATATCTCTAATATGGAATTTAAGCACGTCACCGTGTTGCTATAACACTCCACACCACCATTAGTCCTCACAAATCAAGATAGTCTCGTTCCTTCAAGTTAGTCATTGAATATTAATATGGTATTTATTTTGTGTGTCGGAGTTGATGAATACAGTCGAGCTTCAAGGTGTTGGTTGATTCTGGGCATACATAATTAAATATTCTAATATTTCACTTTGATACAGATTGACTTGCACCTTATATTATGTGATTTACAATAACCTATATACACAAGACATCTTATTTCATTAATATTATTTGAGTATAGGCCATGACGATATGATGCTAGTAACCTCAACTGTGCACGCCAATTAATGTGTGTGGAGAGAGAGAGAGAGAGAGAGAGAGAGAGAGAGAGAGAGAGAGAGAGAACTTTCAAGGTATTCGCGATTTTAACTTTAAATGTATTAATTTTGTTGGCATCATCGCTCAATCAGTCTATAACCGCTTAGTAATGTCAAAACTGAAGTGTGTGAAAGTTCAATATGTAATGATAATAAAATATTACCTCGGTCGGAGCAGTCAAATTTCATCGTAAAATATCAACAGTCATGACACTACTACCAATGTTCACAATGCTCGTAAATTGAAGATATTTGTTATAATTGACAGAAAATAAAGCCATCGTCATCACAGTGATTAACTTGGTGGGACCAACCTATGGAAATTTATGAGGCCTGATTTTAATATCTTATGTTCTAGGAACATTGTGACGTTTAAAACCTCACATTCAATATAATTTACTTATTATGTGTAATAACTATCATTAACGTTATGATGTAGAGATATTACTTAATTAAAACCAAGATGCGATGCTGATAGTTGGCATATACTAAACATTCATAGATTGAGAGTATAATATACTGATAAACAATAACTAATGACTTTACTAACCATCACAATGTTGTGGTCTACCAATGTCATGTTTGTTATGTAACAGATTTATATAGTTGACATATAATTTAGTACAGCATTACTGCTTACAATCCTCTCGCTAACTTTCCTCCGTAAAACATGCACCACACCATTCCCAAGCCTACACCTCTCCATTACTTTCCCCCAGATTTACTCCTGGCATGTGTTTCGGATATGCGATTCGAAACTGGGGGTTCACACCTTGTGGGGTACAGACATTGACAACGCTGGAGTGATGAACGTGGCAGTGTAGGAGACTGTACGAAGTGAATGTTATATTTACTGACACAGTGGCCTTTGAACCAAAATGAATGCTGTTTCTCATAGCAGTGTAAACACTAAGGGCTGTGTTACTACCGGAGGTGAACATACTCGAATACACGGTACAATTTAGTTGTTGCACAGTAAGAAAATATGAGTAGTAGCCAAGCATCTTGTAGTGGTCCAACCCGCCTGCCGTAGTAGTGTGTAGTATCTTGGTGTAGCGTTGGTGTGTGGAGAGACACGTGGCGTCTTGGGTCTTGATGTGGCGTTGATTTCGGCACCTATGTACGAAAATAATACAATACCGATTTTTAAAGGTTGATGTTGAAAAAAGATATATATCATTTGACACAAGCATCATGAGTAATCATATCTTTAATTAACAATTAGGTCTATCACTAAAAATTTCAAAAGATATACTTGTAAACACGAAGGAAGCCACAGTAAAATGTGACTTGTGTTTATAATCTTTATCACATTTGGTGATAGCTTTTATAGCCACTACTAAATACTTTAAATGCTCAATACTCACTGATACATAATATAATGCTATTTAGTATGAATAATATATGCTAGAGTAACAAAACTTTTGCATCAAGAAAATACAAAGATTTTTTTTTTTTTTTCGACGAAATACCGATATAGGTAGTCAGTGTTACCAATGCAATATTCAGGGAAAATGTGTTTTCTCTTACTGTTTCATGCTTCTTGCCTGGAGGGAGCGAGGCATCTGAGCTATAGATATATAATGTTAACTATAATATATATATGTGTGTGTGTATGTGTGTAAAATAGACCTATCCATTATACAGCATACACCAAAAATTTCTCTGAATACATTAGTTTCGTTTTTGTTTTGTTTTTCAGATATATTGATCACTGTTGCCACCACCACTGATTCCTCCCTTCCCACTGATACCACTAATACACCCACTAATGCCAACACTGATACACCCACTGATACCACCACTGATACACCCACTGATACCACGACTGATACCAACACTGATACACCCACTGATACCAACACTGATACACCCACTGATACCACCACTGATACCAACACTGATACACCCACTGATACCAACACTGATACACCCACTGATACCAACACTGATGCACCCACTGATACCACCACTGATACCAACACTGATACCAACACTGATACCACCACTGATACCAACACTGATACACCCACTGATACCAACACTGATACATCAACTGATACCACCACTGATACCAACACTGATACACCCACTGATACCAACACTGATGCACCCACTGATACCACCACTGATACCAACACTGATACCAACACTGATACCAACACTGATACACCAACTGATACCACCACTGATACCAACACTGATACACCCACTGATACCAACACTGATGCACCCACTGATACGAACACTGATACACCCACTGATACACCAACTGATACCAACACTGATACACCCACTGATACAAACACTGATACCAACACTGGTACACCCACTGATACCAACACTGATACACCCACTGATACCAACACTGATACACCCACTGATACCAACACTGATACACCCACTGATACCAACACTGATACACCCTCTGATACCAACACTGATACCAACACTGATACACCCACTGATACCAACACTGATACACCCACTGCTACCAACACTGATACACCCACTGATATCAACACTGATACACCCACTGATACCAACACTGATACACCCACTGATACCAACACTGATACACCCACTGATACCAACACTGATACACCCACTAACTGTCCGC
This sequence comes from Petrolisthes cinctipes, assembly GCA_033782935.1. Taxonomy (NCBI): domain Eukaryota; kingdom Metazoa; phylum Arthropoda; class Malacostraca; order Decapoda; family Porcellanidae; genus Petrolisthes; species Petrolisthes cinctipes. Next base: position 1,407,249 of record JAWQEG010000380.1, on the reverse strand, counting down.
ATGGTGAACTGAAACTACAATTAAGTACCAGCACGTCAAAAGGAAGTAAAACCAACATGGAGAGGATTTGCTCTGGCGAAAATATGGGTCTAATTAACGAGCAAAACTTTGAAACCTTAATCGGGCCGTTTTCGAATGGAAGTAAGTGTACGAGTATATATATATATATATATATATATTCTTTCTGCGATCGATTTTGTAATCATATAAAGTGAAATATATTCCGCTACCGTTCTGTACAGTCGGCGGCAAAAGTCCTGTCTCCTCACTTGCTTCACCGAGGCACGCGATGTTCATAGACTCAAAATTGTTAGGTGTAGAAAACGTGGTATTTCTCGACTCTATGAACACTGCATGTCTCGGTGAAGCAGGTCAGACGACAGGACTTCTCCCGCCGATTGTACTGTATATCTATGAATCAATCTCTCTCTTTCTCTTTTTCATTATTAATTTTATTACCATATATTATATATTTTAACGTACCGGGTATTTCTTTCTTGTTTCTGCCAGACCCACAACTTGACTTACCTGCCTGGAGTGGATTCAACCTCTCTGGTTCTAATGTCCAATTTGCCAACGGCCAGATGATACTGCCCGGAATCTTGGTTGATATTTTCAGTCACATAACTGGCATTACAGACCAGAAGGTAATGAGAAGACAAACCTTAGTGTTATCACCATCATTATTGTTAATCATTATCATCATCATCATCACTACCATCATTGTTAATCCCCACCATCATCATCATCATCATCACTACCATCATTGTTAATCCTCACCATCATCATCATCATCATTACCATCATTGTTAATCCCCACCTTCATCATCATCATCACTACCATCATTGTTAATCCCCACCTTCATCATCATCATCACTACCATCATTGTTAATCCCCGCCATCATCATCATCAATACTACCATCATTGTTAATCCCCACCATCATCATCATCATCACTACCATCATTGTTAATCACCACCATCATTATCATCATCATCATCACTACCATCATTGTTAATCCCCACTATCATCATCATCATCATCACTACCATCATTGTTAATCCCCACCACCATCATCATCTTTATCACTACCATCATTGTTAATCCCCACCATCATCATCATCATCATCACTACCATCATTGTTAATCCCCACCATCATCATCATTATCACCACTACTATCACTGTTAATCTCAACCATCACCATCACCACCACCGCTATAATCAATCCCCACTATCACCATCATTGTTAATCTCCACCACCACCAATCACCGTTACCAGTATCATCACCATCACCACCACCACTATTATCAATCCCCACTATCACCATCATTGTTAATCTCCACCATCACCATCACCACCATCAATCACCATTACCATTATCATCACCACCACCACCATCACTACCATTTTGATCATCACCAATCACCACCATCATTTCCATTATTATCATCATCACCACCACCATCACTACCATTTTTGTCATCACCAATCACCACCATCATTTCCATTATTATCATCATCATCACCAATCACCACCATCATTTCCATTATTATCATCACCACCACCATCACTACCATTTTTGTCATCACCAATCACCATCACTACCATTATTATTATCATCACCATCACCACCACCACTATTATAATCCTCACCATCATTGTCAATCCCCACCATCATCATCATCATCATCACTACAATCATTGTTAATCCCCACCATCATCATCACTACCATCATTGTTAATCCCCACCATCACCACCACCACCACTATTATCAATCCCCACTATCACCATCATTGTTAATCTCCACCATCACTATCACCACCACCATCAATCACCGTTACCATTATCATCACCACCACCACCATCACTACCATTTTGATCATCACCAATCATCACCATCATTACCATTATTATCATCATCCCGAATCACCACCATCATTACCATTATTATCATCATCACCAATCACCACCATCATTACCATTATTATCATCATCACCAATCACCACCATCACTACCATTATTATCATCATCACCAATCACCACCATCACTACCATTATTATCATCATCACCAATAACCACCATCACCATCACTACCATTATTATCATCATCACCAATAACCACCATCACCATCACCACCATTATTATAATCATCACCAATCACCACCATCACCACCATTATTATCATCATCACCAGTCACCACCATCACCATCACTACCATTATTATCATCATCACCAATCACCACCATCACCATCACCACCATTATTTCCATTATCACCAATCACCATCATCACCATCACCACCATTATTACCATTATCACCTTCATAATTATCTGCAATCACCACCATCACCACCATTATTATCATCATCACCAATCACCACCATCACCACAATTATTATCATCATCACCAATCACCACTTTCACCATCATTACTATTTTCATTGTTCTATCAGTACCATTTTTATGTTTACTCTAAGCTAAACTTTAAATTTCTCAGGCATTTCAATATTATCTTGTTTTAGGAAGACCAAAACTGAACCCAATATTCATTCTATGTCTATAGCCTACCTATTTAACTTTAAGTCTCTCTCTCTCTCTCTCTCTCATACTATAATTAACCTGTCTGTCTAACTAAACTTTCCTATTACAGGACACAGAAAAGTGTTGCATTTGGAATGCCTTGAAAATTCCTCAACTTCAAGACTGCAACGAAAATCACCGAGTGCTATGTGTCTCTTCGGCTGCTCCCTGTAATCAACGAGCTGTAGGAGCCGATCATATAGGCAAGGTCATATAGCGCCAAAGAAAGGTGATAGAGAGGTGTAAGATCAAGCAGGCACAACATATTTAAAAAAAAAACTGTGAAAAATATTATACGATGACTGATAACGGTGTGTGTTGACGGTACGATGACTGATGATGGTGTGTGTTGACGGTACGATGACTGATGATGGTGTCTGTTAACGATACGATGACTGATGATGGTGTGTGTTAACGATACGATGACTGATGATGGTGTGTGTTGACGGTACGATGACTGATGATGGTGTGTGTTAACGATACGATGACTGATGATGGTGTGTGTTAACGGTACGATGACTGATGACGGTGTGTGTTGACGGTACGATGACTGATGATGGTGTCTGTTAACGATACGATGACTGATGATGGTGTCTGTTAACGATACGATGACTGATGATGGTGTGTGTTAACGATACAATGACTAATGATGGTGTGTGTTAACGGTACGATGACTGACTGATGATGGTGTGTGTTAACGATACGATGACTGATTGTGGTGTGTGATAACGATACGATGACTGATGATGGTGTGTGTTAACTGTCCACTCCAAGCCACAAGGCCCACACGTAGACTCGTATAGGCTTCGTTGCTGATGGAGGTGAAACTTGAGTTGATACAGTGTGTTTGAAATAGAAACTTGAGGCTGCTCGAATGGTAGTTATTAAAAGAATGGTCATATATATTTATATATATATATATATATATATATATATATATATATATATATATATATATATATATATATATATATATATATATATATATATATATATATATATATATATATATATATACATATATATATATATATGTATATATATCCTTTTCTATATATACATAATAATAATAATAATGGCTTGTTGCATGGAATAGTTTGTAGGAATTGGTTGCTGCAGAGTTACCAACACTGTACTATACCCTTAATTAATTTAATTAGGTGGGATCCTGGACCATTTAAAGGGATATTATTTTGTTGATGAACTGGAAGGTCTGTGATTCCTCCAAACTATGCCAGGAAACAGCATAGTTTGGAGGAATCAAAGACCTTCCAATTCACCAACAAGAGAATCTCACATTAAGTAGTTAATTTTTATTACTTATATGTTGTAGTTATATTTTTATTCAATAAATATAATTATAATATTATTAATGACTTTAGATCTCCTTTGTTTACATTGATGGTTTTATTGTTTCAAAGATTTTGACAGAATAACTTAACTTGTTGAATTACACACATAATAATAATAAGAATATCATCATCAGAACACTAATTATGTGATAACAAACACACAATAATAATAATAATAATAATAATAATATCATCATAACACTAATAATAATAATAATAAAGTCAGTCCAAAACTTGTGTTCTACTGGGGTGTAGACGTCATTGGTAAGCTCTCTTCTGATTGGGTGACACACTCCTCTATACTCCTGCTCTGCTACAGCTCTGCTCCACCAAGCTGAGTATCCTCTCTGTCACCCACGCTCCTGGTAGTATATCTTTGTATATTATTTACTTTAGCTCTTCTCTTATTCAAGATAAAGCATTATACTTGATACCATTAGTCTTAGTAGTGAATATAGAGTTCACATACGTTTGTCACAACTCGATAGAATAAGAAACAATGTAATTATGACAAGTAGAAGTGAACAAAGTTCACCAATATATTTTTACCACTTTTATCGTATTATTCCAGCAAGTATTAAATCAATGATGTTAGAAAACATTTCCTCAAGTAAAACAAAACCTCCTGAGCAAGATGGTGTAATCAGATTACAGATAAAACTTGATATCAAATGAAAGATGGAAGAGATTCTAAGTACAGCTCCGGACACACCAAGCGACAACACCCCATTCATCTGCGACTTGGTTTGAGCCTCGTCGGATCTGGCAACAGTTGCAGGTGGAGGGAGGGGTAGTGTTAGTGGGAGAGGAGGAGAGAAATGTGGGCACGGCTATTATGCTATATAGGAGGTAATATGGGAGGGTAACGAATAATCAGGTAGATGAGACGTGTGTCACGAGGAATGAATGAATCATACACTGTGAACGGTATCGAACCACCAATAGTTTTTTTTTTTTTTATTCATTGCACCGTAGCATCAATCAACAGGCAGACAACAGTGCACAAGGTTAGGCGGGACTCATGAGAATCCAATGACTACACACACACACACACATCACGAAAACATAACAGAATGAAGCACAAGCATACAGACAAATATTTACATCATGACCTACTTAAATCCACCAAAACGAGGGTGGCGCACCAGAAGTTCCTCCAGAACCTGGTGGTTCAGCAGGTGTCGACAAACCACATCAAGTGGCAGGCCCCGGGGCAGCAAGTGTCGGACAGTGGGGCAGGCTAGGCAATAGTGCTCTACAGTGTTAGCATTAGGCGCTCGACACAAGCGACACTCATTGAAGGGAGGCTCACCCTGCATCCCAGCAACCTGCCACGGTGGCCGGTAGCCAAGCCTCAAACGAGCAGAGACTACATTGTGCCTCCGAACCATGAGGCCTCGACGACGGTAGGAATATTTGTGACGGCAGACAGACTCGTAATGTGTGATGGAGATGCTGAAGGGCCTTTCTGCATCCCTACGTCATCGTACAGGGAGGAGAGTGGCGGAGCGAACTCTAGAAAGGTAACATGTCAGGGAGTCTAGAGGACTTCCAACACCACGAGGAGGCAGAAGGCAGGCTTCGTTTGCGAGTCTGTCAACTGTACCATTGTGACGTAAACCTACTTGGGATGGCACCAATAAAAATTTGACAGTCAAGTTGCGACGACGCAATAAGGCCAAAAACGATAAAATCTGCTGAATAACAGTAGAGTGTGTTGGCTGAACACTAGAGAGGGAATGAAGAGCAGGTTTGCAGTCACAAAAAATGGCAGCATTCACTCCACGTTGACAAACAACACTAACAGCATCCAGAATGGCATACAGTTCACACAATGTTGAGCTAGAGTGGTTACAGAGACAACGGCCAACTCAGCCCCCTGGAGGTGACTCCAGGTCAGGCGAGAAAACGGAACAACCTGCTGCACCATCCACCTGCAATGAGCCATCAGTGTAGAGGCAGTATGGATCTGTGATGGAGGACGTCACTGTTTCTATGTGTTCCAGAGCCAACTGCCGCTGTAGAGAAGGTAGTTCCGACTTGGAAGTAGGTGTGAAGCTCACATCAGGTGTTGGTAGCATCCACGGGGGGGCCCTGGGGGGATGTCTGCAACCATTATATCTATATTAAGACTACGGAGCATAGAGGAAACAGACCTTATAAGAGTACATCCAGCTGGCAGTATGGGAGGGACAGGGGAGTTTGGTCTAAGACGTCCCCCCAGGGCCCCCTCCGTGGATGCTACCAACACCTGATGTGAGCTTCACACCTACTTCCAAGTCGGAACTACCTTCTCTACAGCGGCAGCTGGCTCTGGAACACATAGAAACAGTGACGTCCTCCTAGGTGGCGCAACAGCAAGGTCATATAGCACCAGGAAAAGGTGATAGAGAGGTGTGACAGCAAGCAAGAAGGAAATAGGAAAAAAGGAGGGACAGTTGAAGAAATCTAAGCTAGTGATTGGGGCCGAAGTGGCGTCAAAACCCTTAAAGTATTGCCCACATCATTACAGGCAAAACCCCCTCTACGGGGCAAACACGAGGAATACAAGGAATACAGGGATAGATGTCTAATATCCAAAGGATAATATATAATCAGTAGTCTATCCCACTACGATGGTGAACAAAAGACAGTGCCTTGATTTAAAGGATATAATGAAACAGATATTCTAATTATATTTGTTTGTTATTTCTTTTCAACTAATCACCTTCATTTTTCTTACCCTCTTCCCCCTCACCCTCGCCTCAAATCATCACATTTCTTCTCTCCTATATCCACCTACGTTAATGCAGTATGCACTTTTTTAAACCAGGGTTCTTCACACTACGGGTCCCGAATTCCCCCAAACTGGGTCGCAGGCTCACAAACATAAATACATGAATAAAATAGAATAATAATGTTCGTGACAACAAAATAAATATGAAGTTCATTCATGAATCCACCTAACATATTTTTATAATCGAATAACCATATATTTAATTATCAATAAAACAAAATCATTGCACAAATATTAGCCTTCTTGAGAGAGAGTGAGAAAGAGAGAGGGAGGGGTAGGTGAGGCAGTGTTTATAATTCTGGTTAGAATGCCTTTTAATCATAATTATTGAATTTCAGTTTCTGGCCTTGTATTTTCTTAGGTTGAGAATTCTGATCATTTGTAAAATATCTTTCTGTATGGGTCGCGAGAATGATGTCATAGTAAAAACTGGGCCACGACTGAAAAAGTTTGAAGAACCTTGCTTTAAACTATTGGTGATTCGATACCGTTGACAGTGTATGCTTCATTCATTCCTCCTGAGACAAGTCTTCTCTACCTGATCATTCGTTACCCTCCTATATAGTTTCGCCCACATTTCTTTCCTCCTCTCCCACTAACATCCCCCTCCCTCCACCTGCAACTGTTGCCAGATCCGACGAGGCCCAAACCAAGTCTCTGATGGATGGGGTGTGGACCCTTGATCTGTCAGGAGCTGTACATTCCCTTGCTCCACGGAACAATACATGCCTTGTATATGTATACTACAGTAATATAATACTTTAACCAAGGAAGAAGGCAATGTATTTGAGCACGGAATATGTGTAAATTATGGTATATAACTGAATATACACCAGTAATGGTGGAATTGATAAGAATGCTATAATTAGAAATATGTTGGTCACTACTTCGTTTCACAAGGGGTGGAAGGAGAAGTGAAGAGGGAGTAGCCTACTCTATTTCCTTCTCATTCTGCTTCCGGCTTTTGGTGATACAGGTTAGAGCTCAAGCTAGCTCTCGTTATATAGATATTGTATTGTGAATATTGTGAGTGGTGAATCCATTAGTCCAGTGATTGAATTTAAATAACTGAAGAATATTGTGTGTTCACGTAAGGACATAGTAACTAGTGTATGTTTTTTTTTTTCTCATTCAGCTTCCGGTTTTTGGTGAAAACAGCTGGGTGAAGAAGCCATATTGATTAGCAAACAATCCCTTGAGAAACTTGACACACATGTGGTGAATAATACTAATAATAATTGCTGGCAATTCACAATTCGAATAATATTATTAGGATATTGATGTTAGGATGTATTAGGATATTGATGTTAGGATGAATTAGAATATCAATGTTTAGGATGTGATTTTTTAAAATATTGTGATCATTGTTTTTGTATGTGGATTTAAGTGTGTTTAGATCTCTGTCAAAGTCAGCGAGATACTGAATACTTCATATCCTGGTTTTGGCAGAGCGGGGTTTAGGAACTATTAATAAGGGAGGGGGGAAATATTATTGTATTATTATTATATAAATAATGTACTCGTGTGAACATATTATAAATAAACGGGTTTATAATTAGTTGAGTATTTCCGTCAAAGATATAACAAATAGACTGTGATTCTATATAGATATTAGTTCTCAATTCACATCACTGATCGTACCCCCATTAAAATCTTAGTCTGGGTTGCTTACTCACGCGCCTACATAAGCTAACGCTACGCTACCCTTCCGGTGTGTGTTCACTTGATTCCTCTTGTCAACTTGGTCTGGTGGTGGCAGTGTATACTTAGTACTGAGGAGGGACTGGACTTGTCCTGTTCCTCATCAGTCTCTTGTTCTGTTTTTTTCCAGACCGGGTTGATCCAGCTATAGGATAGAGTAGTAGCATACACTGGTGGCTTTTTGTTTTGTTAAAGGCAGTGGGATTTGAGTTCCTCGCAGAGTAAAGTAAATAGTAATCTATACAAATAAGGGAAATCTCCCCTTTAAAGAAAAATAGAAACATAAAATTAAATTAAGGGGAACAAAAATCACGCTTCTACACTGGTGCCAGCTAAAGTGGGATAAATCAGACCCAGAGAAATCGTTTAGTGTTTAGCCAGCTCATGGGGTCTTGACATAAATAGGGAAAAATGTGTGGCATTAGGATTCCAAAGGGGCTCGGTGGTTTGGCAGGATATTGGTGCTCTGTCTGAGTATTATCTGTTGGGGCGCGCCATACCTTTCGTTGATGCCCACAAGGACCTTGGTGTTCTGGTGGATACTACTCTTAGATTCCACCTTCATAATAGATCCATTGTTAATAAGGCCTCAGGAATATCTGCAAACTTTTTAAGGTGTACCCTCTGCAGATCCCCAAAGTTCATGCTCACTCTGTACAAAACCCTCATTAGACCAATTTTGGAATTTGATTCCTGTATGTGGAACACTGGGTTTACTGGGGATCTCAGACTACTGGAATCAACACAACGTACTTGGACGAGACACATAGATGGACTTACTCATTATCCGTATGACAAGAGACTTGGAACATTAGACTTATATTCTGTACAGGGTCGATTAATCCGAGCTGATCTCATAAAGTACTGGAAAATTTTCCATAATGAATGTAGCATATCTCCTGGTGATATATTCATCTTGGCACCTCCTTCAGGTACAAAGGGGCACAGATTTAAGATTTTCCACTCCCAATGTAACTTGGAAGCTAGGAGAAGATTGTTCTCAGTAAGATGTGTTAGTTTGTGGAACTCTTTGCCTGATGAAGTGGTTGCCTTCAATTCTGTAACACAGGGTTTCGGTTCTTATGATCCACCAGGATATTCCCGGTGCTCCCAACCAAAAACCCTGCGCTATCAAAAAAAAAAAAAAAAATTTGGATTCGTGTTCACTGTCTTCGACCTTCCTCAGGTGGCAGGGTATTGTGCAGAAAAACTACCGTTCAAAGATGAAAGACACAGTGATTTATTATTTTGAGACCAATCAATTTACATATATAATAAATAAAAAAAATATATAATTATTACCCTGACAAAGCTTTCACAAAAGAAAAAAAAATAAAGATTTGATTAATACTGTACTTACGCCCCCCCCCCTTATTAACTAAAATTTACCCAATAGATTCAATACAAATATTTCAAATACTACCTTCCCCCTTACTCAACTCGAAACTTCAATATTACAAAAACTAGATTAGAACCCAGCCTTGCACCTTGACAATATACAAAAATAGAAAATGATTTAGACTAGAGACTAGAAATGTTCTTAGTTAACCCCAAAATTAAATACAAGAAAATAAATACATATACCACCTGTAGCACACCACTGGAGACTGGACTCCCACTTACTATACCACCCCCCTCCCAATTGTGAATGGACCTAGACCTCGCAATCACAATCACCTACTGTAGGAGTCAGTTTCCAGCAGAATTGCTTACAGGATTATACACCTGCCATACACGTGGCATTTACCAAAAAAAAACAAGACACAGGCCAACGAGTACTTCACCAAAAACAACACTGCACTAATGGCTTACAAAAACAATAATATTGGCCAACTAGTGGCTTTTACCAGAAATAATAATAATAACCTAATAGTGGCTTTACCAAAAATAATAATGATATCCAACTAGTGGCTTTACCAAAAATAATAATGATATCCAACTAGTGGCTTTACCAAAAATAATAATAATAACCTAATGCCTGACACCCTAATTCCTACGCCAGTTCACCAACAGATTAGGCAAATTCCCGTGTGGACAATATGGCGTCACGAGCTGCTCGAGCCTGGTCGGGTCGAAAGAGAAGAGTCGCCATTAATTTAAAACAAATAATTACACTCCCTGAGTAAACCCATAAAATTTCAAAAATAATTATTCACCAAGATAGCCTCTACCAAACCTCAACACAGAGGCAGGAATTTATTACTGTACTCTTTAAAGTCTCAATTTGGAACAAATATTCGTAAACTCGATATCACACTTTACCTGCACGGGTCGAGAAAGAAGAGTGGAGATAGTTACCCTCCCCACGGTATAATGACTAGAGAGGTATGCGCATGGCGGATATTATTGGAACCGCGGGCTTTCTCAGACCCTGTTGTGACGTCACGTAGTCAAGTAAACATCCTCGGTTGTATTGGTGTGGTAGATGTGATAGCTCTGCGTTTTTGACCCGTTTTTGCCTTAATTTATTTATATATTGACTCATCTGTGCCTTATGTGGAAACCAAGAATATGTGCAGTATATGGCTGCACACCTGCCAAAACCAGCAATCTGAAATATCATAAATTCCCCAGAAATGTCAGGAGGTGGTGCATGCAGCTGGGTGTTGTTTTTGAGTGTTTGGATGGACTGATGAGTGATATGAGTATGGATATGTTTCTGGAGATTGGTTTGGGGTGGGCAGGGTGTAAGAGATGATAGTATTTGTGTATGGTATTGTGTACTGGGTGTTGTTTTGATGTTTCTTGGCATGTGTGGGTGTTGTGCCATGTAGTGTAGTGGGTGATGTGGGTTTGTGGAGGCTGCAGCAAGTGTTTGTGTGCCTCTCATGTCAAGATGATCCTTGATTTTGAGGACTTTGGTTTCATGGTGTAAGTGGTCTGTAGGTATGGTAGCTGTGCAGCCTGTGATTATCTTTAGGGCTTTATTCTGTATGGTCTGTAGGGTGTTGTGATGAGTCTCAGTGAGGTTTGAGGCCCTGGCAGGGCTTGCATAATCCATCACTGATCGAATATATTGTTTGTATACTGTGGTTGTGGTTTCTTTATTGTGTCCAAATGTTGTGCTGGCAAGTGATCTGAGGGCTTTAAGTCTTTGCATGCATTTGTTTTTGATGGTCGTGATGTGTTGTTTGAATGTCATGGATGTATTGTATGCTATATTATGAGAATAAAATGTAATTTCAGCCTTTGTTACATCCATTTCCAATACTTTAATAAACGGTTTGAAAAGAAAATATGCTATTTCTTATAATATGGATTAGAGAGAAAGCATGAAATGCCATAATAACTTGGGTGGAGAAGGCTACAGGATTTTTTATTAAAATAAATACTTAGAGGTGGTTTGCTCACTAGCATAGGATGGGAGATGATATAGTAGCCTAGCCTATACCCAAAAGGGTGTCAGTGTGAAGTAGAAGTTAGTTAGGGAGATCATTATTAATTTTAGATTTTGATGTAAAAATCTAGAAGAGGAAATACTATGTACCCAAATTTATGAGATCAACAGAAAAATAATGGTAATAAATGAATTGTTAAGCTTTGCAGACTTTTTTGCAGCCCATTCCAGCAGAACCCTGGGCTGATAGCAGTATAACAACATTAATTACTGTATTAGCATAAAGGCCTCCATAGACTATCAATCATGCCTGTACAAACTGGGTGGTTGTGCAGGCATAAACGTCGTGTGGGTGTGATTGATGGTTTGCGCAAATGACTGAACCATATCTAACAAGCTCTTTGGTCAATCACACGTGTGTGGCAAATTTAAATGATTGCACAGTCACCTAGTTTGCTCAGGCATGAATGATAGTCTATGGAGGCCTTAATAAGGTTGACGAATCCACTACCACTGTCCGTGACCCACATCTATCTGCTGACATTGTCCCTAATATTTCCTTTCGAATTCAATGTGTCGGTATGAAATGCCAAACTTAAATAATAAGTCACTATATATCTTCAACTCCTACCTACTAATGGCGAGAAGGATGTCTTATAATTACTTATTTATCATTTATTGGGCAAAGAGACTACCGAGCACAGAGATGGTAGCTTTACTACGTGACGTCACAACCCATCTATGTTTTGAGCGTTTTAGAAGACTTCCCTCTCGGGCAATGATTTTAAGGCTCCCATGCGTATACCTCTCTATAGTTATTATACCGTGACCCTCCCTCTCTCTCGCTTGGCCAGGCTGGAAAGATGCCACACACTTTCACATGAATAAATCTTTATGACAACTTTAAATTAACACTCAACAGATTATTCAATGAAACCTGGTTATCATAAGCCTTTCACATAAAATAAGATTCAGTCTTAATTATATCCTCATCATCATATCACAATATTACAACCTCTGTCGTCACTTCCGGTTCCAATGTTATGTATATTTGGGGACGAGATTATCACAATTGCCACCTCAACAATGTTACCAACTCCCAAAGTAAGTTTCAGTTTTGCAGGCCATAAATAAGGCAAGAAAAGCAAGATTATTCCTATTTACAATATTTACACCTATATTCATTCCGTTTCCGTCGCAAGCTTCATCTCCTAAGGTGAAACAACTTAAGAATTATAATTATTAGGAAACATTAGGAGCGTTACAGTTCCATTAATCATTTTAAATTAGCCCTTCACTCATTCCTGGGTCCTCAACTCTACAAGTTTGAGGACTAAAGTCCCCTTCCCCTCACTCACAAACACACATGCCTTTCTCAACCACTGTTTTACTCAATACCTACCATTAATTAATATATCCTGATCTAACTACATTCTGCGTAGGGTACACAACTCAGTCTTTTTCATACAAGATATCTATGCCTATAGACAATGCAGATCTATAAAGACTGGCGTACCTGCAGATCGGTGATATCCCTATATGCCTACTGCAAATCCTCAAAAAATGCTTAGCTTCAGCACACTGGGATAGCCAACCAGGGGTGGAATCCAAAGAGATTGTTTAGCGACGCGTCGCTAATACCGATGTCGTTAATAACTAACTACACGCAGGCGTCGTTAACTTCGCCCTGATCCAAGGATGAGAGACAGTAAGGATAGTTCACTGAGCACTTGTTTTACCCACAATGCACCGCGCCATACAGCCGTGACGTCACTGGAGACCCAAACACGGACGCACAGAGGAGTTTTGCCTTGGCTTTGCTTGTATCTCAGTGACTCCAGCTTTTTTCTCTATAAGAACAATGACAAGGTGTGCTGTTTACGGGTGCAATAGCAATAACAGGAGCAAGAAACAAGAAAATTGCCATTTTTATCGATTTCCAAGGACAAAATCAGTGTTAAAACAGTGGAATAATTCATGCTATCGAGCAGATAAACTAAACCCAGAGACTGCCAGAGTTTGCTCCCGTCATTTTAAGGCAGAAGATTACAAACAGAATTACAGCATCAAGAGGAAGCTCCTGAACAAGTCTCCACAGGCAACGAGATCACTGAAGGCTGATGCTGTACCTTCGCTGTTTCTCCCAAAACAGGAGGATGATTCAGGTAGGCAATATGGACTCTTATCTGTTACTGCCAATACTTTCGGTATAATACTTATTGTGCAAAACTTACTAAGTATCATCTTTCATTTGCAATTAGTAGGAGCTGACAAATATTTCTTGATGGTGCTTGTTAACAGGTTAAAATAAGTCTTGTGCATAGATATGGGCTGCCCCTAATCTTTATTGAAAGTAAGGTTTATATGAGCCATACAATTGAAATGTAACAAGACAGCCAACCAGGTAAGATAGGCCAATTTTATGAAAGTTTTATAGGTTATTTGGTTTTATTGTACATTGTGTAGGGTTGGTTTATACTAACGTTAGGTGGCAGGTAGATTGGGACCATTTCTTAATATTTTCAGTTTTTATAAATGACTAGTTTGGTAGGGAGGTGGGAAACATAACCATACCAAAAGAGCAGAAAGGTTTTCCATCTTGATCATACAAATAAATTGCACCACCAGATTGTCTGATTTAATTATTTTCCTTTTTGCAGAAAGTGCAAAACACCGTGGGCGCAGAGCTGAGGAAAAACAGAGGCGCCAGCTTTTGCAAGATTTGCTCAGTGTTTCTGGTAGGAAGAATTTTATGACTTTTTAAAATTGATTTTTATTAAAATTTTTACTGTCTTGCTGAAATATAACATCTCAATCAGTGAGTTACATATGGTATATAGGGTATATTATATATTCCTTTAGTTGAAAATATATATACAGTACAGTGAATATTTTCTGTATTCTCTGCAAGACAAGTTCTCTTTCACTCAACAGACATCAGTGAGTTACATATGGTATATAGGGTATAATTATTATATATTCCTTTAGTTGAAAATATAGGTAAATTTACTGTTTCGGACAGAATAGGATTCTTTGGACAATGATATATTTTACTAGTGTTTATTTATGTGTTTTCAACGATTTTGATATTCATTTCCGTCGCTTTTTTTTTTTTTTTTTTTTTTTTTAACCAAACCTAACCTGACCTAACCAAATTGGACCGCGGCACACTACCGGGACCTAACCGGGGCAGACTACCGGGACCTAACCAGGGCAGGCTACCGGGATCTAACCAGGGCAGATTACTGGGAAAATAGAAATAGCCGACATGGATGGATGTAGAGCACAGTTTACACTTGAAATCTAATCCTGGTAGTCTGCCCCGGTAAGGTCCCGGTAGTCTGCCCTGGTTAGGTCCCGGTAGTCTGCCCCAGTTAGGTCCTGGTAGTGTGCTGCGGTCCAGATTAGGTTTGGCTAAAAAAAAAAAAAAAAAAAAAATTGCGACGGAAATGAATTTAAAAATTGTTGAAAACACATAAAAAAAACGCTAGTAAAATATATTATTGTCCAAAGAATCCTATTCTGTCCAAAACAGTAAATTTACCAAAATGGATATACAGCACTGTACAGTGAATGTTTTCTGTATTCTCTTCAAGACAAGTTCTCTTTCACTCAACAGACACATCATACGAAGATTCAGCCCCTATTGAAACTGCGGTTGCTGGAGGAACTCAAGAACATGAACTTTATTGTTCCGGTAAGAGAAATGCTGATTCATTATTATCTTTCTTCATTTATAATTCTACTCTAATTGTGTCATATTTTTAATTTACTAGTTATCAATGAGTTACATATGGTATATAGGGTCTATTATATATTCCTTTAGTTGAAAATATATATACAGTACAGTGAATATTTTCTGTATCCTATTCAAGACAAGTTCTCTTTCACTCAACAGACACATCATAAGAAGATTCAGCCCCTATTGAAACTGCTGTTGCTGGAGGAACTCAACAACCTGAACTTTATTGTTCCGGTAAGAGAAATGCTGATTCATTATTATCTTTCTTCATTTATAAATTCTACTCTAATTGTGTCCTATTTTTAATTTACTAGTTATTTGAATTGCATTTAATCTAACTCTAGAATCATGAATTATACTGATCTGTCATAAATTATATGTATAATTATTTATATACATATATTTATCTATGATATTTCTTGATGGAGTATTTTACATTGCCCAGATTGCGGCATTGTCACTTCGGATTCCTCCGAGCAAGCCTTCATGCTGACTTCCTTCCCAACTCACCACCTTCGCCAAGATGTTTTGAAACCTTAGAAACCTTTGCTTAAGATATTGGGATAGGGGGGCTCAGGGGTTTTAGTTTTATGGCATAACAACTCTAGCATGTACAGTTGGCCTGATGAATTCTTATACACCACTGTGACATCAAGGGTTTGTAACAACTAGAAAATGTAGTTAATTTCCTAACAACAAGCTTATCTAGTAATGTTATTTGGTTGATACTTAAATCAGTCAACAACATTAGAGAAAATTATCAAGGGTAGTACAGTATTTGGGAGCACTTACACAAGTACATTGGGGTGTAGAATAGGTTGATCTTGTCCTACAAACTTGTTAGAAATTCTAAAGTACAGTACAGTACTGTAGACAGTAGTGATAGACTAAGGACTAGCCACTGAGAAATAAGTTTAAGACTTGGAGTAGTACTGTATGTATTTGCCATACATGCCCATCCCACCTCAATGTATTACATTTCACCTTCCCAACCATCTCACACACAATCCCAATTGCCTTCTTACTCATGCTGCAGTCCCAATTGCCTTCTTACTCATGCTACACCTCTCATTACTTTCTCCATCCCACCTGGTATTGGGAAGGGTAAGTTAACATTATAGTAGTGTATATTATACAGTATACTGTACTGTATTTGTCAAGAAATAGTCACTAAGGATAGCTTTACAGGATGCTTTTTCTCTAGGCCTTTGTGTTAAGTAACCTTTTATTTTACAGAATTGGCACCTGACTCTTATGAAGCTCCTACCCAAACCTCTGCTGTTGGAGAGACTCTATTAACACCAAGAGTTAGAAACAACTAAAGAAGGTAGCTCTGCTTCATCAGGTGGACATAATCTGGCAGTTTGTTGGTCCTGTTGTGGTTTCCTACATTCTGGGAATAATAATGTGTATGCCCTACAACAGCAGCTGTCTGAGGTGTCTCTAAAATTGGAGAAAGTAACAAAAATTAAAAGACAGTTAGAACTAAATTTAGAGGAATTACGAGCAAAGGAAGGAAGTTTAGAACAAAGATTAATGGAGCTTGTTGGAGAAAATGGTGACATCAAAAAGAAATTGTTAAAACAATCCTTAGACAATGATATTCTGCTTAAGGAAAATACAGAGTACAAAAATTTGGTATCAGAGTACAACCTTGAAAAAGCAAAACAAACTTATGCCAATAAACCTATTATCCCACCATCTATGACTATATGTATCCTCACGGCCTTGTTATGCTTCTGTTTTGTTGTATGTGCTAGTTCCCCCTTTATTAGTCTGTTTCCTTATACCATCTGTGTAGTAAATGTCTTCTGAGGCCTGGTACTGTACTAGTTTAAGTATTGTTGGATTATGGTACTAAATCATATTCCAGTTATATGAACACTTTATGTGCTTGAATTTTTAAAAACTTCAGAGTTATCATTGCAAGGGAAGAATAGTTAGATGCAAATGAGCATGAGAGGGTAAGATGCAGCATATAAATAATTTCTGTAGCACTCAGTACATGGTTGAATGTCATACTTGATAATCATGGTTCCTGGCTTGTACAACAGCTTTAAAATGTACAGTTTATTATAGTAGCTGTATTTTTGTAGGAAGAACTGTTCCATGCTGACTTTTTACACTATGGGTGAGAGGTTACAGACTTTTGATTCATTCAGATTTGCTCACTTTTTTTCACTCGCCTCTGTATTTAATACTGTACTTTAGAGTTCAAGGAAATAAATTACTCGTGTCTACTTTTATGTTCTTACCTATTTGTATTTCTGTACATCTTTGTTTCCTCTTCTTCTAATTAATTTCTTACTGTGACCTCTAATTGTAGGTATTCCCTGTTGACACAAGTTTTCTATATCCTTACTATTCCATACTACTGCAGCATATTCCAAGGTAGGCCTTATAAAGGATGTAATTATTTTCTTGACCATTTCTTCATCTATTTAAGTGAAGGCCACTCTCAAGTTTGCTAACAATGTATACATGTTTCTCACTTTTTCATTTATATGATCATCTGGTGTCAATTTCTTATTTATCGTTACCCCTAAATCTCTTTCTTTCTCTGCTTTATTTAATATTTTATTTCCAAGCTTGTACTGCCAATTTGGTCTTCTCTCACTTTTACCAAATTTAATAATAATGTGTTTAATATCTTCAGTTTCCAGAACTAAAGTAGTTAAAGGAAGTACATTATTATGCCAAGATAACTCAAACACAAAAATGTATTGCACACTGGCAAAGTAAATAGTAATTAAGAGTAAACAGAAAAAATTAACAAACTTCTCGGAATAGCAAAATGACTGCACAGACTACTGGATATACAAAACTACAGAAGGGCCTGTAAAGAAACGTTCTTTTTCTTGCAATTAATGAAAGTTCACATTTGAAAGTAAATCATGTACAAAAAGAAGGGAAATTGTGGGTGAAGTTAGAGTTAATGTGGGGAGAAAGATGGGTGAGAGACATGATATGCATGTAATACAACATAAAGAAATATTAACGAATCTCTAGGAATTTCAGTCAATAATCCCAATTTTCTATGTTTGTGACTCATCTATATTTAATCATAATAAATTAATATCACGGGGTTTTGCTAGCTAGAATCGGCGTGAGCGAGCCTCTATCAGCTTGTAAATACAACAGTGCTATAGCCTTCAATATAGCATACACTAGTCTACTATTCATGAAAACTATATCCACAACTATCAATTAACTCTTTTAGAGAACATCACACACGTATGATGTATAAATCATGTATTAAAACCGAGAATAAGGAGAGATTATTTAAGTTTGAACGAGATTCCTGCATGCGAGGGTCTCCAGCAGGGTCTCCAGTGAGCGTCATCACTTTGACGTCACGGAGCGCGTGACGTCACGGCTGAATTGATGACGTTTCACTGAACTATCCTTACTGTCTCTCATCCTTGGCCCTGATCCAAGAAGCCTCTGCCCGCCTGTTGTTAGGAGCGCGGTAACTGATACACGCCTCTGATTGGCTAGAGTCATCAATGACGTCATGGACACCTCGTAGCCAATCACGAAGCGTGTGATATGGCGCGTTTGTTTAAAAACCGCGATCAGCTGGCAGCTGTCAAAACAAGTGTCTTCGTATCGCTCTACTGAGTGTACTCGACTTTTTCATTTCAAACACAGCAGGTACGTCCACAGTTTTTATTTAGTATCTGAAAATAGTTTTTGGAGTCATACGAAATGTAAATAATGAAAAGGTTATGAAATGCTTATTGATTTTATGCACTCTTTGTATGGTAATTACATTAATCATTCAGTATACAGTACTTGGTTTTAGCATTTCATTAATTATTAACATACTTGTATTTTGTTTAAAACAATGATGTATAACACAGTACTGTATTTACAGTAGTGTACTGTTTTCTATTTTCGTAGCACTCTGTGCTCTGCCATCTAACTAATACCAAATATTCTAATCCTGTTCCCACCTCCTGTCAGTGCTTATAGTGGTGAATCCATGATCCATTCTCTGAAGATCATTTAATAACATTGTTTATTCTGAACACACAGCAGAATACGTATTGTTGCCACACTTCCTCCATGCACAAGAGGACATTAGGGACATCCTAGAAGTGATGATGGAGTCAGCAGGAAGCCACAGCTGCTATTAGAGAAAGTGCAGCAGCACAGAGACAAGCAGCTGAAGCCATTATAGTGCTGGCTTCTATTGTAAGAGTGTTTATTGAGAAATAAGGAAAATAACTTTGGATCAGGATGTGTTGCATACAGTATGCTACTAATTTGGCTAGGAGCATACAGTGTTGTCATGGTAGGGAAGACAGTAATAGCATGCTCCTAGCTAAGTTAGGAGCATACTGTAAATAACACTGAACTGCATACAGTCACACATTCCAGCAACACAATAAACACTCTAAGATCCCATTGGAAAAACCATGTAATCGTAATGTAAATATAACCAATAACACCAACTTAGGAAATATATATACAGTATATATATAGTTTGGTGATTCTGCATGCCAATACTGTACCAATGTTACCAAACATTCTGTCACATGCCACATTAAAAAAACATATAGCAAAACACCAACAGACACAGACATAATAAGTTGGTAAATAAATACACTAGTAACCAAGACATAATTTTATTTTTTTAAACCCCCATTCGACCATAAAACTCCGGTATGATCTCGTCACGTGTCTGTCTACCCGTGCCACCACGGTCACCAGCTCCAACTACATGGGCCTCAATAGGCATGTCCTCTTCTGGTAGATGCTGGAAAATTAAGGTATTAAGGGATTTTAGAAATCACTGAAAAACATTGATATATTAAGACAAACTTTAGGGTTGAAGCAGTGCAATTGCAGAGATTGCATTGTACAGTATTATAATAATTACTGTAATTGAAGTAATTACTGGTGTCTCATTGTACTTATATAGTAGCACAGTAAGGTAAGTTAATGCTACAATAAATACTAAGCCACAGTGTATACTTACATTGTTAGGATCAGGAATACTCCTACTGACACACCGGTTGTGCAGCAGGAGACAAGCACTTACAATCTTTGCAGATCTCAAAGGAGTGTACTGTAATTCTCCACCAAACCGATGAATACATCTGTTAGATACCATTTATTAGAGGGATATAAAAGGAAAATGTAACAGTGGATTTTATGGACCAATGTGAACAAAAAGTAATCATATGAAATACATTAATAAAAAGAAATTTTCATTTCATTATAAAGTTAAAAGATTTAGAAACCTTGCCATTGATTGGAAACTCTTATGAAATTAGAATTGAGGTTTGGAGAGGGAGCAAATTATAACTATATATAGAGTTTGCTTGTGATTTGTTGAAACCGAAGGGATATTAAAAAGTCACTTCCTAACCTGAAGCGATTTTTCACAACTCCTAAGGTCAGCTCCACAATGACCCTTGTTCTTACAAGGGCCCTGTAGTAGAGTTCTTCTGCCTCATTTGTGGGATTGGTGACTGGGGTCATGAGAAAAGGCTCCAATAGGTACCCACTGTCACCTGCAAGACATTGTTACCAGAAAGATGAACTATTTATACATACTGTACATACATATATAACCATACATAAATTCACATGGGAGGAATATGTATATCATACAGCCTTAGAACTGTAAACTTGTTAAAACATCTCCTGATACCAACCTAGGAGTAAGTAGTCCCCAAAGTGCCTCTACTAAAGTGTTGCCTCAAGTTGCTGTTCCTTCAAATGTAGGCATCATAAGTGGATCCTGCAAAGTGACACATGTATTAAAGCATGTGGTTCTACTTCAAATGTTATGCCAGGAAGCCCTCACATATATATAATGATTTAATACACTTGGCAACCCTAGTGTCAATGGGAAGACTTTTTATATCAAACTTGATTTTTAAAGAGATATAATCATGCAGGTTTTGGGAAATTTTTCATATACAAGGGTATGCAATAATATATACCATACACTAAACAGTATCTTACACAAAATTTCTTATTTACACACATTATTTAAATCTAGGTACATGAAATACAGTACAGTACCTGGAAATCTGGCAGAATAATTGATGATCAAGCCATTTCCATCACAAACAACTTGAAAGTTTAGTGAATTTAATCTTTTTCTATTGACGTACAGTACATGGCCTCATCAATACTTGGAGCCTTGATGGCAACGGGTGTACCTGCATACATAGCATAAATATTAATATATTGTTTAACAATAGGATCAATTTTATCTGTCTGCCTCATACTCTAAACAAAGGAATGACACAGTATATACAGGACTGTATACAGGTACAGTATTATATAAGCCAAACCAATATAATTCCTCAAGAGGAAAGTACACAAGGCAAGGTTGAAGTTAATATTGAGGGTAAAAAACTGTTACCTCTCTTACACCTTGTATGTTGTAGAGCCAAGAATCACAACAATATTGGTGGGGGGAGACTGATCATTTATTATGAAGCATGTCTCTATATGATTGGGTTCTAACAACAAGGAAAACAACTAGCATTATGGATTTCATCAATAAAACTATGAAGCTTACCATCTATAGCTTCAATTACTCGTGGGAAGTTGGTGACCCTGCTGAAGGCTTGGGCTGATGTTCACAACTGTTGTGGTGTTGATGACATATTAATTTCCTCAGCAGCCTTGGTACTCATGATGTTTGTTATTCTGGTGAATATTCTGCTGATGCTTGCTTGTGTTGGACCTGAAATAATCGTTATTTATTCAATATGTATATTTGTTGCATGAGAAAAAATATTATAGTATTGTTTGGCTAGGTTTTTAAACTGTAATAATACAATTTGTGTTAAAATTACTTGACTGCAACACTATGCTGCCTAGAAAACCATGTACAATATTTAATTGTAATAGAGTAGTGAAGAAATTTAAATATTATAGTGGGTTGTTTATGCAGTCCAAACATTGTTCACAAAAGATTTTATTTATGCAAAAAGTACAGTATGATACAGCACTGTATATATGCAGCTCCTGTTACTTTGGCCACTATTAGGACAAACTGTATCAGAAAACATACTGCATCATGCTTACAGTTATTAATGACAAGATAAGCAATAATGAAAACAGGTTACAAAGTACAATAGAGCCATTTTGTATTCAACTAATTTTTCTCATGTGTTTCAAGACCTTTATTATGATATGATATGCTTATCTTATATGGTACTTGCTTATGTAAATTGCTGATATTCTTTATCCTTGAAAAGGTATGGCACAAACAATGCATCTTTGAGCATCAAGTCTAAATAAATCTTAGTATAATGGACAAATTGAAATACAGTATTTAGAATAAAAAAAAATATTTTATTGGTTATACTTAATTAAGGTATATATTTCATATACAGTACAGTATATATATATATTAATATTTTTTACTTGATTTGATATATACATAAATTATGTTAAGGAAATCTGAGGATAATACACTGAGAAGATATCTATAGATAGGCTACAGTAAATTAGGGAGGAGTAACCACTAGCCTAACTTTTAAAACTAAAAATAAAATAAAATAATACGCATTATATTTTACTCACCTCTTGTGTCTCCAATTAACATGGTGAAAGGAGCCACTGGCATACACTCTCAAGGCAATCAATAGCTGGGTATGTGGCAGTATGGTATTTCCTCGCCTTGTTCTTCTCCTCAGCAGGGGTGAGAACTCATCGATCAATGAGCTGCGTCAGCTCATGCCGAGGAAAGTGGTAGTGCCTTATCAGCTCGTTGTCATTGAGAGCTAGAGGGTCCAGACGGTCTCGAAAGCATCTCTCTCTCCTTAGAGCCCTTGCTGCCATGTCAGCCAACACGTAGTCCATGGTGAAGTAGCCTCAGTCCGCTGACTGGCAGTGTGAGACCAGTCACCGATGTACAGTACAAGCAGTACTTGAAATGTTGTCTAGCATGCTTTTTGCGTGTTTAACGGCACTTTGTTTACATCTTGCCGTCTTTAAATATATATTGATATCAATTTCCACTGTAATCAATGAGAAATATTCACTAAATATGATGATATCTGAGCCCATATGGTGCACGTCGTTAACTTCTACCAGCTTTTACTACACCTCCCGAGGTGTTGTTATTAACGACGTCGCTAACGCGCCCGTGACGTCATCATTTTGCTTCTTGGATCGCGTCGGTAGTGGCCGACGTCGCTAACTCGAGTTACCGACGTTGTTAAGTTTCTTGGATCCGGCCCCTGGGGATGGAGTGACTGAATGAGTAAATATGCTTGGTTTATTATTATTATTATTATTATTATTATTATTATTATTATACGTTATATATCTGGTTGGTCGATTATTATTATTATTATTATTATTATTATTATTATTATTCGTTATATAAGTGGATGATCTATTATTATTATTATTATTATTATTATTATTATTATTATTATTATTATTATTATTATTATTATTATTATTATTATTATTATACGTTGCCGCCGAGCACTGAAAAAATATAGTATAGTTTCCCATGACATAAAACAAATAATTCATTGAAAAACGTCAAGTTTAAGGTTAACCAAAATAATATTAAGGACCTTGTGATCTCATATTAATATCCCACCATGTATCAAATAACTTCATAGCCTTTAGCGGCAACATTACCCATAGTGTTGGGGTTTGTACTATCGGTAAATAAAGAACATTCCTGTTATCGTTCAACACTTTGCCCAGTTCTGCATATAACTGGTAGGGATCCTAGTGATATCCGCCATGACCTTCTCACATACTCTTTACACCTGCTCGTCCCCTCCAGTTTGGACTAGAGTCGCCCCAATTATCACATACACACCTCATAGTAAACACAAGCACCGTCCGCCACTCCTTACACAATTTTCCATACCAGAAATACTCTCAAAAGCCCCTAAGCAATTCCCTGCCCCTCCACTTTATGTTTACACTGATGGTTCCCTACTGGTGACTGGTAAAGAAGGGGCTGTCTGCATTGCATTCAACTCTGGCTCTCCTACCTTCTCAACGTCACATC
Source organism: Petrolisthes cinctipes (assembly GCA_033782935.1). NCBI lineage: Eukaryota > Metazoa > Arthropoda > Malacostraca > Decapoda > Porcellanidae > Petrolisthes > Petrolisthes cinctipes. The sequence goes on along the minus strand of JAWQEG010000380.1, from coordinate 1,382,738 downwards.
AACTCCGACTGGATTAGTAGTACCCAGTGTGAATTGATTGCCATAAATTTAGTTCTTGTCTACCTCACTACTGAACGAATATCTGGTCTAACACTTGAATTTTTTTTTAACACAAACACACTCACACGATGTAAGGAATGTGAAGTGAAGGTGGGAAGGGATAGGAGAGGTCAAATAATGAAGGCCAGGTCAAAATGAGTTAAGGTGAGGTCATATCAAAACAATATCACACACTCGAAAGAAACGTGAGGTCAAATCAAGCCACACACACACACAAAGTAAGAAAAGTGATGTTTAGTGAGATGGGTTAAATCAAACCAATAACACACACACACACATTTTTCCCCCTCTTCCATACACTTTTCATTTAATAATGAAGTATGAATCAAATCAATTGCTGTATGCCAAGTATGAATGACAGTGTGTGACTGAAAATTTTATTGCCGCTAAGCTTAAGAATACTGATAATAGAAATATCTAATTAATGTTGTGCGTCCTATTGAAATTTGTTTTTGTCGTTAATCACGGAATATTAATAAACATACTCAGCATGTTAGTAGTAGACACATTTGAGTTTCGTAAAGATTTGGGAAATCACAAACATAACCAATACAAAATCTTCAGAATTTGTTAGCAAAAGTGGTGGAACCAAATATGACCACGACACACCCTTCCTTCTTTAGAAAACTTCCTCTCTCCCTCCTTACCCTTCGTATTTTTCTCTCTCCAGTCCTCATTCCCCTTTCTCTCTCTAGAATTCTTCATTCTTCTCACCCTTTTCTCCTTCGTTTTGCAGTCCTCATCTCCCTTTTTCTCTTCATTCCCTCCTCCTTCCTTTCCAAAAACGCTCACTTCATGTGTTATTTCCTTTCGTTAAATCACAAGCAAGGAATAACAATATCAAGCAAAACTTTAGTATAAGCAAGTTTATTCTTTATTATCAGCAAATATTTATATAAAACGTGTTCAATAATTAAATAGGAAACTTGCATTATACATAACACAAATATTATGAGAGTTTGATAATGCACAGACCAAATAATCTGAGTCTGACAATTATTTACCAAAGAAATAAATCAGTCTGACGACACACATAAATGAATAATATTTTGACCTTATATATAACAAGTTCCCCTTAGGAGAATTAACACCCACCAACTAAATATGTCACACGAGTAAGGAATAATCAAACAAACAAAGGAAATTAATAAATTCTTTACTGAGCAATTACTTGAAATTAACTACATTATGTACAGTACAATAAATTAAGAGTGTGACATATTTTTTAGAATGGCCTGAGGTGTTGACACATTTAGTGAATGTCTCATGAGGGTGTTGATTGGTGTTCAAGTGTGACATCCTTAGTGATTATCCTCCAGTGTGACTAAGGGTTGTGGTGTTGACTAGTGGAGGAGGTGGTGGAGGCATCTGTTTTCCAGTTATGTATCTCCTGCTGTAGTTCTGGGAGGCGACAGAAGGAGTGTTGGTCGAATGTTGCACGTGTAAAGGGACAACGAGGGGATTTCTGTAGCAACAAGTACACCAACGTTGTCTCGTCCACAGTCACTTGAGACGTTTGTAGTAACACTGGAGACTCCATCATTGATTGTGTCACTCCATCAACGAACCTGTTAAAAAGATAAACAAACGCAAGACACATTAGTTAATAATATACTGTATACTAAATACCGTATACCCTTAACATGCAACGTCTAGGCACCAAAACAATTCTATATGATTATTCAATGTCCCTCACAGCATCATATTTAGTTAACAACGTGTTAAATAGCGTAAATCTTTTATAAATACTAGGAAAACGTCTCTAAAAACGGATTCATAACTGACCAAAGTCAATTCACTCGTACTATTTCATTATAAACTTGTCCTCACCATCATTTATTACACTATAATTTCATTCAGACTCTGACTCTTTCTGTAAACTCGTCCTTACACTGACTCTTACTGTTACATTGTAAACTTGTTCTCAGTAATTACTAATAACCTTAACATTGTATAAAGTTGTCTTTACATTAACTTACCTTTCTGGACATTGTGTTATGATGTGATCCTCACCGTGTGTTAGGACTGGCAGTTGGAATCGAAAGTTGGAGGCTGACCATCTTATCTTGTCCATTTCTTGGCTGTGATCTCTCATCAGTACTTGAACCAGAGGCTGTGGCTTGGGTGATGATGTGAGAGTCTCTATCATCTTTGAGATGCTAGTTAACATGAGATTACAACTGTTGGCATGATGGGACCACAAGGAAATTATCACTTCTAGCACATTAACACAGACTTTGATAAAAAAACACAACACCAACACGAGAAAGTCCACGACAACTGAAAGTGTCAGCACTACCACAAGAAATTAATAAATGTCTCAGTAACACCAAAGACAGTTCCAATGCTTGTAATGTATCGATTGGTGTCATATACCTAGAATGGAGATTCGACTTAACCATTGATGTTCTGGCAACCACGAACTCCACCACCCTGGCCAACTAACGTGCCTCTGGTCCCACTGATAAAGATTGGATTTGTTGAGTAGCTGTCTTGTACACCTCCGACAAGTGACCATTTGCCTTGAGAGCATATATCACCATACACCAAGACAATTCCAGTGTTAACCCAGTACCACGAGGAATACCTTCATCTTCACCATCCATGTACACAGATAATTCCATCAGTCCGGTTATCACACGTTCACTAACTCCTTGACAACCGAGAACACCACTACGGCACCACACTTGAATCAACATTAGCATATCGAGGCGGATGTTATAGGTGGGGCACACCTCCGCATCAGACAGGATCCATCGCTTCACATCATACGACGCGAAGAAGGAAAAGCCAGGGTTTTCTGCCCCATCGGAACCTCTCACAAGGGCGATGACAAACCTGATCGCGTCTTCCCACAGTTTCCGTTACCTTCACATCCAGACGGGCCAGACACAGTAGAGCATCATCAGCCAAACACATCTTGGAGAATTTGACGTTGGTTGAAGTTCGCATTCGTATCGCCATGATAGTTTTCCAAGCCAACTTTATACACTGGAGGAATTCTTGGGCGCACAAGTTGGTCGTAAACATTTTCACGATGGAATACAAGACATTCCAGTAGTTGCGTGAAGTTGTCCCTCCTTCCTCCCGTAGACTATCCAAGTCCTGACGAGCCTAGTTGAGAACACTGGTGACTGAAGAAGGCTGGTGTTGTTGGTGGTGGGTATCATTGTTGTTGTTGTTGTTGTTGTTGGCCACCATTACTGCTTGTATTGTCTTGACTATTGCTGAGGATGGAGTGTGATGGCAAGTGTCACAATGAGCTCTTTTATACCCACAGGTGACGTGGGCACGAGGATAAGAAGGAGGGGCCAAGCACTGACCTGAACTCTCCTGGGACCTCATCACATCCCCCCTCCTACTTCACGTTTTCATTCCTTTTCAAATCACATCAACAATGCATGCTAAGAGATAAATCAGAATCAGAATCAAATACACATCGGTTATTCTTACAGCTTTGTTTACAAATATTCATATCAGATATGTGTATAACAATGTCTAATTTTCTATCAAAATATACATTTTATGTTCCATCTATATGATATGTGCACATCAATACATACTTAGAATTACAGATAACGAGATCATGAATACATTATATATGTTTACGTTGCGAATGAACTTTGTGTCATCTGTGTTCTGAATGACGAGATAATAGGGAATGTGTTGACATATGTCATTCACATATATTGTAAATAGGATTGACCCGAACACTGATCCTTTTGTAATTCCATAAGAAACGTTAAGTGTATCAAAAACATGTTTACCTAATCTGACCGATTGTGTTTCTGTTGTGAAGGTAATTACAGAACCCAAATGAGTCTACTTTTAACTCCCAGGCCATTCACTTTGGCTTTCATCTCTCTCATATAACCATCCATATATATATATTGAACAGCCACGGTAACATAACACATCCCTGTCTCAGCCCTACACCAATATTAAAACTCTCACTTAGATGACCCTCTACCCGTACACATACTTTTGCACCTGCATAGAAGGCCTCAATGCCCTTCAGCAAAGACTCAACACCTCTGACATAGCTTTCCTATCAATCCTATCGTATGCCTTCTCCAAGTCCATGAAGGCAGCATACAATTTCCTACTCTTCCCAATATATTTCTCCACTATTGATTTTAATGCAAATATCTGGTCCACACATCCTCTACCCTTTCTGAACCCTCCCTGCTCCTCACTAACTTTATCCCCTTTTACATCAACCAGTCTCTCAGTAAGAACCTTCCCATACACCTTCCCCGGTACACTAAGGAGGCTTATTCCCCTATAGCTACCACACTCCTCCTTACTCCCCTTCCCCTTATACAAAGGTACAATTATGGCTCTCCTCCAATCCTCTGGCACCTCTCCCTGCCTCCAAGCCAATGTGCATATAAGCAACATCCACTCCACCACTACCTCCCCCCCACACTTTAACATTTCAGCAGTTATCCCATTCACCCCCGGTGCCTTTCCCATCTTCAACTTTCCTATTGCTCTCCTAACCTCTTCCCTTCCTAATTCTACCTGTACATCCTGTCGTCTACCACCTGCCTCCATCCCCATGCATGTCACCACCGCCTCCCCTCCCGTCCCCCCATTCATCAGACCATCAAAATGCCTCTTCCACACTTCTTTCACTTCCTCCCTTCCACTCACAGTAACTCCATCTTCTCTCTTCATTCTCACGCTACCAGACTTTCCTTCTCCTCTTTCTCTTTTAACCTCCTTCCAGAATGATTTCTTGTTCTCTTTAAACTTTTCACTCAGTTTCATGCCAAACTCCTCATCCACTCTCCTGTTACTCTCACTCACCATCCTCTTCACTTGTCTCTTACATACATTGTACTCTCTCTTCCACCTCTCTTTCACTTCCTCTGACACATTCCTCTGTAATGTTCTCCTATATGCCTTCCTTTTCTTCTCTACAGCATCTTTCACTTCATCTGACCACCAAGCACTCCCTTTCTTGCCCCTCTTCTGTGTCTTATATCCGACTACCTCTGCTGCTGTTCTCATTACTATTGTCTTAAACACTTCATACACCTCATTCACTCCCACTCCCTCCCCCATACTCAGCCTAGCATCCTCCAGCACCTCAACCACCCTCCTCTTATATACCTCTCTGTACTCACTGTCATTCAATCTTCCACTTGCCACCTCCCTCTTGTTCCCCCCTCTATTCTTCCTACCAAACTCCCATTTTGCCCTGACTCTAATCCTTGCCAACACCGCATAGTGGTCAGAGCACTGAAACATTCCTCTCATCACTCTAGCATACATCACATCTTTCCTTAACCTTTCATCCACAGCTATGTAATCTATCAAACTCATTTGCTCTCCCCTCTCATCCCTCCTCTTCCACGTGTAACTGTGGATCAGTCTGTGCTCGAAGCAGGTGTTGGCGAGGAACAACCCTGCCTCGGCACACACATCCACCAGGCACTCACCATTCTCATTTATCCCATGCACACCCCACTTGCCAACTACCTTTCCTCTTCTCTCATTCCCTACCTTCCCATTCATGTCTCCTATCAACACTATCCTCCTCCCACTCTCAAACTTTCTTAGACATTCATTCATTTCATCCCAGAATTCTTGCAATTTTGCCTTTCCCACTTTGGTCTGCGCGTTCACCGGAGCATACGAGCAGACCCATGCATATTTCACAATACCAATCTTGCCAGTCAACCATACTATTCTTGTTCCATTCCTTTCATGCCCATCTATTCCTTTCCACACCCTCCCAGACACCAACAATGCACAACCTTCCTTTCCTCTCCTTTACTTTTTTCATCCATACCACGCCTCTATTCCTTCCCACAACACACTCTTCCCTCTATCCCCACTCTCTTCCACCCCCCATCCTTTCACATGCGTCTCTGTTATCCCACACACATCTATTCTACTTCTTCTGCAGCACTCCACTATCTCTCTCCTTTTCACCTCATTAACCATTCCATTAACATTGATCCCAACCACCCTCAAGTATTCATCCCCTTTCCTGCCCCCCACAGGGCAGACTGGAGACCCCTCCCCACCACTAGCCGCAGCCGTCCGTCCCCCCATTGGGGGGCCGCTGGTGGCTGGCAAGGCCAACGCAGCGCTCATTCCCGGAGGGACACGGGCCATCAACATTATCAAGTTCTTAAAAAACACCACAATAATAAGAAGAAAAAGAGAATTACATAATAACACTTAAAAAATATACGTCATTAAAATATATACAGTACAGAAATTTAGAACCTATATGTGGGTGAACCTAATGTGCCCCCACACCGCCTCCCCCTTTGACTTCACCTCCAGCTTTCAATATATATATATATATATATATATATATATATATATATATATATATGCAAATAAATCACTTGGTGGCACGTGATCCAGGAATATGCGTAAATCCACAAGGAAGGAAAATAAACACGGAGTCCCAAGCGCTTTCGTGTATTCACATCTTCAGGGGAAATACAGAGTGTCACACTCTGTATTTCCCCTGAAGATGTGAATACACGAAAGCGCTTGGGACTCCGTGTTTATTTTTCCTTCCTTGTGGATTTACGCATATATATATATATATATATATATATATATATATATATATATATATATATATATATATATATATATATATATATATATATATATATATATATATATATATATATATATATATATATATATATATATATATATTCCGACAATGGACATAGGCTTCATTAAGCGCGTTACCGTGGCCGTGGTCAGCTGCTACACAGCTTCCCCACTGTAAATTTTCAGTCTCTGACAGCCATGTAAAATAAACCGTTAATTATTATTATTATTACACACACACACACGTCACGACTTACGAACTGGTATCAAGCCACAGAGTGAGAAATGTGAGGGTAATTCCCAAATACTGAAGCTGTTATTGTACCAACGAAGGTGTTTTACGACATTTGGTGGCCTTATAGTTAGTGCCTGAAACTCGATTTGTAGGAGTAAATATTTTCAGCCCTTTAAAACCTGAGAGGATTCGATCACCAGATCTATAGGTTACGAGGCCAGGTTAGCTTTGATTACGTTTGGTTAGGTTTGGTTTTGTTCAGTTTGGATAGGTTAGGTTTATTAGGTTTGGTTAGGTTAGATAAGGGTCAATTTGGTTTGAGTAGGTTAGGTTAGGTTAAATATGGCTGGTTAGATTAGGCTAGGTTCAATTTGGTTTGGTTTGGGTAAGATAACTTTGGTTAGGTTAGGTTACCTTAGGGGTGGTTAGGTTAGGTTACCTTAGGGGTGGTTAGGTTTGGTTAGGTTAGGATCAATCTGGTTTGGATAGGTTAGGCTAAATTTGGGTACCAGTAGGTTAAGAATTTTAATAATCTACCCATATGGCTAGAGAAAGAGGTCGAAAGAGTAAAACAGAGATTGAACACAGACGCAGACAAAGTAAGGAATGTGAAGTGAAGGCGGGGAGGGTTAGGTGAGGACAGGTCAGGTAAGGAAAGCTTGCTCAAAATGAGGTGAGATGATGTCGTATCAATCCAATCACACACTCTATGTAAGGAAAGTGAGGTCAAGGTTAGGTGAGGTGAGGTCAAACCAAACGCATTCACACACGCACACAAAGTAAAAGAGGTGAGGTGAGTTGGTTTAAACCAAACGGATCACACACAAACGCACACACTCTCAATAACACACACACACACACACACACACACACACACACACACACACACACACACACACACACACACACATACATACAATTTTCCCCCTCTTTCATTCTTTTTCATTTGACGATACAGTAAGAATCAATTCAAGTGCAGTAAGACAGTGTGTGACTGAAAATTGTAATGCCTCAAACCTTAGTTCACACCTTGAAATGAATCAGCTGTATACAGAAAGGGCCCTTCTAATCCTGTTTTTAAGCATATTCAATGTATGGAAGATCCATGCGCAGGGGTACCAAAAACATCGATTTCAGCCTGTTTTGTGCCTGTATTTGGGATGTATTCTAGCACTGAAGATGTATATAGAGATACACTCTGGGCACCAAAAACATTTATTATCAGCTTGTTTTGGGCCAGTATTTGGGATATACTCGAGTATAGATGCACCTATCGACTTTGGGCACCCAAAACATCAATTTTCAGCTTGTTTTGGGCCTGAATTTGGAAATGTTCTAGCATAAAAGATGCATGTACAGATAGCATCTAAGACCCAAAAATATTGATTTTTTTTTTTCAGGTGTTTTGGGCCTGTATTTTGGATATGATTAAGTATAGAAAGATGCATGCACATCTCGACTCTAGGCACTAAAAAAAAAATATTTTGAATCTGTTTTAAGCCTGTTTTTGGGATATATTCTACCACTAAATATGCATGTACTGTACAGATAGCCTTTGGGACCCAAGAATATATATTTTTCGGGATTCTTCGGCCTGTATTTGGATATAATCGAGTACAGAAAATGCATTCACATATTGACTCTGTGATATATTCTAGCACTGAATATGCATGTACAGATAGCCTAGTTGACCCAAAAATATCGATTTTTCGGGTGTTTTTGGCCTACATTTGGGATTTTTCGAGTACAGAATATGCATGTATAGATCGTCTCTGAACCTCCCATAACACCATTTCAAGGGTCATACCAGCAGTTTTTAAGCTTAATTCTATCAACTGCTACCCAGTGAATTATTAAACAAAAACACACACATACAATGTAAGGAATGGAAAAGTGAAGGTAGGGAGTGTGAGGTGAGGTTAGGGCTCGTCAAAATGAGTTGAGGTGAGATCAGCTCAAACCAACAACACACACAGTGTAAGAAAAGTGAGGTGAGGTGAGATGGGTTAAATCAAACCAAACACACACACACACACACACACACACACAAAGTAAGAAAGATGAGGTGAGATGGTTCAAATCAAACCAATCACATACACACACACACACTCTCACCATCACACACACCCACATCTTTTCCCCTCTTTCGTACATGATAATACAATATGAATCAAATCGAGTGCAGTATGTCAAGTATGAAAGACAGCGTGTGACTGAAAATGTTATTGCTGCTAACCTCAGTACACACCTTGAAAGGAATCATCTCAGCACAACACAACATGGATTTTGACCTAAAATGTCTACATAAAGCGCTTTACTTACACTGTCTAATTCATTTTTTTAGAATACCAACAATAGAAATATCTTATTAATGTTGTGCGTCCTTTCACAAGTTCTTGATATCGTAAATCACGGAATATTAATAAACATACTCAGCATGTTAACTTAAGTTGAGGCTGAATGAAGCAAATTGGTCCTTGGCGGCAAGTTTATTTGCGGATGACACTGTGTTGATGGTTGAGAGTGAAAGGGAGTTACAGAGAGTGGTGGACGAATTTCAGTCTGTGTGTAAACGAAGGAAACTGAAGGTGAATGTTGGTAAAAGTAAAGTGATGGTATTTGAGAGAGTAGAAACTGAAGTGATTGACTTTGCTACACCTTACAGAGTGGGAGTACCAACTGGGACGAAGTGTGAGATAACTCTGAGAGGTGAGAGGATGGAGGAAGTGAAGGAGTACCTGGGTACAGTTATGTGCAAACATGGGAGTATGGAAGGAGAAATTAGGGAGAGAGCAATGAGGGCTAGACAGGTCATAGGATCACTGGGGAGGATTATGAAGGGTAGAAGTGTGAGTACGGAAGTGAAAAGGGGACTACGAAACAGTATAATCCTGTCAACACTGATATATGCGTCAGAGACATGGACGTGGAGTAGGGCTCATCAGTCTAGAATAGGTGCTGTGGAAATGAGTTACTTGAGAGGAGCATGTGGACTTACAAGGTGTGATGGAGAAAGTAATGAGAGTGTATATGAGAGATGTGGTATGAGTGAGAAGGCAATTGGAATTGAATGTGGAGTGGTTGAGAGAGTGAAGCGTGATACATTGAGATGGTTTGGAGATGTAGAGAGAATGCAAGGTGAGGAGTTTGTAAAGAAGGTGTATGGAAGTGAAGTTGTGGGACCTGGAGTGAGAGGCAGACCTCCGGTTAGATGGCAGAACAGAGTGGAAGAGTATGTAAAGGAGAGAAACATGAGGGGTAGAGGAGGGCTTGACCAAGTAAGGAGGGAGTGTTGGAACAGGGAGAACTGGAGGCACTTTTGCCGTGGCCATCCCCTTGGTGGGATTTCCCGGAGGGAACGAGGCGTCAGAGCTATATATATAACCTAACCTAACCCTAAATTCATTACAAGTAGGAGGAAAAATTATGATATAGAATTATTGAATAATATACAGGCATTCTGAATATATTTAAGAGGAAGAAATAAGAAATAAATAATAAGAGAGAGAAATAAGAGTGCCCTAGGACAAGAAGTCGCGGGGAGGTAAGATGAGATGAGACGAGATGGGTTGAGGTGAGGTTGGATGAGGTGAGTTCTATCCTTGTCATTCTCTATCTTATCTTTTTGTATTCCTCAATAAAATCAACTTCGATCAAAGACGCACACACTAATATAGAAAAATCACACACACATCAAAATAGAAAAAACACACATGAACACTAATTACTTATAAAAACTTACACACTCGAACACACATCAGTATAGAAAATAACACACGAACGAATACGATAAATAATAATCGATTGACACACACACACACACACACACACACACACACACACACACACACACACACACAAATTACTTTCTTATTTCTTCAGTTTCAGAGTCAATTTTGGTGGCTTCTTTTCTATAAATCTCTCAATTAGGTTTCCCTGTAATAAAAGGAAATACTTTCTTAGTATAACAAGGGGGAAAATAAACACACATGAGGACACACACACACCAATTTATACGCATCAATATAGAAGAACAAACAAACATACATATACACCTCACACTAGAATGACATACATCAATTTGAAAAAAAAAAAAAAACACACACACACACACATATATATAAAAAACACACTCGAACACATTGATATAGAAAAAACACACACAGTCGAACACACATCACCACAGAAAGACATACAAATCAAAGTGAAAAAGAAAATTACATACACAAACATGAACACACATCAACATAGAAATAAACGCACATATATACACAAACATAAACACACAACAACAACATAGAAAAAAGGTACACATATACACACTCTTTCTCTCTCATTCTCTGCCTTTTAAAAACACAATATGGCAAAAATCTAGTGTGTAGATTATGCATTATATTGTGTCAAGGGTTCATTTCTTAGTGTGTGTGTAAAACATTTATATTATGTAAAACATAGACCACAGTGTTTTACGGTAAAACACACGGTCCTCAGCCGTGGTCGTCAAGACTTGAAAATTATACATGAATTGGGCGAGTGTACTGCACGCAACTACTGGAGTGTCCTGCGTTCCCCTTTGGATTTGTTCAAGACACCCCTGTCCATTCTCGACTTCACTCAGTGCTTGAAGATAGCAGGGAGGACCGTCCTACGACATCAACATAACCACAAAAATATCCAGTTCATAAGGCTGTGTTTGGCTAATGATGAGCTCGAGTGTTTGGTCAGACAGAATATGAAGGTGATCGGATACTGGGAGACTGCTGTGCAGGTTGTGTTGTATCTGGTGCGAAATAGTGACCCCAACATCTCCCATGAGGTGCTTTTCGTGACTAGTCTTCTGAAGGACTGGATTCTGTCTGTGTTCTGCGACAAGGAAATGTGCCCCAACCCCTACATCCGTCTGGACATGCTGATGATGATACAAACGTTGTGGCAAAGGGATACTCTTCATAATGAAGTTAGTGAACGTGTTATAGCCAGACTGATGGAATTATCTGTATACATGGATGGTGAAGATGAAAGTATTCCTGGTGGTACTAGATTACCACAAGAAGTGTCTTGGTGTAGGGAGATATATGATTTCAAGACAAAGGGTCGCTTGACGGAGGTGTACAAATCCAGTCTTTATCAGTGGAACTAGAGGCACGTTGGTTGACCAGGGTGGTGGAGTTCGTGGCTGCCAGAACAACATTGGTTAGGTTGAATCTCCACTCTATGTATATGACACCAACCAATGCATTAAAACCACTGGAACTGTCATTGGTGTTAATGGGACATTTAGTCATTTACTGTGGTAGTGCTGACACCTTCAGTTGTCGTGGACTTTTTCGTGTTGGTGTTGTGTCTTTTATAAAAGTGTGTGTTAATGTGCTAGAAGGGATAATTTCCTTGCGGTTCCATCATGCCAACAGTTGTAATCTCATGTTAACTAGCATCTCAGAGGTAATAGAGACTCTCACATCATCATCCAAGCCACAGCCTCTTGTTCAAGTACTGAGGAGAGATCACAGCTAAGAAATGGACAAGATAAGATGGTCAGCCTCCAACTTTGGATTCCAAATGCCCGTCCTAACACACGGTGAGGATCACATCATAACACAATGTCCAGAAAGGTAAGTTAATGTAAAGACAACTTTATACAATGTTGTTGGTCATTACTGAGAACAAGTTTACAATGTGACAGTAAGAGTCAGTGTAAGAATGAGTTGGCAGTGAGACAGTCAGTGCAAGAACGAGTTAACTGTGTAACAATTTTGGCGAGGACAAGTATATAGTGTAACAAACAATATTAGTGAATTGACTTCGATAAGTTCTTAGAGACGTTTAACAGGAAGATTTAAAATTAATGCTGTGAGGGACATTAACTAGTCATAAAGAATTATTTTAGTGCAGTGAAGGTAATTGTTAACTGAGACATTGTATATTTAAGTTATAATATATTTAGTATACCGTATATTATTTTCAGACTCACACTGTCATTCACAATTGACATACTGCACTTGATTTGAATCAAACTGTATTATCAAATAAAAAGTGTACGAAATAGGGGGAAAAGTGTGAGTGTGTGTGTGGTTGGTTTGATCTGACCTCACCTCAACTAACCTTGAACTCACCTTCCTTGCTTTGAGAATGTAATTGGTTTGTTATGACATCACCTCACCTCATTTTAACCTGGCCTTCCTTATCTGACCTCACCTAATTCTTCCAACCTTCTCTTCACATTCCGTACTTTAGGTATCTGTAGTTTCTCTCGTCTTTCTTCATAGCTTAGTTTTCTTAGACTAGGTAGCCATCTAGTTGCTGCTCTTCGTACTTTTTCTAATTTGGTGACATGTTTCTTTAAATGTGGGTTCCATTCTACTGCATCATATTCCAAGGTAGGCCTTATAGAGGATGTGATTATTCCTTGACCATTTCTTCGTTTATATAAGTTTATATGCTAACAATGTATACATGTTTTTCACTTTTTCATTTATATGATCATCTGGTGTCAATTTCATATTTATCATTACCCATAAGTCTCTTTCTTTCTCTGCTTCATTTAATATTTTGTTTCCAAGTTTGTATTGCCAATTTGGTCTTCTCTCACTTCTTCCGAACTTAATAACATGACACTTATCTGCATTGAATTCCATCTGCGGTTATTTACTTTACCATTTTGTCCAAGTTTTCTTGTAACATTTTACAGCAGTCATCGTTTTTTATTGTTCTTTGTACCTGTGCATCATCAGAAAATATATTCATATAAGTGCCATCTGTAATATTTACTTCTATATCATTTATATAATTATATCAAGAACATTATTGGTGCCAATACTGAGCATTGAGGAACTCAACTTGTCACATTCAGCCACGGAGAATAGTTTTCTCTTAGTTTTGTTCTCATTCTTTCCTTCTAGTTTTCCTTTCACTCCTCGTTTATGTTGTAATTTCCGTTTAAGTATTTGATGCGGAACTCTGTTAAAAGCTTTTATAAAGTCTAGGTAAATTTTATCCACCCACCCTTCTCCCTTTCTATCTCAGTAAGTTTGTTACTAAACTCAGTATGGTAATTCAGTGAGTTTGTTACTAACTAAAGCTAAACCCAAATTTTCACCTCATTTTTTTCTAATTGCTCAACCCAATTTCTTCTCATAAGAAAACTGCTTTTTCTCTCTCTCTCTCTCTCTCTCTCTCTCTCTCTCTCTCTCTCTCTCTCTCTCTCTCTCTCTCTCTCTCTCTCTCTCTCTCTCTCTCTCTCTTCAATGACAAGCCATAATAATTATGTATCCAGGGCTTGTGAAGTCATAAATCTTTAGGCAATCCAAGGAACCAATTACAACATTTATCCTGTAACAGTTACAAACCATAATAAGTATCCTTGTCTTGTTAAGTTTTTTAATCTTCTGACGGAACAGTTAACCATTTACAAGATTTATAGTGTCAGAGTCACAAGCTATAACAAATATTTTTAGGTCTTGTTGATGTATTGAAACCTCTGTATACCAGTGAGCCAGTTACAACACTTAACCTGTAACAGTCAGGAACCATAATAAGTATCCAGTTATAGTTGAAGTCTTAATACATCTGACATACCAGTAAACCAATTACAACGTTTATTCTGTAATAGTTACAAGCCATAATAAGTATCCAGGTTTTGTTGAAGTTCTTAATAATCTGTGACACCAGTGAACCAATTACAACAAACCTTATCCTATCTCATACTTGTTGGCACTCGTCTAATTATTCATCAGGCTATTCAAGCAGACCTGCATGGATACTCATTATGGCTCCAATCTGTGTGTGTGTGACTGTGTGTGTGTGTGTGTACTCACCTAGTTGTGTTCTTTAGGATATGAGCTAGGCTCGGACTGTCCTGTATCCGTGCCTATACTTATCAAGCTTCCCTTTAAATTACTGAATGCTCACTGAGTATACTATTTCCCTATCCAATCTATTCCACTCATTCACACACCTATGCGGAAAACTGAATTTCTTTACAACTCTCTGGCATCTAGTCTTTTTCAGCTTCTTACCATGGCCTCTACGCTCTCCTTTGTCCTTAACCAAAAAGTTATCTGTATCTGTCCATTCTATTCCTTTCAAATACTTATATAACGTTGTCAAGTCTCCTCTTCTCCTCCTTTCCTTCAGTGTGGGCAACCCCAATCGTTCAAGTCTCTCCTCGTATGGCAAGTCTGTCAAGCATTGTGTTATTTTTGTTGCTGCTCTCTGTATCCTCTCCAACTTCTTGATGTGCTTCTTTTTATGAGGGGCCCATACTACTGCTGCATATTTCAACTGAGGTCGAATGATTGACTCTATCAACTTCTTTACTATCATCTCGTCCATATAATGAAAAGCCATTCTCATATTTACCACCATTCTGTACGCTGTGCCTGTTATCCTGTTAATGTGTTTCTCTGGTGAGAGTGAGTTGCCGCCTATTACTTTTTCCCATTTCCAATACCTTGCATTTCTTAGCATTAAATTTAATTTGCCAATCCTGGCTCCACTTGTGAATCTTGTTCAAATCCTCCTGTAATTCCTCACAACTCCTTGCATCCTCTATCCTTTTCATTATCTTAGTGTCGTCTGCAAACAGACTTGTATAGCTTTCGACACCTACCACCATGTCATTAACATATACCACAAACATAATCGGTCCCTAAACCGAACCCTGTGGTACTCCACTTACAACTTCTCTCCATGTCGACTCCAGACCCCTGACTATTGTACTCATCTGCCTCCCTACCAAAAATTCCTTCATCTATTCCAGAAGCCTTCCCTGTAGGCTACTCCACCCTGTGGTACTCCACTTACAACTTCTCTCCATGTCGACTCCAGACCCCTGACTACTGTACTCATCTGCATCCCTACCAAATAATCCTTCTTCCATTCCAGTAGCCTTCCCTGTACTCCACCCAAATTTTCCAACTTCCACATCAACCTCCTGTGAGGAACTTTACTAAATGCCTTCTTTAAATCCGGATAAACACAATCGACCCATCCTTCCCTCTCCTGTACCTCATCTGTGACCCTCGAGTAAAAACTCAATAAATTTGTGATGCATGATTTCCCCTTTCTGAATCCAAATTGGGCTTTAGTTATGCTATTTGTGCTTTACAAGTGTCTTACCTATTCATCCTTTATTATACCCTCACAAAGCTTACACATTACACTTCATATTGACACTGGCCTGTAATTTAGAGTATCTTCCTTATTGCCTCCTTTATATATAGGCGCTATATGTGTTTTCTTCTTAACTCCTTTGGAAATTTACCCTCCTGTAGGCTACTCTCTATGATACTGTAGACTGGCAATAATAACTGCTCCTTACATTCCTTAAGAATCATACCTGCAATTCCATCCGGACCTACCGCTGCTCTTCCATCCAATCTATTCATTCTATCAAGTAGATTTTCCCTCTCCACCTTTATGTCCCCCAGCATAACCTCCCCTCTGTCCTCTCTATTCCTATCAAACTCACTCTCTCTTGTAAATACCTCTTGGAATTTCTTCTTCATAACTTCACAAATATTATAATCGTCTTCACATACTTCACCCTCCATGTTTAACCTGTTGATTTCGACCTTCTGTTTCATTTTTCCATTTATAAACCTATGTAACAATTTAGGTTCTTTTATACATTAATCCGCGATAACTTTTTCATAATTCTTCTCCGCCTCTCTTCTTGCCTGAACGTAACTATTTCTTGTCTTTTTAAATGCCTCTCTATTTTTCTGTGTATTCCTCCTCCGCATTCTATTCCAGGCTTCCTCCTTTCTCAATCTTGCTGTCTCGCATTGTCCAGTGAACCATTCTTTTTTCTCCAGTTTACTTATCATATATTTTGGTACATACTTGGATACTTCTTCCGTATATATTTTTCAAAATATATCGTATTTTCTCGGCACACTTCCGGCATCCACCAGCTCCTTCCAGTCTGTACCCCCAAAGAACTTTCTTAGGTTTCTAAAATAAGTCTTTCCATAATTCAACCTATTCTCCCTATGTTCTTCATCCCTCACATCTACACCTCCCTCTAATATTTCCAACTCAATAAGTACACTTGCAATCCAAAATATGTATCCAGCCTTGCTTCGAATGGCCTGATCTAGTATTAATTTAGCGAGTTCAAGCAAATATGAAACAAGATAAGTGTTGTCATTGTTTCACTAGTATGTCAACTAATTCGAAACTTTAACAAGACCAGTATACAAATTTTGGATTGCAAAGTCGGCGGCAGAAGTCCTGTCGCCTCACTTGCTTCATCGAGGCACGCGATGTTCATAGACTCGAGATTTTTAGGTGTAGAAAACGTGCGTATTTCTCGAGTCCATGATCACTGCATGTCTCGGTGAAGCAGGTGAGGCGACAGGACTTCTGCCGCCGACTGTACATGATCACTTTTGTCTTGCGGACTTTTGTATGTGATGTCTCCTATTACATCCGCCTCCCAAGTGAACACCAGATGGAGCCTTGGTGGCTCGTCTGTTCCTCTATACCTATTTTATTACTGTCACTCTTTGTGTCATCATATTTTCCACTGTCAGTTCGAGTAACAGCTCCCCATGAATATCGTTTACCCATCGTATCCAAATTTTCCCAGTCAACTTCCCTTCAATTAAAATCTCCAATCAATATCAGGTCTCTATTTTCCCTTATTAGTCTGCTTCGTATCGTCCAATAGTTGCCAATATTCTTCTTCCCCCCTTGCGTTCGATTTGGGAGGGACATATACTGTTGCAACGCTTCTCGTCTGTCCTATCCCCGTATATATCCTCATTTTCAATATCTCCGCTCTTTTCCTTCCTTCTTCAACCTTATCTACTTCTATATCAGTCCTACTAAGCACTACCATTACTCCACCTCCCCTCTTTCCCTCTCAGTCTCTTCTCCACACCTCGACAACTGTCCCTCTTTTCTCTCTATTTCTTTCCTGCTTGCTGTCTCACCTCTCTATCACCTTTTTCTGGTGCTATATGACCTCGCTGTTGCGGCGCCTAATATCAATCAGTCAGTCAGTTCTCCACCTGTATATCCTTTCTGAGTTTTGTTTCCACTGTAGTGGCCATACTATGTATCACACACATATGGCCACTCCTATATCAAGAGGCATACCACTCCTAGATCCCGGGTCTATTCGTAGCTGGCCAGGTACGCTAATCCTCGACCCTAAGCTCCCGGGGGACAGCAGCTGTCAGCCTGAACCAAATATAAGGGGACAGTCTTTACTTATCCCGATTTATTTGAGGTAATAATTAAAGGGGCCAGATGATGGATAGTTCATGGTGCCTACTCTTGGATTATCTAATATTCTCAGTTCTTATGTAATTGTTCCTCAAGTGTCAGCGAAGTCAGAAAGGTAGAGGTTGTTGCTCGCAAATGTCAGAGTGCTGAGTTTTACCCCGGAGCAAGGAAAAGGGCTCTCCTACTTAATATGTCAATATTATCAGAACATCCATACACTAGCCACAGGTGCATCTTAATAGCTAATCAAAACCTGATTTATCGAGCATTACAATGTAATATTCCGCACTATGAAATATAGCAAAATAATACATCAGGAATCATTTAGTGCCTATTGTTGCATCCACATAA
Source organism: Petrolisthes cinctipes (assembly GCA_033782935.1). Taxonomy (NCBI): domain Eukaryota; kingdom Metazoa; phylum Arthropoda; class Malacostraca; order Decapoda; family Porcellanidae; genus Petrolisthes; species Petrolisthes cinctipes. The sequence continues at coordinate 1,364,269 of JAWQEG010000380.1, read as the reverse complement.
AAACAAAATTGCTCACATACAGATTATTATTTCATTGTCATTCGTTTCACTCAGCATACAAGCCTGCCAACCATCATTACCTTCTCTCTCACTAGTGAGTGCTTCAGATGTGTGTCTCGGACCGAAGTTTGTGGTTCAAGCCTCGGAGAGGGAGTGTTGACAACACTGCAGTGGCCCTCGCGGCAGTGGAGCCGGCTGTACATCGTGCACCATTCTCTTTACAATGTAACATTGTTCGAATCTTGCCTGGTTGCGATTCATCGTACCAAGGGATCGGCATACAACTTCAGACCGTGAGTGTCTAGTCTTGGCCTAGAGTATGTTTCTACCCACTCCCAGGCAACCCCACCATCTGGCACTATCACAACCACTGATACGAGAGGTGAAGCGGGGCAAGACTTGTGAACCAATGTCGAATCAGTTACTTGAGCCGCTGAGAAGTTGTTTTTCTTTTTACTTGTTACTTGTTACATGTTGTTAGATATTCTATGCCCGGCTCCAACAGCAGATGGTGCTCTGCAGAGCTTCCCTCAATATTACTCAACACTATAATCTCCCTTCACAGAGTGTCGCTTGTGTCGAGCGCCTCGTGCTAACACTATACAAGTACCCGTAAAAAACTTGCACCCACCCGTTGGCAACAGCGAGCGCACGAGTTAGCCTTTATAGTGCGTAGGTAGGCCTCCTCAAATAATTTTTTTGACACATTTGGCAAACCCTTGTACACAACGGCTACTGCCCAGTACAACTGACCATGATTTATGACCAGTGCTGTCAGAGCTATGGTAATGGAGGGGTGTATCGCTCTCATTCTTAACACCACTTCTTCACTACTCTCACCCTCCCTCCTTTGTTCTTCACCAATTCTGCTCCACGTTCTCCATCATGCCTGCCAAGATGTTGTCATATGTGGATAAGGCCAGAATTCTCACCCTAATTAAAGAAAACGTGTCTTTAAGGGAAACTGCAAGACGTATGGGACGAAATGTTTCCACCATCAAACGTCTGAAGGCTGCAGCCGAAGTTGCACCACATTGCAATATCCCACCCAGGAAGGGAATTACTTTAAGAAACTAATGGCTTCTATGCCTAAACGGCTACAAATGTTTATAAAAAAGCAAAGGGTGGAGTCACAAAATACTAACGAAGAATAACTGAAGGATGATACTTGTTATTTTTCCAGTTGTGTTGAGATGTTTGCATGCATAATGCTGTAGAGGAGGGTGGCTGCAAGTGTTTTTGCGGATACTGTAGAGCACTATTGCCTGGCCTGCCCCATTGTCCGGCCTGCCCCTTTGTCCGACACTTGCTCCCCCGGGCCTGCCACTTGATGTGGTTTGTCGACACCTGTTGAACCATCAGGTTTTGGAGGAACTTCTGGTACGCCACCCTCGTTTTGGTGGATTTAAGTAGGTCATAATGTAAATATTTGTCTATATACTTGTGCTTCAATATGTTGTGTTTTCGTGATGTGTGTGTGTGTGTGTGTGTGTGGTTGTGGTCATTGGATTCTTATGAGTCCCACCTACCCTTGGGCACTTAAAATATCAATTTTTAGCATGTTTTGGGCCTGTTTTTCAAAATATTGTAGCACTTACTATGCATGTACAGATCGATTCTGGCACCCAAAAATATGAAATTTTCTGGTGTTTTGATCATGAATTTGGTATATAAACGGGTGCATAAGATGCATGCACATATCGACTTTGGGAACCAAAAATATCGATTTTCACCATGTTTTCGGCCAGTTTTTTTTTAAATATTCTAGCACTGAGTTTGCATGTGCAGATCGCTATAGGGACTCAAAAAAAAATCGAATTTTCGGGTATTTTGAGCATGAATTTGGAATATAAGCGGGTACAGAAGATGCATGCACATATCGACTTTGGGTACCAAAAATATAGAGTTTCAGCATGTTTTGGGCCTATATTTCGAAAGTATTTTAGTATTGAGTAAGCATATACAGATCGCTTCTGGTACCAAAAAACATCGAATTTTCGGGAGTTTTTAGCCTGAATTTGGGATATAAACGGGTACAAAAGATGCATGCACAAATCGACTTTGGGCACTTAAAATATCGATTTTCAGCATGTTTTGGACCTGTTTTTTGAAAATATTCTAGCACTGAGTTTGCATGTATAGATCGCTTCTGGGCCCACCAAAATATCGAATATTCGGGTGTTTTGAGCATGAATTTGGAATATAAACGGGTACAGAAAATGCCGTGCACATATCGACTTTAAGCACCTATAATATCGATTTTCAGCATGTTTTCGGCCTATATTTCGAAAATATTCTAGTTTTGAGTAAGCATATACAGATCGCTTCTGGTACCAAAAATATCGAATTTTCGGGTGTTTTGAGCCTGAATTTGGGATATAAACGGGAACAGAAGATGCATGCACATATTGACTTTGGGCACCTAAAATATAGATTTTCAGCTTGTTTTGGGCCTGTTTTTTGAAAATATTCTAGCACTGAGGTTGCATGTACATATTACTAAAGGAACCCAAAAAATATTGAATTTTCGGATGTTTTGAGACGGAATTTGGGATATAAACGGGTACAGAAGATGCATGCAGATATCGACTTTGGGTACCAAAAATATCGATTTTCAGCATGTTTTGGGCCTATATTTCGAATATATTCTAGTATTAAGTAAGCATATATAGATCGCTTCTGGTACCAAAAAACATCGAATTTTCGGGAGTTTTTAGCCTGAATTTGGGATATAAACGGGTACAAAAGATGCATGTACATATCGACTTTAGTAACCTAAAATATCGATTATCAGCATGTTTGGGGCCTATTTTATTTATAATATTCTAGCAATGATTAAGCATGTACATATTGCTTCTGGGACACAAACATATTGAATTTTCGGGTGTTTTGAGGCTGAGTTTGGGATATAAACGGGTACAGAAGATGCATGCACATATTGACTTTGGGCACCTAAAATATCGATTTTCAGCATGTTTTGGGCCTATATTTTGAAAATATTCTAGCACTGAGTAAGCATGTACACATTGCTTCTGGGAACAAAATAATTCGAATATTTGATTTTTTTTTAGTCCGAATTTGGGATATTAACAGGTACAGAAGATGCATGCACATATCGACTTTGGGAACCTAAAATATCGATTATCAGCAAGTTTTCGGCCTGTTTTTGAAAATATTCTAGCACTTAGTATGCATGTAAAGATCGCTTCTGGCACCCAAAAATATGGAATTATAGGATGTTTTGAGAATGAATTTGGGTTATAAACAGGTACAGAAGATGCATGCACATATCGACTTTGGGCACCTAAAATAAAAAATTTCAGCATGTTTTGGTCCTGTTTTTTGTAAATATTCTATCACTGAGTATGCATGTACAGATCGCTAAAGGGACCCCAAAATTATCGAATTTTAGGGTGTTTTGAGCCTGAATTTGGGATATAAACGGGTACAGAAGATGCATGCACATATCGACTTTGGGAACGAAAAATATCGATTTTCAGCATGTTTTGTGCCTATATTTCGAAAAAATTCTAGTATTGAGTAAGCATGTACAGATCGCTTCTGAGACCGAAAAATATCGAATTTATGGTGTTTTGAGCCTGAATCTGGGATATAAACGGGTACAGAAGATGCATGTACATATCAACTTTGGCGACCTAAAACATCGATTTTCAACATGTTTTGGTCCTGTTTTTTTTAAATATTCTAGCACTGAGTATGCATGTACATATCGATAAATGGACCCAAAAAATATCGAATATTCGGGTGTTTTAAGAATGAATTTGGGATATAAACGGGTACAGAAGATGCATGAACATATCGACCTTGGGCACCAAAAATATCGATTTTCAGGATGTTTTGGGCCGATAATTCGATAAAATTCTAGTATTGAGTAAGCATGTACAAATCGCTTCTGGGACCCTAAAATATCGAATTTTTTCGGATGTTTTGAGCCTGAATTTGAGATATAAACGGGTGCAGAAGATGTATGTACATATCGACTTTTGGCACTTAAAATATCGATTTTTAGCATGTTTTGGGCCTGTTTTCTTAAAATATTCTAGCACTTAGTATGCATGTACAGATCGCTTCTGGGACCCAAAAATATTGAATTTTCGGGTGTTTTGAGCATGAATAAACGGGTACAAAATATGCAGGCCCATATCGACTCTGGGTACTTAAAATATCGATTTTCAGCATGTTTTAGACCTGTTTTTAAAAAATATTTTAGCACTTAGTTAGCATGTACAGATCGCTTCTGGAACCGAAATATATCGAATTTTCGTTTTTTTTTTTTTTAGTCCGAATTTGGGATATTAACAATTACAGCATGCACATATCGACTTTGGGCACCTAAAACAACGATTTTCAGCATGTTTTGGGTCTGCATTTTGAAAATATTTTAGCACTGAGTATGCATGTACAGATAGCTTCTGCGACCCAAATATATAGATTTTTTAGATGTTTTGAGCTTAAATTTGGGATATAAACGGGTACAGAAGATGCATGTACATATCGACTTTGGTCATCTAAAATATCGATTTTTAGCAAGTTTTGTGCCAGTTTTTCAAAATATTCTAGCACTTACTATGCATGTACAGATCGATTCTGGCAACCAAAAATATGAAATTTTCTGGTGTTTTGACCCTGAATTTGGGATATAAATGGGTACAGAAGATGCATGCATATATCGACTTTGGGCACCAAAAATATCGATTTTCAGCATGTTTTGGGCCTATATTTCGAAAAAATTCTAGTATTGAGTAAGGGAGTACAGATCGCTTCTGGGACCCAAAATTATCGAATTATCGGGTGTTTTGAGCCTGAATTTGTGATATAAATGGGTACAGATGATGCATGTACATATCGACTTTGGGCACTTAAAATATCGATTTTCAGCATGTTTTGGGCCTATATTTCGAAAAAATTCTAGTATTGAGTAAGGGAGTACAGATCGCTTCTGGGACCCAAAATTATCGAATTATCGGGTGTTTTGAGCCTGAATTTGTGATATAAATGGGTACAGATGATGCATGTACATATCGACTTTGGGCACTTAAAATATCGATTTTCAGCATGTTTTGGGGCTGTTTTTTTTAAATATTCTAACACTGATTTTACTTCTACAGATCGCTTCTGGGACCCCCCAAAATTGAATTTTCGGGTGTTTTGAGCATAAATATGGGATATAAACGGGTACCAAAGATGCAGGCACATATCAACTTTTGGGCAATTAAAATATCGATTGTCAGCATGTGTTGGGCCTGTTTTTTTGAAAATATTGTAGTACTGAGTAACCATGTACAGATTGCTTCTTGGACAGAAATATTTCGAATTTTCGTTTTTTTTGTTGTGCCCAAATTTAGGATATTAACAAGTACAGAAGATGAATGCACATATCAACTTTGGGCACCTAAAGCAACGATTTTCAGCATGTTTTATTCCTGTACTTTGAAAATATTCTCGCACTGAGTATGCATGTACAGATCGATTCTGGCGCCCAAAAATATGAAATGTTCTCGTTTTTTATCCTCAATTTGGTATATAAACGGGTACAGAAGATGCATGCACATATCGACTTTGGGCACCAAAAATACTGATTTTAAGCAAGTTTTGGACCTATTTTTTTTTTTAATATTCTAGCACTGAGTTTGCATGTACAGATCTCTTCTGGGCCCCCCAAAATATCGAATTTTTGGGTGTTTTTATCATGAATGTTGAGGTAAAAACGGGTACAGAAGATGCATGCACAAATCTACTTTGGCACCTAAGATATCGATTTTCAATATGTTTTGGGCTAATATTTTGAATATATTCTAGCACTGAGTATACATGTTCAGATTTGTTTCTGGGACGAAAAAAATAACGAGTTTTCGGGTGTTTTGAGCATGAATTTGAGATATAAACGAGTACAGAAGATGCATGCACATATCGACTTTGGGCACCAAAAATATCGATTTTCAGCATGTTTTGGACCTAAATTTCGAAAATATTCTAGTATTGAGTAAGCATATACAGATCGCTTCTGGTACCAAAAATATCGAATTTTCGGGTGTTTTGAGCATGCATTTGGGATATAAACGGGAACAGAAGATGCATGCACATATCGACTTTGGACACTTAAAATATCGATTTTCAGCATGTTTTGGGCCTATATTTCGAAAAAATTCTAGTATTGAGTAAGGGAGTACAGATCGCTTCTGGGACCCAAAATTATCGAATTTTCGGGTGTTTTGAGCCTGAATTTGTGATATAAACGGGTACAGATGAAGCATGTACATATCGACTTTGGGAACTTAAAATATCGATTTTCAGCATGTTTTGGGCCTGTTTTTTGAAAATATTCTAGCACTTAGTATGCATGTACAGATCGCTTCTGGGACCCAAAAATATTAAATATTCGGGTGTTTTGAGCATAATTATGGGATATAAACGGGTACAAAAATGCATGCACGTATCGACTTTGGGCACTTAAAATATTGATTTTCAGCATGTTTTGGGCCTGTTATTTTAAAATATTCTAGCACTGAGTAAGCATGTACAGATTGCTTCTGGGACAGAAATATATCGAATTTTCGTTTTATTTTTTTTAGCTCGACTTTGGGATATTAACAAGTACAGAAGGTGAATGCCCATATCGACTTTCGGCACCTAAAACAACGATTTTCAGCATGTTTTGGGCCTTTATTTTGAAAATATTATAGCACTGAGTATGCATGTACAGATAGCTTCTGCGACCCAAAAATATAGATTTTTTAGATGTTTTGAGCTTAAATTTGGGATATAAACGGGTACAGAAGATGCATGTACATATCGACTTTGGTCATCTAAAATATCGATTTTTAGCAAGTTTTGTGCCAGTTTTTCAAAATATTCTAGCACTTACTATGCATGTACAGATCGATTCTGGCAACCAAAAATATGAAATTTTCTGGTGTTTTGACCCTGAATTTGGTATATAAACGGGTACAGAAGATGCATGCACATATCGACTTTGGGCACCAAAAATACTGATTTTAAGCATGTTTTGGACCTATTTTTTTTTTTAATATTCTAGCACTGAGTTTGCATGTACAGATCTCTTCTGGGCCCCCCAAAATATCGAATTTTCGGGTGTTTTTATCATGAATGTTGAGGTAAAAACGGGTACAGAAGATGCATGCACAAATCTACTTTGGCACCTAAGATATCGATTTTCAATATGTTTTGGGCTAATATTTTGAATATATTCTAGCACTGAGAATACATGTTCAGATTTGCTTCTGGGACGAAAAAAATAACGCGTTTTCGGGTGTTTTGAGCATGAATTTGAGATGTAAACGAGTACAGAAGATGCATGCACATATCGACTTTGGGCAACAAAAATATCGATTTTCAGCATGTTTTGGACCTAAATTTCGAAAATATTCTAGTATTGAGTAAGCATATACAGATCGCTTCTGGTACCAAAAATATCGAATTTTCGGGTGTTTTGAGCATGAATTTGGGATATAAACGGGAACAGAAGATGCATGCACATATCGACTTTGGACACTTAAAATATCGATTTTCAGCATGTTTTGGGCCTATATATCGAAAAAATTCTAGTATTGAGTAAGGGAGTACAGATCGCTTCTGGGACCCAAAATTATCGAATTTTCGGGTGTTTTGAGCCTGAATTTGTGATATAAACGGTTACAGATGAAGCATGTACATATCGACTTTGGGAACTTAAAATATCGATTTTCGGCATGATTTGGGTCTGTTTTTTTTTTTAATATTCTAGCACTTAGTATGCATGTACAGATCGCTTCTGGGACCCAAAAAACTTGAATTTTCGGGTGTTTTGATCATAAATATGGGATATAAACGGGTACCAAAGAAGCATGCACATATCGACTTTGGGCAATTAGAATATCGATTTTCAGCATGTTTTCGGCCTGTTTTTTTTTAAAATATTGTAGTACTGAGTAAGCATGTACAGATTGCTTCTGGGACCGAAATATTTCGATTTTTTTTTTTTTTTTTTTTTGTGCCCGAATTTGGGATATTAACAAGCACAGAAGATGCATGCACATATCGACTTTGGGCACCAAATATATAGATTTTCAGCATGTTTTGGGCCTATATTCCAAAAATATTCTAGTATTGAGTAAGCATATACAGATCGTTTCTGTTACTATAAATATCAAATTTTCGGGTGTTTGGAGCCTGAATTTGGGATATAAACGGGTACAGAAGTTGCATGTATATATCGACTTTGGGCACTTAAAATATTGATTTTCATCATGTTTTGGGCCTGTTTTTTGAAAATATTCTAGCACTGAGTATGCATGTACAAATTTGCTTCTAGGACGAAAAAAATATCGAGTTTTCTGGTGTTTTGAGCAAGAATTTGGGATATAAACGAGTACTGAAGATGCATGCACATATCGACTCTGGTCACTTAAAATACCAATTTTCAACATGTTTTGGACCTGTTTTTTTTTTTTATATTCTAGCACTGAGTTTGCATGTACAGATCGCTTCTGGGCCCCCGAAAATATCGAATTTTCGGATGTTTTTATCATGAATTTTGGGGTAAAAATGGGTACAGAAGATGCATGCACATATCTACTTTGGGCACCTAAAATATCGGTTTTTAGCATGTTTTGGGCCAATTTTTTTTAAATATTCTAGCACTGAGTATGCATGTACAGATTTGCTTCAGGGACGAAAAAAATATTTAGTTTTCGTGTGTTTTAAGCATGAATTTGGGATATAAACGAGTACAGAAGATGCATGCCCATATTGACTTTCTGCACCAAAAATATCGATTTTCAGCATGTTTTGGGCCTATATTTCGAAAATATTCTATTATTGAGTAAGCATATACAGATCGCTTCTGGTACCAAAAATATCGAATTTTTGGGTGTTTTGAGCTGTCAAGAAAATTGACAATATGGTTCGTAAGGAAGGTAAAGTCAAGTTGAGGGATTCGCTAGGGTTTTCGAGATAGGTTCATGGTTGGTAATGTAATGCTGTGTCGAGCTGTTGAACTGTCTATTGGGGAAATGAGAACCGATGTGTGGAAAGCAAGCGAGAGGAGGGTAGAGTCGGTCTGACACCCGGACTAGACGGTTGGTGCTAAGTGTAGTCCTCCTGTGCCCTGCCTGTGCTGGCCTCAGTGTGATATCGTACAGTAGCTGTTGTGAAGTGAATCCCCGTATAGTTAGTGGGTATAGGGGAAGTGTCTTAAGTCGCTGTGGTGTTGCAGTAGCCGTACAGGGTGGTGGGGCTGGAGAGGGACAGAGCGGGCAAGGCAAGTAGGTGTTCAGGGATTGGTTTTGTTGCACTACCGCCGTACCAGGTTCGTGGGTTAACCGGCTCTCCTCGTTTGTTATTAAGGTATGATTAAGTATTTACATGTTGCTATTATTTTAAGGTATGATTAAGTATTTATATTTTGTTATTAATTTAAGGTATGATTAAGTAGTTACATTTTGTTATTAATTTAAGGTGTGATTAACTATTTACATTTTGTTATTAATCTAAGGTATGATTATTTATATTTTGCAAATAACTGCAAGGTAGGATTATGCATATATATTTGTTGGTAATTTAAGGTACGAGTAAGTAGCTACATTTTGCTAATAATTTAAGGTAGGATAAAACATTCACATTGTATTCGTTTGTTAAGGTAGAATTAAGTAGCCATTGTTATGGTTATGTTCAAGGTATAAGAGTATCTGGTTTGGGTTAAGACTTTTTATAAATAAATCTATTTGAGGACAGAGAGTATGTTTGATCATTTTCGAGAACGTGGGTGGAGGAAAGGGGTGTGTGTCATGAATCTGTGACAAATTGGCGACCGTGACACGACCCTTTTCTTTCCACCTGTGGGTTTGAGGTGATTAACAATATGTCAGATATCCAGGATTTAATGAAGATAGGTCGGGAGTTGGGATATGAAGGACCAGAACTGTGGGAATTTGTACAATAAAAAAGGAAGTATCAGGATAGGATTAGCGCCGAGGCTAGAGACGACCGGTGTTTAGAACGGGAATGGGAAAAAGAGAGGCAGGAACGAGAAGCAGCGTTACTAAACCAAAGGATAGAGCTCGCAAGGCTAAGGGAAAATGGCGAGTGTAGTTCTCAGCTGGCTGGAATTAGTTAAGGCTCCGGAATTGCCTCACTTTGATGGAACTAAGGATCATCTTGATTCATACCTAAGCCGATTTGAAAGATTCGCAGTGGCTGCTGGGTATGAACGAGTAAACTGGGCTATAATTTTGAGTTCTCATCTACAGGGGGTAGCCCTTGAAGTTTTTTCTCGGCTGAGTACAGAGGAGGCCGGGGATTATGACCTGGTAAAAAGAGCGTTGATGGGACGTTTCGGCTGTACCGAAGAGGGTTTACGGGCCAAGTTTAGGACTACCCGACCCCAAAAAGGTGAGAGTGCGCGCCAGTTTGTTACCCGCCTACATAATCTAATGACTCGCTGGATAGACATGTCAGATGAGGAATTAACCGTCGATGGTTTGAAGGATTTAATGGTAAAAGAGCAAGTCTTAAGTTGTTGTAACAAGGACCTACAAATGTATCTACGAGAAAAATATCCTTTAAATTTAGAGGCAGTAATAAAATGGGCGGAACCTTATGCTGAAGCTCATGGCGGCTTTCACGTAAATTCGGGTGTATCCAGAAATGCCCACGATGGTAACCAAGAACGATTAGAGCCACAAACTGCTGTGAGGGAAACGGGGAAATCGGGAAATAGTCAGAAAGGATACTTTCCCTTCAAATGTCACCGTTGTAATAAAATAGGCCACAAATGGACCGATTGTAGGCAACAGAAGTATTCACAAGTGAACCTGTGTGAAGAGGAAAAGCAGATTCACAATACAACGACACAACTGCCCGGTAAAGCTGAAGTTCTGGACTGTGGACATGTGGCGGAGGTAGTTAGTGCTTTGGTTAATATGCCAGTTGACCATGGAGTGCTGTGTGGAAAAGACGTCAAAGTACTACGGGATACGGGGTGTAGTACGGTAGTCGCACATACTTATTTGGTTCCGAATGAATGCTTTATTGGACAACACCGAATGGTCAAATTAGCAATTGGGCAAGTTCATAAATACCCAGTGGCTGAGGTAACGATAGAGTCTCCTTATTTCAGTGGAAAGACATGGGCTGTGTGTATTCCTAATCCTGCTTATGACTTAATGATTGTAAACATTCCAGGAGCAACTTTACTTTGTCCGGATCAGAACTGTACTTGTTCTCAAGTATGTGCGGTGACCACACGGGCTGGAGCTACTAAATCACCACAGAGTCCGGTGAAGTCTCTACGATGTTTGGACTTGAAGAAGGGGTTGCAGCTGACTTCTGCAGAGCTGAGAAGGGAACAGCGGAGCGACCCAGACCTCCAGAAGTGGCGTGAATATGCACTCCACGGACATCCCGTTGGAAGCAAACAAAACTACAGATTCCAGATGAAACGAGGTCTCCTGTACAGAGTGGTTGATGACAAAGGTGAGAGCAGTTCTCAGTTATTATTGCCCAAATCTGTTCGATTATTCGGTAATGGAGGTTGCTCACGAAGGATTATTGGGGGAACACTTTGGTATTAACAAAACTGTGAGCAAAATTAAAGGGAATTTTGCTTGGCCTGGGATGTTTAGTGAAATTCGTAGGTTTTGTCAATCGTGTGACCGTTGTCAGCGAGTGGTGTCAAGAGGTAAGGTTGCCAAAGTCCCCTTAGGAGAAGTACCACTGATTGACACCCCTTTCCAAAGGATAGCAGTTGATATCATTGGACCTATTGAGCCCAGGACCAAACAAGGGAATAAGTACATTCTAACTTGCGTAGATTATGCTACTCGATACCCCGAGGCAATACCCCTTCCCGCCATTGACACTCAAAGGGTAGCAGAAGCACTCATTGATATTTTCTCCAGAGTCAGTGTTCCAGAGGAGTTGGTGTCAGATCGTGGGACTCAATTTACATCTGGGATGATGGATGAGGTAAGGCGACTTTTGTCGATTCGGCACTTACCAACGACCCCATATCATGCTATGGGAAATGGGTTGGTGGAACGATACAACGGGACTCTAAAGTGCATGCTCAGGAAGATGTGTTCCGAGCAACCCAGGGAATGGGATCGGTACTTGCCAGCATTACTGTTTGCATACAGGGTGACTCCTCAGTCCAGCATGGGTTTCTCCCCGTTTGAACTCTTATATGGCAGATCAGTTAGAGGCCCATTAACTATATTAAGAGAGATCTGGGATAAAGAGGGTTCGGAACAGCACGAAGTAATGTCTACCTACGAGTATGTATTCAAACTCCGTGGAAAACTAGAGGAAATTTGTAGACTTGCACATCAAACGTTGAAACAAGCAAAAGTAAAATATAAGAATGCGTATGATCGGAAGTCACGCGACAGACAGTTTAAGGTTGGCGATAAAGTGTTACTTCTCCTTCCTACCAGTCATAATAAATTACTACTCCAGTGGAAGGGGCCTTATGGAGTGGTGGAGAAGCGGAACCGAATGGATTACGTCATCAACCAAGACGGACACCCAAGGACCTACCACGCGATTCTACTACGACTCTACCGAAAACGAAAAGTGACTCCGGAGGACGAGGCATCGGTGGCAGTGGTAGAGGAAGAGGACCACGATGACGAGTTGCCCCAGGTATAGTTACCTCAGTTACAGCAACGGGAGGACGTCAACGATGTAGAAATCTACCCAACCCTATCTACTGATCAAAAAGGTGATGTGGAGAATGTATTATTGCAATACAAGGATGTATTAACTGATGTACCTGGGAGAACCTCTGTAATTGAACATGAGATAAAGTTAATGCAAGACGAAGTGGTTAGATCCAGAGGGTATAATATTCCCCACTCATTAAGGCCAACCATAAGGACAGAATTAGAGTTAATGAAAAAGCTAAACATCATAAGACCCTTAAATTCTCCCTATTCTACCCCCATGGTCGTAGTGAAAAAAAAAGGATGGATCCCCAAGAATTTGCCTGGATTTTAGGAAACTTAACTCTTTAACAGTATTCGACAGTGAGCCCATGCCTGACCCTGAACATAATTTTGCTAATCTTCACGACAGTAAATTTTTCAGCAAAATTGATTTAACCAAGGGTTACTGGCAAATCCTCTTAAGTGAACACTGTCGGCAGTTTACGGCTTTTCCCACTGAGGAAGGTCTTTTTGAATTCCAGGTACTTCCCTTTGGTCTAGTTAATGCCCCAGCTACTTTTAATAGACTTATGAGGACCGTGTTAAGGGGAATAACAGGAGTACAGTTTTTCCTGGATGATATCCTGGTCCACAGTGGTAGTTGGGAAGATCACTTGCAGATTTTAGAGGAGGTTTTATCTCAATTGCGCAGGGCTGGGCTTACCGCTAGACCTTCAAAATACACTATTGGCATGGCAACAATGGAATACTTAGGACATATCATTGGACCAGAGGGTCTTTCGCCAATGGCGACTAAAATTAATAAGATTAGAGAGGCAGTCAGACCAAACACAAAAAGGCAGTAAAGGTCGTTTCTGGGATTAGCAGGATACTATAGGAAATTCATAACACATTTTGCCACGCTGGCTTGCCCCCTCACTGATTTGACTAAAAAGGGACAGCCGAACAAGCTAGAATGGGAGGAAGAGCACGATCGGGCATTCAACAATTTGAAAAGGCACCTAACCACTTCTCCGGTGTTACTGTTGCCCGATGTTAAAGCCACTTTTATTCTTAGGACAGACGCTTCTAACATTGGATTGGGAGCGGTGCTGCTGCAAGAGGCGGATGGAGTAAAACGTCCGGTGGTATTTGCTAGCCGGAAGTTGCTGCCGAGGGAGAGGAACTACTCGACCATCGAAAAGGAAGCGCTGGGAATTGTGTGAGGAGTACAGCATTTCCAAGCATACTTGTACGGACAATATTTTGTGTTGGAGTCGGATCACAAGCCTCTACATTACATCAAAAGTGCTAAGGATCTTAACTCTAGAATAATGAGGTGGTCTTTGTCATTACAGCCATATACGTTCAGGGCTAATTATATAAAAGGGAGAGAGAGTGTTGGAGCTGATTATATGAGTAGGATAGAAGAGAGCAAAGAAGTAAACACATAGTATGTATGTGTTTACTTGAGAAAGGACGTATTGTCAAGAAAATTGACAATATGGTTCGTAAGGGAGGTAAAGTCAAGTTGAGGGATTCGCTAGGGTTTTCGAGATAGGTTCATGGTTGGTAATGTAATGCTGTGTCGAGCTGTTGAACTGTCTATTGGGGAAAAGAGAACCGATGTGTGGAAAGCAAGCGAGAGGAGGGTAGAGTCGGTCTGACACCCGGACTGGACGGTTGGTGCTAAGTGTAGTCCTCCTGTGCCCTGCCCGTGCTGGCCTCAGTGTGATATCGTACAGTAGCTGTTGTGAAGTGAATCCCCGTATAGTTAGTGGGTATAGGGGAAGTGTCTTAAGTCGCTGTGGTGTTGCAGTAGCCGTACAGGGTGGTGGGGCTGGAGAGGGACAGAGCGGGCAAGGCAAGTAGGTGTTCAGTGATTGGTTTTGTTGCACTACCGCCGTACCAGGTTCGTGGGTCAGCCGGATCTCCTCGTTTGTTATTAAGGTATGATTAAATATTTACATGTTGCTATTAATTTAAGGTATGATTAAGTATTTATATTTTGTTATTAATTTAAGGTATGATTATTTACATTTTGCCAATAATTGCAAGGTAGGATTAAGCATATATATTTGTTGGTAATTTAAGGTACGAGTAAGTAGCTACATTTTGCTAATAATTTAAGGTAAGATAAAATATTTACATTGTATTCGCTTGTTAAGGTAGAATTAATGGCCATTGTTATGGTTATGTTCAAGGTATAAGAGTATCTGGTTTGGGTTAAGACTTTTTATAAAAAAATCTATTTGAGGACAGAGAGTATGTTTGATCACTTTCGAGAACGTGGGTGGAGGAAAGGGGTGTGTGTCATGAATCTGTGACATGAGCCTAAATTTGGGATATAAACGGGAACAGAAGATGCATGCACATATCGACTTTGGGCACCTCAAATATAGATTTTCAGTATGTTTTTGGCCTGTTTTTTGAAAATATTCTAGCACTGAGTATGCATGTACAGATTGCTAAAGCGACCCAAAATATATCAAATTTTCGGGGGTTTTGAGCATGAATTTGGGATATAAACGGGTACAGAATATGCATGCACATATCGACTTTGGGCACTTAAAATATCGATTTTTAGTTAGTTTTGGGAATGTTTTTTGAAAATATTCTAGCACTTAGTATGCAAGTACAGATCGCTAAAGGGACCCCAAAAAATAGAATTATCGGGTGTTTTGAGCATGAATTTGGGATATAAACAGGTACAAAAGATGCATGCACATATCGACTTTGAGCACCAAAATATCGATTTTCAACAGGTTTTGGGCTTATATGTCGAAAAAATTCTAGTTTTAAGTAAGGGAGTACAATTAGCTTCTGGGACCCAAAAATATCGAATTTTCGGGTGATTTGAGCCTGAATTTGAGATATAAACGGGTACAGAAGATGCATATACATATCGACTTTGGGCACTTAAAATATCTTCTTTCAGCATGTTTTGGGCCTGTTTTTTTTTTTTTATTTTAGCACTGAGTAAGCATGTACAGATTGCTTCTGGGACCGAAATATATCGAATTTTCGTTTTTTTTAGTCCGAATTTGGGATATTAACAATTACAGAAGATGCATGCACATATCGACTTTGGGCACCTAAAACAACGATTTTCAGCATGTTTTGGGCCTGTATTTTGAAATTATTCTAAAACTGAGTATGCATGTACAGATCGCTTCTGGGACCCAAAAATATCTAATTTTCGGATGTTTTTAGCTTTAATTTGGGATATAAACGGGTACAGAAGATACATGTACAGCTCCGGACAGATCAAGGGACCCCACCTCTTCCACCAGCTACTTGGTGTGAGCCTCAGTGGATCTGGTATCACTGGCAGGTGGAGGGGGGGAGGGGAGAAATGTGGGCGGAGTTATATAGGGGGTAATGTGGAGGCGTTACCAATGTTGAGCCATCCAGAAATTTGAATCCCGAACCACTTGTGATCATGGATGTGAACCACTCACTGGAAGGTGGTAGGAGGGGTTGGGTTGAGGAGAGGGTGTAAAGCTTCACAAGTGATCGAGTAGTAGTATTATATATGGAGAGAATTATTGGATCAAGTAGCTAAAGATTATAAACGAACAAAGCCGACTGTCGCCTTTATTATGTTTTCTTCTGTAATCTAAATCCAACTCTGATGCTACATTCTATAGGATATTATTTATTATTTGAAATTAATCCAGATTTTACGTAATACAATTCACACGACACCATTATTTTATGACTAATATATCAAGCCATGCACCACCTACACATTGTTGAAATAAATTTCAAGTAAATCCTTTATCGTTACCCTGTATTATTCACGACATTTTCTAAGAAACTTTTAGTGTGTAACTGGTTACCAAAGGATAATAGTTATATAGTGTAAGTTAATCTTTACCCAATAACCACTCCATCTGTTCTCCCCCACCCCATCCTCCCTTATTCCATTCGCTGTTTCCTCTCCCTCCTTCCCAGCAATCCTTTACTCTCCATCTTACCACCATCACCAACATTCTGTGTGTTGCTGCATAATCTGTTAATGCGCAAACAAGACCAGAATAGAAATAAAAGTGATATTTGGTATGCAAATACAATCCGTTATATATGACGAATATATTTATTACCCTTATTTATTTATCTGAGGTCAACATTCAGACGCCGGTGTAAGTGAACCAATCACAAGATTTAGAGGATATTGTGTCAGCACTAATGTTATTACTAATTAAAACAGGGAAAAATTGAAATAAGACATTTATTGGTTATTGTTTACATGACTTGTCAGTTTAGGTGAAAACTCCACAAGTCCTCGTTACGAAGCCTTCCACACCCATAACCCAACTGTGACAGTATAGGCACCACACTGTAAATGATGAACACGTTATATGTATAGTTGTTGTTATTAATTGGTGTCATACAATTATAATACCTGTTAACTTAATATAACCTCAAGTTTTTACTTCGACCTCACGTTTGCATTAAGCATGTGTAATGTTTTTTTTTTTATTATTATCACCTGGATATGTATTGCTTTAGACCCTTAGCCACGATGAGATACAGTGTATACACTATTTATATACGGTACACTTCTATGAACACATTAAGGCTTGAAATACTGTAGATTACATATTTCATGTTCTTACTCATCAAATTGTTACTAGTATCGTGTCCAGCCACCCTCCTTCTCAATGACAGCCTGCAGTCGCTCGGGCATTGAGGCACCATGCCTTCTCACTATATCGGGTTTTCCCCGAAAAATCTCCCACTGTGCTCTGGTGTGCCGTAACAACTCTGCTGTGGTTCTCTCTCGTTCCTGCTCCCACGTGTTAACAATAGAACCCCATAGATTTTCTATGGGGTTCATATCACAGTTCTAACTAGACCAATCTATCACCTGCAAATTATCTTGAGCAGCAAACCATTCTTGAACTATCCTGGCCATATGGATAGGGCATCGGTCGTGTTTAGGACAGATGAGGGTGAGTAGTTGAAAAGAAATTAAAAACAATTAGTATATCTGCTTCATTATATTGCATTTGACCTATTAAATAAAGAACACTGTCTATTGTTCACCCCTGTAGAGAGATACTGATTATTATCATTTGGATATTAAGCAACAAATAACGGAGCCGAGACAATCCCTTTACTGTCTTCAGCTCTCCATGTATTCTTTTCGCCCCTCATGCTGGCAGTCCCCCTCTTTATCTCCTTTTCTCGCTGTAAAATAAATAAACTTATGCCTATATCTTTCAAGTAACTGGCAACCTCACACAACCTCCTCTCACTTGTCTTCTCTCTCTCACACTCCCCCTTCCTTCCTTGCCTTCTGTAGTATTCTTTATCTTTTCTTTATCATATTTTTAACCTTCTCATTCGTTCTTTCAAAGTTTTAATCACATAGGCCTTTCTCCCTTATCACCTATAGTGCTTCAAATTTATGCAAGCGAAATGCTGCGGCTGGGATAATATGGTTAATACCGTTTTGGTTCTTTGTATTCTGTGGATTTACAAAACAACTAGAAATTCATAGCGAAGGATATGATAATAGTTATGTAGAACAAGTGTTGGCAGATACACATTCTTGACGGGATAATCCCAGCCACAGCATTTCGCCTTCTTAAAACAGAAGGACTATAGGTTTCATGCATTGCCATTTGCCAGTCTGTTGCTAGTCAGAATATTAACTTGTTAAACCATTTTGCAGGAAAGAGAAATATATTTTTTTTAAGTTACTTATGGGCATTATTTAGATATATTAACTTACTTTTACTTACGTCCAGCATTACTGTGCAGAACATGTGACACAATAAGGACCACAAGGACAGTAATGGTGGTCAACGTGATTCTCATTAATCTCTCTATATGCTACTGAAAACAATGTTTTATGCTCAACTACAGAATTATGTTCTCAGCATGATAATGATAGCCAAAGATAATGAAAACAATATAAACAAATTAACATTTATTGCACAACAAATATGCTTATGCCTCGGTGCTACTGTTTCAAGGGAGTAACCAGCCCACACTGAATCACATGGAACCTGAAAAGTTTGAATAAAAGATCAATTATATATATATAAATACAATACCATATTATATCTGTTTGTCTATCTACGTCTTTGTGTATATGGCACTTTTATTAATATTCATGATCAGCACTGTGAAATATAAATTTAAATTTATTTGGCAAAGCAGAGGACACTGACTAGTATGGCAACCTACCATACGGAAGACCTCCACGTTGCACTACACACCGCAGAAGCCGATGCACAGACCTTGCTGTCAGCGAGAGGACCATCAGGAGAGTGTTGCACGAAGCGGGGGTGCATCACTGGACTCCAGCAAACAAGGAATTTTTGACTGACCAACATCGCGAGGGAAGGCTACGGTTTGCCCAACAATATGTTGACAAGCCAGAGGAGTTAGGCGCCACACTGGTAACATTCATCGAAGACTGCAGGCTGTTATCGAGAAGGGTGGTGGATGGACAGAATACTGAGGAGTAATGAGAAGGTTTTCTCATCCGTCCAGATCACTCTCTTCCAAAACTCCTCTGGCTTGTCAACATATTGTTGGGCAAACCGTAGCCTTCCCTCGCGATGTTGGTCAGTCAAAAATTCCTTGTTTGCTGGAGTCCGGTGATGCACCCCCGCTTCGTGCAACACTCTCCTGATGGTCCTCTCGCTGACAGCAAGGTCTGTGCATCGGCTTCTGCGGTGTGTAGTGCAACGTGGAGGTCTTCCGTATGGTAGGTTGCCATACTAGTCAGTGTCCTCTGCTTTGCCAAATAAATTTAAATTTATATTTCACAGTGCTGATCATGAATATTAATAAAAGTGCCATATACACAAAGACGTAGATAGACAAACAGATATAATATGGTATTGTATTTATATATATATAATTGATCTTTTATTCAAACTTTTCAGGTTCCATGTGATTCAGTGTGGGCTGGTTACTCCCTTGAAACAGTAGCACCGAGGCATAAGCATATTTGTTGTGCAATAAATGTTAATTTGTTTATATTGTTTTCATTATCTTTGGCTATCATTATCATGCTGAGAACATAATTCTGTAGTTGAGCATAAAACATTGTTTTCAGTAGCATATAGAGAGATTAATGAGAATCACGTTGACCACCATTACTGTCCTTGTGGTCCTTATTGTGTCACATGTTCTGCACAGTAATGCTGGACGTAAGTAAAAGTAAGTTAATATATCTAAATAATGCCCATAAGTAACTTAAAAAAAATATATTTCTCTTTCCTGCAAAATGGTTTAACAAGTTAATATTCTGACTAGCAACAGACTGGCAAATGGCAATGCATGAAACCTATAGTCCTTCTGTTTTAAGAAGGCGAAATGCTGTGGCTGGGATTATCCCGTCAAGAATGTGTATCTGCCAACACTTGTTCTACATAACTATTATCATATCCTTCGCTATGAATTTCTAGTTGTTTTGTAAATCCACAGAATACAAAGAACCAAAACGGTATTAACCATATTATCCCAGCCGCAGCATTTCGCTTGCATAAATTTGAAGCACTATAGGTGATAAGGGAGAAAGGCCTATGTGATTAAAACTTTGAAAGAACGAATGAGAAGGTTAAAAATATGATAAAGAAAAGATAAAGAATACTACAGAAGGCAAGGAAGGAAGGGGGAGTGTGAGAGAGAGAAGACAAGTGAGAGGAGGTTGTGTGAGGTTGCCAGTTACTTGAAAGATATAGGCATAAGTTTATTTATTTTACAGCGAGAAAAGGAGATAAAGAGGGGGACTGCCAGCATGAGGGGCGAAAAGAATACAGGGAGAGCTGAAGACAGTAAAGGGATTGTCTCGGCTCCGTTATTTGTTGCTTAATATCCAAATGATAATAATCAGTATCTCTCTACAGGGGTGAACAATAGACAGTGTTCTTTATTTAATAGGTCAAATGCAATATAATGAAGCAGATATACTAATTGTTTTTAATTTCTTTTCAACTACTCACCCTCATCTGTCCTAAACACGACCGATGCCCTATCCATATGGCCAGGATAGTTCAAGAATGGTTTGCTGCTCAAGATAATTTGCAGGTGATAGATTGGTCTAGTTAGAACTGTGATATGAACCCCATAGAAAATCTATGGGGTTCTATTGTTAACACGTGGGAGCAGGAACGAGAGAGAACCACAGCAGAGTTGTTACGGCACACCAGAGCACAGTGGGAGATTTTTCGGGGAAAACCCGATATAGTGAGAAGGCATGGTGCCTCAATGCCCGAGCGACTGCAGGCTGTCATTGAGAAGGAGGGTGGCTGGACACGATACTAGTAACAATTTGATGAGTAAGAACATGAAATATGTAATCTACAGTATTTCAAGCCTTAATGTGTTCATAGAAGTGTACCGTATATAAATAGTGTATACACTGTATCTCATCGTGGCTAAGGGTCTAAAGCAATACATATCCAGGTGATAATAATAAAAAAAAAAACATTACACATGCTTAATGCAAACGTGAGGTCGAAGTAAAAACTTGAGGTTATATTAAGTTAACAGGTATTATAATTGTATGACACCAATTAATAACAACAACTATACATATAACGTGTTCATCATTTACAGTGTGGTGCCTATACTGTCACAGTTGGGTTATGGGTGTGGAAGGCTTCGTAACGAGGACTTGTGGAGTTTTCACCTAAACTGACAAGTCATGTAAACAATAACCAATAAATGTCTTATTTCAATTTTTCCCTGTTTTAATTAGTAATAACATTAGTGCTTACACAATATCCTCTAAATCTTGTGATTGGTTCACTTACACCGGCGTCTGAATGTTGACCTCAGATAAATAAATAAGGGTAATAAATATATTCGTCATATATAACGGATTGTATTTGCATACCAAATATCACTTTTATTTCTATTCTGGTCTTGTTTGCGCATTAACAGATTATGCAGCAACACACAGAATGTTGGTGATGGTGGTAAGATGGAGAGTAAAGGATTGCTGGGAAGGAGGGAGAGGAAACAGCGAATGGAATAAGGGAGGATGGGGTGGGGGAGAACAGATGGAGTGGTTATTGGGTAAAGATTAACTTACACTATATAACTATTATCCTTTGGTAACCAGTTACACACTAAAAGTTTCTTAGAAAATGTCGTGAATAATACAGGGTAACGATAAAGGATTTACTTGAAATTTATTTCAACAATGTGTAGGTGGTGCATGGCTTGATATATTAGTCATAAAATAATGGTGTCGTGTGAATTGTATTACGTAAAATCTGGATTAATTTCAAATAATAAATAATATCCTATAGAATGTAGCATCAGAGTTGGATTTAGATTACAGAAGAAAACATAATAAAGGCGACAGTCGGCTTTGTTCGTTTATAATCTTTAGCTACTTGATCCAATAATTCTCTCCATATATAATACTACTACTCGATCACTTGTGAAGCTTTACACCCTCTCCTCAACCCAACCCCTCCTACCACCTTCCAGTGAGTGGTTCACATCCATGATCACAAGTGGTTCGGGATTCAAATTTCTGGATGGCTCAACATTGGTAACGCCTCCATATTACCCCCTATATAACTCCGCCCACATTTCTCCCCTCCCCCCCTCCACCTGCCAGTGATACCAGATCCACTGAGGCTCACACCAAGTAGCTGGTGGAAGAGGTGGGGTCCCTTGATCTGTCCGGAGCTGTACATATCGACTTTGGGCACCCAAAATATCGATTTTCAGCAAGTTTTGTGCCTGTTTTTCAAAATATTCTAGCACTTACTATGCACGTACAGATCGATTCTGGCACCCGAAAATATGAATTTTTTTGGTGTTTTGATCCTAAATTTGGTATATAAACGGGTAGAGAAGATACATGCACATACCGACTTTGGGCACCAAATATATCGATTTTCAGCATGTTTTTGGCCGATATTTCGATAAAATTCTTGTATTGAGTAAGGGAGTACAGATCGCTTCTGGGACCCAAAATTATCGAATTTTCGGGTGTTTTGAGCCTGAATTTGGGATATAAACGAGTACAGAAGATGCATGTACATATCGACTTTGGGCACCTAATATATCGATTAACAGCATGTTTTTTGCAATTTTTTTTTAAAATGCTTTAGCACTGAGTAAGCACGTACATATTGCTTCTGGGACCCAAGGATATTGAATTTTCGGGTGTTTTTAGCAAGAATTTGGGATTTAAACCGGTAGAGTAAATGCATGCACATATCGAGTTTGGGCACTAAAATTATCGATTTTCTGCATGTTTTAGGCCTATATTTTAAAAATATTCTAGCACTGAGTAAGCATGTACACATTGCTTCCGGAACCGAAATATATCGAATTTTCGAGTTTTTTTAGAACGAATTTGGGATATTAACAGGTACAGATGATATATGCACATATCGACATTGAGCACCTAAAATATCGATTTTCAGCAAGTTTTGAGCCTGTATTTGAAAATTTTCTATCACTTAGTATGCATGTACAGATTGCTAAAGGGACCCAAAAAATATAGAATTTTCGGGTGTTTTGAGCCTGAATTTGGGATATAAACGGGTACAGAAGAAGCATGCATATATCCACTTTGCGCACCAAGAATATTGCTTTTCAGCATATTTTTGGCCTATATTTTGAAAATATTCTATCACTGAGCAAGCATGTACAGATCGCTTCTGGGACCCAAAAATATCGAATTTTCGGGTGTTTTGAGCCTGAGTTAGGGAATATAAACGGGTACAAAAGATCCATGCACATTTCAACTTTAGGCAACTAAAATATCGATTTTCAGCTTGTTTCAGGCCTATATTTGAAAAATATTCTAGCACTGAGTAAGCATGTACAGATTGCTTCTGGGACCGAAATATATCGAATTTTCGGGTTTTTTTAGCCCGAATTTGAGATATTAACAGGTACAGAAAATGCATGCACATATCGACTTTGGGTACCTAAATTATCGATTTTCAGCAAGTTTTGGTCCTGTATTTGAAAATTTTCTAGCACTTAGAATGCATGTACAGATCGATTCTGGGACCCCCCAAAATTGAAATTTCACGTGTTTTGAGCATGAATAGGTGATATAAACGAGTACAAACGATGAATGCACATATCGACTTTGGGCACTTAAAATATCGATTTTCAGCATGTTTTGAGCCTGTTTTTGAAAATATTCTAGCACTGAGTTTGCATGTACAAATCGCTTCTGAAACCCAAAAATATCGAATTTTCAGGTGTTTCTAGCTTGTATTAGACATATAAACGGGTACAGAAGATGCATGCACATATCGACTTTGGCCAAGTAAAATATCGTTTTTCAGCATGTTTTCGCCAGTATTTTGAAAATATTCTAATACTGAGTATGCATGTACAGAACGCTTCTGAGACCCCTAAAAATCGAATTTTCAGGTATTTTGATCATGAACTTGGGATATAAACGAGTACAGAAGATGCATGCACATATTGACTTTGGGCACCAAAAATATCGATTTTCAGCATGGTTTGGGCCTAAATTTCGAAAATATTCTAGTATTGAGTAAGCATATACAGATCACTTCTAGTACCAAAAAATATCAAATATTCGGGTGTTTTGAGCCTGAATTTGTGATATAAACGAGTACAGAAGATGCATGCATATATCGACATTGGGCACCTATAATATCGATTTTCAGCATGTTTTGGGCCTGTTTTTTTTAAATATTCTAGCACTGAGTTTTCATGTACAGATCGCTTATGGGACCCACAAAATATCGAATTTTCAGGTATTTTGATCCAGAACTTGGGATATAAACGGGTACAGAAGATGCATGCACATATCGACTTTGAGCACTTAAAATATCGATTTTCAGCATGTTTTGGGCCTGTTTTATTTTTTTATTTTGTAGCACTGAGTTTGCATGTACAGATCGCTTCTGAAACCCAAAAATATCGAATTTTCAGGTGTTTTTAGCTTGTATTTAACATATAAACGGGTGCAGAAGATGCATGCACATATCGAGTTTGGCCAAGTAAAATATCGATTTTCAGCATGTTTTTGCCAGTATTTTGAAAATATTCTGGCACTGAGTATGCATGTACAGATCGCTTCTGGGACTCCCAAAAATCGAATTTTTAGGTATTTAGATTATGAATTTGGGATTTAAATGTGTACAGAAGATCCATGCACATATCGACTTTGTGCACCAAAAATATCGATTTTCAGCATGGTTTGGGCCTAAATTTCGAAAATATTCTAGTATTGAGTAAGTATATACAGATCGCTTCTATTCCCATAAAATATCGAATTTTCCAGTGTTTTGAGCCTGAATTTGTGATATAACCGAGTACAGAAGATGCATGCACATATCGACATTGGGCACCTAAAATATCGATTTTAAACTTGTTTTGGGACTGTTTTTATTAATATTCTAGCACTGAGTAAGCATGTACATATTGCTTTTGGAACCGAAATATATCGAATTTACGAGTTTTATGAGCCTAAATTTGGGATATAAACGGGTACAGAAGATGCATGCATATATTCACTTTGGGCACCAAAAATATCGATTATTAGCATGTTTTGGGCCTATATTTTGAAAATGTTCCATCACTTAGTAAGCATGTACAGATTGCTTCTGGGACCGAAATATATCGAATTTTCGTTTTTTTTTTTTTAGCCCGAATTTGGGATATTAACAGGTACAGAAGATGCATGCACATATCGACTTTGGGCACCTATTTTATCGATTTTCAGCAAGTTTTGGTCCTGTATTTGAAAATTTTCTAGCACTTAGTATGCATGCACAGATCGCTTCTGGGACCGAAATATATCTAAATTTCGTTTTTTTTTTTTTTTTTTTTAGCCAAAATTTGGGATATTAACAGGTACATAATATGCATGCACATATCGACTTTGGGCACATAAAACATCGATTTTAAGCATGTTTTAGGCCTGTATTTTGAAAATATTCTAGAACTGATTATTTATGTACAGATCGCTTCTGGGATCAAAAAATATTGAATTTGTGGGTGTTTTGAGCATGAATTTGGGATATAAACGGGTACAGAAGATGCATGTACATATCGAGTTTGGGCACCTAAAATATCGATTTTCAGCAAGTTTTGGGCCAGTTTTTTAAAATATTCTAGGACTTAGTATGCATGTACAGATCGCTTCTGGTACACAAAAATATGGAATTACGGGTGTTTTGAGCCTGAATTTGGGATATAAACGGGTACAGAAGATGCATGCACATATCGACTTTGGGCACTTAAAATATCGATTTTTAGCATATTTTGGGCCTGTTTTTTTTTAAATATTCTAGCACTGAGTATGCATGTAGAGATCGCTATAGGGACAAAAAAATATCTAATTTTCGGGTGTTTTGAGCCTGAATTTGGGATATAAACGTGTCCAGAAGATGCATGCACATATCGACTTTGGGCAACAAAAATATAGATTTTCAGCATGTTTTGGGCCTATATTTCGAAAAAATTCTAGTATTGAGTAAGCATGTACAGATAGCTTCTGGGACCCAAAAAATATCGAATTTTCGAGTGCTTTGAGCGTGATTTTGGGATATAAACGGGTACAGAAGATGCATGCACATACCGACATTGAGCACCTAAAATATCGATTTTCAGCATGTTTTGGGCCTGTATATTGAAAAAATTCTAGCACTGAGTATGCATGTACAGATCTCTTTAGGAACCCCAAAAAATCGAATTTTCGGGTGTTTTGATCATGAATTTGGGATATAAACGGGTACAGAAGACGCATGCACATATCGACTTTGGACACTTAAAATATCGATTTTCAGCATGTTTCGGTCCTAAATTTCGAAAATATTCTAGTATTGAGTAAGCATATACAGATCGCTTCTAATACCAAAAAATATCGAATTTTCGGGTGTTTTGAGCTGGTATTTGAGATATAAACGGGTATATAAGATGGATGCACATATCGACTTTGGGCACCAAAAATATCGATTTTCAGCATGTATTGGGCGTATATTTCGAGAAAATTCTAGTATTGAGTTAGCATATACAGATCGCTTCTCAGACCCAAATAATATTGAATTTTCGGGTGTTTTGAGCATGAATTTGGGATATAAACGGGTACAGAAGATGCATGCACATATCGAATTTGAGCACCTAAAATATCGATTTTCAGCATGTTTTCGGCCTGTATTTTTAAAATATTCTAGCACTGAGTATGCATGTACAGATCTCTTTAGGAACCTCAAAAAATCGATTTTTCGGGTGTTTTGATCATGAATTTGGGATATAAACAGGTACAGAAGACGCAGGCACATATCGACTTTGGACACCAAAAATATCGATTTTCAGCATGTTTTGGGCCTGTTTTTTTTAAATATTCTACAACTGAGTTTGCAGGTACAGATCGCTTCTGGGACCAAAACAATATCAAATTTTCGTTTTTTTTTTTTTTTAGCATAAATTTTGGATAAAAACTGGTACAGAAGATGCATGCACATATCGATTTTAGGCACCTAAAATATCGAATTTCAGCATGTTTTGAGCCTATGTCTTGAAAATATTCTCGCACTGAGTTTGCATGTATAGATCGCTTCTGGTACCCAAAAATATCGAATTTTCGGGTGTTTTTAGCTGGTATTCGAGATATAAACGGGTATAGAAGATGGATGCACATATCGACTTTGGGCACCAAAAATATTGATTTTCAGCATGTATTGGGCCTATATTTTGAAAATATTCTAGCACTGAGTATGCATGTAGAGATCGTTTCTGGGACCCAAAAAATATCGAATTTTCGAGTGTTTTGAGCCTGAATTTGGTATATAAACTGGTACAGAAGATGCATGCACATATCGACTTTGGGCACCTAAAATATCGTTTTTCAGCATGTGTTGGGCCTATATTTTGAAAATATTCTAGCACTGAGGATGCATGTACAGATCGCTTCAGGGACCAAAAAATATCGAATTTTCGGGAGTTTTGAGCCTAAATTTGTGATATAAACGGTTACAGAAGATGAATGCACATATCGACTTTGGGCGCCTAAAATATCGATTTTCAGCATGTTTTGGTCCTATATATTGAAAATATTCTAGCACTGAGTAAGCATGTACAGCTCGCTTCTTGGACCCAAAAATAACGAATTTTCGGGTGTTTTGAGCCTTAATTTGGGATATAGACGGGTACAGAAGATGCATGCACATATTGGCATTGGGCACCTAAAATATCGATTTTCAGCATGTTTGGGGCCTATATTTTGAGAATATTCTAGCACTGAGTAAGCATGTACTGATCGTTTCAGGGACCCATAAGTATCGAATTTTTGGGTGTTTTGAGCCTGAATTTGGAATATAAACGGGTACAGAAGATGCATACACATAACGACTTTGGGCACCTAAAATATTCATTTTAAACATGTTTTAGGCCTATATTTTGAAAATATTCTAGCACCGAGTAAACATGTACAGATTGCTTCTGAGACCGAAATATATCGAATTTTCCGGTTTTTTGAGCCTGAATTTGGGATATTGACAAGTACAGAAGATGCATGCACATATCGACTTCGGGTACCTAACATATCGATTTTCAGCATGTTTTGTGCCTGTATTTTGAAAATATTCTAGCACTGAGTATGTATCTACAGATCACTTCTTGAACCCAAAAACATCGAATTTTGGGGTGTTTTTAGCTTGTATTTGACATATAAACGGGTACAGAAGATGCAAGTACATATCGACTTTGGGTACCTTAAATATCTATTTTCAGCAAGTTTTGGGCCTGTATTTGAAAATTTTCTAGCACTTAGTATGCATGTAGAGGATCGATTCTGGCACCCATATATATGGAATTTTCGGGTGTTTCGAGCCTGAATTTGATATATAAACGGGTACAGAAGATGCATGCACATATCGACTCTGAGCACCAAAAATATCTATTTTCAGCATGTTTTGGGACTATATTTTGAAAATATTCTAGCACTGAGTAACCATGTGCAGATCGCTTCTGGGACCCAAATATATCAATTTTTTTGGTGTTTATAGCATGAACTTGAGATATAAGCGGGTACAGAAGATGCATACACATATCGACTTTGGGCACCTAAAATATCGATTTTCAGCATGTTTTAGGCCCATATTTTGAAAATATTCTAGCACTGAGTAAGCATGTACAGATCGCTTCTGAGACCCAAAAATATCGAATTTTCGGGTGCTTTGAGGCTCAATTTGGGATATAGACGGGTACAGAAGATGCATTCACATATTGACATTGGGCACCTAAAATATCGATTTTCAGCATGTTTTGGGCCTATATTTTGAGAATATTCTAGCACTGAGTAAGCATGTACAGATCGTTTCAGGGACCCATAAGTATCGAATTTTGGGGTGTTTTGAGCCTGAATTTGGGATATAATCGGGTACAGAAGATGCATACACATAACGACTTTGGGCACCTAATATATTGATTTTGAGCATGTTTTGGCCGTGTTTTTTTAACATAATCTAGCACTGAGTATGCCTGTACATATCGCTTCTGGGACCCAAAAATATCGAATTTTCGGGTGTTTTAAGCTGGAATTTGGGATATATACACTTACAGAAGATCCATGCACATATCGACTTTGGGCACCTAAAGTATCGATTTTGAGCATGTTTTGAGCATGTTTTTTGAGAATATTCTAGCGCTGAGTAAGCATGTACAGATCGCTTCCAGGACCCAAAAATATCGAATTTTCGTGTGTTTTGAGTCTGAATTTGATATATAAAGGGGTTTAGAAGATGCACGCACATATAGTCTTTGGGCACCTAAAATATTGATTTTTAGCATGTTTTAGGCCTATATTTTGAAAATATTATAGCATTGAGTATGCATGTACAGATCGCTTCTGACAAACAAAAATATCGAATTTTCGGGTGTTTTGAGCCTGAATTTGTGATATAGACGGGTACAGAAGATGCATGCATATTTTGCGCTTTGGCACCTAAAATATCGATTATTGGTATAGTGAAACCAGCACAGCTGGATTGCTATAGAATACACCCCTTCTCCAGCCCAGGACCCGTATAGGCATAATCTGGGTTGGAAGGGTCTATTCCGTGACGATCATCAGAAGTAAATCAAAATTCAAATCTGGCGCTGTACTGATAGTGGAGCCACCTGGTGGTGGCGTGGTGAGGTATTAGCCCCGCTCTGCGCTCGCAGGCAATCGGTCACTCTGTTGCGGAACACGTTCCAGTCAACATCTTCGCTCCTTGCTGCTACGCTATGGTATTGTGTCACGTGTTCCTGCTATCGTTTCTTTTGTGTTCTAGTGGCTGGCCTGCTTTGCAGATGTGTAGTGTGTGTGTGTGTTTTGGGAGTGATTAGGTGTGTTTTGGGTTTTTTTTCTTTTTCTAGGGCTGAGTTTCTTTCCTCCCTAGGCGAAGGGGGCTCTTTGGGCCTCCTTTTTCAGAGTTTTTCTCCTTCCTTCCCCCCTTTCACCATTCCTCCTGCCACTAGCACATTCATTGTGTGTTTTTTCTCGGGGTTTCTGGGTTTTTTAAGCGAGGTTAGCGTCCCCACGTGGGGCCCTTGCCTCCCCACGTGGTGTGTGTGTGGGATCTTTGCAGCCCTCCTTTTGCCTTCCCCGAGTATTGTGTGTGCCCTCACGGTCAGGGGGGAGTGAGAATTGTGCCCTGGTTCTCTCTTCCGCTCCCGTGCGGTTTTTTTTTAGTGTTTTTTGTGTTTTTCCAGTGTTTTTAGCCTGGGTTGTTGCAACTCAGGCTACCGGGCCCCCCTTTCCCCCTCCTTCGGGATCCTTCTGTCC
Source organism: Petrolisthes cinctipes (assembly GCA_033782935.1). Classification (NCBI taxonomy): domain Eukaryota; kingdom Metazoa; phylum Arthropoda; class Malacostraca; order Decapoda; family Porcellanidae; genus Petrolisthes; species Petrolisthes cinctipes. Next base: position 1,333,849 of record JAWQEG010000380.1, on the reverse strand, counting down.
GGGGGGTCTCATTCCCCCGCTCCATGTGGCGGGGTGGTTTCTGGTTTTACGGGGTTTTTTCCCTGGTGGGTGTGCGTGAGATTGGGGGGTTGTGTCCTGGCCCCCGGGTGCAGTGGGTTACTCCCGCGCTACTTCTCCTTGTTTGGGGTTTTCCCGTGTCTTACAGTGTTCCAGTGTCTGCACGTGCTAACCCATGTTTGTGTATTCTTTTCTCCCTCAGCCTACTCGTGCCTTATGTGCTGCGTCGGGGTGTACTGTGCGGGTCTCTCCTGACGGACACCTGCACTGTTCGCCTCACGCACCCTGCTTCACTCCCTTGGGTTACGACCCTTTGGCGTGTGGTGTGTGCCGCCCCTGGGCTGAGTTGTGTCGGGTTGCCTCCCCTTCTGCCCGCTCCAAACTCCCCGCCCTTGCTTCCCTTTGTATGGCTTGGACGAGGGCTAGGAGAATGGCCCACAAGCGAGACGGTTCTTCTTTGTCGTGGGTGGACCCAATTTTGGGAACGGACCTGGGTTTATCCAGGTCCCGTTACCCTTCTTCCTGTCTCTCGGAGTCTCAGGGGCTAGAACCTCCTGAGGCCCGAGAGATTGAGCCTCCTTCCCTAGACGGTACTACGACTCCTTCTCGGGGCTTCTCCCCCCGGGAAGCGAGCGAGTCTGTCGCGCTGGTTCCCCCGACTACCTCACCGGTACAAGGGCCCAGCAGGGAACCTCCAGCTTCGTCGCCTTCTAGAGCCGGCTCCTCAGGTCGCTCTAGAGGACGCAAGCGTTCGGCAAAAAGGTCCCGCCACTCCAAGAAGTCCCGGGCTCGTCGCCGTTCTCCTTCCTCCTCGTCTTCGTCTTCTTCATCCTCTTCGTCTTCGTCGGGTAGCTCTCCTTCGCCCACCCGCAAATCCCGCAAGGGTAAGCGTGGGGGGGGCGAGCCCCTCGTCGAGGAAGATCATGAAGATCTTCCATACCCTTATTCCTCACGCCTTTCCTGGGGTTTCCACCGCGCAGCCTCCGGCTGTTGCTCCGGAGCCCGCTCCTTCGCTCACCCTTGCCCCTCCTCCTGCTTCTGCTCCCGTCGGGGGCGCGAGTCCTCCCGGGGATATGGAAGTCTTTCCCGTTCCTCTTGCATCTCCGGGACTCGAGTCTCCGTCGGGGGACGTGGCTGAGAAGTTGGTTACCTCCGCATCTCCGTCCCCGTCTCCCCCTCCTGTGGGCGACGGGTACCTTCCCTACTTTTGGGCTCATCTCCCTCCTTCCTGGACCCACTCTTTGGAGGAGGGCAGACTGGTGGCTTGGTCTCCGGACACGGCTCAACCAGACGTGTGGACCCGGAGGGATGATGTCCTGGTGAAGTGGGGGGCTGATGAGAAAGGTGACGCTATTCCCTTCTAAAAGGTCCGTCCCATCTCAGCTCCCGTACCCACTTCATCGAGAGTATCCTCTGCGGCTACCCTGGATGCGATGGGTTTTCTGGTGGAGTACAGCCAGTTACAGTTGTCCGAGGCTTGGAGGATTGACCGCTCCCACGGGAACACGGCAGTCCTCCTTTCCCCGGATGCGTACTTCCCGGGGGATAAGGGCGAAGGGGACCTGGACATCCCAGCCCTTCTCCTTAAGTCCCTGGACCACCAGAAACACAGCGCGGCCAGGAAGACCCCTCCTCCGTCTTTCCCCGTCATCCTCCCTCATTCCCGTGCCCCCCCGGGTTTGAGGGAATGCCTGTGGAAGACGGAGAAGGAGCCTCCGGTCCCCTATCAACTAAAGGAGCCCGACGGTAAGTTGCGGCAGGCGGAGTCTGCTGCCCGCTTGGAGTTGGCCCACACCATCTCCACGGGGGCGGCCGCTGCGCTGATCCGAGACTGCCTCAACGCCCTCACCAACACTTACCACGAGATGTCGGGTCTACAGCTAGCGTGAGTACCTTTACTTCTAGTGTCATGTTACTGGAGGGATACGGGGTAGAGGGTCTCTCTGTTACTCCCGGGTCCTTATCCCCGGGTTCGCTCGGTTTTTTCCTTGTTTACCCCTTACAGTGACACCCTCTCTTCCATGGCCACTGTAATGGAGGGCATCGCGGCTATGGCAACCCACAACATGCGGGAGGAGGTGAAGATCTTCGCCGAGGCGAGACTGGCAGCCCGCCAGGCGGCTGCGAAATCTGCGCTGGAGATGGCACAGAGGGGAGTGGTGCGAGCTGCCCCCCTGTCCCCTGCCCTCTTCGACCAACCGGCGACAGACGCGATATTCTCCTCTCTCCCAGCAGTAATTAACTTACCAAAACCCTCTACCTCCAAGTAAGTACCTCTCGTTGATCCACTCACCTGAGTTATTTTCACTGGAGGTAAAATTGAAGGAATATTCGGCCCCCCTTTTTTCCTAATCAATCTGTTTGTCCGTAGGCCACGTGCCCCACAGCCATCCAGACCGGCCTACCAGCCCCGAAGGCCCTCCCAGCCTTCCAGACTACAGAGGCCTTCTTACCCCACTCCCCCGAAAGCGCACAACAGGTCCTCCCAGAGGGGCCAGCAGCCGTTTCGAGGGAGAGGACAGGGCTCCAAGCCCTTCCATAAACCTAAGTCCTCCTTCAGCCACCCCTCCCAGAAGGACCGCTCCACTTGAGGGTCCCAATCTGGGCTGCCTCACAGGGTAGTCAGCAGCCTGGCCCTCCCACGGCTGGGCAGCAAGGATAATTCGGCAGGGCCTGTCCTGGCCCTGGATAACTGTTCCGGTGAGTAACTGTGGTGGTTAACTCTCCTAGTCTGACATATGACTTATGCCTACTCCCGTCCTTGGGTTCCCGTTAGGTCAAAATCAGAGTTTCCCTTTGCGGTCAAAATCTCTGCCTCTGCCCTTCATTCTACCCTCCAACCATCCCCGGGTCCCTCGGGTCCCGGGGGCTAGGATTAACTGTACTCTCACTGACACCTGTCTTTTCCCGTTACAGCCACTACGTCTACCTCCTGCCTCAACCAAAGTGTCACTTTCGGTCGTCCCGCATGTGTTAGAAATGCGGGAAAAAGGGATAGTGGAGCGGGCGACGGGGAGGGTCTTTCTTTCTCGTTTATTCACGGTCCCCAAAAAGGACCAGGGAAAAACGAGATTGGTGATGGACCTGAGCAAACTAAACAAATTTGTGAAAACCTTACGTTTCAAGATGGTTTCGGTTGCTCAGGTCCGCACAGTTCTAAGGAAGGGGGACTGGTTAGCATCCCTGGATCTCAAGGATGCGTACTGGCACGTCCCGATCCACCCCAGGTTTCGCCGTTTTCTGGCCTTCCAGGTGAGGACCGAGACGTTCCAGTTTACCAGGCTCCCTTTCGGTCTTTCTTTAGCTCCTCGAGTCTTCACAAAGCTCGTGAGGGTGGTGGCATCCCGTCTGGCAGAGGCGGGTGTCCCCACCCTCATGTACCTGGACGATTGGTTGCTTCACGCCCCTTCCAAGGAGCAGGTAGCAAACAACGTCCGGGTAGCGAGGGGAGTGCTAGAGGAAATGGGGTTCCTGTTGAACATCCCCAAGTCCTCTCTCACTCCCACTCGCAAACTGTGTTGGCTGGGAATAGAGTGGGACTCTCTTTCGGCCACCCTCTCTCTCGCTCCAGACAACGCCCGCCGGACCCTCCGCCACGTCCGCCAGGCGCATTTTTCCCGTACTTTCTCTCGCCGCCAGTGGGAATCATTGCTCGGGTCCCTAAATTTCGCGGCCCCTGCAATGCCCCTGGGACGACTGAAACACAGGAGGCTGACGCGGGAGGTAAACCTCCACCTTTCCCCCGCACACAGGGACCTTCCCAGGCAAGTGTCCCCCTCTCTCCACCGTCTCCTTCGCCCCTGGCTACGTCCCGGTGCCCTGCGTCAGCGGGTCCCCTGGGTGTTCCCTCCCCCGGGGATCACGGTGGCGACAGACGCATCGGACGTAGGCTGGGGGTACCAGTCTTGCCTGGGACATCAGCGGTGCGGGGGATGGAAGGAAGGGGAGAGGCCACTACACATCAACGCCCGGGAGTTGATGGTAGCGAAGGAGTGGCTCAACAGACACCCAAAGTTTGCCAGGTTAGGCGTCCGCTTCGATATGGACAATGTTGCGGCCGTGCAGTGCCTGCAGAAACAGGGCACCGCACGGTCGGAAATTCTCCTGTCCCTGTCAGAACAGATTTTTGCGATAGCGGCCAAGAGGTGCATTCACCTCTCGGTCCGCTATGTACCAGGGCGGGAGAACGATTGGGCGGACGCCCTATCCAGGTTCAAGGGGACATCAGTCGAGTGGCAACTGCGTCCCCTTGTGTTCGAGTCTCTCTGCCTTCGCTACGGGACACCGGAGGTGGACCTGTTCGCCTCCCCATCCACGGCCCTACTTCCTCTATTCCTAACATTCTCTTCCAGAACAGAGGCAGGAGGCCTGGACGCCTTCACAGAGGACTGGAACAGGTGGGGGCATCTCTACCTCTTCCCACCCCCAGCTACGTCAGTCCTCCTGAAGGCAATCCTCAAGCTGCGCACATTCAGGGGGAGGGTACTCCTCATAGCCCCCCTCTGGCCAGCGCAGCCGTGGTTCGGAGAACTGTCCCGGTGGTGCCCTCATCCCCTTCAGTTGGGATCGGCGTGCCTCTCCAGCACCCTGTCTGCACCACTCCAAGCATCACTGAAACTACACGCTTGGAGTTTCTACGGGGAGTCCTCAGCAAAAGGTTCACTAAGGAGACAGTGGGCAAGATGTTGAGGGCTCATCGTCAGTCGTTGGTGCGACAGTACGAATCGTGCTGGAAAAGATTCCAGGACTTCTTGCGAAGACACCCCTCCATGGTCATCTCGGAGGACACGGTCCTGGAATTCCTAACGTGGCTCGCCGATTCCACCAACAGGGCCCCGGCGACGGTGCTTGCGCATCACGCAGCCCTGTCTGATCCCCTCCTCCTGGGTTTTAACATTAAGGTTTCGGAGAGGCCTCTCTCTCTCCTGAGGATGGGGATTCGGGCGGGGACCGCACCTCACCGGGCCCAGACTCCCTCCTGGTCCCTTCACCACGTCCTTTCCTACCTGACCTTCGAGGGGGTCCCTCTGGAGGTTTGTCACCTCCTCCAGAAAGCTCTCTTCCTGCTCGCCTTAGCTACAGGGTACAGGGCCTCTCAGTTGGCAGCCCTGACCCGTCACACAGCCTTTTCTTCCGTAAGCCCTAACCTTACTTCCTTAACTATCTCCCCCTCTCCTGCTTTTCTAGCGAAGAACGAGCAGGCTGACGACAGGATTGGCCCTCTCGCAGTACCCTCGTTCCTGAGGGATGGAAGTTTCCACCCCCTCTGCCCAGTCCACGCTTTTACAGCTTACGTGGAGGCGACGAGAGGGGCTTCTCCGGACCACCTCTTCTACAACTCTAGGTCCGGTAACCCTCTCTTCCCTAGGTCAATCGCTCGCCTTCTCTGCCGAGTGATAGAGAACGGGGATCCCGGACACGCCCCGAGGGCTCACAGCGTTAGGGGAGTGGCCGCCTCCCTCGCCTTCCTCAGGACTCACTCGGTGGAGAGGGTTAGGGATTTGGGGGGTTGGACTTCCACTTCCTCCTTCAGGACGAGGTATCTGTTCCACTCGCTCTCCCCTACCCCCTGTGTGGCTATGGGTACTCCACCCTCCATTCCCCAGGGTCCCCGCGGGAGACACATGGGGGGGAGGGGCCGCCCGAAGAGAAAAGGTCGGGCGACTTAAGTTCCGTCAATATCACCCCATACTTCATCCCCATCATGTACAGCTTCATGCTCATCCCCATGTCTCTCATATGTGTACATATGGTGCAGGTGAAATAAATTACATTGTTATGGAATTCTTGAGTATTCATTCTCCAAACAATTACTTTACTATGATGAGTGACAGGATATTTATTTTAAACACAGGATGACTGCATCCTGGTGTCCTCCTTCATCCCTTCGGGATCGCATTACCTGAGCCGGGGCCATAGCCCTAGCTCAGAGGACTTGAATAAAAAGGGTGGGGGGTGGGGGGGGTGCATGGTCACCCCTCCCCTCCTCTCCTAGACCCGACCCCTCGAGTCTGCCTATAAAGACTTTAGTGAGTAACAATTCTGGTCTATAACAGAATGGTCTACGGGTTATATGTGATAAGCTACTACACTCCCACCACGGCTACTCCCCTAGCCAGTGTTGGGAGTTGCTTTAGCTTTAACCTCACCCTGCTCGGTTACCTTTCCGACTCTCCGCTCTCTCGACCGCTCTTAACTAGCACATGATTGCCTCCACCTCACCTCCCACCTACCGCATCGTATGCATAGCAATCCAGCTGTGCTGGTTTCACTATACCAATAATAGTGCATTTGTCGCGGCTTCTAGCCGCTAAAATTGTATTTATTGGTTGTGAAACCAGCACAGCTTTGACTGACCCACCCACCTCCCGATGCGGCAGGCATTCACTTTCTTTCTCATTGGAGTGACCGATTGCCTGTGAGCGCAGAGCGGGGCTAATACCTCACCACGCCACCACCAGGTGGCTCCACTATCAGTACAGCGCCAGATTTGAATTTTGATTTACTTCTGATGATCGTCACGGAATAGACCCTTCCAACCCAGATTATGCCTATACGGGTCCTGGGCTGGAGAAGGGGCGTATTCTATAGCAATCCAGCTGTGCTGGTTTCACAACCAATAAATACAATTTAAGCGGCTAGAAACCGCGACAAATGCACTATTTTCAGCATGTTTTGGGCCTGTCTTTTGAAAATATTCTAGCACTGAGTATGCATGTACATATTGCTTCTGAGACCAAAAATATCAATTTTCGGGTGTTTTAGAGCTTGAATTTGGGATATAAACGGGTACAGAAGACGCATGCATATATAGACTTTGGGCAACTAATATTTCGATTTTCAGCATGTTTTGGGCCTATATTTTGAAAATATTCTAGTACTGGGTATGCATGTACAAACCGCTTCTGGGGCCCAAAAAATATCGAATTTTCGGGTGTTTTGTGCCTGAATTTGGGATTTAAACGGGTACAAAAGATACATGCACATATCTACTTTGGGCACCTAAAATAATGATTTAAGCGTGTTTTGGGCCTATTTTTTGAAAATATTCTAGCATTGAGTAAGCATGTCCAGATCGCTTGTTGGACCCCAAAATATCGAATTTTCGGGTGTTTTGAGTATGAACTTGGGATATAAACAGATACAGAAGATGCATGCTGATATCGAATCTGGGCACCTAAAATATCGATTTAAGCATGTTTTGGTCCTATATTTTGAAAATATTCTATCACTGAGTAAGCATGTACAGATCGCTTCAGGGACCAAAAAATATCGAATTTTCGGGAGTTTTGAGTCTAAATTTGTGATATAAACGGTTATAGAAGATGAATGCACATATCGACTTTCGGCGCCTAAAATATCAATTTTCAGCATGTTTTGGTCCTATATATTGAAAATATTCTAGCACTGAGTAAGCATGTACAGCTCGCTTCTTGGACCCAAAAATAACGAATTTTCGGGTGTTTTGAGCCTTAATTTGTGATATAGACGGGTACAGAAGACGCATGCACATATTGACATTGGGCAACTAAAATATCGATTTTCAGCATGTTTGGGGCCTTTATTTTGAGAATATTCTAGCACTGAGTAAGCATGTACTGATCGTTTCAGGGACCTATAAGTATCAAATTATTGGGTGTTTTGAGCCTGAATTTGGAATATAAACGGGTACAGAAGATGCATGCACATAACGACTTTGGGCACCTAAAATATTCATTTTAAACATGTTTTAGGCCTATATTTTGAAAATATTCTAGCACCGAGTAAACATGTACAGATTGCTTCTGGGACCGAAATATATCGAATTTTCCGGTTTTTTGAGCCCGAATTTGGGATATTAACAAGTACAGAAGATGCATGCACATATCGACTTCGGGTACCTAACATATCGATTTTCAGCATGTTTTGTGCCTGTATTTTGAAAATATTCTAGCACTGAGTATGTATGTACAGATCACTTCTTGAACCCAAAAACATCGAATTTTGGGGTGTTTTTAGCTTGTATTTGACATATAAACGGGTACAGAAGATGCAAGTACATATCGACTTTGGGTACCTTAAATATCTATTTTCAGCAAGTTTTGGGCCTGTATTTGAAAATTTTCTAGCACTTAGTATGCATGTAGAGGATCGATTCTGGCACCCATATATATGGAATTTTCGGGTGTTTCGAGCCTGAATTTGGGATATAAACGGGTACAGAAGATGCATGCACATATCGACTCTGAGCACCAAAAATATCTATTTTCAGCATGTTATGGGACTATATTTTGAAAATATTCTAGCACTGAGTAACCATGTGCAGATCGCTTCTGGGACCCAAATATATCAATTTTTTTGGTGTTTTGAGCATGAACTTGGGATATAAACGGGTAGAGAAGATGCATACACATATCGACTTTGGGCACCTAAAATATCGATTTTCAGCATGTTTTAGGCCTATATTTTGAAAATATTCTAGCACTGAGTAAGCATGTACAGATCGCTTCTGAGACCCAAAAATATCGAATTTTCGGGTGCTTTGAGGCTCAATTTGGGATATAGACGGGTACAGAAGATGCATTCACATATTGACATTGGACACCTAAAATATCGATTTTCAGCATGTTTTGGGCCTATATTTTGAGAATATTCTAGCACTGAGTAAGCATGTACAGATCGTTTCAGGGACCCATAAGTATCGAATTTTGGGGTGTTTTGAGCCTAAATTTGGGATATAATCGGGTACAGAAGATGCATACACATAACGACTTTGGGCACCTAATATATTGATTTTCAGCAAGTTTTGGGCCTATATTTTAAAAATATTCTAGCACTGAGTATGCAAGTACAGATCTCTTCTGGAACCCAAAAATAGCGAATTTTTGGGTGTTTTGAACCTGAATTTGGGATATAAACTGGTACAGAAGATGCATGCACATATCGACTTTGGGCACCTAAAATATCTATTTTCAGCATATTTTGGCCGTGTTTTTTTTACATAATCTAGCACTGAGTATGCCTGTACAGATCGCTTCTGGGACCCAAAAATATCGAATTTTCGGGTGTTTTAAGCTGGAATTTGGGATATATACACTTACAGAAGATCCATGCACATATTGACTTTGGGCACCTAAAGTATCGATTTTGAGCATATTTTGAGCATGTTTTTTGAAAATATTCTAGCGCTAAGTAAGCATGTACAGATCGCTTCCGGGACCCAAAAATATCGAATTTTCGGGTGTTTTGAGCCTGAATTTGGGATATAAACGGGTAGAGAAGATGCATGCGCATATCGACCCAAAAATATCGAATTTTCGTGTGTTTTGAGTCTGAATTTGATATATAAAGGGGTACAGAAGATGCACGCACATATAGTCATTGGGCACCTAAAATATCGATTTTCAGCATGTTTTAGGCCTATATTTTGAAAATATTATAGCATTGAGTATGCATGTACAGATCGCTTCTGACAACCAAAAATATCGAATTTTCGGGTGTTTTGAGCCTGAATTTGTGATATAGACGGGTACAGAAGATGCATGCATATTTTGCGCTTCGGCACCTAAAATATCCATTTTCAGCATGTTTTGGGCCTGGCTTTTGAAAATATTCTAGCACTGAGTATGCATGTACAAACCGCTTCTGGGGCCCAAAAAATATCGAATTTTCGGGTGTTTTGTGCCTGAATTTGGGATTTAAACGGGTACAAAAGATACATGCACATATCGACATTGGGCACCTAAAATATCGATTTTCAGCATGTTTTGGGCCTATATTTTAAAAATATTCTAGCATTGAGTAACCATGTACAGATCGCTTCTGGGACCCAAAAATATCGAATTTTTTGGTGTTTTGAGCATGAACTTGGGATAAAAACGGGTACAGAAGATGCATACACATATCGACTTTGGGCACCTAAAATATGGATTTTAGCATGTTTTAGGCCTATATTTTGAAAATATTCTAGCACTGACTAAGCATGTACAGATCGCTTCTGATATAAACGAGTATAGAAGATGCATGCACATATCGACTTTGGTCACATAAAATATCGATTATTAGCATGTTTTCCATCTATTTTTTGAAAATATTCTAGCACTGAGTAAGCATGTACAGATCGCTTCTGGGACCCAAAAATATCGAATTTTCGGGTGTTTTGAGCCTGAATTTGGGATATAAACGGGTAGAGAAGATACATGCACATATCGACTTTGTGTACCTAAAATATTGATTTTCAGCATGTTTTGGGCCTGTATTTTGAAAATATTCTAGACCTGAGTATACATGAACAGATCGCTTCTGGAACCCAAATATTTTGAATTTTCGGGTGTTTTGAGCATGAATTTCACACACACAACACACACACACACACACACACCTCTTAAAATAACAACAAATAAAACCTCTTCCTCCCTTCGTAAAATGTCGGGTGTTAATTGTAATGCTCCAGTGTATTTTTTTATTGCTGAGTGTGTAGAATGCATCCCTCAGACGAAAAAAAAAAAACAAATATATATATATATATATATATATATATATATATATATATATATATATATATATATATATATATATATATATATATATATATATATATATATATATATATATATATATATATATATATATATATATATCACGGGGTCTCTTAAGGGGGTAGTACAGTGTTGGTAAATCTGGAGCAACTGATTCCCCCAAACAATTCCAAGCAACAGGCTACCATTATTTTTGTTCATATGGTCTTGTTTTCTTTCATATTTTGGCATAGTAGGCGCTCTAATGTACTTAAATTATATAAACTCTCCCCTTAAGGATTGCATAGCGGGTTGAATCATGCAAAGTTGTCGAATGATGACGTTCCTGGTGTGAGGACCTTTGGCACATATGGTGATAATCTGTTTTGTTCCTCCCTAAAAGTAGAAAATGTGAAATTATTGCTCATAGTTCACTGTAACGAGATAGTTAATTGGTTTCATAGCGTGAATAGTTTAAAGCTGATCAGGTCACAAGGCAGTGTATTTAGAAAAAAATCATTTGGATTACTCCCATTAGATGACAATGACTAAAGTTAATATTCAGTATACAGGAGGATACTTTACTACAAAAGGTACAAGTGGCAAGATATCATTCCATTATAATAGTACGTTTTATTTCAGCATTAAAGTCCATCTAACATCAAGCATCTTATTTAATACACAAGGTTATCATAAAGCTTAGCCCCGGTACTTTGAGCTTCATCAACGCGTTGGAGACGACGTGCAGCATCGGCACTGTCAATATCACCAATGGAGAGTTGGAGATTAATCTTGGTACGAGCAAGATCATAAAATGCGTTGTCAATTTTCTCAACCATCTCAAACTCGGTACCTCCTTCTGCAAGGGTCTTCTTTAAAATGGAGGGCAGAAACTTGCGGATAACTTCGGCGAAACTGTCAGTATGAGACATGATAAGAGGCTGAGAGCTGGCTACGACAGCCATGCCCAACACACACAAGATTACCTGAAATTGGAATAGAATAAAATAAGTATCTGGTTTTGAGAGAGAGTAAGAAGTACTTGGACATGTAACATAATTTTAGTTCGTGATGATATGCGAGTAATACTAAAATATCTTTCCGACACTTACAGCAACTTTCATGTTGGCTATGATAGTAAGGTAAGGAGACTGTGTCCAGTAGATGGTGAAGGTCCTGAATAGACTAGCTCCAGTTGTGTTCAGCGACTTCTTTATATACTCCTCGTCTGCTCTACTCTAAGGGTACCAAATGTCATGCCAAGGTATATTTTCCTAGAACGATCTTGGGAAGTATTCGAGAACAAGATACGCGAGATTTAAGATTTGGGTTCTGTTTTTTGCTTGACTTGTTTACCAGAGACGCAGAGTAAAAAACAATAATGATGGGTTGCTTCTTCTTGGCGAAAAAAATGAAGGAAAGACTCACTGTTGTATGAAGCTATAAAGTGTCCAGCACATATAATTACAGGTTTAATCTGGAGCAACTGATTCCTCCAAACTATTCCAAGCAACAGAACACCATTAATTTTGTTCATCTGGTCCTGTTTTCTGGTACACTATGGAGGAATCAAGGCTCTCCAATGTAACAAAAAAGAATTACCCCCTTAATGATATCCTGAGCCTAAACTAACCATAACAGACAAAGTTTAATTCAGTATACTGTATACCACTCATATTCCGTATTCCATTACTACTTTCTTCACTTCTCTTTTTACGGCATTTATTTGAAGTACATGATAGGGACATTATAAGCAAAAGCATCAATGTTTGTAATTAAAGTCCATGACAGACCTCGAGGACAGACCATGAAGGACCTTGATTTCGTGTTCGGGAATCTGAGGACCATAATGAGTTTAAATGCTTTTGGTTCATTAGAGCGCCTAGATTCCTCCAAAATATGTCAGAAAACAATACCAGATAAATAATAATAATGCTGGCCTGTTGTTTGGAATAGTTTGGATGAATCAGTTGCTTCAGATTTACCAACTTTGTAGAGCCCCCTTAGACTAACGATGAGAGGCCTTATGATATACCAAACATAACTGAAGGGCCACGAGAACTCCTTACACATGAAGACCATTTTAATTAATACTATGAAAGTTTTATTGGTCTCGCACACATAATTGGACCTCAACGAAATTTTAGGGCAATGAAAACTGATAACCCTCTCCCAGGACTCTTTTTATGAATGACATCCCTTTCATGTATAAGAATCCCATAAAGCCATTAGCACTGTTGTTGTTATTTACCTTAGTGAAAAGTGTAGTACATCACATCAGAGTAAATTGATTACATATTATATCAGCAACTCCCTTTTTGTGAGCTATATCTGACTGACTGACTGACTGACTGTTTGTTGCCCAGAATAACATTTTTGTTACATACAAAAAAAAAATCAATATGACATGAATATTAGGGCATTAGCCCGCTGAGCCAAAGCTCCCTAGCGGACAGAGAAATAGTACACATATAAATAAAATTATTATCAAAGGGTAGAATACAAATCCTTATTATAATGCAAAACAAAATACTATAGATAATATTATTTCACCATTTTTAAGTATATACATTATGATAAGTAGTATGGTAATAATTATGATACATCATTAAAGTTCTAGTCTCTAGAACCTTGGCTTATTTTATCAAGGAAATACTTTTTTATCTTATTTTTGTATGTGTTATAGTTACAACAACTTTTCATATCATCAGGTAATGTATTCCATACCTTAGGGCCTACACAGTGTATTGATATCTTATATAAGGTTGTTCTTGGTTGTGGACATATCAAATTATGATGATTTCCTCTGGTACCCTGACTATAGTGGAACACAGAAAATATTACATTATTGGCATCGTTATCATTAACATATTTATATATGGTTAATGTTATGAAGTATTTAATTAAGAGGTTAAAATTTAGTAAGTTTAGGTCTTTAAACAGTAGATCGGTTGAATCATATTTACCTTTATATGTCATAGTTCTTAGTATTTTCTTTTGAGCTATATAGACATCTCTTACTATAGTAGGCCAAGTACATCCCCATACAGACAAACAATAAATAAGGTATGGGTAACATCATGAATAGTACAAGCTACGCAAGGCTTCAGCTGTAAGGTTATGTCTAATTCTATGTAAAATTCCACATGCTTTTGATAAGTTTGAACACACTGACTGTATATGTTTTTTCCAATTTAAATTTTGATATATGGTAACACCTAAAAATTTTGTAGTGATAACCTGATTTAGCTCACAACCTCCATAGAAAATTGATCCCAGGTTATTGGTGACTGAGCGATTTTGAAACAATATGTAATTGGTCTTTTTTATATTTACTGCCAATTTATTTGCTGATACCCATTTATATATATTACACAATTCGTTGTTTAGTTTTACTTGTAAATTATGTAGACTTCCATCTGTTAAGAGAAGGTTTGTATCATCAGCAAATAAAACGTAACTAAATTTATCACTAGCATTACACACATCATTGATATATATCAGAAATAATATCGGTCCTAATATTGACCCTTGAGGCACACCTTTTACAATAGTTTTTAAGTTTGATGTATTTTTATTGCAAAATACAGCTTGTTTCCTATCTGATAGGTAGCTACTAAGCAACGTAAGTGGTAATCCTCTTACTCCAATATTTCCAAGTTTGTCTAATAAAATTTTATGATCAATAGAATCGAAGGCCTTAGACAGATCTAGGAAAACCCCTACTACATGTTTCTTCCTCTCCATATTCATGTATATTTCGGTAGTGAATTTTAATATCGCTGTTTCGGTAGATTTGTTTTGGCGGAATCCAAACTGATTACTTGATAACAAGTTGTTAGTCTCTAAAAATCCTATTAGTCTTTTTGCAATTGTTTTTTCGAATATTTTGCTAAATGATGGTAAAACAGAAATTGGTCTATAATTATTTTCATCCCCTTTATCACCAGATTTAAAATTTGGTATAACCTTAGCAATTATCAGTTTTTCCGGGAAATAGCCTTGTCTGAAACATGAGTTTATTATGTGAGTAAGAGGGACACTGATAAACTGTGCTGTAAGTTTGAGTATTTCAGGGGAAACTTCATCATATCCCGCAGCAGTGTTTTTCAAGGACTTTAAGTAATACCGTATTTCATCCGTGGTAACAGGATAAAAATAAACAGAAAAATTTGATGGATTATTCAAGTATTCTTTATGTGAGATGTGTTGTATATTTCCATTATGATGTGGATTTACTGACTTATTTAAAAAATGGTCATTGAATATGGTTGCTGCGGGGGCAGACTGATTTCTTAATATTATTTCATTTGTATTGTTGTTATCAGTCCTGCCCATTAGTTGGTTGATAATTTTCCAAGTAGCTTTAGCATCACCTTGTCTGGCCTTCAATTCATCTTGATAATACTTATTTTTAGCACTACGTAAAATTGATACCAATTTATTCCAATAGGTCTTATATCTAGATTTATAGGTTAAGGGCCATTTTGCAGCCAATTTTTCTAGTCTATGTTTTTCTTTGATACTGTTCCTTAACCCATTTGTAATATGAGGACTTTTACAGTACTTATTGTTGACTTTTTATTTTTTTAATAGGAAAACATCGCTGAAAGTTATCATTAAAAAGTTTTAAAAATATTACGAAAGCCTCATTTAGATCATAAGTATTTAGAGTCTGTTCCCAGCAAGCATTTCTTAACTTATTTATAAAATCATTAATATTATTACTAGAATAACTCCTTTTGTGTACATACGCATGCTTCTGGTAATTAGTATTCATAAGAAACTGTGAGAATACTGGGAAATGGTCTGTTATATCAGTATACACAATAAAATTTTTAATACTATTTCCTGGTTGTGTTGTCCATATATGATCAATGAGCGTAGCACCAGTATCAGTAACACGAGTTGGCTTAGTAGTTAGTGGGAAAAAACCATGAGAATACGTAAGATTCATAAAGTCCAACACACCTGTATCATTAAGCTTAAGCAGGTCCAGATTCCAGTCCCCCAGGAAACAGTAGTTAGTGTATTTTTTTCCCTCGATCAGATTCAGTAATTGATCTAGAGCATGTAGAAAATCGGATATATTACCTTTAGGTGGCCTGTATACTGAAGCTAGAAAGTTAGTCCCTTTATCAGTGCTGAGTTCCACACAAACACACTCAAAGTACGATTCCATAATACTACAGTCTGGTAAAACACAAAAATTATATATGTTTGATACATACATGCATACACCTCCACCTTTCCTATCCCTATTATTAGCGTATAAATTATACCCTGGTATATTAAACAATGACACAATGGAATTCTCTAGTCTAGTTTCTGAGAAGGCCATGACATCAAACTTCAAGTTATCACTCAGGCATTGGTCTTCAAATGTTTGAAGATTGCTAGTAAGACTTCTTATATTCATGCTTAATATTGTGAATACACCTGTGGCCAGTGGTTGTGTTTTGTAGTCACTTAAATGCACATACTGTGAAGATTTGAGTGCACTGTGTAACGGATTATGTAATAACTGATCTACATTATTGTTTGAGCCCTCATCTTGTTGGAAGTGCACTGGGTTATATATCATGGTGTCAAGTACCGCCAATGAAAGATAGTTATTGTTAATAGTGTCACTATTAATGAGACAACGCAGCTCATCGTCACTGATTAATTGAAAAGGAAAACTATTTATGGTAGCCATGACTAAAGAAAATTTTATTTACTTATTACACCCATATGTTTTCCTTACTTCTTGTTCTTTCTTTCACTCCTTCTGGTCGCTCCCTGTGAGAGGGGCGGGAAGTCACTATCTCCCCCCCCACTGTCAGCATCAGCCCCCGCCACTACCCTGGCAGCAGTTGCAACAGCAGCAGCAGGTGCCTGGGCTCCACCATCCTCAGCGGCGACTCCCGCCCCACCCTGGGTGCGTCCTGGTCCAACAGTCAGTGTCTCGTTTCTGGGTCGACATATTCCTCGCACTGGTGATTCTTTGATGATGAGTTTGGTATATCTAAAGTATGCAACTTTGCCATGGGCCCTTGCTTGTTTCAGCTGGGGCATCTGGGCATTCTCAATGGCTTGTGAGGCAGCACACAAGTCATCGTTGATGTAGATGTATGTTCCTCTCAGCTTTCTCGCACTTCTCATCACTGTCTCTCGATCACCATAGCAAGAGAATCGGGCCACAATTGGTCGTGGCCCGGCATCCCGGCGCTGTCCAACTCTATGGGCTCTCTCCATCTCTACCCCAGGCAACTGCAACTTGTCATCCAGTAGGGACAACACAGTCGCCGCTGTGTGCTCCCACGTCTCGCCGCTACTGGGCTCCTCCACTCCCGAGATGCGAATGTTGTTTCTTCTGCTGTAGTCCTCCGTGTAATTACAGCGTTCTCCAAGGCTTACAATCTCCGACTTAGATGAGTTTATTACAGCTGCTTGTTGATCCATCTTAACTTTGATGAATTGCTTCTCTTTTCCAAGCTCCTTAATTGTAGATTTTAAATCATCTATTTCTCGCTGGCTAAATTGAAGGCTGGTGGTGAGGTCAGACACTGTGGATTCCAATTTCATTATTCTGTCATTCATTTGTTTTACCACTGTATCCATGGCACTCTTATATGCTCTCTCTTGAGATTCTAGTAGTGTGTTGATCAGTGTTGAGTCCATAGCGAGTTGTGGTAAAAATGTTGAGGTTTTGTTTTTGTTATGGTTCAAATTATCGGGGTTGTGACGTCAGGGTGCTTGTGCGCATGCGCAAGATTGGGTCAACTTGACGTGAGGGGGTGGTAGAGGTAGATTTCAGATTTTCACCGTATATTTTGGCTAAGTCCAAAATCCCACCAACCTTTCAGCTCTCCCAACTTGACGGCTATGTTGTTATGTTACTTGCTTAGGTAGTCTGGCGCCAATAGAAGCCCTGGAATCTTGTATTTTATGGTGAAATGCTGGAGCTCTCGATCACCGTGTTTACATTATGGTCTGCCATGACAGAGAGTTGAGTAGGAGTACATTCCACCTGTTGCGAATCTGACTGACCTGCTATCTGCTTTCCATCTTTACTCGATAAAAAAATTATATATTTACTGTCACCGAGCTTCCTGCCCTCTCCTGCTGCGATACTAGTCCATGCTTACGTAATGTACACTCGAGCTCGTAAATTCGCGACCATAGATATAGATGTTTATGTCACTTGAGCTGGTGTCATTGATTGGGGAAGAATCAAAGTAGGTGGAACACAGTAGAGCGACATGATACAATCTCTGACCTACAATGACACCTTCCCCACACAGCGTTTCGTTCTCACATGACATGAATTTTTACGTACATGGTCGGCGATTTTACGAGCTCGAGTGTACAACTGTCAAAATATGAATTGCGACAGCTTTTGATGGAACATTAAGGGAAGGCCGCTTGCATTAAGGTACCCTGTGCTCGTCTATGAGATCCTGTGGCTTCTGATTCCTCCTGAAACAAGCTCCTTTCATGTCGATAGTGTTTCATGGCAATATTTGAAGAACTCATCTACCTTCAATTTTCTGACTACACCACAGGGTCCCTTAAGAAATTGAGTATACCAAACATTAAATTGGGTACCGTACATAATATTAAGAAGAGTACACTATTTATGTTAAGACGTGAGCATCCTTCACTTAGTAGGTTCTAGGATACTACAGTTATACGCTTTATACCATATTCATTCATTTCTAATCAACCTGCGATAATCTTAGTGACTTGGAAACTGCTAAAAAATCCCTGATACGAACACACGCTCAGAATTGGTTAGGGTTTTGTGGCACATTCAATTCCACGACTTATCTTATTCTCCTAAAACGTCCACCCGTGCTCTCTTTTTACATTGGTGATCTTCCAAGGTTTTAGTGTCAGAATGAGTGAAAATACCCCAATCGAGGAGAAGCCTTTGATCATACTGTTTCCTTGCTGCTTCTTAATGTCAGCGGCATGAATTTTGCAACATTATACTCGCAGGTTCAAAGTCCCCAATGTAAACTATTGCACACTCGAGCTCGTAAATTTCCGACCACGTCCCCAAATGTTTATGTCATCTGAGCTGGTAACGCTGTGTGTAGAAGGTGTCATTGTAGGTAAAAGATTGTATCATCTCCCTCTACTATGTTCCACTTACTCTGATTCCTCACCAAATGAATGTTACCAGCTATAATGGAATAAACATCTAAGTACGTTGTCGCGAATTTACGAGCTAGAGTGTACATGTCTTGATGGTCGTGCGTGGATTCGATGACTGTGTTCCTCTTTTAAGATAGTGGTGTGAGAAAATTGAAGCCATATTGTAACTTGACGATGCGTAAAATGAAAGCACACCTAGCGTAAATTTTACTCTCATGATTATAATGCATAGCTAAAGAAGGTATAACATGGATTGTGTTCTCACTCTCGCACCAGGAATATGTTGTAGCCTACCAGTTGTTTGTTTGGGTATCTGGACATTTTGTGTATACCAGTTGGGTTGCTAATGAATAAGTTATAAACATAAATAATTATTGATGGATAGTATCGTGCGTGAATATTCTGAATGTTCACAAAGTTATCAGAAGATCACCAAACAGATTACCATTGAGGGACAGACAGACAGTAGTAAAGGTTTGCAGATTTTAGAAGACAATTTTATTGAAAACAAACGCGTGGCTTATTCATAGTAATTTTGATTAAACAAGGTGTGACATTTAAAGTTCAAATTTAGTGTACAGGAGAGTGCTTCATTATCAGGGCAATAGTTGTTGTCTATCATTTCTTTAGTATTAATAAATATGATTAAAGTCAGTAGGAGACATCTTAATACACAGGGTTATCATAAAGCTTAGCCCCAGTACTTTGAGCTTCATCAACGCGTTGGAGACGACGGGCAGCATCGGCACTGTCAATATCACCAATGGAGAGTTGGAGATTAATCTTGGTACGAGCAAGATCATAGAATGCGTTGTCAATTTTCTCAACCATCTCAAACTCGGTGCCTCCTTCTGCAAGAGTCTTCTTTAAAATGGAGGGCAGGAACTTGCGGATAACTTCGGCGAAACTGTCAGTATGAGACATGGTAAGAGGCTGAGAGCTGGCCACGACAGCCACGCCCAGCACACACAGGAATACCTGAAATTGGGAAATAATGGATTGATTATTGAGCTTTGAGAAAAAATGGGAAGTAAACCTGTAATTGGCAATTGGTGAAGTAATTGTTTTAGCTTTGAGTATAAATAGGATGTAAATTAATTTATAACATATTTTGGGATGTGAAAAAATGCAATTATACCAAACTATTATGTCTTGTTATTATTTTATATGAGTGCATCATAAAACCTACAGCGACTCTCATGATGGCTATTATTGATAGTAAGGTAAGGAGGTTGTGTAGATGGTGAAGGTCCTGAATAGACTATGTTGTGTTGTCCGGGGCCCCCTCTTTATATACTCCTTGTCCTCCTCGCGACTGTAACGGTAACAAGTATTTCATCTGTTAGTGGGTTTCCTTGAACGCTTCTCGGTAATCGGGAGGAGTGACAACAAGACTGAGATCCGAGAATTATCTGTGTCTTTATCACATAGAGGCTGTGTAGGTAAACAAACCATTAGGGACTCATTTTTTAGTGTTGTTTATGAATACAGTCCTCCTCCGCTCTCAAACCAGTCATCATACATCATTCATTTATATAGTTTTTATATACACAGCTTAGTGCTATCAAATATTACAGTTCCACTCACATTTCACCCATTCTCTTTACCTCACGCTCTCTAATTTCTTTTCCATTGACATATTCTTCTTGGAGGACATTTAATACATATAGAGATCCGTAAAGTACTTGAGGCCAATGGCAATAAAGTGTACCTAACAAAAAATTAAGACTCATATTATGATTCTGCATAAGGTAGGGATATTTGCACATAAAAAGAGACTCCTAGAACACTTTATTAACACAGATGAAAGGCCCTCAAATCCCCTTTACACAGCTGAAAGAAACCCTTTACACACACACTGGCTCAATTACATGCATAAAAATTCAGTGGGTCTCTATCACACTTTTTTAAGAGGACTTGCCATATATATAGAGTTACATTATAAAATATGTGGATGATGATTATTTCCCACCCATTTATCCCCTCGAACAAGATTGCTATTGGCTGATTATTATAATGTGTGTGGCTTGACGAAGACTGGGTATAGGAAACAAGACGAAGCAGCCATATAGAGAGAGAAACTGGCCAACTGAGTAATCGCTTCACTTCTTTCAATAACAATAAGAGAAAGTTGAGTACAATATAATTACACATAAGCTTGGAGGGATGGATAAGGAACAACAAATAATCATTGACATGAAGAAGCAGTAGTGAAATATTGTCAATAAAGGCTCCTCTCCTCCTCCTTCTCCTCCTCATACGGTGTTGTTATTCCTAATCCATAAAGGAAAAATTAGATAAATGTTTAAATATGAACCCCCACTACGTAGAATGCTATAGTAAACTAAACATGAAGGAAATACTACAGTGTTGGTAAATCTAAAACATACAAATGATACATCCAAAACTATTCCATGCAACAACAGGCCACATTATATTTGATCATCTGGCCCTGTTTCCTGGCATACTTAGGAGGAATCAAGATGCTCTATTGCATTAAAAATATATACTATCTCCTTACTCGTAATTGCGCAGTCTGAAGGAAACACTTTAACCTTCCCTTCCCTGTCAGACGTGGTGGTCGAGTTATATTGTGCTTGGGAGAATTAGTAGTCGTGGTTCCTAGAATTGTACATGCCGTAGTAGGCTAACCTTGCTAAGTATTCGATCTTAAGCATCAATAATAGCCTATGTAGGACCTACAGCATTTTTTTCTCTTTTATTTTCACAAATCTATGCTTACGTCTATTATCGCAAAGTTAGTGTTACTCAAGGTAAGGGTAAGTATCAGGACCAGAGTTACGTGTTAAGGTGGCCTTGGTACTGGGGTAATGCGGGCCCCTGCCAATCAATATGTCGTTGATGTTAAGCATAGATTATTATTATATTGTCACATTCTTATAATTATTTCATCCTATAATAGCGAGGGGGCCCTGTGCACGTGCCATTTGTACCCCGCCCTAAATCAGACCTTCAAAAAGAAATTACCAATGCACTATTACCCTAATCAAATCGTACCTTAACTTACACATTACGTTCTCTACCCTACCCTCAATCTGAGCATGCTCAGGCACGTACTGTACCTTACAGTATATACGTCCAGTTTATCCGAGTACATCGCGGTTCCCATAAACTCCACGTGTTTATATAAGCTACACGTGCATTTCAAATTGGCAATGAGAGTTAAAGTATCAACGCATTTTTCTTTTTTTGTTTTGTTTCCTGGCTACACACAATATTAAAACTGGGCCCTTCATAAATATTGTACTATGTTTGTTTCCTTCGCATCAGATTTTATTTTTTACACGAATATATTCTGTTGAGCGTTAAGGGGGAAGTTTTGTGTTGGTTAATCTGAAGCAACTGATTCCTCCAAACTATTCCAAGCAACAAAACACCATTATTTTTGTTCATCTGGTTCTGTTTTCTGGCATACCTTTGGGGAATCAAGGCACTCCAATGTACCAAAAAAGAATTACCACCCTAACATCGTATCCCTGGGAGGTGTAACGTAGCTTCCTTGTTGCTCTCCCGTACACAATAACAAAGATGAACCTCACTGACCTTTCAAGCAATTTCCAAGAAGTGAGAACAGGAATGGTGGGTGAGGTGGGTGTGGACGCATTCTACCTGTCACACGTAACGAGTAAGTTCAGGGGGAAGTTTTGTGTTGGTAAAGCTGGAGCAACTGAATCCTCCAAACTATTACAAGCAACAGAACACCATTATTTTTGCTCTTCTGGTCATGTATCCTAGCATACTTTGGAGGAATCAAGGCATTCCAATGTACCAATAAAGAATTACCACTTTAATCCTCACCCTCTTCTACTTCCTCCTTCTCTATCTTCTCTTCATTCTCTTCCTCCTCCTCCTCCTCCTCCTCTTCTGCTCTCTTCTCCTCTGGTTTTGTCTCCTCCTCCCACCGAGTCCACAAATGTTAGAGGAAATCGCTACTCCTTTTCTAAAGTAGGTTTGTATGCAGTAACAACCTGTTCTTCTTTCAGGTTGCATGCTTTTCTTGTACAAGCAGTGTTGAGGGGATAGTAGGAAACGTTTGGTACATTCGAGCAACTTTACTCCTCCAAAGTATGCCAGGAAACAGGACAAAATGAATAAAAATAATGGTGGCCAGTTGCTTGGACTAGTTTAGAGGAATCAGTTGCTCCAGATTTACAAACACTGTACTGTACCCTTAATTAACCAGTGTCTTGGCGCTCAGGTGCGGTATAATGTGCAGCTGAGACAAGAATTAGTGAAGGGGGACGGGGGTGGTTGAGTGAGTGTGTATGTGTATATGAGCAAAGAGAGTCTAATTATTACTGCGCTACCTACTGTAGGTGTGTGTGTATCGTATTGTTTGGTACACAATGTCAAATTTCTTCAAGTAAATTTAACACTGACACGTTTTACATTGGTATATTCGGTAACATATATTCGTTTTAGCATATGTTTGTTTTTATCTCACTTACCTAATTTGGTTCAAGAAGCGAAGCAAATTGACTAGTTAATGAGGAGTAAATATCCATTATGTTGTGACTAATTACTTATGTAAACGAAATATCATATGATGTACAGTTGTGGTTAATAATAATCACACATGAGTATCTCAAACATATTGCTGTATAATGTTTTTACGTTCACATATGATGTTTTTGGTTTGCTTGTAGTTAATGAAAAGATGGTACTTAACCTATTTATTGGAAAGTTTATCAGTTAAGGAACAGAGAAAACTTGTCAAGCTCTTACGTGAGTTACCCCTACATGGATGATTATTTTTGACCACGTCTGCACATCACATTGGTATGCATATGCAAGTAATGTCAACCGGAAGCTGCAATTATAAGTAAACATATGTTATTTAGTAACTAGCAATAGATATTCATTATTCTGTAAATCATCACCTTAAGAGGGAAGAACAGTGTTGGTAAATCTTGAGCAACTGATTCCTCCAAACAATTTCAAGCAACAGGTCACCATTATTATTGTTAATCTGGATCTGTTTCCTGGCATTTTATGGAAGAATCAAAGGTATACTACCCCATTCAGTAAGTTTGGTTTTATCCTTGTTTAAACACTTTTTACACACAGTCTGGACAATCGTTCATGACTATAACAAGGTGAAGATAAGAGTTCTGAGAATTTCATATGCCATGGTAATATGGACATGCTAGCCAGTTTCTTGAAAGGGAGACCTTCTTTCTGGCAAACTGGAAGGTTACTGATCATCCCAAACAATACCAGGAAATAGACGACCTCAGTTATATAAATTGGGGCTCTGTTTCATGGCAAGGTTTGGAGGATTCAGTAGGCCTCCAATTTACCAAAGAGAGGTTTTCGACTTAAGGTGGAAGTGCAGTGTTGGTAAATCTGGAGCAACTGATTCTTCCAAACTATTCCAAGCAACAGAACACCATTATTGTTGTTCATTTGGTCCTGTTTCCTGGCATACTTTGGAGGAATCATGGCACTCCAATGTAACAAAAGTGAATTACCCCCTTAACACATTGTCTTTTTAAGTTGCAATGATAAGACCCACTCAAGTTCCATGTGTGTGCAATGCATTGATTATGTATATATATATATATATTTTTTTTATCGCTCCTTGTTTGAGTGCCATTGTTTCACTGGATATGTGTTTCCTTCGATCCTAAATATCCAGAGGAAGCTTAATACTTGATCTAACTGATTGTATTGTCGACTTACTTGTGAACATTATAAAGCCTCACATGAGTTAAATTATAATAAGAAGCAGAGGGGATACAATGTAGTCTGGATTATGGAAGCTTTGCTCAAACCCGTGGAGTCAGTTTTTCTAGATTTATTATTATTTTTGTGAGGAGTATTAACAACTAAGCTACTGTGCCGTTGTTATGCCTGGCTTGCGTAGATCTACTTAAGGACCCTGTGATCGTGTATGAGAATTGCAGGCTTCTGATTCCTCCTGACTATGCCACGAAACAACCTCCTTCCATATAGGTTGTGTTTCGTGGCAATATATGGACTCATTTACCTCCAGTTCTCTGACTACATCACAGGGTCCCTTAAGCTGTCCGTTCTATCCACAGACAGGTATCATGATCTTGTCGAAGCTGTTATCATTACGTATTATTATATTTTTTATGAATTCTAGAAATCCTTGGCAGTCTCTCCCTCTGTTAAATACTATTCTATTTTTCTCCTTTATTATGATTTAGTGTGATAAAAGTTCTGTTGTCCATTACTAAGATGTTTTTTCAGTGTTGCGTTGTCTAAGAGATTTACACATTGATTACCGGTATGGATTTTCCTTCTATCATATTAAATATTTTTATCGATAATCGTTTCAGCTGGAGAACAAACAATTTCGTCATACAAGAGCGTCGCATAATTAATTTTTCCATTTGTTTCCATTGATAAGTGGTATTTAACTTAATTCACCCCGAGGCATTTTATGAATACATTTAATTTCTTCATCCTTGATAGGCCTATAGCATGTAAATCTTCCTGTTATGCACTTCTCATTAATCTCAAATCTCTTATTTTCTTCTCTTTCTCGACTCTCTTCTCTTTCTCGTCTTCTTGGTCATCGTATTCTTTATCGTCGTTTGAGGTCTCGGTAACATCGTCGTCATTACCATCACCAGAGAGAGAGAGAGAGAGAGAGAGAGAGAGAGAGAGAGAGAGAGAGAGAGAGAATGGGTGTCTGATGGCGAAGGTTAAGTGCTCCAATTAGCTAAGATACAGTGCATGACCTATACAATATAGATAAAAAATACACACATACCCACCCTGCCTTACACTCCACTTCATTCTTCCGTGTGCAATACTTAGAATAGGGGTTTGACCTACTTCAGGCTGCTCCTGACACGAGTTCTTTTAAGAGGAGATTCTCTTGTTGGTGAATTGGAAGGTCTCTGATTTCTGCAAACTATACCACAAAACAGATACCTTATTACTACTGTACTATTCCTGACATAGTTTGGAGAAATCAAGAGTCCTTCCAAATCACCAACAAGAGAATCTCCCCTTGATGCATTGTTAGACATTTACAATGTATAGAAACAGTTCCCTATAAGTATTGGTTTTCATTTACAAGGTGTTGAATGAGATGCGTATGATTATTATTAGTTTCCATTTGAGTGATGGTGAACTGATGAAACACAGACCCATTTGAGCCACTTATACATTGTTTTATCACTGACTGGTCTCATTGGTTGTTAGTTCAGTTTTTAAAGAACGGCGATAAAGTGGGATAATAATTGGTACAGTTTCTAAAGTGGGATAGTAATTGGTACAGTTTCTAAAGTGGGATAATAATTGGTACAGTTTATAAAGTGGGATAATAATTGGTACAGTATATAAAGTGGGATAATAATTGGTACAGTTTATAAAGTGGGATAATAATTCGTACAATTTATAAAATAGGATAAATAATATTTGATTGTAAGTATAGAGTCATGAACAGAGTCGCCAAGAAACAAAACCAGATGAAAAAAAAGTAGTCATTTGTTTGGAATAGTTTTAAGGATTAAGTAGCTCCATATTTACCAACACTCTAATTCCTCCCCCCTTCAGCTAAGACAGAACTAAAGCACCAGCGACCTTGATCACTAGAGCTTGAAGAATATTCATTTTTCAATCCTAATGTAAAATATCTGAAACTTAATAGGTTATTTATTATCACTGTCGCAAGCAAACTTTTGCACTTTATAATGGATTCTAGGTGCTGTACAAACTTGCCTTGCTCGCCTTTCCGTCACTCAGTCACCTGATCGTGTGTGTTGGGGAGAATGTATATATCATTGCTGTACAGTATGTATCTTTTTGTAGGAGGTCTGCATTATAGTCTTGCAAAAATGACCTGGTTAAATTTAGTACAAACAGTAAATTAAATACAGCCTCGATACATTCAAAACAAACAGTATAACAAAATACAGCGTTATGAGTCTTGGTTACAAAGAGGTAAAGTTAGGACAAACAATAAAATAGGATACAGCTTCGGTAAACTCAAAAAACAATATACAGCCTCGGTAAATTCAACACAAGCGGCAAAACAAAATACAGGTTTATGAGTCTTGGTTACAAAGAGGCAAAATTAAGTTAATACAAACAGTAAAAGACAATACAGTCTCGGTAAAGTTTGAAAGAAGCAGAAAAACAAAATACAGTCTCCGAAAAGTGTGAAACAAGTAGTAAAACAAAATACAAGTCTTATGTGTCTTGGTTACAAAGAAAATTCAGAGGAAAGCAAACAACGTTTCATCTCTTGTGACCCTTACAGCCCTGTTTGTTTGTTTGAAGATGTGATGTGTTTGTTTCGGGTTAAGGAGACTGTAAAGGAATGTAGGTTATGATATACGATGGAGGAAAACCAGGAATCCAGGATAGGAGGGAGGGTGGGTGAAAGGAAAAGGGAGAGTGGAGGGAGTGAGAGAGGGTGGGTGTAAGTAGGAGGGAGAGGGGAGGGAGTGAGGGTTGGTGAGAGAAAGAAAAAGGTGGGGATGGACGGAAGGAGGGAGGGTTGGTGAGAGAAAGAGGGAGAGGGGGGAAGGTGAGAGATGGTGGGTGAGAAAAAGAGGGAGAGGGGAGGGAGTGAGATGGTGGGTGAGAGAAAGAGGGAGAGGGAGGGATTGAGAGAGGGTGGGTGAGAGAATGAGGTTGGGATGGTCGGTAGGAAAGGGTGTTGTAAAAGGGAAGAAATAAGGATGAGAGAGAGAGAGAGAGAGAGAGAGAGAGAGAGAGAGAGAGAGAGAGAGAGAGATGAGTAATATGTCCTATTTAATTAGAGATAAAAGAAAGACTGATAAAGATACGTACCGGTAGTATGGAAATATGAATATGTCGATTTATAAATGGAGATATAGAGAGATAAACACATACAGAAGGAATAGATAAAGATATATAGATAAAATAAAAGAGAGACAGAAAGAGACATGTCAAGGGGAGGAGGGGTAAGGCAGGGTAGGAAGGGAAAGGAGATGTGGAGGAGGGAAAGGAGAGGAGAGATGGAGGGAGGGACAGAGGAGGAGAGGTGGAGGGAGAAGGGGAAGTAGTTATGACTGCAAAAGACATCATGAGCCTCCTCCCTACTCCTCCACCCCCTCACCCACTTCTCTCTCATGTCATCCCACCTCTCTCTCTCTCGCTCTCTCTCTCTCTGCCTTTCGTTCTCATTATCCCTTATTCCAATTTACTTTAACTTTGTATTTTATTTTCTCTCTCTCTCTCTCTCTCTCTCTCTCTCTCTCTCTCTCTCTCTCTCTCTCTCTCTCTCTCTCTCTCTCTCTCTCTCTCTCTCTCTCTTCTTAAACTTTTTCCACCCCATTCCTTCTCTCCCTCCTCCTCACTCAAACCATTTTCCACTCCTTCACTTCTCTCCACACACTCCACCTCAACACATCCCTACCTTATTCCCTTCCTTCTTTTCTAATTCCCTTCCTCCCATTCTTCCTCTTTCCTTTCTTCCATCCTCTTTCTCTCCTTCCTACCTTACTTCCTCCCTCTCCTTTCCTTCCTTCGTCCCTTCTATCCTTCCTTCCTTCTTTCCTTCTACCTCACCCTGATAACATAAAGATATAATAATCGAAGAGAATGGGAGAGTTAGAGGTGGTAGAGGAGGAAGGGAGGAAGGGTAAGGGAAGAGGAGAGGGAAGGAGAGGAGAGGGGGGCAGGGAAGTGGAGGTAAGTGGAACATGGAAGGAAAGGTGGAAAGAAGGGAGATATGGAAGGAGAGGTGGTGGAAAGTATAAAAATGGAAGGAGAAGTGGAAGAGAGTGAAACATGGAAGGAGAGGTGGAGAGAGGGAGGGAGGGAAAGGGAAGGTAGAGAAGGACGGATGGGAGAAATAGGGAGGGAGAAGAGGGGACGGGGAGGAGGGGGAAGGGGTTGGAGGGAGAAGGGGAAGGGAAGGGAGAGGAAGGGGAGGGGAAGGGTCAGTAGAGTCAAACATGAAGGTGTGAGTTGAGTGTCCTGGGGCGGGGCAAGTTAGTTCCTCTCTCTCTCTCTCTCTCTCTCTCTCTCTCTCTGTGTGTGTGTGTGCGTGTGTATGAGTGTGTGAGACCATGCTTTCTCTCTCTCTCTCTCTCTCTCTCTCTCTCTCTCTCTGTGTGTGTGTGCGTGTGTGACCATGCTTCTCTCTCTCTCTCTCTCTCTCTCTCTCTCTCTCTCTCTCTCTCTGTGTGTGTGTGTGAGACCATGCTTCTCTCTCTCTCTCTCTCTCTCTCTCTCTCTCTCTCTCTCTCTCTCTCTTTCAAGTCAATATCCGTCTTTGTCGGCGTTTCTTTCATTCTGTCTGTCTGTCTCTCTCCCTCTTCAATACCTTCCTTCCTTTTTCGCCTTCCTCACTTCCTTCCTTCTTTTCTTCCTTTATCACCGTTTTCACTTCTGCATCATTTCAATCTTCCCTCTGCCTCCCTCACCCTCTTCCTTTTGCCACTTCTTTCTTCGTTTTCCTCTCATCTTTCTTCCCTTATATTCTCTGTTCTCCCCTCTTCCATTTTGTTCCATATATGTGCGTGTGTTATTCCTCTTTTCCTTTTGTTCCTCTCCACTTTCCATTTGTTATCCATCTCTCTGCCTCCATTCCTTCTGGACATCTCTCCCTCCATTTTTATTTATATATTCTTTTAATTTATCTTTCTTATTCCTCCTTCTATTCACTGTTTGTTTGTTCCTTCCTTTGTTCCCGTTAGCTATCTCTCCTTTTTTTCGTCCACCTCCCTCTTTCTCCTGGTCGCTTCTTCTCTACCATTATCTCTTTCTCATTCTCCTCCTCCTTCTCTTCTTCTATCTTCTTCTTTTCATTCTTCTCTTATTACCCTTCAAGTTTTGTATTATTCACGCTTCCCATATTCCCATCTATCCTTTACTTTCTCTTCCTCATTTTCATTCTCACTTCTATATCCCTTCCTCCCCGTCCTCTTCCTCCTCTTTATCTCACGCTGACTGATTGCTGAAAGACATCTCCTAAGCCTCTTTACTCTCCCTTCCTTTCCCTAATTGCTGATTTATCTCACCATCGACACTTTAATTGCAACAGGCTACTTGAAACCCTCCCATCTTATACATCCACAGACAGTTTAATGAGGCATTATGTTGTGAGAGATTTGGAGGACTGTTCATGCCTTCAAAAATTGTAGGATGTGAACTGGCTAACAAAGATGTAATGTAACAAATGTAACAAAAATGTGTATGTATGATAAATGTGTATGTACGAAAAATGTGTATATAGGAAAAATGTAACAATAATGTGTATGTATAAGAAATGTGTATATAGAAAAAATGTAACAAAAATGTGTGTAACAAAATGTTTATGTAAGAAACATGATGTTAACAAAGTTGTGTATGTAACAAATTGTGTATGAAGGTTAATTTCTTGTAAATGTAATAACAACACTTGAAAGGAAAGCTGTCTTGTTCCTACCTAGCGATGCCAATATAATTTTTACAATAAAACATTTGCAGAAGATTGTATAGTAAGCCACGGTATGGAGCTAGGTATTATGTTAAACAGAATATTTTTCAAACAGTTTAGGGATTTTTTTGGTTTGTTGTAACTTGATGTACGGTCGGAAAGCATGTTTTGTTTTTGTGCACCTACAGTCGAAATACATTCATTCAGTTGCAGGGTTACTGTATTTTACGCAAAAGAAAGTGAGATTGATAGACATTGGCGAAAAAGAGTTTCATTATATATGACTCACATTACTGTTGCTGCTATAGTACAAATTCCAATTGACCCACGCTTTATATCTTTCACTTTGGTTGGACTTTTGTGTAAACATGGAGGCGGGTACTTCAGCACAGTATCAACACAGAGTTCCACAATGTTTCTCTGCGAGCTGCAATTTTAAACAGGCGAAGGGGGAGTTAGTGTTGGTGCCCTTGTTGTTGATTGGTTGGTTTGTCAGTCACTGTATGTGGTATAAGGGGTGTTGGAGTGAGCCTTCTTTCCTTACCCAGGGTACACTCTGTAGACTGTTAATGAGTGTGTAGTAATCTTGAAATTGGTTTTGCATTGTGGCGTAGGATTAGCCCTATTTCTACTCCACGTTTTTATTATATTTCCAGGCAAAAATGTACACACTTATTCCCTTCTCCGTAATAATATGAAATTACTCTAGCTACATATTTCAAGTACTGTACATTTCAATGTTTATAAGTTTCAGCTAAGTAAGTACCCACCTGTTTGGAATTTTGATATAATTAGTTTTGTATTGCATTACATATAATGGACGTGAGAGCCAAAAAAATGATTGTGCATATTGGTACATTTTCTCCAGGTTAAGGGACACTGCATGTGATCGTGTATGAGACCTGGTGGCTTCTGATTCTTCCTGACTATGCCTTGAAACAAGCTCCTTCCAAATAAGTGGTGTTTCATGGCAATATTTGAAGGACTCATTTACCTCCAATTTTCTTACTACATCTCTGGGTCCATAATATAAATGGTGCGTTCTCTCACATGTTAAGGGACTCTGTGATGTAGTTAGAAAATTGGAGATAAATGAGGCCTTCAAGTGTTGCCACGAAACACACAAACCTATATAAGACAGGGTCCTAAAGGTAGCCAGTGTTTTTGTTTTATAACTGGTTCTGGTACTAACTTTGAGAGAGAGAGAGAGAGAGAGAGAGAGAGAGAGAGAGAGAGAGAGAGCACTTATCATAATAAAGTGAGTACACAAATGCACATGCACATAAGGGGATAATATACTTTTGGTCCATCAGACCCGGCATTGATTCCTCCAAA
The DNA here is from genome assembly GCA_033782935.1 of Petrolisthes cinctipes. NCBI lineage: Eukaryota > Metazoa > Arthropoda > Malacostraca > Decapoda > Porcellanidae > Petrolisthes > Petrolisthes cinctipes. The sequence goes on along the minus strand of JAWQEG010000380.1, from coordinate 1,302,466 downwards.
GTATGCCAGGAAACAGTACCAGATGAATAAAATTAATGGTGTATTTGGTGTATTAATGGTGTATTAATGGTGGTGGCCAGGAATACTTTGCATGAATCAGTTGCTCCAAATTTACCAATACTGCAATAATTCCTAGAGCGCAGATACACTCATAATTATGTATGAAAAAAAAGAGAGATAAATGCACACAATTAAACTCGTCTCCTAAATCCCAGACAGGAAAGTAACTGAACCTAGATAAACAGGCAGAGGAAAATAAAAATAGAGAGAGAAAAGAGAAAGAGCACACTTGACTACACACACACACACTCGAAGCGTAAATACACTTCAGACTACCACATAAAGCACACCACCACGAAGAGGGAGGGGATGGGATGGGGAAGAGGGGGGGGGGCTGGAGAGGGACGAGGGGGGATGGGAAGGAGAATAGGGGGGAAGGATGGGAAGGAGGAAAGGGGGGGGGGATGGGAAGGAGGAAAGGGGGGGACTGGAGAGGGAGGAGGAGAGTGGGGGTTAATACTGTCTGGAGATGCAGGGGGGTGGAGCGGGGTGAGGTGGATGGGTCTGTCTGCATTATGCATTACATTAAGACGGTAATTGAAACACTGGGTGATTATTGTGTCTGTCGTTCGTAATTATCTTCTTTCCTTTCAAATACCTTTGTTCTTTTTTTTCCCTTCGCTCTACACACTTATTCACTTATCTTCTTGCTCCCCAATCGAATGAGACGGAACAATTTTTTTCTTAAGTTCTTTTTTTTTCGCTCACTCTCACTTATCATTTCTGTCGACCCCTGCAATAATCTCACTTCATCTCTCATCACACGTTATATTCATTCTTCTCTTGTATTATCTATCTTTCCAACTAACCTAACTATTGTATTATACTCTCCCGGGAATGCCCCACTCATCGTAAACACCCACCTTACTCATTTCACCCATATCCTTCATTTCCTCTTCACTCATTAGGTTTCCTCTTTTCATTCACAATCTATGATAGTCCTTCCACTCCCCCCAAATCTGACCAACACGCTATTCATTAAGGGACCCCATGATGTAGTTGGAAAATTGGAGGTTAGTGAGTCCTCCAAATATTGACACAAATCACCACCTATATTGAAGGAGCTTGTATCGTGGCATAGTCAGGCAAATCAAAACCCTCCAAATTTCATACACGATCATATTAAAGTCTACGTACAACACTCTCCATTTTCCATCAACATTGCCCTGTATATTTTCTCTCTCTCTAGCTCTTTGATTGCTCTCCGAATCTTAAAGGGGGAGATACAGTGTTGGTAAATCTGGAGCAAACTGATTCCTCCAAACTATTCCAAGCAACAGACCACCATTATATTTGTTAATTAATCTGGGACTGTTTCCTGACATACCGTGCTTTGGAGGAATCAGGCTCTCTAATGTACCAAAAATGTATTCTCCCCTTAATTAAATGTGTTGTCCACAAGGAAAATAAGTTAGGGCTTCTTTAATATGATTTTATAATGAGATAAATGATTCCACAACACAACCAAGGGAATGGATGCACAGACACAGCTACGTAATCAACTTTCCCTAACTTTTGTATTGTGTTTTTCCATCATCCTTCGGTGCTCAGAGGTAGGTGTTGGTCAGGCAGGACACACGCAATCAGAAAGAAGGATAGAGTGCCAATCAGACAAAACAGTAATTATGTAACTCAATCCGTAAGAAGGCAAGAAACATTGAAATTTAGTGTACAGTTGTGGAAGCATATTCTGCCCCACATTTGTTTGGCATGTGGAGATATCTGTCAACTCTTTCTGAATAGACAGCAGCTCATACGAACCCCAATGACTGAACCAACAATGAACTCCAGTCACGAACAGAGTGTGTGAAATTCCAGGTCACAAATCATCTTAAGTAATTTTAATTGTGTGTCAGTGTGTGTGTGTGTGTGTGTGTAGAGAGAGAGTTCAGTCATTTGGGTTCGTATGAGCTGCTGTCTATTCAGAGAGAGTTGACAGATATCTCCACATGCCAAACAAATGTGGGGCAGAATATGCTTCCACAACTGTACCTGTTTGTTTTGCTAGCCAAGAAATGGGTAGCACTTGTTGGTGTACTTTTTTATACCTTATAACTTCGTAATAAACAAATTAATAACGAGGGTTTTCTCTGCCTCAGCAAGGCCGTCGTTTTTTAATATTCCTCCCCACCGTTAAATTCTTGGTAGCATATGCAGCTTGAGGTTTGAATTAACGTTTATAAAAAAAAGAGGTCTGTCAACACACCGAAAATCTTCCAAGAATTACCCGGCAAAAATGCATTCAATTATAATCCTAGATTTATATCCTTCAGCTAATACACGCAATGTAACTAAAAGATGCCTTGAATAGCCCCAGCTCCTAGCTAGTGAGAACTTTGATTATCTGGCTATATTCTGGTTTTCGAGTTTCATCTGGACGGAAAATCGTGAGAATATTTGACCCACGACATTGTTATGAGAGGACGAGATTGTGGTCCACTCTTGTTATATAAAAATATATATATAAATCCCTTCCTTAAAGTTGGTTGGTTGGTTGATAAGGTACAGTTGCAGACATATGAAGCAGACACACTTTACAACGTGCCCCTCATTGAGCATCATATATTATAGTGTAGGACGAGGCACCACTACACACGTGGTCTCATCCTACCATAATGGTCGATGAGGGTTCAGTTTCAAGTGTGTCCGTTTCATGTGTCAGTAACTGTGACTTGGGTGGTGAGCTTGATTTGAACATGCAGTCACTATTACCCCTGATGACATCTATTATGAATATTTAACTTCCGTGACAAAATATAAAAAGGTTGATAGACAATAGATAGGTATCCATTTAATTCTTTATGCATTGTCACTGCTGTCAGAGGATGATGTTGAAGGTTCATATCTTCATAAGTAGGTGTCATAGAATCTCACAGTAGTAAGGAAAACAGCAGAGATCAGCAGAGATCGTATTTAAGGGACAAGTGGATTGTTGGTAAATCGTGAGCAACAGATTCCTACATGCTAAGCAATTCGAGGCTACAGACCACCATTATTTTTGTTAATCTGGTCCTGTTTGTTGGCATACTTTGGGATAATTAGGGCGCTGCAATGTACAGTCGGCAAAAAAAATGTTCGTTACCATCCTTTTAACAGTGTGATGTAGCGTTGGTACGCCTGACTGGTGAGTCAGGTGTGATGCAAGGGCCACCTAGGCCCACCCTCTGTGCCTCTCCCTCGATGTATCAGACAAGGCCAAGAGATATATCTCTTGGCCTTGGTATCATAGACGATCAAGTAGGAATGACGTTGTTTCAGCCAGTGCTAGTTTTTTTGGGTATTTCACTGTTATTCTTGTTCTAAAATACTTACACGCATTTCCTTATGAGTAATAAAGAATAGTTAAATAGTAAGAGTTCTTGAACACTCAAAATTTAATTAAAATCAGCTAAACTTTTGATATAAAAAAGTTGTCACTGCTGCAGCCCGCGTATTATAGGACTGGGCGAAGACGATAGCAGTCCCGGATGTCTCGGATGACACGAGGCACGGCTGCCCAGTAGCCTGAGTACCAAACCTACCGGGCTGACCTATGTTAAAATTAACGTAGGGATGGTAACGAAAAAATTTTTGCCCACTGTACCAAATGTATACTATCTCCATTATGGCCTACGATATAAATGCCATCAGAAGGGAGAGTGGCTAGAACATAATTTTATGGTGGCAACTGTTCTGTTCTACATGTGGCACTTGTCAGGGGAAACGTAATCTAACGAGGAAGTAAGGAAGAACAGAGTGGATGCAAGCTTGGGCAGATGATTCCTGGAACTTGCTCTCCTCTAATTATGTAAGAAATGACAAGGTAAACTGCATCCTAAGTGGACTCCGTTAGCAAGGCCAGCGAGGGGTGAGCAGAATATAAAGACATCGCTCCTCACAGCTAAGCACAGTGTACTCACAGCCTTTGAGTTCAACAGTCATAACCTCCTCACAACCTTACTAAGCAACATGAAACTTGCAGTAAGAACAGTGGCATATTAACAAACATACATGTCATACTTTATTACACTCTCTGAAATATATATAAACAACATTAATTAATGTTACAGATTATAAAACTATAGTTTGTGACCAACTGAAATCTTGCTTCACCGAGTTATTAATTTAGTAGTGAAACATATACATTGACGTTTTTTTGTTTTTTTTCGTTTTTTTTAGTTGTTTCTTATCGTCATTTACGTTCACAGGTGATTTTCTGTGTGCTGAGTGTGGCAGCTCTGGGTAGCATTGAGGCTTTATCCGTCCACGCTAATGATGTGTATGCCGATGTGATCTCCAAGAATTTGGACGAGTTGGTGCATAAAGCCCAAGCCGATGGTGGAAGTATCAAGGACAGATACATGCAGGTTGACCTCGCCTTCTACCCTCTTGCTCGTGCCCTCGTCTACCTCCAGTCTGCCACGGGCCAAATCAATGATGCTCCCACTCGCATCGAAAACATTAATAATGCTGAGCGTCATGATATCAGAATGTTTAACAATGGTCCATAAGCTTAAATGCTACACTATATACTATGCTACCCTTGGACATGGATACCCACTGTCCAATTGAAAACTAAATTTATATTCCTGTCCGGTAACGTCAAACACAGTCACTTGCAATCAAATATTTATGCACCTCTTGTACTAGACCATACAATGATATACATATATATAAGCGTATCGACAATATAGCTTCCCGATCCAATCATATATTTACTAAGAAATTAAATTATGAACAAATTTTTTCCTCCATTTTTTTTTTTTTTTTTTGACAGGCAGAAATTTGTAGATGAAAAGATCAAGAAAATAAAATGTTGATACCGAATGACTTGTGCATTATATTTCCTCCCAAACAATGTGTATAACCAATACCTTAGAATGGAAGGCTAATAATGAAGATAAGATGTTTGTAACAGGACAGATATATTTTTTTCTTTGGCTAATTTGAGTGAACAGGTAATAATGAAATAATAATAGATTTCCATAACGAGTAAACATAATAAATTTTCGTTGACTGAAAAAAAAGAAAAACATGGAGCAACAGTAATTTTGATAAGCGGTTATTCATTGTTTTTCTATGTAAAATTTCTTCATATTTCTTCATATTTCGGACGCGATAGTCCCTCTCTTAATTTCCTTCATTGCCCTCTACTTCCGTTCCCTCCTACCCCCTCCCCCCCTCCATCTTCCCATATCATCAGCATATCTTTACCTTATCTCTCCCTCTTTCCCCCCCTCCCACTACACTCTCCCTCCCATCCCATTCCTCTTCCCTTATTTCCTCACACATTTCCAAACCTCTATTACACTTGGTCTTAATGAGATTAATTATTCAGCCCAGAGGACTCAAACGCAATGAAATTTAAGGGAAGTTCGAAGTAATATGAAGGGCTGATAAACACGGTTTTATATACATAATATAGATTAATACACAAAGTTACATACACATTATATACACAAAGTTACATACACATTATATACACAAAGTTACATACACCATACCCAATAATAATAATGATAATAATAACGTTACTAATACCCTAATGTGGAGGAGCCTAACAAATACAATAAAAGGGGAACAAAGAAGGAAATATATATAATACTTAAGTGCTGGCAGGAATCTAGGTAGGAGGTAGACTGGCCGTATTCCAGACAAGAAGGAACTGTCAGCTTGTGAGAGTCAAGCTCGCTCTGGTATATGATTTTCTACTCTCTGGCCACTTTTTCCATTTAAATTTATGCCTATCATCCCTTATGGGGTATTAAGGCAATAAACACTTCACAAGATAGTCAATAGTAATAGTAGTTGTAGTTCTGGTAGTAGTAGTAGTTGCTGTTGTTGTAGTTCTGGTAGCAGTAGTAGTTGTAGTTGTGGTGCTAGTAGTAGTAATAGTTGTGGTGGTAGTAGTAGTAATAGTTGTTGTGGTAGTAGTAGTAGTAGTTGTGGTAGTGGTTGTGGTAGTAGTAGTAGTAGTAGTTGTAGTTGTGGTAGTAGTAGTTGTTGTAGTTGTAGTGTTGGTAGTAGTAGTTGTGGTAGTAGTAGTTGTAGTTTGGTAGTAGTAGTAGTAGTTGTAGTTGTTGCTGTGTTAGTTTTATCAATGGTGGTATTAAACTTTCTTTGTCGTTGATGATGATGATGTTTTGGAGGTGGCGAATGGGGTTTTCCTTACTGTATGTTCAAACCGCCTCCATTCCTTCCGGAACTGGAAGACATCGGGGTCCCGGCGAAGCTTGATGTTCTTCTGCAGGAGATCGAGGCGAGGTGAGGCGGACAGCACCGCTGCACTTCAACAAACTGCGGCGGCTCCGATGTCCGACTGTCCCTACTCCCCCTCCTCTTTCTCTTCCCCCTCCAGCGTTCACCCCGGTACTCCAGTTCCGTCTCACTACCGGTGGTGGTCGTGGTGGTGGCAGCGATGGCGGTGGCGATGGTGGTGGTGCCCTCCCACTGTTCGCCAGGTTACGTGGGAGAGGCAGTATTAACCAGAGACGAGGGTAGGACGGAGGCAGGGATGGTTGTGCATCTGCTCAGCTCCTCCCTCGTGCCTTCTTGCTGCCTCGTTTCTTCTTGCTGCCTCGTTTCTTAGTTGTGGTTGTGGTGGTAGTGGTGGTGGTGGGTGGTTGTAGATCGGGAGAAATGGCTATTGGTGGTAAGCCATTTCTCCCGAAGATGTCCTAGCAACAGCAGTCTTGGTGCAGACGGTGACGATGTCTGCCTGCTGCTGCCGTTGCTGCGGTGGTTGGGTGTCAGCCGTCTTCCTCCCACGGGCATGGAGTGAGCCGAGGACTTTACCACCATCAAGCCCGGCTACGTTGGTAGCCTCCACGCCCTTCCTCCACAGTGAAGGACACCTCCTCTCTTTCCCTCACTGATGGTGGTGAGGTGGTGGCAGCAGAGAGAATGATGCCCCCACTGTGGACGAAGTAGTCAATGTTGTCGGCGGTCACAAAGCCATAGCCCTTTAGGAAGTTAAACCACTTCACCCTTCCAGCTAGACAGGTGGCAGAGGAAGTTGTGTTGGTAGTGTTGTCAGGTAGAGGTGTTGACTGGGCCATGGCTGTGTGTGGACTGTGCTGCTCCCTTCTCTCTTACCACCAGCCGCCCAGCTCCTATATATCCTCGATAAGCTGGGGGGGAGGGGGCAGAAACTAATTGGAGAGAGGAGTTTACGTCACGGGAAACTAGCAAACGAGGCATTGTCGAATCCCCACTTGAGCTCGTACCTCCTGCTTCATATCATTTAGGCTAGAGCCGTAATACCCCACCATCGAAGACCTCTGTAGTTTTTACGAAAGAGGTGTGGGTTCCTTTGAACGGGATATTGGAGAGCGGGACAGCGAGTCTGCGATGACATTATCCACTCTTTTCGTATGTTTCACCACAAGGTTGTAAGGTTGTGTCAGTAGTGCCCATCGTAGGATTCTTTGATTGTTGGTCTTCATGGAATTTAGGAAGGTTAAAGGGTTATGGTCAGAGAAAACTAGGGTTTTGTTTGGTGCATGTCCTACGTAGCACTGAAACTTCTGTAGAGCTGATATTAGGGCTAGCGCTTCCTTTTCTATAGTGGAGTAACCTAGCTGGTGTTTCTTCAATTTAGCAGTGTGATAGGCTATTGGATGAAGTATTCCATTTGAGGGGTCTTGTTGAAGTAGGACAGCGCCCACTCCCACGCCACTAGCATCAATTTGAAGGTGGAAGGGTTGAGAGAAGTCTGGAGCACGAACTACAGGATGAGAGGTAAGCAAGGTCTTGAGGCGGGCAAACGACTGATCACAGGTGTGTGTCCATTTGAAGGGGATCAAGGAACTGGTGACATCTGTCAGCGGTGCAGCGACGGTACTGAAGTTACTGCAAAAACGCCTGTAGAAGCCTGCCATCCCCAGAAAGCGTAGAAGTTCCTTGCGTGTGGACGGAGTTGGGAATGACTAGATGGCTTCCACCTTAGCAGACTTGGGTCTCACCTCGCCCTGTTCCACAGTGTGTCCCAGATAAGTCACCGTGCCCTGACCGAAGGTTGATTTGACCAGATTAATGGATAGCCCTGCATCCTGTAGTTTCTGGAACAGGGACCGAAGTCGTACCATATGTTCGTCCCAGGAGTTGGCCACCACGACCAGGTCGTCCAGATAGGCTGCTGTACGCTCAAGGTCCTGAATGATGAAGTTGATCGTCCGCTGGAATGTTGCCGGGGCATTAGAGAGACCAAAAATAAGCACTTTATATTGATAGAATCCAAAGGGGGTGACAAATGCAGAGATTTCCTTAGCACGAGAGGCGAGAGGAATTTAATAATATCCTTTTAACAGATCTAGCGTTGTTATAAAGGGTGACTGTCCTATCTCATCTATTATATCGTCAATTAAGAGGAGAGGGTAGGAATCCTGAACAGTGACCTTGTTAACTGTATGGTAATCCGTACAAAATCTGAAAGAGCCATCAGGTTTAGGTATGAGCAAACAGGGTGAGCCCAAGGTGACATACTTGGCTCAGCTAAATCGGTGTCTAGTAAATATTGTACTTCCTGTCTCATGATTGCTTTTTTCTCTATATTGAGTTTATAGGCCGCCTGTTTAATAGGTCTGGCTCTCGGTATCAACTGGAAATCGTGATGGATGAAACGACATAATCCTGGATGATCAGCCGTGATTTGAGAAAATTCTGAAAGAAGTGAAGAAATATCTTCATATTGAGGAGCAGATAAGTTACACAAATACTCATCCATCTGAGTCATCCAGCGAGAATTTACAGGGTTAGTCGAAACAGATGGCAGGTCATCATAATCAAAGTCGGTCTCCTGTTCAGCCTCCTGCTTCTCTACACTGAGAACAGCTACATTATTCTGGTCTTCCTCCGACAACCTGGAAAAATATTGTTTCATCAGATTTACATGTACCATCTGAGTATCCTTCTTTCTGTCTGGAGTGGATACTATATAGTTCACCTTACCCAGCTTTCTCTCTACTGTGTAAGGACCTACGTATTTTTATTTCAGAGGTGATCTTGGAATGGGAAGGAATAGGAGAACCTTGTCTCCTGGTTTAAAGGAACGGAGAACAGCCTTAGTTTATTGTTCAACCATTTTATCTTGAGTTTTGAGAAGATTTGTGGCAGCAAAGAATCTGGCATTGGTTAATTTTGATCTTAGATTTTGAATGAAGGTCTCTACAGAAATTGAACAAGGCGTAGATTTAAACCACTGATCTTTTATTATTTTCAAAGGACCTCTAACCTGTCTGCCATACAATAGTTCGAATGGGGAATAACCTAAGGATTCTTGAGGACATTCTCTTATAGCAAATAGTAAGAAATCCAACTGATCATCCCATTCCAGTGCATACTCCGAACAAAATTTACGAAGAACAGACTTTAAGGTTTGGTGGAACCTTTCCATGCATCCTTGTGACTGGGGATGGTAAGCTGTCGAGGTCACATGGGTCACTCCTAGTTCATTTGTCACCTCTTGAAATATGGTACTGGTGAAATTACTACCTTGATCGGTTTGTATTACTTTAGGGATGCCAACAAGGGTTACAAAAATGAAGGATAGGCTTGAGAATTGATTTAGTCGAGATAGTTTTTAGAGGAAAAGCCTCTGGATACCGAGTGGTAACATCCATCACTGTCACAAGATACTGGGTATTTTTCTTAGATTTAGGTAGGGGACCGACACAATCCAATACAATCTTTTCAAAAGGCTCGGAGGTTACAGGTATGGGATTTAAAGGGGCTAGTGGTAAGGATTCATTAGGTTTCCCTGCTGTCTGACATGTATGACAATGTTTTATGTAGGTCTTCACATCTGTTTTCATGCCTGGCCAATAGAAATTAACTAATATTTTCCTGTAAGTTTTAAGAACTCCTAAATGACCAGCAAGTCCATCATGAGCCAATTGTATAAGGGAAGTGCGGACTGACTGAGGTACTACAATTTGGTGGTACACTGACCAGGTGTCTAAGGGTTTTAACTCTGGAGGCCTATAAGCTCGCAGTAAAATATTATTCTGATAATAGAAGCAAGGTAAAGTACTTTGGTTTTTCTCTTCAAGGGCAGCTAGTCTGACTTTATTCAGAGATGGATCATCTTGTTGCGCTTTAATTAACTCCTCCCTTGTGACAGACTTTTTATTGAGACATTATAATGAAACTTTTAGATTCTTTGATGGAGTAGTGATTTTCTTTAAATTTACCTTGGGATCGAGTTATAGCACACGAAGGGTACCGGGAAGGGGACTCATCCGGGGAGCTATCAGGTAGAGGTTCATTAAGAACTTTGAGATTTGGGACGACTAATTTTCCTGCCAAGTCATTTCCAAGCAAAATATGTACTCCTTGAACGGGTAAAGGGAAATTTCTCAGAGCAACTTGAAAGGTGCCAGATATGACTGGACATTCAATGTATATGGTTGCTAAACAGAATGGTCTGAGCAGCTGCTGTGTTCCTTAGTATGGTTATAAGGTGTGAGTCACTCGATTTGGTCAAAGAGATCTTCCCTTCATACATGAATGGTTTAAAAATGTTCTGATGTGAGGGGGTTGAGTTAGAGGTAGCAACAGGTTTTCTAGTGTTGGTATTAAAAACATTTGGTTTGTGTCTAACAGTGTCTTGTGTGTTAGAGTGTTTACAATTAGGGTGTCTACACTGCTGGATGGTATGCCCCGGTTTTTTACAGTAGTTACACGTGAGTAGAGGAGGACCAACTGATACACCGGTGTGACCTCGCGGCTTCTCACTCCCAGTCCTAAAGTAAGAATCGGAGGAAGGCCTAACAGGTCGAACCTGACTCTCCACTCGTCCCAAACTCCGTACCAGCAATGAATATGCGTCAGCCCACGACCTACACACACCGTGTGTGTAGGTCGTGCGTCAGCCATCTCAGCTGCGCGTTCCAACTTTGTTGCCCCTTTGCTCTTCCACATGTTTTAATATGTTCATAGGCAACTTACTTTTTACTTCTTCTAACACAACTAAATTGACCAGATTCTCATAAGTAGAAGTTTGGGTAAAATCTAACCATTTCTTAAACAGTGTAAGTTTTTAAAATGCAAATTCGACAAAAGTTTGATTGAAAGGTTTAGTTAGTGACCTGTATTTCTGCCTGTATGCTTCAGGGGTTATTTCATACGCTCTTATAATACTGTTTTTTACAGCCACATAATCATCAAATTGCTCCAAACTGTTAAACACCATATGAGCTCGTCCAGTGAGCTTAGGAAAAAAGATAATTAACCACTGATCTTCTGGCCATTCATTCTTCCTGGCTAAGTTTTCAAAAGTACGGAGATATCCATCAACATCTTTTTCATCAAAAGAGGGTAACAGGGAAGTAGCTTCTGAATCCTTAAATTTAAATGAATTTTCTTTATTTTTAAGTTCTTGATTGCAAAGTTCCAAATCCTCTTTCACTTGTAACTCCTTAATCTGTATTTCTCTAAGTCTAATTTCATTTTTCTAATCCTCTGTCTCTCTCCGCTCTCTCCTTTTCTAATTCTCTGTCTCTCTCCGCTTTCTCCCTTTCTAATTCTCTGTCTCTCCGCTTTCTCCCTTTCTAATTCTCTGTCTCCGTTAACTTTCTCACTTTCGTATGCAATTTCAAGTTCTTTCATTTTCATTTGATATTCATATTTTAATTTCTCAAGAGCTAATGGATCTGCTTCAGCTACGAGACTAGGCCTAGTACCTTCCGTGTAGGGTTGTTCTACTCAAGTTAGTCTCGTGTGGGTAACTGGATTAGGAGCACCATGACTCATAGGAGTCAACACCTCAATAGCGACCGCAGAGAGTATTTTTCTCGTTACTAACTCTTCCACTACTATATTTCTTTAACACTTCCTTGGTCATTTGAGCCGTATAAGGGTTAAGTTGAAATTGTTTGAGGTCAAAAGCTGAGGTCATGATGAAAAATAAATAGTTCAACAAATTAAGTGGAACTTAATAGCACTCTTTCACAAAAAGAAAAATGAGGGGGAACCCTGACAAATAAAGTAAATACAACAAAGTTTAGCCAGTGATAAGTGAATCAGAGTTACTGAGTATCACTTATATGAGAGCCTTATTCAGGATTATAATGAGATTGGAGGAGAAAATAGCGAATTATTAAAACAATTTTAGAGTTTTGAGACTTGAAAAAAGAGGGAAAACAATCCCGATACCTGAGACCTGATAGGAGTAAAGTTCCTGATTCTTGAATTAGAGATAGATCATTAGAGGGTCTCACTGACACAAGATAATCCCGAGACAAACACCTGAGTATACCGACACGAGCACATGAGAGGGAACTGATAGTTTTGATCGTACGGCATGAACAAGGGATCCGGATAGATACAAAACTATAATGATAGTTCTAAAATACAACTGCCTACATATATAGAACTATAAAGACACTCCTACAGTACAAAAAAAATATTCCAGCACAGAACAAAATTAACTGACGTAAATTATCACTCACAGAAAAACATTTACAAAAATTATCACCGTATAATAGAACACAATATGATATCCTGCATAAACTAGTAAATATGTTAAAGGGGATAGAATTGTTAAAATTTTGCAAGTGAGGTTATATAACAAGAGAGTCCTGTCACGGTCGCCATTTATTACGCTTGGTCTTAATGAGATTAATTATTCAGCCCAGAGGACTCAAACGCAATAAAACTTAAGGGAAGTTCGAAGTAATATGAAGGGCTGATAAACACGGTTTTATATACATAATATAGATTAATACACAAAGTTACATACACATTATATACACAAAGTTACATACACCATACCCAATAATAATAATGATAATAATAACGTTACAAATACCCTAATGTGGAGGAGCCTAACAAATACAATAAAAGGGGAACAAAGAAGGAAATATATATAATACTTAAGTGCTGGCAGGAATCTAGGTAGGAGGTAGACTGGCCGTATTTCAGACAAGAAGGAACCGTCAGCGTGTGAGAGTCAAGCTCGCTCTGGTATATGATTTTCTACTCTCTGGCCACTCTTCTCTCTCTTGTTGGATTTATTGGCTATCAACCAGTGGCATATAGCCAAAGGTCATTAAGCCAATGGTTCCATTTTATTATATCAATCTATATAAGGTCATAAAGTTTTGTATTCCTCAGAAAACTCATCAGTTTGTTTATAATATTCTTATCGTCTGATTGAATATTTTCTATTGTTAGAGCTATCTTTTTATATTTGAATTATTGTTTAATTTGTTGTCGTTGCCCCTCATCTTTCTTACAAAATATTAAAATGTGTGGTTTAGACAAAATTGTATTGCACGAGGGGCACATGGTGGGAAAAGTTTTATTGATGTAGGGTTCTAGGTGAGTTAATCTGGTGACGTTGACCCGAAGACGAGCCAACACCACCTCGTCCCTACGGCTACGCCATGACGTAGCCCAGGGTTCTATACTTGTTTTTACTTTATTACTGATGTTTTGTCTGGTCCACTGCCTTTGCCACATGAGACAAATTCGATATTTAATGAGGGAAACAAAACACCTGAGATCCGTACGGACTATGCTAAGGTCCAGATCAACAGCTGACCCGGCTAATATATCAGCCTGTTCATTGCCATAGATACCATAATGTGAAGGTACCCATATTAGCTCGATTGATTTATTGGCACAAAACAGCTTACTAACGATATTACCCTGTATTTCGTTGTTAGTAGTGTTCAAAGATTTAATAGCTTTAAGTGAACCTAATGAATCTGTGAAAATAACTATCCTATCGTGGGTCGTCGATAGGGCAAAATCCAAAGCTTTATTAATAGCAAAAAGTTCTGCAATAAAAATCGATGTATGAATCGGCAGTCTGAATCTTAACTGGCATTCAGTCGACCACACACCTGCACCCACACATTCATCCGTCTTGGAGCCGTCGGTATACAGATGGAAATAGGAAAGATGTTTAACAATTATCTCACGAAACCTCTGGTGTACCTCCACCTCCGGCACCCGGGATTTAACCCCTGGTAACCAGGAATCCACAGTTGTGAAGGGGGGTGTTATCCAGGGTGCAATGTTTACTAAAACCAGGGAATCGATTGTTGATAATTCTATACCGACACACTCTACGAGGTCGTGGAGTCTTGCTCTGAGGGAACTCACGCCAGTGCCCTCCGGGGCCATGCGACGCCCAGGCAGAAAATCTATTCCAGCTCTATCCCCAGTCTGGAACGAGAAATAACGGTTATAAACTTAGAGGACAACGTTATACCACTGAACTGCAAAAGAACTTTTTCAATATCAGAGTGGTAAACTATTAGAATAAACTCCTTGCATCAGTAGTGGCAGCGGATACAGTAGAAACATTCAAACATTGCCTCGATAAATATTTTCAAGATAAAAGATTGTAGATTTTTTTTTTCTTAAGTAGTAAGTAGATGTTAAAATTAGATTTCCATTACTTTTCCCACTTTCCTATAAAATTTTCTTGTATGTTAGTTATTAACGAGCAAGGTATTATTTTCTATCTGCTTTTCCAACTGGAATAGCCGGTGGGAATGGTGGGTGGGGAGGAGCCTTGTCCTTTATCTATCCTTTCCTTTAACACGTAGTCTAGATTAACGTAGAAAAATAGGTAACTTCATAAAAGGCCACTATGGGCCTCCTGTTGCCTGTACTTCCTTTGTATTCCTTTGTATTACTTCTGTAACACAGGGTTTCGGTTCTTATGATCCACCAGGATATTCCCGGTGCTCCCAACCAAAAACCCTGCGCTATCACAAAAAAAAAAAAAATTTGGATTCGTGTTCACCGTCTTCGACCTTCCTCAGGTGGCAGGGTATAGTGCAGAAAAACTACTGTTCAAAGATAAAAGACCCAGTGATATATTATTGTGAGACCAATCAATTTACATATATAATAAATAAAAAATATATATATAATTATTATAATGACAAAGCTTTCACAAGACAAAAAAAATAAAGATTTGATTAATACTGTACTTACGCCCCCCTTATTAACTAAACTTTACCCAATAGATTTAATATAATGTTTTCAAAGACTACCTTCCCCCTTACTCTACTCGAAACTTCAATATTACAAAAAACTAGACCAGAACACAGCCTTGCAACTTGACAATATACAAAAATAAAATAAAATGATTTAGGCTAGAGACTAGAAATGTTCTTAGTTAACCCAAAATTAAGTACAAGAAAAAATATAATACATATACCACCTGTAGCACACCACTGGAGACTGGACTCCCACTTACTGTACCACCCCCCTCCCAATTGTGAATGGACCTAGACTTCGCAATCACAATCACCTACTGTAGGAGTCAGTTTCCAGCAAAATTGCTCACAGGATTAGACACCTGCCATACACGTGGCATTTACAAAAAAAAAAAAAAAAATCAAGACACAGCCCAACTAGTGCTTTACCAAAACACCACACTAGTGGCTTACCAAAAAATAATATTGGCCAACTAGTGGCGTTACCAACTATAACACTGGCCAACTAGTGGCTTTTACCAGAAATAATAATAATAACCAACTAGTGGCTTTACCCAAAAAAATAATACTGCACTAGTGACTTTTACCAAAAATAATACTGCACTAGTGACTTTTACCAAAAATAATACTGCACTAGTGACTTTTACCAAAAATAATAATAATAATAACCTAATGCCTGACACCCTAATTCCTACGCCAGTTCACCAACAGATGAGGCAAGTCCCCACGTGGACAATATGGCGTCACAGCTGGTCGGGTCGAAAGAGATGAGTGATACAAAGTTGGCTACCCTCTTCCTTCTTCCTCGCTCAGCGGAGGCGGGAAAGATGCCACGCACTTCCACATAAATAAATCTTTATGACAACTTTAAATTAACACTCAACAGATTATTCAATGAAACCTGGTTATCATAAGCCTTTCACATAAAATAAGATTCAGTCTTAATTATATCCTCATCATCATCTCACAATATTACAACCTCTGTCGTCACTTCCGGTTCCAATGTTATGTATATTTGGGGACGAGATTATCACAATTGCCACAACAATGTTACCAACTCCCAAAGTAAGTTTCAGTTTGCTGGACAAATATAAGGCCAGAAAAGCAAGATTATTCCTATTTACAATATTTACACCCATATTCATTCCGCTTCCGTCGCAAGCTTCATCTCCTAAGGTGAAACACCTTAAGAATTAATTATTAGGAAATAATAGGAGCGTTACACTTCTCTGCTACCGTTTGTAAAAAAATTATGCCGTGAATGGAAATGTGTACATTTTGTCCGCGTACGTATGCATGTGTATTCGAAAATCTATTCATATATATTACTTCTTCCATAGGTGTACAGTTATGTTTCGATATTACACTAATTAATAATCCTGAGTACGGTATAACACGCATATGTATATTTCACTATAAGGTCTATGTAAATGTATGTAAATTTTTCTGAAACTATTTAGACCTAAAAATAATCTTGCTTCTCCCTCCTCCTCCTCCTTCATCTCATCCTCCTCCTCCTCCTCCTCCTCCTTAATCTCATCCTCCTCCTTAATCTCATCCTCCTCCTCCTTCACCTCGTCCTCCTCCACCTCCTCCTCCCACCATTCACTCCTCTACCTCAGAGCAGTCAACAACTCCCTCCGCCACTGAAGAAGGGTCTAGGACCCGAAATCCGGATCTGGCACCAAAGATGACATATGGAGAAATCATCTCAAACCTTAGTAAAGAGAATAAGGCAATTATTCGAACAAAGAAGAATATATTAAAGAAAATCTTCAATGCTGAATTAGCCATCACCTTAAAAATTGTTGCTTACATAGCAGGTTTTGTAGTGTATCGATTAAAAAAATGTCTGCTATGAGAAGTTTGCATTGATGCATTAACAACCAATGATGTAAGTCATGTACATTCTCTCATCAAACTGAAAACCAAGGAATACCTGATATATCCTTCAAATGACGCGATAGATATTTGCGTGACATCTGAGAAGTTTTTTAGAGAAACTTTATCTTGCAAAGAAAAGGAAGTGTTGATTTCCATAAAATATTATACTCAGCGTTAGCAAGCTACTCTGACAGAGACGTATTTTATGTTTTGTATGATCATATGTTTGATACAGAACCTATGGAAAATCACAGAATCCTCTTGATCAAGTCAGTTGCCGAAAACTATCTGCAAGTGAGGTACTCCTATGCTGGTAAATACTACACTTCCAAATTCCAAGCTCATATCAGTATAAAGAGCCGTCAAACATACACCAAGCTTGTTCATTTCAATAGCCAGTAGGGTAGGAGAATCTTCACTGGTGATGTAGGACGTTCTGATTGCATGTACAGTGTCTTGTGTTGATGCATTTGTACATATTTCTCTAATCTAATTATTAAAAATGTTGTGGAACTGTCATTATTGCTGCCCCAGCCCAGGATATATACAAAGAAATCCGACTGCTGTAATCCTTGTTTATTTGTAGCGTAAACTGAAACAATACAAACAATGTACTATTATCTTTGATAGCTTTAAAGTCAAACAATAGACCACTGACAATGAATTAACAATATGAACATCAATTAACAATCTAACCATCATTTAATAATACTTAATAACAAGAATATTAGATGAAAGTTTAGTTACAATTATATAAATTATTTGACATACCTTTTATTGTCACAACTGGGCCTTCAAATGGGGTACACAACCAAGCAACAAGACACTTATAACAAAAGGCCGCCTATCACCGTCAATCACTCCGGCGTGTACAGGTTTCCACTATATTACCGAGGATCAGGAATATTATGTCCTCTGTGCCTTGTGTCTGCCGGTCAACTGTTTCTCACTGCACAAACACTATTCCTTGTCGCCTAGCAAAACACTACACCCTCCCAACTGGCAGAGTCCAAACAAAATTCCACTGGTTTGGTATGGTGATCATTCGGGTCTGTGAGGCACCATGAACCTCTATCCACATGCATATAGTTGCTTCAGTTGATACAGTTCTAAATGTATTCATGTAAATATAATTTCAGCCACATGGCTCCCCTAATTATAATTAATTATAATTACAACATCAAAGACAACATATACATAATTCAGCACAACTACAACATCAATGGAAACAATATACATCTTAAATTACATCAAAGGAACAAAGAACATACCCAAAATATACATCAGAAACAAAATATACACAATATCAAAACAAAAACCACATACAACATCAAAAACAAAATATTCACAATATCAAAACAAATAACACATAGAACATCAAAAAACAAAATATTCACAATATCCAAATAAATATCACATACATCAAAAAACAAAATATTCACAATATCAAAACAAATAACATATACAACATCAAAAAACAAAACCTGTATACATAGCACCTGTATGGAAGCTCTCCGGTGGGGATCGTACCCATATTCTTTGCTAATTGAACAATCTGATCAATTTCTGTACACGGCGATGCAAGATGGAGCGGTCAGCGAGTTGTACCTTTACTGAGCGGACCAACCCATCTTGAGATGTATCCACCTCATTGACTCTAGCTAATCTCCAAAATGACCGATGGCACTTATCTATGATTAGAACCAGGACCCCTACTTTCAGATTTTGTCTAGGAGTATTTCACTTAGTTCGGGGCATATATTGTTGAGCGATTTCCCTTTTCCACCGTGACCAAAATAAGTCCACTAGATATTGAAGACGACGCCATTGCTTGGATGTATATAAATCAGGCCGCTCTGCATTCAAGGGAGCCATAGTATGAGGAATGACTCTCGACTTCATTGTGATCTTGTGATCAAATGATTTGGTGTTAATGGCTCAAGCGACTGAGGATCACTAATATTATCAACACTAAGGGGTCTACTATTGATTACTAATGCGGCTTCAGACAACACAGTCATCAGACCTTCATCATCAAGCCGAGAACCATGTTCGACCAGGATGCCTTCAATGATGCGTCTGGCAACACCAATCATTCTCTCCCATACCCGACCTCTGTGACTCGATGAAGGTGGATTAAAGACCATGTCGCATCCCATTTTCATCAAGTCGTTTCTTGCGCCAACCTGATTTGTGCCTTGGTCACATCTAATTTCTCTCACAGAACCACGAGGCAGTGCTGCCGTTACTGCGGAATTAGTCTGCTAGTGCGGAAAAATTGCGACATTTGGCAACTGAACGAGGATGGGTTGTCCGCATCCTCAGTCATGAGGATGAAAATTCCTCACACGCTTTGAATTTGAACTTTATGTCACAGGTGACGTGAAATGCCTCGCAAAAATAGGCATACGTTTGTTTTTATGTCTGTGGTTAAATAGGACGTTAATGCAAAGTTTTGTTTTCAAATATGCCAAGTCATTTAGGGTTGTATGATGCAATACAGAGTCGATAACATGGACATGCTGGCAGTCATTCGTCAGTCTGTGACGTTCCTTGGCCCAGGTAGGTTGTTCCTCGACCGAATCTGATTTAACATTCAACTGCTTGAAGGTTTATACATAGGTGTTATAAAACATTCTCCCTATCACTGGAATTATGTACGCTACTTCACATATAATACTATTGATGTCACCCAAGAAACACTCACTTTCTATGTGCGAAACAGAATATAGAAAATGGGATATTGGAGGAGATTCCACTGTACTTTTTCCAAGTCCTTTTTTTCTCTAATAATAGTTTCATGTACAGAATAGTATACATAATTATTGATGGTAGGATAACTTCATGGGTTAAAATTTGAATCCCTGTAGTTTGACCTTGAACACACCTTTCGTCAGGTACTAACAATGTTACTACAGCTAACACCATCCAACAAACATTATATATAATAATATTACAGACATCATGGCTCCAAAACGAAAATTTAAAGAGGAGTGGTTGGAAATAGAAGACTACAGGCAATGGTTGGAGCGTGTGCAGGGTGACCCTACCAAGGCATCGTGTAGTACATGCCACAAGGAGTTTAATGCGGAAATAACAATTAAGAGACATAAGGTAGAATATGTGATTATGGGTTATTAAGGGTATTGTAAATAATCGGTAATACAATGTGAAACATATAGTTATCTTTCATACAGAATTTACTAAGCTGAATCATATCAATTTTCGCTTTTTATAATGTTGACCGATACTGTACTTTGTATTAATTTAGTGTGTGTTCTCTCTTCAAAGTCAACCAACATCCATACTACTGGGCAGCCACGCTTGCAGCAGTCACAGGGTCTGCAGGGAGAAAGGCAGCAGGTCCACCATGCTCACGCTTCTCCAACTAATGCTGTAACTTTGGCTACCATACTAACGATATGTTTTATAGCAGAGCATAACCTTCCTTTTGCAATTGCTGATCACATGGTTGCATTATGTAAAGTAATTTTCCCAGATTCTGGAATAGCTGAAAGTCTGTGTATGAAAAGAACAAAATGTACTGACGTTGCCAAATGTATAGGGACCTGCATTACAAGTGCTTTGGTAACAAAATTAAGGAAACTTAAATTTTCGGTGATCGTTGATGAATCAACAGATGTAAGCACTACAAAAATTTTATGTGTTATTGTAAAATACTATGACACAGATACCTGTACAGTAAATACCGAGACTTTGGAGCTCATTGATATATATAGTAGTGATGAGGAAAACGTCGGATCAACAGGAGAAAATTTGTATGCCCGGCTAATGAAAACTCTGAACACATATCACATTCCACCAGATTATTTCGTAGAGTTTGCAGCCGACGGTGCCTCAAATATAATAGGGGACCATAACTCACTGTGTAGCCGTTTAAAGACCACATTTCCAGGCATCACCATAATGAAATGCATATGCCATAGCATTCATCTCTGTGCCTCAAAAGCGGTTAAAACCCTCCCACGCCACTGCGAGTACCTGATTCGAAATATTTATACCCATTTTTCGTATAGTGCCAAAAGGAAACATCAGTTCAAGCAAGCCCAACTGTTCCTGGAGTTAAAGCCCCATAAAATTTTACATGCATGCCAGTCAAGATGGCTTTCATTACATCAAGCTGTTGCGAGGGTAGTAGAACAGTGGGAAGCACTAAAAATGTACTTCACACAAATTGAATCTGAAGAAAGACTTAAGACAGTTGAGTACATTGTAAAAGATCTCAATGATCCATCACTCTTTCTTTACCTGAATTTCTTGTAGTTATGTAAGGAAGCAGCAAACTAACACATCAACTGATGCTCACTCACCTCACTTTCCGGACGCCACGACTTGGTTTGCTTACACCCCGTCAGCTGATATCACGCTGGCTGGCTGATGCAACTATTGGCCGACTCCAATCAATATTCAATGGAACTTTCACCCAACCACCAGCAAACCACATTGACAGTCCCCGCCAGCAAGTACACACCACAGACCCTCACCGACACGACGGAGCTCCGTCCTCCATTTCACCCAAAACACCGACGACCCACACGGCCACCACCTCTCGCCAGGACTCCCCAAACAACTCTGTCTCCCCGCATATCAACCCGCATATCAAGCCGCGCATGGTCATCATTTCAGTCCATTTTACGGGATCACAAATATATACAAATACTATACCAACGAAGCTGGAGGTATATTCTTTTGCCTTTCCAATTTTAATCTGCTTATGCTATGTAAGCACCACATTACAATTACCTTTAACCCAAACAATTACCCTTAACCCAAATACTGTTGCCAGGTCTCCCATAACTACCACCAAACCACATTTCTTAAATTACATCCTTCCACTATTCAATAAAGTAAATTTACTATTTCAGAGAGATACCCCAACTATACATTTGGTATATGAAAAGGTAAGGGAGTTGTATGTTACTTTACTAAGAAGTTTCTGTCGCAGAGAACTTGTAGATAAAGCTGAGCTAACAACATTTAACCCTCATTTATCTAGTAATCATATGCCATTGAATCGGATTTATCTGGGCTCATCTGTCCATGGCCTCCTTCAGATGAACCTATACTCTAGCAACAAATCCATGGTAGAGAATGTACAACTTCGGTGTAGGGATTTCATGATACAGATGTGCCAGCAAATAAAGAAAAGGTTCGACCTTGATAGCAGGTTGTGGTACATGGCATCGTTTATAGGCCCGGCAAAAATTTTCCAAAGTACGACCAGGGAGGTTATGCCTTCTCTACATGACTTTGTCAAATTAGTACCTCGTCTGTATTGTGGAGAACTACAAACTCTGGATAATGATTGGAGAAGTTTAGATTCAGCGCAGCTACCACCAGAAATTAGCAATCATGATTGTAGGGAAATTGAATTCTTTATGAAATTAGGTGAAGTCAAAGATAATGTTGGGAATTATGCATTTAAAAACTTGACCTACTTTGCTTTGATGATTAACACTACCGACATCTAACAGTGCAGCAGAAAGATCATTTTCAAAAATAAATTTAACAAAAACTTAACTATCGTAACCGGTTACAGATACCAGCCGTCCAAACATTAACAGTTGTGTCCGAGGCCGTGAAAGCTCAGGAATGTTGCTAAAAATTTAAACCATCAAATGAAATGATTGATGCACTTACGAGGACCTAAGCTATAAATGTACATTTTATGATAGTCACCGCACATTCAGGGGTAATTATTGTATTATTATTATTGTATTGTATCATATTATGTATTAGGGCATAATGATTACAGGCATTTGTTGCAATTTTGTTTGCGTTACAGTAATAAACTATATAACTTTCATATTACAGTACTTTGTGCACAGTATTTAATTTATATATCATAGATAATAAAAATAAACTATAATCATTATGTTTCTATGTCCCGTATATTAAAATAGTTACTGTTTACCTATCTTGCTTAAACTTACATTTTTTGTGACACGCAAGTTTGTTTGTGTAACAGTAATAAAATATATAACTTTCATATTACAGTACTTTGTGCACAGTATCTAATTTATATATCATAGATAATAAAAATAAACTATAATAATTATATTCTTATGTCCCGTATAATAAAATAGTTACTGTTTACCTATCTTACTTAAATTTACATTTTCTGTGACAAGCTCCTTGTGTCTCTATACGTTTACAGACTAACTGCTAACCGTTCATCCACATAAGTGAGGAATCGGCGGCAACACTGCCACGAAGTGCAACAAACCTCCTGAATGCATTTAGGAAACTGTCCGTGGTAAGAGAGTGAACAACTTCGATGTGCACTGCCATACTCACCAAGCAAGTGAACATCACACCATACCTCTTACACTCTCGACGGCCAGACTTAACATAACGACCGAACAAATCACACCCAGAGAACCAAAATGGAGAACATGGAAACAATTTGTCCTCTGGTAAATCAGCCATCTTTTGCTCTACGGGCCTGCCGCGCAAACGAGAACAAATTGCATAACTGTGGATTAGTTTCTTCACTCACCAATGCAAGGACAAAATCCAGAATCCATGACTGCGAACTTCCGAGTACGTTACTCCGCGGCTCTTGATGGTGGGTATTCTGATGGAAGTGCTGGATGATTAGCCTCGACAATCCATGGTTAGAAGGCAAGACAACTGGATGCTTGACATCATCAGATAAAGAAGACTCACGAATCCTGCCTCCAACACGGATCAAACCATCCTCAGCCAGAAATACATCCAATTTGAAGAGTGGACTACCACGACAAACTGCATTCTGACTTGACAACGCTCCTAGCTCCTTCGCAAATGTAACATCTGAACCATCCGAATGATATTGATCTTTGACTTTTCAAGTTCTTCCACTCGTAAGTTTGCCTTTCTTTTTATTCCTCTACAGTTATCGGTGAATCTCAAAATCCAAGCCCACAATTTCAAAGTACTAAACCAGTTTCGAAAGGTATTTACCTGGACTGCTACTTGATGCTCGTCACCGAAACTGCTCAGGCACTTCACTTCTACGTCATCAGGTGCTACTGCTGAATTGATGTGTTCGGTGATCAACTCAGGTATCTTGAGAAAGTCCGGTCCCTTCAACCACCGTGCTGACCAAACTGCACGTGATCCATCATCAGAAGGATTTTTAGCACTGTCAATATGAAACCATTCTTCAGGACTAGACCCGTCATGTATCTTTTGAACTCTGTTGGCAACAAAGATCTTAAATCTGGCAGCTGTATTCTTTATGTACCCGAGTACAACCGTACTGTCAGTCCAAAAATACTCCGTGTACCGCTGTGGCAATTCCTTTCTTAGTTTTGTTGCCAACTGCACACTCAGAACTGCTGCAATCAACTCCAGGCGAGGAATGCTCAAGACTGGCTTGAAAGGAACAAATCTACATTTTCCCAACATGAAAGTAACATCTATATCTCCATCTTCATACAAGATTCTGAGGTAAGAACAAGTAGCGTATTCAAAAGAACTAGCATCGGCAAAGTGATGCATCTCCAGAGTGGACACCATTTTGCACATGCGGACCCAACGTGAAACGGGGACCTCGCCAATCTGATCAAGATTACTACACCACTTCTCATACTTCTTCAACATTTCACCAGACATAGGGTCATCCCATTCATATTTTTCGTAACACATTTGATGCAGCAACAACCTCGCCTGATGTAAAAGTAGAGATATCACACCAAAAGGATCATAAACCTTGGCAAGGATAGAAAGCACACCTCTACGGGTCCTATTACTCCAGTCAAAGTCCAGTGGGAAATGGAGTTTATCTGTTTCAACATTCCATAAAATGCCTAAAGTCTTATGCAAGTTAGACTCCTTCACTGGTGCTCTGTCTTCAATGGGAACACTATTCATTTCTTCCTCAGAATTTGACATAACCTTGTGGCATTTACAGCCACCTTCAGCAAGTTGTTTCTGCGTCTCGGCAATCAAAGTACAAGCAGAACTTATAGAAGACACAGATTACACCATCATCAACGTAGAAGTTTCTATGAACAAATTGGGAAGCTTCATTAGCATACTTTGATCCATGATCGTTGGCTATTTTTCTCAGGGCATATGTGGGTACTCCATGTGAAGAAGCGGCTCCAAACAAATGGACCCGCATTCTACAATCAATGGGATCCGAGTTGAAATAACCCTCTTTCCACCACAAGTATCTCAACAAATCCTTGTCACCTGGAGGGACCATAAACTGGTAGTACATTTTCTGGATGTCACAAGTGAGAGCAATATGCTCGAGGCGAAATCTAAACAGTATCCCCAACAACACATTTATCAAATTAGGACCCTGTAACAATCTAGTATTCAGACCAATACCTTGATACTCAGAACTGCAATCGAAAAAGACTCAACTCGTCGGATTGTTGAACACCATGATGTGGAATATACCAAGTTCGGCCAACTGGGGAAACATCATCCGGAGCAACAGTTTCAGCAAAGCCTCTATCAAGCATTTCCTTCATGACAGCCGAGTACCTCTGATGATATATTGGATCCTTCTTACATTTAGATTTCAAATTCATCAAACGCTTTTGTGCTGTGGATTTGCTCATTGGAAATGGTACCTCATATTTTAAAGGTAGAGGAGCTTCATATTTTTTATCCTCTGTCTGAAACATCCCAATTGACATGATCTTCATAAATTGCACATCCTCTGTACTATACTTCTCATCCATCCCTGTCATAGTCATCTCAACATCCTCAAAATGCAACATTACCTCACGACATTCAGTCTTGAAGGCGATGCAACCTCGTACTAAGTGTGTAGCACCAAACTCATCCATTTCATTCACATCAGCACAAGTTGCACCCACAACACACCAACCGAGACATGTCTTCCACCCAAAAGGTTCATTATCACCTCCAGTCACAATCTCCAAAGGTCGCATAATTTGTGGGCAATGATAACCTCATAGTACTGAGGGATGTTTAAGTGGGAAAGATGTGGCCATTTACATACAACATCAGAAGTGGGAATGATTTCACGTCTGCATGGAATGGAGTCTCTCACATAACATGATGGAATTCTAAAGTGAGGACCATTAGATACACTTCTTACCTCCAAACCATCAACAGCCGCAGTGGGAACACTCATACGTCTATTCATGGTCATAAAGTCTAATGAAGTGCGACGACCAGTCACATTCAGCATACTAACAACCTTATCTGTCACAAAATTAGTGTTATTGTGTGTCCAGAAGAGCATAGACTAAAACCTCCTTACCACTAGATGGATAATGCAGCATAACATGTAATATCATAGTGGTTACACGATCATTAGTTTTGATACCAGAGAATGTGTCAGTTGCAAGATTCACACTTTCAGATGTGGTAGCTGTGTTTGTCCCTGATTGCAAACTGAAGTCATGGAGCAAAGTTGGGTGTATTTTTGAACAAATTGCACAAGCATGCCTATTTCCACATTCCTTACTATGGTGGCCAACTGTCAGACAGCCAAAGCACATATTCCTGTCCCGAATGAAAGATCTATCAGCCAAACTCATACTGCTAAAAACAGAACATTTTAATATCTTAGGTCTGTCATCACAAACTGGGCAACTCTTTCGTACTACATGTAATTCCTGGTTCTGCCTTTCATGCGGTTGTGACTGAGCTACATGTGCCTGAGGTTGTACTTGAACACGTGAGTCTGACTTTGATGAATGCAACTTGTTCACACTAGAAGTATGGGTCCCAGACGAGTAACCAGACCACAAGGCATGATTTGCAGTTCTGGCTTTGTCTTTTATAAACAGAGAAAACGTATCAAAATTGGGGAAAACACCGTCTTCTGATTTCACAACAAGTTTAATCCACTGATTCACTAACCAGGCTGGTAACTTATTCAAGATCTTATTTTCGAACTCATAACTCAATATTTCTAATGATTTGTAAAATCTTTTGGCAACACATATTTGTGCTAGAAAATCAGAATATCTCTGCAGTGCCCTTCCATCACGTTCCCCAACCTTCGGCCAATTCTCTAGTTTTTTTGCAAAAAGCAGCTGCAACTAAAGATGGATTACCAAACCTCTTCTCAAGTATATCGAGTGCAGCTTCGTATGATGATCTATCAGGCCAGAGAAATAAAGCTTCTATAGGACTCAGAGCTTCACCAGCAGTATAATGTTTTAAGTAAAACATCTTTTCATCGTAATCCATGTTGTGCTTTCCTACTAACGTATTAAAAGATGCCTTCCACATAGGATAGGATTCAGGTTTACCACTGAACACATCAGGTTGTGGCGGTGGAGGCATTTTAATATAAGACAGACTTAGAACTAGCACTATAATTCATCACTGATGGATTAAAGTTATCAGGACCCATCTGTACATATTCACGGACACCTTGTAAACCACTGATATAATTACACTCAACTTCCTCAAAGTATTTATCACTAGCCATTATATCAACTTCATCAGTAATGGTATCATGATATTCGTTATGTGCTTAAATAAAATTATGAAAAATCCCCTTGATCAAATCAAATTTCTGAACAACATTGTAAGAACCATCAACTACAAGCCTTCTTAACTCATTTACCTTTTTTGTGACTTGTGTTCTTTTCACAATACGCACTTTGCGAAGATCTTCAGACGATGCTATGGCTGTATGTTAACAAATACTCCTTAAATACAGCCAGGTCACAATAAAAACAGCAAAATCACAAAATATTGGGTCTTACAAGTGTAGGTGAAGGCGATGAGTGACGGCGACGTAGAATGGTGCGACAACAGAGAAGTGTAGGAAGGGAGACCCTCCTTCAAGTGGCGCAGAAGAATAACCACAATGACGGTGACAACAGGCCATCGACTCCATCAATCAGTCGTTTAAAGTTCACTATCGCTGCCGCAGCCCAGGATATACACAAAGAAATCCGACTGCTGTAATCCTTGTTTATTTGTAGCGTGAACTGAAACAATACACACAATGTACTATTATCTTTGATAGCTTTAAAGTCAAACAATAGACCACTGACAATGAATTAACAATATGAACATCAATTAACAATCTAACCATCATTTAATAAATTATTTGACATACCTTTTATTGTCACAACTGGGCTTCAAATGGGGTACACAACCAAGCAACAAGACACTTATAACAAAAGGCCGCCTATCACCGTCAATCACTCCGGCGTGTACAGGTTTCCACTATATTACCGAGGATCAGGAATAACATGTCCTCTGTGCCTTGTGTCTGCCGGTCAACTGTTTCTCACTGCACCAACACTATTCCTTGACGCCTAGCAAAATACTACACCCTCCCAACTGGCCGAGTCCAAACAAAGTTCCACTGGTTTGGTATGGTGATCATTCGGGTCTGTGAGGCACCATGAACCTCTATCCACATACATATAATTGCTTCAGTTGATTCACAGTTCTAAATGTATTCATGTAAATATAATTCCAGGAACAGTAATATTATTAAAACACCTTTTTAATGATAAAGTGACACATTTGCATTTGAATGTTAGGCTTGTAATTTGCATGTGTGTGTATGTGTATGTACACTCTCCCAAAAAAGTATCGGATTGCTGGCTAGATCCTGCTGAGAAAAGATCGAAGCTACATGTATGACTGTACTGTGGGGTTGGTATTCCTGCTGGCAATGAGTTGACTCTCATTTCTGTACTAACGTGAAATCCTTTAGCATACATAATTCATGCATTAGGCAAGTCGTGGAGTAAGAGTTGTGACTTCATTTTTACAGATATATGTTATGTGATTTTAATGATTGATGGTTTTGGGGGGAGGGGGAATTTACTGAATTATTGAATATAATGAAAATGATAACCCAGAGAATAAAGTTACCAAATCGGATTTTAACCAAAAAGGAATCTTTGAGTAGATTCGCTGTAACTGTAGTATTTTGTCTTCTTAAATATAATGCAGTTATAGAATAGGGTAGGATTAAGTAGGCTTATGCTTTTTCTTCTCATACTTCTAAATAAGGTTTTGTAAAGTAACACAAACAGACATTGTCCACTCCAGAAACTGACGTGTATAAACAAACATGTGAAGCAACCAACACCTCAAAGCTTCACTCGATAATCTCAGGGCCTCAGTCTCAGGCCACTACTGACGGCCTCCTGTCCCGAGGTAGAGGTATATAAAAAAAGTAAAAATAAAATAAAATAAATAAAAAGAGAGAACGTTATATACCATTCGGCAACTACGGTGTGGATTAGCTGAGTTTTCAGCATTAGAAAGGGGCAAATCTTACGATAATATTTTAAATTTCTCTAATAGGTAAAGAAATGCGAATATGTCTCGATTTGCATCCACTATAGTTTCTCTGACTCATGAAGCAATACGAATATGCATAATTGGCAACTGATCGGCAGGAATACCACTATCTGTAAGGTTTCAAAGCAATGTACCATAATGCTACGTTTATTGTCGTTTTCGTTCATTTGTTTTAATGACGATACTTTTTTGGGAGAGTGTACAGTACATGTCTGTGTGTGTGTGTAAGTGGGGCGTGGGTGTCTGGTAAAGAGCCCTGCTTCATTTGCATCTTCCTGTGAAGGAAATAAATTAGAGGACAATACTATAATGATACTTCTTAGTTCTTACCAAAGGAAATTAATTATGGGATTATCCTCTGATCAAACTGTCAGATGTACAGAAAACACACACACACACACACACACACACACACCCACAGTAAATTGTAAAGAATCGTACAGTACTGCATATCCGGTTCGTGGCTGGCTGGCAGCTCACTCTTGCCAACTACAGTATGGCGGCCAGCGCGTCTGACTGGCTTCACTCACTAGAGCCCTTATTCCCGCTCCTGCCTCCTCCACCTATACTACCTCCATGGTGTGTGTGTGTGTGTGTAGCTGAAGCATGAATGGTGTGATGTGAGTTTGGATTGATAGGTGATGTGTGTGTGTGTGTGTGTGTTTAATCTTTTTAGTTGATCTCGTTTGATGCTTGCAAATTCCTAGCCAGCCCTTTATGTCACAATCAGACGGTTGGATTTATTGTGATGGCTTTAACCTGCTATGTCCATTTTGCATCTCTCTCTCTCTCTCTCTCTCTCTCTCAGATGGTAAGAAAGCCGGCGAGATAGCTTCATGGTGGTCATGCCGATATAGGTAGATGGTTGGGTTGCACAGTCCCCATGTTTACAAGTGTACCTATACACAACATGTGATTTTCGAAGCATATGGTTGGTCTTTCTGGGGTTGTTTTTTTCGGAGTAGGCTTGAGGTCTTCTTGTTTTGGTAGTATATGATGAAGTCGATCTTGGTGTTGGGTGGGATTATCCTCTGATCAAACTGTCAGATGTACAGAACACACACACACACACACACACACACAGTAAATTTGTAAAGAATCGTAGAGTACTGCATATCCCAGGGTCCATAGAATAAGGATCTTGATGTTGGGTGCAGCAGGTTTGATATTCCTTTGATATTATATTCTCATCTTGCTTGTAGGCAGTGGAGAAGAAGGACTTGTAGTAGATTTTAATTGTGTTTCCTTGTGGTTGTTCTTGTTTATTCATGGGGCTACTACTCTGGTACCATTTATCTATTGTAATTATCTTCCTTGTCACTTTTTCTATGTTTATGTTGGAAAATCCATTATTAACAAGTACCTGTGATGCCCTTTCTAGCTCAGCATGTACTGAATTCCAGTCGCTGCAGTGACTAAGAGCTCTACTAATGTAGACACAAATTGTTGTGTCCAGGTACTTCTGAGGACATTCACTGAGTCCGTTAAGACAATGTCCTGGGTTAGTGGC
Source organism: Petrolisthes cinctipes (assembly GCA_033782935.1). Lineage (NCBI taxonomy): Eukaryota > Metazoa > Arthropoda > Malacostraca > Decapoda > Porcellanidae > Petrolisthes > Petrolisthes cinctipes. Next base: position 1,271,800 of record JAWQEG010000380.1, on the reverse strand, counting down.
CTTAACATAAACAGAAGTGTTGAATGACATCTCTCCCTGCTTTACCAGCACATCAAGGAATGGGAGGGATCCGTTTGGAAGGCAAAACCATCTTAAGGAAAAGAGATCGTGCAGACAAGAAGCTGTACAATAATAAAACTGCCATGAATTTTAATAATATATATATATATATATATATATATATGATTAGGTGGAAGTATATCAAGGCATCATTATGAATTGTAACATTTCAGGGATAATACAAGTTTAAGTGTGAAAACTATTGACGGTAAAATGGAGGGCAAGAAAATCCTCCTAACTATGTTATGATACAGATCCCCTATTATTAACATTGAGGTGATTTGTTTCCTGGGTTAATTAAGAGGAATCAGTAGCCCTCCTATAAAATACTAAAATAAGGTTATCAAGTCTTTAAAATGCTTGTGTCGGTAACCCAGACGGCGGCTTGTACCTATTATTCTTTTTGTGTAAATTATTTTAGTCCACTGTAATTACATTAAGGACCCTGAGATCGTGTATGCAAATTGGAGGCTTCTGTTTCGTGGCAATATTTGAAGGACTCCTTTCTCTCTGATTATATTATTACATCACTGGGTTCCTTAAGGACCCTGTGATCGTGTATGAGATGTGGTGGCTTCTGATTCCTCCTGACTATGCCACGAAACAAGCTCCTTCAAATTAGGTGATGTTTCGTGGCAATGTTTGAAGGACTCCCGGACCTCCAATTTTCTGACTACATCACGGGGTCCCTTAAGGAAGTAGTACAGTGTTGGTAAATCTGGAGCAACTGATTCCCCCAAACAATTCCAAGCAACAGGTTACCATTATTTTTGTTCATATGGTCTTGTTTTCTGGCATATTTTGGCATAGTAGGCGCTCTAATGTACTTAAATTATATAAACTCTCCCCTTAAGGATTGCATAGAGGGTTGAATCATGCATAGTTGTCGAATGATGACGTTCCTGGTGTGAGGACCTTTGGCACATATGGTGATAATCTGTTTTGTTCCTCCCAAAAAGTAGAAAATGTGAAATTATTGCTCATAGTTCATTGTAACGAGATAGTTAATTGGTTTCATAGCGTGAATAGTTTAAAGCTGATCAGGTCATAAGGCAGTGTATTTAGAAAAAAAATCATTTGGATTACTCCCATTAGATGACAATGACTAAAGTTAATATTCAGTATACAGGAGGATTCTTTACTACAAAAGGTACAAGTAGCAAGATATCATTCCACTATAATATAACGTTTTATTTCAGCATTAAAGTCCATCTAACATCAAGCATCTTATTTAATACACAGGGTTATCATAAAGCTTAGCCCCGGTACTTTGAGCTTCATCAACGCGTTGGAGACGACGGGCAGCATCGGCACTGTCAATATCACCGATGGAGAGTTGGAGATTAATCTTGGTACGAGCAAGATCATAGAAAGCGTTGTCAATTTTCTCAACCATCTCAAACTCGGTGCCTCCTTCTGCAAGAGTCTTCTTTAAAATGGAGGGCAGGAACTTGCGGATAACTTCGGCGAAACTGTCAGTATGAGACATAGTAAGAGGCTGAGTGCTGGCCACGACAGCCACGCCCAACACACACAAGATTACCTGAAATTGGAATAGAATAAAATAAGTATCTGGTTTTGAGAGAGAGTAAGAAGTACTTGGACATGTAACATAATTTTAGTTCGTGAGGATATGCAAGTAATACTAAAATATCTTCCCGACACTTACAGCAACATTCATGTTGGCTGTGATAGTAAGGTAAGGAGACTGTGTCCAGTAGATAACGAAGGTCCTGAATAGACTAGCTCCAGTTGTGTGCAGCGACTTCTTTATATATTCCTCGTCTGCTCTACTCTAACGGTACCAAATGTCATTCCAAGGTATATTTTCCTAGAACGATCTTGGGAAGTATTCGGGAACAAGGTACGCGAGATTTAAGATTTGGGTTTTGTTTTTTGCTTGACTTGTTTACCAGAGACGCAGAGTAAAAATCAATAATGATGGGTTGCTTCTTCTTGGCGAAAAAAATGAAGGAAAGACTCACTGTTGTATGAAGCTATAAAGTGTCCAGCACATATATTTACAGGTTTAAGGGAGAAGTTTTTTCTGATAAATCTGGAGCAACTGATTCCTCCAAACTATTCCAAGCAACAGAACACCATTAATTTTGTTCATCTGGTCCTGTTTTCTGGTATACTTTGGAGGAATCAAGGCTCTCCAATGTAACAAAAAGGAATTACCCCCTTAATGATATCCTGAGCCTAAACTAACCATAACAGACAAAGTTTAATTCAGTATACTGTATACCACTCATATTCCGTATTCCATTCCTACTTTCTTCACTTCGTTTTTTACGGCATTTATTTGAAGTACATGATAGGGACATTATAAACAAAAGCATCAATGTTTGTAATTTAAGTCCATGACAGACCTCGAGGACAGACCATGAAGGACTTTGATTTCGTGTTCGGGAATCTGAGGACCATAATGAGTTTAAATGCTTTTGGTTCATTAGAGCGCCTAGATTCCTCCAAAATATGTCAGAAAACAATACGAGATAACTCCTTAAACATGAAGACCATTTTTATTAATACTATGAAAAATTTTATTGGTCTCGCACACATAATTGGACCTCAACGAAATTTTAGGGCAATGAAAACTGATAACCCTCTCCCAGGACTCTTTTTATGAATGGCATCCCTTTCACGTATAAGAATCCCATAAAGCCATTAGTACTGTTGTTGTTGTTTACCTTAGTGAAAAGTGTAGTACATCACATCAGAGTAAATGGATTACATATTATATCAGCAACTCCCTTTTTGTGAGCTATATCTAGTGAGTTAAGTAGGAGTACATTCCACCTGTTGCAAATCTGACAGACCTGCAATCTACTTTCCCTCTTTACTCGATAAAAAGATTATATATTTACTGTCACTGAGCTTCCTGCCATCTCCTGCTACGATACTAGTCCATGCTTACGTAATGAACACTCGAGCTCGTAAATTCGCGACCATAGATATAGATGTTTATGTCACTTGAGCTGGTATCATTGATTGGGGAAGAATCAAAGTAGGTGGAACACAGTAGAGAGACATGATACAATCTCTGACCTACAATGACACCTTCCCCACACAGCGTTTCGTTCTCACATGACATGAATTTTTACGTACGTGGTCGGCGAATTTACGAGCTCGAGTGTACAACTGTCAAAATATGAATTGCGACAGCTTTTGATGGAACATTAAGGTACCCTGTGCTCGTCTATGAGATCCTGTGGCTTCTGATTCCTCCTGAAACAAGCTCCTTTTATAACGATAGATTTTCATGGCAATATTTGAAGAACTCATCTACCTTCAATTTTCTGACTACACCACAGGGTCCCTTAAGACATTGAGTATACCAAACATTAAATTGGGTACCGTTCATAATATTAAGAAGAGTACACTATTTACGTTAAGACGTGAGCATCCTTCACTTAGTAGGTTCTAGGATACTACAGTTATACGCTTTATACCATATTCATTCATTTCTAATCAACCTGCGATAATCTTAGTGACTTGGAAACTGCCAAAAAATCCCTGATACGAACACACGCTCAGAATTGGTTAGGGTTTTGTGGCACATTCAATTCCACGACTTATCTTATTCTCCTAAAACGTCCACCTGTGCTCTCCTTTTACACTGGTGATCTTCCAAGGTTTTAGTGTCAGAATGAGTGAAAATACGCCAATAGAGGAGAAGCCTTTGATCATACTGTTTCCTTGCTGCTTCTTAATGTCAGCGGCATGAATTCTGCAACATTATACTCGCAGGTTCAAAGTCCCCAATGTAAACTATTGCACACTCGAGCTCGTAAATTTCCGACCACGTCCCGAAATTTTTATGTCATCGGAGCTGGTAACGCTGTGTGTAGAAGGTGTCATTGTAGGTAAAAGATTGTATCATCTCCCTCTACTATGTTCCACCTACTCTGATTCCTCACTAAATGAATGTTACCAGCTCAAATGGAATAAACATCTAAGTACATGGTCGCGAATTTACGAGCTCGAGTGTACATGTCTTGATGGTCGTGAGTGGATTCGATGACTGTGTTCCTCTTTTAAGATAGTGGTGTGAGAAAATTGAAGCCATTTTGTAACTTGACGATGGGTAAAATGAAAACACACCTAGCGTAAATTTTTACTCTCATGACGACATGATTATAATGCATAGCTAAAGAAGGTATAACATGGATTGTGTTCTCACTCTCGCACCAGGAATATGTTGTAGCCTACCAGTTGTTTGTTTGGGTGTCTGGACATTTTCTGTATACCAGTTGGGTTGCTAATGAATAAGTTATACACATAAAATATTTGAAGGATAGTGTCGTGCGTGAATATTCTGAATGTTCACAAAGTTATCAGAAGATCACCAAACAGATTATCATTGAGGGACAGACAGACAGTAGTAAAAGTTTGCAGGTTTTAGAAGACAATTTTATTGAAAACAAACTCGTGGCTTATTCATAGTGATTTTGATTAAACAAGGTGTGACATTTAAAGTTCAAATTTAGTGCTTCATTATTAGGGCAATAGTTGTTGCTCTATCATTTCTTTAGTATTAATAAATATGATTAAATTCAGTAGGAGACATCTTAATACACAGGGTTATCATAAAGCTTAGCCCCGGTACTTTGAGCTTCATCAACGCGTTGGAGACGACGGGCAGCATCGGCACTGTCAATATCACCAAAGGAGAGTTGGAGATTAATCTTGGTACGAGCAAGATCATAGAAAGCGTTGTCAATTTTCTCAACCATCTCAAACTCGGTGCCTCCTTCTGCAAGAGTCTTCTTTAAAATGGAGGGCAGGAACTTGCGGATAACTTCGGCGAAACTGTCAGTATGAGACATAGTAAGAGGCTGAGAGCTGGCCACGACAGCCACGCCCAGCACACACAGGAATACCTGAAATTGGGAAATAATGGATTGATTATTGAGCTTTGAGAAAGAATGGGAAGTAAACCTGTAATTGGCAATTGGTGAAGTAATTGTTTTAGCTTTGAGTAAAAATAGGATGTAAATTAGTTTATAACATATTTTGGGATGTGAAAAAATGCAATTATACCAAACTATTATGTCTTGTTATTATTTTATATGAGTGCATCATAAAACCTACAGCGACTCTCATGATGGCTATTATTGATAGTAAGGTAAGGAGGTTGTGTAGATGGTGAAGGTCCTGAATAGACTATGTTGTGTTGTCCGCGGCCCCCTCTTTATATACTCCTTGTCCTCCTCGCGACTGTAACGGTAACAAGTATTTCATCTGTTAGTGGGTTTCCTTGAACGCTTCTCGGTAATCGGGAGGAGTGACAAGAAGACTGAGATCCGAGAATTACCTGTGTCTTTATCACATAGAGGCTATGTAGGTAAGCAAACCATTAGGGTCTCATGTTTTAGTGATGTTTATGAATACAGTCCTCCTCCGCTCTCAAACCAGTCATCATACATCATTTATTTATACAGTTTTTATATACACAGCTTAGCGCTATCAAATATTACAGTTCCACTCACATTTCACCCATTCCCTTTGCCTCACGCTCTCTGATTTCTCTTCCATTGACATATTCTTCTTGGAGGACATTTAATACATATAGAGATCCGTAAAGTACTTGAGGCCAATGGCAATAAAGTGTACCTAACAGAAAATTATGACTTATATTATAATTCTGTATAAGGTAGGGATATGTACACATAAAAAGAGACTCGTAGAACACTTTATTAACACAGATGAAAGGCCCTCAAATCCCCTTTACACAGCTGAAAGAAACCCTTTACACACATTTACATTTACATGCATAAAAATTCAGTGGGTCTCTATCACACTTTTTTAAGAGGACCTGCCACATATATAGAGTTACATTATAAAATATGTGGATAATGATTATTTCCCACCCATTTATCCCCTCGAACAAGATTGCTATTGGCTGATTATTATAATGTGTATGGCTTGAGTAAGACTGGGTATAGGAAACAAGACGAAGCAGCCATATAGAGAGAGAAACTGGCCAACTGAGTAATCGGTTCACTTCTTTCAATAACAATAAGAGAAAGTTGAGTACAATATAATTACACATAAGCTTGGAAGGATGGATAAGGAACAACAAATAATCATTGACACGAAGAAGCAGTAGTGAAACATTGTCAATAAAGGCTCCTCTCCTCCTCCTTCTCCTCCTCATACGGTGTTGTTATTCCTAATCCATAAAGGAAAAATTAGATAAATGTTTATATATGAACCCCCACTACGTAGAATGCTATAGTAAACTAAATTTGAAGGAGATACTACAGTGTTGGTAAATCTAAAACATACAAATTATACTTCCAAAACTATTCCATGCAACAACAGGCCACTTTATATTTGATCATCTGGCCCTGTTTCCTGGCATACTTAGGAGGAATCAAGATTCTCTATTGCATCAAAAATATATACTATCTCCTTACTCGTAATTGCGTAGTCTGAAGGAAGCACTTTAACCTTCCCTTCCCTGTCAGACGTGGTGGTCAAGTTATATTGGGCTTGGGAGAATTAGTAGTCGTGGTTCCTAGAATTGTACATGCCGTAGTAGGCTAACCTTGCTAAGTATTCGATCTTAAGCATCAATAATAGCCTATGTAGGACCTACAGCATTTTTTTTTTTTTTTTATAAAAAAAATCTATTATCGCAAAGTTAGTGCTACTCAAGGTAAGGGTAAGTATCAGGACCAGAGTTACGTGTTAAGGTGGCCTTGGTACTGGGGTAATGCGGGCCCCTGCCAATCAATATGTCGCTGATGTTCAGCATAGATTACTATTATATTGTCACATTGTTATATTTCACCCTATAATAGCGAGGGGGCCCTGTGCACGTGCCCTTTGTACCCCGCCATAAATCAGACCTTCAAAACGATATTACCAATGCACTATAACCCTAATCAAATCGCACCTTAACTTACACATTACGTTCTCTACCCTATACTCATTTTGCGCATGCTCAGGCACGTACTGTACCTTACAGTATATACGTCCAGTTTATCCGAGTACATCGCGGTTCCCATAAACTCCACGTGTTTATATAAGCTACACGTGTATTTCAAATTGGCAATGAGAGTTAAAGTATCAACGCAATTTTCTTTTTTTGTTTTGTTTCCTGGCTACACACAATATTAAAACTAGGCCCTTCATAAATATTGTACTATGTTTGTTTCCTTCGCATCAGATTTTGTTTTTTACGCGAATATATTCTGTTGAGCGTTAAGGGGGGAAGTTTTGTGTTGGTTAATCTGGAGCAACTGATTCCTCGAAACTATTCCAAGCAACAGAACATCATTATTTTTGTTCATCTGGTTCTGTTCTCTGTCATATTTTTGGGGAATCAAGGCACTCCAATGTACCAAAAAAGAATTACCACCCTAACATCGTATCCCTGGGAGGTGAAACGTAGCTTCCTTGTTGCTCTCCCGTACACAGTAACAAAGATGAACCTCACTGACCTTTGAAGCAATTTCCAAGAAGTGAGAACAGGAATGGTGGGTGAGGTGGGTGTGGACACATTCTCCCGTCACACGTAACGAGTAACTTCAGGGGGAAGTTTTGTGTTGATAAATCTGGAGCAACTGAATCCTCCAAACTATTCCAAGCAACAGAACACCATTATTTTTGCTCTTCTGGTCATGTATCCTAGCATAATTTGGAGGAATCAAGGCACTCCAATGTACCAATAAAGAATTACCACTTTAATCCTCACCCTCTTCTACTTCCTCCTTCTCTATCTTCTCTTCATTCTCATCTTCCTCCTCCTTCTTTTCCTCCTCCTCCTCTTCTTCTGCTCTCTTCTCCTCTGGTTTCTTCTCCTCCTCCCACCGAGTCCACAAAGGTTAGAGGAAGTCGCTACTCCTTCTCTAAAGTAGGTTTGTATGCAGTAACAATGTTCAGATATATAAAGACAATGATAATAATAAGAAAAAAAGAATGGAGACCAGAGGAAGGCGAGTAGTATAATTATCACTGCCCCAACCCAATCCCTTATGATTCCCCAGGATAGTGATTGACCGAGTGATTATTTCTTCTTCTTTTTCTCCTTTTCTTCTTTTCTTCTATTTCTTCTTCTTTCTTTTTCATTTCCTTTTCTTCTTCTTCTTCTTCTTCTTTAATTTTTTGGAGACCCTTGGCTAATTTCCATGGTATATCAAAATTCTCAGAAGGAGAAGCAGAATCCAACACTACTGCGACCTTCCCCATGCGATAACAGAAAATAGAAAGCGGCTGTTGTTCTTTCAGGCTGCATGCTTTTCTTGTATAAGCAGTGTTGAGGGGATAGTAGGCAACGTTTGGTACATTCGAGCAACTTTACTCCTCCAAAGTATGCCAGGAAACAGGACAAAATGAATAAAAATAATGGTGTCCAGTTGCTTGGACTAGTTTAGAGGAATCAGTTGCTCCAGATTTACAAACACTGTACTGTACCCTTAATTAACTAGTGTCTTGGTGCTCAGGTACGGTATAATGTGCAGCTGAGACAAGAATTAGTGAAGGGGGATGGGGGTGGTTGAGTGAGTGTGTGTGTGTGTATATGAGCAAAGAGAGTCTGATTATTACTGTGCTACCTACTGTAGGTGTGTGTGTATCGTATTGTTTGGTACACAATGTCAAATTTCTTCAAGTAAATTTAACACTGACACGTTTTACATTGGTATATTCGGTAACATATATTCGTTTTAGCATATGTTTGTTTTTATCTCACTTACCTAATTTGGTTCAAGAAGCGAAGCAAATTGACTAGTTAATGAGGAGTAAATATCCATTATGTTGTGACAAATTACTTATGTAAACGAATTATCATATGATGTACAGTCGTGGTTAATAATAATCACACATGAGTATCTCAAACATATTGCTGTATAATGTTTTCACGTTCATATATGATGTTTTTGGTTTGCTTGTAGTTAATGAAAAGATGGTACTTAACCTATTTATTGGAAAGTTTATCAGTCAAGGAACAGAGAAAACTTGTCAAACTCTTACGTGAGTTACCCCTACATGGATGATTATTTTTGATCACGTCTGCACATCACATTGGTATGCATATGCAAGTAATGTAAACCGGAAGCTGCAAGTATAAGTAAACATATGTTATTTAGTAACTAGCAATAGATATTCATTATTCTGTAAATCATCAGCTTAAGAGGGAAGAACAGTGTTGGTAAATCTTGAGCAACTGATTCCTCCAAACAATTTCAAGCAACAGGTCACCATTATTATTGTTAATCTAGATCTGTTTCCTGGCATTTTATGGAAGAATCAAAGGTATACTACCTCATTCAGTAATTTTGGTTTTACCGTTGTTTAAACACTTTTTACACACAGTCTGGACAATCGTTCATGACTATAACAAGGTGAAGATAAGAATTCTGAGAATTTTATATGCCATGGTAATATGGACATGCTAGCCAGTTTCTTAAAAGGGAGAACTTCTTTCTGGCAAACTGGAAGGTTACTGATCATCCCAAACAATACCAGGAAATAGACGACATCAGTGATATAAATTGGGGGTCTGTTTCATGGCAAGGTTTGGAGGATTCAGTAGGCCTCCAATTTACTAAAGATAGGTTTTCGTCTTAAGGTGGAAGTGCTGTGTTGGTAAATCTGGAGCAACTGATTCTTCCAAACTTTTCCAAGCAACAGAACAACATTATTATTGTTTATTTGGTCCTATTTCCTGGCATACTTTGGAAGAATCATGGCACTCCAATGTAACAAAAGTGAATTACCCCCTTAACACAATGTCCTTTTTAGTTTCAATGATAAGACCCATTCAAGTTCCATGTGTGTGCAATGCATTGATTATGTATATATATATATATATATATATATATATATATATATATATATATATATATATATATATATATATATATATATATATATATATATATATATTTTTTTTTTTTTTTTTTTTTTTTTTATCGTTCCTTGTTTGAGTACCATTGTTTGACTGGATATGTGTTTCCTTCGATCCTAAATATCCAGAGGAAGTTTAATACTTGAATATAAAGAATTTGATCAAACTGATTGTATTGTCGACTTAATTGTGAACATTATAAAGCCTCATATGAGTTAAATTATAAGAAGAAGCAGAGGGGATACAATGTAGTCTGGATTATGGAAGCTCTGCTCAAACCCGTGGAGTCAGTTTTTCTAGATTTATTATTATTTTTGTGAGGAATATTAACAACTAAGCTACTGTGCCGTTGTTATGCCTGGCTTGCGTAGAATACTTAATTAAGGACCCTGTGATCGTGTATGAGAATTGCAGGCTTCTGATTCCTCCTGACTATGCCACGAAACAACCTCCTTCCATATATGTTGTGTTTCGTGGCAATATATGAAGGACTCATTTACCTCCAGTTCTCTGACTACATCACAGGATCCCTTAAGGGGGAAGTTTTGCGTTTGTAATTCTGGAGCAACTGAATCCTCCAAACTATTCCAAGCAACAGAAAATCATTATTTTTACTCTTCTGGTTCTGTTTCCTGGCATACTTTGGAGGAATCAAGGCACTCCAATGTACCCAAAACGAATTACCACCTTAAGCTGTCAGTTCTATCCACAGACAGGTATCATGATCTTGTCGAAGCTGTTATCATTACGTATTATTATATTTTTTACTTTTTCTGAATTCTAGAAATCCTTGGCAGTCTTTTCGTCTGTTAAATACTATTTTAGTTTTCTCCTTTATTATGATTTAGTGTGATAAAAGTTCTGTTGTCCATTACTAAGATGTTTTTTTCAGTGTAGCGTTGTCTAAGAGATTTACACATTGATTACCGAAATGGATTTTCCTTCTATCATATTAAATATTTTTATCGATAATCGTTTCAGCTGGAGAACAAACAATTTCGTCATACAAGAGCGTCGCATAATTATTTTTTCCATTTGTTTGTCTCTGATTAATAAGTGGTATTTAACTTATTTCACCCCGAGGCATTATATGAATACATTTTATTTCTTCATCCTTGATAGGCCTATAACATGTAAATCTTCCTGTTATGCACTTCTCATTAATCTCGACTCTCTTCTTTTCACTTTCTCGACTCTCTTCTTGTCTCTTTCTCGACTCTATTTCTTCTCCTTCTCGACTCTCTTCTCCTTCTCGACTCTCTTTTCTTTCTCGACTCTCTTCTCTTCTTCTCTTTCTCGACTCTCTTCTCTTTCTCGTCTTCTTGGTCATCGTATTCTTTATCGTCGTTTGAGGTCTCGGTAACATCGTCATCATTACCATCACGAGAGAGAGAGAGAGAGAGAGAGAGTGCGTGTCTGATGGCGAAGGTTAAGTGCCCCAATTAGCTAAGATACCGTGCATGACATATACAATATAGATAAAATATACACACATACCCACCCTGCCTTACACTCCACTTCATTCTTCCGTGTGCTATACTTAGAATAGGGAGTTTACCTACTTCAGGCTGCTCCTGACACGAGTTCTTTTAAGAGGAGATTCTCTTGTTGTTGGTGAATTGGAAGGTCTCTGATTCCTGCAAACTATTCCACGAAACAGATACCTTATTACTACTGTACTATTCCTGGCATAGTTTGGAGAAATCAAAGTCCTTCCAAATCACCAACAAGAGAATCTCCCCTTGATGCATTGTTAGACATTTACAATGTATAGAAACAGTTCCCTATAAGTATTGGTTTTCATTTACGAGGTGTTGAATGAGATGCGTATGATTATTATTGGTTTCCATTTGAATGATGGTGAACTGATGAAACACAGACCCATTTGAGCCACTTATACATTGTTTTATCACTGACTGGTCTCATTGGTTGTTATTTCAGTTTTTAAAGAACGGCGATAAAGTGGGATATTAATTGGTACAGTTTCTAAAGTGGGATAAATAATATTTGCTTGCAAGTATAGAGTCATGAACAGAGTCGCCAAGAAACAAAACCAGATGAAAAAAAAAGTTGTAATTTGTTTGGAATAGTTTTAAGGGTTCAGTTGCCACATATTTACCAACACTCTATTTCCTCCCACCTTCAGCTAAGACAGAACTGAAGCACCAGCGACCTTGATCACTGGAGCTTGAAGAATATTAATTTTTTAATCCTAATGTAAAATATCTGAAACTGAATAGGTTATTTATTTATTATCACTGCCGCAAGCAATGTGTGAAACTCTTTTAATTTATAATGGATTCTAGGTGCTGTACAAACTTGCCTTGCTCGCCTTTCCGTCACTCAGTCACCTGATCGTGTGTGTTGGGGAGAATGTATATATCATTGCGGTACCGTATGTATTTTTTTGTAGGTCTATATTGTAGTCTTGCAAAAATGACCTGGTTAAATTTAGTACAAACAGTAAATTAAATACAGCCTCGATACATTCAAAACAAACAGTATAACAAAATACAGCGTTATGAGTCTTGGTTACAAAGAGGTAAAGTTAGGACAAACAATAAAATGGAATACAGCTTCGGTAAACTCAAAAAACAATATACAGCCTCGGTAAATTCAACACAAGCGGCAAAACAAAATACAGGTTTATGAGTCTTGGTTACAAAGAGGCAAAATTAAGTTATTACAAACAGTAAAAGAAAATACAGTGTCGGAAAAGTATGAAAGAAGTAGAAAAACAAAATACAGTCTCCGGAAAGTGAAAAACAAGTAGTAAAACAAAATACAAGTCTTATGTGTCTTGGTTACAAAGAAAATTCAGAGGAAAGCAAACAACGATTCATCTCTTGTGACCCTTACAGCCCTATTTGTTTGTTTGTAGATGTGATGTGTTTGTTTCGGGTTAAGGAGACTGTAAAGGAATGTAGGTTATGATATACGTTGGAGGAAAACCAGGAATCCAGGATAGGAGGGAGGGTGGGTGAAAGGAAAAGGGAGAGTGGAGGGAGTGAGAGAGGGTGGGTGAAAATAGGAGGGAGAGGGGAGGGAGTGAGGGTTGGTGAGAGAAAGAAAAAGGTGGGGATGGACGGAAGGAGGGAGGGTTGGTGAGAGAAAGAGGGAGAGGGGGGGGAGTGAGAGATGGTGGGTTAGAAAAAGAGGGAGAGGGGAGGGAGTGAGAGATGGTAGGTGAGAGAAAGAGGAAGAGGGAGGGATTGAGAGAGGGTGGGTGAGAGAATGAGGTTGGATGGTCGGTAGGAAAGGGTTTTGTAAAAGGGAAGAAATAAGGATGAGAGAGAGAGAGAGAGAAAGGAGTAATATGTCCTATTTAATTAGAGATAAAAGAAAGACTGATAAAGATTCGTACCGGTAGTATGGAAATATGAATATGTCGATTTATAAATGGAGATATAGAGAGATAAACACATACAGAAGGAATAGATAAAGATATAAAGATAAAATAAAAGAGAGACAGAAAGAGACATGTCAAGGGGAGGAGGGGTAAGGGAGGGTAGGAAGGGAGAGAAGAGATGGAGAAGGGAAAGGAGTGGAGAGATGGAGGGAGGGAAAGAGGAGGAGAGGTGGAGGGAGAAGGGGAAGTAGTTATGACTGCAAAAGACATCATGAGCCTCCTCCCTACTCCTCCACCCCCTCACCCACTTCTCTCTCATGTCATCCCACCTCTCTCTCTCTCTCTCTCTCTCTCTCTCTGCTTTTCGTTCTCTCTATCCCTTATTCCCCTTTACTTTAACTTTGTATTTTATTCTCTCTCTCTCTCTCTCTCTCTCTCTCTCTCTCTCTCTCTCTCTCTCTCGACAACCACCTTGCCGTCGGTAAGAGAGCTTGTGTGATCTGTTTGAATTTTGCAAGCTATGCTGGGGGACATTTAGTCCAGTTGGGTTACCCGTGCCAGAAAGGTAGCGTTATTAGGATCCTGACTAAGAGTTGTCAAATCTTCATGTTAATATTAAGTTTCACAACTGCTCTTCAACTGTCCTAAAAAAAAAAAAAAAAAAAAAAAAAAAAATCTTCATCATTTTCGATATAAGTTTTTATTGTTAAGGACCTCACCAGCTACCTTATGCCGTGTGAGACGGGAGGCTTTGGAACCTCCTAAAACAACGCCTTACAACGCTCACAGGTTTCGAAAGGGCTGAGATTGAAGGGATCTCAGGCGTGTGGGGTACGAGTAATGGAGATGCCTCAGGACCCCCGTAGGTATTCTCTTAGATTAATAAGCCTGACCAGCTCCCTGTGACCGTTCTTAGGTGCCTAAAGGCTCGACTGCTCTTTGATGAGAGAGCTTTCGTGCCTCGCTGGCTGCCAAGCCAGTAAAAGATCTCGGATTAAGTCGTGGACATTTAGTTTTACTATTTGCTTTAAGTTTGGCCGCGGATGGAGGATTAGTAGGGATTAGTAGGACGACGGTTACACTTCAAGCACAACTGTCGAAAAATCAGAGTCCCATTTACTTAGAACTCTTGTGCTGCTCAGCTGGGAGCTGCGGCACGATTGGGGCCGTCCGGCTCAGGGGAGACCTTAGGGTTGGTGTGCTTGGCTCATAAGGGTTTCTGTTGGCCGAACGACCGAAAACCTTCTGGAAGTAGATGGATGAGACTTATGCGAGACCAAATCACATTACCTTTTCTTTTGTATTATTGGTCTTAAATTGAATTAGAGCGAGATGAATGGTCCATCAGCAAGAAAATTTACATGTACTACATGCAAGGTGTACCGCTGGTGTGAGGACTTCAGCGGGAGGAGTGCGAGCGACCTAGACTCCTCGAGTGTCTGCGACTTTTGCAAACTCGAGGAGAGGTTGATGAAGCACATCTCACTGCTCACGAAGGAGAACAACTCCCTAAAGGAGGAAGTTCTCCGAATGGACTCACAGAGGTGTGACTGCCATGCGAGAGACAAGGCAGTCCAAGGAGCTTCTTCACCGGAGAGCTCCACTATGGCGGTAAAGAACAAGAAGAAGAACAACAAGAAGAAGAACAACAACAATGAAGAGGGAAAAGAGACTGCAGAAGGAAAAGAGACTGCAGAAAAGTGTGATGGAAAAGAGGAGGGGAATATGGAGAAGGGAGAAAAACCCAAGAAGACAGTTGAGGAGGGATTAGAGGAAAGTGAGGAATCAAATAAGAAGGAAAAGAAAATGAAGAAGGAAAAGAAGACAAAGAAGAAGCAACCTGGAGAAAGTGACGAGCCCGGCAGGAATTCAAAACACACTCGGGTTCCTCACAAGGCATCTCGTGCTCCTACTAAGGAGAGGCCTGTGGATATACACATTGTAGGTGATTCCCAGGCACGAGGGCTGCAACCCCTAATGACAGATCGCCTTCACACTTCTGTGAAGGTGAATTGTTTGCCAAGTTGTGGCAATGCTGACCTCCGAAAGGAAGCTGAGAGGATCCAAACGTCCAGATCTGCTGTCATTGCACTCATGGTGAGTGGTAATGACATCTACCTGAGAAATGGTAGAGTAGGCATGACCGAAGGAGTCCTCTCGGATGTGCTCGGTGCAGTAGATGACTGTGGGTTAAAAACCCACAGAAGGGTAGTTGTTGGCATGCTCCCAAGGAGAGGCCCTTTAGGGACTGCTCTGTCAAAGAACATTGCAGTAAATCAGCGCCTGGCTGATTTGTGTACTACCGAGGGGGTGTTCTTTGTGGACCCCTACACCTCACTCTTTGGTAGAGACAACCTCTACCAGAGGGATGGCACACATCTCTCACCAAAGGGGAAAGAAGTGCTTTCCAAATTAATGGAAGATGCCGTCCGACGATGTCTCAGGAGCACTCGACCGAGCTTGGAGGAGAGCCCTCGTCGCTATGCTAGAGTGGCCCCAGAGAAGACATTCGCTGAGATCCTGAAGAAGGATATCCCCAGCACTACCAAGACAATGACCAAACCGGGAAACGGAAGAGTATAGGGAGCCCTGCAGTTGGGGGTTCCCTGAAGGTTCTATTGTTCAACGCCAGGTCCATCCGAAACAAGTTTTTGGAACTGCGGGCCCTCGTTGCGACAAAGGAACCCGAGTTGGTGGCCATAACGGAGTCATGGTTGAGAACCTCAGACAGAGATCTTGAAGGGGAATTCGTGATTCCAGGCTACCAACTCTTCCACAAAGATAGAGAGGACAGAGGGGGTGGTGGTGTGCTGTTGTATGTAAAGAACTCTATCAAATCGATGACCTGCAACATCACATCGAACCACGAGCTCCTTGGAGTTGACCTAGAAATAGGCACTGCAAAATACAGAACCCTGCTGCTTTATAGACCCCTGGACAACTCAATGAGATGGACAGGGACCTATACCAGTTGCTGGGTGAACTAGTGGACGGCAGGGTGTGCATCCTTATGGGGGACTTCAACACACATGTTGACTGGGAAACCAGAGAGCCCTCTGCCGAGAACACACCACTCTTGGAGTTTGTAAATGATGAATTCCTCACTCAATGGGTAAGGGAGCCAACAAGAGGTGCTAACATACTCGACTTGGTCCTCACCTCCGAGGATGACATCATTCAAGACCTCTCTGTAAACGAAGAAATAGGCGGAAGCGACCACAAGCTTATAAGATTTTCAGTTAAGGTCCCTAATATGGAGACCGTGACCCTGGTGCATAGAAAATTAGACATGGGGAGAGCGAACTTTGCAGGTCTTCGTGAAGGCGTTGCTGAAATGGAACTAGAGGAGGGAGAGAGTGCTGATGATCTGTGGAGGTCATTCTTGTCTTCCATCATGGAACTTCAGTCGCGCTTTATTCCTCTGAAGGGAACAGGTCAGAAGTTCATTCAACCGAAGTGGTTTAATCGGGAAATCCGTAACCTACTAAGGGAGAGGAGAACTGCGTATCATCGAGCGAAGGCATCTGGGGACTTTGACGGTCATAAAAGACTGAATCGAAATGTGAAGTCCAAAATTAGGGCTGCTAAGCATGCTGAGGAGGTCCGTGTGGCTAGACTCTGCAAAGAGAACCCCAAGGAGTTTTTCAGTTATGTGAATAGCCGTAAACCAATCCGACGCAGGATCGGTCCCTTGGGGAATGAGGATGGAGCATTGATGCACTCTGATGCAGAAAATGCTAACCTCTTAAATGAGTACTTCTCTTCAGTGTTCTCTGAGGAGAGTGGTCCCATTCCCGAACCTTTGGACTCCTTCAGTGAGAAGTTGGAGTCAATGGTCTTCACCCGAGAAGAAATCGAGAGAAAAATAATTGAATTAAAAGCAAACAAGTCCCCCGGTCCGAATGGGTTCTTACCTAGAGTGTTGAAAGAAATGCATGGTGAAGTATCACGGCACCTGTGCATGGTCTTCAACAGGGTAATCCAGACTGGATGCATTCCTAGAGACTGGCGTGAGGCAGAGGTGACTCCTATCTTCAAGAAGGGAGATGCTAGCCAACCATCAAACTACAGACCCATCAGTTTAACCTCTATAGTCTGTAAACTCATGGAGAGCATCATTGTGGACAAAATAACAGCACACTTAGAATCAAATTTGCTACTGAGGGGTTCCCAGCATTGGTTCCAGCAGCACCGGTCATGCCTCACAAATCTGGTGGAATTCTTCCATTTTGTTTTCAGTGAGCATGATCGGGATAAAGCGGTCGATGTTGTCTATTTAGACTTTCAGAAAGCCTTTGATAAGGTACCCCACCGCCACCTCCTTCGGAAAGTGCGTGCACTCGGCATAGACGGAAATGTGGCAAATTGGATAGAGAACTGGCTAAGTGACAGACGGCAGCGGGTGGTAGTGAATGGACAGGCTTCAGAGTGGGTGCCCGTTACTAGCGGTGTTCCCCAAGGTTCTGTTCTGGGACCACTACTGTTTATCATCTATGTTAATGACGTGGATGGTGACATGGTTGCCAAGATTTCCAAATTCGCCGATGATACTAAGCTTGGTATGAATGTCGCGAAAGAAGGAAATACTACCAGCTTACAAGAAGATCTTAGGAAGATCGGGGAGTGGTCTGACACGTGGCAAATGCCATTTAATGTGAACAAATGCAAAGTTATGCATATAGGCCACAGAAACCCCCGAACAGAGTATAACCTTAAGGGCAATGCTCTCGTAAGCCCTGATACTGAGAAAGACTTGGGTGTAACTATCACCAGCGACCTCAAGTTCTCAAAGCAGTGTATTGAGGCTGAGAAGAAAGCCCAAAGGGTGTTAGGGTACATAAAGCGACAGTTTAGATACTGGAACAAGGAGATAGTACTTTGTCTGTACAATTCCCTTGTCCGACTGCACCTGGAGTATGCAGTCCAGTTTTGGAGTCCTTCTTACCGAAAGGTTATCGCGAGATTGGAACGAGTGCAAGCCAGGGCAACTAAACTTATACCCTCTCTTAGACACAAGAGCTATAAAGATCGGTTGGTAGAACTCGACCTGTTCTCTTTAGAAACCCGGAGACTGCGTGGTCAGCTTATCGAAGTGTTTAAAATACTACGAGGCTTTGACAATGTAGACTACAGGGACATTTTCCAACTCAGTGAGGGCACAACCAGGAATCATGGCTACAAACTTGAACTGAAGCGATACAACCGTGATCTGTGTGGTAAATTCTTTACAAACAGCATCTGCGGTACTTGGAACGCGCTTCCTGCTGATGTAGTTAACAGCAACTCTGTGGATCAGTTCAAGTCCAGATTAGACAAAGTCTTAAATCACCGTCTAGGTGTTTAAGCCGTTGTGCGAGTGTTCCTTGATGGTTTCACATGACACATTCGAGGACAGTTGCCTGCTTGCGCAACTAAACCCACAGGTACCCTCTTTGTATGGATCGTAAGGTCCCCTAGGGTACTTCTTTTCCTTGTAACTCCTTGTAACTCTCTCTCTCTCTCTCTCTCTCTCTCTCTCTCTCTCTCTCTCTCTCTCTCTCTCTCTCTCTCCGCTTCTATAATTCTCCATTTTAATCCATCTGCTTTCTTGCATGTGCGTGTGAGAGTGTGTGTTCTCTTCTCCAACTCTCACTCTTAAACCTCTCTATCTATATTATGACTTCGCTCTACTCTACTCTCTCTCTCTCTTTCTCTCTCTCTCTCCCTCTCTTCTTAAACTTTTTCCACCCCATTCCTTCTCTCCCTCCTCCTCACTCAAACCATTTTCCACTCCTTCACTTCTCTCCACACACTCCACCTCAACACATCCTTACCTTATTCCCTTCCTTCCTTTCTAATTCCCTTCCTCCCTCTCTTCCTCTTTCCTTTCTTCCATCCTCTTTCTCTCCTTCCTACCATACTTCCTCCCTCTCCTTTCCTTCCTTCCTCCCTTCTATCCTTCCTTCCTTCTTTCCTTCCACCTCACCCTGATAACATAAAGATATAATAATCGAAGAGAATGGGAGAGTTAGAGGTGGTAGAGAAGGAAGGGAGGAAGGATAAGGGAAGAGGAGAGGGAAGGAGAGAAGAGGGGGGGGGGGGCAGGGAAGTGGAGGTAAGTGGAACATGGAAGGAGAGGTGGAAAGAAGGGAGATATGGAAGGAGAGGTGGAGAGAGGGAGGAAGGGGAGAATGAGGGAGGGAGGGAAAGGGAAGGTAGAGGAGGGAAAGGAGCAATAGGGAGGGAGAAGAGGGGACGGGGAGGAGTGGGAAGGGTTGGAGGGAGAAGAGGGGAAGGGGAGGAGGGGGAAGGGGTGGAGGGAGAAGAGTGGAAGGGGAGGAGTGGGAAGGGGTGGAGGGAGAAAAGGGGACGGGGAGAAGGGGGGAGGGGTTGGAGGGGGAAGGGGAAGGGAAGGAAGAGGAAGGGGAGGGGAATGGTCAGTAGAGTCAAACATGAAGGTGTGAGTTGAATGTCCTGGGGCGGGGCAAGTTAGTTCCTCTCTCTCTCTCTCTCTCTCTCTCTCTGTGTGAATGAGATTGTGAGACCATGCTTTCTCTCTCTCTCTCTCTCTCTCTCTCTCTCTCTCTCTCTCTGTGTGTGTGTGTGTGTGTGTGTGTGACTGTGCTTCTCTCTCTCTCTCTCTCTCTCTCTCTCTCTCTCTCTCTCTCTCTCTCTCTCTCTCTCTCTCTCTCTCTCTCTCTCTCTCTCTCTCTGTGTGTAAGTGTGTGAGACCATGCTTCTCTCTCTCTCTCTCTCTCTCTCTCTCTCTCTCTCTCTCTCTCTCTCTCTCTCTCAAGTCAATATCCGTCTTTACCGGCGTTTCTTTCATTCTGTCTGTCTGTCTCTCTCCCTCTTCAATACCTTCCTTCCTTTTTCGCCTTCCTCACTTCCTTCCTTCCTTCCTTCCTTTATCACTGTTTTCACTTCTGCATCATTTCAATCTTCCCTCTGCCTCCCTCACCCTCTTCCTTGTGCCACTTCTTTCTTCGTTTTCCTCTCATCTTTCTTCCTTTATATTCTCTGTTCTCCCCTCTTCCATTTTCTCTCATATATGTGCGTGTGTTATTCCTCTTTTCCTTTTGTTCTTCTCCACTTTCCATTATTTATCCATCTCTCTGCCTCCATTCCTTCTGGTCATCTCTCCCTCCTTTTTTATTTATATATTCTTTTAATTTCTCTTTCTTATTCCTCCTTCTATTCACTGTTTGTTTGTTCCTTCCTTTGTTCCCGTTAGCTATCTTTCCTTTTTCCTCCACCTCCCTCTTTCTCCTCGTCGCTTCTTCTCTACCATTATCTCTTTCTCATTCTCCTCCTTCTCTTCTCCTATCTTCTTCTTTTCATTCTTCTCTTATTACCCTTCAAGTTTTGTATTATTCACGCTTCCCATATTCCCATCTATCCTTTACTTTCTCTTCCTCATTTTCATTCTCACCTCTATATCCATTCCTCCCCGTCCTCTTCCTCCTCTTTATCTCACGCTGACTGATTGCTGAAAGACATCTCCTAAGCCTCTTTACTCTCCCTTCCTTTCCTTAATTGCTGATTTATCTAACCATCGATATTTTAATTGCAACAGGCTACTTGAAACCCTCCCATCTTATACCTCCACAGACAGTTTAATGAGGCATTATGTTGTGAGAGATTTGGAGGACTGTTCATGCCTTCAAAAATTGTAGGATGTGAACTGGCTAACAAAGATGTAATGTAACAAATGTAACAAAAATGTGTATGTATGATAAATGTGTATGTACGAAAAATGTGTATATAGGAAAAATGTAACAATAATGTGTATGTATAAGAAATGTGTATATAGAAAAAATGTAACAAAAATGTGTGTAACAAAATGTTTATGTAAGAAACATGTTATTAACAAAGTTGTGTATGTAACAAATTGTGTATGAAGGTTAATTTCTTGTAAATGTAATAACAACACTTGAAAGGAAAGCTGTCTTGTTCCTACCTAGCGACGCCAATATAATTTTTACAATAAAACATTTGCTGAAGATTGTATAGTAAGCCACGGTATGGAGCTAGGTATTATGTTAAACAGAAGATTTTTCAAACAGTTTAGGGATTTTTTTGGTTTGTTGTAACTTGATGTACGGTCGGAAAGCATGTTTTGTTTTTGTGCACCTACAGTCGAAATACATTCATTCAGTTGCAGGGTTACTGTATTTTACGCAAAAGAAAGTGAGACTGATAGACATTGGCGAAAAAGAGTTTCATTATACCCGACTCACATTACTGTTGCTGCTATAGTACAAATTCCAATTGACCCACGCTTTATATCTTTCACTTTGGTTGGACTTTTGTGTAAACATGGAGGCGGGTACTTCAGCACAGTATCAACACAGAGTTCCACAATGTTTCTCTGCG
The DNA here is from genome assembly GCA_033782935.1 of Petrolisthes cinctipes. Classification (NCBI taxonomy): domain Eukaryota; kingdom Metazoa; phylum Arthropoda; class Malacostraca; order Decapoda; family Porcellanidae; genus Petrolisthes; species Petrolisthes cinctipes. The sequence goes on along the minus strand of JAWQEG010000380.1, from coordinate 1,250,174 downwards.
AGCTGCAATTTTAAACAGGCGAAGGGGGAGTTAGTGTTGGTGCCCTTGTTGTTGATTGGTTGGTTTGTCAGTCACTGTATGTGGTATAAAGGGTGTTGGAGTGAGCCTTCTTTCCTTACCCAGGGTACACTCTGTAGACTGTTAATGAGTGTGTAGTAATCTTGAAATTGGTTTTGCATTGTGGCGAAGGATTAGCCCTATTTCTACTCCACGTTTTTATTATATTTCCAGGCAAAAATGTACACACTTATTCCCTTCTCCGTAATAATATGAAATTACTCTAGCTACATATTTCAAGTACTGTACATTTCAATGTTTATAAGTTTCAGCTAAGTAAGTACCCACCTGTTTGGAATTTTGATATAATTAGTTTTGTATTGCATTACATATAATGGACGTGAGAGCCAAAAAAATGATTGTGCATATTGGTACATTTTCTCCAGGTTAAGGGACACTGCATGTGATCGTGTATGAGACCTGGTGGCTTCTGATTCTTCCTGACTATGCCTTGAAACAAGCTCCTTCCAAATAGGTGGTGTTTCATGGCAATATTTGAAGGACTCATTTACCTCCAATTTTCTTACTACATCTCTGGGTCCATAATATAAATGGTGCGTTCTCTCACATGTTAAGGGACTCTGTGATGTAGTTAGAAAATTGGAGATAAATGAGGCCTTCAAGTGTTGCCACGAAACACACAAACCTATATAAGACAGGGTCCTAAAGGTAGCCAGTGTTTTTGTTTTATAACTGGTTCTGGTACTAACTTTGAGAGAGAGAGAGAGAGAGAGAGAGAGAGAGAGAGCACTTATCATAATAAAGTGAGTACACAAATGCACATGCACATAAGGGGATAATATACTTTTGGTCCATCAGACCCGGCATTGATTCCTCCAAAGTATACTAGGAAACAGTACCAGATGAATAAAATTAATGGTGTACTGTTGCCAGGAATACTTTGCACGAATCAGTTGCTCCAAGTTTACCAATACTGCAATAATTCCTTGAGCGCAGATACACTCATAATTATGTATGAAAAAAAAGAGAGATAAATGCACACAATTAAACTCGTCTCCTAAATCCCAGACAGGAAAGTAACTGAACCTAGATAAACAGGCAGAGGAAAATAAAAAAAGAGAGAGAAAAGAGAAAGAGCACACTTCACTACACACACACACACTCGAAGCGTAAATACACTTCAGACTACCACATAAAGCACACCACCACGAAGAGGGAGGGGATGGGATGGGGAAGAGGGGGGGGGGCTGGAGAGGGACGAGGGGGGATGGGAAGGAGAATAGGGGGGAGGGATGGGAAGAAGGAAAGGGGGGGGGGGATGGGAAGGAGGAAAGGGGGGGACTGGAGAGGGAGGAGGAGAGTGGGGGTTAATACTGTCTGGAGATGCAGGGGGGTGGAGCGGGGTGAGGTGGATGGGTCTGTCTGCATTATGCATTACATTAAGACGGTAATTGAAACACTGGGTGATTATTGTGTCTGTCGTTCGTAATTATCTTCTTTCCTTTCAAATACCTTTGTTCTTTTTTTTTCCCTTCGCTCTACACACTTATTCACTTATCTTCTTGCTCCCCAATCGAATGAGACGGAACAATTTTTTTCTTAAGTTCTTTTTTTTTCGCTCACTCTCACTTATCATTTCTGTCGACCCCTGCAATAATCTCACTTCATCTCTCATCACACGTTATATTCATTCTTCTCTTGTATTATCTATCTTTCCAACTCACCTAACTATTGTATTATACTCTCCCGGGAATGCCCCACTCATCGTATACACCCACCTTACTCATTTCACCCATATCCTTCATTTCCTCTTCACTCATTAGGTTTCCTCTTTTCATTCACAATCTATGATAGTCCTTCCACTCCCCCCAAATCTGACCAACACGCTATTCATTAAGGGACCCCATGATGTAGTTGGAAAATTGGAGGTTAGTGAGTCCTCCAAATATTGACACAAATCACCACCTATATTGAAGGAGCTTGTATCGTGGCACAGTCAGGCAAATCAAAACCCTCCAAATTTCATACACGATCATATTAAAGTCTACGTACAACACTCTCCATTTTCCATCAACATTGCCCTGTATATTTTCTCTCTCTCTAGCTCTTTGATTGCTCTCCGAATCTTAAAGGGGGAGATACAGTGTTGGTAAATCTGGAGCAAACTGATTCCTCCAAACTATTCCAAGCAACAGACCACCATTATATTTGTTAATTAATCTGGGACTGTTTCCTGACATACCGTGCTTTGGAGGAATCAGGCTCTCTAATGTACCAAAAACGTATTCTCTTCTTAATTAAATGTGTTGTCCACAAGGAAAATAAGTTAGGGCTTCCTTTTTATGACTTTATAATGAGATAAATGATTCCACAACACAACCAAGGGAATGGATGCACAGACACAGCTACGTAATCAACTTTCCCTAACTTTTGTATTGTGTTTTTCCATCATCCTTCGGTGCTCAGAGGTAGGTGTTGGTCAGGCAGGACACACGCAATCAGAAAGAAGGATAGAGTGCCAATCAGACAAAACAGTAATTATGTAACTCAATCCGTAAGAAGGCAAGAAACATTGAAATTTAGTGTACAGTTGTGGAAGCATATTCTGCCCCACATTTGTTTGGCATGTGGAGATATCTGTCAACTCTTTCTGAATAGACAGCAGCTCATACGAACCCCAATGACTGAACCAACAATGAACTCCAGTCACGAACAGAGTGTGTGAAATTCCAGGTCACAAATCATCTTAAGTAATTTTCATTGTGTGTCAGTGTGTGTGTGTGTGTGTGTAGAGAGAGAGTTCAGTCATTGGGGTTCGTATGAGCTGCTGTCTATTCAGAGAGAGTTGACAGATATCTCCACATGCCAAACAAATGTGGGGCAGAATATGCTTCCACAACTGTACCTGTTTGTTTTGCTAGCCAAGAAATGGGTAGCACTTGTTGGTGTACTTTTTCATACCTTATAACTTCGTAATAAACAAATTAATAACGAGGGTTTTCTCTGCCTCAGCAAGGCCGTCGTTTTTTAATATTCCTCCCCACCGTTAAATTCTCGGTAGCATATGCAGCTTGAGGTTTGAATTAACGTTTATTAAAAAAAGAGGTCTGTCAACACACCGAAAATCTTCCAAGAATTACCCGGCAAAAATGCATTCAATTATAATCCTAGATTTATATCCTTCAGCTAATACATGCAGTGTCACTAAAAGATGCCTTGAATAGCCCCAGCTCCTAGCTAGTGAGAACTTTGATCATCTGGCTATATTCTGGTTTTTGAGTTTCATCTGGACTGAAAATCGTGAGAATATTTGACCCACGACATTGTTATGAGAGGACGAGATTGTGGTCCACTCCTGTTAAATAAAAATATATTTATAAATCCCTTCCTTAAAATTGATTGGTTGGTTGATAAGGTACAGTTGCAGACATATGAAGCAGACACACTTTACAACGTGCCCCTCATTGAGCATCATATATTATAGTGTAAGACAAGGCACCACTACCCACGTGGTCTCATCCTACCATAATGGTCGATGAGGGTTCAATTTCAAGTGTGTCCGTTTCATGTGTCAGTAACTGTGACTTGGGTGGTGAGCTTGATTTGAACATGCAGTCACTATTACCCCTGATGACATCTATTATGAATATTTAACTTCCGTGACAAAATATAAAAAGGTTGATAGACAATAGATAGGTATCCATTTAATTCTTTATGCATTGTCACTGCTGTCAGAGGATGATGTTGAAGGTTCATATCTTCATAAGTAGGTGTCATAGAATCTCACAGTAGTAAGGAAAACAGCAGAGATCAGCAGAGATCGTATTTAAGGGACAAGTGGATTGTTGGTAAATCGGGAGCAACAGATTCCTACATGGTAAGCAATTCGAGGCTACAGACCACCATTATTTTTGTTAATCTGGTCCTGTTTGTTGGCATACTTTGGGATAATTAGGGCGCTGCAATGTACAGTCGGCAAAAAAAAATGTTCGTTACTATCCTTTTAACAGTGTGATGTAGCGTTGGTACGCCTGACTGGTGAGTCAGGTGTGATGCGAGGGCCACCTAGGCCCACCCTCCGTGCCTCTCCCTCGATGTATCATACAAGGCCAAGAGATATATCTCTTGGCCTTGGTATCATAGACGATCAAGTAGGAATGACGTTGTTTCAGCCAGTGCTAGTTTTTTTGGGTATTTCACTGTTATTCTTGTTCTAAAATACTTTAACGCATTTCCTTATGAGTAATAAAGAATAGTTAAATAGTAAGAGTTCTTGAACACTCAAAATTTAATTAAAATCAGCTAAACTTTTGATATAAAAAAGTTGTCACTGCTGCGGCCCGCGTATTATAGGACTGGGCGAAGACGATAGCAGTCCCGGATGTCTCGGATGACACGAGGCACGGCTGCCCAGTAGCCTGAGTACCAAACCTACCGGGCTGACCTATGTTAAAATTAACGTAGGGATGGTAACGAAAAAAATTTTGCCCACTGTACCAAATGTATACTATCTCCATTATGGCCTACGATATAAATGCCATCAGAAGGGAGAGTGGCTAGAACATAATTTTATGGTGGCAACTGTTCTGTTCTACATGTGGCATTTGTCAGGGGAAACGTAATCTAACGAAGAAGTAAGGAAGAACAGAGTGGATGCAAGCTTGGGCAGATGATTCCTGGAACTTGCTCTCCTCTAATTATGTAAGAAATGACAAGGTAAACTGCATCCTAAGTGGACTCCGTTAGCAAGGCCAGCGAGGGGTGAGCAGAATATAAAGACATCGCTCCTCACAGCTAAGCACAGTGTACTCACAGCCTTTGAGTTCAACAGTCATAACCTCCTCACAACCTTACTAAGCAACATGAAACTTGCAGTAAGAACAGTGGCATATTAACAAACATACATGTCATACTTTATTACACTCTCTGAAATATATATAAACAACATTAATTAATGTTACAGATTATAAAACAATAGTTTGTGACCAACTGAAATCTTGCTTCACCGAGTTATTAATTTAGTAGTGAAACATATACATTGACGTTTTTTTTGTTTTTTTTAGTTGTTTCTTATCGTCATTTACGTTAACAGGTGATTTTCTGTGTGCTGAGTGTGGCAGCTCTGGGTAGCATTGAGGCTTTATCCGTCCACGCTAATGATGTGTATGCCGATGTGATCTCCAAGAATTTGGACGAGTTGGTGCATAAAGCCCAAGCCGATGGTGGAAGTATCAAGGACAGATACATGCAGGTTGACCTCGCCTTCTACCCTCTTGCTCGTGCCCTCGTCTACCTCCAGTCTGCCACGGGCCAAATCAATGATGCTCCCACTCGCATCGAAAACATTAATAATGCTGAGCGTCTTGATATCAGAATGTTTAACAATGGTCCATAAGCTTAAATGCTACACTATATACTATGCTACCCTTGGACATGGATACCCACTGTCCAATTGAAAACTAAATTTATATTCCTGTCCGGTAACGTCAAACACAGTCACTTGCAATCAAATATTTATGCACCTCTTGTACTAGACCATACAATGATATACATATATATAAGCGTATCGACAATATAGCTTCCCGATCCAATCATATATTTACTAAGAAATTAAATTATGAACAAATTTTTTCCTCCATTTTTTTTTTTTTTTTTTTGACAGGCAGAAATTTGTAGATGAATAGATCAAGAAGAAAATAAAATGTTGATACCGAATGACTTGTGCATTATATTTCCTCCCAAACAATGTGTATAACCAATACCTTAGAATGGAAGGCTAATAATGAAGATAAGATGTTTGTAACAGGACAGATATATTTTTTTCTTTGGCTAATTTGAGTGAACAGGTAATAATGAAATAATAATAGATTTCCATAACAAGTAAACATAATAAATTTTCGTTGACTGAAAAAAAAGAAAAAACATGGAGCAACAGTAATTTTGATAAGCGGTTATTCATTGTTTTTCTATGTAAAATTTCTTCATATTTCTTCATATTTCTGACGCGATAGTCCCTCTCTTAATTTCCTTCATTGCCCTCTACTTCCATTCCCTCCTACCCCCTCCCCCCTTCCATCTTCCCATATCATCAGCATATTTTTACCTTATCTCTCCCTCTTTCCCCCCCTCCCACTACACTCTCCCTCCCATCCCATTCCTCTTCCCTTATTTCCTCACACATTTCCTAACCTCTATTACACTTGGTCTTAATGAGATTAATTATTCAGCCCAGAGGACTCAAACGCAATAAAACTTAAGGGAAGTTCGAAGTAATATGAAGGGCTGATAAACACGGTTTTATATACATAATATAGATTAATACACAAAGTTACATACACATTATATACACAAAGTTACATACACCATACCCAATAATAATAATGATAATAATAACGTTACGAATACCCTAATGTGGAGGAGCCTAACAAATACAATAAAAGGGGAACAAAGAAGGAAATATATATAATACTTAAGTGTTGGCAGGAATCTAGGTAGGAGGTAGACTGGCCGTATTCCAGACAAGAAGGAACCGTCAGCCTGTGAGAGTCAAGCTCGCTCTGGTATATGATTTTCTACTCTCTGGCCACTTTTTCCATTTAAATTTATGCCTATCATCCCTTATGGGGTATTAAGGCAATAAACACTTCACAAGATAGTCAATAGTAATAGTAGTTGTAGTTCTGGTAGTAGTAGTAGTTGCTGTTGTTGTAGTTCTGGTAGCAGTAGTAGTTGTAGTTGTGGTGCTAGTAGTAGTAATAGTTGTTGTGGTAGTAGTAGTAGTAGTAGTTGTGGTAGTAGTAGTAGTAGTAGTAGTTGTAGTTGTAGTTGTGGTAGTAGTAGTTGTTGTAGTTGTAGTTTGGTAGTAGTAGTAGTTGTTGTAGTTGTTGTTGTGTTAGTTTTATCAATGGTGGTATTAAACTTTCTTTGTCGTTGATGATGATGATGTTTTGGAGGTGGCGAATGGGGTTGTCCTTACTGTAGGTTCAAACTGCCTCCATTCCTTCCGGAACTGGAAGACATCGGGGTCCCGGCGAAGCTTGATGTTCTTCTGCAGGAGATCGAGGCGAGGTGAGGCGGACAGTACCGCTGCACTTCAACAAACTGCGGCGGCTCCGATGTCCGACTGTCCCTACTCCCCCTCCTCTTTCTCTTCCCCCTCCAGCGTTCACCCCGGTACTCCAGTTCCGTCTCACTACCGGTGGTGTTGGTGGTGGTGGCAGCGATGGCGGTGGCGATGGTGGTGGTGCCCTCCCACTGTTCGCCAGGTTACGTGGAAGAGGCAGTATTAACCAGAGACGAGGGTAGGACGGAGGCAGGGATGGTGGTGCGTCAGCTCTGCTCCTCCCTCGTGCCTTCTTGCTGCCTCGTTTCTTAGTTGTGGTTGTAGTGGTAGTGGTTTGGTGGGTGGTTGTAGATCGGGAGAAATGGCTATTGGTGGTAAGTCATTTCTCCCGAAGATGTCCTGGAGGAGGTCGGAAAGACGACCTAGCAACAGCAGTCTTGGTGCAGACGGTGACGATGTCTGCCTGCTGCTGCCGTTGCTGCGGTAGTTGGGTGTCAGCCGCCTTCCTCCCACGGGCATGGAGTGAGCCGAGGACTTTACCACCATCAAGCCCGGCTACGTTGGTAGCCTCCACGCCCTTCCTCCACAGTGAAGGACACCTCCTCTCTTTCCCTCACTGATGGTGGTGAGGTGGTGGCAGCAGAGAGAATGATGCCCCCACTGTGGACGAAGTAGTCAATGTTGTCGGCGGTCACAAAGCCATAGCCCTTTAGGAAGTTAAACCACTTCACCCTTCCAGCTAGACAGGTGGCAGAGGAAGTTGTGTTGGTAGTGTTGTCAGGTAGAGGTGTTGACTGGGCCATGGCTGTGTGTGGACTGTGCTGCTCCCTTCTCTCTTGCCACCAGCCGCCCAGCTCCTATATATCCTCGATAAGCTGGGGGGGGGAGGGGGCAGAAACTAATTGGAGAGAGGAGTTTACGTCACGGGAAACTAGCAAACGAGGCATTGTCGAATCCCCACTTGAACTCGTCCTCCTGCTTCATATCATTTAGGCTAGAGCCATAATACCCCACCATCGAAGACCTCTGTAGTTTTTACGAAAGAGGTGTGGGTTCCTTTGAACGGGATATTGGAGAGCCGGACAGCGAGTCTGCGATGACATTATCCACTCCTTTTGTATATTTCACCACAAGGTTGTAAGGTTGTGTCAATAGTGCCCATCGTAGGATTCTTTGATTGTTGGTCTTCATGGAATTTAGGAAGGTTAAAGAGTTATGGTCAGAGAAAACTAGGGTTTTGTTTGGTGCATGTCCTACGTAGCACTGAAACTTCTGTAGAGCTGATATTAGGGCTAGCACTTCCTTTTCTATAGTGGAGTAACCTAGCTGGTGTTTCTTCAATTTAGCAGTGTGATAGGCTATTGGATGAAGTATTCCATTTGAGGGGTCTTGTTGAAGTAGGACAGCGCCCACTCCCACGCCACTAGCATCAATTTGAAGGTGGAAGGGTTGAGAGAAGTCTGGAGCACGAACTACAGGATGAGAGGTAGGCAAGGTCTTGAGGCGGGCAAACGACTGATCACAGGTGTGTGTCCATTTGAAGGGGATCAAGGAACTGGTGACATCTGTCAGCGGTGCAGCGACGGTACTGAAGTTACTGCAAAAACGCCTGTAGAAGCCTGCCATCCCCAGAAAGCGTAGAAGTTCCTTGCGTATGGACGGAGTTGGGAATGACAAGATGGCTTCCACCTTAGCAGACTTGGGTCTCACCTCGCCCTGTTCCACAGTGTGTCCCAGATAAGTCACCGTGCCCTGACCGAAGGTTGATTTGGCCAGATTAATGGATAGCCCTGCATCCTGTAGTTTCTGGAACAGGGACCGAAGTCGTACCATATGTTCGTCCCAGGAGTTGGCCACAACGACCAGGTCGTCCAGATAGGCTGCTGTACGCTCAAGGTCCTGAATGATGAAGTTGATCATCCGCTGGAATGTTGCCGGGGCATTAGAGAGACCAAAAATAAGCACTTTATAAAGATTGAGTCCAAAGGGGGTGACAAATGCAGAGATTTCCTTAGCACGAGAGGTGAGAGGAATTTGATAATATCTTTTTAACAGATCTAGAATTGTTATAAAGGGTGACTGTCCTATCTCATCTATTATATCGTCAATTAAGGGGAGAGGGTAGGAATCCTGAACAGTGACCTTGTTAACTGTATGGTAATCCGGACAAAATCTGAAAGAGCCATCAGGTTTAAGTATGAGCAAACAGGGTGAGCCCAAGGTGACATACTTGGCTCAGCTAAATCGGTGTCTAGTAAATATTGTACTTCCTGTCTCATGATTGCTTTTTTCTCTATATTGAGTTTATAGGCCGCCTGTTTAATAGGTCTGGCTCCCGGTATCAACTGGAAATCGTGATGGATGAAACGACATAATCCAGGATAATCAGCCGTGATTTGAGAAAATTCTGAAAGAAGTGAAGAAATATCTTCATATTGAGGAGCAGATAAGTTACACAAATACTCATCCATCTGAGTCATCCAGCGAGAATTTACAGGGTTAGTCGAAACAGATGGCAGGTCATCATAATCAAAGTCGGTCTCCTGTTCAGCCTCCTGCTTCTCTACACTGAGAACAGCTACATTATTCTGGTCTTCCTCCGACAACCTGGAAAAATATTGTTTCATCAGATTTACATGTACCATCTGAGTATCCTTCTTTCTGTCTGGAGTGGATACTATATAGTTCACCTTACCCAGCTTTCTCTCTACTGTGTAAGGACCTACGTATTTTTATTTCAGAGGTGATCTTGGAATGGGAAGGAATAGGAGAACCTTGTCTCCTGGTTTAAAGGAACGGAGAACAGCCTTAGTTTATTGTTTAACCATTTTATCTTGAGTTTTGAGAAGATTTGTGGCAGCAAAGAATCTGGCATTTGTTAATTTTGATCTTAGATTTTGAATGAAGGTCTCTACAGAAATTGAACAAGGCGTAGATTTAAACCACTGATCTTTTATTATTTTCAAAGGACCTCTAACCTGTCTGCCATACAATAGTTCGAATGGGGAATAACCTAAGGATTCTTGAGGACATTCTCTTATAGCAAATAGTAAGAAATCCAACTGATCATCCCATTCCAGTGCATACTCCGAACAAAATTTACGAAGAACAGACTTTAATGTTTGGTGGAACCTTTCCATGCATCCTTGTGACTGGGGATGGTAAGCTGTCGAGGTCACATGGGTCACTCCTAGTTCATTTGTCACCTCTTGAAATATGGTACTGGTGAAATTACTACCTTGATCGGTTTGTATTACTTTAGGGATGCCAACAAGGGTTAAAAAAATGAAGGATAGGCTTGAGAATTGATTTAGTCGAGATAGTTTTTAGAGGAAAAGCCTCTGGATACCGAGTGGTAACATCCATCACTGTCACAAGATACTGGGTATTTTTCTTAGATTTAGGTAGGGGACCGACACAATCCAATACAATCTTTTCAAAAGGCTCGAAAGTTACAGGTATGGGATTTAAAGGGGCTAGTGGTATGGATTCATTAGGTTTCCCTGCTGTCTGACATGTATGACAATGTTTTATGTAGGTCTTCACATCTGTTTTCATGCCTGGCCAATAGAAATTAACTAATATTTTCCTGTAAGTTTTAAGAACTCCTAAATGACCAGCAAGTCCATCATGAGCCAATTGTATAAGGGAAGTGCGGACTGACTGAGGTACTACAATTAGGTGGTACTCTGACCAGGTGTCTAAGGGTTTTAACTCTGGAGGCCTATAAGCTCGCAGTAAAATATTATTCTGATAATAGAAGCAAGGTAAAGTACTTAGGTTTTTCTCTTCAAGGGCAGCTAGTCTGACTTTATTCAGAGATGGATCATCTTGTTGCGCTTTAATTAACTCCTCCCTTGTGACAGACTTTTTATCGAGACATTATAATGAAACTTTTAGATTCTTTGATGGAGTAGTGATTTTCTTTAAATTTACCTTGGGATCGAGTTATAGCACACGAAGGGTACAGGGAAGGGGACTCATCCGGGGAGCTATCAGGTAGAGGTTCATTAAGAACTTTGAGATTTGGGACGACTAATTCTCCTGCCAAGTCATTTCCAAGCAACATATGTACTCCTTGAACGGGTAAAGGGAAATTTCTCAGAGCAACTTGAAAGGTGCCAGATATGACTGGACATTCAATGTATATGGTTGCTAAACAGAATGGTCTGAGCAGCTGCTGTGTTCCTTAGTACGGTTATAAGGTGTGAGTCACTCGATTTGGTCAAAGAGATCTTCCCTTCATACATGAATGGTTTAAAATTGTTCTGATGTGAGGGGGTTGAGTTAGAGGTAGCAACAGGTTTTCTAGTGTTGGTATTAAAAACATTTGGTTTGTGTCTAACAGTGTCTTGTGTGTTAGAGTGTTTACAATTAGGGTGTCTACACTGCTGGATGGTATACCCCGGTTTTTTACAGTAGTTACACGTGAGTAGAGGAGGACCAACTGATACACCGGTGTGACCTCGCGGCTTCTCACTCCCAGTCCGAAAGTAAGAATCGGATGAAGGCCTAACAGGTCGAACCTGACTCTCCACTCGTCCCAAACTCCGTACCAGCAATGAATATGCGTCAGCCCACGACCTACACACACCGTGTGTGTAGGTCGTGCGTCAGCCATTTCAGCTGCGCGTTCCAACTTTGTTGCCCCTTTGCTCTTCCACATGTTTTAATATGTTCATAGGCAACTTACTTTTTACTACTTCTAACACAACTAAATTGACCAGATTCTCATAAGTTGAAGTTTGGGTAAAATCTAACCATTTCTTAAACAGTGTAAGTTTTTAAAATGCAAATTCGACAAAAGTTTGATTGAAAGGTTTAGTTAGTGACCTGTATTTTTGCCTGTATGCTTCAGGGGTTATTTCATACGCTCTTATAATACTGTTTTTTCCAGCCACATAATCATCAAATTGCTCCAAACTGTTAAACACCATATGAGCTCGTCCAGTGAGCTTAGGAAAAAAGATAATTAACCACTGATCTTCTGGCCATTCATTCTTCCTGGCTAAGTTTTCAAAAGTACGGAGATATCCATCAACATCTTTTTCATCAAAAGAGGGTAACAGGGAAGTAGCTTCTGAATCCTTAAATGTAAATGAATTTTCTTTATTTTTAAGTTCTTGATTGCAAAGTTCCAAATCCTCTTTCACATGTAACTCCTTAATCTGTATTTCTCTAAGTCTAATTTCATTTTTCTAATTCTCTGTCTCTCTCCGCTCTCTCCTTTTCTAATTCTCTGTCTCTCTCCGCTTTCTCCCTTTCTAATTCTCTGTCTCTCCGCTTTCTCCCTTTCTAATTCTCTGTCTCTGTTAACTTTCTCACTTTCGTATGCAATTTCAAGTTCTTTCATTTTCATTTGATATTCATATTTTAATTTCTCAAGAGCTAATGGATCTGCTTCAGCTACGAGACTAGGCCTAGTACCTTCCGTGTAGGGTTGTTCTACTCAAGTTAGTCTCGTGTGGGTAACTGGATTAGGAACACCATGACTCATAGGAGTCAACACCTCAATAGCGACCGCAGAGAGTATTTTTCTCGTTACTAACTCTTCCACTACTATATTTCTTTAACACTTCCTTGGTCATTTGAGCCGTTTAAGGAATTTCATACGCGTGAGCAAGATTCTTCCAATCAACTTTTAATAGGTTTGAAAGGTCCTCATAACGTGTGTTAGGTTGAAATTGTTTGAGGTCAAAAGCTGAGGTCATGATGAAAAATAAATAGATCAACAAATTAAGTGGAACTTAAAAGCACTCTTTCACAAAAAGAAAAATGAGGGGGAACCCTGATAAATAAAGTAAATACAACAAAGTTTAGGCAGTGATAAGTGAATCAGAGTTACTGAGTATCACTTATATGAGAGCCTTATTCAGGATTATAATGAGATTGGAGGAGAAAATAGCGAATTATTAAAACAATTTTAGAGTTTTGAAACTTGAAAAAAGAGGGAAAACAATCCCGATACCTGAGACACGATAGGAGTAAAGTTCCTGATTCTTGAATTAGAGAGAGATCATTAGAGGGTCTCACTGACACAAGATAATCGCAAGATAAACACCTGAGTATACCGACACGAGCACATGAGAGGGAACTGATAGTTTTGATCGTACAGCATGAACAAGGGATCCGGATAGATACAAAACTATAATGATAGTTCTAAAATACAACTGCCTACATATATAGAACTAAAGACACTCCTACAGTACAAAAAAAATATTCCAGCACAGAACAAAATTAACTGACGTAAATTATCACTCACAGAAAAACATTTACAAAAATTATCACCGTATAATAGAACACAATATGATATCCTGCATAAACTAGTAAATATGTTAAAGGGGATAGAATTGTTAAAATTTTGCAAGTGAGGTTATATAACAAGAGAGTCCTGTCACGGTCGCCATTTATTACGCTTGGTCTTAATGAGATTAATTATTCAGCCCAGAGGACTCAAACGCAATAAAACTTAAGGGAAGTTCGAAGTAATATGAAGGGCTGATAAACACGGTTTTATATACATAATATAGATTAATACACAAAGTTACATACACATTATATACACAATGTTACATACACCATACCCAATAATAATAATGATAATAATAACGTTACTAATACCCTAATGTGGAGGAGCCTAACAAATACAATAAAAGGAGAACAAAGAAGGAAATATATATAATACTTAAGTGCTGGCAGGAATCTAGGTAGGAGGTAGACTGGCCGTATTCCAGACAAGAAGGAATCGTCAGCCTGAGAGAGTCAAGCTCGCTCTGGTATATGATTTTCTACTCTCTGGCCACTCTTCTCTCTGTTGTTGGATTTATTGGCTATCAACCAGTGGCATATAGCCAAAGGTCATTAAGCCAATGGTTCCATTTTATTATATCAATCTATATAAGGTCATAAAGTTTTGTATTCCTCAGAAAACTCATCAGTTTGTTTATAATATTCTTATCGTCTGATTGAATATTTTCTATTGTTAGAGCTATCTTTTGATATTTGAATTGTTTAATTTGTTGTCGTTGCCCCTCATCTTTCTTACAAAATATTAAAATGTGTGGTTTAGACAAAATTGTATTGCACGAGGGGCACATGGGGGGAAAAGTTTTATTGATTTAGGGTTCTAGGTGAGTTAATCTGGTGACGTTGACCCGAAGACGAGCGAACACCACCTCGTCCCTACGGCTACGCCATGATGACGTAGCCCAGGGTTCTATAATTGTTTTTACTTTATTACTGATGTTTTGTCTGGTCCACTGCCTTTGCCACATGAGACAAATTCGATATTTAATGAGGGAAACAAAACACCTGAGATCCGTACGGACTATGCTAAGGTCCAGATCAACAGTTGACCCGGCTAATATATCAGCCTGTTCATTGCCATAGATACCATAATGTGAAGGTACCCATATTAGCTTGATTGATTTATTGGCACAAAACAGCTTACTAACGATATTACCCTGTATTTCGTTGTTAGTAGTGCTCAAAGATTTAATAGCTTTAAGTGAACTTAATGAATCTGTGAAAATAACTATCCTATCGTGGGTCGTCGATAGGGCAAAATCCAAAGCTTTATTAATAGCAAAAAGTTCTGCAATAAAAATCGATGTATGAATCGGCAGTCTGAATCTTAACTGGCATTCAGTCGACCACACACCTGCACCCACACATTCATCCGTCTTGGAGCCGTCGGTATACAGATGGAAATAGGAAAGATGTTTAACAATTATCTCACGAAACCTCTGGTGTACCTCCACCTCCGGCACCCGGGATTTAACCCCTGGTAACCAGGAATCCACAGTTGTGAAGGGGGGTGTTATCCAGGGTGCAATGTTTACTAAAACCAGGGAATCGATTGTTGATAATTCTATACCGACACACTCTACGAGGTCATGGAGTCTTGCTCTGAGGGAACTCACGCCAGTGCCCTCCGGGGCCATGCGACGCCCAGGCAGAAAATCTATTCCAGCTCTATCCCCAGTCTAGAACGAGAAATAACGGTTATAAACTTAGAGGACAACGTTATACCACTGAACTGCAAAAGAACTTTTTCAATATCAGAGTGGTAAACTATTAGAATAAACTCCTTGCATCAGTAGTGGCAGCGGATACAGTAGAAACATTCAAACATTGCCTCGATAAATATTTTCAAGATAAAAGATTGTAGATTTTTTTTTTCTTAAGTAGTAAGTAGATGTTAAAATTAGATTTCCATTACTTTTCCCACTTTCCTATAAAATTTTCTTGTATGTTAGTTATTAACGAGCAAGGTATTATTTTCTATCTGCTTTTCCAACTGCAATAGCCGGTGGGAATGGTGGGTGGGGAGGAGCCTTGTCCTTTATCTATCCTTTCCTTTAACACGTAGTCTAGATTAACGTAGAAAAATAGGTAACTTCATAAAAGGCCACTATGGGCCTCCTGTTGCCTGTACTTCCTTTGTATTCCTTTGTATTACTTCTGTAACACAGGGTTTCGGTTCTTATGATCCACCAGGATATTCCCGGTGCTCCCAACCAAAAACCCTGCGCTATCACAAACAAAAAATATTTGGATTCGTGTTCACCGTCTTCGACCTTCCTCAGGTGGCAGGGTATAGTTCAGAAAAACTACTGTTCAAAGATAAAAGACCCAGTGATTTATTATTGTGAGACCAATCAATTTACATATATAATAAATAAAAAAAAAATATGTAATTATTATAATGACAAAGCTTTCACAAGACAAAAAAAATAAAGATTTGATTAATACTGTACTTACGCCCCCCTTATTAACTAAAATTTACCCAATAGATTTAATACAATGTTTTCAAAGACTACCTTCCCATTTACTCTACTCGAAACTTCAATATTACAAAAAACTAGACCAGAACACAGCCTTGCAACTTGACAATATACAAAAATAAAATAAAATGGTTTAGGCTAGAGACTAGAAATGTTCTTAGTTAACCCAAAATTAAGTACAAGAAAAAATATAATACATATACCACCTGTAGCACACCACTGGAGACTGGACTCCCACTTACTGTACCACCCCCCTCCCAATTGTGAATGGACCTAGACTTCGCAATCACAATCACCTACTGTAGGAGTCAGTTTCCAGCAGAATTGCTCACAGAATTAAACACCTGCCATACACGTGGCATTTACAAAAAAAAAAAAAAAAAATCAAGACACAGGCCAACTAGTGCTTTACCAAAACACCACACTAGTGGCTTACCAAAAAATAATATTGGCCAACTAGTGGCGTTACCAACTATAACACTGGCCAACTAGTGGCTTTTACCAGAAATAATAATAATAACCAACTAGTGGCTTTACCCAAAAAAATAATACTGCACTAGTGACTTTTACCAAAAATAATACTGCACTAGTGACTTTTACCAAAAATAATAATAATAACCTAATGCCTGACACCCTAATTCCTACGCCAGTTCACCAACAGATAAGGCAAGTCCCCACGTGGACAATATGGCGTCACAGCTGGTCGGGTCGAAAGAGAAGAGTGAGACAAAGTTGGCTACCCTCTTCCTTCTTCCTCGCTCAGCGGAGGCGGGAAAGATGCCACGCACTTCCACATAAATAAATCTTTATGACAACTTTAAATTAACACTCAACAGATTATTCAATGAAACCTGGTTATCATAAGCCTTTCACATAAAATAAGATTCAGTCTTAATTATATCCTCATCATCATCTCACAATATTACAACCTCTGTCGTCACTTCCGGTTCCAATGTTATGTATATTTGGGGACGAGATTATCACAATTGCCACAACAATGTTACCAACTCCCAAAGTAAGTTTCAGTTTGCTGGACAAATATAAGGCCAGAAAAGCAAGATTATTCCTATTTACAATATTTACACCCATATTCATTCCGCTTCCGTCGCAAGCTTCATCTCCTAAGGTGAAACAACTTAAGAATTAATTATTAGGAAATAATAGGAGCGTTACACTTCTCTGCTACCGTGTTTGTAAAAAAATTATGCCGTGAATGGAAATGTGTACATTTTGTCCGCGTACGTATGCATGTGTATTCGAAAATCTATTCATATATATTACTTCTTCCATAGGTGTACAGTTATGTTTCGATATTACACTAATTAATAATCCTGAGTACGGTATAACACGCATATGTATATTTCACTATAAGGTCTATGTAAATGTATGTAAATTTTTCTGAAACTATTTAGACCTAAAAATAATCTTGCTTCTCCCTCCTCCTCCTTCTTCATCTCATCCTCCTCCTCCTCCTCCTCCTTCACCTCGTCCTCCTCCTCCTTCACCTCGTCCTCCTCCACCTCCTCCTCCCACCATTCACTCCTCTACCTTAGAGCAGTCAACAACTCCCTCCGCCACTGAAGAAGGGTCTAGGACCCAAAATCCGGATCTGGCACCAAAGATGACATATGGAGAAATCATCTCAAACCTTAGTAAAGAGAATAAGACAATTCTTCGAACAAAGAAGAATATATTAAAGAAAATCTTCAATGCTGAATTAGCCATCACCTTTAAAATTGTTGCTTACATAGCTGGTTTTGTAGTGTATCGATTAAAAAAATGTCTGCTATGAGAGGTTTGCATTGATGCATTAACAACCAATGATGTAAGTCATGTACATTCTCTCATCAAACTGAAAACCAAGGAATACCTGATATATCCTTCAAATGACGTGATAGATATTTGCGTGACATCTGAGAAGTTTTTTAGAGAAACTTTCTCTTGCAAAGGAAAGGAAGTGTTGATTTCCATAAAATATTATACTCAGCGTTAGCAAGCTACTCTGACAGAGACGTATTATCTGTTTTGTATGATCATATGTTTGATACAGAACCTATAGAAAATCACAGAATCCTCTTGATCAAGTCAGTTGCCGAAAACTATCTGCAAGTGAGGTACTCCTATGCTGGTAAATACTACACTTCCAAATTGCAAGCTCATATCAGTATAAAGAGCCGTCACACATACACCAAGTTTGTTCATTTCAGTAGCCAGTAGGGTAGGAGAATCTTCACTGGTGATGTAGGACGTTCTGATTGCATGTACAGTGTCTTGTGTTGATGCATTTGTACATATTTCTCTAATCTAATTATTAAAAATGTTGTGGAACTGTCATTATTGCTGCCCCAGCCCAGGATATATACAAAGAAATCCGACTGCTGTAATCCTTGTTTATTTGTAGCGTAAACTGAAACAATACAAACAATGTACTAATATCTTTGATAGCTTTAAAGTCAAACAATAGACCACTGACAATGAATTAACAATATGAATATCAATTAACAATCTAACCATCATTTAATAATACTTAATAACAAGAATATTCGATGAAAGTTTAGTTACAATTATATACATTATTTGACATACCTTTTATTGTCACAACTGGGCCTTCAAATGGGGTACACAACCAAGCAACAAGACACTTATAACAAAAGGCCGCCTATCACCGTCAATCACTCCGGCGTGTACAGGTTTCCACTATATTACCGAGGATCAGGAATATTATGTCCTCTGTGCCTTGTGTCTGCCGGTCAACTGTTTCTCACTGCACCAACACTATTCCTTGTCGCCTAGCAAAACACTACACCCTCCCAACTGGCCGAGTCCAAACAAAGTTCCACTGGTTTGGTATGGTGATCATTCGGGTCTGTGAGGCACCATGAACCTCTATCCACATGCATATAGTTGCTTCAGTTGATACACAGTTCTAAATGTATTCATGTGTAGTACATGCCACAAGGAGTTTAATGCGGAAATAACAATTAAGAGACATAAGGTAGAATATGTGATTATGGGTTATTAAGGGTATTGTAAATAATCGGTAATACAATGTGAAACATATAGTTATCTTTCATACAGAATTTACTAAGCTGAATCATAGCAATTTTCGCTTTTTATAATGTTGACCGATACTGTACTTTGTATTAATTTAGTGTGTGTTCTCTCTTCAAAGTCAACCAACATCCATACTACTGGGCAGCCACGCTTGCAGCAGTCACAGGGTCTGCAGGGAGAAAGGCAGCAGGTCCACCATGCTCACGCTTCTCCAACTAATGCTGTAACTTTGGCTACCATACTAATGATATGTTTTATAGCAGAGCATAACCTTCCTTTTGCAATTGCTGATCACATGGTTGCATTATGTAAAGTAATTTTCCCAGATTCTGGAATAGCTCAAAGTCTGTGTATGAAAAGAACAAAATGTATAGGGACCTGCATTACAAGTGCTTTGGTAAAAAAATTAAGGAAACATAAATTTTCGGTGATCGTTGATGAATCAACAGATGTAAGCACTACAAAAATTTTATGTGTTATTGTAAAATACTATGACACAGATACCTGTACAGTAAATACAGAGACTTTGGAGCTCATTGATATATATAGTAGTGATGAGGAAAACGTCGGATCAACAGGAGAAAATTTGTATGCCCGGCTAATGAAAACCCTGAACACATATCACATTCCACCAGATAATTTTGTAGGGTTTGCAGCCGACGGTGCCTCAAATATAATAGGGGACCATAACTCACTGTGTAGCCGTTTAAAGACCACATTTCCAGGCATCACCATAATGAAATGCATATGCCATAGCATTCATCTCTGTGCTTCAGAAGCGGTTAAAACCCTCCCACGCCACTGCGAGTACCTGATTCGAAATATTTATACTCATTTTTCGTATAGTGCCAAAAGGAAACATCAGTTCAAGCAAGCCCAACTGTTCCTGGAGTTAAAGCCCCATAAAATTTTACATGCATGCCAGTCAAGATGGCTTTCATTACATCAAGCTGTTGCGAGGGTAGTAGAACAGTGGGAAGCACTAAAAATGTACTTCACACAAATTGAATCTGAAGAAAGACTTAAGACAGTTGAGTACATTGTAAAAGATCTCAATGATCCATCACTCTTTCTTTACCTGAATTTCTTAAATTACATCCTTCCACTATTCAATAAAGTAAATTTACTATTTCAGAGAGATACCCCAACTATACATTTGGTATATGAACAGGTAAGGGAGTTGTATGTTACTTTACTAAGAAGTTTCTGTCGCAGAGAACTTGTAGATAAAGCTGAGCTAACAACATTTAACCCTCATTTATCTAGTAATCATATGCCATTGAATCAGATTTATCTGGGCTCATCTGTCCATGGCCTCCTTCAGATGAACCTATACTCTTAGCAACAAATCCATGGTAGAGCATGTACAACTTCGGTGTAGGGATTTCATGATACAGATGTGCCAGCAAATAAAGAAAAGGTTCGACCTTGATAGCAGGTTGTGGTACATGGCATCGTTTATAGGCCCGGCAAAAATTCTCCAAAGTACGACCAGGGAGGTTATGCCTTCTCTACATGACAGTCAAATTAGTACCTCGTCTGTATTGTGGAGAACTACAAACTCTGGATAATGAATGGAGAAGTTTAGATTCAGCGCAGCTGCCACCAGAAATTAGCAATCATGATTGTAGGGAAATTGATTTCTTTATGAAATTAGGTGAAGTCAAAGATAATGTTGGAAATTATGCATTTAAAAACTTGACTCACTTTGCTTTGATGATTTTAACACTACTGACATCTAACAGTGCAGCAGAAAGATTATTTTCAAAAATAAATTTAACAAAAACTAACTATCGTAACCGGTTACAGATACCAGCCGTCCAAGCATTAACAGTAGTGTCCGAGGCCGTGAAAGCTCAGGAATGTTGCTATAAATTTAAACCATCAAATGAAATAATTGATGCACTTACGAGGACCTAAGCTATAAAGGTACATTTTATGATAGTCACCGCATATTCAGGGGTAATTATTGTATTATTATTATTGTATTGTATCATATTATGTATTAGTGCATAATGATTACAGGCATTTATTGCAATTTTGTTTGAGTTACAGTAATAAACTATATAACTTTCATATTACAGTACTTTGTGTACAGTATTTAATTTATATATCATAGATAATAAAAATAAACTATAATCATTATGTTTCTATGTCCAGTATAATAAAATAGTTACTGTTTACCTATCTTGCTTAAACTTACATTTTCTGTGACACGCAATTTTGTTTGTGTAACAGTAATAAAATATATAACTTTCATATTACAGTACTTTGTGCACAGTATCTAATTTATATATCATAGATAATAAAAATAAACTATAATCATTATGTTCTTATGTCCCGTATAATAAAATAGTTACTGTTTACCTATCTTACTTAAACTTACATTTTCTGTGACAAGGTCCTTGTGTCTCTATACGTTTACAGACTAACTGGTAACTGTTCATCCACATAAGTGAGGAATCGGCGGCAACACTGCCACGAAGTGCAACAAACCTCCTGAATGCATTTAGGAAACTGTCCGTGGTAAGAGAGTGAATAACTTCGATGTGCACTGCCATACTCACCAAGCAAGTGAACATCACACCATACCTCTTACACTCTCGACGGCCAGACTTAACATAACGACCGAACAAATCACACCCAGAGAACCAAAATGGAGAACATGGAAACAATTTGTCCTCTGGTAAGTCAGCCATCTTTTGCTTTACGGGCCTGCCGCGCAAACGAGAACAAATTGCACAACTGTGGATTAGTTTCTTCACTAACCTATGCAAGGACAATATCCAGAATCCATGGCTGCGAACTTCCGAGCACGTTATGCCGCGGCCCTGATGGAAGTGCTGGATGATTAGCCTCGACAATCCATGGTTAGAAGGCAAGACAACTGGATGCTTGACATCATCAGATAAAGAAGACTCACGAATCCTGCCTCCAACACGGATCAAACCATCCTCAGCCAGAAATACTTCCAATTTGAAGAGTGGACTACCACGACAAACTGCATTCTGACTTGACAACGCTCCTAGCTCCTTCGCAAAATGTAACATCTGAACCATCCAAATGATATTGATCTTTGACTTTTAAAGTTCTTCCACTCGTAAGTTTGCCTTTCTTTTTATTCCTCTACAGTTATCGGTGAATCTCAAAATCCAAGCCCACAATTTCAAAGTACTAAACCAGTTTCGAAAGGTATTTACCTGGACTGCTACTTGATGCTCGTCACCGAAACTGCTCAGGCACTTCACTTCTACGTCATCAGGTGCTACTGCTGAATTGATGTGTTCGGTGATCAACTCAGGTATCTTGAGAAAGTCCGGTCCCTTCAACCACCGTGCTGACCAAACTGCACGTGATCCATCATCAGAAGGATTTTTAGCACTGTCAATATGAAACCATTCTTCAGGACTAGACCCGTCATGTATCTTTTGAACTCTGTTGGCAACAAAGATCTTAAATCTGGCAGCTGTATTCTTTATGTACCCGAGTACAACCGTACTGTCAGTCCAAAAATACTCCGTGTACCGCTGTGGCAATTCCTTTCTTAGTTTTGTTGCCAACTGCACACTCAGAACTGTTGCAATCAACTCCAGGCGAGGAATACTCAAGACTGGCTTGAAAGGAACAAATCTACATTTTCCCAACATGAAAGTAACATCTATATCTCCATCTTCATACAAGATTCTGAGGTAAGTACAAGTAGCGTATTCAGAAGAACTAGCATCGGCAAAGTGATGCATCTCCAGAGTGGACACCATTTTGCACATGCGGACCCAACGTGAAACGGTGACCTCGCCAATCTGATCAAGATTACTACACCACTTCTCATACTTCAACATTTCACCAGACATAGGGTCATCCCATTCATATTTTTCGTAACACATTTGATGCAGCAACAACCTCGCCTGATGTACAAGTAGAGATATCACACCAAAAGGATCATAAACCTTGGCAAGGATAGAAAGCACACCTCAACGGGTCCTATTACTCCTGTCAAAGTCCAGTGGGAAATGGAGTTTATCTGTTTCAACATTCCATAAAATGCCTAAAGTCTTATGCAAGTTAGACTCCTTCACTGGTGCTCTGTCTTCAATGGGAACACTATTCGATTACTTCCTGAGAATTTGATTTTGACATAACCTTGTGGCATTTAGAGCCACCTTCAGCAAGGAGTTTCTGCGTCTCGGCAATCAAAGTACAAGCAGAACTTATAGAAGACACAGAGGTTACACCATCATCAACGTAGAAGTTTCTATGAACAAATTGGGAAGCTTCATTAGCATACTTTGATCCATGATCGTTGGCTATTTTTCTCAGGGCATATGTGGCTACTCCAGGTGAAGAAGCGGCTCCAAACAAATGGACCCGCATTCTACAATCAATGGGATCCGAGTTGAAATAACCCTCTTTCCACCACAAGTATCTCAACAAATCCTTGTCACCTGGAGGGACCATAAACTGGTAGTACATTTTCTGGATGTCACAAGTGAGAGCAATATGCTCGAGGCGAAATCTAAACAGTATCCCCAACAACACATTTATCAAATTAGGACTCCGTAACAATCTAGTATTCAGACCAACACCTTGATACTCAGAACACCATGATGGGGAATATACCAAGTTCGGTCAACTGGGGAAACATCATCCGGAGCAACAGTTTCAGCAAAGCCTCTATCAAGCATTTCTTTCATGACAGCTGAGTACCTCTGATGATATATTGGATCCTTCTGATATTTAGATTTCAAATTCATCAAACGCTTTTGTGCTGTGGATTTGCTCATTGGAAATGGTACCTCATATTTTAAAGGTAGAGGAGCTTCATATTTTTTATCCTCTGTCTGAAACATCCCCATTGACATGATCTTCATAAATTGCACGTCCTCTGTACTATACTTCTCATCCATCCCTGTCATAGTCATCTCAACATCCTCAACATGCAACATTACCTCACGACATTCAGTCTTGAAGGCGATGCAACCTCGTACTAAGTGTGTAGCACCAAACTCATCCATTTCATTCACATCAGCACAAGTTGCACCCACAACACACCAACCGAGACATGTCTTCCACCCAAAAGGTTCATTATCACCTCCAGTCACAATCTCCAAAGGTCGCATAATTTGTGGGCAATGATAACCTATTAAAAGACAGATGGGGGCATCTTCATAGTACTGAGGGATGTTTAAGTGGGAAAGATGTGGCCATTCAAGTTCAAGTTCAAGTTTTAGGGTCCCGCAGAGGGCCGCTCATGGGCGGCATAATATGCGGGGGTTGTGCGGGGGATTTAGGGATCCAGGGCAGGATTAGGAAGAGGGTTAGGATAAGGGTGGATTGGGTCAGGGACTGTGGGTTGAGGATTAGGATTGGGAGGTAATGATTGGTGATCCTATTTCTAAACGTGTCAAGAGTGGGGCTATTAACTACGTGAGATGGGAGATGATTCCACTCATGGATGCTGCGGGGAAAGAATGAGTGCCTAAATATATCAGTGCTTGTCTGGTATGTATGGTATTTTAAGTTGTGGCTGCCTCTAGTGGATCGTATACTTGTAGGGTGTAGATATGTGTCTTTGCCTATGTCAACTAACTTGTTTGTGATTTTGTATATCATCTGTTGTCTGTGTATCTGTCTTCGTGTTACTAATGGGTCTAGTTTTGTGTCTTGTTTAAGCAAAGTGACTGATGTAGTGTGTCTGTAATCACATCTGGGCCATCTTGCAGTCTTGTTTTGTATGGACTCTAATTTATTGATATTATTGTAAGTGTGTGGGTCCCAGACGGTGTCGCAATAATCTAAATGTGGCCGAACGAAAGTGTTATATGCAATAATTTTGGTGTCTGTGTTACACCTGCTGAGGTTCCTGCGCAAGAACCCCAGGACCCTACTAGCTTTAGCCCTGATGCTACCTATGTGTGTGTTCCACCTCATGTCCGCTGAGATGTGGACGCCCAAGTATTTGTGGGAAGTGACTGTGTTGAGGTTGGTGTTGTGTAATTGGTATGTATATGGAATGACATTATGGGCACGGGTAAAACGGATGTGATGGCATTTGTCTGGTCTAAATGTCATCTGCCACTTGACTTCCCAGTCTTCAAGTGCAGTTAGGTCGTCCTGTAGTCGAAGGCAGTCATTTTTATCTTTAATTGGTCTGTAAACTAAGCTATCGTCTGCAAAGAGTCTAGTGGTAGAGAAAAGTGAAAGTGGGAGGTCATTAATGTATGAAAGGAAGAGAAGGGGACCCAGGACAGTGCCCTGGGGTACCCCAGAGGTCACAGGAACAGATGGAGACTGACTACCGTCAAGAACTACACGTTGCTTTCTGGTAGTCAAGAACGTTCTAATCCAGTGAAGAAGTTGTCCCTGTATGCCATAGAATTCTAATTTGTGTAGTAGTCTTCTGTGAGGGACTTTGTCGAAGGCTTTGGCAAAGTCTAATACTATGGCGTCAACCTGTCTGATTTTTGTGTCATTGAGGGACTGCAAGATGTCATGAGTAGTTACCAGTAGCTGCGTCTCACACGAGCGTTTAGGCCGAAAACCGTGTTGATTGTCAGTCAGTATATTTTGCCTATCAAAGTGGTCCATTATGTGTCTATGAATAATGTGTTCTAAAATTTTGCAGGGGACTGAGGTAAGTGAAATAGGTCTATAATTAATGGGAAGGGTTCTGTCTCCGGATTTAAAGATTGGGGTCACATTTGCCAAAAGCCAGTCTTGAGGGAGTTCACCGGTCTATAAAGTCTGAGAATATAACCTGCAGGACAGGGGCAAGAACGCTAGCGTTAGTCCTCAATATCCAGCAGGGTATATTGTCTGGTCCAGTCGCTTTGTGTATGTCTACCTCAGATAAGAGTTTCTCAATTCCTTGGGTGTTTATATGAATGGGAGGGATAGGTGGGTGTGATGGTGTTGGCATGTCTGGTAAGTGTTCATGTTCATGGGTAAAAACGGACTGGAATTGTGTGTTACATACAACATCAGAAGTGGGAATGATTTCACGTCTGCATGGAATGGAGTCTCTCACATAACATGATGGAATTCTAAAGTGAGGACCATTAGATACACTTCTTACCTCCAAACCATCAACAGCCGCAGTGGGAACACTCATACGTCCATTCATGGTCATCAAGTCTAATGAAGTGCGACGACCAGTCACATTCAGCATACTAACAACCTTATCTGTCACAAAATTAGTGTTATTGTGTGTCCAGAAGAACATAGACTAAAACCTCCTTACCACTAGATGGATGATGCAGCATAACAGGTAATATCATAGTGGTTACACGATCATTAGTTTTGATACCAGAGAATGTGTCAGTTGCAAGATTCACACTTTCAGATGTGGTAGCTGTGTTTGTCCCTGATTGCATACTGAAGTCATGGAGCAAGGTTGGGTGTCTTTTTGAACAAATTGCACAAACATGCCTATTTCCACATTCCTTACTATGGTGGCCAACTGTCAGACAGCCAAAGCACATATTCCTGTCCCGAATGAAAGATCTATCAGCCAAACTCATACTGCTAAAAACAGAACATTTTAATATCTTATGTCTGTCATCACAAACTGGGCAACTCTTTCGTACTACATGTAATTCCTGGTTCTGCCTTTCATGCGGTTGTGACTGAGCTACATGTGCCTGAGGTTGTACTTGAACACGTGAGTCTGACTTTGATGAATGCAATTTGTTCACACTAGAAGTATGGGTCCCAGACGAGTAACCAGACCACAAGACATGATTTGCAGTTCTGGCTTTGTCTTTTATAAACAGAGAAAACATATCAAAATTGGGGAAAACACCGTCTTCTGATTCAACAACAAGTTTAATCCACTGATTCACTAACCAGGCTGGTAACTTATTCAAGATGATTTTATTTTCGAACTCATAACTCAATATTTCTAATGATTTGTAAGATCTTTTGGCAACACATATTTGTGCTAGAAAATCAGAATATCTCTGCAGTGCCCTTCCATCACGTTCCCCAACCTTCGGCCAATTCTCTAGTTTTTTTGCAAAAAGCAGCTGCAACTAAAGATGGATTACCAAACCTCTTCTCAAGTATATCGAGTGCAGCTTCGTATGATGATCTATCAGGCCAGAGAAATAAAGCTTCTATAGGACTCAGAGGTTCACCAGCAGTATAATGTTTTAAGTAAAACATCTTTTCATCGTAATCCATGTTGTGCTTTCCTACTAACGTATTAAAAGATGCCTTCCACATAGGATAGGATTCAGGTTTACCACTGAACACATCAGGTTGTGGCGGTGGAGGCATTTTAATATAAGACAGACTTAGAACTAGCACTATAATTCATCACTGATGGATTAAAGTTATCAGGACCCATCTGTATATATTCACGGACACCTTGTAAACCACTGATATAATTACACTCAACTTCCTCAAAGTATTTATCACTAGCCATTATATCAACTTCATCAGTAATGGTATCATGATATTCGTTATGTGCTTAAATAAAATTATGGAAAATCCCCTTGATCAAGTCAAATTTCTGAACAACTTCATTGTAAGAACCATCAACTACAAGCCTTCTTAACTCATTTACCTATTTTGTGACTTGTGTTCTTTTCACAATACGCACTTTGCGAAGATCTTCAGACGATGCCATGGCTGTATGTTAACAAATACTCCTTAAATACAGCCAGGTCACAATAAAAACAGCAAAATCACAAAATATTGGGTCTTACAAGTGTAGGTGAAGGTGATGAGTGACGGCGACGTAGAATGGTGCGACAACAGAGAAGTGTAGGAAGGGAGACCCTCGTTCAAGTGGCGCAGAAGGATAACCACAATGACGGTGACAACAGGCCATCGACTCCATCAATCAGTCGTTTAAAGTTCACTATTGCTGCCCCAGCCCAGGATATACACAAAGAAATCCGACTGCTGTAATCCTTGTTTATTTGTAGCGTGAACTGAAACAATACAAACAATGTACTATTATCTTTGATAGCTTTAAAGTCAAACAATAGACCACTGGCAATGAATTAACAATATGAACATCAATTAACAATCTAACCATCATTTAATAATAATTAATAACAAGAATATTCGATGAAAGTTTAGTTACAATTATATAAATTATTTGACATACCTTTTATTGTCACAACCAAGCAACAAGACACTTATAACAAAAGGCCGCCTATCACCGTCAATCACTCCGACGTGTACAGGTTTCCACTATATTACCGAGGATCAGGAATAATATGTCCTCTGTGCCTTCTATCTGCCGGTCAACTGTTTCTCAGTTCTCACTGCACCAACACCAACACCTTGTCGCCTAGCAAAATACTATACCCTCCCAACTAGCCGAGTCCAAACAAAGTTCCACTGGTTTGGTATGGTGATCATTCGGGTCTGTGAGGCACCATGAACCTCTATCCACATACATATAGTTGCTTCAGTTGATTCACAGTTCTAAATGTATTCATGTAAATATAATTCCAGCAACAGTAATATTATTAAAACACCTTTTTAATGATAAAGTGACACATTTGCACTTGAATGTTTAGCTTGTAATTTGCATGTGTGTGTATGTGTATGTACACTCTCCCAAAAAAGTATCGGATTGCTGGCTAGATCCTGCTGAGAAAAGATCGAAGCTACATGTATGACTACTGTGGGGTTGGTATTCCTGCTGGCAATGAGTTGACTCTCATTTCTGTACTAACGTGAAATCCTTTAGCATACATAATTCATGCATTAGGCAAGTCGTGGAGTAAGAGTTGTGACTTCATTTTTACAGATATATGTTATGTGATTTTAATGATTGTTGGTTTTGGGGGGGAGGGGGAATTTACTGAATTATTGAATATAATGAAAATGATAACCCAGAGAATAAAGTTACCAAATCGGATTTTAACCAAAAAGGAATCTTTGAGTAGATTCGCTGTAACTGTAGTATTTTGTCTTAAATATAATGCAGTTATAGAATAGGGTAGGATTAAGTAGGCTTATGCTTTTTCTTCTCATACTTCTAAATAAGGTTTTGTAAAGTAACACAAACAGACATTGTCCACTCCAGAAAGTGACGTGTATAAACAAACATGTGAAGCAACCAACACCTCAAAGCTTCACTCGATAATCTCAGGGCCTCAGTCTCAGGCCACTACTGACGGCCTCCTGTCCCGAGGTAGAGGTATATAAAAAAAAGTAAAAATAAAATAAAATAAATAAAAAGAGAGAACGTTATATACCATTCGGCAACTACGGTGTGGATTAGCTGAGTTTTCAGCATTAGAAAGGGGCAAATCTTACGATAATATTTTAAATTTCTCTAATAGGTAAAGAAATGCGAATATGTCTCGATTTGCATCCACTATAGTTTCTCTGACTCATGAAGCAATACGAATATGCATAATTGGCAACTGATCGGCAGGAATACCACTATCTGTAAGGTTTCAAAGCAATGTACCATAATGCTACGTTTATTGTCGTTTTCGTTCATTTGTTTTAATGCCGATACTTTTTTGGGAGAGTGTACAGTACATGTCTGTGTGTGTGTGTAAGTGGGGCGTGGGTGTCTGGTAAAGAGCCCTGCTTCATTGGCACCTTCCTGTGAAGGAAATAAATTAGAGGACAATACTATAATGATACTTCTTAGTTCTTACCGAAGGAAATTAATTATGGGATTATCCTCTGATCAAACTGTCAGATGTACAGAACACACACACACACACACACACACAGTAAATTTGTAAAGAATCGTACAGTATACTGCATATCCTGTTCCTGGCTGGCTACCAGCTCATCTTGCCAACTACAGTATGGCGGCCAGCGCGTCTGACTGGCTTCACTCACTAGAGCGCTAATCCCCGCTCGTGCCCCTCCACCTATACCACCTCCATGGTGTGTGTGTGTAGCTGAAGCATGAATGGTGTGAAGTGAGTTTGGATTGATAGGTGATGTGTGTGTGTGTGTGTGTGTGTGTGTGTTTAATCTTTTTAGTTGATCTCGTTTGATGCTTGCAAATTCCTAGCCAGCCCTTTTTGTCACAATCAGACGGTTGGATTTATTGTAATGGCTTTAACCTGCTATGTCCATTTTGCATCTCTCTCTCTCTCTCTCTCTCTCTCTCTCTCTCTCTCTCTCAGATGGTAAGAAAGCCGGCGAGATAGCTTCATGGTGGTCATGCCGATATAGGTAGATAGTTGGGTTGCACAGTCCCCATGTTTACAAGTGTACCTATACACAACATGTGATTTTCGAAGCATATCGTTGGTCTTTCTGGGGTTGTTTTTTTCGGAGTAGGCTTGAGGTCTTCTTGTTTTGGTAGAATATGATGAAGTCGATCTTGGTGTTGGGTGGGATTATCATCTGATCAAACTGTCAGATGTACAGAACACACACACACACACACACACACACACACAGTAAATTTGTATAGAATCGTACAGTACTGCATATCCCAGGGTCCATAGAATAAGGATTTTGGCGTTGGGTGCAGCAGGTTTGATATTCCTTTTAATTATTTGATTTATTATATTCTCATCTTGCTTGTAGGCAGTGGAGAAGAAGGACTTGTAGTAGATTTTAATTGTGTTTCCTTGTGGTTGTTGTTGTTTATTCATGGGGCTACTATTCTGGTACCATTTATCTATTGTAATTATCTTCCTTGTCACTTTTTCTATGTTTTTGTTGGAAAATCCATTATTAACAAGTACCTGTGATGCCCTTTCTAGCTCAGCATGTACTGAATTCCAGTTGCTGCAGTGACTAAGAGCTCTTCTGATGTAGACACAAATTGTGGTGTCCAGGTACTTCTGAGGACATTCACTGAGTCCGTTAAGACAATGCCTGGGTTAGTGGCCTT
The DNA here is from genome assembly GCA_033782935.1 of Petrolisthes cinctipes. Taxonomy (NCBI): domain Eukaryota; kingdom Metazoa; phylum Arthropoda; class Malacostraca; order Decapoda; family Porcellanidae; genus Petrolisthes; species Petrolisthes cinctipes. The sequence goes on along the minus strand of JAWQEG010000380.1, from coordinate 1,219,423 downwards.
AACATAAACAGAAGTGTTGAATGACATCTCTCCCTGCTTTACCAGCACATTAAGGAATGGGAGGGATCCGTTTGGAAGGTAAAATCATCTTAAGGAAAAGAGATCATGCAGACATGAAGCTATACAATAATAAAGCTGCCATAAATTTTAATAAAATATTAAAAATATATAAAATATATATGATTATGGTGGAAGTATATCAAGGCATCATTATGAATTGTAACATTTGAGGGATAATACAAGTTTAAGTGTGAAAACTATTGACGGTAAAATGGAGGGCAAGAAAATCCTCCTAACTATGTTATGATACAGATCCCCTATTATTAACATTGAGGTGATTTGTTTCCTGGGTTAATTAAGAGGAATCAGTAGCCCTCCTATAAATGACTAAAATGAGGTTATCAAGTCTTTAAAATGCTTGTGTCGGTAACCCAGACGGCGGCTTGTACCTATTATTCTTTTTGTGTAAATTAGTTTAGTCCACTGTAATTATATTAAGGACCCTGAGATCGTGTATGCAAATTGGAGGCTTCTGTTTCGTGCCAATATTTAAAGGACTCCTTTCTCTCCGATTATATTATTACATCACTGGGTTCCTTAAGGACCCTGTGATCGTGTATGAGACTTGGTGGCTTCTGATTCCTCCTGACTATGCCACGAAACAAGCTCCTTCAAATTAGGTGATGTTTCGTGGCAATGTTTGTAGGACTTCCGGACCTCCAATTTTCTGACTACATCACGGGGTCCCTTAACCCTATCAAATGCATCTCACACGGCGATCGTTGCTTTGCGACCCTAGGTCTGTGGACAGTTTACTGAACGATAGTTTTGAAACACGAAAGGTTTTGGTCCGACAAAATGTAAACAATGCCCCGGGCATGGAGGTAGTATAGGTGGAGGCGCCAGTAGGACCTGATTTGTGAAGCCACCAATCTGTCATTTCCGGCGCCTTCAAGATGGCTCATACCTTTGTATGTCAGGTCAGAAGTCCACTTTTACTGAAACATATATTTGTGTCCGCCATATTGAAGGCGCCGAAAATGACAGTTCGGCAGCTTCACTTTACTCCCCTGGATTAGTGAGCCATGGCGCCTCCACCTATACTTCCTCCATGGGTGACGCTTGCCAAGGTGTAGCCTATTAGTCTGCTCATTATACTACAAATGATTCCTCGTACTTGCTTTATATTTATATTTTTATTAAATATCTGGTAAATAACAGAAATTCTTTTTAATAAAAATATGGTAATGAGAAGAAATGGTGAATGTCGCTGCTACTTATACCCTATTTACTTGTTATATGTGTAGCCTAATATGTATATTCGTCGTGTATTGAAGCCTATTGTTGTACAGCCCTATTTTTTTCATATTGTGTTCCTTTTAACACTTTTATAAATACGTAGCTATATTCACAATATTAATTATAAGTATATAATCAACACTGGAGGACACTGTGACGGACGTTATAAAAATAACTTTACCGTGACAAAAACATTGCATTTCTCCGCGGTACAATTTGTTATTTTTTTCTTGATGCCTCACTTATTTCGCGTAATATATACTTGGCACTTTTGTAACCTGACAGAATAATGATAGAGGATTACTTTTATCGTGAAAAAAATATCCATAGCATTAAAAATAAACGATAAAATACGAGTTGAAGTGAAACCAGTAGCTAAAAATGTTTATACCACTTTTTCATATGGCAATATTTATTTACAATTATTACGCTACCATGACTAAAAATGGGTGGATGATGTAGAGAAAATCCTCCTGCATGTCATGGTGGTATAAGATTGTAGATAAGACAGAAATTATTGCAGGGAACGTAATTTTAATGTTAAGATGTCACTTGACGCTCCAAGGTGGACCCAGTGTTGCCAGGTACAGGGAAGTTTAATTCAGTATACTGTATACCACTCATATTCCGTATTCCATTCCTACTTTCTTCACTTCTTTTTTTACGGCATTTATTTGAAGTACATGATAAGGACATTACAAGCAGGAGCATCAATGTTGGTAATTAATTAAAGTCCATGACAGACCTCGAGGACAAACCATGAAGGACCTTCATTTCGTATTCGGAAATCTGAGGACCATAATGAGTTTAAATGCTTTTGGTTCATTAGAGCGCCTAGATTCCTCCAAAATATGTTAGAAAACAATACCAGATAAATAATAATAATGCTGGCCTGTTGTTTGGAATAGTTTGGATGAATCAGTTGCTTCAGATTTACCAACTTTGTAGAGCCCCCTTAGACTAACGATGAGAGGCTTTATGATATACCAAACATAACTGAAGGGCCCCGAGGACTCCTTACACATGAAGACCATTTTTATTAATACTATGAAAGTTTTATTGGTCTCACACACATAATTGGACCTCAACGAAATTTTAGGGCAATGAAAACTGATAACCCTCTCCCAGGACTCTTTTTATGAATGACATCCCTTTCATGTATAAGAATCCCATAAATCCATTAGTACTGTTGTTGTTGTTTACCTTAGTGAAAAGTGTAGTACATCACATCAGAGTAAATGGATTACATATTATATCAGCAACTCCCTTTTTGTGAACTATATCTAGTGAGTTAAGTAGGAGTACATTCCACCTGTTGCGAATCTGACTGACCTGCTATCTACTTTCCCTCTTTACTCGATAAAAAGATTATATATTTACTGTCACTGAGCTTCCTGCTGCGATACTAGTCCATGCTTACGTAATGTACACTCGAGCTCGTAAATTCGCGACCATAGATATAGATGTTTATGTCACTTGAGCTGGTATCATTGATTGGGGAAGAATTAAAGTAGGTGGAACACAGTAGAGAGACATGATACAATCTCTGACCTACAATGACACCTTCCCCACACAGTTTTTCGTTCTCACATGACATGAATTTTTACGTACGTGGTCGGCGATTTTACGAGCTCGAGAGTACAACTGTCAAAATATGAATTGCGACAGCTTTTGATGGAACATTAAGGCAAGGCCGCTTGCATTAAGGTACCCTGTGCTCGTCTATGAGATCCTGTGGCTTCTGATTCCTCCTGAAACAAGCTCCTTTTATAACGATAGTGTTTCATGGCAATATTTGAAGAACTCATCTACCTTCGATTTTCTGACTACACCACAGGGTCCCTTAAGACATTGAGTATACCAAACATTAAATTGGGTACCGTACATAATATTAAGAAGAGTACACTATTTACGTTAACACGTGAGCATCCTTCACTTAGTAGGTTCTAGGATACTACAGTTATACGTTTTATACCATATTCATTCATTTCTAATCAACCTGCGATAATCATAGTGACTTGGAAACTGCTAAAAAATCCCTGATACGAACACACGCTCAGAATTGGTTTGGGTTTTGTGGCACATTCAATTCCACGACTTATCTTATTCTCCTAAAACGTCCACCTGTGCTCTCTCTTTACACTGGTGATCTTCCAAGGTTTTAGTGTCAGAATGAGTGAAAATACGCCAATCGAGGAGAAGCCTTTGATCATACTGTTTCCTTGCTGCTTCTTAATGTCAGCGGCATGAATTTTGCAACATTATACTCGCAGGTTCAAAGTCCCCAATGTAAACTATTGCACACTCGAGCTCGTAAATTTCCGATCACGTCCCCAAATGTTTATGTCATCTGAGCTGGTAACGTTGTGTGTAGAAGGTGTCATTGTAGGTAAAAGATTGTATCATCTCCCTCTACTATGTTCCACCTACTCTGATTCCTCACTAAATGAATGTTACCAGTTTAAATGGAATAAACATCTAAGTACGTTGTCGCGAATTTACGAGCTCGAGTGTACATGTCTTGCTGGTCGTGCGTGGATTCGATGACTGTGTTCCTCTTTTAAGATAGTGGTGTGAGAAAATTGAAGCCATATTGTAACTTGACGATGTGTAAAATGAAAACACACCTAGCGTAAATTTTTACTCTCATGATTATAATGCATAGCTAAAGAAGGTATAACATGGATTGTGTTCTCACTCTCGCACCAGGAATATGTTGTACCCTACCAGTTGTTTGTTTGGGTATCTGGACATTTTCTGTATACCAGTTGTGTTGCTAATGAATAAGTTATCCACATAAATAATTATTGACGGATAATGTCGTGCGTGAATATTCTGAATGTTCACAAAGTTATCAGAAGATCACCAAACAGATTACCATTGAGGGACAGACAGACAGTAGTATACGTTTGCAGGTTTTAGAAGACAATTTTATTGAAAACAAACGCGTGGCTTATTCATAGTAATTTTGATTAAACAAGGTGTGACATTTAAAGTTCAAATTTAGTGTACAGGAGAGTGCTTCATTATTAGGGCAATAGTTGTTGCTCTGTCATTTCTTTAGTATTAATAAATATGATTAAATTCAGTAGGAGACATCTTAATACACGGGGTTATCATAAAGCTTAGCCCCAGTACTTTGAGCTTCATCAACGCGTTGGAGACGACGGGCAGCATCGGCACTGTCAATATCACCAATGGAGAGTTGGAGATTAATCTTGGTACGAGCAAGATCATAGAAAGCGTTGTCAATTTTCTCAACCATCTCAAACTCGGTGCCTCCTTCTGCAAGAGTCTTCTTTAAAATGGAGGGCAGGAACTTGCGGATAACTTCGGCGAAACTGTCAGTATGAGACATAGTAAGAGACTGAGAGCTGGCCACGACAGCCACGCCCAGCACACACAGGAATACCTGAAATTGGGAAATAATGGATTGATTATTGAGCTTTGAGAAAAAATGGGAAGTAAACCTGTAATTGGCAATTGGTGAAGTAATTGTTTTAGCTTTGAGTAAAAATAGGATGTAAATTAGTTTATAACATATTTTGGGATGTGAAAAATGCAATTATACCAAACTATTATGTCTTGTTATTATTATATATGAGTGCATCATAAAACCTACAGCGACTCTCATGATGGCTATTATTGATAGTAAGGTAAGGAGGTTGTGTAGATGGTGAAGGTCCTGAATAGACTATGTTGTGTTGTCCGGAGCCCCCTCTTTATATACTCCTTGTCCTCCTCGCGACTGTAACGGTAACAAGTATTTCATCTGTTAGTGGGTTTCCTTGAACGCTTCTCGGTAATCGGGAGGAGTGACAAGAAGACTGAGATCCGAGAATTACCTGTGTCTTTATCACATAGAGGCTGTGTAGGTAAACAAACCATTAGGGACTCATTTTTTAGTGATGTTTATGAATACAGTCCTCCTCCGCTCTCAAACCAGTCATCATACATAATTCATTTATACAGTTTTTATATACACAGCTTAGCGCTATCAAATATTACAGTTCCACTCACATTTCACCCATTCCCTTTACCTCACGCTCTCTGATTTCTCTTCCATTGACATATTCTTCTTGGAGGACATTTAATACATATAGAGATCCGTAAAGTACTTGAGGCCAATGGCAATAAAGTGTACCTAACAGAAAATTATGACTCATATTATAATTCTGTATAAGGTAGGGATATTTGCACATAAAAAGAGACTCCTAGAACACTTTATTAACACAGATGAAAGGCCCTCAAATCCCCTTTACACAGCTGAAAGAAACCCTTTACACACATTTACATTTACATGCATAAAAATTCAGTGGGTCTCTATCACACTTTTTTAAGAGGACCTGCCACATATATAGAGTTACATTATAAAATATGTGGATAATGATTATTTCCCACCCATTTATCCCCTCGAACAAGATTGTTATTGGCTGATTATTATAATGTGTGTAGCTTGATGAAGACTGGGTATAGGAAACAAGACGAAGCAGCCATATAGAGAGAGAAACTGGCCAACTGAGTAATCGCTTCACTTCTTTCAATAACAATAAGAGAAAGTTGAGTACAATATAATTACACATGAGCTTGGAGGGATGGAAAGGAACAACAAATAATTATTGACACGAAGAAGCAGTAGTGAAACATTGTCAATAAAGGCTCCTTCTCCTCCTCATACGGTGTTGTTATTCCTAATCCATAAAGGAAAAATTAGATAAATTTTTAAATATGAACCCCCACTACGTAGAATGCTATAGTAAACTAAACTTGAAGGAGATACTATAGTGTTGGTAAATCTAAAACATACAAATGATACATCCAAAACTATTCCATGCAACAACAGGCCACTTTATATTTGATCATCTGGCCCTGTTTCCTGGCATACTTAGGAAGAATCAAGATGCTCTATTGCATCAAAAATATATACTATCTCCTTACTTGTAATTGCGTAGTCTGAAGGAAGCACTTTAACCTTCCCTTCCCTGTCATACGTGGTGGTCGAGTTATATTGTGCTTGGGAGAATTAGTAGTCGTGGTTCCTAGAATTGTACATGCCGTAGTAGGCTAACCTTGCTAAGTATTCGATCTTGAGCATCAATAATAGCCTATGTAGGACCTACAGCTATTTTTTCTCTATTTTTTTACAAATTCTATGCTTACATCTATTTTCGCAAAGTTAGTGTTACTCGAGGTAAGGGTAAGTATCAGGACCAGAGTTACGTGTTAAAGTGGCCTTGGTACTGGGGTAATGCGGGCCCCTGCCAATCAATATGTCGCTGATGTTCAGCATAGATTACTATTATATTGTCACATTCTTATATTTCACCCTATAATAGCGAGGGGGCCCTGTGCACATGCCATTTGTACCCCGCCCTAAATCAGACCTTCAAAAAGATATTACCAATGCACTATAACCCTAATCAAATCGCACCGTAACTTACACATTACGTTCTCTACCCTATACTCATTTTGCGCATGCTCAGGCACGTACTGTACCTTACAGTATATACGTCCAGTTTATCCGAGTACATCGCGGTTCCCATAAACTCCATGTGTTTATATAAGCTACACGTGTATTTCAAATTGACAATGAGAGTTAAAGTATCAACGCATTTTTCTTTTTCTTTTTTATTTCCTGGCTACACACAATATTAAAACTGGGCCCTTCATAAATATTGTACTATGTTTGTTTTCTTCGCATCAGATTTTGTTTTTTACACGAATATATTCTGTTGAGCGTTAAGGGGGAAGTTTTGTGTTGGTTAATCTGGAACAACTGATTCCTCCAAACTATTCCAAGCAACAAAACACCATTATTTTTGTTCATCTGGTTCTGTTTTCTGGCATACTTTTGGGGAATCAAGGCACTCCAATGTACCAAAAAAGAATTACCACCCTAACATCGTATCCCTGGGAGGTGAAACGTAGCTTCCTTGTTGCTCTCCCGTACACAGTAACAAAGATGAACCTCACTGACCTTTGAAGCAATTTCCAAGAAGTGAGAACAGGAATGGTAGTGGGTGAGGTGGGTGTGGACGCATTCTACCGTCAAACGTAACGAGTAAGTTCAGGGGGATGTTTTGTGTTGATAAATCTGGAGCAACTGAATCCTCCAAACTATTCCAAGCAACAGAACACCATTATTTTTGCTCTTCTGCTCATGTATCCTAGCATACTTTGGAGGAATCAAGGCACTTCAATGTACCAATAAAGAATTACCACTTTAATCCTCGCCCTCTTCTACTTCCTCCTTCTCTATCTTCTCTTCATTCTCATCTTCCTCCTCCTCCTCCTCCTCCTCCTCTTCTGCTCTCTTCTCCTCTGGTTTCTTCTCCTCCTCCCACCGAGTCCACAAAGGTTAGAGGAAGTCGCTACTCCTTCTCTAAAGTAGGTTTGTATGCAGTAACAATGTTCAGATATATAAAGATAATGATAATAATAAGAAGAAAAGAATGGAGACCAGAGGAAGGCGAGTAGTATAATTATCACTGCCCCAACTCAATCCCTTATGATTACCCAGGATAGTGATTGACCGAGTGATTATTTCTTCTTCTTTTTCTTTTACTTTTTTTCTTCTATTTCTTCTTCTTTTTCATTCCCTTTTCTTTGCTTCTTCTTCTTCTTCTTCTTCTTCTTCTTCTTCGTCTTCTTCTTCTTCTTTAATTTTTTGGAGACCCCAAAACACCCTTGGCTAATTTCCATGGCATATTAAAATTCTCAGAAGGAGAAGCAAAATCCAACACTACTGCGACCTTCCCCATGCGATAACAGAAAATAGAAAGCGGCTGTTGTTCTTTCAGGTTGCATGCTTTTCTTGTACAAGCAGTGTTGAGGGGATAGTAGGAAACGTTTGGTACATTCGAGCAACTTTACTCATCCAAAGTATGCCAGGAAACAGGACAAAATGAACAAAAATAATGGTGGCCAGTTGCTTGAACCAGTTTAGAGGAATCAGTTGCTCCAGATTTACAAACACTGTACTGTACCCTTAATTAACCAGTGTCTTGGCGCTCAGGTACGGTATAATGTGCAGCTGAGACAAGAATTAGTGAAGGGGGACGGGGGTGGTTTAGTGAGTGTGTGTGTGTATATGAGCAAAGAGAGTCTAATTATTACTGCGCTACCTACTGTAGGTGTGTGTGTATCGTATTGTTTGGTACACAATGTCAAATTTCTTCAAGTAAATTTAACACTGACACGTTTTACATTGGTATATTCGGTAACATATATTCGTTTTAGCATATGTTTGTTTTTATCTCACTTACCTAATTTGGTTCAAGAAGCGAAGCAAATTGACTAGTTAATGAGGAGTAAATATCCATTATGTTGTGACAAATTACTTATGTAAACGAATTATCATATGATGTACAGTCGTGGTTAATAATAATCACACATGAGTATCTCAAACATATTGCTGTATAATGTTTTCACGTTCATATATGATGTTTTTGGTTTGCTTGTAGTTAATGAAAAGATGGTACTTAACCTATTTATTGGAAAGTTTATCAGTTAAGGAACAGAGAAAACTTGTCAAACTCTTACGTGAGTTACCCCTACAGGGATGATTATTTTTGATCACGTCTGCACATCACATTGGTATGCATATGCAAGTAATGTAAACCGGAAGCTGCAAGTATAAGTAAACATATGTTATTTAGTAACTAGCAATAGATATTCATTATTCTGTAAATCATCAGCTTAAGAGGGAAGAACAGTGTTGGTAAATCTTGAGCAACTGATTCCTCCAAACAATTTCAAGCAACAGGTCACCATTATTATTGTTAATCTAGATCTGTTTCCTGGCATTTTATGGAAGAATCAAAGGTATACTACCTCATTCAGTAATTTTGGTTTTACCGTTGTTTAAACACTTTTTACACACAGTCTGGACAATCGTTCATGACTATAACAAGGTGAAGATAAGAGTTCTGAGAATTTTATATGCCATGGTAATATGGACATGCTAGCCAGTTTCTTAAAAGGGAGAACTTCTTTCTGGCAAACTGGAAGGTTACTGATCATCCCAAACAATACCAGGAAATAGACGACATCAGTGATATAAATTGGGGGTCTGTTTCATGGCAAGGTTTGGAGGATTCAGTAGGCCTCCAATTTACTAAAGATAGGTTTTCGTCTTAAGGTGGAAGTGCTGTGTTGGTAAATCTGGAGCAACTGATTCTTCCAAACTTTTCCAAGCAACAGAACAACATTATTGTTGTTTATTTGGTCCTATTTCCTGGCATACTTTGGAGGAATCATGCCACTCCAATGTAACAAAAGTGAATTACCCCCTTAACACAATGTCCTTTTTAGTTTCAATGATAAGACCCATTCAAGTTCCATGTGTGTGCAATGCATTGATTATGTATATATATATATATATATATATATATATATATATATATATATATATATATATATATATATATATATATATATATATATATATATATATATATATATATATATATATATATATATATATTTTTTTTTTTTTTATCGTTCCTTGTTTGAGTACCATTGTTTGACTGGATATGTGTTTCCTTCGATCCTAAATATCCAGAGGAAGTTTAATACTTGAATATAAAGATTTTGATCAAACTGATTGTTTTGTCGACTTACTTGTGAACATTATAAAGCCTCATATGAGTTAAATTATAAGAAGAAGCAGAGGGGATACAATGTAGTCTGGATTATGGAAGCTCTGCTCAAACCCGTGGAGTCAGTTTTTCTAGATTTATTATTATTTTTGTGAGGAATATTAACAACTAAGCTACTGTGCCGTTGTTATGCCTGGCTTGCGTAGAATACTTAATTAAGGACCCTGTGATCGTGTATGAGAATTGCAGGCTTCTGATTCCTCCTGACTATGCCACGAAACAACCTCCTTCCATATATGTTGTGTTTCGTGGCAATATATGAAGGACTCATTTACCTCCAGTTCTCTGACTACATCACAGGATCCCTTAAGGGGGAAGTTTTGCGTTTGTAATTCTGGAGAAACTGAATCCTCCAAACTATTCCAAGCAACAGAAAATCATTATTTTTACTCTTCTGGTTCTGTTTCCTGGCATACTTTGGAGGAATCAAGGCACTCCAATGTACCCAAAACGAATTACCACCTTAAGCTGTCAGTTCTATCCACAGACAGGTATCATGATCTTGTCGAAGCTGTTATCATTACGTATTATTATATTTTTTACTTTTTCTGAATTCTAGAAATCCTTGGCAGTCTTTTCGTCTGTTAAATACTATTTTAGTTTTCTCCTTTATTATGATTTAGTGTGATAAAAGTTCTGTTGTCCATTACTAAGATGTTTTTTTCAGTGTAGCGTTGTCTAAGAGATTTACACATTGATTACCGGTATGGATTTTCCTTCTATCATATGAAATATTTTTATCGATAATCGTTTCAGCTGGAGAACAAACAATTTCGTCATACAAGAGCGTCGCATAATTATTTTTTCCATTTGTTTGTCTCTGATTAATAAGTGGTATTTAACTTATTTCACCCCGAGGCATTATATGAATACATTTTATTTCTTCATCCTTGATAGGCCTATAACATGTAAATCTTCCTGTTATGCACTTCTCATTAATCTCGACTCTCTTCTTTTCACTTTCTCGACTCTCTTCTTGTCTCTTTCTCGACTCTATTTCTTCTCCTTCTCGATTCTCTTCTCCTTCTCGACTCTCTTTTCTTTCTCGACTCTCTTCTCTTCTTCTCTTTCTCGACTCTCTTCTCTTTCTCGTCTTCTTGGTCATCGTATTCTTTATCGTCGTTTGAGGTCTCGGTAACATCGTCATCATTACCATCACGAGAGAGAGAGAGAGAGAGAGAGAGAGAGAGAGTGCTTGTCTGATGGCGAAGGTTAAGTGCCCCAATTAGCTAAGATACCGTGCATGACCTATACAATATAGATAAAATATACACACATACCCACCCTGCCTTACACTCCACTTCATTCTTCCGTGTGCTATACTTAGAATAGGGGGTTTACCTACTTCAGGCTGCTCCTGACACGAGTTCTTTTAAGAGGAGATTCTCTTGTTGGTGAATTGGAAGGTCTCTGATTCCTGCAAACTATTCCACGAAACAGATACCTTATTACTACTGTACTATTCCTGGCATAGTTTGGAGAAATCAAAGTCCTTCCAAATCACCAACAAGAGAATCTCCCCTTGATGCATTGTTAGACATTTACAATGTATAGAAACAGTTCCCTATAAGTATTGGTTTTCATTTACGAGGTGTTGAATGAGATGCGTATGATTATTATTGGTTTCCATTTGAATGATGGTGAACTGATGAAACACAGACCCATTTGAGCCACTTATACATTGTTTTATCACTGACTGGTCTCATTGGTTGTTATTTCAGTTTTTAAAGAACGGCGATAAAGTGGGATATTAATTGGTACAGTTTCTAAAGTGGGATAAATAATATTTGCTTGCAAGTATAGAGTCATGAACAGAGTCGCCAAGAAACAAAACCAGATGAAAAAAAAAGTTGTAATTTGTTTGGAATAGTTTTAAGGGTTCAGTTGCCACATATTTACCAACACTCTATTTCCTCCCACCTTCAGCTAAGACAGAACTGAAGCACCAGCGACCTTGATCACTGGAGCTTGAAGAATATTAATTTTTTAATCCTAATGTAAAATATCTGAAACTGAATAGGTTATTTATTATCACTGCCGCAAGCAATGTGTGAAACTCTTTTAATTTATAATGGATTCTAGGTGCTGTACAAACTTGCCTTGCTCGCCTTTCCGTCACTCAGTCACCTGATCGTGTGTGTTGGGGAGAATGTATATATCATTGCGGTACCGTATGTATTTTTTTGTAGGTCTATATTGTAGTCTTGCAAAAATGACCTGGTTAAATTTAGTACAAACAGTAAATTAAATACAGCCTCGATACATTCAAAACAAACAGTATAACAAAATACAGCGTTATGAGTCTTGGTTACAAAGAGGTAAAGTTAGGACAAACAATAAAATGGAATACAGCTTCGGTAAACTCAAAAAACAATATACAGCCTCGGTAAATTCAACACAAGCGGCAAAACAAAATACAGGTTTATGAGTCTTGGTTACAAAGAGGCAAAATTAAGTTATTACAAACAGTAAAAGAAAATACAGTGTCGGAAAAGTATGAAAGAAGTAGAAAAACAAAATACAGTCTCCGGAAAGTGAAAAACAAGTAGTAAAACAAAATACAAGTCTTATGTGTCTTGGTTACAAAGAAAATTCAGAGGAAAGCAAACAACGATTCATCTCTTCTGACCCTTACAGCCCTGTTTGTTTGTTTGTAGATGTGATGTGTTTGTTTCGGGTTAAGGAGACTGTAAAGGAATGTAGGTTATGATATACGTTGGAGGAAAACCAGGAATCCAGGATAGGAGGGAGGGTGGGTGAAAGTCGGAGGGAGAGGGGAGGGAGTGAGGGTTGGTGAGAGAAAGAAAAAGGTGGGGATGGACGGAAGGAGGGAGGGTTGGTGAGAGAAAGAGGGAGAGGGGGGGGAGTGAGAGATGGTGGGTTAGAAAAAGAGGGAGAGGGGAGGGAGTGAGAGATGGTGGGTGAGAGAAAGAGGGAGAGGGAGGGATTGAGAGAGGGTGGGTGCGAGAATGAGGTTGGATGGTCGGTAGGAAAGGGTTTTGTAAAAGGGAAGAAATAAGGATGAGAGAGAGAGAGAGAGAAAGGAGTAATATGTCCTATTTAATTAGAGATAAAAGAAAGACTGATAAAGATACGTACCGGTAGTATGGAAATATGAATATGTCAATTTATAAATGGAGATATAGAGAGATAAACACATACAGAAGGAATAGATAAAGATATAAAGATAAAATAAAAAAGAGACAGAAAGAGACATGTCAAGGGGAGGAGGGGTAAGGGAGGGTAGGAAGGGAGAGGAGAGATGGAGGAGGGAAAGGAGAGGAGAGATGGAGGGAGGGAAAGAGGAGGAGAGGTGGAGGGAGAAGGGGAAGTAGTTATGACTGCAAAAGACATCATGAGCCTCCTCCCTACTCCTCCACCCCCTCACCCACTTCTCTCTCATGTCATCCCACCTCTCTCTCTCTCTCTCTCTCTCTCGCTCTCTGCTTTTCGTTCTCATTATCCCTTATTCCAATTTACTTTTACTTTGTATTTTATTTTTATTTTCTCTCTCTCTCTCTCTCTCTCTCTCTCTCTCTCTCTCTCTCTCTCTCTCTCTCTCTCTCTCTCTCTCTCTCTCTCTCTCTCTCTCTCTCTCTCTTCTTAAACTTTTTCCACCCCATTCCTTCTCTCCCTCCTCCTCACTCAAACCATTTTCCACTCCTTCACTTCTCTCCACACACTCCACCTCAACACATCCTTACCTTATTCCCTTCCTTCCTTTCTAATTCCCTTCCTCCCTCTCTTCCTCTTTCCTTTCTTCCATTCTCTTTCTCTCTTTCCTACCATACTTCCTCCCTCTCCTTTCCTTCCTTCCTCCCTTCTATCCTTCCTTCCTTCTTTCCTTCCACCTCACCCTGATAACATAAAGATATAATAATCGAAGAGAATGGGAGAGTTAGAGGTGGTACAGGAGGAAGGGTAAGGGAAGAGGAGAGGGAAGGAGAGAAGAGGGGGGGGAGCAGGGAAGTGGAGGTAAGTGGAACATGGAAGGAGAGGTGGAAAGAAGGGAGATATGGAAGGAGAGGTGGAGAGAGGGAGGAAGGGGAGAATGAGGGAGGGAGGGAAAGGGAAGGTAGAGGAGGGAAAGGAGCAATAGGGAGGGAGAAGAGGGGACGGGGAGGAGTGGGAAGGGTTGGAGGGAGAAGAGGGGAAGGGGAGGAGGGGGAAGGGGTGGAGGGAGAAGAGTGGAAGGGGAGGAGTGGGAAGGGGTGGAGGGAGAAAAGGGGACGGGGAGGAGGGGGAAGGGGTTGGAGGGGGAAGGGGAAGGGAAGGAAGAGGAAGGGGAGGGGAATGGTCAGTAGAGTCAAACATGAAGGTGTGAGTTGAATGTCCTGGGGCGGGGCAAGTTAGTTCCACTCTCTCTCTCTCTCTCTCTCTGTGTGAATGAGATTGTGAGACCATGCTTTCTCTCTCTCTCTCTTTCTCTCTCTCTCTCCCTCTCTCTGTGTGTGTGTGTGACTGTGCTTCTCTCTCTCTCTCTCTCTCTCTCTCTCTCTCTCTCTCTCTCTCTCTGTGTAAGTGTGAGACCATGCTTCTCTCTCTCTCTCTCTCTCTCTCTCTCTCTCTATCTCTCTCTCTCTCTCTCTCTCTCTCTCTCAAGTCAATATCCGTCTTTGCCGGCGTTTCTTTCATTCTGCCTGTCTGTCTCTCTCCCTCTTCAATACCTTCCTTCCTTTTTCGCCTTCCTCATTTCCTTCCTTCCTTCCTTTATCACTGTTTTCACTTCTGCATCATTTCAATCTTCCCTCTGCCTCCCTCACCCTCTTCCTTGTGCCACTTCTTTCTTCGTTTTCCTCTCATCTTTCTTCCTTTATATTCTCTGTTCTCCCCTCTTCCATTTTCTCTCATATATGTGCGTGTGTTATACCTCTTTTCCTTTTGTTCTTCTCCACTTTCCATTATTTATCCATCTCTCTGCCTCCATTCCTTCTGGTCATCTCTCCCTCCATTTGTATTTATATATTCTTTTAATTTATCTTTCTTATTCCTCCTTCTATTCACTGTTTGTTTGTTCCTTCCTTTGTTCCCGTTAGCTATCTTTCCTTTTTCCTCCACCTCCCTCTTTCTCCTCGTCGCTTCTTCTCTACCATTATCTCTTTCTCATTCTCCTCCTTCTCTTCTCCTATCTTCTTCTTTTCATTCTTCTCTTATTACCCTTCAAGTTTTGTATTATTCACGCTTCCCATATTCCCATCTATCCTTTACTTTCTCTTCCTCATTTTCATTCTCACCTCTATATCCATTCCTCCCCGTCCTCTTCATCCTCTTTATCTCACGCTGACTGATTGCTGAAAGACATCTCCTAAGCCTCTTTACTCTCCCTTCCTTTCCTTAATTGCTGATTTATCTCACCATCGATATTTTAATTGCAACAGGCTACTTGAAACCCTCCCATCTTATACCTCCACAGACAGTTTAATGAGGCATTATGTTGTGAGAGATTTGGAGGACTGTTCATGCCTTCAAAAATTGTAGGATGTGAACTGGCTAACAAAGATGTAATGTAACAAATGTAACAAAAATGTGTATGTATGATAAATGTGTATGTACGAAAAATGTGTATATAGGAAAAATGTAACAATAATGTGTATGTATAAGAATTGTGTATATAGAAAAAATGTAACAAAAATGTGTGTAACAAAATGTTTATGTAAGAAACATGATGTTAACAAAGTTGTGTATGTAACAAATTGTGTATGAAGGTTAATTTCTTGTAAATGTAATAACAACACTTGAAAGGAAAGCTGTCTTGTTCCTACCTAGCGATGCCAATATAATTTTTACAATAAAACATTTGCTGAAGATTGTATAGTAAGCCACGGTATGGAGCTAGGTATTATGTTAAACAGAAGATTTTTCAAACAGTTTAGGGATTTTTTTGGTTTGTTGTAACTTGATGTACGGTCGGAAAGCATGTTTTGTTTTTGTGCACCTACAGTCGAAATACATTCATTCAGTTGCAGGGTTACTGTATTTTACGCAAAAGAAAGTGAGACTGATAGACATTGGCGAAAAAGAGTTTCATTATACCCGACTCACATTACTGTTGCTGCTATAGTACAAATTCCAATTGACCCACGCTTTATATCTTTCACTTTGGTTGGACTTTTGTGTAACCATGGAGGCGGGTACTTCAGCACAGTATCAACACAGAGTTCCACAATGTTTCTCTGCGAGCTGCAATTTTAAACAGGCGAAGGGGGAGTTAGTGTTGGTGCCCTTGTTGTTGATTGGTTGGTTTGTCAGTCACTGTATGTGGTATAAAGGGTGTTAGAGTGAGCCTTCTTTCCTTACCCTCTGTAGACTGTTAATGAGTGTGTAGTAATCTTAAAATTGGTTTTGCATTGTGGCGTAGGATTAGCCCTATTTCTACTCCACGTTTTTATTATATTTCCAGGCAAAAATGTACACACTTATTCCCTTCTCCGTAATAATATGAAATTACTCTAGCTACATATTTCAAGTACTGTACATTTCAATGTTTATAAGTTTCAGCTAAGTAAGTACCCACCTGTTTGGAATTTTGATATAATTAGTTTTGTATTGCATTACATATAACGGACGTGAGAGCCAAAAAAATGATTGTGCATATTGGTACATTTTCTCCAGGTTAAGGGACCCTGCATGTGATCGTGTATGAGACCTGGTGGCTTCTGATTCTTCCTGACTATGCCTTGAAACAAGCTCCTTCCAAATAGGTGGTGTTTCATGGCAATATTTGAAGGACTCATTTACCTCCAATTTTCTTACTACATCTCTGGGTCCATAATATAAATGGTGCGTTCTCTCACATATTAAGGGACTCTGTGATGTAGTTAGAAAATTGGAGATAAATGAGGCCTTCAAGTGTTGCCACGAAACACACAAACCTATATAAGACAGGGTCCTAAAGGTAGCCAGTGTTTTTGTTTTATAACTGGTTCTGGTACTAACTTTGAGAGAGAGAGAGAGAGAGAGAGAGAGAGAGAGAGAGAGAGAGCACTTATCATAATAAAGTGAGTACACAAATGCACATGCACATAAGGGGATAATATACTTTTGGTCCATCAGACCCGGCATTGATTCCTCCAAAGTATACTAGGAAACAGTACCAGATGAATAAAATTAATGGTGTACTGTTGCCAGGAATACTTTGCACGAATCAGTTGCTCCAAATTTACCAATACTGCAATAATTCCTTGAGCGCAGATACACTCATAATTATGTATGAAAAAAAAGAGAGATAAATGCACACAATTAAACTCGTCTCCTAAATCCCAGACAGAAAAGTAACTGAACCTAGATAAACAGGCAGAGGAAAATAAAAATAGAGAGAGAAAAGAGAAAGAGCACACTTCACTACACACACACACACTGGCTATATTCTGGTTCTCGAGTTTCATCTGGACGGAAAATCGTGAGAATATTTGACCCACGACATTGTTATGAGAGGACGAGATTGTGGTCCACTCTTGTTAAATAAAAATATATATATATAAATCCCTTCCTTAAAGTTGGTTGGTTGTTTGATAAGGTACAGTTGCAGACATGTGAAGCAGACACACTTTAAAACGTGCCCATCATTGAGCATCATATATTATAGTGTAAGACAAGGCACCACTACCCACGTGGTCTCATCCTACCATAATGCTCGATGAGGGTTCACTTTCAAGTGTGTCCGTTTCATGTGTCAATAACTGTGACTTGGGTGGTGAGCTTGATTTGAACATGCAGTCACTGTTACCCCTGATTACATCTATTGTGAATATTTAACTTCCGTGACAAAATATAAAAAGGTTGATAGACAATAGATAGGTATCCAGTTAATACTTTATGCATTGTCACTTCTGTCAGAGGATGATGTTAAAGGTTCATATCTTCATAAGTAGGTGTCATAGAATCTCACAGTAGTAAGGAAAACAGCAGAGATCAGCAGAGATCGTATTTAAGGGACAAATGGATTGTTGGTAAATCGCGAGCAACAGATGCTTATCAATTCGAGGCTACAGACCACCATTATTTTTGTTAATCTGGTCCTGTTTGTTGGCATACTTTGGGATAATTAGGGCGCTGCAATGTACAGTCGGCAAAAAAAATGTTCGTTACCATCCTTTTAACAGTGTGATGTAGCGTTGGTACGCCTGACTACGTGAGTCAGGTGTGATGCGAGGGTTGACCAGGCCCACCCTCCGTGCCCCTCCCTCAGTGTATCATAAACATTCAAGTAGGAATGACGTTGTTTCAGTCAGTGTTAGTTTTTTTGGGTATTTCACTGTTATTCTTGTTCTAAAATACTTACACGCATTTCCTTATGAGTAATAAAGAATAGTTAAATAGTAAGAGTTCTTGAACACTCAAAATTTGATTAAAATTAGCTAAACTTTTGATATAAAAAAGTTGTCACTGCCGCGGCCAACGTATTATAGGACTGGGCGAAGACGATAGCAGTCCCGGATGTCTCGGATGACACGAGGCATGGCTGCCCAGTAGGCAGAGTACCAAATCCAAGGCCAAGAGATCTCTTGGCCTTGACCAAATCTACCGGGCTGACCTATGTTAAAATTAACGTAAGGGTGGTAACGAATTTTTTTTTGCCGACTGTACCAAATGTATACTATCTCCATTATGGCCTACGATATAATTGCCATCAGAAGGGAGAGTGGCTAGAACATAATTTTATGGTGGCAACTGTTCTGTTCTACATGTGGCACTTGTCAGGGGAAACGTAATCTAACGAAGAAGTAAGGAAGAACAGAGTGGATGCAAGCTTGGGCAGATGATTCCTGGAACTTGCTCTCCGCTAATTATGTAAGAAATGACAAGGTAAACTGCATCCTAAGTGGACTCCGTTAGCAAGGCCAGCGAGGGGTGAGCAGAATATAAAGACATCGCTCCTCACAGCTAAGCACAGTGTACTCACAGCCTTTGAGATCAACAGTCATAACCTCCTCACAACCTTACTAAGCAACATGAAACTTGCAGTAAGAACAGTGGCATATTAACAAACATACATGACATACTTTATTACACACTCTGAAATATATATAAACAACATTAATTAATGTTACAGATTATAAAACTATATTTTGTGACCAACTGAAATCTTGCTTCACCGAGTTATTAATTTAGTAGTGAAACATATACATTTACGTTTTTAGTTGTTTCTTATAATTATTTACGTTCACAGGTGATTTTCTGTGTGCTGAGTGTGGCAGCTCTGGGTAGCATTGAGGCTTTATCCGTCCACGCTAATGACGTATATGCCGATGTGATCTCCAAGAATTTGGACGAGTTGGTGCATAAAGCCCAAGCCGATGGTGGAAGTATCAAGGACAGATACATGCAGGTTGACCTCGCCTTCTACCCTCTTGCTCGTGCCCTCGTCTACCTCCAGTCTGCCACGGGCCAAATCAATGATGCTCCCACTCGCATCGAGAACATTAATAATGCTGAGCGTCTTGATATCAGAATGTTTAACAATGGTCCATAAGCTTAAATTCTACACTATATACTATGCTACCCTTGGACATGGATACACACTGTCCAATTGAAAACTAAATTTATATCCCTGTCCGGTAACGTCAAACACAGTCACTTGCAATCAAATATTTATGCACCTCTTGTACTAGACCATACAATGATATACATATATATAAGCGTATCGACAATATAGCTTCCCGATCCAATCATATATTTACTGGAAAATTAAATTATAAACAAATTTTTTCCATGTTTTTTTTTTTTTTTTTTTTTTTTTGACAGGCAGAAATTTGTAGATGAAAAGGTCTAGAAAATAAAATGTTGATACCGTATGACTTGTGCATTATATTTCCTCCCAAACAATGTGTATAACCAATATCTTAGAATGGAAAGCTAATAATGAAGATAAGATGTTTGTAACTGGATATATATATTTTTTTCTTTGGCTAGTTTGAGTCATGAAATAATAATAGATTTTCATAACAAGTAAACATAATAAATTTTCATTGACTGAAAAAAAAACAGAGAAAAATGGAGCAACAGTAATTTTGATAAGCGGTAATTAATTGTTTTCCTATCTAAAATTTCTTATATTTCTTCATATTTCTGAGGCGATAGTCCCTCTCTTAATTTCCTTCATTGCCCTCTACTTCCGTTCCCTCCTACCCCCTCCCCCCCTCCATCTTTCCATATCATCAGCATATCTTTACCTCATCTCTCCCTCTTCCCCCCCCCCCACTACACTCTCCCTCCCATCCCATTCCACTTCCCTTATTTCCTCACACATTTCCTAACCTCTATTACACTTGGTCTTAATGAGATTAATTATTCAGCCCAGAGGACTCAAACGCAATAAAATTTAAGGGAAGTTCGAAGTAATATGAAGGGCTGATAAACACGGTTTTATATACATAATATAAATTAATACACAAAGTTACATACACATTAAATACACAAAGTTACATACACCATACCCAATAATAATAATGATAATAATAACGTTACCAATACCCTAATGTGGAGGAGCCTAACAAATACAATAAAAGGGGAACAAAGAAGGAAATATATATAATACTTAAGTGCTGGCTGGAATCTAGGTAGGAGGTAGACTGGCCGTATTCCATACAAGAAGGAACCGTCAGCCTGTGAGAGTCAAGCTCGCTCTGGTATATGATTTTCTACTCTCTGGTCACTCTTCTCTCTGTTTTGAATTTATTGGCTATCAACCAGTGGCATATAGCCAAAGGTCATTAAGCCAATGGTTCAATTTTATTATATCAATCTATATAAGGTCATAAAGTTTTGTATTCCTCAGAAAACTCATCAGTTTTTTTATAATATTCTTATCGTCTGATAGAATATTTTCTATTGTTAGAGCTATCTTTTTATATTTGAATTATTGTTTAATTTGTTGTCGTTGCCCCTCATCTTTCTTACAAAATATTAAAATGTGTGGTTTAGACAAAATTGTATTGCACGAGGGGCACATGGGGGAAAAGTTTTATTGATGTAGGGTTCTAGGTGAGTTAATCTGGTGTCGTTGACCCGAAGACGAGCCAACACCACAGCGTCCCTACGGCTACGCCATGATGACGTAGCCCAGGGTTCTATAATTGTTTTTACTTTATTACTGATGTTTTGTCTGTCCACTGCCTTTGCCACAGGAGACGAATTCGAGATTTCATGAGGGAAACAAAACACCTGAGATCCGTACGGACTATGCTAAGGTCCAGATCAACAGTTGACCCGGCTAGTATATCAGCCTGTTAATTGCCATAGATACCATAATGTGAAGGTACCCATATTAGCTTGATTGATTTATTGGCACATGGCTTACTAACGATATTACCCTGTATTTCGTTGTTAGTAGTGCTCAAAGATTTAATAGCTTTAAGTGAACTTAATGAATCTGTGAAAATAAATATCCTATCGTGGGTCGTCGATAGGGCAAAATCCAAAGCTTTATTAATAGCAAAAAGTTCTGCAATAAAAATCGATGTATGAATCGGCAGTCAGAATCTTAACTAACATTCAGTCGACCATACACCTGCACCCACACATTCATCTGTCTTGGAACCGTCGGTATACAGATGGAAATATGAAAGATGTTTAACAATTATCTCACGAAACCTCTGGTGTACCTCCACCACCGGCACCTGGGATTTAACCCCTGGCAGCCAGGAATCCACAATAGTGAAGGGGGGTGTTACCCAAGGTGCAATGTTTATTAAAACCAGGGAATCGATTGTTGATAATTCTATACCGACACATTCTACGAGGTCGTGGAGTCTTGCTCTGAGGGACCTCACGCCAGTGCCCTCCGGTGCCATGCGACGCCCAGGCGGAAAATTTATTCCAGCTCTATCCCCAGTCTGGAACGAAAAATAACGGTTATAAACTTAGAGGACAACATTATACCACTGAACTGCAAATGAACTTTTTCAATATCAGAGTGGTAAACTATTGGAATAAACTCCTGGCATCTGTAGTAGCAGCGGATACATTAGAAACATTCAAACATCTCCTCGATAAATATTTTCAATGAATGTTTTTTTTTTTAAGTAGTAAGTAGATGTTAAAATTAGATTTCTATTACTTTTCCCACTTTTCTATAAAATTTCCTTGTGCGTTATTTATTAACGAGCAAGGTATTATTTTCTATCTGCTTTTCCAACCGGAATAGCCGGTGGGAATGATGGGTGGGGAGGAGCCTTGTCCTTTATCTATCCTTTCCTTTAACACGTAGTCTAGATTAACGTAGAAAAACATATAACTTCGTGAAAGGCCACTATGGGCCTCCTGTTGCCTGTACTTCCTTTGTATTCCTTTGTATTACTTCTCTGCTACTGTGTGTGTAAAAAAATTATGCCGTGAGTGCATATGTGTACATTTTGTCCGCGTACGTATGTATGTGTATTCGAAAATCTATTCATATATATTACTTCTTCCATAGGTGTACAGTTCTGTTTCGATATTACACTAATTAATAATACTGAGTACGGTATAACACGCATATGTATATTTCACTATAAGGTCTATGTAAATGTATGTAAATTTTTCTGAAACTATTTAGACCTAAAAATAATCTTGCTTCTCCCTCCTCCTCCTTCTTCATCTCATCCTCCTCCTCCTCCTCCTTCACCTCGTCCTCCTCCACCTCGTCCTCCCATCATTCACTCCTCTACCTCAGAGCAGTCAACAACTCCCTCCGCCACTGAAGAAGGGTCTAGGACCCAAAATCCGGATCTGGCACCAAAGATGACATATGGAGAAATCATCTCAAACCTTAGTAAAGAGAATAAGACAATTCTTCGAACAAAGGAGAATATATTAAAGAAAATCGTCAATGCTGAATTAGCCATCACCTTTAAAATTGTTGCTTACATAGCTGGTTTTGTAGTGTATCGATTAAAAAAATGTCTGCTATGCGAAGTTTGCATTGATGCATTAACAACCAATGATGTAAGTCATGTACATTCTCTCATTAAACTGAAAACCAAGGGATACCTGATATATCCTTCAAATGATGTGATAGATACTTGCGTGACATCTGAGAAGTTTTTTAGTGAAACTTTATCTTGCAAAGAAAAGGTCCATCTTTCTTTAGGAAGTGTTAATTTCCATAAAATTTAATACTCAGCGTTAGTTTTGTATGATCATATGTTTGATACCGAACATATAGAAAATCACAGAATCCTCTTGATCAAGTCAGTTGCCGAAAACTATCTGCAAGTGAGGTACTCCTATGCTGGTAAATACTACACTTCCAAATTGCAAGCTCAGATCAGTGTAAAGAGCCGTCAAACATACACCAAGCTTGTTCATTTCAGTAGCCAGTAGGGTAGGAGAATCTTCACTGGTAATGTAGGACGTTCTGATTGCATGTACAGTGTCTTGTGTTGATGCATTTGTACATATTTCTCTAATCTAGTTATCAAAAATGTTGTGGAACTGTCATATTATTAAAACACCTTTTTAATGATAAACAAAGTGACACATTTACACTTGAATGTTTGGCTTGTAGTTTGCATGTGTGTGTATGTGTATGTACAGTACATGTCTGTGTGTGTGTGTAAGTGGGGCGTGGGTGTGTCTGGTAATGAGCCCTGCTTCATTTGCACCTTCCTGTGAAGGAAATAAATTAGACGAAAATACTATAATGATACTTCTTAGTTCTTACCGAAGGGAATTAATTATGGGATTATCCTCTGATCAAACTGTCAGATGTACAGAACACACACACACACACACACAGTAAATTTGTAAAGAATCGTACAGTACTGCATATCCTGTTCGTGGCTGGCTGGCAGCTCACTCTTGCCAACTACAGTATGGCGGCCAGCGCGTCTGCAGACTGGCTTCACTCACTAGAGCCCTTATTCCCGCTCGTGTCTCCTCCACCTATACTACCTCCATGGTGTGTGTAGTCTGATTGATGTGTGTGTGTGTGTGTGTGTAGCTAAAGCATGAATGGTGTGATGTGAGTTTGGATTGATAGGTGATGTGTGTGTGTGTGTGTGTGTGTGTTTAATCTTTTTAGTTGATCTCGTTTGATGCTTGCAAATTCCTAGCCAGCCCTTTTTGTCACAATTAGACGGTTGGATTTATTGTGATGGCTTTAACCTGCTATGTCCATTTTGCATCTCTCTCTCTCTCTCTCTCTCTCTCTCTCTCAGATGGTAAGAAAGACGGCGAGATAGCTTCATGGTAGTCATGCCGATATAGGTAGATGGTTGGGTTGCACAGTCCCCATGTTTACAAGTGTACCTATACACAACATGTGATTTTCGAAGCCTATCGTTGGTCTTTCTGTTTTTGTTTTTTTAGGAGCAGGCTTGAGGTCTTCTTGTTTTGGTAGTATATGATGAAGTCGATCTTGGTGTTGGGTGGGATTATCCTCTGATCAAACTGTCAGATGTACAGAACACACACGCACACACACACACACACACACACACAGTAAATTTGTAAAGAATCGTACAGTACTGCATATCCCAGGGTCCATAGAATAAGGATCTTGGCGTTGGGTGCAGCAGGTTTGATATTCTTTTTAATTATTTGATTTATTATATTCCCATCTTGCTTGTAGGCAGTGGAGAAGAAGGACTTGTAGTAGATTTTAACTGTGTTTCCTTGTGGTTGTTGTTGTTTATTCATGGGGCTACTACTCTGGTACCATTTATCTATTGTAATTATCTTCCTTGTCACTTTTTCTATGTTTTTGTTGGAAAATCCATTATTAACAAGTACCTGTGATGCCCTTTCTAGTTCAGCATGTACTGAATTCCAGTTGCTGCAGTGACTAAGAGCTCTTCTGATGTAGACACAAATTGTGGTGTCCAGGTACTTCTGAGGACATTCACTGAGTCCGTTAAGACAATGCCTGGGTTAGTGGCCTTAACATAAACAGAAGTGTTGAATGACATCTCTCCCTGCTTTACCAGCACATCAAGGAATGGGAGGGATCCGTTTGGAAGGCAAAACCATCTTAAGGAAAAGATATCATGGGGCGGATGCACGAAAGACCTTAGCGGAGTGACCGTTAAGGTAACCTTAGGCAGTTTTGCTAAGGGGATGGTAAGGTTGCTGCTATGGTTGTATGCTCTCTTGGCCATAACATCAACCTTAGTTTTCCCTTAGGTGATCTTAGCAGTCGGCCATGTTTGTTTCGTTCCATTCCCTTCCGACTATGGACCACCAGCTGACATTCTCTGGGCCAATGAGAGGGCAGCTTTATAGACAAGTTAGGCAACATAAGCCAATCAGAAGTCAGTTGGGATGACAGCTTATCACAGAAAACAAACATATGACTCATTTTCATTGCGTGAAGTGGGAGGTGAACATTATGTGAGATTTCTTGAGTATAGAAGTGTTTATTTTGGCATTTAATTACTTAATATAGTAGAAGAGCCTCCTACTAAGCGCGCAAGACGTGCAAATTATACTGCGCTGATGAAGAACTCATGATTATGATAACTGAATGAAAAAAAAGTGAACAAATTTTCTGGTGGCTACCATTCGTCCACATCACACCAGAATACATGTTGATTTAGTATGTAGGCTATAGGGTTATTTGTTTCCTAGCACAGTTTGGAGGATTGAGAAACTTTCAATTTGCCGACTTCATAACGGGGAGGCCTAGCTATTACAACCAGAGTATGCCGAGATTTCTGACCACCTTAATTCCTCTCTTACTGTCTACTTTTCTTCTCAAAATTTATGTGAAGGTTGTAGTTGTGGTAGTAGTGATAGTGGTGGTGATGATTCCCGTTTAGATGACTTTCCAAACTTACCATTCCCTGTGTAATGTTTGTTGTTGTGGTAGGACAATTGTGGTAGTTGTAGTAGACAAATAGAGTGTCGGAACATATAAAATAAATAATTATGGTGAGAAAAGAGCATCTATTCAAGAATATAATTTAAAAATGATAACAAATAAAAGCATTTATAACCTATGTGATTTTTCTGTCTTTTATAGTATAACTTGGTTATTAAAAAATTGCTTATTAGTAAAGATTAGCACAGCAGTACAATAATATCATAATTGATGTGCACAGCGTACCATAATTTTGAGGAAAGTACCATATTTTTGAGGAAAATACCATAATTTCGGTATTACTGTACGATAATTTGGGCAGGTCGGCAGCACAACGCTCCACTACTCAACCCTACGGTCGTCTAAAGGGTGCTCTCGACCAAGGCACCGAGAATTGTCCATATCTGCCATGTTGTGTGCAACACTAAATGTTGAAGCTGACCCTGATTGCATATGGGATGATAAGGAAAATCAATGGTACAAGGAAAGTGAGGAAATGAGCTTAGCAGATATGACAGAAAGAGAAGGTCTTCTCTATTTTGGTGTTTTTTTTTTCCACAAATTTCCCCAGTACCAGTACCTTGGGTCTGTTGCAGAAACAGGTGACAGCACATGAATTGAAGTTAAAAATAGGCATGGAGGACTTATGAAACCAAGTGATGTGTTCATTGAAAAATTGCAAATATTGAAGAGATTATTTACAACCCACCACGGAAAGGAGGAGCTGAAGCCAAGCAAAGGAGCAGTACAGTCACTTACTGCAGATATAACAAATATAGTAGACCTCCCCACTGAAGTAATTTCATATTATGTACGTTGTAGAATGTTCTTCCGGATTCGAGTATTAAATAGACGGATAAGAAGTGCTAGAAAGCAGACTCGTAAGATGTGTAAATTGATCGTGTAAATAAGTTGTTTATTCGATAGCCAAATTTATAAAACAGTGAAGTTTCTGTAATAAGTTATATTATTTCCTTACCCATGAATAAGCTATGAATAAACGTAATTGTTATTATTGTTGCAAGCTCAAATATATCATGTTAAAAGAAACAGTAACTATACAAACGCATGACAGAGAGGAACAAGATAGGAGAGAGTGAATACGTGATTTGGGTGTTGGCTGTGAAGATAAATTATATTCTAACTTAACCTAGAACTAAAATATCTTAAACTTACTTATGATTTCGGCGTATGCATTCTTGTGTCAAGAAAAGTAGCTACGTGTTTGTATGAGAGAGAGAGAGAGAGAGAGAGAGAGAGAGAGAGAGGTGAGTAGTGGCTGTAAAAATTAATTATATTCATGCATAAGCGGTCTTAACCCTAACTTGTGTATGTGAATGAAGGCCTATGCATGATCGTGATAAAAGAAAATATAGTTATGCGATCTTATGAGAGATAGAAAAATAGAAAGAAAGAGAGAATATGCAGGGTACATAATATAATATGAACTGAAGCAAGGCGAGCGCCGGGCTGCTGTGGTACACGTGACGTCATCACTCAGCCACGCTCGCTCTGGTGAGCCGACCTGGTATATATGGGCCTTGCTCTCGACCACCCTTAGCCGTAAGGTTAAAGATGGCCGCCAGAATCGCCGCTAAGGTGTTTCGTGCATACCACCTTTGTGAGTTAAAGGCAAATATGGCGGCTAAGGTAACTTAACGGCCGCTAAGGTCTTTCGTGCATCAGCCCCCATGCAGACAAGAAGCTGTACAATAATAAAGCTGCCATAGATTTTAATAAATAAAAAAAAAAAATATATATATATATATATATATATGATTATGGTGGAAGTATATCAAGGCTTCATTATGAATTGTAACATTTCAGGGATAATACAAGTTTAAGTGTGAAAACTATTGACGGTAAAATGGAGGGCAAGAAAATCCTCCTAACTATGTTATGATACAGATCCCCTATTATTAACATTGAGGTGATTTGTTTCCTGGGTTAATTAAGATGAATCAGTAGCCCTCCTATAAATTACTAAAATGAGGTTATCAAGTCTTTAAAATGGTTGTGTCGGTAACCCAGACGGCGGCTTGTACCTATTATTCTTTTTGTGTAAATTAGTTTAGTCCACTGTAATTATATTAAGGACCCTGAGATCGTGTATGCAAATTGGAGGCTTCTGTTTCGTGGCAATATTTGAAGGACTCCTTTCTCTCCGATTATATTATTACATCACTGGGTTCCTTAAGGACCCTGTGATCGTGTATGAGACTTGGTGGCTTCTGATTCCTCCTGACTATGCCACGGAACAAGCTCCTTCAAATTAGGTGATGTTTCGTGGCAATGTTTGAAGGACTCCCGGACCTTCAATTATCTGACTACATCTCGGGGTCCCTTAAGGAGGTAGTACAGTGTTGGTAAATCTGGAGCAACTGATTCCCCCAAACAATTCCAAGCAACAGGTTACCATTATTTTTGTTCATAATGGTCTTGTTTTCTGGCATATTTTGGCATAGTAGGCGCTCTAATGTACTTAAATTATATAAACTCTCCCCTTAAGGATTGCATAGCGGGTTGAATCATGCAAAGTTGTCGAATGATGACGTTCCTGGTGTCATGACCTTTGGCACATATGGTGATAATCTGTTTTGTTCCTCCCAAAAAGTAGAAAATGAGAAATTATTGCTCATAGTTCATTGTAACGAGATAGTTAATTGGTTTCATAGCGTGAATAGTTTAAAGCTGATCAGGTCGCAAGGCAGTGTATTTAGAAAAAAATCATTTGGATTACTCTCATTAGATGACAATGACTAAAGTTAATATTCAATATACAGGAGGATGCTTTACTACAAAAGGTACAAGTAGCAAGATATCATTCCATTATAATAGAACGTTTTATTTCAGCATTAAAGTCCATCTAACATCAAGCATCTTATTTAATACACAGGGTTATCATAAAGCTTAGCCCCAGTACTTTGAGCTTCATCAACGCGTTGGAGACGACGGGCAGCATCGGCACTGTCAATATCACCAATGGAGAGTTGGAGATTAATCTTGGTACGAGCAAGATCATAGAAAGCGTTGTCAATTTTCTCAACCATTTCAAACTCGGTGCCTCCTTCTGCAAGGGTCTTCTTTAAAATGGAGGGCAGGAACTTGCGGATAACTTCGGCAAAACTGTCAGTATGAGACATGGTAAGAGGCTGAGAGCTGGCCACGACAGCCACGCCCAACACACACAAGATTACCTGAAATTGGAATAGAATAAAATAAGTATCTGGTTTTGAGAGAGAGTAAGAAGTACTTGGACATGTAACATAATTTTAGTTCGTGAGGATATGCAAGTAATACAAAAATATCTTCCCGACACTTACAGCAACTTTCATGTTGGCTATGATAGTAAGGTAAGGAGACTGTGTCCAGTAGATGGTGAAGGTCCTGAATAGACTAGCTCCAGTTGTGTGCAGCGACTTCTTTATATACTCCTCGTCTGCTCTACTCTAACGGTACCAAATGTCATTCCAAGGTATATTTTCCTAGAACGATCTTGGGAAGTATTCGGGAACAAGGTACGCGAGATTTAAGATTTGGGTTCTGTTTTTGCTTGACTTGTTTACCAGAGACGCAGAGTAAAAAACAATAATGATTGGTTGCTTCTTCTTGGCGAAAAAAATGAAGGAAAGACTCACTGTTGTATGAAGCTATAAAGTGTCCAGCACATATATTTACAGGTTTAAGGGAGAAGTTTTTTCTGATAAATCTGGAGCAACTGATTCCTCCAAAGTATTCCAAGCAACAGAACACCATTAATTTTGTTCATCTGGTCCTATTTTCTGGTATACTTTGGAGGAATCAAGGCTCTCCAATGTAACAAAAAGGAATTACCCCCTTAATGATATCCTGAGCCTAAACTAACCATAACAGACAAAGTTTAATTCAGTATACTGTATACCACTCATATTCCGTATTCCATTCCTACTTTCTTCACTTCTCTTTTTACGGCATTTATTTGAAGTACATGATAGGGACATTATAAGCAAAAGCATCAATGTTTGTAATTAAAGTCCATGATAGACCTCGAGGACAGACCATGAAGGACCTTGATTTCGTGTTCGGGAATCTGAGGACCATAATGAGTTTAAATGCTTTTGGTTCATTAGAGCGCCTAGATTCCTCCAAAATATGTCAGAAAACAATACCAGATAAATAATAATAATGCTGGCCTGTTGTTTGGAATAGTTTGGATGAATCAGTTGCTTCAGATTTACCAACTTTGTAGAGCCCCCTTAGACTAACGATGAGAGGCCTTATGATATACCAAACATAACTGAAGGGCCCCGAGGACTCCTTACACATGAAGACCATTTTAATTAATTCTATGAAAGTTTTATTGGTCTCGCACACATAATTGGACCTCAACGAAATTTTAGGGCAATGAAAACTGATAACCCTCTCCCAGGACTCTTTTTATGAATGACATCCCTTTCATGTATAAGAATCCCATAAATCCATTAGCACTGTTGTTGTTGTTTACCTTAGTGAAAAGTGTAGTACATCACATCAGAGTAAATGGATTACATATTATATCAGCAACTCCCTTTTTGTGAGCTATATCTGACTGACTGACTGACTGACTGTTTATTGCCCAGAATAACATTTTTGTTACATACAAAAAAAAAATCAATATGACATGAATATTAGGGCATTAGCCCGCTGAGCCAAAGCTCCCTAGCGGACAGAGAAATAATACACATATAAATAAAATTATTATCAAAGGGTAGAATACAAATCCTTATTATAATGCAAAACAAAATACTATAGATAATATTATTTCACCATTTTTAAGTATATACATTATGATAAGTAGTATGGTAATAATTATGATACATCATTAAAGTTCTAGTCTCTAGAACCTTGGCTTATTTTATCAAGGAAATACTTTTTTATCTTATTTTTGTATGTGTTATAGTTACAACAACTTTTCATATCATCAGGTAATGTATTCCATACCTTAGGGCCTACACAGTGTATTGATATCTTATATAAGGTTGTTCTTGGTTGTGGACATATCAAATTATAATGATTTCCTCTGGTACCCTGACTATAGTGGAACACAGAAAATATTACATTATTGGCATCGTTATCATTAACATATTTATATATGGTTAATGTTATGAAGTATTTAATTAAAAGGTTAAAATTTAGTAAGTTTAGGACTTTAAACAGTAGATCGGTTGAATCATATTTACCTTTATATGTCATAGTTCTTAGTATTTTCTTTTGAGCTATATAGACATCTTTTACTATAGTAGGCCAAGTACATCCCCATACAGACAAACAATAAATAAGGTATGGGTAACATCATGAATAGTACAAGCTACGCAAAGCTTCAGCTGTAAGGTTATGTCTAATTCTATGTAAAATTCCACATGCTTTTGATAAGTTTGAACACACTGACTGTATATGTTTTTTCCAATTTATATTTTGATATATGGTAACACCTAAAAATTTTGTAGTGATAACCTGATTTAGCTCACAACCTCCATAGAAAATTGATCCTAGGTTATTGGTGACTGAGCGATTTTGAAACAATATGTAATTGGTCTTTTTTATATTTACTGCCAATTTATTTGCTGATACCCATTTACATATATTACACAATTCGTTGTTTAGTCTTACTTGTAAGTTATGTAGATTTCCATCTGTTAAGAGAAGGTTTGTATCATCAGCAAATAAAACGTAACTAAATTTATCACTAGCATTACACACATCATTGATATATATCAGAAATAATATCGGTCCTAATATTGACCCTTGTGTCACACCTTTTACAATAGTTTTTAAGTTTGATGTATTTTTATTGCAAAATACAGCTTGTTTCCTATCTGATAGGTAGCTACTAAGCAACGTAAGTGGTAATCCTCTTACTCCAATATTTCCAAGTTTGTCTAATAAAATTTTATGATCAATAGAATCGAAGGCCTTAGACAGATCTAGGAAAACCCCTACTACATGTTTCTTCCTCTCCATATTCATGTATATTTCGGTAGTGAATTTTAATATCGCTGTTTCGGTAGATTTGTTTTGGCGGAATCCAAATTGATTACTTGATAACAAGTTGTTAGTCTCTAAAAATCCTATTAGTCTTTTTGCAATTGCTTTTTCGAATATTTTGCTAAATGATGGTAAAACAGAAATTGGTCTATAATTATTTTCATCCCCTTTATCACCATATTTAAAATTTGGTATAACCTTAGCAATTATCAGTTTTTCCGGGAAATAGCCTTGTCTGAAACATGAGTTTATTATGTGAGTAAGAGGGACACTGATAAACTGTGCTGTAAGTTTGAGTATTTCAGGGGAAACTTCATCATATCCCGCAGCAGTGTTTTTCAAGGACTTTAAGTAATACCGTATTTCATCCGTGGTAACAGGATAAAAATAAACAGAAAAATCTGATGGATTATTCAAGTATTCTTTATGTGAGATGTGTTGTATATTTCCATTATGATGTGGATTTACTGACTTATTTAAAAAATGGTCATTGAATATGGTTGCTGCGGGGGCAGACTGATTTCTTAATATTATTTCATTTGTATTGTTGTTATCAGTCCTGCCCATTAGTTGGTTGATAATTTTACAAGTAGCTTTAGCATCACCTTGTCTGGCCTTCAATTCATCTTGATAATACTTATTTTTAGCACTACGTAAAATTTATACCAATTTATTCCAATAGGTCTTATATCTAGATTTATAGGTTAAGGGCCATTTTGCAGCCAATTTTTCTAGTCTATGTTTTTCTTTGATACTGTTCCTTAACCCATTTGTAATATGAGGACTTTTACAGTACTTATTGTTGACTTTCTATTTTTTTAATAGGAAAACATTGCTGTAAGTTATCATTAAAAAGTTTTAAAAATATTTCGAAAGCCTCATTTGGATCATAAGTATTTAGAGTCTGTTTCCAGCAAGCATTTCTTAACTTATTTATAAAATCATTAATATTATTACTAGAATAACTCCTTTTGTGTACATACGCATGCTTCTGGTAATTAGTATTCATAAGAAACTGTGAGAATACTGGGAAATGGTCTGTTATATCAGTATACACAATAAAATTTTTAATACTATTTCCTGGTTGTGTTGTCCATATATGATCAATGAGCGTAGCACCAGTATCAGTAACACGAGTTGGCTTAGTAGTTAGTGGGAAAAAACCATGAGAATACATAAGATTCATAAAGTCCAACACACCTGTATCATTAAGCTTAAGCAGGTCCAGATTCCAGTCCCCCAGGAAACAGTAGTTAGTGTATTTTTTTCCCTCGATCAGATTCAGTAATTGATCTAGAGCATGTAGAAAATCGGATATATTACCTTTAGGTGGCCTGTATACTGAAGCTAGAAAGTTAGTCCCTTTATCAGTGCTGAGTTCCACACAAACACACTCAAAGTACGATTCCATAATACTACAGTCTGGTAAAACATAAGAATTATATATGTTAGATACATACATGCATACACCTCCACCTTTCCTATCCCTATTATTAGCGTATAAATTATACCCTGGTATATTAAACAATGACACAATGGAATTCTCTAGTCTAGTTTCTGAGAAGGCCATGACATCAAACTTCAAGTTATCACTCAGGCATTGGTCTACAAATGTTTGAAGATTGCTAGTAAGACTTCTTATATTCATGCTTAATATTGTGAATACACCTGTGGCCAGTGGTTGTGTTTTGTAGTCACTTAAATGCACATACTGTGAAGATTTGAGTGCACTGTGTAACGGATTATGTAATAACTGATCTACATTATTGTTTGAGCCCTCATCTTGTTGGAAGTGCACTGGGTTATATATCATGGTGTCAAGTACCGCCAATGAAAGATAGTTATTGTTAATAGTGTCACTATTAATGAGACAACGCAGCTCATCGTCACTGATTAATTGAAAAGGAAAACTATTTATGGTAGCCATGACTAAAGAAAATTTTATTTACTTATTACACCCATATGTTTTCCTTACTTCTTGTTCTTTCTTTCACTCCTTCTGGTCGCTCCCTGTGAGAGGGGCGGGAAGTCACTATCTCCCCCCCCACTGTCAGCATCAGCCCCCGCCACCACCCTGGCAGCAGTTGCAACAGCAGCAGCAGGTGCCTGGGCTCCACCATCCTCAGCGGCGACTCCCGCCCCACCCTGGGTGCGTCCTGGTCCAACAGTCAGTGTCTCGTTTCTGGGTCGACATATTCCTCGCACTGGTGATTCTTTGATGAAGAGTTTGGTATATCTAAAGTATGCAACTTTGCCATGGGCCCTTGCTTGTTTCAGCTGGGGCATCTGGGCATTCTCAATGGCTTGTGAGGCAGCACACAAGTCATCGTTGATGTAGATGTATGTTCCTCTCAGCTTTCTCGCACTTCTCATCACTGTCTCTCGATCACCATAGCGAGAGAATCGGGCCACAATTGGTCGTGGCCCGGCATCCCGGCGCTGTCCAACTCTATGGGCTCTCTCCATCTCTACCCCAGGCAACTGCAACTTGTCATCCAGTAGGGACAACACAGTCGCCGCTGTGTGCTCCCACGTCTCGCCGCTACTGGGCTCCTCCACTCCCGAGATGCGAATGTTGTTTCTTCTGCTGTAGTCCTCCATGTAATTACAGCGTTCTCCAAGGCTTACAATCTCCGACTTAGATGAGTTTATTACAGCTGCTTGTTGATCCATCTTAACTTTGATGAATTGCTTCTCTTTTCCAAGCTCCTTAATTGTAGATTTTAAATCATCTATTTCTCGCTGGCTAAATTGAAGGCTGGTGGTAAGGTCAGACACTGTGGATTCCAATTTCATTATTCTGTCATTCATTTGTTTTACCACTGTATCCATGGCACTCTTATATGCTCTCTCTTGAGATTCTAGTAGTGTGTTGATCAGTGTTGAGTCCATAGCGAGTTGTGGTAAAAATGTTGAGGTTTTGTTTTTGTTATGGTTCAAATTATCGGGGTTGTGACGTCAGGGTGCTTGTGCGCATGCGCAAGATTGGGTCAACTTGACGTGAGGGGGTGGTAGAGGTAGATTTCAGATTTTCACCGTATATTTTGGCTAAGTCCAAAATCCCACCAACCTTTCAGCTCTCCCAACTTGACGGCTATGTTGTTATGTTACTTGCTTAGGTAGTCTGGCGCCAATAGAAGCCCTGGAATCTTGTATTTTATGGTGAAATGCTGGAGCTCTCGATCACCGTGTTTACATTATGGTCTGCCATGACAGAGAGTTGAGTAGGAGTACATTCCACCTGTTGCGAATCTGACTGACCTGCTATCTGCTTTCCCTCTTTACTCGATAAAAAGATTATATATTTACTGTCACCGAGCTTCCTGCCCTCTCCTGCTGCGATACTAGTCCATGCTTACGTAATGTACACTCGAGCTCGTAAATTCGCGACCATAGATATAGATGTTTATGTCACTTGAGCTGGTATCATTGATTGGGGAAGAATCAAAGTAGGTGGAACACAGTAGAGCGACATGATACAATCTCTGACCTACAATGACACCTTCCCCACACAGCGTTTCGTTCTCACATGACATGAATTTTTACGTACATGGTCGGCGATTTTACGAGCTCGAGTGTACAACTGTCAAAATATGAATTGCGACAGCTTTTGATGGAACATTAAGGCAAGGCCGCTTGCATTAAGGTACCCTGTGCTCGTCTATGAGATCCTGTGGCTTCTGATTCCTCCTGAAACAAGCTCCTTTCATGTCGATAGTGTTTCATGGCAATATTTGAAGAACTCATCTACCTTCAATTTTCTGACTACACCACAGGGTTCCTTAAGAAATTGAGTATACCAAACATTAAATTGGGTACCGTACATAATATTAAGAAGAGTACACTATTTACGTTAAGACGTGAGCATCCTTCACTTAGTAGGTTCTAGGATACTACAGTTATACGCTTTATACCATATTCATTCATTTCTAATCAACCTGCGATAATCTTAGTGACTTGGAAACTGTTAACAAATCCCTGATACGAACACACGCTCAGAATTGGTTAGGGTTTTGTGGCACATTCAATTCCACGACTTATCTTATTCTCCTAAAACGTCCACCTGTGCTCTCTTTTTACATTGGTGATCTTCCAAGGTTTTAGTGTCAGAATGAGTGAAAATACGCCAATCGAGGAGAAGCCTTTGATCATACTGTTTCCTTGCTGCTTCTTAATGTCAGCGGCATGAATTTTGCAACATTATACTCGCAGGTTCAAAGTCCCCAATGTAAACTATTGCACACTCGAGCTCGTAAATTTCCGACCACGTCCCCAAATGTTTATGTCATCTGAGCTGGTAACGCTGTGTGTAGAAGGTGTCATTGTAGGTAAAAGATTGTATCATCTCCCTCTACTATGTTCCACTTACTCTGATTCCTCACCAAATGAATGTTACCAGCTCAAATGGAATAAACATCTAAGTACGTTGTCGCGAATTTACGAGCTAGAGTGTACATGTCTTGATGGTCGTGCGTGGATTCGATGACTGTGTTCCTCTTTTAAGATAGTGGTGTGAGAAAATTGAAGCCATATTGTAACTTGACGATGCGTAAAATGAAAGCACACCTAGCGTAAATTTTACTCGCATGATTATAATGCATAGCTAAAGAAGGTATAACATGGATTGTGTTCTCACTCTCGCACCAGGAATATGTTGTAGCCTACCAGTTGTTTGTTTGAGTGTCTGGACATTTTGTGTATACCAGTTGGGTTGCTAATGAATAAGTTATAAACATAAATAATTATTGATGGATAGTATCGTGCGTGAATATTCTGAATGTTCACAAAGTTATCAGAAGATCACCAAACAGATTACCATTGAGGGACAGACAGACAGTAGTAAAAGTTTGCAGGTTTTAGAAGACAATTTTATTGAAAACAAACTCGTGGCTTATTCATAGTAATTTTGATTAAACAAGGTGTGACATTTAAAGTTCAAATTTAGTGTACAGGAGAGTGCTTCATTATTAGGGCAATAGTTGTTGTCTATCATTTCTTTAGTATTAATAAATATGATTAAAGTCAGTAGGAGACATCCTAATACACAGGGTTATCATAAAGCTTAGCCCCGGTACTTTGAGCTTCATCAACGCGTTGAAGACGACGGGCAGCATCGGCACTGTCAATATCACCAATGGAGAGTTGGAGATTAATCTTCGTACGAGCAAGATCATAGAAAGCGTTGTCAATTTTTTCAACCATCTCAAACTCGGTGCCTCCTTCTGCAAGAGTCTTCTTTAAAATGGAGGGCAGGAACTTGCGGATAACTTCGGCGAAACTGTCAGTATGAGACATGGTAAGAGGCTGAGAGCTGGCCACGACAGCCACGCCCAACACACACAGGAATACCTGAAATTGGGAAATAATGGATTGATTATTGAGCTTTGAGAAAAAATGGGAAGTAAGCCTGTAATTGGCAATTGGTGAAGTAATTGTTTTAGCTTTGAGTATAAATAGGATGTAAATTAGTTTATAACATATTTTGGGATGTGAAAAAATGCAATTATACCAAACTATTATGTCTTGTTATTATTATTATATATGAGTGCATCATAAAACCTACAGCGACTCTCATGATGGCTATTATTGATAGTAAGGTAAGGAGGTTGTGTAGATGGTGAAGGTCCTGAATAGACTATGTTGTGTTGTCCGGGGCCCCCTCTTTATATACTCCTGGTCCTCCTCGCGACTGTAACGGTAACAAGTATTTCATCTGTTAGTGGGTTTCCTTGAACGCTTCTCGGTAATCGGGAGGAGTGACAAGAAGACTGAGATCCGAGAATTACCTGTGTCTTTATCACGTAGAGGCTGTGTAGGTAAACAAACCATTAGGGACTCATTTTTTAGTGTTGTTTATGAATACAGTACTCCTCCGCTCTCAAACCAGTCATCATACATCATTCATTTATATAGTTTTTATATACACAGCTTAGTGCTATCAAATATTACAGTTCCACTCACATTTCACCCATTCTCTTTACCTCACGCTCTCTAATTTCTTTTCCATTGACATATTCTTCTTGGAGGACATTTAATACATATAGAGATCCGTAAAGTACTTGAGGCCAATGGCAATAAAGTGTACCTAACAAAAAATTAAGACTCATATTATGATTCTGCATAAGGTAGGGATATTTGCACATAAAAAGAGACTCCTAGAACACTTTATTAACACAGATGAAAGGCCCTAAAATCCCCTTTACACAGCTGAAAGAAACCCTTTACACACACACTGGCTCAATTACATGCATAAAAATTCAGTGGGTCTCTATCACACTTTTTTAAGAGGACTTGCCATATATTTAGAGTTACATTATAAAATATGTGGATGATGATTATTTCCCACCCATTTATCCCCTCGAACAAGATTGTTATTGGCTGATTATTATAATGTGTGTGGCTTGACGAAGACTGGGTATAGGAAACAAGACGAAGCAGCCATATAGAGAGAGAAACTGGCCAACTGAGTAATCGCTTCACTTCTTTCAATAACAATAAGAGAAAGTTGAGTACAATATAATTACACATGAGCTTGGAGGGATGGATAAGGAACAACAAATAATTATTGACACGAAGAAGTAGTAGTGAAACATTGTCAATAAAGGCTCCTTCTCCTCCTCATACGGTGTTGTTATTCCTAATCCATAAAGGAAAAATTAGATAAATGTTTAAATATGAACCCCCACTACGTAGAATGCTATAGTAAACTAAACTTGAAGGAGATACTACAGTGTTGGTAAATCTAAAACATACAAATGATACATCCAAAACTATTCCATGCAACAACAGGCCACATTATATTTGATCATCTGGCCTTATTTCCTGGCATACTTAGGAGGAATCAAGATTCTCTATTGCATCAAATATATATACTATCTCCTTACTCGTAATTGGGTAGTCTGAAGGAAGCACTTTAACCTTCCCTTCCCTGTCATACGTGGTGGTCGAGTTATATTGTGCTTGGGAGAATTAGTAGTCGTGGTTCCTAGAATTGTACATGCCGTAGTAGGCTAACCTTGCTAAGTATTCGATCTTGAGCATCAATAATAGCCTATGTAGGACCTACAGCATTTTTTTTCTCTTTTTTTCACATATCTATGCTTACGTCTATTATCGCAAAGTTAGTGTTACTCAATGTAAGGGTAAGTATCAGGACCAGAGTTAAGTGTTAAGGTGGCCTTGGTACTAGGGTAATGCGGGCCCCTGCCCATCAATATGTCGCTGATGTTAAGCATAGATTACTATTATATTGTCACATTTTTATAATTATTTCATCCTATAATAGCGAAGGGGCCCTGTGCACGTGGCCTTTGTACCCCGCCCTAAATCAGACCTTCAAAAAGATATTACCAATGCACTATTACCCTAATCGAATCGTACCTTAACTTATACATTACGTTCTCTACCCTATACCCAATCTGAGCATGCTCAGGCACGTACTGTACCTTACAGTATATACGTCCAGTTTATCCGAGTACATCGCGGTTCCCATAAACTCCACGTATTTATATAAGCTACACGTGTATTTCAAATTGGCAATGAGAGTTAAAGTATCAACGCATTTTTCTTTTTTTGTTTTGTTTCCTGGCTACACACAATATCAAAACTGGGTCCTTCATAAATATTGTACTATGTTTGTTTCCTTCGCATCAGATTTTGTTTTTTACACGAATTTATTCTGTTGAGCGTTAAGGGGGAAGTTTTGTGTTGGTTAATCTGGAGCAACTGATTCCTCCAAACTATTCCAAGCAACAAAACACCATTATTTTTGTTCATCTGGTTCTGTTTTCTGGCATACCTTTGGGGAATCAAGGCACTCCAATGTACCAAAAAAGAATTACCACCTCAACATCGTATCCCTGGGAGGTGAAACGTAGCTTCCTTGTTGCTCTCCCGTACACAGTAACAAAGATGAACCTCACTGACCTTTGAAGCAATTTCCAAGAAATGAGAACAGGAATGGTAGTGGGTGAGGTGGGTGTGGACGCATTCTACCGTCAAACGTAACGAGTAAGTTCAGGGGGAAGTTTTGTGTTGATAAATCTGGAGCAACTGAATCCTCCAAACTATTCCAAGCAACAGAACACCATTATTTTTGCTCCTCTGCTCATGTATCCTAGCATACTTTGGAGGAATCAAGGCACTTCAATGTACCAATAAAGAATTACCACTTTAATCCTCACCCTCTTCTACTTCCTCCTTCTCTATCTTCTCTTCATTCTCATCTTCCTCCTCCTCCTCCTCCTCTTCTGCTCTCTTCTCCTCTGGTTTTGTCTCCTCCTCCCGAGGAAGGCGAGTAGTATAATTATCACTGTCCCAACTCAATCCCTTATGATTCCCCAGGATAGTGATTGACCGAGTGATTATTTCTTCTTCTTTTTCTTTTACTTCTTTTCTTCTATTTCTTCTTCTTTTTCATTCCCTTTTCTTTGCTTCTTCTTCTTCTTCTTCTTCTTCGTCTTCTTCTTCGTCTTCTTCTTCTTCTTTAATTTTTTGGAGACCTCAAAACACCCTTGGCTAATTTCCATGGCATATTAAAATTCTCAGAAGGAGGAGCAAAATCCAACACTACTGCGACCTTCCCCATGCGATAACAGAAAATAGAAAGCGGCTGTTGTTCTTTCAGGTTGCATGCTTTTCTTGTACAAGCAGTGTTGAGGGGATAGTAGGAAACGTTTGGTACATTCGAGCAACTTTACTCATCCAAAGTATGCCAGGAAACAGGACAAAATGAACAAAAATAACGGTGCCCAGTTGCTTGAACCAGTTTAGAGGAATCAGTTGCTCCAGATTTACAAACACTGTACTGTACCCTTAATTAACCAGTGTCTTGGCGCTCAGGTACGGTATAATGTGCAGCTGAGACAAGAATTAGTGAAGGGGGACGGGGGTGGTTGAGTGAGTGTGTGTGTGTATATGAGCAAAGAGAGTCTAATTATTACTGCGCTACCTACTGTAGGTGTGTGTGTATCGTATTGTTTGGTACACAATGTCAAATTTCTTCAAGTAAATTTAACACTGACATGTTTTACATTGGTATATTCGGTAACATATATTCGTTTTAGCATATGTTTGTTTTTATCTCACTTACCTAATTTGGTTCAAGAAGCGAAGCAAATTGACTAGTTAATGAGGAGTAAATATCCATTATGTTGTGACAAATTACTTATGTAAACGAATTATCATATGATGTACAGTCGTGGTTAATAATAATCACACATGAGTATCTCAAACATATTGCTGTATAATGTTTTCACGTTCACATATGATGTTTTTGGTTTGCTTGTAGTTAATGAAAAGATGGTACTTAACCTATTTATTGGAAAGTTTATCAGTTAAGGAACAGAGAAAACTTGTCAAACTCTTACGTGAGTTACCCCTACAGGGATGATTATTTTTGACCACGTCTGCACATCACATTGGTATGCATATGCAAGTAATGTAAACCGGAAGCTGCAATTATAAGTAAACATATGTTATTTAGTAACTAGCAATAGATATTCATTATTCTGTAAATCATCAGCTTAAGAGGGAAGAACAGTGTTGGTAAATCTTGAGCAACTGATTCCTCCAAACAATTTCAAGCAACAGGTCACCATTATTATTGTTAATCTGGATCTGTTTCCTGGCATTTTATGGAAGAATCAAAGGTATACTACCCCCTTCAGTAAGTTTAGTTTTATCCTTGTTTAAACACTTTTTACACACAGTCTGGACAATCGTTCATGACTATAACAAGGTAAATATAAGAATTCTGAGATTTTCATATGCCATGGTAATATGGACATGCTAGCCAGTTTCTTAAAAGGGAGAACTTCTTTCTGGCAAACTGGAAGGTTACTGATCATCCCAAACTATACCAGGAAATAGACGACATCAGTGATATAAATTGGGGGTCTGTTTCATGGCAAGGTTTGGAGGATTCAGTAGGCCTCCAATTTACCAAAGATTCGTTTTCGTCTTAAGGTGGAAGTGCTGTGTTGGTAAATCTGGAGCAACTGATTCTTCCAACCTTTTCCAAGCAACAGAACAACATTATTGTTGTTTATTTGTTCCTGTTTCCTGGCATACTTTGGAGGAATCATTGCACTCCAATGTAACAAAAGTGAATTACCCCCTTAACACAATGTCCTTTTTAGTTGCAATGATAAGACCCATTCAAGTTCCATGTGTGTGCAATGCATTGATTATGTGTATATATATATATATATATATATATATATATATATATATATATATATATATATATATATATATATATATATATATATATATATATATATATATATATATATATATTTTTTTTTTATCGTTCCTTGTTTGAGTACCATTGTTTCACAGGATATGTGTTTCCTTCGATCCTAAATATCCAGAGGAAGTTTAATACTTGAATATAAAGAATTTGATCTAACTGATTGTATTGTCGACTTACTTGTGAATATTATAAAGCCTCACATGAGT
The DNA here is from genome assembly GCA_033782935.1 of Petrolisthes cinctipes. NCBI lineage: Eukaryota > Metazoa > Arthropoda > Malacostraca > Decapoda > Porcellanidae > Petrolisthes > Petrolisthes cinctipes. The sequence goes on along the minus strand of JAWQEG010000380.1, from coordinate 1,177,222 downwards.
TAAATTATAAGAAGAAGCAGAGGGGATACAATGTAGTCTGGATTATGGAAGCTTTGCTCAAACCCGTGGAGTCAGTTTTTCTAGATTTATTATTATTTTTGTGAGGAATATTAACAATTAAGCTACTGTGCCGTTGTTATGCCTGGCTTGCGTAGACTACTTAATTAAGAACCCTGTGATCGTGTATGAGAATTGCAGGCTTCTGATTCCTCCTGACTATGCTACGAAACAACCTCCTTCCATATAGGTTGTGTTTCGTGGCAATATATGAAAGACTCATTTACCTCCAGTTCTCTGACTACATCACAGGGTTCCTTAAGGGGGAAGTTTTGCGTTTGTAATTCTGGAGCAACTGAATCCTCCAAACTATTCCAAGCAACAGAAAACCATTATTTTTACTCTTCTGGTTCTGTTTCCTGGCATACTTTGGAGGAATCAAGGCACTCCAACGTACCCAAAACGAATTACCACCTTAAGCTGTCAGTTCTATCCACAGACAGGTATCATGATCTTGTCGAAGCTGTTATCATTACGTATTATTATATTTTTTACTTTTTCTGAATTCTAGAAATCCTTGGCAGTCTCTTCGTCTGTTAAATACTATTTTATTTTTCTCCTTTATTATGATTTAGTGTGATAAAAGTTCTGTTGTCCATTACTAAGATGTTTTTTCAGTGTAGCGTTGTCTAAGGGATTTACACATTGATTACCGGTATGGATTTTCCTTCTATCATATTAAATATTTTTATCGATAATCGTTTCAGCTGGAGAAAAAACAATTTCGTCATCCAAGAGCGTCGCATAATTATTTTTTCCATTTGTTTGTCTCTGATTGATAAGTGGTATTTAACTTATTTCACCCCGAGGCATTATATGAATACATTTTATTTATTCATCCTTGATAGGCCTATAACACTTAAATCTTCCTGTTATGCACTTCTCATTAATCTCGAATCTCTTCTTTTCACTTTCTCGACTCTCTTCTTGTCTCTTTCTCGACTTTATTTTCTTCTCCTTCTCGATACTCTTCTCCTTCTCGACTCTCTTTTCTTTCTCGACTCTCTTCTCTTCTTCTCTTTCTCGACTCTCTTCTCTTTCTCGTCTTCTTGGTCATCGTATTCTTTATCGTCGTTTGAGGTCTCGGTAACATCGTCGTCATTACCATCACCAGAGAGAGAGAGAGAGAGAGAATGGGTGTCTGATGGCGAAGGTTAAGTGCTCCAATTAGCTAAGATACAGTGCATGACCTATACAATATAGATAAAAAATACACACATACCCACCCTGCTTTACACTCCACTTCATTCTTCCGTGTGCTATACTTAGAATAGGGGGTTGACCTACTTCAGGCTGCTCCTGACACGAGTTCTTTTAAGAGGAGATTCTCTTATTGTTGGTGAATTGGAAGGTCTCTGATTCCTGCAAACTATACCACGAAACAGATACCTTACAGAGAGGCACACAAACACTTGCTGCAGCCTCCACAAACCCACACCATCCACTACACTACAGGGCACAACACCCACACATGCCAAGGAACATCAAAACAACACCCAGTACACGATACCATACACAAATACTATCATCTCTTACACCCTGCCCACCCCAAACCAATCTCCAGAAACACATCCATACTCAAATCACTCATCAATCCATCCAAACACTCAAAAATAACACTCAGCTGCATGCACGACCTCCTGACATCCACCCATCCGAATCCTCCCTTCCCCGTGAGGACAGAGTCCACCTGGCCAGGCTGCGGTGTGGCCATCACCCGGCCCTTCTGACTTATCAGAAGAGGCTGGATGGAGCCATTGTGGATACCTGTCCAGGATGTAACACAGCACCCCATTCTATTAAACACATCATTGAAGACTGCAACGCACACAACCACACTCGCCAACAACACAATATACACTCTCTGAGGGCACTGTGGGAAAGCCCGGTTCAGGCCATGACCTTCCTCAGGAGCTCGGGGCTGCTCGGCCAGACAGCTTGAGGAACTTCAACAACAACAACAGATACCTTATTACTACTGTACTATTCCTGGCATAGTTTGGAGAAATCAAAGTCCTTCCAAATCACCAAAAAGAGAATCTCCCCTTGATGCATTGTTAGACATTTACAATGTATAGAAACAGTTCCCTATAAGTATTGGTTTTCATTTACGAGGTGTTGAATGAGATGCGTATGATTATTATTGGTTTCCATTTGAGTGATGGTGAACTGATGAAACACAGACCCATTTGAGCCACTTATACAATGTTTTATCACTGACTGGTCTCATTGGTTGTTAGTTCAGTTTGTAAAGAACGGCGAAAAAGTGGGATAATAATTGGTACAGTTTCTAAAGTGGGATAAATAATATTTGCTTGCAAGTATAGAGTCATGAACAGAGTCGCCAAGAAACAAAACCAGATGAAAAAAAAAGTTGTAATTTGTTTGGAATAGTTTTAAGGATTCAGTTGCCCCATATTTACCAACACTCTATTTCCTCCCCCCTTCAGCTAAGACAGAACTAAAGCACCAGCGACCTTGATCATTGGAGCTTGAAGAATAATAATTTTTTAATCCTAATGTAAAATATCTGAAACTGAATAGGTTATTTATTATCACTGCCGCAAGCAATGTGTGAAACTCTTTTAATTTATAATGGATTCTAGGTGCTGTACAAACTTGCCTTGCTCGCCTTTCCGTCACTCAGTCACCTGATCGTGTGTGTTGGGGAGAATGTATATATCATTGCGGTACCGTATGTATCTTTTTGTAGGAGGTCTATATTGTAGTCTTGCAAAAATGACCTGGTTAAATTTAGTACAAACAGTAAATTAAATACAGCCTCGATACATTCAAAACAAACAGTATAACAAAATACAGCGTTATGAGTCTTGGTTACAAAGAGGTAAAGATAGGACAAACAATAAAATAGAATACAGCTTCGGTAAACTAAAAAAACAATATACAGCCTCGGTAAATTCAACACAAGCGGCAAAACAAAATACAGGTTTATGAGTCTTGGTTACAAAGAGGCAAAATTAAGTTAATACAAACAGTAAAAGAAAATACAGTCTCAGTAAAGTATGAAAGAAGTAGAAAAACAAAATACAGTCTCCGGAAAGTGAAAAACAAGTAGTAAAACAAAATACAAGTCTTATGTGTCTTGGTTACAAAGAAAATTCAGAGGAAAGCAAACAACGATTCATCTCATGTGACCCTTACAGCCCTGTTTGTTTGTTTGTAGATGTGATGTGTTTGTTTCGGGTTAAGGAGTATGTAAAGGAATGTAGGTTATGATATACGATGGAGGAAAACCAGGAATCCAGGATAGGAGGGAGGGTGGGTGAAAGGAAAAGGGAGAGTGGAGTGAGTGAGAGAGGGTGGGTGAAAGTAGGAGGGAGAGGGGAGGGAGTGAGGGTTGGTGAGAGAAAGAAAAAGGTGGGGATGGACGGAAGGAGGGAGGGTTGGTGAGAAAAAGAGGAAGAGGGGAGGGAGTGAGAGAAAGAGGGAGAGGGGAGGGAGTGAGAGAGGGTGGGTGAGAGAATTAAAAGCAAACAAGTCCCCCGGTTCGGATGGGTTCTTACCTAGAGTGTTGAAAGAAGTGCATGGTGAAGTATCACGGCACCTGTGCATGGTCTTCAACAGGGTAATCCAGACTGGATGCGTTCCTAGAGACTGGCGTGAGGCAGAGGTGACTCCTATCTTCAAGAAGGGAGATGCTAGCCAACCGTCAAACTACAGACCCATCAGTTTAACCTCGATAGTCTGTAAACTCATGGAGAGCATCATGGTGGACAAAATAACAGCACACTTAGAATCAAATTTGCTACTGAAGGGTTCCCAGCATGGGTTCCGGCAGCACCGGTCATGCCTCACAAATCTGGTGGAATTCTTCCATTTTGTTTTCAGTGAGCATGATCGGGATAAAGCGGTCGATGTTGTCTACTTAGACTTTCAGAAAGCCTTTGATAAGGTACCCCACCGCCGCCTCCTTCGGAAAGTGCGTGCACTCGGCATAGACGGAAATGTGGCAAATTGGATAGAGAACTGGCTAAGTGACAGACGGCAGCGGGTGGTAGTGAATGGACAGGCTTCAGAGTGGGTGCCCGTTACTAGCGGTGTTCCCCAAGGTTCTGTTCTGGGACCACTACTGTTTATCATCTATGTTAATGACATGGATGGTGACATAGATTCCAAGATTTCCAAATTCGCCGATGATACTAAGCTTGGTATGAATGTCGCGAAAGAAGGAAATACTACCCGCTTACAAGAAGATCTTAGGAAGATCGGGGAGTGGTCTGACACGTGGCAAATGCCATTTAACGTGAACAAATGCAAAGTTATGCATATAGGCCACAGAAACCGACGAAACAGAGTATAACTTTAAGGGCAATGCTCTCGTAAGCACTGATACTGAGAAAGACTTGGGTGTAACTATCACCAGCGACCTCAAGTTCTCAAAGCAGTGTATTGAGGCGGAGAAGAAAGCCCAAAGGATGTTAGTGTATGTAAAGCGACAGTTTGGATACCGGAACAAGGAGATAGTACTTTGTCTGTACAATTTCCTTGTCCGACCGCACCTGGCGTATGCAGTCCAGTTTTGGAGTCCTTCTTACCGAAAGGATATCGCGAGATTGGAACGAGTGCAAGCCAGGGCAACCAAACTTATACCCTCTCTTAGACACAAGAGCTATAAAGATCGGTTGGTAGAACTCAACCTGTTCTCTTTAGAAACCCGGAGACTGCGTGGTTAGCTTATCGAAGTGTTTAAAATACTACGAGGCTTCGACAATGTAAACTACAGGGACATTTTCCAACTCAGTGAGGGCACAACCAGGAATCATGGCTACAAACTTGAACTGAAGCGATACAACCGTGATCTGTGTGGTAAATTCTTTACATACAGCATCTGCGGTACTTGGAACGCGCTTCCTGCTGATGTAGTCAACAGCAACTCTGTGGATCAGTTCAAGTCTAGATTAGACAAAGTCGTAAATCACCGTCTAGGTGTTTAAGCCGTTGTGCGAGTGTTCCTTGATGGTTTCACATGACACATTCGAGGACGGTCGCCTACTTGCGCAACTAAACCCACAGGTACCCTCTTTGTATGGATCGTAAGGTCCCCTAGGGTACTTCTTTTCCTTGTAACTCCTTGTAACTCTCTGTGTATGTGTGTGAGACCATGCTTCTCTCTCTCTCTCTCTCTCTCTCTCTCTCTCTCTCTCTCTCTCTCTCTCTCTCAAGTCAATATCCGTCTTTGCCGGCGTTTCTTTCATTCTGTCTGTCTGTCTCTCTCCCTTTTCAATACCTTCCTTCCTTTTTCGCCTTCCTCCCTTCCTTTATCACCGTTTTCACTTCTGCATCATTTCAATCTTCCCTCTGCCTCCCCCACCCTCTTCCTTTTGCCACTTCTTTCTTCGTTTTCCTCTCATCTTTCTTCCTTTATATTCTCTGTTCTCCCCTCTTCCATTTTCTCTCATATATGTGCGTGTGTTATTCCTCTTTTCCTTTTGTTCTTCTCCACTTTCCATTTCTTATCCATCTCTCTGCCTCCATTCCTTCTGGTCATCTCTCCCTCCATTTTTATTTATATATTCTTTTAATTTATCTTTCTTATTCCTCCTTCTATTCACTGTTTGTTTGTTCCTTCCTTTGTTCCCGTTAGCTATCTTCCCTTTTTTCTTCCATTTCCCTCTTTCTCCTCGTCGCTTCTTCTATACCATTATCTCTTTCTCATCCTCCTCCTCCTTCTCTTCTCCTATCTTCTTCTTTTCATTCTTCTCTTATTACCCTTTATGTTTTGTATTATTCACGCTTCCCATATTCCCCTTTATCCTTCACTTTCTCTTCCTCATTTTCATTCTCACCTCTATATCCCTTCCTCCCCCTCCTCTTCCTCCTCTTTATCTCACGCTGACTGATTGCTGAAAGACATCTCCTAAGCCTCTTTACTCTCCCTTCCTTTCCTTAATTGCTGATTTATCTCACCATCGAAATTTTAAATGCAACAGGCTACTTGAAACCCTCCCATCTTATACCTCCACAGACAGTTTAATGAGGCATTATGTTGTGAGAGATTTAGAGGACTGTTCATTCCTTCAAAAATTGTAGGATGTGAACTGGCTAACAAAGATGTAATGTAACAAATGTAACAAAAATGTTTATGTATGATAAATGTGTATATAGGAAAAATGTAACAAAAATGTGTATGTATGATAAATGTGTGTGTATGAGAAATGTGTATATTGGAAAAATGTAACAATAATGTGTATGTATGAGAAATGTGTATATAGGAAAAATGTAACAAAAATGTGTGTAACAAAATGTTTATATAAGAAACATGATGTTAACAAAGTTGTGTATGTAACAAATTGTGTATGAAGGTTAATTTCTTGTAAATGTAATAACAACACTTGAAAGGAAAGCTGTCTTGTTCCTACCTAGCGATGCCAATATAATTTTTACAATAAAACATTTGCTAAAGATTGTATATTAAGCCACGGTATGGAGCTAGGTATTATATTAAACAGAAGATTGTTCAAACAGTTTAGGGATTTTTGTGGTTTGTTGTAACTTGATGTAAGGTCGGAAAGAATGTTTTGTTTTTGTACACCTACAGTCGAAATACATTCATTCAGATGCAGGGTTACTGTATTTTACGCACAGGAAAATGAGACTGATAGACATTGGCGAAAAAAAGTTTCATTATACCCGACTCACATTACTGTCGCTGCTATAGTAAAAGTTCCAATTGACCCACAATTTATATCTTTCACTTTGGTTGGACTTTTGTGTAAACATGGAGGCGGGTATTTCAGCACAGTATCAACACAAAATTCCACAATGTTTCTCTGCGAGCTGCAATTTTAAACAGGTGAAGGTGGAGTTAGTGTTGGTGCCCTTGTTGTTGATTGGTTGGTTTGTCAGTCACTGTATGTGGCATAAAGGGTGTTGGAGTGAGCCTTCTTTCCTTACCCAGGGTACACTCTGTAGACTGTTAATGAGTGTGTAGTAATCTTGAAATTGGTTTTGCATTGTGGCGAAGGATTAGCCCTATTTCTACTCCACGTTTTTATTATATTTCCAGGCAAAAATGTACACACTTATTCCCTTCTCCGTAATAATATGAAATTACTCTAGCTACATATTTCAAGTACTGTACATTTCAATGTTTATAAGTTTCAGCTAAGTAAGTACCCACCTGTTTGGAATTTTGGTATAATTAGTCTTGTATTGCATTACATATAACGGACGTGAGAGCCAAAAAAATGATTGTGCATATTGGTACATTTTCTCCAGGTTAAGGGACACTGCATGTGATCGTGTATGAGACCTGGTGGCTTCTGATTCTTCCTGACTATGCCTTGAAACAAGCTCCTTCCAAATAGGTGGTGTTTCATGGCAATATTTGAAGGACTCATTTACCTCCAATTTTCTTACTACATCTCTGGGTCCATAATATAAATGGTGCGTTCTCTCACATGTTAAGTGACTCTGTGATGTAGTTAGAAAATTGGAGATAAATGAGGCCTTCAAGTGTTGCCACGAAACACACAAACCTATATAGGACAGGGTCCTAAAGGTAGCCAGTGTTTTTGTTTTATAACTGGTTCTGGTACTAACTTTGAGAGAGAGAGAGAGAGAGAGAGAGAGAGAGAGAGAGAGAGAGCACTTATCATAATAAAGTGAGTACACAAATGCACATGCACATAAGGGGATAATATACTTTTGGTCCATCAGACCCGGCATTGATTCCTCCAAAGTATACTAGGAAACAGTACCAGATGAATAAAATTAATGGTGTACTGTTGCCAGGAATAGTTTGCACGAATTAGTTGCTCCAAATTTACCAATACTGCAATAATTCCTTGAGCGCAGATACACTCATAATTATGTATGAAAAAAAAGAGAGATAAATGCACACAATTAAACTTGTCTCCTAAATCCCAGACAGGAAAGTAACTGAACCTAGATAAACAGGCAGAGGAAAATAAAAATAGAGAGAGAAAAGAGAAAGAGCACACTTCACTACACACACACACACTCGAAGCGTAAATACACTTCAGACTACCACATGAAGCACACCACCACGAAGAGGGGGGGGATGGGATGGGGAAAGGGGGGGACTGAGAGGGACGAGGGGGGATGGGAAGGAGAATAGGGGGGAGGGATGGGAAGGATGAAAGGGGGGGGGGGGATGGGAAGGAGGAAAGGGGGGGACTGGAGAGGGAGGAGGAGAGTGGGGGTTAATACTGTCTGGAGATGCAGGGGGGTGGAGCGGGGTGATGTGGATGGGTCTGTCTGCATTATGCATTACATTAAGACGGTAATTGAAACACTGGGTTATTATTGTGTCTGTCGTTCGTAATTAGTATTCTTGTCCACTGATGTTGAGTTCAGGAAAATCATGGGGTTGTGAATTTTGTGTCTTTGTTCATCTTTGTCTAATTTGGCCATAATATGTGGCTTGTAGATGCATTTATTTTATCCGTGAAGACAATTTTATCTAATCGCCACATTGTGAATATACGAGTTTATCACCGGGCAAGAGATGTTACGTTTGGTTTGGTTAGGTTTTATTAGGTTAGCTTTGGTTTGGTAGGTTTGGTTAGAATAGGTTAGGTTAAATTAGGTTAGGTTTGATTAGGTTAAGTTGGTTAGGTTTGGTTAGGTTAGATTTGATTAGGTTAGGTTATGCTTGGTTTGGTTAAGTTAGGTTAAGATAGGTTAGGTTAGGTTAGGTATGGCTTGGTTTGGTTAGGTTAGGTTAAGTTAGGTTAGGTTAAAGGCGACATTACTTTTGACATTAACTCTTATGTACCAGTTCTGACGCAATGACAGACAGTCATATTCTATTGCCTGCAGAGTTAATTAGATTTACTCTATTTTTCAATTATGTAGTGGAATGCAATTAACACAGAAAATGCCGTGTCAAATTATTGTTCTGATGGAGTGTTTAAAAGCGGGAATGTTGGCACTGTCGTTAAAGTATTTTGTCAACATAATAAATTAATTGTTTGTGCACGAAAATTATAGTACTATGACAGAAGACTGAATAAACAAAGTCTAAATATACCAAGTCAAACCGTTTAGGGTTGAAAATTGGTCCACTCCGCGCATGACGTCACGTCTTCTGAAAGTCAGAGGGTCCAAGGAAGCACCGTCAAGCACGTTGAGTAACTTGAGTCAGTTGGCTCTGAGCAGGCTTGGAGGGTGGGCCTCGTGGGATGCCTGATAAATGTGCTGTGCCCGGCTGTTTGTCCCGTTATAGCAACAAGAGGGGAATAACGTTTCACGCTTTTCCCAAGGATGAAGTCCAAAGAAAAAAGTGGTTGAAAATATGTTCTAATGATACTTTATTGCTTTTTCTTTCATGCCTATTCTTTCAGCATCCCATATACCCTGTATGGGGGCTAAAGTCTGCAATAATGTACTTAATTATTTGTGGTGCTCCTTCTTACCCCAGCTGCCCTCTCTTAATTCAACTGTCCCACCATGTTAGTCCCTGTGATAGTAAATAATACTGTATTATCTTTATACTATTATTCATTTTATGATCGCATGCCTTGTTCACCACATGTCTCTTAAAAAATGTTGTCCAACACAGTATCTAACTTGCTTCCATTCTCTGCCGCATGACACTATGCATCAATTCCTTTACAGAGAAACTTGCATGGCTGGATTCCTACAGTACAGGTATGCATGCACATTTTCCATTTGAATGTAACCCATCGGTAATGCTGTTTCAGTTGAAGGATAAACTAACTTTGAGTAAACTGAACGATATGGTCAGTGATACTGGATATCTTATGTATACATATACATGGTAACTACTAAAGTAATATTGGTTTAAAAACAAGTAGAATGAGCTGGGGAAGAGCTTGATATTTCTTTCATTTTTCCTTACAATGTAGCCTACTTATCACATAGAACGTAAAATGAGAGTTGTATCTTTGCAGTAAGCATAGAAAAAAATAGTAACGATAGTAACGAGTCCACAGAAATAAGGAAAATTGAGAACCTACACTCCTACAGTATAATTGGGAGGTAGCATACATATAAAAAAAGAAGTTCCTCCTTTTAATAACGTTTTCTCTACCTCTAAGTACACCCGTTTTCTGTCTCGTCTGGAAGACGTGACATCATCACCTGCGCACGGTTTGACTTGGTATATTATTTTAGACTTTGTGAATAAATATATACCAACTTCCATACAAAAAGTCAAGACGGTAATTATCACCAAGCCTAACATGTACTATTTTGTGCTCTCTGGATTATCTTTTCTTGATGTTAAAAAGCTGAGCAAGCATTGTAAAAGTGCGATTTTTGCCCCCTTAATTTAATATTACTATTTTATTTTACTCTGGGAGGAAAACAAAAACCCACTGCCTTTAACAAAACAAAAAGCCACCAGTGTATGCTACTACTCTATCTTATAGCTGGATCAACCCGGTCTGGAAAAAAAAACAAGAGACTGATGAGGAACAGGACAAGTCCAGTCCCTCCTCAGTACTAGGTATACGCTGCCACCACCAGACCAATGTTGATCAGAGGAACCAAGTGAACACACACCGGAAGGGTAGCGTAGCGTTAGCTTATTTAGGCGCGTGAGTAAGCAACCCAGACTACAATTTTAACGGGGGTACGATCAGTGCTGTGAATTGAAAACTAACAACTATATACGAACACAGTCTATTTGTTATATCGGTGACGGAAAAACTCAACTAATTATAAACCCGTTTATTTCATAAAAGTATGGCACGAGTACATTTAAATAATACAATAATAATTTCTGTTCCCCCTCCCTTGTTAATATCTCCTACTCTGTTCTGTCAACTAGGACAGGAACAATTCCGTGTCTCGCCAGTTGACAGAGCTAACACACATAAATTAAATAAACAATTATTACTATGAAATATCCCCCCTCCCTTAATACAGTTCCTATTCCCTTTTCTGTCTACTAGGACAGGAACAATTCCGTGTCTCGCTAGTGACAAAGCTAAGTACATATAAAAAAAAAATATTACATGAAGTGTCCCCCCTCCCACAATATCCCAAATAATTCCTAATAATAAATTTTTCACCACAAGGCCGAAATATAGCTAATACAATAAAAAGAAATCACATCCTAATCTCAATATTACAATTATGAAAATATAAAATTGCCAGCAAATGTTCGTAACCACGTGGGTCACTATACACCAAGGGAGATCGCTAATAATGGCTGTCATCCCAGCAGACGAGAAATGAGAAAAATCATATGTTAGTTACTATGTCTGAAGGTGAACACCCAATATTCTTTAGTTATTTAAATTCCATCACTGGACTAATGGATTCACCACTCACTATATTCACAATACAATATATAGGATGAGAGCTAGTTGAGCTCTTACCTGTCAGCCCAGCAGACGAGAAATGAGGAAGAGATGAGTCGACGAAATGCCTCCTCTCCTCTCCTACACTCCCTCCAATGTAGTGACCAACGTATTTCATTTTCTAGCATTTCTATCAGTTCCACCCTTACTGGTGTATATAATTACATAACATGATTTACACATATTATTGTGCTCAAATACATTGCCTTCTTCCTTGTTTAAAGTCTTATATTACTGTAATTTACATATTCAAGGCATGTATTGTTCCGCCAACAAGAAAATGTACTGTCTCGACTTTAGACCCTAACTAATCTAATTAATTTTCTAAGTAAGTTACAATTAAATTGCAGGTAACAGCATAGGAATGTTAGCTTCGTAATTATTCATTATAATTATAAATGCAGGTTATTCCCTGTATCCAATTAACCATTTTACATTCACCTCCCAATCACCACGTATTTCTCTATCCCTATCAAACTACCTAAGTTTCAATTATTCCTCTCTTTAACCCATTTACCAAAATATAATCACTATTTCCATTATTCATCTATAATCTCCAACAACAAACATTAATCGTACTTTCTCTCATATCAGCATTTTCAGAAGAAGCCCACCACCGAGATTATTCGTCAGGGATAATATCAGCCTGGCTACTCCCTACAATCTTACACTAAAAGCCTATTCTAATACCCGTAAATATTCTAAATAACAATACATATAAAAATAGGGGTGTTACACTATTGTTAATATACATTAAATGAAGTGTAAAGGGATAGGTTTATAATCTTATTGACGTAACTATAATTAAATATAGACTAGTTGGAGGAAAATTGTTGGTGATGAGATGATAATAAAGCAACAAATATTATTTTTATTGTTGTTGTACTGAGAGTTGTTGCTTTCAATAGTTCAGTGGTATTATTAAGGACCCTGTGCTCGTGTATGATATTTGGAGGCTTCTGATTCCTCTCAACTATGCCACGAAACAAGCTCCTTCCACATCACGGAGTCCCTAAAGGTGGATGAGAAGTTGTCGGTGAAGTGCATGGAGATTATAGATTCACTCAGTACATCCCACGAAACACACTTCTCTAATAGAGACGCTGTTGTGTGGCATCTTTTGGAGGAATCACTACTACTAACTAATCTTCATGCACCAGACAGCAAACATCCCAGGTCCCCATAAATCCTGACGTGATAAATATAATGATTCCCTTCCCCTCTTCTCTTTCCTTATACCCTTGACAGACGGGCAGCCTCTTCTTCTCCTTCTCCTCTCCTGTTTCCCCTCGCGTCCGTCCGTCCGTCCGTCCTGTCCGTCCGTCTGCCTGCTCCTTTATCCGGCCACTTAATGGCTAGGGTGTATAGAGTGGGACTTATTTTAGGGACGGGGTGGCGGCGTTAATAAGTGCCAAGGATGTCATTGCTCAGAATGTGATGTGAGGGGAAGGGAATGATTTAGTGTCAGTCTGTAATGTGTGACTTCCTGTCTGTCTTCAGCTTCTCTTTAGTCTATCTTCTTCCCTCCTTTCCTTTCATCTATAATTGCATTCTGCCTTCCACCATTTCTTTCTTTTGATCCTTCCTTTCTTTCTTCCTTCCTTCCTTCATTCCTTCTTTTCTTCCATCTTTCCCTCCTTCCTTCTCTCCTTTCATCTATAATTAATTGCATTCTGCCTTCCATCCTTTCTTTCTTTCATCTTTCCTTTCTTTCATTTCTTCCTTTCTATCAGTACTTATAAATATACTTCAATCCTCATACAATTAGATAGTCTTTCGAATCCCAATAGTGACTTAAAAAAGAATATACCATCCTCTATCCCAGTACCAGCTTGAATGTATCCCCTACCCTATCCCAGTAACAGCCTGAATATATACCCTTCCTTACCCCAGTAGTGGCTTAAAAACATACTCTTCCCTATCCCAGTAATGGCTAAAAAATATACCCTTCCCTATCCCAGTACCAGCTTGAAAAAATCCCAATGTACCAAAAAGGATTAAAAAACAAAACATACCCTTACACAGACGGAGAGCTTCTAAATCAGCTACTCCAATCCCTGTGCTGACATCCACCAAACAATCGTCCGCTCGTTAATTGCGAAAACTACCAGGGTGTTTGTTTTCCAATGGCCAGCAGACAATTGGCGGCCCCACCCGATGAACTGTGACGGTGCTTGTTATACACAGTCAATAAGCCGGGAAGGAGAGGGAAGGAGAGAGGGAAGGAAGGATGGATGGATGGATGGATGGACTGGCATGGGAGAGAGGGATTTGGGGAGGGAAGGATGGATAGATGGATGGAGGGTCTGGGATGAAGAGAGGGATGGGAGGGAGGGAAGGAAGGATGGATGGATGGAGGGTCTAGGTCTCTAGAATGAAGGGAGCGATGGGAAGGATTGATTTGGGGTGGAAAGGGAGCTATGGAGGGAGGAAAGGACTGGGATGAAGAGAGGGATGGGAGGGAGGGAAGGACGGACGGATGGATGAAGGGTCTGGGATGGGAAAGGGATTTGTGGAGGATAGGGAGATAGGGATGATAGAAGGGACTGGGATGAAAAAAGGGATGGGAAGGATGAATTTGGGGAGAAAAGGGAGATAGGGATGGATGAAGAGATTGGGACACGGAGGAGAGACAGGGAGGGTATGGATGGAGGGAAAGGAATGGATGTGGGGAGTATGGACTGGAAAGGGAGGGGATGGGTTATGGCCAGGAATGTGCAGACTTTGTAAGAAAGTGATGGGGAAGGAGGATGAGGAAAGGGAACAGTAGAATCCATCCCACCCCAATATAAGCCAAACTCGACCTTCATTTAGACGGGAAAGTATTGTGAAATCTATGTTGTTCTGGTGGGAATGGTATATTATATATTTTGATGTAAGAGAGGGGTAGTGGAAGTTGGTATTTTGGTTTGTTTTCTGTTGGTTATTATTGTTATTTTATTTTTATTTATTTTATTTATTTATTTTTTTCAACATTATTCACGGTTCGGTTTGTGTGCAATGATAACAGGGATACATTTTCAAAACTTTGAAGAAAAATATATATTATATATAATTGGGTTGTGTGTGTGTGTGTGTGTGTGTGTGTGTGTTTGTGAGTGTGTGATGCTTGTGTGCATGAGTGTGTGTTTGTGTGTGTGTGTATTATATTCTTTAGGACAGGTCTATGTAAAGTGTTGTGTGTGTGTGTGTGTGCATGAATGTACTGTATGTACACGAGTGTATGTGTGCGTGTGTGTGCGATATTTTTCGGATAGAATTATGTAAAGTGTTGTGTGTTTTTGAATGTGTGACCTGAAAGAGAAAATGTGTTGTCAGCGAGAGCTAAGAGTGGCGGGAGAGAGACAGAAATGAAACCTGTGGGAAATTGTTTTATCTTGGTCGCAACACACACACACACACACAAGTAGAAAAAGAAAGAAAAAACACACACGTAGAAAAAGAAATAAAAAACGCACACAATCTAGCAAACAAATGGATCTAACATATTTCTTTCCAATTGCTGTTGCTGACTCTTGTTTTGTTATTGTAGTTGTTGTGTCATTTAAGTTATTTTTACTGAGATACGAATTAAAGGGATCATGTATTGTTTTGGGAGAGTTACTGGCGTGCTACTGATTCCTCCAAACTATGCCAGAAAACAGACCACTACAGTACGGTACTACCATTAGGGGACCATTCTGTTTTCTTGCATTGTTCAGAGGGCCACGTTGACTCCAGTTCGCCCACAACAAACGACTCCCTTAAGGAACCTGTGATCGTGTATGAGAATTGGAGGCTTCTGACTCCTCCTGACTATAGCACGAAACATGCTCCCCTTCTTTCAGGTGGTGTGTTCTTTGGTTTGATTTGGTTTGGTTTGGTTTGGTTTGTTTAGGTTTGGTTTGGTCTAGTCTGGTATGGTTTGGTCTAGTTTGATTTGGTTTGGTTTGGTTTGGTTTGTTTAGGTTTGTTTTGGTCTAGTCTGGTATGGTTTGATCTGGTTTGATTTGGTTTGGGTTGTGTTATGTTTCAGTTTGGTTTGTTTCGGTTTGGTTTAGTCTAGTTTGGTATAGTTTGGTCTGGTTTGATTTGGTTTGGGTTGTGTTGTATTTCAGTTTGGTTTGTTTAGGTTTGGTTAGGGTTGTGTTGTGTTTCAGTTTGATTTTGTAAGGTTTGGGTTGAGTTGGGTTGGGAAATGTTTGGTGAGGTTAGTTGAGGTAGTTTTGATGCTAGAAGGCTGCTCACGTATCCCATAACACCCGACCAGAAAAAAAAACTCCAATTAGGTATACAGACAGTAGTAGAAGTCTTCCCCCCCTCCCCCAAGAGAGAGCATATTTCACCTTTATAATATCCCTTATAATGGAATCCCTTCAGGTGGAATATATTTATACTTTTACTACTTATTATATATAGACATTTAATTATTTTTTGTTATTCATAGAGTCAGAGAAATAATTCTTAAATTGGATATGCCTAGAAGTTAAAAAAAAAAAAATGGCAATAACGCGTCTTATATCACGTTATGGAATCTAGTGTTTATAATTATGCAAACTACGAGCTGTGTATCACATTCGTCCATCGACTTGAGACTGTAAACATGATATTTAGTGACTATCACTGGCCTCCCCCCCCAATCCATTAGGACACCACTGAGGAATGGAAAATGACCTGGACAAGATATGGTTTAGGATATCATCGAACACCCACAGCGCAATTATTATTATTATTATTATTATTATTATTGTTATTATTATTCGAGCTTATATGCTGGAGTATTCAAAGCCGACACCTCAAGATTTCTTTAATTTTTGGTTCTCTAAATGCAGTACGTGTTGGGGTGCTTTATTGTTAAGCAAGTAAAAGCACACTTACTCTCCAATCACACACACACACACACACACACACTAACATACATACACGTAGGGGAGGTGGCCGAGTGGTTAGTGTTTTGGACTCATATCCTAGAGGTCGGGAGATCGATCCTCTCAGGTGAGGGCCTGAGAATATTTACTCTTCCGATTTGAGTTTGAGGCACTAACTATAAGGCCACCGAACGTCGTAAAACACCCTCGCTGGTACCATAACAGCTGCAGTATTTGGGAATAACCCTCACTTCCCTCCCTCTGTGGCTCGGTACCAGTTCGGAAGTCGTGACGTGTGTGTATGAGCAGCAGTTGACCTGGGCCACGGTAACGGGCTTGATAAAGCCTATGTCCAGTGTCGGAACATAAAAAAAAAAAAAAAAAAAAACACACGTGTACTCTCACACACGCATACACAAGCACGTATAATATAGGTAATATTATAGCATTACATTGGTATAACTATAGTAATATACGTATATAAGATTGTAGGTCATACTCCTCATGTACTGAAAAACGATTGGACTCAGTGACCTTTACGGTTAAGAAAAAAAAAAAAAAGATCGCGCACACCTAGAGTTAAATATGAGAGAGAGAGAGAGAGAGAGAGAGAGAGAGAGAGAGAGAGAGAGAGAGAGAGAAAATTGTGTAGTGGCTAGCTAGATATTTTGCCTCAGAGAATAGCTTTTTTTTTTGGACCCCGCACTTGGAGTCTAATCATTCTCAGGTCGTAGAGATATATCCTACTGTTCAGTATATTTATGATAGGTAGGTAGGTAGGTAGGGAGAGTCAGCATGTGTAAAATAGGTAGGTAGGTAGATAGGAAGGGAGGGAGGGTTAGCATTTTTGGAACAAGTAGGTAGGTAGATAGGAAAGGAAGGAGGGTTAGCATGTGTGGGATTGGTAGGTAGATAAATAGGAATGGAGGGAGGGGGAGCATGTGTGAAATAGGTAGGGAGGTAGACAGGAAGGGAGTGAGGGAGGTATAGGGAAGGAAGTAAGGAATCACGAGCGGCAAATGAAGAGAAGTGACAAGGGTGAGGAGGGGAAGGAAAACGCCCGTTCAGAATAATTGTTTTCCCCTTCTGTATGGCCAGGGGGGCCCGGGGCTGAACATATGTGTGTGTGTGTGTGTGTGTGTGTGTGTGTGTAGATCTGGTTGTGTGTAGAGGTAGAATTAATAGAGTGTGTGTGTGTGTATGTGTGTATGCAAGATCTACTCAATAGTACTTAAAGTTCTTGGATGTGTGTGTGTGTGTGTGTGTGTGTGTATGTGTGTGTTGATTTAGTTGTGTGTTTTTGATGTTTTTTCCTTTACGTACTCGGGGTTTGTGGTTTTGTGTGTGTAGGCAGTATATTTTTTGTACAGGTTGTCTGCCTCTGCAGAATCCGCCGCTTATTTGTTTGTTGTTGTTGTTGTTGGCAGGTTTGTTTTTGTTATCTTTTGTTTTTATCTTTGTTTATCTTATTGACTTTATTTGTTTTATTTTTTATTTTTAGTGACTTCGGAATAATAGAATAAATTTAGTCTACGTTGCTGTCCTGTCTCATTATAGATTTTGTATTTTTTTTTTCTTTTATAAATGTTAAGTTAACAATTTTACATACTTATAGATATTATTTTGGGAGTCTTAGCCTTGTTATAAATTTGAAGTAACACAAATTTGTATCACCAAGTTTCTTTTTAAAGGGAAGAAGGGGAACAGAATGAGAGGAGTGAGAGAAGACTTGGGAGAGAGGAAAAAGTGAGACAGAAAGAAAATAAAAGTAGAGGGACAGAAAGAAAATAAGAAGAATTTAAACATAAAGAAAACTAACGCAATATAGAGACAGGATGAAAGTGAGAGACAGAAATAATGAAATAATAGAGGCAAAAGAAATGAGAGAAGAATGGTGACAAAAAGAAAAGGAGAGATAGTAATAATAAAAGAATGAAGGCAAAATAAATGAGAGAAGAATGCTGATGAAAAAGCAAATGAGAGAGAATAAAAAGGGGATAAAAAGGGGGAGGAGAGAGTGGGTCGAGGCAAGGCGTGGCTGAATGGGGGGGCAGGGGGAAGGAGGAGATGGAGGGGGGGAGGGGGAAGAGTTGACAGATATAGGCACGTCATGAGTGTGTGACCTGCAGCCTTGTTCTACTTGTTCACTGATCTATCTTCTGCCCCCCTGGTACTCTTGCCCCCTGGTCCTTTTGCCCCCCTGGTCCTCTTGCCCCCCCTGGTCCTCTTGCCCCCTTGTACTCTTGCCCCACTGGTCCTCTTGCCCCCCTGGTCCTCTTGCCCCCTGGTCCTCTTGCCTCTCCTGGTCCCTGGTCAAACAGCCTTGCAAGGACCATTATATCTATTGCTGTTTGAGGGTCCTTTCTATTCCTTTGTATTTCTCCTCCTGACCCACTTTAATATTTTACTATCTCTCTCTCTCTCTCTCTCTCTCTCTCTCTCTCTCTCTCTCTCTCTCTTGCCTAATTGCTTGCACTGGATTTCTTGGGGAGGGAGGCTTATATTTCGTATGTGTGTGTGTGTGTGCCCAGGTGTTTATGTGTTATCTTTCTGGTGTGCATTTATATGTGCAATTGTCCTTTCGCGTGTTCGTGTGTGTGTGTGTGTGTCTGTGTCAGTGTGCGTGTGTGTGTTTGCTATCGTGTGGGTATGTGTGTGGATATGCTTGTGTTTGCGTGCGTGTGGGTGTGAGTGTTTTTGGTCACCATCCGCAAACTCCCCGGGTCCCTCTACAGTATAGCCATGTCTCTGAATAATTGAAAAGTGGCGAGGTAAGGGCAGGGAGTGGCAGACAGAGGGAAGTGAGGGGAACGGGAGAGAGGGGTGAGGGAGAGAGAAGAGGAGATGAAAGGAGGGAAATGGAGAAGAGAGGAGAGGGAGACTATAGGATATGAAAGGAGGTGAGGAGAGGAGAGGGAAGAGGATGGGAGAAGAGAGAGAGAGAAGAGGAGATGAAAGGAGGGGAGGAGAGGAAAGGGTAGAGGAGAAAGAGAGAGAAGAGAAGTCGAAGGAATGGGAGGAGAGGGGAAGGATTGTTAGGGCATGATAAAGTTAGGGTAAGGGGAGGTGAGGGTATAGGAGATGGTAAATGAGAATAGGGGAGGAGAGGGGAAGAACAAGTGGGGTGTGTTGTTGAGAATTGGGAAGGGGAGGAGAGGGGATGTATAGGCAGTGCAAAGGAAGGTAACAGAAATGGATGGTGAGAGGAAGAGGAGAGGGATAGGGGAGGTGAGGAGAGGGGAAAGGATGAAAGAAACAGGTTGGACTATGGGAGGAATGTTGAGGGGAGAGAATGACAGGTAGAGCAGTGGATGGGAGAGGAGTGGATGAGAAGGAAGGTGAGTGGAAAAGAAGTAAAGGAAAATGAATAGAGTGAGGCTAGGGCAGTGGATGAGAGAGGAGTGGAAGAGATGGAAAGGAAAATGATTAGAGGAAGGGTGGGTAGAGTGGATGGGAGGGGAATGTAAGACAAGGAAGGTGAAGTGGGGTGAGTGAAGGGTCAGCCACGCCATATGAAGGGAATGGGAAGGAAGGTGAGTGGAGAGGAAGGTCAGGGAGATATAGAGGAGGCGAGGTGGGGTGCTGGGAGAGGCAGGCATGCTGTGAGAATCATGGATATGTTGGTGGTGGTTGTTGTGGTGGTTCTTGGGGGTAGGGAAGGATGGGGGGGGGGAAGTTGGTATTTTGGGTAACATTTTGTGTTTGGGAGATAAATGTGTGCAGCGGGAAATTTGTTGCTATTCGTTGAAATTTAGTGCTCAGGCAAAAGTTGTTGATGCAGTTTTGATGTTTAGAGAAGAGAGTTATGTATGTATGTGTGGATTATTGCTTCTGGGGAAAGGTTATTAATGTGTAGAGGAAAAACCTTTATGAACTTGCAATTATTAGCGGAAATGTGTACAGTATATAGCTTAATTAAGGAGATGTTAATGGTGATAAAAGAAATATATAAATTAAGTAAAACAAAAATTACTACTCAGGGAAAATAAAATTGTATAGGGTTTTGATGCATTAGAAAATATGATGCATCGAACTAACATTAAATAGGACCAATCTTACATAATATAGTTTAATAATATAGATACAGAGATAGAGTAAGGTTTTGGTTTATTAGGAAATATGATGCATTGAGCTAACACTATATAGGGCTAAAAATGCATAGAGTTAAAACAGGTGCTGAGATAAAATATATAACGAGGGTGGTGCACACTAAGTAACTCTGTAAATGGTGTGTTGTGAAACATTTTGATGTGAGAGGATGTATAATAGAGATCACTGGAGAAAGGTAGGTAAGGGTTGTAAGTCGCTATTGTTCGAGCATTAATGTGTGAGCATGGGTGAGCTTGTGTGTGTGTATGTGTGTGTTGCTACATAGAGGATTAAGGATTTTTTAAATTATATATATATATATATATGGACGTTTCGTCAGGATACCCACCACACCTCCAACACCTACTGACCCGCAACAAGCATCTAACATCTTACCCACCACCACTACAACCAACCAACAACTCAGACGTAGCGCCAGAATCAGAAGCTACCCCCCATCCACCAATCACTAGGCTTCTGATATGGTGGCCCCGCCCACCCCACATACGGAAAACAGATAAATACCCCTCACCCACTCAGAATCACCACTTCCTCCTGAAGATGTCCAATGTACTGGACGAAACGTCGACCTCTTCCAACAACTCAACATTTGCCTCACTTATCCACCATCTAAGTGAAGACTTAAGAAAAACAGTAAGAGATATTGAAAATATAAATAATAAACTCATTAATGCAGAACAAGCCATTTCCTTCAACCTCGTTTGTTTGAGAGAATATATATATATATATATATATATATATATATATATATATATATATATATATATATATATATATATATATATATATATATATATATATATATATATATATATATATATATATATATATATGGGTTGAGACCAAGCGAAATAGTTGTGTTTACCTTGGACTTCTGTTTATGTGAGTCTGCCTTTCAGTACTCCAACTTTGGGAGCACATACACACATACAAACACACACATACTCTCATCAACTCATTCACCTGCCCACTCACCCATCCATCCACTCACCTTCCCACACACACACACACACTTATCCAATCACCTATCCACACACCCAACCACCCATTGCCCACCTTCACACACACACACTTATCCTTATACCTACTCACCCCCTACCCCATCCACTCACACACTCAATTAGAATGTGCGATATATGGTCATCTTAATTTCTGCAATGTCAACATACTGAGTGACGAGTGTACAAACCTAAATAAAGAACTCGATATCCATTGTGCCTTTACCATCAGTTCCTCTCGGTTCATTTGGTGAATTGGTTGGTTAGTGTCTGTTTTGGGTAATTCTGGGTCTGTCTCGTTTACTAGCTCTACTGTTTGTGTGTGTGTCTGGATGTTTGGTCGAAGATCCACTAGCCTACTCGCCGAAATTAACACGAGGTTACCCAAAGTAGTTATAGTATTAAGGACCCTGTATTGTAGTCAGTAAATTGGAGGTAAGTGATTCCTTCAAACATTGCCACAAAACACCACCTATATGGAAGGAGCTTGTTTTGTGGCATAGTCAGGAGGAATCAGAAGCCACCAACTCTCATACACGATCACAGGGTCCTTAAGGGATTACGTACTTTCTTGATAAATTGAAGGGCTACTCATTTCACCAAACTATGTCACGTTATGATACAGATTCTCCTTTAAAATATTACAGAGGTCGTCTTTCCAACATCAAACTCAATGTATCTCTTCTTGCATAACGAACATGAGTATTAACAGAAGCAGGTCAGTAGTGCTCTTCATAAACATCTACTCTCTAAACAGACTTGGGTAAATCGTAAACTCAAAGGTAGGTCACATATTTATTACATTTGCTTCAATAGGTTTGCGTATGACATCAGTAAAAGTGAGAAAAGATTGGTATAGTTGCGAAATGAGGTGTTGTTTCTTATACATTTTATTTTATGCCACAGTTTTGATGAAATATTGAAACACTCACTATATCAAAATTTCTTTCAAGAACACATCGAAAGAAAAAGAAAGGTTGAAGTATTACATCCAGCTGACATTCATAGCCTCTTGAAATGGAGTTGGTGAAGTGCAGTAAGTAGAAAATAA
The DNA here is from genome assembly GCA_033782935.1 of Petrolisthes cinctipes. NCBI lineage: Eukaryota > Metazoa > Arthropoda > Malacostraca > Decapoda > Porcellanidae > Petrolisthes > Petrolisthes cinctipes. The sequence goes on along the minus strand of JAWQEG010000380.1, from coordinate 1,154,844 downwards.
AATGTCTCTCATACCAGCTTATCTATCATGTCAACTTAAGGTTCAGACCCATACAGTCTAATATCGAGGTTCTCTGCCGTTTGAATTTGGTCAAGGCGTCGAGGAGCATCGTCGATCAGACCCTCAGCAGCCCGGAGATTAACTAGGGAACGAGCGAGATCGTAGTAGGCGAGGTCGACCATCATGTACCTTTCCTTGATTGTCCCTCCTTCCGCTCTAGCTTTCTCCACCAGTCCAGGCAGGAACTTGTGGATCACATCACCGAAATTGTCCGACGCACGGAGAGTGGCGGCGTCACCCAGAGCAAACACTCTCAGGACACAGAGTACCACCTGTCAGGGTTGATAAGTTAGGTGAAAAGCAGACTTAATTAAGTGGGCCATACATTTTTTATTCCTCCTATGTAGCCTATGCCATGCAGGAAACAGGACCATATTAAGAAAAATTATGGAGGGCTGTCCCTTAAATTGGTTTAAAGGAATCAGTTGCATTACATTCACCAACACCTAATAACACCTGAAAGAGGATGTGGACAAAAACAGTTTCAATAGTATGCCAAGGAAAGCAATCAATCAATATGTCTCGAGATAACACTATATCACAGTCCTTACCGCAAGTTTCATGTTGCTAAGAATGGTGTGTGCGTGTGTGTAACGATGGTTCAGAAGACACTGCGTTAGACTGTCTGGTGGGACCGACTTTATATGATCTCCCTCGTCCACTTCGAATACTCCTTCCGTGGATTACCTTGAACACTGGCTGGTATTTTGTAGCCTAAACACAGGAGAGGAGTATTTATCCCCCCTCCAGGTATCATGTGACGCCTTAGATATGTGATACTGTTTTGGTGTCCTTCAAGCAGATCTGTTCTTTCCCTTCGCTCAACACACTTACTTATCTTCTTGCTCTCCTAGATACCTCTGGGTTCCCCCCCCCCCCCCCTTCGCTCTACACACTTATTCACTCATTCTTTTTTTGCTCTCCCAAATATCTCTGTTATCTCCCTTCTCTCTATACACTCATTCACTTATCTTCCTTCCTTTCAAATACCTCTGTTCTTTTTCTTTTCATTCTCTCTACACACTTACTCACTTATCTTCTTGCTCCCCCAATCGAATGAGATGGAACAATTGTTTTCTTATGTTCTTTTTTTTTCTCTCATTCTCACTTATCATTTCTGTCGACCCCTGCAATAATCTCACTTCATCTCTCATCACACATTATATTCATTCTTCTCTTGTATTATCTATCTTTCCCACTCACCTACCTATTGTATTATACTCTCCCGGGAATGCCCCACTCATCGTATACACCCACCTTACTCATTTCACCTATATCCTCCATTTCCTCTTCACTCATTAGGTTTCCTCTTTTCATTCACCATTTATGATAGTCCTACCACTCCCCCCAAATCTGACCAACACATCATTCATTAAGGGACCCCATGATGTAGTTAGAAAATTGGAGGTTAGTGAGTCCTTCAAATATTGACACAAATCATCACCTATATTGACGGAGCTTGTATCGTGGCATAGTCAGGCTAATCAGAGACCTGGCTCACACCTGACATCCAGGACAGTGAAATCTTCCCGACAGACAGTCCCTATAATATGACCCTACACAGGAAGGACAGAATAGACGATAAGCATGGTGGAGTCCTAATTGCGACAAAGCCAGGACTAGTTGCGACCCCAGCCACCGAACTGAACGCGGACTCTGAAATTATATGGACTAAAATACAGATACAGGGCTGCAGGACACTCATTATAGGATCATTTTATCGTCCCCCAAATTCAAACTTAGAATACCTGCAGACCCTTGACGATTGTTTATCTAAAATTGACCCCTCCAAAAATATATGGTTGGCTGGTGACTTTAACCTTCCAGACATAAACTGGACAGCACAGGCGACACTGGACAATCCTGTAGTGACACTATAAAATGTTATAATGTATGAAATGTAGTATTAAGCATATGTTTCTTTTGGTTCTTATATTTTGTAATTATATGTTTGTATATATTTTAATGCATATATTAGTTGTGAAATGGTGTATGTGTAATATGTTTTACACACCAAGCTTCAGTCATTTGTGTGGTGGTTTACTGCTTCAGTCATTTGTGTGGTGGTTTACTGCTTCAGTCATTTGTGTGGTAGTTTACTTCTGGGTTGGTTTCTGGAATTCATGTCACTTACTCTCACTACATCTTCAAGTTAACACGTGGGAGCAGTGTCCTCTTGTACTATAATTATTGTGTCTGGGTGAGTTTACATATTGTTTTTCTTGTTATATAAATATTGTGAATATCATTCAATGTAATGTTGTTAAGTGAACTTTGTATTATGGTAACCTATCGTGTGGGGTGATGAGTGTATCATGAAATAGTGGGCGCTTGTTGTGTGTTCATATAATCTCGCCTAGTGTTTAATCACCTAATCAACACTTGTATGTTTAACATTTCTGCAGTTACTTTGTAGCTATGTATTGGTTTGATATATTATTACTGTGTCATGTTTTCAGGCCTCTGTGACTCTGTCTACTCTGTCCAACACTGTTTTGTATAACCTTTTGTGTACCTATGTGGACGAACAATACATCCGTGCTACCACCCTGGTGTTTCACTCAATTCAACTACCATGACTCATAAAATCCCACCCATGAAGGCGACTTACTATTACAGACTGATAGGAAACTCTTACATGAAAATTTCATTGACATCATTAACACCCACTCACTTACCCAAACAGTACTCGAACCAACACGCACACAAGTCAGTGTAGAAAGACATAATCCTAACATAAGACACGGGGTCACATCCAACATACTAGACTTATTTCTCACAAACAACATTTCCTTAATTACACGGACACGAGTACTACCTGGTCTTAGTGACCATGAGATGGTACTCATTGACGCAAACATCAAGCCTACAACACAAAAACAATTACCCAGGACAATTTACATGTACAACAGAGCTAACATGGATGGCATTACCCAAGACTTAGTTGAATTTTGTGACTCGTTCCTTGACTCAGACCCAATGGCCAGCTCTGTGGAAACAAACTGGACCAGACTTCGTGACTTTATACGTGACACAATGGACAAGCACATACCCACGAAAACCATCACACATAACCGGTCATTACCATGGTACAATAGACAATTAAAGAGACTACACAGAAACAAGGTCAAGGCATACAACAGAGCAAAACGATACAACGATACAGAACACTGGTTAGAATACAAAAACATACAGAAAACACTACAGAAAGAAACTAAACAAGCAGAAACTAAATACACATCCACTTTCCTCGCAGACAACACACAAAACCACAAAAATTCTTCAGCTTTTTTAAAGCACGCAAACAAGACTCGACCGGTATTACAACATTACTACACAACAATTCCTTGGTTACACACCCACAAGACAAAGCCAACGCCCTTAACACACAATTCCAGTCCGTTTTTACCCATGAACATGAACACTTACCAGACATGCCAACACCATCACACCCACCTATCCCTCCCATTCATATAAACACCCAAGGAATTGAGAAACTCTTATCTGAGGTAGACATACACAAAGCGACTGGACCAGACAATATACCCTGCTGGATATTGAGGACTAACGCTAGCGTTCTTGCCCCTGTCCTGCAGGTTATATTCTCACAGACTTTACAGACCGGTGAACTCCCTCAAGACTGGCTTTTGGCAAATGTGACCCCAATCTTTAAATCCGGAGACAGAACCCTTCCCATTAATTATAGACCTATTTCACTTACCTCAGTCCCCTGCAAAATTTTAGAACACATTATTCATAGACACATAATGGACCACTTTGATAGGCAAAACATACTGACTGACAATCAACACGGTTTTCGGCCTAAACGCTCATGTGAGACGCAGCTACTGGTAACTACTCATGACATCTTGCAGTCCCTCAATGACACAAAAATCAGACAGGTTGACGCCATAGTATTAGACTTTGCCAAAGCCTTCGACAAAGTCCCTCACCAAAGACTACTACACAAATTAGAATTCTATGGCATACAGGGACAACTTCTTCACTGGATTAGAACGTTCTTGACTACCAGAAAGCAACGTGTAGTTCTTGACGGTAGTCAGTCTCCATCTGTTCCTGTGACCTCTGGGGTACCCCAGGGCACTGTCCTGGGTCGGTACTTATAAAAATAGTCCTAAAATTCGTCTGAGTTAGGTCGGAAGTCCTCGGACGTCCTAAGCAAAGACGCCACCCTCGTCTGAGAGCGAGACTTAGTTGGGACGATATCCCAAGCTGCTACTGCTAAATGTAGCGGTCAATTCATGTTCATTTATTTATTTTGAGGAAAATAAACGTTGAAAAGCTATGTAATTACTTGTTAAAATAATTTTTCACGCTTCCTTACATTTTTTGATGAGCAATAAACAAAATAATGGCAAAAAGCAAGTGTATATATTTACCGATGTTCAAAATTTTCTGAATGTGGACGCATTGCAGACGACGCCCGCCGAGATTTGTAAACATAAAGACTGAAGGGAAGAAGAGAGGCCAAGAAGAGAACAAGAAGGACTACAAGAATGGATTTGTGCACATCAACACCGAAGAAAGAACGGACAAGGAAGACCAATTGGAGTCCCGACGAGACCAAATATTTGGTCGAACTGTATGAAGAACATGCTAACCTGCTGAAAGGGAGCTTTAATACAGCGGGAGTAACCCACAAGGCCAAGCAGGAAGCATGGGAGCACATTGCCAGCCACCTTCACGAGTCCTACTCTGATGGCAAGAGGTCTGTGAAAGATTGCCAGAAGAGGTGGCAGTCTGTGCAGAGTGATGCAAAAGGAAGGATTGCCAAATACAAACAGGCAGTGAAAGGAACAGGTATGAATATGACCAATTTTGTCTCTGGAGAAACTAAGTTAGTTACTCCCAATCAGACATGGGCATGATTATGATTACAAATAAAAAAATCATAATCCAAGGCTACAATTATGTAATCATAATTAAAAGTGAAGCTTAATCATAATCAAATATTATCATAAAATAAAGGGGCCACCTTAATCATTATAATATTTTCCTCTATAATAATCAATAATTAAAATGTGAAATTATATTCCTTACTAATTAGTCACTTACATACAGTATATACATGTATATTTGTATAGTATAGTCACTTACATACAGTACATGTTCCAAGTGCATGTCAGTAAAGTAAGATACTACCTAACATGTTACAACAATCAAATCTTAATGATTTTTTTAATCATGCCCATGTCTGCTCCCAATATGTAAGTCACTTCATCAACCAATAAGTGTACCATCCAACAATGTGACAAAATTTCTTTCCTTTTGGTACAATATATAGCAATGTACTGTACATATAGAATGAATGCTACAACTATTTTTTATTGAGTATTATGTTTTTAATTCTTATACTTACCATTGTAAACTGAGGTAGGAAACATTAAGCTCACAAAATTTCTTTCCTTTTGGTACAATATATAGCAATGTACTGTACATATAGAATGAATACTACAACTATTTTTTATTGAGTATTATGTTTTTAATTCTTATACTTACCAATGTAAACTGAGGTAGGAAACATTAAGCTCACAAAATTTCTTTCCTTTTGGTACAATATATCTCAATGTATTGTACATATAGAATGAATGCTACAACTATTTTTTATTGAGTATTATGTTTTTAATTCTTATACTTACCATTGTAAACTGAGGTAGGAAACATTAAGCTCACAAAATTTAACCTCAGAGGTTACCGAAGTCCTACTTAGGTACTAAATCAATTAGTGAAGTTGGATCAAAGCTTGTTTGGTAATAATAAAATACAGTATTAGCAAATATAGATGAACTTAATTAAATGAATACTATTTGCCTTGCTGAATCATTTTCCATGTCATAAAATGTATTTACTATTTTTTCAATTTCCTTTTAGGTGGTGGTCCTGCATCTCCTCCACTTGATGAGTTAGACGAGCTGGTGGCAGATATTCTGGGCATGGATAATGTTACTTTTGAAGGATGTGACACTAACGATGAACTCCTCTCATTTGTTCATGAAACTGTGGAATGCCAACCTAAGTATGGTTATTTATTATCTTTTTAAATTATATACCACATACTGCAGAATCGAGTTATTTAGTATAACTCTCACTTATTGCACTATCAGCAGTTAGGTTTCGCAATAAGTAATATTAAACTTCTAACACCTTTTTTTGCACAGGCCATAAAGTTCCCTTCAGAAAGTTTAATACTGTACTGTCAAACATAAATGCAGTCTGCATAAAATAGGCCTTGTATGGTATCTCTATCTTGATCCTTTAGCAGTCCTAACAGGTTATAGTTTATTAAATTTATTTAGTATTGTACTGTGAAGTGAACTTGGAAGAAAATTCAGATGCTTCTTGACACTCATTTATTATAAATTTTGATTAGATTTTCAAATAGAATAAGAGGATGATTACCCTAATATGTTTTCTTTATATAATTTGGCAGAATTGAGACCAGAGAATTTCCCCATCCTGCTGCTGCTCCTACTCCTGCCCTTGCTACTGCTGCCCCTGCTGCTGCTGCCCCTGCTGCTGCTGCTGCCCCTGCTGCTGCTGCTGCCCCTGCTGCTGCTGCTGCCCCTCCTGCTGCTGCCCCTGCAGAGATACTAGATTTATCACATCTAGAAAATAATACAAGTAGCTGTAGCAAATTCATGGTGGTGGATGAAGGAGAATTAATACATTTAGAAAAGAAAAGAAAACTTGAAATTCAATTGTTAGAAGAAGATTTAATGATAAAGAAAGAGGAGAGAATTTAAAAAAAGAAAAAAATTGAACTGCAAGAGGCACAAATTGAGGCAGCCCGTGCACAAACCTTATATTATACTAATATGCTACAACATAAGATTCCGTAATTAAACAACAACCTCCTAATTTTGTTTTCATTATCTTTCACCCAAAAACAAACCAAAGGAAAATGTTAAAAAAGAAAGGTACGTCATTAAATAATAATGATATTGTATGTACAGTCAGTACTTTACATGACCAAACAGAAAAGTTACTAAGGCAAGGTAAGTAACAGGTTAAATACCCAACAATAATTATGTACTTACAGAGGTCCACAACATAAAGTACCGTAGATTTTGATGAGGCAACATCACTTTAGTTGTCATTGCTGTAAAAAGAAAAAAATACTGTAAAACTGCACATGTTGGCTACACTAAAAAATAATACAGTACTAGAGAAACATGTTCAATATTTTATATCCAGTCAATTATTCAGTAAACTTCAATGAGGGACTGGATGTAAAATGAAGTGGTGGGTACAGACTTGCTAGTGATGTACACTGAGAGACACAGGGGTATCAAAATGACACCTTACGGGGTGTCCAGAAGCTGGACACCCCAAAGGGGTCAGGATATGAGAGAAAATGTGTAAAAAAATCACTTCGGCTCTGCTTCGTGGCCATATATAGGTGACCGTCCTGCTTTTCATTGACAATTTAGAAATATGGCAATTAATAACGTTTAATCTTAGACATATTTTGGATACTGGAAAACAACACAGCTTTTCGCCGAACAATTGATTGACGAAAACTCCACATTTCCGAAAATTTCGGTTTGTTTCCCGCCCGCGGCTCTCCCCTCGGCGTCTTTATTTGTTCTGTGTAGTCTCCACTGTCTGCTCTTATTAATCTGATTCCTCGTGCCTTGTGGAATCATCCTACACTATATATCATACATTAGTACCGAAGGATTACTGTGATGAGAGCCATTTATTGCCTGGTGAATTCCTCAGGCCTCAACCATAAGTTATAGTTCATGCCACATTCTAAGCCTCAAGTAAGTTAAGATTGTTATTCTTTAGTACTATATTTGCTACATTAATTAATGCTTGGTGCTATTGTGCTGTATTTCATATATTTCTGCTTCTTGAGCTTCTTGTGTTGGGAATGGCTTTTAATGTATGCTGCTTGATTAGGCCTATAGTGAGATACAATTAAGTTGTCAATCTTATGTCTGTCTAAGACTATGCTACATATTAAGGACCATATACTATAATATCATCTGTATGTTATTATTATAATTATTACCCTTAACATTGGTGACCCTTTATGACAGTTTTTGTATGTAGCCAACTTATTTTTACCGAATGTATGTGAAAACTATTATTGAACTGTATACTATATTACTAATTTAAGGAAATTGTTATTAGATTTAAGGTACTGTATCTGGCATGGTTCACCAATATCACGTCCTCTGTGTAGGCAAAAAGAAGATTGTTGAGGTTGAAGAGAAGAAGCAAGTACCATCAGCTATTGTTAAGGAGTTTAACATTAACCATGAGGGTGAACTATCACTTCAGTACTTTGATAGTTCTTGGGATGACTGGCTTGATGTTGACAACCTGGAACAGCTGCCAGACAAAGCAAAATTACAAGCAACAATAGTGCTCTCATTGAATGAAGAAGGGGAGAAAAGTGAACAAATTAACTGTGCTACACTCAGTTGGTGAGTATGATTGGTTAGTTCTAATTTTAAGAACTTTTACATGTTAGAGTACTACCTGCAATTCCATATTTTATAGTAGAACTGTACAGTATTTCCTAAACTATACAAAATTATTGATATCATTAAAGAATTAGTTCAGAATGAAATATATTAGTGGTACTGTACTTGGATTTGATTTTGCAAACCAAAATATTAAAAACTATTGTTCTCAACATGCAGGCATAGTCCTATTCTGAGGATTGAGTTGAATATTTTTCAGTTAAGATTCTAAATTTAAGGCAGTACTTTGTGCTGAAATTAACTTCATATTTGGTCATTTATTTTTATATTCCATACACTGTATAGTACTTATCATACTTTTATGCGTCCAAGAAATATTTTATATTCATTTATAATAGTTTCCAGATAATCAATTTAGAGCTCATGATGTACCATATGATGCTATGTGGTACAGTATGAATATTAGTATATTATTTGGATATTATTTCCTTTGTTGTAGGTCTGGCATGACTCCTGATATGCCTAAACTTCAACCACCAAGTAGCCCTGTCTGTTTAGAGTCCAGTTCACACTCATCTCAGCATAGAAACCAGCGGCCAGTTCCTTTCCCTATAAAAGAGTCAATGTTCAGAAGAGCTGTATGGGACAAGCTGAATAAGAAGGTGCCACTGAACCAAGTGGAGAGAGGCTATGTTTTAGATGGCATCTATGAAGAGTGTGTCCGCTATTGTATGTAAGTATTAGAAAAGTAATACTGGTAGTAATTAAGAAATGCTGTACAGTACTCCTAAAATACTCAAGGAAGACTATAGGCTATATACAGTACCATACCACAGTAACAGTATTTGGACCCACAAAATGCAATAGTTACTAGATTTATTTTTCAAATTACATACAGTACATAGTCCCTTCCTTTTTTTTTATTTATTCATTTTTCCCTGCTAACCTTTCATGTTTCTTTAATTTATCATAATGAGGCACACAGTGCATATGTCATGGTGGTCTTCCTCTCATTTCATGTAAGAGCGCTCCTATTTATCTAATCCACTTCACCAAACCTTAATCCTTCCCTTGATTTTGACATGATATATTGACTCTTTGTGCTAGTTACCAGCTACTTGTCTCAGAAATTCCAAAATCACTATAATATATGCATAAAGTTATTAGACAGTTGAGTTAATGAAAGGGTGTATAATGTCATTTAAGGAATCTCATTTTTGTAAAGAATTTTATAATGCAATGTTTATATCAGCATTTAATTATTAGCTCGAAAAACTTATAGCCTAGAAGGCCTTGGTGGAGCAGTGCATGAAAAGGAAAGGTGGTGTACTGAAGGAGATGTTAGGAATGTTGCAAGTATTTACTTGCTCTGTGTTTAACAGATAATCGCAGAATTCAGCAGAGTCCTGGACCTAGACAGTGAGAAGAAAATCTGTTTAGGATTAAACACGTATAGCTCTGCAATCACAAGACTCCCTCCCTTGAAAGAAGAACATGAAAGCATTCAGAAGTTAAGGATAGAAGCAGCATCTTCTACAAAAACAGAGAAGGAAAGAAAATGTAAGTTCAGTACAGTACTGATGAAATGTTCCCTAACTTAGAGCTGTTAGAACATAATAGTTATAGCAAATATTCTTCTGTGCTATAGTTTTGTAGGATAAGTTTCCACAGTGATCTTGCTTGGGTTAAATTCTTGTGTGGTTTATCATCTAGTATATATGTTTTGGCCTAAATTTCAATATTTTTACTTAAAAACTTTTAATACACAGTCAAATCAATCCAGTTGTGCTTAATTCCCATATTGGTAGCAAAGTATCCATCATTGCTAAGGTGAAACAAGAAAGTACCGGTAATGATCATACTGTACCAACTTTTTCTTATATCACATGCGGTTTCATCAACCCCTCCTTTACCAGACATTACACCTAGGATTAAAGCTTGTGAAGTTAAAGGGGAGCCAACAGAGATACTGTATGTGCAGGTATTTGCCCATATCATGGTGGTGCCTGTGCCATGTGAATGGATACATTCAAAACCTCAGTCCTGAGCTTATGCACAGAGATGTGGACTCAGGCAGCACCCACACAATGTGAATGCATGTACTCATTCAAGAAAAGTCAGATAGGCTATTTAGATTGGTATTTTTTTACATTACTTAATTAATTTCAGATGCTTCTTCACAGGAACTTGAAAGAAAAACTACAGTCCTTTATCAGGAAGGGAGGGGAAAATGATGTGGTAGAAAGTGCTGCCCCATGTATTATATGGTATGGAAATTCCTACTTAGATGGAGAATATAAGGTATATGCTGAACGAATCCTCATAGCAGAATCAAAGTGTCTGGTAAAAGCATTTTTGATCCTGCTTTCTAGTTTCTTTGTATTTAACTTAGCTTTTCCAAAGAACATGGTGAGCACCCTAACATTTTTGCAAAAGGTGATTCTTGGTCACTGGGATCAGTCAAAAAAAGATGTGAAAGTAGTTAACCTGCTGGCAAAAATCAATAGATTGATGGTGAATTAATAATATTTGCATGAGGTAAGGCTCTCACTGATATTCACTATTTTATCACACAAGCTTCTTCAGGAGTTATTAACAATTACCTTCTCAGCTCATGAGTAAGTTGCACACTCATAATTACTTTGTACCAATTTGATAACTTAAGAAAGAAATGGAAGCGGATTTGTCAGGATTTTGATGATCTTCCAGTTTAATTGAAATAAATGCCAGTAGTATAGTGTGCAGGTTTGAACCCTATTGGGTTGCTGTCTGCCTTCATTATAACAACATTCATTCCTTACTATAAACTGGGTTTGGCTCCTATTTTATGACTGTAACATCCTTCCTTGCTGTGTCTTTAACTTATAGTCTCTTTTGTTTTATTTTTCAAGTGCACAGGACTCAATTCTTATTGTGATTATTCGAATACAGTATTTATATGTGCAATTATGTTACTTATGTGATGCAAATGTATCGATTTTGAGTTATGAGGTTAGGTTAAGGGTCTATCATGCTAGCTTTTCTACTGTCCTTTATCATAGACAGTATCATCATATATTTAAAAGTGAAATTTGTCACCTCTTTATCATAATTATCTGTTATCAGTATTCCTTCACTATCCTCCAATGGCAATGATAGGCAAAGTAGAAGCTAGCATCCTCTAGCGTCTTATATTTTGTATGAAGATCGACAGTTGAAATGCTCGTGTGATACTTGCTTTAGGCTAGGCTAAATAATTGGGTAAGTGATGACTCAACTAGCCATCCTATGTATAGTTGTGGACACAGAAAACAGACACACCTGAAACTGGGATCCTCATCTAGCATTACACACAATGTATAATCCTACATTATGCTGCTCAGTAAGGAGCCCAGTAGCAATGTTTGTCTGTTTCATTTATGTAAATAGTTAATTTTTTTCATTACCGATAGCTACTCAACATTTTTCTATTAAAGTTCATTACCTACCATATTATGTATTACTCAGTTGTATATTTATTACCTAGTCAATAGAATTTCACTTTATGGAGTTTATAATGTACCGGTATTACCTCGTGTACAACATTTCTATTTATGAAATATTTATTTTAAGTGAATGTATGTGAAATTTTTGTACATTATGAAATATTTATTATTGAATGCAATATTTATTTGTGGAATTTATATATTTATCATGTACAGTTCAGTATTTCTTATCTTTAATACAAAGATGCTCATGCTTACTTTGAGTATCTGTTCTAACCTCTTAATTAGGCTTTAGATAAGTGTCATTTATAAGTTTGCACTATATTATTAAGGCATCCTTCACATAACGTAGGTTACTCTTGAGAATGGCGTTGGACAAGGACTTGCTGGGGGAAAGCTTTGTCCTATAATGTATAATGACTAATCACCTTTTCTTTAACTAGAAACACATAGCAGTGCTTTAGCGATGCAGCATTATATTAACGTCACTGCTTCAGCAAAGCTAAGCTGCCGTATGTGAAGGGAGCCAGGTGTGTATTCAACACCCTGTTGGTGTGTGCTGGACACTCTAGAGGTGTGTACGAAATGCCCTAGAGCTGTCAACTTGACACCCTTAAGGTGTGTACTAAAGATCCGACAGTCATCTTGAAACTCTTGAGGTGTCTGCTAGACACCCTTGATGTGCCTGCTTGACACCCTTGATGTGCCTGCTTGACACCCTTGAGGTGTCTGCTAAACACCCTTGATGTGCCTGCTTGACACCCTTGAGGTGTCTGCTTGACACCCTTGAGGTGTCTGCTTGACACCCTTGAGGTGTCTGCTTGACACCCTTGAGGTGTCTGCTAGACACCCACGAGGTATACTCTACACCCAAGCTTGACACCCCAAAGGTGTTTCCTTTACACCTTTGGGGTGCTATTTTGGACATAGTTGCCTGACTCCCCAAATGGTGTCACTTTGACACTCCTGTGTCTCTCAGTGTATAAAGACTACTGCATTTAAGATTTCCTAAGGTAAAACTGCTACACTTTTGGGACTGAGCTAGACTGAAAGACTAATGTCTGAAGGTCGAGACAGTTTGATCATGAGATAGATCCAAAAGAAAAGTTAGCACAGTTACCGGAAATGCAGGTCGGCAAACTCATCCCTGTACAGCAGCCCCTCGCGTGGTCGTTGAGCAGCAGGTGGTTGAGGTGGTTGCAAATGTAGCGGGTCATCAACCTCTTCCTCATCATCCTCTGCAGCAGGGATATAGATGTTCCTGTCCTTGCATATATTGTGGAGCATGGCACAGACTTTAATAATCTGGCACACCTTTGATGGAGGTTGGACTCTAATTTCCCCGTGCAGAACGTGAAACCGCCGTTTCAGTTGGCCGATACCTCGCTCCACGACACTTCTCGTTATCTTGTGTGCTCTGAAATATTTTTATATTACAGGTGAAAAAGGAAAGTCTAACATGAGGTTAATTAAAAATATATTAAAATAATGAATAGCTAATATAAATGGACTGTAGAATGCGGAATACCAGTGATTATCATGTTCCTCATGCCAAGTGACACATTTTACCAATAATATCCATACACCTATTAAATTACAGTACTGCTTGCATAAAAAGCATTGGGTCTTGTATTTTAAACTATAAATTACCATCAATTGTAATACCGGTACAGAATTAGTAATATTTATCCTTTCTCTCATGCAATTAAACCTGTAAACATGGTCAAAGTAGTCGAGAATAAAAAAAATAGAAATAAAATACCAACAACATCGAAATAAAGTACCGTATAAATTAATGATCTGTAACAGGGTGGTCCAACTAATTTACAACTGTGGGCCACTTCACCATTAGGTCATGGGACGTGGGCCATACAAGAAATTGTGGGTAATTCTTGACATGATGACTGATATATTATTATTAGCAGCTTAGCTGGTAAAATTTAACCCTATCATGTTCGATTCAGGGAAGAGAGAGTAGGAAATCACATTAATGTATTATAATACCGGAGTGCAATATTTTATTTTAAAATATAAATTGGAATTAACTGCTAGTGGGCCACAGATTATCAACCCGTGGGCATATATGCTATTCTAAGAATGACTTATTACAAATATTAAACCAGTCAGTACTATACAATGCCTACCTGTTATAGTTGGACTGTGGACCGGGCTGAGGTCGAAGGTATGGAGTTAACAGCCATTTTTTGGAGGGGTAGCCACTATCTCCTAACAGGTGGCATCCATCTGTAACCATACCCCTGCCAAACACAACCCTGTTCAATGAACTTTCATTTAAAATACGTGCATCATGCACGGATCCCGGCCACTTTGCAACTATATCTGTTATTTTGTATTTGGCATCAAAAATAACTTGTACATTGATGCTGTGATACCCTTTTCTATTAACATACTCTCCCTCAAACTCACTTGGTGCAGATATTCTTACATGGGTTCCGTCTATTGCACCGATCACCCCAGGAAATCCAGCAATTTGTTGAAAATCTACTATTTTCCTCTGGGTTTCATGTGGGGTTATAGGGAATGTGATGAATTGTGTAAGTATTGCATTTGAAGAGAGTGCCATCAGTGTTTCTGTGATGACTCGGCTCACAGTCTGTTGAGAAGGGCCCAAGTCATCCATGCTGCAAAGCTGCATTTTCCCAGTGGCAAGATACCTCAATAGAACAATAATTTTCATCTCTGGGGTCAGCGCTTGGTTTCTTCCAGTTGGGTTGGTTAGAGGCCCTCGGACGAGATCAGTCACAAAAATAATTCCAGCCCGGTCCAAGCGGTACCTCTTGATTAGTTCACCATCATCAAGGTCATGGAGAACATCCTTCCTCTCCCGAAAACGTCTTGGTCTACGCTGGCGGAGTGGTGCCGGTGCGGCCATGTTCACTGTTTACAAAACAATGTTACGATTGGCGAGAATGACGACAATGACGAACGAAACTTCGTAATTTCTACGGGGCACCGGACATTCCACTTGATTGAGAACCTAAGAGTCCCATTAGGACTCGTCCTAGCGGCCTAAAACACCTCGCGAGGTGTTTTAGTTAAGTCGAGGCGTTAGGGTGAGACTTAGGGATTTGGGACGCGATCTCGGTGATTTAGGAGAAATTTCGGCCATCTTGTTTCCTAAAGACGAGACTTAGGCTTTATAAGTACCGGCCCTGGGTCCCCTTCTCTTCCTTTCATACATTAATGACCTCCCACTTTCACTTTCCTCTACCACTAGACTCTTTGCAGACGATAGCTTAGTTTACAGACCAATTAAAGATAGGAATGACTGCCTTCGACTACAGGACGACCTAACTGCACTTGAAGACTGGGAAGTCAAGTGGCAGATGACATTTAGACCAGACAAATGCCATCACATCCGTTTTACCCGTGCCCATAATGTCATTCCATATACATACCAATTACACAACACCAACCTCAACACAGTCACTTCCCACAAATACTTGGCGTCCACATCTCAGCGGACATGAGGTGGAACACACACATAGGTAGCATCAGGGCTAAAGCTAGTAGGGTCCTGGGGTTCTTGCGCAGGAACCTCAGCAGGTGTAACACAGACACCAAAATTATTGCATATAACACTTTCGTTCGGCCACATTTAGATTATTGCGACACCGTCTGGGACCCACCCACTTACAATAATATCAATAAATTAGAGTCCATACAAAACAAGACTGCAAGATGGGCCAGACGTGATTACAGACACACTACATCAGTCACTTTGCTTAAACAAGACACAAAACTAGACCCATTAGTAACACGAAGACAGATACACAGACAACAGATGATATACAAAATCACAAACAAGTTAGTTGACATAGACAAAGACACATATCTACACCCTACAAGTATACGATCCACTAGAGGCAGCCACAACTTAAAATACCATACATACCAGACAAGCACTGATATATTTAGGCACTCATTCTTTCCCCGCAGCATCCAAGAGTGGAATCATCTCCCATCTCACGTAGTTAATAGCCCCACTCTTGACATAGGATCACCAATCATTACCTCCCCAATCCTAATCCTCAACCCACAGTCCCTGACCCAATCCACCCTTATCCTAACCCTCTTCCTAATCCTGCCCTGGACCCCTAAATCCCCCGCACAACCCCCGCATATTATGCCGCCCATGAGCGGCCCTCTGCGGGACCCTAAAACTTGAACTTGAACTTTAACTTGAATCAAAAGCCTCCAAATTTTATACACGATCATATTAAAGTCTACGTACAACACTCTCCCTTTTCCATCAACATTGCCCTGTATATTTTCTCTCTCTTTAGCTCTTCGATTGCTCTCCGAATCTTAAAGGGGGAGATACAGTGTTGGTAAATCTGGAGCAAACTGATTCCTCCAAACTATTCCAAGCAACAGACCACCATTATATTTGTTAATTAATAATATTTCCTGACATACCGTGTTTTGGAGGAATCAGGCTCTCTAATGTACCAAAAATTTATTCTCCCCTTAATTAAATGTGTTGTCCACAAGGGAAATAAGTTAGGGCTTCCTTTTTATGACTTTATAATGAGATGAATGATTCCACAACACAACCAAGGGAATGGAGGCACAGACACAGCTACATAATCAACTTTCCCTAACTTTTGTATTGTGTTTTTCCATCATCCTTCGGTGCTCCGATGTAGGTGTTGGTCAGGCAGGACACACGCAATCAGAAAGAAGGATAGAGCGCCAATCAGACAAAACAGTAATTATGTAACTCAGTCCGTAAGAAGGCAAGAAACATTGATATTTAGTGTACAGTTGTGGAAGCATATTCTGCCCCACATTTGTTTGGCATGTGGAGATATCTGTCAACTCTTTCTGAATAGACAGCAGCTCATGCGAACCCCAATGACTGAACCAACAATGAACTCCAGTCACGAACAGAGTGTGTGAAATTCCAGGTCACAAATCATATTAAGTAATTTTCATTGTGTGTGTGTGTGTGTGTGTAGAGTGAGAGAGTTCAGTCATTGGGGTTCGTATGAGCTGCTGTCTATTCAGAGAGAGTTGCCAGATATCTCCACATGCCAAACAAATGTGGGGCAGAATATGCTTCCACAACTGTACCTGTTTGTTTTGCTAGCCAAGAATTGGGTAGCACTTGTTGGTGTACTTTTTCATACCTTATAACTTCGTAATAAACAAATTAATAACGAGGGTTTTCTCTGCCTCAGCATGGCCGTCGTTTTTTAATATTCCTCGCCACCGTTAAATTCTCGGTAGCATATGCAGCTTGAAGTTTTAATTAACGTTTATCAGAAAAAGAGGTCTGTCAACACACCGAAAATCTTCCAAGAATTACCCGGCAAAAATGCATTCAATTATGATCCTAGATTTATATCCTTCAGCTAATACATGCAGTGTCACTAAAATATGCCTTGAATAGCCCCAGCTCCTAGCTAGTGAGAACTTTGATCATCTGGCTATATTCTGGTTCTCGAGTTTCATCTGGACTGAAAATCGTGAGAATATTTGACCCACGACATTGTTATGAGAGGACGAGATTGTGGTCCACTCTTGTTAAATAAAAATATATATATAAATCCCTTCCTTAAAGTTGGTTGGTTGTTTGATAAGGTACAGTTGCAGACATATGAAGCAGACACACTTTACAACGTGCCCCTCATTGAGCATCATATATTATAGTGTAAGACAAGGCACCACTACCCACGTGGTCTCATCCTACCATAATGCTCGATGAGGGTTCAGTTTCAAGTGTGTCCGTTTCATGTGTCAGTAACTGTGACTTGGGTGGTGAGCTTGATTTGAACATGCAGTCACTGTTACCCCTGATGACATCTATTTTGAATATTTAACTTCCGTGACAAAATATAAAAAGGTTGATAGACAATAGATAGGTATCCAGTTAATACTTTATGCATTGTCACTTCTGTCAGAGGATGATGTTAAAGGTTCATATCTTCATAAGTAGGTGTCATAGAATCTCACAGAAGTAAGGAAAACAGCAGAGATCAGCAAAGATCGTATTGAAGGGACAAGTGGATTGTTGGTAAATCGGGAGCAACAGATTCCTACATGCTAAGCAATTCGAGGCTACAGACCACCATTATTTTTGTTAATCTGGTCCTGTTTGTTGGCATACTTTGGGATAATTAGGGCGCTGCAATGTACAGTCGGCAAAAAAAATGTTCGTTACCATCCTTTTAACAGTGTGATGTAGCGTTGCTATGCCTGACTGGTGAGTCAGGTGTGATGCGAGGGCCGACCAGGCCCACCCTCCATGCCCTTCCCTCAGTGTATCATAAACATTCAAGTAGGAATGACGTTGTTCCAGCCAGTGCTAGTTTTTTTAGGTATTTCACTGTTATTCTTGTTCTAAAATAGTTACACGCATTTCCTTATGAGTAATAAAGAATAGTTAAATAGTAAGAGTTCTTGAACACTCAAAATTTAATTAAAATTAGCTAAACTTTTGATATAAAAAAGTTGCCACTGCCGCGGCCCGCGTATTTTAGGACTGGGCGAAGACGATAGCAGTCTCGGATGACACGAGGCACGGCTGCCCAGTAGGCAGAGTACCAAATCCAAGGCCAAGAGATCTCTTGGCCTTGACCAAACCTACCGGGCTGACCTATGTTAAAATTAACGTAGGGGTGGTAACGAAAATTTTTTTGCCGACTGTACCAAATGTATACTATCTCGGGGTCCATAATGGTGGTGAAATCACACTGGCGTGATGATCATAAACGCTCCAAAAAACCCCACCACACAAATGAAACGTTTTCTCACATTGCCTTACATCTCTGATTTGAGTATGGTAAGGTCTATTTGTCACACAAGTGATGTAAATATAGCCTTTAAATACACCTCAACTATTAAATCAAAGTTAGTAAAAAACAAATTTAGAACCCCGACAGAAGCAGGGATATATAAAATTCCATGCAAAGATTGTGAACTAGTTTACATAGGAGAGACTGGCCGAAACCTAGAAACTAGAATTAAGGAACATAAATATGCCACTAAGACGTGTAATTTAAACAATGCAATTTTTAACCATGTTTGTAATGCCAATCATAGAATTGATTGGCAAGGTAGCCATCTGATGTATAAAAGCAACGACTTTAGAAAATGTAAGATAATCGAATCAATGTGCATTGAAAAATACCGCAATTTCAACCTTAGTTATGGTATGTATAAATTAGACCCAATAACGAGATCCTTAGTAGAAATGTCCCTTCCCTCACCACACACACCTCACCTCACCTCACCTCACCCACACCTAGGTGACGCCCAAAGGGATTAACACGTAACCTGCCCTCACCGACACCTCCTTTTACCCCATCCCACTGACACCTCCTTCCCTCCCCCTCCACAAACTGTATATAAGTTCATACCTATGTACTATCTATGTCATTCCTTTCTTCTCGCTAGACCACTGAAGATGGTGGCAGTGTCCACCGAAACTGTATGGATTAATATATTATTTCCGTCAACAAGAGTGGGTTTTATTCACCGTATACTATCTCCATTATGGCCTACGATATAATTGCCATCAGAAGGGAGAGTGGCTAGAACATAATTTTATGGTGGCAACTGTTCTGTTCTACATGTGGCACTTGTCAGGGGAAACGTAATCTAAAGAAGAAGTAAGGAAGAACAGAGTGGATGCAAGCTTGGGCAGATGATTCCTGGAACTTGCTCTACGCTAATTATGTAAGAAATGACAAGGTAAACTGCATCCTAAGTGGACTCCGTTAGCGAGGCCAGCGAGGGGTGAGCAGAATATAAAGACATCGCTCCTCACAGCTAAGCACAGTGTACTCACAGCCTTTGAGATTAACAGTCATAACCTCCTCACAACCTTACTAAGCAACATGAAACTTGCAGTAGGAACAGTGGCATATTAACAAACATACATGTCATACTTTATTACACACTCTGAAATATATATAAACAACATTAATTAATGTTACAGATTATAAAACTATATTTTGTGACCAACTGAAATCTTGCTTCACCGAGTTATTAATTTAGTAGTGAAACATATACATTGACGTTTTTAATTGTTTCTTATCGTCATTTACGTTCACAGGTGATTTTCTGTGTGCTGAGTGTGGCAGCTCTGGGTAGCATTGAGGCTTTATCCGTCCACGCTAATGACGTATATGCCGATGTGATCTCCAAGAATTTGGACGAGTTGGTGCATAAAGCCCAAGCCGATGGTGGAAGTATCAAGGACAGATACATGCAAGTTGACCTCGCCTTCTACCCTCTTGCTCGTGCCCTCGTCTACCTCCAGTCTGCCACGGGCCAAATCAATGATGCTTCCACTCGCATCGAGAACATTAATAATGCTGAGCGTCTTGATATCAGAATGTTTAACAATGGTCCATAAGCTTAAATGCTACACTATATACTATGCTACCCTTGGACATGGATACCCACTGTCCAATTGAAAATTAAATTTATATTCCTGTCCGGTAACGTCAAACACAGTCACTTGCAATCAAATATTTATGCACCTCTTGTACTAGACCATACAATGATATACATATATATAAGCGTATCGACAATATAGCTTCCCGATCCAATCATATATTTAATGAGAAATTAAATTATAAACAAATTTTTTCCATGTTTTTTTTTGTTTTTTTTTTTTTTGACAGGCAGAAATTTGTAGATGAAAAGGTCTAGAAAATAAAATGTTGATACCGTATGACTTGTGCATTATATTTCCTCCCAAACAATGTGTATAACCAATATCTTAGAATGGAAAGCTAATAATGAAGATAAGATGTTTGTAACTGGATATATATTTTTTCTTTGGCTAGTTTGAGTGAACAGGTAATAAAGAAATAATAATAGATTTCCATAACAAGTAAACATAATAAATTTTCGTTGACTGAAAAAAAAAAGAAAAAAATGGAGCAACAGTAATTTTGATAAGCGGTTATTCATTGTTTTTCTATGTAAAATTTCTTCATATTTCTTCATATTTCTGACGAGATAGTCTCTCTTAATTTCCTTCATTGCCCTCTACCTCCGTTCCCTCCTACCCTCTCCCCCCCTCCATCTTCCCATATCATCAGCATAGCTTTACCTTATCTCTCCCTCTTTCCCCCCCTCCCACTACACTCTCCCTCCCATCCCATTTCTCTTCCCTTATTTCCTCACACATTTCCTAACCTCTATTACACTTGGTCTTAATGAGATTAATTATTCAGCCCAGAGGACTCAAACGCAATGAAACTTAAGGGAAGTTTGAAGTAATATTAAGGGCTGATAAACACGGTTTTATATACATAATATAGATTAATACACAAAGTTACATACACATTATATACACAAAGTTACATACACCATACCCAATAATAATAATGATAATAATAACGTTACCAATACCCTAATGTGGAGGAGCCTAACAAATACAATAAAAGGGGAACAAAGAAGGAAATATATATAATACTTAAGTGCTGGCAGGAATCTAGGTAGGAGGTAGACTGGCCGTATTCCAGACAAGAAGGAACCGGTTCGTCAGCCTGTGAGAGTCAAGCTCGCTCTGGTATATGATTTTCTACTCTCCTGCCACCGGCCGACCAGCTCCTATATATCCTCGATAAGCTGGGGAGTGGGGGGGGGGGGGCAGAAACTAATTGGAGGGAGGGACAGCGAGTCTGCGATGACATTATCCACTCCTTTTGTATGTTTCACCACAAGGTTGTAAGATTGTGTCAGTATTGCCCATCGTAGGATTCTTTGATTGTTGGTCTTCATGGAATTTAGGAAGGTTAGAGGGTTATGGTCAGAGAAAACTACGGTTTTGTTTGGTGCATGTCCTACGTAACACTGAAACTTCTGTAGAGCTGATATTAGGGCTAGCGCTTCCTTTTCTATAGTGGAGTAACCTAGCTGGTGTTTCTTCAGTATAGCACTGTGATAGGCTATTGGATGAAGTATTCCCTTTGAGGGGTCTTGTTGAAGTAGGACAGCGCCCACTCCCACGCCACTGGCATCAATTTAAAGGTGGAAGGGTTGAGAGAAGTCTGGAGCACGAACTACAGGATGAGAGGTAAGCAAGGTCTTGAGGCGGGCAAACGACTGATCACAGGTGTGTCTCCATTTGAAGGGGATCAAGGAACTGGTGACATCTGTCAGCGGTGCAGCGACGGTACTGAAGTTACTGCAAAAACGCCTGTAGAAGCCTGCCATCCCCAGAAAGCGTAGAAGTTCCTTGCGTGTGCACGGAGTTGGGAATGACAAGATGGCCTCCACCTAAGCAGACTTGGGTCTCACCTCGCCCTGACCCACAGTGTGTCCCAGATAAGTCACCGTGCCCTGACCGAAGGTTGATTTGGCCAGATTAATGGATAGCCCTGCATCCTGTAGTTTCTGGAACAGGGACCGAAGTCGTACCATATGTTCGTCCCAAGAGTTGGCCACCACGACCAGGTCGTCCAGATAGGCTGCTGTACCCTCAAGGTCCTGAATGATGAAGTTGATCATCCGCTGGAATGTTGCCGGGGCATTAGAGAGACCAAAAATAAGCACTTTATATTGATAGAGTCCAAAGGGGGTGACAAATGCAGAGATTTCCTTAGCACGAGAGGTGAGAGAAATTTGATAATATCCTTTTAACAGATCTAGCGTTGTTATAAAGGGTGACTGTCCTATCTCATCTATTATATTGTCAATTAAGGGGAGAGGGTAGGAATCCTGAACCTTGTTAACTTTACGGTAATCCGTACAAAATCTGAAAGAGCCATCAGGTTTAGGTATGAGCAAACAGGGTGAAGCTCAAGGTGACATACTTGGCTCAGCTAAATCAGTGTCTAGTAAATATTGTACTTCCTGTCTCATGATTGCTGTTTTCTCTATATTGAGTGTATAGGTCGCCTGTTTAATAGGTCTGGCTCCCGGTATCAACTGGATTTCGTGATGGATGAAACGACATAATCCAGTATGATCAGCCGTGATATGAGAAAATTCTGAAAGAAGTGAAGAAATATCTTCATATTGAGGAGCAGATAAGTTACACAAATACTCATCCATCCGAGTCATCCAGCGAGAATTTACAGGGTTAGCCGAAAGAGATGGCAGGTCATTATAATCAAAGTCAGTCTCCTATTCAGCCTCCTGCTACTCTACACTGAGAACAGCTACATTATTCTGGTCTTCCTCCGACAACCTGGAAAAATATTGTTTCATCAGATTTACATGTACCATCTGAGTATCCTTCTTCCTGTCTGGAGTGGACACTATATAGTTCATCTTACCCAGCTTTCTCTCTACTGTGTAAGGACCTAAGTATTTTTATTTCAGAGGTGATCCTGGAATGGGAAGGAATAGGAGAACCTTGTCTCCTGGTTTAAAGGAACGGAGAACAGCCTTAGTTTATTGTTTAACCATTTTATCTTGAGTTTTGAGATGATTTGTGACAGCAACGGATCTGGCATTGGTTAATTTTGATCTTAGATTTTGAATGTAGGTCTCTACAGAAATTGAACAAGGCGTAGATTTAAACCACTGATCTTTTATTATTTTCAAAGGACCTCTAATCTGTCTGCCATACAATAGTTCGAATGGGGAATAACCTAAGGATTCTTGAGAACATTCTCTTATAGCAAATAGTAAGAAATCCAACTGATCATCCCATTCCAGTGCATAATCCGAACAAAATTTACGAAGAACAGACTTTAAGGTTTGGTGGAACCTTTCCAGGCATCCTTGTGACTGGGGATGGTAAGCTGTCGAGGTCACATGGGTCACTCCTAGGTCCTTTGTCACCTCTTGAAATATGGTACTGGTGAAATTGCTACCTTGATCGGTTTGTATTACTGTAGGGATGCCAACAAGGGTAAAAAAAATGAAAGATAGGCTTGAGAATTGATTTAGTTGAGATAGTTTTTAGAGGAAAAGCCTCTGGATACCGAGTGGTAACATCCATCACTGTCACAAGATCCCGGTTATTTTTCTTAGATTTAGGTAGGGGACCGACACAATCCAATACAATCTTTTCAAAAAGCTAGGAGGTTACAGGTATGGGATTTAAAGGGGCTGGTGGTATGGATTCATTAGGTTTCCCTGCTGTCTGACATGTATGACAATGTTTTATGTATGTCTTCACATCTGTTTTCATGCCTGGCCAATAGAAATTAACTAATATTTTCCTGTAAGTTTTAAGAACTCCTAAATGACCAGCAAGTCCATCATGAGCCAATTGTATAACGGAAGTGCGGACTGACTGAGGTACTATAATTTGGTGATACTCTGACCAGGTGTCTAAGGGTTTTAACTCTGGAGGCCTATAAGCTCGCAGTAAAATATCATTCTGATAATAGAAGAAAGGTAAAGTACTTAGGTTTTTCTCTTCAAAGGCAGCTAGTCTGAATTTATTCAGAGATGGATCATCTTGTTGCGCTTTAATTAACTCCTCCCTTGTGACGGACTTTTAATGAGACATTCTAATGAAACTTTTAGATTCTGGGATGGAGTAGAGTGATTTTCTTTAGATTTACTTTGGGATCGAGTTATAGCACAAGAAGGGTAAAGGGAAGAGGACTCATCCGGGGAGATATCAGGTAGGGAATCATCAAGAACTTTGAGATTTGGGACGACTAATTCTCCTGCCAAGTCATTTCCAAGCAACATATGTACTCCTTGAACGGGTAAAGGGGAATCTCTCAGAGCAACTTGAAAGGTGCCAGATATGACTGGACATTCAATGTATATGGTTGCTAAAGGATAGGAGGATTCATTAGTGAGGTCAGACAATAGTACTTTTTCACCATTTAAAGCGGAGCTTACTTCAGGTAGAGTCCGTAAACAGAATGCTCCAAACTGTTAAGCACCATATGAGCTCGTCCAGTGAGCTTAGGAAACAAGATAATTAACCACTGATCTTCTGGCCATTCATTCTTCCTGACTAAGTTTTCAAAAGTACGGAGATATCCATCAACATCTTTTTCATCAAAAGAGGGTAACAGGGAAGTAGCTTCTGAATCCTTAAATTTAAATAAATTTTCTTTATTTTAAAGTTCTTGATTTCTAAGTTCCAAATCCTCTTTCACTTGTAACTCCTTAATCCGTATTTCTCTTAGTCTAATTTATTTTTTCTAATTCTTTGTCTCTCTCCGCTTTCTCCCTTTCTAATTCTCTGTCTCTGTTAACTTTCTCACTTTCGTATGCAAGTTCAAGTTCTTTCATTTTCATATGATATTCATATTTTAATTTCTCAAGAGCTAATGGATCTGCTTCAGCTACGAGACTAGGCTTAGTACCTTCCGTGTAGGGTTGTTCTACTCGAGTTAGTCTCGTGTGGGTAACGGGATTAGGAACACCATGACTCATAGGAGTCAACACCTCAATAGCGACCGCAGAGAGTATTTTTCTCGTTACTAACTCTTCCACTACTATATTCTTTAACACTTCCTTGGTCATTTGAGCCGTATAAGGAATTTCATATGCATCAGCAAGATTCTTCCAATCAGCTTTTAATAGGTTTGAAAGGCCGTCATAACGTGGGTTAAGTTGAAATTGTTCGAGGTCAAAAGCTGAGGTCTATCTATCTATCTATAGCTCTGACGCCTCTTTTCCTCCCGGAACTCCCCCAAGGGGGTGACCACGGCAGAAGTACCTGCAGTTCTCCCTGTTCCAACACTCCCTCCTTACTTGGTCAAGCCCTCCTCTACCCCTCATGTTTCTCTCCTTTACATACTCTTCCACTCTGTTCTGCCATCTAACTGGAGGTCTGCCTCTCACACCAGGTCCCACAACTTCACTTCCATACACCTTCTTTACAAACTCCTCACCTTGCATTCTCTCTACATGTCCAAACCATCTCAATGTATCACGCTTCACTCTCTCAACCACTCCACATTCAATACCAATTGCCTTCTCACTCATACCACATCTCTCATATACACTCTCATTACTTTCTCCATCCTACCTAGTAAGTCCACATGCTCCTCTCAAGTAACTCATTTCCACAGCACCTATTCTAGACTGATGAGCCCTACTCCATGTCCATGTCTCCGACGCATATGTCAGTGTTGGCAGGATTATACACTTTCGTAGTCCCCTTTTCACTTCCATACTCACA
Source organism: Petrolisthes cinctipes (assembly GCA_033782935.1). Classification (NCBI taxonomy): domain Eukaryota; kingdom Metazoa; phylum Arthropoda; class Malacostraca; order Decapoda; family Porcellanidae; genus Petrolisthes; species Petrolisthes cinctipes. The sequence goes on along the minus strand of JAWQEG010000380.1, from coordinate 1,128,775 downwards.
CTTCTACCCTTCATAATCCTCCCCAGTGATCCTATGACCTGTCTACCCCTCATTGCTCTCTCCCTAATTTCTCCTTCCATATTCCCATATTTACACATAACTGTACCCAGGTACTTAAACTCCTTCACTTCCTCCATCCTCTCACACCTCAGAGTTATCTCACACTTCCTCCCAGTTGGTACTCAGACTCTGTAAGGTGTAGCAAAGTCAATCACTTCAGTTTCTGCTCTCTCAAATACCATCACTTTACTTTTACCAACATTCACCTTCAGTTTCCTTCGTTTACACACAGACTGAAATTCGTCCACCACTCTCTGTAACTCCCTTTCACTCTCAGCCATCAACACAGTGTCATCCGCAAATAAACATGCCGCCAATGACCAATTTGCTTCATTCAGCCTCAACTTCACCCCCAGACCATTCACTTTGGCTTTCATCTCTCTCATACAACCATCCATATATATATTGAACAACCATGGTGACATAACACACCCCTGTCTCAGCCCTACACGAATATTAAAACTCTCACTTAGATCACCCTCTACCCGTACACATGCTTTTGCACCTGCATAGAAGGCCTCAATGCCCTTCAGCAAAGATCCCCCAACACCATAAATTCTCAACACCTCTGACATAGCTTTCCTATTAACCCTATTGTATGCCTTCTCCAAGTCCTACCCTTCCCAATATATTTCTCCACTATTGATTTTAATGCAAATATCTGGTCCACACATCCTCTACCCTTTCTGAACCCTCCCTGCTCCTCACTAACTTTATTCCCTGTTACATCAACCAGTCTCTCAGTAAGAACCTTCCCATACACCTTCCCTGGTACACTAAGAAGGCTTATTCCCCTATAGCTACCACACTCCTCCTTACTTTCCTTCCCCTTATACAAAAGTACAATTATGGCTCTCCTCCTGAGGTCATGATGAAAAATAAATAGATAAACAAATTAAGTGGAACTTAAAAGCACTCTTTCACACAAAGAAAAATGAGGGGGAAACCCTGATAAATAAAGTAAATACAACAAAGTTTAGGCAGTGATAAAGGAATCAGAGTTACTGAGTATCACTTTTATGAGAGCGTTATTCAGGATTATAGTGAGATTGGAGGAGAAAATAGCAAATTATTAAAAGAATTTTAGAGTTTTGAGACTTGAAAAAAGAGGGAAAACAATCCCGATACCTGAGACTTGATAAGAGTAAAGTTCCTGATTCTTGAATTAGAGATAGATCATTAGAGGGTCTCACTGACACAAGATAATCCCGAGATAAACACCTGAGTATACCGACACGAGCACATGAGAGGGAACTGATAGTTTTGATCGTACGGCATGAACAAGGGATCCGGATAGATACAAAACTATAATGATAGTTCTAAAATACAACTGCCTACATATATAGAACTATAAAGACACTCATACAAAAAAAATATTCCAGCACAGAACAAAATTAACTGACGTAAATTATCACCTACAGAAAAACATTTACAAAAATTATCACCGTATAATATAACACAATAAACTAGTAAATATGTTAAAGGGGATAGAGTTGTTAAAATTTAGCAAGTGAGGTTATATAACAAGAGAGTCCTGTCACGGTCGCCATTTATTACGCTTGGTCTTAATGAGATTAATTATTCAGCCCAGAGGACTCAAACGCAATAAAACTTAAGGGAAGTTCGAAGTAATATGAAGGGCTGATAAACACGGTTATATATACATAATATAGATTAATACACAAAGTTACATACACATTAAATACACAAAGTTACATACACCATACCCAATAATAATAATGATAATAATAACGTTACCAATACCCTAATGTGGAGGAGCCTAACAAATACAATAAAAGGGAAACAAAGAAGGAACTATATATAATACTTAAGTGCTGGCAGGAATCTAGGTAGGAGGTAGACTGGCCGTATTCCAGACAAGAAGGAACCGTCAGCCTGTGAGAGTCAAGCTTGCTCTGGCAGGCTATATGATTTTCTACTCTCTGGCCACCTTTTTTTTTTTTTTTTTTTTTTGGCCTATCACCTCCTTATGGGTATTAAGGCATTACTGTATTTTATAATATCTGTATTAGTGGACAAGTGGTGGTGGCGATGATGGTGGTGATGACGATGGTGGTGATGATGGCGGCGGTAGCGGTGGTGGTGGTGGTAGCGGTGGTGATGGTGGTAGTGGTGGTGATGGTGGTAGTGGTGGTGATGGTGGTGGTAGTAGCGGTGGTGATGGTGGTAGTAGCGGTGGTGATGGTGGTAGTAATGGTGTTGAGTGCGTGGTGGTGGTGTTATTTGTTGTTACTGCTGTTGTTGATGTTGTTGTTGGTTGATGTTTGGGACTTGGAGAAAGGTGTTGGTCTGGTTGGTATGCTGCAACGGTTCCACCTTTCCCTGAACTGGAAGGCGTCGGGGTCTTGGTGTTTTTTGATGTTTTGCCGGAAGAGGTCGAGGCGGGGTGAGGCAGACAGATACCACCATACGGAGACATACTTCGGCGGGACTGGTGGCTCAGCTGTCTTACTGTCCTTACTCCCCCTCCTCCTCCTCCTCCTCTTCCTCTTCCTCTTCCGGCATTCCCCTTCGTCCTCCATTTCACTCTCACTTCCGGTGGTGGTGGTAGAGGCCCTTGTTTCCTTGTCTTCCTCCTCCGTCTCCATCTCCTGTGGTGGTGGTGACATTGGTGGTTGGGACGGTGATGGTGGTGGTGGTGGCGATGACGGTGGTGACGACAATGGCGGTGGTGATGGTGGTGGCGCCCTCCCACTGTTCGCCCGGTTGAGTGGGCTAGGCAGCATTAACCGGCGACGAGGGTGGGCCGGAGGTAGGGATGGTGGGGCGTCTGCTCCGCTCCTCACCCGTGCCTTCTTGCTGCCTCGTTTCTTGGTGGTGGTGGTGGTGGTAGGTGGTTGTAGCTCAGGAGAAATGGCGATCGGTGGCAAGCCATTTCTCCTGGAGTCTTGGAGGATGTCGGATAGACGACCTAGTCCCTCGGCAGCTAGGGCAACAACAGTCTTAGTGCAGACGGTGACGAGGTCTGCCTGCTGCTGCCGTCGCTGCAGAGGTGGTTGGACGTCTCCGTCCTCCTCCCATGGGCGTAGAGTGAGCCCAGAACCTGCCCACGATCAGGTACGTCTACGGTGGTAGCCTCCACGCCCTTCCTCTACAGTGAAGGACACCTCCTCTCCGTCCCTCAAGGATAGTGGTGAGGTGGTGGAGGCAGAGAGAAAGATGTCCTCCCTGTGTACGAAGTAGTCCTGGTTGTCAGCTGTAATAAAGCCATAGCCCTGAAGGTGGTTAAACAATTTCACCCTGCCAACAAGACGGTCGGCAGGGGAAGTGGTGTTAGCAGGTAGAGGTGTTGACTGGGCCATGGCTGTGTGTGGACTGGTGTGACTGAATCGACGTCTGGCCACCGGCCGACCAGCTCATATTTATTGGTATAGTGAAACCAGCACAGCTGGATTGCTATAGAATACGCCCCTTCTCCAGCCCAGGCCCTGTATAGGCATAAACTGGGTTGGAAGGGTCTATTCCGTGACGATCATCAGAAGTAAATCAAAATTCAAATCTGGCGCTGTACTGATAGTGGAGCCACCTGGTGGCGTGATGAGGTATTAAGCCCGCTCTGCGCTCGAAGGCAATCGGTCACTCTGTCGCGGAACACGTACCTGTCAACATCTTCGCTCCTCGCTGCTACGCTACGGTATTGTGTCACGTGTTCCTGCTATCGTTTCTTTTGTGTTTTAGTGGCCCGCCTGCTGTGCAGATGTGTGTGTGTGTGTGTGTGTGTTTTAGGAGCTTTAGGGTGTTTATGTGGGATTATTTTCCTTTCCTAGGGCTAGTTAATTTTCTTCCCTAGTGGAGGGGGCTCATTTGGGCCTCCTTTTTTCGGGGGTTTCTCCCCTTATCCCCCTCTCACCCTTCCTCCTGCCACTAGTACACTTATTTGGTGTGTTTTCCTCGTTTTTTTTTAGGTTTTTAGCGAGGTTTGGCCTCCCCACGTGGGGCCTTTACCTCCCCACGTGGTGTGTGTGTGGGGGCTTGTAGCCCTCTTGTGCCCTCCCCGAGTATTGTGTTAGTCCACGCGGTTTGGGGGGAGCGAGAATTGTGCCCAGATTCTCCCTTCCTCTCCCTTGCGTGTTTTTAAGTGTGTTTTTGTTTTTTCCCAGTGTGGTGTTCCTGGGTTTTTGGCCCTTCAGGCTGCCTAGTTTGTTGGGGGCTACTTTTCGGGGTTTTTTCCCCTTCCATGTCCTGCCTCCCTTCCTCCTGCCACTAGTACACGTCATTTGGTGTATTTTTCCTCGGGTTTTTTTGGTGTTAGGAAGGTTTTTTCCTCCCCACGAGGGGCACTTTCCTCCCCACGTGGTGCGGGTGTAGGACTACTTAGCCCCTTATTGATGTTTCCCCCGAGTGTGGTTTAGTGTTACGTGGGGTGCGGGGAGCGAGGATTGTGCCAGGTTCACGTTTCCCCTTCCCAGCGTATTTTTGGGGTTTTTTCAGGTGTCTTCCCAGTGTGTCTGTTACCCTGGGAATTGCCCCTCAGGCTGTCTGTGCCTCACCTTTGGGGCCTGCAGACCGGGGGTTGTTTCCCCGCCCCCGCGGGGGGGGGGGGGGGTTTGCCTTTCGGGGTTTTTTCCCGGGTTGGTGCGTGTGGGGTTTTTTTGTTTGGGGTTCGTTCCCGGGTCCGAGGGGGCTTGCTATCCCCCTCTGCCCGTGTCCTATTATTTTTGTGTGTGTCTTTGTACGCTTGGCTTCACGTGTTAACCCCCCTTTTTGTGAGTTTTTTCTCCCGCAATCTACTCGTGCCTTGTGTGCCTCTTCGGGGTGTACTGTGTGGGTGTCCCCTGTCGGCCACCAGCATCGTTCGCCCCATGCACCCTGCTTCACCCCCAAGGCTTGCGACCCTTTGGTGTGTAGTGTGGAAGGCTGTATGTTGTGTTTTTCTCTGCACGTGGCGCGAACACGTGTGCGTGTTGGCCCCTTGTGTGGGGATTTTCCCCGTGTGTGTGTTGATTAGTGTGTGCGCTCACGCTGTGACTGTCTTCCCCCGTGTGCGGTGAGTACTTGTTTGGGTTTTTTCTCCTCGGGTTTTTTAGCCCTGTGGGGAGTTAGGTTATTTATTTGCACGTGTCCCTTCTCCCCTGTGTCTTGGGGCCTCTGCACCTTTTTGGTGTTTTTCCTTGTCAGCTCTTTTTGTGTCTTAGGATATTATTCTGATAATGTTGCCTGCACTTTTGTAGCTGCCTTACCAAGCAACGTTTTACTCACTACACCTGCTTGACTTCTTGCTACTACTGTACTGTTCTTAGTCTGCGTTGTAGCATTCTTCTTCGTGCAGTACTGTATTTTCAACATTCAGTACCTTCTTTTTTCTTACAATTCAGTACAGTTTTTATAATTTTTAACATTATGCGGTAGGGTAGTAAGACTTTCTATCTTTCTTCTTACATAAACTCTTACTTTGTGCTTGCCTTTATTGGGGGTAAGAGAAGCTTATTACTTTCTGGTAGAGTAACAAGTTCCTCCTTTAAAACCCTCTCCCTCCTTGGGTTTCCTAGGGTCTACTCTCGGCTTTTGGGGACCGTGTTTGCGGGGTTTTTTCCCCAGCAGTGTGGGGGTGAGTATGTGTGGGTTAGTGTTTTGCCTTGGGAGTTAGTGTTTTCCTCCCTCGGGGTGTTTTGTGTTTTTCCATGTGTGTACACGTGGGTTCACGTGTTAACCCCCTTTTTTCTCCCGCAGTCCACTTGTGCCTTGTGTGCTTCTTCTGGCTGCACCGTGAGGTTGTTCCTCGACGTGCATCACCACTGTTCACCCCACACATGCTTCTGCACTCCCAGGAGTACGTTCCTGCTACGTGCCTCTCGGGGTCACAGGGGATCAAGCTCCTAGCACCCCGCCGAGTCCCCGTCGCCTTCCCTGGATGGTTCTGTGCCTCCCTTCCGTGGTTTCCCTCCATTCCCGGAAGTGAGCCAGACCACCACGCTGGCCCCCCTGGCTACCTGACTGGTACCAGGACCCAGCAGGGAAGCTGCTTCGTCTCCCCCAAGGGCGAGCTCCTCGAGCCGCTCTCGGGGGTGCAAGCACGAGTCCAGGAGGAGGTCTCGCCCTCGGGTCCACAGGGTTTCGGGTCCCTAGTACCCCGAGAGGCCTCCTCTCCTTCCTTTAGTCGACTCTGATAACCCCCCCGAGGTTTCCACCTCAGCAGGAGGGGGTCAGACCGTCGGGCTGCACCCCTGGTCACCTCCCAGGTACCAGGGCCCAGCAAGGAAAGGCTCCTTCTCCCCCGCGGACGCGCTCAAAGAGCCGCTCCCGAGGGAGCAAGCGTAGCACCAAATGCAGGTCCTCCTCAGCTAAGGACCCGGTGGGGTACCGACTGACGAACCTGCAGGTCCCTGCCAACTAGGCTCCGACCACAGCCTAGGGTACTACCCATGCACAACCTAGTACCAAAGAGCAGGTCCCTCTCAGCCAAGGACCCGGTAGGGTACTAACTGACAAACCTGCTAGGACCTGGCCAGCTAGGGGGCTACCCAGGCACAACCTAGTGCCAAGAACAGGACCCTTTCAGCCAAGGACCCGGTGGGGTACTAACGGGCAAGCCTGCTAGGACCTAGCCAGCTAGGCTCCTACCACAGCCTAGGGTGCTACCCATGCACAACCTAGTGCCAACAGCAGGACCCGCTCAGCCAAGGACCCGGTAGGGTCCCGACTGATAAACTTGCTAGGACCTGGCCAGCTAGGGTTCTACCCATGCACAACCTAGGGCCAAGAGCAGGACCCGCTCAGCCAAGGACCCGGTAGGGTACTGACTGACAAGCCTGCGAGGACCTGGCCAGCCAGTCTCCTCCACTATCTAGGTGCTGCCTATGCACAACCTAGCACCAATAGCAGGACCCGCTCAACCAACAACCCGGGAGGGTACTGACTGAGAGGCCTGCTGAGACCTAGCCAGCTAGGCTTCGACCACAGCCAAGGTTCTACCTGTGAAAAACCTAGGGGCTACCTCGGGCTCAGCCAAGGCGCTACCTATGCACAACCTAGGGCGCTACCCGGGGCTCAACCTAGTGCGACATGGTCCTCAGCCTAGGGGCTACCTGGACCTGAACCTAGTGGCTACCTGGACCTGAACCTAGTGGCTAGCTGGACCTGAACCTGGGGTCCCAGCCTAGGGGGTACCTGGGACTCAGCCTACGGCAGCTAGTTCATGAGAGTTTATAACACACAGCCTCTTTGCCGCATGAGGGAAATAGGACAGCGAATGCGATAACGTTTCAAAACGTTCTCAGAGCTGTAACAACACTCAAACTCGGAGGTTTTTCCAGTCACTGGCCTCCCTGACATTGACGTTTTTACGTCCCTCTTTTCCCGTAATGATTCGCAGGTGGTCACCAGGGTTCTCCGAAACGTCAATCATTCTTTACCAAGAACGAGACACCCTACCCTGTGCTGACGTAGGGTTTCAATTGAGGTATGTCTTCCAGCGGTGGGGCAACTGTTGGTCCCCCATAAATTCCCACAAAAGTTTGTTTATTCATAGTTTGGCTTTGCCTCCCCAGACATTTCAGGTAACTGCTTGACCCACCAGTCTTCTGTTCTGCTTGGCTGGGAAGTTTTCAAAGTAGTTTCCTCACCTCACGGTGGTCCTTACCAAATTCAAACAAACCATTGATAAACTATACGGCTCCGGTTGTTGCCTACCGTCCTACCAAGCTGCACATGTCACTCTTGGTGTCATGTCCAAGCTCTCAAGGATGATATTACAGCTACCCTAGTCCTCACCTCGGATCACCTGTTTTGTATCCCCATAACAGGGAGACATGGAGCAGCAAGATTTGTGTCTTGTACACCATACTCACTCAATGGGGGCTTTTTAACTACGTCCTTAACCTTTCATCGCACGCATTCCACTTAGGGGATGCGGGCGAGGGGATATTGGGGCTTCGGCTTACCCTGGTCGATGCCTTGTATTAGTGCTCAGGACGGTCCTGGCGTTACACTCACGACACTGTCCCAGACAGCCTCGTGAGATTTAAGGTTCGCCTCATTCCCTAGTGGGGGAGCCGGCCAATTATGTGCCACCCCACAGCCCCACTATTGCAACGGTACCCGTTCCTGAACCCGCCCTTCTCACCTTCCCTGCCGCATCGCCGGTAGGGGACTCGAGTCAACCTGGGGATTTTGGAGCCGTTCCCGTTCCCCCAATCTCTCTGGGTCTCGAGTCCCCGAGGGGCACCCTGGCGGAGGAGCTGGCTGCCTCTCCTCCCCCTTTCCCGTCGCCTCATCCTGTGGATGACGGGTACCTTCCCTACTCTTGGGCCTTTCTTCCTTCGTCCTGGACTCACTCTTCAGAGTAGGTCAGACGGGTGCGTAGTCTCCCGATCCTTCTCAACCAGAGGTTTGGGTGAGGAGGCACGACGGGCTAGTGAAGCGGGAAGCGGACGAACTTTTTGGTTTGTCCGTAGGCCACGCGCCCTTCCCCACCTACCATGGTGGAGGCGGCGGGACCCGTTCCTGGACCTGCTCTCTCCGAGTCCCCGCGGTGGAGTGGGTACGGGATCTGGGGGGGGGCGGGACATCCACCATATCCTTCAGGACGAGGTATCTGTTCCACTCGCTCTCCCTCACCCCCTGTGTTGCAATGGGGACTCCGCCCACCTTACCACAGGGTCCCCGTGGGAGACAGAAAAGGGGGAGGGTGCGCCCGAATGGAAAAGGTCGGACGACTTACCTTCCGTCACCAGTCATCCCATTCGTCATCTCCATTCTGTACAGTCTCATGGTTAGAACATCTTGGTGTTTCTTTTCTCCTCTCGGGATATTTTACCCAAACCTAGGTCATAGCCTAGGTTCGGAGGACCCTAACAACAAAACTGGGGGGGGGGGTCCTCGACCCCCTGGCCTATCCCCTCGAGGGTGTCTTTAAAGACTTACGACTTGTAACACTTTCTGGTTTTAACAGAAAGTTGTCCGTATATAATGATAATAAAGTATATGCGTAACAACCCTTCCACAGCAGCTACCACCCTAGCTTTGGGAAATCGTTTTACGATGGTCGGCCACCTCCACTGTTCGCCTCACGCACCCTGCTTCACGCCCAAGGGTTACGACCCTTTGGCGTGCGGTGGGTGCCGCCCCGGGGCTGAGCTGTGTCGGGAGACACCCGCCTCTGCCCGCCCCCAAAACTCCCCCGCCCTTGCCTCCCTTTGTAACACGGGGACTAGGGCCAGGAGAATGGCGGGCCCAGACTCCCTCCTGGCCCTTCACCGCGTCCTTTTCCTACCTGACCTTCGAGGGGGTTCCTCTGGAGGTTTGTCACCTCCTCCAGAAAGCTCTCTTCCTGCTCGCCTTAGCTACAGGGTACAGGGCCTCTCAGTTGGCAGCCCTTACCCATCACACAGCCTTTTCATCTGTAAGCCCTAACCTTACTTCTTTAACTATCCCCCCCTCTCCTGCTTTCCTAGCTAAGAACGAGCAGGCTGACGAGTGGATTGGCCCTCTCGCAGTACCCTCGTTCGTGAGGGATGGAAGTTTCCACCCCCTCTGTCCAGTCCACGCGTTTACTACATACGTGGAGGCGACGAGAGGGGCTTCTCCGGACCACCTCTTCTACAACTCTAGGTCCGGTAACCCTTTTTTCCCTAGGTCAATCGGATGAGTGACTGGATATATATATTAAACACAGGATTACTGCATCCTTGTGTCCTCCTTCATCCCCTCGGGATCGCATGACCTGAGCCAGGGCCATAGCCCTAGCTCAGAGGACTTTAATAAAAAGGGGGTGGGGGGGGGGCACCCCCTCTCCTGTACCTGACCCCTCGAGTCTGCCTATAAAGACTTTAGTTGGTTAACAATTCTGGTCTATAACAGAATAGTCTACGGTATATATATTTTATTATAAGCTATTACAACACTTCCACCACAGCTAGTCCCCTAGCCATTGTTGGAAGTTGCTTTAGCTTCAGCCTCACCTTAGCTCGGTTACCTTTTATGATGGGGGGGGGGCCCAGGGTCACGGCTAGGGTCACCCCTCCCCCTCCTCTCCTAGACCCGACCCCTCGAGTCTGCCTATAAAGACTTTAGTTGAGTAACAATTCTGGTTTATAACAGAATGGTCTACGGGTTATATGTGATAAGCTACTACACTCCCACCACGGCTACTCCCCTAGCCAGTGTTGGAAGTTGCTTTAGCTTCAACCTCACCCTGCTCGGTTATCTTTCTGACTCTCCGCTCTCTCGACCGCTCTTAACTAGCACGTGATTGCCTCCACCTCACCTCCCACCTACCGCATCGCATGCATAGCAATCCAGCTGTGCTGGTTTCACTATACCAATAATAGTGCATTTGTCGCGGCTTCTAGCCGCTTAAATTGTATTTATTGGTTGTGAAACCAGCACAGCTTTGACTGACCCACCCACCTCCCGATGCGGCAGGCATTCACTTTCTTTCTCATTGGAGTGACCGATTGCCTTCGAGCGCAGAGCGGGCTTAATACCTCATCACGCCACCAGGTGGCTCCACTATCAGTACAGTGCCAGATTTGAATTTTGATTTACTTCTGATGATCGTCACGGAATAGACCCTTCCAACCCAGTTTATGCCTATACGGGGCCTGGGCTTGAGAAGGGGCGTATTCTATAGCAATCCAGCTGTGCTGGTTTCACAACCAATAAATACAATTTAAGCGGCTAGAAGCCGCGACAAATGCACTATTATTGGTATAGTGAAACCAGCACAGCTGATTTGCTATAGAATAGGCCCCTTCACAAGCCCAGGCCCCGTATAGGCATAATCTGGGTTGGAAGGGTCAATTCCGTGACGTTCATCAGAAGTAAATAAAATTCAAATCTGGCGCTGTACTGATAGTGGAGCCACCTGGTGGTGGTGAGGTGAGGTATTAAGCCCCTCCTCCGCTGAATACCGCTCGCCCACTCTGTCGCGGAACACGTCTCAGTCAACATCTACGCTCCTCGCTGCTACGCTATGGTATTGTGTCACGTGTTCCTGCTAATATTTTCTTTTGTGTTCTAGTGGCTAGCCTGCTTTGCAGATGTATCATGTGTGTTTTCTAGGAGGGTTTTAGGTGTTTATGGGGTTTTTTTCTTCGTTAGGACTTAGTTCTCTTTTCCTTAAGCGAAGGGGGGCTTTTCAGCCCCTTTTTTCGGAGTTTTTCTCCGTCTGTCCCCCCTTACACTGTTCCACCTGCCACTAGTACATGCTTCGTGTGTATTTTATCGGGGTTTCTGGGGTTTTTTAGCGAGGTTAGTGGGCGCCACGTGGGACTTCTCCGCCCCACGTGGTGAGCACATGGGGTCTTTGCAGCCCTTCCTCTTGCCTTCCCCGATTATTATGTGTCCCCTCTCGGTAAGGAGGAGTGGGAATTGTGCCCTGGTTCTCTCTTCCTCTCCCGGGCGGGGGTTTTTTATTTTATTTTTGGGGTTTTTCCATTATTTTCAGCCTGGAGTGTTTCTTCTCAGGCTATCGGGTCCCCTCCTACCCCTCCTTCTGGTTCATTCTGTCCGGGGGGCCCTTATTTACCCGCTCCATGTGGCGGGCTGTTTTGGTTTTACGGGGTTTTTTCCTGGGCGGCTGCGCGAGTGTGGGGGATCGTGTCCTGGTCCCCAGGTACAGCGGGCGTGTCCCGCGCTTCTTTCCTTCGGGGAGGATGGGTTTCGTGTCTTCTGTGTTCCAGTGTTTGCACGTGTTAACCCATGTTTGTGTATTCTTTTCTCCCTCAGCCTACTCGTGCCCTTTGTGCTGCTTCAGGATGTACCGTGCGGGTCTCGCCTGACGGACACCTGCACTGTTCACCTCACGCACCCTGCTTCACTCCCTTGGGTTACGACCCTTTGGCGTGTGGTGTGTGCCGCCCCTGGGCTGAGTTGTGTCGGGTTACCTCCCCTTCTGCCCGCTCCAAGCTCCCTGCCCTTGCTTCTCTTCGTATGGCGTGGACGAGGGCTAGGAGAATGGCCCACAAACGAGACGGTTCTTCTTTGGCGTGGGTGGACCCGATTTTGGGAGCGGACCTGGGTTTATTCAGGACCCATTACCCTTCTTCCTGTCTCTCGGAGTCTCAGGGGCTAGAACCTCCTGAGGCCCGAGAGATTGAGCCTCCTTCCCTAGGCGGTACTACGACTCCTTCTCGGGGCTTATCCCCCCGGGAAACGAGCGAGTCTGTCGCGCTGGTTCTCCCGACTGCCTCACCGGTACAAGGGCCCAGCAGGGAACCCCCAGCTTCGCCTCCTGCAAGAGCTGGCTCCTCAGGCCTCTCTAGAGGACGCAAGCGTTCAGCTAAGAGGTCCCGCCACTCCAGGAAGTCCCGTGCTCGTCGCCGTTCTCCTTCCTCCTCTTCTTCGTCGTCCTCTTCCTCTTCTTCATCGTCGGGGAGCTCTCCTTCGCCCGCTCGCAAATCCCGCAAGGGTAAGCGGGGGGGGGGACAGCCCCTCGTCGAGGAAGATAGTTAAGATCTTCCACGCCCTTATTCCTCACGCTTTTCCTGGGGCTTCCGTCGCGCAGCCGCCGGCTGTCGCAACGGAACCCGCTCTTTTTCCCCCGCCTCCCGCTGCTGCTCCCGTCGAGGGCGCGAGTCCTCCCGGGGATGTGGGAGTCCTTTTCGTGCCTCCCGTTTCCCCGGGGCTCGAGTCTCCGTCGGGGGACGTAGCTGAGGAGTTGGTTACCTCCGCACCTCCGTCCCCGTCACCCCCTCCTTCGGGAGACGGATACCTTCCCTACTCTTGGTCTCTTCTCCCTCCTACCTGGACCCACTCTTCGGAGGAGGGCAGACTGGTGGCTTGGTCTCCGGACACGGCTCAACCAGACGTGTGGATCCGGAGGGATGACGTCCTGGTGAAGTGGGGGGCGGATGAGAAGGGCGAGGCTATTCCCTTCTACAAGGTCCGTCCTATCTCAGCGCCTGTACCCACTTCATCTAGGGTGTCCTCTGCGGCGACCCTGGACGCGATGGGTTTTCTGGTGGAGTACAGCCAGCTACACTTGTCCGGGGCTTGGAGGATTGACCGCTCCCACGGTAACACGGCTCTCCTCCTTTCCCCGGACGCGTACTTCCCGGGGGATAAGGGCGAAGGGGACCTGGACATTCCAGCCCTTCTCCTTAAGTCCCTGGACCACCAGAGAAACAACGCGCCCAGGAAGCCCCCTCCTCCGTCTTTCCCCGTCATCCTCCCTCATTCCCGGGCCCCCCCGGGCTTGAGGGAGTGCCTGTGGAAGACGGAGAAGGAGCCCCCGGTCCCCTATCAGCTGAAGGAGCCCGATGGCAAGTTGCGACAGGCGGAGTCTGCTACCCGTCTAGAGTTGGCCCACACCATCTCCACGGGGGCAGCCGCCTCGTTGATAAGGGACTGCCTCAACGCCCTAACCAACTCCTACCACGAGATGTCGGGTGTACAGCTAGCGTGAGTACCTTACTCGTGTGTCATGTTTTTTAGGGATACTGGGTAGAGGGTCTCTCTGTTACTCCCGGGTACTTATCCCCAGGTTCGCTCGGTTTTTTCCTTGTTTACCCCTTACAGTGACACCCTCTCTTCCATGGCCACCGTGATGTAGGGCGTGGCGGCGATGGCGACCCACTTCATGCGGGAGGAGGCGAAGGCGTTCGCCGAGGCGAGACTGGCAGCCCGCCAGGCGGCGGCTAAATCTGCGCCGGAGATGGCACAGAGGGGAGTGGTGCGAGCTGCCCCCTTGTCCCCTGCCCTCTTTGACCAACCAGCGACAGACACAATCTTCGCCTCCCTCCCAGCGGTAATCAATTTACCAAAACCCTCCACCTCCAAGTAAGTACCTCTCGTGTTCGTCTTACCCGAGTTGTCACGGGGGTGAAATGAAAGGATTTTCGGGTCTACTTTGGTTCCTAATCATTCTGTTTGTCCGTAGGCCACGTGCCCCACAGCCAGCCAGACCAGCCTACCAGCCCCGGAGGCCCTCCCAGCCCTCCAGGCTACCGAGGCCCTCCTATCCCACTCCCCCGAGAGCACACAACAGGCCCTCCCAGAGGGGCCAGCAGCCGTTTCGGGGAAGGGGACAGGGCTCCAAGTCCTACTCTAAGCCCAAGTCCTCCTTCAACCACCCCTCCCAGAAGGACCGCTCCACTTGAGGGTCCCACTCTGGGCTGCCTCACAGGGTGGTCAGCAGCCTGGCCCACCCACGGCTGGGCAGCAAGGATAATTCGCCAGGGCCTGTCATGGCCCTGGATTACTGTTCCGGTGAGTAACTGTCATCTTTCCTATTCTGACATATGAATTATGCCTAATCCCGTCCTTGGGTTACCGTTAGGTCAAAATCAGATTTTCCCTTGCGGTCAAAATCTCTGCCTCTCCTGTCATTTACCCCCCAACCACCCCGGGTCCCTCGGGCCCCGGGGGATTAGGATTAACGGTACTCTCACTGACACCTGTCTCTTCCCGTTACAGCCACTACGTCTACCTCCTGCCTCAACCAAAGTGTCACTTTCGGTCGTCCCGCATGTGTTAGAAATGCGGGAAAAAGGGGTAGTGGAGCGGGCGACGGGAAGGGTCTTTCTTTCTCGTTTATTCACGGTCCCCAAAAAGGACCAGGGAAAAACGAGATTGGTGATGGACCCGAGCAAGCTAAACAAATTCGTGAAAACTTTACATTTCAGGATGGTTTCGGTTGCTCAGGTCTGCACAGTTCTGAAGAAGGGAGACTGGTTAGCATCCCTGGATCTCAAGGATGCGTACTGGCACGTCCCGATCCACCCCAGGTTTCGCCGTTTTCTGGCCTTCCAGGTGGGGACCGAGACGTTCCAGTTTACCAGGCTCCCTTTCGGTCTTTCTCTAGCTCCGCGAGTCTTCACAAAACTCGTGAGGGTGGTGGCATCCCGTCTGGCAGAGGCGGGTGTTCCCACCCTCATGTACCTGGACGATTGGTTGCTTCACGCCCCTTCCAAGGAGCAGGTAGCAAACAACGTCCGGGTAGCGAGGGGAGTGCTAGAGGAAATGGGGTTCCTGTTGAACATCCCCAAGTCCTCTCTCACCCCCACTCGCAAGCTGTGTTGGCTAGGAATAGAGTGGGACTCTCTTTCGGCCACCCTCTCTCTCGCTCCAGACAACGCCCGCCGGACCCTCCGCCACGTCCGCCAGGCGCATTTTTCCCGTACTTTCTCTCGCCGCCAGTGGGAATCATTGCTCGGGTCCCTAAATTTCGCGGCCCCTGCAATGCCCCTGGGACGATTGAAACACAGGAGGCTGACGCGGGAGGTGAACCTCCACCTGTCCCCCGCACACAGGGACCTTCCCAGGCAAGTGTCCCCCTCTCTCCACCGCCTCCTTCGCCCCTGGCTACGTCCCGGTGCCCTGCGCCAGCGGGTCCCCTGGGTGTTCCCTCCCCCGGGGATCACGGTGGCGACAGACGCATCGGACGTAGGCTGGGGATACCAGTCTTGCCTGGGACATCAACGGTGCGGGGGATGGAAGGAAGGGGAAAGGCTACTGCACATCAACGCCCGGGAGTTGATGGTAGCGAAGGAATGGCTCAACAGACACCCTCAGTTTGCCAGGATAGGCGTCCGCTTCGATATGGACAACGTTGCGGCCGTGCAGTGCCTACAGAAACAGGGCACCGCACGGTCGGAAATTCTCCTGTCCCTGTCAGAACAGATTTTCGCAATAGCGGCCAAGAGGGACATTCACCTCTCGGCCCGCTACGTGCCAGGGCGGGGGAACGATTGGGCGGACGCCCTATCCAGGTTCAGGGGGACGTCAGTCGAGTGGCAACTGCGTCCCCTTGTGTTCGAGTCTCTCTGCCTTCGCTACGGGACACCGGAGGTGGACCTATTCGCCCCCCCATCCACGGCCCTACTCCCTCTGTTCCTGACATTCTCATCCAGAACAGAGGCGGGAGGCCCGGACGCCTTCACGGAGGACTGGAACAGGTGGGGTCATCTCTACCTCTTCCCACCCCCAGCCACTTCAGTCCTCCTGAAGGCGATCCTCAAGCTGCGCACGTTCAGGGGGAGGGTTCTCCTCATAGCCCCCCCTCTGGCCAGCACAGCCGTGGTTCGGAGAGTTGTCCCGGTGGTGCCCTCATCCCCTTCAGTTGGGATCGGCGTGCCTCTCCAGCACCCTGTCTGCACCACTCCAAGCGTCACTGAAACTACACGCTTGGAGTTTCTACGGGGAGTCCTCAGCAAAAGGTTCACTAAGGAGACAGTGGACAAGATGTTGAGGGCTCATCATCAGTCGTCGGTGCGACAATACGAATCGTGCTGGAAAAGATTCCAGGACTTCTTGTGAAGACACCCCTCCAGGGTCATCTCGGAGGACACAGTCCTGGAATTCCTCACGTGGCTCGCCGATTCCACCAACAGGGCCCCGGCGACGGTGCTTGCGCATCACGCAGCCCTGTCTGATCCCCTCCTCCTTTGTTTTAACATTAAGGTTTCGGAGAGGCCTCTCTCTCTCCTGAGGATGGGGATTCGGGCGGGGACCGCACCTCACCGGGCCCAGACACCCTCCTGGTCCCTTCATCGTGTCCTTTCCTACCTGACCTTCGAGGGGGTCCCTCTGGAGGTTTGTCACCTCCTCCAGAAAGCTCTCTTCCTGCTCGCCTTAGCTACAGGTTACAGGGCTTCTCAGTTGGCAGCCCTGACCCGTCACACAGCCTTTTCTTCAGTAACCCCTAACCTTACTTCCTTAACCATTTCCCCCTCTCCTGCTTTTCTAGCTAAGAACGAGCAGGCTGACGACAGAATTGTCCCTCTCGCAGTACCCTCGTTCCTGAGGGATGGAAATTTCCACCCCCTCTGCCCAGTCCACGCCTTTGTTGCATACGTGGAGGTGACGAGAGGGGCTTCTCCGGACCACCTCTTCTACAACTCTAGGTCCGGTAACCCTCTCTTCCCTAGGTCAATCGCTCGCCTTCTCTGCCGAGTGATAGAGAACGGGGATCCCGGACACGCCCCGAGGGCTCACAGCGTTTGGGGCGTGGCCGCCTCCCTCGCCTTCCTCAGGACTCACTCGGTGGAGAGGGTCAGGGATTTGGGGGGCTGGGCGTCCACTTCCTCCTTCAGGACGAGGTACCTGTTCCACTCGCTCTCCCCTACCCCCTGTGTGGCTATGGGTACTCCACCTTCTATTCCCCAGGGTCCCCGCGGGAGACACATGGGGGGGAGGGGCCGCCCGAAGAGAAAAGGTCGGGTGATTTAAGTCCCGTCACATCATCCCATACCTCATCCACATCTTGTACAACTTCATACTCATCCCCATTCTTTACGTGTACATATGGTGAGGGAGACAAAAATAAATTACATTGTTACGGAATTCTCGTGTATTCATTTTCCAAACAATTACTTTACTACGATGAGTGACAGGAGATATTATTACACAGGATATCTGGATCCTAGTGTCCTCCTTCATCCCCTCGGGATCACATTACCTGAGCGAGGGCCATAGCCCTAACTCAGAAGACTTGAATAAGGGGGGGGGAAGGGGGGGAGGTTGCCATGGGCACCTCCCCCCTCCTCTCCTAGACCCGAACCCTCGAGTCTGCCTATAAAGACTTTATGTGTAACAATTCTGGTCTATAACAGAATGGTCTACGGTTATATGGTATAAGCTACTTCTGCCCCACCACGGCTACTCACCTAGCCAGTGTCGGGAGGGGCGTTAGCTGCTGCCTCACCGGGCTCGGTTATCTTTCCTGCCCTCCGCTCTCAACCACTCTTAACTAGCACGTGATTGCCTCCACCTCACCTCCCACCTACAGCATCGCATGCATAGCAAATCAGCTGTGCTGGTTTCACTATACCAATAATAGTACATTTGTCGCGGCTTCTAGCCGCTTAAATTGTATTTATTGGTTGTGAAACCAGCACAGCTTCTACTGTCCCACCCACCTCCCGATGCGGCAGGCACTCACTTCTTTCTCATTGGAGTGGGCGAGCGGTATTCAGCGGAGGAGGGGCTTAATACCTCACCTCACCACCACCAGGTGGCTCCACTATCAGTACAGCGCCAGATTTGAATTTTATTTACTTCTGATGAACGTCACGGAATTGACCCTTCCAACCCAGATTATGCCTATACGGGGCCTGGGCTTGTGAAGGGGCCTATTCTATAGCAAATCAGCTGTGCTGGTTTCACAACCAATAAATACAATTTAAGCGGCTAGAAGCCGCGACAAATGCACTAATATCGTTACATATCAAACCTTGGTTTGGCACTTACGACTGTCTTAGCCACTAAGGATTTTATGGTTAAAGTTTAAAATTCTAAAAGTTACTATTAGGGTGCCAAATAAAGTTTTAGATACATAAACAAATTCCAAAGTCAATATGACTTCAGCGGGAAACGCACGTCAGTGTGATCAGCTTGTTATAAGGTGTATTCAAGAAAATATTTAGAAGACAGTCTTAAAGTTTAATAATTAATATCCCCACTTAAACTAACATTCACACAAATATTTACACAAAATGTAATGGTAAGTTGGGTGGCACCAATACCATAGCTCACCAAAGTACACACACATATAACTATAACAGGTAGCAAAATGAATAACCTAAGCTGGACGTTAGGGAGAATAAAGTCAATGAAGCACCTGTAAAGACTCAAAAGACACTTAGCTGTAGGGTTGCAGGCACTTAGGTCTCCCAAGGTGAAGAAATGAGGCACGAGAATAGTATGGGTTATCACCAATAGTCAGTCACCCAGTCGAGTACCGGTATAAGGTTCCTTGGATAAGTCAAAAGGATATGTAGAAAAGAGCTCGTAAGAGAGCTATGATCATCAAGAATGAGGGATAAATGAAGGAACTTGAAGTGACCTGTACCACCACCGTTATTTGACTGGGCGAGATCCAGGACAGAACTGCCTTCCACACTCACTCTCTCCTCCTTCATCACCTCGGATTATATATAATGAATCATTCCCAACAATCTCGAACTGAGAAAATCAGTTTCATACAGTTTTCACAATACAGAAGATTAGCTTCAAGAACATGGCCTCATGTGTTCATTGAATCATATCTTAAAACTAAATATCCAGCATCTAATTATTATAACAAGTACATGAATATGTTACAATATCCTCGATAAGCTGGGGAGGGGGGGCAGAAACTTATTGGAGGGAGGTGTTTACGTCACGGGAAACTAGCAAACGAGGCATTGTCGAATCCCCATTTGAGCTCGTACCTCCTAACTTAGGCTAGAGCCGTAACACCTCTTTATCATCCTACCAACTCCCTTCCCTTTTCTCTCCCTTTCTTCATTCCTTTTTTCTGCGTGTTTCTTATAATCTCCCTCCTAAGGAAAGGCTAAAAAAGCTCAACATATTTTCTCTTGAAGAACGTAGAACACGTGGTGACCTCATCGAAACTTTTAAAATCCTTAAAAACTTTGATAAAATTAATTATGAACATTTATTCCAGCTCTATCCCCAGTCTGGAACGAGAAATAACGGTTATAAACTTAGAGGACAACGTTATACCACTGAACTGCAAAAGAACGTTTTCACTATCAGAGTGGTAAACTATTGGAATAAACTCCTGGCATCTGTAGTAGCAGCGGATACAGTAGAAACATTCAAATATCTCCTCGATAAATATTTTCAAGAAAAAGGATTGTAGAATGTTTTTTTTTTTTTTTTAAGATGTAAGTAGATGTTAAAATTAGATTTCTATTATTTTTCCCACATCCCTACAAAATTTCCTTGTGCGTTATTTATTAACGAGCAAGGTATTATTTTCTATCTGCATTTCCAACATGAATAGCCGGTGGGAATGGTGGGTGGGGAGGAGTCTTGTCCTTTATCTATCGTTTCCTTCAACACGTAGTCTAGATTAACGTAGAAAAACAGGTAACTTCGTAACAGGCCACTAAGGGCCTCTTGTTGCCTGTACTTCCTTTGTATTACTTCTCTGCTACTGTGTGTGTCAAAAATTTATGCCGTGAATTATTCTGAAACTATTTAGACCTAAGAATAATCTTGCTTCTCCCTCCTCCTCCTTCTTCATCTCCTCCTCCTCCTCCTCCTCCTTCACCTCGTCCTCCTCCACCTCCTCCTCCCATCATTCACTCGTCTACCTCAGAGCAGTCAACAACTCCCACCGCCACTGAAGAAGGGTCGAGAACCCGAAATCCGGATCTGGCACCAAAGACGACATATGGAGAAGTTATCTTAGACCTTAGTAAAGAGAATAAGACAATTCTTCGAACAAAGGAGAATATATTAAAGAAAATCGTCAATGCTGAATTAGCCATCACCTTCAATGAAATATATATATATATATATATATATATATATATATATATATATATATATATATATATATATATATATATATATATATATATATATATATATATATATATATATATATATATTCTTATTTGATGTATATACTATAGTTATATTGCATCTTTGTTCATAAGGATAGATATATATATATATATATAAATTATTTTGTTATAGAACAGTAAAGCGTCCCAAGACTGTGTATTGACCTCTGGAATGAAGTTATCAAAGTTTGCTGTTGTTTTATGTATTAGGTTTGAATATCACGGGTGTTTAATAAATGGACAAGTGGAGGATGCAAGATCCATAATGTATTTTTTGGAGTACCGTCCATGAACTTATTAATAACTGACCTATAACTGTGTCCCCGTTTGCAGCTGGACACCACACTGGAAGCAATAAATAAATATACAAATAGATAATGACAGAGGACGGAGCAAGAAAGTCATGAAAAACAGGTTATCTTTATCACAAACATGCCTTCTCAGCCTTGAACACCCAAGCTGAGTACTGCGGTGCTTTATAGAGTGAGACCAGTTTACAGTGATAGCTTCCAGCCATGGCCCTGTCAACACCTCCTGCCGACCACACCACTTCCCCTGCCGACCGTCTTGTTGACAGGGTGAAGTAATTTAACCATTTGAATGGCTATGGCTTCATAACCTCTGACGAATGAGATTACTTCGTCCACAGGAGGGGCATCCTTCTCTCTGCTGCCACCACCTCATCACCATCACTGGGGGACGGAGAGGTGTCCTTCACTGTGGAGGAAGGGAGGAAGGGCGTGGAGGCTACCAACGTAGCGGGACCTGGTGGTGGGCAGGTCCTAGGCTCACTCCATGCCCGTGGGAGGAACACGGCTGACGCCCAACCACCGCAGCGACGGCAGCAGCAGGCAGACATCGTCACCGTCTGCACCAAGACTGCTGTTGCTTTAGCTGCAGAAGGGCTAGGTCGTCTCTCTGACCTCCTCCTGGACATCTTCAGGAGAAATGGCTTACCACCAATAGCCATTTCTCCTGATCTATAACCACCCCCACCACCACCAAGAAACGAGGCAGCAAGTCCGCACGACGGGGGAGGTGTAGAGAGGAAGCGACACCTCCACCCCCTCCGGCCCACCCCCGTCGCCGATTAATGCTGCCTCGCCCACTTAACCAGGTGAATAGCGGGAAGGCACCACCACCAATATCACCATCACCACCACCATCACCACCACCACCACGTGAACCTTCCGTACAGGACCCCGAGACGGAGGAGGACTCTGACACCAGGTTCCTCCTCCAACACCAACATCAACACCAACTACACCAGTGACAACATGGATCTGGAAGATGAAGGGGAATGGCAGACGACCGGGAGGAGGAAGAGGAAGAGGAGAAGAAGGATGGACAGCCAGTCATCACAACAATAGCTGCCTGACACCACCAAATTTTTTATGACAGCTTCTCCTCGCCTCGACCTTTTCCAACAACACATCTGTCGGCGACGTGACCCCAACATCTTCCAGATCAGAGAAGAGTGGACCACCCCTATTAGACGTCCGTATAAATATAATAGAATAAAAAATAAATTACTGCCTTAATGCCCGCCACTATGGGTGATAGGAAAAAAAAAAAAAAGCTTCTCCTTGAGGGGGTAGTTCAGGGTTGATAAATCTGAAGTCTCTGATTCCTCCTTTATTATTCTGAGCAACAGGCCACCATTATTTTTGTCAATCCGGTCCTGTCTGTTTCCTGGCTTACTGTACATACTTTGGAGGAATCAATGCGCTCTAATGAACCGAAAGTATTCTATCCCCTTAAATATTAACTGACTTGAGGTTATTTGAATTACTGTACACATAATAATCACTTGATCAACAGTATTTGAGTTGGTCAAAGTTCGCAGCCCTCACTGTTTTAAATAGGAACATGGGGATTTGAATAAACAATGACTCTAATCTGGCTTTATGTTTAATAATTTGCGAACTTCTGTGTTAGGTTTAAATTCCTTGTGAAGAAAGAAAAATAAGCAACACGGAACAGAGTGAATTATTAATCACTTGGATCAGGTATAAATAAAATAATGATGCTAAACTAACACTTAACTTTATCTTCACTAATTTGCATATACTTCTGTGTTAAGGGATCCTGTGATGTAGCCAGAAAATTGAAGTTAAATGAGTCCTTCATATATTGCCACGAAACACCACTTATATGGAAGAGGCGTGTTTCGTGGCATAGTCAGGAGGAATCGGAAGCCTCCAATTCCCATACACGATCACAGGGGTTTTTAACCTTAGATACCCTTTATAGCAATACAAATAAGTATTAACAATAGGGAACAATATGAATTATAACTTCTTTGGATTAGGAGGTACTCGCGGCTCGGTGTAACCATAAAAATACTCCTAAGATTTATTAATATGAATGTCAACAGCCGGGGAACTAAAGCTGAGCACAGGCATCCATACAGACATAAATATACAGCAATGAGTGTATACATAAATAGTAACTAATGGTCTTTAAGCAATCCAGTGTAAAGTTTAACCCAAAGAGAAGCCTTAACTGCCCCTCCTAAACAAAGTCCAACTAAACCCTAATGAAGTAAGCCAAAGGGAGTCCAAGGATGATTACTTTAGGGCAACAGGCTTGACATGCCAGAAGAAGATCAGGTTGGGTCGTGGGAAAAGGAGTACCTGGATATCTTTGGGTGGTATTATTCAGGGACTCTGTGATCGTGTGTAATGAGATTTAATGGCTTCTGATTCCCCCCAGCTACGCCACGAAACAAGCTCCTTCAGCGTATTTGGTGTTTCGTGGCAGTGTTTGAAGGACTCGTTAAGCTCCAAAATTCTGACTACATCATGGGGGTTCTTAATTAAACGAGGAAAATGATGCAGTTCATCGTTTAATTCTTATTATTTTGTACTACGAATTAAGCAACGAAGAGCAATTGGGTGGTATTATTAAACTTACTCTTCGACGAAAAGTTCTCTTCATCGCTAAAGTCGAGTGAGCAAAAAAAAAAAAAAAAAAAAAAAAAAAAAAATAGAGCTACGAAGAGAACTTTTCCACGAAGTAGTAGTTTAATAATGCCACCCTATTTCTTCCTCGTCGTGGTGGTCATTGCCTCTGCAGAAATGATGTGCCTACCGTACCTCAAGGAAAGGATGGACAGGTTCATTCCCTCTCCAATAAGAAAGGATATACACAGCAATGCCTCCCCACGTCTAGTTATGATAGGCTGGGATTGAGGATGTGTGTGTGTGTGTGTGTGTGTGTGTGAATGTTGTGTGCGTGAGTGTGTGTGCTTATCTCTGCATGTGTGTGTGTATACGTGAATGTGTGTGTGTGTGTAAGTGAATGTGTGTGTGCGCGAGTGTTGTGTACGTGAGTGTGTGTGCTTGTCTCTGTATGTGTGTGTGTGTGTGTGTGTGTGTGTGTGTGTGAGTGGAGTTGTATATATTCTTGCGTTAGATATTTCTATCTTCCTCCTCCTCCTCCTCCTCCTGCTGTCTATACAATTCCTTCATTATCTCCCCTTCCTCTCCTCTCGGTCTTTTTATTTCCCTTTCCAAATATTTACCATTCTCCTGATCGATTCTTCTCTCCTGTGCTTCTGCCACTCCCCTCTTCACTCCTTTCATGCTTTGTATTTGTCACAATTTACGTAATTAAGTACACCAGGTACTCAAGTCTCTGCGTGACCCAGAGTTAGTTAAAGAAAATGACCGTGGAAGGAAGTTGGCACGGCCATTGGATAAAGATAATACAAATCATTATAACAAATTTAATGCAAGAATTAGACATTAACAAGTACATTCCCAATATCTCACCACCAAAAGAATCACTTAAACCTACTTAAATTAACTTAATCCTAACCTTAGCCTAAACATGAAGTATAATGAATCAACCCCCAGTTAACTTGTACATGAGCAATAATGAAATAAATCACCTGTATCACCTTAACTTGAACATTAATGAATGACATCGCCACACCACATTCTCCTGACTGAGAGGTTCACAGTAACTCCACTCCAGTAAATTTATCACCATAAAAATTATTAAGTACGTTACTATTAAATTTTTCATTTGCACATAGAATAAGAAAGGCGAGCACAGTACTGGTATGTCCGTAGGTGTTTCAATACCGACAGGCTGGGAAAGGAAGGCTAGTACTTGTAGGTGGGAATACCAGGGCAGGTAGGCAAGGGGTGGGGCCAAGGTGGAGTACTCCCAGGGTTGACGGAAGGAACTAGTGCACACAGGGAGGCAGACTCTATATCACTCACTGAGTCTGGTAACTGACACACACATTTGTAATAAGACCCTAAGGAACGGCAAGGGCAAGAAGGAACTGGGGAACAACCCACTGCTGTGCCTCTTGAACCAGAGCTGCTAGCTGACTGCCCTCTGCTTCTTCCGGCTGGTTGGAGGTAACCTCTGTTGCCATCCTCCACCTGGTTCTTCCCTCTAGGTACTCTATCTCCTTGGTTGCCACCAATCACCTGGTATCCTCCTCCTGGTACCCTCTCCTTTTCTTGCCACTCGCTCAAGGCAGTTACTGCTGGTTCAGTAGTCAGGTTAACTTGTCAGTAGTTAACCCTGACACAGACCTCCAAGTATACAACATATACAAAAGCCAAAGGTGGGAGCTGGATCTCTCTGAGCTCTTCAGCATACCATACTCCCTGCTGATTGGGGGTGATCTCAACACTCACCACCTCTTTCTTGGGTCACAACATAACAATGATGCGGGGCGACACCTGGCCATGGTGATGGAGGAAAACAGACAACATCTGTCTCCTCAACTCTGGCATCCCCACACACCAAGCAGGAGGCAGGCTTGACCTGACCTTCGTATTTAGAGACCTTGGCCACTGCTCGAAATAGTGGATCCACCCCACCCTCACCAGCGACTACTATGCCATCAGGATAAACCTGGAACTAAGAACCAGATCCTATGCTCCCAGACTACTCCCAGGATGGAACACCAAGAAGGCCGACTGGAGGAATTTCGAGAGCTACCTACAAGGTTGGCATGAAGAAAACAAAATGGGAGGAGACCTTGACGCCAATCTCACAGCATTCACTAATGCAGTCAACAAGGCAGCTGAGAAATCCATCCCAAGAAAGAGGACCGGTGCTAGACACCGGGACTACTGGTTCTACTGTGACGAAATCAGTGCATTTGTCGCGGCTTCTAGCCGCTTAAATTGTATTTATTGGTTGTGAAACCAGCACAGCTGGATTGCTATAGAATACGCCCCTTCTCAAGCCCAGGCCCCGTATAGGCATAATCTGGGTTGGAAGGGTCTATTCCGTGACGATCATCAGAAGTAAATAAAAATTCAAATCTGGCGCTGTACTGATAGTGGAGCCACCTGGTGGTGGCGTGGTGAGGTATTAGCCCCGCTCCGCGCTCTCAGGCAATAGGTCACTCCAATCAGAAAGGAAGAAGTGAATGCCTGCCGCATCGGGAGGTGGGTGGGTCAGTCAAAGCTGTGCTGGTTTCACAACCAATAAATACAATTTAAGCGGCTAGAAGCCGCGACAAATGCACTATTATTGGTATAGTGAAACCAGCACAGCTGGATTGCTATGCATGCGATGCGGTAGGTGGGAGGTGAGGTGGAGGCAATCACGTGCTAGTTAAGAGTGGTTGAGAGCGGAGAGCAGGAAAGGTAACCGAGCACGGTGAGGTAGAAGCTAAAGCAACTCCCAACACTGGCTAGGTGAGTAGCCGTGGTGGGGGTGTAGTAGCTTATCCCATATTACCCGTAGACCATTCTGTTATAGACCAGAATTGTTACACATAAAGTCTTTATAGGCAGACTCGAGGGTTCGGGTCTAGGAGAGGAGGGGGAGGTGACCATGCACCCCCCCCCCCACCCCCTTTATTCAAGTCCTCTGAGCTAGGGCTATGGCCCTCGCTCAGGTAATGTGATCCCGAGGGGATGAAGGAGGACACCAGGATGCAGACATCCTGTGTAATAACATATCCTGTCACTCATCATAGTAAGGTTGTTTGGAGAATGAATACACAAGAATTCCGTAACAATGTAATTTATTTTATCCGCACCATATGTACACGTATGATAGACATGGGGATGAGCATGAAGCTGTACAAGATGGGGATGAAGTATGGGATGATAGTGACGGGACTTAAGTCGCCCGACCTTTTCTCTTCGGGCGGCCCCTCCCTCCCATGTGTCTCCCGCGGGGACCCTGGGGAATGGAGGGTGGAGTACCCATAGCCACACAGGGGGTAGGGGAGAGCGAGTGGAACAGATACCTCGTCCTGAAGGAGGAAGTGGAAGTCCAACCCTCCAAATCCCTAACCCTCTCCACCGAGTGAGTCCTGAGGAAGGCGAGGGAGGCGGCCATGCCCCTAACGCTGTGAGCCCTCGGGGCGTGTCCGGGATCCCCGTTTTCTATCACTCGGCAGAGAAGGCGAGCGATTGACCTAGGGAAGAGAGGGTTACCGGATCTAGAGTTGTAGAAGAGGTGGTCCGGAGAAGCCCCTCTCGTCGCCTCCACGTATGCTGAAAAGGCGTGGACTGGGCAGAGGGGGTGGAAACTTCCATCCCTCAGGAACGAGGGTACTGCGAGAGGGCCAATTCTGTTGTCAGCCTGCTCGTTCTTAGCTAGAAACGCAGGAGAGGGGGAGATAGTTAAGGAAGTAAGGTTAGGGCTTACGGAAGAAAAGGCTGTGTGACGGGTCAGGGCTGCCAACTGAGATGCCCTGTACCCTGTAGCTAAGGCGAGCAGGAAGAGAGCTTTCTGGAGGAGGTGACAAACCTCCAGAGGGACCCCCTCGAAGGTCAGGTAGGAAAGGACGCGGTGAAGGGACCAGGAGGGCGTCTGGGCCCGGTGAGGTGCAGTCCCCGCCCGAATCCCCATCCTCAGGAGAGAGAGAGGCCTCTCCGAAACCTTAATGTTAAAACCCAGGAGGAGGGGATCAGACAGGGCTGCGTGATGCGCAAGCACCATCGCCGGGGCCCTGTTGGTGGAATCGGCGAGCCACGTGAGGAATTCCAGGACTGTGTCCTCCGAGATGACCATGGAGGGGTGTCTTCGCAAGAAGTCCTGGAATCTTTTCCAGCACGATTCGTACTGTCGCACCGACGACTGACGATGAGCCCTCAACATCTTGTCCACTGTCTCCTTAGTGAACCTTTTGCTGAGGACTCCCCGTAGAAACTCCAAGCGTGTAGTTTCAGTGACGCTTGGAGTGGTGCAGACAGGATGCTGGAGAGGCACGCCGATCCCAACTGAAGGGGATGAGGGCACCACCGGGACAATTCTCCGAACCACGGCTGTGCTGGCCAGAGGGGGGCTATGAGGAGAACCCTCCCCCTGAAAGTGCGCAGCTTGAGGATCGCCTTCAAGAGGACTGACGTAGCTGGGGGTGGGAAGAGGTAGAGATGCCCCCACCTGTTCCAGTCCTCTGTGAAGGCGTCCGGGCCTCCCGCCTCTGTTCTGGACGAGAATGTCAGGAACAGAGGAAGTAGGGCAGTGGATGGGGAGGCGAATAGGTCCACCTCCGGTGTCCCGTAGCGAAGGCAGAGAGACTCGAACACAAGGGGATGCAGTTGCCACTCGACTGATGTCCCCCTGAACCTGGATAGGGCGTCCGCCCAATCGTTCTCCCGCCCTGGCACGTAGCGGGCCGAGAGGTGAATGCACCTCTTGGCCGCTATTGCAAAAATCTGTTCTGACATGGACAGGAGAATTTCCGACTGTGCGGTGCCCTGTTTCTGCAGGCACTGCACGGCCGCAACGTTGTCCATATCGAAGCGGACGCCTATCCTGGCAAACTGAGGGTGTCTGTTGAGCCATTCCTTCGCTACCATCAACTCCCGGGCGTTGATGTGCAGTAGCCTTTCCCCTTCCTTCCATCCCCCGCAACGCTGATGTCCCAGGCAAGACTGGTACCCCCAGCCTACGTCCGATGCGTCTGTCGCCACCGTGATCCCCGGGGGAGGGAACACCCAGGGGACCCGCTGACGCAGGGCACCGGGACGTAGCCAGGGGCGAAGGAGGCGGTGGAGAGAGGGGGACACTTGCCTGGGAAGGTCCCTGTGTGCGGGGGAAAGGTGGAGGTTTACCTCCCGCGTCAGCCTCCTGTGTTTCAATTGTCCCAGGGGCATTGCAGGGGTCGCGAAATTTAGGGACCCGAACAATGATTCCCACTGGCGGCGAGAGAAAGTACGGGAAAATTGCGCCTGGCGGACGTGGCGGAGGGTCCGGCGGGCGTTGTCTGGAGCGAGAGAGAGGGTGGCCGAAAGAGAGTCCCACTCTATTCCTAGCCAACACAGTTTGCGAGTGGGAGTGAGAGAGGACTTGGGGATGTTCAACAGGAACCCCATTTCCTCTAGCACTCCCCTCGCTACCCGGACGTTGTTTGCTACCTGCTCCTTGGAAGGGGCGTGAAGCAACCAATCGTCCAGGTACATGAGGGTGGGGACACCCGCCTCTGCCAGACGGGATGCCACCACCCTCACGAGTTTTGTGAAGACTCGCGGAGCTAGAGAAAGACCGAAAGGGAGCCTGGTAAACTGGAACGTCTCGGTCCCCACCTGGAAGGCCAGAAAACGGCGAAACCTGGGGTGGATCGGGACGTGCCAGTACGCATCCTTGAGATCCAGGGATGCTAACCAGTCTCCCTTCCTTAGAACTGTGCGGACCTGAGCAACCGAAACCATCCTGAAACGTAATGTTTTCACAAATTTGTTTAGTTTGCTCAGGTCCATCACCAATCTCGTTTTTCCCTGGTCCTTTTTGGGGACCATGAATAAACGAGAAAGAAAGACCCTTCCCGTCGCCCGCTCCACTACCCCTTTTTCCCGCATTTCTAACACATGCGGGACGACCGAAAGTGACACTTTGGTTGAGGCAGGAGGTAGACGTAGTGGCTGTAACGGGAAGAGACAGGTGTCAGTGAGAGTACAGTTAATCCTAGTCCGCGGGGCTCGAGGGACCCGGGGATGGTTGGAGGGTAAATGACAGGAGAGGCAGAGATTTTGACCGCAAGGGAAACTCTGATTTTGACCTAACGGTAACCCAAGGACAGGATTAGGCATAAGTCATATGTCAGAACAGGAGAGATAACAGTTACTCACCGGAACAGTTATCCAGGGCCATGACAGGCCCTGGCGAATTATCCTTGCTGTCCAGCCGTGGGCAGGCCAGGCTGCTGACCACCCTGTGAGGCAGCCCAGAGTGGGACCCTCAAGTGGAGCGGTCCTTCTGGGAGGGGTGGTTGAAGGAGGACTTGGGCTTGGAGTAGGACTTGGAGCCCTGTCCCCTTCCCCGAAACGGCTGCTGGCCCCTCTGGGAGGGCCTGTTGTGTGCCTTCGGGGGAGTGGGGTACGAGGGCCTCGGCAGTCTGGAAGGCTGGGAGGGCCTTCGGGGCTGTTAGGCTGGTCTGGATGGCTGTGGGGCACGTGGCCTACGGACAAACAGAACGATTAGGAACCAAAGTAGACCCGAATAATCCTTCCATTTCACCCCCCGTGAAAACTCAGGTAAGTAGAACAACGAGAGGTACTTACTTGGAGGTAGAGGGTTTTGGTAAGTTGATTACCGCTGGGAAGGAGGCGAAGATTGTATCTGTCGCCTGAGGGCAGGGGAAAGGGGGGCAGCTCGCACCACTCCCCTCTGTGCCATCTCCGGCGCAGATTTAGCCGCCGCCTGGCGGGCTGCCAGTCTCGCTTCGGCGAAAACCTTCGCCTCCTCCCGCATGTTGTGGGTTGCCATCGCCGCCACGCCCTCCATCACGGTGGCCATGGAAGAGAGGGTGTCACTGTAAGGGGTAAACAAGGAAAAAACCGAGCGAACCCGGGAATAAGTACCCGGGAGTAACAGAGAGACCCTCTACCCCGTATCCCTTAAGTAACATGACACACGAGTAAGGTACTCACGCTAGCTGTATACCCGACATCTCGTGGTAGGTGTTGGTGAGGGCATTGAGGCAGTCCCTGATAAGCGCAGCGGCTGCCCCCGTGGAGATGGTGTGGGCCAACTCCAAGCGGGCAGCAGACTCCGCCTGCCGCAACTTGCCATCGGGCTCCTTCAGCTGATAGGGGACCGGGGGCTCCTTCTCCGTCTTCCACAGGCATTCCCTCAAGCCCGGGGGGGCACGGGAATGAGGGAGGATGACGGGGAAAGACGGAGGAGGGGGCTTCCTGGGCGCGCTGTGCCTCTGGTGGTCCAGGGACTTAAGGAGAAGGGCTGGGATGTCCAGGTCCCCTTCGCCCTTATCCCCCGGGAAGTACGCGTCCGGGGAAAGGAGGACTGCCGTGTTCCCGTGGGAGCAATCAATCCTCCAAGCCTCGGACAAGTGTAACTGGCTGTACTCCACCAGAAAACCCATCGCGTCCAGGGTAGCTGCAGAGGACACTCTCGATGAAGTGGGTACGGGCGCTGAGATAGGACGGACCTTGTAGAAGGGAATAGCGTCGCCCTTCTCATCCGCCCCCCCACTTCACCAGGACGTCATCCCTCCGGGTCCACACGTCTGGCTGAGCCGTGTCCGGAGACCAAGCCACCAGTCTGCCCTCCTCCGAAGAGTGGGTCCAGGCAGGAGGGAGAAGAGCCCAAGAGTAGGGAAGGTATCAGGAGGTTCTAGCCCCTGAGACTCCGAGAGACAGGAAGAAGGGTAACGGGTCCTGAACAAACCCAGGTCCGCTCCCAAAATCGGGTCCACCCACGCCAAAGAAGAACCGTCTCGTTTATGGGTCATTCTCCTAGCCCTCGTCCACGCCATACGAAGAGAAGCAAGGGCGGGGAGCTTGGAGCGGGCAGAAGGGGAGGAAACCCGACACAACTCAGCCCAGGGGCGGCACACACCACACGCCAAAGGGTCGTAACCCAAGGGAGTGAAGCAGGGTGCGTGAGGCGAACAGTGCAGGTGTCCGTCAGGAGAGACCCGCACGGTACACCCCGAAGCAGCATAAAGGGCACGAGTAGGCTGAGGAAGAAAAGAATACACGAACATGGGTTAACACGTGCATACCCTGGAACACAGAAGACACGGAAACCCCCCCAAACAAGGAGAAGTAGCGCGGGAAACACCCGCTGAACCCGGGGGCCAGGACACGACCCCCCAATCTCGCGCACACCCGACCAGGGAAAAAACCCGTAAAACCAGAAAACAGCCCGCCACATGGAGCGGGTAAAAAAGACCCCCCCGGACAGAAGGATCCTGAAGGAGGGGGAATGGAGGGGACCCGGTAGCCTGAGAAGGAACACCCCAGGCTAAAAATACTGGAAAAACACCAAAAATTACTAAAAAACCCCGCACGGGGGAGGAAGAGAGAACCAGGGCACAATTCTCACTCCCCCCTACCGAGAGGAGACACACAATAATCGGGGAAGGCAAGAGGAAGGGCTGCAAAGACCCCACACGCACACCACGTGGGGAGGTGAAGGCCCCACGTGGAGACGCTAACCTCGCTAAAAAAACCCAGAAACCCTGATAAAACACACACGATGAATGTACTAGTGGCAGGAGGAAAGGTGAAAGGGGGGAATGAAGGAGAAAAACTCCGAAAAAGGAGGCCCAAAAGTCCCCTTCGCTTAGGGAAGAGAGAACTCGGTCCTAAAGAAGAATAAACCCCCACAAACACACCTAAACCCTCCTAGAATACACACACACACTATACATCTGCAAAGCAGGCCAGCCACTAGAACACAAAAGAAACAATAGCAGGAACACGAGACACAATACCATAGCGTAGCAGCGAGGAGCGAGGATGTTGACTGGGACGTGTTCCGCGACAGAGTGACCGATTGCCTGAGAGCGCGGAGCGGGGCTAATACCTCACCACGCCACCACCAGGTGGCTCCACTATCAGTACAGCGCCAGATTTGAATTTTTATTTACTTCTGATGATCGTCACGGAATAGACCCTTCCAACCCAGATTATGCCTATACGGGGCCTGGGCTTGAGAAGGGGCGTATTCTATAGCAATCCAGCTGTGCTGGTTTCACTATACCAATAATAGGGAGAATCGACAAACACAAAAAACTTCAGCGGAGAAACCCTACTGCTGAATCACTCTCTCTACTATGGGAGGTGATACGCACGCCAAGGAAATCTCGAGAAGAGTGAAAGCAGAGAAATGGTATGAGTGGTGCTCGACCATTGACGAACACAGCAAACTGGGAGAGATATGGAGAAACATCAATATAGCTACAGGCAGGATGGCAACTTGTCCGCCTGCACGTCTCGACCCCCTCGAAGATGCTGAAAAGCTTAATAGCAACTTTGCAGCAAGGGAAGGAACAACTAATCTCCCGGCGGAAATACAGGACTGCCTACAACAGCTCCGTGACACGAAACAAGAGAAAATAAATGAAGCAGTCATCGAGCGAGACGAGGTTGAAGGACTGTTCATGTTGGATGACCTCTTAAGAGCCAGGAAGAAGAGCAAAGACACAGCCCCAAAAGATGATGGCATAACATACTTAATTATTTCCGGACTGGGTAATGGGGGTCACGCGGCCCTCCTAACCATCATGAACGAGTCATGGGGTGTAGGAAGATTGCCCCTGGCTTGGAAAAAGAAAGACATTTTACCCATTCCAAAGCCCAAAGAGAAGGGCAAGTACAGACCAATAGCTCTGACGAGCTGTCTCTGTAAAACCATGGAGAGGATGGTGCTCAGCCGACTCTTGTGGAAGCTTGGTCCATGGCATCCACATCTCTTTGGTTTTGTCAAGAGAATTGGGACCAAAACTTCCATTGCATATCTACTGAGCACAATAAAGGACCGAAAGGCCATTGTCGTGTTTCTCGACCTAGAAAAAGCCTTTGAACTAGCGAACTCTCATGCCATACTAGAAGCACTGGCAGAAAGGGGTGTTAGAGACCGAATGCTTGCGTGGGTACAGGACTACCTCTCGGACCCCACCGCCAGGGTTATGTACCAAGGTCGTGTATCTACTTACCAGTCCCTAGAAAACGGAACTCCACAGGAAGGGGTCCTAAGCCCAACCCTCTTCAATATTCTAATGGAGGAGCTAGTGCAACTTCAGTTGCCGGCTGGTGTCAAACAGATCAGCTATGCTCATGATCTGGCACTTCTGATTCAGGGGCGAAATATGAGAAAAGCTCAGAAAAGTCTCGACCTGATCGAGAGGAAATGCAAAAACCTGGGTGTGAAAATCTCCAGAGAGAAATCAAAGGCAATGTTCATCAGGGGGAGAGCTCCCCAGGAGTATCTGCACATACAGGACACCCGACTTGAATGGGTGTCAAGTTACCTGTACCTAGGAGTCTGGATAACACACGGCCTTAATTGGAAAACAGAGATAGAGTACCTGCAGGATAGGACTAAACCTCGTCTTGCAGCCCTGAGGGCCCTAGTGTCATACGATAGCGGCGCCTCAAATAGAGCTCTCACGATGTTCTACAAACAAGCCCTCCGATCGATCACCGATTATGCTGCCATAGTGTTTCCAGGTATACCAAAGACCTTGGCATGCAAGCTGAAATGCATTCAGAACAAAGCTCTAAGGACCGTATACGGTGCCCCATTATGGACCAAAACAGAAGTGATGCAG
Organism: Petrolisthes cinctipes; assembly: GCA_033782935.1. Classification (NCBI taxonomy): domain Eukaryota; kingdom Metazoa; phylum Arthropoda; class Malacostraca; order Decapoda; family Porcellanidae; genus Petrolisthes; species Petrolisthes cinctipes. The sequence goes on along the minus strand of JAWQEG010000380.1, from coordinate 1,094,944 downwards.
CATGAATCTGGTCTGGGTTCTATCCAAGACAGAATTGACTATGTAGTGTCATGTTTGGTAGCTAGAACCATACATCACTATAGGGATAATCTTTTCAAAAGTGAGGTCATCATAGAACTGAGAAAGGACAGGCAGACTGCAAAAAGAGGGACCTGGATCCGAAGGGTGGCAGACACAGTACACAGCCTTCTCAACGTCAAACTTCTCTTGAAGAAGGGTACAGACTCACCAGCCGGTGAGTACCGTGTGTCACAACCGTGGACCTCATCAGCCATCAAAACAAAGATAGTTCGGCTTCCGAGAGTTAAGAAAGACCTCAGCGAAAATGAATTCCTTCAGTATGCCAACAGAGTGATGGGTAGCAGGGATAACTAAGACACAGTTGTCTACTACACTGACGGCTCCATGGACCCAGAGAGTGGCAGGGCGGGTTCCGCTTTTGTCCTTAGCAACAGCGTCTTTTTTTGGAGGACCTATGACCACTGCAGCTCCACTCAGACTGAGCTCGCAGCCATAGCCCAGGCTATGTGGCATACGGAGAGTAGGGCAGAGAAGCACATCCTCATCTACTCAGATTCAATGACGGCACTGTAGAACCTCTGGAAGTACATCCCGGAAGACAATGTCCAACTGACCACCCATATACTTGCAACGGCATAAACGATACAGGGACAAGGGAGGCACATCACAATCTGTTGGATCCCAAGTCATGTTGGAGTGGACGGAAATGAGAGGGCTGACAAAGGAGCCAAATTGGCTGAAAGAGGACCTACTCCGACATTCAAAATTCCTCCCAGCCTTAAGAAAACCAAGAGCATGGCTGGGGCTGCAGTCAAGGATAGAATACATTCCAGACTTAGAGACATCTCTGCAACCTCACGTTCTGTCAAGTGGTACACCCTACTAACAGGATTGATACCCCTCACAACCAAAGTTCCACGCCGAGACTAGACCAACTTACACCGGATCAGGATGGGATACGTAACGATGTGTCACTGCATTTTTAAAGGAGCGTCAGAAGAGGGCCAGAACTGTTGAAACCGGACTGAAGAGCCACTCAGTCACTACCTTCTGGAGTGCCCAAGCACAGCCAGCTTAAGGAGACCCGAGTGCAGACCAGCGAAGACCAAGTAACCACAGGAGCACCTTAAGTGCGCTTCCTCCTGGATGACATCGTATGGACAGTCGGCTTCATGAGGGGATGAGCCCCTCCGCGGTAAACCAACACTGTAGGGACAATAACAAGGAACCCAGGACGAGCAGGTGGTCTGTTGCATACATGGCAGCCACCACGATAATATCTACTTTTAAGGTTCTGAGGTGTACCTAGTGCAAACATACACTTACAGCACCAAGAGTTCAAAGCACCTTTCCATACTACCAGCCTATGTGTGCATTTCCAAAAATAAAAAAACACATTAAATCTTAACATATCAAGATGATCCCCTCTCCCAAAAAGAATTAATTCATAGTTTATCTTGAATGCTTACTAAAAGATGAAAGTTGATGGATGTTGAATGCAGTAGTGTAGGTGTACTCCTGGTGTAGCTATACCTGTGGTGGAGATGCATACCAGTACATTCAAGGCGTCTTGTCCACAATTTTCACAGTTTTTCGTATATAGAATAAGATTGTGTCGTACTCACAAGTTTATAAGGCCCCTAGAGTGAAATACATAGCTGTGGTGAAAAGGTATGAGGCCAAATTTTCAGTTTTAACAGCTGTTCACATACGAGGAGAAAGCCTATGGACGCCGCCATGACAGTGAACACCTTACTAACACACTGGTTATTTCACCTTCTTCTTCCAGCTCCAGCCTCCTTCCTTACGTGCATATACCCAGTTCCCAGATAGTAAAATATGAAAATAATGACTGAGAAGGAATAAACGGAATAATGGGTACGATGAATACAAAATAACCTAAAAATTATATAAATTATTTCTATCATTGTTATAATACATAGGGATAATGGTTTGAGTATATAAAATACAAAAACATAACTATGACATAGCACCTGTTTTGTTCTAACAACCCACAATGCACTAATGTTGACAGAATAAGACAAATAAGGCTAGTAGTGTTGTCAAGTATGGAGATTTTTTCCCTACACATGGAGAATTAGAGGTAGCAATGGGGATATTATATAAGACTGGGGAAATTTCTACCAGACGAACTATAAAAAATATGGTAAATATACGATTATCTTCAAGAGTAAACGGGGAATTTTTGAGGGAAAAAGGGAAAATCTGATGTTGAAGTTGGGGAAATTTCGTCAAGAGTACCTGGCAACACTGAAGGCTTGTTTTTCAATGTTTGATATGACGTGAGGTCAGTCTCGTGAATATTTTAGGGTAAAGTTTATGGAAAATATCATGTGGTGAGAGAAAGCACTTAACCAACTTCACGAACGAAATATAACCTACAGTTGTGTAACCACAATGTGTAATATAGTGTTTCAATGACGGATTTTTACTGTGTTATGTTTTATGGGACTATCATGGGTTCAGCCATGGAAATTGTTTATTGACATTTTGGACTTAGAAAAAGCAGAGAGTGAATACATGAATTTGCATAATGTGACGAAACCACATCGAACCCTGGAAAGTGCTGTGTTTTATTAACATATTTTGTGATGGGAGCTTTTCACACATCCAGGCTATCAAAAACTTGAGCATAAACAGCAACACTTCTGTCGACTGGAGAAGTTTTTTTTAATGAAGTGTGCGAGAAATGGCTTAACATCTCAAGTTCCTATAGGTGGTCCTCTTATCACGGTTGAGATTGATGAAACACTTGTGGTCAGACGGAAACACAACGTAGGTTGTGTTTTGTCTCAAGCGTGGCTGTTTGGAGGAATTGAATGAGTCTCTAAGAAAAAATTTATTTTAGATGATGCGACTCAACCATTTCCACGGAATAAAGAAACTCTTATTCCACTAATAAATCTTTTTATATTACCTGGCACTACCATTTGCTCTGATGCTTGGCGTGCGTACAATTCTCTCGAGGACAAGGGCTATCGACATTGGTGTGTAAATCACAGCATAAATTTTGTCGACCCTGTAAATACTAAAATACACACGCAAAACATAGAGATTGTGGAGAGACGTAAAGGACGATATTAAACGACCGAGTATCAGAGACAAGTATTTGAGACAATACATTGCATGATATATATTTCTAGACCAACACAAAGATCTGGCGTTACATCAATTCCTTCTGGAGGCTACAAAACTCTATCCGCCCCAATCTAACCGAGTTCGTCCTGCTCCGCCATTACCACCTGATTCAGACGCTGCTACTTGGGTTATACCTACATTTTGGCTATCTAGCCGAACACGTGTTGTAACGCTGCTGCTTGGGCTATATTTGTATTTTATTGCAGCGTTCTCGAAAACTTGGATTTTATTTATTTTTTTATTAACGATTTTATTTACGGTTGGAAGTGTTTAATTATGGCATTTACATAGTGATATGCGTGTTTTCCCCCACCCAAAACCCCGCATTTCCACGCCTTCTCCATGTTTGTAATGGGGTATGAAAACGGGGCATATCTCGATAACGGGGCATTTCCAAGAAATATTCCATAGGTAGGAAATGTATTATAAAGGCAAAACCTTAGTGTATAGCGTGTATTCCCCCACCCAAAACCCCGGATTCCCAGGCTCTCCTCCATGTTTGTATTGGGGTATGAAAACGGGGCATATCTCGAAAACGGCGCATCTCCGAGAGAAACACTATAGATGAAAATAGTCTTAGAAAGGTCCTAATTAGTGGTAAAGCATACTAATATTTACGTATTAGTGAACCCAGGTCTTCTGTAAAAAAACCGAAATGACCCATTCAGCAAATTGAAAACTAAGTCACGATAACACAGAATATTTCAAACCACCAAATGCAACAAAAACAGTAACAAAAAATAAGCGGCACATACACACACACACGTAGGAAGCTGATGGTCAGTAGTGCATTGGAGGATTCAAAAATGGTTGCCAGTCAGACTCACTCAGCAGCAGACAGGAACTCTAATAAATATACAAGAATAATATTTCAAAGTAGGTGTAGATTGTTTGTTTATTCACTCTCATGGCAACACACCAAGCAATTCTTCAACTGTTTTGCTTCTTTATCACCTACTCCCTCCCTTTCATTTCTTTTTTAAGTGTCCCTCCTTTCCTTTTATTCCCTTCTTTAAGTATCACTCCTTTCCTTCTATTCCCTTCTTTAAGTGTTCCTCCTTTCCTTCTATTCCCTTCTTCAACTGTCTCTCCTTTCCTTCTATTCTCTTCTTTAAGTGTTCCTTCTATTCCCTTCTTTAAATGTTCCTCCTTCCCCATATGATATGGGGAAGGCCAGTCTGCTGATGTAGCGTCGTGGAGAGTCGGTAGTTGCAGTGTCACTTGTGTAGAAGTGTAGAGCAGGGGTACAGCGTGTGGTCGGAGTGGGAACACGTTATGCAGCTCCTAGTCGTTCTGGGGGCATACGTCGAGGCTTGGAAAAACTGGGGGGCCCGTAATTGTGATTGTGTGGCGGATACCTGCATCTTTGATTTTTTGGGAAGTCTCTGCAGAGCGTAGCAGTGGAAAATCGTGAATAATGCTATCGTAAGTGTTGGTTTGTGTGATTTGTGTAATAGTAGGTGTGGCTTGTCGGCAGTTTCTGGTGGGAATAGTAGCTCCTGAAGGTTGGTGTATGAGTCTGTTACGTTTAGCATCGATTAACAAGTCGTGTGCCGTCAGGAAGTCCAAGCCTAATATTGGTGCTTGGACGTCCGCTACCACGAACGGCCATACTACGTACTCGTCCTTCAACAGTGTGACGCCCTTACTCCTGGTTCCGTAGGTGGCGATAGGAGAATGGTTTGCAGCGAGGAGATTGTAAGCGGTAGACGCCTGCCTTTTGCAGTCCTTCTCCAGGAGGGGAACAACGCTAACTTCGGAGCCCGAGTCGATAAGGAACGTGTCCCCTGACTCGAGGTCCTCTACCCATAGCAGTATGCGAGCGTGATTGCGTGGGGGCACACATGTACCCGCAGGGGGAAGGTCTGGGGGCATGAGAGGGAGGACACGTGTATGTTCCCGGGACGACGTACAGTGAGCTGGGTCCGTGCGTGGTTGAGGGCGTGGCGTAGTAGCGTGAGTAGCTTGGGCGTGTAGATCAACATACAACGATCCCTTCCCGGATGTCCGGCTTGTGGATAATTATGCATTAGTGTTAGTACAGTCTTAATTAGTGTATCAGGGACTACCACCTGTGGAGAAATGTTAGTTTGTTTATCAAGCTTCCTGAACAAAATGTCATCTACCACCTCAAACTGTGTTAGTGGAATTGTAATTTCTGGTAGGTTACTCTCGTCACCTGAAACCAAAGCATAAATGACCCTTGACCAAAATTTATCTTTCTTTTGTTCAGCTTTAACAAGTTCCACATTGAAGTCTACTTCACTACTAGTGGAAATGACAGCAGCAGCTGATACATTGCGAAATAAAGCATCTGCAACTCTATTAAAACGCCCAGGAAGATATTAATAGTAGGCTGAAATTCTGAGATAGTTAGATACCATCTAGCTAATTCTCCTGTCAAATTTTTACCTTGAAAGAGACCACAAACAGGTTGATGATCTGTATATACAGTGACAGGATACCCTAGTATTATTTCTCTGAAGGTCTTTAACCCTTTCATTAGTTTAATATGCGAGTATGATCGATGCCGCTGTAGTCTATATTTTGAAAAATAATTAATTAATTTAAGCTCATTTAGGGAGTTATTATTACTTTCTTTATTTTTATTGTACGTTTATATGTTCTATAAGTACGAAAATATACCCTGAAAGTTTTATTTTATTACAAAAAAGCCAAATAAAAGAAGAAGTGTCTGCCATTATTTTGAACCGAGCGGTTGACGCGCCGCTGCCAGGCGACGATGTCAATGTGCCAGGCCACTGAGGCCAAGCAGACTAAGCAGTACGAACCTGGTGTGTTGGTGACTTGAGCTCTCACACACACTCCCTCTCCTTCATTTCACAATGTCCATATCCTTCTCCCTTCGGGAATACTAATTGTACGACTACCCTTATCTTCGGTTATCTCTTGACAACTATCAACTAAGGGTGCCAGGGTGGAATGAATTTGGATATAGTTTTGTACTGGTGGATGACAGTCAGTCCTCGCCTCCCTGCCCTATGAAATTCTGGCAATAAATACTTTCACACTCTCTCCAAACCCTCAGTCCTGGGTACCCTCCACACAACGTTTGTCATTTTCATCTCACTTCATCCATATTAAAGGCTACCCTTATCCTCGTTCACATCAGAGATTTACTATATATTAGAGAGGAGGAAATAGTATCAAGGATGAAGAACGTAGTATAATCTTCGCTCATAATATATATTCTACACGGTGAATCAAGATTACGCTAGTATATATATATACATATATATATATATATGCGTAAATCCACAAGGAAGGAAAAATAAACACGGAGTCCCAAGCGCTTTCGTGTATTCACATCTTCAGGGGAAATACAGAGTGTAGAAGAATGGTTTCTGAGATACACCTTATATACCGATACAATTAATAACTAACTGGCAACCTGAAGGTGTTGCCACTACAAGTTCAAAGCAATACACACCCATATGGTGCATACAAGGATATACTACCTGACCCAACTCTCATCAAACCTGACATGACCTCTAAACCTAAGATTATCCTCAGTCATTAAGGAATAGCAGTTGGACTTATCTTATTAACAATCTTGTCTATGATGAAACTATCCAACTTGTACATCATAGACAAGATTGTTAATAAGATAAGTCCAACTGCTATTCCTTAATGACTGAGGATAATCTTAGGTTTAGAGGTCATGTCAGGTTTTTATGAGAGTTGGGTCAGGTAGTATATCCTTGTATGCACCATATGGGTGTGTATTGCTTTGAACTCGTAGTGGCAACACCTTCAGGTTGCCAGTTAGTTATTAATTGTATCAGTATATAAGGTGTCTCTCGGAAACCATTCTTCACTGCACCAGGATAACTCATTTAGAACCATATATAGACAAACGTTTTCCACCGCATTGTAACACCTGCAATGCGGTGTTATCTATCAGTCATATCATCCTGCATTGTCGGCGATTTGTGGGGGAACGTGCTTCCCTCATAAGTTACTGTGATGCAGTAAAAATCCCCTTCACACTCTCAGCTCTCTTAGGTGATGGGGATGGTGGTGTGACTGATAAATTGATAACTTTCTTGAGGGAGACCGAACTGATCAGAGTGATGTGACTTTTTATTACTATTGTTACCATTTTGTATGACTATTTTTCAATTATGAATATTATAAATTATGTGTTGTATATATTGTATATTATGATGTATTAGCTAGGTTTAGCGATTGTCTAATATAGGTTTAGCGATTTGTCTGTCTAGGTTTAGCGATTGGCTGGAATAGGTATTAGTCTAGTTAGCTATTGGTTGAGTAGGTACATAGATTAGTTTATTAGCTAGGATGTACAATTTTGTATATAAAGTTACAAAAGAAAACCAAAAACAATTAGTATATAAGTATAATTTTAAGTTTAAATGTAACAGAAATAATTATAATAATAATAATAATAATAATAATAATAATAATAAAAATAAATGCATAAAATAATATGCAAGATGTTCAATTTAAAATAATAATAAATAAATAAAATAACAAATAAATTTCAAAAATAAATAAAATAAAATAAAATAAAGGCCTTAATGACCAACACCAAGGTCGATAGGCCAGGAAAAAAAAAAAAAAAAAAAAAAAAAAAAAAAAAACCATTCTTCAGAGGACTTTGAGACTGGGTCGTGGAGAGAGAGGTTGTATGTTTTTGTGCTCTCTCCTCTAGCTGCCAGGGCCTGCCGCACCGGCAGTAGTTTCTTTTTTTTCGCCCTTCTGGTGACGACTAGGATTAGCTAGTATTCATTCCCTCCATAGCTGGTAGACGATATAGTAGGTGTCTATATCTTTATATTGAGATCAACTTTGCCTCCTGCCTATGGTGGACTCCCCCACTGATAGCTCTGGGTGTGGTTGAACACAGTCGGACCACCTTAGTGTGGGTTGAGAGGTTGATCTCAATCATTAGTTAATTAGGGCTGGTATTATCCTTATCTGGTGTTTTCTTTTCCTCTTCCCACTTCCCCCCATCTTGGGGGAAGTGGTTACTATGTTGCCTTCCCTCCCAACCCCTCCTCCGTATAGCGGAGGAGGCGGCCATGACCGACCACCACCACGAACTAACGAACCACGGAATGACGGACGAACCGAGACTCGAACACCCCTTGACATTGACGTTAAAAATGCCTCATTTGTTATGCTTCATGCCACTGGTTCGGCCCCACTAGCCGGCCTCAATCCTTTCATTGTTCAAAAGGTTATTGATGGCTGGGCTGGTGTGGTTGAATCTGTAAAAAAACTTGCCTCTGGAGACCTCCTAGTAAAAACATTCAATTCAAAACAAGTAGCCACTTTGCTAAAATTACGTCAGATTCACAATTATGAAGTTGAAGCCAAGATTCCTCAAGCCATGAATTCCTGCAGGGGAGTAATCACCTGTAGGGATTTAATGATGATGGAAGAAACGGAAATAATTGAGGAAATGAGGAACCAAGATATTATTGATGCTAGATTCATAACTCGTTTAGAGGATGGTATAAGGAAGAAGACTGCAACACTCATTTTGACTTTTGGCAAAGTTTCACTTCCTGAAACTGTCAAAATAGGTTATGAAATTGTTAAAGTAAGACCCTTTATCCCCAACCCTCTTAGATGCTTGAATTGTCAGATTTATGGACACGGAAATCGAACTTGTAAGGCTTCTTCTCCAGTGTGTGGCAGGTGCGCGACGCCTGGCCATGCTGAGGAAAAGTGCACATCAGTGGAGCTCTCCTGCTTTCATTGTAGGGGTACTCACTCCACTTCCTCGAGGGATTGTCCCAAGTGGAAGCTGGAGAAGGAGGTCTGCTCAGTGAAGGCAGTGCGAGGTATCTCCTATCATGATGCGAGGAAGGCGGTGATGGGATCGCAAGCGACCCCATCACCCAATGTCTCGTATGCATCGGCGGTGATATCTCGACCCGTGATGTGTACCATTAGTACTCAGACTGAGTCAGAGCCGAGCGAACAGGCTGATCACTCTACTACTACACCTACTATTATTACCCCCTCTAAGACTATTACCAAATCTACTAACTCCTATTCTCAGGCTGCAGCTGCTTTGCAGTCAGAGAAACCACAAAAGAAGAAGTCAGACAAGAAAGATAAAGTAAACTACACCACCCTAAAACCAAAGTCACTTCCTTGCACACACCCTACTCCCACTTCATCGGGGGAGAGAAGGGATAGCTCTTCCTCGGTGGAGTCTGGGAGACTCACCATTGATGAGGAAGCAATGGATGTTTCCGGACGCAAGAACCGGGAAAGGTCCCCCGGTAGCTACTCGCCACGCGGCGGGCGGCACAAGAAGACTAAGCACGCAGGCCGACCCCGTAACTCTTAAATCGCCATGTTCACTGTACTACAGTGGAATTGTAGAAGTCTTGGGAATAAATTGAACAACATATCAATATTATTACACACACACAGGCCAGACGTCGTCTGTTTACAGGAGACAGGGTTGGAGAATCACTCTGACCCAACACAATTTAAACATTACAACGCATACAGGAGAAACGATGGACACGGAGTAGCAATATACACACACAAATCACATCCACAGACACAAATAACATTAAACACTACTCTGGAAGCCGTTGCTTGCAGAGTGAAATTACACAACACCTACATATCCATCTGCTCTCTTTATTGTCCGCCACGCGGCCCCATTGACAGTGATTTATTTCATAATTTATTTAGACAACTCACTGGTAAAAAATTGGTACTGGGCGACTTTAATGCCCATCACTGTCAGTGGGGAAGCTTAAGAACTGATGCTCGCGGAGGGCAGATGGCAGACATTATACTACAATCCAACCTCTGCCTCCTGAACGATGGCCAAGCCACCAGGGTTGACGATCGTTCTGGCAACTTTTCGTCTATCGATTTGTCTCTGGCCTCCCCGGATATACACCAGGATTTTTCTTGGCATCCTGAGTCCGACTCCCTTGGTAGTGACCACTTTCCCATCTGTCTCTCTTATTCAAGTCATACAGTTTCGGCCCCTTTGGTTCCAAAATTCAATTTTAAGAGAGCAGATTGGGGGTCTTTCGGGAGGATCGTCGACCTAGATATATCTGGGGAGACCATAGATGAAAAGATGCGAAATGTAACACAAAACATTTTACACGCAGCTGAGGTTGCTATTCCCAAAACCTCTATAATTCGAAATAAGCGTGAAGCACATTGGTGGTCAACGGATTGCCGAGAGGCATTAAGGAAACGTAATAGGAGATACAGGATTTTTGACACACAGCCAACTCAGAACAACTTTATAGCTTACAAACGGGCGAGGGCTGAGGCAAGGAGAGTAATTAATAGAGCTAAAAGGGACTCTTGGCGGTCGTTTGTGTCCACGGTGAATCGGTTTACACCACTTACAAAAGTCTGGTCCACTATAAAAATATTAAATAACAAACGCCCGTATACCCCCATCACCACTCTTCAAGTGGATAACAACATTTACGACGATCCCGTGGACGTAGCAAACGTACTTGCTAGGAGTTTCTCAAAAGTAAGTAGTTCAGCCAATTACGACCAACGTTTTCTCCATCACAAACGTATGGCTGAACTACAAGAGATAGACTTTGCCACAGAAGACGTAGACTACCCATACAACCGGGAGTTTACGATAGACGAACTTCTCCTTGCCCTAAGATCCTGTAAAGACACCAGTCCTGGACCTGACACCATCACGTACGGTATGATCCGGCATCTTGGCCAGGATAACCTGGTCAGGTTGCTAGCAGTGTTTAACGAGATTTGGGTGTCTAACACCTTCCCAAACTCATGGCACTTTGCGTGGATCATACCGATACCTAAACAGTCTGGTCGTCTTGTGAATCCCAGTTCATTTCGACCTATTGCGTTGACTTCTTGCCTCTGTAAAGTCATGGAAAGAATGATAAATAATAGGCTACTTTTTGTTTTAGAAGCGAAGGGTTTATTGAGTGATCGACAATGTGGCTTCCGGAAACACCGGAGCACAGTTGATCACTTGATGAACCTGGAGCATTGCATTTCAAAGGCTTTTGCCAATAAAGAATTCATGGTAGGGGTGTTCTTGGACATTCATAAAGCCTATGACATGACATGGCGACACGGTATTCTGATGAAGCTTCACGGTTATGGTTTAAGAGGTAATTTGCCCATTTTCATTAACAACTTTTTGCGTGACAGAACCTTTTCTGTCACCCTTCCCTGTAACGTAACATCGGACATTTTTGTCCAAGAGAACGGGGTGCCACAGGGAAGCGTGCTTAGTCCTACACTTTTTAACATCATGATCAATGATATTCTGTCATCAGCTCTAGTTCCCAGGAATCTTAAATACTCATTGTATGCTGATGATTGTGCAATGTGGCACTCGTCACCTAATGCACAGTTTTCAGTAGGACGGATTCAAGCAGCGCTTGAATCTGTCCACCAATGGGCCTTACAGTGGGGCTTTAAGTTTTCCGTTCCTAAGTGTACCGGAGTAATTTTCAGTAAACGTAGAGTACCTCAAATTAACGTAACGTTAGATGGCCAACCGGTACCATTTCATAATTCTGTTAAATTTTTAGGAATTCATTTTGACCAAAGGTTAAATTTTACACATCATGTTAATAATTTGCTTGTTCGTTGTGAAAAACCTTTAAATGTCCTTAAGTACCTATCAGGTACCACATGGGGAGCCGACAGGAAATCTTTATTAATGGTGTATAAGACCCTTATTCGTACAAAGCTAGACTATGGCTCACAGGTGTATGGGTCGGCATCAGATACAACACTAGGAAGATTGGATGTATTTCAGAATAAATGTTTACGTGTGTGTTTGGGAGCTCTGAAGTGTACACGTGTAGCTAGGATGGAGGTGGAGGCGAACATAACTCCTCTCCGACTTCGACGGGATCAACTCGCACTCAACACCGCTATGTCAACGATCCGGAAGTCGGAGATCGGCAACGTAGCCAGTGCCTCCCTCCAACAACATCACCACCTTCAACACGGAAGACGGAGGCCACTGGCTGTGCGCCTCCACCTGCTAGCCGAACAACTACAAATAGACCTTGGGGACTGCGACAAGTTTACCATCAACGAGATACCACCGTGGGAGACACCCAACTTCGGCGTCAACACATCGTGGTTACCATCATCAAAAGAAAAGGCGCCGGAGTTGGAGATACACCACCTGTTTGGTGGTATCATCCGCAGTCACCTGGGGTCTCATCACGTGTACACTGACGGCTCCAAGTCAGATAAATGTGTGGGTGCGAGTGTATGGTCGAGTGAATGTGAACATAGGTACAGATTGCCGATACATACATCTGTGTTTACAGCAGAACTTTTCGCTATAGACAAAGCCATAGACTATGCACTGAATTCTCTTCATAATTCAATAGTCATTTTCTCAGACTCCAAGTCAGCCCTTCAGGCAATTAACTCATGTCAAACTATTTCCAATGAAATCCAGGGTCGCATCATTAATAAGTTGCACTTATGCAACAAGTCCTTTACTCTGATCTGGGTGCCCGGGCATTGTCGTATTTATGGCAATGAACGGGCAGACTTACTTGCAAAATCGGCTGTAGAGCTCGAGGTTACTTGGGACGTCCCTCGTGATTTACAGTCGTGTCTATCCCTCGGAAAGAAATCAATTAATCTTCTGTGGCAAGGTCAGTGGACCAGACTAAACATCTCTACCATCAAGCCTCAACTGGGTGATTGGGCCACTGCCAACCGGCCCAATCGACTAGAAGAAAGAATACTGGCAAGAATAAGAACAAACTGCACCAGGATAACTCATTTAGAACCATATATAGACAAACGTTTTCCACCGCATTGTAACACCTGCAATGCGGTGTTATCTATCAGTCATATCATCCTGCATTGTCGGCGATTTGTGGGGGAACGTGCTTCCCTCATAAGTTACTGTGATGCAGTAAAAATCCCCTTCACACTCTCAGCTCTCTTAGGTGATGGGGATGGTGGTGTGACTGATAAATTGATGACTTTCTTGAGGGAGACCGAACTGATCAGAGTGATGTGACTTTTTATTACTATTGTTACCATTTTGTATGAATATTATAAATTATGTGTTGTATATATTGTATATTATGATGTATTAGCTAGGTTTAGCGATTGTCTAATATAGGTTTAGCGATTTGTCTGTCTAGGTTTAGCGATTGGCTGGAATAGGTATTAGTCTAGTTAGCTATTGGTTGAGTAGGTACATAGATTAGTTTATTAGCTAGGATGTACAATTTTGTATATAAAGTTACAAAAGAAAACCAAAAACAATTAGTATATAAGTATAATTTTAAGTTTAAATGTAACAGAAATAATTATAATAATAATAATAATAATAATAATAATAATAATAAAAATAAATGCATAAAATAATATGCAAGATGTTCAATTTAAAATAATAATAAATAAATAAAATAACAAATAAATTTCAAAAATAAATAAAATAAAATAAAATAAAGGCCTTAATGACCAACACCAAGGTCGATAGGCCAGGAAAAAAAAAAAAAAAAAAAAAAAAAAAAAAAAAAAAAAACATTCTTCAGGACTTTGAGACTGGGTCGTGGAGAGAGAGGTTGTATGTTTTTGTGCTCTCTCCTCTAGCTGCCAGGGCCTGCCGCACCGGCAGTAGTTTCTTTTTTTTTCGCCCTTCTGGTGACGACTAGGCTTAGCTAGTATTCATTCCCTCCATAGCTGGTAGACGATATAGTAGGTGTCTATATCTTTATATTGAGATCAACTTTGCCTCCTACCTATGGTGGACTCCCCCACTGATAGCTCTGGGTGTGACTAAACACAGACGGACCACCTTAGTGTGGGTTGAGAGGTTGATCTCAAACATTAGTTAATTAGGTCTGGTATTATCCTTATCTGGTGTTTTCTTTTCCTCTTCCCACTTCCCCCCATCTTGGGGGAAGTGGTTACTATGTTGCCTTCCCTCCCAACCCCTCCTCCGTATAGCGGAGGAGGCGGCCATGACCGACCACCACCACCACGAACCGACGGACGAACCGAGACTCGAACACCCCTTGACATAGACGTGAAAAATGCATCTTTTGTTATGTTACATGCCACTGGTTCGGCCCCACTAGCCGGCCTCAATCCTTTCATTGTTCAAAAGGTTATTGATGGCTGGGCTGGTGTGGTTGAATCTGTTAAAAAACTTGCATCTGGAGACCTCCTAGTAAAAACATTCAATTCTAAACAAGTAGCCACTTTGCTGAAACTTCGTCAGATCCACAATTATGAAGTTGAAGCCAAGATTCCTCAAGCCATGAATTCCTGCAGGGGAGTAATCACCTGTAGGGATTTAATGATGATGGAAGAGACAGAAATAATTGAGGAAATGAGGAACCAAGATATAATTGATGCTAGATTCATAACTCGTTTAGAGGATGGTATAAGGAAGAAGACTGCAACACTCATTTTGACTTTTGGCAAAGTTTCACTTCCTGAAACTGTCAAAATAGGTTATGAAATTGTTAAAGTAAGACCCTTTATCCCCAACCCTCTTAGATGCTTGAACTGTCAGATTTATGGACACGGAAATAGAACTTGTAAGGCTTCTTCTCCAGTGTGTGGCAGGTGCGCGACGCCTGGCCATGCTGAGGAAAAGTGCACATCAGTGGAGCTCTCCTGCTTTCATTGTAAGGGTACTCACTCCACTTCCTCGAGGGATTGTCCCAAGTGGAAGCTGGAGAAGGAGGTCTGCTCAGTGAAGGCAGTGCGAGGTATCTCCTATCATGATGCGAGGAAGGCGGTGATGGGATCGCAAGCGATCCCATCACCCAATGTCTCGTATGCATCGGCGGTGATATCTCGACCCGTGATGTGTACCATTAGTACTCAGACTGAGTCAGAGCCGAGCGAGCAGGCTGAACAATCTACTCCTACACCTACTATTATTACCCCCTCTAAGACTATTACCAAATCTACTAACTCCTATTCTCAGGCTGCAGCTGCTTTGCAGTCAGAGAAACAAAAGAAGAAGTCAGACAAGTATGACAAAATTAACTACACCACCCTAAAACCAAACAAGTCACTTCCTTGCACACACCCTACTCCCACTTCATCGGGGGAGAGAAGGGATAGCTCTTCCTCGGTGGAGTCTGGGAGACTCACCATTGATGAGGAAGCAATGGATGTCTCCGGACGCAAGAACCGGGAAAGGTCCCCCGGTAGCTACTCGCCACGCGGCGGGCGGCACAAGAAGACTAAGCGCTCAGGCCGACCCCGTAACTCTTAAATCGCCATGTTCACTGTACTACAGTGGAATTGTAGAAGTCTTGGGAATAAATTGAACAACATATCAATATTATTACACACACACAGGCCAGACGTCGTCTGTTTACAGGAGACAGGGTTGGAGAATCACTCTGACCCAACACAATTTAAACACTACAACGCATACAGGAGAAACGATGGACACGGAGTAGCAATATACACACACAAATCACATCCACAGACACAAATAACATTAAACACTACTCTGGAAGCCGTTGCTTGCAGAGTGAAATTACACAACACCTACATATCCATCTGCTCTCTTTACTGTCCGCCACGCGGCCCCATTGACAGTGATTTATTTCATAATTTATTTAGACAACTGCATGGTAAAAAATTGGTACTGGGCGATTTTAATGCCCATCACTGTCAGTGGGGAAGCTTAAGAACTGATGCTCGCGGAGGGCAGATGGCAGACATTATACAACAATCCAACCTCTGCCTCCTGAACGATGGTCAAGCCACCAGGGTTGACGATCGTTCTGGCAACTTTTCGGCCATCGATTTGTCTCTGGCCTCCCCGGATATACACCAGGATTTTTCTTGGCATCCTGAGTCCGACTCCCATGGTAGTGACCACTTTCCCATCTGTCTCTCTTATTCAAGTCATACTGTTTCGGCCCCTTTGGTGCCAAAGTTTAATTT
The DNA here is from genome assembly GCA_033782935.1 of Petrolisthes cinctipes. NCBI lineage: Eukaryota > Metazoa > Arthropoda > Malacostraca > Decapoda > Porcellanidae > Petrolisthes > Petrolisthes cinctipes. The sequence continues at coordinate 1,078,822 of JAWQEG010000380.1, read as the reverse complement.
TAAGAGAGCAGATTGGGGGTCTTTCGGGAGGATCGTCGACCTAGATATGTCCGGGGAGACCATAGATGAAAAGATGCGAAATTTAACACAAAACATTTTACACGCAGCTGGGGTTGCTATTCCCAAAACCTCTATAATTCGAAATAAGCGTGAAGCACATTGGTGGTCAACGGATTGCCGAAAGGCATTAAGGAAACATAATAGGAGATACAGGATTTTTGACAAACAGCCCACTCAAAACAACTTTATAGCTTACAAACGGGCGAGGGCTGAGGCAAGGAGAGTAATTAATAGAGCTAAAAGGGACTCTTGGCGGTCGTTTGTGTCCACGGTGAATCGTTTTACACCACTTACAAAAGTCTGGTCCACTATAAAGATATTAAATAACAAACGCCCGTATACTCCCATCACCACTCTTCAAGTGGATAACAACATCTACGACGATCCCGTGGACGTAGCAAACGTACTTGCTAGGAGTTTCTCAAAAGTAAGTAGTTCAGCCAATTACGATCAACGTTTTCTCCATCACAAACGTATGGCTGAACTACAAGAGATAGACTTTGCCACAGAAGACGTAGACTACCCATACAACCGGGAGTTTACGATAGACGAACTTCTCCTTGCCCTAAGATCCTGTAAAGACACCAGTCCTGGACCTGACACCATCACGTACGGTATGATCCGGCATCTTGGCCAGGATAACCTGGTCAAGTTGCTAGCAGTGTTCAATGAGATTTGGGTGTCTAACATCTTCCCAAACTCATGGCACTTTGCGTGGGTCATACCGATACCTAAACAGTCTGGTCGTCTTGTGAATCCCAGTTCATTTCGACCTATTGCGTTGACTTCTTGCCTCTGTAAAGTCATGGAGAGAATGATAAATAATAGGCTACTTTTTGTTTTAGAAGCGAAGGGTTTATTGAGTGATCGACAATGTGGCTTCCGGAAACACCGGAGCACAGTTGATCACTTGATGAACCTGGAACATTGCATTTCAAAGGCATTTGCCAATAAAGAATTCATGGTAGGGGTGTTCTTGGACATCCATAAAGCCTATGACATGACATGGCGACACGGTATTCTGATGAAGCTTCACGGTTATGGTTTAAGAGGTAATTTGCCCATTTTCATTAACAACTTTTTGCGTGACAGAACCTTTTCTGTCACCCTTCCCTGTAATGTAACATCGGACATTTTTGTCCAAGAGAACGGGGTGCCACAGGGAAGCGTGCTTAGTCCAACACTTTTTAACATCATGATCAATGATATTCTGTCATCAGCTCTAGTTCCCAGGAATCTTAAATACTCGTTGTATGCTGATGACTGTGCAATGTGGCACTCGTCACGTAATGCACAGTTTTCAGTAGGACGGATTCAAGCAGCGCTTGATTCTGTCCACCAATGGGCCTTACAGTGGGGCTTTAAGTTTTCCGTTCCTAAGTGTACCGGAGTAATTTTCAGTAAACGTAGAGTACCTCAAATTAACGTAACGTTAGATGGCCAACCGGTACCATTTCATAATTCTGTTAAATTTTTAGGAATTCATTTTGATCAAAGATTAAATTTTACACATCATGTTAATAATTTGCTTGTTCGTTGTGGAAAACCTTTAAATGTCCTTAAGTACCTATCAGGTACCACATGGGGAGCCGACAGGAAATCTTTATTAATGGTGTATAAGACCCTTATTCGTACAAAGCTAGACTATGGCTCACAGGTGTATGGATCGGCATCAGATACAACACTAGGAAGATTGGATGTATTTCAGAATAAATGTTTACGTGTGTGTTTGGGAGCTCTGAAGTGTACACGTGTAGCTAGGATGGAGGTGGAGGCGAACATACCTCCTCTCCGACTTCGACGGGATCAACTCGCACTCAACACCGCTATGTCAACGATCCGGAAGTCGGAGATCGGCAACGTAGCCAGTCCCTCCCTCCAACAACATCACCACCTTCAACACGGAAGACGGAGGCCACTGGCTGTGCGCCTCCACCTCCTAGCCGAACAACTACAAATAGACCTTGGGGACTGCGACAAGTTTACCATCAACGAGATACCACCGTGGGAGACACCCAACTTCGGCGTCAACACATCGTGGTTACCATCATCAAAAGAAAAGGCGCCGGAGTTGGAGATACACCACTTGTTCGGTGGTATCATCCGCAGTCACCTGGGGTCTCATCACGTGTACACTGACGGCTCCAAGTCAGATGAAAGTGTGGGTGCGAGTGTATGGTCGAGTGAATGTGAACTTAGGTATAGATTGCCGATCCATACATCTGTGTTTACAGCAGAACTTTTTGCAATTGACAAAGCTATAGACTATGCACTAAATTCTCGTAACAATTCAATAGTAATTTTCTCAGACTCCAAGTCAGCCCTTCAGGCAATTAACTCATGTCAAACTATTTCTAATGAAATCCAGGGTCGCATCATTAATAAGTTGCACTTATGCAACAAGTCCTTCACTCTGATCTGGGTGCCCGGGCATTGTCGTATTTATGGCAATGAACGGGCAGACTTACTTGCAAAATCGGCTGTAGAGCTCGAGGTTACTTGGGACGTCCCTCGTGATCTACAGTCGTGTCTATCCCTCGGAAAGAAATCAATTAATCTTCTGTGGCAAGGTCAGTGGACCAGACTTAACATCTCTACCATCAAGCCTCAACTGGGTAATTGGGCCACTTCCAACAGGCCCAATCGACTAGAAGAAAGAATCCTCGCAAGAGTGCGAACCAACTGCACCAGGATAACACACTTAGAACCATATATAGACAAACGTTTTCCACCGCATTGTAACACCTGCAATGCGGTGTTATCTATCAGTCATATCATCCTGCATTGTCGGCGATTTGTGGGGGAACGTGCTTCCCTCATAAGTTACTGTGATGCAGTAAAAGTCCCCTTCACACTCTCAGCTCTCTTAGGTGATGGGGATGGTGGTGTGACTGATAAATTGATGACTTTCTTGAGGGAGACCGAACTGATCAGAGTGATGTGACTTTTTATTACTATTGTTCTTACCATTTTGTGTATATTTTTTGCAATTATGAATATTATATGTTTTGTGTTGTGTATTGTGTATATATATGATGTATTAGCTAGGTTTAGCGATTGTCTAAAATAGGTTTAGCGATTTGTCTGTCTAGGTTTAGCGATTGGCTGGAATAGGTATTAGTCTAGTTAGCTATTGGTTGAGTAGGCACATAGATTAGTTTATTAGCTAGGATGTAAATTTTGTATAAAGTTACAAAAAGAAAAGAAAGACAATTAGTATATAAGTTTAATTTTAAGTTTAAATGTAATAGAAATAATTATAATAATAATAATAATAATAATAATAATAATAATAATAATAATAATAATAATAATAATAAAAATAAATGCATAAAATAGTATGCAAGAAATTCAATTTAAAATAATAATAAATAAATAAAAAAAAAATAAATAAAAAAAAATAAAAAAAAAATATAATAAAAATAAAAAAAATAAAATAAATAAAAGGCCTTAATGACCAACACCAAGGTCGATAGGCCAGGAAAAAAAAAAAAAAAAAAAAAAAAAAAAAAAAAAAAAAAAAAAAAAACCATTCTTCTACACTCTGTATTTCCCGTGAAGATGTGAATACACGAAAGCGCTTGGGACTCCGTGTTTATTTTTCCTTCCTTGTGGATTTACGCATATTCCTGGATCACGTGCCACCAAGTGATTTATTTGCATATATATATATATATATATATATATATATATATATATATATATATATATATATATATATATATATATATATATATATATATATATATATATATATATAATACAGTATTTATGATGTTATTCCCTCTGATGCTTATATAATATACCTTCTATTGCCTCAATATCTCTCGTAATTATTTCTCCATACATTGAGAAAAGATCCAGTGACATAACACACACTTGTCTCACCTCTCTCTCTCTCTCTCTCTCTCTCTCTCTCTCTCTCAGCTGTCGTGTGTGTGTATTTTTTCCTTTGCTGCCTTCTTCTTTGCTATACTTTCCCTCACCCTTGTAGGTAGTTTGAATAGCTAAATCAAGCAGCCTCGAAAGGATTTGTTGCTGTTTGAATGTTTTTTTACAGTTGTACAGAACTAGGATGGGAATTATTATAGGCTACATAGATAGGGCATGAAATGTACAGTATTGCATTGCATTTTCTATTAATATTACTTTTACAGTTGTACAGAACAAGGATGGGGATTATTATTATAGGCTACATAGATAGGGCATGAAATTTACAGTATTGCATTGCATTTTCTATTATTATTACTTTTACAGTTGTACAGAAAAAGGATGGGAATCACTGTACATAGATAGGGTATGAGAAGTACAGTACTACATTTCATTTTCTATTATTATTTACTTTCACAGTTGTACTGTACAGAAAAAGGATGGGAATTACTGTACTTTCTGTTATGTATTATCTGGAGAGTTGGAGAGAAGAGGATTGAGAATTATTGCATTTCTTATTATTCTTTACTTGGAGTTTTGTACAGAGATGTGTTGAGAATTACTTTATTGTTTTTTCCTCTGTTGAGAATTTCTGTATTGCAGTTCCTTCCTGTTATTTACAACTTTTATAAGTGTATAGAAAAGGGGTGAGACTTATTGCATTCCTATTACTGTATTACTTGGACATAAAAGTTGTGATATGATTATTGCATTTCATATTAGTACCGTATCCATTACAATATTTATATTTCTTTTACAGTTGTACAGAATACGAGTGACACTTGTTACATATCTTGTTACTGTATTTATTACTTATACTGTATAGCTTAGTTGGACAAGAAAGGGGTGAGAATTAGTACATATCCTATTATTTATTAATTGTATAGTTGTACAGAAAAAGGATGGGAATCATTGTAGTTTATGCTATTTATTACTTGGACAGTTGGAGAGAATAGGGTGAAACATCCTGTAATTTCTGTATAGCCTAAATGGCATTGCATATCATGTAATTTATTACCAATTTTTATGTAAAGACATGGTATAGATGTAAAGTAATTATATCTATGAATAAGAATCTATATTTCCCATATTTGGAGGAATACTGGTTGTTTGCCCACTAACTTTTGCACATTATAGCCTTCAGTAAATAATAATGTAACATCGCGTTATCAGATCAAACTCCTAATAACTCTTTACCATCCATATTATTTTCATTTATTTCTGAAGAGTTCAAATCATCATCTATAAAGTTTCTGTCCCCATGAATATCGGAAAAATTCATCAAAACTCGATCTACGTAAGCGACTCCCGCTGACTCATGATGATAACTGATCGTTTTCTCACCGCTAGCGGCACCTGACTAGCTGCCAAAGGCCGCAGTTATCGTACCACATTACATTTTTTTTTCTTTCTTTAGAGATATCATTGTTCCTTTCTATGACAGACTTACAAGACTAATGATGAAAGTACAATTAGTAAATAAACAAATATCTAAAAGACTGCAGAGGAGCTCTGTGCCTGTGTTTTAGAATGAGAAGTAAATAATGCCTTGGGGCACAGCATATGTGTTGCACCTATCACACGTAACCACAGTATGAGCACAAACGCTGTGACGGAACTAATGAATGGGTTAAGGCCCACACAACCGCTATAGCCTCCAAGTTAGTGACACTGTATTTCTTCTCTACGTCATTCACAACACGACTGGCATATGCACAAACCTTGCAACGACCCTCAGTGGTATGTTGCATAAGCACTGCGCCTAGGCCATCATTTTTAGAATAGATTATATGGTGTGAAGAGTTAGCAAGCACTTGTTCTTAGTTTTAAAAGATTTTATTAATAACCCAAGAAGTATTACAGGTTCACAAAAGTGTTAGTTAGACTTTAGACCTAACTTAAAGAGAGAGAGAGATAGCTATGAGATGCCTGTGTAGCTAATGGCTATCTCAAGCAGACTGTCTGGTTGAAGGCGCATTAGGAGCTCTCTCTGTCGTACTTCGTGACTTGTGTGACATCACTAATTGCTGATAAAGCTTGGTTCACATGATCAGATCTATCCTGTCTCCAACCTGTTAATGCTTAGGTCAGCTAGTTTGAGCGATCATGTGAGGGTACATGCATATGATTCACTACCTATGTATGTATTACATGTAGGTATTATATGTAAGTATTATATGTAGTTTAACCGGTACATATACACACACTTGTTGTTGCTGTATTATGGTTAGTATGTGTGTCTTGTTGTTGGTGTTCAGGGGGGAAGTACTACAGTGTTAGTCAATCTGGAGCAACTGATTCCTCCAATCTATTCCAAGCAACAGAACACCATTATTTTTGTTTATCTGGCCCTGTTTCCTTGCATTCTTGGGAGGCATCAAGGCACTCCAGTGTAAAATAATAATAATAATAATAATAGTAATATTAATAATAACAATAAAAACTACTAGTACTACTATTGTGTTACCAGGTTAGTGTGTACAACTATGCCGTGTAGTTCCAGAGTGTCACATGGGTGAACTAGAAATGCCTGAATGTACATCCAACCTCACTACACCTACTACCAAAGTTAAATTACAAGATCTTCCCACCTCGTCTTCTATTGGACAAGTGAGTTAAGTGGGTGAGTCAAATTAGTGACGTATGTATAATTATCATACCAAACAGTAACACAACTTTGAACAATTAAAATGAAAATCTGTACGTGGAATGTATTTACTGATGTATACCTATCTAGCTAAATATTTAACCTTTGCTATCCTAATCTTACTTGACCTGACAGAGCCTGAATTGACCTGGCATGACCTCACCATATCTGACCTGACCCCACCTCATTTGAGCTAGTTTGATCTGACCTGACCTGACTAAACCTATCTTCACTTAATTTGTATTGAATCTGACAATAGCTAACCTAAACTGACCTGATATAACCTAAAATAACCTGACCTAACTTAACCAAACACAACCTAACCTAACCTAACCTGTCCTAAACTAACCAGACCTGACCTAACCTTACCTAACCAGACCTAAACTAACCTAACCTAACTTGTCCTAAAATAACCTGTCCTAAAATAAGCTAACCTAACGTGACCTTCTACGACATCGTCGAGGCAACAGACTTTACCGCTTGTATGATGAAGTTGGCTTTCGTTATTTTAATGCCAAGAGGAGGAAAGTCAACTGGCAGTGATGGACTCTGAGGTCAAGATACTAGAGGTTTTGGATGTCATGGAGAGCAAGGGTGAGTTATGGGGTCATCATAGGTTAGCTTTACTCAACTATGACCTCAGTATTGGAGTTGGTCATCACACAATAGGTCAATTATTATACTCAAATTATTCTTAACAGTTTAATTAAGGGGGAAATTTTGTGTTGGTAAATCTGGAGCAACTGAATCTTCCAAACTATTCCAAGCAACAAAACACCATTATTTTTGCTTCTCTGGTTCTGTTTCCTGGCTTACTTTGGAGGAATCAAGGCACTCCAATGTAACAAAGGTGAATTACCCCCTTAACCTCAGTATAAATATGGGTACTCCTGGGTCAACTAATCTCTACTATTTTTATCGGGATTAATTACGAGTGGAAAATCATTTTTTTTTTCTTTTTGCATAGATTGGATGAATAAGTAACCCTCAATTCTTTCCGCCTTGCATAATTTAGAGGAATCAAGTTACTCCCCCATAACAGATTATCTCTCTAACTAAAGGTGTTGTCTCTTTGCAGGAGCGTTGAGTGCATGGATTGGTGTGTTCTGGGATAGGGATAACAACAAGTCACCCAAATGGCAGTACAGATATGGTAAGAGACTAATAAGAGGTGATGATGCACTTTGCCAATCAGACACAAAGTCGACTCCCACATACTCTTGCGTGTGTGTGTGTGTGTGTGTGTGTGTGCGATTTTTTACGTGTGTGTGTGTGTGTGTGTGTTCTATAAATTATTTAGTGGTTTGACATTAATGTGAATATAATTATGTAGCAAATCACAACAATAACAACAACAACAACAACATCAACAATGATCATAATACAATAACACTGATGATGTTAAAGATGATGATGCCTCTATTACGTTCCAGAAACCCGTGGCAACTATACGGGCATCTTGGGTAGTCATGAGAATCGCTGCTTTTACGTCATTGTATCAAACCACACAACAAACTGGACCATCAGCAATTCACTTACTTGGTCATGAGTCGATGATTGACTAGTGGCATAATAATAATGATAATAATATCGTAGCATAGAGAGTGGGGTTATTAAATCCATGATTTAGAATACCAGCTCTGCTCATCGCGCATATCGGGCCTGGCTAGTGATGTTGATTGGCCCCCAAACTGAGGCCGCCCTCTGTCTACCAAATATGAGACGGAATAGTAGTCTCTATGATAGGGGTACATTAGGGTCAATATTAGCGACCTCTCTCATTTCAGTTGCAAAAATGCCTTACTTTCTTGCCAAAATTCAGGGCTTAGACTTAATGTAGGCGAATCGTTTTTGTTTCTGAAATTTCTTCATATGTATAGGTATCGAAAGTTCAGTAGAAGTTTTCGAGAAATCACATATAAGCATAGAAATTGTGCTGTGAAAATAGCATATATACAGAAAAAGCCTTCTTTCTGGCTGTGTATAGAAAACGAGAATATTTTAATCCTTATCAAATCACTTTACACCTCCGCCTCCAACACACACACACACACACACACACACTTGATTTGAGTTGAATGTTACATAGTTCATATTCAGAACCCGTCGTTTTTATGTATCAATATATTAATTTATGCATTAATTTTAGTCTTAAATATCATACATTATTTTACTTAGTTAAGGCCCATGTAATTATATTTGATTAGATTTTGGTATCTGTATTAGCTATAATAGATTATGAAAAATATATTATCATCTATTTTTTCAATACTGTCCTTACTGAGAAATATCAACACATGAAAAAATGTGTGTGTGTGTGTGTGTTGGAGGTGGGGGTGTTTAAAGGATTTGATAAGGTGAGTCAGGTAAGGATTAAAATACTTCCATTTTCTATACGCGAGCAGAGGGAAAGAATTCTCCCGTATATATGCTGTTTTCACATCACTATTTCTAGTCCTATCTGTAATTTCTCGAAAACTTCCACTGAGAACTTTCGATACCTATGCTTTTGAAGAAATTTTAGAAACAAAAAAGTTTCACCTACACAAAGTCTAAATCATGAATTTTGATAAGAGAGTAAGACATTTTTGCCACTGAAATGAGAGGGGCCACTAGTATTGACCCGTATGTACCCCGATTATAGATACTACTATCCCGTCCCATATTTGACAGACTTGGGCAGCCTCAGCTTGGAGGCCAATCGACGTAGATGCCCAGTTGGGTGATGGTTGACGAGCAGACCTGGTATTCAAGATCTTGATTAAACCAGGCGGAAGTTTTCACTGGTGTAGTGTAGCTAGTTAGTTTCCGCTGGCCGTTGGTTGTGTTCTTCCCTCAACTGTCGTCTCGTCCGTAATTTCGCTCGTATCATTATTAAGGGAAGTAATCGTACCAGGGACAGCTTGATTGCATAATTGCATATGATAATCGTGAAGTGGGCAAATCGTAGGGAACTAATTATATGTCGTATATTAAAACTGCATGTATAACTAATGTGTATATGAGTAGCTGCGTGCCATAAGTCAACAAGCGCCCCCCCCCCCCCCCACGAAATTGCGTTAATAGTAGAAATAAGCTATACAAATCCTTTTCTACCTCCTGAACAACAGCTTGTCAACATAAATAATCTCCCGCTATCTCTTTGAATTTTAAATCAAAGGAGTCATTCTGTCTGACAGTTAGATAATTCCACCCACTCGAGAAGTGATTTTGATTCATAATATTATGTGATTCTCTATTGGATAGCCGTTGGGAACTGTGGTTATTATGTATGAATAACATTGATATACATACCCATTGTCTAAACATCCCTGCAGAAGCCATTAATTATCACAAATTGTGCAAATCTTTTGTTATAATCTGATCACGAAATGGCAACCAGTGAGCAATGCCAGGCTGCCAGCGCGGCTGGACCAGTCCAAAGTCTCGTACTGTGTTTAAAAAAAAGTCTCATTAAAATATGTTTATACTATGTGTCTCACTGTATCATAAGGGAAGTGTTATTACTTCAATATTTCTTAGTAAAATTATGACAATACATCGAATAAGATACATAATTAATTAAAGTGAATAATAATAATTGTGAACTCACAAATTGCTGTAAGCACTGGTACTCGGGTTGAGTCGGGTAGGTGACTGTGTCAGTCACACTCACAGACTCACTGTCACTCACAGTACACACTGTGGTGAGAGAGAGTGAGTGTGTGTGTAGGGGTAGAGAAGGATAAAAGAGGGATGACAAGGTGAATGGATATGGGGGGTAGGGGGAGGATGGGTTGGTAAGAAGGGATGGTGGGGGTAGGGGGAGGATGGGTTGGCAAAACAAGAGGGTTGGGGTACGCACAGGAGGATGGGTTGGTAAGAAGGGATGGTGGGGGCAGGTGGACTGGTGGAGGATGGGTTGGTAAAAAGGGAGGGTAGGGGGAGGATGGTGTGACGGTGATGTGAGAATGATAGATAATGTATTTTATAATATGACAATTACAACTTACCTTGCCCTGTTAATTTATGATCTCGTTGGTTGGCTGCAGCGAAGAACAAAAAGTCGGGGATTAATTCCCCGTTTAGGCCTCAATCACCACGCACATAATAAATTTTTATGTTAAGGGTTCTTCCCGATATATATGTATTTATATAGATAACAAATCTACTGGTGCATTTAAACAACCAATTGCAAATTTTCTATATTTATTCAACTCCAGTATGCCAACATGAATAAATTAATTTCACACACACACACACACTCACGCCACGCTAACTAGCTACTCGCTCTCGCTACGTCTCGTTCGTATACGTGACGATAGTCTAGGTTACGTTAACACTTGTAGTAATTCTATCAATTGTTACGCGAGTTGGAATATTTCTTAATGTCTCACACTTGGGAATAATTTAGAGTCTCACAACACACTCGTAATTTTCAAAGATCCAGCTCCCCCTCACCTTAATTCACTTACTGAACCACCGTCGATGCAACTGGCCAGTATACAACTGTAAAGCCTTGGAATCGTGGTAATATCCAACGAATTCGGCGTCTACGTTGATCCTTCCCCACTCAACACGTGGAGGATTAATTCAGGCAAGCGGAAGCTAGTTTATACGAGTGTTGTCTCTCCAAGTGTCCTGTTCCAACTGACCCAATTCTTCCTCCTTAACTGGAGACTCAAATTTCAAAATTTCTACTGACTCCTCCTCCTATCTGTGTTCGTTTTTCCTAACTGGCTACGATTTACATTGTACCCACTTATTCTTGAGTTATACCTGCAATTGCAATTTACCTATGGCGTGCTAATAATTCCCGATAATTCCCCTCCACTTCACGATCATTTGCAATACCATAAGTTACCCTGGTAGCATAATTTATTAATACAAGATGTAATTAACGTACGAACACCTATATGACTGAATGTGGCAATTTCGGTTGAAACCTGACCTTCCTTACCCTTTTCTAATTTTGGCTACTAATCCACTACCTGTGGATTAACTAGGCTGCACCCACAACAACCCACTCCTGTCTCCTTTGTCCCATGGAATATTCCCCTACTCTAGAACATTCTCCAGTATGGAAATTTCCAACTCTCTGTAATTCAAATTACGTCACGAGTATTATGTCTGACTCGTGACATTCGCCCACACAAAGAGACATTGCTCTATGCAATGTTTAATAGATTCGTGAAGTGGTAACGACGCCTTTGCATGTATAACTATTACAATAACAATTCATCCACACTTCACTTATTCTTGTATGTGTCAATTACTATCACCAGTTACGTGTTCATTTTTGCCAATGAGTGGAAAACTCCCAACAGTTACTTTAGCTTTTCAATCTTAGGAAGAAACTCCGAGACAAGAATGAATGTACCTGGTAATTTCTGCTCAGTACAATTTGTACACATTTAAGCAATATATAAGTGTGGTGTATGTAATGCATTGTGTATTTGTTACATAATATGTAGGAAATGCAACAATATCTCTGGAAGGCAATACATATATTAGTAATTATCCGAGCCTTGGATCAGAGTAAACCGCTAGAATCTGTGTCTTGGATAAGGTTACACAAAATACTGCAATAATAATTCTGGAAGGCAATATATTGTTAGTAAATTATCCGAGCCTTGGATCAGAGTAAACCGCTAGAATCCGTGTCTTGGATAAGTTGCACAAAATACAATACATATAACATCGGATTTTTCCCCAATTCTAGGAAACCCCTTGATCTGAGTCGCATAAGACTCGTGCTCGTTGCGCTCGGAGAGGTAACAATTACGAGCAATTCGACCCGGAGGATACTTCTGCCGGTCGATCTTCGCATGAATATTTACTCGGTTAACTCTCCTTCAAGCAATCGTGACATAAGGTCCGCCCCGACATTAGCACTTCCCTTTATGTATCGCACAGTGAAGTTGAACTGTTGCAGATAGAGGGCCCAGCGCATAAGTCGTGCGTTGGCGTTCTTGGATGTACGCAAACTCTCCAGAGGCATATGATCGGTTTCTAACACAAAATTATCACCATACAGATAGTAGTAGTATTTCTTAATACCTTCTACTACTGCCAGAAGTTCCTTTTCCACTGTACTGTAATTTTCTTCAGCAGACTTCAGTTTACGACTGTGATATGCAACAGGGAATATTTCCCCATCCTTCTCCTGGAATAGGACTGCACCAAGACCATACTGAGAAGCATCAGTCCTAAGTATAAATGGCCGTTGGTTGTCAGGCAACTGCAAGATTGGTTCCTTGCAAAGAAGATTCTTAAGTGAAACGAATGCTTCTTCTTGTTCTGACCCCCATGAGATTTTATTAGGAGCATTCTTCCTTAAGAGCTCACTAAGTGGATGTGCAATGACAGAAAAGTTTGGGATAAACTTACGGTAATAACCTGTAAGACCCAAGAATGAACGCACCTGTTTCTTTGTAACGGGTCGTGACGCATCCTTAATTTTCTTTATCTTGTCATTCTGGCACCCACAACGTCCCCCACCTACAGTGTGACCCAAAAATTGTACCTCCTTCTGAAACAATTCACACTTAGATGGTTTGACTGTCATGTTATATTCCTGCAGTCGTTGCAAGACAGCTTGCAATATCACAATGTGCTCCTCAAACGTGGATGAGTGCACGAGAACATCGTCAACAAAAGCTTCAACCCCTTTAATGCCATGTAATACTTGACGCATGACACGATTAAACACGGCGGGAGAATTAGTGAGACCAAAAGGTAGTACCTTGAAATGATACAGCCCATTTGGTGTGGATATAGCCGTGAGGAGACGACTTCGTTTCTCCAGTGGTATCTGAAAGAAACCCTTAGCCAAATCCATCTTAGAGAACACCTGAGAATTGCTAATCCTAGCAAAAATCTCTTGCTGATCACACATGGGTTCTGCATCGACCCTAGTGACAGCGTTGACACGCCGGTAATCCCCACAAATGCGTACCCCACCGTCCTTCTTCCGAACCACAACAATAGGGCTGGAATAAGACGAGTCCGACCTTTCAATAATACCAGCTGCTTCCATGTCATTAATTTCCTTACGTACTGTATCAATCAGCCGTACAGGAATAGGATATGGTTTCACCCTCACTGGTGTGTCGCTCGTAAGCTGTATCTCATGACAGGCTACGTTAGCAACAGCAGGCCTGTCAGAGAACACACGTGAATATTTTTCCAGTACCGCATTGACTCTTGCAAGCTGGTCTGGTCTTAAATTCTCCGAAACGGAGACCTCAGCCACTGTCTCACCTTGACGAGCTTCAGCCGTCTGGGGAGTATATCCCTCGTCACCCTCGGGAATTACCACAGCAGCGCTAACCATGTCTACTGCTGGGGAAAAATGACCACGGACTAGACTTAACACTTCACTCTGTTCTGAGGTGATGTTATAACAGCCTGCCCCAAATGTGGTAACAATGGAAGTACACCCCTGTTGGGTGGTATAATATTCCTTAAGCATATTAATATGGAACCGCTTGGCTTCACCTTTGATTTTAACTATGTAGTTAAGGTCATTCACCTTCTTGACTACTTCAAAGGGACCCTTCCACTGAGCCAACAACTTATTATGAGCTGTTGGTAACAGAACGAGACACTTCCCCCCTACCTGTAGCGTTCGGAGCTTAGTTTTCCTATCATAGTAGGACTTCTGAATCTCCTTTGCTTTAGATAACTCCTGCTTTGCAATCTCGCAGGTTTGCTGTAATCGTTCTGCCAAATCAATTACATAAGAATAAGTGGTTTTCACCACGGGATCCGATTCCTCATCGTCCCAAAGTTCACGTAGAACCTGAAGTGGTCCTCGAGCAGGTTTACCATACACTAACTCGAATGGACTAAATTGCAACGATGCCTGAGGTGCTTCGCGATACGCGAACAGTAGTGGCGAGATATACCTGGACCACTCCCTAGGTTGTTCTACTGCCATCCTCCTCAACATTTTCTTGAGAGTACCATTAAACCTCTCACACAACCCATTACACATTGGATGATAAGGTGTTGTCCTCAACCCCTTAACTGAGAGTAATCTCCACAATTCCTCCATCATCGCGGAGGTAAATTGACTGCCTCGGTCGGACAATACCTGCTTTGGTATGCCGACACGACAGAATATATCCAACAAGGCTTCAGCCACTGTAGTGGCTTCAATATCACGCAGAGGCACTGCTTCAGGCCATCTGGTCGCGAAATCCACACAGGTAAGAATATACTTGGCACCGTCCGTAGCCCTCGGAATAATCGGTCCAACAATATCAACCGCTACTCTCTCAAATGATTCTGAGATAAGCGGTAGAGGATTAAGAGGTGCAGGCTTCACCCGACCCCTGTCACACGTTTTCTGACAAACGTCACATGACCTCAACAATCTCCCTATCTCTCTCCTCATACCTGGCCAATAGAAATGAGACTGAATCCTATCAATTGTTTTCCTCATCCCCATATGACCCCCTAATATAGAATGATGACCCAGGGTAAACACAGCCTGTCGGTATTTCTCTGGTACGAGAAACTGAACCCTCTCTTCCCCATCGGGGTTTACTGTACGTCGGTAAAACCTGTTTCTCCTCCTGACGTAACTGGTTACAATACCCTGTCGATCTCTACTGTCACCCTCAAGTGCCTGCTTGCGAACAAGTGCCAATGAAGGGTCACTTGCTTGCTCTGCAATTACATCCTCGCAATTGACGAGGTCAGCGGCAGTTGTCACTAGAAGTGGAACAACCGTTTTCTTTGCATGCGCCATACCCCTGGTTACAGCAGCTGCACCAGTCTGTGTGGAAATTTCCACTGAACACGCATTCTTAACCCCTGGTATATTCCCTATTACCAAATCTGACACAGGATTTTGCATGACTGCTGCAATTACCTGGCCTGTATAGAATGGACTCTCCACTGCAACTTTAGCAAGAGGATAGAGCCTCCTGGTACCATCAATCATAGTGATAGTTACCTGCTCCCCTGTAAAATCATTAGAAGCAACTAAACCATCAGCGACACAACACCCCGATGACCCATTATCTCGAAAGACTGCAACAGATATCCCGTTAACAATTCCCGGACAAATATGAAAACCAGACTTACCTTTCGAGACTCCTGTCGCGTTTAGTCAAAATTGATGAGGTTCGTGAACCGACTGAGGCACTCGTGGTTCTACACTAGGTTGAACCGCCACAGGTGAATACTGTGGTTCACCCTGTGTTGCAGCTGCCGATCGCTGATAATAACCTTTATTTCCACTATGGTTATTACTATTTTTCCAGTTACTTTTTCCTTGGTAACGGTACTGATTGGACTGCTGCGAATAGTGATTATTACCTTGTTTCTGGGTATGATTAAAATGAGGTTTAGGTTGCAGACGAACAATTTGACTCTGCTGCTGTGACTGATTTTTACTCGACTGGTTATATGAAACAGCAGAGTTCTGAGAAGGCTTATTCGACTGATTAATTTTCTTATTATACTGAATCCGCGTATGGTAACCATACGCGGTAAAATGCGCGTCGGACATATCCACCATCGTTTGCAACATTTTCACCTTGTTGGTTTTCAGCTGAGCCGACAATTCTGGAGGACAAGACTTCTCCAGCTGTGTGCGCAGCAACAAGTCTTTTACCCCCTCCAACGTCTTAGGTGTTTCGGCCTTCTCCAACCACTGATCCAGGTAACTGGTCAGACGTGCACTAAACTGTGCAACAGTCTCCTTATCCTGTAAGGATGCACGCCAGAACTGATTCCTAGCGTCATCGACCGTCAACCCGTACGCCTGTAATAAAGCCTTTTTCATGTTCTCATAATCTCTGGCGGTACTGTCGAGTCGGTGGAGAATACTAAGTGCTTTTCCATCGAATAAATTAATGAACTCGAGCTTCTTTATATCATTATCTAATCTATACGTGTCTGCAACCATTTCGAATCGCTCAATAAACGGCTCGATATCGTCTCCCTCTACGTATTTTGACAGCTGTAACCTTGGGGTCACGGTGGTTGAGCTTACACCCTCACTTCCACTCGAGCTTTGACTTTCACTCGCACGTAATTTCAGTTCCAATACTTCCTTTTCATGTTCCCATTTCAATTTTTCTTGCTCTCTCTGTTCCCTTTCATTTTCTCTTATGGCCGCCCTTTCAAGTCTTTCTTCCTCTTGGCGGTCTTTCACGTACACTAGAAGTTCGGCCTTACCTTCAATTCCCAATAGTTGAGCCTCTCCCAATAATTCTTGTACGGTAGACATTTTTAATTTATTTTCTATCGTTTCGGTTGCCTTAATTTCTGGACAGTTATGACTATCTACTCGTGAAAGTGTGCGCGTGTGTGACTGGAGTTAATACAACGATCAGGTCCCTAATGTTCGGGCGCCAATATGTGACGGTGATGTGAGAATGATAGATAATGTATTTTATAATATGACAATTACAACTTACCTTGCCCTGTTAATTTATGATCTCGTTGGTTGGCTGCAGCGAAGAACAAAAAGTCGGGGATTAATTCCCCGTTTAGGCCTCAATCACCACGCACATAATAAATTTTTATGTTAAGGGTTCTTCCCGATATATATGTATTTATATAGATAACAAATCTACTGGTGCATTTAAACAACCAATTGCAAATTTTCTATATTTATTCAACTCCAGTATGCCAACATGAATAAATTAATTTCACACACACACACACACTCACGCCACGCTAACTAGCTACTCGCTCTCGCTACGTCTCGTTCGTATACGTGACGATAGTCTAGGTTACGTTAACACTTGTAGTAATTCTATCAATTGTTACGCGAGTTGGAATATTTCTTAATGTCTCACACTTGGGAATAATTTAGAGTCTCACAACACACTCGTAATTTTCAAAGATCCAGCTCCCCCTCACCTTAATTCACTTACTGAACCACCGTCGATGCAACTGGCCAGTATACAACTGTAAAGCCTTGGAATCGTGGTAATATCCAACGAATTCGGCGTCTACGTTGATCCTTCCCCACTCAACACGTGGAGGATTAATTCAGGCAAGCGGAAGCTAGTTTATACGAGTGTTGTCTCTCCAAGTGTCCTGTTCCAACTGACCCAATTCTTCCTCCTTAACTGGAGACTCAAATTTCAAAATTTCTACTGACTCCTCCTCCTATCTGTGTTCGTTTTTCCTAACTGGCTACGATTTACATTGTACCCACTTATTCTTGAGTTATACCTGCAATTGCAATTTACCTATGGCGTGCTAATAATTCCCGATAATTCCCCTCCACTTCACGATCATTTGCAATACCATAAGTTACCCTGGTAGCATAATTTATTAATACAAGATGTAATTAACGTACGAACACCTATATGACTGAATGTGGCAATTTCGGTTGAAACCTGACCTTCCTTACCCTTTTCTAATTTTGGCTACTAATCCACTACCTGTGGATTAACTAGGCTGCACCCACAACAACCCACTCCTTTCTCCTTTGTCCCATGGAATATTCCCCTACTCTAGAACATTCTCCAGTATGGAAATTTCCAACTCTCTGTAATTCAAATTACGTCACGAGTATTATGTCTGACTCGTGACAGATGGGTTGGTGTGGATGGACATGGGTGGAATGGGTCGAGGATTGTATGGATGACGGGAAAGATTGGGATGGTGAAATATGCATGGGTGTGTGCATATGCAACAGTGGGTGAAAAGAGTAGGACGGGGAGAGAGAGGATGAGTGTGTTCTGGGAGGAAATGAATGCATGTCTGAGAAAGATTGATAATGGAAGGAGAGTGGTGATGATGGGAGATATGAATGGAAAGTTGGGAGGTGAGGAAGTGGGAAGTTATGTGGGTAAATGGGGTGTAGAAGGAGTAAATGAGAATGGTGAGTATCTGGTGGATGTCTATGCTAAGAGGGGGCTGTTCTTAGCAAACACCTTTCAGCACAAGATGATCCACAGGTATACATGGAGAAGGGATGAGAGAGGAGAGCAGAAGAGTTTGATTGATTATGTGGCCGTGGATGAAAGGTTAAGGGACCCTGTGATGTAGTCAGAAAATTGGAGGTTTGTGAGTCCTTCAAATTTTGCCACGAAACATTACCCATATTTCAGGAGCGTGTTTCGTGGCAAAGTCAGGAGGACTCACAAGCCTCCAAGTTTCATACAAGATCACAGGGCCCTTAAGGAAGGATATGGTCGATGCAAAAGTAGTGAGAGGAATGATTATTATTATAATAATTATTATTAAAAATAGACCAGAGACACAAAACTGGGAGACAATGCAAGCATTCCATCAATCCGAGGACCCCAGCCCCATGAATCCAACCTGAAGAAAAGAAGACAGCTTAGAGAAAGAAAGATGAGCAGTTAGCTTAATAGAAACATATTAGCCCTACTCTTGAAGGGTGGGACAAACGATCGACTGTACTGACAGGTTCTACAGAGCGGCAATACGTAAGCAATCCTATGGGAGTCCAACTCACCATGAGTGACACGAGCTGGAACATACAGAGGTGGCAGAGAGGAGTTAAGAGGATGCAGCACATTACTTCTGATCTTGAAGAGCATGCACAATGATGTAACAGAACGACAGTGACTCAGATTACAATCAAGTAAACCGCCGGTAAGAAAACTAGCATTGGAAACAGTCCTATCCAGCAACTTGAGATGGCAATCAGCTGCTGAACACCACACTGGAGAACAGTATTCCAATAGAGGCAACACAAAGGAGTTGTAACACTGCAGTAACAATGAGTGATCTCCGAACACACGCCAAGCTCTACGCATTATACCCAACTTCTGAAAGAGACAGACCTTGAGATTGACCAAACATGCCACTCAAAAGTCAGCTTGGCATCAAATGTAGCTCCCAGAATAACCAAATTCTCAGACCCCTCCAATACAGTCCCATCAAGAATCAAAGGTAGCGATAAAGGATACACCGTGTGAGACCTAGAGACGACCATTGTCCTAGTCTTGCCAGCATTCAACATCATACCCCACAACCTGCACCAATCACTAACCCTAACCAGGTCACGATCCAATGACTGAGCAACAGAAATCCTGGCACCAGGGTTCGGCACAACAGCAATGAGAGTGGAGTCATCAGCATAACCATACAGGTCATTCTCCAAGATGTTAAAGAGTTCAAAGGTATAGAGTAGGAACAATAACGGTCCTAAGACACTACCTTGGGGCACCGCAGACACTAATTCAACTCTTCCACTCTGCACATCATCCACAACAACATACTGGGATTGAGCAGTGAGGAATTGCGACAAAACAGACAGGACTGAATCGCCAACACCAACAGAACAAAGTCTGTAGAGGATACCCAGATAGTTTACCCTATCAAACGCGGCAGAAAAGTCAAGTTGCACCAGTCTAGCCTCACAACCCAACTCCTAAGCATTCTGCAGTACATGAGAGATACACAGAAGTGCATCAAACGTGCCAAGGCTCCTTCAATATGCAAACTGTGAGGGTGGGAATACACCATTAAGTTCCATGAAGTTACTTAAACGCACAGCTACCAGCCTCTCAAACACCTTAGACAACACAGGAGTGATAGAAATCGGCTTGTAATCGCCAACTGAAGATGAAGGAGGGCCCTTGGGAATTGGGGTAACATTAGCAGACCTCAAACATTCAGGAAAACTACCAAGACGAAGTTATCTCCTGAAGACAACACTGAGGCGGGGAGCTAGGATATCAACCGTCTGTTTAAAGAACAGAGGAAATATTCCCAAGGGGTCAATACCACCATAAGAGTCCAACTCATGATGGAGTTATTTAACTTCCCTTGACCTAAAGGCAAATGAGGAGAGACCAGGACAGGGGTGACATGTGGAGGGCAACTCTACAGACTCCCTAGACTGCTTGCTATCAAAGTGAGCTGCAAGCAATGCAGTCTTACCACCGGGCTCATACACCAGTCCACCACCATCCAATGCCCCGACCATTTTGCAGTGTTGGTAAGGATGAAGGTTAGGGCTAAGTGAGAATATTGAGGTGCTGGGGGATGCAAGGATGGGGATAGGGGAGGGAGTGGGAGTGAATGATGTGTATGAAACATTCAAAACTTTAGTGTGTAGGAAAGCAGCAAAAGTAGTGGGTACAAAGGACAAAAGTGGGGGAAGAAAGGGAGTGCATGGTGGTCTGAAGAAGTGACGGATGCAGTAGAGAATAAGAGGAAGGCTTTTAGGAGAACCCTGTAGAGAAATGTGCCAGAGGAGGTGAAAGAGAGATGGAAGAGGGAATACAATGAGTGTAAGAGGAAAGTGAAGAGGATGGTGAGTGAGAGCAAAAGGAGAGTGGATGAGGAGTTTGTTAGGAAACTGAGTGAGAAGTTTAGAGAAAACAAGAAATTCTTCTGGAAGGAGATGAAAAGAGAAAGAGGAAAAGGAAAGTCTGGTAGTGTGAGAATGAAGAGAGAGGATGGAAATACTGTGAGTAGAAGTGAGGAAGTGAAAGAAGTGTGGAAGAGGCATTTTGATGGTCTGATGAATGAGGGGACGGGAGGGGAGGAGGTGGTGACATGCATGGGGATGGAGGCAGGTGGTAGACGACAGGGTGTCCAGGGAGATTTGGGAAGGGAAGAGGTTAGGAAAGTAATGGGAAAGTTGAAGATGGGAAAGGCACCGGGGGTGGATGAGAAAACTGCAGAGATGCTGAGGTGTTGGGGGGAGGAAGTGGTGGAGTGGATGCTGCTTATATGCACTTTGGCTTGGAGACAGGGAGAGGTGCCAAAGAACTGGAGGAGAGCCATAATTGTGCCTCTGTACAAGGGAAAGGGGAGTAAGGATGAGTGTGGTAGCTATAGGGGAATAAGCCTTCTTAGTGTACCAGGGAAGGTTCTTACTGAGAGACTCATAGAAGTAACTGGGAATAAAGTCAGTGAGGAGCAGGGAGGGTTCAGAAAGGGTAGAGGATGTGTGGACCAGATCTTTACAATAAAATCAACAGTGGAGAAATATATTAGGAAGGGTAGGAAGTTGTATGCTGCCTTCATGGATTTGGAGAAGGCATATGATAGGGTTGATAGGAGAGCTATGACAGATTTATTAAGGATTTACGGTGTTGGTGGGCGCTTGTTGGATGGGACTGAGGCTTTCTATATAGAGGCAAAAGCTTGTGTGAGGGTCGAGGGTGATTTGAGTGAGAACTTTGATATCAGTGTAGGATTGAGGCAGGGGTGTGTCATGTCACTATGGTTGTTCAATATCTTTATGGATGGTTGCATGAGAGAGATGAAGCCTGGGTGCGAAACTGAGGTTGAATGGAGTAGATTCGTCCTTGGTTGCAAGCTTATTTGTGGATGACACTGTGCTGCTGGGCGAGAGTGAAAGGGAGTTACAGAGGGTGGTGGATGAGTTTCAGTCGGTGTGTAAGCGAAGAAAACTGAAGGTGAATGTTGGTAAGAGTAAGGTGATGGTATTTGAGAGGACCGCAACAGAAGTAATTGACTCTGCTACACCCTACAGAGTGGCTGTACCAACTGGGACTGAATGTAAGATAACTTTAGGGGGTAAGAGGATGGAGGAGGTGAGGGAATTCAAGTAACTGGGAACAGTTCTGTGTAAACATGGAAGGAGAAATCAGGGAGAAAACAGTGAGGAGCAGGCAGGTCATAATATCACTGGGGAGGAATATGAAGGGTAGAAGTGTGAGTATGGAAGTGATAAAGGGACTGAGAAATAGTATAATCCTGCCAACACTGACATATGAGTCGGAGACATGGAGTAGGGCTCATCAGTCTAGAATAGGTGCGGTGGAAATGAGTTATCTGAGAGGAGCATGTGGACTTACTAGGTGGGATGGAGAAAGTAATGAGAGTGTGTATGAGAGATGTGGTATGGGTGAGAAGGCAGTTGGTATTGAATGTGGAGTGGTTGAAAGTGAAGCGTAATACACTCAGATGGTTTGGACATGTGGAGAGAATGCAAAGTGTGGAGTTTGTAAAGAAGGTGTACGATATTGAGACCTGGTGTGAGAGGCAGACCACCGGTTAGATGGCAGAACAGAGTGGATGAGTATGTGAGAGAGAGAAGTGTGAAAGGGGGAGGGAGGATAGAGCAAGTGAGGAGAGGTGCGGGAACAGGGAAAACTGGAGACTCTTCTGCCGTGGCCATCCCCTTGGCGGGAGTGTCCCGGAGGGAACGAGTCGTCGGAGCTATAGATAAAACAGAACACATAACAAAACACAGAAGGACACACACACACACACACCAGGATACATAACAAAACACAGAAGAAAACACACACACACACACATAACAGGACACATACCAAAACACAGAAGGAAACAACACACACACACACACACATAACAGGACACATACCAAAACACAGAAGGAAACATTACAACACACACACAAACACACACACACACACATACCAAAACACAAACACACAGACACACACACACACACACACAGAGCAGGACACATGAAGACAGACTCAGAAACGTCAGCCTACTTAGTAACAATTTCTTTCAGCCTTTCTTACCGTTTATCTTTTCTTTCTCATATTTTTAACCTTCTCATTTGTTCTTAAAAAGTTTTTATGACATAGGCCTTTCTCCCTTATCACTTATAGTCCTATTATATGATTCGAAAAACTACGGCTGAGATTATGTTGTAGATCGCATTTTGGTTCTCAATATGTAGAGGTTGATTGATTGATTGATATTAGGCGCCGCAACAGAGAGGTCATATAGCGCCAGAAAACGGTGATAGAGAGGCGAGACAGCAAAAAGGAAGGAAATAGAAAGAAAAGAGTGGTAGTTGAAAAACTAAAAATTAGTGGCTGGGGCCGAAGGGACGCCAAAACCATTAAAATATTGCCCACATCACTAATGCAGGCAATACCCCCCTAAGGGGTCAATATGTAGAGAATTTAGAAAACAACTAGAGATTTATGGGGAAAGATATATATATGAATTATTCTGAATGAAAATGTTGGCAGATACGCATTATTATCCCAGCCACAGCATTTCGCCTTCATAAAACTGAGGGACTATAGGTTTCATGCATTGCCATTTGCTAGTTTGTTGCTAGTCAGAATGTTAACTTGTTACACCCATTTGTAGGAAAGAGAAATATATTATATCTTTCTTTTTAAGTTACTTATAGGTATTTTTTATTAAAATCTGTTTCGATATACATTACCTTACTTTTATCTAGTTCCAGCATTACTGCGCAGAACACCATATGACACAATAAGGACCACAAGGACAGTAATGGTGATCAACGTTACTGAACACAGTGTTTTATGCTCAAAATTCAGAATTATGTTCTCAGCATCACAATGATAGGCAAAAATAATAAAAGCAATATAAAGAAATGATCTTTTATTATACGACAAATATTCAACTGCCTCAGTGCTACTGTCTCATATATATATATATATATATATATATATATATATATATATATATATATATATATATATATATATATATATATATATATATATATATATATATATATATATATATATATATATATATATTTGGAAGAGAGTGTTCTGGACGGATGAGAAAACCTTCTCACATTCGTGTAACGGAAGGCGTCACTGCTTGAGGAGGAATGATACTCGGTGACTCTATCCCACTACGATGGTGAACGAAAGACAGTGCCTTTATTTAAAAGATATAATGTAACAGATATTCTAATTATATTTGTTTGTTATTACTTTTCAACTAATTACCTTCATTTGTCTTACCCTCTTCCCCCTCACCCTCGCCTCAAATCATCACATTTCTTCTCTCCTATATCCACCTACGTTAATGCAATATGCACTTCTTTAAACCCGGATTCTTCAAACTACGGGTCCCGAATTCCTCCAAACTGGGTCGCAGGCTCACAAAAATAAATACATGAATAAAAAAGAATAATAATGTTCGTGACAATAAAATAAACATGAAGTTCATACATGAATCCACCTAACATATTTTTATAATCGAATATTCATATATTTAATTATCAATAAAACAAAATCATTGCACAAATATTAGCCTTCTTGAGAGAGAATGAGAGAGAGAGAGAGAGAGAGGGAGGGGTAGGTGAGGCAGTGTTTATAATTCTGATTAGAATTTCTTTTAATCATAAATATTACGTTTAGTTTCTGGCCTTGTATTTTCTTTGATTGATAATTCTGATCATTTGTAAAAGATCTTTCTGTATGGGTCGCGTGAATGATGTCATAGTAAAAACTGGGTCACGACTGAAAAAGTTTAAAGAACCCTGCTTTATACTATTGGTGATTCGATACCGTTCACAGTGTATGCTTCATTCATTCTTCCTGACACACGTCTCTCTACCTGATCATTCGTTACCCTCCTATATAGCTCCGCCCACATTTCTCTCCCCCTCTCCCACTAACATCCCCCCTCCCTCCACCTGCAACTGTTACCAGATCCCACAGGCCCAAACCAAGTCGCTGATGGATGGGGTGTGGACCATTGATCTGTCCGGAGCTGTACATATTCAAAACTGCGCTGTTGACGTAGATGGTCTCCCACGGTCCTCCACACTTGTTGGTGGCTTCAACTTATGTCGTCACCAGCGGTTAAGAGGGTAAGGCAGTCAATATTGTTACATCAACACATCTTCCCCCAGCCTACAAGATTGCAATCCTTGCTCAGGAGAGGACCGGAGTCTACATCCAGCCATGGCTCTGTCAACACCTACTGCCGACCACACCACTTCCCCTGCCGACCGTCTTGTTGGCAGGGTGAAGTGATTTAACCATTTGAAGGGCTATGGCTTCATAACCTCTGACGAGCGAGATTACTTCGTCCACAGGAGGGGCATCCTTCTCTCTGCTGCCACCACCTCATCACTGGGGGACGGAGAGGTGTCCTTCACTGTGGAGAAAGAGAGGAAGGGCGTGGAGGCTACCAACGTAGCGGGACCTGATGGTGGGCAGGTCCCAGGCTCACTCCATGCCCGTTGGAGGAAGACGGCTGACGCCCAACCACTGCAGCGACGGCAGCAGTAGGCAGACATCGTCACTGTCTGCACCAAGACTGCTGTTGCTTTAGCTGCAGAAGGGCTAGATCGTCTCTCTGACCTCCTCCTGGACATCTTCAGGAGAAATGGCTTACCACCAATAGCCATTTCTCCTGATCTACAACCATTCACCACCACCACCACCACCAAGAAACGAGGTAGCAAGTCCGCACGACGGGGGAGGTGCAGAGAGGAAGCGCCATCTCCACCCCCTCCGGCCCACCCCCGTCGCCGGTTAATTCTGCCTTGCCCACTCAACCGGGTGAATAGCGGGAAGGCACCACCACCAATATCACCATCACCACCACCATCACCATCACCACGTGAACCTTCCGTACAGGACCCCGAGACGGATGAGGACTCTGACACCAGTTCCTCCTCCAACACCAACAGCAACACCAACGACACCAGTGACAACATGGATCTGGAAGATGAAGGGGAATGGCAGACGGCCGGGAGGAGGAAGAGGAAGAGGAGAAGAAGGATGGACAGCCAGTCATCAGAACAACAGCTGCCTGACACCACCAAATATTGGATGACAGCTTCTCCTCGCCTCGACCTTTTCCAACAACACATCTCTCGGCGACGTGGCCCCAACATCTTCCAGATCAGAACAGAGTGAATGACCCCTATTAGACAGCCTTTTCAATATTCTAGAATTAAAAATAAATTACTGCCTTAATGCCCGCCACTATGGGTGATAGAAAAAAAAAAAACTTGCTCATACAGCAGGGTGCCTACTTACTGTTAGGTGAACAGGGACATAGGGGTCTGGGAAAATTGCTAGATGAGCATGATAACCATTTGACCATCAGCACCACCCTACCGGTTGGTAGGGTTACCACTCTTCTTTTCGCGATCAGCTCAAAACGTACCAAAGTTAACGAAAATTGAATTTACTTACTTTATTTGCTTATAATTGTGTGTCCGATCCTTCCTGTGAATCTTCCACAGATGACGCTGACCATTTTCTTACAGTTCGCACCATGTAACAAATTCTTGGTGAAGTAATCCATTGAGAGTGTTAGTTTTCAACCGAGATCTGTTTTTTGTCTTGACATTTGTCACCAGAGAGAAGATTCTCTCTGCAGCAGCAGACGAATGAGGCAAAGCGGAAGACGAATGAGGCAGTCAATCTCTCCATTCTTTATTAATTAAGATCTTTATACCGTCTCATCAACAATGTTTGGAAATTTGACTGTCAGTGGTATGAGGGATTTTGGTTTTCCTTGGCATACATTGACAGGATCTAATGCCTTAATAAGTTCTAGGCTCCAACATATAATGGGACAGGAATCACTTCATCATTTGCTTGAATAAAGCAACATAGAAATTTGGAGTTTTGACCTGAAATTATTCCAAATCTCTTTTGGCTATATGAGCAGAGTGTTCCAGGTAAATACTTTGTGTTCTAACTCCACGGTAAATATCGCAAAGAGTGAGGTAGTATGAAGGATCACTTGAACTAATCTGAGTGAAGTCTCTCTTTTTCAGCCTTTCAGGTTTCATGTAGCTGCTGAGAATAACCTTAAAACTCCTGCTGATTGATGTTCGAAGCCACCTGGAGGTTGCTTGTATTCTCCGTGAGGTTGCTTGGATTTCTAAATAAAGTTTATTAACTACAGGCAATACGAATACCAGAAATGCTAAATACATCTTAGTTACTGGGATATTTAGTTCTTGTACAGTAGAACTCTAGAAGCAGTACCCATCCCATCTTCTAATGCAGCAGAGGTGAAGTACAGTGTCAGTGCAGGCCACTGCTCTACAGTATTCTCTTTACTACTAATTTTTATTAAAGACAGCCATCTAGTACTAGCAGTTGGGGTGCAGTAATTTGTGAAATTGTACCTCTGTGAATGTTTGAACTTCAGCATACTCAGACAATCATTTGGGGCTGTGCATAATGCAAGAGTAAATATTCCGTGCAAATTCTTCAATATTGTTAATTTAAGGAGTTCACTGCAGGCTTGCGAGGCACACAAGGCTATGGAGTTGTAGTGTACCATAAAATAGGTCGATTTTCTTTGATTGAGTGTGTAACCATTCTCTAATTATCTATCAGCCTGTATTGTGATTCATTTACCATTACATTCCTTCATGCAGATAACCTATGCAATTTCTTTCAGCATATTCTCTTTGCCATTTTGTGTAATATCATTGTCTGCATACTCTTGCAAAATTTCATGTATACAACACATGTATTATACATTTAATACCATAACCAAATACTCTTAGCTTTGTTAACGTCAAGTACGCAGAGAATTGTACTGTTAACTATTTTTTGACAATAAATCATAAGGAACTATTCACCGCATCTCTCTCTTCCTTGAGCACTTCTTAAAGAGAGTTATAGACACTAACACTTCTTAAAGAGAGTTATAGACACTAGCTCCTGAAGCTGAGAAGTGTAGTGGAGAAACTCTGACAGTGGCCCTTACCACAGGAGCCTTCTTTAGGTAGCAGCACAACTTATAGTTGGTGGCTACACCACCCACCAACAGAGTGACACACACAGCCTTGTACGATTAGAGCAGGAACTCTCTCCTGGAATAGAGGTTATACTCCGCTACTTTCTCCCATTATCACAATTGCTTTGTCACTCGCAAAACTAATTAAATTTTCAACAGAAATACCATTTCATCAAAAAACTTTACGATGGAGCTGTACAGCCTTTCACCTCAAGTAAACTTAAAAACTTATCACATGTTTTCTGGACATTCAGGTCATAAAATCTCGCAATGAGAAGAAGGTGCTTTAGGGTGGAGAGATCCGTTGACTCGTCAATTATCAATAAAAATTTAATGTTCTTTAGACGAGCCATAATGTTTTAAAAATATGTTGCACCCATAAATTTTTTAAAGATTGATGTAGCCTTTGTTCTGGCACATTTTATTGCATTTGCTACTTTTGAATCTGAACTCACATTAGCAATATAATCCCTGATAAGTGATCCATTATTGACGTAGATAGGTTATACTCCGAAATGAAGGCACACACTGTATAACTCTGTCGATTCAACTTCTTTATCAAAACTTGATGCATTACAGTAGGCTATGTTGGCAAAAGCTTGTCTCTTCTTTATTACTGGCATTTTGCACGCACGTTTTTCTTATTCTTCCCTGTGTTCACGTGTCTTTACAGCTGCGTTACACTTCCTGATAATTCACTTTCACTTGCAGTACAGTATGGTTTAGTGAAACACTTCTTGCTCTGAATTATCCATGGAGAAAACTTATTGTCGTCTAACCGCTTCAACTAAAATTTATTATCATAGAACATTTTTCTCTTTCTTTCGGAACCACTATCACTGTCAGTATCAGTCTTATTTGGCGTAATGGGTTTTCTCTTACTTTCCCTATTCATTTTTTCAGCCTGCAAAACATAAAAAATATAAATATAAAAGAACGGTAACACCAATCACTATACGAAATATCGTATTGGTCAGCGATTAAGCTGATCACAATCACTTATTATGTGCAGCGACTTGAAAAATATATTTTCTTGTATTAGTCATCGCACCAACAACTTGTAGGCGCCTTATTCAATGAACTTCCAGAGAGACGGGTATCAATAGATCAGGAATTATTCAGCGGCTGCAACTCGCTAACTCTGTAATCTCTGTTACCAATCTCATCCTGTCTCAGTACCCTATCATCCCCGACAACGACTATCCCCCTCCTTACCACCAAGGTATCACCCCAACGGCTCAACGTCCAAGTTCGTGAGAACGTGTCCTGTACGGAGTTATGGATGCTGTTGCCACTTTTCCAGGAAAGTGTCTACAGCTCGGGGCAGTTCCGTGTGTTATATGAGTTTCACAGAATAGTACCTGAGAAGTTGTATTTTCTCTAAAATCCTACCAAACGTATTTTACACTCCGAAAAACACCAAATCTGGTATTTTAGTACACAAATTAGCAACCCTGACGGTTGGTGTCATGCCCCATATTCTTAATCTTTTATTATACCTCCATGTACTGAGACCAACTATCAGGAGGCAACCAGTAGTCCACAGCAGGGTTACGTGGCTGTAATTGGCATCTTTTATGGGTTGTTCATCAGTTGATGCTCTCATGCAGAAAAATAAATATGACGTTTTCTAGTTATCTCCCAAAGACAGTGAAAATATGTTGACCTGGTATAAGGACCCAGATAGCGAACATTAGAGGGAATAACAATTTATTTCCAATGCCAGTCACAACCTGTGATATAGACTGATGAGTCCTTCCTCGCATTCCTGTAACTACTGTTTTACCTCAGTAATAGCAACATGACACACTGTGGAAATTGTTCAAAGAAAAACACCAAAGTTTGGGTATAAATAACGGGACCAAAACCCGGGTTGCCTCGACTCACTGGACAACACAGGTTGCACAAACAGGGTTGGTCATGTGGCATAAATAAATGACACCTATATGTAGAGGTTTCTGGATAGGCAGTATTTCTGGTAATGAGTGTATATCTCACAGTACTACACAGTAGGTCGCTCTTTTATTGTGTATTTTTCTCTATGTTGAGGTTGTTTCATTTTATCAGTATTACTTCTTACCATTTGTTCCGTAATTTTGTCCTCCAGAATATCCAAGATGGAAACATAACAAAATAATTTACCATACTGTTATAAAAAAAGTACTGTGTTTTACCAGAGTATATTTATGTAGATACATTAGTACAGAGTCATAGTGAACATAGGTAATCTATTAAGTCCTCTATTTCATCTATATTTAATTGCTTTTATAAACCAAGATGGTATAATGTCAGTGTTTATACATTCATGAACAATATGTAGCAGAACCTTTATAGTTTGTCCTTGACAATGTTTTGTTGAACTGAGATACTATGATATCACTGTCTTATGATGACGGTGAGAGTGAATGGGTGGTAGCAGGTGTGGTGGTGAATAAAAACTTGTAGAACTGTGCCTAATTATTATTTGTTTTTTATTATCAAGATGCAATTGATGACCTATGAACAGCCAGAAACGTAATGATTATAATTTATTGTTAGGGTCATCATGTTTATTTGGGATGATTTCACTCGTATCAACAGTGGTAGTCAAGGGAGTGAGCGCTGGGGTCTCAGGTTCACTGCTGTTCCACGGCTGAACGGTGCCGGATAGGAAGAAGAGGAAGAACACCTCCCCTACAACATACATCGGCACACAGATCCAGAAAACCTTCCTCCACTTGTCCAGGGTTTGCTGTCACATTGAAAGATTTCATCAGTGTGAAGATGATAAAAGAAGGGAAAGAGAAGACAAATTTATACTTTAAAAATGCAATGACAGTAATAAGAAAGGATCATGATGATAATATATAATATGCTCCTATGAGACTATGCTGATGAATATCGGATATATTTCTAGCTTCAGTAAGGTATGTGACAGGAAGTTTGACTTCATGTCACACATCAAAATGAAGAGTGTGAGTAGATTGATTGATTTATTGATGCCACTTGGCATTTGGCGGCGGAACAGCTAGGGTCATATACCGCCCAACCGAATACTAAATTCCATGAATTTAAAAATATGATAACTTATATAATTTATAATATATATACATGCTTTATACTTTACAGGTTTCACTACCCCAAAAGGAAAATCAACATGATTAATAGGACATACCAACTAAAACTCACATTTTACTAAAAAAATCTGATTAAGTTAAGTAATATATATATATATATATAGCCTATATATATATATATTTTTTTTTTTTGTTATGTTCCAACACTGGACATAGGCTTAATTAAGCCCGTTACCGTGGCCCAGGTCAACTGCTGCTCACACACACACGTCACGACTTCCGAACTGGTACCCAGCCACAGAGGGAGGGAAGTGAGGGGTATTCCCAATTACTGCAGCTGTTATGGTACCACCGAGGGTGTTTTACGACGTTCGATGGCCTTATAGTTAGTGCTTCAAACTCAAATTGGAAGAGTAAATATTCTCAGGCCCTCACCTGAGAGGATCGATCTCCCAGCCTCTAGGATATGAGTCCAGAACACTAACCACTCGGCCACCTCCCCTAATGATATGATAATCAAACATTGAACTACCAAAAAAAAAAAAAGCCATAAAAATAATAAAATTTGCAACTTGTGGAGGAGGCTGGAGAGGGTACTCCCTACCACACATCAAGCCTCCTCTCCGAGAACCTGGGAGAGACTGCCAGAATCGTCCCACACCCAGTACATGATAACGTTGGGAGATTCCACAAGAAAATGCCGCACTGTCAAAGGGACTAGACATACATCACAGTAGGGAGGGGGAGCCCTCTCCGTTAAAACCATGAGTCAAACGTGAGTGGCCAATGAAGAGATGGGCAAGAGCCTTCTCCCACTGGCGGGACAGGCCGCTGTAGCTCATCAAACCCTAGTGCTGGTGGACGCCACAGAGCTTCTTAGCCCCGACGACGTCCCATCTGTCCTGCCAGTAGGAACGAATGGCAGCATTTATCTAGGGTTGAAGGTCCACTGTAGGTACGGGATGACGTCCAGCAGGAGGCCGCAGCCTTAGCCAGGGCGTCAGCCTGCTAATTCCCATCGACACCCCACAACGGCCGGGACCCAACAAAATGTGATCCCACGGCTACAACGTCCCAGGAGGACAAGCCACACAAGAATGGCCAACACCTAGTGATAGGAAGAGTTAAAATTGCCCAAGACATGCAATCAGAATTTGACCCATCAGTGTACACAGGGAGGGACCCCCTGTCAGTGGAGGCATGTTAAAAAATGAGGGAGCGAGCCACTGGTGGAGGAAGAGATTCTTTCTTGTCTGAAAAGCAAGTGTCTGAAAAGCCAAGGAGCTATCCTGGGGACCCGCACATGACAAATCTGGAAGTCTTCTATGCCCAACTCCTTCATAGTCTTCCTGACCCGGAAGCCAAAGGGCCATGGAGTGCGAGGATGTGAGAGGTAGTACTGAGACATGATATCAGATGACACCGCTAAGCAGGGAAGGGAGTCAGGAAGTCGATGTAAATTATACCAACAACGAACCATCAAGGACTGGCGATGGAGATCATGAGATGGCTCATTAGCATCCACCAGGAGACTGGGGATTGGGGACGACCTGAAGGCTCCGGTCGCCAGACATACCCCAGAATGATGAACAGGGTCTAAGACTCTGAGACGGGCATCTATGACAAAGGAGTACACCTCACACACATAGTCGAGTTTTGACCTAATAAGAGCACGATATAGGCGGAGGAGGGTTGCCTGATCAGCCCCCCAGGACCCTCAACAGGTTGAGAGCCTGGAGGCAAGAAACCTTAAGTGAACGTAAATGGGGAACCCAAGTCAAACTTCTGTCAAAAAGAAGACCCAAAAATCGTCTCTTCAACACAACGTATCCAGTGACCATACATGAATAAGTCCGGATTGGGGTGGATGCCCCGGATGCGGCAGAAGTGCATAGCAATCGTCTTGGCAGGAGAGAAGCGAAAGCCATTAGAGCCAGCCCAACGCGACACTCTTGTCAAGGGCAAACTGCATGCGCCGCACCACCACCGACATACAGGAAGCAGCACACCAGACCACCAGGTCGTCAACGTACAGCTCCGGACAGATCAAGGGTCCACACCCCATCCACCAGCGACTTGGTTTGGGCCTCGTCTGATCTGGCAACAGTTGCAGGTGGAGGGAGGGGGGATGTTAGTGGGAGAGGAAGAGAGAAATGTGGGCGGAGCTATATAAGAGGGTAACGAATGATCAGGTAGAGAAGACATGTGTCAGGAGGAATGAATGAAGCATACACTGTGAACGGTATCGAATCACCAATAGTATAAAGCAGGGTTCTTCAAACTTTTTCAGTCGTGACCCAGTTTTTACTTTGACATCATCCTCGCGACCCATACAGAAAGATATTTTACAAATGATCAGAATTATCAACCTAAGAAAATATAGAGCCAGAAACTGAAACGTAATATTTATGATTAAAAGGCATTCTAACAAGAATTATAAACACTACCTCACCTACCCCTCTCTCTCTCTCTCTCTCTCTCTCTCTCTCTCTCTCTCTCTCAAGAAGGCTAATATTTGCGCAATGATTTTGTTTTATTGATAATTGAATATATGAATATTCGATTGTAAATATATGTTAGGTGGATTCATGCATGAACTTCATATTTATTTTATTGTCACGAACATTATTATTCTATTTTATTCATGTATTTATTTTTGTGAGCTAGTGGCTGGGGCCGAAGGGGCGCCAAGACCCTTAAAGTATTGCCCACATCATTACAAGCAATACCCCCCTACGGGGCACGCACGAGGGATAAAAGGAATACAGGGATAGCTGTCAAATATTCAAAGGATAATATATATTCTGAGTCTATCCCACTACGATGGTGAACAAAAGACAGTGCTTTTAATTAAAGGATATAATGTAACAGATATTCTAATTATATTTGTTTGTTATTACTTTTCAACTAATAACCTAAATTTTTCTTACCCTCTTCCCCCATACCCTCGCCTCAAATCATCACATTTCTTCTCTCCTATATCCACCTACGTTAATGCAGTATGCACTTCTTTAAACCCCGGTTCTTCAAAAACGGGTCCCGAATTCCTCCAAACTTGGTCGCAGGCTCACAAAAATAAATACATGAATAAAATAGAATAATAATGTTCGTGACAATAAAATAAATATGAAGTTCATACATGAATCCACCTAACATATTTTTATAATCGAATATTCATATATTTAATTATCACTAAAACAAAATCATTGCTCAAATATTAGCCTTCTTGAGAGAGAGAGAGAGAGAGAGAGAGAGAGAGAGAGAGAGAGAGAGAGAGAGAGAGAGAGAGAGGGAGGGGTAGGTGAGGCAGTGTTAATCATTCTGGTTAGAATGCCTTTTAATCATAATTATTGAGTTTCAGTTTCTGGCCTTGTATTTTCTTAGGTTGATAATTCTGATCATTTGTAAAAGATCTTTCTGTATGGGTCGCGAGAATGATGTCACAGTAAAAACTGGGTCACGACTGAAAAAGTTTGAAGAACCCTGCTTTAAACTATTGGTGATTCGATACCGTTCACAGTGTATGTTTCATTCATTCCTCCTGACACATGTCTTCTCTACCTGATCATTCGTTACCCTCTTTTATAGCTCCGCCCACATTTCTCTCCTCCTCTCGCTCTAACATCCCCCCTTCCTCCACCTGCAAGTATTGCCAGATCAGACGAGGCCCAAACCAAGTCGCTGGTGGAAGAAGTGTGGACCCTTGATCTGTCCGGAGCTGTACATTGAGTTCGCAATACCATCCGGAAGGGATGAGGCAATGGCGTTAATTGTCACTGCAAAGTATGTGAAACTGAGGACGCTTCCCTGGGGTTCGCCCTCCTCCTGTGCTCCGGGTTCAGAGAGGTCTGTATCAACCATCACACAAAAACTGCGACCACTGAGAAGCTCCTTAAGAAAGTGCAGATGGCGACCCTGCAAGCCATATGTATGGAGTTGCTGCAGGATACCATATTGCCATATAGTGTCATAGGCTTTCTGTAGATCAAGGAATACACAGACCAGGTGTTGATGTCGTGCAAACACCTCACATGCAGCAGCTTCCAACCTGACCAGAGCGTCTGTAGTGGAACGGTGTTTACGAAAGCCAGACTGGGACGGAGACAGAAAACCATCCCTTCCAGGAAGTACACCAGTCTGACATTCACCATCTTCTCAAATAGTTTGCAGAGACAAGAGGTCAAGGCAATAGGTCGGTAATTGAGGGCAACACTAGAGTCCTTGCCCGGCTTGGGGAAAGGAAGGATGGTAGCAACCCTCCACCCATTAGGGAAGACACCCTCCAACCAGATTATGTTATATAAAGCTAGAAGAAATGAAATCGCCTCATCACCCAAGTGTTTCAACATTGCATATATGGTTATAACTTCCCGTTCCCTCAGAAATCAAGGGTACTGCGCTCCTGGGCTCCTAACTCATGACTGACAACCAGAGATAGAGAGTCACGGCTGGAGACTCTTGCAAAAGCCTCTGCCATGGTGTTGGCCACTGTTAAACCATCCATGATCTTAATTTCATTGACCTTAAGGACAGGTAGAGGACTAAGAGAAAACTTCCCTGCAATCTTACGGACTCTCCTGAACACTTGGGTGAGTGGGATTTTAGTATTAATTGAAGCCACATAGGCCTTCTAAGATGCACGTCATGCCTCTTTTAAACCTCGTCTAGCCCGAGACCTTGCCTGTCGGAAGTCCTCTAAAAGAATAAGGTCTCCACGAAGGCGAAAGAAAGCACAGCAGTGGTGCAGACTGGCGACCCCCAAGAGACAGGATGTTTGGGAATGTGGCCAGAAGTTTTTGGAACAGAGTTGAGAGCAGCAGAGTGGAGCATGTAAGTGGAATAGGTTACAGCCTCATGAGAGCTACTAAAATCTGCAACAGATGAGACCGAAGAATTAAGCTCTTTGAGAAACTGCCAGTCAGTTTTCTCTAATCTCCACCGAGGAAGACGAGACTGTGGTTCATAGCTGTTATATTCCAAGAGTATAGGGAAGTGGACACTACCATATTAATCGGACAACACATTCCAAGTAAAATTCAACAGAGCACTGGGCGAGCAGAGGGAAATGTCAATGGCGGTAAAAGTCCCGGTAGGATTATGGAAAGGTGTCACAGCTCCCGTATTTAAAACCTCTAATCCCTCATCCTCAATAATAGAAGCCAATATAGCACCCCTGGGATATACTGAACTGTCACCCCAAAGAGGATGACGATCATTAAAATCACCCAATAAAATAAAGGGAGAGGGAAAGTTCCGTACAAGACGGTTGAGATCACCCCTCTCAACTGTAACACTGGGAGGAAGGTATAGATTGCACACAGTGTAGGGGCGGTCCATAAAAACATTAACTGCAACAGCCTGAAGCGGAGTGTCAAACTCCAGGCTTGTGTATGGGATATCGTGTAGAACTATGATGGCAGTGATACAATGGTGACCCTGCCCTTCAAATGAATTGGAATAAAATGTAGAGTATACAGGAGGACTGGCAGGAATGGAGTCCCCAAGCATTGTCTTTTAGACACAAACACACGCAGGGGAGAAGCAAGAGAGAAGTACACGCAGTTCCCCACAAGAGGCACGTAAAAAGGCACTCGAGCCACAGCAATTCCACTGAAGGACCTTGAACAGTGTTAATTTATTTCGGATTTTTTTGTGAAGCCTCACGGAGGGACTTTCCACTTCCACCTTGATCTGAGGTTTTACTCAAACGACAAGTTTTCTCTAATCTTGGGCCACTAGAAGAACGAACCCGAGGAGTAGTACTTGGGGCAGTAATTGGGACACGTACACGAGTTCCTGAAATGTTAGAAGGTGAAGGTAGATGAGCAGGGATATTCTTTGAAACAACCACAATGATATTATCCTGTACAGTAGTGGTATCACTGACACAGGCAAAGACATCAACATCCATAATGCTGGTGGAAGAATCACTCCACTGCTCGAGCGGAAGAGAAACTGTATCTTTTGAATTCACAACATCCGAGGTATCCATATTCATTTCACGCCCTTCCGATGTTCCCAAAGGAAGCTTGTGAGGGGTAATATCTGTTGAATCAAGAGACTCATCGGAGCCACGAGAACGCTTCTCGTGATATTGAGAGGAAAATATGGATGAGTCTACAGAGACGTTTGCATTGTAAGTAAGAACGTCCATGGAGTCAAGTGTCTCAGAGGAACCACGAAGACGTCCCTGTTGCAATTAGGTGACTTGGGTTTCCTGTTTGGAGAGCGTGTGGCAGCGTGAACCTCTACCACATGGACACCTTTAGTTAAAGTCTGAGAATTGTCATCAGTTGAAGGGTCACCAGAATAAGTATCTGATACAGTTTCCAAGACAGAGAAGCTATTATGTAGTGAAACCGGAGAAACGTTTTCACCGGAGTAAGAAGCAGGTGTTTCTTGGGAGAGGTGAGAGGGTGCTGCAACGGAATTAGATGTTGTCGACTTGGAATGATGAGGGTAAAGGGAGGAGGCGTATGTCCAAACACCACCATCCTTCTGTCGCCTGAAGTTGAGTTGCAGTCTGGCACTACCAATGCTGATTAATTGGGAGTTAGCCAAGTGGAGGATATCCTGCTCAAGGAGGTATGTACGTCTTACATTGGCGAGAACGTAAGGGGTGAGCATCCCTGCAGTAAAAGCAGTAACTTTCTGACTGACACTCAGAAGTAGGATGTGAGTCAAGAGCAGAACAATTACCACACCGGGAACGGTTTGTGCAGTTCCTCCTCCCATGACTAAACTCATAACAGCAAAAACAGTGTAATGAACGCTCAACAACAGGCTTCACCTCTAAAGAGGTGGGGTTGATGTTAACGCGATCTGAGATATGCTAGCCATGGAAAGTGAGGATCATCATATTTTTACTGCCTTTCATCTTTATTACTCGTTGGACACTATCTGGGCACATAGCAAGAATGTCCTCTTTTGAGAATTCATATAGGCCAGAGTTGGGCAACCTTTTGATGTCTCGGGCCAGATGAGATCATTATGATGATGCCACGGTCCACAGGTTAAGTGAAATACCCAATATGCAATATATATATTGTTGCGTCCCAATCCCCAGTCTGGCACAGCTCCAACAGCAGTTGCACGGTGTGATAGGTGACGTCACTGAAGTGAGTCGTTCTTCTTAGGAGCACAGTTTCAATAGATGCACCAGACTTGAACACTGTGGGCAGGCGAAGGAAATCCACTCTGGCAATAAGTTCACTTTCTTTATTTACCAATAACCACGCTCAGTTTCACAATTGCACTGTCTTTACAATTACCAGAGTTACACGTCTTCTCCAATTGTACACACAAATACGGAAGATAAGTATACTGTACACTTAGTTCCTTTTATCACTCTTGCTAACTTCACAGTATCACTCTTGCTAACTTCATAGCACTCGACAATATCTCTTTTCTCTGACTAACTCTTCTCTTTCACTTGGCTCTCTGACTGACTGACTGACTTAACCTCTTTCCCACTCTATATATATCTGCCTACCTAACTCTAGCGAATTCATGAAGTTTCCGGGGAATCCTAGCAACTGCTAGATGTAAACACTAACACAGTTTTTATTTCATTACTAACACTAAATTTATTTGAGCACAGAAACTAAGATAAAAATCACATTATTAAAGAGAAAATAAGAGCACAATAGAACATAAAAACCATGGAACAAATATTCAAACATAATAGGCTAACTGGCAATTCTGACACATCGCATAAACTAATCTAGAAATTACTGGAACAAATTATAAACAAATCTCACTTCTCAACAATATTTTTATTTCCTTTTCAAAAATAAATTACTATTTAAGAAATAAGGAATTCCTATTAAAATATGTGATACATGTAATTATTTCCTTACATAGCAAAGAATAAATTAATATAGATTAACAAACTAAGCAGTACAAAACTTGAAATCGCCCGTCAGTCCTTGATTCCTACGAAACGCACGGATTCCTTCTGAAGAGAGACAACGACACTAAAC
This sequence comes from Petrolisthes cinctipes, assembly GCA_033782935.1. Lineage (NCBI taxonomy): Eukaryota > Metazoa > Arthropoda > Malacostraca > Decapoda > Porcellanidae > Petrolisthes > Petrolisthes cinctipes. The sequence continues at coordinate 1,039,709 of JAWQEG010000380.1, read as the reverse complement.
ACAAGTTACCCAGGTTAAAAAAAAACAAAAAAAACATGTAACATTAATACAGTTAACGAGACATGTACGGTATTTCTTACAGTTGGTAATGTAACTAAACAGAACCATATTTCACCTTTAAAACATGATATAATTATAGAAAAAAAGACTGGAGATCATCAATACAAGTAATTTATTGAGAGTAAGAGAGGCAGTCAAAAAAAAATAATAAAAAACAAACAAACTAGATTTGTGTACTCCTAGCGCTGGTGGTCAGAAAAACCCAGATCTATGTGGAAAAAATTATGAGGGGCATCACTGAATGATACGGTGACGGTACTTAACGGTAGTGTGTGTGGCTCAATGTATCTGGCGGGCCAGATTACAATGCAAATCATACTTTGCATTGTGGGCCAGACAATAGAACTTCGCGGGACAAATCTGGCCCGCGAGCAAGAGGTTGCCTGCCCCTGATATAGGTCCTCATTGTCTATACACCCCTTGCTATAATTAAATGTTCTATGTGGCTTGATGGATTCAAACATGCCATCAGAAGGACAGGGGAGATTGAGGAGCATCATGGCCTGTGTAAGATCTTTGGCTCTGATTAAAACACTCTTACCTTACTTTTTTATGTGGGCCATCAGTAGTAATCCAACTTCTTTTTCCAGATACCTAGAAGCATGGATGAGGTTATCACGCTCCTTTCTGTAGTAAGCCACAAACTAAAAGGGTATAGGAACATGCGCTCCTTAGGGACATGCTTTGCAGAGTAATGAAAAATGTTAGGGCCACTCGTTTTAAAAAGACACCCAACCATCCAACACAGGACGACCCCTAGAGGGCTGTCCCTCTGGCGGGCAACACCGTTTGCTCGTACTGGCAGCCTATTGCATGGGAACACTTTACTCTGGCCTCTCACTGGCGACTTTTCTAGCATAGGATGCCCTCTCTCCCCGAAGTCGGGGCAGAGCTCTAGCTCGCCAGGTCTCAGAGACACGCAAGCCACCCTACCACGACAAGGCGGTTCCCGCTGGGGGAGTGGGGGGGGGGGGTTGTCAACCTCTGCTTATCGGGACATTGCTGACATCAGCACCATAGCTATAAGAATAGCTATAAGAATTTTCCCACCTAAAAGGTGGGGTAAGCAAAAATAGTCCGCATATTAATCTCAAATCATCTATGGGTAACTAACCCATAGGCTGTGCTTGATGAAACGAAAATGAGAAGAAAGGAGGTATCTGGCAATCCCCTTGACCTAGGTCAGGTCGCACGCGAGCGCATATGTATGATAATTCTTCTTATTGGACCCTCACAGTTCACTTCTCTAGTGCTCATTCATCGACGTCACTCCACTTCCACTCAGTGATGGTGAGTGTCCTGCTGTGTTATTGTTTCTTTCACGTGGTGGTCAGCCTGTTCCTTCTAAACAGATGTAGGTTTTTATTATTGTATTTTTTATGTGTCATGACTGGTGCCCGCTGGAATTTTATTATGTGTATTTTGTGCTCTGTCTCCTCCTGCCTGTGAGTCTAGTGCTCAGAGAATTTTTCCCTTCTCACAGATATCCTCGTAGCCCTTCATGTGCGAATTTTGGGTTTCCTTCTCGGGGCCCATATTCCTCACAGGGATCTACTTAGGCCTCAAGTGTGACTCGGTGGTTCACTCCGCGGTTTCCCTTTCTTGTCTACTACCCTTCGGATGTGAATCTTTGGAGTAGCTGTTTATTTGGCCTCCATATTCCTCACAAGGGCTACTAGGGCCGCAGACAAGGTACAGCGCTGGTGTTAATCGCTATGCTATAGTCAACTGCATATTGTCATCTTGTATGAAGAGAAAGGGACAATATATATTTACTCACATTATTCTTATATATATATTTTTTTTTCTATACCTCAACCTCGGGACTGTAGGCTGTCAGTAGCCCGTGACTCTTGCGAGGCCCCGAGATTATTGGGTGTCGCACTAGATGAGACAATGGAGCTTCGTGGTGATGTTGGTACCTTAGCTTCTCTTCTGCCCCAATAGATGACGACACCTTATTTATACACGTCACTATCAGGAGAGAGCAGCTACACCGTCGCTCACAGCATCTTGGAATATGGTCTGGCATCTTCTATGTTGTGAGTTGACGACGATGTAGGGGGTATTTTCTTGACGTGTCGGCGTAGTCAGGGTAATTGACGAAAAGCTGGACCCATCAGATTACCTAGGAAAAATCCTAGACGATTTCTCGTGGACTCGAACCATTCACAGTCCGTCACTTTATCCACTCTGCCACCGCCTCCCCATAAACTTGTTTCTAACATATCTATATTTCATATGTAAGCTAAGCATTATCAACCTCATCGTTGCAATCTGTCACGCACGAAAGGGTGTGGTAAGTGAGGAAGGATCGAGAGAAGAGAGGCGCACTAGGAGCCCGGTGTATTATGCAAAACGCAGGACCATGCAGATTCCAGGACGAGAGAGAAAAAGCGATTATAGCGACACCTGTCGGTGCGCAAGTAAAACAGGAGTGTTCAATATTATTAAATATGCATTTTTAATACATTTCAGCTAATTAATTTAATTATTTAATTAATTTAATTATTATTGATTTTCAGGAAAAAAACGGCTCTTTTATTAAATTAATTACTATAAATGACTAATATAAATAAAAAATAAAAATTTTAAAGTTAAATAGCATTATGTTTTGTTATTAAAAATAATTTTTAATTAATTAATTTAATTATTTTTAATATTTTATTCTTTAAAAACGGCTTTTTTTTTACCAAATTAATTAATAAAAACGACTAATATAAATAAAATATATTGAATTTCAATGAATTTTTTATCTCTAAAAAAATGTAAATAACAATTAATTAATTATAAAAGCTTTAAAATGTTTATTTTTTATTTATATTAGTCATTTATAGTAATTAATTTGATAAAACAGCCGTTTTTTTCCTGAAAATCAATAATAATTAAATTAATTAGCTGAAATGTATTAAAAATGCATATTTAATAATATTGAACACTCCTGTTGTACTTGCGCACTGACAGGTGTTGCTATAATCGCTTTTTCTCTCTCATCCTGGAATCTGCATGGTCCTGCGTTTTGCATAATACACCGGCCTTGGGCTAGACTGCTAGGGAGGATGGAGTCCTGCCCTAAGCGAGAAGATTCACCTCCTACATAATCTTGGAGACACACAAGATGCCTGGTTATAACCTGTAATCTGTAACCTGATATACTTCAGTAAATAGAGACAAGTCCACGAGTATACTCTAAACCTTGAGTAATTAACTTAATTCCCCAGGAAGACGAGAGTGGTAATTACGACAACGAGTGGTAAGTTGACTGAAGCCAGGTCTGCATTGGGTGGTAAGTGAAAACCAGCCCAAAGGATAAGTGAGAGTTCCTTGGCAGGTATTTCCACAGGCTAAGTTTGGATGACCCACTAGTACATGATGGTGACAGTCGGGTGGGGACTCCACAAGCGTGAAGAGACTCACCACTGTTACAGTATATGACCCTAGCTGTTGCGCCGCCAGATGCCTAGTGGCATCTATAAATCAATTAATCAATCTCTGCACAAGCAGGCTCGGACACCAAGGACTTACTACTTCAGAGGTCGGTGTTCCTGCTCGTCTTGGCACCATTACCCATTACCCGAGTTACACCACCTATGAAGAGGACGGCAGCTCACTAACCCTGGCTCCATCCCCTAAGTTCATGGACAAGAACGAGCAGGCGAACAAAATCAAGGCTCCCTTAAGAGTGCCCTCGCTACTGCAAGGGATGCTCCACCTCCCACTCTGCCCAATGAGTTTTTTTTTTTTTTCTATATTAATAAAGATGAGGACTAAAGGCTATGAGCCTGCTCATTGTCCTCATCTGTGTGGTGTTTAGTTAGAGTGTCCAAAATCATGTCCAATTTCGTTCGAGATGCCTAGACACATTGCGTTTGAAGGAACATAAGTCGTCGTAAGGTGGAAAGATGGATGAAGGTAAAGTGTTCCAGAGTTGACCAGTTGTGTATATGAAAGACTGAGAGTACCGGTTAACTCTTGCATTAGGGAGTTGAACAGAAAAGGGGTGAGAACGAGAGGCTTGACGAGTGTTGCATGCTCTCCTGAGGGGAGGGAGCATACATTGAGGGAGTTCAGAAGAGCAATGTCCAGTGTAATAGCGATAGAAGAGAGAAAGTAATGCATCGTTGCGGCGAAGAGATAGAGGTTGTAGTGAATCAGTAAGAGGAGGAGAGTTGAGGAGATGGAAGGCCTTTGACTCCACCTTGTCCAGGAGTGTTGTGAATGTTGAGCCACCCCACACATGAGAGCCGTACTCCATACAGGGGCGGATGAGACCCCTGTACAGAGACATAACTGTGTAGGGGTGAAGTATTCACGGGATCTGCGCAGCACACCTAACTTCTTTGAGGCGGTTTTAGCTAGAGAGGTAATGTGATCTCTCCAAGAGAGATTGTGAGAGAGACTCCAAAAATATTAAGAGAGGGGGAAAGGTCAAGTTGTGTGTCGTTGAAGGAGAGGGGATAATCAGGAAGATTAGTACGAGTTGAAAGATGAAGGAACTGTGTTTTAGAGGCATTAAAAACAACAAGGTTCTCTCTACCCCAGTTAGAGATAAGGGAAATATCAGAAGTCAGGCGTGCTGCTGCATCATCACGTGATGTGGAGAGGAGCTGTTGGGATGGGCGGTTGTCAAAGTGAGTGGAGTAGTGTAGGGTGGAGTCATCAGCAAAGGAGTGGATAGGGGAAGATGTACAGGTAAGATCATTAATGAACAGGAGAAAGAGGGTGGGTGATAGAACAGAACCCTGAGGAACTCCACTATTAATAGACTTGGAAGAAGAACAGTGACCATCTACAACAGCAGCTATAGAACGGCCAGAAAAGAAATCAGAGATAAAGGTACAGAGAGAGGGATAGAAACCGAATGAGGGCAGTTTGGAGAGTAAAGCTTTGTGCCAGACTCTATCAAAAGCCTTGGATATGTCGAGGGCAACAGTAAAAGTTTCACCAAAGTTCCGAAAAGAGGATGACCATGAATCAGAAAGGAGAAATAGAAGATCGCCAGTAGAGCGTCCATGATGGAAACTTTAACCCCTTAGGACCGATCAACCGACATGTCGGTGATAAAAAAATTAATGGTTCGCTCCGAATAACCGACATGTCGACGTACCTATAAAAAACTGTAGCGAGTAGCTAGCGAGCTGGTGTTGGTAATGATGGAAAGCTAACGTCCTTGAGAAAAGGTTTGACTGTGGTAGTGGTGTCTGGCTACTGCGTATGCTGGTGGGTGGAGCCTAGACCAACCCCCACCAACAAGGACCCCATGTATCCCCTTATATGCATGGGAATATGTTTGTTGATGTAGTTTATTTTGACTTTACAGTATTTTAGAGTTACATTGAATATTTAAGGCGTTTACATGCAGTATATTACACATAAATACGTACACACACAACCTTGTACACGCCATGTACAGTGCGTAGTACTGTGTATATACGCACACTGTACTCAAGTGGGACTTGTTTTTCTGTCTTGTGTGTGCTATCAGTGTCACACCTGATACAGGGCAGCTGGCTGCCTGGGCGAACAGTTTATCTGAGAAGCTGATAAACTGGATCGCTGCCTTCATGGAGACGCAAGCCAAAATATACATAGGCCTACACGAATGTATACATGCAGTCGTGTATACACAAGGAGTTTCTAGTATCTCTCTGCTGTCTACTATACTCCAGGAGAGTCTAGACAGACAAAATTACACTGAAATACGTTTATTATAATTGAAAACCACGTAGACGCATTGTTTAGGTGTTTATTTACATGTTTAGAGTGTACGAGGTTTTCTTTCATGCGTTTCAGGGGATACTATTTTATTTATTTTCGGACTTTGACGCTCTGTCATACACAAACGCGTACACCTAGGAGGCTCCCGTTTTCAGTTCCTGGTGTGTAAATTTAAGCTCTTTCATTCTGTAAGAACAAAATTTGCCTACATGAAAGTTGAAAATTGACCTCCAGAAGTCGGCTGGGGGGTGAAAAAAAAAAAAGTCGGTCCTAAGGGGTTAAAGACGATCTGAAAAAAGGTCGTAACAAGTAAGGTGCTTATGAATTTTGGAGTTAAAAATAGATTCGAAGACTTTCGATAGACATGAGGTCAATGCAATGTTGGAGCGATAGTTGGAGGGTTAGGAGCGGTCTCCTTTCTTCGGAACAGTTGGATCAGAGCAAACTTCCAGCTAAAAGGAAAAGTGTTAGATGATAGACAGGGGCAGAACAGTTTGCCTAGGCAGGGTGTCAGCACGGAAGCACAGTTCTTGAGAACAACAGGAGGAATCCCATCAGGCATGTACACCTTCCGAGTGTTAAGGCCAGAGAGGGCAGAAAATACTTCCTTTGAAGAGATTTTGATGACAGGCATAATAAGTCAGAGAGAGGCGGAGTTGGAGGAATAGAGCCGGAATCGTCCAGTGTGGAGTTAAAGGCAAGGATTTGAGAGAAGAGTTCAGCTTTATCAGGTGAAGAGATGGCAACATTTCCATCAGAAAGAATGAGAGGAGGGAAAGAGGAAGAAGTAAAGTTACTTGAGAGATTTTTGGCTAGATGCCAGAGAGAACGAGAGGTGGACGAGTTAGACAGGTCATTGCACTTGACACAGATGAAGGATTTTTTGGCTAGTCGGAGAACAGATTTGGCACAATTCCAGGCAGAGATATACAAAGCACGAGATTCATCAGTTTGAAGGCGTCGATACCGTCTGAATGCTTCCTCCTTGTTGTGGACAGCAGTAGAACAAGTGTGATTAAACCAAGAGTCTCGTGAATTAGTAAAAGGGAAAGAATATGGAATGTATGTCTCCATGCCCGAGAGGATCACTTCCGAGATGCGTGCAGCACACTCAGATGAACCCAGGCCATGAAAGCAAAAATAATTCCATGGGAAATCTTGAAAGTTCTGCCTCAGATCATCCCAGCGCTGTATTGCAACAGACGCTGCTTTCTGGGAGGGTTCAAAGGTCTTACTGGAGAGATAGGACAGGATACTGAAATAAGATTGTGATCGGAGGAGCTCAAAAGAGAAAAGATCAACAGTATAAGCAGAAGGATGAGAGGTTAGCAATAAGTCAAGGATATTGGGCTGATCTCCAAGGCGGTCTGGAATATGGGTAGGATACTGAATTAACTGCTCTAGGTCGTTGAGGCTAGAAAGGGTGAAGGCTTGTTCACCAGGTGGTTCAGTAATGGGAGATGAAAGCCAAAGGCGTTGGTGAACGTTGAAATCTAAGGCCTACTTGGACACGACACAGAGGCTACCTAAGAACAGCCTGTTCTATAACTCCAAAACTCATAAACCTCTTAAAACGGGCCCTGCGCCTTCCTGCACACTCATTCCCTCTCCCAGGTACAGGGCCTGGGAGGTTGGGCAGTGGCCTCATCCTTCCTCCAAAGATACCTAAGCCATGATGCAACCAATTCACAGTGCGTGGCTCTAGGTACCACAGACTAAGGAAGGTCCTTCGGGTACGGGTACCTTTTCTTGGAGGAGAAGGGGCCCTGCTCGCACACCCGAGCTGAAGGACAGTGCTGCCGTACAGGAAGGGCAGGCCTCCTCTACACCTTGGCAGACACCCAAGGCTAGAGAGCACGCAGCCTCCCATCGACCTTCTTGCATTTATGTTTATATCAGGTCAATGTAGTCAGTACTGTCCCCCCAATAAACTTCTTAGGGAGGAAGACTGACATGGGTAGCCTTGGTCTCTTACCTTTGGTGTAACAATATGCTTTTGGGAAGAGTAGTCACGTCTGTCCTCCCGCTAATTAAGGTCTCGGGGAGGAAGACTGACATATTCTGTTGTTGTGTATTTGTAAATAGACACGTGATTTATTTTATGTTGTAGTGGCCATGCGGCCACTACAACTTAGACAATTTGTCCTTTTCATGGTTTTTTGGGTACCTACAGTATGTGACTGGTTATTCTATAATAGTAACACTATACATTTGGCATAGGGAAGTGGCATCCAATGGCCCACTATTCTTGTTATGGCTCAGTCAGCCTCGTATCTCATACTATACAGATGGGGAGTGAGGGTTGGGGACCCAGGTCTCTAACAATGACCCCACTAAATGTTTAAATAGCCTCGGAGCTGGAACTCCTGTCTGACGAGGGCCCTGCGCGGGTACTTGAGCTTCCCCACCCATTGTAAAAAGAGAAATGGGGTGTTGATGATGATGATGAATATAAACACTATACATAGTATGTATAGTGTATACATATTATGTATATGCTCCAGGAGGAGGCTGAAGACATCCACCGAATGGGGCAGTACTCCTGGGTGGATGCTGGACTGGTGATAGGGAGGGTTGGGACTCCCTTTTCACCTGCCTGTCCACATTTGCTAATATTTTTCGTATCTCACTTACACCGTGAGTAGTCCAACATATACGTATGCAATGACCTCACTTGTTCCCGTGTTCCCGAACTTGGCTCTTTTGATTCTCAACTCTCTGGCTTCGGCTCACCTGTTACTCTCGAAATAAATATATCTTTGGTGTATATCTCTCCCCTAACTCTACTGAATATCCAAAATTCTTTGTCTATCTTTCCTCAAAAGTGGATAACATTCTATCCCATTCTTCTTTCTCAGAAATCTCCGTTTAGGAGATATCACCACCTTTGGCTCTCATCTCCCTTCACTGATCCACCTTGTTAACAAGTCTTCATCTTTTCTATCCTCAAAGACCTAGAGCAGCTAATTCAGCATCCTACCCATATTCCAAACCGCCTTGGAGATCAGCCTAATATCCTTGTCTTATTCCTAACCTCTCATCCTTCTGCTTACAGCCTTACATGTTGAACATTTCTCTCCATTGTGCTCCTCCGATCACAATCTTATTTCAGTATACTGTCCTATTGCTCCCGTAAGACCTTTTTGGACCCTCCCAGGAAGCGATGTATGTGGCACTACAGCGCAGTCAACTGGGAGAATGATCTGAGGCAGTACATTCAAGATTTCCCATATAATGACTTTTGCCCTCGAGCATGGATTCATACATACCATATTCTGTCCCTCTTACTAATTCACGAAATTCTTGGTTTAATTACGCTTGTTCTACTGCTGTTAAAAACAAGGAGGAAGATTTCAGATGGTATAGACACCTTCAAACTAATGAATCTCATGCTCTGAATATTTCTGCCGAGAATCATGCCAAATTTGTTCTCCGATTAGCCAAAAAATCCTTCACCCGTGCCAAGTGGAATAATTTTGCATCTCTTCCTCCTCCCGTTCTTTTCCACTCTAAACAACTCCGGCACTATTCCTCCATCTCCACCCCCCTCTGACCTACTCATGCCTGTCGTCAGAATCTCTCCAAAGGATTTATTTTCTGCCCTCTCTGGCCTTGACTCTCGGAAGTAGTATAGTTCAGAAGGGATTCCTCCTGTTGTTTTCAAGAACTGTGCTTCCGTGCTGATTCCCTGTCTAGGCAAACTGTTCCTCCTATTTCTGCCATTTAACACTTTTTCTTCTTGCTGAAAGTTTGCTCTGATCCAACCTGTTCCGAAGAAAAGAGACCGCCTCCCATCCCTCCAACTATCGCCCCATTGCTCTGATCTCTTGTCTATCTAAAAAATTCGAAAATGTTCTTAACTCCAAAATTCAAATTCACTGTTTTCGTCACGACCTTCTTTCTGATCGTCAGTATGGTTTCTGTCAGGGATGCTCTACTGGCGATCTTTTATTCCTCTTTTCCGATTCATGGTCATCCTCTATTCGGAACTTCGGTGAAACTTTAACTGTCTCGTTAGACTTATCAAAAACTTTTGATAGAATCTGGCACAAAGCTTTAATCTCGGTTTATATCCCTCAATCGGCACCCTTATCTCTGATTTCATTTCTGGCCGGTCTATACAGTACCTGCTGTTGTAGATGGTCACTGTTCTACTTCTAAGTTTATTAACAGTGGTTTTCCTCAGGGTTCTGTTCTATCACCTACTCTTTCTCCTTTTCATTAATGACCTCAGCTGTACTTCATCCACTATCCACATCTATTCCACTATTCCACCCTTCACTACTCCACCCAGTTTGACATCTGCCCATCCCAGCAGCTCCTCTCCTCATCACGTGATGAAGCAGTAGCTCGCCTGACTTCTGAACTTTCCCTCATCTCCGAATGGGGCAGAGAAACTTCGTTACAGTCCCTTTATCTTCTTACTCGTACTAATCTTCCAAATGACTATCCACTCCTCTTCAACGATACACAACTCGATCTTTCTTCTTCCTTTAATATTCTTGGAGTGTTTTTCTCTCTTGGAGAGATCATATTACCTCTCTTGCTAAAACTGTCTCAAAGAAGTTACTAAGGATTTCAGAGACATTGCAAGCTCGTTTTTTTTTTCAGAATAACTCTGTAAGGAACACGCGTATCAGTACGAGCGTTTGCTAGAGTTTAGTACACACAGTGTCCTAATTTATAAGAGTATCATGAATCACTAATTGTAAATTATAAAGCCACTTGTGCCTATACCAAGAAGCATAAACTAGATTTGCCAGACATGGAAACGAACACAAATAGAGACGTGTTGTCTGTGACGTATGAAAAGCTCTACCTACACTCCCTCCTCCTCCACTTCCACCCCCCTCTTCTCTCCGTCTCCTTAATTTCCCACACAGTTGCAGTCTCTGTACAGGGGCCTCATCCACCCCTGTATGGAGTAATGCTCTCGTGTGCGGTGACTCAACCTTCAAATCACTCCTGGAAAAGGTGGAATGAAAGGCCTTTCATCTCATCAACTCTTCCCCTCTTACTGATTCACTACAACCGCTTTCTCTTTGCCGCAGTGTTGCATTACTTTCTCTTCTATCGCTATTACACTGGACATTGTTCTTTTGAACGTTCTCAATATATGCCTCCTATCCACAGGAAAATATGCAACACTTGCCAAGCCTCTAGTTCTCACCCCTTTTCTCTCCAATTCCTAAATGCAAGAGTTAACCGGTATGTCACGAGTCTATGCTCGTGTCATGAAATAATAGTTATCTCATCTGTGTCAACCATACCAGTAGTAGCTTTAAATTCGCGCAGTAAGCCCTCTATGAGCGGAATGTTACATTAAGAACAACTGTTCAATTCGTTCACATTTCTTTGTCTGTTTCCCGAAAGAAATAATTAATCGAACGGAGTATATTATTCATACATTACAGTATGTTATCATGAAGTGGGTTAATTATGAAAATTATATATCTTAATATTATAATTGCATGTATAACAAGTGATGTATAAGCTACGATGTAAAAGTTAGACAGGCAGAGTTTTCGAACTAATGACGTCATTTTAAGCCAATCACCTTCCTGTTAATCAAACTTGTGTAACCAATGAGAGAGCAGGGATGTTTCAAATGTGGCAGAAAAATCATAAAGGGAGGTAGGCCACCCGCACGTAGGACAGTCTAAGTTGAGACCACCACCAGCCATCATTGAGCACCACGTCTTCGTACTCTTTCTCTCTCGATCTCGTATCTCTCTCGTCCACGGGGAAGGGAATATAATAATCAAATGGTGAATTTCTCAGTATAATTGCCAGAATATTCCAAACCATTCTTGATTATTCCAGCTAGTTGTATTAACAGCTCGCTGGCCAGATAATTTACGAGTAATAGAGAGTGGAAAGCTGGATTGTATGGCAAGCTGGCAGGTCTTCCTTATGAGTCTAGGTAACGAAATCTCGGTAAGGTAAGGATTATGAGTGATATAGAGGCGTAAAGCTTGGAAATTTTTAACTGGTGGGAAGGAAATTATCTTGCTAGTCTATAGAACGATCTTGGAAGATAATGAACGAGTGCTAGTTTTGATTAAAAATTATCGAGTTAACGTAATCTGGGTAGGATATATCCTGAAACAGCACCTGAATTAATTGAAGTGTTAGCTTTGCCTAATTCTTGCATAAGTAAAGTAAGGTTAGGAGACTATAGGAAAGTTCTGAATTAGCATCCAAATTACATCTTTCCTCCTTACTAAAACGTATGCTCCTTCAAGCGCAATGTGTCTAGGGATCTGGAACGTAATTGGACATGATTGTGGACTACTCCAGTATTTTTATATATATATATGAGGACGATGAGCGGGCTCCAGGCCTTTGGTCCTCATCTTTTAATATAGAAGAAAAAAAATGTGTAGTAAAGGCATTGATCCATACCTGGTCATCTATGAGTACACCGGTCACCACAGAGACGATGAAGGTCAAAATGCTTGAGATTGTGTTGTTGATGCCATAGAGAGTACCTGTGGAAAATGTTACGAATTACTTTGTAAATTTGATATAATTTAGTCATTACTATTATAGGATATATGCCTCCTAAATATAGGTGTTAAGTACTTGTTTGGTACGCCATGTGAAATGTGTGACACTTGGTCAAATAATTACCCACCTGAGGTAACTCTGCAAAACTTTGGGCAATATGATATAGGAATAACTTAACTGTATTGAAGTATGTGAGTACTTGCCAATGTTATGTAGATATACTGTGTATGATATTCTTAACTCACCAGAGAAGTTGGGAGCAATATCATGATGGTTGATGATATGACCACTGCTGACAGCACCGTTGAAAAAGAAAGCAATACAGATGATGGCAACGATACCTACTGAGTTACATCCGGTGTGAATCAGGCCAACCAACATCACTGCTGGCACTAACTGGGCTGCAATAATACCAATATTCATAAGGATTATCTGATGGATGAATTTATAGATCACAACACTCTTACTGAAATAGGTGTAAAATGAAGAAACATTCAAATTATGTAAACCACTATTAATTTTCTTGTCAACATTAACTCCTGCACAGTAAATATATTGGATATAATTATCTGATATTTGGTCAGGAGTATTATCACAGATGTAATATAATGGTTATATACTTCTTTTAATTGTTTTAACTTGAAGAAAAGAGTAATTTACTCTAATCAAATTAATTATTTGTTGTTAGGGAAAAAATTAAAAGTGTGCAATTCATGCCCATTGATTTTAGATCAGTAGTAGGGAAGAACTGATTTTAAGTGAAAGATTAACAATTCATGTAAAATATGAAATAGTTTGTTTTAATTTAATCTATTTTTAATGGTACATACAAATAGCACTGAAGACCCTGCGTGTGTTGATGATGGAGAAGTAACCATGCTTGAGGATCCAGCTTGACAAAACAGATATTGTTATTCCTCCCAGATACCGTGATAAGGATGGCAAGGCAGATAGAAAACCGTTCTGTTGAGACATCAAATCCAGGTAACATAGCCATTTCATAATTGTATTGCAGTTAATGATTACTAATTAAGACATAATATACATTAGTAGTGAATTAATAGAGTTGCTAACTGGATGTTTAAAATATTGATACTGGTAAGTAACAGTAGCTCTGACTTTAGTTCTCCTTCTTCCTCAAAATTGAAAAAGAAAATTACATGAAACTTTATAAAAGACTTCTATACTATTGTTATACATGCTTAGACTTGTATTATAAACCATTGATAGGGTGCTATAAAATACTGTATGTCATGTGGGTGGGTGCTATAAATTTGGTGCTAAAAGTTGTGTTGTAATTAAAATGAAACACTAGTTTTACCATTGTAATGTTGAATCCTAAAATGTTTTTCATGAAAGTAGGAAGCAGTGTGTTCAAAAGAGATATTCCCCAAGTATTGCCCATATCACATATGATGATGGCCCAGACAGGTAAACTAGTGGCAATGTTCTTCCAGGGTATACGTGGGGGTCCTTTACTGCTGGTGCCGGAACTCCTGATGGCATTCTCTATGTACTGCAACTCCTCCCTGCTGATCCTGAAATGGAACTCTTAAGTGTATCTGGGGATTGTAAAATAGTAAAACAGGCATATTAACGCAATTATTGAATATTATGTTGGGACTAACAAAGTGTTTTCAATATACCACGGCATTAATTGTGGTACTATATTGTATCTTATTAATTTTGCATGGGCATAAATATTATTGTCAATATGAGAGCATGATTTTTACTTTGGTACCACAAGTTTTGTTGTTTTGTGTCAATGTCTCAATTTTCTGCAGCTTACTGTACATATTCAGGTAAAAAATATTAGTATGTAAAACTATATGTTTTTTTTTTTTTTAATCGGAAAGGAAGAAAAATAATAACAATGAATACACAGTCCATGTGCCTATTGGCATCCTTCATTCAACTAGTGTCTGTAACAGTTGGATTTAATTGAACGAGGATTAAAAACTGGTGGAAAGCAGTTTCGAGGAAGTGCATTCCATAACGATGTGGTTCTGGGAATAAATGAGTTCTGATAAGCAGTAGTTCTACATTGGGGAGGAGAGACTGCAAAGTCATGGGCTCTAGCAGCTGACCTCTGGTACCACTGGGAAAGATGAGATGAGGTGGCACGATTAGGGCAAGCTCATCCGAACATTTACCGTGATAATATCTATAAAATAAGGCTTTGGATGGCAATGGATGCAACATTTCTTCGGATGTGTAAGGGAGGGAATTCATTTGTGATTAGAGGGATATTGACAATTCGTACAGCTTTATTTTGAATTTTATCTAATTGCCTAAGTGCCACCTCCCCACATCCACTCCATAGTGGTGAGCAGTATTCCATCTGAGAACGAACATGACTCTTGTATATTACAGCTAACTGCTCGTCAGTGAAAAATTCACGAACTCTGTAGAGAAGACCTAACTTTAGGAGGCCTTTTTAGCAATTGAACGAACATAGGATGTCCAACTGAGGTTAGCACTGAGGGCTACACCAAGGATATTAATACTTGTAGATAAGGGAATATTTGTATTATTGAAAGTTCTGAGTGATTCAGAAGGGATTTGTCTATTGGAAAATTGAATGTATTGAGTTATATTAGCATTAAAAGAGATCAAATTTGTCTGACCCCATTCGTTGATTATGGATAGGTCCTGATTTAAAGAGATTGCAGTGTTAATTTTGGAGTTTAGAACATTAGTTTTTACGAATGGTAGATTAAGTGTGAATGAACTATGAAGTGTTGAGTCATCTGCATAAGAGTGGATAGGGTTGTGGGTGACATTTAAGAGATCAATGATGTGTATAACGAAGAAAGTTGTGGCCAAGACTGATCCCTGAGGGACGCCAGCATTAATGGAATGGAATGTTGAAAAAATACCTTCTATCATAACACGGATTTTCTTGTTGTTGAGATATGAGGAAGTAAGTGGGACCAGTGATGTAAGACCATAGTTAGGAAGCTTGGATACCAAGGATCGGTGTCATACTCTATCAAAGGCCTTGGAGATGTCTAGAGCTATTGTATGGGTTTCACCATGCTGATCTATTGACTGAAAATTTTATGTGTAATATAGCTGAGTATGTCTGCAGTGGATCGCCCGTGCCTGAATCCATATTGTTTATCGTTTAACAGTTTATTGGTTTCGAGATGTTTGGTTATGTGATTATTGATTACGATTTCAAATACTTTACCCAGAGTTTTTTTTTTTTTTTTTTTTTTTTTTATCCGACACTGAACATAGGCTTAATCAAGCCGGTTACCTTGGCCCAGGTCAACTGCTGCTCACACACACACGTCACGACTTCCGAACTGGTACCCAGCCACAGAGAGAGGGAAGTGAGGGTAATTCCCAAATACTGCAGCTGTTATGGTACCAGTGAGGGTGTTTTACGACGTTCGGTGGTCTTATAGTTAGTGGCTGAAACTCAAATCGGAAGAGTAAATATTCTCAGGCCCTCACCTGAGAGGATCGATCTCCCGACCTCTAGATTATGAGTCCAGTACACTAACCACTCGGCCACCTCCCCTAATAGTGGAAGTAATAGCTATTGGTCTGTAATTAGTTGGATCAGATAAGGTACCTTTTTTGGGCACTGGGTGGATATTTGCTTCTTGCCAGGTTTGAGGGAATGAGGCAGTCCGAATATATAAGCGGAATAGTTTGGAAAGTAAGGGAGCCAGTTCTGAGGAGCATTCTTTTAGGACAACTGGAAGGATTTAATCCGGGCCAGGGGCTTTGTCAGAAATTAAGTTATCTATGATTTTTTTAACATGTTTGGTCTGGATCTTCAAAGTGGGAATTTCTGGGGAATCAATATTGAGTACGGGAACATTCTGTTCCCTATCTTCCATGGTTGAGTTAGTGGAGAATATACTGGCAAGGATGTTGGCTTTTCCACGTGGGTCACTTACTAGTGTACCTATTGGAGATTTTATAGTTGGTATGGATTATGCTTTATTGAAAGTGAAAGAGTTAATAGTTGACTAAATTTTTGTATTGTCATTGGGATTATTTAATAATTTGTTCGCCTGTTTATGGAGGAAGTTAGATTTGGCCAGTCCTGTTATCACTTTAGCATGATTTCTAACAATTTTGAAATAATTATATGATTCTAATGTTCTTGATTTTGTGTATGCATTATAGGCTATTGCTTTTTGTGATATTGCTCGGGCGCAATTATGGTCAAACCATTTTGGGGAGTCAGATCTTTCGTTGTATTTCTGGGATGATATGATCCGATTTTGATGAAATCAGTGATATGGTGTAAAGTGCAGTTTTAATCGTTTGAAAAATATGATCGCCAGGGAATGTCGACTAGATAATTTTTCTATCCCTCCCAATCCGCCCTGTCATAGTGCCACTTTGTCACCGTGACGCGTTTGGAGTTGGTAGGAGTTTGGGATGTAGAAAAAGAGGCCTTTATGAGGCAGTGGTCAGATGTACCGAGTGGTGACAATACTTCTGTAACATAGTCATCTGGGTTATTAGATAAGAATAAATCTAGTATGTATGGGTTATGGTCAGGGTTGTCTGGAATGCGAGTCTGTTGCATTATAAGTTGAGTGAGATTAAATGAGTCAGCGAACAGCTCACATTCAAGCACAGAATCATCAGTTCTGGCCGAATGAATGAGCCATTCAACATTATGGACGTTGAAATCACCCAAAATGATAATTTCAGTGGCGTGGTTAATATCAAGGTTACCGAGTTGAGATGATAAAGAATCAAAGTGGCTTGGATCTGGAGTGGCATTTGGGGATCGGTAAACACAACAGATATATTTGGTTTGATTTGCAGATTGTAGTTTGTAAATGGAATAATCAAAGTTAGATGATGTAAAGTTGATTAGATTGTCCAGGGTGAGTTCAGATTTAGTGAAGCAACAAATACGGCCCTTAGACCTAAAGTTATGGTGAAATTGGTAGCTGGGGAAGTTGAACATGGAGGGATCAGTAATAGGTGAAGTTTGGGTTTATGTGAGAAACAATAGGCTGGGGGATTGGGCTTCCAGAAACTGGTGAACGGAATTAAGATTTGAAAGACGAGCTGACAGTTTTTGTGTGGAAGACTTCATTACTGTATACTATACAATAGTAGAAAGTGCTGGATATATATAGTACTCTAGATCATAGATCTACTATTCTGTACAATATGCTTTTTCATGTAATGAATAAATGTCAAATACCTTGGGTGGTGAGCAGGTTTGCTGTGCATGGCTGAGAACCACATGAGGCACCATATGAGGGAGACACTGCCTGTGACATAGAAGGCAGCAGCCCACCCCATTGTGTGTATTATAATGCCACATAAAGGTAATGTTACAGCTGTTCCCAGTGATGTACCTACAATCACAAGGTCACACTTTATTGATACTGTCTTCATAAAGATGAGTCAAAATCTGTTAGCATTCCTTCCCAGTACCCTTAACCTAGCTAGTACATACTTATTAAAGATTCAATTTATTTCAGTTTGTAGCGGCTCCATATATAACCATTCCTATAGCTCCAGATATAGCCACTCCTATAGCTCCAGATATAGCCACTCTTATATCCCTTTGTCCCAGCCATGGAGCGGCGAGTACATTAATCCCCTTAGGGACGCCAGCTGCAGCCTCCACTCCTTGTCTCTGCAGTGACTCATCCGTGGAAATTAATACCTGCCTACATGCAGGGGTCAGGACAACATGTGGGGACGCTACATCCGGGATCAGATTCCTACCTTATATAAGGGCCGAGCTTCTGCTGGGTCAGTCACTTACTCTCAAGCTCTGGACGAAAAGAGGACCTGCCTGCCGCCACGCCTGCCTAGTTGCCCCAAGCCAACTGTGTTCCCACCTTGACCACACGGCCACTCTCCTGCTCTAGACAACTATCCTGCAGCACCTACGGCACGGCACGGCACACCTGTATACTCCCATATCTGTGTGACTCCCTTGTACCTACCAATAAACTGTTACTGTATACTCTAGAGTCTGTTCACCCCGGGTAATGACTCAAGGGCTTCCTTGGCATTATAATTGGTGACCCCGGTTCAGCTCTGTTACGGTAACACACCTGGTAGTACGTCGACGTAAGCCTCTACACGCAACGTCCCGTCCCACACAAGCTCTACAACTCCACCATTCCACTCTTCACACCACGTGTTGTCTCTGGACAACTCTCCATTAGCGACAAACTCCACTCTACGTGTTGCTCCTGGACCACTCTCCAACCTCCTAACGGACCACCACCACCACTCCACGCCTCTGTGCCACCCACGACATTGCCATCGGTACGCAAGGTATTTCACAAACATATTACATTTCTCCCTTCCTGTGCTATTTTTGATCCATGTCCCCAGTGTTCTCCCCCCTCCACCATTCATAACGTAATGTCCTCCTCTGTACTTTCGTTTCCAACCACTTCCCATTTCCACTAACCACTACGTACTCCCTCTCTCCCACCCACGTGTGTCCCCGTCCCGTTTCCCCTGTGTTCTGCATTTCCCTTCCCCTACCTGTCCCGGTTCCTTTCTGCCTCACGTGCCCCTTCTCCCCACCCTGCCACGTTTCTCCACCCCGTCCTTGTCCCACTTGCTTCCTACTCCTACCCTACCATCACCCACGTGTCGTTACTACTCTCCATTAACCCCTGTTTCTCCACCACCTTTATCTCTCCCCCCGAGTCCCACCGTACACAACCCACACAGTACCCTACTTTCGCCATTACCTGCTGTGCGATGGACTGAGTATCGCTGGAACATCTTTACCGTCTCCACGTTACACCTGTGTACTACCTCTTTCCCTCCTTGCATACGCCAACTCACCGTATTCCTCTGGCCACCCCCATCGACACCCTCTTCAACACCAACATGTCCCTCCCACACGCCTCTTCCTCTCCTCCCCACACCTCTGCTCACCCACCTTTAACCTCCATTCCTTACACTCCTCCTTTCAACTATGATATACATGCATGGTTCCTCCACGTGGAGGCGGTATGGCAGGGCCTCACACTCACCCAGGACCAGCGGTACCAGTCCATCATTCGTGCCCTACCACATGAAGTGTTCTCTACAATTTTAACACTACTACAGACGTTCGACCCCCAGTCACGTTACGACGATCTGAAGGCCGCAATTATCTCGGCCCACGGGATGACGCCCCAACAGTACCTCAGGACACTTAAAGAAGTGAAGCTGGAAGGGCGCCGGCCGTCAGAAGTACTACGCCATATGCAGCAACTTAACAGGAAAGCCGCCACGCCCTTCAGCGACGACGTCCTCAGGTGCAGACACTCTAGGCTGCTTCATACAGAAATCCAACTACACCTCCAGGCACAACCCAACCTTCCCCTGCGTGAATACGCCGACTTGGCTGACATCCTAATGTCTATTGCAAATGATGAAGCATCAACGTGGCCTGCACAACACACAGCCGCCACCCCGCCCATGCAGATACCAAGCACCTATGCAGATACCCACACAACAACAACAACCCCCTCTTCCTCCACCTCAACAACAGCTACACCAGTACACCCATACCACACCCCACCCACACCAACCCCTATTACCCCACATCCAACAACACCCAACACCTTCACCTGCACATCAACCTACACCTTAACCTACACCCCTACACCAGTGGTCCTCTCCTCCGCAACAAACACCCTACTCTCCTTATTTCCCACCTCCTACACAGCACCAGCAACATTGGTCTCCCCCACCACATCAGCCGCCCCTTACGACACACCGGGTAACTTCTCACAACCCCCAACGGTGGAACAACAACACCTTCTGCACATATCACCAGAGGTTTGACTATGCTGCCCGCAACTGTCACCCACCATTCTCCTGGGGCTCGTCCTCCAACCGCCCTGCTGCCAGACAAACACAGGGAAACAAGTAAGGCGGTGGCAAGACAACGCCCTCCACGCTAGCACCAACTCTATGACCTCCACTTCAGGGCCACCTAGCGACACGCCTACGGATTACCACCATCCCCACACGCCACCCCCTATCAACCACAACACTGCCACAAAACATGCCACTGCACCACTACTATTAGCCCACCCACCTCATCACACCGCCCACACCCTCCTGTGGGTGGAAGACCTAGAATCCGGTGACGACTTCCTCGTTGACTCAGGTTCAGAGGTTAGTGTGGTTCCCCCAACAGCTGCAGATAGGGAATGCCAGGCCTCTACCGCCTATGATCTCCTCACAAACAACAAGTCACCCATCGCTACCTACGGCACTAGGAGCAAATGCATCACCCTCCTCCGCCAAGAATTTGTAGTATGGCCGTTCATCATGGCTGACATGCAGGCCCCCATCCTGAGGTTGGACTTCCTCACGGCACACGACCTCCTTATCAGTGCTAGACGACAACGCCTGAGTCACCACCCGTCAGGAGCCATCATACAAGCTAAACAGTGCAAACACCCTACACCCACCATCACACAAAAAACACACCCTAATGCATATGAACATATCATTCATGATTTTCCTAACCTTCGTTCCCCCTCCATTACACAGCTTGTGCATGACCAAGGTATCCAGCACACCATTACGACAACTGGCCCCCCGGTCTTCGCCAAACCCCTGAGGATGCCGCCTGAGAGACTTGTAGCAGCCAAGAGAGAATTTCAGGTGATGATTCAGTAGGGGGTTGCAAGACCGTCTGACAGTGCATGGGCGTCGCCCCTTCATATAGTGCCCAAGCAACAGGAAGGTGAATGGAGAGCATGCGGGGACTATAGAGCCTTGAATGCTGCCACCATTCCTGAAAGGTGCCCAATACTACACGTCCTGGACTTTCACTCCAAGCTCCAGGGATGTGCGGTATTTTCTCAAATTGACCTTGTACATGCCTTTCACCAGATTCCTGTAGCAGAAGAAGAAATAAAAAAGACTGCAGTCACTACTCCTTTTGGCTTGTTCTAGTTCCCTTCTATGAACTTTGGTCTATGTAACGCTGCCCAGACATTCCAGAGGTTTATGGATAAGGTGCTGCGCGGATTGGAGTACACTCTCGTCAACATCGACGATATCCTCGTCGCCTCACACACCCACTCCCAACACCAGCAGCATCTGAGGGAACTGTGCGAGCACCTGCAGCATTACGGCCTTAAGATACAGCCCTCCAAGTGTGTCCTAGGTGTAGAAAGATTGGACTTCCTCTGTCACAGGGTCACACCCAACAGCATTACCCCGCTACTACAGAAAGTGGAAGCAGTCAGAGATTTCCCACTACCCACCACTGCCAGGAAGCTGCAGGAATTCTTAGGTGTCATCAATTATTACCACCGATTCATCCCTCACGCCGAATCTGCCCTCGCCCTACTCCACGACTTATTAAAAGGCCTAAAGAAGACATCACAGAAGAAGCTCACATGAACGACTACGACCACCAACGCATTCCAAGACGTCAAACAACACCTGGCCGACACGACCCTCGTCGCCTACCCCACACCACACGCCCCCACCTCAATCTACACCGACGCATCCAACGACGCTATTGGAGCTGTCCTACAGCTGAAGCCCATCGCCTTCTACAGCAAGCGCCTGAAGCCACCCCACCGGAAATACAGTGCCTTCGACAGGGAACTAGTCACTATCCACGACTCTGTCAAGCAGTTCCGTCACTTCTTGGAAGGAAGGAGTTTTCACATCCGGACAGACCACAAGCCACTCACAACCGCTATGCAACAACTAGGGACGAACTGGTCTCCAAGGTTAACATGTCACCTTGCATTCATCTCATGGTTGAACGCCTGCACAGGAGACTGAAGGATGCCTTCTGTGCCTTGCAGCCAAACCAATGGTCCGACGCCCTACCTCTCATCCTCTTGACCCTCCTCGCTTCCGTGAAGGAGGATTTACATCACTCACCAGCAGAACTTGTATTTGGAGAATATCTCCGCCTACTTGGGCAGGTCACATCTCCAAGCCCGGACACCTCCAACCTCTCCTTCCTCCCCGCCCTTAAAGCAGCATCGCGATCCCTCTACCAATGTCCACGAGAAAGAATGCCGCTAAAACCACCTACACACCACCACACACCTCTTCCTGCATACTGACTCCCACAGGACACCTCTGCAAGAACCGTATACTGGCCCTCACCCCGTTGTCTCCAGGATGGACACGACAGTTACAATCCAGGTAACAGGAAAATCTTACGTCACGTCCTGGGAACAGGTCAAGCTGGTGAACATCACCACACCCCCTCATTCACCTAAACACCAGACCCCACCCTTACCTGCCACCACCACTTATCCCAACCACAACATCCTCGCACTACAGACCACCACTCCTACACACCCCACAACCACAGCACACGTTCACGCCTCACCCAGTCACACCCACACCACAGACACATATACCCCCCATGTCATCAACATCATCCCAACTCCCTAACCCCCTTACCACCACAGCACAACCACCATCCCCGCCTTCACCCCTACCATCCCCGTGCCCGCCATCCCCTACCCCGCCTATACCTACCGCAAACCTGCATCAACCCCTCCTCACCCCTCCCACATCCTACCCCACCTCGTTCCTCCCTTATGTCCCCTCCGACACCTACACCTACGCCTGTCACCCTTCTCCTACCCCACCCCTACCTATCCCTCTTGCACCATCCCCACCTATCCACCTTCCCTCAACCCAAACCAACCCGTCTATCCCCACCCCCAGCCTTCCTGACCCTCCGCCCATTTCCACCGTGACACCTGTAATCCCCTCTAAGCCACCGCCAGCCACGCCCCATCACACCTGCGACCCAGACCTCGCACCACATCCACCACCATGCGCTGTCACACCACCCCCTCCTCAAGAACATCCGCAGGACGACGAGCCAACCATGCCAACAGAGGGATTCACTTTTCCTGCTGGGCGTACCATACGGCGCCCGGCTAAATATCTTTCTATGCTACACAACACAAACACACATCTACTCCACAGGCTTCCGACTACAAACACGCCATACTATTAATCATTTCTTTAGCACACACCTTACGCCCAACCCATACAGCTTTGTATGACACAGATTTATTTGTGTGTTATTGTACATTGTGGTATTATTATTTTTCCCCTCTCCCCCCGTTTTGTTTTCTAAACAATTCAGGGGGGAGGGTGGTAATGTAGCGGCTCCATATATAGCCACTCCTATAGCTCCATATATAGCCACTCCTATAGCTCCAGATATAGCCACTCCTATATCCCTTTGTCCTAGCCACGGGGCGGCGAGTACATTAATCCCCTTCCCTGACATGGCTAATCCTATCTAGGGATACCAGCAGCTGCCAAACGACCCGCCTCTCTCTGCAGTGACTCATCTGTGGGTATGAATACCTGCCTACATGCAGGGGTCAGGACATCACTTGGGGACACTACATCCGGGATCAGATTCCTACCTTATATAAGGGCCGAGCTTCTGCTGGGTCAGTCACTTACTCTCGAGCTCTGGACGAAACGAGGACCTGCCTGCCGCCACGCCTGCCTAGCTGCCCTAAGCCAACCGTGTTCCCACCTTGACCACACGGCCACTCTCCTGCTCTAGACAACTATCCTGCAGCACCTACGGCATGGCACGGCACACCTGTATACTCCCATATCTGTGTGACTCCCTTGTACCTACCAATAAACTGTTACTGTATACTCTAGAGTCTGTTTACCCCAGGTAATGGCGCAAGGGCTTGCTTGGCGTTATAAGTTCAATAATGCAAATAGAGTACCAGCCAAAATATTTTGCATTGAGTTAGTTCATACAGGTCATGTGGTCATTTTATGGTTACAGGAGGGTGCTACCCCTACTAGTATCCTTGACATAGTAAGGTCATTACTTGCCACAGTGTACAAACTCTGAGGGGTTAAGAGTTGTACTCTGCTGTAACATGAGCAGGGTTGTATAGCCTATATGGTATGGCTCCTTGGAATTCATATCAACTCACTGTATACTTGTTTGAAGGGTTACTTATTGTTTAACTAAAACATTACTCCAGTATTTTATAAAACATAATTATTTGATGAACTTACCAAAGTAGACGAATGCCACAAAGCTGGGTCGTTCAAGTGGCGGGATCCATTGAGCTAAACAGGCGTGCATACTGGGCCAAGTAACACCCTGTTTGCATACACAAAGATATACAGTAGTAAATAGACATATAAAGTAAAACACACACATGTTTGGTTTATTAAAGAAAGTTTGGAAACATGATTCATCTTCCCTCGCCAATAAAATCCAATACAGCTCATGTGATGTTTCTATTTAATGTGGCTTTGGTATGAGTGTTTTACATAGATACGTGTATTACTGACCTGAAAGAATCCCTGCATGGCCCTAAGTGCTATAAGTACACCATAGTGAAGTCTGGCAGCGGTGGGAGTGAGAAAGTTGGCCACACCACCACTCAGGATACTCATACCAAACACCCACTTGGCTCCATACCTCTCAGCCAGTCTACCACCTACCACCTGTATCAAACACATTATACATACTCACATTTTCTTGAATTTTCCTCTCATTATAATAATAAAAATAAATATAATTTTGTACGGATACTATTAATTTACTTTTAAGCTAAATTTCATATATATTAGTATTGTTAATATTATTTTTTATGCCTACTGCATTAATTATCCATAAACTACAGAAACAACATCACAATAATGATGCAGTCAAGAAAATATGATGACACTGTAGTTAAATATATGTGTCAATAATGGAATCACCTGTGTCATTATATAACCATAGTAAAAGGAGCCCAACACTAGCCCTTGGATGGTCTCACTCCAATCAAACTCGCCTTCCTGTTAAGATCATCACTTGTAAGATATCAACATAATACTGCAATAAGTAGTATAATTATTCACAATTATTGTAATATTTTACACATAATGCAAAGAAAATATACGAGATTGTAATGTATGATTTTAATTGTAATTCAACCCTACAGTACAAGTAAATTAGTCTTATAGTTCCATGAATAGAGGAGAAAGTATAAGGAATTAGAGTAGGTATTGCATGGTTTAAACTGCCAGAATATAAAATGAAAATGAAGGAGGGGGTCTGTAGTGGTTGGAACATGGAAAGAGCTGGGAGAGGTTGACGAATTAACGTGGTCATTTAATGTTGGTGAAATGAAGGGAGACAGAATACTTTCAAATGATGCCAGGAAACAAGCTGCTGTAATAGCAAGCAGGGGCTTTGTTTTGTGGTACACTTTGGAGGAATCAATACCCTTCAATTTAACCATAAGAAATTACTCCTTTAAAGTGGTTGGTAGTGCGAGAAAAGGAAGGTGAAAACGAAGGTACTGTTGGAAGGAGGGATCAGATACAACAAAGATCAAGAATAGTGTTGTAGCAACGCCAAGTACCCTTAATGCATCTCCAACCTTACCTGTCGCCTTCTCGAAGCTTCTACATCACGTGACTAGCTGGTGGCCGTGCGCAGGCGCCCGCGCCGCCTTAAAAGAGGGCGGAACGGTGCTATTCGGCCACTCTAGCTGCCGCTCTACTTCCAGCCACAACACCTGCCCTGCCGTGCTTACCTGTTGCCGCCCACACTATGCTCTCTACGTGCCTACACCCAAGGCCGCTTGAAGAGTAGGTCTTCCCGCGTCTGTCTCTAAACTCGTCTTACCCCGCGCATGACGTCAGACTAAAGAGAGACAGGATTGGTGACTCCCCTCACCTAACCTCACATCACCTTCACCCAATCAGACCCACGTATTTTCACTCACACTCAGTAGTAGCCCGCGACACCCCCCCCCCCCCAAATAAATGATAAGAGGCCCTACTAGCCCATGGAAACAGGTAATATACTATATTTTTGATACGGACATGAACAAGGATATTTCATTTTATTTAATTAGCAGGGTAGAAGCAGTTGGATACCCAGTAGTAGCCATAGTGAATGATCTCAGTCCCACAAATGTAAGATTATGGAACAATCTGAGTGTAAATGTAGATCATACTGTCACGAGTCAACCATGGACTCGTGACGTAATTTGAATTGTCGCGTATGTAAGCATAATTAATAGACTGACAGAATGTTCTGGAAGATTTCCATGAAGGAGGTAGGAGTGGGTTGATGTAGGTGCAGCCTATTAATCCGCAGGTAGTCTTAATCCGCAGGTAGTTGATCCGCAGCCAAAAATAGACCAGGTAGAAGAAAAAGGTAAAGCGTCAGGTCAAGGTTTCAACTGAAATTTGCTACGTCAGTACTAAGGTGTTTGTAAGTTAATTACAGCTTGTATTAATCAATTATGCTACCAGGGTAACTTATGGTCTTGCAAATGATCGTGAAGTGGAGGGAAATTATCGGGAATTAATAGTACGCCATAGGTAAATTGAAATTGCATGTATAACTAAGGAATGAGTGATAAAATGTAAATCGTAGCCAGTTAGGAGAAACGAACACAGATAGGGAGGAGGAGTCAGAAAAAATTTGAACTTCCAGCCTCTCAGTTAAGGTTGGAAAATATGGTCAGTTTGGAGAACACACTTGAAGGGAGAACAACACTCGTATCGTCAGCTTCCGCTTGCCTTAACCCCTTAGGACCGATTGACTGACATGTCGGTGATAAAAAAATTAATCGTTCCCTCAGAATAACCGACATGTCGACGTACCTACAAACAACTGTAGCGAGTAGCTAGCGAGCTGGCGTTGGTAACGATGGAAAGCTAATGTCCTTGAGAAAAGGTTTGACTGTGGTAGTGGTGTCTGGCAGCTGCGTATGCCAACAAGGAAATATCTCACCACTACATGGTGTTTTCTTATGTTTCTCGTATCTCTCTGCTGTTTACTATACTCCAGGAGAGTCTAGACAGACAAAATTACACTGAAATACGCTTATCATCTTTGAAAACCACTTAGACGCATTATTTAGGTGTTTATATATATGTTTACAGCATACGCAGAGCATATGAGGTTTTCTTTCATGCGTTTCAGGGGATACTATTTATTTATTTTCGGACTTTGACGCTCTGTCATACGCAAACGCGTACACCTAGGAGGCTCCCGTTTTCAGTTCCTGGTGTGTAAATTCAAAAAGAACAAAATTTGCCTACATGAAAGTTGAAAATTGACCCCCAGAAGTCGACTGGGGATGAAAAAAAAAAAAGAAGAAGTCGGTCCTAAGGGGTTAATTACCTCCACGTGTTGAGTGGGGAAGGAACAACGTAGACGCCGAATTGTTAGATATTACTACGATTCCCAAGGCTTTACAGTTGTATAACTGGCCAGTCGCATCGACGGTGGGTCAGTAAGTGAAATATAAGGTGAGAGGGAGCTGGTCTTGAAAATTACGAGTGTGTGTTGCGAGACTCTGAAATAAATTCCCAAGTGTGAGACATTAGAAAATATTCCAAATTTGCGTTGCTTGAAAATTAATTGATATTAAAGTAATTGAGTAGGGGTTGTAGCGAGAGCGAGTATCTAGCTAGCGTGGCGTGAGTGTGTGTGTGTGTGTGAAATTTAATTATTCATGTTGGCTAACGTTACTGGAATCTAATAAATATAGAAAATTGCAATTGGTTGTTTGAATGTACCAGTAGATTTGTTATCTATATAAATACACATATATCGGGAAGTACCCCAGAACATAAAAAAATTCTATGAGCGGGGGTGATTGAGGCCAACGGGAATTAAAACCCGACTTTTTGTTCTTTGCTGCAGCCAACCAACGAGATCAAAATTAAACCGGGCAAGGTAAGTTATAATTATCATATTATAAACTAAATTATCGATCATTCTCACATCACCGTCACACATACCTCTTTCACTAATCCAGCTGCTGCAGACAGGGAAGTATACGTGTTTGCAGATGCCCCTCACTTGATGAAGTTGATTCGTAACAATTTTCTTGACTATGGGTTTATTGTACATTATACTACGAAAGTCAATAGTGAATGTGTGTCACATAATCATGTTGATGTAACAGGAGTTCAAAAGATGAACGTCAGGAAGGCTGTTCAGTTGATTTTAATAATTCCTTGTGTGAAATGGAAGACATTGAGAACTGTCTTCCAATAAGTACAGAAGAAGAAGAAGATACATTAGAAAATGCAATGGAAACAGAAGGACTGAGGTAGAGTACATTGGGGGTTATTTTGTCAAAAAGTTTCCACAGTACAGTCGGCGGCATAAGTACTGTCGCCTCATCTGCTTCACCGAGAAGCAGTGTTCATGGACTCGAGATATACGCACGTTTTCTACACATAATAATCTCGAGTCTATGAACATAGCGTGCCTCGGTGAAGCAAGTGAGGCGACAGGACTTTTGCCGCCGACTGTACAATTTCCTAGGCACAGATAACTAGATTGGCACAATTTCTAGAACAGTAGGGAAGTTAAAGAGATCCAGCAATATTGTTTTTGATCAACTGAAACAAATGGAAAGACTGTTTATTTGTTATCACAGAGATAAGGAACTCAGAGAGGGACCAAAATGTGTAACAACATTAGCAAGTGAAATAAGAAATTTTGTAGATTTACAAGATGATGTGATTAGGTTTTTTGTTCGTTGTCGCATATTTTTCAGGATACGGATATTCAACAGAAAGCGAAATTCACAGAGGAAAATATCTAACAAAATGTCAAAACTAAGATAAGAATTCAGTGGAAGAGAAAAGCATGATACTACTTATGAATAAATATTGTATATATCCTACATGGTATACTTGATAAATTATGAAGTTCAAACTTACTCTTAGTACTGTAATTTATGTATTATATTTGTTTCCTTATTAAAATATTAATGCCTACCTCAAGTGTATGTACCCCATTTTTCTTCAACTAAGCTTTGAAATAGTTTAAAGTTGACAGCTGATCACAAGAGAGAGAGAGATATTTATCATATCAAAAGGTAGGCTACTCTTTTGGTGCTTGAATGAATAATGCTATAAGGAATACTGGTCACAGGCTGCATCATTCCCCATCTGCCCCCAACAATATTAAATATCATGTATCAAGTGTAAAAGGTTATGTTTTGGGCAGGGTTTTTAATGGGTATCTATGAGTGAGGGAGCGAGAGACTCTTCACAGTGACGTCATTACGCTCTCCTTGCCTGCGCGGTGGGACGACCTACTCTTCAAGCGGCCTTGCCTACACCAAGCCTCCACGTGTGTTCACCAAGCCTCGACACTCTCCAGCAGCAACTACATACAGTTGGACACATGAATGGGTGGTACAACCCAGGTGAAAAATACTTGTCCCATTTGAGTAACCAGTGTTTATTATCAGGTACTTGCTTTTATTACCAGTCTCGATACTGACTCCTTCCTCTGATGTCTCCTATTTGGCACTAAGGAACTTGATATTGGGAGAAATTGACCATCTTTCACTTGGGCTGTACCACCCATTCATGTGTCCGACTGTACCTCTCTCTACGCTACCACGGCAGGCGGGTTACAACATCAACAAGGTGCTGTAGTCTTTTTAAAATATACTGAGCGCTGAGGCGTTGGCTGTTGGGACGTATTTCCCTCCAGCAATTCTGCCAAATCAAACCAATACACTTCATCACTCTCTCATATCAGCTATTTACTAATGCTAAATCAATCTAAATTATTGCGTACACATTTACTTCACTACTAAGGCCATGTAGGTATATGAAAGTATCATTCACTTCTCAGATTAACAATGATAATATATATATGTATCACAACACTGGGCAAAATATTCTTCCAACGTTGCCAGTAGACCAAGGGTGAGTGTACTTAGGGATAAGTGTGTAGGCTACACTTGTCAACTCAAGTCACTACCGTCACTTTTCCTCTGGCTACTACTCAAGATATATAGTCTTTTTGAAATATACTGAGCGCTGAGGCGTTGGCCACTTCCGAGATTTACCTGACTGCTACGTTGCCAGATCTCGTCTGGACAATTATGGGATTAGATCCTCATTAAAAATGACAGACAGCCCTCACTAACCACCGCCTGTTCTCTCTCATCTGTTGCCTATATATAGCTTGCCGTTAACAACAAAACATAAAAGTAAATCTT
This sequence comes from Petrolisthes cinctipes, assembly GCA_033782935.1. NCBI lineage: Eukaryota > Metazoa > Arthropoda > Malacostraca > Decapoda > Porcellanidae > Petrolisthes > Petrolisthes cinctipes. Next base: position 1,009,431 of record JAWQEG010000380.1, on the reverse strand, counting down.
TCCTTTTCTTTTGACACATTATGTTGTATTATAAATGCGACACTTTTCTGAGGGTATAACATAATTTTTCGTTTGTTTCAACTCTTTTTCCTCACCACCACTGCTGGTGATGGTGCAATGATAGATCCTCTATTTCCTTTCTCTTCTGAAAAGTACCTATTTACATTATAAATAAGTTCTCTCTCTCGACTATGTAAAACATGATAGTGAGTAGCAGAGGTGACGGAGCGTCACCTCTGCTACTCACTATCATGTTTTACATAGTCGAGAGAGAGAACTTATTTATAATGTAAATAGGTACTTTTCAGAAGAGAAAGGAAATAGAGGATCTATCATTGCACCATCACCAGCAGTGGTGGTGAGGAAAAAGAGTTGAAACAAACGAAAAATTATGTTATACCCTCAGAAAAGTGTCGCATTTATAATACAACATAATGTGTCAAAAGAAAAGGAAAGATTTACTTTTATGTTTTGTTGTTAACGGCAAGCTATATATAGGCAACAGATGAGAGAGAACAGGCGGTGGTTAGTGAGGGCTGTCTGTCATTTTTAATGAGGATCTAATCCCATAATTGTCCAGACGAGATCTGGCAACGTAGCAGTCAGGTAAATCTCGGAAGTGGCCAACGCCTCAGCGCTCAGTATATTTCAAAAAGACTATAGCTATACTACACAACTCTGTACTTACCAAAAAATTGTTACAGTGTATAATTGAGTCTGTTCACCCGGGTAGTAACGTAAGTGATTACTTGTTGTTATAGTGTACATTACCAGATCATATGTAGGAGTGTTGACAAATGAAGTCGCTTCATCTTGGCTGGCTGGAGTCATTCCTTCACAAGATATTATTAGTATTAATACAATGGGAAATATAGCACCATGCCCAGAGAAATATTTTGGTATGAGGGCGAGTATGGGGTTGGTAGAGGGAAATATGAGACCCAAAGTTAAAAAGATGCCATTAGTAGGTTTCTACCAAGACTTAATTAAAACTGGGAGTTGTGATATTATTGTCAAAGAAAAAAAGGTGACAACATTTCCAACATTATCATGAAAATATGAAAAAGAATGTACAGTTGGGCAAGTAGAAAGTGCGAAAATAAAATTGGTGTATATGGAGATATCTGGCAGTTTATATTAAGACCTTGTACACTTAAATTTACATTATCTTTATGAATGAATCATATAATCATTAAATACTGTTGTTTTTATGTACATTTTTGATACCACTTACATGTTATTACTCTTCATTTACGTATAATAAGATAAGGATAGGCTATGTGCTTCATCACCACTCAAAGATTCAGCCAATCACATTCCCTCTGACATAGGCTCTAGGTTCTGAGTGATTCATTCATAAAGATACAATTCTTGAAGGTCTTACTAAAGGAAACTGACAGACGTCTTCATATACAACAGTGTTTTTCGCTCTTACTACTTGCTCAACTGTACATTTATAATTATAGCCATAGAATATACCCAGCTGTGTTTGTTAATAACTACTAAAAATTAATTCAAGTACTGTTGCAGATGTATAATTAATTTAGAATGAGCTTCACCTGTAAACAAATATAAGTTACCTGTAGATGTGTAGTTATAACAGTAGCCTTGAGTTGTGTTGGAAATGGATGTAGCAACCATGGCCACGATGATGACTGACAAGTTAACCCGAGTCATGTACAGGTTAATGAAGCCAAGCCAAGCCATCACACCCACAGCCACCCTCGTAGGCATCCATCCTGATTATACATACAGTATTATATAAATGCTACTAATTTCAGAGTGATGTATGCAAATCAGTAATTACGCCAAACTCTATACTGTCATAGCCATGTACTCACATTTCATCCTCCATTATTTCATAATTCTCGGTTCAGTATAAACACGGTTTTTGTATTTGTATGAAACACCGTTTTTTCTGTATACCTTGTAGGAATTATTGTATGCATTGATGTGTACGATCCATGAAGGGATTTGGCGCCCCAATGGGCCCGAACCAATTCCTATCCACTCCTCAGCTGTCCTTTTTTCCTTATTTTCCTTTATGTTTATTGTCCCACCTCTCTGTTTTTTCCCCTTTGGTACAAGGTCATTCTGGTATAGCACAATTTTCTGTCTTTGCATACTTGAACGTACTTCAGTAATGTATTGTATCTTATCTATGTTTGCTTTTCAAGTTTATGATTCTTTTTATTATTATGATTATATCACGGGTTGATGGTTAATGTCGCTGTTTTTGTGACACATTGTAAGGTATACGGACATGTAATGTTGAAATGGTTTATTATTTTGAAATATACACATTGAAATAGCTTGGAGAAGAATAAATCACATGGAAACATGTTTGCATTGTATTAGGTGAAATATGTCTCTGATTTATCATTAATTCATCACTCATGCTACCAGTTTCAACTTGCCAATGATAATTACCACCCAAGCCAATATTTCGTCACTGGATTCCTTAATCAATAGACAAAATCAATATGTTTGCCTTTGAGGTCATATAGCGCCAGAAAACGGTGATAGAGAGGTGAGACAGCAAGCAGGAAGGAAATAGAAAGAAAAGAGGGACAGTTGAAGAACTAAAAGCTAGTGGCTGGGTACGAAGGGGCGACAAAACCCTTAAAATATTGCCCACATCATTACAGGCAATACCCCCCTACGGGGCAAGCACGAGTGATAAAAGGAATACAGGGATAGCTGTCTAATGTCCAAAGGATAATAATAAGTAGTCTATCCCACTGCGATGGTGAACAAAAGACAGTGCCTTTATTTAAAGGATATAATCTAACAGATATTCTAATTAATATTGGTTTGTTATTACTTTTCAACTAATCACTTTCATTTGTCTTACCCTCTTCCCCCTCACCCTCGCCTCAAATCATCACATTTTTCTCTCCTATATCCACCTACGTTAATGTAGTATGCACTTCTTTAAACCCGGGTTCTTCAAACTGCGGGTCCCGAATTCCTCCAAACTGGGTCGCAGGCTCACAAAAATAAATACATGAATAAAATAGAATAATAATGTTCGTGACAAAAAATTAATATGAAGTTTATACATGAATCCACCTAACATATTTTTATAACCGAATATTCATGTATTTAATTATCAATAAAACAAAATCATTGCACAAATATTAGCCTTCTTGAGAGAGAATGAGAGAGAGAGAAGGAGGGGTAGGTGAGGCAGTGCTTATAATTCTGTTTATAATTCTGGTTAGAATGTTTTTTTATCATACTTATTGCGTTTCAGTTTTTGGCCTTGTATTTTCTTAGGTTGATAATTCTGGTCATTTGTAAAAGATCTTTCTGTATGGGTCGCGAGAATGATGTCATAGTAAAAACTGGGTCACGACTAAAAAAGTTTGAAGAACCCTGATTTATACTATTGGTGATTCGATACCGTTCACAGTGTATGCTTCATTAATTCCTCCTGACACACATCTCCTCTACATGATCATTCGTTACCCTCCTACCTGCCCACATTTCTCTCCTCCTCTCCCAATAACATCCCCCCGCCTACCGCCAACAGTGCCCCGATATACACCCACTACCACACCACAGCACTGGCAGAACCCCGACTTCTGCACGTACAGTTCCGGACAGATCAAGGGTCCACACCCCATCCACCAGCGACTTGGTTTGTTCCTCGTCGGATCTGGTAACAGTTGCAAGTGGAGGGAGGGGGGATGTTAGTGGGAGAGGAGGAGAGAAATGTGGGCGGGGCTATATAGGAAGTAATGTAGAGAAGACGTGTGTCAGGAGGAATGAATGAAGAATACACTGTGAACGGTATCGAATCATCAATAGTATAAAGAAGGGTTCTTCAAACTTTTTCAGTCATGACCCAGTTTTTACTATGACAACATTCTCGCGACCCATACAAAAAGATCTTTTACAAATGATCAGAATTATCAACCTAAGAAAATACAAGGCCAGAAACTGAAACGCAATAATTATGATAAAATGGCATTCTAACCAGAATTATAAACACTGCCACACCTACCCCTCCCTCTCTCTCTCTCTCTCATTCTCTCTCAAGAAGGCTATTATTTGTGCAATGATTTTGTTTTATTGATAATTAAATATATTAATATTCGATTATAAAAATATGTTAGGTGGATTCATGTATGAACTTCATATTTATTTTATTGTCACGAACATTATAATTCTATTTTATTCATGTATTTATTTTTGTGAGCCTGCGACCCAGTTTGGAGGAATTCGGGACCCGTAATTTGAAGAACCCAGGTTTAAAGAAGTGCATACTGCATTAACGTAGGTGGATATAGGAGAGAAGAAATGTGATGATTTGAGGCAAGGGTGAGGGGGAAGAGGGTAAGAAAAATGAAGGTGATTAGTTGAAAAGTAATAACAAACAAATATATTTAGAATATCTGTTACATTACATCCTTTAAATAAAGGCACTGTCTTTTGTTCACCATCCTAGTGGGATAGACTACTGATTATATATCATCCTTTGGATATTAGACAGCTATCCCTGTATTCCTTTCATCCCTCGTGCTTGCCCCATAGGGGGATATTGCCTGTAATGATGTGGGCAATACTTTAAGGGTTTTGGCGCCCCTTCGGCGAGGATTGAACAAATTACTATGGAGTGGTGCACAAGCACATGGCGCCACTACAGCTTCATGGATAAGGTGCTGCGTGGACTAGATTATGTCGTCTACATCGACGATATCCTCGTCGCCTCACACACCCACGACCAGCAAAAGCAACACCTGAGGGACCTGTGCGACCGCCTGCAGTAGTATTGCCTCAAGATACACCCTTCCAAGTGTTCTAGGGGTAGAGAGCTTGGACTTCCTCGGACACAGGGTGACCCCCAACGGCATCACCCCGCTATCCCAGAAGGTGGAGGCAGTGAGAGAGTTCCTGTTACCCACCATGGCCAGGAAGCTTCGGGAATTTTTAGGTGTCGCCAACTACTATCACAGATTTATCTCTCACGCCGCCTCTGCTCTCTCTCCACTCCACGACCTACTCAAAGGCTTGAAGAAAAAGTCAAGGAAGAAGCTTAAGTGGACGACTTCAGCCACCAAGGCATTTCAAGATGTCAAGCAACACCTAGCCGATACCACCCTCCTCGCAAGAAGTTGACGTTATACTGAAGCCTATCGCCTTCTACAGCAAGCGCCTGGAACCACCGCAACGGAAATATAGTGCCTTCGACAAGGAACTAGTCGCCATCTATGACTCTGTCAAGCACTTCCGGCACTTCTTGCAAGGAAGGAGTTTTCACACTAGAACAGACCACAAGCCACTCACAACTGCGATGAAATAACCAGGGACAAACTGGTCCCATTGGGTATCACGTCACCTTGCAATTATCTCAGAATTTACCACGGACATCAGGCTCGTCAAAGGTGAGGAGAACTCCGTTGCTGACGCCCTTTCCAGGGCATCCCCTATTATTCCAAGTAAACCTCTATCCAACAGATGCCGCTCTTAGATTTCTCAGCCATTGCAGCAGCTCAGGCGTCAGACGAGCACCTCAACCAACTCCTTAACGGCGACACAGGCCTGCAGCTTAGAGCACATACCGGCACCAGACGGCGTCACGAAACTCTGGTGTGACACTTCGTGCGTTACACCTCGGCCGTATATCCCCGCACCCTTCAGGTACAAAGTATTTAACATCTTTCACTCTTTAAACCACCCAGGTGTTGTAGTTACTCTCTGCCTCATCAGCTGCAGAGCCGTATTTACTGGTATGAGAAAATAGATTAAGGAGTGAGTATCAGTGTGTGTGCCATGCCAGAGTGCGAAGGTGGAGTGCCATATCCGCCCTCCCCTACACGATTTCCCCATACGCCCCAGCAGGCTCCACATGGTTCATATCGATATCGTCGGGCCACTCCCACCATCAAGGGGTTTTCGATACCTCCTCACCTGCATGGCTCGTACTACACGTTGGTGGACCACGACGCATATAACAGACATCACAGCAGAAGGTACCGCCCGCCACTTCCTCAACACTTGGGTTGCCAACTTCGGTCCGCCAGCTGTCATCGTAGCGGACTAGGGCACACAATTCGAATCCAGGGCGTGGCAGGAAATGCTTACCTTACTCGGCACCAGAAGACAGAGGACTACGGCTGGCCACCCCAGCAGCAATGGAATGGTTGAACGCCTGCACAACAGATTGAAGGACGCGTTTCGCGCCTTGCAACCAGACCAATGGTCAATTGCTCTTTCTTTCATCCTCCTGACCTTACTCACCACAGTGAAGGAAAATCTACACCACTCACCAGCTGGACTCGTCTTTGGAAAAGATCTCCGCCTACCCGGACAGGTCACATCTCCAAGCAAGGACACCTCCAACCACTCCTTTCTCCCAGCCTTGAAGGCAGCCATCTCCAGCGCTCGTCCGACGCAGACGAGGAAATCCAACTCGAGAACTTCCTACACACCACCTGGTCTACACGCAGCCACACCCCTATTCCTGCATACCGACTCCCACAGGACACCGATGCAAGAACCATATAACGGCCCGCACCCCGTTATCTCCAGGACGGACGCTACAGTCAGGTATCAGGAAAACCTTACGTCACGTCCTAGGAGCGGGTCAAGCCGGCTGTCACCACTACACCCACACACCAGATACCACCGGTACCTGTCAAACCACCCACCCCATCCTCAATATTCCCTCACTACAGACTAACACTCCTACCCACCCCACAACCCCATCACACATTTACGCTACAACCCTCTATTCCTCCTACTACCACAACACAGCCTTCATCACCACCGTCATCCCTACCCCGCTCTCGCTTGCCATCACCCATTCCTACCACACCCACCACAGAACCACACCCACCCCATCCTCCCTACACTCCACACAGCCCACAGCATATCCCGCCCCGTCCCCCTCCCTCATCTACACCGCACACCCATCCCATACTTCTTTCTTCTGTTCCACCCCTACCTATCCCTCTTTTATCCTCTCCTATGACCCAAATCCCCTCTACCCAGTTCATCCCGCCTTCACCTACTCCCAACACCACCACCCCCCACTCAAATCCTCCACGACACCGTTAATCCCTTCCGATATTCCCCAAGACAGTATTTCCATCACACGACCATTACCAGCCACGCCCCCTCGCACCTTCGACACAGGCCTCGCGTCTCAGCCACGACCAGACTTTCTCCTCCTTGGGAACACCTGCAGGACGACGAGCCTTCTTTGCCACCCGATGGTTTCACGTCACGTGCTGGGCGACCATAAAAATATTTATCCATGCTATACAACGCAAACACACACCCACACCACACGCAACCGAGTTCACACACCCCTTACTATTAATTCATTATGTTTCGTTTGTACACCTTACACACTACCTGCACACTCGTGTACTACACTTATTTTATTCATGTATTGTTATTTTGTATATTTTGTATTTATTTCTTCCCTCTCCCCTTCCTACACGTATGTTCCTAAACATTTCTGGGGGGAGGTGGGGTAATGTAGCGGCCACATATGTGGCCACTCTATTTACCACACATATATAGCCACTCCTGTAGCACCAGGTACACCACTCCTATATCCCCGGTCTATTCTTAGCCAGACGGGTACACTAATCCCCGACCCAGACAGACCTAAGCCGCCCTTGGGACCACGCCTTCCTTCAGCCAGGCCGCCTCAAGCCCTCTGGGGACACCAGCTGCTGCCTCCACTCCCTGGCTCGGACCATATATAAGGGCCCATGCTTGCTGGGTCAATCATTCACTCCAGCTCGAGCACTGGAAAAGGAAGGTTCCTGCCCACCGTCGCCCTGTTTGCCGCCACACCACCTAGCTGTCCCAAGATTAACTGTGTTCTTGTTCAGATCACACGGCCAACCTCCTACCTCCAGCCAACTCTCCTGCAGCGACTACGGCTCCCCTACGGCCCGGCACGCCAGCATACTACCATATTCTGTGTGACATTTATGTACTACCAATAAACTGTATTGTGTATCCTAGAGTCTGTTCACCCCGGGTAATGACGCAAGGTCCTCCTTGACGTTATAACTGACTACTACTAGTAGGGATGGGCGATACTAGTATTTTGGCATCGATACTATACCTATTACTTTTTGGCCCAGTATCGATGGTATCGATTACGATACCGATACTTGAACTTCTGCCTTATATTTCATAAATTTTCCCTCTATAAGAATGTTCTGAAGCATAATTAATGAATTGCATTACTGACCAAAATTAGGCTATAATAATTAGTGGCATGAAACTCGGACAACAATACCGAGTTGCCAGCCACAACAATGTTTCCCTATATTAGTTAATGACATTTTTTTTCATACAGAAAAAAAAAAAAAAAAAAAAAAAAAAAAATATATATATATATATATATATATATATATATATATATATATATATATATATATATATATATATATATATATATATATATATATATATATATATATGCAGAGTAACCACAGGAGAAAACAAAGGCAGAACAGTAAGTACTTTCGTATATTACATCTTCAGACAGAATCATCATTCTGTCTGAAGATGTAATATACGAAAGTACTTACTGTTCTGCCTTTGTTTTCTCCTGTGGTTACTCTGTAATTATATCTCACGGTGAAGTGAGCTTTCTGCATATATATATATAAATCCTCTCTACTGTATATAAAAATGCCAAACTTAAAGTAAATTCTTAAGTATAGAAATATCGATACTTGGGTATTAGTATCGATATTTCCAAGGCCTCTTGAAGAGTCGGTCTACCCGCGTCTGTCTCTAAACTCGTCCTACCCCGCGCATGACGTCAGACTGAAGAGAGACAGGATTGGTGACTCCCCTCACCTCACATCACCTTCACCCAATCAGACCCACGTATTTTCACTCACACTCAGTAGTAGCCCGCGACACCCCCCCCCCCCCGCCCCCCCCCCCCCCAAAAAAAAAAAAAAAATTATAAGAGGTCTTACTAGACCATGGAAACAGGTAATATACTATATTTTTGATACGGACATGAACAAGGATATTTCATTTTATTTAATTAGATGGGTAGAAGCAGTTGGATACCCAGTAGTAGCCATAGTGAATGATCTCAGTCCCACAAATATAAGATTATGGAACAATCTGAGTGTAAATGTAGATCATACCTCTTTCACTAATCCAGCTGCTGCAGACAGGGAAGTATACGTGATGAAGTTGATTCGTAACAATTTTCTTGACTATGGGTTTATTGTACATTATACTACGAAAGTCAATAGTGAATGTGTGTCACATAATCATGTTGATGTAACAGGAGTTCAAAAGATGAACGTCAGGAAGGCTGTTCAGTTGATTTTAATAATTCCTTGTGTGAAATGGAAGACATTGAGAACTGTCTTCCAATAAGTACAGAAGAAGAAGAAGATACATTAGAAAATGCAATGGAAACAGAAGGACTGAGGTAGAGTACATTGGGGGTTATTTTGTCAAAAAGTTTCCACAGTACAATTTCCTAGGCACAGATGACTAGATTGGCACAATTTCTAGAACAGTAGGGAAGTTAAAGAGATCCAGCAATATTGTTTTTGATCAACTGAAACAAATGGAAAGACTGTTTATTTGTTATCACAGAGATAAGGAACTCAGAGAGGGACCCAAATGTGTAACAACATTAGCAAGTGAAATAAGAAATTTTGTAGATTTACAAGATGATGTGATTAGGTTTTTTGTTCGTTGTCGCATATTTTTCAGGATACGGATATTCAACAGAAAGCGAAATTCACAGAGGAAAATATCTAACAAAATGTCAAAACTAAGATAAGAATTCAGTGGAAGAGAAAAGCATGATACTACTTATGAATAAATATTGTATATATCCTACATGGTATACTTGATAAATTATGAAGTTCAAACTTACTCTTAGTACTGTAATTTATGTATTATATTTGTTTCCTTATTAAAATATTAATGCCTACCTCAAGTGTATGTACCCCATTTTTCTTCAACTAAGCTTTGAAATAGTTTAAAGTTGACAGCTGATCACAAGAGAGAGAGAGAGATATTTATCATATCAAAAGGTAGGCTACTCTTTTGGTACTTGAATGAATAATGCTATAAGGAATACTGGTCACAGGCTGCATCATTCCCCATCTGCCCCCAACAATATTAAATATCATGTATCAAGTGTAAAAGGTTATGTTTTGGGCAGGGTTTTTAATGGGTATCTATGAGTGAGGGAGCGAGAGACTCTTCACAGTGACGTCATCACGCTCTCCCTGCCTGCGCGGTGGGACGACCTACTCTTCAAACGGCCTTGGATATTTCAGTGTAAATAGCTTGTATCGTAAATATCGATACTTTGGTATCGATACACCCACCCCTAACTACTAGGGTCATTTTAGATAAAAGGCAAATATAAGAAGCAAGATAAACTAAGTTTACTACCCTCACGTCTCTTGTTATACAACTTGGTAAGAATGGATTGGAAAGGAGATATTATATTATTAATATCAAGATATGAGGAGACCAGGATTTTACGTAACTAAAAAGAAAAAAAAAATTGAAAATGAGCATATGTTCGTAAACAGGGAAACATGAATAGAAGAAGGGAATCCTAAGCAGTTCAAACTGAACCGAATTGGGGCAACTAGATGGTTCAACCGTGGATGTGCTTGTTTGGATGATGGTGGTGTTTCCCTTTCATTAGCTCTGGATTGTACATTTAATAATTAACTGGCAACCAGAAGGTGTTAAGAGTTCAAAGCAATACACCCCCATATGGTGCTTCCAAAGGATTTAATACCTGACCCAACCCTGACCTGACCTGACATGACCTCTAAACCCAAGATGATCCTCAGTCATTAAGGAATAGCAGTTGGACTTATCAGTGTGTTTGATCAAACTTGACTCTATGATGTTTGTATTTATGGTTGAATTACATGACATGATTGACGAAGCATTACACCAGTCAATACAATGATTATAGTCTCTCCTATGAACAAATAAAGCATTAGATTCTAGTCCAGTCCTATCACTATATTTATGCTGTTTGACACTGGTAGAAAGATATTTTCCAGTCTGTCCTATGTAGAACATATTACATTCTTTACAAGGTACAGCTCCGGATAGATCAAGGGTCCACACCCCATCCATCAGCGACTTGGTTTGGACCTCGTCGGATCTGGCAACAGTTGCAGGTGGGGGGAGGGGGGATATTAGTGGGAGAGGAGGAGATAAATGTGTGCGGACCTATATAGAAGAGTAACGAATGATCAGGTAGAGAAGACTTGTGTCAGGAGGAATGAATGAAATATACACTGTGAACGGTATCGAATCACCAATAGTTTAAAGCAGGGTTCTTCAAACTTTTTCAGTCGTGACCCAGTTTTTACTATGACATCATTCTCGCGACCCATACAGAAAGATCTTTTACAAATGACCAGAATTATCAACCTAAGAAAATACATGGCCAGAAACTGAAACTCAGTAATTATGATTAAAAGGCATTCTAACCAGAATTATAAACAGAATTATAAGCACTGCCTCACCTACCCCTCCTTCTCTCTCTCTCTCTCATTCTCTCTCAAGAAGGCTAATATTTGTGCAATGATTTTATTTTATTGATAATTAAATATATGAATATTCTATTATAAAAATATGTTAGGTGGATTCATGTATGAACTTCATATTTATTTTATTGTCACGAACATTATTATTCTATTTTATTCATGTATTTATTTTTGTGAGCCTGCGACCCAGTTTAGAGGAATTCGGGACCCGTAATTTGAAGAACCCGGGTTTAAAGAAGTGCATACTGCTTTAACGTAGGTGGATATAGGAGAGAAGAAATGTGATGAATTGAGCCGAGGTTGAGGGGGAAGAGGGTAACACAAATGAAGGTTGTTAGTTGAAAAGTAATAACAAACAAATATAAAAACAAACAAATATAACAAGCACGAGGGATTTGATTGATATTAGGTGGCGCAACAACGAGGTCAAATAGCACCAGGAAAAGGTGATAGAGAGGTGTGACAGCAAGCAAGAAGGAAATAGGAAGAAAGGAGGGACAGTTGAAGAAATGTAAGTTAGTGGCGGGGGCCGAAGGGGCGCCAAAACCCTTGAAGTATTGCCCACATCATTACAGGCAATACCCCCCTACGGAGCAAGCACGAGGAATAAAAGGAATACAGGGATAGCTGTCTAATATCCAAAGGATAATATATATTCAGTAGTGTATCCCACTACGATGGTGAACAAAAGACAGTGAGTGCCTTTATTTAAAGGATATAATGTAACAGATATTGTAATTATATTTGTTTGTTATTACTTTTCAACTAACAACCTTCATTTTTCTTACCCTCTTCCCTCAGGGTGCTGGAGGAAGTGCAGCTGGATGGGCGAGTTGTTGTGTCACATGCAACAATTAAACAAGAAAGCTGCCACGCCCTTCAACGACGACGTTTTGAAGGGAAGACACTCCAAATTGTTGCCTACCATTATCCAGCTGCATCTCCAGGCTCAACCTGACCTCCCACTCCGAGAATACGGCAAGCTGGCTGGCGCCCTGATGACCACCTACACCGATGGCACTCACACGTGGCCCACACAACACGCCACCATCACCACGCCACACACGCCTGCCACTGTGCCGTCACCGCTACCTCCTGCTCGACAGAGCAGGATATGAATATTCTATTATAAAAATATGTTAGGTGGATTCATGTATGAACTTCATATTTATTTTATTGTCACGAACATTATTATTCTATTTTATTCATGTATTTATTTTTGTGAGCCTGCGACCCAGTTTAGAGGAATTCGGGACCCGTAATTTGAAGAACCCGGGTTTAAAGAAGTGCATACTGCTTTAACGTAGGTGGATATAGGAGAGAAGAAATGTGATGAATTGAGCCGAGGTTGAGGGGGAAGAGGGTATGACAAATGAAGGTTGTTAGTTGAAAAGTAATAACAAACAAATATAATAACAAACAAATATAACAAGCACGAGGGATTTGATTGATATTAGGTGGCGCAACAACGAGGTCAAATAGCACCAGGAAAAGGTGATAGAGAGGTGTGACAGCAAGCAAGAAGGAAATAGGAAGAAAGGAGGGACAGTTGAAGAAATGTAAGTTAGTGGCGGGGGCCGAAGGGGCGCCAACACCCTTGAAGTATTGCCCACATCATTACAGGCAATACCCCCCTACGGAGCAAGCACGAGGAATAAAAGGAATACAGGGATAGCTGTCTAATATCCAAAGGATAATATATATTCAGTAGTGTATCCCACTACGATGGTGAACAAAAGACAGTGAGTGCCTTTATTTAAAGGATATAATGTAACAGATATTGTAATTATATTTGTTTGTTATTACTTTTCAACTAACAACCTTCATTTTTCTTACCCTCTTCCCTCAGGGTGCTGGAGGAAGTGCAGCTGGATGGGCGAGTTGTTGTGTCACATGCAACAATTAAACAAGAAAGCTGCCACGCCCTTCAACGACGACGTTTTGAAGGGAAGACACTCCAAATTGTTGCCTACCATTATCCAGCTGCATCTCCAGGCTCAACCTGACCTCCCACTCCGAGAATACGGCAAGCTGGCTGGCGCCCTGATGACCACCTACACCGATGGCACTCACACGTGGCCCACACAACACGCCACCATCGCCACGCCACACACGCCTGCCACTGTGCCGTCACCGCTACCTCCTGCTCGACAGACACCAGCGCCACCACCACCGCAGCCAACTCTACCACCACCCCACCAACCACAGCTGCTCACTACACACCAACCCCACTACATCACTCCAATACATCACCACCAACACATGCAACCTCAATCGCAACACCTCCTTCCACTCTCCCACCTCATACACCCCACACCTACACCGCAAGGTCACCAAACCTGCCACCACCACAACAACACTATCCAGACCTTACGCCACAACAATACGCTCCTTAACCCAACACCTACAATCACTCAACAACAAACCTGACACACTCTATGCATCACAATCATATCATCAACAACAATGGACCCCACCGGTCCGCCAACTTCCTCCTACTACGTACCAGCACCATCATCTCCGTGCACCTCCTCCTACCAACTACAACACGGCTGCAAACCTCACCACCGCTCCACTACCACCGGCCCAGCAACACACCAGCAATCCTGCACAGACTCCTCATCACACTGCTCGCACTCTCCTGTGGGTGGAGGATCTAGAGTCGGGGGACAACTTCCTCATCAACTCTGGCTCGGAGGTTAGTGTTGTGCCCCCGATGTCCAAGGATAGAGAGTGCCAGGCTCCACGGCGTACGACCTTCTCGCTGCCAACAATTCACCCATTGCTACTTACGGCACAAGGAGCAGGGGTGTCACCCTGCTTCGTCAGAGGTACGTAGTATGGCATTTCGTCATGGCGGATGTGCAGGCCCACATCCTGGGTCTTAATTTCTTAACTGCACACGATCTCCTGATCGACGCAAAAAGACAACGCCTCAAACACCAACCAGCTATCATTCCAGGCAAACACTGCCGACACTCCACACCTACCATCGCACTCATAGCACACACCAACTCCTACGAACACATAATACACAAATTTCCTAACCTCCTCTCCACAACCAACACACACCACACACACGACCCAGGTATCCACCACACCATCACGACGACTGGCCCGCCTGTCTTCGCCAAGCCCTGGAGGATGCCCCCTCGAGAGATTAGAAGCAGCAAAAAGGGAGTTTGACGTCATGATCCAGCAGGGTGTTGCACGCCCGTCTGACAGCGCATGGGCATCGCCTCTTCACATGGTCCCCACACTACAGGAGGGTGAAATGAGGACATGCGGCGACTAAAGGACCTTGAACGCTGCCACCACCCCCGACAGGTACCCTATACCGCACGTCCTGGTCTTCCACTCTAAGCTCCAAGGGTGTGCAGTATTTTCAAAGATTGACCTTGTCCGAGCCTTCCACCAGATTCCTGTTGCCGAGGAGGACATCAAGAAGATGACGATCACCACCCCATTTGGCCTGTTCGAGTTCCCATCCATGAATTTTGAATTACACAAAGCCGCCCAGACGTTCCAAGATTCATGGATAAAGTGCTGTGTGGTTTGGACTACACCGTTGTCTACATCGACGACATCCTAATTGCGTCAGACACCCACTCCCAACACAAGCAGCATCTTAGGGAACTCTTCATCCCGCCCCCAGCAGTATGGCCTGAAGGTGCACCCCTCGAAGTGTGTCTTAGGTGTGGACCAACTCGACTTCCTCGGCCACCGTGTGACACCCAATGGCATCACCCCACTACCGCAGAAGGTAGAGGCCGTCAGAGAATTCCAGCTACCCACCACCGCAAGAAAACTACGGACATTTCTAAGGGTGGTAAACTACTACCACTGCTTCATCCCCCACGCCGCCTCTGTTCTCGCTCCACTTCACGACTTACTCAAGGGCCTCAAGAAGACGTCACACAAGAAATTGGTATGGACCACAGCTGCCGAAGAAGCATTTACTACTATCAAGAAGAAACTAGCGGACACCACTCTTCTCGCCTACCCTACTCTACACACACCAACACCAATCTACGCTGATGCTTCCAACGACGCCATCGGAGCTGTCATGCAACATGAAGTGGACGATTTACTGAAATCCCATAGCCTTCTTCAGTAAGCGCCTGGAGCCTTCCACAACACAAGTATAGCGCGTTTGAGAGGGAATTGGTGGCCATTCATGATGTTGTCAAGCACTTCCGCCACTTCCTGGAAGGCAGGAGCTTCCACATCCGCACCGATCACAAGCCACTCACAACCGCCATGCAACAGCTGGGCACAAACTGGTTTCCAAGAGTGACACCACACCTGGCACTTGTTTCTGAATTTACCACCGACATCCGCCATGTGAAAGGTGAGGATAACATCATGGCCGAAGCCCTGTCAAAAGCCCCCCTGCGATATCTAATGTTTCTACCATACAACAGATGCCACTATTGGACTTCCCAGCCATCGCAGCAGCCCAAGCAACTGACGCCCACCTCAACGACCTCCTCACAAGTGAAACGGGACTCCGGCTCGAGTACTTACCTGCCCCAGAAGCTGTCACGCTGTTGTGGTGCGACACATAATGCAGCACACCATGCCCTTATATCCCTATGCAATTCAGAACTATTTAACCATTACCATTCCCTTAACCACCCAGGTGTCGCAGGTACACTCCATTTCATCAGCCGCCATGCAGTCTGGCCTGGTATGAGGAAAGAGATCAAGGAGTGGGTTACCTCCTGTAAGGGCGAAGGTTGGACGTCACACTAAACCTCCGCTACACGAGTTCCCGGTTCCCACCAGCAGGTTCGATACGGTTCATGTTGACATTGTAGGACCTCTCCCACCTTCATGCAGATATCGCTATCTCCTCACCTGCGTAGATAGGACGACTTGTTGGTGTACAGCCACGCCCATGGGTGACATCACAGCCGAGGGGACTGCCCGCCACTTCCTCACCAACTGGGTTGCCAACTTCGGACCGCCTATCATCGTAACGGACCAGGGGACTCAGTTCGAGTCAAGAGCGTGGCAGAAAATGCTAATGCTACTGGGCACCCGACGACAGAGGACAACGTCATACCACCCCAGCCGTAATGAGATGGTGGAGCGGCTGCACTGTGGTGCCCCGAAGCCATCGGTCAACTTTTCTAACCTAATTAATACTCGGGGAGTCTCGTGTAGAAGAGAGCCACCTCTGCCCACGGTCTCTTCTGATGTAGAGTTGATAAGTGGTAGCGTAGTTTTAGTCAGTGGGCCCCAGCTTAAGTCTACCCAAGCCCCCTTGACCGACCTCAGTTTAGGCTCCCTGAATATTCATACCCCAGGAGAACACCAACCTGAGTAGATACCAGATCTCCAGAAGTAATATTAAAACAACCGTAGTATATTGATATATAAAAATATAATAAGGAAATTTACTTGACACAACCAGTTGTGGTTTAAACCCAAATTAAGGTTGATTCTCCAATATCACCTGTTACCCCTCGAAATATTAAAGACTTAAATCCTAGGTTATCACACAGAAAATTAAGGTACCATTGGTGTTCCATTACAGATTATCTCCAGCTCTTGGGTCACTGTCAATCCTTTGAAATACACTAGACATATCACCATCCCGTACTGTAGCCGTAACTTCCTTCGTACAGTATAAATTCCTCACTTGACTGCAGTCCTATACTCTGTCCAGCCTAAGGTGGCGGAGAAGCCCTGCCCTACAGGTGCCGTAAGCAGGTCAAGTACTTTTTCGCTTCCCAGATTGGTTAGAGGTGTTCAGCACACCGATAAAAATATGAGTGCTTCCTTTTTTCAAGAATATTTCGGCTAATTAAGCATTATTCATGCCTGTTATTACTCACTCATTATCTTAAATTATATGTGTGAGCCTTACAGTCAAAATTCCTAGTGACAATTTACTTGGAGCTCGTAATATCTTGATTAGAACATATAGTGTGTAGTAAAAGGTGAGCGACAGCGAGAGGAAAAAAGGTCAACTGGAGGACCTCTGGGTAACCATTGTGACTTCCCGTGTTCGAAAGCATACTTCAATGCTTCTTCATCCATTTAGTACAATTTTTTATACATTTATTTTCACCTATCTTTCGGAAGCACAATTGTGTGTTTTATGCAACGAAAATATAGAAAAAACACACACAAATTCACTACTTACACAAAAAAGTTAATATCTTTCAAAACCATGGCCAAACAAAGCAGCAGGACTCTGGGCAGGGAGTGGTGTGTGTGTGTGTGTGAATGGATTAACAAACCAACACAGCAAGTTGACAGGCGCCAATTGGGACCAGATTAGAATATGGCCTAAGGCAGTAAGAGAGAGAAACTTAGATGAAAGTAACAAATGAGGAAAAAAAAAGTGAAATAACTTATGATGCATGCTACTGTTAATGAGAGAATGAATAAATGGAATAAAAAAAATATATATTATATAAGGCCATTAATCTAAATATATCTATGTATACTTTTATGTGGGATAAAATATCATTAGATTATACTTTTATGTGGGATAAAATATCATTAGATTATACTTTTATGTGGGATAATATATCATTAGATTATAATTTTATGTGGGATAAGATATCATTTGTGGTTGTGGATGAATCGTGAACACAAGAGAGAGAGAGAGAGAGAGAGAGAGAGAGAGAGAGAGAGAGAGAGAGAGGGAAGAAGAAGGAAGGCTAGGTAAGCTGCAGGTCACCGAGATTGACGCATCGCTATGCGACGTGTGTGTGTGAGTGTGTGTGACCCATGGTGTGACCAAAAGGACTCTAAACGTCCCCATTCCATCCTCTGACAAACAGATACATCCAAGAATGTCCCAGAGAGGCAGGGCTTCTCCGCCACCTTAGGCTGGACAGACTATAGTAATGTGGTTCACTGGTCCACAGTACAGTATCTCCTCTCAGACACGAACTGGAATACTTGGGCTCCAAAACAAGGGACTCCGAGCTTGTCTCACCCATCACACTCGGAC
This sequence comes from Petrolisthes cinctipes, assembly GCA_033782935.1. Lineage (NCBI taxonomy): Eukaryota > Metazoa > Arthropoda > Malacostraca > Decapoda > Porcellanidae > Petrolisthes > Petrolisthes cinctipes. The sequence goes on along the minus strand of JAWQEG010000380.1, from coordinate 990,918 downwards.
CTCAACAATGGGACGGACCAGCTAAAAGATTTGCATAATAACTAGTTTGTACACAATATTAAATGACTAAGTTATGCCAGTAATAATAATCTTACAATATAGAATAAATGAAACAGCTGACCTCTGCAATACACTTATCCCCTAAAAAGTAGGTTCTGCATCAGAATCAGGACTAGCAAGTCGAATCAATTTGATAATTAAACATATACACAAACATGGTTAACCCAACAAAGAAATACTATATCTCTCCCGTAGTTCAATTACATATTATAACTTGAGCCTTAATTAAATAATACCAAGGATAAGGAACACAATCCTGGCTTACCTCTGCTTCAGGCAAGTTCAATAAAACAAATATCTATAACCTGGGTAAATAATTCATAACATATGGCTAATGGTGTCTATGCGGAGGCAGAGCAGCAGTTCAATAATGGAGCCAATGATGTGTTGCTGAATGCTCGGAGCCCACATAAATGGTGGTCTACCTTGAATAGTGCTGTATTCGGGTCTGACTCTTCACTCTCCCCCATGCTTGGTGACGGTGGTAGCCTGGTGTATGAGCCCGGTGGTAAGGCTGCATTGCTTGCAGCTCACTTTGATAGCAAGCAGTCTAGGGAGTCTGTAGAGTTGCCCTACACATGTCACCCCTGTCCTGGTCTCTCCTCATTTGTCTTTAGGTCAAGGGAAGTTAAAAAACTCCTTCATGAGTTGGACTCTTATGGTGGTATTGACCCCTTGGGAATATTTCCTCTGTTCTTTAAACAGACGGCTGATGTCCTAGCTCCCCGCCTCAGTGTTGTCTTCAGGAGACTACTTCGTCTTGGTAGTTTTCCTGAATGTTGGAGATCTTCTAATGTTACCCCAATTCCCAAGGGCCCTACTTCATCTTCAGTTGGCGATTACAGGTCGATTTCCATCACTCCTGTGTTGTCTAAGGTGTTTGAGAGGCTGGTGGCTGTGCGTTTAAGTAACTTCATGGAACGTAATGGTGTATTCCCACCCTCACAGTTTGCATATTGAAGGGGCCTTGGCATGTGTGATGCACTTCTGTGTGTCTCTCATGTACTGCAGAATGCTTTGGAGTTGGGTCATGAGGCTAGACTGGTGCAACTTCACTTTTCTGCCGCGTTTGATAGGGTAAACCATCTGGGTATCCTCTACAAACTTCGCTCTATTGGTGCTGGCGGTTCAGTCCTGTCTGTCTTGTCGCAATTCCTCACTGCTCGATCCCAGTATGTTGTTGTGGATGGTGTGCGGAGTGAAAGAGTAGAATTAGTGTCTGGGGTGCCCCAAGGTAGTGTCTTAGGGCCGTTGTTGTTCCTACTGTATACCTTTGAACTCTTTAACATCAAGGAGAATGACCTGTATGGTTATGCAGATGACTCCACTCTCATTGTTGTTGTGACGACTCCTGGTGCCAGGATTTCTGTTGCTCAGTCATTGGATCGTGACCTGGATAGGATTAGTGATTGGTGCAGGTTGTGGGGTATGATGTTGAATGCTGGCAAGACTAGGACAATGGTCGTCTCTAGGTCTCACACGGTGTATCCTTTATCGCTACCCTTGATTCTTGATGGGATTGTATTGGAGGGGTCTGAGAAATTGGATATTCTGGGAGCTACATTTGATGCCAAGCTGACTTTTGAGAGGCATGTTCGGTCAATTTCAAGGTCTGTCTCCCAGAAGTTGGGTATAATGCGTAGAGCTTGGCGTGAGTTCGGAGATCACTCATTGTTACTGCAGTGTTACAACTCCTTTGTGTTGCCTCTGTTGGAATACTGTTCTCCAGTGTGGTGTTCAGCAGCTGATTGCCATCTCAAGTTGCTGGATAGGATTGTTTCCAATGCTAATTTTCTTACCGGCAGTTTATTTGATTGTAATCTGAGTCACTGTCGTTCTGTTGCATCATTGTGCATGCTGTTCAAGATCAGAAGTAATGTGCTGCATCCTCTTAACTCCTCTCTGCCACCTCTGTATGTTCCTGCTCGTGTCACTCGTGGTGCATTGGACTCCCATATGTATGCTTATGTATTGCCGCGCTGTAGAACCTGCCAGTACAGTCGATCGTTTGTCCCTAGGTCGGTGTGTCTGTGGAATGGCCTTGGTGAATCTGTCTTTGATGGTGTAGGACTGGCTGGCTTCAAGAGTACGGCTAATATGTTTTTATTAAGCTAATTGCTCATCTTTTTTTCTCTAAGCTGTCTTCTTTTCTTCAGGTTGGATTTATGGGGCTGGGGTCCTCGGATTGATAGAATGCTTGGATTCTCTCCCAGCTTTGTGTCTCTGGTCTATATTAATAATAATAATAATAATAATAATATCATCTTGGTTATAAGTATTAGAAGTTTGTAGTCTAGGGACCCACGTTTCCTTCATTCAATACAATTTCATATATAATTTCATCACCTCTAGACACGGATTGTAAACCCCACATAAAAATATCGCTACATACCTCTCTTATCAGAAAAAATACAATCAACACAGATAGTAAGAGACGCTGGACAGGCTGTTGTAGCTTGCTTATGGCGTCATCTCCTCCGCCGGTCCTCTCACATCCTCTATACACCTGCTAGGAAGAGATCATTTTGCAATTCTACGAGTCTCATATCACGGTATTTCTCCCCCCTCCCCAAAGTACTTCAACATTATGTAAACAGCACTCTCTTAGCAAACATTAGTTGATTTTACTTACGAATGGGTAAAGAACAGAACCCTCGCGCCAGGCGAAATTCAAGGGGACTCAGGGAGGCAATCGCTCCCATAGTGCCTCACGATCTAACTGACATCCCAGTTACTCTAATAAATGAGACTCTCAACCAATTCCCAAAATGATCCCTCCTTTACAGTTAGTTACAAAAAAATATATACATTCTTCTGCCAATTATTGATCAACATATTCCTGAGATGAGATAGCAACAATGTTATAATTATGACAAATAGTTAACTGCCCAGCAACACATAATAACTCTCTTATGCCACGTACACAATGAAATGGTCAAATACGCCTCTAAATACGTTATTATACTTCACATACAATGTATACTTATCACTTAAAAGACAAAATAATAATATACTGGTACCATAGACAAAAATGGACAGGAAATGTGTTTTTTCACAATGAGCGAACACAAACTACCAAGCTACGCCCTACACTCACTCGCAACACCACCACCAGAGCTACTTACACACCCCTTGGGCTACATACCGCTACGCAATTCTCCCTTCGCACGGATGCCCACAGAACACCCCTGTAAGAACCCTAAACTGGACCATAACCCGTTATCGCCAGGACGGACGCTACTGTTACCATCCAGGTAGCGGGAAAACCCTACGTCACGTCCTGGGAACGGGTAAAGCCAGCCCACACCACTACACTCATCTCCACACACACACGCATCTGTGCGACCATCACCCACCCAAGGATGAGAGACTATAAGGATAGTTCACTGAGCACTTGTTTTACCCACAATGCACCGCGCCATATCGCCGTGACGTCACTGGAGACCCAAACACGGACGCACAAAGGAGTTTTGCCTCGGCTTTGCTTGTATCTCAGTGACTCCAGCTGTTTTTCTCTATAAGAATAATGACAAGGTGTGCTGTTTACGGGTGCAATAGCAATAACAGGAGCAAGAAACAAGAAAAGTGCCATTTTTATCGATTTCCAAGGACAAAATCAGTGTTAAAACAGTGGAATCATTCGGGCAGATAAACTAAACCCAGAGACTGCTCGAGTTTGCTCCCGTCATTTTAAGGCAGCAGATTACAAACAGAATTACAGCATCAAGAGGAAGCTCCTGAACAAGTCTCCACAGGCAACGAGATCATTGAAGGCAGATGCTGTACCTTCGCTGTTTCTCCCAAAACAGGAGGATGATTCAGGTAGGCAATATGGACTCTTATCTGTTACTGCCAATACTTTCGGTATAAAACTTATTGTGCAAAACTTACTAAATATCATCTTTCATTTGCAATTAGTAGGAGCTGACAAATATTTCTTGATAGTGCTTGTTAACAGGTTAAAATAAGTCTTGGCCAATTCCATTGTGCATAGATATGGGCTACCCCTAATCTTTATTGAAAGTAAGGTTTATATGAGCCATACTATTGAAATGTGACAAGACAGCCAACCAGGTAAGATAGGCCAATTTTATGAAAGTTTTATAGGTTCTTTGGTTTTATTGTACCTTGTGTACATTGTGTAGGGTTGGTTTAAACTAACGTTAGGTGGCAGGTAGATTGAGACCATTTCTTAATATTTTCAGTTTATATAAATGACTAGTTTGGTAGGGAGGTGGGAAACATATCCATACCAAAAGAGCAGAAAGGTTTTCCATCTTGATCATACAAATAAATTGCACCACCAGATTGTTTGATTTAATTATTTTCCCTTTTGCAGAAAGTGCAAAACACCGTGGGCGCAGAGCTGAGGAAAAACAGAGGCGCCAGCTTTTGCAAGATTTGCTCAGTGTTTCTGGTAGGAAGAATTTTATGACTTTGTAAAATTGATTTTTATTAAAATTTTTACTGTCTTGCTGAAATATAACATCTCAATCAGTGAGTTACATATGGTATATAGGGTATATTATATATTCCTTTAGTTGAAAATATGTATACAGTACAGTGAATATTTTCTGTATTCTCTGCAAGACAAGTTCTCTTTCACTCAACAGACATCAGTGAGTTACATATGGTATATAGGGTATATTATATATTCCTTTAGTTGAAAATATAGGTAAATTTACTGTTTCGGACAGAATAGAATTCTTTGGACAATGATATATTTTACTAGTGTTTTTTTATGTGTTTTCAATTATTTTGATATTCATTTCCGTCGCATTTTTTTTTTTTTTTTTTTTTAGCCAAACCTAACCTGACCTAACCTAATCTGGACTGCGGCACACTACCGGGACCTAACCGGGGCAGACTACCGGGACCTAACCAGGGCAGGCTACCGGGATCTAACCAGGGCAGATTACTGGGAAAATAGAAATAGCCGACATGGATGGATGTAGAGCACAGTTTACACTTGAAATCTAATCCCGGTAGTCTGCCCCGGTAAGGTCCCGGTAGTCTGCCCTGGTTAGGTCCCGGTAGTCTGCCCCAGTTAGGTCCTGGTAGTGTGCCGCGGTCCGGATTAGGTTTGGCTAAAAAAAATTGCGACGGAAATGAATTTAAAAATCGTTGAAAAAATAAAAAAACACTAGTAAAATATATTATTGTCCAAAGAATCCTATTCTGTCCAAAACAATAAATTTACCAAAATGGATATACAGTACAGTGAATGTTTTCTGTATTCTCTTCAAGACAAGTTCTCTTTCACTCAACAGACACATCATAAGAAGATTCAGCCCCTATTGAAACTGCGGTTGCTGGAGGAACCTCGTTCTAACTCTAGAATCATGAATTATACTGATCTGTCATAAATTATATGTATAATTATTTATATACATATATTTATCTATGATATTTCTTGATGGAGTATTTTACATTGCCCAGATTGCGGCATTGTCACTTCCGATTCCTCAAAGCAAGCCTTCATGTTGACTTGAAGGACTTCCTTCCCAACTCACCACCTTCGCCAAGATGTTTTGAAAGCTTAGAAACCTTTGCTTAAGATATTGGGATAGGTGGCTCAGGGGTTTTAGTTTTATGGCATAACAACTCTAGCATGTACAGTTGGCCTGATGAATTCTTATACACCACTGTGACATCAAGGGTTCGTAACAACTAGAAAATGTAGGTAATTTCCTAACACCAAGCTTATCTAGTAATGCTATTTGGTTGATACTTAAATCAGTCAACAACATTAGAGAAAATTATCAAGCACTCAGTACATGGTTGAATGTCATACTTGATAATCATGGTTCCTGGCTTGTACAACAGCTTTAAAATGTACAGTTTATTATAGTAGCTGTATTTTTGTAGGAAGAACTGTTCCATGCTGACTTTTTACACTATGGGTGAGAGGTTACACACTTCTGATTCATTCAGATTGGCTCACTTTTTTTCACTCGCCTCTGTATTTAATACTGTACTTTAGAGTTCAAGGAAATAAATTACTCGTGTCTACTTTTATGTTCTTACCTATTTGTATTTCTGTACATCTTTGTTTCCTCTTCTTTTAATTAATTTCTTACTGTGACCTCTAATTGTAGGTATTCCCTGTTGACACAAGTTTTCTATATCCTTACTATTCCATACTACTGCAGCATATTCCAAGGTAGGCCTTATAAAGGATGTAATTATTTTCTTGACCATTTCTTCATCTATTTAAGTGAAGGCCACTCTCAAGTTTTCTAACAATGTATAAATGTTTCTCACTTTTTCATTTATATGATCATCTGGTGTCAATTTCTTATTTATCGTTACCCATAAATCTCTTTCTTTCTCTGCTTTATTTAATATTTTATTTCCAAGCTTGTACTGCCAATTTGGTCTTCTCTCACTTCTACCAAATTTAATAATAATGTGTTTAATATCTTCAGTTTCCAGAACTAAAGTAGTTAAAGGAAGTACATTAGTGTTTTCTATTTATGCCAAGATAACTCAAACACAAAAATGTATTGCACACTGGCAAAGTAAATAGTAATTAAGAGTAAATAGAAAAAATTAACAAACTTCTCGGAATAGCAAAATGACTGCACACACTACTGGATATACAAAACTACAGAAGGGCAACAGCCTGTAAAGAAACGTTCTTTTTCATACAAGTAATGAAAGGTCACATTTGAAAGTAAATCATGTACAAAAAGAAGCGAAATTGTGGGTGAAGTTAGAGTTAATGTCGGGAGAAAGATGGGTGAGATACATGATGTGCATGTAATACAACATAAAGAAATATTAACGAATCTCTAGGAAATTCAGTCAATAATCCCAATTTTCTATGTTTGTGACTTATCTATATTTAATCATAATAAATTAATATCACGGGGTTTTGCTAGCTTGAATCGGCGTGATCGAGCCTCCATCAGCTTGTAAATACAGTGCTATAGCCTTCAGTATAGCATACACTAGTCTACTATTCATTAAAACTATATACGCAACTATCAATTAACTCTTTTAGAGAACACCACACACGTATGATGTATAAATCATGTATTAAAACCGAGAATAAGGAGAGATTATTTAAGTTTGAACGAGATTCCTGCATGCTAGGGTCTCCAGCAGGGTCTCCAATGAGCGTCATCACTTTGACGTCACGGAGCGCGTGACGTCACGGCTGAATTGATGACGTTTCACTGAACTATCCTTATTGTCTCTCATCCTTGCACCCACCACCCTCAGCACTCTACCTCATCCACCCACATCAACCTCTCACTATCGCTTACCACTCTTACCTACCCCTCAACCTCAACACTCCGTAATGCTACGACCACACACACACCCAGCACCTCTCCTATCCACACCACCAATACGGCCACACACAATCACACACCCTACGCCAGACACTTCATCTCACCAATTCATACATTCCCCCAACTCTCCAGTACCACCAACCCAACCTACCACCCCTCCACACCATCGCTCACCTTCGCCTACCACATATATACCCATCATAACTATTCCTCACCCTCACTCACTCCCTCATACTCATCTACCCCCATCATTACTCAGCATCAAACTACCTCACCTCCCCGCTCACCCCCACCAACCCATAGCCCACTATCAACACCTCTCCCTCCTTCCTGCTCTCCTATTCCCCCTCCCCGTTCCTGTTCTCCTTCCTCTACCCAGCTCCTACCCCCATCACCCGAACGCCCACCTCCCACTTACCACACCTGCCTGACCCCTTGCCTATCCTTCCTGACCCCACCTCAGACTCCCGCGACACCTGTAATCCACTTTAATCTCCCTCAGGACCCACTGCCTGTCACACAGCTTCGTGTCCAAGCGACACGAAGCTCGCTTGGTTTTCACCAAGCAAGCTTGCCCTGTACTGTTTCTGTCGGTCAAATGGATACGAAGCCGTGCCAAGCGGTAGCCGTTAAAACCAAGCGGTCTTCGCATCCAAAGCAACCCTGCTCGGGAGCAGTCTTGGTGCCTCTTGGTAGTCAGCTGACAACAACAATATGGCCGACAGATAATTGAAATTGGCTTAATTAGCGCATGTAACTTGCAATCAGTGCTAGATAAACAAAAATAATGATGTAATAAGATGTTGTAGTATTATTTAAGGAGGTATAGGCTGCTTGGATAATTTTTGTACATATTATTATGGAAGACAAAAAGGATTATTTATAAGTCATCAAACTCACAATTTTTTAGCATTGCTTACACTGCTACAGAGGTCTTAATCTAAATAATATTTATTATTAAAGAAATATGTGGTTACTCAGTTAATTGTTTCTTTATCTAACATATACCAGACCATGAAATTTCGGTGAAATTTCAACATGTGAGGATTGGTATAATAGCCATCAAGATTTCATTAAGAGTGTCCAATTTTTTTTTTTTCCCTCTACCTAAACTCGAGATATGAGGCTGTGTACTTATATTATAATTGTGATGATCTTATTTGGAGATCAGTTGGCCTTCTCTGTGGTTATTTTAAATCTTACCAAAGTGTATTCCTAATATTAACCCTTTTATTACTCTCCTATGATATGACGAATCCGTCATATGATCATTTTTCGGCTATTATTTTTGTTCGGCACCTTCAGCAAGCCAGTTGTTTGGCTCCACGTATCATGTCTGTTTTTGTCGTCAGAAAGTGCTTGCTCCAAGCCCGCTTGGCACCCCAAGCCGACGCTTGGACAACATAAACACGACACTAGTCCGGTTAGCCCTTGACAGCTACCGCATCCACTACCACGTCCTGCCACACCACCTTCACCGCATGAACAGATATGGAACGACGAGCCGGCCATGGTCCCTGAGGGATTCGCTTCCCGCTCTGGGCGCACCATCAAGCGCCCAACCAAATATACATCTATGTTACACAACGCAAACACCCACCTACTCCACACGATTCCAGCTACACACATTCCCTAGTAGTAAACCACACACTCGCATTCTCCCTCCCATGACACTCCACACCATACTCGTACACTTCTGTATTACACTTTTTTTTTACTTTTTGTATATATGTTATGTATGTATTATGTCCACCCCTCTTTCCTAAAAACTTCATGGTTCATGGGGGGAGGGGGGTATTGTAGCAGCCTCATACATAGCCGCTCCTATATTCCCTGAGGTTCCAGCCTGAGTCATCCCGAGGATCGACGGGTTTACTAATTCATTCCCAGACGCATCTAAATCCCTTCCTTTGTACACCTGGCACCAGACATGCCGCTCCTTGTTCATCCCGGGAGCAGCGGCTAGACTAATCCGCTCCCAGACTGCACCAGGGGTCATACGATCACGTGCTGACGCCTGTACCAAGCTGCTCCCAGACACATCCGGGATCTTATCCCGACTGAATAAAAAGGGTCGCTTTGCCAATGTACAGCCACTTCCACACTAGCTCTGGACAGAGAAGCACAAGCCCCTTACATCGTACCTGCACCATATGGGGTTTATTGCTTTGAACTCTTAGTGGCAACACCTTCAGTATAGTGCTGGCGGTTGAAATTGACGCGGTAGCGAAGATGTCAACAGACTTACAAAAAAAACGAACGAAAACAATTGTAAGGTAACACTCACCAAAAATAAGTACATTGTTATTGTGTGTGTATGCGTGTGTGTGTGTTTTAAATCATGCATACAATATTTATAAGTACCTTATTATTGTGTGTATGTGTGTTTTAAATCATGCATACAATATTTATAAGTACAGTACATTGTTAGTGTGTGTGTGTGTTTATTTTATTTATTTTTTTTTTTTTACGTGTGCCAGTTGATTGGTGTGTAAGGAGCCATCATTAATACTATTACTACTACCACCTTATGAAGTGAAAAAGTCTGTTTGGCAACAACACAATTTTACTCCATCATCTTAAAACGCCCGCGGGAAAACTGATGTATGGTAACCGCCAGCCAGTCTACGGGAGAATCAAGGAGAGTTGACAATTATCATTTTGACACCGAACCGCGCCAATATTCTATAGTTTCTGGAGGGAAATGAAGCGAGGATATATATATATATATATATATATATATATATATATATATATATATATATATATATATATATATATATATATATATATATTTTTTTTATTTTTTTTTTTTTATTGAGGATGTGTGTGTGTGTGAGGAGCGATGATACATTAAGCAGAAAATATACTTACCCATTGTTTTAAGTAGAAAATGGATAATGACTTCCATCACTATATGAGAGAGAGAGAGGACACATTAAACAGAAAATATACTTACCCATTGTTTTAAGCAGGAAGTGGATAATGACGTCCATACAGTGTTGTGTGTGTGTGTGTGTGTGAGAAAGGACAATTTAAACCAATTTAAACAAAAGATAAACTTACCCATTGTTGTAAGCAGGAAGTTGTTAATGACTTCCATCTCTATAGCTGCTACTGTGATGGAAGGTTGAGGTGAGTTGGTGGTGCTGTTGTTGGAACTTCGTCACCTCTTGTGTTGTCTGATGAATACAACAATATTGTATACCTTAAAGCCATAAACAAAGCCATTAAGGCAGTACCTGACCTTAACATCAGCAAATGGACAAGGTTCAGATGGACTTTCAAAATATCTTCTCTCACAGCACCTGACACCTGGTAGACATTATACCAGGCAGCTGTTTACCTTCCCAATCTATTTTCATCTCTTCAAACACCATTAACAAACCTTCCCCAGCTGCAGAAGAAGACCTTAACATTAAAGACATTAACCCAGGTCATAAACCATGTCCAGATGTCCCCTCAGCTACCTGGACAATAATACCCTTCCTTCCACTTTCACTCACAAAGAGAGAGAGAGAGAAAAAAAAACAATAAGAAGAGAGATAAAAGGGAACTGATTTTCAAATATAGTACCTCATCAAATTGGTAATACTGTATCTAGAGACTGTATGGCATCTAGGGTAGAGAACCATATATAAGCAGGAGAACAGACTTACTGCAGGAGGGAGGAGTCTACATCCAGCCATGGCCCAGACAGCACCTACTGCCAACCATACCACTTCACCTGCCGACCGTATTGTTGGCAGGGTGAAGTGGTTTAACCATTTGAAGGGCTATGGATTTATAACCTCAGACTTGAAAGATTATTTCATCCACAGGAGGGGCATCCTTCTCTCTGCTGCCACCACCTCACCACCATCACTGGGGTATGGAGAGGAGGTGTCCTTCACTGTGGAGGAGGGGATGAAGGGCGTGGAGGCTACCAACGTAGCGGGACCTGATAGTGGGCAGGTCCGAGGCTCACTCCATGCCCATGGGAGGAGGACGGCTGACTCCCAACCACCGCAGCGACGGCAGCAGCAGGCAGACATCGTCACCGTCTGTACCAAGACTGCTGTTGCCTTAGCTGCAGAAGGGCTAGGTCGTCTCTCTGACCTCCTCCTGGACATCTTCAAGAGAAATGGCTTACCACCAATAGCCATTTCTCCTGATTTGCAACCACTCACTACTACTACAGCCGCCACCAAGAAACGAGGCAACAAGCCAGCACGACGAGGGAGGAGCAGAACGGATGCGCCACCACCACCCCCTCCGGCCCACCCCCGTCGCCGGTTGATGTTGCCTCGCCCACTCAACTGGGCGAACAGCGTGAAGGCACCACCACCACCTGATACTTCAGAACTGGACTCTGTGACGGAGGAGGATACTCAGGTCCCTGACACCAGTTCCTGCTCTGCCTCCTCCATCACCACTACGAGAGAGGACACAACTGACAACATGGACCTGGAAGATGAAGGGGAATGGCAGACTGTTAAGAAGAGGAAGAGGAGGAGGAAGAATTACAGCCCACCCACCAACCCACCACCCACAGTCACCGTGGACTGGTGGATGTCTGCCTCTCGTCGCCTCGACCTCTTTCACCAGCACATCCCCAGTTGCCAAGACCCCGACATCTTCCAGATCAGGGAAGTCTGGACCAGCAGCAGGTTGACATCAGGGGCCAGCTTTGCCAAATCAAAACCAATTGTCTCTCGTAGCAATGACGTGGCAAAGAAAGGAAAAAGTAGAAAGAGAAAGAAAAAATAAAACACTGCCTTAATGCCCACAACTATGGGAGAGAGGAGAAAAAAAAAAAAAAAAAATTACTGCACTCGCGGAGTAGCAGTCGTGGAGGAAGGACTATATCCTCTCCTCTCTCTTTGAGAGCACCCTCACATCTGTGTGAGCGGTTCACGGCTGCACCGACGACCTCCCACACCTGCAGAGACTATTCTTAAGGGAACCATCCTCCTGTAGAGGAAAGACTATCTACATCTACAGGACTGCTTGCTCAAACATTGACTTGAGAGAATCACTACCTTCTACTGCAGTGAGTGTTCACTGGACTCTGTCCTCTTGTAGAGGCTGCATCCAGGGGCATCCTACTCCTGCAGAAGGCATAATTGGACCTACTGACATTTGGAAGCTAGCTGAACAAGCCACAGCTGTTTTTACTAGTTAAAAACAGCATTGAGGTGATAATTTGGCTGTACCAAAGGTGTACACTTTAAAAAGTGTTTAACACCAAGACAGACTAAACAGACTAGCGCACATTGTGCAATCTACCTGGCAGAAGTTGGGAAACTATTCACTGCCTCTGCCAATAGATAAAGAGAGTACGTTTGTGACACAGTTGCTGTACACATACAATTCAGTTTGTTGTTGGATCATTCACACTGTGACAGGACCACGCTGGCAGCACCCCTGTGAGGCTGGAAGGCTTGACAATATTCTGTATTGTGAGTGTCGATTTGCAACGCACTTTTTCTTCTCCTAATACTTTCTTCAACACTCGCACTAGTGAAGTGGCTCTTTCAGAACAGCTGCCACTGTTCCTGGAAACGGCTAACCTGTTGGAGGTGTAGCGCTATGGCCAGAGCGTAGTACATGCATCCGACTTCACGAAGGTGCACCCGTCGAACCCTGTAATACTGGTGATCGCGCCAGAAGCCTTACAGGGGGGGTACGGGATATTAACTATGTAATACCGGGCCTACCATAATCGGTACAGTAGTAGGGCTGGTTAGGCACCAGCGTAGGGACAGGGACTGTAGGAACAGTGTCTTATACAATATAGGAGGCTGAGATAAAGACTGGCAGGAAGCGCAATTAAGACGATGAAGCATGATAGGGACAGCCCTGAAGATCTTCAAAGGAAGCAGCGACGAGAAGACGATGAGACTCCGCTGCAGCCTCAACAAGAAGAGGAGGAATAGGAAAATAATGATGATGACGGATGGACCCAGCAAAAAAGGAGGCGAAGATGGAAGCCCCAGGCTGAGGCAGACAGCAGAAAGGAGAGGCAGGAACTGGCAAAATTCAAGGTTTCCAGTAATGCCTACGACAGCCAAGTGAAGGCAATCACGGCACTTGAAAAGGCCCACCAGGAGCTCCGGATGTCGGCGAGGGCCAACAATAAAGGGGATTTGTACTGCACCCCTGGAACAGGATGAGTGAAGAGATCCTTCACCACCACCGCGTGCAAGGTGTGACTCTGCACGAACTAGCTCCAGAAGACAAGGAGTACAAGGGTGTCGTGTTGGGCTACCCAGTAACTCAAGACTTGGATGCCATCAGGACTCATCCATCAGTAAAGGACACCAAAAGGTGTCTGAGCAGGGACAAGACGGTGACACAACAGGTCCTCATCACCTACATAGGGAAGCTTCCAGAAGTATTGCACCTGGGCCCCTTTGGTAAATACCGGCTGAGAAGGTACATTCCAGAACCGGTTCGATACTTCAGGTGCCAGAAGTACGGACACCATAGGGCAGTCTGCAAAAATCCCATCATATGTCGGAACTGTAGTGGACTGCATGAGACCAAGACGTGTATACAGGCACACAAGGAAGGCCAGAAGACCAGCTGAAGGTGCCCCAACTGCCACAAGTCTCACCATGTCTGGCTCCGAAGCTGCCCAGCGAGACTTGAAAGGATATATCAGGCTATCGAACCACACAACGGTACCAAGACAGCCCCAGCTCTCAGGCCTAAGTCAACAGCCTGGAAGAAAGTGGACAGGCAACAACCACCCCCTCTTCAGGATGATGAAGAATTCCCCCAGCTGGGAGAAACACTGAGGACCAGAGAGGTAAAGGAGACACAATGAGATGATGAACTGCCCACCTCTTCCAAGAAGAAAAGAAAACCAAGGAAGATGAAGAATACAAACAACCCTGCTGTCCTCCCACCACCACCACCACAGGAGGAAGTGGTGATTGAGAGGAGCCAAAACAGGAGGAAAAAAGGAGGCACCTAGAAGGGCACTGGCCCTCCCACCTCATCCCAGTCAAAGACCAGGTGCGGATGAGGAAACGGATTCTGAGTCAGATGTCACAGTATGCTGAGGATCCTACAGTGGAACATCTGCGGACTCCATGGCAACATCAACTCCCTAAAAGAAGCTGTTGTCAAGGAAGAGATCGATGTAGTCCTCTCACTACTGACGAGACAACACCCAAACTCCCAGGATTTGAACACTACACAATACCACATAGTGATGAGCGAAGAGGTCTGACCACATACATTAAGTGAAGCATCCCTCAGGAAATCCTTGAACAGTCAACACCTTGTGGGGAGGGAGTGGAAGTCCTGGCCATCAAGATCCGCACAGGATCCACAGACCTCCAAGTATACAACATATACAGAAGCCAATGGTGGGAGCTGGATCTCTCTGAGCTCTTCAGCATACCACACTCTCTGCTGATTGAGGGTGATCTCAACACCCACCACAGCTTTCTTGGCTCACAACATAACAATGATGCGGGGCGACACTTGGCCATGGTGATGGAGGAAACAGACAACATCTGTCTCCTCAACTCTGGCGTCCCCACACACCAAGCAGGAGGCAGGCTTGACCTGACCTTTGTATCTAGAGACCTCGGCCACTGCTCGAAATGGTGGATCCACCCTACCCTCACCAGTGACCACTATGCCATCAGGATAAGCCTGGAATTAAGAACCAGATTTTATGTTCCCAGACCACTCCCAGGATGGAACACCAAGAAGGCCGACTAGAGAAAGTTCGAGAGCCACTTAATTAAAAGGTTGTCACGACGAAAACAAAATGGGAGGAGACCTTAAAGTTAAAGTTGCAGGGTTTTAGTTCTGGTATCTATCTCTGATGAGATACTCTCCTGAACGTCAGCCAGGCAAGCCCAACTCCCCACCATGATGCCCAGCCATGGCAGTAACCACCCAGTAAACAGTTTTAAACTCTCGGGCCTGGGTGAGGCTCGATCTGCCGACCTCACGGATGCGAGGCAGGCGCGTTACCACTGTACTAGCCAATCTCACAGCATTCATTAATGCAGTTAACAAGGCAGCTGAGAAATCCATCCCAAAAAAGAGGACCGGTTCCAGACACCAGGACTACTGGTTCTACTGTGACGAAATTAGGGAACAGAACAGGAAAATCAACAATCACAGAAAACTTCACAGGAGAAATCCCACTGCTGAATCACTCTCTCTACTACGGGAGGTGATACGGCACGCCAAGGAAATCTCGAGAAGAGTGAAAGCAGAGAAATGGTATGAGTGGTGCTCGACCATTGATGAACACAGTAAACTGGGGGAGATATGGAGAAACATCAATATAGCTACAGGCAGGATGGCAACTCGTCCGCCTGCATGTCTCGACCCCCTCGAAGATGCTGAAAGGCTTAATAGCAACTTTGCAGCAAGGGCAGCAACAACTAATCTCCTGATGGAAATACAGGACCGCCTACAACAGCTCCGGGACACGAGACAAGAGAAAATAGTTGAAGCAGTCCTCGAGCGAGACGAGACTGACGGACCGTTCACGCTGGATGAACTCTTAAGAGCCAGGAAGAAGAGCAAAGACACGGCCCCAAGAGATGATGGCATAACGTACTCAATTATTTCCGGACTGGGTACTGGGAGTCACGCGGCCCTCTTAACCATCATGAATGAGTCATGGGGTGTAGGAAGATTGCCCCTGGCTTGGAAAAAGGCAGATATTCTACCCATTCCCAACCCCAAAGAGAAGGGCAAGTACAGACCAATAGCTCTGACGAGCTGTCTCTGTAAAACCATGGAGAGGATGGTGCTCAACCGACTCTTGTGGAAGCTTGGTCCATGGCATCCACATCTCTTTGGCTTTGTCAAGAGAACTGGGACCACAACTGCCATTGCATCTCTACTGAGCATGGTAAAGGAACGAAAGGCCATTGTCGTGTTTCTCGACCTAGAAAAAGCCTTCGAACTAGCCAACTCTCATGCCATATTAGAAGCACTGGCAGAAAAGGGAGTTAGAGGCCGAATGCTCGCATGGGTAGAGGACTACCTCTCGGACCGGACCGCCAGGGTCAAGTATCAAGGTCGAGTATCGACTTACCAGTCCCTAGAAAACGGAACTCCGCAGGGAGGGGTCTTAAGCCCAACCCTCTTCAACATTCTTATGGAAGAGCTAGTGCAACTCCAGTTGCCAGCTGGTGTCAAACTGATCAGCTATGCTGACGATCTGGCACTTCTGATTTGGGGCCGAAATATGGGAAGAGCTCAGAAAAGCCTCGACCTGATTGAGGGGAAATGCAAAATCCTGTGTTTGAAAATTTCCAGAAAGAAATCAAAGGCAATGTTCATCAGGAGGAGAGCTCCCTAAGAGCATCTGCACACACAGGACACCCAAATTGAATGGGTGTCAACTTACCTGTACCTAGGAGTCTGGATAACACACAGCCTCAGTGAGGAAAAGAGAGATAGAGTACCTGCAGGATAGGACTAAATCTCGTCTTGCAGCCCTGAGGGCCCTAGTGTCCTATGACAGTGGCACCTCAAACAGAACTCTCACAATGTTCTACAAACAAGCCATCCGATCGATCATCGATTATGCTGCCATAGTGCTTCCAGGTATACCAAAGTCCTTGGCACGCAAGCTGGAATGCATCCAAAACAAAGCTCTGAGGACCATATACGGTGCCCCATTATGGACCAAAACAGAAGTAATGCAGCATGAATCTGGTCTGGGTTCTATCCAAGACAGAATCGACTATGTAGTGTCATGTGTGGTAGCTAGAACCATACATCACTATAGGGATAATCCTTTCAAAAGTGAGGTCATCAAAGAACTGAGAGAGGACAGGCAGAGTGCAAAGAGAGGGATCTGAATCCAAAGTGTGGCAGACACAGTACACAGCCTTCTCAACATCAAACTTATCTTGAAGAAGGGTACAGACTCACCAGCTGGTGAGTACCGTGTGCCACCACCGTGGACCTCACCAGCCATCAAAACAGAGATAGTTCGGCTTCCGAGAGGCAAGAAAGACCTTAGCAAAAATGAACTCCTCCAGCATGCCAACAGAGTGATGGGCAGCAGGGATAACGAAGACACAGCCGTCTACTACACTGAAGGATCCGTGGACCCGGAGAGTGGCAGGGCGGGTGCCACTTTTGTCCTTGGCAACAATGTCTTTGGTTGGAGGACCTCTGACCACTGCAGCTCCACTCAGACTGAGCTCGCGGCAATAGCCCAGGCTATGAGGCATGCGGAGAGAAGGGAAGAGAAGCACATCCTCATCTACTCAGATTCAATAACGGCACTGCAGAACCTCAGGAAGTACATCCCGGAAGACAATGTCCAACTGACGACCAATGTACAGCTCCGGACAGATCAAGGTTCCATACCCCATCCATCAGCGACTTGGTTTGGGCCTCGTCGGATCTGGCAACAGTTGCAGGTGGAGGGAGGGGGGATGTTAGTGGGAGAGGAGAGAAATGTAGGCGGAGCTATATAGGAGAGTAACGAATGATCAGGTAGAAAAGACGTGTGTCAGGAGGAATGAATGAAGCATACACTGTGAACGGTATCGAATCACCAATAGTTTTAAGCAGGGTTCTTCAAACTTTTTCAGTCGTGACCCAATTTTTACTATGATATCATTTTCGCGAACCATACGGAAAGATCTTTTACAAATGACCAGAATTATCAACCTAAGAAAATACAAGGCCAGAAACTGAAACGCAATATTTATGATAAAAAGGCATTCTAACCAGAATTATAAACATAATTATAAACACTGCCTCACCTACCCCTCTCTCTCTCTCATTCTCTCTCAAGAAGGCTAATATTTGTGCAGTTATTTTGTTTTATTGATAATTAAATACTTGAATATTCGATTATAAAAATATGTTAGGTGGATTCATGTATGGACTTCATATTTATTTTATTGTCACGAACATTATTATTCTATTTTATTCATGTATTTATTTTTTGTGAGCCTGCGACCCAGTTTGGGGGAATTCGGGACCCGTAATTTGAAGAACCCGGGTTTAAAGAAGTGCATACTGCATTAACGTAGGTGGATATAGGAGAGAAGAAATGTGATGATTTGAGGCGAGGGTGAGGGGGAAGAGGGTAAGACAAATGAAGGTGATTAGTTGAAAAGTAATAACAATCAAATATAATTAGCCACTAGCTTTTAGTTCTTCAATTATCCCTTTTTTCTTCCTATTTCCTTCCTGCTTGCTGTCTCACCTCTCTATCACCGTTTTCTGGCGCTTTATGACCTCTCTGTTGCGGCGCCTAATATCAATCAATCAATCAACCTCTATATATTGAGAACCAAAATACGATCAACAACATAATCTCAGCCGCAGTTTTTCGAATCATATAATTGGACTATAAGTGATAAGGGAGAAAGGCCTATGTCATTAAAACTGTTTAAGAACGAATGAGAAGGTTAAAAATATGAGAAAGAAAAGATAAACGGTAAGAAAGAAGGGAAGGACAAGCGAGAGAGGGATTAGACAGTAGGGAGGATGTGTAAGGTTGCCAGTTACTTGAGAGATACTGTAATATATATAGCCTATGCATGGATGCTTGGATATGCTATTATGAAAGATTGTTGAATACAGAATTCCCACGGGACAGAGAGAATCTTGAAGTCACAGAAGCAGTAGCTGGACCAGCCATAAGAATTGAGAAAGAAATGGTGCGGAAAGTTGTAAGTAAGATGAAAAAGGGTAAGGCGGCGGGGCCCTCTGGTGTTGTCGCAGAAATGCTGAAAGCTTCAGGTGAAACAGGCATTGAGATGATCACAAACTTGACAAATCAGATTGTGAGAGAAGGTGTTATCCCTGAAGACTGGGAACTTAGTACAATTGTAAACTGCTACAAGGGAAAAGGAGAAGCTCTGGATAGAGGTAATTACAGAGGCTTGAAGTTGATGGATCAGGTTCTGAAAGTGGTTGAGAGAATAGTTGAAAAGCAAATTAGAAGTCAGATAAATATTGATGAAATGCAGTTTGGTTTTATGCCTGGACGTGGAACCACTGATGCTATTTTTATTTTGAGACAAATGCAAGAGAAGTTCCTTGGTAAGAAGAAGAACCTGTATTTTGCTTTTGTTGATCTGGAGAAAGCCTTTGACAGAGTTCCAAGAGATGTTGTCTGGTGGGCATTGCGTAAATTAGGGGCTAGCGAGTGGTTGGTGAAGGTTGTTCAAGCAATGTACAGGAATGCTCAGAGTCGTGTGAGGATTAACAGCACATACAGTGATAGCTTTGAAGTGAAAGTGGGAGTACATCAGGGATCTGTACTGAGTCCGTTGCTTTTTATTTGTATCTTGGAAGCATTGTCCAGAGAGTTTCGAACAGGTTGCCCAGAAGAGATGCTATATGCTGATGACTTGGCGCTTACTCGTGAAACAATGGAAGGTCTACTTGTGAAGTTAAAGACTTGGAGGAAAGCTCTGGAAAGTAAAGGTCTGAGAGTGAATGTTACTAAGACGAAAGTGATGATCAGTGGTTGCAATGTCGGTAAGCCCCCAGAAAAGGGAAAGTTCCCCTGCTCAGTTTGTGGAAAGGGAGTAGGGAGCAACTCAATATTTTGTGGTACTTGTAAGCATTGGGTACACAAGAAATGCAGTGGAATTACTGGTAGACTGAAAGATGACAAGCGGTTCATGTGCAAGAGGTGTAAGAAAATGGCGGTGACTGACGACTCAGACATTGAGAAAGTATATTTGGATGGTGAGGCAATTGAAGTTGTTGAAAAGTTTTGCTACCTTGGAGATACCATTGGAGCACAAGGAGGAGCTGGTGCTGGTGTGATGGCAAGAGTTAGAAGGGGATGGAGTAAGTTTAGGGAACTTCTGCCATTACTAACCAGCAGAGCGTTACCACTGTTAACCAAGAATAGAGTCTATCAGACATGTGTGCGCGGTGTGATGATGTATGGAAGTGAGACTTGGCCCGTAAGGGTCGAAGATATGTGTTGCATGGAGAGAAATTATATGAGAATGATACGATGGATGTGTAATGTAAACCTTAAAAACAGACTTAGAGCAGAAAAACTCAGGGGAAGATTAAATCTGGACAGTATTGGGAGATGTGTTCAGAATAGGAGACTACGGTGGTTTGGTCACATTGAGAGAATGGACAAGAATGCTTGGGTTAGTAGATGTAGAGCAATTGATGTAGCAGGTTCAGTTGGTAGAGGAAGGCCAAAGAAAACATGGGGGGAAGTGATACAGTTAGATTTGAGAGAAAGAGGAGTTAGTAAAGAGCTGGCCAGAGATAGGTTAGCTTGGAAGGCTATTTCTAAAAACCGTCCAACGCATGCCAGCATGTAAGACGTACGTTAAACCGAATATGATGATGATGATGATGATGTCATCAGTAACTCACAACTCCTAAAATGCCATTCTGCATATCTCCATTTGTATGTCTGTCCTGCATATTTGTTTGAGTTTAAATCTCCAAATGACGCAATGTGTCCAATTGCTTTGAGTCAAAGGAACACTCAACAAGCACTATCTAAGTGTACATTCAGATCTGTAACTAATCAAACTATCATCGTCATTTTTTTCAATTTCCACCTTATAATTATAATGCTTAACAAACTGGGTCGCGAAAGACCACTGTGGAAACGGACACGTTACACAAGGTCCTCGTTTGTTGGCCAGCCAACAAACATTAATGACTGTGGAATCGGCCCATAGACAAGAACATTGATGGTGATGGTAACAGTACGATGACGCCGAAGACACACTACAATGCCGTTAAAGGCCCTTTACAAAGATTCATAAGAAACAGATGAGTTATAAAAGATTAAATGTATAAATGGGCCTATTATATAGGAAATGCCATTATATATATAGGAACTATGTAGTTTATTGGGTACAAATGTTGTGAAATATAGTAGAGTATATAGTAACTAAAATATTATAAGCAAAGAGTACAGTACGATAAAGTATGGATCAGTCCATAAAGTTTGCTAAGTAAATACAATAAATATATAAATATATAAATTCAATATATAAGATTATTTTTACATTGTCTCGACCTGATTTTGGGAAACCAATAAAAAAATTTCATACTAATATTGCAGGAAAGCGCTATCCTGTACTTAACTTTTCATTAACCTGGAGACAAAGTACAAGCACTCTCATTTAATTTCTTAACTTTCTCGGTTTAGATTATGTAATTCGAAACAAATAGTACCAAAGATTTATCTAATTGCAACTTATAAACACTGGAATATACGAGAATTGAAACGTCTTTTCATAAGTTCATATTACTTAGAAGGGAATTGGTGCATTTTCTCCACGATAAAAAGAAACAAATCAAACACTTACGAAGCAGAGGAGGAAGTTGGTCTGCGCAGCAACTGTCGCTCAGTCCTCACGAAGCGACGGCAGAAGCTCGACTGTTGCAACTTACTGAACTCACTAGGGACCACGGCTTGTACACAGCTTCCCAAATGTGCAAAAATACGAAATATTGAATAGCGTAAACAATGTGTTTGTGTATCCCCACAGGTAATCCCACCCAAAACTCCGATTCCCATCACTCCCCCATTATTGTATAGGGTGGATAGTTGAAGCATATCTCGGAAACGGGTTATTTACGACGACGGAAATTCCATATGGGAAGTGGCTTATATAGGTAGGAACATAGTAATATACGCATGTTGTTTCCCCACCCAAAACCCATTTCTACTCACACCACCATGTAAATGTTAAGAAGTCAGTATTCATATCCATGTACTTGAGAGCATACAGAATCTCAGACCCTGAATTTCTGGAAGAAGAATTTAGCAAAATTATGACAATAGGGGAAAATCTAAAATATCCAACAAATGTTCTTAATCTATGTCACAACATTGCAAGGAAACGCTTCCTTGAAGGTAAAGTTAAAAAGACAGATGATCAAAACAACCAGAAAATCATAGTCCTACCATTTCATGAAAACTTTTTAGAAGTTGTACCTCTCCTCAAGAAACTCGATGTTCAAGTAGTTTTTAAATACGACAACACAGTTAAAAGAACACTCATCAAGAACAGCCCTGCGAGTAACTCAGGTGTTGTATACAAGATTCCATGCAACATATGCAATAAATTCTATATAGGACAGACAGGGAAAGACTTAGATAAAAGGATAACACAAGTATAGTGTTAGGACAGCTCAGCCAAGTAGTGGTTTATTCCAACACAAAGCCACTTATGACCATCACATTAACTGGGGAGGTGCCAAAGTTCTAGCTAAATCGTCAAACCTTCTTGAAGAAATGTAATTGAGTCATGTCTAATCTCAGGCACATATAAAGATAATGTTAATATGAGTTATGGCCATTTCAAATGTGATAAATTATTAACCGAATTGGTGATGAAGCAGTTTCCACCAGACTAGGAATAAGGGTCAGGTGAGGTGAGGTGGGTATCAGACCCTTTGTCCAAGTGTAGCTCCTCCCCTTTTTCCACTGTATATATATACTCCATCTCATGTCTCTGTATCATTCTGTCTGAAGATGTAATATATATACGAAAGTACTTACTGTTCTGCCTTTGGTTTCTCCTGTGGTTACTCTGCAATCATATCTCACGGTGAAGTGAGCTTTCTGCATATATGTATATATATATATACACATAATTCATCATTCCCTGTTTATATATTTTTGTTGAAATATAATTGCGAATTATAATTTTGACCATGTTTGACCCCCCCCCCCCCAAGAAACGGAGGGAAATTTGACACACTTTATGCAGTTTTTAAATTGATTTTGTAAAACTATTTTTTTTTTTTTTTAGTTGTGACGTCCAAAGATTTTATTTTTATTTTTAAAATCTCAAAGATATGATGGACGTGCTAGACCCGTTTGTTTGTTTATTGTTTATTAATTTTGGGCTTAACGCCTATCGACTACGTAATGGCTATTAAGGCATTATATTTATTGAGTGATAGAGTGTTTATTTACCTCTAGTACAAGTCCCAATACTATTGTACTAGCCCCAACACTCTGGGGAACGTTGCCGCTAAAGGCCATGAAGTTATTTGATACATGGTGGGAAATTAATAAGAGTATAATAAACAATTGCAGTAATATGAAATTAACAAGAGTATAATAAACAATTGCAGTAATATGAAATTAACAAGAGTATAATAAACAATTGCAGTAATATGAAGTGATATGAAGTACCAATAATAAACATATTGTACAGCGGGTGTGAAAACATCTGGCGCATCCCCCACCCACCCACTGACACGAGCCACAAACACAGACACACACATAGACATGTAAATACGCACAAATACACACATACAGATACACACTTAGACATACACATACAAATAGGAAAACTGCTGTGAGAGTAATAATGTTGCAGAAAAAAATGTCACATAAAAAATACTAAAGATTATGCGATAATGGTCAGCTCAAAGCCGATGGAATGATATTCCCTCGGCTTTGGGATAGCCTAACATACAAGTTAAATGTGAACATTCTAAATTGACATTGCTAGGGGCTGAGAAACTCGGGAAATATATTGAGAATATTTTCTAAGACATCGGGCTGGTTCATTAAATAGTCACACATATCACAATACATTAGGTGAGAGGGTCTAAAGTAGTCAATTAAGGGATAATACATGACGTAATGTCTGAGAGTGCGAGAATTAGGAGCTTGACAGAGTTTGCACATCGTCTGGACTGCGGTTGGCCTCCTAGCAACCATCCACCTGGAGCGGTATCCCATACGAATGCGAGCAACGGCTATATTACAGCGGCTAGTGAGGGTAGGACTCCTTCCATACAGGTGTCCCACTTCACGGTACCAGTCATAGTGAGAGATGGAGAAACTGTCATGTCGTTCAGCGACAGTACGGAGTTCCAAGTCTTCTCGTGTTACATCACGCAGAATTCTTCTCACTAAACTCTTGGAGATTGGGAGGTGTACAGTAGGTTTGGACAGGTGGCAGGCAGTTTTGGCAAGTCTCTCTACCTGGTCGTGTGGGTCATGACCTACATGAGCAAGGATCCAGATGAAAGAAACACAAAGACCAAGGGTGGGGCAAGATGGAGTTGCTGTTGTAGGGAGGAGATGAGAAGGGTTATGTGGGATGAAGGACTACGAATAAGGGCTAAAGCTGCCTGTGAGTCGCTGATAATGATATCAGGTACCCCTTCAGTGGTGAGGTAGACAAGAGCTGAATTTATGGCAGACAGTTCACACTGGGTACTGATATTCCAGTCAGGGAGGCGATGTGACGTTGAGAAGGTAGGAGAGCCAGAGTTGAATGCAATGCAGGTAAACCCTGCTTTACCAGTCGCCAGTAGGGAATGATCAATATAATCATGAAGCGGAGGGGCAGGGAATTGCTTGGAGGGATGCTTCTGAGAGTGTTTACAGTATGGAAAATTGCGTATGAAATGGCGGACGGTCCTTGTGTTTACTAAGAGGTGTGTATGTGATAGTTGGGGTGACTCAAGTCCAAACTGGAGGTAACGAGTAGGTATGAAGAGGTGTGACTAGGTCATGACGGATATCACTAGGATTCATACCAATTGTGAAGCCAAGATGCTAGGCCACGGGTGTTGTTCTGCTTAACCTGCTCCAGTTTAGTGTAATTAGAGATGACCATAACAAAAAGTGGGGTAAAATTGGCAGTGGGAGAGGGAGAAGTCGGCAGTCATTGTGTGCCAAAACAGACATCTAACATATGTATTCTGTTAATAATAGGAGCGAGGTTGAGTTCAGTGAGCATACTAACTATTTGAGTTGATATAATCTGGGTATGTACAGTCGGCGGCAAATATCATATCGCCAGATCTGCCAATTAAATCATGAAGTAAATATGGAAATATAAGCTTCATGGACTTGTAAACGGAAAATACAGAGAAGTATAGTAATTAACCCCCTGGATGTCGTATTTCTGTATAAGGTGGCTGTGTTTATACGATGATTAACCTTTATATAAGTTATCTTCTAAGAGGGTAGTAGGCCTACACTGTTGGAAAATCTGGTGCAATTGATTCTTATAAACTATTCCAAGCAACAGGACACTATTAATTTAGCCAATTTGGTCCTGCAGGCTGCTTCCTGGCATATTTTGAATGAATCATTCAGCTCCAATTTACCAGCAGAAGACTATTCCCTTGTGCACCCGTGGTAGCTATAGGGGAATAAGTCTTCATAGTGTAATGGGGAAGGTATATGGGAAGGTTCTTACTGAAATACTGTTTGAAGTAACAGGGAATATAGTTAGTGAGGAGCAGGGAGGGTTCAGAAAGGGTATAGGATGTGTGAACCATATATTTGCATTAAAATCAACAATGGAAAAATACATTGGGAAGGGTAGGAAGTTGTATGCTGCCTTCATGGATTTGGAGAAGGCATACAATAGGGTTGATTGGAGAGCTATGACAGAAATGTTGAGGCAAAAGCATGTATGCGGGTAGAGGGTGATCTACGTGAGAGTTTTAACAATAGTGTAGGGCTGAGACAAGGGTGTGTTATGTCAACATGGCTGTTCAATATATATATGGATGGTTGTATGAGAGAGATGAATGCCAAAGTGAATGGCCTGGGGGCGAAGCTGACAGTGAATGGAGTAAATTGGTACTTGGTGGCAAGTGTAGTTGCAGATGACACTGTGATGATGACTGAAAGTGAAAGGGAGTTATAGAGGGTGTTGGATGAGTATCAGTCCATGTGTAAACGAAAAAACTAAAGGCGAATATTGGTAAAAATAATGTGATGGTATTTGAGAGGGCAGAAACTCAAGTGATTGACATTGTCACATCCTACAGAGTTGGGGTACCAACTAGAACTAAACTGGTGAGGGCTGGTTCTATCCAGAAATGAGGAATCTGGCATCCTCTACCACAACCTGGCCTGTTCTGTCTGTCTTTCTTATTATTTCTCATTCCTTCTGGGTAGCCGACGAGATCGCCCGATTGGGTGGCACAACAAGGAAGACTACAGACGGTAGGCTTGTTGGCCAGGGGGTACATGTCCATGAGCCAGCAGTCCCCTCGCGTGCTACCTTCGAAGAAACAGATCTCACTATCACCCTGACTCCCATTTGGGGGTTCGAGCATCTGTGCGGCTTCAGTCAATCAGAGTCGGGACTGCTCTGCCAGACAGTCTGGGGAACTACAACAACAACAACAACAACTAGGACTAAATGTGAGATAACTCTGAGGGGTGAGATAATTGAGGAAGTGGAGTATAAGTACTTGGGTACAGTTTTGTGTAAACATGGAAATATGGAAGGAGAAATTCGGGAGAGAGCAGTGAGGGGTAAGCAGGTCATAGGATCACTGGGGAGGATTATGAAGGGTAGTAGTGTGAGTATGGAAGTGAAAAGGGGACTACGAAATAGTATAATCCTGCCAACACTGACATATGCATCAGAGACATTGACATGGAGTAGGGCTCATCAGTGTAGAATAGGTGCAGTGGAAATAAGTTACTTGAGAGTTACTTACAAGGTGGGGTGGAGAAAGTAATGAATATGTGTATGAGAGATGTATGAGTGAGAAGGCAATTGGTATTGGGTGTGGGGTGGTTGAGAGGGTGAAGCATAATACATTGAGGTGGTTTGGACATGTGGAGAGAATGCAAGGTGAGGAGTTTGTAAAGAAGGTTTATGAAAGTGAAGTTCTGGGACCTGGTGTGAGAGGCAGACCCCGGTTAATTGGCAGAACAGAGTGGAAGAGTATGTAAAGGAGAGAAAGATGAGGGATAGAGAATTGATTGCTTGATTTATAAATGCCACTAGGCATTTGGCGGCGCAACAGCTAGGGTCATATACCACCCAACATAAAATGGTAATCTACATCAATAATAAATTATGTACAACCATTAAATAACCTTCACTACCCCGAAAGGTAGAAGCAGCATGAATAAAAAACCATATCATCTAAAAATCACATATTACCCAAATAACCTACTAAAGATAAATATATAAAATAATTAAAATATGAACGAAAGAAACATTAAACTTTACATACCAAAAAAGAGAGTAGCCATAAAAATAATAAAATTTACAATTTGTGGAGGAACCCAGCCTCCTCCACATAGGAGAGGTCGTGTCCTCCTACACTACAAGCCTCCTCCCCGAGCACCTGTGAGAGACTGTAAGAACCGTCACCTTCCCGGTACACGGAGAGGAGCCTACGACGAAGGTCCCCAAGGCTGGGACACTCGACAACTGTCAGAGGGACCAGACAATCATCACATTAGGGAGGGGGTCCCCACTCCATTAAAAAGCCATGAGTCAATAATGTGTGGCCAATTCTGAGACGGACAAGAGCCGTCTCCCATCAGCGGAACAGGCCACTGTAGCTCCACAAACCAAGGCTCTGGCGGATGCCACGGAGCTTGTTAGCCCCGATGGCATCCCATCTGTCCTACCAGCAGGAACGAACGGTAGCATCTATGTAGGGTCGAAGGTCCACTGCAGGTAAGGGATGACGCCGAGAATGAGGCTGAGAACTGGAGGCCACAGCCTTAGCCAGGGCGTCAGTCCGCTAATTCCCATCAACACCCACATGAGCCGGACCCAACAACTTGTGACTCTGCAGCCACGATGACCCAGGAGGACAAGCCACTCGAGAATGGCCAACACCAGGGAATGGAAAGAGTTAAAATTGCCTAAGGCATGCAAGGCACTACAGGAATCGCTAAAAATAGTAAAACAAGGCTGCAGGAGAGTAAAAATCACTTGGAGGGCATATAAAACGGCCGAGAGCCTGGCAGCAAAAATAGCCATAACAGAAGGGAGCCTCCCGCCATGACAAAAGTCAGGAAAAATGGCCCAAAAACGAACTCCAGCAGCAGACTTTAATCCAGCAGTGTACACATGGAGGGACTCCCTGTGAGAGGGCATGTTCTAAAAGGAGGGAGCGAGCCACTGAAGGAGGAAGAGATTACCTCTTGTCTGAAAAGCATGTACAGGTGTAAATTTCTGGAAGAAACCATGGAGCCACCATGGGGACCCACACAGGACAAATCTGGAAGTCATCAATGCCCATCTCCTCCATAACCTTCCTGACCCGGAAGCCAAAGGGCCATGGTGTGCGAGTATGTGAAAGACATGTTATAAGATGACACCGACAAGCATGAAGAGAGTCAGGAAGTCGATGTAATCGATGCCAACAACGAACCATTAAGGACTGGTGACAAAAGGTGGCTCATCAGCGTCCACCAGTAGACTGGGTCGCCAGACATACTCCAGCATGATGAACAGGGTTTAAGACTCTGAGACAGGCATCCGTGGCAGAGGTGTACGCCTCTCACCCATAGTTGAATTTTGACCTAAGAAGAACATGGCATAGGCGGAGGAGGGTGGCCCAATCAGCCCCCTAAGACATATGGCCAAGGACCTTCAACAGTTTAAGAGCCTGCAGGCAATAGACCTTAAGTAAACATAAATGGGGAACCCAAGTAGAACGTTTGTCGAAAATAAGACCCAAAAAGCTAATCTCCTCGACACAACGTATTCGATGACCATACATGAATAAGTCCAGATCGGGGTGGACGCCTATTCCGTCCAGAAGGGATGAGACAATGGCATTATTTGCTACTGCAAACAACGTGACACTGAGGACGCTTCCCTCAGGGATGCCCTCCTCCTGTGCAACAGATGCTGAGAGGGCTGTACCAATCCTCATGCAACAACTGTGATCACTGAGAAATTCCTTAAGAAAGCAAGGAAGGCGACCCAGCAGGCCATATGCATGTAGTTGCTGCAGGATACCATATTGCCATGTTGTGTCATAGTCTTTTTCTAAATCAAAGAATACACAGACCAGGTGTTGATGTCGTGCAAACGCCTCACATGCAGCAGCTTCCAACCTGACCAGAGCATCTGTAGTGGAACGGTGTTTACAAAAGCCAGACTGGGATGGAGACAGAAAACCACCCAGTTCCAAGAAGTATACCAGTCTGACATTCATCATCTTCTCAAATAGTTTACAGAGACAGGAGGTCAGGGCAATAGGTCGGTAATTGAGGGCAACACTATATTCTTTGCCCAGCTTGGTGAAAGGAAGGATGGTAGCAACCCTCCACCCAAAAGGGAAGACACCCTCCTGCCAGATTCTGTTATATAAAGCTAGAAGATATGAGATCTCCTCACCCAAGTGTCGCAACATTGCATATGGGATGTTGTCTGGCCCAGGAAAAGTGTCACTGCAAAGAGAGAGAGCAGAGTGCAGGTCTCTCAGGGTGAATATATGGTTATAACCTTCATTCTCATTCCCCGAGAAATCCAGGACAATGCACTCCTGGGCTCCCAACTCATGCCTGACAGCCAGAGGTCGAGAGTCACAGCTGGAGACTC
The DNA here is from genome assembly GCA_033782935.1 of Petrolisthes cinctipes. NCBI lineage: Eukaryota > Metazoa > Arthropoda > Malacostraca > Decapoda > Porcellanidae > Petrolisthes > Petrolisthes cinctipes. The sequence continues at coordinate 961,271 of JAWQEG010000380.1, read as the reverse complement.
TAGCAAAAGCCTCCGCCATGGTGTTGACCACTTTTAAACCATCATTGATCTTAATTTCATTGACCTTAAGTACAGGTGGAGAACTAGGAAAACACATCCCCTCCATTTTACGGACTCTCTTGAACACTTGGGTGAGTGTGGTTTTAGTATTAATTGATGACACATAGGCCTTCCAAGAAGCAAGTCGTGCCTCTTTTAAATCTCACTCTAGCCAGAGTTCTTGCATGTCGGAAGTCCTCTAAAAGAGTTGGGTCCCCACGGTAGCGACGAAGGCAAGAGAAAGCAGCGCGCTTCTCTCACACAGCAGTGGTGCAGACTGGTGACCACCAAGGGACAGGACGTTTGGGAAAGTGGCCAGAAGTTTTAAGGATAGAGTTGAGTGCAGCAGAGTGGAGCATATCAGTGAAATATGTTACAGCCTCGTCAGAGCTACCAAAATCTGCTACAGAAGAGAACCGAAGAAGTTAGCTCTCTAAAAAACTGCCAGTCAGCCTTCTTTAATCTCCACCTAGGAAGACGAGGCAGCAGTTCGTATAGGGAAGTGGTCACTACCATATAAATCGGGCAACACACTCCAAGTAAAATCCAACAGAGCACTGAGTGAGCTGAGGGAAATATCAATGGCGGTAAAAGTCCCAGTAGGGCTATTAAAATGTGTCACATATCCCCTATTTAAACCCCTAATCCCTCATCCTCAATAAAAGAAGCCAATAAAACACCCCTGGAGTTGGCCGAACTGTCACCCCACAGAGGATGACGACCGTTAAAGTCACCCAATAAAATAAAGGGAGAGGGAAGGTCCCGTACAGATCACCCCTCTCAACTGTGACACTGGGAGGAAGCTATAGACTGCATACAGTGTAGGGCAGTCCATAAAAACCTTAACTGCAACAGCCTAGAGTGGACTGTCAAGCTCCAGGCTCGTGCATGGAAGATCGCGCCGAACTAGGATAGCAGAGCCAACATGGTGACCCTGCCCTTCAAATGAATTGGAATAAAATGTAGAGTATGCTAGAGGACTGGCAGTGGCAGGAATGTAGTCCCCAAACATTGTCTCTTGGAGAGAAACACATGCAGGAGAGATGCTAAAGAGAAGAACGAGCAGTTCCTCCCAAGAAGCATACAAGCCACAGCAATTCCACTGAAGGACCTTGAACAGTGTTACCTTAGTACTGATTTTTAGGAACCCTCACGGAGGTACTTCCCACTACCACCTTGAGCTGAGGTTTTACTCATATAATATATTATGTCTAATCCTGGGTCACTAGAAGAAGAGCAAACCCGAGGAGTAGTAATTGGGACCTGTAGACGAGTCCCTGAAGTATCTGATATGTTAGAAGAAGATGAAGGTAGATGAGCAGGGATATTCTTTGAAACAACCACATTGGTATTGTCCTGTATGTGACGGGGAATTAAGATTTTTATATTATTACATTTATTAGTGATGTAAAAATTACTTACTGTTAATTCTTACTTACCAGGACTTATTCTTGGACTTTCATTGTGTTGGCTCAACGATCATCAGTAGAGGTTAATTATCCCCTTTTTATCTCAATTCCGTCAACATAAATATATTTTACGTGGGTTCTTTCGATATATATGCACTTAAAATAGTATCAACAGAATTGTAGGTGTACTAAAACAACCAAATTACAATTACTTTACTATATTTATTAATTTCAGTTGTGCACCAACAATTAAATTATTTAAACAATTAATAACTTATTACCACACATATACACCTCCACACAACAAGAATAGCTAGCTAGCTAATATCGTAATAATCGATAATCACGACACTCGTTTCTTTCAAGGTCTCGTAAATGTTCTCGTGTGATCTCGTACTGTTTTTCTCACGATTGTTCAGTCGATTTTCTTACGATAACCTAGCTTACGTTACTCACTGTGAAATTAATTAATCAAGTCTAACACTGTGTTTAATTATTTGTTAAGTGCTATTTCAAGACCTTCCTACTCAAATTACTTTGAATAATATTTAATTAAATTTCAATCTAACACTGTTGAGTTCGGTATATCTATAACAAAGATCGCTACATAGACTCAGTTAACGAATGTCCTTACACCTGTTGAAATTTTCAATGTCAATATACAACATATCACTCGTTACTTACCATAGGTATGCGAAACTTTAGGCAAGTCCTTCTACCCAGGCTCACGACTGAGACCGGCTCCCCTCTTACCTTATTTACCAATCAATTGTCCGTTGCAATCGATCAATAATATATAAATAACTATGAAGCTTTGAGAATATTGGTAGTCTTACCGAATTATTCAGCTTCTGGGCGAGGTAAGAGAGCGAGGACGAGGAACAACGTATGATCGCTACTGGGTGTATGTCCGAACTAAATTCAAACTGGCTGCCTCTGGTGGCGCATCCACACAGACAAAGACGCATATCTGCGATCGATATCCTGGCGCCACATAACTCGTTCGAAGGCCTACACTGACTAACTTACTGTACATCCTATACATCATATACACATTTCGGTAGTTATACATGCTTAATTTTAATATACAACGTATAATTAATTTTCAATTATATCACCACTTCACGAATCATATGCAATTTAAGGAAATTAATCTTTGTGTCGGCATGATTAATTCTTTCAATAATGATAAGAGGGAGAGGCTACGGACGAAACTGACAGTTAGAGGACGCTGTTGTCGGTATGCGTTTAAACCTACTGCAGCGGAAATTTCCTAAGCTAACTAGACCAGGGGACTATATATACATCGCCTGGCTCAAATAAGTTCTATCTCGATGCTACGATATTATCATTTATGCCACGAATCAATGATCGACTCCTGACACTGTAAGTAGTGGTATCACTGACACAGGCAGATACATCAACATCCATCATACAGGTGAAAAAATCACTCCGCTGCTCAAGTGGAAGAGAAACTGAATCTTTTCAAGTCACAATATCCGAGGCATCCACATTCACTTCATGCCCCTCCGATGTTCCCCAAAGAAGCTTGCGGGTTTACATATGCGCGAATAAGCTCCCGATGCCGTCACGAATAAGCGAAATGTCAAAAGTGTGGGACCTGGCAGCCGAATTTTAGATTTTTATCAATTGCTGCGACCTACCGCTGGTGTATCGCCGGATCATTTGTGGTTAATCTGTGGTATACCATGAATGATCGGAGGAAGCCCGGGGATTCACCATTGGCTCTTGGATGACAAATTTGTAACTGTCATTTTACCATTTTTTTGCCGGCGGTGTTTCTGCAGGATGCCGCGGGTGTACCTGGGCATGCTCGGTGATGTACACATAACCAGTCGGGAAGGGCTAGGAATTTTAGGCATGGTATTGTCCTTGGGCTTAGGCACATATATAGGGTAGTTGGTTCCCTCCACCACTTTCTTCCTTGCCGCAGCTGACACATTATCACAAAAGAGCAGCTAGGCTTGTATCGAGGATGATGTGTTGTTGCCGTTTGCAATAACCTTAGCAGCATATATCCTTCTAAAGAAGGGAGAGAAGAGGCAGGAGAAGGAAGAGCAGAGAAAAAAGCTGAGGAAGGAGAGAGGATATTGGGTTCGTCTGTGGCTTGTAAGGAGGAAGCTTTTTGGTCAGTGGGAGAGACTTGTCCATGAGCTCACTAGGAAAAACAATTCATCATTCAAGAACTTCTTGCGAGTGGATCAAGAACTCTTCACGGATATACTGAACAGAATTGGCCCTCGTATTATGAAGAAATGTACATTCTGGAGGGAGCCCTTGGAGCCTGGACTTCGACTTGCATTGACTCTCCGATATCTCGCCACAACTTCAGAACTCTACAATATGGCTTCAGAGTGTCTGCCAGTTCCATCAGGGAAACCTGTGAGGCAATTATCGAAGAATACATGAAAGAAGTCATCGTTTGTCCACTGACACCAGAAGGATGGAAGGAGGTGGCCCAGGGGTTCTCAAATCGCTGGAACTTTCATCACTGTGTTGGAGCACTTGATGGGAATCACATTGCTATGCGTCCCCCTGGCAAAAGTGGTTCCTATTATTACAACTATAAAGGATTCCACTTATTGGTTCTATTGGCTCTTGTTGGCAGTGATTACAAGTTTATCTACATTGATGTGGGGGCCAATGGTGCAAACACTGATTCTGGTGTCTTCATCAACACACTTTTGAAGAGAGCCTTGAAAGAAGGCACGGTAGGATTACCACTACGGGAGTCACTTCCAGGAGGTACCATTCCCGTCCCCTACTTCATTGATGACACTTTCCCTCTCAAGGAATACCAGAAGCCATTCCCTCAACGAGGCCTGCAGAGAGGTGAACGGATCTTTAAATACAGACTCTCTCGTGCCCGACAAGTTATTGAAAATACATTCGGGATACTGGCCAATCGCTTCAGGTGCTTCCTCACAACAATGTCGCTGAAGCCAAAGGAGGTAAAAGCAGCAGTCTTGGCAGCATGTTGCCTCCACAATCTCATTCGAATTAAGAGACCTGGGGATGCCATTCAAGCGGCAGACACTGAGGACCCAGTTGCTCATGAGGTGATAGCTGGATCTTGGCGAAATGATGAACAGACGCTGCATCCCATGGACCGAGCACCAGACACTGGTCGAGTAGTATTACCTAAGCAAATTAGGGAGACCCTGAAGTTTTTTTTTTTTTTTTTTTTTTTATAATTAATTGCGCCGTAGCGTCAATCAACAGGCAGGCAACAGTACATACGGGTAGGCGGGACCCATGAGAATACAATGACTACAACCACACATACACACACACACCACACACACATCACGAAAACATAACAGAATGAAGCACAAGCATACAGACAAATATTTACATTATGACCTATTTAAATCCACCAAAACGAGGGTGGCGTACCAGAAGTTCCTCCAGAACCTGGTGGTTCAGCAGGTGTCGACAAACCACATCAAGTGGCAGGCCCCGGGGCAGCAAGTGTCGGACAGTGGGGCAGGCCAGGCAATAGTGCTCTATAGTGTTAGCACGAGGCGCTCGACACAATCGACACTCAGTGAAGGGAGGTTCACCCTGCATCCTGGCAACCTGCCACGGTGGACGGTAGCCAAGCCTCAAATGAGCAGAGACTACATTGTGCCTCCGAACCATGAGGCCTCGACGACGGTAGGAATATTTGTGATGGCAGACAGACTCATAATGTGTGATGGAGATGCTGAAGGGCCTCTCTGCATCCCTGCGTCGCCGTACAGGGAGGAGAGCAGCGGAGCGAACTCTAGAAAGGTAACATGTCAGGGAGAGAGGACGTCCAACACCACGAGGAGGCAGATGGCAGGCTTCCTTTGCTAGTCTGTCAACTGTACCATTGTGACGTAAACCTACATGGGATGGCACCCATAAAAATTTGACAGTCAAGTTACGATGACGCAATAATGACAAAAACGATAAAATCTGCTGAATAACAGTAGAGTGTGTGGGCTGAACACTAGAGAGGGAATGAAGGGCAGGTTTGGAGTCACAAAAAATGGCAGCATTCACTCCACGTTGACAAACAAGACTAACAGCATCCAGAATGGCATACAGTTCACACAATGTTGAGCTAGAGTGGTTACAGAGACGACGGCCAACCCAGCCCCCTGGAGGTGACTCCATGTCAGGTGAGAAAATGGCACAACCTGCTGCACCATCCACTTGCAATGAGCCATCAGTGTAGAGGCAGTATGGATCTGTGATGGAGGACGTCACTGTTTCTATGTGTTCCAGAGCCAACTGCCGCTGTAGAGAAGGCAGTTCCGACTTGGAAGTAGGTGTGAAGCTCACATCAGATGTTGGTAGCATCCACGGAGGGGGCCCTGGGGGGATGTCTGCCACCATTATATCTATATTAAGACTACGGAGCATAGAGGAAACAGACCTTATAAGAGTACGTCCAGCAGGCAGTATGGGAGGGACCGGGTAGTTTGGTCTAAGAGAAGTCCTGACTAAGTGAGAGTAATGGGGTGAAAGATGTGGGAAATGGAGGCACTTGACAGTGAAGCAAGTAACACTAGAATAAATTCTCTCCACTAACGGGGGAAGACGCAACTCACGCTGCATGTTCACTATCCTGGTCGACATTGGACACCCGAGAATTATTCTCATTGCTCTATTCTGAAATTTTTCTAAAGTTTCAAGAGTAGCCCTGGGAAGTTGAATCAGAGCAGGGGAGAGGTAATCAACAACTGAACGGATAAAAGCAATATAGATAGTCCTGGCTACTGGGATGGAGATGCCCGAGGAGTTGTTAGTGAGCCATTGAAGTGGCGTAAGTCGGCGCTGGAGACGACCCAATAAGTCCTGGACAATGGGATGGTCTTGAGGTCTGGCAGGGACAATCGGCCAAATATTGACTGGCGAGCCCAGGTAGCGATACTGGGAACACATGGGAATGACAGTCCCTCCAATGGTGAACACTGGCCGAGCTTGAGGAAGGCGGCAGGTGAATATTTTGCTCTTATCTGGGGAGACAATAATGCCACAGTGAGAGGAGGACACAGAGAAGGAGTCAAGAAACCGCTGAAGATCCCTTGGTGAAGTAGAATGAACACAGATATCATCAGCATAGCATGTAATTGTAGTTCCAGGTATATCAGGGATAGAAGTGAGCAGCCGATGCATCAGAATATTAAAAAACAATGGGCTGAGAACACCCCCTTGAGGCGTACCAAGATAAAAACTGCGGAAAGGACTGAGTGCACCACTGAAAAACACACGGGAGGTCCTGTTACTCAGGTAGCCCCGAATACACCGTAGTAGATTACCCTTTATCCCAAAGTCAACCAGTTGATCCAAAATGACGTCTCTATTAGCAACATCGAAGGCACTTCGAAGGTCAATGAAGGCCACCACACTGTCCCTGGAAAGGCGAGTGTACAGGTCGACTAGGCAGTGGTGTGTGCTCCGCTGGGGAAGGAAACCAAACAGCCACGGAGAAAGGCGATCTTTCAGTCTGTACATGAGACGATTGAGTAAGATTCTCTCCATAACCTTACAAAAACAGGAAGTCAGGGAAATAGGCCTGAACTTCGCAGTGCCAGGCTTAGGGATGGGTATTATTGTGCTGCTGGTCCAGGCTCGTGGTACACAACCATCACGAAGACAAAGATTGTACAGTAGAAGTAGAGGGTTCCCAGGAACTTGTTGAAGTAGGCGCAGCACAACATAAGTAATACCATCATCACCAGGGGAAGAAGCTCTACCCCGAGAGAGAGCACGTCGCAACACCTCCTCAGTTATCTCCTCTGCATCATCGTCATCATCTTGCAACAGAGCAGACATTAGACGTAGCCGATGGAAAGCAGCACGGGAAGTAAGTGCATCTTGTATGTGGATGGGTAGACTGGCTGAGGTAGATTGTTCTGACCAGGCATCGACAAGTTGTTGGGCATAGTCGGCGGGAGTGTGATGACGAGCAGTGGCCGGTGTCTTTTTAACAACCCGACGGATGAGGTGCCACATAGAAGCCACACTTGTTTGCTGGTTGATGCTGTCCGTGAACTGCTGCCAAGACTCAGTGTGAGCACACCCCTGCAGGGCAACTAAAGCGTCCCTAGACATCTGGTAACGATGGAGCAGGTCAGGGGTTGGGTTGGCTTGAAACAATAGGCCATCACGTTCAGCCTCCTCCTTTGCCTCCTGTATACGTGCATCCAGCGTCCAGGAGTGAGCAGTATGGCGATGCTGGAGGTGTGGCCGGGAGACCTATAGCCTATAAAAGTCATTAATAGCAGATACAAGACCAGAGTACAACTGTTCAGCTGATGATATGTCAAATGTAGGGAATACATGGGCCATGAATAAGATGTAAGTCGGGCAATATTTAAGGGGAACAGCAATACGCAAATGAGTGGCTGAAGCACTCGACCCAGCAGTTAGAGTATAATGAAACCGAAAAGCGATGTGATCAGAAAATAAGTCTGGCACAGAGAAGCACTGGACCTGAGATGCTATCAGGCCAGACGAGAGGATGTAATCCAGAGTACCTCCCCGGCAATGAGTGGCACCGCCAGTGTCCCAGCGTGTCAGATGATGCTTGCGGATGTATGAAAGGAGACGAACACCATTACGATTAATAGAGCCAGAACCATCACCCAAATCAGAATGCTGAGCATTAAAATCTCCCATATAAACCGTACCACGCACTGTTGGAGAAGGAAGAGCCTCAAGAGTGAGTCTAGCTGGGGCAGAATAGACATTACATAGTTGTAGTACTCCATTCCCAGGTAGAACCTCAAATAGCTGAAAGGTCATGTCAGGATCAGTGGAGGTACGGAGAAGGCGATGTGGCAAGGAGCTATGTATGTAAGTCAGGAGACCATTCCTTACCAGATGAACATATGGCACATAACCTGAGAGAAGAGGAGCTTGCCCAGCAGCGAGCGGCTGTCCTGGAAATGCTTCCTGGAGAAAAATAACACTGGGATGATGATGAAAAACATAGGCCTTGAGTTGAGTAAGCTTAGCATAACTGGTGATACCACATACATTCCAGGAGATGACATCCAGCCGGTAATCACTAGCGAACTCTGTATTTGGAGGTAGAAGTCCGGTGAGTGGGGGCAGATGAGCGACCTGGAGAAGAAGATGGACCAGGAAAAGGGACTGACTCGAAAAGCTTTTCAAGGCGAGATGCAACAGTATCCATCTTTTCGGTAAGGGTAGTGACAGTTGAGATGATGGCCTGCTGAGCCTCGACCAAGGTGGAGAGTTTGGAGTCATTGGCAGCCTGCGCGGCAACTAGCCCATCAATCCTGGCTTCAAGGGCAGAAAAGCGGTTCTCGAGAGCCGTACATCGTGCCATGAGGGTAGCAACAGACTTGCGGAGTGCCAAGTCTGGAGGTGAGGCAGGGCTGGTAGGAGGAGCAGACTGGGGAGGTGGTGGTGGTGGTGGTGGAGGCGGAGCAATAGTAGTGACACGAGCCTGGACCTGACGTCGAGTACATCCATGCCACACGTTAACCCCTGGCTGAAGGAATCGTGGACACTTCCATCGAGACGTATCCTCAGGAGGTGAAGGCTTAGAGGTGGAGGCAGCAGGACGTGATGGTTCACCCCTGACAGGACACGTCTTGGAATCATGGTCGGCGGCACACCATGCACACTTCGGCCTGGCAGAACAGTACCGGGAGATATGCCCCACTCCCCAGCACCTGTAGCACCAAGGCTGGTTTCCTCACCTCACACGGTGGAAGACAAGAGAGGAAATCAAAGGAAATCTCATTTGGAGGTGGATCAGGTTGACTCCAGACAACAACAATACGGCTAATGGGGGAACCATCTTGGAAAAAAGTACACACCAGGGTATCCCTTAGCAAGTTTCGGGTCAACATCAATAGGAAAACGGGTAAGGATATAGCTGGGGAACTTACGAGGCCTCTCGGGTGAGTCTTCAAGAATGAGAGGCAGAGACAAAAATTCACCAGCCTTCACTCTATCAATGATATCCTGACGCTTCCTAGAGATGTAGACAAACCGGGAGGTGACAGCAGCCATCCTCACTTCAGCTAGTTCACGTTGCAGCTGGAAGGCCCTGTTGACATCAGACAACCAACGCAACTTTGTGTCCGTAGATGGGTTCCCAGAGAAGGAGAGCTTGACATAGGCATTTCTCGGGGCAAAAGCAGGAAAGTTGGACGAGGGCAAGGAGTTGGTATACAAGGAAGAAACACCACGTTGAGGCAGAGAAGGTACGTCATGCACAGCTGAAGCACCCTTGGCAGTCTTGGCAGCCGGAGGCAAACAGTCCACACCATCGGAATCCTGCAAGGAGTCAGACGAGGCATCAACGGGTCGCTTGGTAGAGGTTGAGGAGGTTGAAGGCTGCAACCTGAGGTGCGGAGTGACCGAGGAGAGGGGGGGAGGGTTGCGAGAAGGCAGCTCAGGCCAGTGATCCTCAATAGGAGACTCATCCTCCTCCGACATGGCCAAGTCGGCCTCCAGGCAGGAAGCCACATCCGAATCCGCGCTCTCCATCAGGCCAGGCAAGGCCTAGATGGGAAGCGAACAACTGAACACACACGAACACACGAACATACACACAGAACCACAATAAAACAAATAAACCATAAACAACAATACCACAAACAGCAAAACCACAAAAAAAAAGATATAGAAAATATAAACAACCCCTATAACACCACAGACACAACAACACACAAACAAGAACGTAGAAACAAGACAAACTTTAACACAAACAACAACACAGGCAGAGCGCCAAGAACACGTCTTCACTCCAGGAAGTTGGGGTGAGACTGACCCTGAAGGAGTACTACAACTCTCCTCTTTGTGTTGTGTCATGGCAAGATAGAATTGTTGATTGAATGTACCAATAATGTATGTAAATTCACCATGAAAATGAGATTATATATATATGTAGTACCTACTACTAACGCTTTCAGGGCCCGTGTCGTACTGTTTTTCGGGAATAACTCTGTAACTAAAGGTTGGATCAGTATGATGTTTTGCCACGGGTTATTTCACACCTTCCGCTAATTTTTGGCACTAAAATGGATTACCAAAAGTGAATAATTAAGGCACTTGTCCCCGAGAAATGCGTCATTTTTATGAAATTTAACACTGGGATACGAACGATCATAGTGTGACGTATATACCACGTCAGTCCACAGTTTTCAGAGTCATATTTTAAGTTAATAGGTAGGATATATTGCATTTCTCATGATAATACAAATTTTGTAGAGTGAGCACGTCACCCAAGACTATTAAAGGTGAAATAGAGGAGTTGAGATGAGTATAATGTTATCTTTATTATTAGGCTACTTACCCCCACAGACTCTCACCCCAGCACCCCCCCCCCTCCCCCCCCCCTCCTTCCGTCACTTGAATAATTTATTGTTTATTGTTTAACAATATTTTGCCGCACTAAGTAATTTACAACACATACATGTAAATAACAAAATTATAATATGGTTTTACACACATTGAAAGCCATTAGGTATTCATTTAACTAAATAATACACAATAATATTGGCAATACAGATCATCTATAAATGTTAACTGTCATCCTATGATCCTATCCTCCCTTCAGTTGTTTAACAAATGTTAAATGAGGAGGGTGTCGCCTCGCGATCCTATTAAAGTATGCTCTTATATTTCTTATATTTTTTTAATAGTTATTGAAATGGCTCTCTAGCTGTATAGAAAAGCATTATAGTATTGTTATTTACATGTATGTGGTGTAACTTACTGAATATGGCAATGTATTATTATAAAATTAAGCAATAAACAAAAAATTATTCAAGTGACGGGAGCAGGGTAAGGAGGGGGAGGTAGGGGGGGTGCTTGGACAAATGACTCTTGGTAAGGATTGAAGGCACAGTGGAAGGTCTTACCTTCATGCCAGTTGATGGTTGAAGGGAAGGTCTGTGCCTTGACCCTCCTGACTCTTAAGGCGTCTTCTATTTATGCCAATTCAACACTGGTCAGGCAACCCGGTTGCTCGAATCGTCGATTTCGCATGTTCTATTTACACCAGGCAACCGGTTCACCCCAACCCGGGTTGGTCGGAGGCCAACCTGGAGCAACCCATCTCGATAGCAGGGTTACGTGGCGGTATCTGGCAACTTTTATGGGTTGCTCATCAGCTGATGCTACCAAATCAAACACTGGTAAGGCCTCTTACAGAAATATATATGACATTTTAGCATAATATGAAATGTTATCTTCAAAATACATACAGGAAATATGATTTTGAAGTGGAATGAGTGCCCTAATCAGTAGCATTTGAGAGAAATGTCTATTATCATGCACAACCAGCCACAGCCAACTCAACAGGGTGGTGATGGACTGAACAAGACTCCTTCCTCTTCCTGTGACTGCAGTTTTTCCTCGCAAATATCAGCCTGACATGTTATAGAAATTGTTGATTGAAATACTGGACACCAAAGTGTGAATAGAGTAACCAGGAAATATTATTGAAAGATGTGCCGCTTTTTTATATCGCTGATTTGTATTCCATTATTTTTATGATTAAATTAAAGAGTACCAGTGCATTTTGACCATGCTTGACCCTCTAACTTAATTTAAAAGGCTCCACACACTGTTGTTTGTCCAAGTGAAGTTCCAGTAGTATGCCTTTGTTAGATCTTGGTAATTTACCCAGGTTAGGTCCCAGTAATTTGGTCAAGTCCAGTTCAGTTAGCTTGGGGTAAGTCTGGCTGATTCAAGAACAGAAAAATATTAAATATCTTATGGATTGCTGACCAATATTACCCATCAAACTTCAAATAAGTAGACCCTGGGAAAATTTGAATATCCGAAATTGTTTCGGTAAAATTATATATTCCATATCTTTTGCTTTACTTAAAGTACTTTTGAGGTGTTTCTGTGTTAAATGTTTAAAACCCTATATATTACCCACAAGGTTGTTTTTATGAAGCTGGTTCCAGCCACAAAAGCTATGCTGCAAGAGGAACCTGTGTGTTGAAACCAGCATATCAAAAACCCGATTTGGACCCTGATGACCCTGGTGTGCCATTACCTCCCATACCATCACCTGCTGTACCATCATCAGTGAATATACAGCCAACTACAACAGCTCCAATTCCCCCAACAACAGAAGCAAGTGCTTCCGCTGGTACTTCACAACAAGGGACTGTGCCATCACATCAACTGTGGGTAGTAGGTGGAGGTTAACTTCCACCATCCCATAATACTGAAGTGAGAAAGCTACTCACTTTAGATGTAGACCTACTTAAAGAAAATATTCAAGTGGTCAAAGATAGTGAAGCCAGCAGGGCAGATCATAGGAAGGAACTTATAAAAGAACTGCAAAGATTTAATGGAAATTATGAAAAATCAAACTCACGATTAAGATCAAAGCAGAAAACGGGCAACATCGGTCTGACAGTGAATAAAGAAATACCCTCCTTGATGCAATATGTACAGTATATATACTAGTTTATTCTGAATGGCCCTAGCTTGTGTTGTATTTTTATGTACTGTACTAGTTTATACTGGCCTTAGTTGCTGGTTTATTGTCACAAGAGAATACTGTATCTAGAATTTTAAGTTGTTAAATTGATTCAGTTTTATGTTGTGTAGTGTGGGTGTATTGGGCTGGAGTTGGGAGCCTGGTAAACCTAATGATATTATATTTGTCTAGAGATCAGATGTTAGGGCAGGGGATATCCTTTTCAACAGATCCCCATTCTTGTAGTAATTTATTGTTTGTTCAGGGTCTTTTTAACTTTCAAGTGATTTCCTTTTCTTGTCTCATAACTTCCAGAATGGATTTTGTTATTTTTTAATTTTCCTTTAAATAACCGGTTTCCTGTTATGCTTTCCCTATCTACCCTGAACTCCATTTACCATTTGGCTTCCCACAGTCCCAGAGATTAAATATACACATAGTAATAATAACAATCATGTATTTAATTTTAACCTACTTTTACAGAACCATGTTTGCCATAAATGAAATCAACAGTTAAACCTAAATAATTAGGTATATATTGAATGAATTACCGTTATTGCGTACGTTTTTTCTACCTTCATTACCCACTTATTTAGACCATTCTAAGACTATTTTCTTCTATGGCATTTCCTCTGCAAATGCCCCATTTCCAAGATAGGGCATATTCAAATGGGGCATTTTGAAATTAGCCTGACCTTACCTGACCTGACCTAACCTAACCTAGACCGCATCAGACTACCGGGACCTAACCTGGGCAAACTACCGGGAAAATATCGTGATAAAGTACAATAAATGACAGGGGTAAAATACTGGGACCCAGCCGGATCTGGCAACACTGCTGCAAAACGGTAATTCTTTCAATAAATACCAATAATTATTTACAGAAGTACATTCACTATTGATTGGGTTATTAATCATACTTGTAAGCATGCTCAAGTTTTTCTGGTATTTATTGAAAGAATTACCGTTTTGTAGCAGTGTTGCCAGATCCGGCTAGGTCCTAGGATTTTGCCCCGGTCGTTTCCTGTACTTTACCACGGTTATTTCCCGGTAGTTTGCCCAGGTTAGGTCCCAATAATCTGCCCAGATTAGGTCTCTGTAGTCTGATGCGGTCTAGGTTAGGTTAGGTCAGGTAAGGTAGGCTAATTTGAATATACCCTATTTGAATATGCCCTATCTTGGAAATGGGGCATTTGCAGAGGAAATGCCATAGAAGAAAATATTAATAGAATGGTCTAAGGTAGAAAAACCTTACGCAATATCGGTAATTCATTCAATATTTACAGTATGAAAAAACATAAGTTTCTCCAATTTGTCGGGAATGGTTACTGTCCTAGTTGCAGCCACAAATCATACTCCTGCTGCACAGATCCCTGAACAATCTGAGAGTAGCTTTTTAATGAAGCTAACACATGGCCAATGGCTGGCATCAGTCACATTTCCACTTGTGAAGCCCATAACTACACTATCAACATAATATATGCCGGTAGGGAAACACTCGATTGGTCATCAAATTCTGAGAGTGCCGAGCATAATGCTGGGAAAAACTGCTCTGCTGAGTCTTGCGATGCCATCTTCAATGTTTACAAACAAATGAATATCAACCCGAGTTGGTGGTCGGCGTGTTCAATTTACACCATACAACCCGGGTCTTTCGGAGCAACACAGGTTACCAACCCGGATTGATCGAGTGGCATAAATGTACGCCGATATGCAATAAGCGAACCCTTCACTCCTCCTCACTCATATATATATATATATATATATATATATATATATATATATATATATATATATATATATATATATATATATATATATATATATATATATATATATATATATATATATATTGTTTAAATTGATTCCTGCAGCAACTCCATTTATATGGCCTGTGGGGTCGCCTTCCACGCTTTCTTAAGGAGTTTCTCAGTGGTCGCAATTTTTCTGTGAGGGTTGGTACAACCCACTCAGCATCTGTTGCACAGGAGGAGGGCGTCGCCCAGGGAAGCGTCCTCAGTGTCACATTGTTTGCAGTAGCAATTAATGCCATTGCCGCATCCCTTCCAGACGGTATAGCTAACTCGATGTACGTTGACGACCTAGCAGTCTGGTTTGCTGCTTCTCGTATGTCAGTGGCGGAGCGGTGCATGCACCTTGCCCTTGACAGGGTGTCACATTGGACTGGTTCTCATGGGTTTCGATTTTCTCCTTCCAAGACAGTTGCTATGCACTTCTACTGCATCCGAGGCGTCCACCCGGATCCGGACTTATTCATGTATGGTCATCGGATACGCTGTGTCGAGGAGACTCGCTTTTTGGGTCTCCTTTTTGACAAACGTTTGACTTGGGTTCCCCACTTACGTACACTTAAGGTCTCTTGCCTCAAGGCTCTTAACCTGTTGAGGGTCCTGAGCCATACATCCTGGGGGGCTGATCGGGCCACCCTCCTCGTCCTATACCATGTACTTATTAGGTCAAAACTCGACTATGGGTGTGAGGTGTACTCTTCTGCCACCGATGCCCGTCTCAGAGTTTTAGACCCTGTTCATCATGCTGGAGTACGTCTGGCGACCGGAGCCTTCAGGTCGTCCCCAATCCCCAGTCTCCTGGTGGACGCTAATGAGTCACCTCTTGATCTCTGTCGCCAGTCCTTGATGGTTCGTTGTTGGCATCGATTACATCGACTTCCTGACTCCCTACCTTGCTTGGCGGTGTCATCTGATATCATGTCACAGTACTACCTTTTACATTCTTGTGCACCATGGCCCTTTGGCTTCCGGGTCAGGAAGGCTATGGAGGAGATGGGCATAGATGACTTCGAGATTTGTCCTGTGAGGGTCCCCAGGGTGGCTCCATGGCTTCTTCCAGAAGTTTTCCCCTGCACCTGCTTTACAGACAAGAAGGAATCTCTTCCTCCTCCAGTGGCTCGTTCCCTCTTTTTAGAACATGCCTTCACTCACAGGGAGTCCCTCCCTGTGTACACAGATGGGTCAAAGTCTGATGCTGGAGTTGTCTTTCCTGACTTTTGCCGTGGAGGCAGGCTCCCTTCTGTCATGTCCATTTTTACTGCTGAGCTCTTGCCATTTTATATGCCCTCAATGTGATTTTTACTCTCCCTCAGCCTTCGTTTACTATTTTTAGCGATTCCTGTAGTGCCTTGCAGGCCTTGTGTAATTTTAACTCTTCCCATCCCCTGGTGTTGGCCATTCTTGAGTGGCTTGTCCTCCTGGGTCGTCGTGGCCGCAAAGTCACTTTATGTTGGGTCCCGGCCCATGTGGGTGTTGATGGAAATGAGCGGGCTGATGCCCTGGCTAAGGCTGTGGTCTCCAATTCCCGGCCTCCTGCCAGGCATCATCCTGTTCCTGCAGTGGACCTTCGACCCTACATAGATGCTACCGTTCGTTCCTGCTGGCAGGACAGATGGGACGCCATCGGGGCTAACAAGCTCTGCGACATCCACCAGCGTCTTGGTTTGTGGAGCTACACACCTTTCCCCAGTGTGCAAGACCTACCACCCCCATTCAACTGAACTTCAAGTGCTTGTTACCATAACATCATGGGGGACCTTGCGTCATTACCCACGGTGAACAGACTCTAGGATACACAATACAGTTTTTTGGTAGTACATAAAGGTCACAGAATATGGTAGTATACTGGCGTGCTGTGCCGTGCCGCACCTTGCTGTAGGAGAGCCGTAGACACTACAGGAGAGTTGGCTGGGGGTAGGAGGTTGGCCGTGTGATCAGAAAGGGAACACGGTTAGACTTTGGGCAGCTAGGTGGTGTTGCGGCAGACAGGGCGACGGCGGGCAGGAACCTTCCTTTTCCAGTGCTCGAGCTGGAGTGAGTGCTTGACCCAGCAAGCCTGGGCCTTTATATATGGTCCGAACCAGGGAGTGGAGGCAGCAGCTGATGTCCCCAGGGGGCCTGGCTGAAGGAAGGTGTGGTCCCAAGGCCGGGGATTAGTGTACCCGTCTGGCTAAGAATTGACCAGGGATATAGGAGTGGTGTACCTGGTGCTACAGGAGTGGCTATATATGTGTGGTAAATAGAGTGGCCACATATGTGGCCACTACATTACCCCCACTCCCCCCAGAAATGTTTAGGAACATATGTAGAGGAAGGGGAGAGGGAACAAATACATACAAAATATATATAACAATACATGAATAAAATAAGTGTGGTACACGAGTGTGCGGGTAGTATGTAAGGTGTACGAACGAAACATATTGAATTAATAGTAAGGAGTGTGTGAACTCAGTTGCGTGTTTTGTGGCTGTGCGTTTGCGTTGTGCAGCATGGATAAATATTTTGATGGTCACCGTATGGTCCGCCCAGCATGTGACGTGAAACCATCGGGTGGCTAGGAAGGCTGGTGGTCCTGCAGGCGTTCCCAAGGAGGAGGAGGTGTGGCGGAAAGTAGTGGTGGCTGAGACGCGACGTCTGTGTCAAAGGTGCGAGGGGGCGTGGCTGGTAATGGTCGTATGATGGGAATATTGTCCTGGGGACAGGGCGGGGTATGCTGTGGGCTGTGTGGGGTGGAGGGAGGATGGAGTGGGTGTGGTTCTGTGGTGGGTATGGTACGAATGGGTGATGGCGAGCGAGAGCGGGGTAGGGATGATGGTGGTGTTGAAGGCTGTGTTGTGGTGGTAGGAGGAATAGAGGGTTGTGGCGTGAATGTGTGATGGGGTTGTGGGGTGGGTAGGAGTGGTGGTCTGTAGTGAGGGAGTATTGAGGATGCGGTGGGTGATTTGGCAGGTACCGGTGGTATCTGGTGTGTTGGATGGTGTGTGGGTGTAGGTCCTTGTGTGGGTGTAGTGGTGACAGCCGGCTTGACCTGAATTGTGACTGTAGCGTCCGTCCTGGAGATAACGGGGTGAGGGCCGGGATATGGTTCTTCCAGCGGTGTCCTGTGGGAGTCGGTACGCAGGAATAGGTGTGTGGCTGCATGTAGACCAAGTGGTGTGTAGTAAGTTCTCGAGTTGGATTTCCTCGTCTGCGTCTGTCGAGCTCTGGAGATGGCTGCCTTCAAGGCTGGGAGGAAGGAGTGGTTGGAGGTGTCCATGCTTGGAGATGTGACCTGTCTGGGTAAGCGGAGATTTTCTCCAAAGACGAGTTCAGCTGGTAAGTGGTGTAGATCCTCCTTCACTGTGGAACCACAACACCTTTCTCGCTCTCACTTTCACTATCACCCGTTTTCTATGGCTACTCCTACCGACACCACACACTTCACACCAAACATGTCCCTTCCACATGCATCTACATCTCCTCTACACATGTCTGTACAGCCGGCTACTCTACATGTTCCCTATGCTCCTACTTTTAACTATGACGTCCACGCCTGGTTTCTCCACTTGGAGGGAGTATGGCGTGGCCAAATGAACACACAGAACCAGCGGTACCAACTCGATCTTCAACCAGGCTATTATTTACGACGAATTGAGAGACGCCATCATCTCTGTCCACAGCATGATGGCTCAACAATACCTCAAGGCATTGGAAGACGGGCATCTGGATGGGCGCCGCCCCTCAGAGCCGCTACGCCCTTCAACGATGACATCCTGAAGGGTAGACACTCCAAGCTGTTGCCCACCACTATCCAGCTGCACCTCCAGGCGGAACCGAACCTGCACCTCCGGGAGTATGGCAAGCTGGCTGACGTCCTGATGACTACATACGCTGACGGTACACACACGTGGCCTACACAACACACCTTCGCCACCTTCGCCACGCCACCCACACCTAGCACCATGCCTACCCCTCTACCTCAAGCTCAACAGCAACCAGTGCTACTACCACCGCAGCTAACTTTACCACCACCTCAACAATCACAGCTCCTACACACCAACCTCAATACATCATTCCAACACCTCACCACCAACACATGCAGCATCAATCACAACACCAACACCTCCTTCCACCTTCCCACCAACAACACCCCACACCTACACCATTGGTACACCTTACCCTGCCACCACCACAACACTATCCAGACCTGACACCACAACAATACGACTCCTTAACCCAACATCTGCAAGCACTCAACAATAAACTTGACACACTCCAGGCACCACAACCACTTCACCAACACCAGTAGGCCCCACCAGTCCGTCAACCTCCTCTTACTACGTATCACACACCTCCAACAGCACCACAACCACAAAGCCAACACCAGTGGCGCCACCAGTCTGCCAACTGCCCCCTGCTACTCGACAGACACCTGCAAACACACCACAACATTGGCAGAACCCTAACATATGCACATAAAACCAGAGGTACGGCCATGCTGTACGCATTTGCCACCCCTGGTGTAACTGGGGTTCTTCTGCCACCCGCCTTACTGCCAGACAAACTCAGAGAAATGAATAAGGCGGTGGTAAGACAACACCTACCATGCTACCGCCCGCTCAAAGACATCCAACTCAGGGCCTCCCAGCAACACACCTACACACCAGCACCACCATCTCCTACCAACTACAACACGGCCACAAACCTCGCCAACACTCCACTACCACCGGCCCAGCAACACATCAGCAAGCCTGCACATACACCTCATTACACCACTCGCACTCTCCTGTGGGTGGAGGACTTAGTGTCGGGGGACAAATTCCTCATTGGCATATGACCTTCTAGCTGCTAATAAGTCACCCATCGCTACTTACGGCACGAGGAGCAGGGGTCTTGACATCTTAACTGCACACGATCTCCTGATCAACGCCATGAGACAATAACTCATCCACCAACCATCAGGAGCTATCATCCCCGCCAAACACTGCCGACACTCCACACCTACCATCACGCACATAACACACGCCAACTCTTACGAACACATAATACACGAATTTTCTCATTTACTCTCCACCTCCAACACACAGCACACACATGATCCAGGTATTCGCCACACTATCACGACGACTGGCCCCCCTGTCTTAGCTAAACCCCGGAGATGCCCCCCGAGAGATTGGAGGCAGCAAAGAGGAAGTTCCATGTTATGATCCAACAGGGTGTTGCAAGACCGTCTGACAGTGCATAGGCATCGCCTCTTCACATGGTCCCCAAGCTACAGGAGGGTGAAGTGAGGGTATGTGGCGACTACACCCGACAGGTACCCAATACCACACGTTCTGGACTTCCATTCCAAGCTCCAAGGGTGTGAGGTATTTTCAAAGATTGACCTTGTCCGAGCTTTCCACCAGATTCCTGTTGCCGAGGAGGACATCAAGAAGATGGCAATCACGACCCCATTCAGCCTGTTTGAGTTCCCATCTATGAAACTTATATTACGCAACGAAGCCCAAACATTCCAACGGTTCATGGATAAAGTGCTGCGTGGTCTGGACTACACGGTCGTCTACATAGATAACAGGCTCGTTGCTTCAGACACCCACTCTCAATACCGGCAGCACTTGAGGGAACTCTTCAGTCGCCTGCAGCAGTACGGCCTGAAGGTGCATCCCTCGAAGTGTGTCCTAGGGCGGATCAACTGGACTTCCTTGGCCAAGGAGCTACACCCAACGGTATCACCCCACTACCGCAGAAGGTAGAGGCCGTCAGAAAATTCCCACTACCCACCACCGCCAGAAAACTCCATGAATTCTTAGGAGTGGTGAACTACTATCACTGCTCTATTCCCTACGCCGCCTCTGCTCTCACTCCACTTCACAACCTGCTGAGGGGTCTCAAAAAGACCGCAGAAGAAGCTAGTATGGTCTACAGCCGCCAATGAGGCAATCATCTCCATTAAGAGGAAACTGGTGACACCACCTTCCTTGCCTACCCTACTCCACACACTTCGATATCTATTTGCAGTTCTACACAGACGCCTCCAATGACGCTTTTGGGGCGGTCTTGCAGCAAGAAGTGGATGGTGTACTGAAACCCATCTCTTTCTTCAGTAAGTGCCAGGAACCACCACAGCAAAAGTAAAGCGCGTTTGATAGAGAGTTGGTGGCTATTTATGATGCTGTGAGACACTTCCTCCACTTCCTGGAAGGCAGGAGCTTCCACATCCACACCGACCACAAGCCACTCACTACCGTTATGCAACAGCTGGGTACCAATTGGTTTCCGAAGGTGAGGATAACGTCGTTGCCGACGCCCTGTCAAGAGCGCCCCCTACACTACCTAACGTCTCTACTATCCAACAAATGCCCTTTTGGACTTCCCAGCAGCCCAAGAAATGGACGCACACCTGAACGACCTCATCACTGGTGACACGGGACTCCGACTCGAGTACTTGGCTGCCCCAGACGATATCACTATTCTCTGGTGTGACACTTCGCTGCGGTATGCCATGCCCATATATCCATACGCAGTTCAGGGCCCAGGTATTTAATCATTACCACTCCCTAAGCCACCCAGGTGTCGCAGGTACGCTCCGCCTCATCAGCAGTGCAGTCTGGCCTGATATGAGGAAACAAATAAAGGAGTGGGTCTCCTGCATACCCTGCCAAAGGGCGAAGATTGGACGCCACACCCGACCACTGCTGCACGAGTTCCCTGGTCCCACCAGCAGGTTCCATACGGTTCATGTGGACATCGTAGGATCTCTGCCACCTTCACGCGGCTCACGTTATCTCCTCACCTGCGTCGATAGGACGACACTCTGGTGTACTGCCACGCCTATGAGCGACATCACTGCTGAAGGTACTGCCCACCACTTCCTCAGGGGCACAGGAGGCTTAAGGATGCATTTAGGGTGCTGCAGCCTGATTAGTGGTCTGACGCCCTACCACTCATACTACTAACCATCCTCGCCACCAACAAGGAGAACGTACACCACTCCCCAGCAGAACTCATGTTCGGTGAGGATCTCTGCTTACCGGGACAAGTCACGTCTCCAAATATGGACACATCAAACCTGTCATTCCTCCCAGCACTCAAGGCACCCATCATCAACGCTCGCCCTACGCCCACTTGCAACGCCACCAACACCAGACCTACTACCACAGACCTACCACCGCCTGGTCTACATACCGCTACTCAACTCTTCCTACTCATGGATGCCCACAAAACACCCCTACAAGAACCCTACACTGGACATCACCCCGTTATTTCCAGGATGGACACTACCGTTACAATTCAGGTAGCGGGAAAACCTTACATCACGTCCTGGGAACGGGTCAAGCCAGCACACACCACCACACTCACCTCCACCTATACACGCATCCATGCTACCTTCACCAAACACCCTCTCTACTCTACCTCATCCACCCACATCAACCTCTCACTACTACCCACCACTCCAACCAACCCCGCAACCTCACCACTCTATCATGTTGCAACCACATACACACCCGCGCCTCTCCTTCCCACGCCACCAGTACAGCCACACTCACTCGCACACCCTACGCCATCAAATTCATCTCACCAACTCATATACTCCCCCACCTCGCCTGTACCACTATCTCAACCTATCACTCCACTACACCGTCTCTCACATTCTCCTACCCCGCCTCCACCCAGCATCACCCAACCACACCTGGGCTCAACCCTTCATACCCAGCTTCCCCCCACCATAATTCAACTTCAACCTGCCTCACCTGTTCGCTCACTTTCACCAACCCATACCTCACAATCAACACCTCCTCTTCCCCGCTCTCCTACACGCTCTCCCCTATCCCGTTCCCATTCCCCTACCCTATTTCTACCTATTCCGCTCCTACCCCCTTCACCCAACCGCCCGCCTCCTACCTACCACACCCCGCCTGACCCCATGCCTATTCCTCCTGACCCTACCCCAGACTCTCCCTCGACACCTGTAATCGCCTCTAGTCTCTCTCAGAACCCACTGCCTGTTTCACAGCCATTGCCGGCCACGCTTCCTTGACCCGTTACCCCTGTTCAGCTACCACAAACACTACCACGCCTTGCCACACCACCTTCTCCGCGGGAACAGGCACAGAACGAGGATCCAGCTATGGTCCCTGATGGATTCACATCCCGTTTTGGGCGCACCCTTAAATATTTGTCAATGATTTACAATGCAGATACTCACCTACTCCACACGATTCCAGCTACACACATCCCCTATTATTAATCCACACACTTGCATTTTCCGTCCAATGAAACACCACACCGTACCCGTACACTTATGTATAATACTTATTTTATTTTCTATTTATATTCTCATGTATATTATGTATGTATTATGTCCTCCCTTCTTTCCTAAAACTTTATGGGGGAGGGCGGGTACTGTAGCAGTGCTATGTACCTAGGCACATCTCCAACCTCTCCTGTCGCCTTCAAGAAACTTCCATATCACGTGACTACCTGGTGCGCACAGGCACCCGCACTGCCTTTAAAAGGGATGGAGCAGCGCTAGTCGGCAAGGGATTCTACAACCAGCCATGGCCCTGTCAACACCTACTGCCAACTTCACCACTTCCCTTGCCGACCGTCTTGTTGGCAGGGTGAAGTGGTTTAATCATTTGAAGAGCTATGGCTTCATAACCTCTGATGAGCGAGATTACTTCGTCCACAGGAGGGGCATCCTTCTCTCTCCTGCCACCACCTCTCCACCATCACTGGGAGATGGAGAGGAGGTGTCCTTCACTGTGGGGGAAGGGAGGAAGGGCGTGGAGCCTACAAACATAGCGAGACCTGATAGTGGGCAGGTCCTAGGCTCACTCCATGCCTGTGGGAGGAAGATGGCTGACGCCCAACCACCATCTACACCAAGACTGCTGTTGCCTTAGCTGCAGAAGGGCTAGGTCGTCTCTCTGACCTCCTCCTGGACATCTTTAAATGGCTTATCACCAATAGCCAGTTCTCTTGAATTGCAACCACCCACGACCACTACAGCCACCACCAAGAAACGTGGCAACAGGCCTGCACGACGGGGAAGGAGCAGAATGGACGCGCCACCACAACCACCCCTTCTGGCCCACCCTTGTCGCCGGCTGATGTTGCCTCGCACACTCAACCGAACAGCCTTCCAAATGGAATCTGCAACGGAGGAGGACACTCAGGACTTTGACACCAGTTCCTGCTCTGCCTCCTCCACCACCACCACGAGAAAGGACACCGCTGACAACAGGGACCTGGAAGATGAAGGGGAATGGTAGACGGTTACGAAGAGGAGGAAGACTGACAGCCCACCGACAAACCCACCAAGCACAGTCACCGTGGACTGGTGGATGTCCACCTCTCCTCGCCTCGAACTCTTCCACCAACACATCTCCAGTTGCCAAGACCCCAACATCTTCCAGATCAGAATAGTCTGGTCCAGCAGAATAACACCACAGACCAGCTTCTCAGAATTTAAATAACTTGTTCACATCGGCAATGGAAGTGATAGGATAGAGAAGAGAGGAAGAAGGGAGAAGAGAAAGAAAAAGTTAAATTACATTTTTTTGGCATAATACCCCATAAGGAGGGGGGGGGGTGATAGGCAAAAAAAAAAAAAATCCTATTCGGCCACTCCAGCGACAACTCTACTACGACACACATCTATCCTGCCGTGAGACATCCAGACACCACGCCGCACCACGCTCCACACGTGTGTCCACAAGCCTCCATACCGCTCTAGCCAGCAACTACGGCTCTCTCTGTGCTACCATGGCAGTGTGGAAGCTAGAATCATATATTCGCCACAAGCATCAGCCCTCATTGCTGATTGGTCATAATGTGGGACTCGTGAGTTGGCACCACCTTACCACATGCATAGAATCAGATGACCCATCACACCACGGCTTGCTGCTTCCTGATTGGTCATAATGTGGGACTCTTGATCACGCACCACCTTGCCACGCTACAGAATCAAGAGACCCATCACACCACGTCTCGCCGCTCTCTGATTGGTTTTTATTGTTACTCTATGATATTGTCATACCTATATATGTCCGCATGTCTCGCTGAATAAACCATGCGTCCAGACTTTGTTGTGTCCAGACCTCGTCCTCGTTGTGCATAGCAACAACAGACTACAGTATTGTTCGTGGAGTTACCTTGGTGTACCGAGGCCTCTTACCGGCAGTACTCTGTTGTTTCTTTGCCTTGGTAAAGTAATATTGTAAAGTAAATTTGCAGCGTTTTGCTGCACTGCTGTGTACACCTTCAGTGTTTTGATTTTTGCTGGAGGACAACCAGTAGTATATGGTAGCTAGTAGTTAGTTGTTCCCCACACCAGACCCGCAGCACTCACTGCCTCAGGGGAAACCCTGTGGTAGGGGGGCCCAGTAGTCTGGTGCGTCATTTGGGCACCTCTTTTTCTTAAACTACTTTTTCTTCTATATTTTCCGTGCGACCTCCTGGGCCTACGGTTGTCTCTTGGCTGAGCAACGGTATTCGCTTGGGAGGTGGGTTCCTACTACACCACCCCTCGCATTAGGCAGGTTCGGTGGTGGGGAAGTTCCTTCCGCACAAACTCCGATCCCCTAGCTGGTACTGGAGAACGCCGCCAGGCTACCACTAGGGGGGGGCGAGTAAAGGTAACTTTTATTCCCTAAATTATTGTCCATTTTTGGGGGTTGATACAATAGTTCAGGGAGGTAGGTGAGTGTGCGAGGAGAGGGGTCGGACGTAGTCCGATGCCCCGGATGGATGAACCCCCGACTAGCCTCCCTCCTCCTCAAGGAGGGAGGTTAACGACCAAGGACCAAACTAGGACAATGGCTGACAATAATGGAACCCCTACGGCAGACAGACAAAGACAATCTGATGTTAAAATTCCTCCTATGAATGCTCGCTATGTAAATATTAGATGTGTTGATGAGGGTCAGTCTCTCAAAAACTTTAACCCCTTTATCGTCAAAAAGGTCCTTGATGGTCAAGTGGGTGGCAGTCTTGCTGCTGCTAACAAGTTGCGTGATGGTAGTATCCTGGTGAAAGTACTGAAGGCATCCCAGGTTAAGGATCTCCTTAAACTGACGCAAATTCATAACTTTAAGGTGAAAGCCACCATTCCAGTGGGGCCAAATACTTGTAAGGGCGTCATTTTCCATAGGGATTTGGCCGCTCTGGATGAGGCTGAAATTTTGGAAGGAATGAAGGACCAAGGCGTTGTTGATGTTCAAAGTATGACCAGGATGAGAGAGAACAAGAGAGAGAAATTTGGCTTGTGTTTCCTGACTTTTGCTTCAGCCCAGATTCCGGAAACAGTAAAGATTGGATATGAAATAGTTCACGTTAGACCATACATTCAGAAACCGATGCGTTGTTTCCGCTGCCAGAAATTCGGACACACAGCATTGAGGTGCTTCAATAAAGATTCATTCACTTGTGGTAAATGTGCAGGTAGGCACGAGACTGAGTTATGTTCAGAGACAGTCTTCAGGTGTGCTAATTGTGGCGGCCCCCACCAGGCAAGTGCAGGTGACTGCAGGAGCCTTAAAGTGGAGACTGAAGCAATGGCATACATGAGGGCTCATGATGTTAGTTATGGTGAGGCAAAGAGGAAGGTGGAGGGGGTTAACCAAACTCCCACAGTTTCCTATGCTGCAGCTATAACTGGCACCACTGCTCCTGTAACTACAACAAATGTTAACGTGGCTATCCAAGCTAAAGATAACGAAATTAAAGACTTGAAGGATACTGTAAACAAATTAACGCTGCTAGTAGAAAGTTTGACAAAGAAATTAGAAGTTGTTGAATCAACCCAGCAAAAGAAGCACCACAAAGCTGATGATACCGTATCAGCTTCTAAATCTCATGTTCTCGCTCAGGTGACTCCCATGAAGCCTACATCCGGGAGTCGTCCGGTTCGTCGCGAGACGAGCCGTTCGAGGACTGGCTCTGTACCTCATGGAGAGGAACAGGCGATGGAGACTACCGTCGCGAAACCTGCCCGCGGGAGGTCCCCGGGAAGTGCAGGGGAGGAAGAGGGTCTTCCCTCCCAGCACAAAAAGGTTCGGCCAGACGAACAAGGCTCCAAGAAACCCCATAAACAGCGATAATCTTCGCGCTAACCATACTCCAATGGAACTGTCGAAGTCTTAGAGCTAGATTAAATGAACTTAAACTTTTGACTTGTTCTTACGCTGCCGATATTATTGCCCTTCAGGAAACTCATCTGAACGACCAAGTCGAAGACGAGGTTGTTCAGCTTCGGAACTACAAGTTAATTAGGAGGGACCGTGGGGGGAGGGGTGGAGGTGGAGTGGCAATCTACATCCGCCATAACCTCCCTTTCACTGATGTGCCCTGTAATTTTCCTCTGGAAAGTGTCGCTTGCAGAGTGAAATTCGGTGGCACCTACCTGACTATCTGTTCTGTCTACTGTCCTCCTGATACAGTAACTTATGATGATGTTTTTGATCTACAGGACAGTCTGCCCTGTAGAAAATTAATTGTAGGTGATTTTAATGCTCATCATACGTTATGGGGTTCCCTGCAGGATGACAGAAAGGGGGAACAGATGGCTAGGCTAATCAGTGATTCCAATTTGGTTCTTCTGAACGACGGTAGTCCGACGAGAGTTGATGATAATACTGGTAATTTTAGCGTTCTTGACCTATCTCTGGTCTCCCCATCAATTGCAGCCTCTTGCCAGTGGCTACCCATTGATGACTCATTGGGAAGCGACCATTTTCCTATTGTGATTAAATTTAAAAGCGACACTATTAAAAAGCCTTCAGCACCTAAATTTAACGTAAAAAAAGCAGACTGGGTGTCCTTCACAAAGGGTGTCAATATTGAAATTGTTGGAGAAACCATTGATGATAAAGTAAATAATATTCAAGATAATATCCTCAAAGCCGCAATGGCAACAATTCCTAAGACTTCGGTAGATAGCGCAAAGCATAGAGTTCCATGGTGGACGCCAGATTGCCGCAGGGTACTGTGTGAGAGGAATAGAGCCTACAGGCTTTTCAAAAATCGCATTAGTGATGAGAACTTTCGCAAGTATAAACTTGCGAGAGCTAGGGCTCGTCGAACCATCAGACAAGCCAAACGAGACTCCTGGCGATGCTTTGTCTCTAGTATCAATAGTGAAACATCAATTTCCCAAGTCTGGTCCACTGTAAGAAAATTAAATAAGAAAAAAATATCTAATAAAATTACCAACATCACTTTTAATAACATCAATTATGACGAACCTAGAGACATTGCTAACGCCCTCGCCAGGCAGTTCTCTTTTGCTAGCAGCTCTGAAAATTACCATCCAGCTTTCCTGCCCATCAAGGAAGCATCAGAGCTGCAGCATATTGACTTTGCCACAGGAGATGAATTAGATTACAACAGTGATCTAACAATGCAAGAGCTTGTCCAAGCCCTAGGAGCCTGTAGTGGGACATCCCCAGGACCCGATGAGATTCGGTATGAGATGATAAAGCATCTTGATCATGATTCCATGGTCAAGATGTTGCAAGTGTTTAACGAGATTTGGAGGGGTCACACCTTTCCAAACTCGTGGCACTTTGCACATGTCATTCCCATACCGAAAGGAGGGGGGGACCCCAGATCGACTTCATCGTATCGCCCTATTGCGCTCACAAGTTGCTTATGCAAGGTCATGGAACGAATTGTTAATCGTAGGCTATTGCATTTTTTAAATTCCAGGAATTTGCTGGTTGACGAGCAGTGTGGCTTCCGTAAAGGTCGCCAGACGCTCGATCAGCTAGTAAACCTGGAAGTTCAAATTCAAGAGGCATTTGCCAAAAAACAATTTTTGATTGCAGTATTTTTAGACATTGAAAAAGCCTACGACATGACTTGGCGACATGGCCTCCTCAGG
The DNA here is from genome assembly GCA_033782935.1 of Petrolisthes cinctipes. Lineage (NCBI taxonomy): Eukaryota > Metazoa > Arthropoda > Malacostraca > Decapoda > Porcellanidae > Petrolisthes > Petrolisthes cinctipes. The sequence continues at coordinate 932,666 of JAWQEG010000380.1, read as the reverse complement.
AAACTATATGCGATGGGATTACGCGGTAACCTGCCCTTTTTTGTTAAGAATTTCATTTCTGACAGAACTTTCTCTGTCAAGCTTTTTTCGGACACAGTCACTTTCTCGGACATATTTGTCCAGGCAAATGGGGTGCCCCAGGGGAGTGTTCTGTCTCCGACCTTATTTCTATGTATGATCAATGACATTCTACCAGCTCCTCCTCGAAATCTTAAATACTCACTGTACGCCGACGACTGTGCGATATGGCACTCCAGCTGTAATGCAGAGTTTTCGGCAACTCGGATCCAATTGGCACTGGATTTGATTCACAATTGGGGCCTCCAGTGGGGTTTTAAGTTTTCAGTAAGAAAGAGTGTAGGGGTTATTTTCACTCATAGGAAGAAGCCAGACGTCAGGCTGACTATGGGTGTCAACCCCCTACCTATTCAAAATTCTACTAAATTTCTTGGACTGCATTTTGACAGTCGACTGACATGGCGAGTCCATGTCAGTCAGTTAAAAATTAAATGTTTAAAAGCACTCAATTTGCTGAAGTGCATTTCTGGTACTCAATGGGGAGCAGATAGGAAGTCATTGCTAATGCTATATAAATCCCTGATTAGATCTAGAGTAGATTATGGGTCAATAGTGTATGGTTCGGCATCTGAGTCTGTGTTGAAAGGTTTGGATGTTGTGCAGAATGCGTGTTTGCGTGTGTGTCTTGGAGCCCTACGTTGCACTCGAATCGAGCGTCTAGAGGTGGAGTCACAAGTGCCTCCCCTCCGATTGAGACGAGATCAACTACTATTAGTATACTGTGCTAAGAAATCCAGGGTGCCGAGTCATCTTCCCGGGAATGCCTTGCTACGGCAACAGCACCCGGGGGGCCATGGCGCTAGGCCCCTGGCAGAGGGACCGAGTCGTCCGTCCGGGAACCCCTGCGCCCCAGGGGGCACTGGCGTGAGGCCAATGGGGACCAGGCCCCAAGTTCAGGTACCCGGGGAGCCGAGTCATCCTCCCGGTAATGCCTTGGTGAGGCATTTGCAGCCGGGGGGCCATGGCGATAGGCCCCCGGAAGGGCCGAGTTATCCGCCTGGGCGTCGCACGGCCCCGGAGGGCACTGGCGTGAGGTCCCTCAGAGCAAGACTCCACGACCTCGTAGAGTGTGTCGGTATAGAATTATCAACAATCGATTCCCTGGTTTTAGTAAATATTGCACCCTGGGTAACACCCCCCTTCACTATTGTGGATTCCTGGCTGCCAGGGGTTAAATCCCGGGTGCCGGAGGTGGAGGTACACCAGAGGTTTCGTGAGATAATTGTTCAACATCTTTCATATTTCCATCTGTATACCGACGGTTCCAAGACGGATGAATGTGTGGGTGCAGGTGTATGGTCGACTGAATGTCAGTTAAGATTCAGACTGCCGATTCATACATCTATTTTTATTGCAGAACTTTTTGCTATTAATAAAGCTTTGGATTTTGCCCTATCGACGACCCACGATAGGATAGTTATTTTTACAGATTCATTAAGTTCACTTCAAGCTATTAAATCCTTAAATACAACTAACAACGAAATACAGGGTAATATCATTAGTAAGCTGTTTTGTGCCAATAAATCAATCAAGCTAATATGGGTACCTTCACATTATGGTATCTATGGTAATGAACAGGCTGATATACTAGCCGGGTCAACTGTTGATCTGGACATTAGCATAGTCCGTACGGATCTCAGGTGTTTTGTTTCACTCATTAAGTCTCGAATTCATCTCCTGTGGCAAAGGCAGTGGACCGGATTAAATATCAGGAATAAAGTAAGAACTGTTATTGAACCCTGGGCTACGTCATCATGGCGTAGTCGCAGGGACGAGGTGGTGTTGGCTCGTCTTCGGGTCAACGCTACCAGAATTACCCACATAGAGCCCTATATAAATAGAAATTTTCCCCCTGAGTGCCCATCATGCACATCCATAATGTCCATCAATCATTTGCTCATTCATTGTAATAAATATACTGCTCAAAGACTTAAAATTAAAAAATATTGTCAACTTAAAAATATAGCTTTCACCATAGAAAATATTTTATCAGATGACAAGAATATTATAAACAAAGTAATGAGTTTTCTGAGGGAGACAAAACTTTATGACCTTATATAGATTGATATAATAAAATGGATCCAATGGCTTAATGACCTTTGGCTATATGCTTCTGGTTGATAGCCAAGAAATCCAACAAGTAGTAGTAGTAGTGAATAAACCATTATGCGTCCAGACTTTGTTGTGTCCAGACCTCGTCCTCGTTGTGCATAGCAACAACAGACTACAGTATTGTTCGTGGAGTTACCTTGGTGTACCGAGGCCTCTTACCGGCAGTACTCTGTTGTTTCTCTGCCCTGTGTAAAGTAATTAAGTAAAGTAAATTTGCAGCGTTTTGCTGCACTGCTGTGTACACCTTCAGTGTTTTGTTTTTTGCTGGAGGACAACCAGTAGTATATGGTAGATAGTAGTTAGTTGTTCCCCATACCAGATCCGCAGCACTCACTGCCTCAGGGGAAACCCTGTGGTAGGGGGGCCCAGTAGTCTGGTGCGTCATTTGGGCACCTCTTTTTCTTGAACTACTTTTTCTTCTATATTTTCCGTGCGACCTCCTGGGCCTACGGTTGTCTCTTGGCTGAGCAACGGTATTCGCTTGGGAGGTGGGTTCCTACTACACCACCCCTCGCATTAGGCAGGTTCGGTGGTGGGGAAGTTCCTTCCGCACAAACTCCGATCCCCTAGCTGGTACTGGAGAACGCCGCCAGGCTACCACTAGGGGGGGGCGAGTAAAGGTAACTTTTATTCCCTAAATTATTGTCCATTTTGGGGGGTTGATACAATAGTTCAGGGAGGTAGGTGAGTGTGCGAGGAGAGGGGTCGGACGTAGTCCAATGCCCCGGATGGATGAACCCCCGACTAGCCTCCCTCCTCCTCAAGGAGGGAGGTTAACGACCAAGGACCAAACTAGGACAATGGCTGACAGTAATGGAACCCCTACGGCAGACAGACAAAGACAACCTGATGTTAAAATTCCTCCAATGAATGCTCGTTATGTAAATATTAGATGTGTAGATGAGGGTCAGTCTCTCAAAAACTTTAACCCCTTTATCGTCAAAAAGGTCCTTGATGGTCAAGTGGGTGGCAGTCTTGCTGCTGCTAACAAGTTGCGTGATGGTAGTATCCTGGTAAAAGTACTGAAGGCATCCCAGGTTAAGGATCTCCTTAAACTGACGCAAATTCATAACTTTAAGGTGAAAGCCACCATTCCAGTGGGGCCGAATACCTGTAAGGGCGTCATTTTCCATAGGGATTTGGCCGCTCTGGATGAGGCTGAAATTTTGGAAGGAATGAAGGACCAAGGCGTTGTTGATGTTCAAAGTATGACCAGGATGAGAGAGAACAAGAGAGAGAAATTTGGCTTGTGTTTCCTGACTTTTGCTTCAGCCCAGATTCCGGAAACAGTAAAGATTGGATATGAAATTGTTCACGTTAGACCATACATTCAGAAACCGATGCGTTGTTTCCGCTGCCAGAAATTCGGACACACAGCATTGAGGTGCTTCAATAAAGATTCATTCACTTGTGGTAAATGTGCAGGTAGACACGAGACTGAGTTGTGTTCAGAGACAGTCTTCAGGTGTGCTAATTGTGGCGGCCCCCACCAGGCAAGTGCAGGTGACTGCAGGAGCCTTAAAGTGGAGACTGAAGCAATGGCATACATGAGGGCTCATGATGTTAGTTATGGTGAGGCAAAGAGGAAGGTGGAGGGGGTTAACCAAACTCCCACAGTTTCCTATGCTGCAGCTATAACTGGCACCACTGCTCCTGTAACTACAACAAATGTTAACGTGGCTATCCAAGCTAAAGATAACGAAATTAAAGACTTGAAGGATACTGTAAGTAAATTAACGTTGCTAGTAGAAAGTTTGACAAAGAAATTAGAAGTTGTTGAATCAACCCAGCAAAAGAAGCACCACAAAGCTGATGATACCGTATCAGCTTCTAAATCTCATGTTCTCGCTCAGGTGACTCCCATGAAGCCTACATCCGGGAGTCGTCCGGTTCGTCGCGAGACGAGCCGTTCGAGGACTGGCTCTGTACCTCATGGAGAGGAACAGGCGATGGAGACTACCATCGCGAAACCTGCCCGCGGGAGGTCCCCGGGAAGTGCAGAGGAGGAAGAGGGTCTTCCCTCCCAGCACAAAAAGGTTCGGCCAGACGAACAGGGCTCCAAGAAACCCCATAAACAGCGATAATCTTCGCGCTAACCATACTCCAATGGAACTGTCGAAGTCTTAGAGCTAGATTAAATGAACTTAAACTTTTGGCTTGTTCTTACGCTGCCGATATTATTGCCCTTCAGGAAACTCATCTGAACGACCAAGTCGAAGACGAGGTTGTTCAGCTTCGGAACTACGAGTTAATTAGGAGGGACCGTGGGGGGAGGGGTGGAGGTGGAGTGGCAATCTACATCCGCCATAACCTCCCTTTCACTGATGTGCCCTGTAATTTTCCTCTGGAAAGTGTCGCTTGCAGAGTAAAATTCGGTGGCACCTACCTGACTATCTGTTCTGTCTACTGTCCTCCTGATACAGTAACTTATGATGATGTTTTTGATCTACAGGACAGTCTGCCCTGTAGAAAATTAATTGTAGGTGATTTTAATGCTCATCATACGTTATGGGGTTCCCTGCAGGATGACAGAAAGGGGGAACAGATGGCTAGGCTAATCAGTGATTCCAATTTGGTTCTTCTGAACGACGGTAGTCCGACGAGAGTTGATGATAATACTGGTAATTTTAGCGTTCTTGACCTATCTCTGGTCTCCCCATCAATTGCAGCCTCTTGCCAGTGGCTACCCATTGATGACTCATTGGGAAGTGACCATTTTCCTATTGTGATTAAATTTAAAAGCGACACTATTAAAAAGCCTTCAGCACCTAAATTTAACGTAAAGAAAGCAGACTGGGTGTCCTTCACAAAGGGTGTCAATATTGAAATTGTTGGAGAAACCATTGATGATAAAGTAAATAATATTCAAGATAATATCCTCAAAGCCGCAATGGCAACAATTCCTAAGACTTCGGTAGATAGCGCAAAGCATAGAGTTCCATGGTGGACGCCAGATTGCCGCAGGGTACTGTGTGAGAGGAATAGAGCCTACAGGCTTTTCAAAAATCGCATTAGTGATGAGAACTTTCGCAAGTATAAACTTGCGAGAGCTAGGGCTCGTCGAACCATCAGACAAGCCAAACGAGACTCCTGGCGATGCTTTGTCTCTAGTATCAATAGTGAAACATCAATTTCCCAAGTCTGGTCCACTGTAAGAAAATTAAATAAGAAAAAAATATCTAATAAAATTACCAACATCACTTTTAATAACATCAATTATGACGAACCTAGAGACATTGCTAACGCCCTCGCCAGGCAGTTCTCTTTTGCTAGCAGCTCTGAAAATTACCATCCAGCTTTCCTGCCCATCAAGGAAGCATCAGAGCTGCAGCATATTGACTTTGCCACAGGAGATGAATTAGATTACAACAGTGATCTAACAATGCAAGAGCTTGTCCAAGCCCTAGGAGCCTGTAGTGGGACATCCCCAGGACCCGATGAGATTCGGTATGAGATGATAAAGCATCTTGATCATGATTCCATGGTCAAGATGTTGCAAGTGTTTAACGAGATTTGGAGGGGTCACACCTTTCCAAACTCGTGGCACTTTGCACATGTCATTCCCATACCGAAAGGAGGGGGGGACCCCAGATCGACTTCATCGTATCGCCCTATTGCGCTCACAAGTTGCTTATGCAAGGTCATGGAACGAATTGTTAATCGTAGGCTATTGCATTTTTTAAATTCCAGGAATTTGCTGGTTGACGAGCAGTGTGGCTTCCGTAAAGGTCGCCAGACGCTCGATCAGCTAGTAAACCTGGAAGTTCAAATTCAAGAGGCATTTGCCAAAAAACAATTTTTGATTGCAGTATTTTTAGACATTGAAAAAGCCTACGACATGACTTGGCGACATGGCCTCCTCAGGAAACTATATGCGATGGGATTACGCGGTAACCTGCCCTTTTTTGTTAAGAATTTCATTTCTGACAGAACTTTCTCTGTCAAGCTTTTTTCGGACACAGTCACTTTCTCGGACATATTTGTCCAGGCAAATGGGGTGCCCCAGGGGAGTGTTCTGTCTCCGACCTTATTTCTATGTATGATCAATGACATTCTACCAGCTCCTCCTCGAAATCTTAAATACTCACTGTACGCCGACGACTGTGCGATATGGCACTCCAGCTGTAATGCAGAGTTTTCGGCAACTCGGATCCAATTGGCACTGGATTTGATTCACAATTGGGGCCTCCAGTGGGGTTTTAAGTTTTCAGTAAGAAAGAGTGTAGGGGTTATTTTCACTCATAGGAAGAAGCCAGACGTCAGGCTGACTATGGGTGTCAACCCCCTACCTATTCAAAATTCGACTAAATTTCTTGGACTGCATTTTGACAGTCGATTGACATGGCGAGTCCATGTCAGTCAGTTAAAAATTAAATGTTTAAAAGCACTCAATTTGCTGAAGTGCATTTCTGGTACTCAATGGGGAGCAGATAGGAAGTCATTGCTAATGCTATATAAATCCCTGATTAGATCTAGAGTAGATTATGGGTCAATAGTGTATGGTTCGGCATCTGAGTCTGTGTTGAAAGGTTTGGATGTTGTGCAGAATGCGTGTTTGCGTGTGTGTCTTGGAGCCCTACGTTGCACTCGAATCGAGCGTCTAGAGGTGGAGTCACAAGTGCCTCCCCTCCGATTGAGACGAGATCAACTACTATTAGTATATTGTGCTAAAAAATCCAGGGTGCCGAGTCATCTTCCCGGGAATGCCTTGCTACGGCAACAGCACCCGGGGGGCCATGGCGCTAGGCCCCTGGCAGAGGGACCGAGTCGTCCGTCCGGGAACCCCTGCGCCCCAGGGGGCACTGGCGTGAGGCCAATGGGGACCAGGCCCCAAGTTCAGGTACCCGGGGAGCCGAGTCATCCTCCCGGTAATGCCTTGGTGAGGCATTTGCAGCCGGGGGGCCATGGCGATAGGCCCCCGGAAGGGCCGAGTTATCCGCCTGGGCGTCGCACGGCCCCGGAGGGCACTGGCGTGAGGTCCCTCAGAGCAAGACTCCACGACCTCGTAGAGTGTGTCGGTTTAGAATTATCAACAATCGATTCCCTGGTTTTAGTAAATATTGCACCCTGGGTAACACCCCCCTTCACTATTGTGGATTCCTGGCTGCCAGGGGTTAAATCCCGGGTGCCGGAGGTGGAGGTACACCAGAGGTTTCGTGAGATAATTGTTCAACATCTTTCATATTTCCATCTGTATACCGACGGCTCCAAGACGGATGAATGTGTGGGTGCAGGTGTATGGTCGACTGAATGTCAGTTAAGATTCAGACTGCCGATTCATACATCTATTTTTATTGCAGAACTTTTTGCTATTAATAAAGCTTTGGATTTTGCCTTATCGACGACCCACGATAGGATAGTTATCTTTACAGATTCATTAAGTTCACTTCAAGCTATTAAATCCTTAAATACAACTAACCACGAAATACAGGGTAATATCATTAGTAAGCTGTTTTGTGCCAATAAATCAATCAAGCTAATATGGGTACCTTCACATTATGGTATCTATGGCAATGAACAGGCTGATATACTAGCCGGGTCAACTGTTGATCTGGACCTTAGCATAGTCCGTACGGATCTCAGGTGTTTTGTTTCCCTCATTAAGTCTCGAATTCATCTCCTGTGGCAAAGGCAGTGGACCAGATTAGACATCAGAAATAAAGTAAGAACAGTTATTGAACCCTGGGCTACGTCGTCATGGCGTAGTCGCAGGGACGAGGTGGTGTTGGCCCGTCTTAGGGTCAATGCCACATGGCTAACCCACCTAGAACCTTATGTAAACAGAAACTTTCCCCCCATGTGCCAATCATGCAATACAATAATGTCAATAGCCCATCTGCTAATTTTTTGCACAGAATACGAAAATCAACGTAATAAAATTAAAAAATATTTCCAACTTAAAAAAATAGCTTTCACTATCAACAACTTACTAGCAGATGACAAGAATATTATAAACAAATTAATGAGTTTTCTGAGGGAGACAAAACTTTATGACCTTATATAGATTGATATAATAAAATGGATCCAATGGCTTAATGATCTTTGGCTATATGCCTCTGGTCGATAGCCAAGAAATCCAACAAGCAAGCAAGCATGAATAAACCATTATGCGTCCAGACTTTGTTGTGTCCAGACCTCGTCCTCGTTTAGCACAGCAACAACAGACTACAGTATTGTTCGTGGAGTTACCTTGGTGTACCGAGGCCTCTTACCGGCAGTACTCTGTTGTTTCTTTGCCTTGGTAAATTAATATTGTAAAGTAAATTTGCAGCGTTTTGCTGCACTGCTGTGTACACCTTCAGTGATTTGTTTTTTGCTGGAGGACAACCAGTAGTATATGGTAGCTAGTAGTTAGTTGTTCCCCACACCAGACCCGCAGCACTCACTGCCTCAGGGGAAACCCTGTGGTAGGGGGGCCCAGTAGTCTGGTGCGTCATTTGGGCACCTCTTTTTCTTAAACTACTTTTTCTTCTATATTTTCCGTGCGACCTCCTGGGCCTACGGTTGTCTCTTGGCTGAGCAACGGTATTCGCTTGGGAGGTGGGTTCCTACTACACCACCCCTCGCATTAGGCAGGTTCGGTGGTGGGGAAGTTCCTTCCGCACAAACTCCGATCCCCTAGCTGGTACTGGAGAACGCCGCCAGGCTACCACTAGGGGGGGGCGAGTAAAGGTAACTTTTATTCCCTAAATTATTGTCCATTTTTTGGGGGTTGATACAATAATTAAGGGAGGTAGGTGAGTGTGCGAGGAGAGGGGTCGGACGTAGTCCGATGCCCCGGATGGATGAACCCCCGACTAGCCTCCCTCCTCCTCAAGGAGGGAGGTTAACGACCAAGGACCAAACTAGGACAATGGCTGACAATAATGGAACCCCTACGGCAGACAGACAAAGACAACCTGATGTTAAAATTCCTCCTATGAATGCTCGCTATGTAAATATTAGATGTGTAGATGAGGGTCAGTCTCTCAAAAACTTTAACCCCTTTATCGTCAAAAAGGTCCTTGATGGTCAAGTGGGTGGCAGTCTTGCTGCTGCTAACAAGTTGCGTGATGGTAGTATCCTGGTAAAAGTACTGAAGGCATCCCAGGTTAAGGATCTCCTTAAACTGACGCAAATTCATAACTTTAAGGTGAAAGCCACCATTCCAGTGGGGCCGAATACCTGTAAGGGCGTCATTTTCCATAGGGATTTGGCCGCTCTGGATGAGGCTGAAATTTTGGAAGGAATGAAGGACCAAGGCGTTGTTGATGTACAAAGTATGACCAGGATGAGAGAGAACAAGAGAGAGAAATTTGGCTTGTGTTTCCTGACTTTTGCTTCAGCACAGATTCCGGAAACGGTAAAGATTGGATATGAAATAGTTCACGTTAGACCATACATTCAGAAACCGATGCGTTGTTTCCGCTGCCAGAAATTCGGACACACAGCATTGAGGTGCTTCAATAAAGATTCATTCACTTGTGGTAAATGTGCAGGTAGACACGAGACTGAGTTGTGTTCAGAGACAGTCTTCAAGTGTGCTAATTGTGGCGGCCCCCACCAGGCAAGTGCAGGTGACTGCAGGAGCCTTAAAGTGGAGACTGAAGCAATGGCATACATGAGGGCTCATGATGTCAGTTATGGTGAGGCAAAGAGGAAGGTGGAGGGGGTTAACCAAACTCCCACAGTTTCCTATGCTGCAGCTATGACTGGCACCACTGCTCCTGTAACTACAACAAATGTTAACGTGGCTATCCAAGCTAAAGATAATGAAATTAAAGACTTGAAGGATACTGTAAGTAAATTAACGTTGCTAGTAGAAAGTTTGACAAAGAAATTAGAAGTTGTTGAATCAACCCAGCAAAAGAAGCACCACAAAGCTGATGATACCGTATCAGCTTCTAAATCTCATGTTCTCGCTCAGGTGACTCCCATGAAGCCTACATCCGGGAGTCGTCCGGTTCGTCGCGAGACGAGCCGTTCGAGGACTGGCTCTGTACCTCATGGAGAGGAACAGGCGATGGAGACTACCGTCGCGAAACCTGCCCGCGGGAGGTCCCCGGGAAGTGCAGAGGAGGAAGAGGGTCTTCCCTCCCAGCACAAAAAGGTTCGGCCAGACGAACAAGGCTCCAAGAAACCCCATAAACAGCGATAATCTTCGCGCTAACCATACTCCAATGGAACTGTCGAAGTCTTAGAGCTAGATTAAATGAACTTAAACTTTTGGCTTGTTCTTACGCTGCCGATATTATTGCCCTTCAGGAAACTCATCTGAACGACCAAGTCGAAGACGAGGTTGTTCAGCTTCGGAACTACAAGTTAATTAGGAGGGACCGTGGGGGGAGGGGTGGAGGTGGAGTGGCAATCTACATCCGCCATAACCTCCCTTTCACTGATGTGCCCTGTAATTTTCCTCTGGAAAGTGTCGCTTGCAGAGTAAAATTCGGTGGCACCTACCTGACTATCTGTTCTGTCTACTGTCCTCCTGATACAGTAACTTATGATGATGTTTTTGATCTACAGGACAGTCTGCCCTGTAGAAAATTAATTGTAGGTGATTTTAATGCTCATCATACGTTATGGGGTTCCCTGCAGGATGACAGAAAGGGGGAACAGATGGCTAGGCTAATCAGTGATTCCAATTTGGTTCTTCTGAACGACGGTAGTCCGACGAGAGTTGATGATAATACTGGTAATTTTAGCGTTCTTGACCTATCTCTGGTCTCCCCATCAATTGCAGCCTCTTGCCAGTGGCTACCCGTTGATGACTCTTTGGGAAGCGACCATTTTCCTATTGTGATTAAATTTAAAAGCGACACTATTAAAGAGCCTTCAGCACCTAAATTTAACGTAAAAAAAGCAGACTGGGTGTCCTTCACAAAGGGTGTCAATATTGAAATTGTTGGAGAAACCATTGATGATAAAATAAATAATATTCAAGATAATATCCTCAAAGCCGCAATGGCAACAATTCCTAAGACTTCGGTAGATAGCGCAAAGCATAGAGTTCCATGGTGGACGCCAGATTGCCGCAGGGTACTGTGTGAGAGGAATAGAGCCTACAGGCTTTTCAAAAATCGCATTAGTGATGAGAACTTTCGCAAGTATAAACTTGCGACAGCTAGGGCTCGTCGAACCATCAGACAAGCCAAACGAGACTCCTGGCGATGCTTTGTCTCTAGTATCAACAGTGAAACATCAATTTCCCAAGTCTGGAAAAAATCTCTAATAAAATTACCAACATCACTTTTAATAACATCAATTATGACGAACCTAGAGACATTGCTAACGCCCTCGCCAGGCAGTTCTCTTTTGCTAGCAGCTCTGAAAATTACCATCCAGCTTTCCTGCCCATCAAGGAAGCATCAGAGCTGCAGCATATTGACTTTGCCACAGGAGATGAATTAGATTACAACAGTGATCTAACAATGCAAGAGCTTGTCCAAGCCCTAGGAGCCTGTAGTGGGACATCCCCAGGACCCGATGAGATTCGGTATGAGATGATAAAGCATCTTGATCATGATTCCATGATCAAGATGTTGCAAGTGTTTAACGAGATTTGGAGGGGTCACACCTTTCCAAACTCGTGGCACTTTGCACATGTCATTCCCATACCGAAAGGAGGGGGGGACCCCAGATCGACTTCATCGTATCGCCCTATTGCGCTCACAAGTTGCTTATGCAAGGTCATGGAACGAATTGTTAATCGTAGGCTATTGCATTTTTTAAATTCCAGGAATTTGCTGGTTGACGAGCAGTGTGGCTTCCGTAAAGGTCGCCAGACGCTCGATCAGCTAGTGAACCTGGAAGTTCAAATTCAAGAGGCATTTGCCAAAAAACAATTTTTGATTGCAGTATTTTTAGACATTGAAAAAGCCTACGACATGACTTGGCGACATGGCCTCCTCAGGAAACTATATGCGATGGGATTACGCGGTAACCTGCCCTTTTTTGTTAAGAACTTCATTTCTGACAGAACTTTCTCTGTCAAGCTTTTTTCGGACACAGTCACTTTCTCGGACATATTTGTCCAGGCAAATGGGGTGCCCCAGGGGAGTGTTCTGTCTCCGACCTTATTTCTATGTATGATCAATGACATTCTACCAGCTCCTCCTCGAAATCTTAAATACTCACTGTACGCCGACGACTGTGCGATATGGCACTCCAGCTGTAATGCAGAGTTTTCGGCAACTCGGATCCAATTGGCACTGGATTTGATTCACAATTGGGGCCTCCAGTGGGGTTTTAAGTTTTCAGTAAGAAAGAGTGTAGGGGTTATTTTCACTCATAGGAAGAAGCCAGACGTCAGGCTGACTATGGGTGTCAACCCCCTACCTATTCAAAATTCTACTAAATTTCTTGGACTGCATTTTGACAGTCGACTGACATGGCGAGTCCATGTCAGTCAGTTAAAAATTAAATGTTTAAAAGCACTCAATTTGCTGAAGTGCATTTCTGGTACTCAATGGGGAGCAGATAGGAAGTCATTGCTAATGCTATATAAATCCCTGATTAGATCTAGAGTAGATTATGGGTCAATAGTGTATGGTTCGGCATCTGAGTCTGTGTTGAAAGGTTTGGATGTTGTGCAGAATGCGTGTTTGCGTGTGTGTCTTGGAGCCCTACGTTGCACTCGAATCGAGCGTCTAGAGGTGGAGTCACAAGTGCCTCCCCTCCGATTGAGACGAGATCAACTACTATTAGTATACTGTGCTAAGAAATCCAGGGTGCCGAGTCATCTTCCCGGGAATGCCTTGCTACGGCAACAGCACCCGGGGGGCCATGGCGCTAGGCCCCTGGCAGAGGGACCGAGTCGTCCGTCCGGGAACCCCTGCGCCCCAGGGGGCACTGGCGTGAGGCCAATGGGGACCAGGCCCCAAGTTCAGGTACCCGGGGAGCCGAGTCATCCTCCCGGTAATGCCTTGGTGAGGCATTTGCAGCCGGGGGGCCATGGCGATAGGCCCCCGGAAGGGCCGAGTTATCCGCCTGGGCGTCGCACGGCCCCGGAGGGTACTGGCGTGAGGTCCCTCAGAGCAAGACTCCACGACCTCGTAGAGTGTGTCGGTATAGAATTATCAACAATCGATTCCCTGGTTTTAGTAAATATTGCACCCTGGGTAACACCCCCCTTCACTATTGTGGATTCCTGGCTGCCAGGGGTTAAATCCCGGGTGCCGGAGGTGGAGGTACACCAGAGGTTTCGTGAGATAATTGTTCAACATCTTTCATATTTCCATCTGTATACCGACGGTTCCAAGACGGATGAGTGTGTGGGTGCAGGTGTATGGTCGACTGAATGTCAGTTAAGATTCAGACTGCCGATTCATACATCTATTTTTCTTGCTGAACTTTTTGCTATTAATAAAGCTTTGGATTTTGCCCTGTCGACGACCCACGATAGGATAGTTATTTTTACAGATTCATTAAGTTCACTTCAAGCTATTAAATCCTTAAATACAACTAACAACGAAATACAGGGTAATATCATTAGTAAGCTGTTTTGTGCCAATAAATCAATCAAGCTAATATGGGTACCTTCACATTATGGTATCTATGGCAATGAACAGGCTGATATAGTAGCCGGGTCAACTGTTGATCTGGACCTTAGCATAGTCCGTACGGATCTCAGGTGTTTTGTTTCACTCATTAAGTCTCGAATTCATCTCCTGTGGCAAAGGCAGTGGACCGGATTAGACATCAGGAATAAAGTCAAAACAGTTATTGAACCCTGGGCTACGTCATCATGGCGTAGCCGCAGGGACGAAGTGGTGTTGGCTCGACTCAGGCTCAATGCCACATGGTTCACCCACCTTGAACCATACATAAATAGAACTTTTCCTCTAAATTGTCAATCATGCAACACAATATTATCTATAAATCACTTATTAATTTTTTGTAATCAATTTGAAAATCATAGACGTAAAATCAAACAATATTTTCAACTTAAAAAAATAGCTTTCACCATCGAAAATATTCTAGCTGATGACAAGAATATTATAAACAAACTAATGAGTTTTCTGAGGGAGACAAAACTTTATGACCTTATATAAATTGATATAATAAAATGGATCCAATGGCTTAATGACCTTTAGCTATATGCTTCTGGTTGATAGCCAAGAAATCCAACAAGTAGTAGTAGTAGTGAATAAACCAGGGGGTGCTGATGGTGTAATGGTTAGCACACTCGCCTCGCAAACGAGAGATCCCGGGTTCGATTCCCAGGTCAGTGGAATTGTTGGACAATTTTCCCAACTCCCTATGTCCCTGTTCACCTAGCAATAAGTAGGTACCCGGCTGTAAGAGCAAGGATAGCAACCTTGTAGGCTGGGGAAAGATGTGTTGATGTAACAAGACTGACTGCCTTAATGACTAACACCATGAGTCGATAGGCATAAAGCCCTAAATCTTCTTTGAATAAACCGGGGAGAGTCTACATCCAGCCATGGCCCAGACAACACCTACTGCCAACCACACCACTTCACCTGCTGACCGTCTTGTTGGCACTGTGAAGTGGTTTAACCATTTGAAGGGCTATGGCTTCATAACCTCTGACACGCGAGATTACTTCGTCCACAGGAAAGGCATCCTTCTCTCTGCTACCACCACCTCATCACCATCACTGGGGGACGGAGAGGAGGTGTCCTTCACTGTGGAGGAAGGGAGGAAGGGCGTGGAGGCTACCAACGTAGCGGGACCTGATGGTGGGCAGGTCCTAGGCTCACTCCATGCCCGTGGGAGGAAGACGGCTGACGCCCAACCACCGCAGCGACGGCAGCAGCAGGCAGACATCGTCAACGTCTGCACTAAGACTGCTGTTGCCTTAGCTGCAGAAGGGCTAAGTCGTCTTTCTGACTTCCTCCTGGACATTTTCAGGAGAAATGGCTTACCACCAATAGCCATTTCTCCTGTTTTGCAACTACCCACCACTACTCCAGCTTCCACCAAGAAACGAGGCAACAAGCCTGCAAGACGGGGAAGGAGCAGAATGGATACACCACTACCACCACCCGTTCCGGCCCACCTCCGTCGCCGGTTGATGTTGCCTCGCCCACTAAACCGGGCGAATAGCGTGAAGGCACCACCACCACCACCATCACCACCACCATCATCATCACCACCACCACCTGAAACTTCCGAACTGGACTCTGCGACGAAGGAGGATACTCAGGTCCTTGACACCAGTTTCTGCTCTGCCTCCTCCACCACCACCACGAGAGAGGACACAACTGACAACATGGACCTGAAAGATGAAGGGGAATGGCAGACTGTTATGAGGAAAAGGAGGGGGAGGACTGGTGGATGTCTGCCTCCCGTCGCCTCGACCTCTTTTACCAGCACATCCCCAGTTGCCAAGAGCCCGACATCTTCCAGATCAGGGAAGTCAGAACTAGCAACAGATTACCATCATGGGCCAACTTTGCCAAATCCACACCAATTGTCTCCGGTTGTAATGGCACCTACAGCGTGGAAAAGAAAGGAAGAGGAGAAAGAAGAAATAAAGTGCTGCCTTAATACATACAACTATGGGTGATAGGCATAAAAAAAAAAATGAATAAACCCGGGAGTCTACATCCAGCCATGGCCCTGTCGAAACCTACAGCCGACCACACCACTTCCCCTGCCGACCGTCTTATTGGCAGGCTGAAGTGGTTTAATCATTTGAAGGGCTATGGCTTCATAACCTCTGACGAGCGAGATTATTTCGTCCACAGGAAGGGCATCCTTCTCTCTGCTGCCACCGCCTCATCACCATCACTGGGGGACGGAGAGGAGGTGTCCTTCACTGTGGAGGAAGGGTGTGGAGGCTACCAACGTAGCGGGACCTGATGGTGGGCAGGTCCTAGACTCACTCCATGCCTGTGGGAGGAAGACGGCTGATGCCCAACCACCGCAGTGACGGCAGCAGCAGGCAGACATCGTCACCATCTGCACCAAGACTGCTGTTGCTTTAGCTGCAGAAGGGCTAGGTCGTCTCTCTGACCTCCTCCTGGACTTCTTCGGGAGAAATGGCTTACCAACAATAGCCATTTCTCCTGATCTATAACCACCCACCACCATCACTACCACTACCAAGAAACGAGGCAGCAAGTCCGCACAACGGAGTAGGTGCAGAAAGGAAGCGACACCTCCATCCCCATCATTACCACCACAACCTGAACCCTCCGTACAGGACCCCGAGACGGAGGAGGACTCTGACTCCAGTTCCTTCTCCAACACCAACACCAACGACACCAGTGACAACATGGATCAGGAAGATGGAGGGGAGTGGCAGACGGCCGGGAGGAGGAAGAGGAAGAGGAGAAGAAGGATGGACAGCCAGTCATCAGAACAACAGTTGCCTAACACCACCAAATTTTGGATGACAGCTTCTCCTCGCCTCGACCTTTTCCAACAACACATCTCCCGGCGACGTGACCCCAACATCTTCCAGACCAGAACAGAGTAGATGACCCCTATAAGACGGCCTTATAAATATAATAGAGTGCAAAATAAATGACTGCCTTAATGCCCACTACTATGGGTGATAGACAAAAATACATAAATAAATGAATAAAATAAATAAACCGGATTAAAACCTCACCACTAGTCTTCCTTTAAACCTCTCTTAACCTACAAGTAAAAGAGCATTATTATAGACTGCAATGAATTAAAGATTTATAGACACACTTAAGAGAGGTAACTCACAAGACTATAGTAGCTGCCACTAGAGCAGGCAGGTCAAGGCTTTTTCAAGGTGCTAGTTACAACTATGCTACTCTGTATATTCCAAAAAATTGTTACCATGTATATTGAGTCTGTTCACCCCTGGGTAGTAAAGCAGGTGATTGCCTGTTGCTATAACCTATTAATTAAGAAAAGTCAATTAAAGTGCACAAATTAAGCTGTCGTCGTCATTGTCTATTTCTCTTTACACTCAGCTTCTTGAGGTTACTGACCCTTACAACACATTTCAATTACAGAGCAGCTGTGTATCCAAATTATCTTACTGAACATCTGATAAAGTAGGACAAAATTACCTGTTAATTATGTAGCGGCCACATGTGTGGCCAATCTATGTACCACACACATACGGCCACTCCTGTATCACTAGGTATACCACTCCTAGATCACTAAGAAAAACCCACTTTTTTTAGACAAAAAGTATTTAATATGGACGTTTCGGAGGCAACTACCTCCCTCTTCAGCAGTACAGAGTTGAATGAAACATGAAAGGAAAATAAGTAGCTGACAGGGGGAGGGAGGGACAAGGTGTGTTCTGATGACAGACAGACCACACCTCACCTCACCCAACCGACCTGACCTGGCCATTCCTCAGGGATCCGACCCCACATCTGGGAGGGATTTGACCACTAGTGCTCTCATTTATGGATCTAGTTTGAACATACCTTCATTTAAGTTAAAGTTTTATATAGTGCTGTATACATACTGATTCTCATATTCTACGGTTCTTGAAATTGTTGCACTTAATTATCATTTTACCAGAATTCCAATCAATACAGTGGTTGTTGTCATATGCATGGACAAAGTTAGCATTATTTGTGTTACAATTCGTCATATCTCGTTTATGTTCTTTCATTCTAAAATCTAAAGATCTCCCAGTTTCACCTATATAAACTAAGTCACAGTCTTTGCAAGGAATGTTGTATACTCCTGCTTGGGGCTGAACAGTGGCATTATTTCTTACAAGAGTAGTTTTGATACTAGAAGTATATTTGAAGGCTATGTTTACATCAAGTTCTCTGCTAACTGACTGAATTTTTTCCAGACTTTTTACATAAGGAAGACATAAATAAGGTTTCTTTTCTGACTTACATTTAGGAACATAGAAGGTTTTCCTAGCCTTATAATAAGCTTTTCTTATAAACCAATCAGGATATTTCAAGTTACGGAATATAGTCCAAATTTTGTTGTATTCTACCTCTAAATTTTTGGGGCTACAAATTCTTAATGCTCTGAGAAACAAGGTATATATGACAGACATTTTGATAGAATCATTATGATAAGAGAAAAAATGAATGTACATATCACAATGAGTGGGTTTCCTATAGACAGTGAAAGTAGGGAAGTCATTAATTTTAGTAACCAAAACATCAAGGAAGGGTAGGGACCCATCAATTTCCCATTCAATTTTGAAATTGATAGATGGAACCAAGTCATTAAATTTGCAAAAGAAATCTTCAAAATTATTGAGACTGTTGGGCCAAAAGGAGAAAATGTCATCTACATACCTATGCCATATTAGATTTGGGGGTGCAATGTTGGATAATAACTCCCTCCCCCTGTCAGCTACTTATTTTCCTTTCATGTTTCATTCAACTCTGTACTGCTGAAGAGGGAGGTAGTTGCCTCCGAAACGTCCATATTAAATACTTTTTGTCTAAAAAAAAGTGGGTTTTTCTTAGCATGCTGCTCTTCACGTCATTGTGAATTACCACTCCACTCCTAGATCCCTGGTCTATTCTTAGCTGGCCAGGTACATTAATCCTCGACCCATGCAGACCTAAGCCGCCACTGGGACCACGCCTACCTTCAGCTAAACCCCCGTAAGCCCCCTGGGGACAGCAGCTGTCGCCTCCACTCCCTGGCTCGGATCAAATATAAGGGGCGGCCACACTCACTCCATCTCGAGCACCGGAAGAACGAGGTTCCTGCCCACCGACGTCCTGCCTGCCTCAACACCACCTAACTGCCCTACGTCTACCTGTGTTCCCGTTCTGATCACACGGTTAACCTCCTACCTCCAGCCAACTCTCCTACAGCGACTACGGCATGGCACGGTACGGCACGGCACGCCAGCATACTACCATATTTTTGTGACCTTTGTGTACTACCAATAAACTGTCTCGTGTATCCTAGAATCTGTTCAGCACGGGTAATGACGCAAAGTCTTCCTTTACGTTATAATTTGCTTAACTAAATTTTATGAGAAGAAATACTTCATACATTTGATGCAGTTGGATTGCATTAATGTGTGCGTGGCAATGTAACAGTAACAATGTATATCGCTTAGCCTACTGGACTCCCCGTTTCTACGACCAACAGGTTGGGCCACAACAGTCTATAATTAACATAGGAGCAGGTACTGTACAGAGTTGCTGCTGAGTGAATTTGACACATATTATTATAATAATTATTATGTCCAACAAATCACCAGTTCCTGGATCTCTTGATTGGGAGGCAAACATCTTTATCTTGTCTATCGACCATGGATTCTAGTGACGAAATATTGGATTTTGTGGTAATTACCATGGGCAAGTAGAAACTGGTAGCATGAGTGATGATTTAATGATAAATCAGAGACATATTTGACCTAATACAAACATGTTTTCATGGGTTTTATTCTTCTCCAAGCTATTTCAATGTGTATATTTCAAAATACTAAACCATTTCAACGTTACATGTTCCTTATACCTTACAATGTTTCACAAAAACAGCGACATCAACGATCAACCCTTGACATAATCATAATAATAAAAAGAACTATAACCTTGAAAAGCAAACATTGATAAGATACAGTACATTACTGAAGTACAAGTATGCAATGACATAAAATTGTGCTATGCCAGAATGACCTTGTATGTACTAAAGGGGAACAAACAGAGAGGTGGGACAATAAACATAAAGGAAAAAAGGACAGCTGAAGAGAGGATAGGAGTTGGCTCGGGTCCATTGGGGTGCCAAATCCCTTCATGGATTGTACACATCATTGCATACAATAATAATTCCTACAAGGTAAACAGAAAAAACGATGTTTCATACAAATACAAAATAATTACTGATTCGCATACGTCACTCCGAAATAAGTAGTATTTATATAATACTGTATGTATTATCAGGATGGATGCCTACAAGGGTAGCTGTAGGTGGGATGCCTTGGCTGGGTTTTGTAGTGATCCAAGCACCAGAATTTCCCATTCTCTATGTCTCACGCATCCTCGCCTTCACCTGTTGGCTTGCGTGCGAGCCTTAACCAAGCTTAGCCCATCACGCCGGAGCCATCACTCTTCCACTTCGGCACTCTAACCAGCACACACACCTGCCTCTCTCCCGCTCCTGCCGCACCCACCACACACCTTGCTGCACCACGCCAATCCCACCACGCGCCCACGCTACATCAAGACTCTACCAAGCTACACCAAGACTCTACCAAGCTACATCAAGTATCACTTCAAGCACCACTCGCATCCAGGCAAGCGGGAAGGCTCTACTCAGGTGCTTGGCCACTACTTATATATATCTATGTTGTACTTGTTATTAAAACTGTACTTAGTATTGAGTCTGTTGTACAACTTTCCGGTAGTAACAAACCATCCCAGTCGTTATAGTTTCACTAACTTGTCCATGACTCGGGTTAACTTGTCAGTCATCATCGTGGCATGGTTGGTAACATACTCAAGGCTATTAATATATCTACACATCTACAAGTAACTTATATATGTTTACAGTTGAAACTCATTCTAGGTTAATTATACATCTGCAACAGTACTTGAATAAATTTTTAGTAGTTATTAACATACACAGCTGAGTCTATTCTATGACTATAATCATAAACGTACAGCTGAGCAAGTAGTAAGAGCGAAAAACACTGTTGTATATGAAGACATCTGTCAGTTTCCTTTAGTAAAACCTTAATAATTGTATCTTTATGAATGAATCACTAAGAACCTAGAGCCTATGTCAGAGGGAATGTGATTGGCTGAATCTTTGAGTGGTGATGAAGCACAAAGCCTATTCTCTTCCTGTTATACGTAAATGATGATTAATAAAAAGTAAGTGGTATAAAAAATGTACAAAAGATACTACAGTATTAAATGATTTTGAGATTCATTCATAAACATACTGTACAAGTTCATCTCATCTGCCCGGTAGGTAGCAGCTTTTGGCTCCTGGGACCAATACAATAACAGCAATGTTATATGGATAACAATAAGCCTCTTTCTTTTCCTCGAGCGTTGGTCGACCAGGCTCTAGTGGTCGTATGCAGAAGGCTGCAAATAAGGGAAGACCCAGCAGGTCGGGTGTTGTGTCGACGCACCCTGTGAGCGGTTTGGACACGTTTATGTTATTTAAGTGTTTTTGAGTGGTTCTTCGTATCCGAATCACTTATGAGAGTGACTGCAGATCTAATCAGTGCTATATTACTTTCAATACAAATGCTGCTCCCAAAAGCAGCTTTTGAGGAAAAAGAATCTCTGTCTGTGGGGGATACCCATCTGTAAGCTTCAGATGATGCTGTCCATAAATGTAGTTGACAGTGACAATGGCTACTGCCCTAATATCTTAGATGAATCTGTAGAGCATGTCCCTAAGGAGCGTCCCGTTCCTACACCCTTTTGGTTTGTGGCTTACTACAGGGAGAGGCGTGGTAACCTCATCCATGCCTCTAGGTATCTGGAAAAAGAAATTGGATTGCTACCAATAGGCCACATAAACAAGTAAGGTAAGGGTGTTTTAATCAGAGCCAAAGATCTTACACAGGTCATGATGCTCCTCAATCTCCCCTGACCTGTTTTAATCCGTCATACCACATCGAAAATTTAATTATAGCAAGGGGCGTATATACAATGAGGACGTGTATGAATTCTCAGAAGAGGGCATTTTTGCCATGTGCCCAGACAGTGTCCAACGAGTAACAAAGATGAAAGGCAGTAAAAATATGATCATCTTCACTTTCTATGGCTCGCATATACCAGAACGCAATAACATTAACCCCACCTTTTTTAAGGTGAAGCCTTTTAAGCATCCTTTACTGTGTTTCTGCTGTTATGAGTTTGGTCATGGGAGAAGGAATTGCACAAACCGTTCCCGGTGTGAAAATTGTTCTGCTCTTAAGCGTCAGTCAGAGAGTTACTGCTTTTACTTCAGGGATGCTCACCCCTTACGTCCTCGCTAATGTAAGATGTACCTCCTTGAGCAGGATATCCTCCACATGGCTAACACCCAATTCATTAGCATTGGTAGTGCCAGACCTCGGTGGAGTCTGAGAGACACACCATTGATGAGGAAGCAATGGATGTCTCCAGACGAAAGAACCGGGAAAGGTCCCCCGGTGGCCACTCGCCAGAAGACGGGCGGCACAAAAAGACTAAGCGCACATGCCGACCCCGTTACTCTTAAACCGCCATGTTCACTGTACTACAGTGGAATTGTAGAAGCCTTGGGAATAAATTGCACAACATAGCAATATTATTACACTTACACAGGCCAGACGTCGTTTGTTTACAGGAGACAGGGTTAAAGAATCACTCTGACCCACCACAATTTAAACACTACAACGCATACAGGAGAAACAATGGACACGGAGTAGCAATATACACACACAAATCACACCCACAGACACAAATAACACTAAACACTTCTCTGGAAGCCGTTGCTTGCAGAGTGAAATTACACAACACCTACATATCTATCTGCTCTCTTTACTGTCCCCCACGCAGCCCCATTGACAGTGATTCATTTCATGACATATTTCCATTGCTTCCTGGTAAAAAATTGGTATTGGGCGATTTTAATGACTATCACTATCAGTGGGAAAGCATAAGGACTGATGCTCATGGAGGGCAGATGGCAGACATTATACTACAATCTAACCTCTGCCTCCTGAACGATGGTCAAGCCATCAATCTGGGTTATTGTTATGGTAACATCCGAGTTTTTACCAGTTTTATGAGTGACAACACTGATAAATATTATGACTTGCGCAGAAGAGTTGGTAGCTTGAGTTACCTATAGGCCAATATGTATTAAAATTTCTGCGATTGTGTTGTAACGCACATTGTAAAGAACACTCATCGCTCCTTATCATTTACGTTAAAATATTTTTAAAATCTTTGGATGTACTTTATACCTACTACTCGCGTAATAATGTATTTCATATACATTTATTGTGTTTAATGGAAACTCCCTTCATGACGTCATTACCCCGCGCGGGATGCCACATGATTGGCTGAAACTCCTGGCTGCTGATAGGCTGGCTTGGGTATTAAGACGACCATGTATAAAGTTCAAGAATATGCATCTGGGGAGACCATAGATGAAAAGATACGAAATTTAACACAAAACATTATTTTTTTTATACACACAGCCGAGGCTGCTATTCCCAAAACTTCTACAATTCGAAATAAGCATGAAGCACATTGGTGGTCAACGGATTGCCGAGAGGCAATAAGAAAATGTAATAGGAGATACAGGATTTTTTGACAAACAGCCCACTCAGAACAACTTTATAACTTACAAACGGGCGAGGGCTGAGGCAAGGAGAGTAATTAAAAGAGCTAAAAGGGACTCTTGGTGGTCGTTTGTGTCCACGGTGAATCGTTTTACATCACTTACTAAAGTCTGGTCCACTATAAAGATATTAAATAACAAATGCCCGTATACCCCCATCACCACTCTTCAAGTGGACAACAACATCTACGACGATCCCGTGGACGTAGCAAACGTAGATGCCAGGTGTTTCTCAAACGTAAGTAGTTCAGCCAACTACGAAAAGCGTTTTCTCCATCATAAACGTACGGCTTAACTACAAGAGATATGCCCGGTTCAAATTAGCCAGTATTTACAGATCCGACATCCGTTAATGACGTCACGAACCGTACGGAGGTAGGGCTATGGAGGAGATAACCTCCGTTTGTTTTGATATGCTTCACGGAGTCGTTGTTTACAACAAAAAGCAAGCATGACTTCTGCTCTTCATACGAAACTGCTCCACAAAAGTGCTATTTGCTCCAAGGCTGCATATGGCTTAAATGCACCTATCATAATAGGTATTGTAGTGGCCACATGTGTGGCCACTCTATATACCACACACATATGGCCACTCCTGTATCACTAGGTATAACACTCCTAGATCCCTGGTCTATTCTTAGCCGGCCAGGTACGCTAATCCTCGACCCATGCAGACCTAAACCGCCCCTGGGACCATGCCTACCCACAGCAAAGCCGCCATAAGCCCCCTGGGGTCAGCAGATGTCGCCTCCACTCCCAGGCTCGGTCCAAATATAAGGGGGGCAGCCAGCCCTGCTAGGACTCACTCCAGTGTCTACCTGTGTTCCCGCTCTGATCACACAGTTAACCTCCTACCTCCTGACAACTCTCCTGCAGCAACTACGGCTCCTCTATGGCATGGCACGGCAAGGCATGCCAGCATCTTACCATATTCTGTGTGACCTTTGTGTACTACCAATAAACTGCATTGTGTATCCTAGAGTCTGTTCACCCAGGGTAGCGACGCAATGCATCCCTTGTCGTTTCAGTATCATAAACTAAAACCTCCTCAATGACGCCCAGTTGATTAATATGGAAGAGATGTCCGCTATCCCCCCTCAAGTTTCTTTCAAATTCATGTATAGACCCAGCATGAAGTTGTTATTATGGCATGAATCAATATACTGTAGGCTTAGAAAGGTATGATCTCCTAGTTGACTTTTGCATTGTTATCTATTAGAGGTTAGAACATAAACTCATAGAATCCAGTGTAGGTTGGTGAATCATATGAACTAAAAATATCCATACAAACCTAACCTGGACCTAACCAGGGTATCTTAAGTACTAATATTAATTAAGGTGTTAATATATTATCATTATCTGTTTTTATATGTTGAAATTATTTTTGAAAGGCTGCCAGTATAATTATGTAGTTGTTTTACCCCCTAAAGGCTCCACACAAACAGAGCAATGCTTGTATCAATGTCAAATGTAGATGAATGTAAAAGGAGTTGTCCATGAACAGGAATAATTGTAAAATTAAACCATAATTAGTGTGCTTTGTCAGCTCCAAGTACACACCTGTGTGTTTTGTTTACAATTAAACTATGTGGCGATGCCGTGCTTTCAGTATCAATGAACAATATTTTTATCCACTCATAAATTGACGTGCATTTAACAAATACAAGTTAATAATTATATTCTTTGAATAAATTTACACCTTTATTTGTGCACAAATACGTCAATTTTATATTTTCATTATATGATGAAAAGTAAAAAACATGATACACGGACAACACCGCCGCCGTGCTTCCGTAAAAGATGACTTGAGTTCATCTTTGCTGGATCCGTTCCACGTTTTGCCCGGGATGGTAGACGAGCCTCTGTTCACATATACACGGCCGTTCGTGACTTCATTGACGGATGTCGGATCCGTACATACAGACTAATGTGAACCGGACACATATTCTTGAACTGTATACGTGGTCGTCTTAATACCCAAGCTAGCCATTCACCAGCCAGGAGTTGCAGCCAATCACGTGGCGTCCAGCGCGGGGTAATTACGTCATGAAGGGAGTTTCCATTAAACACAATCAATGAATATGAAATACATTATTACTTGTTCATTACGTACAAATTACATCCAAAGATTGTAAAAAATGTTTAACATAAATGATAAGGAGCGATCAGTGTTCTTTACAATATGCGTTATAACACAATCGTGAGAAATTTGAATACATATTGGCCTATAGGTAACTCAAGCTACCAACTCTTCTGCGCAAGTCATAATATTTATCAGTGTTGTCACTCATTAAACTGGCTAGATTTTGTGAGACTAGGTTTGATGCTACTTGCTTTGAAGTTGTTATTTGCCATGGTCACTCCGGAATCACCATTTGTAACGTGTAGTTACGATGTAGTGAAGATGTTATCTTCACTTGGGGTTAATGATAAATAAGTTTGTGTTGGTCTAGTCTAGTCTCTTTATTTCTTCAGGTTTTAAATTGCATATAAAGTTTTATAGCTAAACTGGAATCTAACCTGGAATATGATCATGTGACTATATTTTATAGTCAACCTGGAATATGCTCAATCATATACATAAAGGTTTCCTGCTACAACCCTTATTCGTACAAACTATGGCTCACAGGTGGATGGGTCGGCTTCAAATGCAACACTAGGAAGGTTGGATGTGTTCCAGAATAAATGTTTACGTGTGTGTTTGGGAACTCTGAAGTGTACACTGGTAGCTAGGATGGAGGTGGAGGCGAACATACCTCCTCTCCGACTTCGACGGGATCAACTCGCCATCAACACAGCCATGACCATCATTAGGAAGTCGGAGATCGGCAACGTGGCCAGTGCCTCCCTTCAACAACACCACTATCTCCACTACGGAAGACGGAGGCCACTGGCTGTACGCCTCCACCAGCTGGAAGAACAACTACATGTAGACCTTGGGGACTGTGACAAGTTTATTACCAGCATGGTACCTTCGTGGGAGACACTCAACTTCGGCGTCAACACATCGTGGTTACCATCATCGAATGAAAAGGCGCCAGAGTTGGAGATACACCACCTTTATGATGGTATGATCAGCAGTCACCTGGGGTCCCACCACATGTACACTCGATCAAAAAAGTATCGCGCATTTCCCTCGTGAATCATTTTGACTCCAAAGACGATGGCTACTGAAAACGAGCTTCTTTATCATGAGCTGTAGCGATCATTTACAGAACCATCGGACCCCACCTGCGCGATACTTTTTTGATCCAGTGTACACTGACGGCTCCAAGTCGGATGAATGTATGGGTGCGAGTGGCTGAGTAATAACATTTTTCTTTCTATTTTAGCTGTATCTAGTGCTTGGGAGTCCTCCTTCAGTGTAAGTTTTTCTGTATGTTTGTATTGTTTTTATACTGTCTATTTGTAGTGTAACAAGGTTTACGTTATTATATCTTTAAGTATTTCTTGTCTTTCGTTTACCCGGAATAATTTTAACTCCATACGCAACAGGAGTTAAATTGGGGGCCTGTCTGGAATAATTCTACTATATTGCCAGAGGGAGTACTACTATGTGTTCGGGAGATATACTGTTTGACCTATATCATTTATTTTTGCATAGAGGAGTTTATTTGATATATTTCTCTTCAAGTTCATTGTGTTTGGGGGTAAATTTCTGTCAGGTGTGAACTTTTGTGAGGTTGTATTCCAGTCCTGATGTTGTATATACTTTACTGCACCTTCATTTTATTCAGGTGAAATTAATTTAATGTCGGGTTCCTTTGATGTTCTTGATTTTGTGCATAGTCCTCATGCAAATAAGCTAAGTGACGTTACAATAAGTAAGAATGATTGGAAATTTATTGCTACAAATATTAAAATGCAATTCTCCAATTCAGAGAGGAAGAATCAACTTGGAAAACGGGTAATTTAAGAATTAGTCAGTCGTGAGCTGTTACATCCGAGTGTCAATATTTCTGGTATTGCTCAGTATATTGGTCAGGAAAGAGTGGAGAGTGGAACCTCCAAAATGGCTCGGAACATGGTTCTAATGCCATTCAGTAGTCTATCCCACTACGACGGTGAACAAAAGACAGTGCCTTTATTTAAAGGATATAATGTAACAGATATTCTAATCATATTTGTTTGTTATTACTTTTCAACTAATCACCTTCATTTTTCTTACCCTCTTCCCTCTCACCCTCACCTCAAATTATCACATTTCTTCTCTCCTATATCCACCTACGTTAATGCAGTATGCACTTCTTTAAACCCGGGTTCTTCAACCGACGGGTCCCGAATTCCTCCAAACTGAGTCGCAGGCTCACAAACATAAATACATGAATTAAAGAGAATAATAATGTTCGTGACAATAAAATAAATAAGAAGTTCATACATGAATCTACCTAACATATTTTTATAATCGAATATTCATACATTTAATTATCAATAAAACAAAATCATTGCACAAATATTAGCCTTCTTGAGAGAGAGTGAGAGAGAGAGAGGGAGGGGTAGGTGAGGCAGTGCTTATAATTCTGTTTAAATTCTGGTTAGAATGCCTTTTAATCATAATTATTGCGTTTCAGTTTCTGGCCTTGTATTTTCTTAGGTTGATAATTCTGGTCATTTGTAAAAGATCTTTCTGTATGGGTCGCGAGAATGATGTCATAGTAAAAACTGGGTCACGATTGAAAATGTTTGAAGAACCCTGCTTTAAACTATTGGTGATTCGATACCGTTCACAGTGTATGCTTCATTCATTCCTGGCTCTGTTTGTTATTGTTCAAGTGTTGCCGTCCCTTGTCCCGTCGAACAGCAACTCATCAGTGATCAACCACCAAGGAATACACACCATGGAGCTACTCAAGTACAACCGGCGACAACTTTATCAACTGAGAAGAGGTAATGGATACCCAGAATCCATTGTTGTGCAGAAACTTAAATCCCTCGATATTTTTCACTCCCGTGGTAAAAAAGCAGGACGAAACGTTATACGTAGAATCAGAGTTGTAACAGTGAAGCGAAGCCCAAACAAACCAATCACAAACAAACCTTTCAAGCATTTTGAAATTCCAAGATTATGGTACAATCTCCCCTCTTTATTGCTGTCAAATGTTACCTCATTATCTAACAAATTAGACGAGATTTCAACAGTGTTAACTAACCTATCACCTGGACTTGCAGGAATAACTGAAGCCTGGCAAATAAACCCAGAAACTATCAACATACCTAACTATATCCTGTATCACCACCTCCGCACTGGTAAACGAGGGGGGGGAGTAGCCTTGTTTTGCCACAGTGATTTATCCCCCGTGCCCCTCGCCGTGGACGTTCCTGAAAACTTGGAGGTGCTATGGGTTCGAGTATCTCCTGCTTCTCACCCACGAGGTATAGCTTCTGTCATCTGTTGTGTCATTTACTACCCTCCACGTTCACCCACACGCGACGCACTTTTGCAACATCTCATCAGCACGTCAGACCAGCTCAAATTAAGGTACCCAAGTTCCAAAGTTATCCTGTGTGGGGATTTTAACCAACTTGACACAACATACCTGCAAACTCATCTTCAATTATCACAGGTGGTCAACTTCCCAACACATCACAATAGTATTTTAGATTTAATTTTAACTGATATGTCAGAACTCTATCAGCCTCCTGTCCTGATGCCACCCTTTGGCCGCAGCACCCATTCATCAATATTCTGGTCACCTAAACCCACGTATGTACAAAAGCAGGTGAACACAACTATTACTTATCGGCCCTTAACAGACTCAGCAATTAGACAATTTGGACAGTGGATCACCGGGTACCCCTGGGTTGAGGTCACCACTGTCTGCGATGTGAACGATAAGTGGCAGAACTACATCTCCAGCATCACCCAGGCTTATCACCATTTCTTCCCGGAAAAATCAGTGCAACGTCATCCTTCAGAGCTACCGTGGATCACTAGCCGTATCAAACGTCTCATCCACCAACGTGACCAAGCTTTTGCCGCCCACAATACCCCTTTATATAAAGCCCTCCGAAATAAAGTAATTAGGGAAATTAAACTACAAAAAAGGTCATACTACCCCAATAAAGTTCAGCACTTAAAAAACACTAATATAAGTCAATGGTACAACAGAATTCAAGAGCTGAGTGGTCTAAAAACTCGACCATCTACATTCCCCTGTATTAGTCATTTAACAAACAGTGAAGCAGCTAATACAATTAACAACCATTTCGCCACAATTTGCCAGAAACTACCCAAATTGGACTTTAACTCACTACCTTCATATCTCCCCACCCCCAGTCCACCCCCTACCGTCCACCAGTATCAGGTTGGTCACCGTCTCAAACACCTTAAACTCAAACGATCCTTTACACCTCTAGATATTCCTATACGTTTGTATATAGAGTTTGCCCCAGAATTATCCGTACCTCTAACATCCATAATAAACGCTTCCTTCCAGCAGTCCACCATACCTACGGACTGGAAATGTTCCTATGTAACCCCCATACCCAAAAAGACCAGCCCCAAATCGTTAGATGAATTGAGACCCATTGCAATTACCCCTATTCCCAGCTTAGTTTGCGAAAGTTTTGCTGCAGAATGGACCTACTCAGATATATCTCGTCAACTAGACTTACGTCAATATGGCAATATCAAATCATCATCCACCAATCATTATCTAATAAATTTTTTGGACTTCATTCACAAAAACTTAGATAAAAGATCAACCTCAGTAACTGCAGTATTTTTAGATTTCACCAAAGCCTTTGATTTAGTAAACCATAATATCATTATAACTAAAGCATTACAATTGGGACTCAGAGAGTGCATCGTGTCTTGGCTAGCCAACTTCCTACACAATTGCCAACAAGCAGTAAGATTTAATGGTGAAATTTCAGAGTTCCAGTCACTTAGGTGTGGGGTGCCCCAAGGAACACGCATGGGACCATTATGTTTTTTAATACTAATCAATGATGCTCTTCAGTACACAGAACAATGCTGGAAATACGTTAACGATACCACCATCGCGTCATCTATAACTAACACCAGCCCTGACTACAGTAATATCCTGTCAACCCTTGATGAAATGACAAATTGGACAAACCTTAACAATATCACCATCAACAAGAATAAGACTGTCATCATGCATTTTAACCTTGCTAAAAAACCAAATCCTCCACCACCCCTCAAATTAGGAGACCACACCTTAGAAACAGTCAATTCAACTAAACTATTAGGTATAACAATTAATGACAAATTAAGTTGGGACCCACTTGTTAACTCATTCATCTCCTCATCAACTTACCGTTTACATATGTTAAGAACTCTCAAGAAATTAGGAGTTCCAAGCAACGACCTAGTACAACTTTATAACACATTTATTTTACCCAAGTTATGCTATGCCTCCCCTGTTTGGTCCTCTTCCTTAATTATTACACAAAAAAAGAAGTTTGAGAAAGTACAGAAGAGAGCTTTAAAAATAATCCTTGGCCCTAACTTTACTAGCTACCTTGATGCACTCAACCTATTGAACCTGCGATCTGTGTCGGACCTCCACCAGCTACAATTACAGCAGTTTGGAACCAAACTACTCAACAACCCAAGATACCGTCACTTTCTGCCCCCTGACGCCCCACCACCACAACGAGCAGTCCGCCACCACAACAAGCTTGTCCCTATACCAGCCCCCAGGACCGACCGCTACAAGAAAAGCTCAATTCCAACTATTGTTAAATATATTAATTCGTAATCAACTTACTGTTCCATCAATTGTAAAATTCATGTTCTAAAGTGTAAACTCCATAAAGATTACATTTTACTGTTCCCGACTTCATAATTTTAAGCCACTATGTTTATGACCACCTATCTGACGTAATTTTAAACTTTACAGCAGGAGTTGTGTCGTCTTAAGTTCTGTATATATTCTAGATCTTTATGCTTCTTATTTTATCTATCTTTAATGTATATTTTCAGCCTTTTGGCTGCCGCCTGTATTAATAAACCGTTAATTATTATTATTATTATTATTACGTCTTCTCTACCTGATCATTCGTTACCCTCCTATATAGCTCCGCCCACATTTCTCTCCTCCTCTCCCACTAACATCCCCCCTCCCTCCACCTGCAACTGTTGCCAGATCCGACGAGGCCCAAACCAAGTCGTTGATGGATGGGGTGTAGACCCTTGATCTGTCCGGAGCTGTACATTCAGAGTCTACTTAATTAATGGAGCATGGACGCTGGTATTTACATATGTATTTTACATGTATGCCCAAAGAGCCATTTTAATGTAAAGTTCAGTGCCCTCCTTCATTTACTTATTGTTATGTGCACTTTGTCTCAAACATTTCAGCTACAACTCTGACGACGTGGATGGACAACATGAGGATGCGGTATGGGAAGATCTGTCAGAGGACATCTGGCCAATCACCTGTTGAGGCGGATATGACGGAACGGGACCGGTGGATTTACAACACCTTCGGTTTCCTCCACGTCAACATCGTCCGGACTAGTGGCCGGACAACACAGGTAAGTTATAAGTCAAATGTAGTACAAAAATTTAAGCTGGATATTGATTGTTCTCTATTTAACATTTCAGATTTAATTTCATGGACATATTTGTAGTAGTATTTATTAATGTATTTAGTTTCCTATTACATATTACTTTTGCTTCCAAAAAATAATTTAAAAAAAAAATCCTTTTCCAGCACATCCCATCCGAATCCCAGGGGGCTGCTCCAACCACGTCTCGGGGGTTTAGTGTCTCCCCTGAAGAGGAACTCCACCGTCCTCAGCTTCAGCAGCAGCGCCAGGAGACGAGGTCCCTGTCGCCTGCGTCAGCTGAAATACCGGGTTCTTCTTCTATGCCGGAGTCCTGCTGCTTCTGGAGAGGAAGGAGGACGAGTGGAGGAGCCAGGGGTTCGGGAGCTGCTGGAGTCAGTAAGTAATAAAAATATAAATTAGCCTCACCAGTACGTCATTATGTTTGATATACTCCAGTGATAACTTGAGAGTGCAAGATATATTCCCACTGGATAAAATTTAATGTTTTTTCGTGCATTAATAGAAATGGTCAACAGTGGTTTCATGCATCACCTAGGTTACTCAAATTTTCTTCCACGTCGCACATGCAAGCGTTTATTATTTTAGGCAAATATGAACATAAGTATAACATGTAATGTCACTAATTTCCTCATACTCTCCTCTACCATAGATGGTGACGTACAGGAAGAGGAGGGAGCCGCGTAACGACCCCACATTAACTCCTCTAGAGAGGAACGTGGATACGTTCACCACCTTCTTGAACTTTTTGATGACTGTTTTTTAGTTCAAGAAGGCGGCTGGACAGTTCATCAACATGACCCTCACCAAGTTGTTTGATGAACCCGACCCCACCTCATCACTGCAGGGACAACACCTCCAGCAGCCCCACTACTACTACAACCACCAAATGCACCCGATGGCTCCACCACCACAACCACCACCTCATCATCAGCATCAGTATTATCAACCGGGACCTTCCTCAATACCAGACTTCTCGTTTCGGACTTCCCTTCTGGGGTTACATGAGTACCTAGGGAGGTTATTAACCCCAACAAAGAGAACCGCGAGGAAGAGGTTGACCTCCACTCCGGAGAAAAGAATGTCTTCTTCACATGAGAGTTTCCTACAAATTTCCTATTGTATAAAATATATGATTTTTTAAAGGAAATTTTGAATAAAGTATTTTTGTATCGTAACATCTTGCCTTTTTGTTTACCAAGTCTAGTCTGCTCCACATATAAACTGGCGGAGAGAAGAAGAAGAAGAGGCTTGAAAGGACAGAAAAGATATGAATTTGTTACAAGGAATGGAAACATAACATAACAAGTGTTTCAAATTTTATTGCATGTAATTAGTAGGTACTACATACCTGTATACT
This sequence comes from Petrolisthes cinctipes, assembly GCA_033782935.1. Taxonomy (NCBI): domain Eukaryota; kingdom Metazoa; phylum Arthropoda; class Malacostraca; order Decapoda; family Porcellanidae; genus Petrolisthes; species Petrolisthes cinctipes. Next base: position 899,368 of record JAWQEG010000380.1, on the reverse strand, counting down.
GTATATAATCTCATTTTCATGGTGAATTTTCACACATTATTGATACTTTCAACCAAAAATTCTATTTTGCCATGGCACAATACCAAGTGGAGAGTTGTAGGGTCTCTTAGGTAATCCTGCTCGACCAGTGTCTGGTGCTCGGTTTATGGGATGCAGTGTCTGTTCATCATTTCGCCAAGATTCAGCTATCACCTCATGAGCAACTGGGTCCTCAGTGTCTGCCGCTTGAATGGTATCCCTAGGTCTCTTAATTCGTATGAGATTGTGGAGGCAACATGCTGCCAAGACTGCTGTTTCTACCCCCTTTGGCTTCAGCAACATTGTTGTGGGGCAGCACCTTAAGCGTTTGGCCTGTATCCCGAATGTGTTTTCAACAACTCGTCGGGCACGAGAGAGTCTGTAGTTAAAGATCCGTTCACCTCTCGGCAGGCCTCGTTGAGGGAATGGCTTCTGGAGGTATTCCTTGAGAGGGAAAGCGTCATCAATGAAGTAGAGGACGGGAATGGTACCAATAGGACCAGGAATCCTTTATACTTATAGTTTTAATAATAGGAACCACATTTGCCAGGGGAACTCATAACAATGTGCTTTCCTTCAAGTGCTCCAACACAGTGATGAAAGTTCCAGCGATTTGAGAAACCCTAGGCCACCTCCTTCCATCCGTCTGGCGTCAGTGGACAAACGATGACCTCTTTCATTTATTCTTCGATAATTGCTTCACAGGTCTCCCTGACAGTACTGCTGACGGCTGATGGAACTGACAGACACTCTGAAGCCATATTGTTGAGTTCTGAAGTTGTCTCCTGTGGCGAGATATCGGAGAGTCAATGCAAGTCGAAGTTCAGGCTCCAGGGGCTTGCTCCAGAATGTACGTTGCTTCATAATACGAGGGCCAATTCTGTCCAGTATATCTGTGAAGAATTCTTGATCCACTCGCAGGAAGTTCTTGAATGATGACTTGTCTTCCCTAGCGAGCTCATGGACAAGTCTTTCCCACTGACCAAATAGCTTCCTCCTTGCAAGCCACAGACGAGCCCAATATCCTCTCTCCTTCCTCGGCTTCTTTCTCTGCTCTTCCTTCTCCTGCCTCTTCTCTCCCTTCTTCAGAAGGATATATGCTGCTAAGGTTATTGAAAACGGCAACAACACATCATCCTCGATAATACCAGCCATGCTGTTCTTTCGTGATATTGTCTCAGCTGCGGCACAAGGCAGAAAGTGGGATAGGGAACCAACTACCTGCCCTATTACATATGTGCCGAAGCCCAAGGGCAATAACGTACCTAAAATGCCTAGCCATCCCCGACTGGTCGCAGTTGCATCGCTTAGCATGCCCAGGTACACCCGCGGCATCCTGCAGAAACACCGCCGGCAAAAAAAGGGTAAAATGACCGTTACAAATTAGTCGTCCCAGAGCCGCCAGTGAATCCCCAGTCTTCCCCCGATAATTTGTGGTATACCGCAGATTAACCACAGATGAACCAGCGATGCACCCATGGTACTGCAGCAATTGATGAAAATCTAAAATTCGGCTGCCAGGTCCCCGACTTTTGACATTTCGCTTATTCGCGATGGCATCGGGAGCTTATGTGTAAACTGAGCTTAATGCTTTGATCAGATGTCATTACTACCAATACATCCAAACATACATACATCTTACACTATTGCTTGGATCAGATATCATTACTACCCGTACATACATTCATACATACATACATTCATCTTACAATAATGCTTTGATCAGATTTCATTACTACCCATACATCCATACATACATACATCTTACACTAATGCTTTGATCAGATATCATTACTACCCATACATACATACATTTTCCCTATTGCTTCTGGTCAAACGTCTGTTTGTTTAGTACTGCTCAAATAAATAAGAAGATTTTGGGCTTTATATAGGTATTATAGGCTATCTATGCCTATCGACTCTTATGTAGGTCATTTAGGCAGTCAGTCTTGTTACATCAACATATCTTCCCCTAGCCTACAAGGTTGCAATCCTTGCTCTTACAGTCGGGTACCTATTTACTGCTAGGTGAACAGGGACATAGGAAGCTGGGAAAATTGTCCAACAATCCCAGTGGGCCAACTCGGGAACCTTCCTCCCCACCCCATGCCTGGGACACAAACCACGGAACCTCTTGTATTGAAAGGCTAGCATTTCAACATTACACTCTAGGGACACCCGTCCACCATTTTATGAACTGTATGGGCGTTGCACCAAAAGGCGTAGTAAGTTGAAAAATGACGCTTGGGTAGTAGAGATAAAAGTAGCCATAACTCATTCTTTCAAATTGTCTTATTGTCTTTCCCAGCTCATTTTACCATACCTTTTGTGCAAGTAATAATTTCGTATTAATAGGAACCCCTAACCTAACCTGACCCACCTGTTGGCCCATGGGGTGCCAAGCCAGTATGCAGTTCGTAATAATCCGCCATTCTACCCCATCCTCTAATGCGTGAATTAAAAGTTTGTCTGTTTTTCCTTTCAACCTGGAAAAAGTAAGACCAATTATAGCCTATTTTTTTGTAGAGCTCTTTATAGGTTCCAGGTAACGAAGGAGTAGATGCACTGACCCGCATACCTTTGTTTACCTTTGACAGTCTTTGCTTTAGTTAGATTTTCGTAAACCCTCCTGAGTCTGCAATTAAAACATTTAGTGGTTTTCAATGAGGGACTCTGTGTAAAATGAAGTGTTGGATATAAGTACCGGTATCTAATCAATGTACTGTATATCGAAGGTCTACAGTATTGCCGCCATTCATTACTCTTTTGTTGAGAGAATGCTCATCAAAGGGGCTTTACCTTGAGCAAATGAGCAGTCCGTTTCCTCAATGAGGTTAGTGGTTTCCTTTCCCTTCCTGATTTGGTATATAATTTCTTTTCCCTGAGTGATGGGGGTAACCTTTTTTTAAGTGATGTGAGTAGTGTCCTTCCATCAGTTAAGTCTGTGTCATCCATCTCAGAATGATTAGGGTCGTTCACTTCATCACAAACATTAGTGTTATTATCATTCCCGTTGGCCAACTCATCGGGGACTTCTTCCAGTTTTTGTATCTGCTCTCTCATTAATTTCAGATTTTCCTTCTCTCTCACCGTCTCTTCACACAACTCAAACATTCCCATCTGCATCCCCTCCATCTCCTCTTGCATTTTCACCAGTTTGTCCCCCATGTAATCCAGTGTGCTACTGGTCTCGTTGTGCCACTCTGTAATCTACGTAATGTCCTCCTCAGTCTACTGTATGTTCGCCTTCAAAGCGACATTCATACCCTCCTGTGAAGACGACCCGCTGCTCCAGGCAGCTGCTTTCGTTGTCGCCACTTTCATTGCTTTCATTATTACATTAGACATTATTGCTTTCCCGATGATTGAGACAGACGTATAGAGACAGATGTATAGAGACAGCAGTAACAAACAGATAATAATTAATTGAGAGGGTGCTTTACTGATCTTTGCGACTCTAGGACAACTACAAGGGGAGACTGTGCTATAGTGAACAAAATTAATGTCCATTCCTTCAGCCAGCCACAATATAACTGAATTATATGTGGTTCGAACGACTAAACAACAGAGAGAGGAAGAGGACAGATGGTGGACTGTGTTGTGTCGTTTGAACCACACAGAATTGAGTCATATTGTGGCTATCTGAGAGAAGGAACTTGGGGTCACCAAAGTACTACCATGATATCCTAAAGACTGATTCCTCCTATGCCAGAAAGCAGATACCCTCAATGGTATTAATAGTTTGGAGGAATCACAGACTTTCCAATTCACAGCACCAACAAAAGAATCTCCCATTAAAAAGAGCTCTAAGGGGAGAGAGTTTCTTGTCGATTCGTCCAAAATATGCCAGGAAACAGAACCAGATCCACAAAAATAATGGTAGGTGTTCTGTTGCTTGGAATTGTTTGGAGGAATTTACTCCTGATTTATCAAAAGTGTTTTATCCCCTTAATTAAGCAAGAATGTTTGGTGGTAGGCTAATGACCAAAACTACGCGGAACAGTCACATGATAAGGGAAATGCAATTACAGGAGCACAGATGTGTAGATGTTGGCGGCTGTGAAGATGCACCATAGTCGCCAACATGACAAGACGTCCAATGATCGGTTCAAGTGCAGTAGCTCAGATGTGTAGTGAACACTTCTAGTGGCCTATGAAGATGTACAGTTGCGGAAGGATATTCTACCCATGGAGGTATAATATAGAGGAGGCAGCATGAGCCGCTCGTCTTGTATACCCAAAGTGAAGCCAGGGGCGGAGCCTATTACCCTACCCCCCCATTGACTCAAAACATTGCCCCGGCCGCTTTAAACCCATTATAATTATGCTCTTATTTTCTCATATTAACTATAATTAGAGCCAGAAAGAGACTTGAATTTGTTCCATATATGATAACTGCATAAAATTTTCCAATTCTGTATATTATCAAAAGTACTTAAACATATTAAATACCGCTGATTCCTAGAGCATTACCTCTTCTCGCAAACTTTTCCTAGGAGGAGTATGAATGAAAGAATGAATGAATTAATGAATGAATAGTCTATTTTATGCAAAAAGTATAGTAAAAGAAAAGGTCATAGCTTACACACCAACCCACAGACAGTATTATAAGGTTACAGAGAAATAAGAACAAGTACAGTTGCCCACACATGAATCTGGTATTCCTCACTACTTGCGAGATGCCTACAACAGGAAGGAAAGTGAGCAAAAGTTATAGTTTGTTGACAAGCAGATAATAATAATATTTTACTGTCTGCCTGTCAACAAACTACATCTTTTTTTCACTTTCCTTTCGTTGTAGCCACCTCACAAGTAGCGTGGGCAACTGTACAAATGCAAATAAAATTAATTATATAAAGAGTTCTAGTATGAGACTCTGGAAGGCCTTATGTCACTCTTTAAGTACAGTATATAAATAAGATTATATACAGTAAGATGTGTATAGTGAAGTGAAGATGTGTATACTGTATTGAAGATGTGTGGTGTGCTGTGAAGGTGTGTGATGTGCAGTGAAATGTAGCCTACATAGTGTAGGGAAGATGTGTATAATGTAGTGAAGATATGTATAGGGTAGTGAAGATTTACATAGTGTAGTGAAGATGTGGTGTGTTGGGATGATACGTATAGTGTAGTGAAGATGTGTGATGTGTTGTGAAGGTGTGGTGTGTTGTGAAGATGTGTATAAGGTAATGGAGATGTGTGTGTAGTGAAGATGTGTATAGTGTACTGAATATGTGTATTGAGTAGTGAAGATGTATATATGGTACTGGGGATATGTGATGTGTAGTGAAGATGTGTATATTATGGCGAAGAGATGTGTAGTGTAACACCCAGAACTGTCATGTAATAGAATTCACACTCGGGTGTAGTGTCTTGTATCAAACACATTTTACCACTTATAAGCCACATGGAATCTTACCATGATGGCTGGATGTTACTGCATAAAGTGAGTCATCACTTACTCATTCCCAGTTCACTCTGATTCACACAAAAACATTAATTTTACTAATCAGTCCCAGGCCGTAATTTCACAATTATAAAAACTCTTTTGGCACATTGGCTTAACTTAGACTACGGTACTATAACGTAAGACCTAAATTCTCAACAACCAAATAGTCTACGTAGTAAACAAATTTATAAATTAAATATCTTTAAAACATTATGAATATGCTAAAACATTCATAATACAATCTCTCAACACTCGAGTTATCCTACAGGCCAATCCTAACTTGGGCACAAGTAGGTCACCCCATGGAGCCAGTTTATCTTTTATAACCCTGTCAATGCCATATATACGTGAGGTTATTCATTAACAGTTAATATCACAACACTATAATAGCCTTGGCTTTGCAGTTTTTGTGCGTACAGTATCAATATTCTACAGGACATGGGTGTCACGATGTGTGAGGCAGGTGATGAATTTCACTTCGTTGATTTGTCCATTTCTATAGTATATTTTTCTATATGACTTTCTTCACATACCTATGAAATGTAGTAGAAAGACTCCTGTCTCTCTGGGTACACCCATATGCTGAACACGCCGGCATTATTATAAAAATGGCAAAGAATGTTGCAGGTACTTTGTGAAATTGATGGTCCGACGTGATCAGCCGAGGTTTGTTTTGAGTCAATGGGTGGTAGGGGAGACAGCCGATCAATAGCGAGACGGCTTCACTTTTGTGACGTCATGCCGCCTCCTTTATATTATACCTCCATAATTCTACCCCACATTTGTTTGGCATGTGGAGATATCTGGCAACTCTCTCTGAATAGACAGCAGCTCATACAAACCCCAATGACTGAATCACCAATGAACTTTAGTCACGAGGAGAGTGTGATATCAATGAAAATTACTAAATATGATATGTGACCTGAAATGTCACAAACTCTCTTCGTGACTGAAGTTCGTTGGTGGTTCAGTCATTGGGGTTCGTATGAGCTGCTGTCTATTCAGAGAGAGTTGCCAGATATCTCCACATGCCAAACAAATTTGGGGCAGAATATGCTTCCGCAACTGTACATACCTCGGTCTCCAACCACCGTAATGCGTTGGTGGGACAGTTGTCACGAGACACTTATGACTCCGCCTTCGTAACAGGTGGCATTATTTGAAGGACTCATTTGCCTCCAATTTTAATGTTAATCTGGTGGTATAATTACACACACATCTTCACTACCCACCCTACTGGACTGTACACATCTCCACTACCACACCAGCATCTCGGATATCGTGTATGTGTTTGTGTGTGTGTGTGTTTGGGGGGGGGGGGTATTTAGTAGATGTGTGTGTGTGTATGTGGGGGGCGAGGGTTGGCTTTAGTGTACCATATGTTAGTGGTTGGTATGTGGGGTGGGGGCGTGTAGTGGATGCGTGTGTTCTTACCTATTTGGTCTTACCTATTTGTATCTTTACAGGAATGAGTCAAGCTCGTAATGTCCCGTTTTTTAAACCCAATTTTCATATTAGTCCGGCAGCCTAGGGACTAAAACCTTGTTTTAGCGTCTTAAGTTTGTTTTATTGCTGATTCTGCTTACTTAGATTATCAGTTTCAAAATATGCATTATTACTGGATAGCTGTCAGGATTGAGCATTTTATGATATATATAAAAAATTTCTTTTAAATTAAACATACAAAACAGTTCAATGAAAATTGTTTTAACTCTTAGAATGTGATCATTGCCAGCCTTCAGTCTACGTCCAGGGGCACCAACTTGGAGGAACTGGCTGACTCCCTTTTTATTTATTAATTTTTTTCAAAGGAAGAGTGAGCTCTAACATGTCGCCGATGCTTAAGGGCCTCTGCTCCTCCATTTATAATAAGATAGACAATATATTCATGAAATGTTAACATTTGTTCAACAACAAAAAATACATAATACTTTGGTAAATATAAAAATATGTTAGATAAATAAACTGCATATTTTTATTAAAGAAAAGTGTCCTTCTCATTTATCAATTTTCACCAGAAACATTTTGTTTCTGAACTTTGTTTCAAGAAATATGACTGTGTTACCTTTTTTTAAACAAATTATTGTCGGCCTACGTATTCTATAATGATTCAGATACAAAATCATACACAGTAACAAAATGTTTAGAACTTTTCTTTCTTTAAACTTACAATTATATTTCATCCTCTTCATCATCTGACACATCATTATGGTCATTACAACATGTAAAAGATCCATGACATGAGCAAAATATTGTGCATGATAATATGTCACAGTGTACCAGCCCTGGGATTGTCTCTTCGAAGAATCTGGTACTTTATTCCTGAGTGTGTAGTTGTTGGTTGGTTGTGAAGTTGGAGACATGATTGGTGTTCAGTTGAGGTAAATATAAACTTCAGTAGGAAAATTACTTACTTTATTCCTTAAATTAATTCTATGGAATTTCGTGCCTTGTCTTAAGGAGCTCAGAGGAAGATGTCTGGTCTTTCTAGATTGAGATGGTAGTGTCCTAACTGAGTCTCTTCTCAGTCGTTAATATCTATTCTCTAACTTGAGTTGACAGCTATGTCTGGATACAATATTACCAACTTGATGAATGTGGGTAGGAGGAGTCATGTGGGACTATGGTCATGAGGCCTGAGTCATGCCTCAGGTAGCTGAAAGGACCCATGCTTCTATCTCCAGATACCTATACTGATAAATAGTTCGTGATACCTGGTTATCTTACTGTCTATCTCTTGGTTATTTATTTTATGCCGGTTCTGGACAGGTAGTCTGTTTATACATGTGCGTCATCTGCTGTATTTGGTTATCTTAATGTTTATCTTCTTGGTTATTTATTTTATGCCGGTTCTGGACAGGTAGTCTATTTATATGACCCTAGCTCATCTTATCTCTTACCTGCCTTGCCTCATGGTACTGTACAAAGGTTACATCTGCATTTTGAAGTTTTGCATGGGTTTCCACTCTTGCAGGTGCACTTGATCAGCTTCAAAATCCTCTCTGGCGCAACTTTTATATTTGTGGGTAGAGTTTTTGGCAGCAGTGACTTTGTTTTGTCGTCTTTTATCCAACCATAGTTAGAGGCGTCTTGCTTTGGTGGATGAAACTGAAGTGCATTCTTCCAAATGTACGTCTGCAGGTGAGCACGCTTCACATTCTCAACAAATGCCTCTGTCGTCGAAGGTAGTGTGGCTAGTGGTGGTGTATTTGTTGCTTTACACCTGCCAACCTTTTCCGTCCAGGCTTTTACTCTAGCTTCTGACATAGATATAGCTTTTGGCTGTCCATAGCTTGCTCCTTGTTGCCTGTTCTAATACATTTGGCCATTCAGCTTCAACATTACCAATAAGCTCTTGAGATGAAGCCCCACGTTTCAAAACATTCAGCATTTTTACCTTCCCTATGCCATAACAAGCAGCAGCAGTATCACAATCTGTCAATGCATGACCTGATAGCATTGTGGGAATAATATGGTGGTGTTTCTGCACAGTTGCTTTGATAGCAATCACGGATATTCCCTTGATTGGTGATGATTCTATTACCACTGATGTCTGCAATCCTTGCTGAAGATAGTGATATAGTAAAATGACATACACGTCCGTGTCATCACTAAGGACAGTCACCGGCTTCAGATGAGAAACTGCGATATGTACAGTCTGCTGCACTATTATGTTATCTGCTTCCTCACGGCTTGTTGAAAGGTCGATTCTTGATCTGCAACCACCCATTTCGATTTCTACATGTGTTTGTTCTTGTCCCGTGAAAACAAGTTTGTTTTTAGATTGATGGATATCAGTATCCTGAAAGAGACTTTTGCAAATTATTTCAATCAACTGCTTCTTATTCTGTATTACAGTTAGGGCAAGATTTTGTGAAGGCAAAGGAGATGTGGGACTCAGCTGAAAAACTCTGGTGCCTTCTTTTCTTCTTGAGATCCTTGTAGAATCATTGGTGCTGAAATTATGATATCTATCAAAAATTAAGTAGACATCCCCTGTTTCTAGTTTCATTCTAATCAGGTCTTTGAATTTATTCACAAAGTCCTGGACTGCTGAGATGAACTGGATTATGGCCAGTGGGGAATCCACAAAAGTGCTGAGCCATCAATTACCCTGCACACAGTATCTATTGCAGCATGTCTAGCTGAGTGTTCTACACAAGTCTGATTTTGACTTGGATATACGCGTCTCCTGAGTCAGTGAAAAGAGCTGTAGGAACAGGAGAGAGTTCACATGACATAACTTCTTCAATATCTATGTCTCTTGAGCTTGCTTGAAGTCCTATAACTCTAAAGTAAATTAATTTTGTATCATAAACTTGACACCCATCCACATTGATAGATTTTTTTGTGACTGCCATAGTTTCTGTTTTCTTTGGTATAGTGTCATAGAATCCTTGAGGCAGTTTTCTTTCAAATTCTTCCATTTGTCTGGTACCAATTTCAACTGCTTTGTCAACATTTACTGTTGTTGGTGTAATGCCTCCATTTACAACATTATGTATACCCTCTGGATGTTGTTCAGGGTTTAGTGGGTCTATGCAGATTGAGTTTTTGCCTTAATCCTTTTCTGTCAGCTTTATCAGCAGTGATTCTTGCTATGGCTTCCTCTTTGTGAACTGTAAGCATGTTAGGTGAAGGTTCATATTCTCTCGTATTTGATACGTCTTCAACGTATGTGCAAGCTAAGTGCCCAAGTTTTCAGTGTTTCAGGCCTCAGTGCATTTCCAAATATTCCAGCTTTATCATGACCAAACCTCATAAAGGTAGTTTTAATAAACATATCACTCCAGATACCATTCCAAACACTTTGTGTGTGTCTCATGACATGTGAACCTTTCATGAAGTGTGTAAAGACATTTTCAGGTAGGGATGACATGCTTCTCAGGTAATATACTCCATACCTTGCATAATTTACATGTCTGGAAGTAAAGAAGTATGGTAACATAAGTTCAACTGCAAACAGGTGAAGAGGCCACACACCTCGTTCAGCCTTCACAAATTACATCATTATCAGTACTGGTTTGATCAGACCAACAATCCACAGCTTAGCAATGCGACTTCTTGTTGCCAGGTCTTCTAACACAGTCAAAAGGTCATCATGAGAACTTACATCGTCTTGGTTGACAATCACTCTCAGCAGCTCTTCAGTCAGTAAACACAGAGCTCTCATATTCTTTGGGAACTTCTTTCCACTTAACATTTTTCCAACACCTCCTAACACAGCTTCTAAAATTTCTGCTAAACCAGATCCTGCCATCAGTATTCCAACAGCACCAATAAAACTCATTAGCATATGCATTCCCCCTAATCTGGGAATAAGATTTGAAAATGACTTGAATATGCACACTTTATTTGAACAGCGACTTTGTAAAGTTGCTGGTCAGCTGTGAAAAGAGTAAAGTTCTGTCCTATCACCTGACTTATTTTTTGTTCTTTAATTATTGCAGTCATGATTGTGTCTGGATGTGCAAGTTTCATGTCAATAAGTGGGAGGTAAACACCTTTAGTCTTGGGATGGAGAAGTTCTCCTTGCTCAGGACACAAACGGGTATTAAATCCATGAAACTCAGAACACCCTTCACCCATTGTGACACCTTTCAAGAAGGATATAACACCTCTCTTAGCTTTCTGGTTAGCTACAGCTGTAAGTGAAAGCAATTTTAGTGATGGAACCTGTTTTTTTAGAAAATGTGGTGGAATAGCAGGCTTACTTGGGCCATTGTACCTGATTACTTAAAACTCATAATAAATTTCCTTTGTCATCATCGTCTTCTTTAAGCGTGGTATAACTTGCTCAACATGGTGACATTCATTATCTGGTTGTGTTATGAGTATTGCCAAAGAATGTGTTGATATCTTGCCAGTTTCAGATGCTATGTCAGCATCAAAGTTGTCTACTACACAATGGACGAAACCAGTTCACTATTTCTAGCAGCTGATGTAGCTGCAGATCTATTAAAACGCAATAACTCATCATACGTGCATGTTCACCAAATGCATTCATAGTTATGACTGCGCTTTTTGAGTCTCGTAAAAAGACAGCCAATCCAATTTGAAGTGGTGTTGCATGGTTTGTTATTGTTGGTGTAATGATATTGCCTATTAGTACAGGTAGAGAATTGTTCAGTTTTTGGGACAGCTTACCCAGAAGTTCAAGGACAGTGTTGCAAACATATCTGGAAGCTTTGTCACAGTCTAAGGATGTGCAGTAGATTTCTCTTTCCAGATCAAGTTGTTTGGTCTCATGACAAATCTGTGTCTTCACCATGGTTACAACCATATCCATGCATTGTCTTCTGGGTCTGCAATGATGCGCAGTGTTTTCTCAGCCTCACAGTGAAAGGCGATTATTGCGGCTATCCCTGGTGAAGAAAAAATAATGGATCTTTACCAAAATGCTCAGAAAGTCTACGTACAAGCATTCGTAGGGAGAGCACACGGCCACCATTTTCTAAATATAAGTTGTACAGATCAATTGATTGATTGATTGATTTAGAAATGCCATGAGGCATTTGGCGGCGCAACAGCTATGGTCATATACCGCCCAATACAAAGTATTCATCTACATCATTAATAAAATATTTACACAAACTAAACAGACTTCTCCACGCCGAAAGGGATAGGCAGCATGAATAAAAGAACATACAAACTAAAAGGCACATTTATACTAAAAAAAAAAAAAAATTACTAATTCAAGTAAAATATATAAAAGATAAGAAAACGTTGAACTATCTAAAAAGCCATAGATATAATAAAATTCACAACTTTTGGAGGAGGCCAGCCTCCTCCACATAGGAGAGGGTGTTCCCTCCCACACTACAAGCCTCCTCCCCGAGCACCTGGGAGAGACTGTAAGAACCGTCACCCTTCCGGTACTCGGAGAGGTGCCTACGACGAAGGTCCCCAAGGCTGGGACACTCGACAATAAGATGCCGTACTGTCAAAGGGACAAGACAATCATCACAGTAGGGAGGGTGAGCCCTCTCCATTAAAAAGCCATGAGTCAATAATGTGTGGCCAATGCGGAGACGGACAAGAGCCGTCTCCCACCGGCGGGACAGGCCACTGTAGCTCCACAATCCAAGGCGCTGGCGGATGTCACGGAGCTTGTTAGCCCCGATGGCGTCCCATCTGTCCTGCCAGCAGGAACGAACGGTAGCATCTATTTAGGGTCGAAGGTCCACTGCAGGAACAGGATGATGCCTGGCAGGAGGCCGGGAATTGGAGACCACAGCCTTAGCCAGGGCGTCAGCCCGCTCATTCCCATCAACACCCACATGGGCCGGGACCCAACAAAAAGTGACTTTCCGGCCACGACGACCCAGGAGGACAAGCCACTCAAGAATGGCCAACACCAGGGGATGGGAAGAGTTAAAATTGCACAAGGCCTGCAAGGCACTACAGGAATCGCTAAAAATAGTAAACGAAGGCTGAGGGAGAGTAAAAATCATTTGGAGGGCATATAAAATGGCCGAGAGCTCAGCAGTAAAAATGGACATGACAGAAGGGAGCCTGCCTCCACGGCAAAAGTCAGGAAAGACAACTCCAAAGCCAACTCCAGCATCAGACTTTGACCCATCAGTGTACACAGGGAGGGACTCCCTGTGAGTGAAGGCATGTTCTAAAAAGAGGGAACGAGCCACTGGAGGAGGAAGAAATTCCTTCTTGTCTGTAAAGCAGGTGCAGGGGAAAACTTCTGGAAGAAGCCATGGAGCCACCCTGGGGACCCTCACAGGACAAATCTGAAAGTCATCTATGCCCATCTCCTCCATAGCCTTTCTGACCCGGAAGCCAAAGGGCCATGGTGCACGAGAATGTAATAGGTAGTACTGAGACATGATATCAGATGACACCGCCAAGCAAGGTAGGGTGTCAGGAAGTCGATGTAATCGATGCCAACAACGAACCATCAAGGACTGGCGACGGAGATCAAGAGGTGGCTCATTAGCGTCCACCAGGAGACTGGGGATTGGGGACGACCTGAAGGCTCCGGTCGCCAGACGTACTCCAGCATTATGAACAGGGTCTAAAACTCTGAGACGGGCATCGGTGGCAGAAGAGTGCACCTCACACCCATAGTCGAGTTTTGACCTAATAACAACATGGTATAGGCGGAGGAGGGTGGCCCGATCAGCCCCCCAGGATGTATGGCTCAGGACCCTCAACAGGTTAAGAGCCTTGAGGCAAGAGACCTTAAGTGTACGTAAGTGGGGAACCCAAGTCAAACGTTTGTCAAAAAGGAGACCCAAAAAGCGAGTCTCCTCGACACATCGTATCCGATGACCATACATGAATAAGTCCGGATCCGGGTGGATGCCTCGGATGTGGCAGAAGTGCATAGCAACTGTCTTGGAAGGAGAAAATCGAAACCCATGAGAATCAGTCCAACGTGACACCCTGTCAAGGGCAAGCTGCATGCGCCGCTCCGCCACTGACATACGGGAAGCAGCAAACCAGACTGCTAGGTCGTCAACGTACATCGAGTTAGCTATACCGTCTGGAAGGGATGAGGCAATGGCATTAATTGCTACTGCAAACAATGTGACACTGAGGACGCTTCCCTGGGGGACGCCCTTCTCCTGTGCAACAGATGCTGAGTGGGTTGTACCAACCCTCACAGAAAAACTGCGACCACTGAGAAACTCCTTAAGAAAGCGTGGAAGGCAACCCCGCAGGCCATATAAATGGAGTTGCTGCAGGATGCCATACTGCCATGTAGTGTCATAGGCTTTCTCTAAATCGAAGAATACACAGACAAGGTGTTGATGTCGTGCAAAAGCCTCACATGCAGTAGCTTCCAACCTGACCAGAGCATCTGTAGTGGAACGGTATTTACGAAAGTCAGTCTGGGACGGAGACAGAAAATCACCCCGTTCCAAGAAGTATACCAGTCTGACATTCACCATCTTTTCAAATAGTTTACAGAGACAGGAGGTCAAGGCAATTGGTCGATAATTGAGGGCAACACCAGAGTCCTTGCCCGGCTTGAGAAAAGGAAGGTTGGTAGCAACCCTCCACCCAGAAGGGAAGACACCCTCCAGCCAGATTCTGTTATATACAGCTAAAAGAAATGAGATCGCTTCCTCACCCAAGTGTCGTAACATTGCATATGGGATGTTGTCTGGCCCAGGAGAAGTGTCGCCGCAGAGAGAGAGAGCAGAATGCAGGTCTCTCAGGGTGAATATATGGTTATAACTTTCATTCTTGTTCCCTGTGAAATCCAGGACTGTACGCTCCTTGGCTCTTAACTCATGCCTGACAGCCAGAGGTCGAGAGTCACGGCTGGAGACCTTTGCAAAAGCCTCCGCCATGGTATTGGCCACTGTCAAACCATCCATGATCTTAAGTACAGGTGGAGAACTAGGAGAAAACTTCCCCGCCATCTTACGGACTCTCCTGAACACTTGGGTGAGTGGAGTTTTAGTATTAATTGAAGACACATAGGCCTTCCAAGATGCACGTCGGGCCTCTTTTAAAACTCGTCTAGCCCGAGCCCTTGCCCGTCGGAAGTCCTCTAAAAGAGTTGGGTCCCCACGATTGCGACGAAGGCGAGAGAAAACAGCGCGCTTCTCCCGCACAGCAGTGGTGCAGACTGGTGACCACCAAGGGACAGGACGTTTGGGAAAGTAGCCAGAAGTTCTAGGGATAGAGTTGAGAGCAGCAGAGTGGAGCATATCAGTGAAATATGTTACAGCCTCGTCAGAGACCGAAGAAGTTAGCTCTCTAAAAAACTGCCAGTCAGCCTTCTCTAATTTCCACCTAGGAAGACAAGACTGTGGTTCGTACCTGTTACCTTCTAAAAGTATAGGGAAATGGTCACTGCCATATAAGTCAGGCAACACTCTCCACGTAAAATCCAACAGAGCACTGGGTGAGCAAAGGGAAATGTCAATGGCGGTAAAAGTCCCAGTAGGGCTATTAAAATGTGTCACATCTCCCGTATTTAAAACCCCTAATCCCTCATCCTCAATAAAAGAAGCCAATAAAACACCCTTTGGGTTGACCGAACTGTCACCCCACAGAGGATGTCGACCATTAAAATCACCCAATAAAATAAAGGGAGATGGAAGGTCCCGTACAAGATGGTTGAGATCACCCCTCTCAACTGTAACACTGGGAGGAAGGTATAGACTGCATACAGTGTACGGGCGGTCCATAAAAACCTTAACTGCAACAGCCTGGAGCGGAGTGTCAAGCTCCAGGCTCGTGCATGGAATATCTCGGCGAACTAGGATGGCAGAGCCACCATGATGACCCTGCCCTTCAAATGAATTGGAGTAAAATGCTGAGTATGCTGGAGGACTGGCAGGAATGTAGTCCCCAAGCATTGTCTCTTGGAGAGAAACACATGCAGGAGAGAAGCTAGAGAGAAGAACGCGCAGTTCCTCCCAAGAAGCACGCAAGCTACGGCAATTCCACTGAAGGACCTTGAACGGTGTTACTTTAGTACTGATTTTTGGGAAGCCTCACGGAGGTACTTCCCACTACCACCTCGACCTGAGGGTTTATTCAAACAATAAGATTTGTCTAATCCTGGGCCACTAGAAAAAGAGCGAACCCGAGGAGTAGTACTTGGGGCAGTAATTGGGACCCGTAGACGAGTCCCTGAAGCATCTGATATGTTAGAAGAAGATGAAGGTATATGAGATGGGATATTCTTTGAAACAATTACATTGGTTCTGTCCTGTACAGCAGTGGTATCACTGACACAGGCAGATACATCAACATCCATAATACAGGTGGTAGAATCACTCCGCTGCTCATGCGGAAGAGAAAGTGAATCTTTTGAAGTCACAACATCCGTGGCATCCACATTAACTTCACGCCCCTCTGATGATCCCGAAGGAAGCTTGTGAGGAGGAACTTCTGTTGAATCAAGAGATTCATCAGAGCCACGAGAACGCTTCTGGTGAAATTGAGAGGAAACTATGGATGAGTGCACAGAGATGGTTGCCTAACAAGGTGGAACATCTATAGAGTCAAGTGCCTCAGAGGAACCACGAAGGCGTCTCTGTGGCAGTTTAGGTGACTTAAGTTTCCTTTTGGGAGAGCGTGTGGCAGCGTGAACCTCTACCACATGGACACCTTTAGCTAAAGTCTGAGAATTGTCATCAGTTGAAGGGTCACCAGAATGAGTGTCTGATAAAGTTTCCAAGACAGAGAAACTATTATGTAGAGTAACCTTACAAACGTTCTCACTAGAGCAAGAAGCAGCTGCCTCTTGAGAGGGTTGAGAGGGTGCTGCAACCAATTTAGGGCGAAGGGAGGAGGCGTATGTCTTCACACCACCATCCTTCTGTCGCCTGAAGTTGAGTTGTCGTCTGGCACTACCTATGCTAATGAATTGAGTATTAGCCAAGTGGAGGATATCCTGCTCAAGTAGGTACATCTTACATTGGCGAGAACGCAAGGGGTGAGAATCTCTGCAGTAAAAGCAGTAACTCTCTGACCGACACTCAGAAGTAAGATGTGAGTCAAGAGCAGAACAATTACCACACCGGGAATGGTTGTTGCAGTTCCTTTTCCCATGACCAAACTCATAACAACAGAAACACTGTAGAGGACGCTCAACAAAAGGCTTCACCTCAAATGAGGTGGGGTTAATGTTAATGCGATCTGGGATATGCGAGCCATAGAAAGTGAGGATGATCATATTTTTACTGCCTTTCATCTTCGTTACTCGTTGGACACTGTCTGGGCACATAGCGAGAATGTCCTCTTCAGAGAATTCATACAGGTCCTCATTATATATACGCCCCTTGCTATAATTAAATGTTCGATGTGGTTTAATAGATTCAAACATGCTATCAGAAGGACAGGGGAGATTGAGGAGCATCATGGCGCCATAGATAAAGGATGCGAGCACATTCGTTAACATTAACGTGTCCAAATCGTTAACAGGGTTCTTCGACACAACACCCGACCTGCTAGGTCTACT
This sequence comes from Petrolisthes cinctipes, assembly GCA_033782935.1. Classification (NCBI taxonomy): domain Eukaryota; kingdom Metazoa; phylum Arthropoda; class Malacostraca; order Decapoda; family Porcellanidae; genus Petrolisthes; species Petrolisthes cinctipes. Next base: position 881,960 of record JAWQEG010000380.1, on the reverse strand, counting down.
CTTATTTGCAGCTTTCTGCATCTTACCACGACCAGAGAGTGACGTCTCGAGGGCTCTGATTAAAACTCCCTTACCATATTTCTTTATGTGGCCCATTGGTAATAATCCAATTTCTTTCTCAAGATACCGGGAAGCATGGATAATGTTACCACGTCCCTCCCTGTAGTAAACCACAAACCAAAAGGGTGTAGGAACCCGATGTTCCTTTGGGACATGCTCTGCAGAATCATCAAATATATTAGGGCAGTAATCATTGTCACTGTCAACTACATTGATGGACCGTATCATCTGAACTTTACAATGAGTATCCCCCACCGTCAGAGAATCTTTTGCCTCAAATGCTGCTTTGACAGCAGCATTTGTATTGAAAGTAATATAGCACCGATTAGACCTACAATCACTGTCATATGTGATTCGGATTCGGAGGACTACTCCAAAGCACTTAAAAATGGAGTGGATAGCGCCATAGATAAAGGATGCGAGCACATTCGTTAACATTAACGTGTCCAAATCGTTAACAGGGTTCTTCGACACAACACCCGACCTGCTAGGTCTACTCTTATTTGCAGCTTTCTGCATCTCACCACGACCAGAGAGTGACGTCTCGAGGGCCTGGTCGACCACCGCTCGAGGAAGAGATTGGGGCTTTTCTGTATCCATACATCATTGGTTTAGTGTTTCTGGCCCCAGGAGCCAAGAGCTACTACCTACCGGGCAGATGAGGGGACCGAGCGCTGGTCGCCGTGGGCGGGGTACCTCTTCCCCCACGGGGCCACTCGTTTAAAAAAGCAGCCCCAATGGCTCGAAAGTTTGCCCACGACGGTGCTGAGACCCCCTTCCCCAACATCTCCCGGCCCAGACACCCAACCATCCAACATAGGACGGCCCCTAGAGGGCAGTCCCTCCATAGGGCAGCGCTGTTGGCCCGTACTGGCAGCCTAATGCATGGGAACCATTTAGTCTGGTCTCTCACTGGCGACCTTACTAGCATGGGAAGCCCTCTCTTCCCGAAATCGGGGCAGAGCAGGGGCCGGAGCCCCCTCTAGTCTAGCTCGCCAGGTCTCGGAGACACGCCAGCCCCCCCACCACGTCAAGGCGGTTCCCGTTGGGGGGGTTGTACAGATCAACTGCATTCTAAATATGTGTCTTGTCAGCTTTGAGAATGTTGATATTGCATTCCAAACCTTCATCAGACATAGCAGCATCTCCTTGTGCAGATTGTGTTGTTTTTCTTGCTGCAGTTGTGGATCTTGATGACATAAACTTTGTGCGGCAGTCTACATGGTAGCGAGCGTCGGCAGCATGTGAATCAATTACTGCTTCTCCCACCCTAACCATAACTGCACAGGCCCATGTATCATTTCGTTCTTTATATTTTTCTAAAATTTCTTCCTTTAGTAGTGGTTTGTGTCCTTTTTTCTTCATTTGTCTGCAGACGTATGCTGATCTCCAGCGCGAAGGATTTTTTGGATCTTTTTTAACCTTACATTCTACACCACAGAACTTGCAGTCGTGTAAGTAGTTAAATCTAGTCACCTCTGAACGCCTTTTTCTTGGCGGTTCACTTACTGTGATAGCTTTTTCCTCTGAATGCTGGCGTTTCAATGCCTTTTTAAGTTCCTTTGGATGAAGATATTTTTCAGCACATCCCTTGTGAGCTTTGAGTACAAGTTTTATATTTTCATCATACTCTGACTGGAGTCTATTAGGGAGATCATCTTTGTAAAGTTTAGTAATTTTGATAATGTTTTCAATGTGTTTGGCTTTGACATTTATTAGTCTTTTGGTTTTGTCATTACAGTTATACTTCCAGTGAAAATAGCACTCGTTTTCCATGATCTGTGGATTATGGTAAAGAAAATTTCCTTGAAAGCTCCTAGTGCCTCACTGGATCTTGGCTGGCACTGTCCACACACTTAGATAATTCTATTCCTGTGAAAAAACAGTGATTAGAAATATAGCAAATATAAGGACAGTTATGTAATTTTTTTTTTTAACAAACTTCTTCGTAATTTCCATACTCTGTGCCATAACTCAAATTGCTCAATACTGACAGCTGTCCAGTAAAGATAGTTGTTTAATAGAAGGTCTGAGCAAGAAAAACTAGCAGAAAAAAAATATTTAAGACGTCAAAACAAGGTTCACCCTAAAAAGAGCATTTGGCTGGCGGACTATAATTTTCTTTAAAGTTATGTGTGTTTTTGGCACACACCACATCTTCTGGTAATGTATTTCATTGATCTACTAGGCTACTTAATTTGGAAAGCCATATTTCTCTATATCTGTGTGGGTGTTCCATTGAATTATTACTCTATATGGCAAGCGTTTTCATGGAATGGAAGAACAAGCATTTTGCGATTTGGCTGGCGAGGTAACCTCTCATTTCTTACGTAATAAAAGCGTTTCTTTGCTGTATTATGACACTGATTAAGAAAGTTCACTGGTTATTTTAATTTCTGTCCAATTTCTAAAAAAAAAAAAAAAATCTCTGGATCTAAATATTCAGGATCCGAAATCCAATATGTCCTTAACTACATTGATATAAATACTGATTTCTTTACCTTCATGTGATGGTTAGAATGAAATTGGACATAAGATAGTACGTGTGTATGCTTCCTATACACTTTTGTTTTGCGAATACCATTATCTCTTACAATTTGCACATCTAAAAATGGGAGAGTCTTATCTTGTTCAAGTACATGAGTAAATTTAATGGAAGGGGCAAGTGAATTCAATTTCTCCAAAAAATCATTAACATGTAGACGATCAGGCCAAAAGCATTATACATCATCCACATATCTTAGCCACGTTACATTTGGTTCTTTAATTGTACTTAACAAATTATTCTCGAAATATTCCATGTATAGATTAGCCAAAACAGGGGAAAGAGGGTTTCCCATGGCCATACCAAATTTTAGTGAGTAGTGCCTACCTTCGAATACAAACGTTGAACCGTCTACACATAACCTAATCATTTTGGTGATGATGTCACCTGGGGTCCCATCAATATTGTTGCCAATGATGTTTGGGAGGAAATTTAATACATAATCTAGTGAGACATTGGTGAAAAGGGATTTTACATCAATACTGACTAATTTATAGGGGTATAATATTTGAAGTGTTTTTACCTTGCTCACAAAATCCTCACTATCTTTAACGAAAGAATCTGAGACCGTTCCTTCAAATGGAGACAGTAGTGTGACTAACCACTTGGAAAGTTTATATGTTACTGATCCAATGGACCTTGTTATAGGTAAAGGAGGATTATCTGGCTTATGGGTTTTAATGAGACCATACATATAAGGTATCGAGGGATTTGTCGCAGAGAACCTCTTGATCAGGTCTTCTCTACCTTTTTAAAGTTTCTTAAGTTCTCTGTGAAATGCACGGCTGACACTCTCAGTTGGATCGCTTTTAAGTTTACTGTTGGTGTGAGCATCATTGAGAAGACTTTGTAACTTTTCCTTATAGTCATGTTTGTCCAAAATTACAATGGCATTACTTTTGTCAGCCTTTGTTACATGCACCGAGTCATCTTTCTATAGTTTATCTAGTGCTTTCGAAAATCTTAGTGGAACCTAGTTCTTTGTTTCCTTGAAAAAAGCTCCATAGAGCACACCATGGATTATATCACACACACACACACACACACACACACACACACACACACAGACAGACATACACACATACACATATACACACACAGATAGACACACACACACATACACTTAGATAGACATACACACACACACATACACACCCATATTTATAAACATACACACACATATTTATAAACACACACACACACAATGGAGATAGAGACGAGGATGAAAAAAACAACAAGAACAGATAAAGAAAGGATAAACGATGAGAGACAGGAGGTGGATGGAGAGGAAAGAGAATAATGGAAGGAAGAAGAGAAGAAAAATGATATAATTTGTGAGTGTTTGGAACAGTAATAAAAATAATAACAGTAATAACAGACAGAACAGTAGGGTAATAAAAATAATAATAGTCTTTTAATTTTCTCAGAGATATCAAGAAATGTATTGTTCATACATGTTTACTCTTCTATTTATCTATCTATCTATCTATGTATTGGTTTATCTATATGTCTAATTATCTATCTATCTGTCTATCGATTCATCGGTTTATCTATTTGTCTATCTATTTATCGGTTTATCTATCTGTCTGTCTGTCTCTCTATCTTTCTTTTTATCAGTTTATCAATCTCTATCTATTTATCGGTTTATCTATCTGTCCATCTATCTATCTACAGGTATATATCGATTTTTCTATCTGTCTATCTATCAGTTTATCTAAATGTGTGCCGGTCTGTCTATCAATATATTTATTGGTTTATCTATCTGTCTATCTATATATCAGTTTATCTATATGTCTGTCTATCTATCTATCGATATATTTATCGGTTAATTTATCTGTCTGTCTATCTATCGGTTTAGCTATATGTCTATCTATCTATCTACCTATATATCGGTTTATCTATCTGTCTATCTATTTTTCGGTTTATCTATCTGTCTTTCTATTTATCGGTTTATCTATCTGTCTGTCTATCTATCGGTTTAACTATATGTCTATCAATCATTCTATTTATTGGTTTATATATAATTCTGTCCATCTATCTATCTATCTATTTATTTATCGGTTTGTCTATCTGTCAGTCTATCTATCTATCTATTTATTTATCGGTTTATCTATATGTCTGTAATATCTATCTATCTATCTGTCTGTCACTATTATTTTTTACTTTCTTTTCTCTCTTTCCTCCTCACTCATTCTCCCTTCTCCTCCTTTTTCCCTCCCTCTCCCTCGCTCTCTCCTCACTCTGTCTCATTCCTCCTCCCATTTCCCTCCCTCTCCCATTCCTTCTTTCTCACTTTCACTTCCTCTCATTACTTTCCTCTCGCTCTCCCTTCTTCTCCCTCCTCCCTCTCCCTTCTTTTCCCTCCTCTTTCTCACTTCATCCCCCCCCCCCCACTCCCTGGTGTGTGTGTGGTATGGTGTGTGTATTGAAGTGGTGTGTGTGGTATGGTGTGTGTAGTGAGGTGGTGTGTGGTGGTACAGTGTGTGTAATGAAGGTGGTGTGTGTATTGAAGTGGTGTGTGTATTGAAGTGGTGTGTGTATTGAAGTGGTGTGTGTATTGAAGTGGTGTGTGTATTGAAGTGGTGTGTGTATTGAAGTGGTGTGTGTATTGAAGGTGGTGTGTGTATTGAAGTGGTGTGTGTATTGAAGGTGGTGTGTGTATTGAAGGGTGTGTGTGTATTGAAGTGGTATGTGATGGTATAGTGTGTGTATTGAAGGTGGTGTGTGTACTGAAGTGGTGTGTGATGGTATAGTGTGTGTATTGAAGGTGGTGTGTGTATTGAAGTGGTGTGTGTATTGAAGTGGTGTGTGATGGTACAGTGTATGTATTGAAGGTGGTGTGTGTATTGAGTGTGTATTGAAGTGGTGTGTGATGGTATAGTGTGTGTATTGAAGGGTGTGTGTGTATTGAAGTGGTGTGTGTATTGAAATGGTGTGTGATGGTACAGTGTGTGTATTGAAGGTGGTGTGTGTATTGAACTGGTGTGTGTATTGAAGTGGTGTGTGATGGTATAGTGTGTGTATTGAAGGTGGTGTGTGATGGTATAGTGTGTGTATTGAAGGTGGTGTGTGTATTGAAGGTGGTGTGTGTATTGAAGTGGTTTGTGACGGTATAGTGTGTGTATTGAAGGTGGTGTGTGTAGTGGAGTGGTGTGTGATGGTATAGTGTGTGTATTGAAGGTGGTGTGTGTACTGAAGTGGTGTGTGATGGTATAGTGTGTGTATTGAAGGTGGTGTGTGTAGTGGAGTGGTGTGTGTACTGTAGTGAAATGGTGGTTGGTATGATATTGTGTGGTGGTTTGTGTAGTACAGAAGTGTGTGGTGTTGTGTAGTGGTGTACGAAGGTATGACTTGGTGTGGTGGTATGATACGATATACTGGTGTACGTACAATTGTGGACATATGTTTCAATACACATATCGATAACTCAAACAAATTGCTGTCAAAATGTTTACACGTTCTCATAATTATGATGGTATTGTTTTGAATAGTGAGTAGCTGCTTGTAGTAAATTAGAAGATGGTACTTATTTCTGTGTGTGTGTTGCTGCTTGTAGTAAATTAGAGGATGGTACTTATTCCTGTGTGTGTGTTGCTGCTTGTAGTAAATTAGAGGATGGTACTTATTTCTGCGTGTGTGTGTTGTAAATTAGAAGTTGGTACTTTTCACTATTTATTGGAAAGTTTCTCAACAAACAAACAGAGGGAAACTACAAACGTTTACAAGAGTCACCCCAATGTGGATTAATATTATTGTTTGCGATTATACATATATACAAATTGTATACATACATACATGCCTTGGTCCTTGGTGTGTATGAGTGTGTGTGCTGGGTTCTACACACACACACACACACACACACACGTTTCAAAGCAGTGCCGGGTTCTACACACACACACACACATTTCAAAGCAGTGCCGGGTTCTATTTACACACACACACACACACTCACACACATAAATTTCAGAGCAATGGTATACAACATACCAGTCAACACAATGGGTGGTATGCAAGAACATGATGGTGTGGTACTGGTATACGAAAGCTCTATTGTTTATATATGTAGCCATCGTACCAGGCCATCGTACGCACCATAAAGGTTCTTGAATAGGGCCCAAAGTCTACGAATACCAAGGCACCTATAATAATTATTATTATACAGTACAGTGTTAGTAGTCATTCTGGAGCAACTAATTCCTCCAAACTATTTAAAGCAACAAACCAACAGGCCACCATTATAATTGTTATTCTGGTTCTGTTGTTTCGTGGCATACATTGGAGGAATCAAGGTGCTCCAATTTACCAAATGTGTATGTATTACCCATTTCATTAACATACACCAATATACAGGAATAGAAAAAAAAAATAAAGTTAAATATACACATACACATTCACATATACATACACTTACACTAGACACATACACACATACACTAAACACATACTCATACACTATACACATACACTAAACAACAACTGCCCAGGGGGGCTGACTTTATTCTCTACGAATATTAGTCATCCTCCACAGGGCTAGAACAAAGATTGTTGTAGGATCTGGAGCCGGATACTCAAAAAGTTCCTAAATTAGCCTTCCTATCTCACTTAGGAATGCCTAGTGTAGGAACAGGTTAGGAACTCCTATCTCGTTTCCTAAGTGCCCATACTCAAAACATTCTGGGGAGTTCCTAAACCCTTCCTAACACTTAGGAGTTCCTAAATCCTCTCGGAGTTTCTAAGTCCTTTAGCCAATCAGGAAGGAGCTTTCAAATAGTTCCCGCTTTTTTCCAGCCAATGGGGAAGAAGAATCATATCAGCTGTGTATTGTAAACACGTAATAAGAGCGCCTCTTATATGTTCCTCTTATATTAAAGTGCAGTACAGTATTATATATATTAAGTTCATATCAATTACAAATGAAATATATCGGTAAATATTGAAAGAATTACCGTTATTGCGTACGTTTTTTTTACCTTCATTACCCACTTATTTAGGCCATTCTAAGACTATTTTCCTCAATGGCATTTCCTCCGCAAATGCCCCATTTCCAAGATAGGGCATATTCAAATGGGGCATTTTGAAATTAGCCTGACCTTAGCGTCGTTCACTCCAACGTATGCGATTACACCAATTATTATTATTGTGCATAATAATACTAATAATGATTATTATAGTACGTTATTATTATTATGCATAAATATCAGCCAAAGAAGTGCACTCTCGAGCATAATGCCATAATGTCTGATCCAGTTTTTATGCGTTATTGCCGCCATGACGTATCTGCTGCATGCGCCACAGTCGCCAGAGTTGCCAATTTAGCGCTTTTGGAGCTAGATTCGGCACTTTATAGAACAATATAGCTCTTACAATTTGGCTTTAGTGCCATTTGGCAGCTGCTTTTCTTTGTTTTTGTTGCGCATTTCTTGGTGGTTTTAATTATTTCAGAGTCCTGACATAATAAAGAGTAATAAGTAAATAACAATCAGAAGGTTTTGTGGGACATTTATCAAAAATAGCGCCTTTTTAGAGCTTTTTGGGAGTAAGTTTAGCGCCTTAAGAAATTTCCAGTTGGCAACTCAAGACCAGTTTATTTATACTACTATACTATACTATACTACTGTACTACTATACAGGTGTATTATATCCATAAAGTTGGTGTGCATATCACTTTCTAATCTACAACTAAATTGTAGTACCAATTAGAATAATAGCCAGGTTGACCCTGTACGATATACAAGAATATAAATGGAAAGCTGTTAAGCAATATTCCAGTGCAAATTGCTAGGAGATTGAATAACCCCACAAAGATAAAGGACCTCGATGCTCCATGATGTTGGGTATAATCAAAGGGAGAGAGAACACAAGACAGACCTTAGTTACCATCATTTATTTTCAGTCTTATCTACAATCAAAATCATCCCACCATTATTTCACGAAATAAATGAGGTACAGTAACGAGCACTAATAACTAATTAGGTGTGCTTGGAATACCTAGAGACCATAAATAAATGCACAATAAGATCTCCATTGGAATTACAATACTTCGTTGGTGAATTGGGCTGTTCAAAGCTTCAACCAAAGCTGTATACCTTAGTGCTCGTGACTGTATAATGGAAAAAATGACAGCTGTCGTAAAGGAGTTCAATGTGTTTATATTATTTATTTTTTCACGACGAGGATAAGCGCGAGTCATTAGTTAATCGGAATATGACGTAATGACACAAGAGAAGCTCGTGAGTCGTGAGAGGCTGATATTACAGATAGTCACTTTTTTCACTTCAACTTAATTTTTAGTTCATTTTTTATTGGACTGACACATTTTTTACTATAATGTTAATCCTCTACCATTATTCCGTTTGTATTCAAAGAACCAAGTAAATATTTACTGAAATTAATGAGGTATAAAGAAATAAATGACCACTTCTACCGTGAAAAAGTGCAATGTCTTATAATAATAAAAGCAAGCTATGACGTCATACCTTTCGGAGTGTGATTGGTTAATCGGAGGTGACGTCATGACGAGAGAAAGACGCCTGATTGGCTGATATTTTAGATGGTGCCGAAATTAACAACAGTTTCGGAATATGCTACCGGGACCTAACCTGGGCAAACTACTGGGACCTAACCTGGGCAAACTACCGGGAAATAACCGTGGTAAAGTACAATAAATGACGGGGGTAAAATACTGGAACCCAGCCGGATCTGGCAACACTGCTGCAAAACGGTAATTCTTTCAATAAATACCAATATATCTCAGGAAGTATGGTTGTGTGCCAATAATATGCTTAATTTATGATTTGTTCTTGTGTGTCATGTTCCTCCTGTGTTACAGTATTTTATTTTATTTTTTATAGTCAGCATTACACATGAAATGAATGTCATTGTGTACTATATAATTATATATCTTTGTTTTAAGCTTAGTGCAGTTTTGTATATTTTTCTGATTTAAAATCACTACATGATTAGGTTAGGTTTTTCCATCCTCAAACTTACAATCTCTTCTCCATCCATCTTTTCAAGCTCAGTCTCTCCTCCATCCCTCCTCTCCAACCTACAATCTTTACTCCAAACTTTCCCTTACACTAATCATATGGTGTGGGACCAATGCACGGTAGGCTGTACTGTATATTTAGTGCTGTCTTCTTTACTTGCCTGCACATCTCCACTAGCACAGTGGAAGTGTTATACATATTTTGCCTTTGCAGAAACTGTGATACTGTGTCAACTCAGGTTTATTTATTTTTTCCTTTAAACAAAATGTGATACTTTATGTAACTCAGGGTTATTTTTGTGTGTGCTACTTTTAGGCTTAATTATGTAGGCTAAGGAAATATAGATATATACAGGATATATTTTTTTTAAATTTTATTACTGGATAAATATATTGAAGAATTGTTAATGTGAGCATTAATTAAAAAAGTTAAAAAAGTTTGCCTTCTTATGATCCAACTCAGAGGTAAATAAAAACAAAAAAGACATCTTAGTTAAGTCACAGCCTACACAGTGAGACAACTGCAAAAAGAATCCTTTTCATGAAAAAAATATTATCCACAACATTGTTACGTGCTTGTTGTCCTGCAGCACGTCCCTGTCTCGCTCCTGCAGCCTCCAGGGGTTCTGGATCATCAGGGTCTTCTTCCTCTCCTCCCTCTGCCTCTGCTTCTGCCTCTGCCTCAGGAAGTGGGATTCTGCGTCTCACACATCTGTTGTGGAGCGGAATGCATGCAGTGATAATTTTGCCACATTTCCTGGGCTCATACTGCAGAGACCCTCCAGACTGGTGTAGGCACCTGAACCTGGACCTAAGGAGGCCAAAGGTTTGTTCAATTAAAACCCGTGTCCTCGTGTGGCTCCGATTGAATCTCTCCTCTCCTATTGTCATGGGGTTGGGGAATGGAGTGAGGAGGTATCGTTCCAGCGGGTACCCACTGTCCCCTGTAAAAGGAATAAACCAATATTTAAGGACTGGCCTGTGCTTCATTTTCTATTACACAGTACACATTTTTTATTTGCAATAACCACTGAAATGTAACAAATGTCTTCACTGCATTGATTCAAAGATCATCAGTATACAAAAAAATATTTTGAATGACGCATTAAGACTAACGAGAGCTTCATTACCTAAAACAAAGAACATTTTGTTCATTTTACTTGAACACGGAAGAGCAAGGTCGCATTATCTAATGAGCCACATCAAGTCATCTAGTACAGTGCATGAAATACATATTCCTTTTTGCTACTAATTACTTAACAGGATATACCGTATGGAACTGCAGTACAGTTGCCTTCAATGCCACATTACATGTGAATTGTTATAAAATCTTCATTATACTAAAGCTTTTAAGTTTAGGGAAGTAATACTCAAAGACTTCATTCACTAATGCTGCTGCTGTTTCAAAATTAATAGTCATAAAAACTCTTGCAACATGCACCTAACCTTTCACTAATTAAAGACAATGTCAAGTGAACAATGCGGCAGTGGAAAAAAAGTGTACATACTACATACAGTACTGTATACCCTACACTATATACTTAGGTGTCTTACTCGTATACACGGTTGTGTATGCAGGTACATTTTTGGTGAGTTTTCAAGACAAAACAGAGTTAACTGTGTACCTACATGAAACACTAGATAATAGAATAAAACACCGTTGAGAAATCTACTATGTTACCTCATTTAGGTATCTTGAATGAAGTCATCCCTGACCCAGTCCAACCTAACCATTACTTTAATATTTTAGTAGCACATACAAAAAATTGGTAGAAGTACTGTACATAAAAGTAGATAATATTATGATTACCCTAAATCCTTACCTAGTAGATGGCAGTCTAGGAAATCACCTTCAGCGAACTTTGCACGAAGAGCACAATTATTCCAGATGAAGGAATCGTGAGTACTCCCAGGGTATCTGACTGAAAAATGAGTAATTATTTGCTCACTATTGCAAACAGCCTGAACATTTATGGAGTGGTAGCCTTTCCTGTTCACATACACTTGTGCATTTACATTTGGGGCTTTTATGGGAATATGGGTGCCATCAATGGCACCTATCACTCTGGGAAAACCATTCACCCGGAAAAATCCTCTGCAGGTCCTTCCGATTTCCTGAAGGTTTGTGGGCATTTTTATTTCCACCATTACTTTTTCTGATAATATATGCACCACTGAGTTCACCACTCTGCTCACACTTGCTTGTGTCACTCCTGCTGTATCCCCAATTACACTTTGGAAGGTCCCACTCGCCAACAATCGCAGTCACTAACACTTGAGTACGTGTTGGTATCGCATGAGACCTTCTAGTGGGTCGAGCAACGTGTGGTTCCAGTTCCTGGAACAAATGTATTATTTCATGCCGAGGAAATCTATAGTAGCGCAGCAAGTGTTCATCACTATGATGTAGAGGGTCTAGCATATCCCTGTAGACTCTCTCACGCCTTAGCTGACGCCTATTTTCGTAGGCAAACCAAAGTTCCATCACTGCACTAGTCTCTTCACTCACTTGCCTCTCCAACAACAACAAAATAACACGTTTGTGTTGGTGACTTCAAGTGTCGCGCTATCAATTTTCACAACTTTTCTACGGTGACGGAGTTCCTAACTCACTTAGAAGGCCTTGGGGGTCTTCCTAAATCCAACCGATTTAGGAACAATAAAAATGGCGTCCCACAGTGTCGATATTGCTTTGAGTATGAGTTCCTAGCTCGACTGGGGAAGTTAGGAATTCCTAACTGAGATAGGAATTCCTAAATTGTTTTGAGTATCCGGCCCCTGGTCACTTTCTAGTGGATTTGACGAGATCTGCCCACATGGATTAAAAATCCACGTGAGGTGTACTGCAACCGGAGGGTTTTTTTTGTTTTTTTCACTGATGTGTGGACCGCCAGCACACAGGGGGTGCATTTCCCTTTGTATGCAGCAGTGTAAACTCCCTCCCCTTATGGTCGCTTCAAGACTGGTCTCATGGAAGGTGCGGCCCAACTTGTAGCTCTTGTGGTAACGTTGACTTGGGCCCACAGCACTGGCTGTGGGATCAAAGACCTTCCCCCCAATCTCCCTGGCGGTCGGAGACCCCCAGACTCCCTGGTCCAGTAAGCTCTGGTCCCATTTCCCTGGGATGTGCTTCGGTAGCCCAGGCATATAGGGCCAGCCCCTCCTTTATTTTAATTTGTTATTTCACTGCGACCAGAGTGTACCAGGGGTCTGTGGGGCAGGAGGCCATTCTGCCCCGGGAGAACATCAACAACAACAACTAAACAACATGCACACAAAATTATACATATACACATACATATAAACACTTACACATATATATACATATACTCCACATATATATACTCATACACATATATATACACATACTCCACATACATATACTCAAAATGAATGATTTATTAAGTGACGATGTAACGTACTCGAAGCTAAGGAAGAATCCCATTGAAACGGTGAATTCTCAGTTCAATAAGAAAATGAAAACAGTTTTAAAGGGTAATGATCAACTCATTAAACAGTTCTCCTCTCGTTCTCCTTCCCTGCCCTACATGTATGGACTAATTAAAACTCACAAGCCCAATAATCCAGCCAGACCTATTATTAGTTCTGTGGGATCCATCACCTATAAATTATCAAAGTGGTTAACTTCTTTGCTAAGCCCTTTAGTTGGCACAATTTCGGACTCCAACATAAAAAACAATGTTGACTTAGTAGAAAAACTTAACAATTTACAGGTAACTGGTGCATTTAAGCTTGTGAGTTTTAATGTTAAATCTCTATTTACCAAAGTTCCTGTTGACGACCTTTTGGATTATCTTGATGAAATACTTGATAACATCCCTCTCCCTATCACCAAAAATGCTATCTTAAAATTGATTAAGCTATGCATTAAAGACTGCAAATTTGTTTATCAAGATGAATATTTTGAGCAGAAATTCGGTATGGCAATGGGCAATCCACTCTCCCCAGTTTTGAGTAATTTGTACATGGAGTTTTTTTTAGAAGAAACTGCTTAATAACATTTTACCCAGTAATGCTGTATGGTACAGGTACGTAGATGACGTACTTTGCCTCTGGCCATGCACTGAAAATCTAGATAACTTTCTGCCATTGCTTAACAACTTAGCCCCTTCCATTAATTTTACCATTGAAATCGAGGAGGATGAAAAATTACCATTTTTGGATTGCCTGATTCATAGGGTAGGCAACACCTTTAAGTTTAGCATTTACAGGAAACCAACCAATGTTTTGTCATATATTCATTTTTACTCTGCACACCACGATAAAGTCAAACTGTCTGTTTTCTCTTCCATGTACTTACGTGCTCTACGTGTATGTAGTCCTGAATTCATGGATGAGGAATTTGGATTTATCTCTGACATTGGAGCAAAATTAAAATACCCCAAACCATTTTTAGATAAAGCCTTAAAATTGGCAAGAACATCATTTTAGAGGGTTGAACCTCCCCTACCCCGTGAAAATAAAAACTTACTGATATTACCCTACAGTCATAAATTTGCCCAAATCCCTCATCTTCTAAGAACATGGAATGTTAATGTTGCCTTTTGCAATGATAACACAGTCAAGAAAATTTTGATCAAAAATTCACCCAATTCCTCATGTGGGTGTATCTACAAAGTACCTTGTAAAGAATGTAATATGTTCTATATAGGACAAACTGGAAAAGACCTTTCAACCAGGGTAAAACAGCATAAATATAGTGTTAGGACCGGACAAGAATCTAATGCTTTATTTATTCATATGAGAGACAATAATCATTGTATTGACTGGGATAATGCTTCGTCAATCATGTCTTGTAATTCATCCGTAAATAGAAACATCATAGAGTCAAGTTTGATTAAACACACAGAAAATATTAATATGAATTTGAACAATGGTATGTACAAGTTGGATAGTTTCATCATAGACAAGATTGTTAATAAGATTAGTCCAACTGCTATTCCTTAATGACTGAGGATAATCCTATAGGTTTAGAGGTCATGTCAGGTAAATCCCTGTAGCACCATATGGGTGTATATTGCTTTGAACTCACAGTGGCAACACCTTCAGGTTGCCAGTTAGTTATTAAGTGTATCGGTATATAAGGTGTTTCTCGGGCAACCATTCTTCTACATTCTGTATTTCCCCTGAAGATGTGAATACACGAAAGCGCTTGGGACTCCGTGTTTATTTTTTCCTTCCCTGTGGATTTACGCATACACATATATATACACATACACTAAACAACACATACATATACTAAATAACATACATATATACATACACATTCAATCTTTCATTATACCTTCAATTATACCTTCCTCATTCCGAACTACCTCAGGAAACAGTTTATCACAAGAAAAAACTATATAGTAGCTTATTTTTTAGTGATAGTTTGACCATAACAACATATTATTTTAACAGTCAGTCATTTCTCTCTCTCTCTCTCTCTCTCTCTCTCTCTCTCTCTCTCTCTTTATATATATATATACACACACACGTTCCTTTCCAGGCGCTTTGTAATGAAATACTCTGATCCTTCTTTTGTAATTAAGGACCCTGTTATCGTATATGAAAATTGGAGACTTCTAATTCCTCCTGACCATGCCACGAAGCAAACTCCTTCCATGTAGGTTGTGTTTCGTGGCAATATTTGAAGGACTCATTTACAGTACAGTGTTGGCGGAAAATGACGAGACTATAGTACCCATTTTATAGGGCAAACGCGGTCTCAACTGTAGCAGCCAGAAGCACCTATATGTATAAGCCAGATAAATATAAAGGGGAATATTCTCCCTAAATTGTTCGTCTTTGTTCCCACCCAGTTTCGTTACAGTTCACTTCTCACGCCCACAGTGCCTATCTTTTTGTTTACCATAGTTGGCAGTATCATTACAAAAGAGGAGAGAGCTCGTATTTTGGCTATGAAGGAGTAGGGAGTGACTCTTAAGGAAATTTGTGTTGATGTGGAAAATTCGAAAGCTACAGTGTGTCGCATAAGTTCTGCTGTCCTCTACTTCCCTATTAATGTCGTACCTATTCCCATACCTTGCAATGGTAGCCAAGGAATACTTCTAATAAGATTGACAAATTCATGAAATGTGCATTGCTTGCCAATCCATTCATATCTTTTAGTGAACTCAAGAACATGTATACAGTTTGCTGGGAAATGTCTCCCTGCTTACTATCAGCGAATGCCTCCAGCACCACCTTGACGTGCCCTCTCACCATGTAGCTGTCAAGCCACTTTTAACTAACAGAATGCAGAGGCAGCGATTTCTCTTTGCACAGGCCCATAAGGACTGGACACCTGGGCAGTGGATGAAGGTGTGCTTCTCTGACGAGAGCATGTTTCGGTGCATCCGTTTGTGCGTGAAGAGATTAAGGAGGCCAGCCGGTAACAACGCTACAAACTTCGCTACACTGCCAAAACCGTCAAGCACCCTTCTTCTGTGATGGTTTGGGGCATTATTTGCAGTGTCCATGGTGCTGGTGATTGGTTCTTCCTACCAAAGAACGCTACCATGTGTACAGTCAACTACATCAACGTCTTGAAAGACCATATGCACCACTTCTTTGATCTTCACCTTCCCACTGGTGTGTATATGCATGATGGAGCACCATACCACATATTTAAACATAAACTTGTTTCTGACTGGCTCCACGAGGAACAGGTACATATTTTGGATTGCCATTTTAATTAACTTCCCAGACATCAATCCTATTGAGAACGTCTGGGCATACATTAAGTACCAGTTATCTAGTGTCGCTACAACCTCAGTGCCCCGCCTACTGGAGCCTATCACTCAATTATGGAAAAATAATGACCCAGAATACTTCGAGTTCTTGGCAAGGAACATGCCAGATCGCCTTTAGGATGCTATCAAGCCGAAAGGGGTCATTACCAAATACTAGAGTGAGTAAATATTTTTATTTACATTATCTAAAAACCTGCTTGATATTGTGTGTCTTTTTTTTTTTTAGGAAAATCATGTTTGCTTATGTTTTTGAAGGGCAAGGCTCATTTATTTCCGCCTACTGTATCTCCTATTTTCTGACAACATCACAGGGTCCCTTAACTTTCCACTGGATTGTGTTTTCATTTTCAAACGCACAACTTCTTTTATTTCTTTGCATTTGCATTTTTCTTCTCACCTCCACTTGTGAGAGAGAGAGAGAGAGAGAGAGAGAGAGAGAGAGAGAGAGAGAGAGAGAGAGAGAGAGTGGTTATAAATCTTAGTTCTTTTTCAAGTAGTAGTGTTGTTGTGTGAGAGAGAGTTGTTATATGTTAATTTTTAAGTAAAACTATTCCTTACTGAAGGTCGTTAAACATGTTTTATTATAAAGATTACACTCTAACGCACTTTCATTCCTCTCTCTCTCTCTCTTCTGGTGGTGTGAGGAATTGGTCTACTTACTTCCTGAGAGAGAGAGAGAGAGAGAGAGAGAGAGAGAGAGAGAGAGAGAGAGAGAGAGAGAGAGAGAGAGATGAAGTATATTAAAGGGATAATATACTTTTGGTACATTAGAGTGCCTTGAATCCTCAAATTTATGCCAGGAAACAGGACCAGATTAGTAAATATAATGGTGGTCTGATCATTGAAATACTTTGCATCAGTTGCAACAGATTTACCACCAACACTACTACTGTCACCAAGACCAACATGCAGTATGCCCCCATTAACATTTCAAAGTATGTGTGTATCGTTCAATATTTCACACACACACACACACACACACACACACACATATTTATACATCTCTCTCGTATACAATGTTGTGTGTGTGTGTGTCGTCACTCACCTATGACCTACTCGTACAATAACAACTCATTTCTTTATTACAGTATATGTTTAACATTTTGTTTTGGTTCCCTTCACACGTATTGACTTTACTCTGCGCACCGTCCACGTCATTAAAGTGGTGCCTTTAAATATTTAATCATGGGTGTGTATAGACGCCTGCTCACTGTCATACTTTGGTGGTCGGCGTTGTCACCACGTACCCTTGTCTGTGGATGGTGTGTAATGCTGTCGACGGTGTGACAAGTATGCAACACTCTATTGACAAATTCAGACGGGTCAAATGTTTGTCTTCTTGACTCGCTGGTGACGCGTCTCAGTTTGTTGCGGTAGAACACATACAACAAGTAATACAAGCAGTGCAACATGTAATATAGGTACAGTAACAAGTAGTACAGGCTGTACAACATGGAGAAGGAAAGAGTGATAGATGAGTAGGAAAATAAATGAGAGGGAGGGAGTGAATGGAGAATAGATTTAAAAAAGTTATGTTATGTAAGAGAATAAGCGAGGTAGGAGAAGTTTAGCAGTGGTTTGGGAGGAAAGGGAGATTCTTAGTGATAGCGAAAGGAAACAAAAAGAGGGAAAGTAAGATTGATTGATTGATATTAGGCGCCGCAACATCGGTCATATGGCCCCCGAGGAAGAAGGTGATTGAGAGGTGGCACAGTAAGCACAAAAGGTAACAGATTAAAAAAGACAGTTGGCAAAGTGAAAGTCTCTTTTTGTGGAGAGTAAGATGGAGAAGAAATGAAGAATTGTTGTGAGGGGAAAAGAAAAGAAATGGTGAGCTAACTGGGAGGAAATGAAAAGCGAGGAATGGGAAAGTAAATAGATGAAATTGAAGGCTTACAAAAGCAATCCACAATCTCTAGCCCATCTGAGTCGAAGCCCGAGATCTGAAGAAGGCGGTTTCTGAACGACAACCCACCTAAACCATCATGAGGACACATACGCAAGACACAGCGCTGACAGGACGTGTGCTCTGCTCTCTCGACTCTCTCTCTCTCTGAATTTGAGAAATGGCCTCTGCTGGTGCTGGTGTGAATAGCGGCGGGACAGGCCACTGTAGCTCCACAATCCAAGGCGCTGGCGGATGTCGCGGAGCTTGTTAGCCCCGACGGCGTCCCATCTGACCTGCCAGCAGGAACGAACTGTAGCATCTATGTAGGGTCGAAGGTCCACTGCAGGAACAGGATGACGCCTGGCAGGAGGCCGGGAATTGGAGACCGCAGCCTTAGCCAGGGCGTCAGCCCGCTTATTCCCATCAACACCCACATGGGCCGGGACCCAACAAAAAGTGACTTTGCGGCCACGACGACCCAGGAGGACAAGCCACTCAAGAATGGCCAACACCATGGGGATGGGAAGAGTTAAAATTACACAAGGCCTGCAAGGCACTACAGGAATCGCTAAAAATAGTAAACGAAGGCTGAGGGAGAGTAAAAATCACTTGGAGGGCATATAAAATGGCCGAGAGCCCAGCAGTAAAAATTGACATGACAGAAGGGAGCCTGCCGCCACGGCAAAAGTCAGGAAAGACAACTCCAAAGCCAACTCCAGCATCAGACTTTGACCCATCAGTGTACACATGGAGGGACTCCCTGTGAGTGAAGGCATGTTCTAAAAAGAGGGAACGATCCACTGGAGGAGGAAGAGATTCCTTCTTGTCTGTAAGCAGGTGCAGGGGAAAACTTCTGGAAAAAGCCATGGAGCCACCCTGGGGACCCTCACAGGACAAATCTGGAAGTCATCAATGCCCATCTCCTCCATAGCCTTCCTGATCCGGAAGCCAAAGGGCCATGGTGTACGAGAATGTAAAAGGTAGTACTGAGACATGATATCAGATGACACCGCCAAGCAGAGAAGGGAGTCAGGAAGTCGATGTAATCGATGCCAACAACGAACCATCAAGGACTGACGACGGAGATCAAGAGGTGGCTCATTAGTGTCCACCAGGAGACTGGGGATTGGGGATGACCTGAAGGCTCCGGTCGCCAGACGTACTCCAGCATGATGAACAGGGTCTAAAACACTGAGACGGACATCGGTGGCAGAAGAGTACACCTCACACCCATAGTCGAGTTTTGACCTAATAAGAACATGGTATAGGCGGAGGAGGGTTGCCCGATCAGCTCCCCAGGATGTATGACCCAGGACCCTCAACAGGTTAAGAGCTTTGAGGCAAGAGACCTTAAGTGTACGTAAGTGGGGAACCCAAGTCAAACGTTTGTCAAAAAGGAGACCCAAAGAGCGAGTCTCCTCGACACAACGTATCCGATGACCATACATGAATAAGTCCGGATCGGGGTGGATGCCTCGGATGCGGCAGAAGTACATAGCAACTGTCTTGGAAGGAGAAAATCGAAACCCATGAGAACCAGTCCAACGTGACACCCTGTCAAGGGCAAGCTGCATGCGCCGCTCCGCCACTGACATACGGGAAGCAGCAAACCAGACTGCTAGGTCGTCAACGTACATCGAGTTAGCTATACCGTCTGGAAGGGATGAGGCAATGGCATTAATTGCTACTGCAAACAATGTGACACTGAGGACGCTTCCCTGGGGGACGCCCTCCTCCTGTGCAACAGATGCTGAGTGGGTTGTACCAACCCTCACAGAAAAACTGCGACCACTGAGAAACTCCTTAAGAAAGCATGGAAGGCGCCCCCTCAGCCTTATAAATGGAGTTGCTGCAGGATGCCATACTGCCATGTAGTGTCATAGGCTTTCTCTAAATCAAAGAATACACAGAGAAGGTGTTGATGTCATGCAAAGGCCTCACATGCAGCAGCTTCCAACCTGACCAGAGCATCTGTAGTGGAACGGTGTTTACGAAAGCCAGACTGGGACGGAGACAGAAAATCACCCCGTTCCAAGAAGTATACCAGTCTGACATTCACCAACTTTTCAAATAGTTTACAGAGACTGGAGGTCAAGGCAATTTGTCGATAATTGAGGGCAACACCAGAGTCCTTACCCGGCTTGAGAAAAGGAAGGATGGTAGCAACCCTCCACCCAGAAGGGAAGACATCCTCCAGCCAGATTCTGTTATATAAAGCTAAAAGAAATGAGATCGCCTCCTCACCCAAGTGTCGTAACATTGCATATGGGATGTTGTCTGGCCCAGGAGAAGTGTCGCCGTAGAGAGAGAGAGAGAGCAGAATGCAGGTCTCTCAGGGTGAATATATGGTTATAACTTTCATTCTCGTTCCCTGAGAAATCCAGGACAGTACGCTCCTTGGCTCTTAACTCATGCTTGACAGCCAGAGGTCGAGAGTCATGGCTGGAGACTCTTGCAAAAGCCTCCGCAATGGTATTGGCCACTGTCAAACCATCCATGATCTTAATTCCATTGACCTTAAGTACAGGTGGAGTACTAGGAGAAAACTTCCCCGCCATCTTACGGACTCTCCTGAACACTTGGGTGAGTGGAGTTTTAGTATTAATTGAAGACACATAGGCCTTCCAAGATGCACGTCGGGCCTCTTTTAAAACTCGTCTAGCCTGGGCCCTTGCCCGTCGGAAGTCCTCTAAAAGAGTTGGGTCCCCACGATTGTGACGAAGGCGAGAGAAAGCAGCGCGCTTCTCCCGCACAGCAGTGGTGCAGACTGGTGACCACCAAGGGACAGGACGTTTGGGAAAGTAGCCAGAAGTTCTAGGGATAGAGTTGAGAGCAGCAGAGTGGAGCATATCAGTGAAATATGTTACAGCCTCGTCAGAGCTACCGAAATCGGCTACAGAAGAGACCGAAGAAGTTAGCTCTCTAAAAAACTGCTAGTCAGCCTTCTCTAATTTCCATCTAGGAAGACGAGACTGTGGTTCATACCTGTTACCTTCTAAAAGTATAGGGAAATGGTCACTGCCATATAAATCAGGCAACACTCTCCAAGTAAAATCCAACAGAGCACTGGGTGAGCAGAGGGAAATGTCAATAGCGGTAAAAGTCCCAGTAGGGCTATTAAAATGTGTCACATCTCCCATATTTAAAACCCTAATTCCTCATCCTCAATAAAAGAAGCCATTAAAACACCCCTGGGGTTGACCGAACTGTCACCCCACAGAGGATGACGACCATTAAAATCACCCAATAAAATAAAGGGAGAGGGAAGGTCCCGTACAAGATGGTTGAGATCACCCCTCTCAACTGTAACACTGGGAGGAAGGTATAGACTGCACATAGTGTACGGGCGGTTCATAAATACATTAACTGCAACAGCCTGGAGTGGAGTGTCAAGCTCCAGGCTCGTGCATGGAACATCTTGGCGAATTAGGATGGCAGAGCCACCATGGTGACCCTGCCCTTCAAATGAATTGGAATAAAATGCAGAGTATGATGGAGGACTGGCAGGAATGTAGTCCCAAAGCATTGTCTCTTGGAGAGAAACACATGCAGAAGAGAAGCTAGAGAGAAGAAAGTGTAGTTCCTCCCAAGAAGCACGCAAACTACGGCAATTGCACTGAAGAACCTTGAACAGTGTTACTTTAGTACTGATTTTTGGGAAGCCTCACGGAGGTACTTCCCACTACCACCTCGACCTGAGGGTTTATTCAAACAATAAGATTTGTCTAATCCTGGGCCACTAGAAAAAGAGCGAACCCGAGGAGTAGTACGTGGGGCAGTAATTGGGACCCGTAGACGAGTCCCTGAAGCATCTGATATGTTAGAAGATGAAGGTATATGAGTTGGGATATTCTTTGAAACAATTACATTGGTATTGTCTTGTACAGCAGTGGTATCACTGACACAGGCAGATACATCAACATCCATAATACAGGTGGTAGAATCACTCCGCTGCTCAAGCGGAAGAGAAACTGAATCTTTTGAAGTCACAACATCCGTGGCATCCACATTAACTTCACGCCCCTCTGATGATCCCGAAGGAAGCTTGCGAGGAGGAACTTCTGTTGAATCAAGAGATTAATCAGAACCACTAGAACGCTACTGGTGAAATTGAGAGGAAACTATGGATGAGTCCACAGAGATGGTTGCCTTACAAGGTGGAACATCTATAGAGTCAAGTGCCTCAGAGGAACCACGTAGGCTTCTCTGTGGCAGTTTAGGTGACTTAAGTTTCCTTTTGGGAGAGCGTGTGGCAGCGTGAACCTCTACCACATGGACACCTTTAGCTAAAGTCTGAGAAATGTCATCAGTTGAAGGGTCACCAGAATGAGTGTCTGATAAAGTTTCCAAGACAGAGAAACTATTATGTAGTGTAACCTTAGAAACGCTCTCATTAGAGCAAAAAGCAGCTGCCTCTTGAGAGGGTTGAGAGGGTGCTGCAACCAATTTAGGGCGAAGGGAGGAGGCATATGTCTTCACACCACCATCCTTCTGTCGCCTAAAGTTGAGTTGCCGTCTGGCACTACCTTTGCTAATGAATTGGGTATTAGCCAAGTGGAGGATATCCTGCTCAAGTAGGTACATCATACATTGGCGAGAACGCAATGGGTGAGCATCTCTACAGTAAAAGCAGTAACTCTCTGACCGACACTCAGAAGTAAGATGTGAGTCAAGAGCAGAACAATTACCACACCGGGAACAGTTGTTGCAGTTCCTCCTCCCATGACCAAAATCATAACAACAGAAACAATGTAGGGGACGCTCAACATGAAGCTTTACCTCAAATGAGGTGGGGTTAATGTTAATCCGATCTGGGATATGCGAGCCATAGAAAGTGAGGATGATCATATTTTTACTGCCTTTCATCTTTGTTACTCGTTGGACACTGTCTGGGCACATAGCGAGAATGTCCTCTTCTGAAAATTCATACAGGTCCTCATTATATATACGCCCCTTGCTATAATTAAATGTTCGATGTGGTTTAATAGATTCAAACATGCTATCAGAAGGACAGGAGAGATTGAGGAACATCATGGCCTGTGTATGATCTTTGGCTCTGATTAAAATGCCCTTACCATATTTCTTTATGTGGCTCATTGGTAATAATCCAATTTCTTTCTCCAGATACCGGGAAGCATGGATAAGGTTACCACGTCCCTCCCTGTAGTAAGCAACAAACCAAAAGAGTGTAGGAACCCGACGTTCCTTTGGGACATGCTCTACAGAGTCATCAAATATATTAGGGCAGTAGTCATTGTCACTGTCAACTACATTGATGGACCGCATCATCTGAACTTTAAAATGAGTATCCCCCACCGTCAGAGAATCGTTTGCCTCAAATGCTGCTTTGGCAGCAGCATTTGTATTGAAAGTAATATAGCACCAATTAGACCTACAATCACTGTCATATGTGATTTGGATTCGAAGAACTACTCCAAAACACTTAAAAATTGAGTGGATAGCGCCATAGGAAAGCGATGCAAGTACATTCGTTAACATTAATGTGTCCAAATCGCTAACAGGGTTCTTCGACACAACACCCGACCTGCTAGGTCTAGTCTTATTTGCAGCTTTCTGCATATTACCACGACCAGAGAGTGACGTCTCGAGGGCCTGGTCGACCACCGCTCGAGGAAGAGATTGGGGCTTTTCTTTATCCATATACCATTGATTTGGTGTTTTTGGCCCCAGGAGCCAAGAGCTACTACCTACCGGGCAGATGAGGGGACCGAGTGCTGGTCGCCATTGGCGGGGTACCTCTTCCCCCACGGGGCCACTCGTTTTAAAAAGCAGCCCCAATGGCTCGAAAGTTTGCCCACGACGGTGCTGAGACCCCCTTCCCCAACATCTCCTGGCCCAGACACCCAACCATCCAACATAGGACGGCCCCTAGAGGGCAGTCCCTCCAGAGGGCAGCGCTGTTGGCCTGTACTGGCAGCCTAATGCCATTTGGTCTGGTCTCTCACTGGCAACCTTACTAGCATGGGAAGCCCTCTCTCCCCGAAATCGGGGAAGAGCAGGGGCCGGAGCCCCCTCTAGTCTAGCTCGCCAGGTCTCAGAGACACGCAAGCCCCCCCACCACGTCAAGGCGGTTCCCATTGGGGGTGTGTGGAAAAAGGAGAGAAAAAAAACAATTAATAGCAAGTGATAACCTAAGAAAAGACACAGAAGTAAAAAGAGAAGAAAGGAGAAGTGAAGAACTGAAGGAAGGAGTGATAGAAGCAAGTGGTTAAGTGAAGGGCAGCAGAGTCAGCAAACACAAGTCAACACAGGCGCTGGCCTTACTACTACCGTCCCGCGCTCCTACCAATGGTTGCGTCACCCATCCCTACCACTCACCATCACTACCACACCTGCCAGCACCTACTAGTACTACCATCACTACCACACTAGCATTACTACCACTACTACTACACTTACACTACAATATAGCCTAGTGAGGTGAATACTTCAACTACAGTGAGAGACTATATAAGCAGCTCAAATAACTTCAGCTACAGTGCTTCAATCAACATATCAACATTCTTCAGTTGACAGTGCTAACATCCAGGAAAGGACGTTGGCTTGGTAATTGGTACTACGTCACAAGACTACTGGAATACTATCCAACTAATTATCAACATCTACTCAACTATCCATGGTCAGTAGCTTAGGTACAGCTGGTCACACTCCCGTGAGGCCCACCTAGCTTTGTCAACGTTGGCCGAGATAATCCCGAAACACTAGTTGTGAGCTCTGCTCGCTCGAACCATTTACTGGTGGGTGGGGGAAGTAAGGAGGAATTTGAGGAGAGTAGGGGGGGGGGTGCCTGCCTATACAAGAGAGGTGAGAAATTATTCTTGGGGAGGTGAAAAATGAGTGGAAGCCGTAGCGTCAGTCAATAGGCAGACAACAGTACACAAAGGTAGGCGGGACTCACGAGAACCCAATGACCACACACACACACAAGCACACACACATGCGCACACACGCACACATCACGAAAACATAACAGAATGAAGCACCAGAAGTTCCTCCAGAACCTGATGGTGCAGCAGGTGTCGACAAACCACATCAAGTGGCAGGCCCTGGGGCAGCAAGTGTCGGATAGTGGGGCAGGCTAGGCAATAGTGCTCTATAGTGTTAGCACGAGGCGCTCGACACAAGCGACACTCAGTGAAGGGAGGCTCACCATGCATCCCAGCAACCTGCCACGGTGGCCGTTAGCCAAGCCTCAAACGAGCAGAGACTACATTGTGCCTCCGAACCATGAGGCCTCGACGACGGTAGGAATATTTGTGATGGCATACAGACTCGTAATGGGTGATGGAGATGCTGAAGGGCCTCTCTGCATCCCTGCGTCACCGTACAGGGAGGAGAGCGGCGGAGCGGACTTTAGAGAGGTAACATGTCAGGGAGAGAGGACGTCCAGCACCACGAGGAGGCAGATGGCAGGCTTCCTTTGCGAGTCTGTCAACTGTACCATTGTGACGTAAACCTACATGGGATGGCACCCATAAAAATTTGACAGTCAATTTACGATGACAAAATAAGGCCAAAAACGATAAAATCTGCTGAATAACAGTAGAGTGTGTGGGCTGAACACTAGAGAGGGAATGAAGGGCAGGTTTGGAGTCACAAAAAATGGCAGCATTCACTCCACGTTGACAAACAAGACTAACAGCATCCAGAATGGCATACAGTTCACACAATGTTGAGCTAGAGTGGTTACTGAGATGACGGCCAACCCAACCCCATGGAGGTGACTCCAGGTCAGGCGAGAAAACAGCACAACCTGCTGCACCATCCACCTGCAATGAGCCATCAGTGTAGAGGCAGTATGGATCTGAGATGGAGGAAATCACTGTTTCTATGTGTTCCAGAGCCAACTGCCGCTGTAGAGAAGGCAGCTCCAACTTGGAAGTAGGTGTGAAGCTCACATCAGGTGTTGGTAGCATCCATGGAGGGGGCCCTGGGGGGACGTCTGCAACCATTATATCTATATTAAGACCACGGAGCACAGAGGAAACAGACCTTATAAGAGTACGTCCAGCAGGCAGTATGGGAGGGACCGGGTAGTTTGGTCTAAGAGAAGTCCTGACTATCTGAGAGTAATGGGGTGAAAGATGTGGGAAATGGAGGTACTTGACAGTGAAGCAAAGAACATTACAATAAATTCTCTCGATTATTGGGGGAAGACGCAACTCACGCTGCATGTTCACTATCCTGGTCGACATTGGACAGCCGAGAATTATTCTCATTGCTCTATTCTGAAATTTTTCTAAAGTTTCCAGAGTAGCCCTAGGAAGTTGAATCAAAGCAGGGGAAAGGTAATCAACAACTGAATGGATAAAAGCAATATAGATGGTCCTGGCTACTGGGATAGAGATGCCCGAGGAGTTGTTAGATAGCCATTGAAGTGGTGTAAGTCGGCGCTGGAGACGACCCAATAAGTCCTGGACAATGGGATGGTCTTGAGGTCTGGCAGGGACAATTGGCCAAATATTGACTGGCGCATCCAGGTAGCAGTACTGGGAACACATGGGAATGACAGTCCCTCCAATGGTGAACACTGGCCGAGCTTGAGGAAGGTGGCAGGTGAATATTCTGCTCTTATCTGGGGAGACAATAATGCCACAGTATGAGGAGACCATAGAGAAGGAGTCAAGAAACCGCTGGAGATCCCTTGGTGAGGTAGAATGAACACAGATATCATCAGCATAGCACATAATTGTAGTTCCAGGAATATCAGGGAGAGAAGTGAGCAACCGATGCATCAAAATATTAAATAACAATGGGCTGAGAACACCACCTTGAGGCGTACCAAGATGAAAACTGCGCAAAGGACTGAGTGCACCAATGAAAAACACGCGGGAGGTCCTGTTACTCAGGTAGCCCCGAATCCACCGTAGTAGATTACCCTTTATCCCAAAGTCAACCAGTTGATCCAAAATGACGTCTCTATTAGCAACATCGAAGGCACTTCGAAGGTCAATGAAGGCCACCACACTGTCCCTGGAAAGGCGAGAGTACAGGTCGACTAGACAGTGAAGTGTGCTCCGCTGGGGAAGGAAACCAAACAGCCATGGAGAAAGGCGATCCTGCAGTCTGTACATGAGACGATTGAGTAAGATTCTCTCCATAACCTTACAGAAAAAGGAAGTAAGGGAAATAGGCCTGAACTTCGCAGTGCCGGGCTTAGGGATGGGTATTATTGTGCTGCTGGTCCAGGCTCGTGGTACACAACCGTCACGAAGACAAAGATTGTACAGTCGAAGTAGAGGATTCCCAGGAACTTGTTGAAGTAGGCGCAGCACAGCACAAGTATACCATCATCACCAGGGGAAGAAGCTCTATCCCGAGAGAGAGCACGGCGGAACTCCTCCTCAGTTATCTTCTCTGCATCATCGTCATCATCTTGTAACAGAGCAGACATTAGACGTAGCCGATGGACAGCAGCACGGGAAGCGAGTGCATCTTGTATGTGGATGGGTAGACTGGCTGGGGTAGATTGTTCTGACCAGGCATCGATAAGTTGTTTGGCATAGTCGGCAGGAGTGTGATGACGAGCAGTGGCCGGTGTCTTTTTAACAACCCGATGGATGAGGTGCCACATAGAAGCCACACTTGTTTGCTGGTTGATGCTGTCCATAAACCGCTGCCAAGACTCAGTGTGAGCACAATCCTGCAGGGCAACTAAAGCGTCCCTAGACATCTGGTAATGATGGAGTAGGTCAGGGGTTGGGTTGGCTTGAAACAATAGACCATCACGTTCAGCCTCCTCCTTTGCCTCCTGTATACGTGCATCCAGCGTCCAGAAGTGGGCAGTATGGCGATGCTGGAGGTGTGGCCGGGAGACGTATAGCCTATA
Organism: Petrolisthes cinctipes; assembly: GCA_033782935.1. Lineage (NCBI taxonomy): Eukaryota > Metazoa > Arthropoda > Malacostraca > Decapoda > Porcellanidae > Petrolisthes > Petrolisthes cinctipes. Next base: position 853,871 of record JAWQEG010000380.1, on the reverse strand, counting down.
AAAGTCATGAGTAGCAGATACAAGATCAGAGTACAACTGTTCAGCTGATGATATGTCAAATGTAGGGAATACATGGGCCATGAATAAGATGTAAGTCGGGCAATATTTAGGGGGCAAAGCAATACGCAAACGAGTGGCTGAAGCACCTGACTCAGCAGTTAGAGAATAATGAAACCGAAGAGCAATGTGATCAGAGAATAAGTCTGGCACGGAGGAGCACTGGACCTAAGATGCTATCAGGCCAGACGAGAGGATGTAATCCAGAGTACCTCCCCGGCAATGAGTGGCACCGCCAGTGTCCCAGTGTGTCAGATGATGCTTGCGGATGTATGAAAGGAGACGAACACCATTATGATTAATAGAGCCAGTACCATCACCCAAATCAGAATGCCGAGCAGTAAAATCTCCCATATACACCATACCACACACTGTTGGAGAAGGAAGAGCCTCAAGAGTGAGTCTAGCTGGGGCAGAATAGACATTACATAGTTGGAGTACTCCATTCCCAGGTAGAACCTCAAATAGCTGAAAGGTCATGTCAGGATCAGTGGAGGTACGGAGAAGGCGATGCGGCAAGGAGCTATGTATGTAAGTCAGGAGACCATTCCTTACCAGATGAACATATGGCACATAACCTGAGAGGGGAGGAGCTTGCCCAACAGCGAGCGGCCGTCCTGGAAATGCTTCCTGGAGAAAAATAACACTGGGATGATGACGAAAAACATAGGCCTTGAGTTGAGTGAGCTTAGCATAACTGGTGATACCACATACATTCCAGGAGATGACATAGAGCCGGCAATCACTAGCGAACTCTGTATTTGGAGGTAGAAGTCCGGTGAGTGGGGGCAGATGAGCGACCTGGAGAAGAAGATGGACCAGGAGAAGGGACTGACTCGAAAAGCTTTTCAAGGCGAGATGCAACAGTATCCATCTTTTCGGTAAGGGTAGTGACAGTTGAGATGATGGCCTGCTGAGCCTCGACCAAGGTGGAGAGTTTGGAGTCATTGGCAGCCTGAGCGGCAACCAGCCCATCAATCCTGGCTTCAAGGGCAGAAAAGCGGTTTTCGAGTGCCGTACATCGTGCCATGAGGGTAGCAACAGACTTGCGGAGGGCCAGGTCTGGAGGTGAGGCAGGGCTGGTTGGAGGAGCAGACTGGGGAGGTGGTGGTGGTGGAGGCGGAGCAATAGTAGAGACACGAGCCTGGACCTTACATCGAGTACATCCATGCCACATGTTAACCCCTGGCTGAAGGCATCGTGGACACTTCCATCGAGACGTATCTTCAGGAGGTGAAGGCTCAGAGGTGGAGGCAGCAGGACGTGATGGTTCACCCCTGACAGGACACGTCTTGGAATCATGGTCGGCTGCACACCATGCACACTTCGGCCTGGCAGAACAGTACCGGGAGATATGCCCAACTCCCCAGCACCTGTAGCACCAAGGCTGGTCATTATGAAGTTTCCTCACCTCACATGGTGGAAGACAAGGGAGGAAATCAAAGGAAATCTCATTTGGAGGTGGATCAGGTTGACTCCAGACAACAACAATACGGCTAATGGGGGAACCATCTTGGAAAAAACGACGGGCAAAGTACACACCAGGGTATCTTTTGGCAAGTTTCGGGTCAACATCAATAGGAAAACGGGTGAGGATGTAGCTGGGAAACTTACGAGGCCTCTCAGGTGAGTCTTCAAGAATGAGAGGCAGAGATAAAAATTTACCAGCCTTCACTCTATCAATGATGTCCTGACGCTTCCTAGAGATGTAGACAAACCGGGAGGTGACAGCAGCCATCTTGACTTCAGCCAGTTCACGCTGCAACTGGAAGGCCCTGTTGACATCAGACAACCAACGCATCTTTGTGTCCGTAGATGGGTTTCCAGAGAAGGAGAGTTTGACATAGGCATATCTCGGGGCAAAAGCATGAAGGTTGGACGAGGGCAAGGAGTTGGTATACAAAGAAGAAACACCAGGGTGAGGCAGAGAAGGTACGTCGTGCACAGCTGAAGCACCCTTGGCAGTCTTGGCAGCTGGAGGCAAACAGTCCACACCATCGGAATCCTGCGAGGAGTCGGACGAGGCATCAACAGGTCGCTTGGTAGAGGTTGAGGAGGTGGACGGCTGCAACCTGAGCTGCGGAGTGACCGAGGAGAGGGGGGGAGGGTTGCGAGAAGGCAGCTCAGGCCAGTGATCCTCAATTGGAGACTCGTCTTTCTCCGACATTGCCAAGTCGGCCTCCAAGCAGGAATCCGCACTCTCCATCAGGCCAGGCAAGGCCTAGATGGAAAGCAAACAACAACACAAACAACTAAACACTCAATCAGCCAGGGACACACACACACACACCCACACACACACAGACAATCACAACAAAACTATACACAGAACCACAACAGACAAACAACACCAACAACACCACAGAAACAACAACACACAAACAAGAACTCACAAACAACACAAAAAACACAAACAAGAGCTCCAAAACAACACAAACGAGAAAGGAGGCAGAACGCCACGAGTACGTCCACACTCCACCTGTTCTGGAGCGAGACTCCCTCTTGGGGAGGTGAAAAATGTGTGGAAGCTTTAATAAAAGTACGAAAATACACCCGGTTATCAATTATTTATATATCGATATTCGTGTCAATTATTAACATCATTAAAGGTAAGATTAACTTTTTCATATTATCATGTAACACAAAAACAACTGAGGTAACATTATTGTATACTTTTTTCGTATAATATTTAATTAATGGTTATCATCAAGCACTAAACGCTGAAAAATACTTACACAATAACTGAATAAGAATCATGAACCAGAATGCTCTTTGTTAAATGAAGTAAATGTGAATACCTTTATATTACATGTGTCAAGTGTTGATACCACTAACACACACTTCCATTTCCCCCGTATCTACCTAACAGTTTATAATCAAGGCTCTCATTATCCCTCACGTGATAGCAGCCTTGTAATATTCTGAATCAATGTATCTTAAAAAATGCAACCATCCCCAAATCTCATGGTTCACTCTGTGGTAAAAGGGGACAGCAAGCGAAGCGCGCGCACGCAGGCAAAAGCACCCGCGGCGCAGCCGTGGTGGCGAAGCCAGTGCTTGTACTTTTAATAATAGCTCGTTGTATTGAAATATTGGAATTTGACTATGAAACCCTTGTTTTGTCATTTGTCTCTTGGTAGAAAAAAATATTATTTGCTCTGTATCTCTCTTCTCCGTGTGTATCTCTTTTTTCTGTGTGCATGTAATATACTTATATAATTATATAAGCCAGTACACACACACATAACATAATAATGTTGGTGACAGAGGTTCTATTGGTTTTATCTGTCATGAGTTGCGAGAGAACTATATTCATAATTATTTAAACATTGTAATAGTTCCATCAAGTAATGCATGGGATGCACAGTTGAGGTTTCATCGGACATGTTGATAGAGAAACTGGCAACTATTTTCAACATTTCTTAAAATTAAACTTTATTGAAGGTGTGTTTAGGTCTGAAATCCTGTGTTTCCCATCATACAACACCTTCCCAATACTCACACCGTTGTATTTGATGCCGTATTGGTCTTTACTGTCTTCTGCTACAAGGTTGATATTAGTGTGAATTTTCATATACACTCTACCACTACTCACACCGTTGTATTTGATGCCATATTGGTCTATCCTGCTTTCTGCTACAAGGTTGATATTAGTGTGAATTTCCATATACACCTTGCCTTGTGAATTGACTGACTGCACCACCTTACACATCTTCAAGTCATCAGGACTGCCAACATGTTGGAGAGGGAATATTTCCACACTCAGTCATCAATACCCTTACCAGTTTAGTGGTTTTCAACCAACTCATAATCCTCTTGGAGTATCAAAACTAATGTGGGCTAACGAGACTAGAGTCAACGTCAGTCTCTAATTAATGCAAAAAAAAAAAAAAAAAATACAGTTGACAAGCCTGTGGGTTCCAGACACAATCTCCCTGGCCTCTGCTCACATGTATTATCAGCCAAAATAAAAAAATTTGTTACCTAGAAACAGATGAAATACTGAGGGATTTATAGTAAATTACCAACGAGCACGTGTTCACTATATTCAATACAATGAGCTATTATTAAAAGTATTCAGAATATTACAAGGCTGCTATCACGTGAGGGATAATGAGAGCCTTGATTATAAACTGTTAGGTAGATACGGGGAAATGGAAGTGTGTGTTAGTGGTATCAACACTTGACACATGTAATATAAAGGTATTCACATTTACTTTATTTAACAAAGAGCATTCTGGTTCATGATTCTTATTCAGTTATTGTGTAAGTATTTTTCAGCGATTAGTGCTTGATGATAACCAATGAATATTATACGAAAAAGTACCGTATACAATAATATTACCTCGGTTGTTTTTGTGTTACATCATAATATTAAAAACTTAATCTTACATTTAATGATGTTAATAATTGACACGAATGTTGGTATATAAATAATTGATAACTGGGCTTCCACTCATGTTTCACCTTCCCAAGAATAATTTCTCACCTCTTGTATAGGCAGGCACCCCCACTACCCTCCTCAAATTCCTCCTTACTTCCCCCACCCACCAGTAAATGGTTCGAGCGAGCAGAGCTCACAACTAGTGTTTCGGGGTTATCTCGGCCAACGTTGAGAACGTTGGGTGGGCCTCACGGGAGTGTGACCAGCTGTACATATGTTTACAAATACATACACATCCTAAGATCATCACATTAGGATATATAAATATATAAACCAAATATCTCCTCATTAAAAATTCTATGTATTCATAATTTAGAGTACTAATATGCGTATGTCTTCACGTATATACCAGAAGGAATGTTCTTTGTGAATCTTCACGCAGAGTACAGGTAATGAATGGAAAAAAAATACGGTACCACACTGTTTTCGCTTTGTAAGCTTAAACATAGTTTAGCAATATTTAAAAGTAATGAAAGCTTAGTTGATTCAACAGAAATAACTAATTTAAGTGTAAGTACAATAGAAAGTGTAAGTTCTCCCTTGAGCAAAAATATTCTTGCACTAGATTTAGACATATAAAAAGATAGAGTGACAACTAATACTCCTCCTCTAGATCTATTTCATTAACTGACTTGTTTTCTAGTTTTACCTCTAACATTTCACCTAGTAAAACCAGATCAGGACGTACTTACTCTACGGCTTTACATACTAACACATCATCACACACAATGGCAACTAACACTTCTGCTACTATTAATGTTCTTCCCCAAGCTCATACAGTGAAGGAATTCACTGGGGATGATGTTAACTATAATACACATACTTTCCTAAGGGTTTGTGAAGATAATATGCTTCCTGCAGGGATTACAGATGACAAAGGTTCGTACGTGGACATATTAAAGCAGACTCCAATGCTAGTAAATTACTGACTGCAACTGCTTTCACGGATCCAGATAACTTAAATAATTTTAAACAGTTTTGTGAAGACCTCATAGATAAGGGGGGGGGGCAGTTTGGCGGTCCACTAGCATGTGTACATATAATGGTTAGAAGGACAGTGAGTAATTGTGGAACAGCTAATTCAAGTACGAATCTAGCGTTAGCAGGTTCGACCATTAGCGATGCTAAACAACTCTTAACAGGGTTAGAGTGTTTGAACACACAAGGTAACATGAAAGCGGATAATGTATACCAGATCATTGAATGTATACTGTATGTGTTGCTTTTAACAGAGGAATCCAGGCTTGAAGCTGCTAAAATAGAATATAAACCAAGTGACAGATTGGTCAAATATGCAGGTAAGGTTAGTCAAAAGGAACCTCTTATTGTACTCCTAGAGCTCTACCTGTAGCCGTGATCACTGACACAGACACTCACAACAACACTTCACAGACACAACACACTACAAACTTGATGCCTCGTCCGACTCCTTGCAGGATTCCGATGGTGTGGACTGTTTGCCTCCGGCTGCCAAGACTGCAAAGGGTGCTTCAGCTGTGCATGACGTACCTTCTCTGCCTCAACGTGGTGTTTCTTCCTTGTATACCAACTCCTTGCCCTCGTCCAACCTTCCTGCTTTTGCCCTAAGAAATGCTTATGTCAAGCTCTCCTTCTCTGGGAACCCATCTACGGACACAAAGTTGCGTTGGTTGTCTGATGTCAACAGGGCCTTCCAGCTGCAGCGTGAACTGGCTGAAGTGAAGATGGCTGCTGTCACCTCCCGGTTTGTCTACATCTCTAGGAAGCGTCAGGATATCATTGATAGAGTGAAGGCTGGTGAATTTTTGTCTCTTCCTCTCATTCTTGAAGACTCACCCGAGAGGCCTCGTAAGTTCCCCAGCTACATCCTTACCCGTTTTCCTATTGATGTTGACCCGAAACTTGCTAAGGGATACCCTGGTGTGTACTTTGCCCGTCGTTTTTTCCAAGATGGTTCCCCCATTAGCCGTATTGTTGTTGTCTGGAGTCAACCTGATCCACCTCCAAATGAGATTTCCTTTGATTTCCTCCATTGTCTTCCACCGTGTGAGGTGAGGAAACTTCATAATGACCAGCCTTGGTGCTACAGGTGCTGGGGTGTGGGGCATATCTACCGGTACTGTTCTGCCAGGCCGAAATTTGCATGGTGTGCTGCCGACCATGATTCCAAAACGTGTCCTGTCAGGGGTGAACCATCACGTCCTGCTGCCTCCACCTCTGAGCCTTCACCTCCTGAGGATACGTCTCGATGGAAGTGTCCACGATGCCTTCAGCCAGGGGTTAACGTGTCGCATGGATGTACTCTACGTCAGGTCCAGGCTCGTGTCACTACTATTGCTCCGCATCCACCACCGCCACCACCACCACCTTCCCAGTCTGCTCTTCCTACCAGCCCTGCCTCACCTCCAGACCTGGCCCTCCGCAAGTCTGTTGCTACCCTCATGGCACGATGTACGGCTCTCGAGAACCGCTTTTCTGCCCTTGAAACCAGGATTGATGGGCTAGTTGCCGCGCAGGCTGCCAATGACTCCAAACTCTCCACCTTGGTCGAGGCTCAGCAGGCCATCATCTGAACTGTCACTACCCTTACCGAAAAGATGGATACTGTTGCATCTCGCCTTGAAAAGCTTTTCGAGTCAGTCCCTTCTCCTGGTCCATCTTCTTCTCCAGGTCGCTCATCTGCCCCCACTCACCGGACTTCTACCTCCAAATACAGAGTTCGCTAGTGATTGCCGGCTGGATGTCATCTCTTGGAATATATGTGGTATCACCAGTTATGCTAAGCTCACTCAACTCAATGCCTATGTTTTTCGTCATCATCCCAGTGTTATTTTTCTCCAGGAAGCATTTCCAGGACGGCCGCTCACTGCTGGGCAAGCTCCTCCTCTCTCAGGTTATGTGCCATATGTTCATCTGGTTAGGAATGGTCTCCTGACTTACATACATAGCTCCTTGCCACATCGCCTTCTCCGTACCTCCACTGATCCTGACATGACCTTTCAGCTATTTGAGGTTCTACCTAGGAATGGAGTACTACAACTATGTAATGTCTATTCTGCCCCAGCTAGACTCACTCTTGAGGCTCTTCCTTCTCCAACAGTGCGTGGTATGGTTTATATGGGAGATTTTAATGCTCGGCATTCTGATTTGGGTGATGGTTCTGGCTCTATTAATCGTAATGGTGTTCGTCTCCTTTCATTCATCCGCAAGCATCATCTGCCACGCTGGGACACTGGCGGTGCCACTCATTGCTGGGGAGGTACTCTGGATTACATCCTCTCGTCTGGCCTGATAGCATCTCGGGTCCTGTGCTCCTCCGTGCCAGACTTATTCTCTGATCACATCGCTCTTCAGTTTCATTATTCTCTAACTGCTGGGTCAAGTGCTTCAGCCACTCGCTTGCGTATTGCTGTGCCTCCTAAATATTGCCCGACTTACATCTTATTCATGGCCCATGTATTCCCTACATTTGACATATCATCAGCTGAACAGTTGTACTCTGATCTTGTATCTGCTACTCATGACTTTTATAGGCTATACGTCTCCCGGCCACACCTCCAGCATCGCCATACTGCCCACTCCTGGACGCTGGATGCACGTATACAGGAGGCAAAGGAGGAGGCTGAACGTGATGGCCTATTGTTTCAAGCCAACTCAACCCCTGACCTGCTCCATCGTTACCAGATGTCTAGGGATGCTTTAGTTGCCCTGCAGGAGTGTGCTCACACTGAGTCTTGGCAGCGGTTCACGGACAGCATCAACCAGCAAACAAGTGTGGCTTCTATGTGGCACCTAATCTGCCGGGTTGTTAAAAAGACACCGGCCACTGCTCGTCATCACACTCCAGCCGACTATGCCCAACAACTTGTCGATGCCTGGTCAGAACAATCTACCTCAGCCAGTCTACCCATCCAAATACAAGATGCACTCACCTTCCGTGCTGCTGTCCATCAGCTAAGTCTAATGTCTGCTCTGTTGCAAGATGATGACGATGATGCAGAGGAGATAACTGAGGAGGAGTTGCGACGTGCTCTCTCTCGGGGTAGAGCTTCTTCCCCTGGTGATGATGGTATTACTTATGCTGTGCTGCGCCAACTTCAACAAGTTCCTGGGAACCCTCTACTTCTACTGTACAATCTTTGTCTTCGTGATAGTTGTGTACCACGAGCCTGGACCAGCAGCACAATAATACCCATCCCTAAGCCCGGCACTGCGAAGTTCAGGCCTATTTCCCTGACTTCCTGTTTTTGTAAAGTTATGGAGAGAATCTTACTCAATCGTCTCATGTACAGACTGCAAGATCGCCTTTCTCCATGGCTGTTTGGTTTCCTTCCCCAGCGGAGCACACACCACTGCCTAGTCGACCTGTACACTCGCCTTAACAGGGACAGTATGGTGGCCTTCATTGACCTTCGAAGTGCCTTCGATGTTGCTAATAGAGACGTCATTTTGGATCAACTGGTTGACTTTGGGATAAAGGGTAATCTATTACGGTGGATTCGGGGCTACCTGAGTAACAGGACCTCCCGTGTGTTTTTCAGTGGTGCGCTCAGTCCTTTGCGCAGTTTTCATCTTGGTACGCCTCAAGGGGGTGTTCTCAGCCCATTGTTATTTTATATTCTGATGTATCGGCTGCTCACTTCTCTCCCTGATATACCTGGAACTACAATTACGTGCTATGCTGATGATATCTGTGTTCATTCTACCTCACCAAGGGATCTCCAGCGGTTTCTTGACTGCTTCTCTGTGTCCTCCTCTCACTGTGGCATTATTGTCTCCCCAGATAAGAGCAGAATATTCATCTACCGCCTTCCTCAAGCTCGGCCAGTGTTCACCATTGGAGGGACTGTCATTCCCATGTGTTCCCAGTATCGCTACCTAGGCGCATCAGTCAATATTTGGCCAATTGTCCCTGCCAGACCTCAAGACCATCCCATTGTCCAGGACTTATTGGGTCGTCTCCAGCGCCGACTTACACCACTTCAATGGCTATCTAACAACTCCTCGGGCATCTCCATCCCAGTAGCCAGGACTATCTATATTGCTTTCATCCGTTCAGTTGTTGATTACCTCTCCCCTGCTCTGATTCAACTTCCCAGGGCTACTCTTGAAACTTTAGAAAAATTTCAGAATAGAGCAATGAGAATAATTCTCGGTTGTCCAATGTCGACCAGGATAGTGAACATGCAGCGTGAGTTGCGTCTTCCCCCGTTAGTGGAGAGAATTTATTCTAATGTTACTTGCTTCACTGTCAAGTGCCTCCATTTCCCACATCTTTCACCCCATTACTCTCAGTTAGTCAGGACTTCTCTTAGACCAAACTACCCGGTCCCTCCCATACTGCCTGCTGGACGTACTCTTATAAGGTCTGTTTCCTCTATGCACCGTAGTCTTAATATAGATATAATGGTGGCCGACGTCCCCCCAGAACCCCCTCCGTGGATGCTACCAACACCTGATGTGAGCTTTACACTTACTTCCAAGTTGGAACTGCCTTCTCTACAGCGGCAGTTGGCTCTGGAACACATAGAAACAGTGACGTCCTCCATCACAGATCCATACTGCCTCTACACTGATGGCTCATTGCAAGTGGATGGTGCAGCAGGTTGTGCCGTTTTCTCACCTGACATGGAGTCACCTCCAGGGGGCTGGGTTGGTCATCGTCTCTGTAACCACTCTAGCTCAACATTGTGTGAACTGTATGCCATTCTGGATGCTGTTAGTCTTGTTTGTCAACGTGGAGTGAATGCTGCCATTTTTTGTGACTCCAGACCTGCCCTTCATTCTCTCTCTAGTGTTCAGCCCACACACTCTGCTGTTGTTCAGCAGATTTTATCGTTTTTGTCCTTATTGCGTCATCGTAACTTGATTGTCAAATTTTTATGGGTGCCATCCCATGTAGGTTTGCGTCACAATGGTACAGTTGACAGACTCGCAAAGGAAGCCTGCCATCTGCCTCCTCGTGGTGTTGGACGTCCTCTCTCCCTGACATGTTACCTCTCTGAAGTCCGCTCCGCCGCTCTCCTCCCTGTACGGCGACGCAAGGATGCAGAGAGGCCCTTCAGCATCTCCATCACCCATTACGAGTCTGTCTGCCATCACAAATATTCCTACCGTCGTCGAGGCCTCATGGTTCGGAGGCACAATGTAGTCTCTGCTCGTTTGAGGCTTGGCTACCACCGTGGCAGGTTGCTGGGATGCAGGGTGAGCCTCCCTTCACTGAGTGTCGCTTGTGTCGAGTGCCTCGTGCTAACACTGTAGAGCACTATTGCCTGGCCTGCCCCACTGTCCGACACTTGCTGCCCCGGGGCCTGCCACTTGATGTGGTTTGTCGACACCTGCTGAACCACCAGGTTCTGGAGGAACTTCTGGTACGCCACCCTCGTTTTGGTGGATTTAAGTAGGTCATGATATAAATATTTGTCTGTATGCTTGTGCTTCATTCTGTTATGTTTTCGTGATGTGAGTGTGTGTGCGCATGTGTGTGTGCTTGTGTGTGTATGTGGTCATTGGGTTCTCGTGAGTCCCGCTTACCCTTGTGTACTGTTGTCTGCCTATTGACTGACGCTACGGCGCAATGAATTAAAAAAAAAAAAAAAAAAAAAAAAAAAAAAAAACACACACACACGCACACTGAATACCTGTGTATTCACTCGGTGGTATGGAAGTGCTTCGTTTTAATTAATTGTAATTCTTGAAAGCTTATTGGTATATTCTTTTGTGTCCCTCTTTCATGCAAATATTTGAGGAATTGAAATGCAGTAATGAAATATATTGATTTTTGCAGCCAAAATACTATTGTATAGTATAACCACAGAAAGAGTTGTATATACGGTTTACATGACACAGTGAGTCAGACCCACAGAGCTATACACATAGAGGGCGCAACCCCCCACCCCCTGGCGTGTCACCACCGGAAGTGGGTTGGCGGCCATGATGCGTGCCCTTCCCCTCAACCCGCCAGCCTGTTAGATTATGCCAGGGTAAGATATTATTTCATTTATTCGGTCTTTTATTGATGATATGGTATATTAACTACATTATAGTGACCCACAATATATGAATAAGTATTTCTTTAACCGATATATCAGTGAATGGCTGATTAAATATTAATACATTTCGGTTAATAGGTGAAATGAGTTAGATAAACAAAACTATCGTTGGCTCTCATCCACAGTCACCTTCTTATAATATATATATACAACGTACTTAATCTCTATTATGATCAGTATTTTATGTTCACATTGTTCAGTATGAATGTATGTAACACTAGAGTAATATGTGTGTGTGGCGGCCTGAGCCACTTCATCCTCGAACCATCGTTTGTGGAGCTCGAACACTAGACTGAACCTGGTGTGATGTGGCGTGATATGGAGTGAAGGGGGGGACGACCAATCAACACCGATCAGGAGTTTAGCTGGAGTGTTTGTACGACGCCTGACCTACTACAGTGGTGACCCCGACGATCCAAAACGTTTTTTTTTTTATTTTATCATGCCTGGGGAAGAACAGAATGCGGTTTCGCTCAAACTGCCCACCTTCTGGACAACACAACCCCAAGTATGGTTCGAACAAGCTGAGGCCCAATTCCATATCCGCCAAATAACTGCCGACAACACCAGGTATTATTATGTGGTCAGTGCTCTGGCCCAGAACACCGCTGGACGCATCATTGATTACCTTCGCGAGCCACCAGACGAAAACAAATACGAGGGAATCAAGACACTCCTAAACACCACCTTCGGTCTCACTCGCCGAGAGAGGGCGGCGAAACTTCTACACATGGATGGACTAGGTGACCGGAAACCATCTGAGCTCATCAACGAGATGCTGGCCCTGATGGAGGGACATAAGTCCTGCCTCCTCTTCGAGCAAATATTCCTCGAGCAGATGCCTGAGGACATACGTCTGCTCCTTGCACAGGATACCTTCACTGATCCTCGAGGCCTGGCAGCTAGGGCAGATGAACTGTGGCAGACCAAGCAACAAGAGGGGGCCTACATCAGCCGAATAACAGCCCTACCCCGGCAAGAAAAACAGACTGTCGCGAGAACAGCAACACCTTCGACTGCCAACAGGGACAAGTGGTGTTACTACCATCAAAGGTGGGGTTCAGACGCACGACGATGTCGACCACCTTGCATGCATCCGGGAAATGCCTCGGCCGGCTGTCTGTAGTGGCAGCAGCGGCTGGCCAAAAACACCACCTCCTTTACATCTGGGATCGTCATTCAGAGCGGCGTTTTCTGGTGGATACAGGAGCAGAAGTCAGTGTTTTGCCTCCATCAAGCACCGACACACGTTCCAGCAAGAATTGGCCTCCCCTGACTGCCGCCAACGGTAGCAACATTAGAACATACGGAGTCCACACGATCCCACTTAACTTCAACTCCTGGCGTTTCAAGTGGATATTTACCATCGCAGACGTCTCGCAGCCGCTGCTGGGTGCTGATTTCCTCCGAGCACACTCCTTATTGGTTGACATGAAGGGTAAACGTCTTGTTAATTCTGAAACTTTTGAGTCTATGACCTTACGCCACACTGATTATATTGCACCCCATCTTGGCTCAGTGACCTTCTCTGACAACGACTACGCCAGGATCTTGGCTGAATTCCCAGATATCACGACTCCACAATTCACAACAGCCAACCCAAAATACGGAGTGAAGCACCACATCCCCACCACCGGATCGCCACTTCATGCACGTGCACGCAGACTGCCCCCTGACAAGCTTCAACTTCAAGATGGAAGAAATGGGCATAGTACGCCGCTCTAACAGTCCGTGGGCATCTCCACTCCACATGGTTGCCAAAACATCTGGGGGCTGGAGACCATGTGGGGACTACCGTCGTCTCAACGAGGTCACAACAGCCGACCGGTACCCTGTTCCTCACATTCAGGATTTCACAGCAAACCTGGATGGTGCCAAAATATTTTCAAAAATCGACTTAGTACGTGGCTACCATCAGATCCCGGTACACCCAGATGACATCCCCAAGACTGCAATCAACACTCCGTTTGGCCTTTTTGAGTTCCTACGCATGCCTTTTGGCCTTAAGAATGCTGCCCAAGCCTTTCAACGCCTCATGGATTCTGTGACCCGTGGGCTGGACTTCATGTTCGTCTACCTCGATGACATCTTAGTTGCCAGCCGCACTCGCAAGGAACATCGCGCTCACCTGAAGCAGCTGTGCCAGAAGTTGGACGAGCATGGACTGGTTATCAACCTCGCCAAGTGTCAGTTTGGCCTCGCCTCCATCAACTTCCTTGGACACCGCATTGACCAACGCGGAGCAGTCCCACTTCCAACCAAGGTAGAGGCGATTCTCAAGTTTGCGAAACCCACTACAGTAAAGGGACTACAGGAGTTTGTGGGCATGGTTAACTTCTACCACCGCTTCGTGCCAAACGCCTCCAGGATCATGCAGCCACTGTTCACAGCTTTAGCCAACAAGCCGAAGGAGCTCATTTGGGATGATGAGGCCTCCACCGCATTCAGCAACGCTAAGGAGGCCCTGGCAAAGGCAACAATGTTAGTACACCCACGTCACACTGCACCAACAGCTCTCACAGTCGATGCATCCGCAACAGCTGTAGGTGGAGTGCTAGAACAACAGATTAATGGGTGCTGGCAGCCACTCGCTTTCTTCAGTCGTCATCTTCGACTTCCTGAGCAGAAATATAGTGCTTTCGACTGTGAACTCCTAGCTCTCTACCTGGTCATCAGACATTTCCGCTACTTCCTCGAGGGCAGGGATTTCGCAGCTTTCACCGACCACAAGCCACTAACGTTTGCTTTTGCCAAAGTGTCTGATCCTTGGTCAGCCAGACAGCAGCGCCACCTGACCTACATCTCTGAATATACGACTAATATCCAGCACCTGTCGGGCAAGAACAATCTGGTTGCAGATGCACTATCATGCGCCACCATCAACGTTCTCGCCCCAGGAGTCGACTATGTTGACTTGGCGGCTGCACAGAAAGATGACAACGAGATACATGCCTATCGCACTGCCATCTCAGGCCTGGTGTTGAAAGATGTGTGATTTGGCCCTACCGACACCACAATCCTCTGCGATGTGTCTACTGGACAACCAAGACCCATCGTCCCAGCTGCTTGGCGTCGCAGGATTTTCGACGTAGTTTACGGCCTATCTCATCCTTCCATCCGGGCAACAAGGGCACTGATGGCAGCCAAGTTTGTGTGGCATGGAATGCGCAAACAAGTCGGAAACTGGGCTAAAGCGTGCATCCCCTGTCAAACATCCAAGATTCACCAGCATATCAAGACACCACTTCAAAACTTTGCCCTTCCAGAACGACGTTTCGATCACATCCACGTCGACATAGTAGGTCCACTGCCCACATCCAGAGGGGTCACACATCTGTTCACCATCGTAGACAGGTTCACAAGATGGCCAGAAGCCGTCCCACTTTCAGATACCTCCACAGTGACCTGTGCACGTGCCTTAACAACCCACTGGATTGCCCGTTTTGGAATGCCGGTGGACATATCCTCTGACAGAGGTGCCCAGTTCACCTCTGGGCTATGGATAGCGATGGCCCAGCTGCTTGGCACCAAGCTACACCACACGACAGCCTATCACCCACAAGCCAACGGTCTAGTAGAAAGATTCCACCGGCATATGAAAGCTTTCCTCAAGGCACGACTCACTGGACCAGATTGGACAGACGAATTGCCATGGGTCATGCTTGGTATACGCACGGCCCCGAAAGAAGACCTAGGGACTTCTTCAGTAGAACTGGTGTATGGCGCTCCACTTACAGTCCCAGGTGAATTCATCCCAACGGCAAAAGGAAACCAAGAAACACCCACAACCATGCTAACACGCCTCCGTGAGAAGGTGGGCACACTTTCGCCAGTCCCAACATCCCGACATGGTCAACCAATCACATACGTTCCGCCCAATCTCCAGGACTGCCAATACGTGTTTCTTCGCCGAGATTCCCTCCGTTCGTCTCTACAAAAGCCTTACGAGGGACCCTTCAAGGTACTTCAAAGCAACCCCACAACTTTCATAATTGACATGGGTGGCAGAGACGAAATCGTCTCTGTGGATCGTCTGAAGCCAGCGCACTTGGATGTGGGCCAACCTGTGAAGGTGGCACAACCTCGCCGCAGAGGACGCCCCAAATTACAACCGAAGCCATCCTCATCCCCACTACCAGGAATGCCGTACACGACCAGATCAGGCCGCTTACGTCGCTTCAACACTTAGGTTCTGGGGGGGGCCATGTGGCGGCCTGAGCCACTTCATCCTCGAACCATCGTTTGTGGAGCTCGAACACTAGACTGAACCTGGTGTGATTTGGCGTGATATGGAGTGAAGGGGGGGACGACCAATCAACACCGATCAGGAGTTTAGCTGGCTTGGGGCAGCTGGCATAGGAGCTAGTTCTCACCTCACATTCAACCAGTCAACACCAACATTTTACTCTGTTGTACTAACTCTGATATTAATACTTTGTTGACATGTGATCTTGTACATTAAACTGGTTATCTTCAAACGGAGTGTTTGTACGACGCCTGACCTACTACATGTGTATATATTGTTACGGACGGAGGGTAGAGATACGGTACTGTACTAGTCGCTAGACTAGACTTACCCCGATGTTAGCTATCAACAGAATAAAGTAGCACTGGGTGGCAGGTATCTGACTATTAAAGATATGAATTGTAAGTAAAAGTACAAACCCAGCCTATATGATAGAATGATAACACGACCCAAAGAGACTGTCCAAACATATACCCAGGTTCGGGTACAATAAATAAAAATGATAGAGAAACTACTCTGACTTTCTATAATATATTGACAATATGAACGAACACAAAGACAAACAATTAACACTGAAAGAATTAATAAATGAAATCAGGATTTCCAACTATGACAGAATATGAGACAGTTCCCAGATTGGTTAATGCACTTGCAATAATCATTCAATAATAATGGTATGTTAGCACATCACTGGCATATATAATAATGGAACATCAATGTATCACAACATACATGTAATAATATAATAATAGAAATATCAATGCACAAATATATATAATAATAATAATAATAATAGCAATATCAATTTATAAGAGAGTGACCCTATTTTACTGTGAGAAGAATGTAGAAGTAAACACAATTATTCTTAACAGATATGTATGCGTGTCTCGTCCCAAATCTTACCACACTCACTCACTTACAAAACACACACTGGTTTGCTGTCCCAGTCTCTTCAGGTATCTGACTCACAAGCTCTACCCCCGCGCTTATATACAGTTGGCTCAACAAAGAGAAGTGAGCATGTTACAACAAAGTCATAGGTGCGTCTCCGAACTGTTCCGTTAACGCAGACTTAAACACACATCACGCACACGCTCCCATATCAACAACTAGTGGAAGTTACTAGAGACGAAAACGGACAACTTCCCCCACCGCCACCTGCAAGAGGGAGGGGGGGAATGCGTACGAATCTAGAAAACATAACAGGCCACGACACTCTCGACCTTTTGACAAAAATACACAAAGAAAATGGAGTGAAATAGATGAGCTATCTCCGGACACAGCACTGCCGGAAGCAAGCCTCCGCTACCACACTCACAGCCACAGTCAATTAATAGGATAGCAATACTTACAAATCAATAATAATTCAGGCATGCATAACACGCCCCCACCAAAGAAAGAGTTTTCCTCTGGAAAATTCGTTCTTTAGTTTACAAAAGTTATGTACAACATGCAAAAATAAAAAACAAAACATTTAACTTCTAGATAGACAATCTGCCATCACATTATCTACACCTCTTATATGACGTACGTCTAGGTGATACAGTTGGAGGAACAAACTCCAACGGGTAAGCCTTTGGTTCTTGGCCCCCAAACTGTTCAAGTACTTCAGAGGGTGGTGATCAGTGTACACCCTAAGTATTGGTCCAAATGCAGGTACATACACAGCAAAGTGTTGCAGGGCAAGGATCAGGGCTAGGAGTTCCTTCTCTATAACTGAGTAGTTCTTCTGACTGGTGGAGAACTTTTTACTGAAATACGAAAAAGGATGCTTCAACCCCTGCTCGTCCTCCTGCATCAACACAGCTCCTGCTCTCACATTGCTAGCGTCCACTGCTAGTGCGAATGGTTTGTCAAACTTGGGTGCGGTCATCACGGGATAGTGAACGAGTATGTCCTTGGCACTTTCAAAACTTTCCTCACACTCGTTTGTCCATTCATACTTGATCTCTTTTCTAAGCAACTCAGTCAAGGGTGCCACTACAGTTGCGAAATTTTTCAAGAATTGCCTGTAGTACCCGATACATCCCAAGAAGCGTCTGAGTTCCCGTCTGTTCTGAGGCCTCTTGAAACCTTGTATGGCCTCCACCTTCGAGCTAGGCGGGCAGACCAGACCATGTCCTACCACATACCCTAGGTACTGCACACGGGCACACACCAAGTCGCTCTTCTTGACGTTGACGACTAGGTTGGCATCCTGTAGGCAAGACAGTAACTATTGCAGCACTTGGAGGTGGTCGTCCCAGGTGTCAGTGTAGACCACGACGTCGTCGATGTACACAACACAATTCTTGATACCGCCAGTCACAGCATTCATGAGCCGTTGGAAGGTGGCTGGTGCATTCTTCATACCGTACGGCATCACGTTACACTGGTATGTTTGCCCATCGGCCACAAAGCATGAGATCTGCTTTGCTCGGTCTGTCAGAGGTACTTGCCAAAATCCCTGCTTCAGGTCGATCTTGGTAATAAAACGAGAGGATCCCACATGGTCAATGCAGTCCTCTAGGCATGGCAACGGGTACGTGTCAGTCTTTGTCAAGGCGTTCACTCTCCTGTAGTCGATGCATAACCTAGCAGAACCATCAGGCTTAGGATGCAATGTCACAGGGGAACTCCAAGCACTTGCACACGGTGTTATCAAGTTGTGGTCCAACATATACTTCAGCTCCTTCCGCAGCACTTCGATATGGCGTGGGCTGACTCGGTAGGGCGGCAGCTTAACTGGCGTAGCCTCGCCCACGTCCACGTCGTGTTGAATCCAGTCAGTCCTTCCAGGAACACTGGCGAACAGCTTGCCGTAGGTCGACATCAACTTCCACAACTGCGCCACTTGCTCTGGAGGTAAATGTGACACCTTGTCCCGAAGAGTCGTCTCTGCTTCCTCGTTGTCCCCCCAACTACACTCTTGAAATTCACAGGTTACCTCTGCCACATCATCATCATCTTCTTCTTCCACAGCCACAGCCACAACATGCTGTGTCGTCACTGGAGTCTTCAAAGGGCGGTAGTACGGCTTTAACATATTTACATGGCACAACTGATGAGACCTCCGCCGGTCGGGCGTCTTCACAAGGTAGTCAGTCTCACCCAGCCTCTTATCTACCACGTACGGACCTTGAAACTTGGCAGCCAGGGGTTGACCTTGAAGTGGCAGTAGCACCAACACTTCATCACCAACTTGGAACTCCCTCCATCTGGCCTTCCGATCTTACCACTGTTTCATCTTCCCTTGGGCTTCCTCAAGATTCTTCTTCGCCTCTTCTCTAGTGTCATTCAGACGGGTCTTGAACTTCAGGACGTATTGTAGAAGGTTCTTGCTGGTGTCGACGTCACTACTCCATGCCTCCTTGACGATGCTCAAAGGACCTCTGACATGGTGTGCGAAGACAAGCTCATTCGGAGAGAAACCCAGGCTCTCCTGCGGTACTTCCCTCGTTGCAAACAGTAGGAAGGGAACACCCTTGTCCCAATCCTTGGTGTGTTCCAAGCAGTATTTTCGCATCATATTCTTCAGGGTCTGGTGGTATCTCTCCAAGGCACCCTGGGACTCTGGATGGTAAGCACTGCTTCTGACATGTTTAACTCCTAACTCTTCCAAAGTCTGCTGGAACAAGTTAGACAAAAAGTTAGAACCCCTATCAGACTGTATCTCCTTAGGTAACCCAAACTTTGTACAGAATCCCAACAATGCTTTCACAACAGCCTTAGCATTCATAGTTCTGAGGGGAATTGCCTCAGGGTACCTAGTACAAGGGTTTAATATGGTAAGAAGGTACTGAAATCCAGTAGAAGTGGTAGGAAGTGGACCCACTATGTCTATGATTAACTTTGAGAAAGGTGGCCCAATAGCAGGGATGGGAATTAGGGGAAACTTAGATGGTTTCTGGTTAGGCCGTCCCACAACCTGACATGTATGACAACTCCTCACATGCTGGTACACATCAGCCCTCATGGCAGGCCAGTAAAATTCTGCCCTAAGCCGTTCAAGTGTCTTCCTCACTCCTAAGTGGGCAGCAAATGGAATATCATGAGCTAGCCTAATTAGTTCCTGCCTGCACACACTCGGCACAACTAGCTGGTGTACATCCCTCAATCCCTCATCCACACTAGTATGAGGAGGTCTCCACCTCCTGTACAAAACTCCATCCTTCTCATATAAACATGATCCCTTCTCTTCCCCCACATTTTCAACTGCCAGGCTCCTTAACTCTTGGATACCTGGGTCACTACCTTGCAAATTCTTAAATTTCTCAACATCGACACACTCTAAACACAACTGCTCACTAGAGGTATCTGAAAAAAGATTGGTTAAAGAAAGGTCGCCCGGTGATTCTCCATCGCCGTCGACGTCCTCCACCGGTGGGTCGGAAGGAGTTAAAACTGCCTCGGCTGTCTCCACACGCCGGCGCTCCTCCACCCTTGACATCGATCGGGTCACGGCACATACGGGGAAGTTCATCTGGTCCTCTTCCTCCACAACTTCAGCAGGTACAGGATCCTTGGTTATTACTGGGGCGCTCACTTCCTCACCCCTAACCAAATCATTCCCCAGTATCAGGTCCACATCGGGCTCGGGCAATGACTCCACCACTCTAACCTGTGCCGTCCCCTTAAATACATCACAACTCACCCTACACTCCACCAAAGGAACCGTCAGGGAGCCTCCAACTCCCCTGAGCAAAACAAAATTCTTGGAACCCATCTCAACATGTTTCGGTCTTGCCCACAGAGTAATTGTAGAACCAGTATCTCGAGTATCTTAACAGGATACTGGGATTCCCCCAGTTTGACCAACCCATCAGACCGATACGGAGCATAACAATCCTCAGCCGTAGTATCCGTAGCTACCAACTGGACAACTGCTCCTGTAACGTCAGACATGGGAACAGCATCCACTGCACCCTTCCCTCCTTCTGAAAGAACTTTATCTTTAGAAGTGGGTAAAACAGAGTTATCCCTACTATCCTTACGGGGCTCAGAAACTGTGACAATAGCTCTGTCACAAGAAACAAAGTTAGTTGGCCTAACAACTCCTGCCTTTCTCCAACATCTGTCTACAGTATGCCATGTTTTGTGGCAATATGTACATGTGAGAGTTCGTGTCCAAGGTTTGTGTGGGGTGCGTGTAGGTATTTGTGCATGTGAGATACCTGGGGGACTGGGACTAGTGACATGAGTGCTTTTGGAATTCGGGGAGACATCGCTATCATGAGTTTTATTATTGGTGGTTGGAGGGGGTCTATTGTGCCCTTTGTCTTTGGCTTTAAATTGCTTCCTGACTAAAACGTAATCATCAGCATAAACTGCAGCTTCCTCAGCTGTATTTACTCTCTTATCACTTATAAACATCTGCAAATCTGGCTCCATCTGGCTCAGAAGTTGCTCCAACTTAACCAACTCCTCCAACCTACAGTAATTGTCTTCTACTTTCTCACTTCTTATCCATGCTCGAAATAGGTCACTCTGATATTTCGTAAATTCAATCCATGTCTCATTAGGGCGTTTCTTACTATTACGGTACTTCTGTCTGTAAGCTTCTGGTTTTAATTCATACGTCCTTAGTACAGCAGATTTTAACTTCTCATTATCCAAAGATTCCTCAAAACTGAGAGCATCAAATGCTCTTATAGCTTTACCACAAAACTCTGACTATGCCAGCGTTGACCATCGTTCCTTCGGCCACCCACTACCCTCTGCAACCTTCTCAAACCTCTGGAAAAATTCAGCAACATGGTCCTCATCAAACTTAGGAACCAACCTGTGCTGTTCTGATGACACTCCCGATGCAACCGGTCGTCGTGGCTCATGGTCCACTTTATATCTCTCCAACTCCAATTCCAGTTTCCTTTGCTCAAGCTCCATCTGAGCTCTCCTTTCCTCTCTCTCGAACTCCAACTGAGCTCTCCTTTCCTCTCTCTCAGACTCCAATCTCCTTTCCTCTCTCTCAGACTCTAACTTCCTTTGCTCCCTCTCAAACTCCAACTAAGCTCTCCTTTCCTCTCTCTCTCTCTCAGACTCCAACTGAAATTGTAGCATTCGGAACTCATGGTCACGAGCAGCTTGGTCATTCCCAGATTGGTTATTCTGAACCATAGTGGCTTCAAGCAAATCAGTAGGTGCAGACCAGTCACTAGCCCATGGCTAGTACAGTGGTAACGCGCCTGCCTCGCATCCGTGAGGTCGGCAGATCGAGCCTCGCCCAGGCCCGAGAGTTTAAAAACTGTTTACTGGGGGGTTACTGCCATGGCTGGGCACCATGGTGGGGAGTTGGGCTTGCCTGGCTGACATTCAGGAGAGTATCTCATCAGAGATAGATACCAGAACTAAAACCCTGCAACTTTAACTTACGACAGAAGCATTATCCTTCCTCTCAACAAAATCATACAATTCAGTGACGCATAGATGGTGGAAAATCAGGTTAGCTAGTGGAAATGCGTTGGAACTTTCAATGGCAAGGTCCAACTTCTGTGCAACTATAATAATTCCTCTCTCCTCAGTGCTCTTACTCTCTCGGGATTAGGACTTGAATTAATAAACTCTGCAGCATCCTGATCAGAGATAATATGAAGTGGAGCACCCATCTCACTAGCCACACCCTGATTCTCCATTACTCACTAACTATTAGGCACACAAAAAATGGAAAAATGCAATACAAGAAAAATACAACAGTAATGCAATGATAGAACACCAGTCTCAGTTCGGCAAAAATTGGAAATCCTGGCGAGGTCGCCAAATTATATGTTACGGACGGAGGGTAGAGATACGGTACTGTACTAATCGCTAGACTAGACTTACCCCGACGTTAGCTATCAACAGAATAAAGTAGCACTGGGTGGCAGGTATCTAACTATTAAAGTTATGAATTGTAAGTAAAAGTACAAACCCAGCCTATATGAAAGAATGATAACACGACCCAAAGAGACCATCCAAACGTATACCCAGGTTCGGGTACAATAAATAAAAATGATAGAGAAACTACTCTGACTTTCTATAATATATTGACAATATGAACGAACACAAAGACAAACAATTAACACTGAAAGAATTGATAAATGAAATCAGGATTTCCAACTATGACAGAATATGAGACAGAGTTCCCAGATTGGTTAATGCACTTGCAATAATCACTCAATAATAATGGTATGTTAGCACATCACTGGCATATATAATAATGGAACATCAATGTATCACAACATACATGTAATAATATAATAATAGAATTATCAATGCACAAATATATATAATAATAATAATAATAGCAATATCAATTTATAAGAGAGTGACCCTATTTTACTGTGAGAAGAATGTAGAAGTAAACACAGTTATACTTAACAGATATGTATGCGTGTCTCGTCCCGAATCTTACCACACTCACTCACTTACAAAACACACACTGGTTTGCTGTCCCAGTCTCTTCAGGTATCTGACTCACAAGCTCTACCCCCGCGCTTATATACAGTTGGCTCAACAAAGAGAAGTGAGCATGTTACAACAAAGTCATAGGCGCGTCTCCGAACTGTTCCGTTAACGCAGACTTAAACACACATCACGTACACGCTCCCATATCAACAACTAGTGGAAGTTACTAGAGACGAAAACGGACAACTTCCCCCACCGCCACAAGCAAGAGGGGGGGGGGGGGGGAATGCGTACGAATCTAGAAAACATAACAGGCCACGACACTCTCGACCTTTTGACAAAAATACACAAAGAAAATGGAGTGAAATAGATGAGCTATCTCCGGACACAGCACTGCCGGAAGCAAGCCTCCGCTACCACACTCACAGCCACAGTCAATTATTAGGATAGCAATACTTACAAATCAATAATAATTCAGGCACGCGTAACAATATGCATGTCACACTAGAATGTGTGTATGTATGTATGTCACACTAGAGTAATAAGTATGTATGTATATATGTCACACTAGAGTAATATGTATGTATGTATGAATGTCACACTAGAGTAATATGTATGTATGTATGTAAGGTAAGTGGAGGGAGAGGGAGACAGATTACAGTTATATATATTTGTCTTGTTTAATAAACCAGTTTAAGTTTAATTTCTTTGCATAATTTTCCGTATGGACATTATCTTAGCCTTGTTAATTGATTTAACAAAACCTGCATAATTAAATAACAAGATACAATGCTTTACAAATCAGGGAAATGTCAATAACTGTGGATAGAAACATACTATACAAGTACGTACGGGAGTTCAAAGCGCAGAGCTATCTATACACATAGAGCGATCGCCTGTGGTGACACTCCTCCCCTATCTAATAACACAGGGTCGATCGCTCTATGTTTGTAGCTCTGTGGTCAGACCTCTTTTCAATTTTTGCATAATTTCTGTTTGGTGCGGGTCTGACCTTGTGATAGTTTCAGTGGGCTGTCGTCCAGAAAGGATCCGAGCCATATTGCCGCCCCAAACTCAGGTGGGCTAGAGATTGTGGTGCACGAGTGTACATCTCCGGACAGATCAAGGGTCTACACCACATTCATCAGCGACTTGGTTTGTCCTCGTTGGATCTGGCAACAGTTGCAGGTGGAGGGAGGGGGGATATTAGTGGGAGAGGAAGAGAGAAATGTGGGCGGAGCTATATAGGAAGGTAACGAATGATCAGGTAGAGAAGACGTGTGTCAGGAGGAATGAATGAAGCATACACTGTGAATGGTATCGAATCACTAATAGTATAAAGCAGGGTTCTTCAAACTTTTTCAGTCGTGACCCAGTTTTTACTATGAAATCATCCTCGCGACCCATACAGAAAGATCTTTTACAAATTACCAGGATTATCAACCTAAGAAAATACAAGGCCAGACACTGAAACGTAATACAGTATTTATGATCAAAAGGCATTCTAACCAGAATTATAAACACTGCTTCACCTACCCCTCCCTCTCTCTCTCTGATTTTCTCTCAAGAAGGCTAATATTTGTGCAATGATTTTGTTTTACTGATAATTAAATATATTAATATTCGATTATAAAAATATGTTAGGTGGATTCATGTATGAACTTCATATTTATTTTATCGTCACGAACATTATTATTCTATTTTAATCATGTATTTGTTTTTGTGAGCCTGCGACCCAGTTTGGAGGAATTCGGGATCCGTAGTTTGAAGAACCCGGGTTTAAAGGTGGATATAGGAGAGAAGAAATGTGATAATTTGAGGCGAGGGTGAAGGGGACGAGGGTAAGACAAATGAAGGTGATTAGTTGAAAAGTAATAATAAACAAATATAATTAGAATATCTGTTACATTATATCCTTTAAATAAAGGCACTGTCTTTTGTTCACCATCGTAGTGGGATAGACTACTGAATATATATTATCTTTTAGATATTAGACAGCTATCCCTGTATTCCTTTTATCCCGCGTGCTTGCCCTGTATTGCCGGTAATGATGTGGGCAATACTTTAAGGGTTTTAGCGCCCCTTCAGCCCCAGCCACTAGCTTACATTTCTTCAACTGTCCCTCCTTTCTTCCTATTTCCTTCTTGCTTGCTGTCACACCACTCTATCACCTTTTCCTGGTGCTATATGAGCTCGCTGTTGCGCCACCTAATATCAATCAAATCCCTCGTGCTTGTAGCGACCCTATTTATCACCTTCTCCCAAGCCCAGCTGTGTTTTTTTTTTTTTTTTCGGCAGAAGATGGTTTAATTTTCTATTTTTTTTAATAATCATATTTGTCAACAAATTCATTAAGCTATTTAGCAGGATTTTTTCTTCTAAATATGCATTTCCTTAAAAATAATCGATGTTAAACTTAAATAGGCGCCTCTATATGGTGTTTCCAATAAACTTGGTCTAATTTTATGCATAGGCTATATATATTACAGTATCTCTCAAGTAACTGGCAACCTTAAACATCCTCCCTACTGTCTTATCCCTCTCTCGCTTACCCTTACCGTTTATCTTTTTTTTTCTCATATTTTTAACCTTCTCATTCGTTCTTAAAAAGTTTTAATGACATAGGCCTTTCTCCCTTATCACTTATAGTCCAATTATATGATTCGAAAAACTGCGACTGAGATTATGTTGTTGATCGCATTTTAGTTCTCAATATGTAGAGGTTGATTGATTGATTGATATTAGGCTCCGCAACAGCGAGGTCATATAGCGCTAGAGAGGTGAGGCAGCAAGCAGAAAGGAAATAGAAAGAAAAGAGGGACAGTTGAAGAACTAAAAGCTTGCTGTGTCACCTCTCTATCATTGCACAAATATTAGCCTTCTGGAGAGAGAGAGAGAGGGAGGGGTAGGTGAGGCAGTGTTTGTAATTCTGTTTAGAATGCCTTTTAATCATAAATATTAGGTTGATAATTCTGGTCATTTGTAAAAGATCTTTCTGTATGGGTCGCGAGAATGATGTCATAGTAAAAACTGGGTCACGACTGAAAAGGTTTGAAGAACCCTGCTTTATAATATTGGTGATTCGATACCGTTCACAGTGTATGCTTCATTCATTCCTCCTGACACACGTCTTCTCTACCTGATCATTCGTTACCCTCCTATATAGCTCCGCCTACATTTCTCTCCTCCTCTTCCACTAACATCCCCCCCTCCCTCCACCTGTAACTGTTGCCAGATCTGACGAGGCCCAAACCAAGTCGCTGATGGATGGGGTGTGGACCCTTGATCTGTCCAGAGCTGTACATACATAGGTGACTTTCTTGTGTTTCTTAATCCAATACAGATGGGAAAAGAATCTCCTCCCTTAGCCAATATACACACTGTTGATGAATTACAACTTAGGCAAACCATTAACACTACTCGGAAACGTGGCCAGTGCCTCCCTCCAACAACATCACTACCTTCACCACGGAAGACGGAGGCCACTGGCTGTACGCCTCCACCTGCTAGAACAACAACTACAAATAGACCTCGGGGATGAGACAAGTTCATCACCACCATGGGAGACACCCAACTTCGGCGTCAACACATCATGGTTGCCATCATCAAAAGAAAAGGCGCTGGAGTTGGAGATACACCACCTGTTTGGTGGTATCATCCGCAGTCACCTGGGGTCTCACCAAGTGTACACTGACGGCTCCAAGTCAGATGAATGTGTGGGTGCGAGTGTATGGTCGAGTGAATGTGAACTTAGGTATAGATTGCCGATACATACATCTGTGTTTACAGCTGAACTTTTTGTTATAGACAAAGCCATAGACTACGCACTAAATTCTCATCATAATTCAATAGTAATATTATCAGACTCCAAGTCAGCCCTTCAGGCAATTAACTCATGTCAAACTATTTCTAATGAAATCCAGGGTCGCATCATTAATAAGTTGCACTTATGCAACAAGTCCTTCACTCTGATATGGGTGCCTGGGCATTGTCGTATCTATGGCAATGAACGGGCAGACTTACTTGCGAAATCGGCTGTAGAGCCCGAGGAGACTTGGGACGCCCCTCGTGATCTACAGTCGTGTCTATCCTTCGGAAAGAAATCAATAAATCTTCTGTGGCAAGGTCAGTAGACAAGACTTAACATTTCTACCATCAAGCCTCAACTGGGTAATTAGGCCACTGCCAACCGGCCCAACCGTTTAGAAGAAAGAATACTGGCAAGATTGCGAACCAAGTAGGTATTAGTCTAGTTAGCTATTACTTAAGGGAGTTTCTTTATCACCCTGGGCTCCGCTATACCCTACCCCACAAGGAGGTGCCGGAGGTGTAGAGAGTTGAACATATAACGACGGATATGATTGGTCGATAAATTGCTAGGAAAGTTTAGTGATAATACAACCTTATTATATCTAAACAAGAGAGCATTGTGGTGAACTAAATATATTATGTTTATTTGCCATATATACAATATATGAAGAACAGTAGCATATATTGTTAATGAGGAACTGAATTATAACGCATACTGGAATAACTCGTATTTTATTCTCAGTTGTGGTTGTCATACATCAGCCAACTGATGGTGATGGGAGGGGATCTGCCTGGCATTGCTTCACGGGCTCACGGCTCGTGCTGTGATTCGTTTTAAGGCTTCAAATATTCATTTCTTCCTTAGTAATAGGGATAGGTTATATGCTTTTTATATAATTATAGACAAATTTATAACGATTTACATTTACATATAGTGAAGTAGTGTTATCATTTGTTGTTAATTTTGTCATCTGTTTTCTTATTTATTTTCAGTACGAACTGTTAAAATTTATTTTGATTGAGCCTAGTGAGATGAAGAACGTTGAGTTAAAATAAGCATTTGCTTGACAAAATGGTAAGAACAACACTCTATGACGAGGAGCCTTTATTGACGACGTTTCGCTATTGCTTCTTCAGGTCAAAGGCACATCCATATAACATACAGTACTGTGTAACTTATAGTTCTATTTTTATTTGTATGTGACTGTATTCTGTTTTGTTCCACTTCCTCCGTTACCATTCCATGTATATTTTTTTATTTGCCCCAATGTTCTTTCCTTTCCCCTCTCCCCCTCTATGAGCGGTATACATATATATTCGTTTACTCTACCTGTCCTCACTCATACCTGAAGAGGGCTACGTGATGTAACCGAAAAGTCGTATATCTTTTTTCAATAAATTACAAATAAATGTGGGTTTTTCACTAGACTTCTGCATCCACGGCATTGTGAATTTTTCTTGTTCATTATACAGTACTGAACCTTAAATATACGCGCTCCATGGGGAAGGGTAGAGGCAAAGCCTTGCGGCCTTGGGTAGAGGCGGAGATGGTAGGGGGGGGGGAGGTTGCGAGGGAGTATACAGGCGGGGGCATGGAGGTATAAAGGGTGGAGAGGCCAGTAGCCACGCGGATTTGAAGCCACAGAACTGTCAGTCGGCCATATTGATGTGGGCTAAGGGACCGTTTGCCTAGTATAACCCAATAGAAGTATTTTGTTATTTCCTGTGGTAACGATAGGGGGAAACTGATTATTTTCCCTACAAAATATTTTCCTAATGCGACTTTTTTCTACCAAGTACTTTCCTAAGTGGAAATAATCTGGTCTCGCATCACGACTTTCTTATTACTGTAAATGTAAGTCTTTCAATTTTGTAGGTGTGTATTGTGAAGGAATTCCCATTTAACTATCGTGCAAAGGGTGTGCCCAGGGTGAGGTCAGGTTTCTCCTTTGGGAAAAGCTTTGCTGAATCAGTATTAACACACTGTGAAATACAGGAAGTAACTCGTGGGAATTGTATACCTTTGGAGTGTGTACCAATCCTTACTGCCTCCAGTCACTATCTACAGGCTTCTAACATGAACGTTCCATCAAGTAGTGTCATCAACTGTTCTCTGAATAAAAACAGAATCCTAGAGAATGATGCAGCTAATGAAAATAAGGAGATTAATATACAATCTGAAGTTGATTATGAAAGTTTATGCTCAGCCAGTGTGCTCTCTCCTTACTCTGAACAAATTATTACATATACTATATAGCTGGCTTTGTTATTTCAAAACTAAAGAAAACTTTAAAGTGTGAGATATGCTACAGTGTTCTGTTTTACCAAAATATAAATGAAACTCACAAGTTAATAACTGTAAAAAACAAAGTCCATCTATCTTTTCCATCCAAAGATGTTGTTACTATATGTCTTATATGTGAAAAGAAATTCAGAGAGAAAGTCTTACTCTGCAAAGAATAGCACCCATATTCAAAGGTGTCAGGGTATGTTTGTCACAACATAGTAACTTTTGTACTGTCAGAGTTCCAGGGAAAGACTATTTTCCCTGGTTTGGTAAGACATATGTCAGATAGTGATCCTGTAGATAATCATCTTGTACACCTAATAAAGGCTGTAGTTGAGACCTATCTGCAGGTCAGATATAGATACACAGCCAAACAGTTCACTGCACCACACACATCTCTCAAAGGGGTGAAAAGCAGAACTAGGATGAATAAATTAGAATTATTTAGTGGCATGTAATTCAATATAAAATGTTGTTGATATGTAATAATTGGCTAGGAGTAAGCAGTAGTTTAATTTCACACATCTGAAAGTTATTTATGGGTATAAACAATGAAAAAGGGGGAAAAAATAACTAGTAAGCCATTGACTCAGTGCGCGACCCTTTGCCCACATGTCCACAACAACGTGGCGGACAGGAGGCAGAAGAGGCTTCACTGAGCCTGTACTAAGGCGCGGCTGCGGGCCTCTCCACCCTTTATACCTCCATGGGCGGGGGTGAGCGAGGGAACTGGGTGTGTGTTGGGGGTGCATGAGGAGAGGTAGGGAGGAAACGAGAGCAAAAAGGGGTGGAGATAGCCAGGTTGCCGTTAAGGCTGACAAACTATATATCATAACAGAAATGATGACAGAATGAAGCTAATGACAATGGCAATGTTTACATTGGAAACATGGCAACAATGAAGATAAAACAAATATATTGGCATTCAGTATCCCTAATAATTCTCATTCAGGTCACATGGTAAACCCTCAAACATAAACCGCATTATATAACTATAAACCCATTCACATAAATATTTTTATACATATGGCCCTACATATTAAGCAGGTCTCCATTCTCAGAGAGAGAGAGAGAGAGAGAGTTTGAGTGAGCGAGTGGAAGTGGGGGAGGGGGAGAGTGAGAGGAAGAGGACGAAACATACAAACAGATGGACAGAGAGAGGGAGAGAAAGACAAACAGATGGACAGAGAGAGGGAGAGAATGACAAACAGAGAGAGAGAGAGATAGAGTCATATGACTCTCTATGAATTCGTATCAAATTTTGAAATCCATGAAGGACACAGTCGTCCTACCTCTCAATTTGATAACATCGCTCGCACCTTCCTTCTTAATCGACGAAGATGGACTCTCGTGAGGAAAAACTGTGCCGACGGGGAAAGATTATCGGCATGAAAGAGGCTGGCATGAGTATCGGTGCCATAGCCAGAGAAATGGGAATAAGCAAGTTTACTGTGATACTTTGGTGTCGACGTTGGGAAACGAGTGGTAACCTTAAGGATAACCAAGATGTGGTGGTCCCAGGAAATCGACTCCAGCAGAAGACCCAACGAATTGTGGAAGGTGTAACCGAATCCCCTCTTACGAATGCCGTGGCATTAAAAGAAGAACTACAGTTACCAATATCTGCGAGAACGGTTCGGAAACGACATCATGAAGCTAAGATACACCATAGGATACCAGCTGTAAAGGAGAAGCTTCAGCAGCGCCACCGGGAGGCAAGGCTAGCATTTGCTTTGCAAAATGTTGACAAAGACCTTGATTACTGGGGCAGAGTAATATTTAGTGATGAAAAGACTTTTTCCTCAACTACTCATGCATGGTCGTCTCCACTGTTGGCGTGCAAATAACACCAGGCATAAGGAGCAGAACATCCACGAGGTGGCTAGAAGCGGACATGTGACCTGCAATGTCTGGGGCTGGCTACATATGTATGGTATAGGAGAACTGGCAGACATACAAGGACGGTTCACGGCAGAGGCGTATCTCGAGATCCTAGAGGAAGTGATGGTGCCAATAGTGCGTGCTATGGCTCTTCCATTTCCCGAGCGCATCATCTTTATGCACGTAAGTAAAATTAAATGTAAAAAGTGTGTTACAAAATTTATTTTTGGCTACTAATTGGAGAGAATATTCAGTGCATGCTCAGTAGAAAATACATAAGTTAAAAGATTTTACAAGTCATATCTGTGGAATTAATCATCTTGCCGATTCTAATAACATGACTTCGTAACACTCCTTATATTTTCAAATTTCATGTTAATTCAATAACAATTATGGACTAGGGGTAGAGAGAAAAAAACAACTTACATGCATATTCGACCAAACTGAGGGAAAATGTAATATAAAATTTTAATAGCACTTCCCTGAAGAGAGATTCACATGTATCCAGGTTATTTTACGTAAACGGGATATAGGTTGACGTGGGAATCATTCTCGGGTAGGCATACGATAAAGTGTAGGGTTATAGGTCCCTGATGTCAGCCAAGCATATCGGCCCATTGTGGCGAACCCTTCACCGTATTACAGATATGATAACCTCAGGATATATTTAGCATACAATACTTTAAAATGTGTATGTTATTTAGCTAGATTTCTTGAAAACCCTAAATGCATTAACGATAGGCTATTGTATTATAATAGCTAAAGGTATACAATTATTAGATATATTGCAATATAAAACTATATATCGCTTTAATTATCAGTTATTTATTATAAGAATAAATATTATTCCAAGTTCAATTTTAGTATAAATAATGCCCTTCTTTTTTCTTAATAGGATAACTGCTCCATTCACACCGCAAGGATCATCCAACGATGGTTTGCAGAACAGCGTGATATTGACCTCCTCCAGTGGCCGAGCAAAGGAGGTGACCTGAACCCTATAGAAAACGTTTGGGGAAACATTGTCAACGCATAGGAACCAGGGCAGGAACGAACTTCCGAGCGGCTTTTGCACCACACCAAACAAGAATGGGAACTGTTCCGTCGGAACCAGCAAATTATATACAATCATGTGTCTTCTTTGCCAAGAATGGTTGCAGAGCGTAGTTGAAAATAAT
The DNA here is from genome assembly GCA_033782935.1 of Petrolisthes cinctipes. Lineage (NCBI taxonomy): Eukaryota > Metazoa > Arthropoda > Malacostraca > Decapoda > Porcellanidae > Petrolisthes > Petrolisthes cinctipes. The sequence continues at coordinate 821,575 of JAWQEG010000380.1, read as the reverse complement.
GGTGGCTGGACAAAGTATTAATATGTAAAGATTTTGGTTTACAATTTATTATTGTAATAGTGTAGTCATATTTTTTAAGTTTCACGTAAATAATGCAAAGCCATAGCACCCACTGTTGGCACCATCACTTCCTCTAGGTAGTCTAGGATCTTGAGATACGCTCCAGTTTACCAAAAATATAGTGTCCACTTAAGATTAACACTTGTTTCCCAGCGTCGAAACCAAAGTCTCACAGTAGGCTATGATTTTGTCTACAATGTATTATTGTAATAGAATAATAATGTAATATTTGTTTAGTTATTGTCATATATATATATATACATGTTTATATAATTCTTATATAGTTTGTTGGTTTGAGGACCGAAATAAAATTAAATATCCGAGGCAAAACTCTTTAGCCTATTATATGAATACTCGTGGTGGGGTGAGAAATTGATAACGGCCCTGTTCGTCTGAGAGAGAGAGAGAGGTCCACTGTGGTCTCTCTCTCTCTCTGAGAATGGAGACCTGCTTAATATGTAGGGCCATATGTATAAAAATATTTATGTGAATGGGTTTATAGTTATATAATGCGGTTTATGTTTGAGAGTTTACCATTTGATCTGAATGAGAATTATTAGGGATACTGAATACCAGTATATTTGTTTTATCTTCATTGTTGCCATGTTTCCAATGTAAACATTGCAATTGTCATTAGCTTCATTCTGTCATCATTTCTGTTATTATATATAGTTTGTCAGCCTTAACGGGCACCCTGGCTATCTCCACCCCTTTTTGCTCTCGTTTCCTCCCTACCTCTCCTCAAGCACCCCCAACACACACCCAGTTCCCTCGCTCACCCCCGCCTGTTTACTCCCTCGCAACCTCCCCCCCCCCCCTACCATCTCCGCCTCTACCCTTCCCCATGGAGCGCGCATATTTAAGGTTCAGTACTGTATAATGAACAAGAAAAATTCAATATGCCGTGAATGCAGAAGTCTAGTGAAAAACCCTCATTTATTTGTAATTTATTGAAAAAAGATATACGACTTTTCGGTTACATCACGTAGCCCTCTTCAGGTATGAGTGAGGACAGGTAGAGTAAACGAATATATATGTATACCGCTCATAGAGGGGGAGAGGGGAAGGGGGGAGAGGCGGAAGGGTCACGTGATAGGCGGGAGGCGGGAGGCATATTCCGATACTGTTGTTAATTTCGGCCCTATCTAAATTATCAGCCAATCAGGCGCCTTTCTCTCGTCATGACGTAACCTCCGATTGACCAATCACACTCTTCCAAAGGTATGACGTCATAGCGTCGTTCACTCCAACGTATGCGATTACACCAATTATTATTATTGTGCATAATAATACTAATAATGATTATTATAGTACGTTATTATTATTATGCATAAATATCAGCCAAAGAAGTGCACTCTCGAGCATAATGCCATAATGTCTGATCCAGTTTTTATGCGTTATTGCCGCCATGACGTATCTGCTGCATGCGCCACAGTCGCCAGAGTTGCCAATTTAGCGCTTTTGGAGCTAGATTCGGCACTTTATAGAACAATATAGCTCTTACAATTTGGCTTTAGTGCCATTTGGCAGCTGCTTTTCTTTGTTTTTGTTGCGCATTTCTTGGTGGTTTTAATTATTTCAGAGTCCTGACATAATAAAGAGTAATAAGTAAATAACAATCAGAAGGTTTTGTGGGACATTTATCAAAAATAGCGCCTTTTTAGAGCTTTTTGGGAGTAAGTTTAGCGCCTTAAGAAATTTCCAGTTGGCAACTCAAGACCAATTTATTTATACTACTATATACTACTATACTATACTATACTACTGTACTACTATACAGGTGTATTATATCAATAAAGTTGGTGTGCATATCACTTTGTAACCTACAACTAAATTGTAGTACCAATTAGAATAATAGCCAGGTTGACCCTGTACGATATACAAGAATATAAATGGAAAGCTGTTAAGCAATATTCCAGTGCAAATTGCCAGGAGATTGAATAACCCCACAAAGATAAAGGACCTCGATGCTCCATGATGTTGGGTATAATCAAAGGGAGAGAGAACACAAGACAGACATTAGTTACCATCATTTATTTTCAGTCTTATCTACAATCAAAATCATCCCACCATTATTTCACGAAATAAATGAGGTACAGTAACGAGCACTAATAACTAATTAGGTGTGCTTGGAATACCTAGAGACCGTAAATAAATGCACAATAAGATCTCCATTGGAATTACAATACTTCGTTGGTGAATTGGGCTGTTCAAAGCTTCAACCAAAGCTGTATGTATACCTTAGTGCTCGTGACTGTATAATGGAAAAAATGACAGCTGTTGTAAAGGAGTTCAATGTGTTTATATTATTTATTTTTTCACGACGAGGATAAGCGCGAGTCATTAGTTAATCGGAATATGACGTAATGACACAAGAGAAGCTCGTGAGTCGTGAGAGGCTGATATTTCAGATAGTCACTTTTTTCACTTCAACTTAATTTTTAGTTCATTTTTTATTGGACTGACACATTTTTTACTATAATGTTAATCCTCTACCATTATTCCGTTTGTATTCAAAGAACCAAGTAAATATTTACTGAAATTAATGAGGTATAAAGAAATAAATGACCACTTCTACCGTGAAAAAGTGCAATGTCTTATAATAATAAAAGCAAGCTATGACGTCATACCTTTCGGAGTGTGATTGGTTAATCGGAGGTGACGTCATGACGAGAGAAAGACGCCTGATTGGCTGATATTTTAGATGGTGCCGAAAGGAAGTGGAACAAAACAGAATACAGTCACATACAAATAAAAATAGAACTATAAGTTACACAGTACTGTATGTTATATGGATGTGATTTTGACCTGAAGAAGCAATAGCGAAACGTCGTCAATAAAGGCTCCTCGTTCTTCATCTCACTAGGCTCTATCAAAATAAATTTTAACAGTTCGTACTGAAAATAAATAAGAAAACAGATGACAAAATTAACAACAAACGATAACACTACTTCACTATATGTAAATGTAAATTGTTATAAATTTGTCTATAATTATATAAAAAGCATATAACCTATCCCTATTACTAAGGTAGAAATGAATATTTGAAGCCTTAAAACGAATCACAGCACGAGCCGTGAGCCCGTGAAGCAATGCCAGGCAAATCCCCTCCCATCACCATCAGTTGGCTGATGTATGACAACCACAACTGAGAATAAAATACGAGTTATTCCAGTATGCGTTATAATTCAGTTACTCATTAACAATGTATGCTACTGTTCTTCATATACTGTATATATGGCAAATAAACATAATATATTTAGTTCACCACAATGCTCTCTTGTTTAGATATAATAAGGTTGTATTATCACTAAACTTTCCTAGCAACTTATCGACCAATCATCTCCGTCGTTATATGTTCAACTCTCTACACCTCCGTCACCTCCTTGTGGGGTAGGGTATAGAGGAGCCCAGGGTGATAAAGAAGCTCCCTTCCGCAACTGTACATGGATTAGTTTATTAGCTAGGACGTATTATTAAGAAAACATTAATATTTGTATAAAATTACAAAAACAAAACAAAAAAACAATTAGTATATAAGTTTAATTTTAAGATTTACTTTAATAATAATAAGAATAAGAATAATAAATGCATAAATAATATGCAAAAAGTTAAAATAAAAATAATAAAACTAAAAAAAAAAAAAATGAAATAAAATAAATAAAAATTACGTAAAAATAAATAAAAAATAAAATAAAATATGATAAATAAAATAAAATAAATTAAAGGCCTTAATGACCAACACCATGTTTGATAGGCCAGGAAAAAAAAAAATCAAGGTAGGACTCCACAGAGTGCTTTCATACTGTATACATATCTTGTGTTGTGTATCAGTCTTCCACCAGGATCTTCTCAGGGTATCTCTTAGCTCTGCCCACCTCTTACTTCATTGTGTTGAGCATACATATATATTACTTTTACCTCTGCCCTCTCCTTGCGTATAAGTGTAGCCTAGACAAATAGGACATCAGTTTAGGTCTGTGAATTCTATAGGTGGTGTTACTTGTATTTGTGGTATTTAATATTTTGCATTGTATGTTGTTAAGAAAAGAGGACTGGGTTAAGGTAATAACCCACTATCAGATCCCCTTACCTTGCCATTCATCTAAGATTACCAAAAGTAATATTAAGGATATTGCTGTACAATACATAGTCAATGCTGGACTTATGAATCTCCCTCCCTTACCTAATGATGAGGAACCTGACCCTTATAACCTTTCTCTAGGGTCTCCTATTCAGGCAACTGCTAACTCTGATAAAATGCCTCAGTCACTTGGGGGTTCTTTGACAAATTCAGCAGAAGATGAAAAATATAGAATAGAAATGCAGTATAGGTTAGAGCAGCAGAAAATGGCCCTAGAGCAGCAGAAAATGGCTCTAGAGCAGCAGAAAATGGCTCTAGAAGAGCGGAGAATGATGCTAAACATTGAACTCGAAAGAGATAAGTTAGCCATTTCAAAAGATAAGGTAAAAGAGGAAATCAGGATTAGAGAGAAGGAAATTTCTTTTAATATTTCTAATGCATGCTCTATGATTCCCATTTTTGATGAGGGTGATATATAGGGGTCTTTTCATCTTTTTGAACGTCTTGCTACTAAGAGCGAGTGGCCAAAGGAACAATGGATGATCCTAATTGCACCTAAGCTCACTGGTAAATCATTTCGTGTCTACATAAATTTAGACCAGCCCGAAGACTATGACTTTGTTAAGAAACAACTTCTTCATGCTCATGCTGTAACTCCGGAGACGTACCAAAATAAATTTCGAAAACTTTACAAACCAAAGCAACAATCATTCATAGAATTTGCTAATGAAAAACTTAAACTCTATAAGAAGTGGTGGCTAAATACTCTTGAAGTGACTACCTATTCGGATTTAGTGAATCTCATGGTCCTAGACGAGTTTAAAAACAAAGTGCCCTTTTCCATTGTTAAGTACATAGAGGAGAGGGATGAGAGAGAATTGTTTAGGATGGCAGAGCTGGCTGATGCACAAGCTTTGAGACTAGAGACCTGGGGAAGACTGGAAGGAGAGCACTCTTTTAATGTAAAAGCTTCCTCTGGTCATGTCCCCTATAATAATGCATTTTCAGATAAGCCGAAGAACAATGATTCGTCTAGTAACAAAGTAACTTGTGCTTATTGTAAGAAACCCGGTCACACTATTGCCTTCTGTAAACACCCAAAATGTGTAAACAGTAAGAAAAATCCCAGTTCTGTCATGTCAGGCTCGTCAACCGCTCCATCTAATCCAGTAGCTACTAATAATGGTAATAGTTCTCAACCAGAACGATTGTTTGAAGATTACATTTTTCTCGGCCATGTCTCTCTTACAAAGAATGGTCAGTCATACCCAGTTAAGATCTTGAGGGACACAAGGGCCGCTCAATTCATATTGTTGAGTAATGCGGTTCCTTGCATAGAAAATAACTTTACTAGAGACAAAGTGCTAATCTCGGATCTTACTTCCAACACCCAGTATCCTTTGACCCAAGTTTATCTAAATTGCCCTCTTGTCAGCTCTTGTGTCCAGGTGGCTGTCAGAGATAAACCCATGCCAGTAAAAGGAATTCAGTTAGTACTCGGTAATGATAAAGGGGGAAAACTATTAGTCCCTAATATCCTATTTCCTGAATAGCCACAGCCTGTATGGCATCCTGACCCTTCAGACCTGTTTCCCTCCTGTGCAGTAACCCGTTCACAGGCTCGTCAAGCTCCTCCAGTCCCGATTCAGTCATCGTTGCCTTCCACTCCTCTAATCCCTGACTTGCTCTCTAGAAGAGAGAGAGAGAGCTGATAAAGGCCCAGGAGACTGATCCTTCTTTGACCTCTGAGAGACGTGTTACTGTACAAAAGCGGCTCAATCCAGTAAATTACATAATAGCTATCCCTGACAGGCGTAAGAAAAGCCAATTTGTTCATGTTAATCTAATCAAACCCTATCATTCCAGACAACCAGAGGAGGCTTATGGAGATCCTGTTAAAGTTAAGGAGTTGGGTAACACAACGGATGACCATTGTGGTGCAGTTACACTGTGTGTAGCGGAGACGAATCCTGTGGTGACTACTGAGGGGGACACTTATGGAGTAGGTGATGGAGAAATGGCCAGTTGGCCTTCATTTCAGGAACCTCTCTCCAACAGTGCCCTTCTTAAGAACTTATCACAACATTACGATAATTTGTCTAACCAACAGCAGTCCGATTTAGTTTGATTATTTAACCAATATCCCTCGGTGACCTCTGATTCCCTTGAGTTTTGCACTTATCTGTTTCATGAGGTGAAGTTTAGTTTCTGCTACTCAATCTCCTATCCGTCAAGCCCCATATAGACTAAATCCATCTAAGAGGACAATCATGGACCAGGAAGTTGATTATTTGCTAAGTAACAACCTGGCGGAACCCAGCATGTCTCCTTGGGCTTCCCCTTGCCTGTTGGTACCAAAGCCAGATGGGTCACACAGGCTTTGTACAGATTATCGTAAGGTTAATCAGGTTATCATCCGGGATTCCTACCCGTTACCATTAACAGATGATCTCATTGATCGCATAGGAGTCTCAAAATATATCACGACTATTGATCTTATGAAAGGGTATTATCAAATTCTCCTGTCTGACAAAGCCAAAGAGATTTCTGCTTTTATCACCCCTTCAGGGCTCTTTCAGTACAAGGTTTTACCATTCGGTATGTGTAATGCTCCTGCTTCCTTTCAAAGAGTGATGGACTGGGTGATATCAGGTCTTGATGGAATTGGAGCCTATTTGGATGACGTGGTTGTGACAGGAGATACGTGGGATGAACATCTGGCTCGCCTACACCTCCTCATGGGTCGACTTCAGAAAGCAGGACTTACAATCAACCTCTGCAAGTGTGTCTTTGGAAAAGGAACTGTTGAGTACTTGGGACACACAGTCGGAGGAGGACGAGTAAGACCCAAGGATGCGAATGTTGCGAATGTTGCAGCTGTCCTGTATTCCCTACACCTACAACAAGAAAGGAAGTCATGAGGTTCCTGGGGATGTTGGGGTACTACAGGAGGTTTTGTAGCAACTTTACAGGCGTCGCAGCACCTTTAACTAGTCTTGTGAGCAAGAAGGTGCCCATCTGCTGGACAGACAACTGGGTAAATATTGTAAGAATTACCGTTATTGCGTACGTTTTTCTACCTTCATTACCCACTTATTTAGACCATTCTAAGACTATTTTCCTCAATGGCATTTCCTCCGCAAATGCCCCATTTCCAAGATAGGGCATATTCAAATGGGGCATTTTGAAATTAGCCTGACCTTACCTGTCCTGACCTAACCTAACCTAGACCGCATCAGACTACCGGGACCTAACCTGGGCAAACTACCGGGAAATAACCGTGGTAAAGTACAATAAATGACGGGGGTAAAATACTGGCACCCAGCCGGATCTGGCAACACTGCTGCAAAACGGTAATTCTTTCAATAAATACCGACAACTGTGATGCCGCCTTCCAGAACCTAAAACTATTCCTCTCCTCACAACCCGTCTTGCATACTCCAAACTACACAAAACCCTTCCATCTACAAATTGACGCAAGTGGAGTTGGAGTAGGTGGGGTCCTACTACAAGAGTCTAGTGAAATCCTCCACCCCATAGCCTACTTCTCAACCAAGTTGAAACCCTACCAGCGTAATTACAGTACCATTGAAAAAGAAGGGTTAGCCTTGGTCCTAGCAGTGAAGAAGTTCGAATGTTATGTACAAACCAGTCCCTACGTAGTGAAAGTATTCAGCGACCACCATCCCTTAACCTTTATTAACTCGATGAAGTCTGCAAATCAACGTATCCTTCGATGGGCTCTTCAGTTACAACTATATAATCTTCTGGTAACGCACATCAAAGGGACTGACAACCTCGTCGCAGACACACTGTCCAGTGCGTTTCCAGTATAACTGTTACTCCCTGCAACAACCCAACGCTTCTACTTGTGTGGGGTCACCTATAATCTACCTCTTTCGGAACCCCTACAGAGGTTTTGGGGAAGGGGGTATGTTACGACCCCTTAATACTAGACCCGTTGGGTCATTTGCAGCGAACTACCCAGCCAGGAACCAAGATGGTCAGGCAGATTATCCCCTAGTTTAAGCTTCAACCAATCGGATCTTTTCCCCTCTGCCAATGGGAGAGGAGGATTTGGTTAACGTCACGTTTTGGCGGGAACTTGAACTGTATAAATAGCGAGGGCAGGTGGTTCAAGGTAGGACTCCACAGAGTGCTTTCACATTGTGTTATCAGTCTTCCACCAGGATCTTCTCAGGGTATCTCTTAGCTCTGCCCACCTCTTACTTCATTGTGTTGAGTATACATATATATTACTTGTACCTCTGCCCTCTCCTTGCGTATAAGTGTAGCCTAGACATATAGGACATCAGTTTAGGCCTGTGAATTCTATAGGTGGTGTTACTTGTATTTGTGGTATTTAATATTTTGCATTGTATGTTGTCCCTTATTTATATTGATGTCTGTGTTGTTAATAATATAATATTACTGTTAAAATTACTTTATCTTTATCCATACCCTTAAGTTATACTGATGTTGCAGTCAGAACTATTAAGCGTTCACTCTTCAATCTTAAATCTAGTGTTGGGCCCAATCTCCGGGCATGGCCAGTAGAGATTGGAATAACAAGTACGTTGGGCGTAACACATGAAACAGGACCAGATTTACAAAAATACTGGTGTCATGTTGCTTAGAATAGTTTGGAGGAATCAGTTGCTACAGATTCACAAACATTCTAATCTCCCCTTTAATCCACCTGCTTTTCCAACTACAATGGAAACACTGGCAATCCACAATCTCTGGCCCACCTGAGTCGAAGCCCGAGATCTGGAGCAGGCGATTTTTAGACGACAGCACACCCAAAGCCGCCTTTGGTTCGAAATGTGTGTGTGTGTATCCTCATGATGTTTTGGGTAGTCGCATGATGGTTTGTGTGTGTATGTGTTCTCATGATGGTTTGGGTGGCCTCGTGATGGTTTGTGTGTATGTGTGTGTTGCCTCATGATGGTTTGGGGGAGCTGTCATCCAGAAACCGCCTCCTCCATATCTCGAGCTTCGACTTAGGAGGGCTATGGATTGTGGATTGCCAGTGTACAGCTCCGGACAGGTCAAGGGTCCACACCCCATCCATCTTGGATATATATATATATATATATATATATATATATATATATATATATATATATATATATATATATATATATATATATATATATATATGAGACAGTAGCACCGAGGCAGTTGAATATTTGTCATACAATAAAAGATCATTTCTTTATATTGTTTTCATTATCTTTGCCTATCATTGTGATGCTGCGAACATAATTCTGAAGTTGAGCATAAAACACTGTGTTCAGTAACCTATAGAGAGATACATGAGCATCACGTTGATCACCATTACTGTCCTTGTGGTCCTTATTGTGTCATATGGTGTTCTGCGCAGTAATGCTGGAACTAAATAAAAGTAAGGTAATGTATATCGAAACAGATTTTAATAAAAAATACCTATAAGTAACTTAAAAAGAAAGATATAATATATTTCTCTTTCCTGCAAATGGGTTTAACAAGTTAACATTCTGACTAGCAACAGACTGGCAAAAGGCAATGCATGAAACCTATTATAGTCCTTCAATTTTATTAAGGCGAAATGCTGTGGCTGGGATAATTCCGTCAATAATACGTATCTGCCAACACTTTCATTCTAAATAATTCATATATCTTTCCCCATAAATCTCTAGTTGTTTTCTAAATTCTCTACATATTGACTCCGTAGGGGGGTATTGCCTGCATTAGTGATGTGGGCAATACTTTAAGGGTTTTGGCGCCCTTTCGGCCCCAGCCACTAGCTTTTAATTCTTCAATTATCCCTCTTTTTTTTCTATTTCCTTCCTGCTAGCTGTCTCACCTCTCTATCACCGTTTTCAGGCGCTATATGACCTCGCTGTTGCGGCACGTAATATCAATCGATCAATCAACCTCTACATATTGAGAACTAAAATGCGATCAACAACATAATCTCAGTCGCAGTTTTTCGAATCATATAATTGGACTATAAGTGATAAGGGAGAAAGGCCTATGTCATTAAAACTTTTTAAGAACGAATGCGAAGGTTACAAGTTTGAAAAATAAAAGATAAACCGTAAGATAGGAGGGAAGGGCAAGCGAGAGAGGGATAAAACAGTAGGGAGGATATGTAAGGTTGCCAGTTATTTGAGAGATACTGTAATATATATAGCCTATGCATAAAATTAGACCAAGTTTATTGAAAAAGCCATATAGCGGCGCCTATTTAAGTTTAACATCGATTATTTTTAAGGAAATGCATATTTAGAAGAAAAAATCCTGGTAATTAGCTTAATGAATTTGTTGACAAATATGATTATTAAAAAAAATAGAAAATTAAACCGTCTTCTACCGAAAAAAAAAACAAAAAAATACACAGCTGGGCTTGGGAGAAGGTGTTAAATAGGGTCGCTACAAGCACGAGGGATTTGATTGATATTAGGTGGCGCAACAGCGAGGTCAAATAGCTCCAGGAAAAGGTGATAGAGAGGTGGGACAGCAAGCAAGAAGGAAATAGGAAGAAAGGAGGGACAGTTGAAGAAATGTAAGCTAGTGGCGGAGGCCGAAAGGGAGCCAAAACCCTTAAAGTATTGCCCACATCATTACAGGCAATACCCCCCTACAGGGCAAGCACGAGGGATAAAAGGAATACAGGGATAGCAGACTAATGTCCATAGGATAATATACAGGGTGATTCAGAAATGCGTGCCGAAAATCCGCAGGTGTATTCCTGGCACATAATTGAATGTAAATTAGTCAATAACGATTTTGGAAATTCTCAATAGTTTATAAGTTATAGTGCCTTCAAGGTTTGAAGAGTGTGTTTAAATCTAGGGATTGTACCATCTTAATTAATTAAAAGGAGATTCTTTTGTTGGTGAATTGGAAGGTCTCCGATTCCTCCAAACTATACCACGAAACAACAGATTCCCTATTAGTACTCTTGAGGGGGTCTATATTCTAGTATAGTTAGTAGGAATCAGCAGCCTTCCAATTTACCAACAAGAGAATCTACCCTGAATAAAAATGTGTTTATGTAACTGAACTGACTCAGAAAACAATATATATTATTTTTTCCGTAATTTCTTCACTGTCTTTGTGGGGTGAGGGATTGATTGATTGATTAATTGATTGATTGGTGGTGGTGATAATAGTGGTGATTGATAATGGTGGTGGTGGTGCTGGTGCTGGTGATAAAGGTGGTGGATATTGATAATGGTGGTGGTGATGGTGGAGGTAGTGATGATGATGATGGTGGTGATAATAGTGGTGGTGGTGGCAGTGATAATGGTGGTGGAAGTGATAATGGTGGTGGAGGTAGTGATGATGATTGATGATGGTGGTGGAGATAGTGATGATGATGATTGTAGTGATAATAGAGGTATGCCAGAAATACAATTAATAATGATGTCCAGATGCATGGAATACTTTGGTGGAAACAGTTACACAAGATTTACCAACACTATACAGCCACAATCAAATATCCACCAACACTTTCCTTCCATCTTAGTAAACATCTTGGTAAACAACACGTGTATGAATTTGTAGCACCTCATTATAATAATTGAGGGGGTTGAGTTGACGTAAGGTGTTGTATGATTATATTTTGATATGATATATCATATGATATTTGCACTGTAACACAGTGTTTCGGTTCTTTTGATCCACCAGGATATTCCCGGTGCTCCCAACCAAAAAACCCTGCACTATCACAAAAAAAAAATTATTAGGATTCGTGTTCACCGTCTTCGACCTCCCTCAGGTGGCAGGGTATAGTGCAGAAAAACTAATGTTCAAAGATAAAAGACCCAGTGATTTATTATTTAGAGACCAATCAATTTACATATATAACAATAAATAGAAAAAAAAAATATATAATTATTACAATGACAAAGCTTTCACAAAAGAAAAAAAAATAAAGGTTTGATTAATACTGTACTTACCCTCCCTTTTTTTTTTAACTAAAATTTTACCCAATAGATTTAATACAATTATTTCAAATATTTCCTTCCCCCTTACTCTACTCGAAACTTCAATATTACAAAACAAACTAGATCAGAACCCAGCCTTGCACCTTGACCATATACAAAAATAGAAAATTATTTAGACTAGAGACCAGAAATTTTCTTAGCTAACCCCAAAATTAAGTACAGGAAAAAAAAAAATACATATACTACCTGTAGCACACCACTGGAGACCGGACTCTTACTATACCACCCCCCTCCCAATTGTGAATGGACCTAGACTTCGCAATCACAATCACCTACCGTAGGAGTCAGTTTCCAGCAGAATTGCTTACAGGATTATACACATGGCATTTAGCAAAAAAACAAGACACAGGCCAACTAGTCCTTTACCAAAAACAACACTGCACTAGTTGCTGTTACCAAAAATAATACTATACAACTAGTGGCTTTTACCAAAAATACTGCTGCACTAGTGGCTTTTACCAAAAATAATACTGCACTAGTGGCTTTTACCAAAAACAATAATAATCTTATGCCTGACACCCTAATACCTAAGCCAGTTCACCAACAGATGCGGCAAGTTCCCACGTGGACAATATGGCGTCACGAGCTGCTCGGGTCGAGAGAGAAGAGTGAAGAATTAATTTAAAACAAATAATTACACTCCCTGAGTGAACCCATAAGATTTCAAAAATAATTATTCACCAAGATAGCCTCTACCAAACCTCAACACAGAGGCAGGAATTTATTACTGTATTCTTTAAAGTCTCAACTTGGAACCAATATTCGTAACTTCAATGTCACACGTTACCTGCTCGGGTCGAGAGAGAAGATTGAAGACACCACAGCTGTTACCCTCCTTCCTCGCTGGACCCCGCGGGAAAGATGCCACACATTTCCACATTCATAAATCTTTATGACAACTTTAAATTTACACTCAACAGCTTATTCAATGAAACCTGGTTATCATAAGCCTTTCACATAAAATAAGATTCAGTCTTAATTATATCCTCATCATCATCATATCACAATATTACAACCTTTGTCGCCACTTCCGGTTCCAATGTTTATGTATATTTGAGAACGAGATTATCACAATTGCCACATCAACAATGTTACCAACTCCCAAAAGTAAGTTTCAGGGTGCAGGCCAAAAATAAGGCAAGATTATTCCTATTTACAATATTTACACCCATGTTCATTCCGCTTCCGTCGCAAGCTTCATCTCCTAAGGTGAAATAACTTAAGAATTAATTATTGGGAAAATAATAGGAGCGTTACACATTCTTAGGAGCTAAAACTTACGGTAGGATTACAAAACATTCCCCAACCAACAATATACAATACTTATTCTAACACAGATCATTCCTCAACTCCAGGTTAATTGCAACATCTTACTAAGCAACATCAGACATTCATCTCATTCCTACCTTCGACTAGAATTAGAATTATAGTAGCTACTCATACTGAACAATACAGCAAAATATATCGTTATATCACCTGAGTCCTCTCCTCTTAATTAAGGAAAGTTATACTCATACTGAACACATCAAAATATATCCTTATATCACCTGACTAAGTTCTCTCCCCGTAAGGAAAGTTACCATTCACCTTATTACAACACAATGTCTAATTAAGCATTACATCTTAGACCCCAGCCACTCTCTACACTAGTGATGACAACTTGGGGAACTTCCAACCGGACGTTCCAACCGCCACTCTAACACAACTCAGTCCTACGTTGACAGAAATAAGCGATAGCATTCATTCTACACGTGTGTAACATTCTCTCTCTAGATTCACCCTCTTACTCTTTTCAACAGTTAGAGACTGAAGAGTGCCTCCTCAAGTGATTCTAAGTGCTCACCAATGGGAATGACTGTAGAAGTGAGGACTGAAGAGGCAATGGCAATCGATCACCATGGTAACCATTCCTCGAATTAAAGTCACGATGTGTACAAATCTGTGAAATAGACATAGGATTACCTTACACATAAATACTCGTAATTATTAAGACATTTCCCTGAAAATTCGCACCTAGTATTACCAAGAAGAGACGTAGTCTTTAGCTGATCTTCCGATGTTGGGAACCAACCTTAGGGTTCCTTACACAGAGATACTCCCTGTTTATTCCATTCTTACTCATTAACTTTTCTATGCAAACCTTACACATCACAGGGTGTTTCTATACCCTTTTAACATTCCTCAATAAGCCTTCGCGGAGGTTGACGGTGGCAGGGAGGAAGGCATTGATCCTCCTCCTCCTCCTCATCCAAGTCCTGAGCTATTTCCACCTCTTCCGCCTCCGGAACTATTTCATGGCGGCTTACATACGGCTTTACTTTCTCAGCCGCTCTTTGTATCACTTTGCCTGAGTATGGGTCCTCGAGCACATATAACTGACCATCCCTTATTGAATCACCTACTCGATAAGGACCCTTCCACTTAGGATTCAGTTTTGTACAGGTACCAGCCAACGTCATCTCACACTTCACCCACACCAGACCACCAACAGGTACCTTCTCCACTTTACGCTTTCGGTTTGCTACTGTCCGGTACCTCCGCTGTGACTGGACACTAGCTTCCATTATGAGATGTTTAAGTTTTTGCTTTTCACTGTCTCCGGATGGTACAGTCCTGAGGGGTGTGGTGACTGTCCGTGGTGGGTGCCTAGCAAAGAATGCAACATATGGTGTAACACCTGTGCTACCATGCACTGCTAGGTTCATGTGGGTCTGGCACTCAGTCAGCAGTGTAGGCCACCTCAATGGATATCCCTTACATAACTGGGCCAGAACGGTTTTTAGAGTGCGGTGCATTCTCTCAATCAGGCCATTTGACTGAGGGTGGTATGGGGTCGTGAAGAGAAGCTCAACCCCATGCTGGTCCGCCCAAGTCGTCCTCTCTCTTCCGGTGAATTCCAGGGCGTTGTCACACAGAAGTGCCCCGAGTGTGCCAAAATCTGAGGTGAACTGGGATAATCTAGCTACAATACCCTGTGCATGTTTAGATTTCAGTGGATAGAACTTAACAAATCTAGAGAAGTGATCTATTACAGTTAAAATATACCTGTTACCAATGGCAATTCTTTCCAATGGCTGAGACACTACTGGTAATTCCCTATAAGGTTGTGACAAACCCGTGTTATGCTTATACTGCTGACAATTTATACATTCTTTCAAATATTGTACCACATCAGTCTTCAATGTTGGCCAGTAAAACATCTCTTCTGCTTTCTTGATTGACTTATACTGTCCAAAATATCCAGACTGATCATGTGCAATCTCTAGGGCCTTATGGACTAACTGACGTGGCACCACTACAGTGTACATGAAACTACCATCCACACTTGTTCTTACATAATGCAATACACCCTCCAGAATCTCAAACTGATCCAACGAGGCACAAGCAAGTTGGATCCGCTCGCTGTCCTCGTACTAACTCTTCCCTAACTAGACCTAACCAAGTGACATTTGGTTGGTGTACAATGACCCGTACTGGTCGTGACAGTTGATCAGCTACAATATTATATTTCCCCTTCACATACTTGAGGCGATAATTGTACTCTCTCATCTTAAGCATCCACCTAGTGACTCGAGGGGATTTTGTACGTTTACGAAAGATACTAGTAAGAGGCTGATGGTCTGTTTGTATTTCAAATATTGTTCCCCTTAGAAAATGCCTGCATGCTAGTACTACAGAAAGTGCTTTTTTGTCTGTAACAGAGTATCTCTTTTCACACCTACTTAATTTCTTAGAGAAATAACCCAAAGGTTTGACTGTCCTGTCAGGTTGGACCTGATGCAGAACGGCTCCTACAGACTCATCACTCGCATCTGTGACTAATATGAGTGGAAGATCAGGTTGGTACTTTACAAGAACTGGGGTAGACATCAGTTTCTTCAGTGTTTCAATTTATTATTTTTATTTTATTTTATTGATGCCATTAGGCATCTGGTGGCACAACAACAATGGTCATATACCGCCCAACATAAAAAGGTCATCTACATCATTAATAAAATATGTACAAAGATTATATAATTTTCACTACCTCGAAAGGGAGAAGCAGCATGAATAAAACCCACGTCTTCCAAAAAATCATATATTAATGAAATAACCTACTTAAGTTAGATATATAAAAGAATTGAAATATTAACGAAAGAAACACTAAACTTTAACTACCTAAAAATTAATAGCCATAAATACAATAAAATTCACAATTTGTGGAGAAGGCCAGCCTCCTCCACATATGAGAAGGTGTTCCCTCTCACACTACAAGCCTCCTCCCCGAGCACCTGAGAGAGACTGTAAGAACCGTCACCCTTCCGGTACTCGGAGAGGTGCCTCCAACGAAGGTCCCCAAGGCTGGGACACTCGACAATAAGATGCCGTACTGTCAAAGGTACCAGACAATCATCACAGTATGGAGGGTGAGCCCTCTCCATTAAAAAGCCATGAGTCAATAATGTGTGGCCAATGCGGAGACGGACAAGAGCCGTCTCCCACCGGCGGAACAGGCCACTGTAGCTCCACAAACCAAGGCGCTGGCGGATGTCGCGGAGCTTGTTAGCCCCGACGGCGTCCCATCTGTCCTGCCAGCAGGAATGAACGGTAGCATCTATGTAGGGTCGAAGGTCCACTGCAGGAACAGGATGACACCTGGCAGGAGGCCGGGAATTGGAGACCACAGCCTTAGCCAGGGCGTCAGCCCGCTCATTCCCATCAACACTCACATGGGCCGGGACCCACAAAAAGTGACTTTGCAGCCACGACGACCCAGAAGGACAAGCCACTCAAGAATGGCCAAAACCAGGGGATGGGAAGAGTTAAAATTGCACAAGGCCTGCAAGGCACTACAGGAATCGCTGAAAATAGTAAACGAAGGCTGAGGGAGAGTAAAAATCACTTGGAGGGCATATAAAATGGCCGAGAGCTCAGCAGTAAAAATGGACTTGACAGAAGGGAGCCTGCCTCCACGGCAAAAGTCAGGAAAGACAACTCCAAAGCCAACTCCAGCATCAGACTTTGACCCATCAGTGTACACAGGGAGGGACTCCGTGTGAGTGAAGACATGTTCTAAAAAGAGGGAACGAGCCACTGGAGGAAGAGATTCCTTCTTGTCTGTAAAGCAGGTGCAGGGGAAAACTTCTGGAAAAAGCCATGGAGCCACCCTGGGGACCCTCACAGGACAAATCTGGAAGTCATCTATGCCCATCTCCTCCATAGCCTTTCTGACCCGGAAGCCAAAGGGCCAAGGTGCACGAGAATGTAAAAGGTAGTACTGAGACATGATATCAGATGACACCGCCTAAGAAGGTAGGAAGTCAGGAAGTCGATGTAATCGATGCCAACAACGAACCATCAAGGACTGGCGACTGAGATCAAGAGGTGGCTCATTAGCGTCCACCAGGAGACTGGGGATTGGGGACGACATGAAGGCTCCGCTCGCCAGACGTACTCCAGCATGATGAACAGGGTCTAAAACACTGAGACGGGCATCGGTGGCAGAAGAGTACACCTCACACCCATAGTCGAGTTTTGACCTAATAAGAACATGGTATAGGCGGAGGAGGGTGGCCCGATCAGCCCCCCAGGATGTATGACCCAGGACCCTCAACAGGTTAAGAGCCTTGAGGCAAGAGACCTTAAGTGTACGTAAGTGGGAAACCCAAGTCAAACGTTTGTCAAAAAGGAGACCCAAAAAGCGAGTCTCCTCGACACATTGTATCCGATGACCATACATGAATAAGTCCGGATCCGGGTGGACGCCTTGGATGCGGCAGAAGTGCATAGCAACTGTCTTGGAAGGAGAAAATCAAAACCCATGAGAACCAGTCCAACGTGACACCCTGTCAAGGGCAAGCTGCATGCGCCGCTCCGCCACTGACATACGGGAAGCAGCAAACCAGACTGCTAGGTCGTCAACGTACATCGAGTTAGCTATACCGTCTGGAAGGGATGAGACAATGGCATTAATTGCTACTGCAAACAATGTGACACTGAGGACGCTTCCCTGGGGGATGCCCTCCTTCTGTGCAACAGATGCTGAGTGGGTTGTACCAACCCTCACAGAAAAACTGCGACCACTGAGAAACTCCTTAAGAAAGCGTGGAAGGCAACCCCGCAGGCCATATAAATGGAGTTGCTGCAGGATGCCATATTGCCATGTAGTGTCATAGGCTTTCTCTAAATCAAAGAATATACAGACAAGGTGTTGATGTCGTGTAAAGGCCTCACATGCAGCAGCTTCCAACCTGACCAGAGCATCTGTAGTGGAACGGTGTTTACGAAAGCCAGACTGGGACGGAGACAGAAAATCACCCAGTTCCAAGAAGTATACCAGTCTGAGATTCACCATCCATTCAAATAGTTTAAAGAGACAGGAGGTCAAGGCAATTGGTCGATAATTGAGGGCAACACCAGAGTCCTTGCCCGGCTTGAGAAAAGGAAGGATGGTAGCAACCCTCCACCCAGAAGGGAAGACACCCTCCAGCCAGATTCTGTTATATATAGCTAAAAGAAATGAGATCGCCTCCTCACCCAAGTGTCGTAACATTGCATATGGGATGTTGTCTGGCCCAGGAGAAGTGTCGCCGCAGAGAGAGAGAGCAGAATGCAGGTCTCTCAGGGTGAATATATGGTTATAACTTTCATTCTCGTTCCCTGAGAAATCCAGGACAGTACGCTCCTTGGCTCTTAACTCATGCCTGACAGCCAGAGGTCAAGAGTCACGGCTGGAGACCTTTGCAAAAGCCTCCGCAATGGTATTTGCCACTGTCAAACCATCCATGAACTTAATTCTATTGACCTTAAGTACAGGTGTATAACAAGGAGAAAACTTCCCTGCCATCTTACGGACTCTCCTGAACACTTGGGTGAGTGGAGTTTTAGTATTAATTGAAGACACATAGGCCTCCCAAGATGCACGTCGGCCCTCTTTTAAAACTCGTCTAGCCCGAGCCCTTGCCCGTCAGAAGTCCTCAAAAAGAGTTGGATCCCCACGATTGCGACGAAGGCGAGAGAAAGCAGCACGCTTCTCGCGCACAGCAGTGGTGCAGACTGGTGACCACCAAGGGACAGGACGTTTGGGAAAGTAGCCAGAAGTTCTAGGGATAGAGTTGAGAGCAGCAGAGTGGAGCATATCAGTGAAATATGTTACAGCCTCATCAGAGCTACTGAAATCGGCTACAGAAGAGACCGAAGAAGTTAGCTCTCTAAAAACCTGCCAGTCAGCCTTCTCTAATTTCCACCTAGGAAGACGAGACTGTGGTTCGTACCTGTTACCTTCTAAAAGTATAGGGAAATGGTCACTGTCATATAAGTCAGCCAAGTAAAATCCAACAGAGCACTGGGTGAGCAAAGGGAAATGTCAATGGCGGTAAAAGTCCCAGTAGGGCTATTAAAATGTGTCACATCTCCTGTATTTAAAACCCGTAATCCCTCATCCTCAATAAATGAAGCCAATAAAACACCCCTGGGGTTGACCGAACTGTCACCCCACAGAGGATGACGACCATTAAAATCACCCAATAAAATAAAGGGAGATGGAAGGTCCCGCACAAGATGGTTGAGATCACCCCTCTCAACTGTAACACTGGGAGGAAGGTATAGACTGCACACAGTGTACGGGCGGTCCATAAAAACCTTAACTGCAACAGCCTGGAGCGGAGTGTCAAGCTCCAGGCTCGTGCATGGAACATCTTGACGAACTAGGATGGCAGAGCCACCATGATGACTCTGCCCTTCAAATGAATTGGAATAAAATGCTGAGTATGCTGGATGACTGGCAGGAATGTAGTCCCCAAGCATTGTCTCTTGGAGAGAAACACATGTAGGAGAGAAGCTAGAGAGAAGAACGCGCAGTTCCTCCCAAGAAGCATGCAAGCCACGGCAATTCCACTGAAGGACCTTGAACGGTGTTACTTTAGTACTGATTTTTGGGAAGCCTCACGGAGGTATTTCCCACTACCACCTCGACCTGAGGGTTTACTCAAACAATAAGATTTGTCTAATCCTGGGCAAGTAGAAGAAGAGCGAACCCGAGGAGTAGTACTTGGGGCAGTAATTGGGACCCGTAGACGAGTCCCTGAAGCATCTGATATGTTAGAAGAAGATGAAGGTATATGAGATGGGATATTCTTTGAAACAATTACATTGGTTCTGTCGTGTACAGCAGTGGTATCACTGACACAGGCAGATACATCAACATCCATAAAACAGGTGGTAGAATCATTCCGCTGCTCAAACGGAAGAGAAACTGAATCTTTTGAAGTCACAACATCCGTGGCATCCACATTAACTTCACGCCCCTCTGGTAATCCCGAAGGAAGCTTGCGAGGAGGAACTTCTGTTGAATCAAGAGATTCATCAGAGCCACGAGAACGCTTCTGGTGAAATTGAGAGGAAACTATGGATGAGTCCACAGAGATGGTTGCCTCACAAGGTGGAACATCTATAGAGTCAAGTGCCTCAGAGGAACCACGAAGGTGTCTCTGTGGCAGTTTAGGTGACTTAAGTTTCCTTTTGGGAGAGCTTGTGGCAGCGTGAACCTTTACCACATGGACACCTTTAGCTAAAGTCTGAGAATTGTCATCAGTTGAAGGGTCACCAGAATGAGTGTCTGATAAAGTTTCCAAGACAGAGAAACTATTATGTAGAGTAACCTTAGAAACGTTCTCACTAGAGCAAAAAGCAGCTGCCTCTTGAGAGGGTTGAGATGGTGCTGCAACCAATTTAGGGCGAAGGGAGGAGGCGTATGTCTTCACACCACTATCCTTCTGTCGCCTGAAGTTGAGTTGCCGTCTGGCACTACCTATGCTAATGAATTGAGTATTAGCCAAGTGGAGGATATCCTGCTCAAGTAGGTACATCTTACATTGGCGAGAATGCAAGGGGTGAGCATCTCTGCAGTAAAAGCAGTAACTCTCTGACCGACACTCAGAAGCAAGATGTGAGTCAAGAGCAGAACAATTACCACACCGGGAACGGTTGTTGCAGTTCCTCTTCCCATGACCAAACTCATAACAACAGAAACACTGTAGGGGACGCTCAACAAAAGGCTTCACCTCAAATGAGGTGGGGTTAATGTTAATGCGATCTGGGATATGCAAGCCATAGAAAGTGAGGATGATCATATTTTTACTGCCTTTCATCTTCGTTACTCGTTGGACACTGTCTGGGCACATAGCGAGAATGTCCTCTTCAGAGAATTCATACAGGTCCTCATTATATATACGCCCTTTGCTATAATTAAATGTTCGATGTGGTTTAATAGATTCAAACATGCTATCAGAAGGACAGGGGAGATTGAGGAGCATCATGGCCTGTGTAAGATCTTTGGCTTTGATTAAAATGCCCTTACCATATTTCTTTATGTGGCCCATTGGTAATAATCCAACTTCTTTCTCCAGATACCGGGAAGCATGGATAAGGTTACCACGTCCCTCCCTGTAGTAAGCCACAAACCAAAAGGGTGTAGGAACCCGACCTTCCTTTAATCACTGTCAACTACATTGATGGACCGCATCATCTGAACTTTACAATGGGTATCCCCCACCATCAGAGAATCTTTTGCCTCAAATGCTGCTTTGGCAGCAGCATTTGTATTGAAAGTAATATAGCACCGATTAGACCTACAATCACTGTCATATGTGATTTGGATTCGAAGGACTACTCCAAAGCACTTAAAAATGGAGTGGATAGCGCCATAGGAAAAGGATACAAGTACATTCGTTAACATTAACGTGTCCAGATCGCTAACAGGGTTCTTCGACACAACACCCGACCTGCTAGGTCTACTCTTAATTGCAGCTTTCTGCATATTACCACGACCAGAGAGTGACGTCTCGAGGGCCTGGTCGACCACCGCCCGAGGAAGAGATTGGGGCTTTTCTGTATCCATATATCATTGATTTGTTGTTTTTGGCCCCAGGAGCCAAGAGCTACTACCTACCGGGCAGATGAGGGGACCGAGCGCTGGTCGCCGTGGGTGGTGTACCTCTTCCCCCACGGGGCCACTCTTTTTAAAAAGCAGCCACAATGACTCAAAAGTTTGCCCACGACGGTGCTGAGACCCCCCTCCCCAACATCTCCCGGCCCAGACACCCAACCATCCAACATAGGACGGCCCCTAATGGGCAGTCCTTCCGGAGGGCAGCGCGGTTGGCCCATACTGGCAGCCTAATGCATGGGAACCATTTAGTCTGGTCTCTCACTGGCGACCTTACTAGCATGGGAAGCCCTCTCTCCCCGAAATCAGGACAGAGCAGGGGCCGGAGCCCCCTCTAGTCTAGCTCGCCAGGTCTCAGAGACACACAAGCCCCCCCACCACGTCAAGGCGGTTCTTGTTGGGGGGGGGGGTTCAGTGTTTCAAAGGCATCTTGACATTGATCTGACCATTTGAACATGACACTGGTTTTTGTTAAATGGGTTAGCAGGGCGGCAATTTTGGAAAACTCAGGAAAAAACTTTTGGTAAAATCCGCACATCCCGACAAATCTTCTTACTTCCTTTACATTTGTGGGTGGCTTCTGCTGGCTGATCGCTTCGATGTTTTTAGGATCGGGTGTAATTCCTGTTTTTAAAACTCTATGACCCAAGAATATAACTTCACCCTTGGCAAAATTACACTTAGTTAAATTTAACTTTACCTCTTTCTTCTCAAACATGTTAAAAAGTCTCTGCAACCTCTGCATCAATTGTTCAAAGTTATCTGCCCACGAGATCACATCATCGAGGTAATTCTTCATCCAACCTTTCCTAATTAATGGTGCCAAAAGTTCGGCCATTTTGCGTGAAAAAATGGCAGGCGCACAGCTCAATCCGAATGGTAACCTTCTGAAGCGATATAGTGATACACCATCAGAGAAAGTGGTCAAATCTCTGTACGTACCGTACACACCATAAAACCATTAAGGGTCACTACTTCTAATCTGTTTACGATCAGAAACAGGCCACCTGGTCAGGTTGGAACACACACACTCCCATACACACAGATGAGGCGTCAGGTCATACAAAGACATTAACCTTTCCTACCTCCCCTTCATAGGAGAGTAGGAAAGAGAGTAAATAAGGGAGAGAGAGAGAGATAGGAAAGGGTTAGCCCAGGTGTCACTTCTGTCCACCTCGGTTCACTTTCACTTTCAGAGAATAAGGAATAAAGCAGGGAGATGAGAGAAGTAAGGACAGAATCAAGATGACCATTCACAGGCAACACAGTCACACTCTAGCCATTCTGTAAACTATTGAGTTTGAAATGTATATAAGCAGAGGAGGTACACTAGGATTCAGGATACTTAACACTGACTCCCTAAGGGCTATAAACTGTCTCCATAGAGAGAGACATAATACCATACAAGACAAGGCACATCAATATAACTCTCTGTATAGATATAAGAACATAATAATAAATTAAGCCTTAAGAAACTTGTGACGTCAATCACCTAAGCAAACCTAAGAAAGCACCCCGTCTTCCACGTTACCTTTTTCATCCAATAAGTACTATACTTAGTGATGATGTCATCAGTGACACACAACACTTCAAGTGCCATGTTGCATATCTTCATATATGTTTGTCTTGCATAATTCTTTGCATTTAAGTTGCATTTCAGTCTCCAAATTATGCAAAAATCTCCACTTGCTTAGAATCAAAGTAATACTAATCAAGCACTATATGCATGTACATTCATATCTATTACTAATCAAACTCTCTTTCATCATCAATTTTAATTTCCACTATCTATACTTACCTGCTGATACACAATTAACATTAATTTGCCCTAATCACCCTACACATGGTATGGTTCAAGGCAACTATAAAGAAGCAGACTCATAGGAAATACGATCCAAGGGAATCGTTACCTTGCCTAGTAAACATAATTTGCTAGAAAATATAGCACAATCTCTTCCACCTTTTCAACATATTTCATTTAAAGTTGAATTGTTTAACATCTCCTAATTCATTATCAGTTGTATCAGACAAAATGAAACTATTATGTTACTCAATGAGAATAGGATTCAATCATCCTTATTATATCATTTGATTCCTCCACATAGTGATCAAAATAAAACTTGGAACCACTGTTTATTATCCCATGTCTTATCTTTCTGGCATGTACTATAAAATTTATGTATTGTATAAGACAGTCTAAAATACTATTTTTGTATTGTATAAGAAAGAACTATCGAAGTATACTGAATTATCTTGTGTTGAAAAGAACAAGACTGTTATTTCACAGCCACAACATAGCAACACGGCTCCCCCCCTCATTAATGTGTGAATCTTTAGCATAGGTTAGATTATATACACACAATAACATGCACCTAGCTAAACACATTAATATTAAGATGAAATTTTATGTAACAATGTATTCATGTTCATGTATTTATATTCATGTATTACCAGTAATGCTAATATTAAGCATATGGTGTGCCAATGTCTTAATGTCTATTTTTATGTTACTATACATGTATTCATTGTTAATATCTTAGTTATCATGGACCCTACCAATATTGTGAACTGGCCTTCTATTAAATAAAGCATAAAGCAAAAATCCTGGAGCCAGTCGAGGGTAGCGGACTGAGTGATGTACGTACTGTACACACCATAAAACCATTAAGGGTCACTACTTCTAATCTGTTTACGATCAGAAACAGGCCACCTGGTCAGGTTGGAACACACACACTCCCATACACACAGATGAGGCGTCAGGTCATACAAAGACATTAACCTTTCCTACCTCCCCTTCATAGGAGAGTAGGAAAGAGAGTAAATAAGAGAGAGAGAGAGAGAGAGAGAGATAGGAAAGGGTTAGCCCAGGTGTCACCTCTGTCCACCTCGGTTCACTTTCAGAGAATAAGGAATAAAGCAGGGAGATGAGAGAAGTAGGGACAGAATCAAGATGACCATTCACAGGCAACACAGTCACACTCTAGCCATTCTGTAAACTATTGAGTTTGAAATGTATATAAGCAGAGGAGGTACACTAGGATTCAGGATACTTAACACTGACTCCCTAAGGGCTATAAACTATCTCCATAGAGAGAGACATAATACCATACAAGACAAGGCATATCAATATAACTCTGTATAGATATAAGAACATAATAATAAATTAAGCCTTAAGAAACTTGTGAAGTCAATCACCTAAGCAAACCTAAGAAAGCACCCCGTCTTCCACGTTACCTAAAACAACAACAACAACAACAACAACTACTACAACTACAACTCCAAGAATTACATACAAGTAAGTTACCAGGTTCCGCCCAGAGTTCAAGCCTTCAGAACTGGTACATCTCTACTGCTCTCATCCAACTCGATTTGAAAATATGCATCCTTGAGGTCTAAAGTGATGTAATATTGGTGTCCTGCGGCATTACCTACTAAATCTTCAAGACGCGGCAATGGATATACATCATCTGCTAAGTGTTCATTTACTCTCCGGAAATCTAAGCACATCCTCTTATTACCATCTGGTTTGTTCACAAGGACAATTGGTGACATCCACACAGCACTGGAAGGTTCAATCACACCTCTCTCTTCCATTTCATCCAGCATCTGTGCAATGACTACTTTTGCATGTTCAGGGTAACGGTATACTGGAGACTTACATAGAGTCTGATCTGATACCGAAATGTGTGCAGGCTCTCCAGCAATTCTTCCCAAGTCTTGGCTTTCAAGCACAAACAACCCTTCATGATCTAACACTACCTGTGACAATTTTGACCGTTGTTCAGAATTAAGGTGGGACCAATCTTGCTCATCAACTAACCATTGCAGTCTTTCTTGCCAGGTTTCTTCTCCTTCGGTCTGATCTAAATGAGGCACTAATTCGTTGGAAATTTGGGTACGGTACAGACAAACTTGGATCAATGATTGATTCTGGGCAAATTTCATACTGAGCTACTTCGGTTCTACTCTGAATGAATCTGTGAACCTTGGACTGGCATTCAACAACTATAGGTACAGTCTGATCTGCACGGACTTCTGCAAGATAGGGACATCCTGGAAGTGAATACCGAGGATGTGGATATACAATCAAAATGGTACTGGGAGCTTCTTTTACATCTGCCCTAAGAACTTTGGTTTGGTGTGGCTCAAGATGTATGGTATTTGCAACATGTACTCTTGTTCTTTCTGGGCAATTGGTCAGTTCATTTATTAAGTTACTTTGACGGATTCTTTGTACCTCACTCCTGGCAAGTTTCACATGATACACTCGGTAAGGTTCTCCACCCCAAATCATTACCTTCTCTGCCTGGTTCCAGGTTAAACTTGCTCGTCGGGCAATGTCACATCCCAGCAAAATATCACTATTCAAGTATGAATCAGGGACTACTGACACCCATTGTTGGTGTTTCTCTTGACTTCCTACATGTACTATTATTTTTGCCATCCCCAAAATTCTCAAAGGTTGACCAGTTATTCCTGTAAGTGATGGTAAGCACCTGGATTTATCAACAGGGAGACCTAATCTTCGTACAGTACTTCCTTTTATCAATGTTACATTACTCCCAGTATCTAGCATAGCAGTACAAATGTGGTAATTTACTATCAAATTGACTACTGGGGTAAGATCTACAGATTCTAGTCAGGAGTTCTCATTGTTGATGACTTGCATGTCGACCATTCCTACCGATGCTCTTGGAATATTACGTCTCCAACCGGCATTTGGTCTATTAGATTGCGAGTTATCTGGTAACGGTGCTTTACCGGGACATGATTGATTTCCACGACGACAACCAATACGTAGGCAGCCAAAACAATGACCTTTTGGTGGTCTTCTCTAACACTCTCGTAAGTCACGAGTTCCCGTCTTACAAAACACACAGAACTTTCCGGACCGATACCCCCCCAACGGGAACCGCCTTGACGTGGTGGGGGGGCTTGCGTGTCTCTAAGACCTGGCGAGCTAGACTAGAGGGGGCTCCGGCCCCTGCTCTGCCCCGATTTCGGGGAGAGGGCTTCCCATGCTAGTAAGGTCGCCAGTGAGAGACCAGACTAAATGGTTCCCATGCATTAGGCTGCCAGTACGGGCCAACAGCACTGCCCTCCGGAGGGACTGCCCTCTAGGGGCCGTCCTATGTTGGATGGTTGGGTGTCTGGGCCGGGAGATGTTGGGGAAGGGGGTCTCAGCACCGTTGTGGGCAAACCTTCGAGCCATTGGGGCTGCTTTTTTAAACGAGTGGCCCCGTGGGGGAAGAGGTACCCCGCCCACGGCGACCAGCGCTTTGTCTTCTCATCTGCCCGGTAGGTAGTAGCTCTTGGCTCCTGGGGCCAAAAACACTAAACCAATGATATATGGATAAAGAAAAGCCCCAATCTCTTCCTCGAGCGGTGGTCGACCAGGCCCTCGAGACGTCACTCTCTGGTCGTGGTAAGATACAGAAAGCTGCAAATAAGAGTAGACCTAGCAGGTCGGGTCTTGTGTCGAAGAACCCTGTTAACGATTTGGACACGTTAATGTTAACGAATGTACTCGCATCCTTTACCTATGGCGCTATCCACTCCATTTTTAAGTGCTTTGGAGTAGTCCTCCGAATCCGAATCACATATGACAGTGATTGTAGGTCTAATCGGTGCTATATTACTTTCAATACAAATGCTGCTGCCAAAGCAGCATTTGAGTCAAAAGATTCTCTGACGGTGGGGGATACTCATTGTAAAGTTCAGATGATACGGTCCATCAATGTAGTTGACAGTGACAATGATTACTGCCCTAATATATTTGATGATTCTGCAGAGCATGTCCCAAAGGAACGTCGGGTTCCTACACCCTTTTGGTTTGTGGCTTACTACAGGGAGGGACGTGGTAACATTATCCATGCTTCCCGGTATCTTGAGAAAGAAATTGGATTATTACCAATGGGCCACATAAAGAAATATGGTAAGGGAGTTTTAATCAGAGCCAAAGATCTTACACAGGCCATGATGCTCCTCAATCTCCCCTGTCCTTCTGATAGCATGTTTGAATCTATTAAACCACATCGAACATTTAATTATAGCAAGGGGCGTATATATAATGAGGACCTGTATGAATTCTCTGAAGAGGACATTCTCGCTATGTGCCCAGACAGTGTCCAACGAGTAACGAAGATGAAAGGCAGTAAAAATATGATCATCCTCACTTTTTATGGCTCGCATATCCCAGATCGCATTAACATTAACCCCACCTCATTTGAGGTGAAGCCTTTTGTTGAGCGTCCCCTACAGTGTTTCTGTTGTTATGAGTTTGGTCATGGGAAAAGGAACTGCAACAACCGTTCCCGGTGTGGTAATTGTTCTGCTCTTGACTCACATCTTGCTTCTGAGTGTCGGTCAGAGAGTTACTGCTTTTACTGCAGAGATTCTCACCCCTTGCATTCTCGCCAATGTAAGATGTACCTACTTGAGCAGGATATCCTCCACTTGGCTAATACTCAATTCATTAGCATAGGTAGTGCCAGACGGCAACTCAACTTCAGGCGACAGAAGGATGGTGGTGTGAAGACATACGCCTCCTCCCTTCGCCCTGAATTGGTTGCAGCACCATCTCAACCCTCTCAAGAGGCAGCTGCTTCTTGCTCTAGTGAGAACGTTTCTAAGGTTACTCTACATAATAGTTTCTCTGTCTTGGAAACTTTATCAGACACTCATTCTGGTGACCCTTCAACTGATGACAATTCTCAGACTTTAGCTAAAGGTGTCCATGTGGTAGAGGTTCACGTTGCCACACGCTCTCCCAAAAGGAAACTTAAGTCACCTAAACTGCCACAGAGACGCCTTCGTGGTTCCTCTGAGGCACTTGACTCTATAGATGTTCCACCTTGTGAGGCAACCATCTCTGTGGACTCATCCATAGTTTCCTCTCAATTTCACCAGAAGCGTTCTCGTGGCTCTGATGAATCTCTTGATTCAACAGAAGTTCCTCCTCGCAAGCTTCCTTCGGGATCATCAGAGGGGTGTGAAGTTAATGTGGATGCCACAGATGTTGTGACTTCAAAAGATTCACTTTCTCTTCCGCTTGAGCAGCGGAGTGATTCTACCACCTGTATTATGGATTTTGATGTATCTGCCTGTGTCAGTGATACCACTGCTGTACAGGACAGAACCAATGTAATTGTTTCGAAGAATATCCCATCTCATATACCTTCATCTTCTTCTAACATATCTGATGCCTCAGGGACTCGTCTACGGGTCCCAATTACTGCCCCAAGTACTACTCCTCGGGTTCGCTCTTCTTCTAGTGGCCCAAGATTAGACAAATCTTATTGTTTGAATAAACCCTCAGGACGAGGTGGTAGTGGGAAGTACCTCCGTGAGGCTTCCCAAAAATCAGTACTAAAGTAACACCGTTCAAGGTCCTTCAGTGGAATTGCCGTGGCTTGCGTGCTTCTTGGGAGGAACTGCGCGTTCTTCTCTCTAGCTTCTCTCCTGCATGTGTTTCTCTCCAAGAAACAATGCTTGGGGACTACATTCCTGCCAGTCCTCCAGCATACTCAGCATTTTATTCCAATTCATTTGAAGGGCAGGGTCATCATGGTGGCTCTGCCATCCTAGTTCGCCGAGATATTCCATGCACGAGCCTGGAACTTGACACTCCGCTCCAGGCTGTTGCAGTTAAGGTTTTTATGGACCGCCTGTACACTGTATGCAGTCTATACCTTCCTCCCAGTGTTACAGTTGAGAGGGGTGATCTCAACCATCTTGTACGGGACCTTCCATCTCCCTTTATTTTATTGGGTGATTTTAATGGTCGTCATCCTCTGTGGGGTGACAGTTCGGTCAACCCCAGGGGTGTTTTATTGGCTTCTTTTATTGAGGATGAGGGATTAGGGGTTTTAAATACGGGAGATGTGACACATTTTAATAGCCCTACTGGGACTTTTACCACCATTGACATTTCCCTTTGCTCACCCAGTGCTCTGTTGGATTTTACTTGGAGAGTGTTGCCTGACTTATATGGCAGTGACCATTTCCCTATACTTTTAGAAGGTAACAGGTACGAACCACAGTCTCGTCTTCCTAGGTGGAAATTAGAGAAGGCTGACTGGCAGTTTTTTAGAGAGCTAACTTCTTCGGTCTCTTCTGTAGCCGATTTCGGTAGCTCTGACGAGGCTGTAACATATTTCACTGATATGCTCCACTCTGCTGCTCTCAACTCTATCCCTAGAACTTCTGGCTACTTTCCCAAACGTCCTGTCCCTTGGTGGTCACCAGTCTGCACCACTGCTGTGCGGGAGAAGCGCGCTGCTTTCTCTCGCCTTCGTCGCAATCGTGGGGACCCAACGTCTTCCGACGGGCAAGGGCTCGGGCTAGACGAGTTTTAAAAGAGGGCCGACGTGCATCTTGGAAGGCCTATGTGTCTTCAATTAATACTAAAACTCCACTCACCCAAGTGTTCAGGAGAGTCCGTAAGATGGCGGGGAAGTTTTCTCCTAGTTCTCCACCTGTACTTAAGGTCAATGGAATTAAGATCATGGAAGGTTTGACAGTGGCCAATACCATGGCGGAGGCTTTTGCAAAGGTCTCCAGCCGTGACTCTCGACCTCTGGCTGTCAGGCATGAGTTAAGAGCCAAGGAGCGTACAGTCCTGGATTTCACAGGGAACGAGAATGAAAGTTATAACCATATATTCACCCTGAGAGACCTGCATTCTGCTCTCTCTCTGCGGCGACACTTCTCCTGGGCCAGACAACATCCCATATGCAATGTTACGACACTTGGGTGAGGAAGCGATCTCATTTCTTTTAGCTGTATATAACAGAATCTGGCTGGAGGGTGTCTTCCCTTCTGGGTGGAGGGTTGCTACCATCCTTCCTTTTCTCAAGCCGGGCAAGGACTCTGGTGTTGCCCTCAATTATCGACCAATTGCCTTGACCTCCTGTCTCTGTAAACTATTTGAAAAGATGGTGAGAATCAGACTGGTATACTTCTTGGAACGGGGTGATTTTCTGTCTCCGTCACAGTCTGGCTTTCGTAAATACCGTTCCACTACAGATGCTCTGGTCAGGTTGGAAGCTGCTGCATGTGAGGCTTTTGCACGACATCAACACCTTGTCTGTGTATTCTTTGATTTAGAGAAAGCCTATGACACTACATGGCAATATGGCATCCTGCAGCAACTCCATTTATATGGCCTGCGGGGTCGCCTTCCACGCTTTCTTAAGGAGTTTCTCAGTGGTCGCAGTTTTTCTGTGAGGGTTGGTACAACCCACTCAGCATCTGTTGCACAGGAGGAGGGCGTCCCCCAGGGAAGCGTCCTCAGTGTCACATTGTTTGCAGTAGCAATTAATGCCATTGCCTCATCCCTTCCAGACGGTATAGCTAACTCGATGTACGTTGACGACCTAGCAGTCTGGTTTGCTGCTTCCCGTATGTCAGTGGCGGAGCGGCGCATGCAGCTTGCCCTTGACAGGGTGTCACGTTGGACTGATTCTCATGGGTTTCGATTTTCTCCTTCCAAGACAGTTGCTATGCACTTCTGCCGCATCCGAGGCATCCACCCGGATCCGGACTTATTCATGTATGGTCATCGGATACGATGTGTAGAGGAGACTCGCTTTTTGGGTCTCCTTTTTGACAAACGTTTGACTTGGGTTCCCCACTTACGTACACTTAAGGTCTCTTGCCTCAAGGCTCTTAACCTGTTGAGGGTCCTGAGCCATACATCCTGGGGGGCTGATCGGGCCACTCTCCTCCGCCTATACCATGTTGTTATTAGGTCAAAACTCGACTATGGGTGTGATGTGTACTCTTCTGCCACCGATGCCCGTCTCAGAGTTTTAGACCCTGTTCATAATGCTGGAGTACGTCTGGCGACCGGAGCCTTCAGGTCGTCCCCAATCCCCAGTCTCCTGGTGGACGCTAATGAGCCACCTCTTGATCTCCGTCGTCAGTCCTTGATGGTTCGTTGTTGGCATCGATTACATCGACTTCCTGACTCCCTACCTTGCTTGGCGGTGTCATCTGATATCATGTCTCAGTACTACCTTTTACATTCTCGTGCACCATGGCCCTTTGGCTTCCGGATCAGGAAGGCTATGGAGGAGATGGGCATAGATGACTACCAGATTTGTCCTGTGAGGGTCCCTAGGGTGGCTCCATGGCTTCTTCCAGAAGTTTTCCCCTGCACCTGCTTTACAGACAAGAAGGAATCTCTTCCTCCTCCAGTGGCTCGTTCCCTCTTTTTAGAACATGCCTTCACTCACAGGGAGTCCCTCCCTGTGTACACTGATGGGTCAAAGTCTGATGCTGGAGTTGGCTTTGGAGTTGTCTTTCCTGAGTTTTGCCGTGGAGGCAGGCTCCCTTCTGTCATGTCCATTTTTACTGCTGAGCTCTCGGCCATTTTATATGCCCTCCAAGTGATTTTTACTCTCCCTCAGCCTTCGTTTACTATTTTTAGCGATTCCTGTAGTGCCTTGCAGGCCTTGTGCAATTTTAACTCTTCCCATCCCCTGGTGTTGGCCATTCTTGAGTGGCTTGTCCTCCTGGGTCGTCGTGGCCGCAAAGTCACTTTTTGTTGGGTCCCGGCCCATGTGGGTGTTGATGGGAATGAGCGGGCTGACGCCCTGGCTAAGGCTGTGGTCTCCAATTCCCGGCCTCCTGCCAGGCGTCATCCTGTTCCTGCAGTGGACCTTCGACCCTACATAGATGCTACCGTTCGTTCCTGCTGGCAGGACAGATGGGACGCCGTCGGGGCTAACAAGCTCCGCGACATCCGCCAGCGTCTTGGTTTGTGGAGCTACAGTGGCCTGCCCCGCCGGTGGGAGACAGCTCTTGTCCGTCTCCGCATTGGCCACACATTATTGACTCATGGCTTTTTAATGGAGAGGGCTCACCCTTCCTACTGTGATGATTGTCTTGTCCCTTTGACAGTACGGCATCTTATTGTCGAGTGTCCCAGCCTTGAGGACCTTCGTCGTAGGCACCTCTCCGAGTACCGGAAGGGTGACGGTTCTTACAGTCTCTCCCAGATGCTCGGGGAGGAGGCTTTTATTGTGGGAGGGAACACCCTCTCCTATGTGGAGGAGGCTGGCCTCCTCCAAAAGTTGTGAATTTTATTATATTTATGGCTTTTTAGATAGTTCAACGTTTTCTTATCTTTTATATATTTTACTTGAATTAGTCAGGTTTTGTTTTTTTAGTATAAATGTGCCTTTTAGTTTGTATGTTCTTTTATTCATGCTGCCTATCCCTTTCGGGGTGGAGAAGTCTGTTTAGTTTGTGTAAATATTTTATTAATGATGTAGATGACTACTTTGTGTTGGGCGGTATATGACCATAGCTGTTGCGCCGCCAAATGCCTCATGGCATTTCTAAATCAATCAATCAATCCGGACCGATAGGGAACCTGAGAAGAAGATCGAGGAGAGGTCAACTGACTTATTTGTTGTTGTAGCTTACCGAGTTTTTTGTTTAGTTCAACTAGACTCTCCTCTGATGTGGAACTCAATGAACTTCCCGACATTTGGCCCTCTGAAGGAGTCAACGAAGTTGGACTTAGAAAGGAAGAACTTTCGGTGATGATTTTGTTTGGTATTGCCTCTACAGATGCTTGCTGTTTCAACAGTAACAGTCGCTCATTTTCTACATGTCCTATGAATCTATTCAAAGGGATATTGTCATCCACAAATACTTCAAGCCTATCTCTACTGTTTCTCGGAAAACCTTGCAACAGTTTTCTCTTAAGGAGTCTGTTACGGTCTGGTAATTTTTCACCTTGAAAACAACCCTTTATAGCGGCATAGTGACATTTAAATTGCTGTACAAATGATTGTGGACTAGCCATCCATTCATAATAAAAAGTATCATTCTGCCTCCATGCCTGATCAAAGTTCATCTCCATCCCGAATTCATTCTTAAGAAAAACTTTGAAATCAGTCCAGGTGCCGATCTCACCTTGTTGTTGTGCTATGTGAATCATGACAGCTAAATTACCATCTACCCGAGATTAAGTCTAGCGCTAGGACTGTCTGAGCACTGCTCTACCGCTTCGAAGAACATCTGCAAGCGTGCAGCTGAATCTATCCGTTGTAATGCCTCCAACTCCAATACTTTAATGTCTCGCGGCTTAATTAGAGCAACGGGAGTTTGTGTGACTGGCATATTTGCTGTGACCGGTACACGAGGAGCTGAAGTAGAATTAATGAGAAATGGATTTGGCGAACCCGTTTGCTGAGGGGGTACCACTGAAACACTACTAGGATTAGGGTCGAGTGGGGGAGACATGGGAGGTGATACTACTGTGTTGATGGGCAAGGTGTTAGGTCGTGATGATGGCTGCTGTACTTGCTCTAATTCCCTCAAGTGCTCTGATACGTCCCTAAGTTGATCAGCTATCTGACTCATCGCATCAACCAATAATCCAGTTCCCCTTTCTGAGGTTTCACCAAGGACAGGTTTCCTCCGTGGTGTGAAAACCATCTCTTCCTCTGGTATCTCCTCTTCCTGACTCATCCCTTCCCTAACTTCAGCCATTGTTTCTTGAATATTTTTATGAACTGCTCCCCGAGTTAACATCTTAAACCCTTCTACTTAATTTTTCCCTCTTTATATTACCCTACTACTATTTATTTTACTTTCACATTTGTTCTTTCCAATCCCTAATAGTTCTTGTTATTTTCTGGTTTATTGTTGACCGAGCATCTGTAGAAAAATGTACCCCATCTCTTCCCATGGTAATTACAAAAGCATTAAAATGGATGCAACTAAATTGATGACTATTAATTATTCCCTTATTTACGGCTCGTTTCACCTTCTTATACCTTTCATTAGAAATTATTGGAGTCCTGGACTGGTACTGGCGATTCTCCACCTCTACTAGAATTACTTTAGAGTTACAGTTTCTCTCTATCGCCTTCCTTATCTCAATGATATCCAACACCAACTGACGTGTCTGAGTGGATTCCTTAATATCGTTGCTGCCTAACCACAATACAGTAAGGTCATGTTCCTACTCCAGCACACCTTTTAGCTTATTATCATTGAAAAAATTACTGGCTCTAGCCCCAGGTGCACGGTATGTTCTAATCTGTACCACATCTACTATTAACCCACTTGGGAATTGACTATGGCCCACAATTGCCACTTTAAACATTGATTCGATGCTCAAAAAAAATGTTGAATACGGTACTTCCACCCCAAATAATAGTCTATACACCCATAACCACTGAGGAAGACTCCAGTGAAAATCCCACCTTCGGTGCCACCAGTGTAACACAGGGTTTCGGTTCTTTTGATCCACCAGGATATTCCCGGTGCTCCCAACCAAAAACCCCTGCACTATCACAAAAAAAAAAAAAATTATTAGGATTCGTGTTCACCGTCTTCGACCTCCCTCAGGTGGCAGGGTATAGTGCAGAAAAACTAATGTTCAAAGATAAAAGACCCAGTGATTTATTATTTTGAGACCAATCAATTTACATATATAACAATAAATAGAAAAAAAAAAATATATATATAATTATTACAATGACAAAGCTTTCACAAAAGAAAAAAAATAAAGGTTTGATTAATACTGTACTTACCCTCCCTTTTTTTTTTTAACTACAATTTTACCCAATAGATTTAATGCAATGACTTGAAATACTTCCTTCCCCCTTACTCTACTCGAAACTTCAATATTACAAGACAAACTAGATCAGAACACAGCCTTGCACCTTGACCATATACAAAAATAGAAAATTATTTAGACTAGAGACTACAAATTTTCTTAGCTAACCCCAAAATTAAGTACAGGAAAAAAAAAAAAAAACATATACTACCTGTAGCACACCACTGGAGACCGGACTCCCACTTACTATACCATCCCCCTCCCAATTGTGAATGGACCTAGACTTCGCAATCATAATCACCTACCGCAGGAGTCAGTTTCCAGCAGAATTGCTTACAGGATTATACACATGGCATTTAGAAATAAAACAAGACACAGGCCAACTAGTCCTTTACCAAAAACAACACTGCACTAGTGGCTGTTACCAAAAATAATACTATACAACTAGTGGCTTTTACCAAAAATAATACTGCACTAGTGGCTTTTACCAAAAATAATACTGCACTAGTGGCTTTTACCAAAAACAATAATAATCTTATGCCTGACACCCTAATACCTAAGCCAGTTCACCAACAGATGCGGCAAGTTCCCACGTGGACAATATGGCGTCACGAGCTGCTCGGGTCGAGAGAGAAGAGTGAAGAATTAATTTAAAACAAATAATTACACTCCCTGAGTGAACCCATAAGATTTCAAAAATAATTATTCACCAAGATAGCCTCCACCAAACCTCAACACAGAGGCAGGAATTTATTACTGTATTCTTTAAAGTCTCAACTTGGAACCAATATTCGTAACTTCAATGTCACACGTTACCTGCTCGGGTAGAGAGAGAAGAGTGAAGAAACCACAACTGTTACCCTCTTTCTTCCTTGCTGGACCCGGCGGGAAAGATGCCACACACTTCCACATTCATAAATCTTTATGACAACTTTAAATTTACACTCAACAGCTTATTCAATGAAACCTGGTTATCATAAGCCTTTCACATAAAATAAGATTCATTCTTGATTATATCCTCATCATCATATCACAATATTACAACCTCTGTCGTCACTTCCAGTTCCAATGTTTATGTATATTTAGGAACGAGATTATCACAATTGCCACATCAACAATGTTACCAACTCCCTAAAGTAAGTTCCAGGGTGAAGGCCAAAAATAAGGCAAGAAAGGCAAGATTATTCCTATTTACAATATTTACACCCATGTTCATTCCGCTTCCGTCGCAAGCTTCATCTTCTAAGGTGAAACAACTTAAAAATTAATTATTGGGAAAATAATAGGAGCGTTACAGCTCGATGGTAAGAAAGTATCGGTGGTAATTTGATTATGGCTGTACTTCCCACCTAATGTAATAAATATTTTGGCCAACGTTAGATAATATTACTCTTCACTCTTAAATCCTTTAATCTCTCTCTCCCTCTCTCTCTCTCTCTCAAACGATACAAATGTAGGCTTCTTTACTCTTGGATCTCTCTCTCTCTCTCTCTCTCTGACGATACAAATATAGGCTTTTTTACTCTTGAATCCTTTGATCTCTCTCTCTCTCTCTCTCTCTCTCTCTCTCTCTGACGATAGAAATATAAGTAACAATGCTATCTCCATGCAAGAACGCGTCGTATGCAATATGATCTCAACACTTTAGCGAACCCGGCCCAAATGTGGCAGATGAATTTTAGTACAGATAAATTTAAAGTAACGCACGTAGGAAACAACGATACAAAAGTGAGTTACCAGAGGAATGGCGTTCAATTGTCAAGACTGGTAAAGATTTTTAGAGAAAATAATTAAAACTCACTGAGAAGATAAAAAATATGCCCACACTGTAAAACCCACTATTGGTATGCCCCTTCCTAGAATTTTGTGTCCAGTTTTGGTCACCTTATTTTTCAAATGACATAGAAAAGAACAACAACATAGAGTAACAAAAATTATACCCAGACCAAGGAATAAAACATATTATGAAGAGAGGATTTCAAATTTATATCTAACTAGTGGAGGTACCCGGCGTTGCCCGGGGAAGATGCCTATAATTATGAAGAAAGACTAAGGAGACATTTTATAGTTTAGAGAGCAACTTTATTAAATTGTTATCTTAGTGAGAGGTGTTTTCATTGATATACAGTCAGGATCATTATAACAGTTAGACATATGGCTTAAACAGTTAGAATATGGCTTATAAAAGTTGGTGCCGTTTTCAAAAAATATTTGCTTCATACATGCTCTGAAGCAAAAAAGTGTAAAAACTTGAAAAATCTCAACCCGTTTTTGTAAGCCTTACTACAGGGATGTTTTTTGACACACACACACACATACACACACACACACAGTCAGAAAGCACACACAGATACACACAGTCAGAAAGTACACACACACACATGAACACAGAGATAGATAGAACACACACTCACACAGAGTATGAGAAAGAGAGAGAGAACACACACACACAAGACACAAATAGAGAAAACACACACAGGACACACACACACTCATTGAGATACCTGTATGTCATGCTGATGTGTGTGTGTAAACTATTCCACACACACATTTACACACACACACATACAGTTGGACACATGAATGGGTGGTACAGCCCAGGTGAAAGATACTTGTCCCATTTGAGTATCCAGTGTCTATTATCAGGTACTTCCATTTTATTACCATCCTCAATACTGACTTCTGCACCTGATGTCTCCTATTTTGCATTAAGGAACTTGATATTGGGAGAAATTGACCATCTTTCACTTAGGCTATACCACCCATTCATGTGTCCAACTGTACACACATACATGCACATTTGTGTGTGTGTGTGTGTGTAAAAAACGTATATGTGTGTGTGTGTAATAAACGTACAACCGGCTCCACTGCCGCGAGGGCCACTGCAGTGTTGTCAGCGCTCCCTCTACCAGGCGTGAACTACAAATTTCGGTCCGAGACACACATCTGAAGGACTCACTAGTGAGTGAGATGGTAATGGGGGTTGGCAGGCTTGTATTCTGAGCGAAACGAATGACAATTAAATAATAATCTGTATGTGAGCAATTTTGTTTTTATGTGGATGCAACGATGGACACCAAATGATTCCTGATATGTTAATTTGTTATATTTCATGGTGCAGAATATTACATTTTAATGATCGATAATCAGGTTTTGATTTACTACTAAAAGGATAAATGAAAGAAACCATAGCATCAGTGTGACGGTGATGTGAGAATGATAGATAATGTATTTTATAATATGACAATTACAACTTACCTTGCCCGGTTAATTTATGATCTCGTTGGTTGGCTGCAGCGAAGAACAAAAAGTCGGGGATTAATTCCCCGTTTTTAGGCCTCAATCACCACGCACATAATAAATTTTTATGTTAAGGGTTCTTCCCGATATATATGTATTTATATAGATAACAAATCTACTGGTGCATTTAAACAACCAATTGCAAATTTTCTATATTTATTCAACTCCAGTATGCCAACATGAATAATTAAATTTCACACACACACACACACACAACTCACGCTCACGCAACGCTAACTAGCTACTCGCTCTCGTTACCTCTCGCTCTCGCTCGCGTGACGATAGTCTAGCTTACGTTAACACTGTAGTAATTCTATCAATTGTTACGCAAGTTGGAATATTTTTCTAATGTCTCACACTTTAGAGTCTCACAACACACTCGTAATTTTTCTTCAAAGATCCAACTCCCTTACCTTAATTCACTTACCGAACCAGTGTCAATGCAACTGGTCAGTATACAACTGTAAAGCCTTGTGAAATCGTGTAATATACAACGAATTCGGCGTCTACGTTGATCACTCCCCACTGCACACGTGGAGGATTGATCCAGGTAAGGGAAGCTGACGATACGAGTGTGTTCCTTCCTTCGAGTGTGTTTTCCAACTGACCCCAATTCTTCCTCTTGACTGGAAGCTGAAATTTCAAAATTTCTACTGACTCCTCCTCCTATTTTTGTTCGTTTTTCCTAACTGGCTACGATTTACATTGTACCCACTTATTCCTGAGTTTATACATGCAATTGCAATTTACCTATGGCGTGCTAATAATTCCCGATAATTCCCCTCCACTTCACGATCATTTACAATACCATAAATTACCCTGGTAGCATAATTATTAATACAATTTGTAATTAATGTACGAACACCTATATGACTGAATGTGGCAAATTCAGTTGAACCATGACCCTTTTCTAATTTTGGCTACTAATCCGGTACCTGCAGATTAACTAGCTGCACCCCCAACTTAACCCACTCCTGTCTCCTTTGTCTCATGAATGGAATATTCCAGAACCTTCTCTAGAACATTCTATATTGAGACCAGTATGGAATTTTCCACTCTCTGTAATTCAAATTACGTCACGAGTATTATGTCTGACTCGTGACATTCGCCCACACAAAGAGACATTGCTCTATGCAATGTTTAATAGATTCGTGAAGTGGTAACAACGCCTTTGCATGTATAACTATTACAATAACAATTCATCCACACTTCACTTATTCTTGTATGTGTCAATTACTATCACCAGTTACGTGTTCATTTTTGCCAATGAGTGGAAAACTCCCAACAGTTACTTTAGCTTTTCAATCTTAGGAAGAAACTCCGAGACAAGAATGAATGTACCTGGTAATTTCTGCTCAGTACAATTTGTACACATTTAAGCAATATATAAGTGTGGTGTATGTAATGCATTGTGTATTTGTTACATAATATGTAGGAAATGCAACAATATCACTGGAAGGCAATACATATATTAGTGAATTATCCGAGCCTTGGATCAGAGTAAACCGCTAGAATCTGTGTCTTGGATAAGGTTACACAAAATACTGCAATAATAATTCTGGAAGGCAATATATTGTTAGTAAATTATCCGAGCCTTGGATCAGAGTAAACCGCTAGAATCCGTGTCTTGGATAAGTTGCACAAAATACAATACATATAACATCGGATTTTTCCCCAATTCTAGGAAACCCCTTGATCAGAGTCGCATAAGACTCGTGCTCGTTGCGCTCGGAGAGGTAACAATTACGAGCAATTCGACCCGGAGGATACTTCTGCCGGTCGATCTTCGCATGATACCAGCTGCTTCCATGTCATTAATTTCCTTACGTACTGTATCAATCAGCCGTACAGGAATAGGATATGGTTTCACCCTCACTGGTGTGTCGCTCGTAAGCTGTATCTCATGACAGGCTACGTTAGCAACAGCAGGCCTGTCAGAGAACACACGTGAATATTTTGCCAGTACCGCATTGACTCTTGCAAGCTGGTCTGGTCTTAAATTCTCCGAAACGGAGACCTCAGCCACTGTCTCACCTTGACGAGCTTCAGCCGTCTGGGGAGTATATCCCTCGTCACCCTCGGGATTACCACAGCAGCGCTAACCATGTCTACTGCTGGGGAAAAATGACCACGGACTAGACTTAACACTTCACTCTGTTCTGAGGTGATGTTACAACAGCCTGCCCCAAATGTGGTAACAATGGAAGTACACCCCTGTTGGGTGGTGTAATATTCCTTAAGCATATTAATATGGAACCGCTTGGCTTCACCTTTGATTTTAACTATGTAGTTAAGGTCATTCACCTTCTTGACTACTTCAAAGGGACCCTTCCACTGAGCCAACAACTTATTATGAGCTGTTGGTAACAGAACGAGACACTTCCCCCCTACCTGTAGCGTTCGGAGCTTAGTTTTCCTATCATAGTAGGACTTCTGAATCTCCTTCGCTTTAGCTAACTCCTGCTTTGCAATCTCGCAGGTTTGCTGTAATCGTTCTGCCAAATCAATTACATAAGAATAAGTGGTTTTCACCACGGGATCCGATTCCTCATCGTCCCAAAGTTCACGTAGAACCTGAAGTGGTCCTCGAGCAGGTTTACCATACACTAACTCGAATGGACTAAATTGCAACGATGCCTGAGGTGCTTCGCGATACGCGAACAGTAGTGGCGAGATATACCTGGACCACTCCCTAGGTTGTTCTACTGCCATCCTCCTCAACATTTTCTTGAGAGTACCATTAAACCTCTCACACAACCCATTACACATTGGATGATAAGGTGTTGTCCTCAACCCTTTAACTGAGAGTAATCTCCACAATTCCTCCATCATCGCGGAGGTAAATTGACTGCCTCGGTCGGACAATACCTGCTTTGGTATGCCGACACGACAGAATATATCCAACAAGGCTTCAGCCACTGTAGTGGCTTCAATATCACGCAGAGGCACTGCTTCAGGCCATCTGGTCGCGAAATCCACACAGGTAAGAATATATTTGGCACCGTCCGTAGCCCTCGGAATAATCGGTCCAACAATATCAACCGCTACTCTC
Source organism: Petrolisthes cinctipes (assembly GCA_033782935.1). NCBI lineage: Eukaryota > Metazoa > Arthropoda > Malacostraca > Decapoda > Porcellanidae > Petrolisthes > Petrolisthes cinctipes. The sequence continues at coordinate 779,575 of JAWQEG010000380.1, read as the reverse complement.
TCAAATGACTCTGAGATAAGCGGTAGAGGATTAAGAGGTGCGGGCTTCACCCGACCCCTGTCACACGTTTTCTGACAAACGTCACATGACCTCAACAACCTCCCTATCTCTCTCCCCATACCTGGCCAATAGAAATGAGACTGAATCCTATCAATTGTTTTCCTCATCCCCATATGACCCCCTAATATAGCATGATGACCCAGGGTAAACACAGCCTGTCGGTATTTCTCTGGTACGAGAAACTGAACCCTCTCTTCCCCATCGGGGTTTACTGTACGTCGGTAAAACCTGTTTCTCCTCCTGACGTAACTGGTTACAATACCATGTCGATCTCTACTATCACCCTCAAGTGCCTGCTTGCGAACAAGTGCCAATGAAGGGTCACTTGCTTGCTCAGCAATTACATCCTCGCAATTTACGAGGTCGGCGGCAGTTGTCACTTGAAGTGGAACAACTGTTTTCTTCGCATGCGTCATACCCCTGGTTACAGCAGCTGCACCAGTCTGCGTGGAAATTTCCACTGAACACGCATTCTTAACCCCTGGTATATTTCCTATTACCAAATCTGACACAGGATTTTGCATGACTGCTGCAATTACCTGGCCTGTATAAAATGGACTCTCCACTGCAATTTTAGCAAGAGGATAGAGCCTCCTGGTACCATCAATCATAGTGATAGTTACCTGCTCCCCTGTAAAATCATTAGAAGCAACTAAACCATCAGCGACACAACACCCCGATGACCCATTATCTCGAAAGACTTCAACAGATATCCCGTTAACAATTCCCGGACAAATATGGAAACTAGACTTACCTTTCGAGACTCCTGTCGCGTTTAGTCACAATTGATGAGGTTCGTGAACCGACTGAGGCACTCGCGGTTCTACACTAGTTTGAACCGCCACAGGTGAATACTGTGGTTCACCATGTGTTGCAGCTGCCGATCGCTGATAATAACCTTTATTTCCACCGTGGTTATTACTATTTTTCCAGTTACTTTTTCCTTGGTAACGGTACTGATTGGACTGCTGCGAATAGTGATTATTACCTTGTTTCTGGGTATGATTAAAATGAGGGTTAGGTTGCAGACGAACAATTTGACTCTGCTGCTGTGACTGATTTTTACTCGACTGGTTATATGAAACAGCAGAGTTCTGAGAAGGCTTATTCGACTGATTAATTTTCTTATTATACTGAATCCGCGTATGGTAACCATACGCGGTAAAATGGGCGTCGGACATATCCACCATCGTTTGCAACGTTTTCACCTTGTTGGTTTTCAGCTGAGCCGACAATTCTGGAGGGCAAGACTTCTCCAGCTGTGTGCGCAGCAACAAGTCTTTTACCCCCTCCAACGTCTTAGGTGTTTCGGCCTTCTCCAACCACTGATCCAGGTAACTGGTCAGACGTGCACTAAACTGTGCAACAGTCTCCTTATCCTGTAAGGATGCACGCCAGAACTGATTCCTAGCGTCATCGACCGTCAACCCGTACGCCTGTAATAAAACCTTTTTCATGTTCTCATAATCTCTGGCGGTACTGTCGAGTCGGTGGAGAATGCTGAGGGCTTTTCCATCGAATAGATTAATAAACTCGAGCTTCTTTATATCATTATCTAATCTATAAGTGTCTGCAACCATTTCAAATCGCTCAATAAACGGCTCGATATCGTCTCCCTCTACGTATTTTGACAGTTGTAACCTTGGGGTCACGGTGGTTGAGCTTGCGACATTACTTCCACTCGCACTTTGATTTTCACTCGCACGTACTTGCAGTTCCAATACTTCCTTTTCATGTTCCCATTTCAATTTTTCTTGCTCTCTCTGTTCCCTTTCATTTTCTCTTATGGCCGCCCTTTCAAGCCTTTCTTCTTCTTGGCGGCCCCTCACGTATACTTGAAGTTCGGCCTTATCTTCAATTCCCAATAGTTGAGCCTCTCCCAATAATTCTTGTACGGTAGACATTTTTTCTTAATTTAATTTCTATCGTTTCTGTTGCCTTAATTTCTGGACAGTTATGACTATCTACTCGTGAAAGTGTGCGCGTGTGTGACTGGAGTTAATACAACGATCAGGTCCCTACGTTTGGGCGCCAAATATGGGACGGTGATGTGAGAATGATAGATAATGTATTTTATAATATGACAATTACAACTTACCTTGCCCGGTTAATTTATGATCTCGTTGGTTGGCTGCAGCGAAGAACAAAAAGTCGGGGATTAATTCCCCGTTTTTAGGCCTCAATCACCACGCACATAATAAATTTTTATGTTAAGGGTTCTTCCCGATATATATGTATTTATATAGATAACAAATCTACTGGTGCATTTAAACAACCAATTGCAAATTTTCTATATTTATTCAACTCCAGTATGCCAACATGAATAATTAAATTTCACACACACACACACACACAACTCACGCTCACGCAACGCTAACTAGCTACTCGCTCTCGTTACCTCTCGCTCTCGCTCGCGTGACGATAGTCTAGCTTACGTTAACACTGTAGTAATTCTATCAATTGTTACGCAAGTTGGAATATTTTTCTAATGTCTCACACTTTAGAGTCTCACAACACACTCGTAATTTTTCTTCAAAGATCCAACTCCCTTACCTTAATTCACTTACCGAACCAGTGTCAATGCAACTGGTCAGTATACAACTGTAAAGCCTTGTGAAATCGTGTAATATACAACGAATTCGGCGTCTACGTTGATCACTCCCCACTGCACACGTGGAGGATTGATCCAGGTAAGGGAAGCTGACGATACGAGTGTGTTCCTTCCTTCGAGTGTGTTTTCCAACTGACCCCAATTCTTCCTCTTGACTGGAAGCTGAAATTTCAAAATTTCTACTGACTCCTCCTCCTATTTTTGTTCGTTTTTCCTAACTGGCTACGATTTACATTGTACCCACTTATTCCTGAGTTTATACATGCAATTGCAATTTACCTATGGCGTGCTAATAATTCCCGATAATTCCCCTCCACTTCACGATCATTTACAATACCATAAATTACCCTGGTAGCATAATTATTAATACAATTTGTAATTAATGTACGAACACCTATATGACTGAATGTGGCAAATTCAGTTGAACCATGACCCTTTTCTAATTTTGGCTACTAATCCGGTACCTGCAGATTAACTAGCTGCACCCCCAACTTAACCCACTCCTGTCTCCTTTGTCTCATGAATGGAATATTCCAGAACCTTCTCTAGAACATTCTATATTGAGACCAGTATGGAATTTTCCACTCTCTGTAATTCAAATTACGTCACGAGTATTATGTCTGACTCGTGACAATCAGAACATATTCCATGCACCCGTGGCCAGTTTATGGATGTTCTGATGATATTGACATATCAGGTAGGAGGGCCCTTTTCCTTGCGCCGAGGTCAAACTCAGCACTCATTAGTATTAATGTCTGTAATGGGTGTACTGTTCAGTTTTTCAAAGTGATATTCTGTGTCTGTAATGAAGATGTCCCAGTTGGCCTTGGTGTAGTTAGTGTATGTGTGTCTGTGGCCAGCTGGGGTGATTCTTGATTTAGTTGTTATGATGATTGGGAGGTGGTCGGAGCAAAGAGTGTTGACCACCCTCCATGATGTTCTGGGTGCTAGGTTGGGGGAGCAGAAGATGATGTCAGGTGATGATGGTTGGAAGAAGGCTTGGTGAGGGATGTGGGTGTGTTGGTGTGTATTGTTTAGTGTGATGAGATTGTCTGTTTGGGAGAGGATGTCAAGTCCTCTGTTTGTATCTGGGTTGTTGACATATCAGGCCGATGTCTTGGCGTTGAAGTCACCACCCAGGATGAGGTTAGGTTGGCTGGTGATTTGTTGGAGCTGGCGGGTGAAGTTATGGGGAACTATTGGGCTGGTTTCAGGGGAGGATGTATATGTTGGCTACTATTGTGGTGCTTGTTTTGCCGGTGTACTTTGATGGCCTGAATTTCTGTGATGGTATCGTAGTGGGGGAGAAGGGAATTGAGGTGCACGCTGGTTTCTGTATAGTTAATGGATTTGCGGACTAGGGTGATGAGTCCGTCGCCATTGCCGTTGGCCCGGTCTTGTCTGATGGTGGTGTAGTTGGGGAATGTAGGTGTTTTGTGTGTGTTACGTAATCTGGTATCTTGTATGTTGTGTTGTATGATGAAGTGTGTAAGTTCTTGTTTTTTAGTATTACTGCCATCGATATTTATTTGGAGTATATTTATGTTGTGGGTGCGGTGTGTGTTGTGTGCTGCTGCGTTGGGGTGGGGAGGGGGAGTCTTTGGCGGGGTTGGAGATGGGGATTGTGGTGGCCGTGTGGGTGATGGTGTTGGGAGTAAGGGTGGTGGGGATAGGAGTGGCACTGTGGGAGATGGAGGACGAGTCTATGTGTTTGTGTAGTGTTGTTTGGAGGCAGGTGTTGTATTTGTAGGGTGGGTCCAGTTTCTGTAGGGGTTGCATTGAACTGATCTCTCTGTCTGTTTGTTTGGTTTTGTGCATGTTGGACGTGTGTGTTTGTTGGTGGGTCCCGTGTTGCTCTCAGTGTCTCCGGATAGAAGGAGAAGCCGAGAAATGACAGCCGGAGGATCATTTCTCCGTGGTGGAAAAATGTGTAATTGTGTGTGTTGTGCGAGGGGTGGGGTGATTGCCCAGGTGACCGAAGTCGTTCCCAAGAACTCGCGCCTCCTTGATGAGGGCGGGGGGATTTTGTGGCGGTTTGGCCCCCATAGCTTCCTTCCTTGGCAGCCCTGGGGGGTGGTCCCACGATGTAGACGACGCCACTCCACGACCTATTTGCGAGTAACAACCTCTACCTTACTGACTTCGCTGACACTTGAGGGACAATTACATAAGAACTGAGGATATTAGATAATCCAAGCATCGGCACCATGAACTATCCATCATCTGGCCCCTTTAATGATTCCGTCAAATTAACCCGGGATATAGTAAATCCTTTATATTGGCTGTAATGTATTCACATTGCAAGGACGGTAACTGAAGTTTCCAAGCCCTCTTCATGCAGGAACCCAATGCATGGCAGGTGGCACATTCCTTTAGATAATTCAGTACTAAAATTAGTAACATATAGCATGTCTATCTGTGTAGTTACTGGTCTTTATCGTTTTACGGCATACGTTGTTCCTCGTTATTGCATTGCAAAATTGCTAGGCAAATACTGTGATAAAAAACATGCACAACTTTATGGTTGTTATACTTAAGCTTACATGAGTAATAATTACTTCCTCACTATTGAGAGTAATGTAATCAGAATCGCGCCCAGACTCCTTCAGAATGACCTCCTGCAGCTGGTCGGTCCGCGGGCATCCAGGCGACGAGACTAGTTAGTGCTTCAGACGTTTCTCGTGAACAAAAGTTCGCGGTTCACGCCTGGGCGAGGGAGCAGTGAAAACACAGACATTTTCCACCTCAGACAAGGGTCAGATGTTTGCCGAGGCAAGCGAGCGAGAGGAGAACGGGCAAAATTAGTGCATTTGTCGCGGCTTCTAGCCGCTTAAATTGTATATATTGGTTGTGGAACCAGCACAGCTCAGGCCCTGTATAGGCATAATCTGGGTAGAAGGGTCTATTCCGTGACGATCATCAGAAGTAAATTAAAATTCAAATCTGGCACTGTACTGATAGTGGAGCCACCTGGTGGTGGCGTGATGAGGTATTAAGCCCGCTCCTCGCTGGTCGCCGCTCGGTCACTCCAATGAGAAAGAAAGTGAATGCCTGCCGCATCGGGAGGTGGGTGGGACAGTAAAAGCTGTGCTGGTTCCACAACCAATAAATACAATTTAAGCGGCTAGAAGCCACGACAAATGCACTATTATTGGTATAGTGGAACCAGCAAAGCTGGATTTGCTATGCATGCGATGCGGTAGGTGGGAGGTGAGGTGGAGGCAATCACGTGCTTAGTTAAGAGCGGTCGAGAGAGCGGGGAATCATAAAAGGTAACCGAGCTAAGGTGAGGCTGAAGCTAAAGCAACTTCCACACTAGCTAGGGGACTAGCTGTGGTGGAAGTGTTGTAATAGCTATAATAAAATATTATATACTGTAGACTATTCTGTTATAGACCAGAATTGTTACCCAACTAAAGTCTTTATAGGCAGACTCGAGGGCTGGGTACAGGAGAGGGGGTGCCCCCGGCCCCGGCCCCCCCCCCCCTTTTTTTATTAAAGTCCTCTGAGCTAGGGCTATGGCCCCGGCTCAGGTCATGCGATCCCGAGGGGATGAAGGAGGACACAAGGATGCAGTAATCCTGTGTTTAATATATATATATCCAGTCACTCATCCTAGTATAGTAAGTTTCGGAGAATGAATACTCAAGAATTCGGTAACAATATAATTTATTAATCCAGCACCATATGTACACACATGAGAGACATGGGGATGAGCATGAAACTGTACATGATGGGGGTGAAGTATGGGGTGACTAGTGACGGGAATTAAGTCGCCCAACCTTTTCCCTTCTGGCGGCCTCTCCCCCTTATGTGTCTCCCACGGGGACCCTGGGGAATGGAGGGTGGAGTACCCACAGCCACACAGGGGGTAGGGGAGAGCGAGTGGAACAGATACCTCGTCCTGAAGGAGGAAGTGGAAGTCCAGCCCCCCAAATCCAGAACCCTCTCCACCGAGTGAGTCCTGAGGAAGGCGAGGGAGGCGGCCACGCCCCTAACGCTGTGAGCCCTCGGGGCATGTCCGGGATCCCCATTCTCTATCACTCGGCAGAGAAGGCGAGCGATTGACCTAGGAAAGAGAGGGTTACTGGACCTAGAGTTGTAGAAGAGGTGGTCCGGAGAAGCCCCTCTCGTCGCCTCCACGTAAGTAGTAAACGCGTGGACTGGGCAGAGGGGGTGGAAACTTTCATCCCTCAGGAACGAGGGTACTGCGAGAGGGCCAATCCTGTCGTCAGCCTGCTCGTTCTTAGCTAGGAAAGCAGGAGAGGGAGAGATAGTTAAAGAAGTAAGGTTAGGGCTTACAGATGAAAAAGCTGTGTGACGGGTAAGGGCTGCCAATTGAGAGGCCCTGTACCCTGTAGCTAAGGCGAGCAGGAAGAGAGCTTTCTGGAGGAGGTGACAAACCTCCAGAGGGACCCCTTCGAAGGTCAGGTAGGAAAGGACGCGGTAAAGGGACCAGTAGGGAGTCTGGGCCTGGTGAGGTGCGGTCCCCGCCCGAATCCCTATCCTCAGGAGAGAGAGAGGCCTCTCCGAAACCTTAATGTTAAAACCTAGGAGGAGGGGATCAGACAGGGCTGCGTGATGCGCAAGCACCGTCGCCGGGGCCCTGTTGGTGGAATCGGCGAGCCACGTGAGGAATTCCAGGACCGTGTCCTCCGAGATGACCCTGGAGGGGTGTCTTCGTAAGAAGTCCTGGAATCTTTTCCCGCACGATTCGTACTGTCGCACCGATGACTGACGATGAGCCCTCAGCATCTTGCCCACTGTCTCCTTAGTGAACCTTTTGCTGAGGACTCCCCGTAGAAACTCCAAGCGTGTAGTTTCAGTGACGCTTGGAGTGGTGCAGACAGGGTGCTGGAGAGGCACGCCGATCCCAACTGAAGAGGATGAGGGCACCACCGGGACAGTTCTCCAAACCACGGCTGCGCTGGCCAGAGGGGGGTCTATGAGGAGTACCCTCCCCTTGAATGTGCGCAGCTTGAGGATCGCCTTCAGGAGGACTGACGTAGCTGGGGGTGGGAAGAGGTAGAAATACCCCCACCTGTTCCAGTCCTCTGTGAAGGCGTCCGGGCCTCCCGCCTCTGTCCTGGAAGAGAATGTTAGGAATAGAGGAAGTAGGTCCGTGGATGGGGAGGCGAACAGGTCCACCTCCACTGTCCCATAGCGAAGGCAGAGTGACTCGAACACAAGGGGATGCCGTTGCAACTCGACTGACGTCCCCTTGAACCTGGATAGGGCTTCCGCCCAATCGTTCTCCCGCCCTGGCACATAGCGGGCAGAGAGGTAAATGTACCTCTTGGCTGCTATCAAAAAAATCTGTTCTGACAGGGACAGGAGAATTTTCGACCGTGCGGTGCCCTGTTTCTGTAGGCACTGCACGGCCGCAACATTGTCCATATCGAAGCGGATGCCTATCCTGGCAAACTGTGGGTGTCTGTTGAGCCACTCCCTTGCTACCATCAACTCCCGAGCGTTGATGTGTAGTAGCCTCTCCTCTTCCTTCCATCTCCCGCACCGTTGATGTCCCAGGCAAGACTGGTATCCCCAGCCTACGTCCGATGCATCTGTCGCCACCGTGATCCCCGGGGGAGGGAACACCCAGGGGACTCGCTGACGCAGGGCACTGGGACGTAGCCAGGGGCGAAGGAGACGGTGGAGAGAGAGGGACACTTGCCTGGGAAGGTCCCTGTGTGCGGGGGAAAGGTGGAGGTTTACCTCCCGTGTCAGCCTCCTGTGTTTCAGTCGTCCCAGGGGCATTGCAGGGGCCGCAAAATTTAGGGACCCGAGCAATGATTCCCACTGACGGCGAGAGAAAGTACGGGAAAAATGCGCCTGGCGGACGTGGCGGAGGGTCCGGTGGGCGTTGTCTGGAGCGAGAGAGAGGGTGGCCGAAAGAGAGTCCCACTCTATTCCCAGCCAACACAGTTTGCGAGTGGGAGTGAGAGAGGACTTGGGGATGTTCAACAGGAACCCCATTTCCTCTAGCACTCCCCTCGCTACCCTGACGTTGTTTGCTACCTGCTCCTTGGAAGGGGCGTGAAGCAACCAATCGTCCAGGTACATGAAGGTGGGGACACCCACCTCTGCCAGACGGGTTGCCACCACCCTCACGAGCTTTGTGAAGACTTGAGGAGCTAGAGAGAGACCGAAAGGGAGCCTGGTAAACTGAAACGTCTCGGTCCCCACCTGGAAGGCCAGAAAACGGCGAAACCTGGGGTGGATCGGGACGTGCCAGTACGCATCCTTAAGATCCAGGGATGCTAACCAGTCTCCCTTCCTTAGAACTGTGCGGACCTGGGCAACCGAAACCATCTTGAAACGAAAGGTATTCACAAATTTGTTTAGCTTGCTCAGGTCCATCACCAATCTCGTTTTTCCCTGGTCCTTTTTGGGGACCGTGAATAAACGAGAAAGAAAGACCCTCCCCATCGCCTGCTCCACTACCCCTTTTTCCCGCATTTCTAACACATGCGGGACGACCGAAAGTGACACTTTGGTTGAGGCAGGAGGTAGACGTAGTGGCTGTAACGGGAAATGACAGGTGTCAGTGAGAGTACAGTTAATCCTAGACCGGGACCCGAGGGACCCGGGGATGGTTGGAGGGGTAGGATGACGGGTAGTGAGGGTGAGATTTTGACCGCAAAGGGGAACTCTGATTTTTTGACCTAACAGGAACCCAAGGTTGGGATGAGGGTTATGTCATATGTCAGAAATGTCAGACTAGGAGAGTTAACAACAACAGTTACTCACCGGAACAGATATCCAGGGCCAGGACAGGCCCTGACGGATCACCCTTGCTGCCCAGCCGTGGGAGGGCCAGGCTGCTGACCACCCCGTGAGGCAGCCCAGAGTGGGACCCCCAAGTGGAGCGGTCCTTCTGGGAGGGGTGGGAGAAGGAGGTCTTGGGCTTCTGGAAGGGCTTGGAGCCCTGTCCTCTCCCTCGAAATGGCTGCTGGCCCCTCTGGGAGAACCTGTTGTGCTGTTTCGGGGGAGTGGGGTAGGAAGGCCTTGGTAGTCTCGAGGCATGTACGCCGGTCTGGAAGGCTGTGGGGCACGTGGTCTACGGACAAACAGATTGATTAGGAAAAAAGGGGACCGTTATTTTCCTCTAATTTCACCTCCTGTGTAAGATTAACTCAGTTAATGGGATTAACAAGAGGTACTTACTTGGAGGTAGAAGGTTTCGAGAGATTAATCACTGCTGGGAGGGAGGAGAAGATAGCGTCTGTCGCCGGCTGGTCGAAGAGGGCAGGGGAAAGAGGGGCAGCTCGCACCACTCCCCTCTGTGCCATCTCTGGCGCAGATTTCGCGGCTGCCTGGCGGGCTGCCAGTCTCGCCTCGGCGAAAATCCTCGCCTTCTCCCGCATGTTGTGGGTCGCCATCGCCGCGACGCCTTCCATGACGGTGGCCATGGACGAGAGTGTGTCACTGTAAGGGGTAAACAAGGAAAACCGAGCGAATCCGGAGTAGAGACACGAGAGTAAACTGAGAGACCCTCTACCCTGTATCCCTCGAACAACACAACACAAGATGTAATAGTACTCACGCTAGCTGTAAACCCGACATCTCGTGGTAGGTGTTGGTGAGGGCGTTGAGGCAGTCCCTGATGAGCGAGGCAGCCGTACCCGTGGAGATGGTATGTGCCAACTCCAACCTAGCTGCCGACTCTGCCTGCAGTAACTTACCGTCGGGCTCCTTTAGTTGATAGGGGACCGGAGGCTCCTTCTCCGTCTTCCACAGACATTCCCTCAAACCCGGCGGGGCACGGAAATGAGGGAGGACGACGGGGAAAGACGGAGGAGGGGGTTTCCTGGCCACGTTGTGTTTCTGGTGGTCCAGGGACTTAAGGAGAAGGGCTGGAATGTCCAGGTCCCCTTCACCCTTATCCCCTGGGAAGTACGCGTCCGGGGAAAGGAGGACTGCCGTGTTCCCGTGGGAGCGGTCAATCCTCCAAGCCTCGGACAGCTGCAAGTTACTGTACTCCACCAAAAAACCCATCGCGTCCAGGGTAGCCGCAGAGGATACCTTTGATGAAGTGGGTACAGGATCTGAGACGGGACGGACCTTGTAGAAGGGAATAGCGTCGCCCTTCTCATCTGCCCCCCACTTCACCAGGACATCATCCCTCCGGGTCCACACGTCTGGTTGAGCGGTGTCCGGAGACCAAGCCACCAGTCTGCCCTCCTCCGAAGAGTGGGTCCAGGAAGGAGGAAGGAGAGCCCAAGAGTAGGGGAGGTACCCGTCGTCCGTAGGAGGGGGCGACGGGGAAGGAGGGGAGGAGGTAGCCAACTCCTCAGCCACGTCCCCAGCCGGAGACTCGAGTCCCGGAGATAAAGGAGGGACGGGAATGTCACCAATATCCCCGGGTGGACTCGCGCCCCCGACCGGAGCAGAAGCAGGAGGAGGGGCAAGGATGAGAGTAGGAGCAGGTTCCGGAGCACCAGCCGGAAACTGCACAGGAGGAACAGCAGGAAGAAGGGCAGGAATGGCGTGAGGCATAAGGGTATGGAAGATCTTCACAATCTTCAACGACGAGGGGCTCACCTCCCCCCGCTTACCCTTGCGGGGTTTGCGGACGGGCGAAGGAGAGTCCCCCGACGAAGATGAAGAAGACGAAGACGAGGAGGAAGGAGAACGGCGACGAGCCCGGGACTTCTTGGCGTGGCGGGACCTTTTTGCCGATCGCTTGCGTCCTCTAGAGCGACCCGAAGAACCGGCTCTAGAGGTCGACGAAGCTGGAGGTTCCCTGCTGGGCCCTTGTACCGGTGAGGTAGGCAAGGTAACTAGCGCGACAGACTCGCTCGCTTCCCGGGGTGTGAAGCCCCGAGAAGGAGTCGTAGTACCGTCTAGGGAAGGAGGCTCAATCTCTCGGGCCGCAGGGGGTTCTAGCCCCTGAGACTCCGAGAGACAAGTAGAAGGGTAACGGGACTTGGATAAACCCAGGTCCGTTCCCAAAATCGGGTCCGCCCACGACAAAGAAGAACCGTCTCGCTTGTGGGCCATTCTCCTAGCCCTCGTCCAAGCCATACGAAGAGAAGCAAGGGCGGGGAGTTTGGAGCGGGCAGAAGGGAAGGTAACCCGACACAACTCAGCCCAGGGGCGGCACACACCACACGCCAAGGGGTCGTAACCCAAGGGCGTGAAGCAGGGTGCGTGAGGCGAACAGTGCAGGTGGCCGTCAGGCGAGACCCGCACAGTACACCCCGAAGAAGCACATAAGGCACGAGTAGGCTGATGGAGAAAAGAGAATACACAAACATGGGTTAGCACGTGAAATCACTGGAACACTGTAAAAACACGGCAAAACACAAAAACATGGAGAAGGTAGCGCGGGAGACGTAGCCCACTGCTCCCGGGGGAACCAGAAAACACAACACAACACCCCACACACACCCACCAGGGAAAAAAACCCATAAACCCAATAAAAAACCCCGCCTCAAAGAGCGGGGAAAAGACCCCCCGGTCTGTAGGACCCTGAAGGAGAGGCACAGGCAGCCTGAGGGGCAAAAACCCAGGAATACCACACTGGGAAAAAACAAAAACACACTTAAAAAACACGCAAGGGAGAGGAAGGGAGAACCTGGGCACAATTCTCGCTCCTCACAACCCGCGTGGACTTACACAATAGTCGGGGAAGGCACAAGAGGGCTAACAAGCCCCCACACACACACCACGTGGGGAGGCAAGGGCCCCACGTGGGGAGCTAACCTCGCTAAAACCCTAAAAAAAACTGAGGAAAACACACCAAATAAGTGTACTAGTGGCAGGAGGAAGGGTGAGAGGGGGAAAAGGGGAGAAAACTCCGAAAAAGGAGGCCCAAAAGAGCCCCCTCCACTAGGGAAGAAAATTAATTAGCCCCAGGAAAAGAAATATTCCCACACTAACACCCTAAAACTCCTAAAACACACACACACACACACACATCTGCAAAGCAGGCAAGCCACTAGAACACAAAAGAAACGATAGCAGGAACACGTGACACAATACCATAGCGTAGCAGCGAGGAGCGTAGATGTTGACAGGTACGTGTTCCGCGACATAGTGACCAAGCGGTGACCAGCGGGGAGCTGGCTCCAGGTGGCTCCACTATCAGTACAGCGCCAGATTTGAATTTTAATTTACTTCTGATGATCGTCACGGAATAGACCCTTCTAGCCCAGATTATGCCTATACGGGGCCTGGGCTGGAGAAGGGGTGTATTCTATAGCAAATCCAGCTGTGCTGGTTCCACTATACCAATAATATTGCTTTTGTCTGTGTGTGTGGCGGAGTGTCAGTCTGAGGGGACGAGACCTAACGTGACAGTTTGATGAGCAAGTGACATTCATTTAATAAATAAAAGACGAGATCGGAAAGCATAAATAATGACAAGAACAACCTACAATAAAACATATCTGTCTTGTTATATACAGCCCTAAGACCAATAATATACTGTAGACTTATAGACTCTAAAGGCCAATTCCACAGTGGCTTTGGTCTGTTATGATCCTCCTCAACTATACTTGTCAGTCTTAATTATATCCAACAAACTCAGTATCCATATCCACAAAATCTGTCAGGTAGTTCCATTATTACGATAGTTTTATAGTGGAGTAATCAAATTCATCAAATAATTTACTTATGAGTCATTTACACAGGTCAGTTAAGGTGCTCGAAAACCAAAACAAACAAGTGTGGATTCGGCCCTAAGTGGTAAAGGAAAGGGCCAAAGGGAGAGAGAGAGATGGGGAGAGTAGGGTAGGGATAAGATGGAGGTGGAAGCCAAGGGAAGCTCATCTGCACCCTGCACAAGAATTACAGCCTCGTCTACAAGGCTATTTCCAGTTCATGGAAAAAAAAAAAAATAACATGTATTACACCTGTTAAACCTGCAATTTTAGCTTTACCACCAAACTTCAGTTTCCGTCCCTGCAATGCGAATACTTTACAGCCAATATTTGCGCAGTGGCAATATCGTAACCAATGAGGTCGAGGATTGCTACTGTGCTTAACTGCTATCAGTATTGGGAAGAGCAAGAACCTCGATGACCTACCCCTCCCCAGGAAGGGTAGGTAAGCCTTACCCCGCCTCCAAGCGGTGACCTCGGGGGTACACCTCCTTTTTTTATCTAGTTTTTATCCATTCAGGAGGTGGAGCCAAAGGGGAAGGCGGTGTGGGGGTGAGACCTAGCTTCCCCCACATATAGGTTTTAAGGTTTTTATTGTATTTTTATTGTATTTTAGTGTTTTTAAGATTTTAATTTCTATGACTGCATGTTTTTATATTTTGTGATAATTTCTTTTAAATTTATGACCTTGTTTTTAGCTTTTGACAATGCCGACGGCCCGTGTCCCTCCGGGAATGAACACTGCATTGGCCTTGCCAGCCATCAGTGGCCCCCCAATGGGGGAGTGGACAGCTATGGCTACTGGCGGGGGAGGGTCTCCGGGTTGCCCTGTAGAGGGAGTAGGAAAGAGGGATTGTATGAGAGTGGTAGCTGTGAATGTGAATGGAATGACGGATGGGACCAAGAGGCGAGAGATTGTAGAATGTTTTAAGAAAGGAAGAGTGGATGTGATGGGAGTGACGGAGACACACGTGAAAGGATGTGGAGTGGTTGAGTGTCAGGAAGGAAGGGAGAGTGGACTGTGGGAGGGAATGGAGGGAGGAGTAGTATGGACGGGCATGAATGAAAAGAGTAAAGGAAGAGGGAAGGAAGGGTGTGCGCTGTTGGTGTCTCCGTGGGTGTGGAAGGGAGTGGATGGACATGGGTGGAATGGGTCTAGAATAGTATGGATGACTGGAAAGATTGGCTTGGTGAAGTATGCTTGGGTGTGTGCTTATGCACCAGTGAATGAAAAGAGTAAGACAAGGAGAGAGAAGATGAGAGTGTTTTGGGAAGAGTTGAATGCATGTCTGAGAGGAATTGATAATGGAAGGAGAATAGTGATGATGGGAGACATGAATGGAAAGGTGGGAGGTGAGGAAGTGGGGAATATTGTGGGTAAATGGGGTGTAGAAGGAACAAATGAGAATGGTGAATATCTGGTGGATGTCTGTGCTGAGAGGGGGTTGTTCTTGGCGAACACCTTCTTTCAGCACAAGATGATCCACAGGTATACATGGAAGAGAAGGGATGAGAGAGGAGAGCAAAAGAGTTTGATTGATTATGTGGCAGTGGATGAAAGGTTGAGGAAGGATGTGTATGACGCAAAAGTAGTGAGAGGAATGGTCCATTGCTCCGACCATTTTGCGGTGTTGGTGAGGATGAAGGTTAGGGTTAAGTGGGAGTATAGTAGGAGGGATGAAGGGGTGAGGAATAAGAGGGTGGTGGCTAGTGGGAAATTAGATGTAGAAGAGTATAGGGAGGAATATAAGAGGAGGGTGGGTGAGGTGCTGGGGGATGTAAGGATGGGGATAGGGGAGGGAGTGGGAGTGAATGTGGTGTATGAAATGTTTAAGATGAGAGTATTAAGGACAGCAGCAGAGGTAGTAGGATATAAGTCACAGAAGAGGGGCAAGAAAGGGAGTGCTTGGTGGACAGAAGAAGTGAAAGATGCTGTAGAGGATAAGAGGAAGGCATATCGGAGAACACTACAGAGGAATGTGCCGGAAGAAGTGAGAGAGAGATGGAAAAGAGAATATAATGTGTGTAAGAGACAAGTGAAAATGATGGTGAGTGAGAGTAAAAGGAGAGTGGATGAGGAGTTTGGTATGAAGCTGAGTGAAAAGTTTAAAGAGAACAAGAAATTATTCTGGAAGGAGGTTAAAAGAGAAAGAGGAGAAGGAAAGTCTGGTAGTGTGAGAATGAAGAGAGAGGATGGAGTTACTGTGAGTAGAAGTGAGGAAGTGAAAGAAGTGTGGAAGAGGCATTTTGATCGGTTGATGAGTGGGGGGACGGGAGGGGAGGCGGTGGTGACATGCATGGGGATGGAGGCAGGTGGTAGACGACAGGATGTACAGGGAGAATTAGGAAGGGAAGAGGTTAGGAAAGCAATAGGAAAGTTGAAGATGGGAAAGGCACCAGGGGTGGATGGGATAACTACTGAAATGTTAAAGTGTGGGGGGGAGGTAGTGGTGGAATGGATGTTGCTTATATGTACAGTCACTCATAAAAGTAAAGACACCCCCAGGCAAGACACCTTTTAAGTGGTGTGATATCGGTTCTGGTAACATTGTACAGCTGGTCACACTTCCGTGAGGCCCACCCAGCGTTGTCAATGTTGGCCGAGATAACCCCGAAACACTAGTTGTGAGCTCTGCTCGCTCGAACCATTCACTGGTGGGAGGGAGAAGTAAGGAGGGATTTGAGGAGGGTAGGGGAGGTGTCTATACAAGAGAGGTGAGAAATTATTTTTGGGGAGGTGAAAAATGTGTGGAAGCCCAGTTATCAATTATTTATATACCGACATTCGTGTCAATTATTAACATCATTAAATGTAAGATTAAGTTTTTAATATTATGATGTAACACAAAAACAACCGAGGTAATATTATTATATACGGTATTTTTTCGTATAATATTTAATGGTTATCATCAAGCACTAAACGCTGAAAAATACTTACACAATAACTGAATAAGAATCATGAACCAGAATGCTCTTTATTAAATGAAGCAAATGTGAATACCTTTATATTACATGTGTCAAGTGTTGATACCACTAACACACACTTCCATTTCCCCCGTATCTACCTAACAGTTTATAATCGTGTCAAATATCAAGGCTCTCATTATCCCTCACGTGATAGCAACCTTGTAATATTCTGAATACTTTTAATAATAGCCTGTTGTATTGAAATATTGGAATTTGACTATGAAACCCTTTTTTTGTCATTTGTCTCTTGGTAGCAAATATTATTATTTGCTCTGTATCTCTCTTCTCCGTGTGTATCTCGTTTTCTGTGTGCATGTAATATACTTATATAATTATATAAGCCAGTACACACACACATAACATAATAATGTTGGTGACAGAGGTTCTATTGGTTTTATCTGTCATGAGTTGCGAGAGAACTATATTCATAATTATTTAAACATTGTAATAGTTCCATCAAGTAATACATGGGATGCACAGTTAAGGTTTCATCGGACATGTTAATAAAGAAGCTGGCAACTATTTTCAACATTTCTTAAAATTAAACTTTATTGAAGGCGTGTTAAGGTCTGAAATCCTGTGTTTCCCATCATACAACACCTTCCCAATACTCACACTGTTGTATTTGATGCCGTATTGGTCTTTACTGTCTTCTGCTACAAGGTTGATATCAGTGTGACATTCCATATACACTCTACCACTACTCACACCGTTGTATTTGATGCCGTTTTGGTCTTTACTGTCTTCTGCTACAAGGTTGATATTAGTATGAATTTCCATATACACCTTGTCTTGTGAACTGACTGACTGCACCACCTTACACATCTTAACGAGACTAGAGTCAACGTCAATCTCTAATTAATGCCAAAAAAAAAAAACACAGTTGACAAGCCTATGGGTGCCAGACGCAATCTCCCTGGCCTCTGCTCACATGTATTATCTGCCAAAATAAAAAAAAAATCGCTACCTAGAAACAGATAAAATACTAGGGCCGTGGGCCGGATGTTCAAAACTTTAGTCCCGGTCGTAGGTCGCCAGAGGGGGACTAAGTCATCACAATGGCTGCCGCCAGCGATGTTCAAAACATTTTGGGCGCCATGTTGTGACGTCAGAGGGACTAACTCTGGTCGTAAAGCCGCTGAATTTTATACCCACTACCGAGCAGTCTTACCACGCTATTCCCCGGTCGTAACTTGCCACAACACCGCCTCATCAGCGATAATTACTCTTCAAAACACAACTTAAGTGGAGTGTTACAAATATATTCTAGTATATAGCGGTAGTTTATTGTGGCAAGAGTTATATGACGGTATCTAATACATGATTTGTGCTTTGATTATCGAGATTTAAGTGCAAACACTGAAGCCTCCTTGGAATTGTAGACGTGCCCCATAAAATGATCTAAAAAATCTGCTGGCTGAAATTTTTCATAATTATATGATGCTACATTTGTGCAGAAATTGATGTAACAGTTGTACTCAAACTTTTGTTTGGTAGGCTATGTGAAATGTTTTAAGTTAAGGGTAGTTATGTTAGGTTAGGTTAGGTTTCTCAAGAATAAAGGGCTTTTTTACCAAGATATTCCTGATTAAATTTTTTTATCACTTAAGTCTAAATAATTTCTACCATAATATTGTGAAAAAAGACCCTGTTTGGACAAACTAACCCAGCCTTAACATAAACAGGACCAAGGTAAACTAATCTAGGCCTAGCCACAGACAATTTGGTATTATTACTGTTTCAGACAGAATAGGATTCTTTGGTCAATAATATATTCTACTAGTGTGTTTTTGATGTGTTTTTAACGATTTTGATATTCATTTCTGTTTTTTTTTCTTTTTTTCTAGAGCATGGATGGACGTAGAGCAGTTTATATTTGAAATCTAATCCCGGAAGTGTGCCGCGGTCCAGATTAGGTTAGGTCAGGTCAGGTCAGGTATAGGTTTGGCAAATAAAAAAAATGCGAAGGAAATGAATATCAAAATCGTTGAAAACACATCAAAATAAACATGTAGAATATATTATCCAAAGAATCCTATTCTGTCCGAAACAGTAAATTTACCGATAATTTTTGCCACACAAACCAACCTAAGCTACACTATTATTTAAGGCAAATGGCGGCACGTGTGTTTGTTTATAAACAACCTCCTCCATTCTCATTGGCTGTCGTTTTTGTTACAGCGATTTTTATTGTTTGCTTTCATCTCGGCTGGCGAGCTGCCTGCCCTCTACCGCTTCATTCACGAACCATGGGACCAGCACTTACTCCCTCCTTACGACTGACCACGGATCGTTTGAACATCGGTGGGAGGGGCCAGGCCGACTCGGTCGTAGGGAGGGACTACCTTCCGACGGGACTAGCTCAGATACGACCGACCGCGGGACTAAGATATGACCAGTTTTGAACATCCGGCCCCTCAGGCTGAGGGATTTATAGTAAATTATCAAACAGCACGTGTTCACTATATTCAATACAACGAGCTATTATTAAAAGTATTCAGAATACTACAAGGCTGCTATCACGTGAGGGATAATGAGAGCCTTGATATTTGACACGATTATAAACTGTTAGGTAGATACGGGGGAAATGGAAGTGTGTGTTAGTGGTATCAACACTTGACACATGTAATATAAAGGTATTCACATTTGCTTCATTTAATAAAGAGCATTCTGGTTCATGATTCTTATTCAGTTATTGTGTAAGTATATTTCAGCGTTTAGTGCTTGATAATAACCATTAAATATTATACGAAAAAAGTATACAATAATATTACTTCAGTTGTTTTTGTGTTACATCATAATATGAAAAAGTTAATGTTACCTTTAATGATGTTAATAATTGACACGAATATCGGTATATAAATAATTGATAACCGGGTGTATTTTCGTACTTTTATTAAAGCTTCCACTCATTTTTCACCTCCCCAAGAATAATTTCTCACCTCTCTTGTATAGACAGGCTTCCCCCCTACCCTCCACAAATCCCTCCTTACTTCTCCCTCCCACCAGTGAATGGTTCGAGCGAGCAGAGCTCACAACTAGTGTTTCGGGGTTACCTCGGCCAACATTGACAACGGTGGGTGGGCCTCACGGGAGTGTGAACGTCAGAGGTGGTGTGGTGTGGGTTGTGTTTGGAGGAAGGTTGGTTTGCTCTAAACATTATCCCAACTCATGCTTCGTCTCATCTACCATTAGTTACAAATGTATCGAGCAAATCAACTTCATCTCTCAAGCGCCATCACTGACGTCACGTACACTGTTGCCAGAACCGATATCACAAGTATAAGAAGATGACTGGCCTGTGGGGGTCTTAATCTTTATGAGTGACTATACATTGGCCTGGAGGCAGGGAGAGGTGCCAGAGGATTGGAGGAGAGCCATAATTGTACCTTTGTATAAGGGGAAGGGAAGTAAGGATGAGTGTGGTAGCTATAGGGGAATAAGCCTTCTTAGTGTACCGGGGAAGGTTTACGGGAAGGTTCTGACTGAAAGGCTGATGGAAGTAACAGGGAATAAAGTTAGTGAGGAGCAGGGAGGATTCAGAATGGGTAGAGGATGTGTGGACCAAATATTTGCATTAAAATCAATAGTGGAGAAGTATATTGGGAAGGGTAAGAAGTTGTATGCTGCCTTCATGGACTTGGAGAAGGCATATGATAGAGTTGATAGGAAAGCTATGACAGAGGTGTTGAGAATTTATGGAGTTGGGGGGCCTTTGCTGAAAGGCATTGAGGCTTTTTATGCAGATGCAAAAGCATGTGTACGGGTAGAGGGTGATCTAAGTGAGAGTTTTAATATTAGTGTAGGGCTGAGACAGGGGTGTGTTATGTCACCATGGCTGTTCAATATATATATGGATGGTTGTATGAGAGAGGTGAAAGCCAAAGTGAATGGTCTGGGGGTGAAGTTGAGGCTGAATGAAGCAAATTGGTCCCTGGTGGCAAGTTTGTTTGCGGATGACACTGTGCTGATGGCTGAGAATGAAAGGAATTTACAGAGAGTGGTGGACGAATTTCAGTCTGTGTGTAAACGAAGGAAACTGATGGTGAATGTGGGTAAAAGTAAAGTGATGGTATTTGAAAGAGCAGAAACTGAAGTGATTGACTTTGCTACACCTTACAGAGCGGCTGTACCAACTGGGACGAAGTGTGAGATAACTCTGAGGGGTGAGAGGATGGAGGAAGTGAAGGAGTTTAAGTACCTGGGTACAGTTATGTGTAAACATGGAAGTATGGAAGGAGAAATTAGGGAGAGAGCAGTGAAGGGTAGACAGGTCATAGGATCACTGGGGAGGATTATGAAGGGTAGAAGTGTGAGTATGGAAGTGAAAAGGGGACTACGAAATAGTATAATCCTGCCAACACTGACATATGCGTCGGAGACATGGACATGGAATAGGGCGCATCAGTCTAGAATAGGTGCTGTGGAAATGAGTTACTTGAGAGGAGCATGTGGACTTACTAGATGGGATGGAGAAAGTAATGAGAGTGTATATGAGAGATGTGGTATGAGTGAGAAGGCAATTGGTATTGAGTGTGGAGTGGTTGAGAGAGTGAAACGTAATACATTGAGATGGTATGGACATGTGGAGAGAATGCAAGGCGAGGAATTTGAAAAGAAGGTGTATGGAAGTGAAGTTGTAGGACCTGGTGTGAGAGGCAGACCACCGGTTAGATGGCAGAACAGAGTGGAAGAGTATGTAAAGGAGAGAAACATGAGGGGCAGAGGAGGGCTTGAACAAGTAAGGAGGGAGTGTTGGAACAGGGAGAACTGGAGACACTTCTGCCGTGGCCACCCCCTTGAGGGGAGTTCCCGGAGGGAACGAGGCGTCGGAGCTATAGATAGATAGACTATATCCCGGGTTTATTTGACGGAATCATTAATTAAAGGGGCCAGATGATGGATAGTTCATGGTGCCGATGCTTGAATTATCTAATATCCTCAGTTCTTATGTATTTGTTCCTCAAGTGTCAGCGAAGTCAATAAGGTAGAGGTTGTTACTCGCAAATATCAGAGTGCCGAGTTTGACCTCGGCGCAAGGAAAAGGGCTCTCCTACCTGATATGTCAATATCATCAGAACATCCATAAACTGGCCACAGGCGCATGAAATATGTTCTGATGCTATGGTTTCTTTCATTTATCCTTTTAGTAGTAAATCAAAACCTGATTATCGATCATTAAAATGTAATATGCTGCACCATGAAATATAACAAATTAACATATCAGGAATCATTTGGTGTCCATCGTTGCATCCACATAAAAACAAAATTCCTCACATACAAATTATTATTTAATTGGCATTCGTTTCGCTCAGGATACAAGCCTGCCTACCCCCATTACCATCTCACTCACTAGTGAGTCCTTCAGATGTGTGTCTCGGACCGAAGTTTGTGGTTCACGCCTGGTAGAGGGAGCGCTGACAACACTGCAGTGGAGCCGGCTGTACATTAAGTGAGTAAGTAAGTCAATGTTTATTGCCACAAATTATACATACAAACAGAATACATACAACATATACAATACAATGACTTAGATCTGTCGAGCAAAGCTCCATGACAAACATTTTGTTTTTAATTTGTAATGGTTTAAACGCTATGGTTGGGCATTTGAAAACCTATACTTATTACATAGTTATATATAGTACATAAAATAATATACCAATTTTTTTTTAACATTCATAATGGTATTACCAAATTAAGCTGATAAGAAATCTTAAATTTATAAATACTATGCTGCAAATCCAGTAAATATTTTCTTATTTCCCTTTCAAATTTAGATATGGTGCTTGTTTTAAGTAGAAACTTTTGATCTAGTGGTAGACTATTAAACAGTTGAGGATCATAACATATTAAACTATTTGTAAATAGAGTTGTTCTAAAATGTGGACAATCTAAGTTAATGATATTACTTCAAGTGTTACGAGAGGATTCTACAAATTTAAAGACTATATTTTTTTCTAAGTGCCTTACTGTTTTGAAAATCAGTAGTAAAGAAAAGTATTTGTGGATAGACTCAAACTTTAATAGTTTATTTTCTGTGAATATTGTAGTTGTTGAGTCAAACTTTTTCATAAAAAATATGCATCTGAATATTTTCTTCTGCATTACTATTAATTTAGATAAGAATGAAGGCCATGTGCTTCCCCAAATGGCTACACAATAAATTAGATGTGGATAAAATAATGTATAATATATACTAATCATAGCTTCTCTTGTAAGATTACCTCTGATCTTATATAATATGCCACACATTTTTGACAACTTTGTACATACTTCCTCTATGTGATACCGCCAATTCAAGTTTTGGTCTATCCTTACGCCTAGAAATTTGATATGATCAGCATGTTTTATAGTTTCACCTTCTAACAATAACGGTGGTATTTGTTTCTTTAGTGATCTATTTTGGAAGAGAATATAATTAGTTTTCGAAATATTGAGCTTTAGTTTATTTATTTGTATCCAATTATATATTAATTTTAATTCTGAAGTTAAAGTTGAATGCAAAGAGTTGATACTTTGTTCAGCTAGCAGAAGGTTTGTATCATCTGCATATATTATAAACTTAAATTTTAAACTAGCATGTATTATATCATTAATATATATAAGAAAAAGGATTGGCCCCAAAATTGATCCCTGAGGTACACCTTTCCTTATGGGATTAAATGATGAATAATTCATATTACAAAAGACAGCCTGTACTCTATTGTCAGATAACTTTGAAACAATTTTAATGGTAAACCTCTAATTCCTAAATGTTCCATTTTGTCTAGTAAAATTTTGTGATCTAGTGTGTCGAACGCTTTGGATAAGTCAATAAATACACCCGCTACATGAAGCTTTTCTCCAGTAGTTGATAAATATTGCTGACAAACTGTAATATTGCTGTTTCTGTAGAACGCTTACCTCTGAATCCATGTTGTTGTTCGCATAATAATTTATTATTTTCTTGATAGTTTATCAACCTAGAGGCAATAACTTTCTCAAATATTTTACTAAAAGCTGGGAGTACTGAAATGGGGCTATAGTTATTTATGTCTCCTCTATTGCTTGACTTGTACATAGGTGTAACTTTAGCCTTCTTTAATTGTTCTGGAAAAATGCCTGTATTAAGTGAAAGGTTAATAATATGAGCCATTGGAATCGAAATTATTGAGGATGAATATTTTAAAATTTTAGGTGATATATCGTAATACCCAGAAGCAGTAGGTTTGAGAGAATTTAGATTATTTTCTACCTCAGTATGATGTACGGGTATCAAATACATGAAAAATTAGGTGAAACACCAATATATCTCATACGATTATTTCCAGCTCCATTTAAATTATAACCACCAGTACCTGTATCATTAAAGGCAGTAGATGCATCATCACATGATGGGTTAAGCTCAATTAAATGTTTGTTTCCTACATTGTTTGTTCTACCTAGTATACAAGATATAATATTCCATTGATTCTTCGGATTTCCTTGATTTTCTTTCAATTTATCTTTGTAATATTTATTTTTAGCTGCTCTTAAAGTTGTTGTTAATTTATTTCTATATATTTTTTATAAAAGTCTTCAAAGGTTAAAGGCCATTTCTTTGCAAGCCTTTCTAGTCTATTGTTTTCTTTAATACCGTATTTAAAGCTGGTGTAATATAAGGACTAATCTCATTTTTGTTATTGATGCGTGTTTTTGTTATTGGAAATTATTTTTCAAATAGCTTACTGAATTCATAAAAAAAAATTTATAACCGTAATTCCAGTTTACTTGTGAAAGTTCATTAATGAATTGTTCTATAGTAGTAGGTGTAATTATCCTTTTATTAATGTACAAAGGAGTATCTGGTTTTAAATAATTAATTTTGAATTGAGAAAATGTAGGGAAGTGATCTGTGATGTCTGACTCTATTATATAATTTCCAATATTTGATTCTATTTGTGATGTCCATATGTGATCTATGAGTGTGGCTGTGGTGTCTGTTATTCTAGTGGGTTTGGTTATTTATGGAAACAATGAAAAGAATACATCAGATTGATAAATTCATTAATAGTGTTTTCATGGTTTTTAAATCAATCTAAATTAAAGTCGCCGAAAACAAAAATTCCCTGGTATTTTTTATCATGTGCTATAGATAATATTCCCGTCAATACATTTAAAAATTCGTTGATATTGCCACTAGGAGGCCTATATATGCATACAAATAATGACCTATTCATAATACCTACTTCAACACCTATACATTCTATAAATGTATCTACAAATGAGAATTCTTCTTGTACAGATGCATGATAATTATCAGATATATACATGGCCACTCCACCACCATGGGTATTTCTAGAGTTAGAGTACATTTTATAGCCTGGAATATCATAGAGTGGGGCTAGATGAGTGTCTAGTCGTACTTCTGTAAATCCAAGAACACTGAAATTCGTACTTATATTATTTAGGATAGTGTCAGTAAAAATTTGGATATTTCTTGGAATAGATCGTATGTTCATTTTTAGTAAAGTAATAATATTATTATTTGTTGGCAAGGAAAAATTATTGAGGAAAATATATTCTGATTTAGGGACATTCAAGTATCGATAATGGGCGAGAAATTCGTTTATATCTATTTCATTATTATATTTCTCATCTAGTATAACAAGTGGATTAAATTCTAAATTTTGTAAGTGGTTTATGTATGAGTCTAAACTTTGATTATCAAAAATATGATTTAAATCAAGGTCATTCACAGAAGCAAATGGAAGGTCATTAGGCCTTATAAATTGATTAACAGCCATGATTGTATGCCACTATCATCATTATTACCATTACACACAAATAAATACACAATATTAATAACAACGCTAATAATAGTAGTACCAGAAACATAGAATTTAATAAAAGTTATCCTAATACTGGTTTCGGGCACAGATAAATTATGATCGATAACAATTATAAATTTATAATAACTAAATACGTTGTTTTCTATTGCCTATAATATTAAACATTATTAATGATAGCAATGATTATAGAAACTGAGATCAGTCTGAGATACACTTATTTCTTCTTACGGTTCCTGAGTACCTTCTGTTGGGGCTGTATGGCGCCACCTGCCTCACCAGCACTACTATCGTTACCAGTCCTCACACCCTCCCTGTCCACACCCTCTTGATCCACTCCTTCACGTACAGTCGGCGGCAAAAGTCCTGTCACCTCACTTGTTTCACCGAGGCACGCGATGTTCATAGGCTCGAGATTATTAGGTGTAGAAAACATGCGTATTTCTCGAGTCCATGAACACTGCCTATCTCGGTGAAGCAGGTGTGGCGACAGGACTTATGCCGCCGACTGTACACCCGACAACAGTTCCCCCTGCGCTACCCAGAAGTGAAATATTGTAGATGTGGCAGCAGTGTGTGTGTTTGTTCATTTGTATATGCTCGAAAAATAATCGGATCGTCAACTCATATGTTCCGTTGTGAACAAGAAACAGCCTTCAAATCCATTCCATAGATGGCGGTGTGTGGTTGTGGTGGGGGAGATATGGGAGGGAGAATGCAAGCCATGTATAGTAGTGTTTTCGTTTATTTTGATATTTTTTACATGTGTGTGTGTGTGTGTTTTTTTTTTAATTCATTGCACTGTAGCGTCAGTCAACAGACAGACAACAATACACAAGGGTAGGCGGGACTCATGAAAATTCAATTACTACAACCACACACACACACACACACACATCACGAAAACATAACAGAATGAAGCACAAGCATACAGACAAATATTTACATTATGACCTACTTAAATCCACCAAAACGAGGGTGGCGTACCAGAAGTTCCTCCAGAACCTGATAGTTTAGCAGGTGTCAACAAAACACATCAAGTGGCAGGCCATGGGACAGCAAGTGTCGGACAGTGGGGCAGGCCAGGCAATAGTGCTCTATAGTGTTAGCACGAGGCGCTCGACACAAGCGACACTCAGTGAAGGGAGGCTCACCCTGCATCCCACCAACCTGCCACGGTGGCCGGTAGCCAAGCCTCAAACGAGCAGAGACTACATTGTGCCTCCGAACCATGAGGCCTCGACGATGGTAGGAATATTTGTGACGGCAGACAGTCTCGTAATGGGTGATGGAGATGCTGAAGGGCCTCTCTGCATCCCTGCGTCGCCGTTCAGGGAGGAGAGTGGCGAAGCGAACTCTAGAAAGGTAACACGTCATGGAGAGAGGACGTCCAACACCACGAGGAGGCAGATGGCAGGCTTCCTTTGCGAGTCTGTCAACTGTATCATTGTGACGTAAACCTACATGGGATGGCACCCATAACAATATGACAGTCAAGTTATGATGATGCAATAAGGACAAAAACGATAATATCTGCTGAATAACAGTAGAGTGTGTGGGCTGAACACTAAAGAGAGAATGAAGGGCAGGTTTGGAGTCACGAAAAATGGCAGCATTCACTCCACGTTGACAAACAACACTAACAGCATCCAGAATGGCATACAGTTCACACAATATTGAGCTAGAGTGGTTACAGAGACGACGGCCAACCCAGCCCCCTGGAGGAGACTCCAGGTCAGGCGAGAAAACGGCACAACCTGCTGTACCATCCACCTGCAATGAGCCATCAGTGTAGAGCCAGTATGGATCTGTGATGGAGGAAGCCACGTTTCTATGTGTTTCAGAGCCAACTGCCGCTATAGAGAAGGCAGTTCCGACTTGGAAGTAGGTGTAAAGCTCACATCAGGTGTTGGTAGCATCCATGGAGGGGACCCTGAGGGGACGTCTGCAACTATTATATCTATATTAAGACTACGGAGCATAGAGAAAACAGACCTTATAAGAGTGCGTCCAGCAGGCAGTATGGGAGGGACAGTGGAGTTTGGTCTAAGAGAAGTCCTGACTAACTGAGAGTAATGGGGTGAAAGATGTGGGAAATAGAGGCATTTGACAGTGAAGCAGGTAACATTACAATAAATTATCTCGCTTAATGGGGGAAGACGCAACTCACGCTGCATGTTCACTATCCTGGTCGACATTGGACAGCCGAGAATTATTCTCATTGCTCTATTCTAAAAAAAATTTAAAGTTTCCAGAGTAGCCCTAGGAAGTTGAATCAAAGCAGGGGAGAGGTAATCAACAACTGAACGGATAAAAGCAACATTGATGGTCCTGGCTACTGGGATGGAGATGCCCGAGGAGTTGTTAGAGAGCCATTGAAGTGGTGTAAGTCGGCACTGGAGACGATCCAATAAGTCCTGGACAATGGGATGGTCTTGAGGTCTGGCAGGGATAATCGGCCAAATATTGACTGGCGCGCCCAGGTAGCAGTACTGGGAACATATGGGAATGACATTCCCTCCAATGGTGAACACAGGCTGAGCTTGAGGAAGGCGGCAGGTAAATATTCTGCTCTTATCTGGGGAGACATTGATGCCACAGTGAGAGGAGGCCACAGAGAAAGAGTAAAAAAACCGCTGGAGATCCCTTGGTAAGGAAGAATGAACACAGATATCATCAGCATAGCACGTAATTGTAGTTCCAAGAATATCAGGGAGAGAAGTGAGCAACCGATGCATCAGAATATTAAATAACACTGGGCTGAGAACACCCTCTTGAGGCGTACCAAGATGAAAACTGCACAAAGGACTGAGTGCACCACTGTTACTCAGGTAGCCCATAATCCACTGTAGTAGATTACCCTTTATCCCAAAGTCAACCAGTTGATCCAAAATGACGTCTCTATTAGCAACATCGAAGGCACTTCGAAGGTCATTGAAGGCCACCACACTGTCCCTGGAAAGGCGAGAGTACAGGTCGACTAGGCAGTGATGTGTGCTCCTCTGGGGAAAGAAACCAAACAGCCATGGAGAAAGGCGATCCTGCAGTCTATACATGAGACGATTAATAAGATTTTCTCCATAACCTTACAAAAACAGGAAGTAAGAGAAATAGGCCTGAACTTCGCAGTACCGTGCTTAGGGATGGGTATTATTGTGCTGCAGGTCCAAGCTCGTGGTACACAACCGTCACGAAGACAAAGATTGTACAGTCGAAGTAGAGGGTTCCCAGTAACTTGAAGTAGGCGCAGCCCAGCATAAGTAATACCATCATCATCAGGGGAAGAAGCTCTACCCCGAGAGAGAGCACGGCGCAACTCCTCCTCGGTTATCTCCTCTGCATCATCGTCATCATCTTGTAACAGAGCAGACATTAGACGAAGCCGATGGACAGCAGCACGGAAAGCGAGTGCATCTTGTATGTGGATGGGTAGATTGGCTGGAATAGATTGTTCTGACTAGGCATCGACAAGTTGTTTGGCATAGTCGGCAGGAGTGTGATGACGGATGAGGTGCCACATAGAAGTCACACTTGTTTGCTGGTTGATGCTGTCAGTGAACCGCTGCCAAGACTCAGTGTGAGCACACTCCTGCAGGGCAACTAAAGCGTCCCTAGACATCTGGTAACGATGGAGTAGGTCAGGGGTTGGGTTGGCTTAAAACAATAGCCTCCTCCTTTGCCTCCTGTATACGTGCATCCAGCGTCCAGGAGTGGGCAGTATGGCGATGCTGGAGATGTGGCCGGGAGACATATAGCCTATAAAAGTCATGAGTAGCAGATACAAGATCAGAGTATAACTGTTCAGCTGATGATATGTCAAATGTAGGGAATACATGGGCCATAAATAAGATGTAAGTCGGGCAATATTTAGGGGGCACAGCAATACGCAAACGAGTGGCTGAAGCACCTGACCCAGCAGGTAGAGAATAATGAAACCGAAGAGCGATGTGATCAGAGAATAAGTCTGGCACGGAGAAGCACTGGACCTGAGATGCTATCAGGCCTGACGAGAGGATGTAATCCAGAGTACCTCCCCGGCAATGAGTGGCACTGACAGTGTCCCAGCTTGTCAGATGATGCTTGAGGATGTATGAAAGGAGACGAACACCATTACGATTAATAGAGCCAGAACCATCACCCAAATCAGAATGCCGAGCATTAAAATCTCCCATATACACCATACCACGCACTGTTAGAGAAGGAAGAGCCTCAAGAGTGAGTCTAGCTGGGGCAGAATAGACATTACATAGTTGGAGTACTCCATTCCCAGATAAAACCTCAAATAGCTGAAAGGTCATGTCAGGATCAGTAGAGGTACAAAGAAGGCGATGTGGCAAGGAGCTATGTATGTAAGTCAGGAGACCATTCCTTACCAGATGAACATATGGCACATAACCTGAGAGGGGAGGAGCTTGCCCAGCAGCGAGTGGCCGTCCTGGAAATGCTTACTGGAGAAAAATAACACTGGGATGATGACGAAAAACATAGGCCTTGAGTTGAGTGAGCTTAGCATAACTGGTGATACCACATACATTCCAGGAGATGACATCCAGCCGGCAATCACTAGCGAACTCTGTATTTGGAGGTAGAAGTCCGGTGAGTGGGGGCAGATGAGCGACCTGGAGAAGAAGATGGAACAGGAGAAGGGACTGACTCGAAAATTAAGCTTTTCAAGGCGAGATGCAACAGTATCCATCTTTTCGGTAAGAGTAGTGACAGTTGAGATGATGGCCTGCTGAGCCTCGACCAAGGTGGAGAGTTTGGAGTCATTGGCAGCCTGAGCGGCAACCAGCCCATCAATCCTGGCTTCAAGGGCAGAAAAGCGGTTTTCGAGAGCCGTACATCGTGCCACGAGGGTAGCAACAGACTTGCGGAGGGCCAGGTCTGGAGGCGAGACCGGGCTGGTAGGAAGAGCAGACTGGGGAGGTGGTGGTGGTGGAGGCGGAGCAATAGTAGAGACACGAGCCTGGACCTGACGTCGAGTACATCCATGCCACACGTTAACCCCTGGCTGAAGGCATCGTGGACACTTCCATCGAGACGTATCCTCAGGAGGTGAAGGCTCAGAGGTGGAGGCAGCAGGACGTGATGGCTCACCCCTGACAGGACACGTCTTGGAATCATGGTCGGCGGCACACCATGCACACTTCGGCCTGGCAGAACAGTACCGGGAGATATGCCCAACTCCCCAGCACCTGTAGCACCAAGGCTGGTCATTATGAAGTTTCCTCACCTCACACGGTGGAAGACAAGGGAGGAAATCAAAGGAAATCTCATTTGGAGATGGATCGGGTTGACTCCAGACAACAACAATACGGCTAATGGGGGAACCATCTTGGAATAAACGACGGGCAGAGTACACACCAGGGTATCCTTTGGCAAGTTTCGGGTCAATATCAATAGGAAAACGGGTGAGGATGTAGCTGGGGAACTTACGAGGCCTCTCGGGTGAGTCTTCATGAATAAGAGGTAGAGATAAAAATTCACCAGCCTTCACTCTATCAATGATGTCCTGACGCCTCCTAGAGATGTAGAGGTGACAGCAGTCATCTTGACTTCAGGTAGTTCACACTGCAGCTGGAAGGCCCTGTTGACACCAGACAACCAACGCAGCTTTGTGTCCGTAGATGGGTTTCCAGAGAAGGAGAGTTTGACATAGGCATCTCTCGTGGCAAAAGCAGGAAGGTTGGACGAGGGCAAGGAGTTGGTGTACAAAGAAGAAACACCTGGGTGAGGCAGAGAAGGTATGTCGTGCACAGCTAAAGCACCCTTCGCAGAGAATGGAGGCAGAGCGCCACGAGTACATCCACATTCCACCAGTTCTGGAGGGAGACTTTGCGTTGCAGCTGCAGCCTGCTGATAATAACCCTTATTATTATTTTTATTATTTCCATTAATATTTTTCCAGTTACCTTTTCCTTGGTAACGAAACTAAGAATTTCCGTAATTCGGCTGCTGCAAATATTGAGGATTACCGTACTGTTGACGAGGCTGTATTTGACTCTGTTGCTGTGACTGACCTTTACTCGAAACAACAGAGTTCTGGGAAGGCTTATTCGACTGATTAAATTTCTTATTCGCCTGCTTACGTTATCTCAACCATTTCTTTGAGACTTTTCACATTGTTCACAATTTCGAAGGAGAGGACCTCTCCAACTGCGTACGAAGCAATAGGTCTCTTAGTCCCTCCAGAGTCTTAGGTGTTTCGTCTTTTTCTAACCATTGATCTATGTAACTGGTTAGGCGCACACTGAATTGGGCAACAGTTTCCTTGTCTTGCAAGAATGCACGCTGGAATTGATTCCGGGCATCTTCAACTGTTAACCCATATGCCTGTAATAAAGCTTTTTTCATACTTTCACAGTCTCTGGTTGAAGAATTGAGTCGGTGGAGAATATTTAATGGCTTACCGTCGAACATATTCATAAATTCGAGCCGTTTTAACGCTTCATCTAAATTGTACGTATTTGCAACCATTTCAAAACGTTCGATAAACGGCTCGATGTCGTTACCCTCAACGTATTTAGAAAGTTGCAATCGGGGAGCCACGGCTGTCGAGTTTGCAACATTGCTATTATTTAGGCTCTCACCATTATTCGCTTGCATTTTCAATTGCAACATTTCTTTTTCATGATTTCTCTTCTTTTTCATTATCTATTTTTATTTTATCTTGTTCCCTCTGTTCTTTTCTTTCTTCTTATTCTCTCCTTTCTTTTTCTGCCTCTCTTTGCTTTGCTCGTTCTTCTCTTTCTTCATCCTGGCGACTTCTTAAATACGCCTGTATTTCCTCCTTTTCAACATACCCCAAGTCACGTGCTTCCTGCATCAGTTTTTTAACCCTAGCCATTTTTTAATATTTTTTCTGTTGTTTCTATTGCCTTAATTTCTGGGCTATTATAGCCTAACTATCGCGTGGGAGTGTGGGCGTGTGTGACTGAAATTAATGCAAAGAATCCAAGTCCCAATTGTTCGGGCGCCAATGTGACGGTGAACTAAGATTTATTATTATTTATTTAATTAAGTAAGTGATGTAACTTACCTTACCTGGGCTTATTCATGAACTTTCGTTGTGTTGGCTCAACGATCGTCAATTAGAGGTTAATTATCCCCTTTTCATCTCAATTCAGTCAACATAACATTTTTATGTGGGTTCTTTCAATATATATGAACTTATAATAGTAACAACAGAATTGTAGGTGTATGAAACAACCAAATTACAATTACTTTACTATATTTATTAATCTCAGTTGTGCACCAACAATTATATTATTTAAACAATTAACGAATTATTTACACACGCACGCACTTCCACACAAGAATAGCTAACTAGCTAATATCGTAATAATCAATGTTATGACCCTCGTTTTCTTTCAAGGTCTCGTAAATGTTATCGTACGTTCTCGTACTGTTTCCTCTAATAATTTTCTTTCGATTGTTCAGTCGATTTCTTACGATAACCTAGCTTACGTTACTCACTGTGATTAATCAAAGCTAACACTGTGATTATTATTTATTAGGTGCTATTTCAAGAACTTCCTACTCAATTTACTTTATATAACATTTAAATTGCAATCTAACACTCGAGTTCGGTATATCTAAAACCAAGATACGCTACATAGACTCAATAATAGACTGTCCTTACACCTGAAATTTTCAATGTCAATACACAACATAACACTCGTTACTTACCATAGGTATGCGGGACTCTATAGGCAAGTCCTTTTCTAGCCCGGGTTCAACGACTGAGACTGGCTCCCTTCTTACCTTAATACCAATCAATTGCCTGTTGCAATCGATCAATAATATATAAATAACTGTGAAGCTTTGGGACTGGGAGTTACTTTTGATGCCAAGCTGATTTTTGAGAGGCATGTTCGGTCAATTTCAAGGTCTGTCTCCCAGAAGTTGGGTATAATGCGTAGAGCTTGGCGTGTGTTTAGAGATCACTCTTTGTTACTGCGGTGTTACAACTCCTTTGTGTTGCCTCTGTTGGAATACTGTTCTCCAGTGTGGTGTTCAGCAGCTGATTGCCATCTCAAGTTGCTGGATAGGATTGTTTCCAATGCTAATTTTCTTACCAGCAATTTACTTGATTGTAATCTGAGTCACCGTCGTTCTGTTGCATCACTGTGCATGCTGTTCAAGATCAGAAGTAATGTGCTGCATCCTCTTAACTCCTCTCTGCCACCTCTGTATGTTCCTGCTCGTGTCACTCGTGGTGCATTGGACTCCCATATGTATGCTTACGTATTGCCGCGCTGTAGAACCTGTCAGTACAGTAGATCGTTTATCCCTAGGTCGGTGTCTCTGTGGAATGGCCTTGGTGAATCTGTCTTTGATGGTGTACAACTGGCTGGCTTCAAGAGTAGGGCTAATATGTTTTTATTAATTAAGCTAGCTGCTCATCTTTTTTTCTCTAAGCTGTCTTCTTTTCTTCAGGTTGGATTCGTGGGGCTGGGGTCCTCGGATTGATAAAATGCTTGCATTCTCTCCCAGCTTTGTGTCTCTGGTCTATTTTAATAATAATAATAATATTGGTAGTCTTACCGAATTATTCAGCTTCTGGTCATCTCTTCGTCACGAGACAAAGGCGAGGTACGAGAGATCAAGGACGATCAATATGTACGTGTGTATCCACTCACGCTGTAAGCCGAACTAAATTCAAACTGGCTGGCAGAGGCAACGCAACGGCATGTCTGCGATCGACATCCTGGCGTCATATTGTTTCAACGCGTCTACACTGGCTAACTTGCATCTTATACTACATATACACATCAGTTATACATACAACTTTACTATACAACATATAATCAATTCTCTATGATATCCCCACTTCACGATCATATGCAATTCAAAGAAATTAATCTGTCTTGGCATGATTAATTCTTTCAATAAAGAGACAAAGGAAAGCTACGGACAAAACCGACAGTTAAAGGACGCTGTGGTCGGTATGCTTTCAAACCTACTGCTAGCGGAAATTTCCTAAGCTAACTAGACCAGTGGACTATGTATACACCGTCTGCTCAAATAAGCCCTATCTCTATACTATGATATTATCATTTATAATTATGCCACGAGTCAACGACTGACTCGTCACAACCCGTGTCTTCCCGCTGACCTTCGACAATTTTTTCTAAAATTATCCAAAACTACTGTGAGAAAATAGATATGATGAAGAGAAAACAACATCAGATAATGTTTGAAAAGTTGTAAAGTCATTACTTTTGTTTCGGGGAATATGTGCGAGTTATCTATAACACTTACGAATTCCTCCATAAATTTGTGGTAATGTTGGGAAGGAAGTTTTGCTTGTAGTTGACTGATCGCCATCTGCCAGTTTTCAGAGTTATATTTTCAGTTAATAGGTAGGATACACTGCATTTCTCATGATAAAAACAAATTTGTAGAGTGAGCACGTCACCCAAGACTATTAAAGGTGAAATAGAGGAGTTGAGATGAGTATAATCACGGTATAATAACTATAGAGAGGTATACGCATGGGAGCCTTAAAATCATTGCCCGAGGGAAGTCTTCTAAAACGCTCAAAACATAGGTGGGTTGTGACGTCACGTAGTAAAGCTACTATCTCTGTGCTCGGTAGTCTCTCTGCCCAATAAATGATAAATAAGTAATTATAAGACATCCTTCTCGCCATTAGTAGGTAGGAGTTGAAGATATATAGTGGCTTATTATTTAAGTTTGGCATTTCATACCGACACATTGAATTCGTAAGGAAATATTAGGAGACAATGTCAGCAGATAGATGTGGGTCACGGACAGTGGTAGTGGATTCGTCAACCTTATTAAGGCCTCCATAGACTATCATTCATGCCTGCGCAAACTAGGTGACTGTGCAATCATTTAAATTTGCCACACACGCGTGATTGACCAAAAAGCTTGTTAGATATGGTTCAGTCATTTGCGCAAACCATCAATCACACCCACACACGACGTTTATGCCTGCACAACCACCCAGTTTGTACAGGCATGATTGATAGTCTATGGAGGCCTTTATGCTAATACAGTAATTAATGTTGTTATACTGCTATCAGCCCAGGGTTCTGCTGGAATGGGCTGCAAAGAAGTCTGCAAAGCTTAACAATTCATTTATTTATTACCATTATTTTTCTGTTGATCTCATAAATTTGGGTAGGTATTTCCTCTTAAAGATTTTTACATCAAAATCTAAAATTAATAATGATCTCCCTAACTAACTTCTACTTCACACTGACACCCTTTTGGGTATAGGCTAGGCTACTATATCATCTCCCATCCTATGCTAGTGAGCAAACCACCTCTAAGTATTTCTTTTAATAAAAAATCCTGTAGCCTTCTCCACCCAAGTTATTATGGCATTTCATGTTTTCTCTCTAATCCATATTATAAGAAATAGCATATTTTCTTTTCAAACCATTATTAAAGTATTGGAAAAGGATGTAACAAAGGCTGAAATTACATTTTATTCTCATAATACAGCAGTCATATATATATATATATATATATATATATATATATATATATATATATATATATATATATATATATATATATATATATATATATATATATTACAAAATTATATATATAATAACTTATTTGGAGGTAATATAGTTAATATCAAGTACTCAAGATGTAAAATAAAATATCACAAAATTATATACTAACTTCTTTGGACACAGAGTTGTACGGTACTAAAGTTACACTTGACTTCTCTATATTAGTATTACAAAAATATATATTATAACTTCTTTGGACACAGAGTTGTACTAAAGTTACAATTGACTACAAGGTATAAAGTACTGTATAGTATTACAAAATTAAATATTAACTTTTTTGGACACATAATGAGCTTTACTAAAGTTACAATTGACTACTCAAGGTATAAAATATAGGATTACAAAATTATATATATTATGTTCTTTTCACACACAGAGTTGCACTAAACTTACAATTGACTATGCGAGGTATAGAATATCACATGTTGTGTAAATTAAAGAGCTTATCTTATGTAAAATATTTTTTCCCATGTAAAAGAAAAAGTAATATATAGTAAAATAAATATATAAAGTAGCCTATCAGTGGTACAGTTGCGGAAGGGAGTTTCTTTATCACCCTGGGCTCCTCTATAGCCTACCCCACAAGGAGGTGACGGAGGTGTAGAGAGTTGAACATATAACGACGGAGATGATTGGTCGATAAGTTGCTAGGAATGTTTAGTGATAATATAACCTTATTATATCTAAACAAGAGAGCATTGTGGTGAACTAAATATATTATGTTTATTTGCCATATATACAGTATATGAAGAACAGTAGCATACATTGTTAATGAGTAACTGAATTATAACGCATACTGGAATAACTCGTATTTTATTCTCAGTTGTGGTTGTCATACATCAGCCAACTGATGGTGATGGGAGGGGATCTGCCTGGCATTGCTTCACGGACTCACGGCTCGTGCTGTGATTCGTTTTAAGGCTTCAAATATTCATTTCTACCTTAGTAATAGGGATAGGTTATATGCTTTTTATATAATTATAGACAAATTTATAACGATTTACATTTACAGATAGTGAAGTAGTGTTATCGTTTGTTGTTAATTTTGTCATCTGTTTTCTTATTTATTTTCAGTACGAACGGTTAAAATTTATTTTGATAGAGCATAGTGAGATGAAGAACGTTGAGTTAAAATAAGCATTTGCTTGACAAAATGGTAAGAACAACACTCTATGACGAGGAGCCTTTATTGACGACGTTTCGCTATTGCTTCTTCAGGTCAAAGGCACATCTATATAACATACAGTACTGTGTAACTTATAGTTCTATTTTTATTTGTATGTGACTGTATTCTGTTTTGTTCCACTTCCTCCATTACCATTCCATGTATTTTTTTTTATTTGCCCCATGTTCTTTCCTTTCCCATTATCAGCTCGTCCTCTCCGCCTCTCCCCCTCCCCCCATTCTACCTCCGTTTCCTTCCTCCTGCGTGAATTCACCCACCCCTACTCTCTTTCCCCCTTCCAACTTCTCTTTCCCCCTCCTCCCGCCTCCCGCCTATCACGTGACCCTTCCGCCTCTATGAGCGGTATACATATATATTCGTTTACACTACCTGTCCTCACTCATACCTGAAGAGGGCTACGTGATGTAAACGAAAAGTCGTATATCTTTTTCAATAAATTACAAATAAATGTGGGTTTTTCACTAGACTTCTGCATTCACGGCATTGTAAATTTTTCTTCTTCATTATACAGTACTGAACCTTAAATATGCGCGCTCCATGGGGAAGGGTAGAGGCGGAGGTGGTAGGGGGGGAGGTTGCGGGGGAGTATACAGGCGGGGGTGAGCGAGGGAACTGGGTGTGTGTTGGGGGTGCTTGAGGAGAGGTAGGGAGGAAACGAGCGCAAAAAGGGGTGGAGATAGCCAGGTTGCCGTTAAGGCTGACAAACTATATATAATAACAGAAATGATGACAGAATGAAGCTAATTACAATTGCAATGTTTACATTGGAAACATGGCAACAATGAAGATAAAACAAATATACTGGTATTCAGTATCCCTAAGAATTCTCATTCAGGTCACATGGTAAACTCTCAAACATAAACCGCAATATATAACTATAAACCCATTCACATCAATATTTTTATACATATGACCCTACATATTAAGCAGCTGGTCTCCATTCTCAGAGAGAGAGAGAGAGAGAGAGAGTTTGAGTGAGCGAGTGGAAGTGGGGGAGGGGGAGAGTGAGAGGAAGAGGACGAAACATACAAACAGAGAGAGAGAGAGAGAGAGATGATTATTATGATGGTAGAAAAATTCGTTTGTGATAAATGGAGAGGACTTATTTTGAGGTTTTCTACAATATTAAAACAGAGATTTATACACACACACATACACACACACACATATATATATATACATATATACAAATTTAACATATAAGCTGAGAAAATTTAACCAAGTTTCTGGTGGGGTCAGGCCGTGTAGTTCCTTGTGTAGTGTGTTGCAATGTTCCCTAAACTAGGGATTCATAACTTCTGTGATATAATGTAAAAGGCACACAGATAATAACACATAACAATACAATTTCGACGTAAATATTTTGGT
Organism: Petrolisthes cinctipes; assembly: GCA_033782935.1. Classification (NCBI taxonomy): domain Eukaryota; kingdom Metazoa; phylum Arthropoda; class Malacostraca; order Decapoda; family Porcellanidae; genus Petrolisthes; species Petrolisthes cinctipes. The sequence goes on along the minus strand of JAWQEG010000380.1, from coordinate 741,413 downwards.
ATCCCAAATAAAAAGAAATATATAAAGCATAATATATTAAGTGACGTATAAACAAACATGTGAAGCAACCAACACCTCGAAGCGTTACTCGATAATCTCGGGGCCTCAGTCTCAGGCCACGACCTTCAATCCACTCTCTCTCTCTCTCTCTCTCTCTGAGAATGGAGACCAGCTGCTTAATATGTAGGGTCATATGTATAAAAATATTGATGTGAATGGGTTTATAGTTATATATTGCGGTTTATGTTTGAGAGTTTACCATGTGACCTGAATGAGAATTCTTAGGGATACTGAATACCAGTATATTTGTTTTATCTTCATTGTTGCCATGTTTCCAATGTAAACATTGCAATTGTAATTAGCTTCATTCTGTCATCATTTCTGTTATTATATATAGTTTGTCAGCCTTAACGGCAACCTGGCTATCTCCACCCCTTTTTGCGCTCGTTTCCTCCCTACCTCTCCTCAAGCACCCCCAACACACACCCAGTTCCCTCGCTCACCCCCGCCTGTATACTCCCCCGCAACCTCCCCCCCTACCACCTCCGCCTCTACCCTTCCCCATGGAGCGCGCATATTTAAGGTTCAGTACTGTATAATGAAGAAGAAAAATTTACAATGCCGTGAATGCAGAAGTCTAGTGAAAAACCCACATTTATTTGTAATTTATTGAAAAAGATATACGACTTTTCGTTTACATCACGTAGCCCTCTTCAGGTATGAGTGAGGACAGGTAGTGTAAACGAATATATATGTATACCGCTCATAGAGGCGGAAGGGTCACGTGATAGGCGGGAGGCGGGAGGAGGGGGAAAGAGAAGTTGGAAGGGGGAAAGAGAGTAGGGGTGGGTGAATTCACGCAGGAGGAAGGAAACGGAGGTAGAATGGGGGGAGGGGGAGAGGCGGAGAGGACGAGCTGATAATGGGAAAGGAAAGAACATGGGGCAAATAAAAAAAAATACATGGAATGGTAATGGAGGAAGTGGAACAAAACAGAATACAGTCACATACAAATAAAAATAGAACTATAAGTTACACAGTACTGTATGTTATATAGATGTGCCTTTGACCTGAAGAAGCAATAGCGAAACGTCGTCAATAAAGGCTCCTCGTCATAGTGTGTTGTTCTTACCATTTTGTCAAGCAAATGCTTATTTTAACTCAACGTTCTTCATCTCACTATGCTCTATCAAAATAAATTTTAACAGTTCGTTCTGAAAATAAATAAGAAAACAGATGACAAAATTAACAACAAACGATAACACTACTTCACTATCTGTAAATGTAAATCGTTATAAATTTGTCTATAATTATATAAAAAGCATATAACCTATCCCTATTACTAAGGTAGAAATGAATATTTGAAGCCTTAAAACGAATCACAGCACGAGCCGTGAGTCCGTGAAGCAATGCTAGGCAGATCCCCTCCCATCACCATCAGTTGGCTGATGTATGACAACCACAAATGAGAATAAAATACGAGTTTTTCCAGTATGCGTTATAATTCAGTTCCTCATTAACAATGTATGCTACTGTTCTTCATATACTGTATATATGGCAAATAAACATAATATAATTAGTTCACCACAATGCTCTCTTGTTTAGATATAATAAGGTTATATTATCACTAAACATTCCTAGCAACTTATCGACCAATCATCTCCGTCGTTATATGTTCAACTCTCTACACCTCCGTCACCTCCTTGTGGGGTAGGCTATAGAGGAGCCCAGGGTGATAAAGAAACTCCCTTCCGCAACTGTACATTATATCACATGTACTGTATATTCTATCACAAAGGAACACTATAAGGTACCATGTATGCTTACCTATTGTATCACAACACCCTTCAAACCATACAGAACAGAGCCCTAAAGACTATCACAGGCTGCACAGCTACCACACCCACAGACCACCTACACTAAGAAACCAAAGTCCTCAAAATCAAGGTTCATCTTGACATGAGAGGTACACAAACACTTGCTGCTGCAGCCTACACAAACCCACACCATCCACTACACTAAATGGCACAACACCCACACATGCCAAGGAACATTAAAACAACACCCAGTACACGATACCATACACAAATACTATCATCTCTTACACCCTGCCCACCCCAAACCAATCTCCAGAAACATATCCATACTCAAATCACTTATCAGTCCATCCAAACACTCAAAAACAACACTCAGCTGCATGCACCACCTCCCGACATTTCTGGGGAATTTATGATATTTCAGATTGCTGGTTTTGGCAGGTGTGCAGCCATATACTGCACATATTCTTGGTTTCCACATAAGGCACAAATGAGTCAATATATAAATAAATTAAGGCAAAAACGGGTCAAAAACGCAGAGCTATCACATCCACCACACCAGTACAACCGAGGATGTTTACTTGACTACGTGACGTCACAACAGGGTCTGAGAAAGCCCGCGGTTCCAATAATATCCGCCATGCGCATACCTCTCTAGTCATTATACCGTGAGTATAATGTTATCTTTATTATTAGGCTACTTACCCGCTCTGACTATCACCCCAGCACCCCCACCTCCCCCTCCTTACCCTCCTCCCATCACTTGAAAAATTTATTGTTTATTGTTTAATTTTATAATAATACTTTGCTGTACTAAGTAATTTACACAGCATACATGTATATAACAAAATTATAATGCTGTTTCACACTGATTGAAAGCCAATAAGTATTCATTTACAATAATATTGGCGATACAGATCATCTATAATTGTTAACGATTATCCATTTATCCTATCCTCCCCGGCCTTCAGTTGTTTAACAAATGTTAGATGGGGAGGGTGCTGACCCGCGCTCCTGCTGGCAGTATGCTCTTATATTTCATATATTATTTGAGTAGTTATTGAAATGGCTCTCTATCTGTATAGAAAAGCATTATAATATTGTTATTTACATGTATGCAGTGTAAATTACATTGTATGGCAATGTATTATTATAAACATAAACAATAAACAATAAATTATTCAAGTGATGGGAGCCGGGTAAGGAGGGGGAGGTGGGGGGGCTGCTTGGACAAATGACTCTTGGTATGAAGGGAAGGTCCGTGCCTTATTAACCCTCGTGACTCTTAGTACTGGCCGTACTGTACTTACCGACACTCTTCACTAATTAAATAAACAGCATCATTTTTAAAATAAAAGATGTACATACCGACACTCTTCACTAATTAAATAAGCAACATCAATTTTGTAATAAAAGGTGTACTTACCGACATTCCTCACGAATTAATTAAAAAACATGTATTCTATAATTAAAGTTGTCCATATCAGCACTCCTCACTAACATTATAAACAACAAAAATCTTTCTGCAATAAAAGGTGCAGAGTAGCCTACTTACCGACACTTTTCCCTAATAGAATAGATAAACATCAATTCTATAAATAAAGTTGTCCTTACCAGCATTCTTCACTAATGCACAAAATTATATAATAAATTTATATTCACCAAAACACTCCACAAATAAAATAAACAATGTTAATATTAATATAAAAATTGTACTAAGCGATTCTCTTTTGCTGACAGAGACAGCGTACCGGACATGCACGGCAGAGGGTAAGTGGCAGGGGAAGGAAACAGAGACAGGGATGGGAGCAGGGGCAGGGGAAGGTGAAGGTGATGTGGCTGCAGGGTGGACCAATTACATGGCATGATTCACCCCAAACGTCAGGCAAAGGCAACTCCTTGACCAACTTTATTCAGGAACACAAGAAGAAGCTCAGGTCAGTCTTAGAGAAGTTTAGTGAAGCTCAGGTCAGTCTCAGAGAAGCTCAGGTTAGTCTCAGAGAAGCTCAGGTCAGTCTCACAGAAGCTCAGGTCAGGTTCACAGAATCTCAGGTCTAGTCTCACAGAAACTCAGGTTAGTCCCACAGAAGCCTCAGATCAGTCTCAGAAGCTCAGGTCAAGTCTCACAGAAGCCTCAGGTCCGTCTTACAGAAGCACAGGTCAGTCTCACAGAAGAACAGGTCAGTCTCACCGAAGCTCAGGTCAGGTCAATCTCACAGAAGCTCAGGTCAGTCTTACATACAGAAAAAATAGATAAGTTGGTAAATAGATAGATAGATAAATATATTATAAATGAATTAATAGATAAATAGCTGAATAAACAAATATATAACTAAGTAAATGACGACAAAAAGGAGGATAATCAGGTCAGTCTCAAACATTGTTATTATATACGGAAATTTATGAATAAATTAATCGATAAATAAATACTGATTATATCACACATTACATATCATAATAATATATATAAAATGAATACATTGATTAATTAATTCTGAACATATCACACATCAACACACATAAATAAATAGATAAATAAATAAATAAATCACACATCATAGATATATATAGAAATAATAAAATTATTTTAATATAAATAGAATTTTGTTTGCATATATATATATATATATATATATATATATATATTGAGGGTATATTTGGGTAGGAGGTTTTCTCTTAAACAAGTATGGTTGAAGGCGATTGTAAGTTCGGCATTATATATTTTCCTAAGAAGATTTTCTTTATATCTTCTTCCTTAAGTTGGTTTAACACTTCTCCAAAAGAAGAGTTAAACCAACTTAAGGAAGAAGATAAAAAGACAATCAGAAATAAAGAAAATCTTCTTAGGAAAATATATAATGCCGAACTTACCATCGCCTTCAACCATATATATATATATATATATATATATATATATATATATATTGTGTGTCATAAAAGTAATAATATATATAAATAAATGTACAAAGAAATTCGTTAATACAATAATAAAAAAATGGTATAACTTGGTAGATAAAAAAAAACAAATGGTTAAAAAGGTTTGGTAAATGAAAATATCCCTAATGTTACAATACAGAGAAATGTGCCTCGTTCATCAGAGTAAAACTAACAGTCCATTAAATTAGTAGTGGTAAATTTGGTACTGGTACAACTGATTCCTCTAAAGTATTCCAGGAAACAGGCAACCATTATATTGGTTAATATGGTAATGTTTCCTGGCATGCTTTGAAGGAATCAAGGCGCTCTAATGTACGAAAAATATAATATTACCCCCATAATGAGTCACGGCCCAAAAAGAACATATCATTTAACTAATTTAACTTGTTTCTTTAATATATATATATATATATATATATATATATATATATATATATATATATACAAGGTGTATCGCGACGTATATCATTAAAATACACCAGAGATATAAAATATAATTTTGAGTATATAACGTACATTGAATCATATTTTCAATACAGAGGGATTCAATGTACGTTATACAACATCACATAAATATTGCAATCATGATAAAACTTATTAAGATGAAAAAAAATAAGGCCTCTTTGGTCCGAAAACCATATTAGGCTACCACTCCCTCCGAAGCTCACTGCCATTTGACAACACAAGTTAAAAAAGGTTTTATATGTATTCATTGTACTTTACTGAGATCACACACAGCATACTTTATAGAACAAAATATACTCAAATTTATATTTTATGTCTATGGTGTAATTTAATTATATACGTCACGATACACCCTGTTTATATATATATATATATATATATATATATATATATATATATATATATATATATATATATATATATATATATATATATTAAAACTCGAAAACGGTTACACTTACATCCAAAACTCATATATATTCTGAATCACCATCACCAGGCGCAGATTTTAGTGTTGTAAAAGCGCGATTTTTGTCCCCTTACTTTAATATGACTATTTTTACTCTACTCTTGGAGGAAAACAAAAACCCACTGCCTTTAAAAAAAACACCAGTGTATGCTACTACTCTATCCTATAGCTGTATCAACCTGGTCTAGAAAAAAAACAAGATGCCAATGAGGAACAGGACTTGCCTTGCGAATACCAAAATAAATCATACAAAGAACAAATCCAGCTCCTCTCCAGTACTGGGTAAACGCTGCCACCACCAGACCAAAGTCGATCAGAGGAACCAAGTGAGCACACACCGGAAGGGTAGCGTAACGTTACTTTAAGAAGGCTCGCGAGTAAGCAACCCAAACTACCATTCTAACGTGGGTACGATCAGTGATTGGAATTAAGAATCTATTACTATCTATAAAGGAACACAGTCTATTTGTTATATCGGTGACGGAAATACTCAAACAATTATAAACCCGTTTATTTTATAAACTTATGGTACGAGTACAAATTAACACAATAATAATTTCTGTTCCCCCCCCCTCCCTTGCTACTATCTCCTACTCCCCGCTCTGTCAACTAGGACAGGAACAATTCTGTGTCTCGCCAGTTGACAGAGCTAACCCACATAAATCTAAAAATAAATAATTATTACTATTAAATATCCCCCTCCCTTAATACAGTTCCTACTCTCTTTTATGTCAACTAAGACAGGAACAATTCCGTGTCTCGCCAGTTGACAGAGCTAACACACATAAAATAAAAAATAAACAATTATTACTATGAAATATCCCCACTCCCTTAATACCCCAAATAATCCCTAATAATAAATTTTTCACAACAAGGCCGAAATATAGTTAATACAATAAAAAAAAAATCACATCCTAATCTCAATACTATAATAATGAAAAGGTAAAATTGCCAGCAAATGTTCTGAATTTTCTTTGGTACCACGTGGTTCACTATACACCAAGGGAGAATGCTATAATGGCTGTCACCCCTGTCACCCCAGCAGACGAAACAAGAATCAGCAAAAAACATACATTAATTTCTATGTCTGAATGTGAACCCAATATCTTTTAGTTATTTATATTCCATCACTGGGCTAATGGATTCACCACTCATTATATTCACAATACAATATATATGATGAGAGCGAGTTGAGCTCCTACCTGTCACCCCAGCAGACGAAACAAGAATGAGGACAAGGCAAGGCGAGGTACTGCCTCTTCTCCTCCTTCACTCCCCCCCCCCCCAAAGCAAAGTAGTGACCACTAACGTATTTCACTTTCTGACAATTCCATCAGTTCCACCCTTACTTATGTACATAGTTACATAACATGATTCACACATATTATTGAGCTCAAATACATTGCCCTCTTCCTTGTTTAAAGTTTTATATTACTGTAATTTACATATTCAAGGCATGTATTGTTCCGCCAACAAGAAAATGTACTGTCCTTACTTTAGACCCTAACTAATCTAATTAATTTTCTAAGTAAGTTACAATTAAATTGCAGGTAACAGCATAGGAATGTTAGCTGCGTAATTATACATTATAATTATAAATGCAGGTTATTACCTGTATCCAATAAATTATTTTACATTCACCTCCTAATCACCACGTATTTCTCTATCCCTATCAATCTACCTAAGTTTCAATTATTCCTCTCTTTAACCTATTTACCTAACTATAATAATTATTTCTATTATTCATCTATAACCTCTACCTATAAACATTATTCGTACTTTTTCTCATATTAGTATTTTTAGAAGAAGCCCACCACCGAGATTATTCGTCAGGGATAATCTCAGCCTGGATACTCCCTACACTCTTACACTAAAAGCCTATTCTAATACATATAAATATATAATACCCGTAAATATTCTAAATAACAATACATATAAAAATTGGGGTGTTACAGTATGACGTGACTCGACGTAAAAATTACGTCATTTACGGTACTATAAATTCGTTAAAAAACACAGTTTCACTCCCAGAACTATAGATTCTGAATCAGCACCACCGGCAAAGGTTTTTATGACGTAACTTGACGTAAAAATTACGTTAAAATGTCAAATATTCTATTTATCTGTTAAAACCATAAAGAAGAGCTCGAACGGAAATTTTCCATTCGAGCTGCTAAAATCGCATGCCAGTTATACGGCTCGAACAGAAGCTCCAACGGGTTTTTTCCGTTTGAGCCGCTAAAAATGCACGCCAATTGTACAGACATGACTGATAGTGCTGGACCAGGGTCTAAGGAGTGTTGGAGAGCAGCTAGACAGAGTTCGAACAAGTGAATTTTCCAAACCATTCTCAACGTTGAGAGAGGTTTAGAAGATTCACTTTTTCGAACTCTGTTCAGTTGCTCTCCATCACTCCTTGGACCCTGGTCCAGCACTATTTTTTTTTTTTTTTTTTCTTTAATTCATTGCGCCGTAGCGTCAGTCAATAGGTAGACAACAGTACACAAGGGTAGGCGGGACTCACGAGAACCCAATGACCACACACACACACAAGCACACACACATGCACACACACACACACATCACAAAAACATAACAGAATGAAGCACAAGCATAAAGACAAATATTTACATCATGACCTACTTAAATCCACCAAAACGAGGGTGGCGCACCAGAAGTTCCTCCAGAACCTGATAGTTCAGCAGGTGTCGACAAACCACATCAAGTGGCAGGCCCTGGGGCAGCAAGTGTCGGACAGTGGGGCAGGCTAGGCAATAGTGCTCTATAGTGTTAGCACGAGGCGCTCGACACAAGCGACACTCAGTGAAGGGAGGCTCACCCTGCATCCCAGCAACCTGCCACGGTGGCCAGTAGCCAAGCCTCAAACGAGCAGAGACTACATTGTGCCTCCGAACCATGAGGCCTCGACGACGGTAGGAATATTTGTGATTGCAGACAGACTCGTAATGGGTGATGGAGATGCTGAATGGCCTCTCTGCATCCCTGCGTCGCCGTACAGGAGGAGAGCGGCGGAGCGGACTTTAGAGAGGTAACATGTCAGGGAGAGAGGACGTCCAGCACCACAAGGAGGCAGATGGCAGGCTTCCTTTGCAAGTCTGTCAACTGTACCATTGTGACGTAAACCTACATGGGATGGCACCCATAAAAATTTGACAGTCAATTTACGATGACACAATAAGGCCAAAAACGATAAAATCTGCTGAATAACAGTAGAGTGTGTGGGCTGAACAATAGAGAGGGAATGAAGGGCAGGTTTGGAGTCACGAAAAATGGCAGCATTCACTCCACATTGACAAACAACACTAACAGCATCCAGAATGGCATACAGTTCACACAATGTTGAGCTAGAGTGGTTACAGAGACGACGGCCAACCCAGCCCCCTGGAGGTGACTCCAGGTCAGGCGAGAAAACAGCACAACCTGCTGCACCATCCACCTGCAATGAGCCATCAGTGTAGAGGCAGTATGGATCTGTGATTGAGGAAGTCACTGTTTCTATGTGTTCCAGAGCCAACTGCCGCTGTAGAGAAGGCAGCTCCGACTTGGAAGTAGGTGTAAAGCTCACATCAGGTGTTGGTAGCATCCATGGAGGGGGCCCTGGGGGGACGTCTGCAACCATTATATCTATATTAAGACCACGGAGCACAGAGGAAACAGACCTTATAAGAGTACGTCCAGCAGGCAGTATGGGAGGGACCGGGTAGTTTGGTCTAAGAGCAGTCCTGACTAACTGAGAGTAATAGGGTGAAAAATGTGGGAAATGGAGGCACTTGACAGTGAAGCAAGTAACATTACAATAAATTCTCTCGATTAATGGGGGAAGACGCAACTCACGCTGCATGTTCACTACCCTGGTCGACATTGGACAGCCGAGAATTATTCTCATTGCTCTATTCTGAAATTTTTCTAAAGTTTCCAGAGTAGCCCTAGGAAGTTGAATCAAAGCAGGGGAAAGGTAATCAACAACTGAACGGATAAAAACAATATAGATGGTCCTGGCTACTGGGATGGAGATGCCCGAGGAGTTGTTAGATAGCCATTGAAGTGGTGTAAGTCGGCGCTGGAGACGACCCAATAAGTCCTGGACAATGGGATGGTCTTGAGGTCTGGCAGGGACAATCGGCCAAATATTGACTGGCGCACCCAGGTAGCAGTACTGGGAACACATGGGAATGACAGTCCCTCCAATGGTGAACACTGGCTGAGCTTGAGGAAGGCGGTAGGTGAATATTCTGCTCTTATCTGGGGAGACAATAATGCCACAGTGAGAGGAGGCCACAGAGCAGTCAAGAGACCGTTGGAGATCCCTTGGTGAGGTAGAATGAACACAGATATCATCAGCATAGCATGTAATTGTAGTTCCAGGAATATCAGGGAGAGAAGTGAGCAACCGACACATCAGAATATTAAATAACAATGAGCTGAGAACACCACCTTGAGGCGTACCAAGATGAAAACTGCTCAAAGGACTGAGTGCACCGCTGAAAAACACACGGGAGGTCCTGTTACTCAGGTAGCCCCGGATCCATCGTAGTAGATTACCCTTTATCCCAAAGTCAACCAGTTGATCCAAAATGACGTCTATTACCAACATCGAAGGCACTTCGAAGGTCAATGAAGGCCACCACACTGTCCCTGGAAAGGCGAGAGTACAGGTCGACTAGGCAGTGATGTGTGCTCCGCTGGGGAAAGAAACCAAACAGCCATGGAAAAAGGCGATCCTGCAGTCTGTACATGAGACGATTGAGTAAGATTCTCTCCATAACCTTACAGAAACAGGAAGTAAGGGAAATAGGCCTGAACTTCGCAGTGCCGGGCTTAGGGATGGGTATTATTGTGCTGCTGGTCCAGGCTCGTGGTACACAACCATCACGAAGACAAAGATTGTACAGTCGAAGTAGAGGGTTCCCAGGAACTTGTTGAAGTAGGCGCAGCCCAGCATAAGTAATACCATCATCATCAGGGGAAGAAGCTCTACCCCGAGAGAGAGCACGGCGCAACTCCTCCTCGGTTATCTCCTCTGCATCATCGTCATCATCTTGTAACAGAGCAGACATTAGACGTAGTCGATGGACAGCAGCACGGGAAGCGAGTGCATCTTGTATGTGGATGGGTAGACTGGCTGGAATAGATTGTTCTGACTAGGCATCGACAAGTTGTTTGGCATAGTCGGCAGGAGTGTGATGACGAGCAGCGGCCGGTGTCTTTTTAACAACCCGACGGATGAGGTGCCACATAGAAGCCACACTTGTTTGCCGGTTTATGCTGTCCGTGATCTGCTGCCAAGACTCAGTGTGAGCACACTCCTGCAGGGCAACTAAAGCGTCCCTAGACATCTGGTAACGATGGAGTAGGTCTGGGGTTGGGTTGGCTTGAAACAATAGGCCATCACGTTCAGCCTCCTCCTTTGCCTCCTGTATACGTGCATCCAGCGTCAGGGAGTGGGCAGTATGGCGATGCTGGAGGTGTGGCCGGGAGACATATAGCCTATAAAAGTCATGAGTAGCAGATACAAGATCAGAGTACAACTGTTCAGCTGATGATATGTCAAATGTAAGGAATACATGGGCCATAAATAAGATGTAAGTCGGGCAATATTTAGGGGGCACAGCAATACGCAAACGAGTGGCTGAAGCACCTGACCCAGCAGTTAGAGAATAATGAAACCGAAGAGCAATGTGATTAGAGAATAAGTCTGGCACGGAGGAGCACTGGACCTGAGATGCTATCAGGCCAGACAAGAGGATGTAATCCAGAGTACCTCCCCGGCAATGAGTGGCACCGCCAGTGTCCCAGCATGTCAGATTATGCTTGCGGATGTATGAAAGGAGACGAACACCATTACGATTAATAGAGCCAGTACCATCACCCAAATCAGAATGCCGAGCATTAAAATCTCCCATATACACCATACCACGCACTGTTGGAGAAGGAAGAGCCTCAAGAGTGAGTCTAGCTGGGGCAGAATAGACATTACATAGTTGGAGTACTCCATTCCCAGGTAGAACCTCAAATAGCTGAAAGGTCATGTCAGGATCAGTGGAGGTACGGAGAAGGCGATGTGGCAAGGAGCTATGTATGTAAGTCAGGAGACCATTCCTTACCAGATGAACATATGGCACATAACCTGAGAGGGGAGGAGCTTGCCCAGCAGCGAGCGGCCGTCCTGGAAATGCTTCCTGGAGAAAAATAACACTGGGATGATGACGAAAAACATAGGCCCTGAGTTGAGTGAGCTTAACATAACTGGTGATACCACATACATTCCAGGAGATGACATCCAGCCGGCAATCACTAGCGAACTCTGTATTTGGAGGTAGTTGTCCGGTGAGTGGGGGCAGATGAGCGACCTGGAGAAGATGATGGACCAGGAGAAGGGACTGACTCGAAAAGCTTTTCAAGGCGAGATGCAACAGTATCCATCTTTTCGGTAAGGGCAGTGACAGTTGAGATGATGGCCTGCTGAGCCTCGACCAAGGTGGAGAGTTTGGAGTCATTGGCAGCCTGAGCGGCAACTAGCCCATCAATCCTGGCTTCAAGGGCAGAAAAACGGTTTTCGAGAGCCGTACATCGTGCCATGAGGGTAGCAACAGACTTGCGGAGGGCCAGGTCTGGAGGCGAGGCAGGGCTTGTAGGAGGAGCAGACTGGGGAGGTGGTGGTGGTGGTGGAGGCGGAGCAATAGTAGAGACACGAGCCTGGACCTGACATCGAGTACATCCATGCCACACGTTAACCCCTGGCTGAAGGCATCGTGGACACTTCCATCGAGACGTATCTTCAGGAGGTGAAGGCTCAGAGGTGGAGGCAGCAGGACGTGATGGTTCACCCCTGACAGGACACGTCTTGGAATCATGGTCGGCGGCACACCATGCACACTTCGGCCTGGCAGAACAGTACCGGGAGATATGCCCAACTCCCCAGCACCTGTAGCACCAAGGCTGGTCATTATGAAGTTTCCTCACCTCACACGGTGGAAGACAAGGGAGGAAATCAAAGGAAATCTCATTTTGAGGTGGATCGGGTTGACTCCAGACAACAACAATACGGCTAATGGGGGAACCATCTTGGAAAAAACGACGGGCAAAGTACACACCAGGGTATCCTTTGGCAAGTTTCGGGTCAACATCAATAGGAAAACGGGTGAGGATGTAGCTGGGGAACTTACGAGGCCTCTCGCGTGAGTCTTCAAGAATGAGAGGCAGAGATAAAAATTCACCATCCTTCACTCTATCAATGATGTCCTGACGCTTCCTAGAGATGTAGACAAACCGGGAGGTGACAGCAGCCATCTTGACTTCAGCCAGTTCACGCTGCAACTGGAAGGCCCTGTTGATATCAGACAACCAACGCAGCTTTGTGTCCGTAGATGGGTTTCCAGAGAAGGAGAGTTTGACATAGGCATTTCTTGGGGCAAAAGCAGGAAGGTTGGACGAGGGCAAGGAGTTGGTATACAAAGAAGAAACACCAGGGTGAGGCAGAGAAGGTACGTCGTGCACAGCTGAAGCACCCTTGGAAGTCTTGGCAGCTGGAGGCAAGCATTCCACACCGTCGGAATCCTGCGAGGAGTCGGACGAGGCATCAACAGGTCGTTTGGTAGAGGTTGAGGAGGTGGACGGGTGCAACCTGAGCTGCGGAGTGACCGAGGAGAGGGGGGGGAGGGTTGCGAGAAGGCAGCTCAGGCCAGTGATCCTCAATTGGAGACTCATCTTCCTCCGACATTGCCAAGTCGGTCTCCAAGCAGGAATCCGCACTCTCCATCAGGCCAGGCAAGGCCTAGATGGAAAGCAAACAACTTCGCACTCAATCAGCCAGGGACACACACACACACACCCACACACACACAGACAATCACAACAAAACTATACACAGAACCACAACAGACAAACAACACCAGCAACACCACAGAAACAACAACACACAAACAAGAACTCACAAACAACACAAAAAACACAAACAAGAGCTCCATAACAACACAAACGAGAAAGGAGGCAGAGCGCCACGAGTACGTCCACACTCCACCTGTTCTGGAGCGAGACCGGTCCAGCACTATCAGCCAAGGCTGTACGTATGGCAACTCGCAAACGGCCTGAGATTATAGAATACTAGCTGCTCCGCCGCCCTTCGGGCGGCTAGGAGCCGCTAGCTCCTGCGGAGGGCTGGCGGCCTGCGGCCGCCCTTCCACCGCCCTTCGGGCGGTTTGGAGCAGATCGGGCGGTGGGTGGATAGAAGGAAGGGAAGGAGGGAAGGAAGGGGGAGAGGGAGGGATGGTTTAGTGGTTAGATAAAATAAATGGATGGATGGATGAATAGTAATAGAGGTGGGTGGGTGAATAATTGGAGGTATTAGTCGTTTTTAAATGTTTATTATATCAATCTTTCTCCCTCATTCAATAACTCCATCATTCTAATATTAGCATAATCTATATACATAAAGCCAAGATTCTGTCTGTGTGTGTGTGTGTGTGTCCGCGATGCACGCCTAAACCGTCCAACTTTGTGTGCTCAAAAGGTCAGGCTAATTTCAAAATGCCCCATTTGAATATGCCCTATCTTGGCAATAATGAAAATCAATTAGACAAAACTGAAACTCAATAGGACAATACTGAGATTCAATATGACAATGGTGTTTGATACCGTAGCAGGAATCAAGACGTCAAGAAAATAAGTTACAAAAATATTCTACCAATCAGAAAATAAATATGGCAATAATGAAAATCAATTTGACAAAACTGAAACTCTATAGGACAATAATGAGAATCAATATGACAATGGTGTTTGATACTGGAGCAGGAATCAAGAGCTCAAGAAAATAATGTACAAAAATATTGGTATTTATTGAAAGAATTACCGTTTTCCTGGTAGTTTGCCCAGGTTAGGACCCGGTAGTTTGCCCAGGTTAGGTCCCGGTAGTCTGATGTGGTCTAGGTTAGGTTAGGTAAGGTCAGGTAAGGTCAGGCTAATTTCAAAATGCCCCATTTGAATATGCCCTATCTTGGAAATGGGGCATTTGCGGAGGAAATGCCATAGAAGAAAATAGTCTTAGAATGGTCTAAATAAGAAGGTAGAAAAACGGTATGCAATAACGGTAATTCATTCAATATTTACCAAAATATTATACTAATATGGTAGAAATCAATCATAAAAATGGATAAAATGTAATAATATAGGTAAAATAAATCATGAACGACAATATACTTACTGAGATAAGGTATAAACAAATCGAATAATATCCGTGCTGTAGCCTAAAATATGTTCATGAGCTGTTGATTTCTGGACCAGTATCCGACACTATTTTGCTTCCCCCCCCCCCCATGTATTTTCTTATCTATATTATTATTTCGCTTCCACGTGTCGTTATTTGTGGTTTCGTTGTATGTGAAAATAAATATGGCAATAATGAAAATCAATGTGACAAAAGTAAAAGAAATCGTGAACATAATTTAATAATAGGTAAAAGAAATCGTGAACGACAATATACTACGCTCGCTCACGTTTTCTCATTTTTAGAGAGGTTTTAGGGGTAACTACTTTATTACTCATGGCGCTGCTGTACGCAAACCAGTGAACCTAGGAAACTTTAGTTTACAGATTCTGGTGTGTAAAATCAAGCTCTACAATTCTGTAAGAAAAAATTTACCTAAATGAAACTTTAAACATAACACATTTTTGCGGTTCATGCGGGAAGGCTGAAATGTGGTATGGTGATTCCGTAGATTTTTTCCCCTGTATTTTATTATTATTTCGCTTGCACGTTTCGTTATATGTGGTTTCGTTGTATGACCCCCCCTAAACCTGAAGGGGATCAAGACTCACCTACATGCAAATTTTGAGGACACAAAGTTGGACGGTTTAGGCGTGCATCGCGGATACACACACACACACACGCACAGACAGAATCTTGGCTTTATGTATATAGATTTTTAACTAACACAACAAGACTGAAATGCTTTCACATATGATATAGTTAATATGGATTCTTTCTAAACTCCAGAGTTCATCTTTCCCGGGCAACACCAGGTACAGTCGGCGGCAGAAGTCGTGTCGCCTCACCTGCTTCACTAAGACGCACAGTGTTCATGGACTCGAGAAATACGCATGTTTTCTACACCTAATAATCTCGAGTCTATGAACATTGCGTGCCTCGGTGAAGCAAGTGAGGCGACAGGACTTTTGCCGCCGACTGTACATACAGCTCCGGACAGATCAAGGGTCCACACTTCTTCCATCAGCGACTTGGTTTGGGCCTCGTCGGATCTGGCAACAGTTGCAGGTGGATGGAGGGGGGATGTTAGTGGGAGAGGAGGAGAGAAATGTGGGCGGAACTATATAGGAGGGTAACGAATGATCAGGTAGAGAGGACGTGTGTCAGGAGGAATGAATAAAGCATACACTGTGAGCGGTATCAAATCACCAATAATTTAAAGTAGGGTTCTTCAAACTTTTTCTGTCGTGACCCAGTTTTTACTATGGCATCATTCTCGTGACCCATACAGAAAGATATTTTACAATTGACCAGAATTATTAACCTAAGAAAATACAAGGCCAGAAACTGAAACGTAATATTTATGATTAAAAGGCATTCTAACCAGAATTATAAACACTGCGTCACCTACCCCTCCCTCTCTCTCTCTCTCACTCTCTGTCAAGAAGGCTAATATTTGTGCAATTATTTTGTTTTATTGATAAGTAAATATATAAATATTCGATTATAAAAATATGTTAGGTGGATTCATGTATGAACTTCATATATATTTTATTGTCACGAACATTATTATTCTATTTTAATCATGTATTTATTTTTGTGAGCCTGCGACCCAGTTTGGAGAAACTCGGGACCCGTAGTTTGAAGAACCCGAGTTTAAAGAAGTGCCTACTGCATTAACGTAGGTGGATATAGGAGAGAAGAAATGTGATGATCTGAGGCGAGGGTGAGGGGGAAGAGTGTAAGAAAAATTAAGGTGATTAGTTGAAAAGTAATAACAAACAAATATAATTAGAATATTTGTTACATTATATCCTTTAAATAAAGGCACTGTCTTTTGTTCACCATCCTAGTGGGATAGACTACTGAATATATATTATCCTTTGGATATTAGACAGCTATCCCTGTATTCCTTTTATCCCTCGTGCTTGCCCCGTAGGGGGGTATTGCCTGTAATGATGTGGGCAATACTTTAAGGGTTTTGGCGCCCCCTCGGCCCATGCCACTAGCTTATATTTCTTCAACTGTCCCTCCTTTCTTCCTATTTCCTTCTTGCTTGCTGTCCCACCTCTCTATCACCTTTTTCTGGTGCTATTTGACCTCACTGTTGCGCCACCTAATATCAATCAAATCCCTCGTGTTTGTAGTCCACCCTATTTAACACCTTCTCCCAAGCCCAGCTGTTTTATTTTTTTATTTTTTTATTCGGCAGACGGTATAATTTTCTAACTTTTTTAATAATCATATTTGTCAACTAATTCATTAAGCTATTTACCAGGATTTTTTCTTCTAAATATGCATTTCCTTAAAAATAATCGATGTTAAACTTGACTAGGCGCCGCTATATGGCGTTTTCAATAAACTTGGTCTAATTTTATATATTACAGTATCTCTCGAGTAACTGGCAACCTTACACATCTTCCCTCCTGTCTTATCCCTCTCGCTTGCCCTTCCCTCCTTTCTTACCGTGTATCTTTTCTTTCTCATATTTTTAACCTTCTCATTCGTTCTTAAAAAGTTTTAATGACATAGGCCTTTCTCCCCTATCACTTATAGTCCAATTATATGATTCGAAAAACTGCGGCTGAGATTATGTTGTTGATCGCATTTTAGTTCTCAATATGTAGAGGTTTATTGATTGATTGATATTAGGCACCACAACAGCGAGGACATATAGCGCCAGAAAACGGTGATAGAGAGGTGAGACAGCAAGCAGGAAGGAAATAGAAAGAAAAGTGGGATAATTGAAGAACTAAAAACTACTGGCTGGGGCCGAAGGGGCGCCAAAACCCTTAAAGTATTGCCCACATCACTAATGCAGGCAATACTTCCCTACGGGGTCAATATGTAGAGAATTTATAAAACAACTAGAGTTTTATGGGGAAAGATATATAAATGATTTAGAATGAAAATGTTGGCAGATACGCATTATTGACGGAATTATCCCAGCCACAGTATTTCGCCTTCATAAAACTGAAGGACTATAGGTTTCATGCATTGCCATTTGCCAGTCTGTTGCTAGTCAGAATGTTAACTTGTTAAATCCATTTGCAGGAAAGAGAAATATATTATATCTATTTTTTTAAGTTACTTATAGGTATTTTTTATTAAAATCTGTTTCGATATACATTACCTTACTTTTATCTAGTTCCAGCATTACTGCGCAGAACACCATATGACACAATAAGGACCACAAGGACAGTAATGGTGATCAACGTGATGCTCATGTATCTCTCTATAGGTTACTGAACACAGTGTTTTATGCTCAACTTCAGAATAATGTTCCCAGCATCACAATGATAGGCAAAGATAATGAAAACAATGTAAAGAAATGATCTAATATTATATGACAATATTCAACTGCCTCGGTGCTACTATCTCATATATATAATACTAGCTGCTTCGCCGCCCTTCGGGCGGCTAGGAGCCGCTAGCTCCTGCGGAGGGCTGGCGGCCTGCGGCCGCCCTTCCTCCGCCCTTCGGGCGGTTTGGAGCAGATCGGGCGGTGGGTGGATAGAAGGAAGGGAAGGAGGGAAGGAAGGGGGAGAGGGAGGGATGGTTTAGTGGTTAGATAAAATAAATGGATGGATGGATGAATAGTAATAGAGGTGGGTGGGTGAATAATTGGAGGTATTAGTCGTTTTTAAATGTTTATTATATCAATCTTTCTCCCTCATTCAATAACTCCATCATTCTAATATTAGCATAATTAATAATATTTCCATCTTTTTCTATTAATTGCATCACTAAGCATTTTACTGAAGTGCCTCCTGGTAAACGACATTTTTCACGACTCCGGTTGACGACAATAAATATGGCAATAATGAAAATCAATTTGACAAAAGTGAAACTCTATAGGACAATAATGAGAATCAATATGACAATGGTGTTTGATACTGGAGCATGAATCAAGAGCTCAAGAAAATATTGTACAAAATATTGGTATTTATTGAAAGAATTACCGTTTTCCCGGTAGTTTGCCCAGGTTAGGTCCCGGTAGTCTGATGCGGTCTAGGTTAGGTTAGGTAAGGTCAGGTAAGGTCAGGCTAATTTCAAAATGCCCCATTTGAATATGCCCTATCTTGGCAATAATGAAAATCAATTAGACAAAACTGAAACTCAATAGGACAATACTGAGATTCAATATGACAATGGTGTTTGATACCGTAGCAGGAATCAAGACGTCAAGAAAATAAGTTACAAAAATATTCTACCAATCAGAAAATAAATATGGCAATAATGAAAATCAATTTGACAAAACTGAAACTCTATAGGACAATACTGAGAATCAATATGACAATGGTGTTTGATACTGGAATGCAAAAATATTCTACCAATCTGAAAATAAATATGGCAATAATGAAAATCAATTTGACAAAAGTGAAACTCTATAGGACAATAATGAGAATCAATATGACAATGGTGTTTGATACTGGAGCAGGAATCAAGAGCTCAAGAAAATAATGTACAAAAATATTGGTATTTATTGAAAGAATTACCGTTTTCCTGGTAGTTTGCCCAGGTTAGGTCCCGGTAGTCTGATGTGGTCTAGGTTAGGTTAGGTATGGTCAGGTAAGGTCAGGCTAATCTTGGAAATGGGGCATTTGCGGAAGAAATGCCATAGAAGAAAATAGTCTTAGAATGGTCTAAATAAGTGGGTAATGAAGGTAGAAAAACGGTATGCAATAACGGTAATTCATTCAATATTTACCAAAA
This sequence comes from Petrolisthes cinctipes, assembly GCA_033782935.1. NCBI lineage: Eukaryota > Metazoa > Arthropoda > Malacostraca > Decapoda > Porcellanidae > Petrolisthes > Petrolisthes cinctipes. The sequence continues at coordinate 721,786 of JAWQEG010000380.1, read as the reverse complement.
TATTATACCAATATGGTAGAAATCAATCATAAAAATGGATAAAATGTAATAATATAGGTAAAATAAATCGTGAACGACAATATACTTACTGAGATAACGCATAAACAAATCGAATAATATCCGTGCTGTAGCCTAAAATATGTTCATGAGCTGTTTATTTCTGGACCAGTATCCGACACTATTTTGCTTCCCCCCCCCCCCATGTATTTTCTTATCTATATCATTATTTCGCTTCCACGTGTCGTTATTTGTGGTTTCGTTGTATGTGAAAATAAATATGGCAATAATGAAAATCAATTTGACAAAAGTAAAAGAAATCGTTAACATAATTTAATAATAGGTAAAAGAAATCGTGAACGACAATATACTACGCTCGCTCACATGTTCTCAGTTTTAGGGGGGTTTTAGGTGTAACTACTTTATTACTCATGGCGCTGCTGTACGCATACCAGTGGACCTAGGAAACTTTAGTTTACAGATTCTGGTGTGTAAAATCAAGCTCTACAATTCTGTAAGAAAAAATTTACCTAAATGAAAGTTTAAACATCACGCTATTTTTGCGGTTCATGCGGGAAGGCTGAAATGTGGTATGGTGATTCCGTAGATGTTTTCCCCTGTATTTTATTATTATTTCGCTTGCACGTTTCGTTATATGTGGTTTCGTTGTATGACCCCCCCTAAACCTGAAGGGGATCAAGACTCACCTACATGCAAATTTTGAGGACACAAAGTTGGACGGTGTAGGCGTGCAACACACACACACACACACACACACACGCCGACAGAATCTTGGCTTTATGTATATAGATTAATAATTTTTTTTTTAATTAATTATACAGATAATGCGTCTCCAAAATATAGTCACTTGTCTAAAATATATGATAAACATAGACACATATCTATCATAAACTGTCTCCACGATCATTAACATTAGGAGGTTCAGTAAGCAGTCCATCCACCACCAGCCTCCACAACATCTTTCAGTCTTGTTGGGATCGAATCAACGAGATAGAGGCAAATACGAGGGCTTCTATGGACTCCCTCCCACTCCTCTCGTGCAGTCCTTTCCACAGCTTGAACGGAGGTTACCTGTTCTACGTTCCAGTCACGAGACATAAATCCCCACAGATTTTCAATGGGGTTCATGTCACACCCCTTTGCTGGCCAGTCTAGTACAATTATTTCTGGGTGTTGATCAAGCCAGTCCTTCATTACGCGACATTTGTGGGTGGAACAGATGTCATGAACCAGTCTGATCGGTTGTTGTGGAGGCTGGTAACGGATGGACTGCTTACTGAACCTCCTAATGTTAATAATGATCGTGGAGACAGTTTATGATAGATATGTGTATATGTTTATCATATATTTTAGACAAGTGACTATATTTTGGAGACGCATTATCTGTATCATTAATTAAAAAGATGTATAAATATTGTTGTGTAGCTAATATTTGTCATAGCTAAGCAAATTGTTCGACAGTTTGTCCCATGGGTTAAGGTAAATATAAAAATATGTATAGATATTGGTCTGTTCATCAATTAAACCTGTAGATAAAATGTCATTTACAGCCTTTCCAATGAATAACATTATGATTCTGCTCTATCTCAGTAGCAAACAATATTAAGTCTATCACAGTGGTTCTTAAATTTTTTTCTACCACTCCTCCCCTGGGAACAGTTCTTTTTCTCCACGCCCCCCTTGCATCTGTAGACAGATTTCACTCCCAGATTATAAGAAAAAAAAATGAAAAACAATGCCCTTCTAGTCCATTTACTAAGCATGAATTAGTCACATTAGTGAAAACAGCATCATAAGCACCACATCATGATCATAACACGCGTTTAAGAAAGAATCAGTATGACCGTTAATACAACTTTACTGTAACCACCACGTGATTTTAAGCACTTCCAAATCTGCTTTATTACAAAATTAATTCGCTACTATCTAAAAGTAAATAAAGCGACATGTGTGTTCACAATTCACTAATAAATTTCAGGCGTCTAAACATGTTTAGTTAAATTCATAAATATAACAAATTAATTAAAACATACCTAGTCCTCAATCGCCTGAAAAAATGTGAAAGAAAAGATGTTATAACCACGAACATGTATGTGAGACTGGGAGAGAACGGGGCTCACGCTCACCAGTGTGCAACGAAAGGTATACAGGTAAAGGATGGGTTAACTTTCTTCTCCACCCTCCACCATGCATGGGTATCGAGGGGCAGGGAGGGGGTTCAATAATTACGATAAATAGTAAGCCTAGGAGATTTTTAAAAACAAGATTTTGTAATGACGATACTTCTGTATTTTCATAAAAGTTATAGAAAAAGCTAATTACATACCTACGTATGCGGATTGGCCACATAGTTCCATTCACCACAGGTCCTTACATATTTATCAGTTTCATAGGTTGGCAAATACACACATGTTTGAAGCAATGAATACGAATCCCCACAACCCAACTGTATCCCCTCCCTCCATTCAAGACTCCGCCCCTTCTCTAAACAGCGATTGAAGCGCCATGTCTGGGCAATAAAAAAACTCACAAAGCTTCTCCGAGGACTTTAGTCCCAGACTGTACAGTTGAGCAAGTAGAAAGTGCAAGAAAAATATGGTTGTTTATGGCAACATCTGGCAGTTCTTTGTAGTAAACCCTCGTATCTTTATGAATGAATCACTGAGAACCCAGAGCCAATGTAAGGTGGAACGTGATTGGCTGAACTTTGAGTGGTGGTGAAGTAAATCTTATCATCCCATTTTACGTAAAGTAATATGTGGTAGAACAAATTGTAGGAAGTAATACTACAACAGTTATGTATTGAACAATGTTAGAGTAACAATGGCGTAATTTGCATTATTGATATGTAAAACGTTAATAGCAACACAGCACAGGAAAGCAGCATTGGTTTGTTGGTTGTTTCGTGTTTTCACGATATTCGAATATGAATCAGATTCGAAGGGAGAGAAACGACATTGCTCCTGTAATAAATCGGATGCTGAGTATATATTTTGTCAATTTCTGTGGCCATTTGCTCTGGCACACAATGACTGTTACAATGATTTGGCAATAAATTAACTATTAACTATTTCATGCCTTAGCTTTTAAAATTCTTCTCTTTATAGATGTAATGTATTAAAATTACAAACTCTTACTGATATAATCTGCATAATTGTAAGACAAGACTCCTGTAAGTTATGTGAGTTCACATTCACTGATGTATAACATATATTTTTGTAATACCAAACAGGGAGTTAAGCAAAATCCCACGGAGAAAGCCGTAGTTTATTGAAATTAAAACAGGGCCGGCTACATCGCGTAGCCCTCATCTGATATGAACTAAATCTCGTAGGAGGACAGATTATATACCGTACCGCTCAAAAGAGGGGGAGAAATAGAAAGGGAAAGGGAAGAGGCGGAAGGGTTACGTGAGAGGTGGGAGAAAGGGACAAGAGGGGTCACGTAGGAGGAAGGAGAGGCTTAGCAGGGCATGAAGGGGGGAGTTAGGGGAAGGGGGGAGTTGGGGAAAGTGGGGTAAGAGGACAAACTCTCATGTGACCCGTCCGCCTCTCCCCTTCCATATCTCCCATTCTATAGGCGGTATATAATCTGTCCTCATACAATATTAGGTTCATATCTGAAGAGGGTTAAGCGATGTAGACGAAACTGTTGTCGTCTCAATAAACTACTGCTTTCTCTGTATTTTTTTATTTTTTTTTATTCTGACTTTCACGGCACTGTGAATTTATCTTATTATTAAACAAGGACTAGTAAACCAATATCATAGTTTCATTTTTCAATACCTAACCCAGACCTCTTTCTTTTCCACTCGTATAGAGGAGAAGGTTTGAGCCTGCGTCGAAAACAGTGGAATGAGGTGGTTAGCAAATTCGTAAACAGCGGCAGATATCAATTTTGCTGGCATGGTAATAGTTATCTAAATTAATTATGTAATTACTAAGGCCCCGTCCTCACTGTATCGGGCATGCCCGACGGGGATTACTTTTTATGTGAAAGATCCCTCGTTCTTTACCACTGTTACCTGATCGATCAGGTAATAACACCAAGCACGCTTGTGTTGTCCACACCGTGATTTAGAAACACTTGTGTGACAGTCTGTTCTGCCCTCTAGTTTGGACAGGGCCTTTTTAAAGTTTAATGATTCATGCTATCCCTTAGCCCTACTGAATTTGATAAGATAATGGAAGATATTGTTTCTTTTATGCATAAATCTTTCCTCATATTTCACTTTCTGTCATGCACTGATATATATATATATTTATTCCTACAGTCATGCACTGACGACTGTCAGAATGTCTGTCAGGTGCCATATAGTTGCAAAGACTGCGGAGTGCCGATTCCAACAACTAGGTTTTAACTACTGCGATATTTTCCAAGAAAATTCCTTCTTAGCAGTCATTTATATGTTTCAACCATTAATTCTTTCAACATCTCTCAGTATATTAAGACCATGGCTTTTCCCCAGACAAAATTCCACCTTCTCATGACAGCATAAGACAATAGGACAATAGACAATACAAGTAAAATAAATATTCACCCAGTTTTATTACAGTCACCGAAAAAATAATATATCATATGAAAACAGTCATTCTATAGGGACCTGAAACCATTTAATGCAAAAATGACACTTCCATTCAGTATTTTGTCCACAGACCGTTGTTGGCAATCACATCACGAAGGCGGTCAGATAGAGAAGTCACATGGTTGTCAATGATTTGTGGCTTCCTCCTGAGGACTTCCCACTCCCTCATCATATGATTTAGCAGTTGCTGTCGTGTCCTTTCCTCTTCGGGTTCCCAGACATTAACAATATTAGCCCAGACGTTCTCGATAGGATTTAAGTCAGGGCTGTAACTAGGCCATGGCAAAACTTCCAGTTGGGGCTGATCCTCAATCCATCTTCTCACGATGTTTGCTGTGTGCACGGGACAGTTATCATGCATGTAGATGATGGTCTCCGGATAAGGCAGGGTGTAGGCGCGGACAGTCGGCAGCATCACCTCTTCTAATATCTCTAAATACTGCTCAGCCGTGAACCTCCCTTCGATCTCAGTGACCTCACCAACACCATGAAGTCCAATCCAGCCCCACACATTACAGGTTACGTGACCACTGCGTGCCTCTGCGTATACATGCTCCTGAACATACCTGTTAAATAAAATCCTGTTAGTTTTGTAATATAACAAAAAGGTAAAAAATTAACAGTCGTGGGAATAAATAATCCTCCATTCTCCAAAACTCTCTGCCTCAGGTTATGAAGAAATATATTATGGTATCTGGTAACAACGCTCGACACCTTGTGTGTGTGTCTGATAAGAAGCTTCAGATAAATAGTTATAACTTAGGTTGGCAAAGAAGAATTTTTCAGATATGACAACTCAATGCTTAGCGAGGTGTGAGAGTTATTCACTAATATTTTGTCTTAGGACTTATAGGAAACTTTGGATATCATTGCCAAAGAATGAAAGGACTCTCCCCAAGAAAATCTGCCAAGCAAGGGATAGAAACCTGTATAAAATTAGGCAGAAATGCCTGCCGCTGAGCGGCATTGTAGAATAACAAGCTTACTAATTAAACACTGGCTTTCATAGTCATGAAGCTTGAAGTCAACGTTTCATAACTGTATAGTTTTCAAGATATTGGTTATGGGTCTCTACATGAATTATCCTTTACAGTCATTAGTGTCGACATAATCCTTACACAGTGATAAAATTATACAACGTGCAATAACTCTGAAAGTATGGAAATTTGTTTACGCCTTCATTTGTTTTAATTGCTAAATACAGTGCAGTCAAAACGCTAAGTGGTTTTAAAACCACTATAACTTACCTGGTATTGTTCATCCTGTAACAATAAAGTTTCCCATGGTTGGTAGAACTAAATGTCTTTTCATCGGAGAAGATGACTCTCCCCCAGTAGTCCAGGTCATGGTCCAAGTATCTTTGAGCAAAATGTAGGCGTGCCTCCCGGTGTCTCTCGGTTAACTTTTGTTTTTTTGCCGGTGTTCGGTGGTGATAACCGAATTCCACCAATCTCTTCCTTACAGTCTCTGACGTCACAGGAAGCTGAAGATCTCGCCTAGCTGCCACAGCATTGGAAAAGGGTTGTGCTTCAATATACTCTTGTAAACGCCGATCTTCCTCTGCTGTGGTTTTTCTTACTGGTCCAGGTCGACGGTGGTCTGTTAAGTCACCTTCCTCCTCCCACCTCTTAAGCCAGCGATAAACAGTGGTTTCGTGAACACCAAGGTCGGCAGCTATCTGGTGTGGTGATAAACCAGCCTCGTGCATCCCCACCATTTTCGCTCGCTGAGCAACTTTCTGCACGTTACGACGGTCCATCTTACACTGTCAGAACTTCCTGTGCTTCTGTTTGTATGCTGCGATATGAGGTTCCCTCATCACCTTCGTTTACTGATGAAGCACAATGAATGAACTTCAAGTCGTTGGTTCAGTATCATTATTAACGTGTTTTAATGTAATAATAACAAATACTAACTCCCTGTGTTCCTAGCAGCTAGAAAAAGTTAATTGTTAATTTATTGCCAAATCATTGTAACAGTCATTGTGTGCCAGAGCAAATGGCCACAGAAATTGACAAAATATATGCTCAGCATCCGATTTATTACAGGAGCAATGTCGTTTTTCTCCCTTCGAATCTGATTCATATTCGAATATCGTGAAAACACGAAACAACCAACAAACCAATGCTGCTTTCCTGTGCTGTGTTGCTATTAACGTTTTACATATCAATAATGCAAATTACGCCATTGTTACTCTAACATTGTTCAATACATAACTGTTGTAGTATTACTTCCTACAATTTGTTCTACCACATATTACTTTACGTAAAATGGGATGATAAGATTTACTTCACCACCACTCAAAGTTCAGCCAATCACGTTCCACCTTACATTGGCTCTGGGTTCTCAGTGATTCATTCATAAAGATACGAGGGTTTACTACAAAGAACTGCCAGATGTTGCCATAAACAACCATATTTTTCTTGCACTTTCTACTTGCTCAACTGTACATACTTCAGCTAGTCTATGTTATAAACGGCAATCCGTCTCTGTTTGTCCTCTTATAACTCGAAAACGGTTACACCTACATCCAAAACCCATATATATTATGAATCACCATCACCAGGAGCAGGTTTTGGTATAACGTAATATGACGTAAATCGACGTAAAAATTACGTCATTTACCACAAATCCGCTAAAATAACCCGGTTTCACTCCCAAAACTATATATTCTGATTCAGCATCGCCAGCAAAGGTATTTATGACGTAAAAATTACGTTATATTCTATTTACCGGTTAAAACCATAAAGAAGAGTTCGAATTTCCGTTCGAGCTGCTAAAATCACGCGCCAAATGTATCGCTCGAACGCATTAGAGAAAGAGAGAGAGAGAATTTATGTGTGTAAGAGAGAAAGAGAGAGAGAGAAGGGGAGAGATAGTGACGTCACACGTGGGGTGTTATGATGCAACACACACACACACACACACATACATATGTACACTCTCCCAAAAAAGTATCGGCATTACTGGCTAGATCCTGCTGAGAAAAGATCGAAGCTACATGTATGACTGTACTGTGGGGTTGGTATTCCTGTTGGTAATGAGTTGACTCTCATTTCTGTACTAATGTGAAATGCTCTAGCATACATAATTCATGCATTAGGCAAGTCTTGGAGTAAGCGTTGTGAATTCATTTTTACAGATATACGTTATGTTATTATAATGATTGATGGTTTTGGTGGAGGGGGAATTTACTGAATTATTGAATATAATGAGAATGATAACCCAGAGAATAAAGTTACCAAATCGGATTTTAACAAAAAAGGAATCTTTGAGTAGATTCGCTGTAACTGTAGTATTTTGTCTTAAATATAATGCAGTTATATAGCATAGGGTAGGATCAAGTAGGCTTATGCTTTTCCTCCTAATACTTCTAAATAAGGTTTTGTAAAGTAACACAAACAGACATTGCCCTCTCCAGAAAGTGACGTGTATAAACAAACATGTGAAGCAACCAACACCTCAAAGCTTCTCTCGATAATCTCGGGGCCTCAGTCTCAGGAAACGAATGACGGCCTCCTGTCCCGAGGTAGAGGTATATAAAAAAAAGTAGAAATAAAATAAAAAGAAAGATAACATTATATACCATTCGGCAACTGCATTAGAAAGGGGTAAATCGTACGATAATATTGAAAATTTCTCTAATAAGTGAAGAAATGCGAATATGTTTCAATTTGTATCCACTATAGTTTCTCTGACTCATGAAGCAATACGAATATGCATAATTGGCAACTGATCGGCAGGAAAACCACTATCTGTAAGGTTTCAAAGCAATGTACCATAATGCTACGTTTATTGTCGTTTTCGTTCATTCATTTTAATGCCGATACTTTTTTGGGAGAGTGTACGTTTATTACGCACACACATTTGTACGTTTATTACACACACACACATATGTACGTTTTTTACACACACACATACACACGCACATTTGTACGTTTATTATACACACACATATATATGTACAGTCGGTAATGATGGGAGCCTGGTGATCTGGTAATACTGTATGAGAGAGAGATGGGGAGGGAGGGAGAGAGTTGTCATTTATGGTTTAAATGGCAATTACTAAAGATCATTTGAACAGGAATACTTTAAGAAATCATTTCTAATATATACTGCACTTTATATAATAGAAGGGTTTTTTTTGTTTTTTGTTTTTTTTTAATTAATTGCGCCGTAGCGTCAATCAACAGGCAGGCAACAATACATACGAGTAGGCGGGACCCATGAGAATCCAATGACTACTACCACACATACACACGCAAAAACACACATCACATAACATAAGAGAATGGTGCACAAGCATACAGACAAATATTTACATTATGACCTATTTAAATCCACCAAAACGAGGGTGGCGTACCAGAAGTTCCTCCAGAACCTGATGGTTCAGCAGGTGTCGACAAACCACATCAAGTGGCAGGCCTCGGGGCAGCAAGTGTCGGACAGTGGGGTAGGCCAGGCAATAGTGCTCTATAGTGTTAACACGAGGCGCTTGACACAAGCGACACTCAGTGAAGGGAGGCTCACCCTGCATCCCAGCAACCTGCCACGGTGGCCAGTAGCCAAGCCTCAAACGAGCAGAGACTACATTGTGCATCCGAACCATGAGGCCTCGACGACGGTAGGAATATTTGTGACGGCAGACAGACTCGTAATGGGTGATGGAGATGCTGAATGGCCTCTCTGCATCCCTGCGTCGCCGTACAGAGAGGAGAGCGGCGGAACGGACATTAGAGAGGTAACATGTCAGGGAGAGAGGACGTCCAACACCACGAGGAGGCAGGTAGCAGGCTTCCTTTGCGAGTCTGTCAACTGTACCATTGCGACGTAAACCTACATGGGATGGCACACATAAAAATTTGACAGTCAAGTTGCGATGACGTAATAAGGCCAAAAACGATAAAATCTGCTGAATAACAGTAGAGTGTGTGGGCTGAATACTAGAGAGGGAATGAAGGGCAGGTTTGGAGTCACAAAAAATGGCAGCATTCACTCCACGTTGACAAACAAGACTAGGAGCATCCAGAATGGCATACAGTTCACACAATGTAGAGCTAGAGTGGTTACAGAGACGACGGCCAACCCAGCCCCCTGGAGGTGACACCATGTCAGGTGAGAAGACGGCACAACCTGCTGTACCATCCACTTGCAATGAGCCATCAGTGTAGACGCAGTATGGATCTGTGATGGAGGACGTCACTGTTTCTATGTGTTCCAGAGCCAACTGCCGCTGTAGAGAAGTTAGTTCCGACTTGGAAGTAGGTGTGAAGCTCACATCAGGTGTTGGTAGCATCCATGGAGAAGGCCCTGGGGGGACGTCTGCCACCATTATATCTATATTAAGACTACGGAACATAGAGGAAACAGATCTTATAAGAGTACGTCCAGCAGGCAGTATGGGAGGGACCGGGTAGTTTGGTCTAAGAGAAGTCCTGACTAACTGAGAGTAATGGGGTGAAAGATGTGGGAAATGGAGGCACTTGACAGTGAAGCAAGTAACACTAGAATAATATCTCTCCACTAACGGGGGAAGACGCAACTCACGCTGCATGTTCACTATCCTGGTCGACATTGGACACCCGAGAATTATTCACATTGCTCTATTCTGAAATTTTTCTAAAGTTTCAAGAGTAGCCCTGGGAAGTTGAATCAGAGCAGGGGAGAGGTAATCAACAACTGAACGGATAAAAGCAATATAGATAGTCCTGGCTACTGAGATGGAGATTCTAGAGGAGTTGTTAGTGAGCCATTGAAGTGGTGTAAGTCGGTGCTGGAGACGATCCAATAAGTCCTGGACAAAGGGATGGACTCGAGGTCTGGCAGGGATAATCGGCCAAATATTGACTTGCGCGCCCAGGTAGCGATACTGGGAACACATGGGAATGACAGTCCCTCCAATGGTGAACACTGGCCGAGCTTGAGGAAGGTGGCAGGTGAATATTCTGCTCTTATCTGGGGAGACAATAATGCCACAGTATGAGGAGACCATAGAGAAGGAGTCAAGAAACCACTGGAGATCCCTTGGTGAGGTTGAATAAACACAGATATCATCAGCATAGCACGTAATTGTAGTTCCAGGTATATCAGGGAGAAAAGTGATCAGCCGATGCATCAGAATATTTAATAACAATGGGCTGAAAACACCCCCTTGAGGCGTACCAAGATGAAAACTGCGCAAAGGACTGAGCGCACAACTGAAAAACACACGGGAGGTCCTGTTACTCAGGTAGCTCCGAATCCACCGTAATAGATAACCCTTTATCCCAAAGTCAACCAGTTGATCCGAAATGACGTCTCTATCAGCAACATCGAAGGCACTTCGAAGGTCAATGAAGGCCACCACACTGTCCCTGTTATGGCGAGAGTACAAGTCGACAAGGTAGTGGTGTGTGCTCTGCTGGGGAAGGAAACCAAACAGCCATGGAGAAAGGCGATCCTGCAATCTGTACATGAGACGATTGAGTAAGATTATCTCAATAACCTTACAAAAACAGGAAGTTAGGGAAATAGGCCTGAACTTCGCAGTGCCGGGCTTAGGGATGGGTATTATTGTGCTGCTGGTCCAGGCTCGTGGTACACAACCATAACAAAGACAAAGATTGTACAGTCGAAGTAGAGGGTTCCAAGGAACTTGTTGAAGTAGGCGCAGCACAGCATAAGTAATACCATCATCACCTGGGGAACAAGCACTACCCCGAGAGAGAGCACGTCGCAACTCCTCCTCAGTTATCTCCTCTGCATCATCGTCATCATCTTGCAACAGAGCAGACATTAGATGTAGACGATGGACAGCAGCACGGGAAGTTAGTGCATCTTGTATGTGGATGGGTAGACTGGCTGGGGTAGATTGTTCTGACCAGGCATCGACAAGTTGTTGGGCATAGTCGGCAGGAGTGTGATGACGAGCAGTGGCCGGTGTCTTTTTAACAACCCGACGGATGAGGTGCCACATAGTAGCCACACTTGTTTGCCGGTTTATGCTGTTCGTGATCTGCTGCCAAGACTCAGTGTGAGCACACTCCTGCAGGGCATCTAAAGCGTCCCTAGACATCTTGTAACGATGGAACAGGTCAAGGGTTGGGTTGGCTTGAACTCACGTTCAGCCTCCTCCTTTGCCTCCTGTATACGTGCATCCAGCGTCCAGGAGTGGGCAGTATGGCGATGCTGGAGATGTGGCTGGGAGACATATAGCCTATAAAAGTCATGAGTAGCAGATACATGATCAGACTACAACTGTTCAGCTGATGATATGTCAAATGTAGGGAATGCATGGGCTATGAATAAGATGTAAGTCGGGCAATATTTAGGGGGCACAGCAATATGCAAACGAGTGGCTGAAGCACCTGACCCAGCAGTTAGAGAATAATGAAACCGAAGAGCGATGTGATCAGAGAATAAGTCTGGCACGGAAGAGCACAGGACCTGAGCACTATTGCCTAGCCTGCCCCACTGTCCGACACTTGCTGCCCCAGGGCCTGCCACTTGATGTGGTTTGTCGACACCTGCTGAACCATCAGGTTCTGGAGGAACTTCTGGTGCGCCACCCTCCTTTTGGTGGATTTAAGTAGGTCATGATGTAAATATTTGTCTGTATGCTTGTGCTTCATTCTGTTATGTTTTCGTGATGTGTGTGTGTGTGCGCATGTGTGTGTGCTTGTGTGTGTGTGTGGTCATTGGGTTCTTGTGAGTCCCGCCTAGCCTTGTGTACTGTTGTCTGCCTATTGACTGACGCTACGGCGCAATGAATTTAAAAAAAAAAAAAAAAAAAAAAAAAAAAGGCATCTGCTCGAGGAATATTTGCTCGAAGAGGAGGCAGGACTTATGTCCCTCCATCAGGGCCAGCATCTCGTTCATGAGCTCAGATGGTTTCCGGTCACCTAGTCCATCCATGTGTAGAAGTTTCGCCGCCCTCTCTCGGCGAGTGAGACCGAAGGTGGTGTTTAGGAGTGTCTTGATTCCCTCGTATTTGTTTTCGTCTGGTGGCTCGCGAAGGTAATCAATGATGCGTCCAGCGGTGTTCTGGGCCAGAGCACTGACCACATAATAATACCTGGTGTTGTCGGCAGTTATTTGGCGGATATGGAATTGGGCCTCAGCTTGTTCGAACCATACTTGGGGTTGTGTTGTCCAGAAGGTGGGCAGTTTGAGCGAAACCGCATTCTGTTCTTCCCCAGGCATGATAAAATAAAAAAAAGAACGTTTTGGATCGTCGGGGTCACCACTGTAGTAGGTCAGGCGTCGTACAAACACTCCAGCTAAACTCCTGATCGGTGTTGATTGGTCGTCCCCCCCTTCACTCCATATCACGCCACATCACACCAGGTTCAGTCTAGTGTTCGAGCTCCACAAACGATGGTTCGAGGATGAAGTGGCTCAGGTCGCCACACACACATATTACTCTAGTGTTACATACATTCATACTGAACAATGTGAACATAAAATACTGATCATAATAGAGATTAAGTACGTTGTATATATATATTATAAGAAGGTGACTGTGGATGAGAGCCAACGATAGTTTTGTTTATCTAACTCATTTCACCTATTAACCGAAATGTATTAATATTTAATCAGCCATTCACTGATATATCGGTTAAAGAAATACTTATTCATATATTGTGGGTCACTATAATGTAGTTAATATACCATATCATCAATAAAAGACCGAATAAATGAAATAATATCTTACCCTGGCATAATCTAACAGGCTGGCGGGTTGAGGGGAAGGGCACGCATCATGGCCGCCAACCCACTTCCGGTGGTGACACGCCAGGGGGGGGGGGGTTGCGCCCTCTATGTGTATAGCTCTGTGGGTCTGACTCACTGTGTCATGTAAACCGTATATACAACTCTTTCTGTGGTTATACTATACAATAGTATATATTTCAATATATTTCATTACTGCATTTCAATTCCTCAAATATTTGCATGAAAGAGGGACACAAAAAAATATACCAATAAGCTTTCAAGAATTACAATTAATTAAAACGAAGCACTTCCATACCACCGAGTGAATACACAGGTATTCAGTGTGCGTGTGTGTGTGTGTGTGTGTAGCCTACTGTAACATCAAGATTCGTCCTCAGAAATTGTTTCCTCAACGTGATTAATCTTATTTATTTTATTAAATTATCTAGAACGAATTTTTGTTGTTGTTGGTGAAAGTTCATTTTGATGAAAGTGACTCGTCTTGGAGCTCAGTGTTTTCCTCAAACTCATTCTTCATTCTTTCAGTCATTCTGCCGTGTGTGATCTGATTAAAATGGCGTTGCTTTTCAGATATTATTTATTACTTCACATTAAATAAGATCGACATTGTTGTATAGGCTTAGCGTTTGATAATGAGATAACACCGTATTTGTATGAAAATGGCATGCAGTGTAATTCTATTTTTATATCAATATGCAGTAATTACAGTCCCCTATGTATCCATGCTTTGGCTGACTAACATTAACAAAAGTAAGGTGAGATTAACATGAAAATGAACATGAAGAATATTGCGTGTGTGACCCCGAAACACCAGCAGTGTGTCTCTTCTCTGTATGAAAAGATGGAATAATTGTAAGATAATATTGAAAACTTATAAAATGTCAGCTGATTAATGTGTAGGAAATTGTTGTTTGTTAAAGCCATATACTGTATATTGTGTTGGGTCATCCTTACACTATTGGTCACTATGTTGCGGTGGAACCATAATTATTTTTAGCCACTGTGCTTAGACGGCAATATAGGTGAACAGATATTGTCTGATGATTCTCTCTTTCTCTCTCAATATAGACACACGCTCGCGAGCGCCGAATAAACCTCTGAGTTCACTTGCTGATTTGAAGTGTGTTGTTTAGTTAGTGATTTCATGAATCCTCTGGCAATATTCTTTCGTGTGCTCGTTCATTATAAATTATGGGGATAGTATATTGCAATACTTATATACATAAACGTCATTCACATAGCCAAAATATGATTGCGTAGCCTTAAAAAACAATGAATTATACATGTCGAACAGGGAGTCAAGCTTGTATCGGTTCGAAACGTATGTTCGTGCTTGTGTGGCATCTTAATCGTTTGAGTGGGCTGTCGTCCAGAGAGGATCCGAGCCATATCTCCGGCCCAAACTCAGGTGGGCTAGAGACTGTGGTGCGCAAGTGTACCTGGTTTTATTTTCACTGCCTGATCAACCTTGTTAAAAATTAGAGCTTCAATGAAGTTGTATTTTTGTACCAGAGAAAATATGGATTCCATACCAACATTATTTATTTTACAAGTTTCACTTAAGGATATGGTTTGATTTCCCACATAATTGTCACCTTTCACTTTCACCTTTATGATAGCAAACCCTTTACTTGGTAAATTTATTGTACTTTTGACACTGCCTGCCAGTCGAGTCTGTGAGTCACTTGCTCTAGTACCAGAGCTTACAGCTGTGCACTGCTGACTCCGCGGTTGACATGGGTACACTTGACCCTGAAATATTATTGACTGGATGGATATTGCAATGTCAAGGTTATGATCTGTCAGTTCTTTTAAACCTAACCATCTATCAGTTGGCAAACTGAAGTTTTCACAAATGTAGAAGGTACATTTTAGTCTCTGACTATTCGATAAAAGTGTAATAGGATATTGGACCATACCTTTAATGATTAATTTACTACCAGATAAGGCAGTTAAGCTTAAATCTGATGGTTGAATAGACCATCGTTCCTGTGGGTTTTCCTTTAACAGCTGTTTAAGTGTTACTTCAGACAGTAATGATACACAAGCTTCTGTATCAACAGCTAACGAGACATTTGTATTCCCAATGTTACAAGGAAGTGATAATACATCAACTTTACCCAAGGCAGCAACAAGTATATTTATTTGTTTAGGCGTGATTAAATTGGCGTTTTGTTGTTGTTGTTGTTGTTTTTTTTGTTAAAATCATCACCTGTATTTGCACGTCTATTATTTATTAGGTCTCTTGCATTTAATGTGGCTCTATATTTATCTGTGTTATGTGTCACACTATTATGAATAATGTAATATTTGTTACTGGGCTTGTTGTCACTTTCACTTGCTGCTTTATTGCTATTATCCTTACTTTTGGCATTTGAGTGATTATTCTTATTAAAGTATCACTTATCTGGGCTGTGTCCATATTTTCTGCAGATTTTACAAAAAGGTTTCTTCTTCGAACTCTGAGGTGTGAAGTTTGTAGTGTTTTTTTTTTTTTTTTTTTTTTTAATTGCGCCGTAGCGTAAATCAACAGGCAGGCAACAATACATACTGGTAGGCGGAACCCATGTTAATACAATGACTACAACCACACATACACACGGTCACACACACACACACCACACACACACATCACGAAAACATAACAGAATGGAGCACAAGCATACAGACAAATATTTACATTATGACCTATTTAAATCCACCAAAACGAGGGTGGCGTACCAGAAGCTCCTCCAGAACCTGGTGGTTCAGCAGGTGTCGACAAACCACATCAAGTGGCAGGCCCCGGGGCAGCAAGTGTCGGACAGTGGGGCAGGCCAGGCAATAGTGCTCTACAGTGTTAGCACGAGGCACTCGACACAAGCGACACTCAGTGAAGGGAGGCTCACCCTGCATCCCAGCAACCTGCCACGGTGGTAGCCAAGCCTCAAACGAGCAGAGACTACATTGTGCCTCCGAACCATGAGGCCTCGACGACGGTAGGAATATTTGTGATGGCAGACAGACTCATAATGTGTGATGGAGATGCTGAAGGGCCTCTCTGCATCCTTGCGTCGCCGTACAGGGAGGAGAGCGGCGGAGCGGACTTTAGAGAGGTAACATGTCAGGGAGAGAGGACGTCCAACACCACGAGGAGGCAGATGGCAGGCTTCCTTTGCGAGTCTGTCAACTGTACCATTGTGACGCAAACCTACATGGGATGGCACCCATAAAAATTTGACAATCAAGTTACGATGACCCAATAAGGACAAAAACGATAAAATCTGCTGAACAACAGCAGAGTGTGTGGGCTGAACACTAGAGAGAGAATGAAGGGCAGGTCTGGAGTCACAAAAAATGGCAGCATTCACTCCACGTTGACAAACAAGACTAACAGCATCCAGAATGGCATACAGTTCACACAATGTTGAGCTAGAGTGGTTACAGAGACGATGACCAACCCAGCCCCCTGGAGGTGACTCCATGTCAGGTGAGAAAACGGCACAACCTGCTGCACCATCCACTTGCAATGAGCCATCAGTGTAGAGGCAGTATGGATCTGTGATGGAGGACGTCACTGTTTCTATGTGTTCCAGAGCCAACTGCCGCTGTAGAGAAGGCAGTTCCAACTTGGAAGTAAGTGTAAAGCTCACATCAGGTGTTGGTAGCATCCACGGAGGGGGTCCTGGGGGGACGTCGGCCACCATTATATCTATATTAAGACTACGGAGCATAGAGGAAACAGACCTTATAAGAGTACGTCCAGCAGGCAGTATGGGAGGGACCGGGTAGTTTGGTCTAAGAGAAGTCCTGACTAACTGAGAGTAATGGGGTGAAAGATGTGGGAAATGGAGGCACTTGACAGTGAAGCAAGTAACATTAGAATAAATTCTCTCCACTAATGGGGGAAGACGCAACTCACGCTGCATGTTCACTATCCTGGTCGACATTGGACAGCCGAGAATAATTCTCATTGCTCTATTTTGAAATTTTTCTAAAGTTTCCAGAGTAGCCCTAGGAAGTTGAATCAGAGCAGGGGAAAGGTAATCAACAACTGAACGGATAAAAGCAATATAGATGGTCCTGGCTACTGGGATGGAGATGCCCGAGGAGTTGTTAGATAGCCATTGAAGTGGTGTAAGTCGGCGCTGGAGACGACCCAATAAGTCCTGGACAATGGGATGGTGTTGAGGTCTGGCAGGGACAATCGGCCAAATATTGACTGGCGCACCCAGGTAGCAGTACTGGGAACACATGGGAATGACAAGTTCCCAGGAACTTGTTGAAGTAGGCGCAGCACAGCATAAGTAATACCATCATCACCAGGGGAAGAAGCTCTACCCCGAATGAGAGCACGGCGCAACTCCTCCTCAGCTATCTCCTCTGCATCATCGTCATCATCTTGTAACAGAGCAGACATTAGACGTAGCCGATGGACAGCAGCACGGGAAGCGAGTGCATCTTGTATGTGGATGGGTAGACTGGCTGGGGTAGATTGTTCTGACCAGGCATCGACAAGTTGTTTGGCATAATCGGCTGGAGTGTGATGACGAGCAGTGGCCGGTGTCTTTTTAACAACCCGATGGATGAGGTGCCACATAGAAGCCACACTTGTTTGCTGGTTGATGCTGTCCGTGAACCGCTGCCAAGACTCAGTGTGAGCACAATCCTGCAGGGCAACTAAAGCGTCCCTAGACATCTGGTAACGATGGAGTAGGTCAGGGGTTGGGTTGGCTTGAAACAATAGGCCATCACGTTCAGCCTCCTCCTTTGCCTCCTGTATACGTGCATCCAGCGTCCAGGAGTGGGCAGTATGGCGATGCTGGAGGTGTGGCCGGGAGACGTATAGCCTATAAAAGTCATGAGTAGCAGATACAAGATCAGAGTACAACTGTTCAGCTGATGATATGTCAAATGTAGGGAATATATGGGCCATAAATAAGATGTAAGTCGGGCAATATTTAGGGGGCACAGCAATACGCAAACGAGTGGCTGAAGCACCTGACCCAGCAGTTAGAGAATAATGAAACCGAAGAGCAATGTGATCAGAGAATAAGTCTGGCACGGAGAAGCACTGGACCTGAGATGCTATCAGGCCAGACGAGAGGATGTAATCCAGAGTACCTCCCCGTCAATGAGTGGCACCACCAGTGTCCCAGTGTGTCAGATGATGCTTGCGGATGTATGAAAGGAGACGAACACCATTACGATTAATAGAGCCAGTACCATCACCCAAATCAGAATGCCGAGCATTAAAATCTCCCATATACACCATACCACGCACTGTTGGAGAAGGAAGAGCCTCAAGAGTGAGTCTAGCTGGGGCAGAATAGACATTACATAGTTGGAGTACTCCATTCCCAGGTAGAACCTCAAATAGCTGAAAGGTCATGTCAGGATCAGTGGAGGTACGGAGAAGGCGATGTGGCAAGGAGCTATGTATGTAAGTCAGGAGACCATTCCTTACCAGATGAACATATGGCACATAACCTGAGAGGGGAGGAGCTTGCCCAAGAGCGAGCGGCCGTCCTGGAAATGCTTCCTGGAGAAAAATAACACTGGGATGATGACGAAAAACATAGGCCTTGAATTGAGTGAGCTTAGCATAACTGGTGATACCACATACATTCCAGGAGATGACATCCAGCCGGCAATCACTAGCGAACTCTGTATTTGGAGGTAGAAGTCCGGTGAGTGGGGGCAGATGAGCGACCTGGAGAAGAAGATGGACCAGGAGAAGGGACTGACTCGAAAAGCTTTTCAAGGCGAGATGCAACAGTATCCATCTTTTCGGTAAGGGTAGTGACAGTTGAGATGATGGCCTGCTGAGCCTCGACCAAGGTGGAGAGTTTGGAGTCATTGGCAGCCTGAGCGGCAACCAGCCCATCAATCCTGGCTTCAAGGGCAGAAAAGCGGTTTTCAAGAGCCGTACATCGTGCCATGAGGGTAGCAACAGACTTGCGGAGGGCCAGGTCTGGAGGTGAGGCAGGGTTGGTAGGAGGAGCAGACTGGGGAGGTGGTGGTGGTGGTGGAGGCGGAGCAATAGTAGAGACACGAGCCTGGACCTTACGTCGAGTACATCCATGCCACACGTTAACCCCTGGCTGAAGGCATCGTGGACACTTCCATCGAGACGTATCTTCACCCCTGACAGGACACGTCTTGGAATCATGGTCGGCTGCACACCATGCACACTTCGGCCTGGCAGAACAGTACCGGGAGATATGCCCAACTCCCCAGCACCTGTAGCACCAAGGCTGGTCATTATGAAGTTTCCTCACCTCACACGGTGGAAGACAAGGGAGGAAATCAAAGGAAATCTCATTTGGAGGTGGATCGGGTTGACTCCAGACAACAACAATACGGCTAATGGGTGAACCATCTTGGAAAAAACGACGGGCAAAGTACACACCAGGGTATCCTTTGGCAAGTTTCGGGTCAACATCAATAGGAAAACGGGTGAGGATGTAGCTGGGGAACTTACGAGGCCTCTCAGGTGAGTCTTCAAGAATGAGAGGCAGAGATAAAAATTCACCAGCCTTCACTCTATCAATGATGTCCTGACGCTTCCTAGAGATGTAGACAAACCGGGAGGTGACAGCAGCCATCTTGACTTCAGCCAGTTCACGCTGCAACTGGAAGGCCCTGTTGACATCAGACAACCAACGCAGCTTTGTGTCTGTAGATGGGTTTCCAGAGAAGGAGAGTTTGACATAGGCATCTCTCGGGGCAAAAGCATGAAGGTTGGACGAGGACAAGGAGTTGGTATACAAAGAAGAAACACCAGGGTGAGGCAGAGAAGGTACGTCGTGCACAGCTGAAGCACCCTTGGCAGTCTTGGCAGCTGGAGGTAAACAGTCCACACCATCGGAATCCTGCGAGGAGTCGGACGAGGCATCAACAGGTCGCTTGGTAGAGGTTGAGGAGGTGGACGGCTGCAACCTGAGCTGCGGAGTGACCGAGGAGAGGGGGGGAGGGTTGCGAGAAGGCAGCTCAGGCCAGTGATCCTCAATTGGAGACTCGTCTTCCTCCGACATTGCCAAGTCGGCCTCCAAGCAGGAATCCGCACTCTCCATCAGGCCAGGCAAGGCCTAGATGGAAAGGAAACAACAACACAAACAACTAAACACTCAATCAGCCAGGGACACACACACACACACACACAGACAATCACAACAAAACTATACACAGAACCACAACAGACAAACAACACCAGCAACACCACAGAAACAGCAACACACAAACAAGAACTCACAAACAACACAAAAAACACAAACAAGAACTCCAAAACAACACAAAACAACAACACAAACGAGAATGGAAGCAGAGCGCCACGAGTACGTCCACACTCCACCTGTTCTGGAGCGAGACCTTTTCAAGCAAGAGTGTAAAGGCAACACAAAACAAAAATTCAGGCAGTGCGCCAGGAGAACGTCTTTACACCAACAAGGTTGGGGCGAGACTCGTGTAATAAAAGTGTGTATTGATAATAATATTGATACTGAAATGCATATAATTATGCATTATTTGGGTGCATCCCATGATTATTGGTTGTGGACTTTCATGTTTTTGAAAGTTAAGAGGAACTTTGAAACCAATTCAGCGTCGAGATAACATTTCGGGAGTCATTCGAAGCTTTGATAACCCTAACCGAGGTGTGAATATTAACTCTGTTTTAACGCTAACTCCCTCCTCACTCTCTCCCCCCCTCTCTCATACAGTAGTACCAGATCTCCAGGCTCTCATTACTACAGCAAAGTAGGACGAATTTCTGCTACCTACTGTACGTATATTACACACTGACACACACACATGTACAGTTGCCAAAAAAGGCGCTGCGAAAAAAAATGAATTCAATGTGGCGAAATCTGGCAACTCCACCAGTAGTAAACATCCCCAGTCATGTGAATGAATCGTCCTCGACCCTACTTTCTGTGCAAAGAGAACTGTTACTCTACACCATAATATGTTATGAATGAATGGGTGTTACTGTACCAAACTGCTGAATTAGTATTCATATTCGCTCGACCACACTCTATGGTTTTCACTTTCCAAGAAGTGCATCTTATAGCTTCCCTTGCCACCTTTGTTGGGATTCAGGCATTTTTAGAGTGTTAACCTAACTGGAGTTCGAAATTCTTTATACCATCTCGAACCAACATGTTACTGATGATTCTCAAGAGTGATGTATAGGCCTATATATATATATATATATATATATATATATATATATATATATATATATATATATATATATATATATATATATATATATATATATATATATATATATATATATATATATATATATATATATATATATATATATATATATATATATATATATATATATATAATATATATATATATATATATATATATATATATATATATATATATATATATATTTTTAATAACACCTGGGTAACATAGATTAGAACGTACTACAGTAAGATCAACAATAATATTAAAGTATATATTTTATACTTAAGCAACGAAAACTCTCAATATTATAATGATTTCGGTTAGGATGATACAGAACTTTCTTCACTTCTCTCACCCCGGCTCACCTTGCTCACAGCCAAATTATTTTTTTTGGATCACTGTTTACAAATGATGATTATATTTTCACTTTCTTTTTCTGTACTGTAACTTGTCAAAATATGAGTATCAATAGTAATTATTCATACCTAATGTAATAATTAGTAGTAATCCAGTATTGAAAGATGTAAGGGCAGATATGACTGTCTTGCGACTCAGTTCATCAGCCAATCATATCGTATCACTACAAACACTGGGAGTGGGGATGAAGGTGCTTCATTCATAATGTCTTTAGGTGTTTATTACTGGTCGAGCTACCAGATTCGCCACATTGAATTCATTTTTTGTCGCAAAACCTTTTTTGGCAACTGTACGTTTATTACACACACACACATATACGTTTATTACACACACACACACACACACACACACACACACACACACACACACACACACACACAAATGTGCATGTATGTGTGTACAGTTGGACACATGAATGGGTGGTACAGTCCAAGTGAAAGATGGTCAATTTCTCCCAATATCAAGTTCCTTAGTGCAAAATAGGAGAAATCAGGTGCAGAAGTCAGTATTGAGGATGGTAATAAAAAGGAAGTACCTGATAATAGACACTGGTTACTCAAATGGGACAAGTATCTTTCACCTGGGCTGTACCACCCATTCATGTGTCCAACTGTACGTGTGTGTGTGGAATAGTTTACACACACACACATCAGCATGACACACAGGTATCTCAATGAGTGTGTTTATGTGTCCTTTGTGTGTGTTATCTCTCTCTCTCTCTCTCTCTCTCTCTCTCTCTCTCTCTCTCTCTCTCTCTCTGTGTGTGTGAGTGTGTGTTCGCTCTATCTCTCTGTTCATGTGTGTGTGTGTACTTTCTGACTGTGTGTATCTGTGTGTGCTTCTGGCTGTGTGTGTGTGTGTGTGTATGTGTCCAAAAACATCCCTGTAGTAAGGCTTACAAAAACGGGTTGAGATTTTTCAAGTTTTTACACTTTTTTGCTTCAGAGTGTGCATGAAGCAAATATTTTTTTAAATGGTACCAAATTTTTTAAGCCATACTCTAACTGTTTAGCCATACGTCTAACTGTTATAATAATCCTGACTGTATATCAATGAAAACACCTCTCACTAAGATAACAATTTAATAAAGTTGCTCTCTAAACTACAAAATGTCTCCTCAGGCCCGAAGTTAAAAAAAAATTAAGGGCCCTGACTGGAGCTCTATGAATCCTTCAAAATAATCCAGGCCACAGAACCCTTCAGTATTTATAATAGGGAATCTGTTGCCTGGAGTAGTTTGGAGAATTCATAGAGCTCCAGTAAGGACCCTTACTTTTTTTTAAACTACTTCCCGAGCAACTCCGGGTACCTCCGCTAGATATATATATGCAACAGAAACCGAGGTCGCCACCGAAGACTCAGTAAGCGTCATATCCCACATGGGAATAAAATCCATGCCCCTCAACCCTGCACGAGAATTAGTAGCTGCACAGGCAACCACACAGGAATAAAGACGTGTAAAGACGTGTGCCATTTGAGCAAGAAACATAAAACACGAATTTAAAACGTTTTATTTTTCATGCACTGTTATTTCTATTGGCAATTACACTGGCAGCAATAAAGAGGAACAAATATAAATATTTTATATATATATATATTATATATATATATATATATATATATATATATATATATATATATATATATATATATATATATATATATATATATATATATATATATATATATATATATATATATATATATATATATATATATTACTTGGCAACACTCCATGACGTCATAGCCAAGTGATGGGTGACGTCAGCACTGGCTGTGCGATCAGGCAGCTAATTGGCTGCCTGGGAGCTGTAGTGACTAGCCAGTATACAAAGTCAACTTTTTTATATAAAAAATTTAGCTGATTTTAAATTAAATTTTGAGTGTTGAAGAACTCTTACTATCTAACTATTCATTATTAAACATGAGGAAATGCGTTTGTGTATTTTAAAACAAGAATAACCATGAAATACCCAGAAAAATTAGCACTGGATGAAAGAACGTCATTCCTGCTTGGCTGCCCGTGACACACTGAGGGACAGTAGCCAGGGGCACGGATTCATGGAGGCCAGAGGGACCGGGAGGGTGGCTGAGATACGACACTCACCAGTCACCTTTAAACCTACCCAGCTCTTCAAGCACAGGCTGCTATAGCTTCACTAGTGTCCACAACTCTCTCCCCTTGCCTACCGCCAGACACTACCACAAGCCAAAAAACAGCAAGACCAGCGCTCTCCACACCACGTACAGTCGGTAAAAAAAAGTTTCGTTACCATCCCTAAAACAGTGTGATGTAATGTTGGTATGCCTGACTGGTGAGTGCCGTACCTCAGCCACCCTCCCGGTCCCTCTGGCCTCCATGAGTCCGTGCCCCTGGCCACTGTCCCTCAGTGCTGACGTCATCCATCACTTGGCTATGACGTCATGGAGTGTTGCCAAGTAATATATATATATATATATATATATATATATATATATATATATATATATATATATATATATATATATATATATATGCAAATAAATCACTTGGTGGCACGTGATCCAGGAATATGCGTAAATCCGCAAGGAAGGAAAAATAAACACAGAGTCCCAAGCGCTTTCGTGTATTCACATCTTCAGGGGAAATACAGAATGTAGAAGAATGGTTGCCGAGAGACACATTATATACCGATACACTAAATAACTAACTGGCAACCTGAAGGTGTTGCCACTGCGAGTTCAAAGCAATATACACCCATATGGTGCTACAAGGATTTACCTGACATGACCTCTAAACCTAAGATTATCCTCAGTCATTAAGGAATAGCAGTTGGACTTATCTTATTAACAATCTTGTCTATGATGAAGCTATCCAACTTGTACATACCATTGTTTAAATTCATATTAATATTTTCTGTGTGTTTAATCAAACTTGACTCTATGATGTTCCTATTTACGGATGAATTACAAGACATGATTGACGAAGCATTATCCCAGTCAATACAATGATTATTGTCTCTCATATGAATAAATAAAGCATTAGATTCTTCTCCGGTGTAGCGGAATGAAGTGAAGCGTCCCGTGCGTCCATACTGTATACATGTATTTTATATGCCTATTTTTAAAATCGTATACAGTTCATTTTTTAAAAGTTTGTGTTTTAAATGGGAACAACTATAAGATTTGCAAGCGATTGGCAGCAAAAAACAGTACATATGATGCCCCTAGTATGGAAAAAACTCATAAATATGCAGACGTTCGTACGGGGAGGTTGCCCTCCGCTGCTCTATGCTCGCTCCGACTTCCTGCCTTCACACACACACACAATCACAAGAGTTTAGTGCGTGTCTTTCAGCTAGGATTTCCTTCGTCAGATTAATTATTTTCCTTCATGTCTTTTGCTGCTTACTTGAGTAATACATCTAACTCAACTCGAATAATTTTTCTCGTTATATTTTAGAATAGTTATTACGTACGTACGTGTCCTTCGTCAGATTCCTCACCACCTATTAAATTGATTTAATGATTATTCAATTAATACTCCACTACCCAGCACATTAATCTTAATCCTGGAGCCAGGGTGGTTTGGGCGTATCTTCTGTGGATATCTTTGCTGTGTATCAAACCTCATTTCCCCTCTCTTTAATAGCCTCTATTTATTTTAAGATGTGAGAAAAATGGGGATTCTCTTTTGCAGTGGTTATCCTAGATCAGTAATTTTAAGTTATTCTACCCATAGATTTTGCTCTATGGGTCCCCTCAACTTTGATTAAGTACAGTTTTTACAGTACATGGACATACAGTATTCTCAGGGATGCATATAAATACAAATAAATCATTTTCCACTACTATAGATTTTATTAGCCAGTTATCCAAACATCAGATACAGCACAGTATAAAAACTAGAATTCCAAAAATAAATTGCAAATAAAATGACTTGGGGATACAATGCATAAATAATTACAGCAACAACAGTAAATATCTGGTGTTTTGAGGGTGACAGGCACTGCTGTTTGTGAGTAGACTGTCAGAGTGTTGGCCATAAGGCAAGAAGTGAGCTCTGTTTGGAGTCATGAAGATTCAGTCAAAACCTCAACATAAATTGATTCAACAGTCAGACGTATGTTTCTGGACCACACTTGGTTTTCCCCCAGCTTCATCAGAATGGGGTTCTTCGGCCACTGCACGACGACGACGTGGTGGTCCATTGCAGTGGAGCTGAAAATAACAAATTTATTGGTCCGAAAAATATACAAAGTATTCATGACATTTTAAATCACCTATGTTATTTCTGGTAATGAAGGAAACTTTTTCATTCTCACTTAAATTTTACTGGAAAAGAAGTTGATAATTTTACAAAAAGAAGATACCTACCAGAGTGTTACACACTCTTATCTTGAGGGTGGGCTGCAATCAATCATGCCTCATCATGTGAATACAGCACAGATGAGAAGATTCCCACCTCTCTGTCTCACTCCGCTTCCCTAAAAAAAAAAAAAAAAAAAAAAAAAAAATTTTAGCACTGTGCAGTTATAAAAATTGTACTTCCTGAGTACAGTCACTACATACAAAGAGGGCACAGGGAGAATTATCACACTTTACATGAAAATGGCAGTTACATAACATACATTGAAGTAATCTATTATCAGAAAATTGGGGCATTTTACATTTACAACATAACAATATATCATAATATGTAATACAAGCAGGGGTTAGTATGGGTGGACCAACAGGAAATGGGCTCAGTTTTCCTTCCATAAAACACTTTGCAAGATGGCTCCTCATCTCATGCTGAACAAAATTTTGCTTTTCAGGTGACAGACCAAAACAAAAACTTGTAGCACACGCAATAGCAAAAACACCACAATCTGAATATCCTTTCTGTTGCTTTATATCAGCGATCTCTACTTTAATTGAGGTACTTTGACAATCCATCAAGGCAGCCACCTGGCAATTGAACTTGTTATTGGTTTCCAGCAAACTACTTTTCAAGCTATTGTAAACTTTAACATGGTTACTCTCAACATTACTCAC
Organism: Petrolisthes cinctipes; assembly: GCA_033782935.1. NCBI lineage: Eukaryota > Metazoa > Arthropoda > Malacostraca > Decapoda > Porcellanidae > Petrolisthes > Petrolisthes cinctipes. Next base: position 694,854 of record JAWQEG010000380.1, on the reverse strand, counting down.
TGTAATCCAGTGATTTCCATGTACATTTAAAATCTGAACAAATTTTGCTTTAGGAGCTTTAACATGTACAGTTGGCTCCACTCCCGCGTTTCTCCCCTAGCGTTGCCAATGTTTGACCACTCAGGAATTCGAATCCCTAAGCACAAGTTAAAAGACTCGAAACATACATACATACGGTCCCCCAGAGTGAGGGTGTGGTTGGAGGGTTGAGAGAGGGAGGTGTTGGGGGACTGAGAGAAAAGGGGGGTTTAGGTAGGAAACGGCAGGAGGGAGGGTTGGCGGTAAGAAATTAAGGTGTAGTGAGGAAAAATTTAAGCTATTAGAGAAAGATGCTAGTAATGATTGATCTTTATCAATTATTATTATCATTAGGCCTATTATTTATCTATTTTACGGCGAAATAGACAACTCAAACCATATAATCACGCCGTGAAGTATATCGATCATTGTTTTTGTTTTTTGTTTTTTTTGTTTTTTGTTTTTTGCGAGTTAGGTAGCCAAGACCATATGACCCGCCGAGGAGAAGTTGATAGAGAAGTAAGACAGTAGATGTTTATCAATAATCTGCAGTCAACTGGACCATAGTAACATAATGTGATGTTAGATTAATTCACTTCCTTCTCACCCTACCGTTCAATCCCCATCCCCAACTTACAACCTCTCAATCTACCTTCAGACATTAAGACGCCATACAACCTGTGATGCCAGAGGTCTTCTATTCAGTGGTATAATATTCTTTCCTTAATTTAACGTGTTTCATGCTTTCACTGTGATTGCGTTATTCAAGCTGCAAATACAGGAGTTTAAAATGCCTTGAGGTGTAATGTCAGTTAGCATTGCAATATTAATGAATGTTTCGAGTCTTTTAACTTGTGCTTAGGGATTCGAATTCCTGAGTGGTCAAACATTGGCAACGCTAGGGGAGAAACGCGGGAGTGGAGCCAACTGTACATGGTCCTTTGACTCAAATACAATTGTTGACTGGAAACCAGAGACTGTGGTAAATTGAGTCCCTAATAAATGATCGATGTGAATGTCATTTAGCCACGTTCCTTCTGAAGAGACTTCCTTCGCTGCTACACTCGGATCTCGACAGCCTGGATCCAAGTAACAATCACGCTGTAGTCGACTCTCGGGTGCAGTCGACATGTCCTGGTGTTCCAATCCAGCAACCGGTCTGAAGAGGGTGAATGAAAGAGTATAAATAAGGAATCACAAGTGTAATTTTCAGTTATACTGCACCATATCATGAACCTGCAAGAACCAAGACAACATACCTAGCATCATGCAGCTTACTGCGGAGATATGGACGTAGCTGGTTGTAGGGAACCCGTCTGCTCAGCTTCCTTCCATTCTTCACAGCTTCCAAGGTGACTCGCTGCGAAGAGTCGATGTCAAGGATCCTGAAATTGAAAAGTAATTGTATGAGTTTGACAAATTTTACGATTCACCTAAAGCCTAATTTTACTATTCAATAGTTTGTAGGTTTGTGCTGATGGGCAATTTGGCTGACTGCCAATTAAAATTATATAGTTACATATAGTACAGTATATATAAATGATGCTTTATTTATCTGAAGTAAATGCTGGACACTGGTACTGTATCACCCTACTCACTTGTATGGACCAGTCCACTTCGGTTCCATCTTTCCACCTTTCCGAGATGTATTCCGAAGATTACCTTGAAGCACCTGCATCCCGACTTCAAGTGCATACGACTTCACTCCTTTCTGCTTCCTTCGGTTGTACTCAGCCTTCTGCTTTTGTTGTGCCAATTCAACTTTCTCATCACGCTGCAAAGAGAAAATTAAAGGGAAAAGTTACAGAATAAATGTCATGTGATAGCAAGTACTGTAATCATATACTGTACACTGTAAAATAACATGTGTATAGAATACAGTAAATACCTTGATGTGTAATTGTTGTCGTTTCTGTTCTTGTTTCTGTACAAACAATGATACCTCTTCAGTGGTGGGTAGATGGACGTAATCCTCAAAAGTCTGAAATATGAAAAAGAAAATTGATATCGATAAGTTCATAATAGAATAATTTTATAACGCTTTTCCGATTTTCAAAATGGATGTATCACTCTTTTACATATTGTAATGTACTTACACAGCTTGTGTCCACATAGTCTTCTGGAGGGGTCAGGCCTGCTTCCTCGACCTCAAGCTCCAGTTCTTCATTGACCTCAAACTCCTAAAATACAAGACAAAGTTCATTAGATTAATAATTCATATACCTGCTTCAAAATACTGTTTATCAGAAGCTTAACTATTTGCTACCTCAATACAAAGAAAATTACCTGATCAATTGGCCTGTGCTGACGACCGAACATCAACTGGTAAGGTGTGAATCCTGTGCTCTTCTGTATCTGAGTCCTCATACTATAAGCGACTTCTTCTATGTAGTTGGGCCAGTCGCTTAACTTGTTGCCGCAGAGTTTGGCCAGCCTCGTCTTCAATGTCCGGTTTGTCCTTTCTGCCAATCCGTTCGTCTGCGGATGATAAGCTGATGTGACGCTCCTTTTGATACCATAGGCTTTACACAGCTCGTCGTTAACCTGAAATAAAAAAGGAGCAATCAGTCAATGCAAGAAGTATGACCCAGAGCTAGTAATAATTTCACATCATAATGGAATGTAGCTGTAAAGCTTACCGATGCACAAAACTCGCGTCCTTGATCCGTCAGGATTCTTCCAGGCGTGCCCCACCTAAAATAATATACAAATGGTTAAACAAAAAATTTAGACTTCTAATTCTAACACTGACTGAAATATACAGATTAAGCAAAGGTCCTAAAATATATCAATACATAATTTTGACCAATTTACCTGTGAATAAAAGATCTAATACACTTCGATACTCCGCATGCGGTCTTATCCCTGAGTGGAAAGAAGTCCACAAACTTTGTGTAGAAGTCCACAAAGGAACACGCGTACCTGTATCCTTCGTCACTAACAGGCAGTGGACCTATTATTTTAAAATTAAAAGCACATGCAATAGATAACAGTATCAAGCAAGCATAATGCAATTTGCAAGCACATTCCAAAGAAAATTTAATAAAAACAATAAAAACATGATGCAAGTATAATAAATTACCATAATTTGATGCCCAACATGCAAATGCAACTGTAAACATAGTTGCAGCCCTCAAGAAATTGCAAGACAGATATCACCTTTAGCAAGCATAAAGCAATTTGCAAGCACATTCTGAAGAAAGCTTAATATTTATTACATGCAGTATTCACATTCAAATACTCTGCAAAATAAAAACATGATACAAGTATATTAAATTACCATAATTTGATGCCCAACATGCAAATGCAACTGTAAACATAATTGCAGACCTCAAGGAATTGCAAGACAGATATCACCTTTATCTAGACCCAAGCACCACTAGACCCAAGCACAGGCATTTGTAATCTTAAAAATGCATGACATCAACCAACAATGATACAGATTTATATTAATACCTGATATGACTTACCAATCAAGTCAACTCCAATTAGCTCCAAGGGTTCCTTAACTTTGATGGGATGCATCTCTGGGGCTTGAACCTTCAGGGCCGTGAACTTCTGGCACTGGCTGCAAGTAGCAATCTGGAAAAAAGGCAATATTATTGGAGAGCAATAGCAAATTTAGATAAATGAGTACAGAATAGCATTCAACATCACACTGACACTGCCACATATTTAACGTAATGATATACAGTAATATTATGACATTGTCTACAGTACAGTACTCGATAAATACTGTACTGTGTCCACATACGTAATGTCGGATATCTTGGGCCATATTTCTCCAGTAGTACATCCTGGAGATCTTCTGAACTGTCGCAGCTGAGCCACTGTGCCCTCCAACAGAACTGGAGTGGTACAAATTGAAGATGGCGGGTAGATCTTCATAGCTCCTTACCACCTTCTTCCTCCCCTTTGGTGTCTTGAGAAACAACGTCTCATCTAAAAATTTAATCAAACCTATAATGAACACATGCAACTTATAGATAACAAATATCATAATAAAATTTCGGATCATATGAAGATATTCCCCCCCAAAGTACCCAACTGAAGATCCTCCCCCCCAACATTTTAATATAAATAAATGAAATTAGGTTAGGTTAGGTTAGGTTGGATAGGTTAGGTTGGGTTAGGTTAGGTTAGGTTAGGTTAGGTTAGGTATACTTCAGATGAGGTCTGGTCATATGAAGATCCTCCACCCCAGGCTAGATCATATGAAGATATTCCCCCCCAAGTAGGTTTTGGGGGGAATATCTTCATATGATCCAAAATTTCACTAAAAAATAGATGATACATTAGATTGCTCCCCAAAACTGGTACCGTACTCAATTACATAAATATTAATAAAACAACTTGCCTGCAACATTCCAATCCAAAGATTGTGCTCTCCTCCACACACGTGTTCTCTCAGCATGGGTGATACCAGGGACATGCTGTTTGTTCTGCAGGTAGTGGATTACCTTCAGGTAAAACAGCCCATCCTCCAGAAACCTCTCCCTGCAGGCTGCCTCGTACTCCAAAACAGAGTTGTTAGACCTAAAAAATAATTAATTCAAAACATTCAGACACATTCATCAGAAGCCAGATATATATGATATAATATATGTGCCAGGTAGAAATAGTTTAGAACATCTAGGCCTAACGTTATCCGTATATTTTGTGTATAACATGCAGTACTCTAACAGCCACTAAAGAAACCTTCCAAGGAATGAGAAAATGTATCTCCAAACTGCCAGCTCAGTGCCAATATCTCATATATAACTTCTCAATTAGCATGGTAAACCCCACACCCGCCAGAAAATGGCGCTCCGCGAGGCATCTCATAACTAGTAATAAATGCATCCTCTTCTATTTAAACAACTTTAAATGCTCAAGTACTATACTGCGTAAGCAATACTATAGCAGAAGGGATTATATATATATCAAGATTGAGGGGAGCAGGGTCAAGATGTTTCTTCAGTGGCCTATGTATCATCATCACCAACTTCAAGTTCAAGTTTTAGGGTCCCGCAGAGGGCCGCTCATGGGCGGCATAATATGCGGGGTTGTGCGGGGGATTTAGGGATCCAGGGCAGGATTAGGAAGAGGGTTAGGATAAGGGTGGATTGGGTCAGGGACTGTGGGTTGAGGATTAGGATTAGGGAGGTAATGATTGGTGATCCTATTTCTAAACGTGTCAAGAGTGGGGCTATTAACTACGTGAGATGGGAGATGATTCCACTCTTGGATGCTGCGGGGAAAGAATGAGTGCCTAAATATATCAGTGCTTGTCTGGTATGTATGGTATTTTAAGTTGTGGCTGCCTCTAGTGGATCGTATACTTGTAGGGTGTAGATATGTGTCTTTGTCTATGTCAACTAACTTGTTTGTGATTTTGTATATCATCTGTTGTCTGTGTATCTGTCTTCGTGTTACTAATGGGTCGAGTTTTGTGTCTTGTTTAAGCAAAGTGACTGATGTAGTGTGTCTGTAATCACGTCTGGCCCATCTTGCAGTCTTGTTTTGTATGGACTCTAATTTATTGATATTATTGTAAGTGTGTGGGTCCCAGACGGTGTCGCAATAATCTAAATGTGGCCGAACGAAAGTGTTATATGCAATAATTTTGGTGTCTGTGTTACACCTGCTGAGGTTCCTGCGCAAGAACCCCAGGACCCTACTAGCTTTAGCCCTGATGCTACCTATGTGTGTGTTCCACCTCATGTCCGCTGAGATGTGGACGCCCAAGTATTTGTGGGAAGTGACTGTGTTGAGGTTGGTGTTGTGTAATTGGTATGTATATGGAATGACATTATGGGCACGGGTAAAACGGATGTGATGGCATTTGTCTGGTCTAAATGTCATCTGCCACTTGACTTCCCAGTCTTCAAGTGCAGTTAGGTCGTCCTGTAGTCGAAGGCAGTCATTCCTATCTTTAATTGGTCTGTAAACTAAGCTATCGTCTGCAAAGAGTCTAGTGGTAGAGGAAAGTGAAAGTGGGAGGTCATTAATGTATGAAAGGAAGAGAAGGGGACCCAGGACAGTGCCCTGGGGTACCCCAGAGGTCACAGGAACAGATGGAGACTGACTACCGTCAAGAACTACACGTTGCTTTCTGGTAGTCAGGAACGTTCTAATCCAGTGAAGAAGTTGTCCCTGTATGCCATAGAATTCTAATTTGTGTAGTAGTCTTTGGTGAGGGACTTTGTCGAAGGCTTTGGCAAAGTCTAATACTATGGCGTCAACCTGTCTGATTTTTGTGTCATTGAGGGACTGCAAGATGTCATGAGTAGTTACCAGTAGCTGCGTCTCACACGAGCGTTTAGGCCGAAAACCGTGTTGATTGTCAGTCAGTATATTTTGCCTATCAAAGTGGTCCATTATGTGTCTATGAATAATGTGTTCTAAAATTTTGCAGGGAACTGAGGTAAGTGAAATAGGTCTATAATTAATGGGAAGGGTTCTGTCTCCGGATTAAAAAATTGGGGTCACATTTGCCAAAAGCCAGTCTTGAGGGAGTTCACCGGTCTGTAAAGTCTGTGAGAATATAACCTGCAGGACAGGGGCAAGAACGCTAGCGTTAGTCCTCAATATCCTGCAGGGTATATTGTCTGGTCCAGTCGCTTTGTGTATGTCTACCTCAGATAAGAGTTTCTCAATTCCTTGGGTGTTTATATGAATGGGAGGGATAGGTGGGTGTGATGGTGTTGTCATGTCTGGTAAGTGTTCATGTTCATGGGTAAAAACGGACTGGAATTGTGTGTTAAGGGCGTTGGCTTTGTCTTGTGGGTGTGCAACCAAGGAATTGTTGTGTAGTAATGTTGTAATACCGGTCGAGTCTTGTTTGCGTGCTTTAAAAAAGCTGAAGAATTTTTTGTGGTTTTGTGTGTTGTCTGCGAGGAAAGTGGATGTGTATTTAGTTTCTGCTTGTTTAGTTTCTTTCTGTAGTGTTTTCTGTATGTTTTTGTATTCTAACCAGTGTTCTGTATCGTTGTATCGTTTTGCTCTGTTGTATGCCTTTACCTTGTTTCTGTGTAGTCTCTTTAATTGTCTATTTTACCATGGTAATGACCGGTTATGTGTGATGGTTTTCGTGGGTATGTGCTTGTCCATTGTGTCACGTATAAAGTCACGAAGTCTGGTCCAGTTTGTTTCCACAGAGCTGGCCATTGGGTCTGAGTCAAGGAACGAGTCACAAAATTCAACTAAGTCTTAGGTAATGCCATCCATGTCAGCTCTGTTGTACATGTAAATTGTCCTGGGTAATTGTTTTTGTGTTGTTGGCTTGATGTTTGCGTCAATGAGTACCATCTCATGGTCACTAAGACCAGGTAGTACTCGTGTCCGTGTAATTAAGGAAATGTTGTTTGTGAGAAATAAGTCTAGTATGTTGGATGTGACCCCGAGTCTTATGTTAGGATTATGTCTTTCTACACTGACTTGTGTGCGTGTTGGTTCGAGTACTGTTTGGGTAAGTGAGTGGGTGTTAATGATGTCAATGAAATTTTCATGTAAGAGTTTCCTATCAGTCTGTAATAGTAAGTCGCCTTCATGGGTGGGATTGTCCAAGATTTTCATGTCTCGAAAAGCACTATTAGCAAATTAATCACACAATATACTTCACATAAAAAAAGGTATAGTACTTACGTCAAAGCCATGATGTCTGTAGTTGTGCTCCAGTTACCACAGGTGTTGAAATCACTTGGGAAAATACTGTCTTGACTCTTGAACCTCAGCCTTGGCGTCCTGACGCTAACGATGAGGATTGTGCCTTTTCAACGGCTCATATCTTGATTTCTTGCTTAAATAGGGATCATACTTCAACATGATTAACCAGCAACGAGGAATATCGTGAATATATTTTTAGATTCATATTGGGTTGGTTAATGTGGCATAACCAAAATGACAGGTCCGCTCAGCTATGGGGTCATTATTTTTTTATACTATAAACGTATATACATTGTGGGATCACCCACTTCCTTCTTTAATTAAACCCGAAATTGAATATTTTCTAAATTTCTTTCTATTGACCTTTGAAACATTCGAATAATATTCACGTATGGTATTTCAATGGTAGGCTATACAATGGTGTAGGATACGCAAACACAGCCTATTATGTTTCTCTCTCATTAATTTATTAAATAGTTTAGTGAGAAGCGGATTCATGGAGTTATAATTACCCATGAATGGTATTAATTAAAATAGCACCTGACTATGAAAATATCAGCCGAAGGACACATACGTACAGTTGCGGAAGGGAGTTTCTTTATCACCCTGGGCTCCTCTATACCCTACCCCACATGGAGGTGACGGAGGTGTAGAGAGTTGAACATATAACGACGGAGATGATTGGTCGATAAGTTGCTAGGAAAGTTTAGTGATAATATAACCTTATTATATCTAAACAAGAGAGCATTGTGGTGGACTAAATATATTATGTTTATTTGCCATATATACAGTATATGAAGAACAGTAGCATACATTGTTAATGAAGAACTGAATTTTAACGCATACTGGAATAACTCGTATTTTATTCTCAGTTGTGGTTGTCATACATCAGCCAACTGATGGTGATGGGAGGGGATCTGCCTGGCATTGCTTCACGGTCTCACGGCTCGTGATGTGATTCGTTTTATGGCTTCAAATATTCATTTCTACCTTAGTAATAAGGATAGGATATATGCTTTTTTATATAATTATAGACAAATTTATAACGATTTACATTTACAGATAGTGAAGTAGTGTTATCGTTTGTTGTTAATTTTGTCATCTGTTTTCTTATTTATTTTCAGTACGAACTGTTAAAATTTATTTTGATAGAGCCTAGTGAGATGAAGAACGTTGAGTTAAAATAAGCATTTGCTTGACAAAATGGTAAGAACAACACTCTATGACGAGGAGCCTTTATTGACGACGTTTCGCTATTGCTTCTTCAGGTTAAAGGCACATCCATATAACATACAGTGCTGTGTAACTTATAGTTCCATTTTTATTTGTATGTGACTGTATTCTGTTTTGTTCCACTTCCTCCGTTACCATTCCATGTATTTTTTTTTATTTGCCCCGATGTTCTTTCCTTTCCCATTATCAGCTCGTCCTCTCCGCCTCTCCTCCCCCCCTTCTACCTCCGTTTCCTTCCTCCTGCGTGAATTCACCCACCCCTACTCTCTTTCCCCCTCCCGCCTCCCGCCTATCACGTGACCCTTCCGCCTCTCCCCCTCTATGAGCGGTATACATATATATTCGTTTACACTACCTGTCCTCACTCATAACTGAAGAGGGCTACGTGATGTAACCGAAAAGTCGTATATCTTTTTCAATAAATTACAAATAAATGTGGGTTTTTCACTAGACTTCTGCATTCACGGCATTGTGAATTTTTCTTGTTCATTATACATTTATATATTTATTCTATAGCAAAATGCATAACAATTATATATATATGGTGGGTTAACCACCCAAACACCTGACAACCATGCCTCGCCCTTCCACCTCAACCTTCCTCCCTCCCTCTCAGCACCTGTATTCTTTCTCTTCACTTTCTCTTCATTTTCATACGTTATTTTTTTACTTCATATATATCTCTCTCGCTCATATAATTTATATTTAATTACATCGTGGTTACAATATTTACAACACATTACACTGCACGTATTAAAATTTTTACTTTATTTCCTCACCACCCAAGAACTGCAATGTAGGGTGTGGAGAGTGTTGCCGCTCGTGATGCTTTTAACGTATATATTTTTATTAAGAAAAGGTATATTTTAAATTATATTATAGACGTAAACGTTACTTTACTTACCTAACCAAGAACTACGGTATAATTCGATAAAAGACACAACATGGTATTATAGAAGCAACATTTCTTTATTGCCACACAAAGACCTTAGTTTATTATTTTTTTATACCTCAATCTCGGGATTGAAGGTCGTGGCCTGAGACTGAGGCCCTGAGATTATCGAGTAACGCTTCGAGGTGTTGGTTGCTTCACATGTTTGTTTATACGTCACTTAATATATTATGCTTTATATATTTCTTTTTATTTGGGATACCAAAATATTTACGTCGAAATTGTATTGTTATGTGTTATTATCTGTGTGTCTTTTACATTATATCACAGAAGTTATGAATCCCTAGTTTAAGGAACATTGCAACACACTACACAAGGGACTACAAAGCCTGACCCCACCAGAAACTTGGTTTAACTTTTCTCAGCTTATATGTGTAAATATATATATATATATATATATATATATATATATATATATATATATATATATATATATATATATATATATATATATATATATATATATATATATATATATATATATTCTCTTTCAAACAAACGAGGTTGAATGAAATGGCTTGCTCTGCATTAATGAGTTTATAATTTATATTTTCAATATCTCTTACTGTTTTTCTTAAGTCTTCACTTAGATGGTAGATAAGTGAAAATATAAATAATAAACTCATTAATGCAGAACAAGCCATTTCCTTCAACCTCGTTTGTTTGAAAGAGAATATACTCCCTGGCTACACCAACATATATATATATATATATATATATATATATATATATATATATATATATATATATATATATATATATATATATATATATATATATATATATATATATGTGTGTGTGTGTGTGTGTGTGTGTGCGCATATCTCTGTTTTAATATTGTAGAAAACCTCATAACAAGTCCTCTCCATTCATCACAAACGAAATTTTCTACCATCATAATAATCATCTCTCTCTCTCTCTGTTTGTCTTTCTCTCCCTCTCTCTCTGTCCATCTGTTTGTATGTTTCGTCCTCTTCCTCTCACTCTACCCCTCCCCCACTTCCACTCGCTCACTCAAACTCTCTGAGAATGGAGACCTGCTTAATATGTAGGGCCATATGTATAAAAATATTTATGTGAATGGGTTTATAGTTATGTAATGCAGTTTATGATTGAGGGTTTACCATGTGACCTGAATGAGAATTCTTAGGGATACTGAATACCAATATATTTGTTTTCTCTTCATTGTTGCCATGTTTCCAATGTAAACATTGCAATTGTCATTAGCTTTATTCTGTCATCATTTCTGTTATATATATAGTTTGTCAGCCTTAACGGCAACCTGGCTATCTCCGCCCCTTTTTGCTCTCGTTTCCTCCCTACCTCTCCTCAACCACCCCCAACACACACCCAGTTCCCTCGCTCACCACCGCCTGTATAGTCCCCCGCAACCTCCACCCCCCCCCCCTACCACCTACGCCTCTACCCTTCCCCATGGAGCGAGCATGGATGCAGAAGTCTCGTGAAAAACCCACATTTATTTGTAATTTATTGAAAAAGATATACGACTTTTCGGTTACATCACGTAGCCCTCTTCAGGTATGAGTGAGGACAGGTAGAGTAAACGAATATATATGTATACCGCTCATAGAGGGGGAGAGGCGGAAGGGTCACGAGATAGGCGGGAGGAGGGGGGAAAGAGAAGTTGGGAGGGGGAAAGAGAGTAGGGGTGGGTGAATTCACGCAGGAGGAAGGAAACGGAGGTAAAATGGGGGGGGGGGGAGAGGCGGAGAGGACGAGCTGATAATGGGAAAGGAAAGAACATCGGGGCAAATAAAAAAAATACATGGAATGGTAACGGAGGAAGTGGAACAAAACAGAATACAGTCACATACAAATAAAAATAGAACTATAAGTTACACAGTACTGTATGTTATATGGATGTGTCTATGACCTGAAGAAGCAATAGCGAAACGTCGTCAATAAAGGCTCCTCGTCATAGAGTGTTGTTCTTACCATTTTGTCAAGCAAATGCTTATTTTAACTCAACGTTCTTCATCTCACTAGACTCTATTAAAATAAATTTTAATAGTTCGTACCGAAAATAAATAAGAAAACAGATGACAAAATTAACAACAAACGATAACACTACTTCACTATCTGTAAATGTAAACCGTTATAAATTTGTCTATAATTATAAAAAAAGCTTATAACCTATCCCTATTACTAAGGTAGAAATTAATATTTGAAGCCATAAAACGAATCACAGAACGAGCCGTGAGCCCGTGAAGCAATGCCAGGCAGATCCCCTCCCATCACAATCAGTTGGCTGATGTATGACAACCACAACTGAGAATAAAATACGAGTTATTTCAGTATGCGTTATAATTCAGTTCTTCATTAACAATGTATGCTACTGTTCTTCATATACTGTATATATGGCAAATAAACATAATATATTTAGTTCACCACAATGCTCTCTTGTTTAGATATAATAAGGTTATATTATCACTAAACTTTCCTAGCAACTCATCGACCAATCATCTCCGTCGTTATATGTTCAACTCTCTACACCTCCGTCACCTCCTTGTGGGGTAGGGTATAGAGGAGCCCAGGGTGATAAAGAAACTCCCTTCCGCAACTGTACGTAATAACTATTCTAAAATATAACGAGAAAAATTATTCGAGTTGAGTTAGATGTATTACTCAAGTAAGCAGCAAAAGACATGAAGGAAAATAATGAATCTGACGAAGGAAAACCTAGCTGAAAGACACGCACTAAACTCTTGTGATTGTGTGTGTGTGTGAAGGCAGGAAGTCGGAGCGAGCATAGAGCAGCGGAGGGCAACCTCCCCGTACGAACGTCTGCATATTTATGAGTTTTTTCCATACTAGGGGCATCATATGTACTGTTTTTTGCTGCCAATCGCTTGCAAATCTTATAGTTGTTCCCATTTAAAACACAAACTTTTAAAAAATGAACTGTATACGATTTTAAAAATAGGCATATAAAATACATGTATATATAGTAGGGTAGGATATGGCAGCATCTGGCAACTCAATCACCCACGCTAGCAACACCTGGCAGCCCCACCACCCACGCATGCGCAGTATGGACGCACGGGACGCTGGACGCTTCACTTCATTCCGCTACACCGGTCCTAACACTATATTTATGCTGTTTGACCCTGGTTGAAAGGTCTTTTCCAGTTTGGCCTATATAGAACATATTACATTCTTTACAAGGTACTTTGTAGATACACCCACATGAGGAATTGGGTGAATTTTTGATCAACATTTTCTTGACTGTGTTATCATTGCAAAAGGCAACATTAACATTCCATGTTCTTAGAAGATGAGGGATTTGGGCAAATTTATGACTGTAGGGTAATATCAGTAAGTTTTTATTGTCACGGGGTAGGGGAGGTTCAACCCTATAAAATGATGTTCTTGCCAATTTTAAGGCTTTATCCAAAAATGGTTTGGGGTATTTTAATTTTGCTCCAATGTCAGAGATAAATCCAAATTCCTCATCCATGAATTCAGGACTACATACACGTAGAGCACGTAAGTACATGGAAGAGAAAACAGACAGTTTGACTTTATCGTGGTGTGCAGAGTAAAAATGAATATATGACAAAACATTGGTTGGTTTCCTGTATATGGTAAACTTAAAGGTGTTGCCTACCCTATGAATCAGGCAATCCAAAAATGGCAATTTTCCATCCTCCTCAAGACCTTTCAACCAGGGTCAAACAGCATAAATATAGTGTTAGGACCGGACAAGAATCTAATGCTTTATTTATTCATATGAGAGACAATAATCATTGTATTGACTGGGATAATGCTTCGTCAATCATGTCTTGTAATTCATCCGTGAATAGAAACATCATAGAGTCAAGTTGGATAGCTTCATCATAGACAAGATTGTTAATAAGATAAGTCCAACTGCTATTCCTTAATGACTGAGGATAATCTTAGGTTTAGAGGTCATGTCAGGTAAATCCTTGTAGCACCATATGGGTGTATATTGCTTTGAACTCGCAGTGGCAACACCTTCAGGTTGCCAGTTAGTTATTTAGTGTATCGGTATATAATGTGTCTCTCGGCAACCATTCTTCTACATTCTGTATTTCCCCTGAAGATGTGAATACACGAAAGCGCTTGGGACTCTGTGTTTATTTTTCCTTCCTTGTGGATTTACGCATATATATATATATATATATATATATATATATATATATATATATATATATATATATATATATATATATATATATATATATATATATATATATATATATATATATATATATATATATATATTGAGGGTATATTTGGGCAGGAGGTTTTCTCTTAAACAAGTATGGTTGAAGGCGATGGTAAGTTCGGCATTATATATTTTCCTAAGAAGATTTTCTTTATTTCTGATTGTCTTTTTATCTTCTTCCTTAAGTTGGTTTAACACTTCTCCAAAAGAAGAGTGTGTGTTGGCCATATCGCGATTTCGGGTCCTAGACCCTTCTTCAGTGGCTTGGTCTTGAAGACTTGTCATCTCTGTGGTCGAGGTGAGAATGACTCGGTGTTGTGGCAGCGCTCTATCTAAGGCGTTGCCTCCGCTCCCCTACTCGACGTGCTGGCCTCTGATTGGTTAGGTGGCTGCAGGTGGGATCTCCGGGCGCTGGGTAGAGCTTGAAGGTCTGTTTGCTGTACGTTGAGTTTTGGGTCCATTTCTTTTATGTACAGAGCTTCTAGGATTGGAAGGCGTCTAGAGTCTGAACAGCTTTCAATAATTTCGGTGTATTCTACCAGGATATTCCGCGTTATCTTGATATTATGTTCCTGGCTGAGGTGTGCTTTTGGTGCTCCTGACGCGAGGTGGTAGGTCAGGCGTCTGCTTAATTTTGTTGTAGTCATGCCTATATAAGTATTATTAAGGGCTTCACAGTTCCCTCAAGAACAGCCCTTCACAGTTCCCTGAAGAACAGCCCAACTGTAAAGAAAGAAGCCACCGAAAAGTCCCATGTCGTATATAAGTTTACCTGCAAACAAACGAGGTTGAAGGATATGGCTTGTTCTGCATTTATGAGTTTTTTATTTATGCTTTCAATTGATCTAACAATTTTTCTTAAATCTTCACTTAGATGGTGGATAAGTGAGGCAAATGTTGAGTTGTTGGGGGAGGTCGACGTTTCGTCCAGTACATAGGACATCTTCAGGGAGAAGTGGTGATTCTGGGTGGGTGAGCGGTATTTATCCAATTTCCGTATGTGGGGTGGGCGGGGCCACCATGTCAGCAGCCTAGTGATTGGTGGAAGGGGGTGGCGTCTGATTCTGGCGCTGCGTCTGAGTTGTTGGTTGATTGTGGGTAAGATGTTAGATGCTTGTGGTGGGTCAGTAGGTGTTGGAGGTGTGGTGGGTATCCTGACAGTGCAGGTGATGTGTCGTTTTCTGGAGGGCAGTATTTGGAGGTCTTGTGTCTGGTTGTTTATAGAAGGTTGTAGGGTTTCTATGTAAATTGCTTCTAGGTAGGAGAGTCGTCTGCTGTCTGTTTCTTTGTCTAATATGGTGGTATTATTTACTAGTTTGTCTCGTGTCAGAGCTTGGTTGTCGTGGGTACTGTAGTGGTCTTTTATAGATCCTGACTGGAGGTGCATGGTGAGTCGACGAGACAGTGATGTTTGTGTTTTACCAACATAGTGGTGAGGCTCACAGTCCACACTGTTACAGGTGTGTTGGTAAATCACGTGGTCGCTGTTCATCGGGCTCTTGGAGGTAGTAGGTCGGTTGTGTAGGGTTAGGTTCGAGGTTTTTGGAGACTTGTAGTAAATTACTAGTTTGATCTCGCTGTCTGGGTCGGTGGGGTGGACATTCTTCTTTAGTATGTCCCTTAGTATGGTCTCGTCAGTCTTGTAGTCGGTGGACATGTAATTGCGGTAGTATAGTCTGATGTCACTGTTGGGTTTGGTTGGGGAATTAACTTCGTACCATTTTTCTAGCTGGAATTTGATGGTGTTAGAGACGTCTGTGTTGGAATATCCATTGTTTACCAGGACTTGGGTGAGACGCTCTAGTTCCTGGTGTGTGTATCTCCAGCTGGTGCAGTGTGTGAAAGCCCTCCTGACGTAGGATGAGATGGTGGGTAGGAGGTATCTCTTGGGGCATTCACTGTCACCATTTAGACACCGTCCGTTGTTGGTGGACTTTGTGTACACTGTGGTTTGGAAGTCTGAGTTATGGTGGGCAACCAAGAGGTCCAGGAAGGGTAGTTTGCCATCCGCTGATTTTTCGTAGGTGAAGTTCAGACCAGACGAGGAGATAAACCGTTGTTGCAGTAGTAGTAGCTCGTCTAGGTCCTTCACCTGAACAAAAATGTCGTCAACATACCGACAGTATATCGATGGGCGATTACATTTGAGAAGATCCTCTTCAACATTACCCATGAAGAAGTTAGCGAAGAGGACCCCCAGGGGGCTACCCATTGCTATACCGTCAATCTGTTGGTACATATTGCCACGGGGGCAAATAAATGGAGCTTCCTTGGTGCAGAGTTCGAGTAGAGTCTTGAGGCACGTCTTGGGGATGTCCAGTCGTGGGAGGTCTGGGTGTTCGTAAACTCGGTGGAGGATGAAGTCTATGGTTTTATCCACAGGTACATTAGTAAACAAACTCTCGACGTCCAGGGAGGCGATGATGTGGTTGCCTACTTTAGGGGAATCACGGAGAATTTGGAGAAAATCTGTGGCTGAGTTGAGGCTGTATTTGCTGGGCACGTAAGGTGAAAGCAAGGTATTGAGAGACTAGGCCAGTTGGTAGGTTGCAGTCGGGATCTGGGAGATGATAGGCCTGAGGGGGTTGCCAGGTTTGTGGGTTTTCACAGTGCCGTAAGCGTATCCAGGCGCATATTCTCTCATAAATGCAGAACAAGCCATATCCTTCAACCTCGTTTGTTTAAAAGATAATATATATATATATATATATATATATATATATATATATATATATATATATATATATATATATATATATATATATATATATATATATATATATATATATATATATATATATATATATAAATTTATATAAATATATATATATATATATATATATATATATATATATATATATATATCAAATATTTATATTTGTTCCTCTTTATTGCTGCCAGTGTAATTGCCAATAGAAATAACTGTGCATGAAAAATAAAACGTTTTAAAGTCGTGTTTTCGTGTTTTATGCTTCTTGCTCAAATGGGAAACGTCTTTACAACAATTGCGATGAGGAGTTGCCATGTAGGCTAATAATAGGCCATGTAGTCTTCGTCAACTGCAAATTTTCTATATATTTTTAATTAGGTTTTATTTTCACTGCATAGTTCAAGTACCTCTTACTATTTATTGCCATAGGCCTCAGTCTCCTACTGCAAGAACTTTATATACAATTCATGAATTCACGAAACTACTATTTACAATTTTATATACATTAAATTTAATGGAATTCAACATTTAACTTATAATTGCACTCCCAAAAACGTAGTTTGTTTTGTTTCCGTAAGCCAAACAAAACACCAGTTATGAAGAATAACCCCACTAGATTTCTGTTAGCTTTTTCACTATTTTATAGTATCCCTTACACTGCCAGGTGCTTTTCCTTGGATTAATAAAATAAACTTTTGTTAGCCATGGGAGGATATTATTTACATAAAATATAAAGATATGTACAGTACTATATAACCTTTTCGGAGTTAGGGTCATATTATAAGACACTCATTTATGCAAAATTAATTATTTTCAATACACATTGCAAAGCACTATGTATTTACAATATATATATATATATATATATATATATATATATATATATATATATATATATATATATATATATATATATATATATATATATATATATTGGTATAGTGGAACCAGCACAGCTAGATTTGCTATAGAATACACCCCTTCTCCAGCCCAGGCCCCGTATAGGCATAATCTGGGCTAGAAGGGTCTATTCCGTGACGATCATCAGAGGTAAATTAAAATTCAAAGCCACCTTGTGGTGGCGTGATGAGGTATTAAGCCCGCTCCCCGCCCAGGGCCGCTCGGTCACTCTGTCGCGGAACACGTACCTGTCAACATCTACGCTCCTCGCTGCTACGCTTTGGTATTGTGTCACGTGTTAATGCTATAGTTTCTTTTGTGTTCTAGTGGCTTGCCTGCTTTGCAGATGTGTTGTGTGTGTGTGTGTTTTAGGAGTGATAGGGTGTTAGTGTGTTTTTTTTTTCTTTTTCTAGGGCTGATTCTGTCTCTTCCCTAGGCGAAGGGGGCTCTTTTGGGCCTCCTTTTTCGGAGTTTTTCTCCTCCTTTCCCCCTCTCACCATTCCTCCTGCCACTAGTACATTTATTGGTGTATTTTTCTTGGGGTTTCTAGGTTTTTAAGCGAGGTTAGCGTCCCCACGTGGGGCCCTAGCGTCCCCACGTGGGGCCCTTGCCTCCCCACGTGGTGTGTGTGTGGGGGCTTGTGAGCCCCCTCGTGCCTTCCCCGAGTATTGTGTGAGCCCTCACGGGTGGGGGGGAGTGAGAATTGTGCCCAGGTTCTCACTTCCTCTCCCGTGCGGGGTTTTTAGTGTGTTTTGTGTCTTCTCCAGTGTGTTTTTCCTGGGTTTTTGACCCTCAGGCTGCCGGGGCCCCTCCTTCGGGGTCCTTCAGACCGGGGGTCTTTTTCCCCGCTCCATGTGGCGGGGTTTTTTACTGGTTTTACGAGGTTTTTCCCTGGCGGGTGCGCGTGGGGTTGTTGTGTTGTGTTTCCTGGTACCCCCGGGTGCAGTGGGCTACTTTTCCCGCGCTACTTCTCTCCATGTTTGGTGTTTTCCCATGTTTTACAGTGTTCCAGTGTTTGCACGTGCTAACCCATGTTTGTGTATTCTTTTTTCTCCTTCAGCCTACTCGTGCCTTACGTGCTTCGTCGGGGTATACTGTGCGGGTCTCCCCTGACGGCCACCTGCACTGTTCGCCTCACGCACCCTGCTTCACTCCCTTGGGTTACGACCCTTGGCGTGTGGTGTGTGCCGCCCCTGGCTTGGACGAGGGCTAGGAGAATGGCCCACAAGCGAGACGGTTCTTCTTTGTCGTGGGCGGACCCGATTTTGGGAACGGACCTGGGTTTATCCAGGTCCCGTTACCCTTCTTCCTGTCTCTCGGAGTCTCAGGGGCTAGAACCTCCTGAGGCCCGAGAGATTGAGCCTCCTTCCCTAGACCCCCCCAACGGGAACCGCCTTGACGTGGTAGGGGGGCTTGCGTGTCTCTGAGACCTGGCGAGCTAGACTAGAGTGGGCTCCGGCCCCTGCTCTGCCCCGATTTAGGGGAGAGAGGGCTTCCCATGCTAGTAAGGTCGCCAGTGAGGGACCAGACAAAATGGTTCCCATGCATTAGGCTGCCAGTACGGGCCAACAGCGCTGCCCTCCGGAGGGACTGCCCTCTAGGGGCCGTCCTATGTTGGATGGTTGGGTGTCTGGGCCGGGAGATGTTGGGGAAGGGGGTCTCAGCACCGTCGTGGGCAAACCTTCGAGCCATTGGGGCTGCTTTTTTAAATGAGTGGCCCCGTGGGGGAAGAGGTACCCCGCCCACGGCGACCAGCGCTCGGTCCCCTCATCTGCCCGGTAGGTAGTAGCTCTTGGCTCCTGGGGCCAAAAACACTAAACCAATGATATATGGATACAGAAAAGCCCCAATCTCTTCCTCAAGCGGTGGTCGACCAGGCCCTCGAGACGTCACTCTCTGGTCGTGGTAAGATGCAGAAAGCTGCAAATAAGAGTAGACCTAGCAGGTCGGGTCTTGTGTCGAAGAACCCTGTTAACGATTTGGACACGTTAATGTTAACGAATGTACTCGTATCCTTTACCTATGGCGCTATCCACTCCATTTTTAAGTGCTTTGGAGTAGTCCTCCGAATCCGAATCACATATGACAGTGATTGTAGGTCTAATCGGTGCTATATTACTTTCAATACAAATGCTGCTGCCAAAGCAGCATTTGAGTCAAAAGATTCTCTGACGGTGGGGGATACTCATTGTAAAGTTCAGATGATACGGTCCATCAATGTAGTTGACAGTGACAATGATTACTGCCCTAATATATTTGATGATTCTGCAGAGCATGTCCCAAAGGAACGTCGGGTTCCTACACCCTTTTGGTTTGTGGCTTACTACAGGGAGGGACGTGGTAACATTATCCATGCTTCCCGGTATCTTGAGAAAGAAATTGGATTATTACCAATGGGCCACATAAAGAAATATGGTAAGGGAGTTTTAATCAGAGCCAAAGATCTTACACAGGCCATGATGCTCCTCAATCTCCCCTGTCCTTCTGATAGCATGTTTGAATCTATTAAACCACATCGAACATTTAATTATAGCAAGGGGCATATATATAATGAGGACCTGTATGAATTCTCTGAAGAGGACATTCTCGCTATGTGCCCAGACAGTGTCCAACGAGTAACGAAGATGAAAGGCAGTAAAAATATGATCATCCTCACTTTCTATGGCTCGCATATCCCAGATCGCATTAACATTAACCCCACCTCATTTGAGGTGAAGCCTTTTGTTGAGCGTCCCCTACAGTGTTTCTGTTGTTATGATTTTGGTCATGGGAAAAGGAACTGCAACAACCGTTCCCGGTGTGGTAATTGTTCTGCTCTTGACTCACATCTTACTTCTGAGTGTCGGTCAGAGAGTTACTGCTTTTACTGCAGAGATTCTCACCCCTTGCGTTCTCGCCAATGTAAGATGTACCTACTTGAGCAGGATATCCTCCACTTGGCTAATACTCAATTCATTAGCATAGGTAGTGCCAGACGGCAACTCAACTTCAGGCGACAGAAGGATGGTGGTGTGAAGACATACGCCTCCTCCCTTCGCCCTAAATTGGTTGCAGCACCCTCTCAACCCTCTCAAGAGGCAGCTGCTTCTTGCTCTAGTGAGAACGTTTCTAAGGTTACTCTACATAATAGTTTCTCTGTCTTGGAAACTTTATCAGACACTCATTCTGGTGACCCTTCAACTGATGACAATTCTCAGACTTTAGCTAAAGGTGTCCATGTGGTAGAGGTTCACGCTGCCACACGCTCTCCCAAAAGGAAACTTAAGTCACCTAAACTGCCACAGAGACGCCTTCGTGGTTCCTCTGAGGCACTTGACTCTATAGATGTTCCACCTTGTGAGGCAACCATCTCTGTGGACTCATCCATAGTTTCCTCTCAATTTCACCAGAAGCGTTCTCGTGGCTCTGATGAATCTCTTGATTCAACAGAAGTTCCTCCTCGCAAGCTTCCTTCGGGATCATCAGAGGGGCGTGAAGTTAATGTGGATGCCACGGATGTTGTGACTTCAAAAGATTCACTTTCTCTTCCGCTTGAGCAGCTGAGTGATTCTACCACCTGTATTATGGATGTTGATGTATCTGCCTGTGTCAGTGATACCACTGCTGTACAGGACAGAACCAATGTAATTGTTTCAAAGAATATCCCATCTCATATACCTTCATCTTCTTCTAACATATCAGATGCTTCAGGGACTCGTCTACGGGTCCCAATTACTGCCCCAAGTACTACTCCTCGGGTTCGCTCTTCTTCTAGTGGCCCAGGATTAGACAAATCTTATTGTTTGAATAAACCCTCAGGTCGAGGTGGTAGTGGGAAGTACCTCCGTGAGGCTTCCCAAAAATCAGTACTAAAGTAACACCGTTCAAGGTCCTTCAGTGGAATTGCCGTGGCTTGGGTGCTTCTTGGGAGGAACTGCGCGTTCTTCTTTCTAGCTTCTCTCCTGCATGTGTTTCTCTCCAAGAGACAATGCTTGGGGACTACATTCCTGCCAGTCCTCCAGCATACTTAGCATTTTATTCCAATTCATTTGAAGGGCAGGGTCATCATGGTAGCTCTGCCATCCTAGTTCGCCGAGATATTCCATGCACGAGCCTGGAGCTTGACACTCCGCTCCAGGCTGTTGCAGTTAAGGTTTTTATGGACCGCCCGTACACTGTATGCAGTCTATACCTTCCTCCCAGTGTTACAGTTGAGAGGGGTGATCTCAACCATCTTGTACGGGACCTTCCATCTCCCTTTATTTTATTGGGTGATTTTAACCCTTTAACTGCTGGTATTGCAAATGTATTGGTGTTTCTCAGTGCTGTTATATCGCACAATTTAAACCATCACAAAATGACATGAAATATATATCAGTGTCTTTCTCTCATACTTGTGCATAATATATTGAAATTGTTTTCCAATTACTTGCTATATTGATGACAAAATAGCTAGAAATAATTAGAGAGCTTGATGATATGAGGCATATTGTCAGTCCCTCCTCATTAGAGAAAATGAATGGCAGAAGCATACCCTAAAATAAACTGAAAATTCATACATGGTAGAATTCCTTGGAATTCGGCATACCATTAGTTACAAAGTTGCTTTCTAGTGACATGTGTTACTTGCCTTGCCTCAATAATTACAACCTTACTTATGCAACTTCTTTCACATCACAGTATAAGATGTATAGACCTAATATTTCACTGGTAACACCTTTCTGTGTGTGTGTATATATATATGTGTGTGTGTGTGTGTGTGTGTGTGTAAAAATGAGAGACACTGGATTATTAGGCAAAAATAAAAGTGCAATATCAGAATACCGTCCCTTTTACTGCTATGAGCGTCTCAAAACACCCACAACTTACACCCTACATCCTTGTAGTCAGACCTGACACTTCACACGGTCAGTCTGCCTAACTGTCAATATCAGGTCTTCATCTGTCTTCCCTCCTTCCTTCTTTCCTTACCCAACTACCACTAATACATTGACATATTTATTATTTTAATTTTTTGATAGCCTACGGGCTTCATGTTGCATGCAACTGACGAGGAAAGTAGAGAGAGAGAGAGAAAGAGAGAGAGAGTTATGGGTGTAGCAAAATTAGAGAGAACAGACACACATACACACACATACAAAATATGTGTGTCATTGTGTTTTTAGTCATAAATATAATATAGGTGGGTGGGTAGGTTGGTAGGAAGAAAGGAAGGTGGGTAGGAAGACAGATAGATAGGTAGGTAGTTGGTAGGTAGGTAGGTAGGTATATAGATAGATAGATAGGTTGGCAGGTAGGTAGGTAAGTGGGTAGGTAGGGTAGATAGGTAGGTAGGTATGTGTGTAGGTGGGTAGGTAGGTAGATAGATAGATAATATTGTGGTTACACGACACACACACAAGCGTGCACAGAGAGTTTGACACACAAACACACACACAAAAAACACAATGACCAGCCCCGTGCCTCAAGTAATCCTATTCCTTTCATACCTAAAATTGAGAAATTATTTTCCATTGAAACTAATGACTAATGAACACTTTCCCTTTCAAAATTTATGAAATATACCATATTATTTACAATTCGAGCTTTAGGTATGCAGTCAGATTGACTGTAGTAGCAGAAATTATACACTTCGTCAGAGCACATTATGCGTCCAGACTTTGTTGTGTCCAGACCTCGTCCTCGTTTAGCACAGCAACAACAGACTACAGTATTGTTCGTGGAGTTACCTTGGTGTACCGAGGCCTCTTACCGGCAGTACTCTGTTGTTTCTCTGCCTTGGTAAAGTAATATTGTAAAGTAAATTTGCAGCGTTTTGCTGCACTGCTGTGTACACCTTCAGTGATTTGTTTTTTGCTGGAGGACAACCAGTAGTTTATGGTAGTTAGTAGTTAGTTGTTCCCCACACCAGACCCGCAGCACTCACTGCCTCAGGGGAAACCCTGTGGTAGGGGGGCCCAGTAGTCTGGTGCGTCATTTGGGCACCTCTTTTTCTTAAACTACTTTTTCTTCTATATTTTCCGTGCGACCTCCTGGGCCTACGGTTGTCTCTTGGCTGAGCAACGGTATTCGCTTGGGAGGTGGGTTCCTACTACACCACCCCTCGCATTAGGCAGGTTCGGTGGTGGGGAAGTTCCTTCCGCACAAACTCCGATCCCCTAGCTGGTACTGGAGAACGCCGCCAGGCTACCACTAGGGGGGGGCGAGTAAAGGTAACTTTTATTCCCTAAATTATTGTCCATTTTTGGGGGTTGATACAATAGTTCAGGGAGGTAGGTGAGTGTGCGAGGAGAGGGGTCGGACGTAGTCCGATGCCCCGGATGGATGAACCCCCGACTAGCCTCCCTCCTCCTCAAGGAGGGAGGTTAACGACCAAGGACCAAACTAGGACAATGGCTGACAATAATGGAACCCCTACGGCAGACAGACAAAGACAATCTGATGTTAAAATTCCTCCTATGAATGCTCGTTATGTAAATATTAGATGTGTAGATGAGGGTCAGTCTCTCAAAAACTTTAACCCCTTTATCGTCAAAAAGGTCCTTGATGGTCAAGTGGGTGGCAGTCTTGCTGCTGCTAACAAGTTGCGTGATGGTAGTATCCTGGTAAAAGTACTGAAGGCATCCCAGGTTAAGGATCTCCTTAAACTGACGCAAATTCATAACTTTAAGGTGAAAGCCACCATTCCAGTGGGGCCGAATACCTGTAAGGGCGTCATTTTCCATAGGGATTTGGCCGCTCTGGATGAGGCTGAAATTTTGGAAGGAATGAAGGACCAAGGCGTTGTTGATGTACAAAGTATGACCAGGATGAGAGAGAACAAGAGAGAGAAATTTGGCTTGTGTTTCCTGACTTTTGCTTCAGCCCAGATTCCGGAAACTGTAAAGATTGGATATGAAATTGTTCACGTTAGACCATACATTCAGAAACCGATGCGTTGTTTCCGTTGCCAGAAATTCGGACACACAGCATTGAGGTGCTTTAATAAAGATTCATTCACTTGTGGTAAATGTGCAGGTAGACACGAGACTGAGTTGTGTTCAGAGACAGTCTTCAGGTGTGCTAATTGTGGCGGCCCCCACCAGGCAAGTGCAGGTGACTGCAGGAGCCTTAAAGTGGAGACTGAAGCAATGGCATACATGAGGTCTCATGATGTTAGTTATGGTGAGGCAAAGAGGAAGGTGGAGGGGGTTAACCAAACTCCCACAGTTTCCTATGCTGCAGCTATAACTGGCACCACTGCTCCTGTAACTACAACAAATGTTAACGTGGCTATCCAAGCTAAAGATAATGAAATTAAAGACTTGAAGGATACTGTAAACAAATTAACGTTGCTAGTAGAAAGTTTGACAAAGAAATTAGAAGTTGTTGAATCAACCCAGCAAAAGAAGCACCACAAAGCTGATGATACCGTATCAGCTTCAAAATCTCATGTTCTCGCTCAGGTGACTCCCATGAAGCCTACATCCGGGAGTCGTCCGGTTCGTCGCGAGACGAGCCGTTCGAGGACTGGCTCTGTACCTCATGGAGAGGAACAGGCGATGGAGACTACCGTCGCGAAACCTGCCCGCGGGAGGTCCCCGGGAAGTGCAGGGGAGGAAGAGGGTCTTCCCTCCCAGCACAAAAAGGTTCGGCCAGACGAACAAGGCTCCAAGAAACCCCATAAACAGCGATAATCTTCGCGCTAACCATACTCCAATGGAACTGTCGAAGTCTTAGAGCTAGATTAAACGAACTTAAACTTTTGGCTTGTTCTTACGCTGCCGATATTATTGCCCTTCAGGAAACTCATCTGAACGACCAAGTCGAAGACGAGGTTGTTCAGCTTCGGAACTGCAAGTTAATTAGGAGGGACCGTGGGGGGAGGGGTGGAGGTGGAGTGGCAATCTACATCCGCCATAACCTCCCTTTCACTGATGTGCCCTGTAATTTTCCTCTGGAAAGTGTCGCTTGCAGAGTAAAATTCGGTGGCACCTACCTGACTATCTGTTCTGTCTACTGTCCTCCTGATACAGTAACTTATGATGATGTTTTTGATCTACAGGACAGTCTGCCCTGTAGAAAATTAATTGTAGGCGATTTTAATGCTCATCATACGTTATGGGGTTCCCTGCAGGATGACAGAAAGGGGGAACAGATGGCTAGGCTAATCGGTGATTCCAATTTGGTTCTTCTGAACGACGGTAGTCCGACGAGAGTTGATGATAATACTGGTAATTTTAGCGTTCTTGACCTATCTCTGGTCTCCCCATCAATTGCAGCCTCTTGCCAGTGGCTACCCATTGATGACTCATTGGGAAGTGACCATTTTCCTATTGTGATTAAATTTAAAAGCGACACTATTAAAGAGCCTTCAGCACCTAAATTTAACGTAAAAAAAGCAGACTGGGTGTCCTTCACAAAGGGTGTCAATATTGAAATTGTTGGAGAAACCATTGATGATAAAGTAAATAATATTCAAGATAATATCCTCAAAGCCGCAATGGCAACAATTCCTAAGACTTCGGTAGATAGCGCAAAGCATAGAGTTCCATGGTGGACGCCAGATTGCCGCAGGGTACTGTGTGAGAGGAATAGAGCCTACAGGCTTTTCAAAAATCGCATTAGTGATGAGAACTTTCGCAAGTATAAACTTGCGAGAGCTAGGGCTCGTCGAACCATCAGACAAGCCAAACGAGACTCCTGGCGATGCTTTGTCTCTAGCATTAACAGTGAAACATCAATATCCCAAGTCTGGTCCACTGTAAGAAAATTAAATAAGAAAAAAATCTCTAATAAAATTACCAACATCACTTTTAATAACATCAATTATGACGAACCTAGAGACATTGCTAACGCCCTCGCCAGGCAGTTCTCTTTTGCTAGCAGCTCTGAAAATTACCATCCAGCTTTCCTGCCCATCAAGGAAGCATCAGAGCTGCAGCATATTGACTTTGCCACAGGAGATGAATTAGATTACAACAGTGATCTAACAATGCAAGAGCTTGTCCAAGCCCTAGGAGCCTGTAGTGGGACATCCCCAGGACCCGATGAGATTCGGTATGAGATGATAAAGCATCTTGATCATGATTCCATGATCAAGATGTTGCAAGTGTTTAACGAGATTTGGAGGGGTCACACCTTTCCAAACTCGTGGCACTTTGCACATGTCATTCCCATACCGAAAGGAGGGGGGGACCCCAGATCGACTTCATCGTATCGCCCTATTGCGCTCACAAGTTGCTTATGCAAGGTCATGGAACGAATTGTTAATCGTAGGCTATTGCATTTTTTAAATTCCAGGAATTTGCTGGTTGACGAGCAGTGTGGCTTCCGTAAAGGTCGCCAGACGCTCGATCAGCTAGTGAACCTGGAAGTTCAAATTCAAGAGGCATTTGCCAAAAAACAATTTTTGATTGCAGTATTTTTAGACATTGAAAAAGCCTACGACATGACTTGGCGACATGGCCTCCTCAGGAAACTATATGCGATGGGATTACGCGGTAACCTGCCCTTTTTTGTTAAGAATTTCATTTCTGACAGAACTTTCTCTGTCAAGCTTTTTTCGGACACAGTCACTTTCTCGGACATATTTGTCCAGGCAAATGGGGTGCCCCAGGGGAGTGTTCTGTCTCCGACCTTATTTCTATGTATGATCAATGACATTCTACCAGCTCCTCCTCGAAATCTTAAATACTCACTGTACGCCGACGACTGTGCGATATGGCACTCCAGCTGTAATGCAGAGTTTTCGGCAACTCGGATCCAATTGGCACTGGATTTGATTCACAATTGGGGCCTCCAGTGGGGTTTTAAGTTTTCAGTAAGAAAGAGTGTAGGGGTTATTTTCACTCATAGGAAGAAGCCAGACGTCAGGCTGACTATGGGTGTCAACCCCCTACCTATTCAAAATTCTACTAAATTTCTTGGACTGCATTTTGACAGTCGACTGACATGGCGAGTCCATGTCAGTCAGTTAAAAATTAAATGTTTAAAAGCACTCAATTTGCTGAAGTGCATTTCTGGTACTCAATGGGGAGCAGATAGGAAGTCATTGCTAATGCTATATAAATCCCTGATTAGATCTAGAGTAGATTATGGGTCAATAGTGTATGGTTCGGCATCTGAGTCTGTGTTGAAAGGTTTGGATGTTGTACAGAATGCGTGTTTGCGTGTGTGTCTTGGAGCCCTACGTTGCACTCGAATCGAGCGTCTAGAGGTGGAGTCACAAGTGCCTCCCCTCCGATTGAGACGAGATCAACTACTATTAGTATACTGTGCTAAGAAATCCAGGGTGCCGAGTCATCTTCCCGGGAATGCCTTGCTACGGCAACAGCACCCGGGGGGCCATGGCGCTAGGCCCCTGGCAGAGGGACCGAGTCGTCCGTCCGGGAACCCCTGCACCCCAGGGGGCACTGGCGTGAGGCCAATGGGGACCAGGCCCCAAGTTCAGGTACCCGGGGAGCCGAGTCATCCTCCCGGTAATGCCTTGGTGAGGCATTTGCAGCCGGGGGGCCATGGCGATAGGCCCCCGGAAGGGCCGAGTTATCCGCCTGGGCGTCGCACGGCCCCGGAGGGCACTGGCGTGAGGTCCCTCAGAGCAAGACTCCACGACCTCGTAGAGTGTGTCGGTATAGAATTATCAACAATCGATTCCCTGGTTTTAGTAAATATTGCACCCTGGGTAACACCCCCCTTCACTATTGTGGATTCCTGGCTGCCAGGGGTTAAATCCCGGGTGCCGGAGGTGGAGGTACACCAGAGGTTTCGTGAGATAATTGTTCAACATCTTTCATATTTCCATCTATATACCGACGGTTCCAAGACGGATGAATGTGTGGGTGCAGGTGTATGGTCGACTGAATGTCAGTTAAGATTCAGACTGCCGATTCATACATCTATTTTTCTTGCAGAACTTTTTGCTATTAATAAAGCTTTGGATTTTGCCCTATCGACGACCCACGATAGGATAGTTATTTTTACTGATTCATTAAGTTCACTTCAAGCTATTAAATCCTTAAATACAACTAACAACGAAATACAGGGTAATATCATTAGTAAGCTGTTTTGTGCCAATAAATCAATCAAGCTAATATGGGTACCTTCACATTATGGTATCTATGGCAATGAACAGGCTGATATACTAGCCGGGTCAACTGTTGATCTGGACATTAGCATAGTCCGTACGGATCTCAGGTGTTTTGTTTCCCTCATTAAGTCTCGAATTCATCTCCTGTGGCAAAGGCAGTGGACCAGATTAGACATCAGAAACAAAGTAAGAACAGTTATTGAACCCTGGGCTACGTCATCATGGCGTAGTCGCAGGGACGAGGTGGTGTTGGCCCGTCTTAGGGTAAACGCCACATGGCTAACACATCTCGAACCTTATGTAAATAGAAATTTTCCCCCCATGTGCCCATCATGCACATCAGTGATGTCATTAAGTCATTTATTAATTTTTTGTAATGATTATGAAAACCAGCGAACTAAAATTAAACATTATTTCCAACGTAAAAATATTGCTTTCACCATCGAAAATATTCTATCAGATGATAAGAATATTATAAACAAACTGCTGAGTTTTCTGAGGGAGACAAAACTTTATGACCTTATATAGATTGATATAATAAAATGGATCCAATGGCTTAATGATCTTTGGCTATATGCCTCTGGTCGATAGCCAAGAAATCCAACAAGCAACAAGCAAGCAACTTCGTCACTCATGAGCTAGATGTCGAAGGGTGAGCACGCATGATTTCGTCTAGTGACTTATTTTGCATTATGGTATGTTATATATCATTCCTGAGATGAATTAAGATGCAGGATTTTCTTCGTTTTACAGAATGGACAAGTGGTACAAGGAAGAAAGCCGTGAACCCAAAAAGCAGATAATTACTCTGCAAAAAATGAATGCTGGGAGGCGAAGAGTGGGGTTAGAGGGGTATTATATAATAAAAAAGGGGAAATTTGTATTCATGCCTCCTCCCCAGACCCCACAAGAACAAACAAATGAAAAAAAACCTAACCTAGCCTAAAAAAAAAAAAAAAAAAAAAAAAAAAGGTTCAGTTATAAAGTGGTTTATGTCTGGTTCCTCCCAAACCTCACTCATCCATGTGTAGTTAGGGAACCGCCTAGCAACTGAAACAATTATAAAATTGAGCCTCTTTTATTTTTTATCTATTTGGTTACGTTTCATTTTGTCTGTTATTCATTGGTCTTTTATTCTATTTCTATTGCATTCCCTGGGGGGCGTAGTGGGGAGGAGGAATTAATAATAATTTCCCCGTTTATATAATATAAACCCTCAGCCAACCCACATTCAATTTACACAGTAATGATCTGTTTGGCTATTGCATTTCATTTTTATTTCTAATAATAATAATAATAATTTATTTATGACTAAAAACACAATGGCACACTTATTTTGTATGTGACAGTGTGTGTGTGTATGTCCCATTAGCTGTTCTTTCCCCCCTACCCCTACCTCCCCCAACTAACATCCCTCACTCTCTCCATTACCCTCCCACCCCCTCCCTCTCAGTCCTCTCTCCCCACACAACAAAGGCATATGGCGGCAATTTCTTCACTGACTTTTTATAGGTGAGGAAATTATTGTATCGGATGGGTTTATTTCTTGTGAAATAATTATATCCTTCATCATACAAATAATTGTTGAAGACGACTTTGGAAGGCCCTTGTCTATATAGAATAATATTTTTGCACACACACACTACCCGCTGACATGCACATCGAGATAGGCATTACTCATGAAAGAATGGGGGTATGGAGAATCACCTCAGGCTCTTCATAATGCAATGGAAAATGAAGTGGGTTCTCCCAAACACGTGTACCATACATCACCATCTGACGACATCTCGCTCATGAGTGACGACGTGTATAATTTCCGCCCCCTCTCACTGCATATTTTTCTTCTGTCCCTCTCTCTCTCTCTCTCTGTATATATATATATATATATATATATATATATACAGAGAGAGAGAGAGAGGGGGCGGGGGGTAAGGGGGTGGTAAGGTAGGTAGGTAGGTAGGTAGGTAGGTATTATAGGTAGGAAGGTGGGTGGGTGGGTAGGTAGGTAGGAAGAAAGAGAAGTGGGTAGGTAGATAGATAGATAGACCCTGTGCCCCAAGCAATCCTATTCCCCCTGGGGAGAGTGATCGTGAGTCACTATAAACGAGAGGACAATTAGGAAGGCTGTACTTTCTTTCAATTCCGTAGGATAATCCCTCTCTCTCTCTCTCATTTTTCTTTTCTATCTATCTATCTATCATCTATCTACCTACCTACCTGCTTACCTATCTATCTATCTACCTATCTACCCACCTTCCTTTCTTCCTACCTACCTACCTACCTACCCACCCACCCACCCATCTATCTACCCACCTACCCCCCGCCCCCCTATATATAAGGGAGGGAATGGCAGTTGCATATAATTATTTAGCCCTAAGGCTGTACAAAATAGTACTCTCTCTGAATGTGTACAAGTCATATAATTAAAATAATAAATATGACTAGATAGTTAGATAATGAAACAATAACAGCTATACTAACACTGACTGCATACATATAGCTCGAACTGGAGATGAATATGGTATATTTTATAAATATTGAAAGGGAAAGTGGTGAGTCACCCACAACTTGCCTACCTCTCTCTCTCCTTTCCCCCCTCTAATCTCATGTTGGATCAAGCACACCACGACGGACCCAACAGCATTTACACTACAATTTTCACTAGTACGTTCACTACTTTGCGTGCGCACACACACACACACACGTATATACAGTTTATATAGTTTGCATTGAAAATAATTTCTCAATATTATCATTGATAGAGATACTGCCATGGAGCTGTGAAAGTCAATAATTATACATAACTAAAATTATTCTTTGATGGATCAAAGTTGATGTAAGCTCTCGACCACCTCCTCCCTCTCTCCCTCCCTGTCCTTCCTAACCCTCAAATCCCCTCACCCCCTCCCTCTCATCCCCCACACCATCCCTCTGTGGTGATTGAGCCGCTCCCTCTCTAGTGTGTGTGTGTGTGTGTTCGCCACACCCATAAGTACCTAATCCGATAATTGTCTCCCCCTCCCTTTCCTTTACCTCTGCCCCTCCCCTAGCCATCCGTACTGTAATAATCTCTATCTCTCTCTCTCTCCAAATGACATGTACGTCAAGGGAAATGCATCGGAATTATCGCTCACGAAGACTGTAGAAGTGCATAGCAGAGTGTCAGTGTATTCATAAATACATTCGTTCCCAGGGGACACAGGGACACCATCCAGGGGCTCATCCGTTCCAATGAACAACCTTTGAGGTTGCGTAGTTACTGTGTCACCGTCCAGGAATTGACAGTTATTATTATTTGCCTTATCCGAAGCCTCTTGTCTCCCACATCCTTTACTGTCTTTTTTCTTCGACTTTTTTTCTATATTTTATGTATTATATTGTAGTATATTATCAGGCATTATATGTCTTCCTTTTCTATTTACCTTTCTCAGTAACTCTTTCCTTACCTTATCTTCCATATATAGCATCTAAATGCGAAGCCACTTCCCTCACTAACGAGAGAGAGAGAGAGAGAGAGAGAGAGAGAGAGAGAGAGAGAGGTTTCATACACACATGCACACACACACATTCAAGCCGAAGTCTGGTATTCAGTACTAAAATGGTACGCTCTTTTTACATATTTATATTACTATTCTAAAAATTATTATTATTATTATACATAATGAATATCATAGTCATTCATAGATAAACAAGAAATACAATTACATAAGAATTTAGGAAACAGTTCAATTTCACTCTATCATTATTTTGCACTTAGAAGTTTTTTAGGGTGTGGTAGTCCCGGAAGCAGTCACCCACACACAGGCCAATTTTGCATTCATTGCAAATTATATTTACACGAGTGCGTTTCTTGGGACGTTTGGTGGTGTGGTTACATACGTAGCACTCTTTTCGTTGTCTCTGCCCATTGACCATTTCAGTATGTATGGGATAGTGACGACTGTAGCCCTCTATGATGCGATCAGGGAGGGGGTTATGGCGGCGACCTTTGATGTTGGTGGTGGGTTGACCATATTTCTCCAAAAGTTGGTAAGCCACGTTATAAATAAATTCCCGTAGCTTTGGCTTCTTGGTTGGGTCGATGTCTTTTCTGATTAGCCAGATATTGTAAGCATTGAGCATAGAGACGTCTATCAAGTGGAAAAAGAATTTGTGATACCACTTGACAGACTTTCTCAAACACTCAACGCTGCTGAGCTGGCAGTCCGACTTGTCAACCAAGCGCATATTTTGCGTGTAATCCACCACCACATCTGGTTTCAAGATTGGATTCTTAGTACGGTGGTGGATCTTGCCCGTTTCAACTATCTCACCCTTGTGGATGGTTGAGAGTAAGTGGACTGCCCGCCTGTCGTTCCACTTGAACGCTCCAATCTTGCCTGCCTTTTCTCGCTGAATGAACAAGTCAGTCTTTCTTCCCTTTCGCTTTTTCCTTCTCTTCTCGGGGCGGGCGGGAGCTGCAACTTCATCTTCATTTGTGTCACTTGCACTTGGGTTATCCAAGCGAATCTTGCTCCCATCAAATTTGGGCATAAATTTTCTGTTTTTCTTTACAGTTCCACAAGCTCCAGTTTTGTTATTGTGTAGGAATTGACAAAGGGCAGGGCTTGTATACCAGTTGTCGGTATAAAGAATGTGGCCCTTGCCCAGGTAATCTTCCATCATTTTTCTTACAATAGCACCAGACATACCCATGGGGTCTTTCTTGCTGACTGTGGGTATATCTATATCTGTGCCTGTGTACACAATTATGTCCACAATAAAACCTGTTTCACAGTCACACAAAACAAACATCTTGATGCCAAATCGGTGTCTCATGGATGGAATGTATTGTTTGAAGACGAGACGACCCTTGTACAGCATAAGTGACTCGTCGATTACCATCTTCTGGAAGGGATAAAAATATTTCTTGAACCGGGAAACTAACATAGATAATATCTCTCTCACCTTCCAGAGACGGTCTTCATTGTTAGGATTTTCATTGTCTGCAAAGTGTATAAAACTTAGCAGCAATAAAAATTTGTCACGAGCCATATACTTAGAGAAAACAGGTAAGAATAAGAGTGGATCGTTGCGCCAGTAGTCCTGTAGTACATGCTTCTTACAAAGCGGCATTACCAGCATCAAAGCCACGAAAACTAAGAGTTCCCTGGCAGTGGTGTCTGCCCACTGGCGTATTCTGGACTTTGGAGGAATAAGCTCCATATGTCTAAACACCCAGCGGTAATATGCATTTGTTTTTTCTGCCACAAATGACATTACTTCGTCGTCTAAAAAGGCCCGGAAGTAGTCACTTTCCCTCGCTTCGTCATTGCAGGGCCATTCTTGGGTAACACCACTCCTGTTATTTTGGAATTTGTGCAGCACTGGAACGAAGTCTGACCCATCTGACCAGTCAAAGGCAACTGAATCTTGCAGGGATACATGTCTTTCCTCGGTGCCTTCTATTCCCTCCTCATCACTGCATGAATAGTCCAAATCATTTTCCTCTTGCAACCCCCTATCATCCAGATCACTATCGTCTGATCCACTCACACCTTCAGCTTCACTATCCTCAGTAAACAAGAGTGGCAGGAATTGAGTTGGCGTTAGATTATATTTCCGTTTTGGTGTGGCCATGGCTGAGGGTGGAACATGGGTTGTCTGGCGCCGTTTCATCAAATTATTGCAGCTAGATGAGGCTTGATGACTACGGGTGTTGGTCGGAAGGTTGTGGGCTTCATCTTCGTCACTTGAATGTTCAGGGGAGGAAGGGAGACGGCGCTTTTGATTATATACCCCGTTAGCAGACACCTGCACCTGACGACCTCTGCTACTGGTGCTCCCCCAAGGGTTTGGCTGGCTAGAGTTTGAAGTGTCCATACGTCTTCCCTCCATCGTGACTTGTGGGTGACTGAATCGAGAGGTGACAGGAAGTAATTGCCAGATTTACCTGACCTTAAATTAACCCAGTTGGGGTCGGCAGGTAGTGGACAGATATGGGTGTACAGCAGTCGCTCAGTGGTACCCATATGTGGGTGTGTAGCAGTTAAAGGGTTAATGGTCGTCATCCTCTGTGGGGTGACAGTTCGGTCAACCCCAGGGGTGTTTTATTGGCTTCTTTTATTGAGGATGAGGGATTAGGGGTTTTAAATACGGGAGATGTGACACATTTTAATAGCCCTACTGGGACTTTTACCGCCATTGACATTTCCCTTTGCTCACCCAGTGCTCTGTTGGATTTTACTTGGAGAGTGTTGCCTGACTTATATGGCAGTGACCATTTCCCTATACTTTTAGAAGGTAACAGGTACGAACCACAGTCTCATCTTCCTAGGTGGAAATTAGAGAAGGCTGACTGGCAGTTTTTTAGAGAGCTAATTTCTTCGGTCTCTTCTGTAGCCGATTTCGGTAGCTCTGACGAGGCTGTAACATATTTCACTGATATGCTCCACTCTGCTGCTCTCAACTCTATCCCTAGAACTTCTGGCTACTTTCCCAAACGTCCTGTCCCTTGGTGGTCACTAGTCTGCACCACTGCTGTGCGGGAGAAGCGCGCTGCTTTCTCTCGCCTTCGTCGCAATCGTGGGGACCCATCTCTTTTAGAGGACTTCCGACGGACAAGAGCTCGGGCTAGACGAGTTTTAAAAGAGGCCCGACGTGCATCTTGGAAGGCCTATGTGTCTTCAATTAATACTAAAACTCCACTCACCCAAGTGTTCAGGAGAGTCCGTAAGATGGCGGGGAAGTTTTCTCCTAGTTCTCTACCTGTACTTAAGGTCAATGGAATTAAGATCATGGATGGTTTGACAGTAGCCAATACCATGGCGGAGGCTTTTGCAACGGTCTCCAGCCGTGACTCTCGACCTCTGGCTGTCAGGCATGATTTAAGAGCCAAGGAGCGTAAAGTCCTGGATTTCTCAGGGAACGAGAATGAAAGTTATAACCATATATTCACCCTGAGAGACCTGCATTCTGCTCTCTCTCTCTCTCTGCGGCGACACTTCTCCTGGGCCAGACAACATCCCATATGCAATGTTACGACACTTGGGTGAGGAGGCGATCTCATTTCTTTTAGCTGTATATAACAGAATCTGGCTGGAGGATGTCTTCCCTTCTGGGTGGAGGGTTGCTACCATCCTTCCTTTTCTCAAGCCGGGCAAGAACTCTGGTGTTGCCCTCAATTATCGACCAATTGTCTTGACCTCCTGTCTCTGTAAACTATTTTAAAAGATGGTGAATGTCAGACTGGTATACTTCTTGGAACGGGGTGATTTTCTGTCTCCGTCCCAGTCTGGCTTTCGTAAACACCGTTCCACTACAGATGCTCTGGTCAGGTTGGAAGCTGCTGCATGTGAGGCCTTTGCACGACATCAACACCTTGTCTGTGTATTCTTTGATTTAGAGAGAGCCTATGACACTACATGGCAATATGGCATCCTGCAGCAATTCCATTTATATGGCCTGCGGGGTCGCCTTCCACGCTTTCTTAAGGAGTTTCTCAGTGGTTGCAGTTTTTCTGTGAGGGTTGGTACAACCCACTCAGCATCTGTTGCACAGGAGGAGGGCGTCCCCCAGGGAAGCGTCCTCAGTGTCACATTGTTTGCAGTAGCAATTAATGCCATTGCCTCATCCCTTCCAGACGGTATAGCTAACTCGATGTACGTTGACGACCTAGCAGTCTGGTTTGCTGCTTCCCGTATGTCAGTGGCGGAGCGGCGCATGCAGCTTGCCCTTGACAGGGTGTCACGTTGGACTGGTTCTCATGGGTTTCGATTTTCTCCTTCCAAGACAGTTGCTATGCACTTCTGCTGCATCCGAGGCATCCACCCGGATCCGGACATATTCATGTATGGTCATTGGATACGATGTGTCGAGGAGATTCGCTTTTTGGGTCTCCTTTTTGACAAACGTTTGACTTGGGTTCCCCACTTACGTACACTTAAGGTCTCTTGCCTCAAGGCTCTTAACCTGTTGAGGGTCCTGAGCCATACATCCTGGGGGGCTGATCGAGCCACCCTCCTCCGCCTATACCATGTTCTTATTAGGTCAAAACTCGACTATGGGTATAAGGTGTACTCTTCTGCCACCGATGCCCGTCTCAGAGTTTTAGACCCTGTTCATCATGCTGGAGTACGTCTGGTGACCGAAGCCTTCAGGTCGTCCCCAATCCCCAGTCTCCTGGTGGACGCTAATGAGCCACCTCTTGATCTCCGTCGTCAGTCCTTGATGGTTCGTTGTTGGCATCGATTACATCGACTTCCTGACTCCCTACCTTGCTTGGCGGTGTCATCTGATATCATGTCTCAGTACTACCTTTTACATTCTCGTGCACCATGGCCCTTTGGCTTCCGGGTCAGGAAGGCTATGGAGGAGATGGGCATAGATGACTACCAGATTTGTCCTGTGAGGGTCCCCAGGGTGGCTCCATGGCTTCTTCCAGAAGTTTTCACATGCACCTGCTTTACAGACAAGAAGGAATCTCTTCCTCCTCCAGTGGCTCGTTCCCTCTTTTTAGAACATGCCTTCACTCACAGGGAGTCCCTCCCTGTGTACACTGATGGGTCAAAGTCTGATGCTGGAGTTGGCTTTGGAGTTGTCTTTCCTGACTTTTGCCGTGGAGGCAGGCTCCCTTCTGTCATGTCCATTTTTACTGCTGAGCTCTCGGCCATTTTATATGTCCTCCAAGTGATTTTTACTCTCCCTCAGCCTTCGTTTACTATTTTTAGCGATTCCTGTAGTGCCTTGCAGGCCTTGTGCAATTTTAACTCTTCCCATCCCCTGGTGTTGGCCATTCTTGAGTGGCTTGTCCTCCTGGGTCGTCGTGGCCGGAAAGTCACTTTTTGTTGGGTCCCGGCCCATGTGGGTGTTGATGGGAATGAGTGGGCTGACGCCCTGGCTAAGGCTGTGGTCTCCAATTCCCGGCCTCCTTCCAGGCGTCATCCTGTTCCTGCAGTGGACCTTCGACCCTACATAGATGCTACCGTTCGTTCCTGCTGGCAGGACAGATGGGACGCCGTCGAGGCTAACAAGCTCCGCGACATCCGCCAGCGTCTTGGTTTGTGGAGCTACAGTGGCCTGTCCCGCCGGTGGGAGACAGCTCTTGTCCGTCTCCGCATTGGCCACACACTATTGACTCATGGCTTTTTAATGGAGAGGGCTCACCCTCCCTATTGTGATGATTGTCTTGTCCCTTTGACAGTACGGCATCTTATTGTCGAGTGTCCCAGCCTTGGGGACCTTCGTCGTAGGCACCTCTCCGAGTACCGGAAGGGTGACGGTTCTTACAGTCTCTCCCAGGTGCTCGGGGAGGAGGCTTGTAGTGTGGGAGGGAACACCCTCTCCTATGTGGAGGAGGCTGGCCTCCTCCAAAAGTTGTGAATTTTATTATATTTATGGCTTTTTAGATAGTTCAACGTTTTCTTATCTATTATATATTTTACTTGAATTAGTCAGGTTTTTTTTTTTTTAGTATAAATGTGCCTTTTAGTCTGTATGTTCTTTTATTCATGCTGCCTATCCCTTTCGGGGTGGAGAAGTCTGTTTGGTTTGTGTAAATATTTTATTGATGATGTAGATGACTACTTTGTGTTGGGCGGTATATGACCATAGCTGTTGCGCCGCCAAATGCCTCATGGCATTTCTAAATCAATCAATCAATCAATCCTTCCCTAGACGGTACTACGACTCCTTCTCGGGGCTTCACCCCTCGGGAAGCGAGCTAGTCTGTCGCGCTGGTTCCCCCGCCTACCTCACCGGTACAAGGACCCAGCAGGGAACCTACAGCTTCGTCGCCCTCTAGAACCAGCTCTTCGGGTCGCTCTAGAGGACGCAAGCGATCGGCAAAAAGGTCCCGCCACGCCAAGAAGTCCCGGGCTCGTCACTGTTCTCCTTCCTCCTCGTCTTCGTCTTCTTCATCCTCTTCGTCTTCGTCGGGGGACTCTCCTTCGCCCGTCCGCAAGGGTAAGCGGGGGGAGGTGAGCCCCTCGTCGTTGAAGATCGTGAAGATTTTCCATACCCTTATACCTCACGCTTTTCCTGCGGTTACCACCGCGCAGCCTCCGGCTGTTGCTCCGGAACCTGCTCCTACTCTCACCCTTGCCCCTCCTCCTGCTTCTGCTCCGGTCAGGGGCGCGAGTCCTCCCGGGGATATTGGAGACATTCCCGTTCCTCCTTTATCTCCGGGACTCGAGTCTCCGGCTGGGGACGTGGCTGAGGAGTTGGCTACCTCTGACCCTCCGTCCCCATCCCCCCTTCCTGCGGACGACGGGTACCTCCCCTACTCTTGGGCTCTCCTTCCTCCTTCCTGGACCCACTCTTCGGAGGAGGGCAGACTGGTGGCTTGGTCTCCGGACACAGCTCAACCAGACGTGTGGACCCGGAGGGATGATGTCCTGGTGAAGTGGGGGGCAGATGAGAAGGGCGACGCTATTCCCTTCTACAAGGTCCGTCCCATCTCAGCGCCTATACTCACTTCATCGAGAGTATCCTCTGCAGCAACCCTGGACGCGATGGGTTTTCTGGTGGAGTATAGTAATTTACAGCTGTCCGAGGCTTGGAGGATTGACCGCTCCCACGGGAACACGGCAGTCCTCCTTTCCCCGGACGCGTACTTCCCGGGGGATAAGGGTGAAGGGGACCTGGACATTCCAGCCCTTCTCCTTAAGTCCCTGGACCACCAGAAACACAGCGCAGCCAGGAAACCCCCTCCTCCGTCTTTCCCCGTCGTCCTCCCTCATTCCCGTGCCCCGCCGGGATTGAGGGAATGCCTGTGGAAGACAGAGAAGGAGCCTCCGGTCCCCTCTCAGCTAAAGGAGCCCGACGGTAAGTTGCGGCAGGCAGAGTCGGCGGCCAAATTGGAGTTGGCCCATACCATCTCCACGGGGGCAGCCGCTTCTCTGATCAGGGACTGCCTCAACGCCCTCACCAACATTTACCACGAGATGTCGGGTTTACAGCTAGCGTGAGTACCTTTACTTCTGGTCTTGTGTTGCTTGAGGGATACAGGGTAGAGGGTCTCTCTATTACTCCCGTGTCTTTATCCCCGGGTTCGCTCGGTTTTCCTTGTTTACCCCTTACAGTGTCACCCTCTCTTCCATGGCCACCGTCATGGAGGGCGTCGCGGCAATGGCGACCCACAACATGCGGGATGAGGCGAAGATCTTCGCCGAGGCGAGACTGGCAGCCCATCAGGCAGCCGCGAAATCTGCGCCGGAGATGGCACAGAGGGGAGTGGTGCGAGCTGCCCCCCTGTCCCCTGCCCTCTTCGACCAGCCGGCGACAGACGCGATTTTCTCCTCTCTCCCGGCGGTGATTAACATACCGAAACCCTCTACCTCCAAGTAAGTACCTCTCGTTAATCCCATTACCTGAGTTGTTCTTTCACTGGAGGTAAAATTAGAGTAAAATAACGGTCCCCCCTTTTTTCCTAATCAATCTGTTTGTCCGTAGGCCACGTGCCCCACAGCCTTCCAGACCGGCCTACCAGCCCCGAAGGCCCTCCCAGCCTTCGAGACTACCGAGGCCTTCATACCCCACTCCCCCGAAACAGCACAACAGGTTCTCCCAGAGGGGCCAGCAGCCGTTTCGTGGGAGAGGGCAGGGCTCCAAGCCCTTCCAGAAACCCAAATCCTCCTTCACCCACCCCTCCCAGAAGGACCGCTCCACTTGAGGGTCCCACTCTGGGCTGCCTCACGGGGTGGTCAGCAGCCTGGCCCTCCCACGGCTGGGCAGCAAGGGTAATACGGCAGGGCCTGTCCTGGCCCTGGATAACTGTTCCGGTGAGTAACTGTGGTTGTTAACTCTCCTAGTCTGACATTTCTGACATATGACATAATCCTCCTCCCAACCTTGGGTTCCCGTTAGGTCAAAATCAGAGTTCCCTTTGCGGTCAAAATCTCTTCCTCTGCCCATCATTCTACCCTCCAACCACCCCGGGTCCCTCGGGTCCCGGGGCTAGGATTAACTGTACTCTCACTGACACCTGTCATTTCCCGTTACAGCCACTACTTCTACCTCCTGCCTCAACCAAAGTGTCACTTTCGGTCGTCCCACATGTGTTAGAAATGCGGGAAAAAGGGGTAGTGGAGCGGGCGACGGGGAGGGTCTTTCTTTCTCGTTTATTCACGGTCTCCAAAAAGGATCAGGGAAAAACAAGATTGGTGATGGACCTGAGCAAGCTAAACAAATTTGTGAAAACCTTACATTTCAAGATGGTTTCGGTTGCCCAGGTCCGCACAGTTCTAAGGAAGGGAGACTGGTTAGCATCCCTGGATCTCAAGGATGCGTACTGGCATGTCCCGATCCACCCCAGGTTTCGCCGTTTTCTGGCCTTCCAGGTGGGGACCGAGACGTTTCAGTTTACCAGGCTCCCTTTCGGTCTCTCTTTAGCTCCTCGAGTCTTCACAAAGCTCGTGAGGGTGGTGGCATCCCGTCTGGCAGAGGCGGGTGTCCCCACCCTCATGTACCTGGACGATTGGTTGTTTCACGCCCCTTCCAAGGAGCAGGTAGCAAACAACGTCAGGGTAGCGAGGGGAGTGCTAGAGGAAATGGGGTTCCTGTTGAACATCCCCAAGTCCTCTCTCACTACCACTAGCAAACTGTGTTGGCTGGGAATAGAGTGGGACTCTCTTTCGGCCACCCTCTCTCTCGCTCCAGACAACGCCCGCCGGACCCTCCGCCACGTCCGCCAGGCGCATTTTTCCCGTACTTTTTCTCGCCGCCAGTGGGAATCATTGCTCGGGTCCCTAAATTTCGCGGCCCCTGCAATGCCCCTGGGACGACTGAAACACAGGAGGCTGACGCACACAGGGACCTTCCCAGGCAAGTGTCCCCCTCTCTCCACCGTCTCCTTCGCCCCTGGCTACGTCCCGGTGCCCTGCGTCAGCGGGTCCCCTAGTGTTCCCTCCCCCGGGGATCACGGTGGTGACAGACGCATCGGACGTAGGCTGGGGGTACCAGTCTTGCCTGGGACATCAGCGGTGCGGGAGATGGAAGGAAGAGGAGAGGCTACTACACATCAACGCCCGGGAGTTGATGGTAGCAAGGGAGTGGCTCAACAGACACCCACAGTTTGCCAGGTTAGGCGTCCGCTTCAATATGGACAACGTTGCGGCCGTGCAGTGCCTGCAGAAACAGGGCACCGCACGGTCGGAAATTATCCTGTCCATGTCAAAACAGATTTTTGCGATAGCGGCCAAGAGGTGCATTCACCTCTCGGCCCGCTATGTGCCAGGGCGGGAGAACGATTGGGCGGACGCCCTATCCAGGTTCAAGGGGACGTCAGTCGAGTGGCAACTGCGTCCCCTTGTGTTCGAGTCTCTCTGCCTTCGCTACGGGACACCGGAGGTGGACCTGTTCGCCTCCCCATCCACGGCCCTACTTCCTCTGTTCCTAACATTCTCTTCCAGGACAGAGGCGGGAGGCCCGGACGCCTTCACAGAGGACTGGAACAGGTGGGGGTATCTCTACCTCTTCCCACCCCCAGCTACATCAGTCCTCCTGAAGGTGATCCTCAAGCTGCGCACATTCAGGGGGAGGGTACTCCTCAAAGCCCCCCTCTGGCCAGCGCAGCCGTGGTTCGGAGAACTGTCCCGGTGGTGCCCTCATCCTCTTCAGTTGGGATCGGTGTGCCTCTCCAGCACCCTGTCTGCACCACTCCAAGCGTCACTGAAACTACACGCTTGGTGTTTCTACGGGGAGTCCTCAGCAAAAGGTTCACTAAGGAGACAGTGGACAAGATGTTGAGGGCTCATCGTCAGTCGTCGGTGCGACAGTATGAATCGTGCTGGAAAAGATTCCAGGACTTCTTGCGAAGACACCCCTCCAGGGTCATCTCGGAGGACACGGTCCTGGAATTCCTCACGTGGCTCACCGATTCCACCAACAGGGCCCCGGCGACGCGTCGTGCTTGCGCATCACGCAGCCCTGTCTGATCCCCTCCTCCTAGGTTTTAACATTAAGGTTTCGGAGAGGCCTCTCTCTCTCCTGAGGATGGGGATTCGGGCGGGGACCGCACCTCACCGGGCCCAGACTCCCTCCTGGTCCCTTCACCGCGTCCTTTCCTACCTGACCTTCGAAGGGGTCCCTCTGGAGGTTTGTCACCTCCTCCAGAAAGCTCTCTTCCTGCAGGCCTTAGCTACAGGGTACAGGGCCTCTCAGTTGGCAGCCCTGACCCGTCACACAGCTTTTTCTTCTGTAAGCCCTAACCTTACTTCTTTAACTATCTCCCCCTCTCCTGCTTTCCTAGCTAAGAACGAGCAGGCTGACGACAGGATTGGCCCTCTCGCAGTACCCTCGTTCCTGAGGGATGGAAGTTTCCACCCCCTCTGCCCAGTCCATGCGTTTACTACTTACGTGGAGGCGACGAGAGGGGCTTCTCCGGACCACCTCTTCTACAACTCTAGGTCCAGTAACCCTCTCTTCCCTAGGTCAATCGCTCGCCTTCTCTGCCGAGTGATAGAGAACAGGGATCCCGGACACGCCCTGAGGGCTCACAGCGTTAGGGGCGTGGCCGCCTCCCTCGCCTTCCTCAGGACTCACTCGGTGGAGAGGGTTAGGGATTTTTGGGGCTGGACTTTCACTTCCTCCTTCAGGACGAGGTATCTGTTCCACTCGCTCTCCCCTACCCCCTGTGTGGCTATGGGTACTCCACCCTCCATTCCCCAGGGTCCCCGTGGGAGACACATCACCCCATACTTCATCCCCATCATGTACAGCTTCATGCTCATCCCCATGTCTCTCATGTGTGTACACATGGTGCAGGGTTAATAAATTACATTGTTACGGAATTCTTGAGTATTCATTCTCCGAAAAATTACTATACTAGGATGAGTGACTGGATATTTATATATTAAACACAGGATTACTGCATCCTTGTGTCCTCCTTCATCCCCTCGGGATCGCATTACCTGAGCCGGGGCCATAGCCCTAGCTCAGAGGACTTTAATAAAAAGGGGGGGGGGGTGCAGGGTCACCCCCCTCTCCTGTACCCGACCCCTCGAGTCTGCCTATAAAGACTTTAGTTGAGTAACAATTCTGGTCTATAACAGAATGGTCTACGGTTTATATTTTATTAGCTACTACACTTCCACCACAGCTAGTCCCCTAGCCAGTGTTGGAAGTTGCTTTAGCTCCAACCTCACCCTGCTCGGTTATCTTTCTGATTCCCCGCTCTCTCGACCGCTCTTAATTAGCACGTGATTGCCTCCACCTCACCTCCCACCTACCGCATCGCATGCATAGCAAATCCAGCTGTGCTGGTTCCACTATACCCACACACCTCCCGATGCGGCAGGCATTCACTTTCTTTCTCATTGGAGTGACCGAGCGGCCCCGGGCGGGGAGCGGGCTTAATACCTCATCACACCACCACCACCAGGTGGCTCCACTATCAGTACAGCGCCAGATTTGAATTTGAATTTACTTCTGATGATCGTCACGGAATAGACCCTTCTAGCCCAGATTATGCCTATACGGGGCCTGGGCTGGAGAAGGGGTGTATTCTATAGCAAATCAAGCTGTGCTGGTTCCACATCCAATAAATACAATTTAAGCGGCTAGAAGCCGCGACAAATGCACTAATATATATTTATATATATATATATATATATATATATATATATATATATATATATATATATATATATATATATATATATATATATATATATATATATATATATATATATATATATGCAGAAAGCTCACTTCACCGTGAGATATAATTGCAGAGTAACCACAGGAGAAAACAAAGGCAGAACAGTAACTACTGTCTGAAGTCCTGTCTGAAGATGTAATATACGAAAGTACTTACTGTTCTGCCTTTGTTTTCTCCTGTGGTTACTCTGCATATATATATATATATATATATATATATATATATATATATATATATATATATATATATAT
The DNA here is from genome assembly GCA_033782935.1 of Petrolisthes cinctipes. Classification (NCBI taxonomy): domain Eukaryota; kingdom Metazoa; phylum Arthropoda; class Malacostraca; order Decapoda; family Porcellanidae; genus Petrolisthes; species Petrolisthes cinctipes. The sequence goes on along the minus strand of JAWQEG010000380.1, from coordinate 650,249 downwards.
ATATATATATATATATATATATATATATATATATATATATATATATATATATATATATATATATATATATATATATATATATATATATTACTTTATCTCTCTGTTCTGGTAAGACTGGCATTATTGTCAGATGAATTCTTACCATAATTAATACCTCCTATATTCTCACTCACCTGCCTTAGTGAGGAATTCCTAACTAGCTGCTGTATTCTCTGGGTTGAGTTTTTTTTTTTTTTTCATCCTGTAAAAACAAAAAGCAAGGGCAGAGTACACAGTAAAATGGGTCCCACACACAAATCACTCCCCCTTTCAAGCCAAGAAAATTCTCAGCTCCTCTCCACAAGGTACTTACATCGACGACATCAGTCCCTTTACTTAGCCTTGGTAAAGGAACCACTCTATTGACCTTTAAATTAAAACTGGGTTGCCAGCCCTAACATCCACACTTTCGTGTGAAACTCTTCCACTTTTGTCTATCATGTACACTCGTGATACGTAATCTCTGCCAGAGACGAACGGCAGGCACCACACATACCCTGCATTCGAACTCAACTTATATGTGTACTGGGTGGGTAAATGAACCATACCAGGCGATTCGAAGCTTTCGGCTCCTCACACTCTGGTCAGAAATTATGTATCACGAGTGTACAGTTGCGGAAAGGAGTTCCTGTGTCCCTTTTTCTACCTCACTACTCTACCCCTAGATCAAATATGAAAGTGTAGCAACAAGGATAGTTGCGTTACTATTGGTGTGAACAGACTCGATTATCCATGGTAAAAAGTTATTGGTAAGTACAGGTTTGTGCAGTAGCAAGCACCTTGTAGCTGTAGGGTCCCGCTTGCCTTGGTCGCGTGGTGTGAGAGAGGTAGCTGCTGCAGAAGGTACAGTATGTAGTGAGCTTGGTGTAGTCAGGCAGACGGCTGGAGCGACAGCAGGTGAGGAGAGATGTTGCTAGAAGCCTCCTGGGATCGGCTGCGCGCGCCAGCGCAGGTAGACAGGTGAGGCAGAAGATGTTTAGGAGAGAAGGGAGGTATAGAATACATATACATAAATACATAAAAATAACTATAGGGGAATATATTGTGTATTACATAAATGTAATACAAGTCCTCGCCAAACACCAGCTCCGCTGGGAAATGGTGTACATCCTACTTGACTGTAGCGCGGATGGTGAAGAGGATGAGAGGTAGGGCGTCTGTCCATTGGTCCGGCTGCAGCCACCTGAAGGCATCCTTTAATCTTCTGTGTAAACGTTCTACCATCCCGTTACTGCACGGGTGGTACGCTGTGGTCCTCTGCCGTCGGGTCCCTAGTATTGTCAGCATATACTGCCACGCCCTCGACTCGAACTGGGTTCCTTCATCTGTGACGATAATGGCTTGGGGACCGAAGTTGGACACCCAGTTACTGAGGAAGTGGTGGGCAGTACTTTCAGCTGTGATGTCACTCATAGGGGTCGCGGTGCACCGTGTCGTCCTGTCAATGCACGTGAGGAGATAACGTGCACGGCGGAAGGGGTCCCACGATGTGTACATGCACGGTGTGGGACCTGTTGGTCGGCACGGAGAACTCGTTAATCAGGGGACAGGTGTGGCGTCTTATGTTAGCTCGTTGGCAAGATATGCAGGAGGCGACCCATCCCCTTCCCAACATCTCCCGGCCCAGACACCCAACCATCTAACACAGGACGGCCTGTAGAGGGCAGTTCCTCTGGAGGGCAGCATTGTTGGAGTGAGCCAAGGACCTGCCCACCATCTGGTCTGGCTACGTTGGTACTTGGTAGCCTCCACGCCCTTCCTCCCTTTATTCACAGTGAAAGACACCACCTTTCCATCCCTAAGTGATGGTGGTGAGGTGATGGCAGCAGAGACAGGGATACCCTTCTTGTGGATGAAATATTCTCGTTTGTTGCAGGTGATGAAGCCATAGCCCTTCAAATGGTTAAACCACTTCACCGTGCCAACAAGACGGTCGGCAGGGGAAGTGATGGTGTTGGCGACTTGGCAGTAGGTGTTGATTGGACCATGGCTGGCTGTGGAATGGCAGGTTGGCAGAAGAAGAAGATTTTGGGCTATATGCCTATCAACTTATGGTGTTGGTCATTAACCACTTAGCCAAGGGCCTTATCTACCATGGGAGCTTTGCAGTCCAGGCCTTTCTCCTGCACTCGCGGTCACTATGTAAACAACACATTTGACGGCTAATAGCTTGTAAACCACTCACACTACATAAATAAATAACACAGGATATTGAAGTACAAACCTTTAACTGTCTCCTGATGTACTTGTGAAGACTAAATGAACATCTGTATGATGGGTAGCCAGCTCAGAATGACCGCAACTCAAAATTCTCTTTAACATTCAATTTACAAATCTAAGTACACTCGTGATACATAATTTCTGATCAGAGTGTGAGGAGTAGAAAGCTTCGAATCGCCTGGTATTGCTCATTTCCCCACCCAGTACACCTATAGAGACTGAGTTCGAATGCAGGGCATGTGTGTGTGGTGCCTGCCGTTCGTCTCTGCTGGTCAGAGATTACGTATCACGAGTGTACGTTTTCACACTCCGATTTCGTTAATAAACATGTCAGAATCACATTTTTCAACAAAACAATATGATATATAATGTCTGTCGTTTTTACGTGATGAAAATACATCATCCCACCCTCACTGCTCGTTTAACACTGGGTGGCTATACTCTGATGGGTCCTTCCTCGCATTCCTGTAACTACTGTTTTACTTCAATAATAGCAACATGACACATTGTGGAAATTGTTCAAAGCAAAACACCAAAGTTTGGCTATAAACAACGGGACCAAAACTCTGGTTGCCTCGACACACTGGACAACACATGTTGCTTAACCAGGGTTGGTCATGTGGCATTAATAGAGGACGCCCATATGTAGAGGTTTCTGGATAGGCAGTATTTCTGGGAATGAGTGTATATCTCACAATACTACACAGTAGGTCGCTCTTTTATTGTGTTATTTTTCTCTATGTTGAGGTTGTTTAATTTTATCAGTATTAATTCTTACCTTTTGAGTTCCGTAATTTGTCCTCCAGAATATCCAAGATGGAAACATAACAAAATAATTTACCACACTGTTATAATGTAAGTACTGTGTTTCACCAGAGTATATTTATGAAGATACATTAGTACAGAGTCATACTGAACATAGGTCATCTATTAAGACCTCCATTTCATCTACATTTCGTTGCTTTTATAAACCAAGATGGGATACTGTCAGGGTTTATACATTCATGAACAACATGTAGCAGAACCTTTATAGTTTTATCTAGACAATGTTTTATCGAACTAAGATACTATGATGTCACTTACGATGACAGTGGGAGTAAATGGGTGGTAGCAGGTGTGGTGGTGCATAAAACCGTGTAGAACTGTACCTAATTATTATTTGCTTTTGTTATTATCAAGATGTAATTGTTGACCTATGAACGGCCAGAAACGTGATAATTATAATTTATTACTAGGGTCATCATGTTTATTTGAGATGATTTCACTTGTATCAACAGTGGTAGTCAATGGAGTGAGCGCTGGGGTCTCAGGTTCACTGCTGTTCCACGGCTGAACGGTGCCGGATAGGAAGAAGAGGAAGAACACCTCCCCTACAACATACATTGGCACACAGATCCAGAAAGCCTTCCTCCACTGGTCCAGGGTTTGCTGTCACATTGAAAGATTTCATCAGTATGAAAATGATAAAAGAAGGGAAAGAGAAGACTAAAATTATACTTAACAAAATGTAATTACAGTAATAAGAAAGGATAATGATGATAATAAATAATATGCTCTTATGAGACTATATTGATGATTATCGGATATATTTTTAGCTTCAGCAAGGTGTGTGACAGGAAGTTTGACTTTATGTCACACATCAAAATGAAGAGTGTGGGTTGATTGATTGATATATTAATGCCACTAGGCATTTAGCGGCGCAAGTCATATAATTATCGCTCAACAGAATACTAAATTCCATGAATTTCCTAATATGGTCACTTATATAATTTATAATATATATACACGCTTTATACAGTCTTCCCTACCCCAAAAGGAAAATCAGCATGATTAAAATGACATCTCAACTAAAACAAACATATTACTAAAATAACCTGATTAACTTAAGTAAAATATACCGGGTATATATGATAAAACAAAACACTGAACTATCTAAAAAAAAGAAGCCTTAAAAATAATAAAATTCACAACTTGTGGAGGAGGCTGGAGAGTGTACTCCCTACCACATATCAAACCTCCTCTCCAAGCACCTGGAAGAGACTGCAAGAACCGTGCCCCACCCGGCAAATGGAGAGGTACCGACGACGAAGGTCCCCAAGGCTGGGGACTGTCAAAGGGCTAGACATTCATCACAGTAGGGAGGTGGAGCCCTCTTCATTAAAAACCATGAGTAAAAAAAAAAAAAGTCAAGTGAGTGGCCAATGCGGAGACGGGCAAGAGCCATCTCCCACTGGCGGGACAGGCCGCTGTAGCTCCACAAAACCAGGCGCTGGCAGATGCCACGGAGCTTGTTAGCCCCGACGGCATCCCATCTGTCCTGCCAGTAGGAAAGAACGGCAGCATCTATGTAGGGTCGAAGGTCTACAGCAAGTACGTGATTATGCCTGCCAGGAGGCCGAGAAGTGGAGGCCGCAGCCTTAGCCAGGGCGTCAGCCCGCTTATTCCCATCGACAACCACATGGGCTGGGACCCAATAGAAATGTGACTCTGCACTACAGGAATCACTAAAAATAGTAAAATAATGCTGAGGGAGAGTAAAAATTACTTGGAGGGCATAAAAAGTGGCCTAGAACTCGGCAGTAAAATTAACATGACAGAAGGAAGCCTCCTGCCATGACAAAAGTCAGGAAAGACAGCTCCCAAACCAACTCCAGCATCAGACTTAGACCCATCAGTGTACACAGGGAGAGACCCCCTGTGAGTGTAGCCATGTTCTAAAAAGAAAGACACAAAAATCGTCTCCTCAACAAAACGTATCCGGTGATCATACATGAATAAGTCCGGATCGGGGTGGACGCTCGGATGCGGCAGAAGTGCATAGAAATCGTCTTGGTAGGTGAGTAGCGAAAGCCATAAGAACCAGCCCAACTCGACACTCTGTCAAGGGCAAGCTGCATACGCCGCTTTGCCACTGATATACGGGAATCAGCAAACCAGACCGCCAGGTCGTCAACATACATTGAGTTGGCAATACCGTCCGGAAGGGATGAGGCCATGGCGATAATTGCCACTGCAAACAACGTGAAACTGAGGTCGCTTCGCTGGGGTACGCCCTCCTCCTGTGCTACGGGTGCAGAGAGGGCTGTACCAACCCTCACACAAAAACTGCGACCTCTGAGAAACTCCTTAAGAAAGTGCGAAAGGCAACCCTACAAGCCATATGCATGGAGTTGCTGCAAAATACAATCTTACCATGTAGTGTCAAAGGCTTTCCCTAAATCAAAGAATATACAGACTAGGTGTTGATGTCGTGCAAATACCTCACATGCAGCAGCTTCCAACCTGACCAGAACGTCTGTAGTGGAGCGGTGTTTACGAAAGCCAGACTGGGACGGAGACAGAAAACCACCCCGTTTGAGGTAGTATACCAGTCTGACATTCACCATATTCTCAAATAGTTTACAGAGACAAGAGGTCAAGGCATTAGGTCGGTAATTGAGGGCAACACTAGAGTCCTTGCCCGGCTCGGGGAAAGGAAGGATGGTAGCAACCCTCCACCCAGAAGGGAAGACCCCCTCCAGTCAGATTCTGTTTTTAAAGCTAGAAGAAATGAGATCGCCTCCTCACCCAAGTGTCGCAACATTGCATATGGGATATATATATATATATATATATATATATATATATATATATATATATATATATATATATATATATATATATATATATATATATATATATATATATATATATATATATATATATATATATATGTATATGTATATGTATATGTATATGTATATGTATATATATATATATATATATATATATATATATATATATATATATATATATATATATATATATATATATATATATATATATATATATATATAGCGGAAATTAGCGGAAGGTGTGAAATAACCCGTGGCAAAACATCATACTGATCCAACCTTTAGTTACAGAGTTATTCCCGAAAAACAGTGCGACACGGGCTCTGAAAGCGTTAGTAGTTACCAATAGATGATTTGAGGTTAATATGCGGACCATTTTAGGTGGGACAATATTATTCTCATAGCTATGGTGCTGATGTCAGCAATGTCCCGATAAGCAGAGGTTTGACAACCTACATTCCCCCCTCCCCAGCAGGAACCGCCTTGTTGTGGTAAGGTGGCTTGTGTGTCTCTGAGATCTGGCGAGCTAGAGCTCTGCCCCAATTTCGGGGAGAGAGGGCTTTCCATGCTAGAAAGGTCGCCAGTGAGAGATCAGAGTAAATGGTTCCCATAAAAGGAATACAGGGATAGGTGTCTAATATCCAAAGTATAATATATATTCAGTAGTCTATCCCACTACGATGGTGAACAAAAAACAGTGCCTTTATTTAAAGGATATAATGTAACAGATATTCTAATTATATTTGTTTGTTATTACTTTTCAACCAATCACCTTAATTTTTCTTACCCTCTTCCCCCTCACCCTCGCCTCAAATCATCACATTTCTTCTCTTCTATATCCACCTTTAATGCAGTATGCACTTCTTTAAACCCGGGTTCTTCAAATTACGGGTCCCGAATTCCTCCAAACTGGGTCGCAGGCTCACAAAAATAAATACTTGAATAAAATGGAATAATAATGTTCGTGACAATAAAATAAATATGAAGTTCATACATGAATCCACCTAACATATTTTTACAATCGAATATTCATATATTTAATTATCAATAAAACAAAATCATTGCACAAATATTAGCCTTCTTGAGAGAGAATGAGAGAGAGAGAGAGAGAGAGAGGGAGGAGTAGGTGAGGCAGTGCTTATAATTCTGTTTATAATTCTGGTTAGAATGCATTTTAATAATAATTGAGTTTCAGTTTCAGGCCTTGTATTTTCTTAGGTTGATAATTCTGGTCATTTGTAAAAGATCTTTCTGTATTGGTCGGGAGAATGATGTCATAGTAAAAACTGGGTCACGACTGAAAAAGTTTGAAGAACCTTTCTTTAAATTATTGGTGATTCGATACCGTTCACAGTGTATGTTTGATTCATTCCTCCTGACACATATCTTCTCTACCTGATCATTCGTTACCCTCTTATATAGCTCCGCCCACATTTCTCTCCTCCTCTCCCACTAACATCCCACCTCCCTCCACCTGCAACTGTTGCCAGATCAGACGAGGCCCAAACCAAGTCGCTGGTGGAAGAAGTGTTTACCCTTGATCTGTCCGGAGCTGTACGTTGACGACCTGGAAGTCTGGTTTGCTGCTACCAGAATGTCAGTGGTGGAGCGGCGCATGCAGCTTGCCCTCGACAGGGTGTCGCGTTGGGCTGGTTCTCATGGGTTTCGATTTTCTCCTGCCAATACAGTTGCTATGCACTTCTGCCGCATCCGAGGTGTCCACCCCAATCCGGACTTATTCATGTATGGTCATTGGATACGTTCAGTAGAGGAGACTCGTTTTTTGGGTCTCCATTTTGACAATAGTTTGACTTCGGTTCCCCATTTACGTTCACTTAAGGTCTCTTGCCTCCAGGCTCTTAACATGTTTGAGGGTCCTGGGCCATACATCCTGGGGGGCTGATCGAGCCACCCTCCTCCGCCTATACTGTGTTCTTATTACGTCGAAATTCGACTATGGATGTGAGGTGTACTCCTCTGCCACGGATGCCCGTCTCAGAGTCTTGGACCATGTTCATCATGCTGGCATACATCTGGCGACTGGAGCCTTCAGGTCGTCCCCAATCCCCAGTCTCCTGGTGGATGCTGATGAGCCACCACTTGATCTCCGTCACCAGTCCTTGATGGTTCGTTGTTGGCATTGATTACATCGACTTCCTGACTCCCTTCCCTGCTTGGCAGTGTCATCTGATATCATGTTTCAGTACTACTTTTCACATTCTTGCACCCCATGGCCCTTTGGCTTCCGGGTATTGATGACTTCCCGATTTGTCCTGTGTGGGTCCCCAGGGTGGCTCCATGGCTTCTTCCAGAAGTTTTCCCCTGCACCTGATTTTCAGACAAGAAGGAATCTCTTCCTCCTCCAGTGGGTCATTCCCTCTTTTGGGAACATGCCTTCACTCACAGGGAGTCCCTCCCTGTGTACACTGATGGGTCAAAGTCTAATGCTGGAGTTGGTTTTGAAGTTGTCTTTCCTGACTTTTGTCATTGCGGTAGGCTCCCTTCAGTCATGTCAATTTTTACTGCCGAGCTCTCGCTCTTTTATGTGCCCTCCAAGTTATTTTTACTCTCCCTCAGCCTTCTTTTACTATTTTTTGCAATTCCTGTAGTACCTTGCAGGCCTTGTGCAATTTTAACTCTTCCCATCCCCTGGTGTTGGCCATTCTCGAGTGGCTTTTCCTCCTGGATCGTCATGGCCGCAGAATTACCTTTTGTTGGGTCCCGGCTCATGTGGGTGTCGATGGGAATGAGCTCGCTGATGCCCTGGCTGAGGGCGCAGTCATCAGTTCTCAGCCTCCTGCTGGGCGTCATCCCATTCCTGCAGTGGACCTTCGACCCTACATAGAAGCTGCCATTCGTTCCCGCTGGCAGGACAGATGGGATGCCATCGGGGCTAACAAACTCCGTGGCATCCGTCAGCGCCTTGGTTTGTGGAGCTACAGTGGCCTGTCTTGCAAGTGGGAGACGGCTCTTGTTCATCTCCGCATTGGCCACACACTATTGACTTATGTTTTTTTAATGGAGAGGGCTCACCCTCCCGACTGTGATGATTGTCTGGTCCCTCTGACAGTACGGCATCAAATTGTCAAGTGTCCCAGCCTTGGTAACCTTCGTCGTAGGCACCTCTCCGAGTACTGGGTGGGTGACTGTTCTTAGTCTCTCCCAGGTCCCCAGGGAGGAGGCTTGTGGTGTGGGAGGGAACACCCTCCAATTTTTGCGAGGGTTGCATTGAACTGAGCCCATTGTCTGTTTTTTTTGGGTTTTGAGCATGTTGAAAGTGTGTGTTTATTGGTGGGTCTTGGGTTGCTCTCATTGTCTCCGGCTAGAAGAAGCCGAGAAATGACAGCCGGAGGATAATTTCTCGGTGGTGAAAAAATGTGTAATTGTGTGTGTTGTGTGAGAGGTGTGGTAATTGCCCGGATGACCAAAGCCGTTCCCAGGAACTCACGCCTCCTTGATGGGGGCGGGTGAATTTTGTGGCGGTTTGACCCCCATAGCTTCCTTCCTTGCCAGCCCTTGGGGGTGGTTCCACGATATAGACGCCGCCACTCCTGGACCAGGTAGGCAGATTGTTGTACATTATGTCTATCTTATTTTTGCTTATACTACCATATCTCACTGGCTGAGGTCTTTCCCCGACCGCAGTCACAGATTCGGCCATGGCTGAGGATGTCATCAAAGGCATCGCTAAAATGGCCGAGGTTCTAGCTCATCTGATGCTGACACTCTTACCTTCGTCTACTAGGAAGCGGAGTTGGCGGCCAGGATGGCCACAACCCGCACCCTCCCAACAGCCTCTCAGAGGGTAGTATTACGGGCAGACCCTGTCCCCCAACCTATTCAACCAAGAGGCGACCGACATGATACTCCGGTGATTAATGTGTCGGCCCCTCCCCCTGCAAAGCAGAGGCTCACACCCAAATCTCCTACTGCCAGAAGGTTGCCCATGGCAGTTCAGTCCTTCAAGCCATAGCCCAAGGGTAACCAGAGTCACCAATGTCACCCCTAGCCTTTTCTACCTAGAAAAGAGGGTCCCTCCTTTGGCCAGTGACCAAATTTCACCAAGGGACACCTCTCCACTAATAAGGAGCTCACACAATGATCCACACCTGTTGCCAAGCCTCCACCTAGCCCTTCAGAGGCTGGGCTGCGTGAGTCACCCAGCAGGGACTGACTTGGCCGTGGATATTCTCCTCTCCGCTCTGCGACCCATCCCTTTCGTCAAGGGTATCTCCCTCGGTCTGGACACACGTGGGAGAATTGCTGGAGAAAGGTGTTATAGAGCGGGCGTCAGGAAAGGTGTTCCTGTCGAGGCTCTTCACTGTCCCCAAGAAGGACTCAGGCAATATGAGACTGGTCATGGTCTTGAGCGTCCTCAGGACCTCAACAAATACTTGAAACCCCTAAGCTTCAAGATGGTAACAGTCGTTCAGGTCCATACAGTACTCAGAAAGGGAGACTGGCTGGTGTCAATAGGCATAAAGGACGCCAACTGGCACATACCTATCCACCCTCGGTTCCGCCATTTCCTGAACTTCCAGGCAGGAATAAACACATACCAGTTCACCAGACTCCTCTTCAGACTCACTCTTGCCCCGAGAGTCTTCACCAAGTTAATGAGGTATGTGTCATCCCATCTGGCGAAGATGGGAGTCACATCCCTCATGTACCTAGACAACTGGTTCCTGTTCTCTCCCACAAGAGAGGGCATGGAGAATAGCGTGCGAATCACACTGGAGGTGATGAAGGACATGTTCTGGCTAGTCAACTTGCCAAAGTTCAACGTCACCCCCACTCGAACATTAACTTGGTTGGGGATAGAGTGGTCAACAAGGGACGCCTCCCTGACGCTCTCCGAAGACAACACGGTAAGGTCCCTCCGCCTACTCCGTTGTGTCCAGTTCTCCAGAAAACGGTGTGAGAAGCTACTAGGTACCCTCAACTTCGCCACCGTCACCCTACCTCTGGGCAGGCTGCGGCACAGAAGACTGACCAGAGAGGTCAACTCCAACTTCCCCATTCATCACAGGTACTGACAGAGGCCAATTCCACACTCCTTACGCTGACTACTCTAGCCTTGGTAATACCCAGGAATTCTGCGGAGGATCGTTGATGGCTCTGACCCCCATGCTCCTGGTAGCCACCAACACCTCGGACAATGTGTCGGGCTCGCAATCCAACCTGGGCCACCAGACTTGCGAGGAGTGGTCGAAGCAGTTGAGGATACCACATTAACTACAGAGAACTCTATGTGGTGAAGGAGTGGTTGGAGCAGAACCCCGGCTGCAAAGACAAGAGGATCCGCTATGATATGGACAACACCACCGCGGTCTTCTGCATAAAGAGACAGGGCATGGCCCGGTTACAGTCCCTCTTCTGCCTATCCGAGGACATCTTCTAGCTGGCTTCCATCCTCAAGATATCGCTGTCAGTATGGTATGTTCCAGGCAGAGAGAACGACTGGGCAGACACTCTCTCTCAATTCAAGGGCACCTCGGTGGAGTGGCACCTCAGACTCCAAGTATTCGCCTCCCTGACAGCAGTTTTTAGCTCTCCACTGATAGATCTGTTTACCTCAGAGACCACTGCTCAACTCCCAAACTAACTCCTTTAGGGAAAGGACTCAAGCGGGAGGACCAGACGCATTCTAGGAGGACAGGAACAGGTGGAGCTTCATGTACCTCTTCCCTCCACCGGCCACCACTATTCTGGCGAGATAATCCTCCTCAAACTCATGACCTTTAGGGGAAAGGTCCTGATGATTGCGCCCTATTGGCCAGCGCCGCTGTGGTTTGGAGAGCTGGTTTGTTACTGCCCACACCCTCCCCTCTTGAGTTCACGCATGGAATTTTTTTGAAAGGGACTCCGGAGAAATTGCTCAGAGAAGACAGTGGCGACCATGCTAACATCCCTACGAACTTCCTCAGTGAGGCTGAATGAATCCTGCTGGAGAAGGTGCAAGGATTTCCTTGCCCACGGGGATATGAGACTGTCCAAGTCAATGGCCTTGGACTTCCTCAACTGGCTCGCGGAGGTGGGCAACAGGGCTCCAGCCACCGTAATTGCACACCACTCTGCTGGGCAGGCATCAAGATAGAGGAGAGATACATCCACCTGCTCATCAGGGGTATTAAGATGGATACGAATGTGGGGCTGAGGGACTTGTCCAAGTGGTCTCTCCCAAAGGTCCTCACCAACCTCTCTGCACAAGCAGGCTCGGACACAAATGACTTACTACTTCAGAGGTCGGTCTTCCTGTTCGCCTTGGCCACCGGGTTCAGAACTTCCCAGTTGGCAGCTCTGACCTTTAATCCTAGTTACACCACTTTCAAGGAGTACGGCAGCTCATTAACCCTGGCTCCATCCCATAAGTTCATGGCCAAGACTGAGCAGGCAGAAAACCTCATGGCTCCCTGCAATGTGCCCTCGCTATAACAAGGCACACGACACCTCCCGCTCTGCCCAGTGAGTGCAACTAAGGCTTACTTGGACGTGACACAGAGACTACCTAAGGACAGCCTGTTCTATAACTCCAAGACGCATAAACCTCTTGGACCAAGAACGATAGCCAGTCTTCTGTGTCGCGTTTTTAAAACGGCTGACTCTGCCTTGACTCCCAGGGCCCATGCAATCAGGGGCATGGCAGCTTCATTGGCCTTCCTGCGCACTCATTCCCTCTCTCAGGTACAGAACCTGGGAGGTTGGGCAGCGGCCTCATCCTTCCCCCAAAAATACCTGAGCCACGACGCGACCAACTCACAGTGCGTGGCTCTAAGTACCACAGACTAAGGCAGCTCCTTTGGTTACAGGTACCCTTCCTCGAGGGGGGGGGCTACTTCACACCCCAGCTGAAGGACAGGCCTCTTCCACACCTAGGCAGACACCCAAGGCTACAGAGCACGCAGCCTCCCCTCGACATTCATGCATTTGTTTCTATCAGGTCAATGTAGTCCGTACCGTCCTCCCCAATAAACTTCTTAGGGAGGAAGACTAACATTGGGAGCCTTGGTCTCTTACCATTTGTTGTAACAATATGCTTTTGGGAAATGTAGTCACGTCTGTCTTCCCCCTAATTAATGTCTCAAGGAGGAAGACTGACTTAATCTATTGTTGTTTATTTGTAAATAAACACCAGATTTATTCTACATTATAACAACTTTACCTGATCCCAGCCTCGACCATCCCTCCTTCTTCATCTCATGCATAGTTATGGTGCTGATGTCAGCAATGTCCTCATAATGTCTAAGTTATACTAAACTTAAGTTTATCGGGATTAACTGACATCAGCACCATCATAACTGCCCACCACACCTCCCCTCTAAGAGGCTGGTCTTTCTCATGGGAATAATCATACCTACGCACTCCAGCGCGACCTGCCCTAGATCAGGGGGGTAGCCAGATACCTCCTTTCTACTCGTTTTCTTTTCATCAAGCACAGCTTATGTGTTAGTTACCCATAGATGATTTGAGATTAATGTGTGGACCATTTCTGGTTACCCCACCTTTTAGGTGGGACCATATTATTCTTATAGCTATGGTGCTGATGTCAGTAAATCCCGATAAACTTCAGTTTAGAGGCCATATGGCCACTACAACTTAGACAATTTGTCCTTTTCATGGTTTCTTGGGTACCTACAGTATGTGATTGGTTATTCTATAATATATAGCAACACTATACATTTGGCATAGGGAAGTGGCGTCCAATTGCTCACCATTCTTGTTATGGCGCAGTCAGTCTCATATCTCATACTATACAGATGGAGAGTGAGGGTTGGGGACCCAGGTCTCTAACAATGACCCCACTAAATGTTTAAATAGCCTCAGAGCTGAAACACCCTGCCTGTCGGGGGTCCTGCACTGGTACTAGAGCTTCCCCACCCTTTGTAAAAAGGAAATGTGGTATTGATGATGGATATTAACACTATACATAGCATGTATAGTGTATACATATTATTTATATGCTCCAGGAGGAGGCTGAAGACATCCACTGAACGTGGCAGTACTTCTGGGTGGACGCTGGACTGGTGATCGGGAGGGTTGAAACTCCATTTTCACCTGTCTGTCCACCTTTGCTGATCTTTTTCGTATCTCACCTACACCGAGAGTAGTCCAACATATTCTCAAAGACATCACTCCATCTATTCACACTATACAACCAAACACAATACACACCACACCCTCTTGCCCAATTTTTAATATTCTAACCATGAAGCACAATTATAGCAAAGCCTCAGAGATCCCTGGGGATGGATCACTAAACTCCCCTAGGATTGAACCTTTTGTTAACGACGCATCGAGAGCCCTGGCCCATTGCCTGATACAATTGCCATCAGCTTTTGCCACATTCACGGCCTTTCCGTCAACTTCTCATTTGTTGAGTACAACCTCTTCTCTGCTAAACCTCATCTTCTCTTCCACACAGAAACTCAGATCTCAGCAACAATCGACAGCGACCCCTTTTCTGTCTCCTCTAACTTTCTCTATCCTCAATTTCGAGCCAAAGACGGATGTTGCATATACGTATGCAATGACCTCACTTGTTCTCGTGTTCCCGAACTTGACTCTTCTGAATTCTCAACCCTCTGGCTTCGGCTCACCTGTTGCTCTCAAACTAAATATATCTGTGCTGTATATCTCTCCCTTAACTCTACTCAGAAGTGAAACACATTCTATCCCATTCTCCTTTCTCAGAAATCTTTCTTTTAGGAGATTTCAATGTTCACCACCATCTTTGCCATTCATCTCCTCTCCCTGATCCACCTAGTAAACAAGACTTCATCTTTTCTATCCTCAATGACCTAGAGCAGCTAATTCAGCATCCCACTCGTATTCCAGACTGCCTTGGAGATCAGCCTAATATCCTTGTCTTATTCCTAACCACTCATCCTTCTGCTTACATGTTGAATATTTCTCTCCATTGGACTCCTCTGATCACAACCTTATTTCAGTATCCTGTCCTATTGCTCCCGTAAAACCTTTGGACTCTCCCAGAAAGCGATGTCTGTGACACTACAGGGCCGCCAACTAGGATAATGATCTGAGGCAGTACATTCAAGATTTCTCATTGAATGATTTTTGCTCTCGGACATAGATTCATACATACCATATTCTTTCCCTCTTACAAAATCACAAAAATCTTGGTTTAATCACGCCTGTTCTACCGTTGTCAACAACAAGGAGACAGATTTCAGACTGTACCGCCACCTTCAAACTAATGAATCTCATGCTCTGTATATTTCTGCCCGGAATCGTGCCAAATTTGTTCTCCGATTTGCCAAAAAATCCTTCATCCGTGCCAGGTGTAATGATCTTTCCAACTCTTCCTCCTCCCGTTCTTTTCCACTCTAAACAACTCCGGCACTATTCCTCCATCTCCACCCACCTCTGACTTATTCATGCCTGTTATCAGAATCTCTTCAAAGGACTCTCGGAAGGAGTATAGTCCAGATGGGATTCCTCCTGTTGTTTTCAAGAACTGTCTTGTGCTGATTCCTTCCCTAGGCAAACTGTTTCGCCTTTTTCTGCCAACTAACAGTTTTTCTTCTTGCTGGAAGTTTTCTCTGATTCAACCTGTTCCGAAGAAAGGAGACCGCCCCGATCCCTCCAACTATTGCCCCATTGCTCTGATCTCTAATCAATTTAAAGTTTCGAATCTATTCTTAACTACAAAATCCAAAAACACTTTATTCGTCACAACCTTCTTTCTGATCGTCAGTATGGTTTCTGTCAGGGATGTTCTACTGGCGATCTTTTATTCCTCTTTTCCGATTCATGGTCATCCTCTATTCAGAACTTCGGTGAAACTTTTACTGACGCATTAGACATATCAAAAGCTTTTGATACAATCTGGCACAAAACTTTTATCTCCAAACTCATTCGGTTTCTATCCCTCAATCAGCACCCTTATCTCTGATTTCATTTCTGGCCGTTCTATAGCTGCTGTTGTAGATGGTCACTGTTCTTCTTCTAAGTCTATCAACAGTAGTGTTCCACAGGGTTCTGTTCTATCACCTACTGTTTCTCCTTTTCATTAATGACCTTCTCACCTGTACTTCATCCACTATCCACACCTCTTCCACCTTGCACTACTCCACCCAGTTTGACATCTGCCCATCCCAGCAGCTCCTCTCCTCATCACGTGATGAAGCAGTAACACGCCTGACTTCTGACCTTTCCCTCATCTCCGACTGGGGCAGAAAAACCTCGTCACAGTCCCTTCATCTTTCAACTCGTACTAATCTTTCAAATGACTATCCCCTCTTCTTCAACGATACACAACTCGATTTTTCTTTAATATTCTTGGAGTGTCCTTCTCTCACAATCTCTCTTGGAGAGATCATATTACCCCTCTTGCTAATACTGCCTCAAAGAAGTTAGGTGTGCTGCGCAGATTCTGTGAATACCTCACACCCATACAGTTGCTGTCTCTGTACAGGGGCCTCATCCGCTCATGTATGGAGTAATGCTCTCGTGTGGGGTGGCTCAACTTTCAAATCACTCCTGGAAAAGGCGGAATGAAAGGCCTTTCGTCTCATCAACTCTTCCCCTCTTACTGATTCACTACAACCCCTCTCTCTTTGCGGCATTACTTTCTCTTCTATCCCTATTACACTGGACATTGCTCTTCTGAATTCTCTCAATGTATGCCTCCTACCCATAGGAAACATGCAACACTCGCCAAGCCTTTAGTTCTCACCCCTTTTCTGTCCAATTCCTAAATGTAAGAGTTAACCGGTACTCTCAGTTTTTCATATGCACAACTGGTCAGCTCTGGAACACTCTACATTCATCCATATTTCCTCCTTACTAAAACTTATGCTCTTTCAAGCACAATGTGTCTAGGGATCTCGAACGTAATTGTACATGATTTTGGACTACTCCTTTATTTTTATAGATGAGGACGATGAGCGGGCTCCCAGCCTTTGGTCCTCATCTTTTAATATAGGAGAAAAAAAATGTGTAGTAAAGGCATTGATCCATACCTGGTCATCTATGAGTACACCTGTCACCACAGGGACAATAAAGGTCAAAATGCTGGAGATTGTATTGTTGATGCCATAGAGTGTACCTGTGGAAAATATTTCGAATTACTTTATAAATTTGATAAAATTTAGTCATTACTATTATAGGATATATGCCTCCTAAATATAGGTATACTGTCTGCACTGTTAAGTACTTGTTTGGTACACCATGTGAAATGTGTGACATTTGGTCAATTACCAACCTAAGGTAACTCTGCAAAATATTTTGGGCAATATGATTTAGGAATTAATTAAATGTTTTGAAGTATGTGAGTACTTGCTAATGTTATGTAGATATAAAGTTAAAGTTAAAGTTGCAGGGTTTCAGTTCTGGCACTATCTCTGATGAGATACTCTCCCGAACGTCAGCCAGGCAAGCCCAACTCCCCACCATGGTGCCCAGCCATGGCAGTAACCCCCCAGTAAACAGTTTTAAACTCTCGGACCTGGGCGAGGCTCGATCTGCCGACCTCACGGATGCGAGGCCAACGCGTTACCACTGTACTAGCCAGGGGCTGTGTATACTGTGTATGATATTCCTAACTCACCAGAGAAGTTGGGAGCAATATCATGATGGTTGATGATATGACCACTGCTGACAGCACCGTTGAAAAAGAAAGCAATACAGATGATGGCAACGAAAGCTACTGAGTTACATCCGGTGTGAATCAGGCCAACCAACATCACTGCCGGTAGTAACTGTGCTGCAATAATACCAATATTCATAAGGATGAATTCATAGATCACAAAATTGTTACTGAAATAGGTGTGAAGTGAAGAAATATTCAAAATACGTAAACCACTATTAATTTTCCTGTCAATATTAACTCCTGCACAATAATTATGTTGGATATAATTCTCTGATACTTGGTCAGGAGTATTATCACAGATATAATATAATAGTTATGTACACTTGAAATCCAAAATATGTATCCAGGCTTGCTTCGAATACCCTGATTAAGGGAGTGTTAAGCGAGCTCAAGCAAATTTGAATCAGGATAAGCATTGTAATTGGTTCACTACATATCAAACGATTCGAAACTTCAACAAGACCTGGATACAAATTTTGGATTGCGAGTGTACTTCTATTAATTGGCAATTGTTTTAACTTGAAGAAAATAGTGATTTACTCTAAGCAAATGAATTGTTTGGTGTTTGAGAACAAATTAAAAGTGTGTCATGGGTATTCATTCATGACCATTGATTTTAGATCAGTGGTAGGGAAGAACAGATTTTAAGTGAAAGATTAACAATTCAAGTAAAATATGAAATAGTTTGTTGTAATTTAATCTACTTTAATGGTACATACAAATAGCACTGAAGACCCTGCGTGTGTTGATGATGGAGAGGTAACCATGCTTGAGGATCCAGCTTGACAAAACAGATATTGTCATTCCTCCCAGATACCGTGATAAGGATGGCAAGGCAGACAGATAACTGTTCTGTTGCGACATCAAATCCAGGTAATATATCCTATTCATAATTGTATTGTAGTTAATTATTACTTATTATAACATAATATACATTAGTAGTGAATTAATAGAATTGTTAACTGGATGTTTATAATATTGATACTGGTAAATAACTGTAGCGTTTTTTTTTTTTTTTTTAAATTCATTGCGCCGTAGCGTCAGTCAATAGGCAGACAACAGTACACAAGGGTAGGCGGGACTCACGAGAACCCAATGACCACACACACACACATGGGCACACACACACACATCACGAAAACATAACAGAATGAAGCACAAGTATACAGACAAATATTTACATCATGACCTACTTAAATCCACCAAAACGAGGGTGGCGTACCAGAAGTTCCTCCAGAACCTGATGGTTCAGCAGGTGTCGACAAACCACATCAAGTGGCAGGCCCTGGGGCAGCAAGTGTCGGACAGTGGGGCAGGCTAGGCAATAGTGCTCTATAGTGTTAGCACGAGGCGCTCGACACAAGCGACACTCAGTGAAGGGAGGCTCACCCTGCATCCCAGCAACCTGCCACGGTGGCCGGTAGCCAAGCCTCAAACGAGCAGAGATTACATTGTGCCTCCGAACCAAGAGGCCTCGACGACGGTAGGAATATTTGTGATGGCATACAGACTCGTAATGGGTGATGGAGATGCTGAAGGGCATCTCTGCATCCCTGCGTCGCCGTACAGGGAGGAAAGCGGCGGAGCGGACTTTAGAGAGGTAACATGTCAGGGAGAGATGACGTCCAGCACCACGAGGAGGCAGATGGTAGGCTTCCTTTGCGAGTCTGTCAACTGTACCATTGTGACGTAAACCTACATGGGATGGCACCCATAAAAATTTGACAGTCAATTTACGATGACGCAATAAGGCCAAAAACGATAAAATCTGCTGAATAACAGCAGAGTGTGTGGGTTGAACACTAGAGAGGGAATGAAGGGCAGGTTTGGAGTCACAAAAAATGGCAGCATTCACTCCACGTTGACAAACAACACTAACAGCATCCAGAATGGCATACAGTTGAGCTAGAGTGGTTACAGAGACGACGGCCAACCCAGCCCCCTGGAGGTGACTCCAGGTCAGGCGAGAAAACAGCACAACCTGCTGCACCATCCACCTGCAATGAGCCATCAGTGTAGAGGCAGTATGGATCTGTGATGGAGGAAGTCACTGTTTCTATGTGTTCCAGAGCCAACTGCCGCTGTATAGAAGGCAGCTCTGACTTGGAAGTAGGTGTAAAGCTCATATCAGGTGTTGGTAGCATCCATGGAGGGGGCCCTGGGGGGACGTCTGCCACCATTATATCTATATTAAGACCACGGAGCACAGAGGAAACAGACCTTATAAGAGTACGTCCAGCAGGCAGTATGGGAGGGACCGGGTAGTTTGGTCTAAGAGAAGTCCTGACTAACTGAGAGTAATGGGGTGAAAGATGTGGGAAATGGAGGCACTTCACAGTGAAGCAAGTAACATTACAATAAATTCTCTCGATTAATGGGGGAAGACGCAACTCACGCTGCATGTTCACTATCCTGGTCGACATTGGACAGCTGAGAATTATTCGCATTGCTCTATTCTGATATGTTTCTAACGTTTCCAGAGTAGCCCTAGGAAGTTGAATCAAAGCAGGGGAAAGGTAATCAACAACTGAACGGATAAAAGCAATATAGATGGTCCTGGCTACTGGGATGGAGATGCCCGAGGAGTTGTTAGATAGCCATTGAAGTGGTGTAAGTCGGCGCTGGAGACGACCCAATAAGTCCTGGACAATGGGATGGTCTTGAGGTCTGGCAGGGACAATCGGCCAAATATTGACTGGCGCACCCAGGTAGCAGTACTGGGAACACATGGGAATGACAGTCCCTCCAATGGTGAACACTGGCTGAGCTTGAGGAAGGCGGCAGGTGAATATTCTGCTCTTTTCTGGAGAGACAATAATGCCACAGTGAGAGGAGACCACAGAGAAGGAGTCAAGAAACCGCTGGATATCCCTTGGTGAGGTAGAATGAACACAGATATCATCAGCATAGCATGTAATTGTAGTTCCAGGAATATCAGGGAGAGAAGTGAGCAACCGATGCATCAGAATATTAAATAACAATGGGCTGAGAACACCACCTTGAGGCGTACCAAGATGAAAACTGCGCAAAGGACTGAGTGCACCACTGAAAAACACACGGGAGGTCCTGTTACTCAGGTAGCCCCGAATCCACCGTAGTAGATTACCCTTTATCCCAAAGTCAACCAGTTGATCCAAAATTACGTCTCTATTAGCAACATCGAAGGCACTTCGAAGGTCAATGAAGGCCACCACACTGTCCCTGGAAAGGCGAGAGTACAGGTCGACTAGGCAGTGACGTGTGCTCCGCTGAGGAAGGAAACCAAACAGCCATGGAGAAAGGCGATCCTGCAGTCTGTACATGAGACGATTGAGTAAGATTCTCTCCATAACCTTACAGCAACAGGAAGTAAGGGAAATAGGCCTGAACTTCGCAGTGCCGGGCTTAGGGATGGGTATTATTGTGCTGCTGGTCCAGGCTCGTGGTACACAACCGTCACGAAGACAAAGATTGTACAGTCGAAGTAGAGGGTTCCCAGGAACTTGTTGAAGTAGGCGCAGCACAGCATAAGTAATACCATCTTCACCAGGGGAAGAAGCTCTATCCCGAGAGAGAGCACGGCGCAACTCCTCCTCAGTTATCTCCTCTGCATCATCGTCATCCTCTTGTAACAGAGCAGACATTAGACGTAGCCGATGGACAGCAGCACGGGAAGCGAGTGCATCTTGTATGTGGATGGGTAGACTGGCTGGGGTAGATTGTTCTGACCAGGCATCGACAAGTTGTTTGGCATAGTCGGCAGGAGTGTGATGACGAGCAGTGGCCGGTGTCTTTTTAACAACCCGACGGATGAGGTGCCACATAGAAGCCACACTTGTTTGCTGGTTGATGCTGTCCGTGAACCGCTGCCAAGACTCAGTGTGAGCACAATCCTGCAGGGCAACTAAAGCGTCCCTAGACATCTGGTAACGATGGAGTAGGTCATGGGTTGGGTTGGCTTGAAACAATAGGCCATCACGTTCAGCCTCCTCCTTTGCCTCCTGTATACGTGCATCCAGCGTCCAGGAGTGGGCAGTATGGCGCTGCTGGAGGTGTGGCCGGGAGACGTATAGCCTATAAAAGTCATGAGTAGCAGATACAAGATCAGAGTACAACTGTTCAGCTGATGATATGTCAAATGTAGGGAATACATGGGCAATAAATAAGATGTAATTCGGGCAATATTTAGGGGGCACAGCAATACGCAAATGAGTGACTGAAGCACCTGACCCAGCAGTTAGAGAATAATGAAACCGAAGAGCAA
Organism: Petrolisthes cinctipes; assembly: GCA_033782935.1. Lineage (NCBI taxonomy): Eukaryota > Metazoa > Arthropoda > Malacostraca > Decapoda > Porcellanidae > Petrolisthes > Petrolisthes cinctipes. The sequence continues at coordinate 628,522 of JAWQEG010000380.1, read as the reverse complement.
TGTGATCAGAGAATAAGTCTGGCACGGAGGAGCACTGGACCTGAGATGCTATCAGGCCAGACGAGAGGATGTAATCCAGAGTACCTCCCCGGTAATGAGTGGCACCGCCAGTGTCCCAGTGTGTCAGATGATGCTTGCGGATGTATGAAAGGAGACGAACACCATTACGATTAATAGAGCCAGTACCATCACCCAAATCAGAATGCCGAGCATTAAAATCTCCCATATACACCATACCACGCACTGTTGGAGAAGGAAGAGCCTCAAGAGTGAGTTTAGCTGGGGCAGAATAGACATTACATAGTTGGAGTACTCCATTCCCAGGTAGAACCTCAAATAGCTGAAAGGTCATGTCAGGATCAGTGGAGGTACGGAGAAGGCGATGTGGCAAGGAGCTATGTATGTAAGTCAGGAGACCATTCCTTACCAGATGAACATATGGCACATAACCTGAGAGGGGAGGAGCTTGCCCAGCAGTGAGCGACCGTCCTGGAAATGCTTCCTGGAGAAAAATAACACTGGGATGATGACGAAAAACATAGGCCTTGAGTTGAGTGAGCTTAGCATAACTGGTGAAACCACATACATTCCAAGAGATGACATCCAGCCGGCAATCACTAGCGAAACTCTGTTTTGGGAGGTAGAAGTCTGCTGATGAGTGGGGGCAGATGAGCGACCTGGAGAAGAAGATGGACCAGGAGAAGGGACTGACTCGAAAAGCTTTTCAAGGCGAGATACAACAGTATCCATCTTTTCGGTAAGGGTAGTGACAGTTGAGATGATGGCCTGCTGAGCCTTGACCAAAGTGGAGAGTTTGGAGTCATTGGCAGCCTGAGCGGCAACCAGCCCATCAATCCTGGCTTCAAGGGCAGAAAGGCGGTTTTCGAGAGCCGTACATCGTGCCATGAGGGTAGCAACAGACTTATGGAGGGCCAGGTCTGGAGGTGAGGCAAGGCTGGTAGGAGGAGCAGACTGGGGAGGTGGTGGTGGTGGTGGTGGTGGTGGAGGCGGAGCAATAGTAGAGACACGAGCCTGGACCTTAAGTCGAGTACTTCCATGCCACACGTTAACCCCTGGCTGAAGGCATCATGGACACTTCCATCGAGACGTATCTTCAGGAGGTGAAGGCTCAGAGGTGGAGGCTGCAGGACGTGATGGTTCACCCCTGACAGGAAACGTCATGGAATCATGGTCGGCCGCACACCATGCACATTTCGGCGTGGCAGAACAGTACCGGGAGATATGCCCAACTCCCCAGCACCTGTAGCACCAAGGCTGGTCATTATGAAGTTTCCTCACCTCACACGGTGGAAGACAAGGGAGGGAATCAAAGGAAATCTCATTTGGAGGTGGATCGGGTTGACTCCAGACAACAACAATACGGCTAATGGGGGAACCATCTTGGAAAAAACGACGGGCAAAGTACACACCAGGGTATCATTTGGCAAGTTTCGGGTCAACATCAATAGGAAAACGGGTGAGGATGTAGCTGGGGAACTTATTAGGCCTCTCAGGTGTGTCTTCAAGAAGGAGAGGCAGAGATATAAATTCACCAGCCTTCACTCTATCAATGATGTCCTGACGCTTCCTAGAGATGTAGACAAACCGGGAGGTGACAGCAGCCATCTTGACTTCAGCCAGTTCACGTTGCAACTGGAAGGCCCTGTTGACATCAGACAACCAACGCAGCTTTGTGTCCGTAGATGGGTTTCCAGAGAAGGAGAGTTTGACATAGGCATCTCTCGGGGCAAAAGCATGAAGGTTGGACGAGGGCAAGGAGTTGGTATACAAAGAAGAAACACCAGGGTGAGGCAGAGAAGGTACGTCGTGCACAGCTGAAGCACCCTTGGCAGTCTTGGCAGCTGGAGGCAAACAGTCCACACCATCGGAATCCTGCGAGGAGTCGGACGAGGCATCAACAGGTCGCTTGGTAGAGGTTGAGGAGGTGGACGGCTGCAACCTGAGCTGCGGATTGACCGAGGAGAGAGGGGGGAGGGTTGCGAGAAGGCAGCTCAGGCCAGTGATCCTCAATTGGAGACTCGTCTTCCTCCGACATTGCCAAGTCGGCCTCCAAGCAGGAATCCGCACTCTCCATCAGGCCAGGCAAGGCCTAGATGGAAAGCAAACAACAACACAAACAACTAAACACTCAATCAGCCGGGGACACACACACACACACCCACACACACACAGACAATCACAACAAAACTATACACAGAACCACAACAGACAAACAACACCAGTAACACCACAGAAACGACATCACACAAACAAGAACTCACAAACAACACAAAAAACACAAACAAGAGCTCCAAAACAACACGAACAACAACACAAACGAGAATTGAGGCAGAGCGCCACGAGTACGTCCACACTCCACCTGTTCTGGAGCGAGACTCAACTGTAGCTCTGACTTTAGTTCTCATTATTCCTCAAAATTATATGAAACTTTATAAAAGACTTTTATATTATTGTCATACATGCTTAGATTTATATTACAAACTATTGGTAGGGTGCTTTAAAATAATGTATGTCATGTGGGATGGTGCTTTAAATTTGGTGCTAAAGGTCGAGTTGTAATTAAAATGAAACATTAGTTTTACCAATGTAATGTTGAATCCTAAAATGTTTTTCATGAAGGTAGGAAGCTGTGTGTTCAAAAGAGAGATTCCCCAGGAATTGCCCATATCACATATGATGATGGCCCAGACTGGTAAACTAGTGGCAATGTTCTTCCAGGGTATACGTGGGGGCCCTTTACTGCTGGTGCCGGAACTCCTGATGGCATTCTCTATGTACTGCAACTCCTCCCTGCTGATCCTGAAATGGAACTCTTAAGTGTGTCTGGGGATTGTAAAATTGTAAAACAGGTATATTAAGGCATTTATTGAATATTATGTTGGGACTAACAAAGTTTTTTCAATATACCACGGCATTAATTGTGGTATTATATTGTATCTTATTAATTTTGCAAGGGCATAAATATTATTACCAACATGAGAGCATGATCTTTACGTTGGTACCACAAGTTTTGTTGTTTTGTGTCAATATCTCAATTTTCGGCAGATTACTGTACATATTCAGTTAAAAAATATGAGTATGTAAGATTATATGTAGATATTGCGTGGAAGACTTTTCATTACTGTATACTTTACAATTTTAAAATGTGCTGGATATATATAGTACCCTAGAACATAGAACTACTATTCTGTACAATATGTTGCTTCATGTCATGAAAAAATGTCAAATACCTTGGGTGGTGAGCAGGTTTGCTGTGCATGGCTGAGAACCACATGAGGCACCATATGAGGGAGAGACTGCCTGTGACATAGAAGGCAGCGGCCCACCCCATAGTGTGTATTATAATGCCACACAAAGGTAATGTTACAGCTGTTCCCAGTGATGCACCTACAATCACAAGGTCACACTTTATTGATACTGTCTTCATAAAGATGGTGTTCAGTGATGAGTCGAAATCTGTTAGCATTCCTTGCCAGTACCCTTAATCTAGCTATTGCAAACCTATTAAAAATTCAATTTATTTCAGGTCAATAATGCAAATACAGTACCAGCCAAAATATGTTCATTTAAGTTAGTTCATACAGGTCATGTGGTCTTTCTATGGTTACAGGAGGGTGCTACCCCTACTAGTATCCTTGACGTAGTAATGTCATGACTTGCCACAGTGTACAAACTCTGGGGGTAAGAGTTGTACTCTGCTGTAACATGAGTGGGGTTGTATAGCCTGTATGGTATGGCTGTGGAAATCATTTCAACTCACCGTATAGTTGTTTGAAGAGTTACTTTTAAGTCAGTTAGGTTTAAAACTAAAACAATACTCCAGCATTTGAAAATACATAATTATTTGATAAACTTACCATAACAGACGAAAGCCACAAAGCTGGGTCGTTCAAGTGGCGGGATCCATTGAGCTAAACAGGCGTGCATACTGGGCCAAGTAACACCCTGTTTGCATACACAAAGATATACAGTAGTAAATAGTCATATAAAATCAAACACACACATGTTTGGTTTATTAAAGGAAATTTGGAAACATGATTCATCTCTCCTCGCCACCCCCCCAACGGGAACCGCCTAGACGTGGTGGGGGGCTTGAGTGTCTCTGAGACCTGGCGAACTAGACTAGAGGGGGCTCCGGCCCCTGGTCTGCCCCGATTTCGGAGAGAGAGGGCTTCCCATGCTAGTAAGGTAGCCAGTGAGAGGCCAGACTAAATGGTTCTCATGCAATAGGCTGCCAGTACGAGCCAACAGTGCTGCCCTCCAGAGGGACCGTCCTCTATGGGCCGTCCTATGTTGGATGGTTGGGTGTCTGGGCCGGGAGATGTTGTTGAAGGGGGTCTCATCACCGTCGTGGGCAAACTTTCGAGCCATTGGGGCTGCTTTTTAAAACGAGTGGCCCGTGTGGGAAGAGGTACCTAGCCCAAGGCGACCAGCGCTCATTCCCCTCATCTGCCCGGTAGGTAGTAGGTCTTGGCTTCTGGGGCCAATTTAACAAAATCAATTATATATGGATAACAAAAAGCCCCAATCTGTGGTCGACCAGGCCCTCGAGACGTCACTCTCTGGTCGTGGTGGTATGCAGAAGGCTGCAAATAAGAGTAGACCCAGCAGGTCGGGTGTTGTGCCGACGAACCCTGTTAGCGGTTTGTACACGTTAATGTTAATGAATGTACTTGCATCCCTTTCTATGGCGCTATCCACTCCATTTTTAAGTGTTTGGGAGTGGTTCTTCGTATCCGAATCACTTATGACAGTGACTATAGGTCTAATCGGTGCTATATTACTTTCAATTCAAATGCTGCTATCAAAGCAGCTTTTAAGGCAAAAGATTCTCTGATTGTGGGGGATACTCAATGCAAAGTTCAGATGATGCGGTCCACAAATGTAGTTGAGAGTGACAATGACTACTGCCCTAACATCTTTGATGACTTTGTATAGCATGTCCCTAAGGAGCGTCGGGTTCCTACACCCTTTTGGTTTGTGGCTTACTACAGGGAGGGACGTGGTAACCTTATACATGCTTCCCGGTATCTGGAGAAAGAAATTGGATAACTACCAATGGGCCACATAAAAAAGTACGGTCAGGGCGTTTTAATCAGAGCTAAAGATCGTACACAGGCCATGATGCTCCTCAATATCCCTTGTCCTTCTGATAGCATGTTTGAATCTATCAAACCACATCGAACATTTAATTATAGCAAGGGGTGTATATGAGTAGCTGCATGCCATAAGTCAACAAGCGCCACCCCCCACCCTACCGAAATTGAGTTAATAGTAGAAATAAGCTATACTAATCCTCTTCTACCTCCTGAACAACAGCTGGTCAACATAAATAATCTCTCGCTATCTCCAGGTGAATTTTAAATCAAAGGAGCCAATCTGTCTGACAGTTAGATAATTCCACCCACTCGAGAAGTTATTTTGATTCGTAATATTATGTGATTCTCTATTTGATAGCCGTTGGGAACTGTGGTTATTATGTATGAATAACATTGATATACATCCCTGCATAAGCCATTATTAATCACAAATTGGGCAAATCTTTTGTTATAATCTGATCACTAAATGGCAACCAGTGAGCGATGCCAGGCTGCCAGCCCGGCCGCATTATTCCACTTTGTTGTATACTGGCTCGGCACCACAGCTCCCAGACAGCCAATTAGCTGCCTGATCGCACAACCAGTGCTGCCGTCACCCATCACTTGGCTATGACGTCATGGAGTGTTGCCAAGTAATATATATATATATATATATATATATATATATATATATATATATATATATATATATATATATATATATATATATATATATATATATATAATAAGGGTCAGGTGAGGTGAGGTGAGGTGGGTATCAGACCCTTTGTCCAAGTATAGCTCCTCCCATTTTCCCACTGTATATATATACTCCATCTCATGTCTCTGTATCATTCTGTCTGAAGAAGTAATATACGAAAGTATAGACCCTGACTGGAGGTGCATGGTGAGCCGACGAGATAGTGATGTTTGTGTTTTACCAACATAGTGGTAAGGCTCACAGTCCACACTGTTACAGGTGTGTTGGTAAATCACGTGGTCACTGTTCATCGGGCTCTTGGAGGTAGTAGGTCGGTTGCGTAGGGTGAGGTTCGAGATTTTTGGAGACTTGTAGTAAATTACTACTGTGAGCCTCACCTCTATGTTGGTAAAACACAAACATCACTGTCTCGTCGGCTCACAATGCACCTCCAGTCAGGATATATATAAGACCACTACCATACCCACGACAACCAAGCTCTGACACGAGACAAACTAGTAAATAATAACACCATAATAGACAAAGAAACAGACAGCAGACGACTCTCCTACCTAGAAGCGATCTACATAGAAACCCTACAACCCTCTATAAACAACCAGACACAAGACCTCCAAATACTACCCTCCAGAAAACGACACATCACCAGCACCGTCAGGATACTCACCACACCTCCAACACCTACTGACCCACCACAAGCATCTTACATCTTACCCACCACCACTACAACCAACCAACAACTCAGACGTAGCGCCAGAATCAGAAGCTACCCACCATCCACCAACCACTAGGCCCCTGATATGGTGGCCCCGCCCACACCACATACGGAAAACAGATAAAGACCCCTCACCCACTCAGAATCCCCACTTCTTCCTGAAGATGTCCAATGTACTGGACGAAACGTCGACCTCCCCCAACAACTCAACATTTGCCTCACTTATCCACCATCTAAGTGAAAACTTAAGGAAAACTGTAAGAGATATTGAAAATATAAATAATAAACTCATTAATGCAGAACAAGCCATTTCCTTCAACCTAGTTTGTTTGAAAGAGAATATATATATATATATATATATATATATATATATATATATATATATATATATATATATATATATATATATATATATATATATATATATATATATATATATATATATATATATATATATATATATATATATATATATATATTGTGCATTGCAATGTGTATTAAAAATAATTTCTTTTGCATAAATGAGTGTCTTAATATGACCCTATCTCCAAAAAGGTTATACAGTATATACTGTACATATCTTTATATTTTTTGTAAATAATATCCTCCCATGGTTAACAAAAGATTATTTTATTAACCCAAGGAAAAGCACCTGGCAGTGTAAGGGATACTATTAAATAGTGAAAAAGCTAACAGAAATCCAGTGGGGTTAATCTTCATAACTGGTGTTTTGTTTGGCTTGCGAAAACAAAACAAACTACGTTTTTGGGAGTGCAATCATAAATTAAATCGTGAATTCCATTACATTTAATGTATTAAAAATTGTAAATAGTAGCTTAGCAGTAGGAGACTGAGGCCTATAGCAATAAATAGTAAGAAGTACTTGAACTATGTAGTGAGAATAAAACCTAATTAAAAATATATAGAAAATTTGCAGTTGAGGAAGACTACATGGCCTATCATTAGCCTACATGGCAACTCTTCATCGTAATTGTTGTAAAGACGTGTGCCATTTGAGCAAGAAACATAAAACACGACTTAAAAATGTTTTATTTTTCATGCACAGTTATTTTTATTGGCAATTACACTGGCAACAATAAAGAGGAACAAATATAAATATTTAATATATATATATGTTACTTGGCAATACCCCATGACGTCATAGCCAAGTGATGGGTGACGTCAGCACTGGCTGTACGATCGGGAGCTGTGGTGACGAGCCAGTATACAAAGTGGAATAATGCAGCCCGGCCGGACCAGTCCAATCTCTCGTACTGCGTTTTAAAAATGTCTCATTTAAATATGTTTATACTATGTGTCTCACTGTATTATAAGGGAAGTGTTGTTACTTCAATATTTCTTAATACAATTATGACAATACATCGAATAAGATACATAATTAATTAAAACGAATCATAATAATTGTGAACTCACAAATTGCTGTAAGCGGTACTGGGGTAGGTGACTGAGACTCAGTCACTGAGTCAGTCACAGACAGTACACACTGTGGTGAGAGAGTGAGTGTGTGTGTAGGGGTAGAGAAGGATTAAGGAGGGATGACAAGGGGAATGGGTATGGGGGGTAGGGGGAGGATGGATTGGTAAGAAGGGATGGTGGGGGTAGGGGGAGGATGGGTTGGTAAGACAGGAGGGTTGGGGTACTCACAGGGGTATGGTTGGAGTAGGGGGAGGATGGGTTGGTAACCAGAGCCATAGAATAGAAAGAAGGGATGGTGGGGGTAGGTGGAGGATGGGTTGGTAAGAAGGGAGGGTAGGGGGAGGATGGTTTGGTGTGGATGGACATGGGTGGAATGGGTTGAGGATTGTATGGATGACGGGAAAGATTGTGATGGTGAAATATGCGTGGGTGTGTGCATATGCACCAGTGGGTGAAAAGAGTAGGACGGGGAGAGAGAGGATGAGTGTGTTTTGGAAGGAAGTGAATGCATATCTGAGAAAGATTGATAATGGAAGGAGAGTGGTGATGAAGGGAGATATGAATGGAAAGGTCAGGGTGAGGAAGTGGGAAGTAATGTGGGTAAATGGGGTGTAGAAGGAGTAAATGAGAATGGTGAGTATCTGGTGGATGTCTGTGCTGAAAGGGGGTTGTTCTTGGCAAACACCTTCTTTCAGCACAAGATGATCCACAGGTATACATGGAGAAAAAGGGATGAGAGGAGAGCAGAAGAGTTTGATTGATTATGTGGCCGTGGATGAAAGGTTAAGGGACCCTGTGATGTAGTCAGAAAATTGGAGGTTTGTGAGTCCTTCAAATTTTGACACGAAACATCACCCATATTGAAGGAGCGTGTTTCGTGGCATAGTCAGGAGGAATCTCAAGCCTCCAAGTTTCATACAAAATCATAGGGCTCTTAAGGAAGGATGTGGTCGATGCAAAAGTGGCGAGAGGAATGATGATTATTATTATTATTATTATTAAAAATAGACCAGAGACACAAAGCTGGGAGACAATGCAAGCATTCTATCAATCCGGGGACCCCAGCCCCATGAATCCAACCTGAAGAAAAGAAGACAGCTTAGAGAAAGAAAGATGAGCAGTTAGCTTAATAAAAACATATTAGCCCTACTCTTGAAGCCAGCCAGTCCTACACCATCAAAGACAGATTCATCAAGGCCATTCCTCAGAGACACCGACTTAGGGACAAACGATCGACTGTACTGACAGGTTCTACAGCGCGGCAATACGTAAGCAAACCTATGGGAGTCCAACCCACCACAAGTGACACGAGCTGGAACAAACAGAGGTGGCAGAGAGGAGTTAAGAGGATGCAGCACATTACTTCTGATCTTGAAGAGCATGCACAATGATGCAACAGAACGACGGTGACTCAGATTACAATCAAGTAAACTGCAGGTAAGAAAATTAGCATTGGAAACAATCCTATCTAGCAACTTGAGATGGCAATCATCTGCTGAACACCACATTGGAGAACAGTATTCCAACAGAGGCAACACAAAGGAGTTGTAACACCGCAGTAACAATGAGTGATCTCCGAACACACGCCAAGCTCTACACATTATACCCAACTTCTGGGAGACAGACCTTGAGATTGACCGAACATGCCTCTTAAAAGTCAGCTTGGCATCAAATGTAACTCCTAGAATAACCAAATTCTCAGACCCTTCCAATACAGTCCCATCAAGAATCAAGCGTGGCGATAAAGGATCCACCGTGTGAGACCTAGAGACGACCATTGTCCTAGTCTTGCCAGCATTCAACCTCATACCTCACAACCTGCACCAATCACTAATCCTAACCAGGTCACGATCCAATGACTGAGCAACAGAAATCCTGGCACCAGGGGTCGGCACAACAGCAATGAGAGTGGAGTTTTCTGTATAACCATACAGGTAATTCTCCAAGATGTTAAAGAGTTCAGAGGTATACAGTAGGAACAATAACGATCCTAAGACACTACCTGGGGCACCCCAGACACTAATTCAACTCTTCCACTCCGCACACCATCCACAACAACATACTGGGATCGAGCAGTGAGGAATTGCGACAAGACAGACAGGACTGAACCACCAACACCAACAGAGCAAAGTCTGTAGAGGATACCCAGATGGTTTACCATATCAAACGCGGCAGAAAAGTCAAGTTGCACCAGTCTAGCCTCACGACCCAACTCTAAAATCATTCTGCAGTACATGAGAAATACACAGAAGTGCATCACACGTGCCAAGGCCCCTTCGATATGCAAACTGTGAGGGTGGGAATACACTATTACGTTCCATGAAGTTACTTAAAACGCACAGCTACCAGCCTCTCAAACACATTAGACAACACATGAGTGATGGAAATCGGCCTGTAATCGCCAACTGAAGATGAAGGAGGGCCCATGGGAATTGAGGTAACATTAGAAGACCTCCAACATTCGGGGAAACTACCAAGACGAAGTAGTCTCCTGAAGAAAACACTGAGGCGGGGAGCTAGGACATCAACCGTCTGTTTAAAGAACAGAGGAAACATTCCCAAGGGATCAATACCACCATAAGAGTCCAACTCATGATGGATTTTTTTTTAACTTCCCTTGACCTAAAGACAAATGAGGAGAGACCAGGACAGGGGTGACATGTGGAGGGCAACTCTACAGACTCCCTAGACTGCTTGCTATCAAAGTGAGCTGCAAGCAATGCAGCCTTACCACCGGGCTCATACACCAGTCTACCACCATCCAATGCCCCGACCATTTTGCGGTGTTGGTAAGGATGAAGGTTAGGGCTAAGTGGGAATATGGTAGGAGGGATGAAGGGGTGAGAAACAAGAGGGAGGTGGCTAGTGGGAAATTAGATGAAGCAGAATATAGGGAGGAATATAAGAGGAGGGTGGGTGAGGTGCTGGGGGATGCAAGGATGGGGATAGGGGAGGGAGTGGGAGTGAATTATGTGTATGAAACATTCAAAACTTTAGTGTATAGGACAGCAGCAGAAGTGGTGGGGTACAAAGGACAAAAGAGGGGGAAGAAAGGGAGTGCGGGGTGGTCTGAAGAAGTGATGGATGCAATAGAGAATAAGAAGAAGGCATTTAGGAGAACCCTGTAGAGAAATGTGCCAGAGGAGATGAAAGAGAAATGGAAGAGGGAATACAATGAGTGTAAGAGGAAAGTGAAGAGGATGGTGAGTGAGAGCAAAAAGAGTGTGGATGAGGAGTTTGGTAGGAAACTGAGTGAGAAGTTTAGATAAAACAAGAAATTATTCTGGAAGGAGGTGAAAAGAGAAAGAGGAAAAGGAAAGTCTGGTTGCGTGAGAATGTAGAGAGAGGATGGAGATTCTATGAGTAGAAGTGAGGAAGTGGAAGAAGTGTGGAAGAGGCATTTTGATGGTCTGATGAATGGGGGGACGGGAGGGGAGGAGGTGGTAACATGCATGGGGATGGAGGCAGGTGGTAGACGACAGGGTGTACAGGGAGATTTGGGAAGGGAAGAGGTTAGGAAAGCAATAGGAAAGTTGAAGATGGGAAAGGCACCGTGGTTGGATGAGATAACTGTAGAGATGCTGAGGTGTGGGGGGAGGAAGTGGTAGAATGGATTTTGCTTATATGCACATTGGCTTGGAGACAGGGAGAGGTGCCAGGGAACTGGAGGAGAGCCATAATTGTGCCTCTGTACAAGGGGAAGAGGAGTAAGGATGAGTGTGGTAGCTATAGGGGAATAAGCCTTCTTAGTGTACTGGGGAAGGAGTATGGGAAGGTTCTTACTGAAAGACTGATAGAAATAACTGGGAATAAAGTCAGTGAGGAGCAGGGAGGGTTCAGAAAGGGTAGAGGATGTGTGGACCAGGGGCGGATGCACGAAAGACCTTAGCGGAGTGACTGTTAAGGTAACCTTAGGCAGTTTCGCTAAGGGGATGGTAAGGTTGCTGCTATGGTTGTATGCTCTATTGGCCTTAACATCAACCTTAGTGTTCCCTTAGGTGATCTTAGCAGTCAGCCATGTTTGTTTCGTTCCATTCCCTTCCGACTATGGACCTCCAGCTGACATTTTCTGGGCCAATGAGAGGGCAGCTTCATACACAAGTTAGGCAACATAAGCCAATCAGAAGTCAGTTGGGATAACAGCTTATCACAGAAAACAATCAAATGACTCATTTTCATTGCATGAGTGCCGGCCGAGTGGGAGGGGAAGATTGTGTGAGATTTCTTGAGTATAGAAGTGTTTATTTTGGCATACAATAACTTAATATGGTAGAAGAGCCTCCTACTAATTGCGCAAGACGTGCAAATTATACTGCAGCTGATGAAGAACTCATGATTATGATAACTGAATGGAAAAAAGAGAACACATTTTCTGGTGGCTACCATTCTTCCACATCACACCAGAATACACGTTGATTTAGTATGTAGGCTATAGGGTCATTTATTTCCTAGCATAGTTTGAAGGATTAAGAAACTTTGAATTTGCCGACTTCATAACGGGCCTAGGCCTAGCTATTACAACCAGAGTATGCCGAGATTTCTGACCACCTTAATTCCTCTCTTTCTGTCTACTTTTCTTCTCTATTTTTGTGAAGGTTGTTGTAGTAGTGAATGTGGAGGTGATGATTCCCGTTTAGATGATTTTCCAAACTTACCATTCCCTGTGTAATGTTTGTTGTTGTGGTAGGTCAATGGTGGTAGTTATAGTAGACCAATACAGTGTCGGAACATATAAAATAAATAATTATGGTAAGAAAAGAGCATCTATTCAAGGATATAATTTAAAAATAATTACAAATAAAAGCATTTATAACCTATGTGATTTTTCTGTCTTTTATAGTATAACTCGGTTATTATAAATTTGCTTATTAGTAAAGATTAGCACAGCAGTACAATAATACCATAATTGATGTGCACAGCGTACTATAATTTTGAGGAAAGTACCATAATTTCGGCATTACTGTACGATAATTTGGGCAGGTCGGCAGCACAACGGTCCACTACTCAACCCTACGGTCGTCTAAAGGGTGCTCTCGACCACCCTTAGCCGTAAGGTTAAAGATGGCCGCCACAATTGCCGCTAAGGTGTTCCGTGCATACCACCTTAGTGAGTTAAGGGGGAAAATGGCGGCTAAGGTAACTTAACGGCCGCTATGGTCTTTCGTGCATCCGCCCCCAGATTTTTTCAATAAAATCAACAGTAGAAAAATATATTGGGAAGGGTAGGAAGTTGTATGCTCCCTTCATGGATTAGGAGAAGGCATACGATAGGGTTGATAGGAGAGCTATGACAGATGTATTAAGAATTTACGGTGTTGGTGGGCGCTTGCTGGAGGGGATTGAGGCTTTCTATATAGAGACAGAAGCTTGTGTGAGGGTCGAGGGTGATTTGAGTGAGAACTTTGATATCAGTGTAGGATTGGGGCAGGGGTTTGTCATGGCACTATGGTTGTTCAATATCTTTATAGATGGTTGCATGAGGGATATGAAGGCAAAGGTGGAGGGCCTGGGTGCGAAACTGAGGTTGAATGGAGTAGATTGGTCCTTGGTTGCAAGCTTATTTGCAGATGACACTGTACTGCTGGCCGAGAGTGAAAGGGAGTTACAGAGGGTAGTGGATGAGTTTCAGTCAGTGTGTAAGCGAAGAAAACTGAAGGTGATGGTATTTGAGAGGACCAAAACAGAAGTAATTGACTTTGCTACACCCTATAGAGTGGCTGTACTAACTGGGACTGAATGTGAGATAACTTTAGGGGGTGAGAGGATGGAGGAGGTGAGGGAATTCAAGTAACTAGGAACAGTTCTGTGTAAACATGGAAGGAGAAATCAGGGAGAGAGCAGTGAGGGGCAGGCAGGTCATAATATCACTGGGGAGGATTATGAAGGGTAGAAGTGTGAGTATGGAAGTGAAAAAGGGACTGAGAAATAGTATAATCCTGCCAACACTGACATATGCGTCGGAGACATGGACATGGAGTAGGGTTCATCAGTCTAGAATAGGTGCGGTGGAAATGAGTTATCTGAGAGGAGTTACTAGGTGGGATGGTGAAAATATTGAGAGTGTGTATGAGAGATGTGGTATGGGTAAGAAGGCAGTTGGTATTGAATGTGGAATGGTTGAGAGAGTGAAGCATAATACACTCAGATGGTTTGGACATGTGGAGAGAATGCAAAGTGTGGAGTTTGTAAAGAAGGTGTACAATAGTGAAGTTGTGGGACCTGGTGTGAGAGGCAGACCACCGGTTAGATGGCAGAACAGAGTGGATGAGTATGTGAGAGAGAGAGAGAAGTATGAGGGGGGGGAGGGGGGAGGGGGGATAGAGCAAGTGAGGAGGGAGTGCGAGAACAGGTAAAAAACTGGAAACTCTTCTGCCGTGGCCACCCCCTTGGTGGGAGTGTTCCGGAGGGAACGAGGCGTCGGAGCTATAGATAGATAGATAGAACAGGACACATAACAAAACACAGGACACACACACACCAGGACACATAACAAAACACAGAAGGAAACACACACACAACACGACACAGAAGGAAACACACACACACACACCAGGACACATACCAAAACACAGAAGGAAACATTACAACACACACAAACACACACACATACCAAAACACACACACACACACAGGAGCAGGGCACATTAAGACAGACTAAAAAACATCAACCTTCTTAGTTACAATTACTTTCAGTACCTCAGTGTAAAAAACATTGGCGAAGGACATGGATAGTGAGACGTATTAGAATTTAGACAGGAAGATAGAGGGAATCAGTGGTGGGGTGACAGAGAGGAGGGGGGGGGGTGTACGGATGGACCAGGGTACAGGAGGAGAAGGAGGAGGGAGGGAGGAGAGGCGAGGCGGTAAGAGAAAGAATAGTTCAAGTTCAAGTTTTAGGGTCCTGCAGAGGGCCGCTCATGGGCGGCATAATATGCGGGGGTTGTGCGGGGGATTTAGGGATCCAGGGCAGGATTAGGAAGAGGGTTAGGATAAGGGTGGATTGGGTCAGGGACTGTGGGTTGGGGATTAGGATTGGGGAGGTAATGATTGGTGATCCTATTTCTAAACGTGTCAAGAGTGGGGCTATTAACTACGTGAGATGGGAGATGATTCCACTCTTGGATGCTGCGGGGAAAGAATGAGTGCCTAAATATATCAGTGCTTGTCTGGTATGTATGGTATTTTAAGTTGTGGCTGCCTCTAGTGGATCGTATACTTGTAGGGTGTAGATATGTGTCTTTGTCTATGTCAACTAACTTGTTTGTGATTTTGTACATCATCTGTTGTCTGTGTATCTGTCTTCGTGTTACTAATGGGTCTAGTTTTGTGTCTTGTTTAAGCAAAGTGACTGATGTAGTGTGTCTGTAATCACGTCTGGCCCATCTTGCAGTCTTGTTTTGTATGGACTCTAATTTATTGATATTATTGTAAGTGTGTGGGTCCCAGACGGTGTTGCAATAATCTAAATGTGGCCGAACGAAAGTGTTATATGCAATAATTTTGGTGTCTGTGTTACACCTGCTGAGGTTCCTGCGCAAGAACCCCAGGACCCTACTAGCTTTAGCCCTGATGCTAGCTATGTGTATGTTCCACCTCATGTCCGCTGAGATGTGGACGCCCAAGTATTTGTGGGAAGTGACTGTGTTGAGGTTGGTGTTGTGTAATTGGTATGTATATGGAATGACATTATGGGCACGGGTAAAACGGATGTGATGGCATTTGTCTGATCTAAATGTCATCTGCCACTTGACTTCCCAGTCTTCAAGTGTAGTTAGGTCGTCCTGTAGTCGAAGGCAGTCATTCCTATCTTTAATTGGTCTGTAAACTAAGCTATCGTCTGCAAAGAGTCTAGTGGTAGAGGAAAGTGAAAGTGGGAGGTCATTAATGTATGAAAGGAAGAGAAGGGGACCCAGGAAAGTGTCCTGGGGTACCCCAGAGGTCACAGGAACAGATGGAGACTGACTACCGTCAAGAACTACACGTTGCTTTCTGGTAGTCAAGAACGTTCTAATCCAGTGAAGAAGTTGTCCCTGTATGCCATAGAATTCTAATTTGTGTAGTAGTCTTAGGTGAGGGACTTTGTCGAAGGCTTTGGCAAAGTCTAATACTATGGCGTCAACCTGTCTGATTTTTGTGTCATTGAGGGACTGCAAGATGTCATGAGTAGTTACTAGTAGCTGCGTCTCACACGAGCGTTTAGGCCGAAAACCGTGTTGATTGTCAGTCAGTATATTTTGCCTATCAAAGTGGTCCATTATGTGTCTATGAATAATGTGTTCTAAAATTTTGCAGGGGACTGAGGTAAGTGAAATAGGTCTATAATTAATGGGAAGGGTTCTGTCTCCGGATTAAAAAATTGGGGTCACATTTGCCAAAAGCCAGTCTTGGGGGAGTTCACCGGTCTGTAAAGTCTGTGAGAATATAACCTGCAGGACAGGGGCAAGAACGCTAGCGTTAGTCCTCAATATCCTGCAGGGTATATTGTCTGGTCCAGTCGCTTTGTGTATGTCTACCTCAGATAAGAGTTTCTCAATTCCTTGGGTGTTTATATGAATGGGAGGGATAGGTGGGTGTGATGGTGTTGGCATGTCTGGTAAGTGTTCATGTTCATGGGTAAAAACAGACTGGAATTGTGTGTTAAGGGCGTTGGCTTTGTCTTGTGGGTGTGTAACCAAGGAATTGTTGTGTAGTAATGTTGTAATACCGGTCGAGTCTTGTTTGCGTGCTTTAAAAAAGCTGAAGAATTTTTTGTGGTTTTGTGTGTTGTCTGCGAGGAAAGTGGATGTGTATTTAGTTTCTTTCTGTAGTGTTTTCTGTATGTTTTTGTATTCTAACCAGTGTTCTGTATCGTTGTATCGTTTTGCTCTGTTGTATGCCTTTACCTTGTTTCTGTGTAGTCTCATTAATTGTCTATTGTACCATGGTAATGACCGGTTATGTGTGATGGTTTTCGTGGGTATGTGCTTGTCCATTGTGTCACGTATAAAGTCACGAAGTCTGGTCCAGTTTGTTTCCACAGAGCTGGCCATTGGGTCTGAGTCAAGGAACGAGTCACAAAATTCAACTACGTCTTGGGTAATGCCATCCATGTCAGCTCTGTTGTACATGTAAATTGTCCTGGGTAATTGTTTTTGTGTTGTTGGCTTGATGTTTGCGTCAATGAGTACCATCTCATGGTCACTAAGACCAGGTAGTACTCGTGTCCGTGTAATTTAGGAAATGTTGTTTGTGAGAAATAAGTCTAGTATGTTGGATGTGACCCCGTGTCTTATGTTAGGATTATGTCTTTCTACACTGACTTGTGTGCGTGTTGGTTCGAGTACTGTTTGGGTAAGTGAGTGGGTGTTAATGGTGTCAATGAAATTTTCATGTAAGAGTTTCCTATCAGTCTGTAATAGTAAGTCGCCTTCATGGGTGGGATTGTCCAGTGTCGCCTGTGCTGTCCAGTTTATGTCGGGAAGGTTAAAGTCACCAGCCAACCATATATTTTTGGAGGGGTCAATTTTAGATAAACAATCGTCAAGGGTCTGCAGGTATTCTAAGTTTGAATTTGGGGGACGATAAAATGATCCTATAATGAGTGTCCTGCAGCCCTGTATCTGTATTTTAGTCCATATAATTTCAGAGTCCGCATTCAGTTCGGTGGCTGGGGTCGCAACTAGTCCTGGCTTTGTCGCAATTAGGACTCCACCATGTTTATCGTCTATTCTGTCCTTCCTGTGTAGGGTCATA
The DNA here is from genome assembly GCA_033782935.1 of Petrolisthes cinctipes. Classification (NCBI taxonomy): domain Eukaryota; kingdom Metazoa; phylum Arthropoda; class Malacostraca; order Decapoda; family Porcellanidae; genus Petrolisthes; species Petrolisthes cinctipes. The sequence continues at coordinate 610,821 of JAWQEG010000380.1, read as the reverse complement.
TTATAGGGACTGTCCGTCGGGAAGATTTCACTGTCCTGGATGTCAGGTGTGAGCCAGGTCTCTGTCCCTATAATAATGTCGGGGTCATAGGTCTGGAGGGTTTGGTGAAAGGCAGCTCTTTTGTTTATGATGCTGCGGAAGTTGATGACTAGGGTACGGAGGGAAGACAGTTTTTTATGGGTGATGGAGTCGAGTGTGGTGTTGGTGGTAGAATGAGGTGTGAGGATGGATGATCTATTGGGGATGGTGATTGGTGTTATAGAGAGTGAACCTGTACTATGGAGAGTCTGGTTGGGTGTAGAATGGTTTGGGAGTGGAGGAGTGGATGATGCGGAGTTAAGGAAAGTCATGTCTTGCTGTCGGTTTTGTGTAGGGGAGGAATTGTCTCCGTTGCGTCTACCTAAACGTCGGGTGATCCTATCTAATGGTGAAGGTGTGTTGTGAATTGTGGGTGGTGGTGAAGATGAAGTGGTGGTGTCTAATACACTGAATCTATTTGTGTAGTGTAGTGGGGAGTGAAAAAGGGAGGAGGTAAAATTGGGCGCACCACAGTCCCAGCAGATCCATGAAAGGCTCCGACCCTCCAATCCGTCGAATGCCGCCGTGAAGCCCCCAACACAGCTGACATGATACCAGCCTGCATGCTGGGAAACCTCACAGCAGCGATCGCACTGGATGGCCCGCTGGCCCCATTTCACCGCCCGTCGGCATAATTGACAGGGGTACTTTGGGGCGCGGGGGCCAGGGTTGATCAGAGCCCCTGTGTCACCACACAACATAAGGAGCAACAGGGCACCCCGGAGATTGCCGAGGCAAGCCACCTTTAACCTTTGAGGGCCCCTAGGGGTGCCCAGGTTCTCAAACAGGTGTGTGTATATGGAGGTGTGGGTGTAGATGTCTGGTGTTAGTGAGTCTGGTGTGTTGGTATGTGTGCAGCCAGTGTTTTTATTGTCAGTGTTGTAGAGTATTAAAACTAGTGAACAGTATGTGTAGAATATTGTTAGTGTACATGTGTATGTTGTTTTGTGTGGGGTGTGTCTGTACATGTTTATGAAGCACCAATATAAATATACAATACAGACTTACCCCTGTACCGAGACAGTCTGCACGGCTGCAGGAAGGAATAAAATGTAAACAAACCCCTAACTTATGTCAGGGGTCAGTTATATAAAAAAAGAGAATTGATAATAAAACCTATGGATTTAACTAAAAAGGATATACAAATGTTAAAAAGATGATAAAATACACTAAAAAAAAAGAACTGTATAATTAAAAATAGTGAAAATTGAGGGGTGGGGGACGGTGTTATATTGAGGGAGGGTCTATGTAAATTTAAAAGACACTAAAAACGGTAATAAAAAGAAGAAAAAGATGACGTGAAATGACAGCCAGAACAAACAATCTCGATACTTATCTTGGTGAAATGAGATGATATGAAGGATTCGTTAATTTAAAAAGAAAGGAAAGGACAGATGAGGAGGAAGACGGAGCTCAGGGAGGACACGTCCGAGTCCTGGGACCGCACAACATAGTGACGTCACTCCATGAAATTTTCATTTAGAGATTTTAGACCAATGGCGAAAGAACGATTAGAAGATCAGTGAAGATTATAATTATTTTGTATAAATAAATTTTCTTGTATAAGCATACTACAGAAGCATGAACAAGCGAGCGGTGTGTGAGTGTGTTATAATCCATTAAACAATCTTTTGTAATTCTTGCCCGTGTGGAGAAGTAGATGCATGATGATGCAGCAGTTCCTCTGCTTACCACTCATTCATAACAGTTTAACCTAGCAAACTCAGATACATAATCAACTACTGTTTAGAACTCTGTGGCTGTTAAAAGCAATTGGTTGAATCGTACGTTTGGCAGCGACCGGCGTCATCCCACCTGCTGGAGGCTAGATAATAGACTGGGGAAACTTTGATAGTACCACACTCTTTTCAACTTTTCAAAGTTATTCTGTAACGTACCTACATCTAAACTATACCCATAGAATGCTTAAACAATGTAGTTTCTTAAGCGAAATAGTATATTTTATTATTATTTACCAATTCTTCATTTTAATCTAATATTTCAGTACGAGAATAACTTTTCACATTTTCTCCATAACACTCGTATTTATTATACCTGTAATATCTTTCTTAATAAGGAACTGAACACTTTTTGGCATATATCAGTTAAAAGCTAAGAAAATTTGGCCTCTAATGAAGTTTGAAATACCACAGTATATGTTGTACTGTGGTGATATCAAGTTGATGAAGTGAAGTAACTGTCAACAGATTATTCGTGTTTATCTTACGCGTGATATCACCTATACTTTAGAGGCGATTATCTTGTTGTCGTGATAGCGCCATATTATATAATGAGGACCTGTATAACTTCTCAGAAGAGGATATTCTCGCTATGTGCCCAGATAGTGTCCAACGAGTATCAAAGATGAAGGGCAGTAAAAATATGATCATCCTCACTTTTTATGGCTCGCATATCCCAGATCGCATTAATATTAACCACACCTCTTTTAAACTGAAGCCTTTTGTTGAGAGTCCTTTGCAGTGTTTCTGTTGTTATGAGTTTGGTAATGGGAGGAGGAACTGCAACAATCGTTCCCCGTGTGGTAATTGTTCTGCTCTTGACTCGCATCCTACTTCTGAGTGTCGGTCAGAGAGTCACTGCTTTTGCTGTAGAGATGCTCACCCCTTACGTTCTTGCCAAGATATCCTCCACTTGGCTAACACCCAATTCATCAGTATTGGTAGTGCCAGGCGGCAACTCAACATCAGGCAACAGAAGGATGGTGGTGTGAAGACATACGCCTCCTACCTTAGCCCTAAATCGGTTGCAGCACCCTCTCAACTCTCTCAAGAAGCGGCTGCTTCATACTCTAGCGGGAGCGTTTCTAAGCTTTCATCTTCTAAAATATCAGATGCTTCAGGGACTCGTCTACAGGTCCCAATTACTGCCCCAAGTACTACTCCTCAGATTAGCTCTTCTTCTAGTGGCCCAGGATTAGACAAAACTTATCGTTATTGGTATAGTGAAACCAGCACAGCTGCATTGCTATAGAATACGCCCCTTCTCAAGCCCAGGCCCCGTATAGGCATAATCTGGGTTGGAAGGGTCTATTCCGTGACGATCATCAGAAGTAAATAAAAATTCAAATCTGGCGCTGTACTGATAGTGGAGCCACCTGGTGGTGGCGTGGTGAGGTATTAGCCCCGCTGCGCGCTCTCAGGCAATCGGTCACTCTGTCGCGGAACACGTCCCAGTCAACATCCTCGCTCCTCGCTGCTACGCTACGGTATTGTGTCTCGTGTTCCTGCTATTGTTTCTTTTGTGTTCTAGTGGCTGGCCTGCTTTGCAGATGTATAGTGTGTGTGTGTATTCTAGGAGGGTTTAGGTGTGTTTGTGGGGGTTTATTCTTCTTTAGGACTGAGTTCTCTCTTCCCTAAGCGAAGGGGGCTTTTGGGCCTCCTTTTTCGGAGTTTTTCTCCTTCATTCCCCCCTTTCACCTTTCCTCCTGCCACTAGTACATTCATCGTGTGTGTTTTATCGGGGTTTCTGGTTTTTTTTAGCGAGGTTAGCGTCTCCACGTGGGGCCTTCACCTCCCCACGTGGTGTGCGTGTGGGGTCTTTGCAGCCCTTCCTCTTGCCTTCCCCGATTATTGTGTGTCCCCTCTCGGTAGGGGGGAGTGAGAATTGTGCCCTGGTTCTCTCTTCCTCCCCCGTGCGGGTTTTTTTAGTAATTTTTGGTGTTTTTCCAGTATTTTTAGCCTGGGGTGTTCCTTCTCAGGCTACCGGGTCCCCTCCATTCCCCCTCCTTCAGGATCCTTCTGTCCGGGGGGGTCTTTTTTACCCGCTCCTTGTGGCGGGCTGTTTTCTGGTTTTATCGGGTTTTTCCCTGGTCGGGTGTGCGCGAGATTGGGGGGTCGTGTCCTGGCCCCCGGGTTCAGCGGGTGTTTCCCGCGCTACTTCTCCTTGTTAGGGGGTGTTTCCGTGTCTTCTGTGTTCCAGTGTATGCACGTGTTAACCCATGTTTGTGTATTCTTTTCTTCCTCAGCCTACTCGTGCCCTTTGTGCTACTTCGGGGTGTACCGTGCGGGTCTCTCCTGACGGACACCTGCACTGTTCGCCTCACGCACCCTGCTTCACTCCCTTGGGTTACGACCCTTTGGCGTGTGGTGTGTGCCGCCCCTGGGCTGAGTTTAGTCGGGTTTCCTCCCCTTCTGCCCGCTCCAAGCTCCCCGCCCTTGCTTCTCTTCGTATGGCGTGGACGAGGGCTAGGAGAATGGCCCATAAACGAGACGGTTCTTCTTTGGCGTGGGTGGACCCGATTTTGGGAGCGGACCTGGGTTTGTTCAGGACCCGTTACCCTTCTTCCTGTCTCTCGGAGTCTCAGGGGCTAGAACCTCCTGAGGCCCGAGAGATTGAGCCTCCTTCCCTAGACGGTACTACGACTCCTTCTCGGGGCTTCGCCCCCTGGGAAACGAGCGAGTCTGTCGCGCTGGTTCCCCCGACTACCTCACCGGTACAAGGGCCCAGCAGGGAACCCCCAGCTTCGCCTCCTGCTAGAGCCTGCTCCTCAGGTCTCTCTAGGGGACGCAAGCGTTCGGCTAAAAGGTCCCGCCACTCCAGGAAGTCCCGGGCTCGTCGCCGTTCTCCTTCCTCATCATCTTCGTCGTCTTCTTCTTCCTCTTCTTCGTCATCGGGGAGCTCTCCTTCGCCCGCCCGCAAATCCCGCAAGGGTAAGCGGGGGGGGGACAGCCCCTCGTCGAGGAAGATAGTGAAGATCTTCCACACCCTTATTCCTCACGCTTTTCCTGGGGTCTCCACCGCGCAGCCTCCGGCTGTCGCTCCGGAACCCGCTCCTTCTCCCACCCTTCCCCCTCCTCCCGCTTCTGCTCCCGTCGAGGGCGCAAGTCCTCCCGGGGATATGGGAGTCATTATCGTTCCTCCCGTTTCCCCGGGACTCGAGTCTCCGTCGGGAGACGTAGCTGAGGAGTTGGTTACCTCCTCACCTCCATCCCCGTCACCCCCTCCTGCGGGCGACGGATACCTTCCCTACTCTTGGGCTCTTCTCCCTCCTGCCTGGACCCACTATTCGGAGGAGGGCAGACTGGTGGCTTGGTCTCCGGACACGGCTCAGCCAGACGTGTGGACCCGGAGGGATGACGTCCTGGTGAAGTGGAGGGCGGATGAGAAGGGCGACGCTATTCCCTTCTACAAGGTCCGTCCTATCTCAGCGCCCGTACCCACTTCATCGAGAGTGTCCTCTGCGGCTACCCTGGACGCGATGGGTTGTCTGGTGGAGTACAGCCAGTTACACTTGTCCGAGGCTTGGAGGATTGACCGCTCCCACGGGAACACGGCAGTCCTCCTTTCCCCGGACGCGTACTTCCCGGGGGATAAGGGCGAAGGGGACCTGGACATCCCAGCCCTTCTCCTTAAGTCCCTGGACCACCAGAGGCACAGCGCTCCCAGGAAGCCCCCTCCTCCGTCTTTCCCCGTCATCCTCCCTCATTCCCGTGCCCCCTCGGGCTTGAAGGAATGCCTGTGGAAGACGGAGAAGGAGCCCCCGGTCCCCTATCAGCTGAAGGAGCCCGATGGCAAGTTGCGGCAGGCGGAGTCTGCTGCCCGCTTGGAGTTGGCCCACACCATCTCCACGGGGGCAGCCGCTGCGCTTATCAGGGACTGCCTCAACGCCCTCACCAACACCTACCACGAGATGTCGGGTATACAGCTAGCGTGAGTGTGTCATGTTACTTAAGGGATACGGGGTAGAGGGTCTCTCTGTTACTCCCGGGTACTTATTCCCGGGTTCGCTCGGTTTTTTCCTTGTTTACCCCTTACAGTGACACCCTCTCTTCCATGGCCACCGTGATGGAGGGCGTGGCGGCGATGGCAACCCACAACATGCGGGAGGAGGCGAAGGTTTTCGCCGAAGCGAGACTGGCAGCCCGCCAGGCGGCGGCTAAATCTGCGCCGGAGATGGCACAGAGGGGAGTGGTGCGAGCTGCCCCCCTTTCCCCTGCCCTCTTTGATCAACCGGCGACAGATACAATCTTCGCCTCCTTCCCAGCGGTAATCAACTTACCAAAACCCTCTACCTCCAAGTAAGTACCTCTCGTTGTTCTACTTACCTGAGTTTTCACGGGAGGTGAAATGGAAGGATTATTCGGGTCTACTTTGGTTCCTAATCGTTCTGTTTGTCCGTAGGCCACGTGCCCCACAGCCATCCAGACCAGCCTACCAGCCCCGAAGGCCCTCCCAGCCTTCCAGACTGCCGAGGCCCTCGTACCCCACTCCCCCGAAGGCACACAACAGGCCCTCCCAGAGGGGCCAGCAGCCCTTTCGAGGAAGGGGACAGGGCTCCAAGCCCTACAGCAAGCCCAAGTCCTCCTTCAACCACCCCTCCCAGAAGGACCGCTCCACTTGAGGGTCCCACTCTGGGCTGCCTCACAGGGTGGTCAGCAGCCTGGCCCGCCCACGGCTGGGCAGCAAGGATAATTCACCAGGGCCTGTCATGGCCCTGGATAACTGTTCCGGTGAGTAACTGTTATCTCTCCTGTTCTGACATATGACTTATGCCTAATCCCGTCCTTGGGTTACCGTTAGGTCAAAATCAGAGTTTCCCTTGCGGTCAAAATCTCTGCCTCTCCCGTCATTTACCCTCCAACAATCCCCGGGTCCCTCGGGCCCCGGGGACTAGGATTAACTGTACTCTCACTGACACCTGTCTCTTCCCGTTACAGCCACTACGTCTACCTCCTGCCTCAACCAAAGTGTCACTTTCGGTCGTCCCGCATGTGTTAGAAATGTGGGAAAAAGGGGTAGTGGAGCGGGCGACGTGAAGGGTCTTTCTTTCTCGTTTATTCACGGTCCCCAAAAAGGACCAGGGAAAAACGAGATTGGTGATGGACCTGAGCAAACTAAACAAATTTATGAAAAAATTACGTTTCAGGATGGTTTCGGTTGCTCAGGTCCACACAGTTCTAAGGAAGGGAGACTGGTTAGCATCCCTGGATCTCAAGGATGCGTACTGGCACGTCCCGATCCACCCCAGGTTTCGCCGTTTTCTGGCCTTCCAGGTGGGGACCGAGACGTTCCAGTTTACCAGGCTCCCTTTCGGTCTTTCTCTAGCTCCGCGAGTCTTCACAAAGCTCGTGAGGGTGGTGGTATCCCGTCTGGCAGAGGCGGGTGTCCCCACCCTCATGTACCTGGACGATTGGTTGCTTCACGCCCCTTCCAAGGAGCAGGTAGCAAACAACGTCCGGGTAGCGAGGGGAGTGCTAGAGGAAATGGGGTTCCTGTTGAACATCCCCAAGTCCTCTCTCACTCCCACTCGCAAACTGTGTTGGCTAGGAATAGAGTGGGACTCTCTTTCTGCCACCCTCTCTCTCGCTCCAGACAACGCCCGCCGGACCCTCCGCCACGTCCGCCAGGCGCATTTTTCCCGTACTTTCTCTCGCCGCCAGTGGGAATCATTGCTCGGGTCCCTAAATTTCGCGGCCCCTGCAATGCCCCTGGGATGATTGAAACACAGGAGGCTGACGCGGGAGGTAAACCTCCACCTTTCCCCCGCACACAGGGACCTTCCCAGGCAAGTGTCCCCCTCTCTCCACCGCCTCCTTCGCCCCTGGCTACGTCCCGGTGCCCTGCATCAGCGGGTCCCCTGGGTGTTCCCTCCCCCGGGGATCACGGTGGCGACAGATGCATCGGACGTAGGCTGGGGGTACCAGTCTTGCCTGGGACATCAGCGTTGCGGGGGATGGAAGGAAGGGGAAAGGCTACTGCACATCAACGCCCGGGAGTTGATGGTAGCGAAGGAATGGCTCAACAGACACCCTCAGTTTGCCAGGATAGGCGTCCGCTTCGATATGGACAACGTTGCGGCCGTGCAGTGCCTGCAGAAACAGGGCACCGCACGGTCGGAAATTATCCTGTCCCTGTCAGAACAGATTTTTGCAATAGCGGCCAAGAGGTGCATTCACCTCTCGGCCCGATACGTGCCAGGGCGGGAGAACGATTGGTCGGACGCCCTATCCAGGTTCAGGGGGACGTCAGTCAAGTGGCAACTGCGTCCCCTTGTGTTCGAGTCTCTCTGCCTTCGCTACGGGACACCGGAGGTGGACCTATTCGCCTCCCCATCCACGGCCCTACTTCCTCTGTTCCTGACATTCTCGTCCAGAACAGAGGCGGGAGGCCCGGACGCCTTCACAGAGGACTGGAACAGGTGGGGGCATCTCTACCTCTTCCCACCCCCAGCTACGTCAGTCCTCTTGAAGGCGATCCTCAAGCTGCGCACTTTCAGGGGGAGGGTTCTCCTCATAACCCCCCTCTGGCCAGCACAGCCGTGGTTCGGAGAATTGTCCCGGTGGTGCCCTCATCCCCTTCAGTTGGGATCGGCGTTCCTCTCCAGCACCCTGTCTGCACCACTCCAAGCATCACTGAAACTACACGCTTGGAGTTTCTACGGGGAGTCCTCAGCAAAAAGTTCACTAAGGAGACAGTGGACAAGATGTTGAGGGCTCATCGTCAGTCGTCGGTGCGACAGTACGAATCGTGCTGGAAAAGATTCCAGGACTTCTTGCGAAGACACCCCTCCAGGGTCATCTCGGAGGACACAGTCCTGGAATTCCTCACGTGGCTCGCCGATTCCACCAACAGGGCCCCGGCGACGGTGCTTGCGCATCACGCAGCCCTGTCTGATCCCCTCCTCCTGGGTTTTAACATTAAGGTTTCGGAGAGGCCTCTCTCTCTCCTGAGGATGGGGATTCGGGCGGGGACCGCACCTCACCGGGCCCAGACGCCCTCCTGGTCCCTTCACCGCGTCCTTTCCTACCTGACCTTCGAGGGGGTCCCTCTGGAGGTTTGTCACCTCCTCCAGAAAGCTCTCTTCCTGCTCGCCTTAGCTACAGGGTGCAGGGCATCTCAGTTGGCAGCCCTGACCCGTCACACAGCCTTTTCTTCCGTAAGCCCTAACCTTACTTCCTTAACTATCTCCCCCTCTCCTGCGTTTCTAGCTAAGAACGAGCAGGCTGACGACAGAATTGGCCCTCTCGCAGTACCCTCGTTCCTGAGGGATGGAAGTTTCCACCCCCTCTGCCCAGTCCACGCCTTTTCAGCATACGTGGAGGCGACGAGAGGGGCTTCTCCGGACCACCTCTTCTACAACTCTAGGTCCGGTAACCCTCTCTTCCCTAGGTCAATCGCTCGAATTCTCTGCCGAGTGATAGAAAACGGGGATCCCGGACACGCCCCGAGGGCTCACAGCGTTAGGGGCGTGGCCGCCTCCCTCGCCTTCCTCAGGACTCACTCGGTGGAGAGGGTTAGGGATTTGGGGGGTTGGACTTCCACTTCCTCCTTCAGGACGAGGTATCTGTTCCACTCGCTCTCCCCTACCCCCTGTGTGGCTATGGGTACTCCACCCTCCATTCCCCAGGGTCCCCGCGGGAGACACATGGGGGGGAGGGGCCGCCCGAAGAGAAAAGGTCGGGCGACTTAAGTCCCGTCACTATCATCCCATACTTCATCCCCATCTTGTACAGCTTCATGCTCATCCCCATGTCTATCATACGTGTACATATGGTGCGGATAAAATAAATTACATTGTTACGGAATTCTTGTGTATTCATTCTCCAAACAATTACCTTACTATGATGAGTGACAGGATATGTTATTACACAGGATGTCTGCATCCTGGTGTCCTCCTTCATCCCCTCGGGATCACATTACCTGAGCGAGGGCCATAGCCCTAGCTCAGAGGACTTGAATAAAGGGGGTGGGGGGGGGGTGCATGGTCACCTCCCCCTCCTCTCCTAGACCCGAACCCTCGAGTCTGCCTATAAAGACTTTATGTGTAACAATTCTGGTCTATAACAGAATGGTCTACGGGTAATATGGGATAAGCTACTACACCCCCACCACGGCTACTCACCTAGCCAGTGTTGGGAGTTGCTTTAGTTTCTACCTCACCGTGCTCGGTTACCTTTCCTGCTCTCCGCTCTCAACCACTCTTAACTAGCACGTGATTGCCTCCACCTCACCTCCCACCTACCGCATCGCATGCATAGCAATCCAGCTGTGCTGGTTTCACTATACCAATAATAGTGCATTTGTCGCGGCTTCTAGCCGCTTAAATTGTATTTATTGGTTGTGAAACCAGCACAGCTTTGACTGACCCACCCACCTCCCGTTGGGGCAGGCATTCACTTCTTCCTTTCTCATTGGAGTGACTGATTGCCTGAGAGCGCGCAGCTGGGCTAATACCTCACCACGCCACCACCAAGTGGCTCCACTATCAGTACAGCGCCAGATTTGAATTTTTATTTACTTCTGATGATCGTCACGGAATAGACCCTTCCAACTCAGATTATTCCTATACGGGGCCTGGGCTTGAGAAGGGGTGTATTCTATAGCAATCCAGCTGTGCTGGTTTCACAACCAATAAATACAATTTAAGCGGCTAGAAGCCGCGACAAATGCACTATTTGAGTAAACCCTCAGGTCAAGGTGGTAGTGGGAAGTACCTCCGTGTGGCTTCCCACAAATTGCTGTGGCTTGCGTGCTTCTTGGGAGGAACTGCGCATTCTTCTCTCTAGCTTCTCTCCTGCATGCGTTTCTCTCCAAGAAACAATGCTTGGGGACTACATTCCTGCCAGTCCTCCAGCATACTCTGCATTATATTCCAATTAATTTGAAAGGCAGGGTCACCATGGTGACTCTGCCATCCTAGTTCGCCGAGATATTCCATGCACGAGCCTGGAGCTTGACACTCCGCTCCATGCTGTCCAGTTAAGGTTTTTATGTGCCGCCCGTACACTGTGTGTAGTTTATACCTTCCTCCCAGTGTTACAGTTGAGAGGGTTGATCTCAACCGTCTTGTACGGGATCTTCCCTCTCCATTTTTTTTTTGGGGGGGGGATTTTAATGGTCGTTATCCTCTATGGGGTGACAGTTCGGTCAACCCCCGAGGATGTTTTATTGGTTTCTTTTATTGAGGATAAGGGATTAGGGATTTTAAATACGGGGGATGTGACACATTTTAATAGCCTACTGGGACTTTCACTGCCACTGACATTTTCCTTTACTCACCCAGTGCTCTGTTGGATTTTACTTGGAGTGTGTTGCCCGATTTATATGGCAGTGACCACTTCCTATACTTTTAGAAGGTAACAGGTACGAACCACATTCGTGTCTTCCTAGGTGGAAATTAGACAAGGCTGACTGGCAGTTTTTTAGAGAGCTAACTTCTTTGGTCTCTTCTGTAGCAGATTTTGGTAGCTCTGACGAGGCTGTAACATATTTCACTGATATGCTCCAATCTGCTACTCTCAACTCTATCCCTAAAACTTCTGGCCACTTTCCCAAACGTCCTGTCCCTTGGTGGTCACCAGTCTACACTACTGCTGTGCAGGAGAAGTGCGCTGGTTTCTCTCGCCTTCATCGCAATCGTGGGGATCCAAATCTTTTAGAGGACTTCCGACGGGCAAGGGCTCGGACTAGAAGAGTTTTAAAAGAGGCACGACGTGCATCTTGGAAGGCCTATATGTCTTCAATTAATACTAAAACTCCACTCACCCAAGTGTTCAGGAGAGTTTGTAAGATGGCAGGGAAGTTTTCTCCTAGTTTTCTCCTAGATGGTTTAACAGTGGCCAACACCATTGCGGAGGCTTTTGCTAGAGTCTCCAGCCGTGACTCTCGACCTCTGGCTGTCAGGCATAAATTGAGAACCCAGGCGCACACTGTCCTGGATTTCTCAGGGAAGGAGAATGAATGTCATAACCATATATTCACCCTGAGAGACCTGCACTCTGCTCTCTCTCTCTGCTGCGATACTTTTCTTGGGCTTGAAAATATTCAATATGCAATGTTGTAGCATTTGGGTGAGGAGGCGATCTCATTTCTTTTAACTTTATATAACAGAATCTGCCTGTAGGGTGTCTTCCCTTCTGGGTGGAGGGTTGCTACCATCCTTCCTTTCCCCAAGCCGGGCAAGGACTATGGTGTTGCCCTCAATTACCAACCAATTGCCTTGACTGCCTGTCTCTGTAAACTATTTGAGAAGATGGTGAATGTCAGACTGGTATACTTCCTCGAACGGAGTCTTTTTCTGTCTCCGTCTCAGTATGGCTTTCGTAAACACCGTTCCATTACAGATGCTCTGGTCAGGTTGGAAGCTGTTGCATGAGAGGCTTTTGCACAACATCAACACCTTGTCTGTGTATTCTTTGATTTAGAGAAAGCCTTTGACACTACATGGCAATATGGCATCCTGCCGCAACTACATACATATGGCCTCCGGGGTCGCTTTCCACACCTACTTAAGGAGTTTCTCAGTGGTTACAGTTTTCTGTGAGGTTTGGTGCAGCCCTCTCAGCATCCGTTGCATAGGAGGAGGGCGTCCCCCAGGGAAGTGTCCTCAGCATCATATTGTTTGCAGTAGCAATTAATGCCATTGCCTCAACCCTTCCGGACGGTATAGCCAATTCCATGTAAGTTGACGAACTGGCGGTTTGGTTTGCTGCTTCCTGAATGTCAGTGGCGCAGCTGCGCATGCAGCTTGCCCTCGACAGGGTGTTGCGTTGGGCTGGTTCTCATGGGTTTCAATTTTCTCTTGCCAAGAGAGTTGCTATGCACTTCTGCCGCATCCGAGGTATATGGTTACCGGATACGTTGTGTCGAGGAGACTCGTTTTTTGGGACTCCTATTTGACAAAAGTTTGACTTGGGTTCCCCACCCTATTTGACAAAAGTTTGACTTGGGTTCCCCACTCGTAACCTGTTGAGGGTCCTGGGCCATACATCCTGGGGGGCTGACCGGGCCACCTTCCTCCACCTATACCATGTTCTTATTAGGTCGAAACTTGACTATTGGTGTGAGGTGTACTCCTCTGCCATGGATGCCCGTCTCAGAGTCTTGGACCCTGTTCATCATGTTGGCAACCGGAGCCTACAGGTCATCCCCAATTCCCAGTCTCCTGGTGGACGCTGATGAGCCACCTCTTGTTCTTCGTCGTCAGTCCTTGATGGTTCGTTGTTGGCATCGATTACATTGACTTCCTGACTCCCTACCCTGCTTGGCGGTGTCATCTGATATCATGTCTCAGTACTACCTTTTACATTCTCGCACACCATGGCCCTTTGCCTTCCAGGTCAGGAAGGCAATGGAGGAGATGGGCATTGATGACTTCCAGATTTGTCCTTGCGGGTCCCCAGGGTGGCTCCATGGCTTCTTCCAGAAGTTTTCCCATGCACCTACTTTTCAGACAAGAAGGAATCTCTTTCTCCTCCAGTGGCTCATTCCCTCTTTTTAGAACATGCCTTCAGTGTACACAGGGAGGGACTGATGGGTCAAAGTCTGATGCTGGAGTTGGTTTTGGAGTTGCCTTACCTGACTTTTTTCAATGCGGCAGGCTCCCTTCTGTCATGTCAATTTTTACTGCTGAGCTCTCGGCAATTTTATATGCCCTCCAAGTGATTTATACTCTCCCTCAGCCTTCGTTTACATTTTTTAGCAATTCCTGTAGTGCTTTGTAGGCCTTGTGCAATTTTAACTCTTCCCATCCCCTGGTGTTTGCGATTTTCGAGTGGCTTGTCCTCCTGCGTCGTCGTGGCCGCAGAGTTACATTTTGTTGGGTCCCGGCTCATGTGGGTGTCGATGGTAATGAGCAGGCTGACGCCCTGGCTAAGGCTGCAATCTCCAGTTCTCGGCCTCCTGCCAGGTGTCATCCCGTTCCTGCATTGGACCTTCGACCCTACATAGATGCTGCCGTTCGTTCCCGCTGGCAGGACAGATGGGATGCCATCGGGGCTAACAAGCTCCGTGGCAACAGCCAGCGCCTTGGGGTGTTAGGCTACAGCGGCCTGTCTCGCAAGTGGGAGACGGCTCTTGTCCGTCTGTGATGATTGTCTGGTCCCTCTGACAGTACGGCATCTTATTGTCAAGTGTCCCAGCCTTGGGGACCTTCGTCGTAGGCACCTCTCCGAGTACTGGGTGGGTGACGGTTCTTATAGTCTCTCCCAGGTCCTCAGGGAAGAAGCTTGTGGTGTGAGAGGGAACACCCTCTCCTATGTGGAGGAGGCTGGCCTCCACCACATGTTGTGAATTTTATTATATTTATGGCTATTTATTTTTAAGTAGGTAAAGTCTAATGTTTCTTTTGTTTATATTTTAATTCTTTTATATGTTTAACTTTAGTACGGTAGATTATTTTATTAAAATATGATTTTATTTTATTAAAATATGATTTTTGGAAGATGTGGCTTTTATTCATGCTGCTTCTCCCTTGCGAGGTAGTGAATATTATTTAATGTTTGTACATATTTTATTAATGATGTAGATGACCATATTATTTTGGGCGGTATATGGCCATTGCTGTTGCGCCGCCAGATGCCTAATGGCATCTATAAATAAATCATAATCATAATCTCTCCTCGCCAATAAAACCCAATATAGCTCACGTGATGTTTCTATTTAATGTGGTTTAGGTATGAGTGTTTACATAGATAAGTGTATTACTCACCTGAAAGAATCCCTGCATGGCCCTAAGTGCTATAAGTACACCATAGTGAAGTCTGGCAGCGGTGGGAGTGAGAAGGTTGGCCACACCACCACTCAGGATACTTACACCAAACACCCACTTGGCTCCATACCTCTCAGCCAGTCTACCACCCACCACCTGTATCAAACACATTACACATACTCACATTTTCTTGTATTTTCCTTTAATTAATTAAAATAATAAAGATCAGTATAATTTTGTATGGATACTTTTAATTTACTTTTAAGCTAAATTTATTATACATAAGTACAGTTAATATTGTTATTTACGCCTACTGCATTAATTAACCCTAAACTACAGAAACAACACCACAATAATGATGCAGTCAAGAAGATATGATGACACTCTAGTGAAATACATGTGTCAATAATGGAATCACCTGTGTCATAATGTAGCCATAATAAAAGGAACCCAACACCAGCCCTTGGATGGTCTCACTCCACTCAAACTCGCCTTCCTGTTAAGATCATTACTTGTAAGATATCAATATAATACTGCAATAAGTAGTATAATGATTCATGATTATTGTGATATTTTATACATAATGCAAAGGAAATATTTCCACAAATACGAGATTGTAAAATATGATTTTAAATGTAATTCAACCTTTCAGTACAAGTTAATTAGTCAATAGGTCCAGGAATAGAGGAGAAAGTATAAAAAATTAGAGTAGGTACTCCATGATTTAAATTGCCAAATAGAACATGAAAATGAAGGAGGGGTCTGCAGTGGTTGGAACATTGAAAGAATTAACGTGATTATTTAATGTGACTGAAATCGAGGGCTACAGAATACTTCCAAATAATTCCAGGAAACAGGCTACAGTAATAGCAAGCAGGGGCTTTGTTTTGTAGTACAGTTTGGAGGAATCAATATGTAATGAAATGGAAGGAAAGGAATTTGTAGTGTTATTATTATTGATTTTTACTCAACGGCAATTTGATCAAGACGATAACGTCGGTTGGTCTCAGCTCCACTTTGTCTGGTTATTTATCTGTCCTTCTTCCACCCATACAATATTTAAAATTACTGTTATTAGGGGTTTCCTGTCTATATAAGCATTAATTGTAGTAATACTAGTTACGTAGGTCACACAAAGACTGATTACGTTACTCTACTATATTTAATCTCAATCAAGACCAACAATAATTAATTTAACATTAATAAATAAATAATTTTGATACGCATACACTCTCACACACGTAATTTTACTTCGCTAGCTAGCTAAATAATGCTACTGATCGAGTTACGGTATATATATATATATATGGTTGAAGGCGATGGTAAGTTCGGCATTATATATTTTCCTAAGAAGATTTTCTTTATTTCTGATTGTCTTTTTATCTTCTTCCTTAAGTTGGTTTAACACTTCTCCAAAAGAAGAGAGAGAAGTGTTAAACCAACTTAAGGAAGAAGATAAAAAGACAATCAGAAATAAAGAAAATCTTCTTAGGAAAATATATATTGCCGAACTTACGATTGCCTTCAACCATACTTGTTTAAGAGAAAACCTCCTGCCCAAATATACCCTCAATATATATATATATATATATATATATATATATATATATATATATATATATATATATATATATATATATATATATATATATATATATATATATATATATATATATATATATATATATATATTCTCTTTCAAACAAACGAGGTTAAAGGAAATGGCTTGTTCTGCATTAATGAGTTTATTATTTATATTTTCAATATTTCTTACAATTTTTCTTAAGTCTTCACTTAGATGGTGGATGAGTGAGGCAAAAGTTGAGTTGTTGGGGGAGGTCGACGTTTCGTCCAGTACATCGGACATCTTCAGGAGGAAGTGGCGATTCTGAGTGGGTGAGGGGTATTTAACTGTTTTCCGTATGTGGGGTGGGCGGGGCCACCATACAAGTCTCCAAAAACCTCGAACCTCACCCTACACAACCGACCTACTACCCCTAAGAGACCGATGAACAGTGACCACGTGATTTACCAACACACCTGTAACAGTGTGGACTGTGAGCCTCACCACTATGTTGGTAAAACACAAACATCACTGTCTCGTCGTCTCACCATGCACCTCCAGTCAGGGTCTATAAAAGACCACTACCTTACCCACGACAACCAAGCTCTGACACGAGACAAACTAGTAAACAATACCACCATACTAGACAAAGAAACAGACAGCAGAAGACTCTCCTACCTAGAAGCGATCTACATAGAAACCCTACAACCCTCTATTAACAACCAGACACAAGACCTCCAAATACTGCCCTCCAGAAAACGACACATCACCAACACCGTCAGGATACTCACCACACCTCCAACACCTACTGACCCACCACAAACATCTAACATCTTACCCACTACAACCAACCAACAACTCAGACGTAGCGCCAGAATCAGAAGCTACCCCCTATCCACCAATCACTAGGCCTCTGATATGGTGGCCCCGCCCACCCCACATACGGAAAACAGTTAAATACCCCTCACCCACTCAGAATCGCCACTTCCTCCTGAAGATGTCCGATGTACTGGACGAAACGTCGACCTCCCCCAACAACTCAACTTTTGCCTCACTCATCCACCATCTAAGTGAAGACTTAAGAAAAATTGTAAGAAATATTGAAAATATAAATAATAAACTCATTAATGCAGAACAAGCCATTTCCTTTAACCTCGTTTGTTTGAAAGAGAATATACTCCCTGGCTATACCAAAATATATATATATATATATATATATATATATATATATATATAAATGGCAATCCGTCTCTGTTTGTCCTCTTATAACTCCAAAACGGTTACACCTACATCCAAAACCCATATATATTCTGAATGAACATCACCAGGCGCAGGTTTTGGTATGACGTAACATGACGTAACTCGACGCAAAAATTACGTCATTTACTATGAATCCGCTTAAAAAAACGGTACACTCCCAAAACTATATGTTCTGAATCAGCACCACTGGCAAAGGTTTTTATGACGTAACATGACGTAATTTGACTTAAAAATTACGTTAAAATGTCAAATATTCTATTTCATCGGTTAAAATCATAAAGAAGAGCTCAAACAGAAATTCTCTGTTCGAGCTGTTAAATTCGAGCGCCTATTGTACCACTCGAACAGAAGCTCGAAAGGATTTTTTCCGTTGGAACGCGCGCCAAATGTACAGCCATGGCTGATAGTGCTGGACCAGGGTCTAAGGAGTGTTGGAAAGCAACTAGACAGAATTTGAACAAGTGAATTTTCCAAACCATTCTCAACGTTGAGAGAGGTTTAGAAGACTCACTTTTTCGACCTCTGTTCAGTAACCGTTACTCTCCAACACTCCTTGGACCCTATCAGCCATGACTGTACAGCTCAAACGAAAATTCTCCGTTAGAGCTGAATAAGTCAAAAATGCTCTTTGGAAATTCAGTCAGTCTATGGCCTTCAAGCTGAAAAGAAGTATGTACAGGTCCGGACAGATCAAGGGTCCACACCCCATCCATCAGCGACTTGGTTTGGGCCTCGTCGGATCTGGCAACAGTTGCAGGTGGAGGGAGGGGGGATGTTAGTGGGAGAGGAGGAGAGAAATGTGGGCGGAGCTATATAGGAGGGTAACGAATGATCAGGTAGAGAAGACGTGTGGCAGGAGCACGGTCCATATAGTATTTTTTATTAAAATCTGTTTCGATATACATTTACCTTACTTTTATCTAGTTCCAGCATTACTGCGCAGAACACCATATGACACAATAAGGACCACAAGGACAGTAATGTGATCAACGTGATGCTCATGAATCTCTCTATAGGTTCCTGAACACAGTGTTTTATGCTCAACTTCAGAATTATGTTCTCAGCATCACAATGATAGGCAAATATAATGAAAACAATATAAAGAATTATCTTTTATTATACGACAAATATTCAACTGCCTCGGTGCTACTGTCTACATATACATATATGGAAGAGAGCGGTCTGGACGGATGAGAAAACCTTCTCACATTCGTGTAACGGAAGGCGTCACTGCTGGAGGAGGAATAATACTCGGTAACTATAATTCCTGAGGTTGTTGTTTCTATAAACTATTTAGTTATACGTGACCATAAGACTATATTAATAATTACTGTAGGGGGTCAACCAATATAGTTACAACGTCAGCAATATCAGTAAAACAGTTATTAAGATAATTCAAAGTAAATTTATAGTCACAGAGTAATATTCCTCTTCCAGCAGTGACGCCTTCCGTTACACGAATGTGAGAAGGTTTTCTCATCCGTCCAGATCACTCTCTTCCAAAAATCCTCTCGTTTGTCAACATATTGTTGGACAAACCGTAACCTTCCTTCGCGATGTTGGTCAGTTAGAAATTCCTTGTTGGCTGGGGTCCTTTGATGCACCCCAGCTTCGTGCAACACTCTTCTGATAGTCCTCTCGCTGACATCAAAGTCTATGCATTGGCTTCTGCGGTGTGTAGTGCAACGTGGTGGTCTTCCGCGTGATAGGTTGCCACACGGTCGATTAACTCGACCGTGAGTTGCCATACTAGCAGGCAGTGTCCTCTGCTTTGCCAAACAAATTTAAATTTACTTTTAACAGTGCTGATCACATTTGTTAATAAAAAGTGCCATATAAACAGATAGGGTGATAGACAAAGAGATACAATATGCTATTGTATTTACTATATATATATATATATATGGGACAGTAGCACCAAGGCAGTTGAATATTTGTCGTATAATAGAAGAACATTTCTTTATATTGTTTTCATTATTATTGCCTATCATTGTGATGCTGGGAACATAATTCTGGAGTTGAGCATAAAACACTGTGTTCAGTAACCTATAGAGAGATACATGAGCATCACGTTGATCACCATTACTGTCCTTGTGGTCATATGGTGTTCTACGCAATAATGCTGGAACTAGATAAAAGTAAGGTAATGTATAAAAAAACAGATTTTAATAAAAAATACCTCTAAGTAACTTAAAAAGAAGGATATAATATATTTCTCTTTCCTGCAAATGGGTTTAATTAACAAGTTAACATTCTGACTAGCAACAGACTGGCAAATGGCAATCCATGAAACCAATAGTCCTTCAGTTTTATGAAGGCAAAATGCTGTGGCTGGGATAATCTCATCAATAATGCCAACACTTTCATTCTAAATAATTTATATATCTTTCCCCATAAATCTCTATTTGTTTTATAAATTCTCTACATATTGACCTCGTAGGGAGGTATTGCCTGCATTAGTGATGTGGGCAATACTTTAAAAGTTTTGGCGCCCTTTCGGCCCCAGCCACTAACTTATAGTTCTTCAACTATCCTTCTTTTCTTTCTATTTCCTTCCTGCTTGCTGTCTCACCTCTCTATCACCGTTTTCTGGCGCTATATGACCTCGCTGTTGCGGTGCCTAATATCAATCAATTAATCAACCTCTACATATTGAGAACCAAAATACGATCAACAACATAAAATCAGCCGCAGTTTTTTTAGTCATATAATTGGACTATAAGTGATAAGGGAGAAAGGCCTATGTCA
Source organism: Petrolisthes cinctipes (assembly GCA_033782935.1). Lineage (NCBI taxonomy): Eukaryota > Metazoa > Arthropoda > Malacostraca > Decapoda > Porcellanidae > Petrolisthes > Petrolisthes cinctipes. Next base: position 590,722 of record JAWQEG010000380.1, on the reverse strand, counting down.
TTAAAACTTTTTAAGAACGAATGAGAAGGTTAAAAATATGAGAAAGGAAAGATAAACGGTAAGAAAGGAGGGAAAGGCAAGCGAGAGAGGGATAAGACAGTAGGGAGGATGTGTAAGGTTGCCAGTTACTTGAGAGATACTGTAATATATAATTATAGCCTATGTATAAAATTAGACCAAGTCTATTGAAAACGCCATACAGCGGCGCCTATTTAAGTTTAACATCGATTAATTTTAAGGAAATACATAATTAGAAGAAAAAATCCTGGTAAATAGCTTAATTAAACCGTGTTCTGCCGAAAAAAAACAAAAAAAACCAGCTGGGCTTGGGAGGTGATTTGATTCATATTAGGTGGCGCAACAGCGAGGTCATATAGCACCAGGAAAAGGTGATAGAGAGGTATGACAGCTTGCAAGAAGGAAATAGGAAGAAAGAAGGGACAGTTGAAGAAATGTAAACTAGTGGCTGGGGCCGAAGGGGCGCCAAAACCCTTAAAGTATTGCCCACATCATTACAGGCAATACCCCCCTACAGGGCAAGCACGAGAAATAAGAGGAATACAGGGATAGCTGTCTAATATCCAAAGGATATTTTATATTCAGTAGTCTAAACACACTACGATGGTGAACAAAAGACAGTGCCTATATGTAAAGGATATAATGTAACAGATATTCTAATTATATTTGTTTGTTATTACTTTTCAACTAATCACCTTCATTTTCTTACCCTTTTCTCCCTCACCCTCGCCTCAAATCATCACATTTCTTCTCGCCTATATCCACCTACGTTAATGCAGTATGCACTTCTTTAAACCCGGGTTCTTCAAACTACGGGTCCCGAATTCCTCCCAACTGGGTCGCAGGCTCACAAAAATAAATACATGAATAAAAAAGAATAATAATGTTCGTGACAATAAAATAAATATGAAGTGCATACATGAATCCACCTAACATATTTTTATAATCGAATATTCATATATTTAATTATCAATAAAACAAGATCATTGCACAAATATTAGCCTTCGTGAGAGAGAATGAAAGAGAGAGAGAGAGGGAGGGGTAGGTGAGGCAGTGCTTATAATTCTGGTTAGAATGCCTTTGAATCATAATTATTGCGTTTCAGTATCTGGCCTTGTATTTTCTTAGGTTGATAATTCTGATCATTTGTAAAAGATCTTTCTGTATGGGTAGCGAGAATGATGTCATAGTAAAAACTAAGCCACGACTGAAAAGTTTGAAGAACCCTGCTTTATACTTTTGGTGATCCGATACCGTTCACAGTATATGCTTCATTCATTTCTCCTAACACACGTCTTCCCTACCTGATCATTCGTTACCCTCCCAAATAGCGTCGCCCACATTTCTCTCCTTCTCTCCCACTAACATCCCCCTCCCTCCACCTGCAACTGTTGCCAGATCCGACGAGGCCCAAAACAAGTCGCTGATGGAAGAAGTGTGGACCCTTTTTTTTTTTTTTATTAATTGCGCCGTAGCGTCAATCAACAGGCAGGCAACAATACATACGGGTAGGCGGGATCCATGAAAATACAATGACTACAACCACACATACACACGCACACACACACATTACGAAAACATAACAGAATGGAGCACAAGCATACAGACAAATATTTACATTATGACCTATTTAAATCCACCAAAACGAGGGTGGCGTACCAGAAGTTCCTCCAGAACCTGGTGGTTCAGCAGGTGTCGACAAACCACAAGTGGCAGGCCCCGGGGCAGCAAGTGTCGGACAGTGGGGCAGGCCAGGCAATAGTGCTCTATAGTGTTAGCACGAGGTGCTCCCTTCTTCGAGAATGAGAGGTAGAGACAAAAATTCACCAGCCTTCACTCTATCAATGATATCCTGATGCTTCCTAGAGATGTAGACAAACCGGGAGGTGACAGCAGCCATCTTGACTTCAGCCGTTCACGCTGCAGCTGGAAGGCCCTGTTGACATCAGACGACCAACGCAACTTTGTGTCCGTAGATGGGTTCCCAGAGAAGGAGAGCTTGACATAGGCATTTCTTGGGGCAAAAGCAGGAAAGTTGGACGAGGGCAAGGAGTTGGTATATAAGGAAGAAACACCACGTTGAGGCAGAGAAGGTACGTCATGCACAGCTGAAGCACCCTTGGCAGTCTTGGCAGCTGGGGGCAAACAGTCCACATCATCGGAATCCTGCAAGGAATCGGACGAGGCATCAACGGGTCGCTTGGTAGAGGTTGAGGAGGTGGAAGGCTGCAACCTGAGCTGCGGAGTGACCGAGGAGAGGGGGGGAGGGTTGCGAGAAGGCAGCTCAGGCCAGTGATCCTCGATAGGAGACTCATCCTCCTCCGACATGGCCAAGTCGGCCTCCAGGCAGGAAGCCACATCCGAATCCGCGCTCTCCATCTGGCCAGGCAAGGCCTAGATGGGAAGCGAACAACTGAACACACACGAACACATACACACAGAACCACAATAAAACAAATAAACCACAAACCACAATACCACAAACAGCAAAACCCCCCCCAAAAAAACGAGATAGAAAATATAAACAACCCCTATAACACCACAGATACAACAACACACAAACAAGAACGTAGAAACAAGACAAACAACAACACAAACAACAACACAGGTAGAGCGCCAGGAACACGTCTTCACTCCAGGAAGGTTGGGGTGAGACTGTGTGGACCCTTGATCTGTCCGGAGCTATACTATATCGTCTTTATGTACCCCGGAAGTAATAATTCCCCCCCCCCCTAATAGCTAAAGTCGCAGCCAGTGATGACAGGGCGATCCATCACACCACATCCAACTCCTCTACCCCGACTCCAGTGGTTCATTTGCTCGAAGTATTAGAAAAAGTGAAGCATTGTAGGGGAGTTAGATGTGGTGTGTTCGATTGCCCGGTCGTCACTGGCCGCGACTCTGGCTATTAATGGGGAGGGAAGAAATTAGTACTTCCGGGTGTACGTATGGTAACTGGCAAGCGGCATGAGATCGCGGAATATTTTTAACTATCGGAACAAGACTGAAATGCTTTCACGTATTATAAAGTTAATATTGACTATTTCTAAACTCCAGAGTGCATCTTTCCAGGGCAACGCTGGGTACCTCCGCTAGTATATATATATATATATATATATATATATATATATATATATATATATATATATATATATATATATATATATATATATATATATATATATATATATATATATATATATATATATATATATTATAAATGGCAATCCGTCTCTGTTTTTCCTATTATAACTCGAAAACGGTTACACCTACATCCAAAACCTATATATATTCTGAATCACCATTACCAGGCGCAGGTTTTGGTATGACGTAACATGACATAACTCGACGTAAAAGTTACGTTACAATGTCAAATATTCTATTTACCAGTTAAATCCATAAAGAAGAGTTCGAATTTCCGTTCGAGATGCCAAAATCGCGAGCCAAATGTACCGTTCGAACAGATTAGAGAGAGAGAGAGAGAATTTATGTGTAAGAGAGAGAGAGAGAGAGAGAGAGAGAGAGAGAGAGAAAGAGAGAGATGGTGACGTCACATGTGGGGTGATATGATGCAACACATAAACACACACACACATATGTACAGCTCTGGACAGATTCCCGTTATACAGTCAGCACTGACAACGCCAAAGTGTATGGGGTTTAGAGTTCCAATCTCACAATGTAGTCTCTGCTCGTTTGAGGCTTGGCTACAGGACACCATGGGAGGTTGCTGGGATGCAGGGTGACCCTCCCTTCACTGAGTGTCGCTTGTGTCGAGCACCTCGTGCTAACACTATAGAGCACTATTGCCTAGCCTGCCCCACTGTCCGACACTTGCTGCCCCAGGGCCTGCCACTTGATGTGGTTTGTCGACACCTGCTGAACCATCAGGTTTTGGAGGAACTTCTGGTGCGCCACCCTCATTTTGGTGGATTTAAGTAGGTCATGATGTAAATATTTGTCTGTATGCTTGTGCTTCATTCTGTTATGTTTTCGTGATGTGTGTGTGTGGCCATTGGGTTCTCGTGAGTCCAGCCTACCCTTGTGTACTGTTGTCTGCCTATTGACTGACGCTACGGCGCAATGAATTTAAAAAAAAAGAGTTCCAATCTGTCGACTCACGACTCACGTACTGAAAATGAAGAAATAAACTCATCAACCAATTATCTCCGTCGTTACATGTTCAACTTTCTTCCTTCTCTACACCTCCGTCTCCACCTTGTGGGGTAGGGTATAGAGGAGGCCAGGGGGAGTACCACTAAACCTCGTATGATTTAATCTCTCTCATACACAGTTTTAGATACATGAGTCGACAGATTGGAACTCTAAACCCCATACACTTTGGCGTTGGCAGTGCTGACTGTATCACGGAAATCTGTCCGGAGCTGTATGTACGTTTATTACACACACACACATTAGTACGTTTTTTTACACATACACACACACACACGCACATTTATACGTTTATTATACACACACACACACACATATATGTACAGTCGGCCTCAGAAATTCGTCCCACTCTGCTGTAGTGATGGGAGCCTGGAGATCTGGTAATATTCAATTTTGAAATTAGCCTGACCTTACCTGACCTGATCTAACCTAACCTAGACCACATCAGACTACCGGGACCTAACCTGGGCATACTACCGGGAAATAACCGTGGTAAAGTACAGGAAATTACCGGGGCAAAATACTGGACCTAGTCGGATCTGGCAACACTGTTACAAAACGGTAATTCTATCAATAAATACCTAAATACCATAATTTTTAAATCAAAGCTAACATTCGATATCTTTCTAGATCGTTTCCTAGACTAGTAAAGATATTTTTCTTTCCATCAGCTGACAATTTCCAACAGCTTCACGCACTTATGTCACTCGTAATTTTCTTACCTTACAACACCGTTACCTAAACTCGTAGGAAGACTTTGGCCAGCTTGCAGTACAAGCCAGCTGTTCCACTCTCTATTACTCGTAATATAATAAATAATAATAATAATAATAATAATAATCGGTTTATTAAATAGTAGCAGCTGGTAAGCTGAAAATGACCAGCTAGCTGTGAACACCAGCTGAAACAATCAACAATGGTTTAGATCAGGCACGAGCCATGAATTTCACCATCTAATTATTATACTCCCGTCACACAAGACGAAAGAGTTACGCTATCGAGAGAGAGTGGTAACGAGGACGGTGGAGCTGCGCTATGTCGAGAGAGGTGCCGTGACTGAACAAGTACTGTACAGTGCCAGACTAATGTTCTGTCCCGCAGCCAGCCACAGTGCACCAACCGACTGAACTACTTCAGGCTCGGACAACGAAACACCAGATTGATCTTCGGATTCAGATCAAAAGACGAATGAATGGTGATAAAGGAATGGGTGAACACAGGGATGCCAGTGAACTCCAAGATGGTTTCATCAGTCGAATTGTGAAGCATCTATCGAGGAAAACGAGCTAATGCAAAGACACCGGACATTGAGCCTAACGGATGCATACATAATACTTATTTTCGGTTTTCTTCTTTGGCTTAATGTTGTTATACATTTTCTACCTTCGATACATTATGATATTATTTGAAAATAATATCCTATAATTTTAAATTTAAATTAGTGAAAACAAAAAACTGTTGGAATTATACATTATTTATTACCACCTATGTTTGTAGAATTATTTCTTCATTCATTACATATGACTAGATCGTAGTCTCACCTTTTTTTTTTTTTTTTTTTTTTTTTTTTTTTTTTTTTCTGGCCTATCGACCTTGGTGTTGGTCATTAAGGCCTTTATTTTATTTATTTTTATTTTATTTTATTTTTTGAAATTTGTTTGTTATTTTATTTATTTATTATTATTTTAAATTGAACTTCTTGCATATTATTTTTATGCATTTATTAATTATTATTATTATTATTATTATTATTATCATTATTATTATTATTATTATTATTCAAACTTAAAACTAAACTTATATACTAATTGATGGTGTGTTTTGTGCTTTGATACAAAAATAATATTTCTTAATTTAACATCCTAGCTAATAAACTAATCTATGTACCCACTCAACCAATAGCTAACTAGACTAATACCTATTCCACCCAATCGCTAAACCTAGACAGACAAATCGCTAAACCTATTATAGACAATCGCTAAACCTAGCTAATACATCATAATATACAATATATACAACACATAATTTATAATAATCATAATTTGACAAAAATACATACAAATTGGTAACAACAATAGTAATAAAAAGTCACATCACTCTGATCAGTTCGGTCTCCCTCAAGAAAGTCATCAATTTATCAGTCACACCACCATCCCCATCACCCAAGAGAGCTGAGAGTGTGAAGGGGACTTTTACTGCATCACAGTAACTTATGAGGGAAGCACGTTCCCCCACAAATCGCCGACAATGCAGGATGATATGACTGATAGATAACACCGCATTGCAGGTGTTACAATGCGGTGGAAAACGTGTGTTTATATATGGTTCTAGGTGTGTTATCCTGGTGCAGTTTGTTCTTATTCTTGCCAGTATTCTTTCTTCTAAACGATTGGGCCGGTTGGCAGTGGCCCAATCACCCAGTTGAGGCTTGATGGTAGAGATGTTAAGTCTGGTCCACTGACCTTGCCACAGAAGATTAATTGATTTCTTTCCGAGGGATAGACACGACAGTAGATCACGAGGGACGTCCCAAGTAACCTCGAGCTCTACAGCCGATTTTGCAAGTAAGTCTGCCCGTTCATTGCCATAAATACGACAATGCCCGGGCACCCAGATCAGAGTGAAAGAACTTGTTGCATAAGTGCAACTTATTAATGATGCGACCCTGGATTTCATTGGAAATAGTTTGACATGAGTTAATTGCCTGAAGGGCTGACTTGGAGTCTGAGAAAAATACTATTGAATTATTATGAGAAAATAGTGCATAGTCTATGGCTTTGTCAATTGCAAAAAGTTCTGAGGTAAACACACAGATGTATGTATCGGCAATCTGTACTTAAGTTCACATTCACTCGACCAAACACTCGCACCCACACATTCATCTGACTTGGAGCCGTCAGTGTACACGTGATGAGACCCCAGGTGACTGCGGATGATACCACCAAACAGGTGGTGTATCTCCAACTCCGGCGCCTATTCTTTCGATGATGGTAACCACGATGTGTTGACGCCGAAGTTGGGTGTCTCCCACGGTGGTATCTTGGTGGTAATGAACTTGTCGCAGTCCCCGAGGTCTATTTGTAATTGTTGTTTTAGCTGGTGGAGGTGCACAGCCAGTGGCCTCCGTCTTCCGTGGTGAAGGTAGTGATGTTGTTGAAGGGAGTCACTGGCTACGTTGCCGATCTCCGACTTCCGGATCGTAGACATAGCGGTGTTGATGGCGAGTTGATCCCGTCGAAGCCGGAGAGGAGTTATGTTCGCCTCCACCTCCATCCTAGCTACACGTGTACACTTCAGAGCTCCCAAACACACACGTAAACATTTATTCTGGTACACATCCAATCTCCCTAGTGTTGTATCTGAAGCCGATCCATACACCTGTGAACCATAGTCTAGCTTTGTACGAATAAAGGTCTTATACACCATTAATAAAGATTTCCTGTCGGCTCCCCATTTGGTACCTGATAGGTACTTAAGGACATTTAAAGGTTTTTCACAACGAACAAGCAAATTATTAACATGATGTGTAAAATTTAATCTTTGGTCAAAATGAATTCCTAAAAATTTAACAGAATTATGAAATGGTACCGGTTGGCCATCTAACGTTACGTTAATTTGAGGTACTCTACGTTTACTGAAAATTACTCCGGTACACTTAGGAACGGAAAACTTAAAGCCCCACTGTAAGGAATCAAGCGCTGCTTGAATCCGTCCTACTGAAAACTGTGCATTACGTGACGAGTGCCACATTGCACAATCATCAGCATACAACGAGTATTTAAGATTCCTGGGAACTAGAGCTGATGACAGAATATCATTGATCATGATGTTAAAAAGTGTAGGACTAAGCACGCTTCCCTGTGGCACCCCGTTCTCTTGGACAAAAATGTCCGATGTTACGTTACAGGGAAGGGTGACAGAAAAGGTTCTGTCACGCAAAAAGTTGTTGATGAAAATGGGCAAATTACCTCTTAAACCATAACCGTGAAGCTTCATCAGAATACCGTGTCGCCATGTCATGTCATAGGCTTCATGGATGTCCAAGAACACCCCTACCATGAATTCTTTATTGGCAAATACCTTTGAAATGCAATGCTCCATGTTCATCAGGTGATCAACTGTGCTCCGGTGTCTCCGGAAGCCACATTGTCGATCACTCAATAAACCCTTCGCTTCTAAAACAAAAAGAAGCCTATTATTTATCATTCTTTCCATGACTTTACAGAGGCAAGAAGTCAACGCAATAGGTCGAAATGAACTGGGATTCACAAGACGACCAGACTGTTTAGGTATCGGTATGACCCACGCAAAGTGCCATGAGTCTGGGAAGGTGTTAGACACCCAAATCTCATTATACACTGCTAGCAACTTGACCAGGTTATCCTGGCCAAGATGCCGGATCATACCGTACGTGATGGTGTCAGGTCCAGGACTGGTGTCTTTACAGGACCTTAGGGCAAGGAGAAGTTCTTCTATCGTAAACTCCCGGTTGTATGGGTAGTCTACGTCTTCTGTGGCAAAGTCTATCTCTTGTAGTTCAGCCATGCGTTTGTGATGGAGAAAACGTTGGTCGTAATTGGCTGAACTACTTACTTTTGAGAAACTCCTGGCAAGTACGTTTGCTACGTCCACGGGATCGTCGTAGATGTTGTTGTCTACTTGAAGAGTGGTGATGGGGGTATACGGGCGTTTGTTATTTAATATCTTTATAGTGGACAAGACTTTTGTAAGTGGTGTAAAACGATTCACCGTGGACACAAACGACCGCCAAGAGTCCCTTTTAGCTCTATTAATTACTCTCCTTGCCTCAGCCCTCGCCCGTTTGTAAGCTATAAAGTTGTTTTGAGTGGGCTGTTTGTCAAAAATCCTGTATCTCCTATTACGTTTCCTTAATGCCTCTCGGCAATCCGTTGACCACCAATGTGCTTCACGCTTATTTCGAATTATAGAGGTTTTGGGAATAGCAACCTCAGCTGCGTGTAAAATGTTTTGTGTTACATTTCGCATCTTTTCATCTATGGTCTCCCCGGAAATATCTAGGTCGACGATCCTCCCGAAAGACCCCCAATCTGCTCTCCTAAAATTAAACTTTGGTACCAAAGGGGCCGAAACAGTATGACTTGAATAAGAGAGACAGATGGGAAAGTGGTCATTACCAAGGGAGTCGGACTCAGGATGCCAAGAAAAATCCTGGTGTATATCCGGGGAGGCCAGAGACAAATCGATGGCCGAAAAGTTGCCAGGACGATCGTCAACCCTGGTGGCTTGACCATCGTTCAGGAGGCAGAGGTTGGATTGTAGTATAATGTCTGCCATCTGCCCTCCGCGAGCATCAGTTCTTAAGCTTCCCCACTGACAGTGATGGGCATTAAAGTCGCCCAGCATTATTTTTTTACCATGCAGTTGTCTAAATAGATTATGAAATGAATCACTGTCAATGGGGCCGCGTGGCGGACAGTAAAGAGAGCAGATGGATATGTAGGTGTTGTGTAATTTCATTCTGCAAGCAACGGCTTCCAGAGTAGTGTTTAATGTTATTTGTGTCTGTGGATGTGATTTGTGTGTGTATATTCCTACTCCGTGTCCATCGTTTCTTCTGTATGCGTTGTAGTGTTTAAATTGTGTTGGGTCAGAGTGATTCTCCAACCCTGTCTCCTGTAAACAGGCGACGTCTAGCCTGTGTGTGTGTAATAATATTGATATGTTGTTCAATTTATTCCCAAGACTTCTACAATTCCACTGTAGTACAGTGAACATGGCGGTTTAAGAGTTACGGGGTCGGCCTGAGCGCTTAGTCTTGTTGTGCCGCCCGCCGCGTGGCGAGTGGCTACCGGGGGACCTTTCCCGGTTCTTGCGTCCGGAGACATCCATTGCTTCCTCATCAATGGTGAGTCTCCCAGACTCCACCGAGGAAGAGCTATCCCTTCTCTCCCCCGATGAAGTGGGAGTAGGGTGTGTGCAAGAAAGTGACTTGTTTGGTTTTAGGGTGGTGTAGTTTACTTTGTCATACTTGTCTGACTTCTTCTTTTGTTTCTCTGACTGCAAAGCAGCTGCAGCCTGAGAATAGGAGTTAGTAGATGGGGTAATAGTCTTAGAGGGGGTAATTATAGTAGGTGTAGAAGTAGAGTGATCAGTCTGTTCGCTTGGCTCTGACTCAGTCTGAGTACTAATAGTACACATCACGGGTCGAGATATCACCGCCGATGCATACGAGACATTGAGTGATGGGGTCGCTTGCGATCCCATCACCGCCTTCCTCGCATCATGATAGGAGATACCTCGCACTGCCTTCACCGAGCAGACCTCCTTCTCCAGCTTCCACTTGGGACAATCCCTCGAGGAAGTGGAGTGAGTACCCTTACAATGAAAGCAGGAGAGCTCCACTGATGTGCACTTTTCCTCAGCATGGCCAGGCGTCGCGCACCTGCCACACACTGGAGAAGAAGCCTTACAAGTTCGATTTCCGTGTCCATAAATCTGACAGTTCAAGCATCTAAGAGGGTTGGGGATAAAGGGTCTTACTTTAACGATTTCATAACCAATTTTGACAGTTTCAGGAAGTGAAACTTTGCCAAAAGTCAAAATGAGTGTTGCAGTCTTCTTCCTCATACCATCCTCTAAACGAGTTATGAATCTAGCGTCAATTATATCTTGGTTCCTCATTTCCTCAATTATTTCAGTCTCTTCCATCATCATTAAATCCCTACAGGTGATTACTCCCCTGCAGGAATTCATGGCTTGAGGAATCTTGGCTTCAACTTCATAATTGTGGATCTGACGAAATTTCAGCAAACTTGCTACTTGTTTTGAATTGAATGTTTTTACTAAGAGGTCTCCAGATGCAAGTTTTTTAACTGATTCAACCACACCAGCCCAGCCATCAATTACCTTTTGAACAATGAAAGGATTGAGGCCGGCTAGTGGGGCCGAACCAGTGGCATGAAGCATAACAAATGAGGCATTTTTTACGTCTATGACAAGGGGTGTTCGAGTCTCGGTTCGTCCGTCCGTTCGTGGTGGTGGTCGGTCATGGCCGCCTCCTCCGCTATACGGAGGAGGGGTTGGGAGGGAAGGCAACATAGTAACCACTTCCCCCAAGGTTGGGGGGAAGTGGGAAGAGGAAAAGAAAACACCTTGGGGGGAAGTGGGAAGAGGAAAAGAAAACACCAGAAAGGGATAATACCAGCCCTAATTAACTAATGTTTGAGATCAACCTCTCAACCCACACTAAGGTGGTCCGACTGTGTTAAACCACACCCAGCGCTATCAGTGGGGGAGTCCACCATAGGCAGGAGGCAAAGTTGATCTCAATATAAAGATATAGACACCTACTATATCTACTACCAGCTATGGAGGGAATGACTACTAGCTAATCCTAGTCGTCACCAGAATGGTGAAAAAAAAGAAACTACTGCCGGTGCGGCAGGCCCTGGCAGCTAGAGGATAGAGCATAAAACATACGACCTCTCTCTCCACGACCCAGTCTCAAAGTCCGTCTCACCCCAACCTTCCTGCCTGCCTGTGTTGTTGTTTGTGTTAAAGTTTGTCTTGTTTCTACGTTCTTGTTTGTGTGTTGTTGTGTCTGTGGTGTTATAGGGGTTGTTTATATTTTCTATCTCGTTTTTTTTTGTGGTTTTGCTGTTTGTGGTATTGTTGTTTATGGTTTATTTGTTTTATTGTGGTTCTGTGTGTGTATGTTCGTGTATTCGTGTGTGTTCAGTTGTTCGCTTCCCATCTAGGCCTTGCCTGGCCTGATGGAGAGTGCGGATTCGGATGTGGCTTCCTGCCTGGAAGCCGACTTGGCCATGTCGGAGGAGGATCACTGGCCTGAGCTGCCTTCTCGCAACCCTCCCCCCCTCTCCTCGGTCACTCCGCAGCTCAGGTTGCAGCCTTCAACCTCCTCAACCTCTACCAAGCAACCCGTTGATGACTCGTCTGACTCCTTGCAGGATTCCGATGGTGTGGACTGTTTGCCTCCGGCTGCCAAGACTGCCAAGGGTGCTTCAGCTGTGCATGACATACCTTCTCTGCCTCAACGTGGTGTTTCTTCCTTGTATACCAAATCATTGCCCTCGTCCAACCTTCCTGCTTTTGCCCCAAGAAATGCCTATGTCAAGCTCTCCTTCTCTGGGAACCCATCTACGGACACAAAGTTGCGTTGGTCGTCTGATGTCAACAGGGCCTTCCAGCTGCAACGTGAACTGGCTGAAGTGAAGATGGCTGCTGTCACCTCCCGGTTTGTCTACATCTCTAGGAGCGTCAGGATATCATTGATAGAGTGAAGGCTGGTGAATTTTTGTCTCTGCCTCTCATTTTTGAAGATTCACCCGAGAGGCCTCGTAAGTTCCCCAGCTATATTCTTACCCGTCTTCCTATTGATGTTGAACCGAAACTTGCTAAGGGATACCCTGGTGTGTACTTTGCCCGTCGTTTTTCCCAAGATGGTTCCCCCATTAGCCGTATTGTTGTTGTCTGGAGTCAACCTGATCCACCTCCAAATGAGATTTCCTTTGATTTCCTCCCTTGTCTTCCACCGTGTGAGGTGAGGAAACTTCATAATGTCCAGCCTTGGTGCTACAGATGCTGGGGAGTTGGGCATTTCTCCTGGTACTGTTCTGCCAGGCCGAAGTGTGCATGGTGTGCCGCCGACCTGGATTCCAAGACGTTTCCTGTCAGGGGTGAACCATCACGTCCTGCTGCCTCCACCTCTGAGCCTTCACCTCCTGAGGATACGTCTCGAGGGAAGTGTCCACGATGCCTTCAGCCAGGGGTTAACGTGTGGCATGGATGTACTCGACGTCAGGTCCAGGCTCGTGTCACTACTATTGCTCCGCCTCCACCACCACCACCACCACCTCCCCAGTCTGCTCCTCTTACCAGCCCTGCCTCACCTCCAGACCTGGCCCTCCGCAAGTCTGTTGCTACCCTCATGGCACGATGTACGGCTCTCGAGAACCGCTTTTCTGCCCTTGAAGCCAGGATTGATGGACTAGTTGCCGCGCAGGCTGCCAATGACTCCAAACTCTCCACCTTGGTCGAGGCTCAGCAGGCCATCATCTCAACTGTCACTACCCTTACCGAAAAGATGGATACTGTTGCATCTCGCCTTGAAAAGCTTTTCGAATCGGTCCCTTCTCTTGGTCCATCTTCTTCTCCAGGTCGCTCATCTGCCCCCACTCACCGGACTTCTACCTCCAAATACAGAGTTCGCTAGTGATTGCCTGCTGGAATATCATCTCCTGGAATGTATGTGGTATCACCAGTTATGCTAAGCTCACTCAACTCAAGGCCTTTGTTTTTCGTCATCATCCCAGTGTTATTTTTCTCTAGGAAGCATTTCCAGGATGGCCACTCGCTGCTGGGCAAGCTCCTCCTCTCTCAGGTTATGTGCCATATGTTCATCTGGTAAGGAATGGTCTCCTGACTTACATACATAGCTCCTTGCCACATCGCCTTCTCTGTACCTCCACTGATCCTGACATGACCTTTCAGCTATTTGAGGTTCTACCTGGGAATGGAGTACTACAACTATGTAATGTCTATTCTGCCCCAGCTAGACTCACTCTTGAGGCTCTTCCTTCTCCAACAGTGCGTGGTACGGTTTATATGGCAGATTTTAATGCTCGGCATTCTGATTTGGGTGATGGTTCTGGCTCTATTAATCGTAACGGTGTTCGTCTCCTTTCATACATCCGCAAGCATCATCTGACATGTTGGGACACTGGCGGTGCCACTCATTACCGGGGAGGTACTCTGGATTACATCCTCTCGTCTGGCCTGATAGCATCTCAGGTCCAGTGATTCTCTGTGCCAGACTTATTCTCTGATCACATCGCTCTTCGGTTTCATTATACTCTAACTGCTGGCTCGAGTGCTTCAGCCACTCGTTTGCGTATTGCTGTTCCCCCTAAATATTGCCCGACTTACATCTTATTCATGGCCCATGTATTCCCTACATTTGACATATCATCAGCTGAACAGTTGTACTCTGATCTTGTATCTGTTACTCATGACTTTTATAGGCTATATGTCTCCCGGCCACACCTCCAGCATCGCCATACTGCTCACTCCTGGACGCTGGATGCAGGTATACAGGAGGCAAAGGAGGAGGCTGAACGTGATGGCCTATTGTTTCAAGCCAACCCAACCCCTGACCTGCTCCATCGTTACCAGATGTCTAGGGACGTTTTAGTTGCCCTGCAGGAGTGTGCTCACACTGAGTCTTGGCAGCGGTTCACGGACAGCATCAACCAGCAAACAAGTGTGGCTTCTATGTGGCACCTCATCCGTCGGGTTGTTAAAATGACACCGGCCACTGCTCGTCATCACACTCCCGCCTACTATGCCCAACAACTTGTCGATGCCTGGTCAGAACAATCTACCTCAGCCAGTCTACCCATCCACATACAAGATGCACTTACTTCCCGTGTTGCTTTCCATCGGCTACGTCTAATGTCTGCCCTGTTACAAGATGATGACGATGATGCAGAGGAGATAACTGAGGAGAAGTTGCGATGCGCTCTCTCTCGGGGTAGAGCTTCTTCCCCTGATGATGATGGTATTACTTATGCTGTGCTGCGCCTACTTCAACAAGTTCCTGGGAACCCTCTACTTCGACTGTACAATCTTTGTCTTCGTGATGGTTGTGTACCACGAGCCTGGACCAGCAGCACAATAATACCCATCCCTAAGCCTGGCACTGCGAAGTTCAGGCCTATTTCCCTGACTTCCTGTTTTTGTAAGGTTATGGAGAGAATCTTACTCAATCGTCTAATGTACAGACTAAAAGATCACCTTTCTCCGTGGCTGTTTGGTTTCCTTCCCCAGCGGAGCACACACCACTGCCTAGTGACCTGTACACTCGCCTTTCCAGGAACAGTGTGGTGGCCTTCATTGACCTTCGAAGTGCCTTCGATGTTGCTAATAGAGACGTCATTTTGGATCAACTAGTTGACTTTGGGATAAAGGGTAATCTACTACTGTGGATTCGGGGCTACCTGAGTAACAGGACCTCCCGTGTGTTTTTCAGTGGTGCGCTCAGTCCTTTCTGCAGTATTTATCTTGGTACGCCTCAAGGGGATGTTCTCAGCCCATTGTTATTTAATATTCTAATGCATCGGCTGCTCACTTCTCTCCCTGATATACCTGGAACTACAATTACGTGCTATGCTGATGATATCTGTGTTCATTCTACTTCACCAAGGGACCTCCAGCAGTTTCTTGACTCCTTCTCTGTGTCCTCCTCTCACTGTGGCATTATTGTCTCCCCAGATAGGAGCAGAATATTCACCTGCCGCCTTCTTCAAGCTCGGCCAGTGTTCACCATTGGAGGGACTGTCATTCCCATGTGTTCCCAGTATCGCTACCTGGGCTCGCCAGTAAAATATTTGGCCGATTGTCCCTGCCAGACCTCAAGACCATCCCATTGTCCAGGACTTATTGGGTCGTCTCCAGCGCCGACTTACGCCACTTCAATGGCTCACTAACAACTCCTCGGGCATCTCCATCCCAGTAGCCAGGACTATCTATATTGCTTTTATCAGTTCAGTTGTTGATTACCTCTCCCCTGCTCTGATTCAACTTCCCAGGGCTACTCTGGAAACTTTAGAAAAATTTCAGAATAGAGCAATGAGAATAATTCTCGGGTGTCCAATGTCGACCAGGATAGTGAACATGCAGCGTGAGTTGCGTCTTCCCCCGTTAGTGGAGAGAATTTATTCTAGTGTTACTTGCTTCACTGTCAAGTGCCTCCATTTCCCACATCTTTCACCCCATTACTCTCAGTTAGTCAGGACTTCTCTTAGACCAAACTACCCGGTCCCTCCCATACTGCCTGCTGGACGTACTCTTATAAGGTCTGTTTCCTCTATGCTCCGTAGTCTTAATATAGATATAATGGTGGCAGACGTCCCCCCAGGGCCCCCTCCGTGGATGCTACCAACACCTGATGTGAGCTTCACACCTACTTCCAAGTCGGAACTGCCTTCTCTACAGCGGCAGTTGGCTCTGGAACACATAGAAACAGTGACATCCTCAATCACAGATCCATACTGCCTCTACACTGATGGCTCATTGCAAGTGGATGGTGCAGCAGGTTGTGCCGTTTTCTCACCTGACCTGGAGTCACCTCCAGGGGGCTGGGTTGGCCGTCATCTCTGTAACCACTCTAGCTCAACATTGTGTGAACTGTATGCCATTCTGGATGCTGTTAGTCTTGTTTGTCAACGTGGAGTGAATGCTGCCATTTTTTGTGACTCCAAACCTGCCCTTCATTCCCTCTCTAGTGTTCAGCCCACACACTCTACTGTTATTCAGCAGATTTTATCGTTTTTGTCATTATTGCATCATCGAAACTTGACTGTCAAATTTTTATGGGTGCCATCCCATGTAGGTTTACGTCACAATGGTACAGTTGACAGACTAGCAAAGGAAGCCTGCCATCTGCCTCCTCGTGGTGTTGGACGTCCTCTCTTCCTGACATGTTACCTTTCTAGAGTTCGCTCCGCTGCTCTCCTCCCTGTACGGCGACGCAGGGATGCAGAGAGGCCCTTCAGCATCTGCATCACACATTATGAGTCTGTCTGCCATCACAAATATTCCTACCGTCGTCGAGGCCTAATGGTTCAGAGGCACAATGTAGTCTCTGCTCGTTTGAGGCTTGGCTACCGTCCACCGTGGCAGGTTGCTAGGATGCAGGGTGAACCTCCCTTCACTGAGTGTCGCTTGTGTCGAGCGCCTCGTGCTAACACTATAGAGCACTATTGCCTGGCCTGCCCCACTGTCCGACACTTGCTGTCCCGGGGCCTGCCACTTGATGTGGTTTGTCGACACCTGCTGAACCACCAGGTTCTGGAGGAACTTCTGGTACGCCACCCTCGTGTTGGTGGATTTAAATAGGTCATAATGTAAATATTTGTCAGTATGCTTGTGCTTCATTCGGTTATGTTTTCGTGATGTGTGTGTGTGTATGTGTGGTTGTAGTCATTGTATTCTCATGGGTCCCGCCTACCCGTATGTGTTGTTGCCTGCCTGTTGATGAACGCTACGGCGCAATTAATTAAAAAAAAAAAAAAAAAAAAAAAAATATGACTAGATATGCATCATGATCTTTATACCTTACTATATAGTTGAATCAGAAACATCTACTCTTCATTGAATTATAATAACAATAAAGATAAATTACAACATCAGGTAATTAATATAATAATGATAGCAATATTAAGATTCCGTCATTGTATGGTCCAGCCTCCCTCAGAGTCAATCACTTCACCAAATCTCTAATGTAGGGATTCCACCATTCCTTCATCACCGTGCGCCGTATATTGATCTGAATCCGAAAATCAATCTGGTGTTTCGTTGTCCGAACCTGAAGTGGTTCAGAAGGTTGGTGCACTGTGGCTGGCTGCGGGATAGAACATTAGTCCGGCACTGTACAGCCAAGGCCGTCTCACTGTACAGGCCGCAGTGTGGGCCAAATCAGCTCATCGTGACGTCACAGGTGGCGGAATATCACACCTCGTCGGGACGAGTATCCAGTGTCCACTATCCTACCCAGTTGGCGGTTGCAGCGTTCGTGTACATGGTGTTTCAGGTAAATATACACACTTTTCATTGTATAATCATAATGAATCTTAACTCATTCACCTTATGGACAATTTGAAGCGGTAATTCTGTATAAGAGGTCCACGTGTTTTTTTTGTTTTTTTCCTGCTTATTTTTACTTGTTCTATTCATTAGTGACCATAATATTGATCGGACACCACTTGGTTTATACATATTCCCTAACCCCTTCAATCTTGGGGGAGAGCACTGGTAATCGGGGGTTTAGGGTGGGGGAAAACGCGTAAATGAGCTTATTTTGCCTTGATACTGGTTTCTTGACCTGCATAAATGTCGAAAAATTGGAAATCCGAGCCAAGTTTCGGCAAAAGTTGGCTCGGGTTTTGCAATTTTCCTGAGGGATAAATGTCAAGATTTGGAAAAGGCGAGCCAAGTTTCGGCAAAAGTTGGCTCGGGTTTTGCAATTTTCCTGAGGGATAAATGTCAAGATTTTGGAAATCCGAGGCAAGTTTAGATAATTAACCAAACCTAACCTGACCTGACCTAACCTAACCTAACCTAACCTGGGCAGACTACCGGAACCTAACTGGGGCACACTACCGGGACCTAACCAGGGCAGACTACCGGGACCTAACTGGGGCAGACTACCGGGACATAACCAGGGCAGACTACCGGGACCTAACCGGGGCAGACCACAGCACAATATACAGTAGAAACTAGTCAGACCTCACCTGACCTGACCTAACCTAATCTGGACTGGGACACACTACCGGGACCTAACCGGGGCAGACTACCGGGATATAACCAGGGCAGACTACCGGGATATAACCGGGGCAGACTACCGGGACATAACTAGGGCACACTACCGGGACATAACCTCACGTGACCTAACTGCCGCCCTTTATTATCCTTAGCAGACTACCGGACTGGCCATTACAATTGTTGTACATAATTATTATTGCTATTTGTTAATAAAATATATTACAAAAAGGTTTTAACTCTTACCAGACTTGCAGGAAAATTGTGCAGATGATTAAATTTTCGAAGAAACCTGGGCCGTGATTTTGTATTCCGGCTGACATATTTGTTACATCGCGTAATTTGTTATTATAATCCATAGTAGCCTCCTGTCCACACTGCTCACTTATTTTATGTTTCAAAATTAGCCTATGATCCACACATAAATTAAAAAGTTCTTGTGGCTTAGCAAAATGCGTGAAAAAAAAAGCCATACCCGCTGGAAGCCATGTTGGTAGTGTCAGCTTGTCACGAACTACTGACACGTAGCAGGGAAAATGGGATGATGGAAAATAGCGGATGAATACAGAAGGTTGATAGATTGCATTAATAATAATGATTATAATATGAGATGAGAAAATAATTTATGAAATTAAGTGAGTAAATAATGAAATTATCTATATATAAATGGTGATGGAATTAAAAGAATATTGAAAGCGTCATTTGATTTAAAAAAATACATGATTTACGAGATGGCAACTTGAAGTAGCACATGAGCATCCCATCAATGATGTGCACTACTTTGTACAGTGTTCAGTGGCTATTTTAAAGAAGGACCTGGGAGAGAAAGACACCGTGAAAGCTGGAGTCAGAACTTAGGGTATAGACACCGTAGACTTACTCCTAAGCGGTCGCGATTTTTCGAAAGCCTATTCTGCCGAAAGTTAAGTGCAATCGCCTATTATATTCATTACACACGAACACACTACATTGTCCCCTACTTAAATATACATAAATTATAAATATTTGCCGAGTGGACCTCATATACAGATTTTCCTTAGAAGCAATTTGCGTTCTTAATTCTTATGTGTATTTAAGTAGAAATAGTGAAAACAAGCCTCCAAGAGAAACATTCAAATACGGTAAGGTATAATAGTGGCAGTTGAGTGTATCTGTAGAAACGTGTGTATTTTTATGAAGTTATCTAGTTTATACTTTTCGTTTCTGTGTTCATGAGTGTCACAGGTATTTGTGATACTGTATTTATCATTACATATCTTAAAGAAGCAGCAATAAGAGGGGATAATTATGTCTAGCATACCATAGCCAGCATCGCTATGGCTAGTGTCTGCCAGTGAAACTCTTGGATTTCATTGTAATAACGTGGCTCTCACATTGCTTTTTCCATTATTGTATTCTATATTCTTGTAGAGTAGTCTTAAAAATCGAAAAATATATACAAAATAATTAAATAATTGGAACCAGTATGCTACCAAAATGACATAATCTAAAAAAAAATCCAGGCCTGTTTAAGCAGGACACAATAAGCTATGATATAGTGCATTTTATTTATGATGAAATTCAGACAATTTAAATACTATCAACCAAAGGCTAGTGAGATAAGGGAAACTGACTATAACTAACGTAGTATGTTAACAACTGTTCTCCTAAGTTAGGTGTACAGTGTATGGTGGGGTAGTTTGAAATTACGTTTTACATTTTGCAGTACTGTACTCAGTATACTGGTCTATTTGTTATAGTTCTGAGGTCAGGTCTTCTCGATTTGGTGACAGAATTTCTCCATCAAACCTTCACAATTAATGTAGTTTTGTGTACTGATTACAGATACCAGTATACCATTCATTTTCTGAAGAAATCAAAGGAAGTAACTGAAAAAAAGGTTAGGTTAGGAATCTTTTCGATTTGGTGATAGCAACATTTTCCTCTGAAACTTTCAAAATTAATATAGCTTTGTGTGCTGATTACAGATAAAGGATGATGTGCTTTAGGCCTAGGCCAACTAGTTTAAAATATGGCTGCTGGTACGGTAAACTGACAATCATCTTTCATTTTGAGGTGCCATGCTGCTGCTGCAGATTATGTAGGCTACATTCCAATTGAGTAATTAATGATGAAGGGTAGTATAGAGCAGAGTTGAGACCCTATATTTTATATAGGGTCTGTAGAGTAGAGAAGGCCATCGAGTTACTAGCGCGAGCGCGACGAGAGTCTCGTCTTTTGCTATGACTATTGGTGTGACGTCACAACATTCACATTGCGGCCTGTACACTCGCCCCAAAAATTATCGGTATTTTAACGAATGAACGAAAACGACAATAAACGTAGCATTATGGTACATTGCTTTGAAACCTTATAGATAGTGGTATTCCTGCCGATCAGTTGCCAATTATGCATATTTGTATTGCTTCATGAGTCAGAGAAGCTATAGTGGTTGCAAATCGAAACATATTCGTATTTCTTTACCTATTAGAGAAATTTCAGATATTATCGTAAGATTTGCCCCTTTCTAATGCTGAAAACTCAGCTAATCCACACCGTAGTTGCCGAATGGTATATAACATTATCTTTCTTTTTATTTATTTATTTATTTATTTTTTTATATACCTCTACCGAGATTATCGAGTGAAGCTTTGAGGTGTTGGTTGCTTCACATATTTGTTTATACACGTCACTTTCTGGAGAGGGTAATGTCTGTTGGTGTTACTTTACAAAACCTTATTTAGAAGTATGAGAAGAAAAAGCATAAGCCTACTTAATCCTACCCTATGCTATAACTGCATTATATTTAAGACAAAATACTACAGTTACAGCGAATATACTCAAAGATTCCTTTTTGGCTAAAATCCGATTTGGTAACTTTATTCTCTGGGTTATCATTCTCATTATATTCAATAATTCAGTAAATTCCCTCTCCCCCAAAACCATCAATCATTAAAATCACATAACATATATATGTAAAAATTAAGTCACAAATCTTACTCCACGACTTGCCTAATGCATGAAATATGTATGCTAGAGGATTTTACGTTAGTACAGAAATGAGAGTCAACTTATTGCCAGCAGGAATACCAACCCCACAGTACAGTCATACAAGTAGCTTCGATCTTTTCTCTGCAGGATCTAGCCAGTAATGCCGATACTTTTTTGGGAGAGTGTACATTGAGACGGCCTTGGTACAGCTCCGGACAAAACTCTCTCGACTTGGTTGGCAGTATTTGGCATCTCAGAATCTTGAGAGAAGCACATACTACTGTACTCTGGCTCTAAGTATACTACCATACATACATACACAGGACCTCCCGCTGATAGCACACATACACACACACTGAATATTAAGATTTAGTTAAGAGTCTCCTTTAACTCCAACCCCCATCACCCTATCAGATGCCAAATGCTGCCAAACGAGTCGAGAGAGTTTTGTCCGGAGCTGTACATGCAGGTGGTCCGCTTCCCTCCTTTTATTGGATTTTTCTGGCGCGTTTGAAAGATCCTCGCCTCCCAATTGGTTACTAAATTTTGATTTACAGGAGCGGAGCGCGATTGGCTTAAAGTGACGTCATGACTTTTGGAACCCTACCTCTCCTAACTTCTACATCCTAGCTATAATACGTCACTTGTTATACATGCAATTATATATAAAATTTCACGATATATATAATAAGCGTGTCGTAATCGAAGGATTTACTCCGTTCGATGAGTATTTACTCTCGGCAAACAGACAAAGAGAGTGTGAACGAGTGATCGGTTGGTTGTAATTTCACAACCCGTCTCTAGGGGTACGGCGCGAATTTCGAACTAACTTCTGGTCTTATGTGGACACAGATGAGATAAATAATAGGGGAGTACAGGAGAACTTCCACTAACTCCTGATCTCAGGTGGATACAGGTGAACTAGCTAGCTAATACATGACAGGAGTATAGACTCGTGACACAATAACCTCACAATTTAACCATAATAAATTATTCCTTTAAAGTGGTTGGTAGTGCGAGAGAAGGAAGGTGAAAATGAAGGTACTGTTTGAAGGAGGGATCAGAATCATCAGATACAACAAAGATCAAGAATAGTGAACATTACCAGATCGTATGTAGGAGTGTTGACAAATGATGTCACTTCATCTTGGCTGGCTGGAGTCATTCCTTCACAAGATATTATTGGTATTAATAAAATGGGAACTATAGCACCAAGCCCAGAGGAATATTTTCGTATGAGGGCGAGTATGGGGTTGGTAGAGGGAAATATGAGACCCAAAGTTAAAAAGATGCCATTAGTAGGTTTCTACCAAGACTTAATTAAAATTGGGAGTTGTGACATTATTGTCAAAGAAGAATGATGACAACATTTCCAACATTATCATGACAACATGAAAAAGAATGTACAGTTGGGCAAGTAGAAAGTGCGAAAATAAAATTGGTGTATATGGAGATATCTGGCAGTTTACTATATTAAGACCTTGCACACTTAAATGTACAGTATCTTTATGAATGAATAATATAATAATTAAACACTGTAGTATTCTTTGTACATTTTTCATACCTCTTACTTGTTATTCATCTTCATTTACGTATAACATGATGAGGATAGGCTATGTGCTTTATCACCACTCAAAGATTCAGCCAGTCACATTCCCTCTGACATAGGCTCTAGGTTCTGAGTGTTTCATTCATAAAGATACAATTATTTTGTTCTTACTAAAGGAAACTGACAGCTCTCTTCATATACAACAGTGTTTTTCGCTCTTACTACTTGCTCAACAGTACGTTTATAATTATAGCCATAGAATATACCCAGCTGTGTGTGTTAATAACTACTAAAATTTAATTCAAGTACTGTTGCAGATGTATAATTAACTTAGAATGAGCAAAACTTGTAAACAAATATAAGTTACCTGTAGATGTGTAGTTATAACAGTAGCCTTGAGTTGTGTTGGAAATGGATGTACCAACCATGGCCACGATGATGACTGACAAGTTAACCCGAGTCATGAACAGGTTAATGAAGCCAAGCCAAGCCATCACACCCACAGCCACCCTCGTAGGCATCCATCCTGATTACACATACAGTATTATATAAATACTACTAATTTCGGAGTGATGAATGCGTATCAGTAATTACGCCAAACTCTTTACTGTCACAGCCATGTACTCACATATCATCCTCCATTATTTCATAATTCTCGGTTCAGTATAAACACGGCTTCTTTATTTGTATGAAACACCGTTTTTTCTCTTTTCCTTGTAGGAATTATTGTATGCAATGATGTGTACGATCCATGAAGGGATTTGGCACCCCAATGGACACGAGCCAATTCCTATCCTCTCTTGAGCTGTCCTTTTTTCCTTATTTTCCTTTGTGTTTATTGTCCCACCTCTCTGTTTGTTCCCCTTTGGTACAAGGTCATTTATTTTTATTATTTATTATTATAATCTGTGTCCAGGTTCACTCAGCTGCAACTCTGTACAGTACCTGCTCCTATATTAATTATAGACTGTTGTGGCCCAACATGTTGGTCGTAGATACGGGGAGTCCAGTAGCCGAAACGACATACATTGTTATTGTTACACTGCCACGTAAATATTAAGGCACTCCAATTGCATCAAACGTACAAATTTTTTTCCTCTCAAAAGATTCAATATAGCTGTTTTAGTTGATATGTGTTCTGTGGGAATGAAACCCAAGGAAGCCAAGTGTAAACAGAAATAAACACCGATGACCACAGCTTAGTTAATGTGCACTTCTCTTGATATTCTTCCTTAATAGGTCTATACATATTTGTACAGTTGCCTAAAGGTTCTTCTTTACCCCCTGTTTTGTGTCTAGCGTAGATGTGGCACATAACAATATTCGATTTGCATTTATGAATGAGACGATCTCCCTGCCGAATCATCCTGTACTGTATCAGATGTGATCCGAACGTGTCCAGCGTTGCCACATGTACCCCACAGCCACTAAAGGGGGTAAAGAAGAACCTTAAGGCAACTGTACACTCACGAGCACTAATTTCTGCTCAGGGTTTGGTCCTTCCTTCCACCCCCTACCCTGGACAGAGGGAAGAGGGGGATCGGAGCTGGGGGAGAGAGTCTACCCCGCCTTCACCCCTCCCAATTTCCCCCACCTTCATCCTCTAGTTGTCAGTTAGTGATTAGCCATACATTTCCCCTGTGTAAATGATGGCTCTTCTAAAACTGTATCGTAGTACATACTGTGAATGGCGAAGACGATCTCATGTTAGTCTCGCTATATTGACCTTTGTAATATAGTCTTAAAGTCCCAGTCAAAAGGAAAGACAAGTAAAAAAAAAAACACACACACACACTCTCTCTCTCTCTCTCTCTCTCTCTCTCTCTCTCTCTCTCTCTCTCTCTCTCTCTCTCTCTCTCTCTCTCTCAAAGTCAAGTAGAAGAGCAAGCAGGGAAATTAATCCACCGGATTTATATCACTCTGGAAACCATTGATGAAATTAACGCTATGACAAGATATGCGGAAAGAGATTTAAAACCAACAGTGCCTTTTGGTAGACCACAAAATAACGTAAACACCATGATGTATATATATATATATATATATATATATATATATATATATATATATATATATATATATATATATATATATATATATATAATGGCAAAACAAAAAGTTTCGTACAATAAGAGTTAAATTATTCATGTGGCCTATTATGTAATAATGGAATACATATTGATTGATTTATTGATATGAGGCGCCGCAACAGCGAGGTCACCTAGCGCCAGTAAAAGGTGATAGAGAGGTGTGACAGGAAACAGGAAGGAAATAGACAAAAAAGGGAAAACTTGAACAGCTGAAAGCTAGTGGCTGGGGCCGAAGGGACGCCAAAACCCATAAAGTATTGCCCACATCACTACAGGCAATACCTTCTTACGGGAATGGAATACATAATATACGCAATTGAATAGAACAAAAATTAATCAATATTTTGTCCAACCTCCTGCTGCATCTATCACAGACTGCAATCGCATAATGGGAGAGAATCTACCAGACAAGAGCAGATGTCGGGACGTCGACGAATTCCTTCCCACACTTCTTACGCTCTTCTCACTATGGACGCTTTTGTTTTTTCCTCCACTTCCCATTCCTGCACCATAATTGCCCATAAGTTTTCTATTACATTACAGTCGCATCCTTTTGTGGGCCACTCTATCAGTCTTATTTTGGGGCGAGTCGCAATCCAGTCATTCACCAACCTCGACGTATGGATTGGCGAACGGTCCTGCAGTCCTGCACCAGGCAAATGGAATCAGGTTCAGGAAGACAATAAGCTCGAACGGCAGAAAGAAACAGTGACTTTTGGTAGAACACAAAATAATGTAAACACCATTCTTGGTAGCTAACAATTCTATCATCAGGCGTTTCATAAACTAAAATATAATTACAAAATCAATAAATATATATATAATTCATTTATTATACAGCGAGTTATGAGTCAATAAAAGGCACAGCATTCTTACCCGTTATATGGCCCGCGTGCAACTGG
The DNA here is from genome assembly GCA_033782935.1 of Petrolisthes cinctipes. Lineage (NCBI taxonomy): Eukaryota > Metazoa > Arthropoda > Malacostraca > Decapoda > Porcellanidae > Petrolisthes > Petrolisthes cinctipes. The sequence continues at coordinate 564,701 of JAWQEG010000380.1, read as the reverse complement.
TGCACCCCTCTGATATGATGCTTCCAGCAAAGCTTCGCCTTCATGTTATATGAATCCCGAAGCATAAGGAAAAAAACTTTGTTTGATGAATGAAACTAAATTATATAATTCATTCTGTAAGTGAATTATCTAAGTGTGTGTGTGTGTGTTGAAAGGAAGGCCTGATGATAGAATTGGTAGCTACCAAGGATGGTGTTTACGTTATTTTGTGCTCTACCAAAAGTCACTGTTGGTTTTAAATCTCTTTCCGCATATCTTGTCATAGCGTTAATTTCATCAATGGTTTCCAGAGTGATATAAAACCGGTGGATTAATTTCCCTTCTTGCTCTTCTGCTTTACCTTGAGAGAGAGAGAGAGAGAGAGTGTGTGTGTGTGTTTTTTTTTACTTTTCTTTCCTTTTGACTGGGACTTTAAGACTATATTACAAAGGTAAATATAGCGAGACTAACATGAGATCGTCTTGGCCATTCACAGTATGTACTACGATACTGTTTTAGAAGAGCCATCATTTACACAGGGGAAATGTATGGCTAATCACTAACTGACAACTAGAGGATGAAGGTGGGGGAAATTGGGAGGTGTGAAGGCGGGGTAGACTCTCTCCCCCAGCTCCGATCCCCCTCTTCCCTCTGTCCAGGGTAGGGGGTGGAAGGAAGGACCAAACCCTGAGCAGAAATTAGTGCTTGTGAGTGTACATATTTTTATTAAAGAGAGATAAAACATTAATGAACAATAATTATTTCTAATATATACTATTCTAAATTCTTTCATATTCGTATCCAGAATCTTTACAAACAAGAATTATTCTTATTGATTGTAACCTATAACTTAGTGTGGTCTCCTCCACTGCCGCGTTCATCACTCCAGCGTTGTCAATGTGCGTACCCCGAGTTTCGACTCTCTTACTCGAATCACTTGCCAGTACGAGTTTCGGAGAGGGTGCTGGTGGATCGGGGGTTTGGGTGGGGGATGGGAGTTGTGCGGTGGTGTAGGGAGGCAGAGTAGGGTAGACGAGAATCATGAAAATCCAATTACTACAACCACACACACACACATCACAAAAACATAACATAATGAAGCACGAGCATACAGACAAATATTTACATTATGACCTACTTAAATCCACCAAAACAAGGGTGGTGTACCAGAAGTCTCTCCAGAACCTGATGGTTGAGCAGGTGTCGACAAACCACATCAAGTGGCAGGCCTCGGGGCAGCAAGTGTCGGACAGTGGGGCAGGCCAGGCAATAGATCTCTATAGTGTTAGCACGAGGGGCTCGACACAAGCGACACTCAGTGAAGGGAGGCTCACCCTGCATCCCAGCAACCTGCCACGGGGACCGGTAGCCAATAGTGTTGAAGTGAAGTCCCCTCTTGGATCCTCAGACCATTGCCTCATTGCAGTCTCCTGTTCCCACTCCTCCCTACCCATCCACTCTGAACCCATCCGAGTGACCAAATGGCACTATGATGCTGCAGATTGGGTGGGGTTCCGTGACTTTTTAATTAACATTCCTTGGTCATCATTTTACTCTACTGACTCAGATAGCTTCCTGAACCATATTACTGACTTTATAAAAATAGGAATGGAAACATATATCCCTCACCATCAATACTCAAAAAGATCTAACTCTCCAAAATGGTTTGATCACAGCTGTGCCAGAGCTACAGAACAAAAATCAATAGCCTATAATGCCTATACAAAGTCGAAAACTCTTCAGTCATACAATTATTTCAAAATTGTCAGATGCCATGCTAAAGCTGTAACTAATTTAGCCAAATCTAACTTCATACATAAACAAGTCAATAAATTACTGAATAATCCTAATGATAATAAGATCTTTTGGTCAACAGTAAACTCATTCAAATCTAACTTCAACCATGGTTCATCTATTCCCCCTTTAAAGAATGGCAATGGAAATCTCATATGTGATCCACGTGGTATAGCAAATCTTTTGGCCAATATCTTCGCCACAAATTCAAACCTCAATGACACTGCTCAAAACACTCCCATTTTGAATTTTAACTCCCCAGAAAGTCCACCCTTAATAATTCATACAAGACAAGTGCGGACCATTTTGGAGAATCTATCTATCGACAAAGCTCCAGGGCCAGATGAAATTCCTCCCACTGTATTAAAAAATTGCTCAAAAGAATTAGCTCCAATTCTCTCAAAATTATTTCGTGTATGTCTCCATACCTCGTCCTTCCCAGCCGCCTGGAAAGAAGCCAATGTACAACCAATTCCCAAAAAAGGAGCTACCGCAAATCCATCAAATTACAGACCAATTGCCATCACGTCTACTCTCGGTAAAATATTTGAAATAGTTCTTAACAATCACTTTGTAAAGCACCTTGAGAAAAATCATCTGCTAAATGATAAGCAATATGGCTTTAGACAGAGACGATCTACTGTGGACCTGCTCTGTTATTTCACAGATAACATATTCCAATCAACTGATAAACATGGAGAGACTCACACAATTTGCCTTGATATATCTAAAGCCTTTGACAGAGTATGGCACAGATCATTACTGTCTAAGCTTCCACATTATGGCCCTCAATCTTTTGTTCCCCTAATTAATTCATATCTTAGCAACAGAAAATTACGTGTGATGGTAGATGGTCTGTATTCCGACTTTCATCCCATTAATGCTGGTGTTCCTCAAGGAGCGGTCTTGGCTCCAACTTTGTTCCTCATTCATATTAATGATCTTTTGTCAGTTACTCAGAATTCAATTCACTCCTATGCTGATGATTCAACTATTCACAGTTCCTTCTCATTTAATGATAGTTTTACTCAACACAATATTTTAGAATACAAACTTGCCACTTCAATTTCATTAAATGAAGACTTAACGAAGATCTTTGAATGGGGACAAAACAACCTAGTTTCTTTCAATGCAAATAAAACTAAATACATCCCGTTCTCAAATAGATCAGATAATCAAGATTCTCACATTATTTTCAATAATACAAATATCCCCAAGTCCCACAGCATTGATCTCCTTGGTGTAACTTTAAATGAAAACCTCACTTGGACTCCCTATGTAAAATCCATTGCCAAAACTGCATCTAGGAAGATGGGACTTTTATACAGAGCTTGTAATTATTTGACTGACGAGCAGTTAGCAGTAATATATAAGAGTCATGTGCGTTCCCAGATGGAATATTGTTCACCTCTGTGGGCTGGTTGTGGATCGGTGGTGTTAAGACAATTAGATAAAATTCAAAACAGAGCTATCAGACGGATCAATAATCCCATGATCACTAATGAATTCCCTCCCTTATCAGTACGTAGAAATGTTGCTTCCCTTGCACTATTTTATAGATACTTTTATAAGAAATGTTCGGATGAACTTGCCCTGATTATACCACCCCTTCGCGTCTTCCCACGGAGGACTAGGGCAGCTGAGAATGCGCATGAGTTCACACTGACTCCTCCACGTTGCAGGACAACTGCTTACAAAAATTTATTTACTCCCCGTACTACTTCCCTGTGGAATTCTCTACCAAGGGAATGTTATCCAGCAAGTTATAACCCCCAGCAATTTAAATCCAGTTGTTTTAAATATTTTATGAGTGGAGGATGCCAATAGGCAAATGGAACCATTTATTTATTTGTTTTTTCCTTTCCTCCACTCACTATATGTAAAAGAATAAAAAAAAAAAAGCCTCAAACGAGCAAAGACTACATTGTGCCTCCGAACCATGAGGCCTCGACAACGGTAGGAATATTTGTGACGGCAGACAGACTCGTAGTGGGTGATGGAGATGCTGAAGGGCCTCTCTGCAACCCTACGTCGCCGTACAGGGATAAGAGTAGCGGAGCGAACTCTAGAAAGGTAACATGTCAGGGAGAGAGGACGTCCAATACCACGAGGAGGCAGATGGCAGGCTTCCTTTGCGAGTCTGTCAACTGTACCATTGTGACGTAAACCTACATGGGATGGCACCCATAAAAATTTGACAGTCAAGTTACGATGACGCAATAAGGCCAAATACGATAAAATCTGCTGAATAACAGTAGAGTGTATGGGCTGAACACTAGAGAGGGTATGAAGGGCAGGTTTGGAGTCACAAAAAATGGCAGCATTCACTCCACGTTGACAAACAAGACTAACAGCATCCAGAATGGCTTACAGTTCACACAATGTTGAGCTAGAATGGTTACAGAGACGACGGCCAACCCAGCCTCCTGGAGGTGACACCATGTCAGGTGAGAAAACGGCACAACCTGCTGTACCATCCACCTGCAATGAGCCATCAGTGTAGAGGCAGTATTGATTTGTGATGGAGGATGTCACTGCTTCTTTGTGTTCCAGAGCCAACTGCCGCTGTAGAGAAGGCAGTTCCGACTTGGAAGTAGGTGTGAAGCTCACATCAGGTGTTGGTAGCATCCACGGAGGGGGTCTTGCGGGGACGTCTGCCACCATTATATCTATATTAAGACTACGGAGCATAGAGGAAACAGACCTTATAAGAGTACGTCCAGCAGGCAGTATGGGAGGGACCGGGTAGTTTGTTCTAAGAGAAGTCCTGACTAACTGAGAGTAATGGGGTGAAAGATGTGGGAAATGGAAGCACTTGACAGTGAAGCAAGTAACATTAGAATAAATTCTCTCCACTAACGGGGGAAGACGCAACTCACGCTGCATGTTCACAATCCTGGTCGACATTGGACAACCGAGAATTATTCTCATTGCTCTATTCTGAAAATTTTCTAAAGTTTCAGGAGTAGCCCTGGGAAGTTGAATCAGAGCAGGGGAGAGGTAATCAACAACTGAACGGATAAAAGCAATATAGATAGTCCTGGCTACTGGGATGGAGATGCCCGAGGAGTTGTTAGTAAGCCATTGAAGTGGCGTAAGTCGGCGCTGGAGACGACCCAATAAGTCCTGGACAATGGGATGGTCTTGAGGTCTGACAGGGACAATCGGCCAAATATTGACTGGCGCGCCCAGGTAGCGATACTGGGAACACATGGGAATGACAGTCCCTCCAATGGTGAACACTGGCCGAACTTGAGGAAGGCGGCAGGTGAATATTCTGCTTTTATCTTGGGAGACAATAATGCCACAGTGAGAGGAGGACACAGAGAAGGAGTCAAGAAACCGCTGGAGATCCCTTGGTGAGGTAGAATGAACACATATATCATCAGCACAGCATGTAATTGTAGTTCCAGGTATATCAGGGAGAGAAGTGAGCAAACGATGCATCAGAATATTAAATAACAATGGGCTGAGAACACCACCTTGAGGCGTACCAAGATGGAAACTGCGCAAAGGACTGAGCGCACCACTGAAAAAGACACTGGAGGTCCTGTTACTCAGGTAGCCCCGAATCCACCGTAATAGATTACCCTTTATTCCAAAGTCAACTAGTTGATCCAAAATGACGTCTCTATTAGCAACATCGAAGGCACTTCGAATGTCAGTGAAGGCCACAACACTGTCCCTGTTAAGGCGAGTGTACGGGTCGACTAGGCAGTGGTGTGTGCTCCGCTGGGGAAGGAAACCAAACAGCCATGGAGAAAGGCGATCTTGCAGTCTGTACATGAGCCGATTGAGTAGGATTCTCTCCATAACCTTACAAAAACAGGAAGTCAGGGAAATAGGCCTGAACTTCGCAGTGCCGGGCTTAGGGATGGGTATTTTTGTGCTGCTGGTCCAGGCTCGTGGTACACAACCATCACGAAGACAAAGATTGTACAGTAGAAGTAGAGGGTTCCCAGGAACTTGTTGAAGTAGGCGCAGCACAGCATAAGTAATACCATCATCACAAGGGGAAGAAGCTCTACCCCGAGAGAGAGCACGTCGCAACTCCTCCTCAGTTATCTCCTCTGCATCATCGTCATCATCTTGCAACAGAGCAGACATTAGACGTAGTCGATGGACAACAGCACGGGAAGTGAGTGCATTTTGTATGTGGATGGGTAGACTGGCTGAGGTAGATTGTTTTGACCAGGCATCGACAAGTTGTTGGGCATAGTCGGCGGGAGTGTGGTGACGAGCAGTGGCCGGGGTCTTTTTAACAACCCGACAAATAAGGTGCCACATTGAAGCCACACTTGTTTGCTGGTTGATGCTTTCCGTGAACCGCTGCCAAGACTCAGTGTGAGCACAATCCTGCAGGGCAACTAAAGCGTCCCTATACATCTGGTTACGATGGAGCAGGTCAGGGGTTGGGTTGGCTTGAAACAATAGGCCATCACGTTTAGCCCCCTCCTTTGCCTCCTGTATAGGTGCATCCAGCGTCCAGGAGTGGGCAGTATGGCGATGCTGGAGGTGTGGCCGGGAGACGTATAACCTATAAAAGTCATGAGTAGCAGATACAAGATCAGAGTACAACTGTTCAGCTGATGATATGTCAAATGTAGGGAATACATGGGCCATGAATAAGATGTAAGTCGGGCAATATTTAGGGGGCACAGCAATACGCAAACGAGTGGCTGAAGAACCTGAACCAGCAGGTAGAGAATAATGAAACCGAAGAGCGATGTGATCAGAGAATAAGTCTGGCACGGAGGAGCACAGGACCCGAGATGCTATCAGGCCAGACGAAAGGATGTAATCCAGAGTACCTCCCCGGCAATGAGTGGCACCGCCAGTGTCCCAGCGTGTCAGATGATGCTTGCGGATGTATGAAAGGAGACGAACACCATTACGATTAATAGAGCTAGAACCATCACCCAAATCAGAATGCCGAGCATTAAAATCTCCAATATAAACCATACCACGCACTGTTGGAGAAGGAAGAGCCTCAAGAGTGAGTCTAGCTGGGGCAGAATAGACATTACATAGTTGTAGTACTCCATTCCCAGGTAGAACCTCAAATAGCTGAAAGGTCATGTCAGGATCAGTGGAGGTACGGAGAAGGCGATGTGGCAAGGAGCTATGTATGTAAGTCAGGAGACTATTCCTTACCAGATGAACATATGGCACATAACCTGAGAGGGGAGGAGCTTGCCCAGTAGCGAGTGGTCGTCCTGGAAATGCTTCCTGGAGAAAAATAACACTGGGATGATGACGAAAAACATAGGCTTTGAGTTGAGTGAGCTTAGCATAACTGGTGATACCATATACATTCCAGGAGATGACATCCAGCCAGCAATCACTAGCGAACTCTGTATTTGGAGGTAGAAGTCCGGTGAGTGGGGGCAGATGAGCGACCTGGAGAAGAAGATGGACCAGGAGAAGGGACTGACTCGAAAAGCTTTTCAAGGCGAGATGCAACAGTATCCATCTTTTCGGTAAGGGTAGTGACAGTTGAGATGATGGCCTGCTGAACCTTGACCAAGGTGGAGAGTTTGGAGTCATTGGCAGCCTGCGAGGCAACCAGCCCATCAATCCTGTCTTCAAGGGCAGAAAAGCGGTTCTCGAGAGCCGTACATCGTGCCATGAGGGTAGCAACAGACTTGCGGAGGGCCAGGTCTGGAGGTGAGGCAGGGCTGGTAGGAGGAGCAGACTGTGGAGGGGGTGGTGGTGGCGGTGGTGGAGGCGGAGCAATAGTAATGACACGAGCCTGGACCTGACGTCGAGTACATCAATGCCACACGTTAACCCCTGGATGAAGGCATCGTGGACACTTCCATCGAGACGTATCCTCAGGAGGTGGAGGCAGCAGGACGTGATGGTTCGCCCCTGACAGGACACGTCTTGTCATCATGGTCGGCAGCACACCATGCACACTTCGGCCTGGCAGAACAGTACCAGGAGATATGCCCCACACCCCAGCAACTGTAGCACCAAGGCTGGTCATTATGAAGTTTCCTCACCTCACACGGTGGAAGACAAGGGAGGATATCAAAGGAAATCTCATTTGGAAGTGGATCAGGTTGACTCCAGACAACAACAATACGGCTAATGGGGGAACCATCTTGGAAAAAACGACAGGCAAAGTACACACCACGGTATCCCTTAGCAAGTTTCGGGTCAACATCAATAGGAAAACGGGTAAGGATGTAGCTGGGGAACTTGCGAGGCCTCTCGGGCGAGTCTTCAAGAATGAGAGGCAGAGACAAAAATTCACCAGCCTTCACTCTATCAATGATATCCTGACGCTTCCTAGAGATGTAGACAAACCGGGAGGTGACAGCAGCCATCTTCACTTCAGCCAGTTCACGTTGCAGCTGGAAGGCCCTGTTGACATCAGACAACCAACGCAACTTTGTGTCCGTAGATGGGTTCCCAGAGAAGGAGAGCTTGACATAGGCATTTCTTGGGGCAAAAGCAGAAAGGTTGGACGAGGGCAAGGAGTTGGTATACAAGGAAGAAACACCACGTTGAGGCAGAGAAGGTACGTCATGCACAGCTGAAGCACCCTTGGCAGTCTTGGCAGCCGGAGGCAAACAGTCCACACCATCGGAATCCTTTGCGCAGTTTTCATCTTGGTACACCTCAAGGTGGTGTTCTCAGCCCATTGTTATTTAATATTCTGATGCATCGGTTGCTCACTTCTCTCCCTGATATTCCTGGAACTACAATTACATGCTATGCTGATGATATTTGTGTTCATTCTACCTCACCAAGGGATCTCCAGTGGTTTCTTGACTCCTTCTCTGTGTCCTCCTCTCACTGTGGCATTATTGTCTCCCCAGATATGAGCAGAATATTCACCTGCCGCCATCCTCAAGCTCAGCCAGTGTTCACCATTGGAGGGACTGTCATTCCCATGTGTTCCCAGTACTGCTACCTGGGTGCGTCAGTCAATATTTGGCCAATTATCCCTGCCAGACCGAAAGACCATCCCATTGTCCAGGACTTATTGAGTCGTCTCCAGCGCCGACTAACACCACTTCAATGGCTATCTAACAACTCCTCGGGCATCTCCATCCCAGTAGCCAGGACCATCTATATTGCTTTTATCCGTTCAGTTGTTGATTACCTTTCCCCTGCTTTGATTCAACTTCCTAGGGCTACTCTGGAAACTTTAGAAAAATTTCAGAATAGAGCAATGAGAATAATTCTCGGCTGTCCAATGTCGACCAGGATAGTGAACATGCAGCGTGAGTTGCGTCTTCCCCCATTAATCGAGAGAATTTACTGTAATGTTACTTGCTTCACTGTCAAGTGCCTCAATTTCCCACATCTTTCACCCCATTACTCTCAGTTAGTCAGGACTTCTCTTAGACCAAACTACCCGGTCCCTCCCATACTGCCTGCTGGACGTACTCTTATAAGGTCTGTTTCCTCTGTGCTCCGTGGTCTTAATATAGATATAATGGTTGCAGACGTCCCCCCAGGGCCCCCTCCATGGATGCTACCAACACCTGATGTGAGCTTTACACCTACTTCCAAGTCGGAGCTGCCTTCTCTACAGCGGCAGTTGGCTCTGGAACACATAGAAACAGTGACTTCCTCCATCACAGATCCATACTGCCTCTACACTGATGGCTCATTGCAGGTGGATGGTGCAGCAGGTTGTGCTGTTTTCTCACCTGACCTGGAGTCACCTCCAGGGGGCTGGGTTGGCCGTCGTCTCTGTAACCACTCTAGCTCAACATTGTGTGAACTGTATGCCATTCTGGATGCTGTTAGTCTTGTTTGTCAACGTGGAGTGAATGCTGCAATTTTTTGTGACTCCAAACCTGCCCTTCATTCCCTCTCTAGTGTTCAGCCCACACACTCTACTGTTATTCAGCAGATTTTATCGTTTTTGGCCTTATTGCGTCATCGTAAATATTATGTTTCAGCGTCTGGCCTTGTATTTTCTTAGGTTGATAATTCTGATCATTTGTAAAATATCTTTCTGTATGGGTCGCGAGAATGATGTCATAGTAAAAACTGGGTCACGACTGAAAAAGATTGAAGAACTCTGCTTTAGACTGTTGGTGATTCGATACCGTTCACAGTGTATGCTTCATTCATTCCTCCTGACACACGTCTCTCTACCTGATCATTCGTTACCCTCCTATATAGCTCCGCCCACATTTCTCTCCTCCTCTCCTTCTAACATCCTCCCTCCCTCCACCTGCAACTGTTGCCAGCTCCGACCAGGCCCAAACCCAGTTGCTGGTAGAAGAAGTGTAGACCCTTGATCTGTCCGGAGCTGTACCATAATGCTACGTTTATTTACGTTTTTGTTCATTCGTTTTAATGCCGATAATTTTTTGGGAGAGTGTACATTCGCGGTAGATAGTCCTTGACCAGCCTGTGATGGAAAGGTGTGGCCAGCTGTTTCGAACTGTGAACTCGTGGATTCGTTGCTTCAGTCAGCTGCCTGATGATAGTATGGGAATAAATGTTTCGAGTTTTCGGACGCTTCTATGTTGGTCACGGCTATCCATCACTGACTGGTCAAGGACTATTTGCCATGACTGTACATAGGATAATAACATATACTGTTTTGTAATGTCAGAAAATATATAGAGTAAAGGAAAGAGCATTAATATCCATGAAATAAGTGTTATATATATATATTTATATTCCAATATAGGTTATTAAGGAGGAAGTAACTCTACCAATGAAAACTGTGTCTGCAGCTCTGTCACTCTGATCCATTTTCCAATTTAACAACTAATAAGGAATGATTTAGGTGAAGGATAAAAACAGGCTTTCACAAATGTGGACTAAATTCAAACAATATTGTCATGAGCTGTACGTGAGAAATTTTACAGGTAAATAATGTTTATTTTTTAAAGATTATTTATTACATTGAAATGTTGAAATATATATCAGCGAAAGCAATGCATTTATTTATACTTCACTGCAACATATATTTTGAAAACATATAATACATTGAGAATAGTAAGCATTTTTAATATTATGGAAAAAAAGTTTTACTATATATGTTACTAAGGTCAGGTGAAGGATCAAACCGAAAGTCTCACATCACCTAAGGTTAAGGAATCTTTTTATGACACAAATTCGTTAATAGAAGCTTCCTACAAAATGCTAATATTAACTCTGGTCATAATATTACGTGTGTTCTGTGTAGGTAGGATATGGTACTGCCAAGACAATATAAATATAGCATGCAACTATGAGGCTGTAAATCTAATATAAGAAAAACAAACAATATAAACAATGAAGTAAAGTATTTCCAGTATACGAATGTACTGCTGCACTGAGCTACGTCCAAGTCATTTCAGGTCATTATAATCTTTGTGTCGAACCTCCATTATATATATATATTAGCTTCGGCCTCTTCGTTAGCCGCCCTTGCGCGTGGTCACCACCGACACTTTCCTGTGGAGAGTTGGAGGTTTGCGACCTCCCAGAGGCCGCCCTACGGGCGGCTGGTCCTCTTGTCGAAGGAAGTATAATAATTAGATTCGGGGTCAAATTTCACCTATAAACTGTTTTAGTTTAATTAAATTCAGACAACTTGCAAATTTGATCCCATATCACCTCGCATGACCCCATCTATGTTCGGGTTGGGGTCAAAAGTACTTCTCATTTAGTTGAACTAATATGACTATCGTAAAACTGGCCGAAAACGGCTTCCAAATCCGTGAAATAAGCTGTAAATTAGGATTTTGTAAATTTCCGCGAACTTTGGCCTGACCCGAGAGGTCAAGTATAAGTGATTCCCGGTAATGAGTTAAACAAGTGCATGTACCTCAGGAAGACGAGTCGAACGGTACCAAGATGGATGCTGTACGATCAAAAGTGACTGAGTAAAATAGTTTTTTTGGATTTCCTTGTGTGGAAGCTTTGGGAAATTTGACCCCTCAAAAAGTTCACCTTATAAAGTTCACCCCGGGTCGGGACTCTGTGTGCGAACATGTAAGGCGCATTGTTATCGGACATATATATATATATATATATATATATATATATATATATATATATATATATATATATATATATATATATATATATATATATATATATATATATATATATATATATATATATATATATATATATATATATATCCGCGGCTTTCTGTATTCTTGTCTTAAACCATTCATTTAAGCATAATCTCATATTTAATTCTTTTTTATATTTGACTAATTTGAGGATGTGTGTATGTGTGTGAGGAGCGACGATATATTAAACAGAAAATATACTTACCCATTGTTTTAAGTAGGAAGTGGATTATGACTTCCATCACTATGTGTGTGTGTGTGTGTGTGTGTGTACACATTAAACAGAAAATATACTGACCCATTGTTTTAAGCAGGAAGTCGTTAATGACTTTCATCACTATAGCTGCTACTGTGATGGAAGGTTGAGGTGAGTTGGTGGTGCTGTTGTTGGAACTTCGTTACTTCTTGTGCTGTCTGATGAACACAACAATATCATCACGTTTTGGGTTATAGACAAGAACATTTATGGTGATGGTAACAGCACGATGACGCCGAAGACACACTACAAACTCGTATAGTGCCTACACAAAGATTCATAGGAAACAAATGAGTTAAAAAAGATTAAATGTATAAATGGACCTATTCTATAGGAAATGCCATTATATATATAAGAACTATGTAGTTTATAGGGTACAAATGTAATGAATATAGTAGAGTATAATATAGTAATTAAAAAATTATAATAAAAAAGTAAAGTACAATAAAGTATGGATCGGTCCATAAAGTTTGCTAAGTAAATACAAGAAAGATATTATAGGCCTTTATGTTCTTATTATTCCAATTTCAACATCTAAGATTATTTTTACATTGTCTCGACCTATTTTTGGGAAACCAATAAAAAATATTCCTACTAAGGTTACAGGAAAGCGCTATCCTATACTTAACTTTTCTTTAACCTGGAACTCTCATCTAATTTCTTGTCTTTCTCGGTTAAACTTATATAATTCAAAAGAAATTATACCAAAGAAGTATTTAACTGCAACTTATAAACACTGGAATATACGAAAAATGAAACGTCTTTTCATAAGTTCATATTACTTAGAAGGGAATTGGTGCATTTCCTCCACGATAAAAAGAAACAAATCAAACACTTACAAAGCAGAGGAGGAAGTTGGTCTGCGCAGCAACTGTCCCTCAGTCCTCACGAAGCGACGGCAAAAGCTCGACTGTTGCAACTTACTGAACTCATTAGGGACCACGGTCTGTACACAGCTTCCCAAATGTGCGAAAACACGCAATATTGACAATAATAAATAGCGTAAACAATATGTTTGTGTATCCCCACGGGTAATCCCACCCAAAACTCCGATTCCCATCGCTCCCCCATTATTGTACAGGGCATAAACTTCTACTGCCCTCTCTGTAGTTACACTAACTTCTTGTACAACCATCCACCTCGTATTTCCTCCCAGCTGTCTCCTGGATTCGTCTCATACTCACGCTACGCTCTCGTGTTTAAGTTGAGGGAAAGTGGTGCTGTATCGGTGTCTTGTGAGTAGAGTGGTGAAGTGTTGTGATGTGGTGAAGACTACTTATCTTGTGTTGTGTCCTCAATTTGAGAAGTATTGTGGTGAAGTGTGTTGTATTGTGTTATCAGTTGTATTGTGTTGTCTGTTGTGGAGTGCTGACAAGTGTTGTAACTGTATTGTATTGTCTCAAATTTTGTGGTGTAATACCTTGTACTGAGTTGATATTATATTGATATAGACGTGGTTTATGTTTCTCTGATCCTTGGACTGGAAGTGGGGTATTAAAGCATTCTGGTAGCTAATGTCAGAGACGACGTTCTCTACATTTCTTACTGCAAGAACCTGAGGGATCAGAACGCCCTAACATACGGGATACCGCTCCTGGTGGATGGTTGCTAGACGGCCAACCGCAGACCAGACGATGTGCAAATTCTGTCAAGCTCCCAATTCTCACACTCTCAGACATTACGTCATGTATTGTCCCTTAATTGACTACTTTAGACCCTCTCACCCAATGTATTGTGATATGTGTGACTATTTAATGAACCACCCCGATGCCTTAGAAAATATTCTCAATATATTTCCCGAGTTCCTCACCCCCTAGCAATGTCAATTTATAATGTTCACATTTCACTATTATGTTAGGGTATCCCAAAGCCGGGGAATATCATTCCATCGGCTTTGGGCTGACCATTATCGCATAATCTTTATTATATTTTATGTAACTTTTTTTTTTTTTCTACAACATTATTACTCTCACATCAGTTTTCTTATTTGTACAGTATGTGTGTCCGTATGTAATTGTGCGTATATGTTATGTGTATGTGTGTGTCTGTGTTTGTGATTTCGTGTCAGTGGGTGTCGTGGGTGATGCACCAGATGTTTTCACACCCGCTGTACAGTCGGCGGCAGAAGTCATGTTGCCTTACCTGCTTCACCGAGACATGCAGTGTTCATGGACTCGAGAAATACGCACGTTTTCTACACCTAATAATCTGTAGTCTATGAACATCGCGTGCCTCGGTGAAGCAAGTGAGGCGACAAGACTTTTGCCGCCGACTGTACAATATGTTTATTATTTTTACTTCATATTATATTACGGCCCGGTGGTGTAGTGGTTAGCGTGCTCAGCTCACATCCGAGAGTTCGAATCCCGATCGGGTTGAGACAATTAGGGAATGTTTCCTTAAACGTGTAACCCCTGTTCACCTAGCAGAGAAAAGGTACGGGACGTAAGTCGAGGAGTTGTGACCTCGCTAACCCGGTGTGTGAAAGCCCCCATGGGGGTAAGGGGTCCTTCATATTAGGTGAAAGTTGGGCAGTTTACTTCTATATTCTTCTCACAGTAACATAGGGTCACTCTCATATTAACTTGATATTACTATTATTACTATTATTATATTATTACATGTGTGTTGTGATGCATTGATGTGTATTTATTATATGTGCCAGTGAAGTGCTAACTTACTATTATTATTGATAGATTAATTCTGTGTTTACGTGTGCCTAGAGCCTTGTGTTATTGAAGTGATGGCACAGTGGTAGTGAGTTATTGAGTGATTATTGCAAGTGCATTATATATTCTGGGAACTCTGTCTCACGTTCTGTCATAGTTGGGAATCCTGATTTCTTTTACTAATTCTTTCAGTGTTTATTGTTTGTCTTTGTGTTTGTTCTTATTGTTAATATATATTATAGAAAATCAGAGTAGTTTCTCTATCATCTTTTATTCATTGTAGCCGAACCTGGTTATATGTATGGACGGTCTCTTTGGGTTGTGTTAGCATTCTTTCATATAGGCTGGGTTTGTACTTTTACTTATAATTCATAACTTTAATAGTCAGATTTTATTCTGTTGATAGCTAACCTTGGGGTAAGTCTAGTCTAGTGACTATTACTGTACCGTATCTCTACCCTCCGTCTGTAACATATAAATTGGCGACCTCGCCAGGATTTCCAATTTTTGCTGAACTGAGACTGGTGTTCTATCATTGCATTACTGTTGTATTTTTTCTTGTATTGCATTTTTCCATTTTTGTGTACTTTGCCTAATAGTTAGTGAGCAATGGAGACTCAGGGTGTGGCTAGTGAAAAGGGTGCTCCACTTCATATCACTTCTGAGCAGGATGCTGCAGAGTTTATTGATTCAAGTCCATTTCCACTAGCTAACCTGATTTGCATTCCCTTATTTCACCAGCCCCAGTCCCCCAGGTATCTCACATGCACAAACACCTACACGCACTCCACACAAACCTTGGACACGAACTTTCACATGTACTTATTGCCACAAAACAGGGCATACTGTAGACAGATGTTGGAGAAAGGCAGGAGTTGTTAGGCCAACTAATTTTGTTTCTTGTGACAGGGCTATTGTCACAGTTTCTGAGCCCCGAAAGGATAGTAGGGATAACTCTGTTTTACCCACTTCTAAAGGTAGAGTACTTTCAGAAGGAGGGGAGGGTGCAGTGGATGCTGTTCCCATGTCTAACGTTACAGGAGCTGTTGTCCAGTCGGTAGCTACGGATACTACGGCTGGGGACTGTTATGCTCCGTATCGGTCTGATGGGTTGGTCAAGTGGGGGGAATCCCAGCATCCTGTTAAGATACTCCGAGACACTGGTTCTACAATTACTCTGTGGGTAAGACCGAAACATGTTGAGGTGAATTCCAAGAATTTTGTTTTGCTCAGAGGAGTTGGAGGCTCCCTGACGGTTCCTTTGGTGGAGTGTAGGGTGAGTTGTGATTTATTTAAAGGGACGGCACAGGTTGGAGTGGTGGAGTCATTGCCCGAGCCTGATGTGGATCTAATACTTGGGAATGATTTGGTTAGGGGTGAGGAAGTGAGTGCCCCAGTAATGACCAAGGATCCTGTACCTGCCGAAGTTGTGGAGGAAGAGGACCAGATGAACTTCCCCGTATGTGCCGTGACCCGATCGATGTCAAGGGTGGAGGAGAGCCAGCGTGTGGAAGCAGCCGAGGCAGTTTTAACTCCTTCCGACCCACCAGTAGAGGACGTCGACGGCGATGGAGAATCACCGGACGACCTTTCTTTAACTAATCTTTTTTCAGATACCTCTAGTAAGCAGTTGTCTTTAGAGTGTGTTGGTGTTGATAAATTTAAGAATTTGCAAGGTAGTGACCCAGGTATCCAAGAGTTAAGGAGCCTGGCAGTTGAAAATGTGGGGGAAGAGAAGGGATCATGTTTTTATGAGAAGGATGGAGTTTTGTACAGGAGGTGGAGACCTCCTCATACTAGTGTGGATGAAGGATTGAGGGATGTACACCAGTTAGTTGTGCCGAGTATGTGCCGGCAGGAACTAATTAGGCTAGCTCATGATATTCCCTTTGCTGCCCACTTAGGAGTGAGGAAGACACTTGAACGACTTAGGGCAGAATTTTACTGGCCTGCCATGAGAGCTGATGTGTACCAGCATGTGAGAAGTTGTCATACATGTCAGATTGTGGGACTATATATTCTGGGAACTCTGTCTCACGTTCTGTCATAGTTGGGAATCCTGATTTTATTTACTAATTATTTCAGTGTTTATTGTTTGTCTTTGTGTTTGTTCTTATTGTTAATATATATTATAGAAAATCAGAGTAGTTTCTCTATCATCTTTTATTCGTTGTATCCGAACCTGGTTATATGTATGGACGGTCTCTTTGGGTTGTGTTAGCATTCTTTCATATAGGCTGGGTTTGTACTTTTACTTATAATTCATAACTTTAATAGTCAGATACCTGTCACCCAGTGCTATTTTATTCTGTTGATAGCTAACTTTGGGGTAAGTCTAGTCTAGTGACTATTACTGTACCGTATCTCTACCCTCCGTCCGTAACAATATATATATATATATATATATATATATATATATATATATATATATATATATATATATATATATATATATATATATATATATATATATATATATATATATATATATATATATATATATATATATATATATATATGTATGCAAATAAATCACTTGGGGCACGTGATCCAGGAATATGCGTAAATCCACGAGGAAGGAAAAATAAACATGGAGTCCGTGTTTATTTTTCCTTCCTTGTGGATTTACGCATATATATATATTTATATATATTATTACCAATGTTGTCTTTGTTTTCTTTCATGATATTACTGCAATTGTTTACATATATTTACTCCTATTAATTTCTCACAATGTATCAAATAACTTCATGGCCTTTAGTGGCAACGTTCCCCAGAGTGTTGGGGCTTGTACAGTCATGGTCAATAGTCCTGCAACACCTTCCAATGAGATTGCTTCGAAAAATGATTCAAAGCAATAGCTGTTGGTCTCTGCAATATTGGTTCATAAGTTTCAATCAAATGGCTCGCTTATATTCACCAGGTTGCAGAACTTTAGACCATGACTGTACTAGAGGTAAATAAACATCTCTATCACTCAATAAATATAATGCCTTAATGACCATTACGTAGTAGATTGACGTTAAGCCCAAATAACAAATAAACAAACAAACGGGTCTAGCACGTCCATCTTTGAGATTTTAAAAATAATAATAAAATCTTTGGATATCACATCTACAAGAAAAACAGTAAATTTACAGTATCAGTTGAAAGCTGCATAAAGTGTGTCAAATTCACCTCCCTTCTTGGGTGTGGGGGGCGGGGAGTGGAATCAAACATGGTCATTATGCCCTGTCGCAATTATATTTCAACATAATCACATAAACAGGGAAAGATGAATTATCAAAAAAACGTTGGGAAAATATTGCCCTTTTTCATTTCTGTGGCTCTTCTTAAAGTTTACCGTTTTTTTTTACCAACATTGCTTACTATTTTGGACCATTCATTTGAGTAATTTCTTTCATAAATGCTCTGTTTCAGAGATGCCCCTACGTTAATTTTAGCATCGATAAGCGTGGCAGGGTTGGTACTCCGCCGTCTGAGCAGCTGTGCCTCGCGGGCCGCGGCAATGACAACTTAACACAAGGCATTCCCTTTCTTTTTATATCAAAACTTTAACTGATTTTAAATTAAATTTTGAGTGTTCAAGAACTATTACTATTTAACTATTCATCATTAAACATAAAGAAATACGTTTGAGTATTTTAGAACAAGAATAACCTTGAAATACCCAGAAAATGTAGCACTGGGTAAAAGTACGTCATTCCTACTTGCCTGACCATTAGACACTGAGGGGTCCGGGAGGGTGACGGAGGTATATATATGACACTCGCGCCCATGGAGGTAGTATAGGTGGAGGCGCCAGTAGGACCTGATTTGTGAAGCCACCAATCTGTCATTTCCGGCGCCTTCAAGATGGCGCATACCTTTGTATGTCAGGTCAGAAGTCCACTTTTACTGAAACATATCTTGGTGTCCGCCATATAGAAGGCGCCGAAAATGACAGTTCGGCGGCTTCACTTTACTCCCCTGGATTAGTGAGCCATGGCGACTTCACCTATACTACCTCCATGCTCGCGCCACACCTGACTCACCAGTCAGGCCTACTAACATTACATCACACTGTTAAAAGGATGGTAACGAAACTTTTTTTGCCAACTGTACAGTCTTGGGGGAGCGTTGGTAATCTGGGTTTTGGGTGGGGAAACAATACGCGTATTTTACTATGTTCCTACCTATATAAAACACTTCCCTCCAAGTGTGTGCTAGGGGCCGACAGTCTGGACTTATTCCTGAGGAGACTAAAAAGTTGTGTTCTAAATTCTCTACATATTGACCCCGTAGGGGGGTATTGCCTGCATTAGTGATGTATAGCCTTGGCTATACTATAATAGCCTTGGCTTTGCAGTTTTTGTGTGTACAGTATCAATATTCTACAGGACATGGGTGTCACGGTGTGTGAGGCAGGTAGTGAATTAACTTCGTTGATTTATCCATTTCTGTCGTATATTTTTCTGTTTGACTTTCTTAACATACCTATGAAAAGTAGTAGAAAGACTCCTGTCTCTCTAGGTACACGCATATGCTGAACACGCCGGCATTATTAAAAAAATGGTAAAGAATGTTGCAGGTACTTGGTGAAGTTGATGCTCCGACGTGATCAGCTGAGGTTTGTTTTGAGTCAATGGGGGGAGGGGAAACAGCCGGCCAATAGCGAGTTGGCTTCACTTTTGTGACGTCATGCCGCCTCCTCTATATTATACCTTCATGGTTGAGGGTGGGGAAGCTGATCCAACTGGTAACACTGGTAAAAAGCGAGAGTAATATGCTCAGCGGGCAGTGCTCGCCGTGAACTGCTCTACAATGATACTGTACTCTTATATGGTTGGAGGCTGGGCTGTCGGAAGTGAAGAACCATATGATTTTCCTGTATGATCTTCTGACTCAACTCCGTATCTAACAAGGCACTCAGGAGTTTCTTCAAGACGTGAGTTAGAGAAGGTTCCCGTGCAGGCTGAACTACTGACCTAGTATTTTGGCTGGAGAGTACACACACAAGCGTTTAGTCATAGCATATAAGGCGGGGGTAGAGCGCTACCCCTCACATTTGCCCAGAGAATTCTCCCGACACCAAACCACGCAGCTACACACTTCCCTGGTCCCATTTATTTCCTCATATCTCAACAACAGGAAAATACGTGCTATGATAGAAGGTATTTTTTCAACATTCCATTCCATTAATGCTGGCCTCCCGCAGGGATCAGTCTTGGCCCTAACTTTGTTCCTTATACACTCTTATGCAGATGACTCAACACTTCATAGCTCATTCACACTTAATCTACCATTTGTAAAAACTGATGTTCTAAATTCCAAAATTAACACTGCAATCTCTTTAAATCTGGACTTATCCATAATCAACGAATGGGGACAGACAAATTTGATCTCTTTTAATGCTAATAAAACTCAATACATTCAATTTTCTAATAGACGAATCCCTTCTGAATCACTCATAACTTTGAATAATACAAATATTCCCTTATCTTCAAGTATTAATATTCTTGGTGTATCCCTTAGTGCTAACCTCAGATGGACATCCTATGTTCGTACAATTGCTAAAACGGCCTCGCAAAAGATAGGTCTTCTTTACAGAGTTCGTGATTTTTTCACTGACGAGTAGTTAGCTGTAATATATAAGAGTCATGTTCGTTCTCAGATGGAATGCTGCTCACCACTATGGAGTGGATGCGGGGAGGTGGCACTTAGGCAATTAGATAAAATTCAAAATAAAGCCCTTATAGTTAGTGTCTGAAATGTTCGGATGAGCTTGCCCTAATCGTGCCACCTCATCGCATCTTTCCCCGTGGTACCAGGTCTGCTGCTAGAGCCCATGACTTTGCAATCTCCCCTCCCCAATGAAGAACTACTGCTTATCAGAACTCATTTATTCCCAGAACCACATCGTTATGGAGTGCACTTCCTCAAAACTGCTTTCCACCAGTTTTTAACCCTCAGTCATTTAAATCCAACTGTTACAGACACTATATGAATGAAGAATGCCAATAGGCACATGGACCTTGTTTTCATTGTTATTTTTCCTTCCTTCCTTCTGATTCAATAAGAAAAAAAAAAAAGTTAGAAAGGTTCTGAAACAGCACCTAATCAAGTGAAGTGCTAGCTTTTGCCTAATTCTTGCATAAATAACATAAGGTTAAAAGACCAGCGCGTCACCTGGTGTGCTGAACCCCTTTGAATCATACCTGGGAGAAAGGCAGGAGGCTGGTGGCTGGAGTCCCAAGAGAAGATTAAGCTGTGGCAGGGGATAGTATTAGAGTACCCGCCAGACTATGGCTGTCTGAGGCCGGGGAAAGTACAAAGGAGAAAGGAGTGGTGCACCAGCACATGGAATGTACAGCTCCTGACAGATCAAGGGTCCACACTTCTTCCACCAGCGACTTGGTGTGGGCCTCAGCGGATCTGGTATCACTGGCAGGTGGAGGGAGGGAGGGGAGAAATGTGGGCGGGGTTATATAGGGGGTAATGTAATGTGAGAGCGTTTCCACGTATCGTAAACAATGTTGAGCCATCCAGAAATTTGAATCCCGAACCACTTGTGATCATGGATGTGAACCACTCACTGGAAGGTGGTAGGAGGGGTTGGGTTGGGGAGATGGGGTAAAGCTTCACCAGTGATCGAGTAGTAGTATTGTAGATGGAGAGAATTATTGGATCAAGTAGCTAAAGATTATAAACTAACAAAGCCGACTGTCGCTTTTATTATGTTTTCTTCTGTAATCCAAATCCAACTCTGATGCTACATTCCATAGGATATTCTTTATCATTTGAAATTAATCCAGATTTTACGTAATACAATTCACACGACACCAGTTTTTTATGACTAATATAATTATAAAGCCATGCACCACCTACTCAACGTTGAAATAAATTTCAAGTAAATCCTTTATCGTTACCCTTTATCACACGACATTTTCTAAGAAACTTTTATTGTGTAACTGGTTACCAAAGGATAATAGTTATATAGTGTAAGATCTTAACTACCCAATAACCACTCCATCTGTTCTCTCCCACCCCGTCCTCCCTTATTCCATTCGCTGTTTCCTCTCCCTCCTTCCCAGCATTCCTTTACTCTCCATCTTACCACCACCACCACCACCATCATTCTGTGTGTTGCTGCATAATCCGTTAATGCGCAAACAAGACCAGAATAGAAATAAAAGTGATATTTGGTATGCAAATACAATCCGTTATATATGACGAATATATTTATTACCCTTATTTATTTATCTGAGGTCAACATCTAGACCAGCCATTCAGACGCCAGTGTTAGTGAATCAATCACAAGATTTAGAGGATATTCTGTCAGCAGTAATGTTATTACTAATTAAAACAGGGAAAAGTTGAAATAAGACATTTATTGGTTATTGTTTACATGACTTGTCAGTTTAGGTGAAAGCTCCACAAGTCCTCGTCACGAAGCCTTCCACACCCATAACCCAACTGGGACTGTAGGCACAACACTGTAAATGATGAACACGTTATATGTATAGTTGTTGTTATTAATTAGTGTCATACAGTTATAATAACTGTTAACTTAATATAACCTGAAGTTTTTACTTCGACCTCACGTTTGCATTAAGCATGTGTAATGTTTTTTTTTTTTTTTCATTATAATCACCTAGATATGTATTGCTTTAGACCTTTAGCCACGATGAGATACAGTGTATACACTATTTATATACGGTACACTTCTATGAACAAATTAAGGCTTGAAATACTGTAGATTACATATTTAATTTACTTACTCATCAATTTGTTGCTAGTATCGTGTCCAGCTACTCTCCTTCTCAATGACAGCCTGCAGTCGCTCGGGCATTGAGGCACCGTGCCTCCTCACTATATCAGGTTTTCCCCGAAAAATCTCCCGTTGTGCTCTGGTGTGCCGTAACAACTCTGCTGTGGTTCTCTCTCGTTCCGGCTCCCACGTGTTAACGATAGAACCCCATAGATTTTTCTATGGGGTTCATATCGCAGTTCTAACTAGACCAATCTATCACCTGCAAATTATCATGAGCAGCAAACCATTCTTTAACTATCCTGGCCATATGGATAGGGCATCGGTCGTGTATAGGACAGATGAGGGTGAGTAGTTGAAAAGAAATGATAAACAATTAGAATATCTGCTTCATTATATTAAATAAAGACACTGTCTATTGTTCACCCCCGTAGAGAGATACTGATTATTATCCTTTGGATATTAAGCAACAAATAACGGAGCCGAGACAATCCCTTTTCTGACTTCAGCTCTCCCTGTATTCTTTTCACCCCACTTGCTGGCAGTCCCCCTCTTTATCGCCTTTTATCGCCGTAAAATAAATAAACTTATACCTATATCTTTCATGTAAGTGGCAACCTCACAAAACCTTCTCTCCCCTGTCTTCTCTCTCTCTCTCTCTCACTGCCCCTTCCTTCCTTGCCTTCTGTAGTATTCTTTATCTTTTTTTTCTCATATTTTTAACCTTCTCATTCGTTCTTTCAAAGTTTTAATAACATAGGCCTTTCTCCCTTATCACCTATAGTCCTTCAAATTTATGGAAGCGAAATGCTGCGGCTGGGATAATATGGTTAATACCGTTTTGGTTCTTTATATTCTGTGGATTTACAAAACAACTAAAAATTCCTGGCGAAGGATATGATAATAGTTATGTAGAACAAAAGTGTTGGCAGATACGCATTCTTGACAGGATAATCCCAGCCACAACATTTCGCCTTCTTAAAACAGAAGGACTATTGGTTTCATGCATTGCCATTTGCCAGTCTGTTGCTAGTCAGAATAATAACTTGTTAAACCATTGTACAGGAAAGAGATATACTGTATATTTTATCTCTCGTTTTTAAGTTACTTATGGGTTTTTTTTTTATCAAATATATATATTTATATATAATATATTTAGATATATTAACTTACTTTTACTTACGTCCAGCATTACTGTGCAGAACATGTGACACAATAAGGACCACAAGGACAGTATTGGTGGTCAACATGATTCTCATTAATCTCTCTATATGCTACTGAAAACAATGTTTTATGCTCAATTACAGAATTATGTTCTCAGCATGATAATGATAGCCAAAGATAATGAAAACAATATAAACAAAGTAACATTTATTGCACAACAAAGATGCAACTGCCTCAGTGCTATTGTTTCAAGGGAGTAACCAGCCCACACTGAATCACATGGAGCCTGAAAAGTTTGAATAAAAGATCATATATATATATATATATATAGCCAGGGAGTATATTATCTATTAAACAAACGAGGTTGAAGGATATGGCTTGTTCTGCATTTATGATCCAATAACTCTTTCCATCTATAATACTACTACTCGATCACTGGTGAAGCTTTACCCCATCTCCCCAACCCAACCCATCCTACCACCTTCCAGTGAGTGGTTCACATCCATGATCACAAGTGGTTCGGAATTAAAATTTCTGGATGGTTCAACATTGGTAACGATACGTGGTAAACGCTCCCACATTACCCCCTATATAACCCCGCCCACATAATTTTCTCCGCTCCCCTCTTCCACCTGCCAGTGATACCAGATCCGCTGAGGCCCACACCAAGTCGCTGGTGGAAGAAGTGTGGACCCTTGATCTGTCCGGAGCTGTACAACGGAATAAGAAGTGGTGCATACGGCGCCACTACAATATATATATATATATATATATATATATATATATATATATAACCTGGAACTACAATACAATGTCATCAATAACATTAACAATATAGAGTAGTGACATCTAACAAATAGTGAAGATGTTGACACTACTAAAACATAATGACGATGTGACATAGTGAAGATATGTCACACCGTAACAATATATATATATATATTCACCAGAAAAGTAATTACAGAAAAGAAGTACCGGTACCGTAACCTTAGCGTTGTTAGCTAGTTAGCTATTTAAATTACGTATGTGAAAGTGTATGTGTGTGTATTTATTATTTATTAATGTTAAATTAATTATTGTTGGTCTTGATTAAGAATAAATATAGTAGAGTAACATTATTAGTCTTTGTGTGACCTACGTAACTAGTATAATTACTATTAAGTGCATATACAGACGGGAACCCTAAATAACAGTAATATTAAGTATTGTGTGAGTGGAAGAAGGGCAGATATATCTCCAGACTATGTGACGCCGACCAACCGTCCTTTGTCCATGTTTAAACTTGCCGGGTAAGTTAAAATAAATACAAATTCCTCCTCCTATCATCTCCTACGACCAGCGTTTCCTTCACCATAAACGCACGGCTGAACTATAAGAGATAGATTTACTAGCCATGCAACCAGAAATTTTCGATAGACGAACTTCTCCTATCCCTAAGATCCTGTAGAGACACCAGTCTTGAACCTGACACCATTACGTACAGTTGGACACAGGTTTCTGTGGCACACCTCAATATTAGCCACTGCACCCGGTCCCAATCTTACTGCGCGGAGAGTTCTTGTGTATACTACTATAGCCCCGTCCATCTCTTCCACCACCAAGATGCCAACCACCTGTCTGAATTTGAAGTCAGTTTTGTTAAGAGGTTCATTTTTCCACGTAATAACGACGTTGAGAAGAATGATAACGATAATAATGTTTTTAGCATTAGGCTCAGATGGACTTTCATAATGCATGATCATACTGAGAGGGAAATATATCTGAGGTATGTATAGAAAAAAAATGTTGGATAAGAGACGGGTATGATAGAGAAAGCTTAAAAGTTGTGTGATTGAGAACGTGAATGCAAATTTACGAACACTGTCACTTGGCTCCTTGAATCAGTGAGCGAGTCATTCAGTTCTCATTAGAATGTTATTAATAATGGGAGCAATAACTGTGATACGGTATTTTCTTAATTATTTCATCTAAATTTCACAGTATATTTGTGTTTTGGAATGGGGTAACACAGAAATCAATCAATTAAAACAAGCAATTGACAGTTTCGACTGGAAACATATATCCCGAACTTGTGTAAAGTTGGACCGAGGAATTGCCGTCACCATGAAAATATAAAATCTTACAGTTATTCCCCACCATTCATCACGAACAGGAGAGACAATGATCTGATAATGCAAGGTCAAATGATCACTTTGCGTGATAATGGTATGTCGATAAAATCAATCGCTCGTGAAGTTGGTGTGTCCCACACGCATATTGTACAAGGTACAGTACAATTTGTGCCATTGGAGAAATTAGAGCCAATCACAGCCCGAGGTGACTTCTCGGTGTGCCAGACGTACGACGAGTTATATACAAACCCTCCTTCCCCCCCCCCCCCCCGCATGAGAGAGAGAGAGAGCGAGAGAGAGATTTCAGATTTATTTATTAAGCTCAGACATTTTACAAAGTATGGTGCACAATTTCCATATACAATTTACCCAATACACATACATTTCATTTATCATAATATACTAAAATAGTTTTAGTACTGCCTTGACGAACATGGCTAAGTTATTCTGTATCCTGTACCTAGAATCCTGCAATAGCTGAACAAACTTAAATTGATTTGGTGCACTTCTATAATACATAGGTATGTATTGATTTCTCAATCTCAATATTTCTTGACTCCTACATACAAACAAGACATGGTATTCATCTCCCAACTCATTCTCATCACATTTTGTACAAAATCTATTTTCTCTTGGTGTGCTGTTATACCTACCGGTGACAATAGGTAGTCTATGGTTACCTGTTCTAAATCTACACATAGAAATTCTTCCTTGTTCTGATAATCTTACTAAATAATTTTGAAATACAAACTGATCCTTATGAAAAATATATGTACGGCATGAAGATTTATTGAGTAACGTGGCATTCCATTCTGTTATCCATTGATCTTTAACATTCCTTTCAAAGGCAAGTTTCACCCACACTAGATTACTTCCATTCTGTTCAAGCCATATACCAGACATACCTGAATAATCTAACAGTGATTTTACATGCTTTATCCAAGGTGACCTAAAGCTATTTTCATCATGCATTTTCAAAAGACACTGATACATTATGTGACTAAATTTTCCTTGTTTACCATTAATTAATCTTAACCAGTAACCTAGCATTCTACTTTTAATGTGAACATTGACAGGATATTTACCTACTCCTCCATATGCCATAAGATTACAAGTGGTCTTTCTAATGCCAAGAATATGCTAAAGAAATATTAACTGTACACTCTATTTCCTTGTATATCTTATATCCCCAGATCTCTCAGCCATATGTTAATACCGGCAACACCAATGCATCGAATAGTTCTAATTGTAAATCAATTGGTAGACTAAATTTCCGACATTTTGCAATCAAGCTATACATTGTTCTCCTTCCTTGCTGACAAAGATACTCCTGACATATCTTAAAACTTCCATTATAGTTCAAAGTTACACCCAAATATTTATATTCATCTACTACCTCGATTTGTTCCCCTTTAAATTGAAAATTATAATTTCTTACATAATCTTTCCTCATAGTAAATACAGTTATTTTAGTCTTTTTACAATTTATATCTAACTTCCACCTATCACAGTATGTTTCCATAGCTTTAAGTGCATTGCTAATACCTTTTTCATCTTCAGCCAAAATAATAGTGTCGTCTGCATACATCAGAACGAGAACTTTGAGCATAGTGTCAATCTATTCATCACCTATTTTAACAAAATCACAGTTGTTGTCAAGTAAATGATCTTCAATATCATTTAAAACAAAGAAAATAACATTGGTGATAGGTTTTCTCCCTGCCTTACCCCACTATAGCTTACAAAATAATCTGAATACTCCTGGTTGCACAAAACACATGACTTAATATTATTGTACATATTCTTAACAACTCTCATAACCTTACCATCAACTCCTACATTTAGTAATTTGTACCACAAACCATCCCGCAAGACAAGATCAAAAGCTTTCCTATAATCTATATACAAACAAAACAATTTCTTCTTCCTGTGCAAAAACAAATCAATCAAACTCTTTATTACAAACACATGGTCTATAGTGGAATATCCTTGTCTAAAGCCTGCCTGGATTTCTTTAATAACCTGGTTTTCCTCACAAAAATCAGTCAATCTTACATTTAACAGGGTAGTAAATAACTTTCCTAAACAACTTAAGAGTGTGATGCCTCTGTAATTATTCACATCGTTAGTTTTTCCAACATTCTTATAGATAGGTACAATGACTCTAACTAACCAGTCATCTGGTATGTCCGCTGTGTCTAAAACCTTATTAAACAATTTAACATACAAAGGACACATCACCTCCTTTGTGCCCTTAATATATTCATTTATAATATTATCAACGCCACTGGCTTTATTATTCTTAAGCTTACTAATGCACCTTAGCACTTCATCTTCAGTTACATCTTTATTTAATGGGGCATTACATTGGAGGTCAATATTTATATCTAGGTGTTCATTACCATGTTCTGTTTCACCTTGTCGCTTAAAATGTTCCTTAAACTCCGTGACCAAAATTGGTATGTCAGATTTTTTTCTTTGTTTGTTGCAAAATTTGCCGATACAACTTGGAATCTTTGGTTTTAGCATTTCTTAACTTTGAGATGAAATCTTGTTTTTCTTTTGTTTGTACTCTTTTAATTTCTTGCTTGTACTTCTTGGTCTTTGCAATCATGTCATTATAGGAGGTTTCGGTTTCCAAAATGTTGTTCTTATGTTTCGCTTTATGATATTCTTGTCTACTCACATAACATTGCTTGTCATAAGTTAACATTGTCCTGCTGTTCGATTTTTTTGTGATTTTTTTCGATTTTGGAGGAAAAGTTTTCAAGGCTGTATCCAAAAGTATTTTTTTCAACTCATTAGTTATCTCATTAACAGTTTTATGATCAGCATTTTCAATTACACTTAGAACATAGTCATAGTTTATGTTTTGGGTATATTCGTTAGTTTTCCTCTTATCCCATTTACCTGGTTTAATATTTTTCTCACTGAGATTCACTTTTCCTATTCCTCTCATTCCCATTGGAACAGAGGGATTCTGTTCCTTTTTCTGAGAATTCTTAAGAGTAAAGGCTATACCACAATGAACATCCGAGAAAAGTGGGTTAAAATCATAGACCTTAAATGTTTGCACCATGGTTAAAAGTACAGGGGAACCAATTATATAGTCTACAACAGTATTAAAACCAGTAGTTGCCTTACCAATCCTTAAATCATCATCTACTCTCCCGTTAAATATACACACCATATTATTCCTGCACATATCCAACAACTTTTTGCCATAACTATTCACATTACTTGTGTCACATGAATACCTCTCTATCGGAATGTTACGCTTCATCAAATTACTTATCATGTCCAATATAATTGTTGACTGGTCATCATCTAGAACATAATCACTTACATGGTCAATGTCAGGAATAACACTCGTGTGTGCATTAAAGTCACCACATAATACATGATAATAGTCATCAACATAATAATCCCAATAAAAATTATCCAATGACTCCAAAAGCTCTACACTTGAATATCTAGAATTACTGGGTGGGATGTGGACAGACGTAATAATCACATGTTTTTCTAACCCCAGACGAGCCTTATCAAGAATAAGTGATAGGTATGAATCCGAAGTCCCACGTATAAGTTTCAACCAATTCTTCAATTCACTTTTAGCAGCAATCATAATTCCACCTGATCTTTGTAAGCCGTTTTTGCTTCTTACACGATAGAAAATTTCGAAGTCAATGGTATCGAACGAGTCCTTCACGTTCTGCATATCAATTTCATCGCATTTCATTTCACTAAAACACAGTAAATCATGGCTTTTACACAAATCAACAAACTCTGGAACTTTTAATTTGCTCTTAAGACCACAAACATTTAACCATAGAATAGAAATTCCTTTAACTATCACTGACACATTTCCCTTGTTACCACTAACTCCTGTCTTACCTCGTGGAACAGTCTGTTTTGGTGAACAAGGTTGTGCTCCATGCTTGTACTACACATTATTTTCCCACACGATATGGTCCATATGCAGTCGTTTCCAGTCCGGTGTCACGATACCTACTTTGCTCAATTCGTCTGGAGTGTTGATCTCTATGGCACGGTTCGGTTCATCAGTCAACCAGGCCAGAATCTTGCCGTTCCTTGTCGTAACATTCTTTACACTAACTTGCTCTTTCACCATTCGTCTCATAGCAGATCGGAGGGGCGTCAGATCTTCATTGACAAACACCCGAATGTCTTTTTTCTTCAGTTCACCTTTTTTACGTAGAATTGCGTTTCTCTTCTTTCTTCTACATAATCGCACAATGACAGGGCGTTCACGGTCTCGAGGCTTCCCTAATCGGTGAACCACTGAGATGTCATCGGCTTGTAGATTGACACCCATATTCGAAGCAAGCTCGACCACTTTCTCTTCTAGTGCTTCC
The DNA here is from genome assembly GCA_033782935.1 of Petrolisthes cinctipes. Lineage (NCBI taxonomy): Eukaryota > Metazoa > Arthropoda > Malacostraca > Decapoda > Porcellanidae > Petrolisthes > Petrolisthes cinctipes. The sequence goes on along the minus strand of JAWQEG010000380.1, from coordinate 534,559 downwards.
TCACTTTCTTCACTTTCCTCTTCAATTCCATAAATGCCTACTATACGTTTCAGAGCCGGACAGACGGTGTTTTTCGTAAATATCTCTTAAACGAATCGTTGTATCAATATAATATTCCAGCACACTGTCTTTAACACCCGGGCGTAATTTATGGCTGACATACCATATTACTATATGTGTTATGTTAGGAGTTTACTGAGTGATATTAAGCCTAATCCAGTCATCATATCTAAGGCGTTATAGAGAATCGGACGAGTGTGGGGTACTCGTGTAACCCCTCCACCAACACCCCGAAATCCCCCCACACCATTCCTTCCTTCCCTACCCCAATATCTCATTATCCCCCTCCCCGTTTCACTCTTCACCCCCCTATTTACACCATCCCCCTTCCATTTTTTATTTTTTTTATGACGGTATGTATATACGTATCGTTCATTAGTAATATTGTTTAATACAGTTACCGTTGTGTGTGGACATGAAAACCAGGGTGGGTCAAACGACCATTAGAGCAATAGCTAATCCCGTTGTTAATGGTCGTATAGCCGGATAATAACCCACGTGTCTAAAGCGACCAGAAAAATGATTAATTTTGGTTTTGGGCAACCATATATAATCGTTCATGGTTGCTTCATGTGTTCTTTACCGTTTTAAATAACCAATTTATGCCTTAATTGAATATTCACAGTCTCCCGTATCCCCTCCCCCTCTCTCTGAGGTATGAGGTACCCCCGAGTCCGAGGCTATGACTCAAATAGTGACAGGGTAGAATTCACTGACTGCCGAGGCGCACCTATTAGCAACAATGTTGTCCATTTGCCCCCGTGGATGCAGGACAGCGTTTGTTCTTCGTCTTGCCACATTGTACAAACGTGAAAGCCAGTGATGATGAAGACGATGACGTTTTCCTTGACAGTGATTGTGAATAAATTTTGTTTTATCATGTTTGCATCATTAAATCCTACACTATTATATATATATATATATATATATATATATATATATATATATATATATATATATATATATATATATATATATATATATATATATATATATATATATATATATATATATGTAATTTGGTGATAATATAAATATAAAAGGGACAAGTCAACAAAATAACATTATATTAACTGGACCAAGTTGACATTTTATAATGAATAGGTACACAGTATCTAATAACTTTTCCTAGAAGGTCCAGACCACAGGTAATGCCAGTACATCGTGTTCACTTGCATGGTTGATCATAAGGACTGCAAACATGGACCTTCTACATACTACATTTATGTAAACATGCTGTTGTACAGTAATTATCAAAGTGAAATACGTCTTGCCTCTATAGAATTGTACTGCACCATACTCTTAGTTAATAATCATATCTATACATATACATCTACATAACATTCTAATATATAATACAGTGATGGAAGAAATAGGGAGGGACACGAGTGATGAGGGAGGCGAGGAGCTAGGGGGAGAAGAGGAGGAGGGAGGGGTGAGAAGGGAGGGATGTAGTTGTGGTTAGGAATGGTTTGGGAGGGTGTTGGGGGGGCCACACTTTCCTTCGAAAGCGTCAATATGACTGGCCAGCTTTGTGCTATTTTTTACGAGTAAACTCCTCGCATAACACATATAGGAATATGGTATGTCAGCCATAAATTACGCCCGGGTGTTAAAGATACTGTGTTGAAATATTATATTGATACAACGATTCGTTTAGGAGATATTTGCGAAAAACAGCGTCTGTCCGGCGCTGAAACGGATAGGTTATCACTTCTTTGATATTGCTCCAGCCTGTCGCACTCGTACTTCATTAGCAAGGCTTGCCGTTGTAACGAAAAGCTAACAGCTGCTTGACTTTTCACTACTTCGGTTATCCTGTCCATGGCTGTTGTCATGGCGGCGGTCACTGAGACAGTAATTACCTTGGCAATTTCAGGTAGTAAAGTGTCGATTACGTCCTTTGCTGTCTTCGTCATGTCCCTCCTCTTGCTGATAGATATAGCTTTCAGCTCTTCCTCCACTCCTTCACAAACTCCTCCATATCTGTAGAAACAGGTCCAGCCATAGTATAAACGATTCCCAAGTGATGTAGGTAACTACAGGAGCTCAAGCAGGCACGTCCGCTCGCCTTGGTTCCCTCTAACGAACGAGAGAGAGAGAGTTAGAATGTAGAATGCGATGATAGAGAAGATAGATAGATATATTATAAAAGAGAGGATAGATTATTATTACTATACATAGGAAGAGAGAATTGAGCTTTACTACCAAAATCAACGTAGAAGAATTTTTTTTTTATGACACCAAAGAGGTAATAATGGAAAGGCGAAATCGCATTGCAGAGATGCCATTTTACAATATTAAACATCCTCTTTTTGCCCCACGTACGGTATATTTCTTTCTTATCTTCTAATCTAATTTCTCATATGAAATATACCCTATCAGACTTTCATGAAATGGTGGTGAACTAAGCACTTTGCGCATCTTACATCTCACCTGGTTGGCGCCCACGCATCCTCAAGTTCCCTTGTCTACCTGCTCTCTTCCCCTACCTGCCCAGGAGTGCCTCCAGTGCGGGCTTGCATCGGTCACGTCCCCACTAGCGTTCGACTTGGAAGGTCGCCTCTCCCTCACTTGCCACAACCCTTGCCACACCAAGACACCAGTACACCACGTGCCGCTCTCTTCACCAGATTCTACACTCTCCCAAAAAAGTATCGGCATTATAAGGAATGAACGAAAACGACAATAAACGTAGCATTATGGGACATTGCCTTGAAACCTTACAGATAGTGGTATTCCTGCCGATCAGTTGCCAATTATGCATATTCGTATTGTTTCATGAGTCAGAGAAACTATAGTGGATGCAAATCGAAACATATTCGCATTTCTTCACCTATTAGAAAAATTTAAAATATCGTAAAATTTGCCCCTTTCTAATGCTGAAAACTCAGCTAATCCACACCACAGTTGCTGAATGGTGTATAATGTTATCTTTCTTTTATTTATTTTATTTTGTTTTCACTTTTTTTTATATACCTCTACCTCGGGACAGGAGGCCGTCAGTAGTGGCCTGAGACTGAGGCCCAGAGATTATCGAATGAGGCTTTGAGGTGTTGGTTGCCTCACATGTCTGTTTATACACGTCACTTTCTAGAGAGGGCAATGTCTGTTTGTGTTTCTTTACACAAGTAGTAGAAGTATGAGAAGAAAAAGCATAAGCCTACTTGATCCTACCCTATGCTATAACTGCATTATATTTAAGACAAAATACTGGAGTTACAGCGAATCTACTCAAAGATTCCTTTTTGGTTAAAATCCGATTTGGTAACCTTATTCTCTGGGTTATCATTCTCATTATATTCAATAACTCAGTAAACTCCCCCTCCCATAAAACCATCAATCATTAAAATAATATAACGTATATCTGTAAAAATGAAGTCACAACTCTTACTCCACGACTTGCCTAATGTATGAATTATGTATGCTAGAGGATTTCACATTAGTACAGAAATGAGAGTCAACTCATTACCAGCAGGAATACCAACCCCACAGGTCAGTCATACATGTAGCTTCGATCTTTTCTCAGCAGGATCTAGCCAGCAATGCGGATACATTTTTGGGAGAGTGTACAGCGCCCAACACTACACCACTACGGCAGGCGGGTTTGGTCAACTGCAAGGTGCTTGTCTTTTACTCATCACTGTACAAACCTGTACTTAATATTGAATAAATTGTGCTGTGTATTCGAGATTGTTCACCTTCGGTAGTAACACACTCTCATATGTTTACAATATTAAAAGTGCCTACAAAGAGGAGCAAACATAGAAAGTCTTGTGAAAACATAAAAATGGACCGTAAGGCCTCTCCCAACACTGTCTGCGATAGACACTTGGCAGAAGTGAACCACCAGAGGCGAACGAAGGAGCAAACCCTCGTTTTGTCTGTGTTTACGACGGACAGTGTGTGGACGGGGTTTAACACTTTTATAAACTCCTTTCGAAAGTTATTCCTTATTCTAGCAAACAAGATATAACAATGAGGCACAGAACTTCAACCCCACCTTGTCAACCAACAGGCAAAGCCTCGTTACTTCGATAAGCAAGAGGAAAAGCTTTTTTCGCTGTTTCTCCATTTCTGACGTCACGCCAGGTAAAGACTACCGAGCAAAGTTCGCCGGCGCTAGCCTCCTTCGCTTCTCCCAGGTATGATTCATATGGGTACAGCACACCAGGTGGACGTGCTGGGTCACATGACAACGCCACATCCGGGAGCTCATAGACACCTAAACTAAAGGGGCACGCTTTGCCCAGACGACAGTCTATCCTGCTAGCTACAGTAGAAGGACCAGCCCCGCTCCTGCCATCGTCATATACCTACATATTCACGTGTTCCCACTTCAGTCACACGTGGCGTTCCTGCTCTACACCACTACAGACTCTCCACTGCAACTACCGACTCTCAACGACGCTGCACGACAGGTCGGCCTTCCCTATATCTACATGTATTGCATTACTGTGTATTACCAATAAACTGTATTGTGTATTCTAGAGTCTGTTCACCCGGGTAGAAACATAAGGGCTTCCTTATCGTTTTAATTGGTGACCCCGGCTTTTCAACTCAGTTACACGGGTACAAGGTAGTACGTACATTGCACGCAATTTGCACCATGCTACGTACACTTCAACCTCTTCAACAAGCCAACTCCGACGTTCCAGCAGCCCCGCAGCTACGCTATGCATCACCACTTCATCTACATCGACCTCATCGCTTCGCTCCTAAGGTACCTCTTTCACATACACTTCCCTTACCCCAATTTTTTCCTTGTATTCGTATTGTGTTCACATTCCCCAGTGCTCTATCCCACCCATCTTTGCCGTAACGTAATTTTTGTGTCCCCATTAGTATACCCACTTTTGCTGTTTCTCTTTACTCTCGCCCTGTTCTACTCCTTTCCTCTGTTTCGTTACTTTACCTACTATCCCATTCACTCACCCTACTTTCATTTCCTACCTCCTACATCCCTTTCTCTTCTCCCGCACACCACGTGCGTTTCTCTCCTGCCTTATTTCCGCACCCCCCCTCGTCCCTACACACACACACACACGCTCAACACCCGGGGGGTACCTCTTCGCCCTCTCCTACATCATAGGTGCATCGCTGCCCGAGCATCGCATCTCTACGTGCTCCGCACCCGCCACGTGCACGTCCCTCAGAAAACACTACGTGCATCGCTGCTGATGCCCTACATGGCAGCCGCCATCTACGCCCCCACGTCTACACGTATTTTTAAGGACTCACTCCACGCCTATAAGCTAAGTACTGTTTAACTCACTTCCAACACTTTTTCTCAGTGACTCCTCCCTCCAGTGCTATTTTCCCCATTTTTTCCACACTCTTATGTATAATTATTGTCATGTTCGGTGCCCTTGGGCCCACCTTTGTGTATTGCACCCCCACACATTCACCCGTATTCACCCACACCTCTCACCACCCACTGGGTTATTATTTCATTTTTCATACATTAAATTTACCCATGCTTCCACACAACTACGCCATGGATACCACTCCGGCCTCGCAAGCAGTAGCAAGCCCCCCATCACTTAATGCTTCCATACACTCACCCCTAAAATATTCTTCCATTTCCACACCCACTACGTCCTCCCTACATAATGTCGCGTCACATTCACCATACGTTCCCCTTTTCTCATGAATGTACTCAATGTACACTCATGGTTTCGCCAAATGGAAACTCTCTTGTGCTCCTCGAACTTCATGAGCGAGCAGAAATTCCAAGCCGTCCTCGTGTACTCCCAGAGAACGTATTCGATACTATCCCTACCACACTCACTCAACACCCATCCTACGAAGCTCTGAAGGACGCTATTGTCTCATCGCATGGTATGTCTGTCCAGCAATACCTGAAGGTCCTAGAAGATGTACAACTGGACGGCCACCACCTGTCTGCAGTTTTACATCACATGCAGCAGCTGAATGAGTAGGCGGGAAACCACTTCTCTGACGCGCTACTCATGAGGCGTCATTCCAAGCTTTTCCCGGCGACTGTGTAACTTCACCATCAAGCCCACCTAGATCTCCCAATACATCAGCATGTCAAGCACGCCAATGCAATCATGAATGTATACACAGCGGTTTATCCACCTCAGCAGCACCACCACGTCAACACCACCATCACTATGCCATCACCTTCAGCACCCACTACACATCACGTGCAACGTTCTTCCTCTCCTCACTTCCAACTCCTCTCATACCCTCCACAACAATTACATACACCCACCTCTACACCTTCCATGACTATTCAACCAAACATACCCAACACATCACCCTCGGCTCAACAATACCCCCCCCCCCATTTCTACACTGCTACAGCAACATACGCCTATCCCACACGCATACCCACAACCACAGCTTCACACTCACACCTCCACTCATCCTCACCAACCTGCTACACAACACCATCACCCAGACAGTTATGCACACTTAGGTATTCCCTTCCGCAGTTCTTATCCCATCACAACCACCCGTATTACCAGCAACACTTCACCCCAACCCCACGAATTCTCCCACCTTCACCACAATACCCTACCTCACACATCACAACACAAACTCTACATATCAATCCATCATCCCATCATCACAATAATAACACTCCACTCAGGGAAATTTGCTAGTACGTTTCGGCACCTTCGCACATAATTGCCGCCCACTTTGCCATTGGGCATCCCCTGACACCCACCAGTCACCCCGCGCCAACCAGGGAAACGAGTGAGTGAAGCGGTGGCAAGAACACACCCAACAAGTCACCGCCCTGCATACTATCCAACACTCCGGGCCCTCAACAGATGTACCCTCGACTCAACGTACCAGAAACAACGAATACCCTACCCTCAACACAACGCACAGCCTCCCTAGCCGTCAAGACGCCCCTCTACCTGCGCCGCTACGCCACTCATCAGCCTCTGCCGTATGTTCCACATACCCCATGCTACAACGCGCTGATAACAACGCCCAAGCCACCTCCGCAACTAGGACCACCCGTCAACCACACCTGGACCTGACACGATATACGTCTTCCCATGTCCACGCACGTATTGCACCCCTCACGCCTCCTGAACTTCCCCTGCGAGTACATGTTTGCCCCCGCACAGTAACGCTCGCACCCTCCTATGGGTAGAGGACCTCGAGTCAGGAGACACCTTTCTTATTGACTTGGGCTCATAAGTGAGCGTATTACCCCACAAGGAGAAGGACCACACGAGACAGGCTTCTACCGCTTATTATCTCCTCGCACAAACCAATCTCCTATCGCCACCTACGGAACCAGGAATAGAGGCGTCACACTGTTGAAAGACGAATACGTGCTCTGGCCCTTTGTCGTGGCGGATGTCCAAGCACCGATACTGGGTCTAGACTTCCTTACGGCACATGACTTGCTAATAGACGGCAAACATAACAGACTCATACACCAACCTTCGGGAGCTACTATTCCTACCAGACACTGCTGGCGCGCCACGCCTACTATTACACACATCACACAATCCAACACTTACGATAACATTCTTCACGACTTCCCACTTCTACGCTCTTCAGAGACTTTTACGTGAATCAAAGACGCAGGTATCCATCATATCATCACAAAGACGGGCCCCCCGGTTTTTGCCAAACCTCGACGTATGCCCCCAGAACGACTCGGAGCTGCACAACGGGAATTCCATGTAATGATCAAACAAGGGATAGCCAGGCCATCTGACAGCCCGTGGGCGTCACCCATGCACATGGAGGGCATGCAGGGATTAAAAGGCCCTCAATACAGTTACTATCCCCGACAGGTACGCCATCCAGCATGTCCTTGACTTTCACTCGAAGCTCCAGGGATGTACAGTTTTCTCAAAAGGAGGATATCAAGAAAACTGCCATAACTACGCCCTTCGATCTATATGAATTCCCTGTAATGATCTTCGGCCTACGTAACGCGGCACAGACATTCCAGAGGTTTATGGATAAGGTACTACGCGGCCTCGATTACGTCGTGGTGTATATCGACAACATCCTCATCGCTTAAAGCAACCATGCGCAGCACCAGCAACACCTTCGGGAACTGTTCTGCCTGCAGGACTACAGACTCAAGATAAACCCATCCAAATGCGTGATCGGGGTTGACCAACTAGATGTTCTCGGCCACCGCGTTACCTTAGAGGGAATTATTCCGCTCCTACAGAAGGTGAAGGCTGTGCGGGAATTTCCTCTCCCTACCACGGCCAGGAAACTGAGGGAGTTCTTAGGGGTTGTTAATTACTATCACTGCTTTATATCCCACGTCGCAGCAACACTTGCCCCACTCCATGACCTCCTGAAGGGTTTGAAGAAGGCCTCCCAGAAGAAACTCACTTGGAACCCTGCAGCAGAGTACGCCTTAAGCGAGGTTAAGAATAAGCTGGCTGACTCCACCCTCCTGGCGTATACTACGTGGGTACGACGCCGTAGGAGCAGTGCTACAGCTGAAGCCCATCGCGTTCTTTAGTAAGCGCCTCAAGCCACCACAGAGGAAATATAGTGCTATTGACAGGGAGTTGGTGGCCATGCATGACGCCGTAAAACACTTCCGGCACTTCTTGGAAGGCAGGACTTTCTACATACGTACTGATCACAAACCTTTGGCGACAGCTATGAACCAGCTGGTCACCACGTGTCTCTCGCCATCTCTCAATTTACTACGGATATCCGGCACGTGCGGGGGGAAGTCAACACGGTTGCTGAAGTACTCTTGAGGGCACCACCGCCGCAACTCCTCATCGCTACGGTACAATGCATTCCTCCTCTGGACTACGCAGCACTCGCTCCCGCCCAACAAAATTACACTCATCTCCAGGAGCTAAAGGTGGGCGACACTGACCTGCACCTGTAACGCATAATGGCACCTGACTCTACAACACACGTCTGGTGTGACACACCCTGCAGCACGCCACGCCCCTACATACCTGAGCCAATCAGAGAAAATGTATTCAACCATTATCCAACTCCAAAAACCACCCAGGGATTGCAGGTACACTTCGCCTTAATAGTCGACAGGCAATATGGCCGGGAATGAGGAAGCAAGTTAAGGATTGGGTGTCAGTTTGCCTCCCCTGTCAATGCACGAAGATGGGACGACATACACGCCCACCGTTACACAAGTTCACCGTTCCTTCTAGCAGATTTCACACTGTGCCCGTCGACATCATGGGCCCTCTCCCCTCCTCCCGAGGGTACCGTTATCTCCTGATGTGCGTGGACAGGACGACACGGTGGTCATTCCAATGTGTGACATCACTGCTGATGGCACCTCACGCCACTTCCTTAGCAACTGGGTGTCTAACTTTGGTCCCCCAGCAGTTATTGTCACGGACCAAGGTACTCAATTTGAGTCCAAGGCTTGGCAGGACTTGAAAGAAAATTATGTATTATGTTTAATTAGGATGGTATCGTATGGTAACACTGGATACCATCATACCACAGACGAGCGAGTCGGCTGTGATCCTGACTTATACAGCAAACTAATTAAAAAATTTGGCTATTTCACTGCATACAGTATCAACATATACTATACTGAATGTAAAATACATGCGAGTATCAGAGATACAAAAGACAATATAGATGTGCAAATTATTACTCCCATAATTATACAAAGGCATTAATACAAGGACCAGCCACCTTGAGCTTCAACAACACCAGTAATCCTCCTGGGGAGTGATGCCACTAGATTGCGACATATGGTCGGACGGTTCCTGACTGACTCCCAAACCTCATGTGCTTTTTGTTCTATTGCTTGAACATTTCGTTGTTCACCTATATCCCAGTCCCTGACCATAATACCCCATAAATTCTCAATCAGGTTGATATCACAACCCTTTGGTGGCTAATCGAGGAACTCCACCTCAGGATGTTGACGTAGCCAATCCTGGACCACTCTGCACATATGCACAGGACTTCTGTCGTGAACCAGTCTAATGGGATGGGGATGTGGGATTGCAGTGTGTCGCACGGATGGTATTAAAACGTTTTCTAACACGTCAATATATTTCTGTCCTGTGAATCTTCCTTCTATCTTTATCAACTCCCTAGGTCCATTCGCCCACATCCATCCCCAGAATGAAAGACTGACTCTACCACTCTTGCCCTGCTCCTGTATATTCTTTGCATCATACCGTGTGTTTACTGATCTCCAACATATCCTAGACCCCGATTCCACCGACGTGAAGCACTTCTCATCCGTAAATATGACTGTGTTCCAAAACTCTACTTCTGCTCCTAAATACTGTAAGGCAAAGCCAAGTCGACTCTCTTTGTTGGCTTGTGACAGTTTCTCTTTCTTGGCCGGTCTGTAACAGTGTAGGCCCATCTCGTGAATGCGTCTCCTCGTGGTCCGAGGATCGCAGGGAAGCTCTAGAGCCTCAGTAACTCAGTAACATCAACTGCCGATCACCTGGGCTGCTCGTTTAACATGTCCACTACACGGCCTGTATCTTGAAGACTGAGAAGTCGAGGTCTTCCACTGCGAGCCTTTGATTTTACTGTGCCTTCAGTTTACCACCGTTGAATCCATCGATTAACAGTTCTGACTGAGGTGCCTGTGATATGGGCAATTTCTCTCGATGATTTTCCAACTTCCCACATCCCGATGATACGGCCACGATTGGAAATAACCGCAGGATCGTTTGCACGTTTTCCATCACCAATCACATTGCCGCGTCGTTCTGCCATTTCTACAACATTAAGACAAATTATTTTATATTGGAATCTTAAAATATATTCAGTTCTGTTGACTATTCAAAGATAACATTGGCAAATACATGATTGATTGATGGATATTAGGCGCCGCAACAGCGAGGTCCTATAGCGCCAGAAAAGGGTGACAGCAAGCTGGAAGGAAATAGAAAGAAAAGAGGGACAGTTGAATAACTGAAAGCTAGTGGCTTGGGTCGAAGGGGCGCCAAAACCCTTAAAGTATTGCCCACATTACTACAGGCAATACCCCCCTACGGGGGGCAAATACATGAAGCTTAGCTGCTTTCTTATTCATTAAAAACAGTGTTACTTCCATTTGAACACTCACTCTAATTGTATAATAAAATATTATATCATAGCTGCATTGCGGCTTGAGCAAAGATTATGACACAGAATTGGGAGAAATAGGTCAGACGTGGGTGACACATGAATCTGATGTGTGCAATACGGTAGAAAACATTCAGACCCACTTTTCCTAATCGCAGATGAAGGAAATCTGGGGAAGGCATACAGTATGGCTAAGCTCATCACTTCGTGCTGTCTATTTCAACCACTATCCGTTTGCTTTGAAATGGAGAATCACATTTCAGCATTTTTATATACCTAAAAATATCCCCACTTTCTCTTGCGATTTTATCCATAGTCATAATCAGTAGATGCCCATTATTGTAAATTTGTTTTTCTTTTAATGAAAACAAACCTTATCAGCGGGTTAAATTCACTTGCTGCCAATATTTGTTCCTTATCTTCCAATGGATCAAACCACTAAATCGATTCCCTCTCCCCCACCTCCCTTTCCTGCCGCACCCCGGCATCTCCCACTACTCTTCTCATGACGCACGTTGATCGAACCTTCGAACTTTGGCTGGTTGGGATTCATCATGCCCGGGGAGCGGGACACAACTTCTGACCGCCAGTGTACAGTACAGCCATGGCTGATAGTGGTGGACCAGGGTCAAAGAAGTGTTGGAGAGCAACTGAACAGAATTCGAACAAGTAAATTTTCCAAACCATTCTCAACGTTGAGAGAGGTTTAGAAGACTCACTTTTTCGAACTCTATTCAGTTGCTCTACAACACTCCTTGGACCCTGGTCCGCCACTATCAGCCATGGCTGTACGTACAGTCGCTAGCTGATGGGATGGAGACACGAGCACACTCATCATGGGGTCGCTTCTACCTGACGAGTTATGGAGGAGTTTAAGAGGAAGAAGGGGGGGGGTATGGAGGGGCTTGTGGAGGTAGAAAGAGGAAGAAGGGGGGGGGGTATGGAGGGGCTGGTGGAGGTAGAAAGAGCAAGAGAGGCGCCAATAACCGTGGCTGTGGGTTAATGATTTTTTTTTTTTTTTTTTTTTTTTAAATTAATTGCGCCGTAGCGTCAATCAACAGGCAGGCAACAATACATACTGGTAGGCGGGACCCATGTTAATAAAATGACTACAACCACACATACACACGCACACACACACACACACCACACACACACATCACGAAAACATAACAGAATGGAGCACAAGCATACAGACAAATATTTACATTATGACCTATTTAAATCCACCAAAACGAGGGTGGCGTACCAGAAGTTCCTCTAGAACCTGGTGGTTCAGCAGGTGTCGACAAACCACATCAAGTGGCAGGACCCGGGGCAGCAAGTGTCGGACAGTGGGGCAGGCCAGGCAATAGTGCTCTACAGTGTTAGCACGAGGCGCTCGACACAAGCGACACTCAGTGAAGGGAGGCTCACCCTGCATCCCAGCAACCTGCCACGGTGGACGGTAGCCAAGCCTCAAACGAGCAGAGACTACATTGTGCCTCCGAACCATGAGGCCTCGACGACGGTAGGAATATTTGTGACGGCAGACAGACTCATAATGTGTGATGGAGATGCTGAAGGGCCTCTCTGCATCCCTGCGTCGCCGTACAGGGAGGAGAGCGGCGGAGCGGACTTTAGAGAGGTAACATGTCAGGGAGAGAGGACGTTCAACACCACGAGGAGGCAGATGGCAGGCTTCCTTTGCGAGTCTGTCAACTGTACCATTGTGACGCAAACCTACATGGGATGGCACTCATAAAAATTTGACAGTCAAGTTACGATGACGCAATAAGGACAAAAACGATAAAATCTGCTGAACAACAGCAGAGTGTGTGGGCTGAACACTAGAGAGAGAATGAAGGGCAGGTCTGGAGTCACAAAAAAGGGCAGCATTTACTCCATGTTGACAAACAAGACTAACAGCATCCAGAATGGCATACAGTTTACACAATGTTAAGCAAGAGTGGTTACAGAGACGATGGCCAACCCAGCCCCCTGGAGGTGACTCCATGTCAGGTGAGAAAACGGCACAACCTGCTGCACCATCCACTTGCAATGAGCCATCAGTGTAGAGGCAGTATGGATCTGTGATGGAGGACGTCACTGTTTCTATGTGTTCCAGAGCCAACTGCCGCTGTAGAGAAGGCAGTTCCGACTTGGAAGTAGGTGTGAAGCTCACATCAGGTGTTGGTAGCATCCACGGAGGGGGTCCTGGGGGGACGTCGGCCACCATTATATCTATATTAAGACTACGGAGCATAGAGGAAACAGACCTTATAAGAGTACGTCCAGCAGGCAGTATGGGAGGGACCGGGTAGTTTGGTCTAAGAGAAGTCCTGACTAACTGAGAGTAATAGGGTGAAAGATGTGGGAAATGGAGGCACTTGACAGTGAAGCAAGTAACATCAGAATAAATTCTCTCCACTAACGGGGGAAGACGCAACTCACGCTGCATGTTCACTATCCTGGTCGACATTGGACAACCGAGAATTATTCTCATTGCTCTATTCTGAATTTTTTCTAAAGTTTCAAGAGTAGCCCTAGGAAGTTGAATCAGAGCAGGGGAGAGGTAATCAACAACTGAACGGATAAAAGCAATATAGATAGTCCTGGCTACTGGGATGGAGATGCCCGAGGAGTTGTTAGTGAGCCATTGAAGTGGCGTAAGTCGGCGCTGGAGACGACCCAACAAGTCCTGGACAATGGGATGGTCTTGAGGTCTGGCAGGGACAATTGGCCAAATATTGACTGGTGCGCCCAGATAGCGATACTGGGAACACATGGGAATGACAGTCCCTCCAATGGTGAACACTGGCCGAGCTTGAGGAAGGCGGCAGGTGAATATTCTACTCTTATCTGGGGAGACAATAATGCCACAGTGAGAGTATACACCGTAAAAGCCATTAAGAAAAGGTGTCCACTAAAAATACCTCACAATCTGTTTACCAGACTGCTGGTCAAATCCAGGTACCTGAAGACACCTGGCCATACCACCCAGGTGGGTCAAACACACACACACACACACACACACACACACAACATACCTGCATCCCCCTCAGACAATTAACTTTCCCTATCTTATTGTCATCTCTCCAAACCCAGTGCTCTCAGGTCACAAATGATGTTTGTACCTTCACTCACAAAAGAGAGTAAGAGAGAGAGAGAGAGAGAGAGAGAGAGAGAGAGAGAGAGAGAGAGAATAAGAGAGGGAGAGAGAACCTCAGAGAAGAGAAAGGGGGTGGAGCTCAACTAAGACCTTCCTCCTTTTTCAAACAGATAATGTATCTAACAGTACTGGCATCAAGTACAGAATGAATATAAACTGACCAAGATAGCTTTAGTCAGGGACTCAAGATCGAAACAGTCAAAAGACATCTTCTCTGTACTCCATTAACACAAGACAAGACAGGGCACAAAACTCCCTTAGAGTTAATAAATAAAGTAAGTCTTAATTTTACTTACTGAAGTTTATTTCCAACCTTGACTGAACACCACCACGCCGCCGAGCTACCTACCACAACCAACTACAACAGCAAGGTACTGTACCAGATTCTTCGAAGGGACAAAATCAGGACTGGTACATTTTGATGGCAGCGGTGTTTTTGCAATAAAGCAAATTGCAAGGTCAAAACTTCACAGGAGTACAGAGACTAACATTGTTCAAGAACAAGTAAGGATTGACTTGTAAATTCTCTCAAGCAATTCATTCATTGGTGATAATCTTACGACCTCTAACGAGGGAGATTTATGCCACAAGTAAATTACCTACAAAGGTCTCCTGCTTCAAGATGACTACAACACGACCTACAAGGAGGACCTCATCCACTTCACAACAAACAATCATCACTTCATCACTACCATATCGGCGATCCTGTTACGTAAATGCTCTCGTAATTACAACGCCATCACTCCATCACCTTCAAGCTGACACCTCTTACGTAAATTCTCTCGTAAAGGCAAGTCAACGTTTATCGTCTTCACTTCAATAACGACTGTTAGTGTGTTAGTGTGCGAGCTAACTAATCATCTTCGCTTCATCACTTCAACATCGTCTCATCTTCACGACATCGACTCGTCAGGCAACACCCCAGCTCGACCTCGTCATCACGTCGTCACCATCGTAGCAGCATCACTCTACACAAAAACGTAGGTACATTTACAAATTACATTACATTATTTTCCACTTGTTCACGAACATGTTAGAAAGCTATAGGTTCCTCATTTGATGTCTAAAAAGAATACTTTCATTAAGTTGAAGCAGAGCTTCGATATATTTTCCCCCATTAAACATCCAAACGACCCAAACCTAACATTGAATACCACTACCAATGATTCATTGAGCTCCGGGCTAGAAAATTCATCCCCTGTGTCCCAAAGTCTTATTCCTGGTGCCGACACATACGAATCACCTTCTACTTCTTCCATCCTATCTCCTTCTAAAACTCGATCTGGTATTCCATATCATCTTGTATCTTCTCCAATCATGGCCACTTCTCTACAATCTCCTAATGCCTCTAACCCTACTCCTTCTAGCCAAACTTCACCTGCTATGCCTAACCAATTTCAAACAGTGAGAGTATTACAAACCCCTAATTATTTGAAGCAATATACGGGAGATGATCCAAGATATGGAATTCATCTCTTTTTGCGACATTTGGAGGATGCATTTTGTCAGGCAGAAATTAATCAGGATATAGATAAGATTAGGTTTGTGCGAGGTCATATTGCACCAGATAGCCCAGCTAGCTATATGCTAACAGCAAGTGTTTTTTCTGACCCTGATAACTTAACGTCATATGATACGTTTAGGGAGTCACTCATAGATATTTTTGGAGATGGTCAGCTCCATGGGTCATTGTCATGGGTCCAAAGAATGGCTAAAACAACTGCAGATAACATAACTGCACATGATCCAGCAAAAGCACTTGCATTAGCAGGGTCCCTAGCCTTAGATGCCAAAGAATCATTAAAATCCTCACCTTGGGTACATAATGGGAATATTACCTTCGATAATGTTATTAAATTAATCGAATATGTCCAATTTACGTTACTGTTAAAAGAAACTTATCGTTTGGATATTCCTAAACATTCCTTTGGTCCTAATGACAAACTAATCAAGTTAGCTTCCAAACTTAGTATGAAAGACCCTCAGAGCGTACCTCGTGCATTACGTGTTGCTCCATCAATGGAAACGAAGACTTTCAATAATAGTGCCACATCAAATCAAGGAAAGTCACAAAGGAAATTTTGTAAACATTGCAACAAAACTAATCATTATACCAGTGACTGTTATTTCTTACATAATTCTAAGGGGAATTATCAATGGAAACGTAATAAGTATTCTTATTCCAATAAATATTGTCATTTACATGAGTCCACTTCACATTCCTCAGATGAATGTGTGGTGCTTAAAAGAATGAAAGAGGACATGCAAAGAAACACGAGGTACGAAACGAGACCACCCCAATATTCGAAATGGCAACATCCCAGAAAGTAGTACGTCCCATAAACCCTGTCGTCGCCTCCACCGGTAATGTACTATCAATCCCTGTACAGGTATTACATTGTAACACCTCTTTAATGATAGACACAGGCGCGGCAGTTTCATTGTTATCTGAAAATTCCTTTAAGAGATTATGCAACTTAAATCCCCAGCGACATTTACATAATAAAATAGAGCCCATTGACATAGAATTGTCAGCCATAACAGGAAATAAATTACAGGTCATAGGGAAACTAACCCTTCCTGTAAGGTTAGAAAAGGGAACTAACCATATAAACATAAAATTCTATATAATAAGGAATTATGATCTACCAACAGACGGTGTATTGGGACTATCAGACATTATCAGGCAGGATATTGTCATTAACCCAGGATATAAAATAATACGTTTTAAAAATAAATGTATTCCAATACAGGATTGTCCTGGCCATTATTTACGTTCAAGTAACGTTCACTCTATTTATAATACAAATGATGGAAACGACTCCATTATCTTAAAGGCTATTGCTGCATGTAATACTATGTTAACTCCAAATTTCGTCCATAAATTGAAGGTAAAGCTTCCATCTCATGTACAGCCACATACTAATGTTCTATCCTTAATAGAGTCAGTGAAAATAAAGAACCTGGGATTAGAATCTACTTTAACCAGTGTAAATGATAGTAATATTGCTACTATCTATCTCTTTAATAAAACATCTACCAATATTCAGGTGAAAAAGGGAACATATCTATGTGATCTGTACTGATGGAAGTTGGATCAGATACCACAAGGAAATATTGCATCGGTTCTTACCGAAGGGAATCATATTGACAGTCATGTAAGGGAACAACTTCGTAATTTTGTCCATGGCGGTGATTTTCCACTTTATCGTGATGATCTTATCAACATCCTAGCTATATATCGAGATGCGATTGCCCTCCCTGGTGAATCCTTAGGAAAAACCGATATTATAAAGCATACCATTACCCTAACATCCCCTCAACCTATTTATACTCGAGCATATAGATTACCTCATAGTAGGCAGAAAATGGTAAATGAAATGGTAAGTGAAATGTTGGATGAAGGCATTATTAAGAATTCTCACTCCCCTTATAACAGCCCTATGTTTTTGGTTTCAAAATATAATGGTGAATTTAGACCAGTAATTGATTACAGGAAAATAAATAATGCTACAATTAAAGATAAATATCCCCTCCCTCTATTGAGAGATGTTTTGTCTAACATTGGTGAAACAAAACCTATTATATTCTCCACATTAGACTTAGTCAGTGGGTACTGGCAAGTAGCATTAGATGATAAAAGTCAACCCATTACGGCATTTAGTACTCCCCATGGTCATTATGAATACACCCGTATGCCATTTGGGTTATGTAATGCTCCATCCACATTTCAGCGTATGGTAAATTTTCTTTTTGGAGATATCAATAATGAAGTCATTGCTTATTTAGACGATTTGATTATTTTTTCAAAGGACGTTCCTTCACATTTAGAAACATTAAAGAAGGTTATGCATAGGTTGCATCAGGTAGGCCTTAAACTTAAAATGTCTAAATGTCACTTTCTTAAACGGGAAATAAAATTTTTAGGACATACAATCAATAGCAAAGGGCTCCATACACAATCTGATAAAATACGAGCAATGAAAGAATTCCCTACTCCAAAAAATGCAACTAATGTAAAGTCATTCTTGGGTTTATGTTCTTATTATAGAAGCTTTGTAAGAAACTTTTCCCAAATAGCAAAGCCCCTAAATAATCTCCTCAAGAAAAATGCAGATTTTGTATGGATGCCTGAACAACAGCTGAGCTTTGAATTACTAAAGAATAAATTGGTATCAGCTCCAATTCTTGCATTCCCAGATTTTTCGTTACCTTTTATAATTTGTACTGATGCTTCTTCATTAGGTTTAGGCGCTGTCCTTATGCAAGAAATTGCTAAAGGACGGTGTCAGGTAATTGCGTATGCTTCTCGAATATTAAAGGCACAGGAAACTCGATACTCTGTAACAGAACAGGAAACTTTGGCTGTAGTATGGGCACTTCGTACCTTCAGGGAAATCGTGTTGGGATATCCTTTACAAGTTTTTACAGATCACCAACCGATTATTGGCTTCCTGAAAACTCAAAATCTCACGGGGAAATTGGCTAGATGGTATCTAACAATTCAGGAATTTCAACCGCATATTGATATTAAATACCTTCCAGGTCGATTAAATCATGTAGCAAATGCTGTAAGCAGACATCCTGTCTCTTCAGTTTCTAAGTCACCCATAGACTTTGACTTCAATGCAGTTCGTATACATCAACAACAGGATTCTATGATAAAAGCAATACATTACTCATTAAACTCAGGTGATGATTATGATGGTCAGGAATTACCCATTAGCATAAATAACTTCTCCCTCCATGATAATGTTGTTTATAGGAAATTTATTAAACGTAACATTCAAACTGATCAAATAGTAATACCACAATCCTTGATTCCCTCAGTATTAACCTTATATCATAATACAGCAGGACACCCTGGCAGAGATCGATGTCTGTCCACTCTCCGTACTAAGTACTATTGGCATACAATGAAAGTAGATGTTGCAACACATATCGCTCAATGCGAAACATGCAATGCAAATAAGGGACATCCAATTGGACCAGCTCCATTAGGGGAATATCCAATGCCGAGTGAACCATGGGAAATAGTAGGAATGGATTTACTCTCCCTCCCACAGTCACATCAGGGCTCGAATTATTTATTAACTGTGGTTGATCATTTTTCTAGATATTTGGTGGTAGCTCCACTGAAAACGAAAACAGCAGAAGAGGTTGCACATAAATTTATATCCAAATTCATATGTCCACTTACATGTCCCAAGATCGTTATTTCAGATAATGGTAAGGAATTTCGTAACAGTATCTTACAGAAGATATCTGAATTTTATAATATTAAGCAAACGTTTGTATTAGCATATCACCCTGCATCTAATGGGTTAGCAGAACGGCAAAACCGTAAAATATTAGAAGTGCTTCGGGGGGCAATAAATAAAATCCCTTCCACATGGGAGGAGTGGATTGATATGACAGTCTGTTCTATAAACGCTACAAAAACGGAAACAGTGGGTAAGACTCCTCATGAAATAATATTTGGCGTGCAGAAACGTCTTCCATATGATATAACAATTCCCACACAGAGGCCATGCTACAACATGGACGACTACGCCGAACGACAGCGAGTTGCATTTCAACAAATTCATCATGAGGTACAAGACAATTTACAGGCTAGCAGAAATAAAATGCGTATAAGGCAACATAATAAAGCAAAAACGCAAACCTTCACTCCAGGTGATCAGGTAATGTTACAGGTACCCAATCGAACTTCGAAACTTCTGCCTCGGTTCACGGGACCGTACACTGTTATATCTGTAGTGGGCAGGGGCACTAAGATTGCCATAAAGCATAATTTTACTCAGGCGGATGATATTGTTCATGTAGACAGAATAAAGAAATTGGTAAAAAGCGCGCAAACCCACCATCTAAATAACCAATCAGAATCTCTGGAACATGACCTATTTCCTCTTCCTAGTAATATTATCTCTACTACTGATAATCATAAAATAAACAATTATAAACAGAAACTCCGATCGGCGAAGAAATAAAAGATTATAATTCTTCTTACAGATGTGGCCCAACTCAACATATATTATGGTTTTCATAGCCATACTCGCGGCAACAAAAGGTTACGCTGACGTAACCACCGTCCCTAATGATGATGTGCTTATCCCGGGAGCGCTCGTCCAACAATTTGGTAAAATATTGGTGACGGAAGATGTTATTATTATTTCTTATTCCTTACAAGATATATCTGATTTATTTCGCAAATTTTCTGCAGTTGAGCAAGGATTGCAGATACTTAATGATACACTAGTTTTGCCTGACAGGAATGACTCGATGGCATTTAGTGATTTCAGGGCATTATATTCAGACATGTCCTTTAAGGTTCAACGCACTATGAAGGAATTAAGCGACCTTAGTTACATTGCTCGCCTATTACATAAGAATCCAATTGCTCAGAGCCGCCATCACCGCCAGGAGCGTGGTTTAGTTAATTTCTTAGGTGAAATATCTAAGGCACTCTTTGGTACTGCAATAGATAGTGATGTGCAGGCATTATCCCAAAAATTGAATGTTGTAGGACAAGCAGTTGTAAATCAGGGTAAGGTAGTCAGGCAAATATATAAAAGTGTTCAGATCATTGATAAAAACTTGAATACCATTTATGATGCTTTAAATAAACAACAGCAACTATTATCTACAGAAATAGAAAACTCATATAGCATTCTTAGGCTTCTATTTATATCTGTTAGTTGGCAGGAAACTGAAATTCAAGTACAAGGACTTAGGGAGTCATGTCAAACATTAATTAAGGATGTAATTACTGCAGGTTTAGGTAAGGTTAACTCGCGATTATTACCAATCAAACAATTGCAGGATGCACTTGTAATAGCTATGATGAACTACCATCTTACTCCCATATTTCATGAACCTAATCTGGAATATTATTATACAGTCATGAACAGTATTTTAACACCAGAATATATACTAATTACTATTCCAATGAAGAGTAAGATGTCCTTCACAGGCTATGCAGTACAACCATTCCCAATGAATGTGGAAAATAATCTTTTAATGTTAGATTCCCAACCTATAAATATTGTTCTTAGTGATGATTATTCTCTTGTTGATGTGCTTAGTGAAGCTCAATTTCTCAATTGCCATGCAGCATATCTTCATTTATATGTTTGTCCTGCATATTTGTTTGCATTTCAAGCTCCAAATGATGCACCATGTCCAAAGGGATACTCATCAAGCACTCTCTGCATGTACTTTCAAATCTGTTACTAATCAAACTCTCTTTCATCGTCATTTCTTTAATTTCCACTATCTATACTTTCCTGCTGAGACACATGTAACACTGATCTGCCCTAATGACACTACACATGGTCTTGTTAAAGGCTACTATAAGGCAGCAGATTCATGTGAAATACGATCCAAGAGAATCGTTACCTTACCTATTAAACATCACTTGCTTGAAAACATGACACTCTCTTCCACCTTTCAACATATTTCGTATAATGTCGACTTGTTTAATATATCCCTATTATCAGTTGTTTCAGAAAAAGTGAAACTATTGAGTCTACTCAATGATACGATGATTCAAACATCCTTATCTGATAATTTGATTCCTCCATATCTGGATCACGAAGTATTGCTACCTACATTTATAATTCCATGTCTGATTCTTTTGGCCTGTACAATGATTTTCTTATTTTGCATTAGAAAGGTCTATCGACGTTATACTGTGTTTTCTCGTCTTGAAAAGAATATTTTAACTGCTCCATCACAGACTCAACATAGCAATAATGCTTACCCTTCCTTAATGTGTGAATCATCAGCATAGGTTTAGCTTACATACATATACCTACAAGCACCTAGCTCAACACATTAATTTTAAGTTGATTTCTTTATGTTCTCATGTATTGATTTTCGTTAATGTATACTATGTGCCAATGTCTTGATGCCCATTTAATGTGTTACTATTTATTGTATTTATTATTTAGTTCATAGTCCTTATATGTAACTACCGAGGATTGTACATCTGTTGCCCACAATAAAGATGTTATCTGGGGACAGATAAATTTCGGTAGCGGGACTAAGCGATATACACCGTAAAAGCCATTAAGAAAAGGGGTCCACTAAAAATACCTCACAATCTGTTTACCAGACTGCTGGTCAAATCCAGGTACCTGAAGACACCTGGCCATACCACCCAGGTGGGTCAAACACACACACACACACACACACACACACAGAACATACACTCTCCCATATATTTTATACCTACCTGCATCCCCCTCAGACAATTAACTTTCCCTATCTTATTGTCATCTCTCCAAACCCAGTGCTCTCAGGTCACAAATGATGTTTGTACCTTCACTCACAAAAGAGAGTAAGAGAGAGAGAGAGAGAGAATAAGAGAGGGAGAGAGAACCTCAGAGAAGAGAAAGGGGGTGGAGCTCAACTAAGACCTTCCTCCTTTATCAAACAGATAATGTATCTAACAGTACTGGCATCAAGTACAGAATGAATATAAACTGACCAAGATAGCTTTAGTCAGGGACTCAAGATCGAAACAGTCAAAAGACATCTTCTCTGTACTCCATTAACACAAGACAAGACAGGGCACAAAACTCCCTTAGAGTTAATAAATAAAGTAAGTCTTAATTTTACTTACTGAAGTTTATTTCCAACCTTGACTGAACACCACCACGCAACCGAGCTACCTACCACAACCAACTACAACAGCAAGGTACTGTACCAGATTCTTCGAAGGGACAAAATCAGGACTGGTACAAGAGGAGGACACAGAAAAAGAGTCAAGAAACCGCTGGAGATCCCTTGGTGAGGTAGAATGAACACAGATATCATCAGCATAGCACGTAATTGTAGTTCCAGGTATATCAGGGAGAGAAGTGAGCAGCCGATGCATCAGAATATTAAATAACAATGGGCTGAGAATACCCCCTTGAGGCATACCAAGATGAAAACTGCGCAAAGGACTGAGCGCACCACTGAAAAACACACGGGAGGTCCTGTTACTCAGGTAGCCCCGAATCCACCGTAATAGATTACTCTTTATCCCAAAGTCAACCAGTTGATCCAAAATGACGTCTCTATTAGCAACATCGAAGGCACTTCGAAGGTCAATGAAGGCCACCACACTGTCCCTGTTAAGGCGAGTGTACAGGTCGACTAGGCAGTGGTGTGTGCTCCGCTGGGGAAGGAAACCAAACAGCCATGGAGAAAGGTGATCTTGCAGTCTGTACATGAGACGATTGAGTAAGATTCTCTCAATAACTTTACAAAAACAGGAAGTCAGGGAAATAGGCCTGAACTTCGCAGTGCCGGGCTTAGGGATGGGTATTATTGTGCTGCTGGTCCAGGCTCGTGGTACACAACCATCACGAAGACAAAGATTGTACAGTAGAAGTAGAGGGTTCCCAGGAACTTGTTGAAGTAGGCGCAGCACAGCATAAGTAATACCATCATCACCAGGGGAAGAAGCTCTACCCCGAGAGAGAGCACGTCGCAACTCCTCCTCAGTTATCTCCTCTGCATCATCGTTATCATCTTGCAACAGAGCAGACATTAGACGTAGCTGATGGACAGCAGCACGGGAAGTGAGTGCATCTTGTATGTGGATGGGTAGACTGGCTGAGGTAGATTGTTCTGACCAGGCTTCGACAAGTTGTTGGGCATAGTCGGCGGGAGTGTGATGACGAGCAGTGGCCGGTGTCTTTTTAACAACCCGACGGATGAGGTGCCACATAGAAGCCACACTTGTTTGCTGGTTGATGCTGTCCGTGAACCGCTGCCAAGACTCAGTGTGAGCACAATCCTGCAGGGCAACTAAAGCGTCCCTAGACATCTGGTAACGATGGAGCAGGTCAGGGGTTGGGTTGGCTTGAAACAATAGGCCATCACGTTCAGCCTCCTCCTTTGCCTCCTGTATACGTGCATCCAGCGTCCAGGAGTGGGCAATATGGCGATGCTGGAGGTGTGGCCGGGAGACGTATAGCCTATAAAAGTCATGAGTAGCAGATACAAGATCAGAGTACAACTGTTCAGCTGATGATATGTCAAATGTAGGGAATACATCGGCCATGAAGAAGATGTAAGTCGGCAAAATTTAGGGGGCACAGCAATACGCAAGTGAGTGGCTGAAGCACTTGACCCAGCAGTTAGACAATAATGAAACTGAAGAGCGATGTGATCAGAGAATATGTCTGGCACGGAGGAGCACAGGACCCGAGATGCTATCAGGCCAGACGAGAGGATGTAATCCAGAGTACCTTCCCGGCAATGAGTGGCACCGCCAGTGTCCCAGCGTGTCAGATGATGCTTGCGGATGTATGAAAGGAGACGAACACCATTACGATTAATAGAGCCAGAACCATCACCCAAATCAGAATGCCGAGCATTAAAATCTCCCATATAAACCATACCACGCACTGTTGGAGAAGGAAGAGCCTCAAGAGTGAGTCTAGCTGGGGCAGAATAGACATTACATAGTTGTAGTACTCCATTCCCAGGTAGAACCTCAAATAGCTGAAAGGTCATGTCAGGATCAGTGGAGGTACAGAGAAGGCGATGTGGCAAGGAGCTATGTATGTAAGTCAGGAGACCATTCCTTACCAGATGAACATATGGCACATAACCTGAGAGAGGAGGAGCTTGCCCAGCAGTGAGCGGCCGTCCTGGAAAGGCTTCCTGGAGAAAAATAACACTGGGATGATGACGAAAAACATAGGCCTTGAGTTGAGTGAGCTTAGCATAACTGGTGATACCACATATATTCCAAGAGATGACATCCAACCGGCAATCACTAGCGAACTCTGTATTTGGAGGTAGAAGTCCGGTGAGTGGGGGCAGATGAGCGACCTGGAGAAGAAGATGGACCAGGAGAAGGGACTGACTCGAAAAGCTTTTCAAGGCGAGATGCAACAGTATCCATCTTTTCGGTAAGGGTAGTGACAGTTGAGATGATGGCCTGCTGAGCCTTGACCAAGGTGGAGAGTTTGGAGTCATTGGCAGCCTGAGCGGCAACTAGCCCATCAATCCTTGTTTCAAGGGCAGAAAAGTGGTTCTCGAGAGCCGTACATCGTTCCATGAGGGTAGCAACAGACTTGCGGAGGGCCATGTCTGGAGTTGAGGCACGGCTGGTAGGAAGAGCAGACTGGGGAGGTGGTGGTGGTGGCGGTGGTGGAGGCGGAGCAATAGTAGTGACACGAGCCTGGACCTGACGTCGAGTACATCCATGCCACACGTTAACCCTTGGCTGAAGGCATCGTGGACACTTCCATCGAGACGTATCCTCAGGAGGTGAAGGCTCAGAGGTGGAGGCAGCAGGACATGATGGTTCGCCCCTGACAGGACACGTCTTGGAATCATGGTCGGCAGCACACCATGCACACTTCGGCCTGGCAGAACAGTACCGGGAGATATGCCCCACACCCCAGCACCTGTAGCACCAAGGCTGGTCATTATGAAGTTTCCTCACCTCACACGGTGGAAGACAAGGGAGGAAATCAAAGGAAATCTCATTTGGAGGTGGATCAGGTTGACTCCAGACAACAACAATACGGCTAATGGGGGAACCATCTTGGAAAAAACGACGGGCAAAGTACACACCAGGGTATCCATTAGAAAGTTTCGGGTCAACATCAATAGGAAAACGGGTAAGGATGTAGCTGGGAAACTTACGAGGCCTCTCGGGTGAGTCTTCAAGAATGAGAGGCAGAGACAAAAATTCACCAGCCTTCACTCTATCAATGATATCCTGACGCTTCCTAGAGATGTAGACAAACCGGGAGGTGACAGCAGCCATCTTCACTTCAGCCAGTTCACGCTGCAGCTGGAAGGCCCTGTTGACATCAGACAACCAACGCAACTTTGTGTCCGTAGATGGGTTCCCAGAGAAGGAGAGCTTGACATAGGCATTTCTTGGGGCAAAAGCAGAAAGGTTGGACGAGGGCAAGGAGTTGGTATACAAGGAAGAAACACCACGTTGAGGCAGAGAAGGTACGTCATGCACAGCTGAAGCACCCTTGGCAGTCTTGGCAGCCGGAGGCAAACAGTCCACACCATCGGAATCCTGCAAGGAGTCGGACGAGGCATTAACGGGTCGCTTGGTAGAGGTTGAGGAGGTGGAAGGCTACAACCTGAGCTGCGGAGTGACCGAGGAGAGGGGGGGAGGGTTGCGAGAAGGCAGCTCAGGCCAGTGATCCTCGATAGGAGACTCATCCTCCTCCGACATGCCCAAGTCGGCCTCCAGGCAGGAAGCCACATCCGAATCCGCGCTCTCCATCAGGCCAGGCAAGGCCTAGATGAGAAGCGAACAACTGAACACAAACGAACACACGAACATACACACACAGAACCACAATAAAAAAAATAAACCACAAACAACAATACCACAAACAGCAAAACCACAAAAAAAACGAGATAGAAAATATAAACAACCCCTATAACACCACAGACACAACAACACACAAACAAGAACATTGAAACAAGACAAACAACAACACAAACAACAACACAGGCAGAGCGCCAGGAACACGTCTTCACTCCAGGAAGGTTGGGGTGAGACTGTGATTTATGGTTGACTTTGGGCGAAGGAACTAATGGAGATGGAGTTCACAATAACAAACCTAAGTATTGAATTTTAGCATGGTCATCATAATTATAAGAGTACTCTCATATATAAGGATTGTTCGATATCAGCAGAACTGTAATGACATCAGATGGGATGGGTGTCTATAAAACTTGACATATTTAATGAAATTGCTATAATCAATGATAAATGTGTTTCAACAATAATTAATATTACACAAAATTATGAGAACCACAAGTATCCTTATTTTTTTATGGGAAAAGAATATTCTGTGGAGCGGAATGAGACAGAATCTCTCCTGCAGAATATAGGCACATTTCTGGTGAAGTGAGGGTTCGAGTCATGTGAACCGCAGTTCCCTTTACACACACACACACACACACACTAAAGGAGCTTGTTCCCACACCTTGTAGTCTTCGCAGGCTTACCAACTTAACACACGGGAATAACTTGTTCTACGTTACATATAGTGCATTATTGGATTACAAGTAAATTTCTGCCCATAATAAGGAAATAATCAACACGTAGGCATAGTAGACTAAAGCTAGTTACTGTTTGTGATGTATATGATGATCAGTGCTGACAACCTTTGAGGTGTCAGCCTTCATGGCAAAGTTAGTGAGACTTAAAAAGTTATTATGCGTCCAATAAAATGTTCTAGATACTGTGTGTATTTATCCTTGAAAATAATGGCTACCGTCAAGTAACTACAGTGATAACATTAAATTATTATATTGTTGTTGATTACAGAGTGTTACTCACTGCTGTGTGTGTGTTTATTTATTTATTTTTTTGCTGTTGAAGCGAGCCCTACAAATTTATAATGACGAGTATTTAAGTGCAAACAATAATACAAAGGATTAATTCAATAGAGGACTACCATCTTACTATTACTTTTAATACTTACTTTATGATAATATTACTGCACCTTGTATGCCACAATATTTATATTATAAAACTCTTAATAGTGACAACATTAAAGTAAAAGACAATATACAGAAATACAAATTTCAGTTCCATTTCTATAAAACATTACATATCTGTCTTCCATTATTCTTAGGGTTTATAATTGTGAATTTATATGCGGCCTATATATATGTCTAGCTTTCACCCACACGACTTAGTTATTAATGTTGGCAATCTAGCAAACCAGCTAGTGCTTTTTGAGTGGCAGAACTGTAACATATTATTTTCCCGACAAAGAGAATATATGTTTGTCACCTTTGATTCGTCCAGGTTTAATAGAAACAGTGGATTTGCGGTAAACTTTAACTTAATCATTTGGTTATGTAATTATTGATGAATGTTATGTTACGATGGATAACAATGTTTTTATTACTTTAAACTTTTAAGCTAACACTCACACAGTTCACAATGGTGAGTTTAGTGTGGCGAAATAATATCAGTTATATATCCAACTCGAAAACATTAATCAGTTATTACATATCCCTCTGTCCGTCTAATTCGTATAAACAACTAATTCAATTCATCCTGCAATATCTTCACTCACGTCGCTCATACATTCATCCCCAACCACCTTCATTCCTCTTTCTCGTTTCTCCCTCTCACCAGTGAATGCTTTGAATGAAACTTTCAGTGGATGGTGCGATAGTTCTATATCAGTCAGAAGTGGCAACACTCCACCAGCCCCTCCATAATCTTCCCCCATCTGTTCCTCTCTCTCTCTCTCTCTCTCCCTTCCACCCTCCCTCCATAACTCGTCAGGTAGAAATGACCCCATGATGAGTGAGCTCGTGTCTCCATCCCATCAGCTCGCGACTGTACAGTCGGCGGCAAAAGTTCTGTCGCCTCACTTGCTTTACCGAGACACGCGATGTTTATAGACTCGAGATTATTATGAAGTGCAGAAAACGTGGGTATTTCTCGAGTCCATGAACACTGTGTGTCTCGGTGAAGCAGGTGAGGCGACAGGACTTCTGCCGCCGACTGTACGTGTACAGCACTGTACACTGTAGATTAAAATCTAGCTAGACCTGGCATTTTCTTGTGAGACTAGCCTACAGTGTGTGTATACTACACCAGAACATGTTCTCCCTAGAGCTTCGATAGAGTGGTAGTAGACTAAATATAGCTAGACTACTCTACCATTAGTGTACACTGGAGTGTGTTTCAGTGTTTGACGAAGACCAGTCTCAGTCAGATTTGTGTGTGGTGAGATGTCATGGTCCAAGCACCTATAGTCAAAGTAATTTGTACTGAGCTCTCGGGTGGAGGCGAGGACAAGGAGCGGTGTTGCCAAATCTTCACCAAAACAAACCCAGATGGTATCCATCATTCTTTATGATACATATAATGGGGTAACCCCTCTAAAATTATAGTACTGTATTTTATGTATCTTCAGTCATTTTTCCTCTTTTAATAGTATCGACGATTTATTTGTAATTAATTATTTATTAAAAATAAGTAAAGTATCAATATCTTTATAAGTAGAAGATGAAACAATTTATTGCAGGCAATTGTCGGCTTTCTTTCCACACCACCATAGAGGTAAAAGTCCTGAGGTTGCTACAGACACGTTGGTTGCCTTAGCTGTGCGAGCAACTGCCTGCGAGGGATCCAATATGGGTCCTCTGTTTGCCTTCTCATGGAAGAAATATCTATTTACATAATAAATAATTTCCTTTGCTTGGCTGTGGAGAATACCGACGCGTCTGGGAGATATATATAGGCCGCATATAAATTCACAATTATAAACCCTAAGAATAATGGAAGACAGATATGTAATGTTTTATAGAAATGGAACTGAAATTGGTATTTCTGTATATTCTCTTTTACTTTAATGTTGTCACTATTAAGAGTTTTATAATATAAATATTGTGGCATACAAGGTGCAGTAATATTATCATAAAGTAAGTATTAAAAGTAATAGTAAGATGGTAGTCCTCTATTGAATTAATCCTTTGTATTATTGTTTGCACTTAAATACTCGTCATTATAAATTTGTAGGGCTCGCTTCAACAGCAAAAAAATAAATAAATAAACACACACACAGCAGTGAGTAACACTCTGTAATCAACAACAATATAATAATTTAATGTTATCACTGTAGTTACTTGACGGTAGCCATTATTTTCAAGGATAAATACACACAGTATCTAGAACATTTTATTGGACGCATAATAACTTTTTAAGTCTTACTAACTTTGCCATGAAGGCTGACACCTCAAAGGTTGTCAGCACTGATTATCATATACTTCACAAACAGTAACTAGCTTTAGTCTACTATGCCTACGTGTTGATTATTTCCTTATTATGGGCAGAAATTTACTTGTAATCCAATAATGCACTATATGTAACGTAGAACAAGTTATTTTATTCCCGTGTGTTAAGTTGGTAAGCCTGCGAAGGCTACAAGGTGTGGGAACAAGCTCCTTTAGTGTGTGTGTGTGTGTGTGTGTAAAGGGAACTGCGGTTCACATGACTCGAACCCTCACTTCACCAGAAATGTGCCTATATTCTGAGAGAGTCTCAACGTTCTTGTTTGTGCGTCGTTGTGTGTGTGGTGTTATAGTGGTTGTTTATATTTTCTATCTCGTTTTTTTTTGTGGTATTGTTGTTTGTGGTTTATTTATTTTTTATTGTGGTTCTGTGTGTGTATGTTCGTGTGTTCGTGTGTGTTCAGTTGTTCGCTTCCCATCTAGGCCTTGCCTGGCCTAATGGAGAGCGCGGATTCAGATGTGGCTTCCTGCCTGGAGGCCGACTTGGCCATGTCGGAGGAGGATGAGTCTCCTATCGAGGATCACTGGCCTGAGCTGCCTTCTCGCAACCCTACCCCCCTATCCTCGGTCACTCCGCAGCTCAGGTTGCAGCCTTCCACCTCCTCAACCTCTACCAAGCGACCCTTTGATGCCTCGTCCGACTCCTTGCAGGATTCCGATGGTGTGGACTGTTTGCCTCCGGCTGCCAAGACTGCCAAGGGTGCTTCAGCTGTGCATGACGTACCTTCTCTGCCTCAACGTGGTGTTTCTTCCTTGTATACCAACTCCTTGCCCTCGTCCAACCTTCCTGCTTTTGCCCCAAGTAATGCCTATGTCAAGCTCTCCTTATCTGGGAACCCATCTACGGACACAAAGTTGCGTTGGTTGTCTGATGTCAACAGGGCCTTCCAGCTGCAGCGTGAACTGGCTGAAGTGAAGATGGCTGCTGTCACCTCCCGGTTTGTCTACATCTCTAGGAAGCGTCAGGATATCATTGATAAGGTGAAGGCTGGTGAATTTTTGTCTCTGCCTCTCATTCTTAAAGACTCGCCCGGGAGGCCTCGTAAGTTCCCCAGCTACATCCTTACCCGTTTTCCTATTGATGTTGACCCGAAACTTGCTAAGGGATACCCTGGTGTGTACTTTGCCCGTCGTTTTTTCCAAGATGGTTCCCCCATTAGCCGTATTGTTGTTGTCTGGAGTCAACCTGATCCACCTCCAAATGAGATTTCCTTTGATATCCTCCCTTGTCTTCCACCGTGTGAGGTGAGGAAACTTCATAATGACCAGCCTTGGTGCTACAGGTGCTGGGGTGTGGGGCATATCTCCCGGTACTGTTCTGCCAGGCCGAAGTGTGCATGGTGTGCTGCCGACCATGATTCCAAGACGTGTCCTGTCAGGGGCGAACCATCATGTCCTGCTGCCTCCACCTCTGAGCCTTCACCTCCTGAGGATACGTCTCGATGGAAGTGTCCACGATGCCTTCAGCCAGGGGTTAACGTGTGGCATGGATGTACTCGACGACAGGTCCAGGCTCGTGTCACTACTATTGCTCCGCCTCCACCACAGCCACCACCACCACCTCCCCAGTCTGCTCTTCCTACCAGCCCTGCCTCACCTCCAGACATGGCCCTCCGCAAGCCTGTTGCTACCCTCATGGCACGATGTACGGCTCTCGAGAACCGCTTTTCTGCCCTTGAAGCCAGGATTGATGGGCTAGTTGCCACGAAGGCTGCCAATGACTCCAAACTCTCCACCTTGGTCGAGGCTCAGCAGGCCATCATCTCAACTGTCACTACCCTTACCGAAAAGATGGATACTGTTGCATCTCGCCTTGAAAAGCTTTTCGAGTCAGTCCCTTCTCCTGGTCCATCTTCTTCTCCAGGTCGCTCATCTGCCCCCACTCACCGGACTTCTACCTCCAAATACAGAGTTCGCTAGTGATTGCCGGCTGGATGTCATCTCCTGGAATGTATGTGGTATCACCAGTTATGCTAAGCTCACTCAACTCAAGGCCTATGTTTTTCGTCATCATCCCAGTGTTATTTTTCTCCAGGAAGCATTTCCAGGACGGCCGCTCGCTGCTGGGCAAGCTCCTCCTCTCTCAGGTTATGTGCCATATGTTCATCTGGTAAGGAATGGTCTCCTGACTTACATACATAGCTCCTTGCCACATCGCCTTCTCTGTACCTCCACTGATCCTGAAATGACCTTTCAGCTATTTGAGGTTCTACCTGGGAATGGAGTACTACAACTATGTAATGTCTATTCTGCCCCAGCTAGACTCACTCTTGAGGCTCTTCCTTCTCCAACAGTGCGTGGTATGGTTTATATGGGAGATTTTAATGCTCGGCATTCTGATTTGGGTGATGGTTCTGGCTCTATTAATAGTAATGGTGTTCGTCTCCTTTCATACATCCGCAAGCATCATCTGACACGCTGGGACACTGGCGGTGCCACTCATTGCCGGGGAGGTACTCTGGATTACATCCTTTCGTCTGGCCTGATAGCATCTCGGGTCCTGTGCTCCTCCGTGCCAGACTTATTCTCTGATCACATCGCTCTTCGGTTTCATTATTCTCTAACTGCTTGGTCAAGTGCTTCAGCCACTCGTTTGCGTATTGCTGTGCCCCCTAAATATTGCCCGACTTACATCTTATTCATGGCCCATGTATTCGCTACATTTGACATATCATTAGCTGAACAGTTGTACTCTGATCTTGTATCTGCTACTCATGACTTTTATAGGCTATACGTCTCCCAGCCACACCTCCAGCATCGCCATACTGCCCACTCCTGGACGCTGGATGCACGTATACAGGAGGCAAAGGAGGAGGCTGAACGTGATGGCCTATTGTTTCAGGCCAACCCAACGCCTGACCTGCTCCATCGTTACCAGATGTCTAGGGACGCTTTAGTTGTCCTGCAGGAGCGTGCTCACACTGAGTCTTGGCAGCGGTTCACGGACAGCATCAACCAGCAAACAAGTGTGGCTTCTATGTGGCACCTCATCCGTCGGGTTGTTAAAAAGACACCGGCCACTGCTCGTCATCACACTCTCACCGACTATGCCCAACAACTTGTCGATGCCTGGTCAGAACAATCTACCTCAGCCAGTCTACCCATCCACATACAAGATGCACTCACTTCCCGTGCTGCTGTCCATCGGCTACGTCTAATATCTGCTCTGTTGCAAGATGATGACGATGATGCAGAGGTGATAACTGAGGAGGAGTTGCGACGTGCTCTCTCTCGGGGTAGAGCTTCTTCCCCTGGTGATGATGGTATTACTTATGCTGTGCTGCGCCTACTTCAACAAGTTCCTGGGAACCCTCTACTTCTAGTGTACAATCTTTGTCTTCGTGATGGTTGTGTACCACGAGCCTGGACCAGCAGCACAATAATACCCATCCCTAAGCCCGGCACTGCGAAGTTCAGGCCTATTTCCCTGACTTCCTCTTTTTGTAAAGTTATGGAGAGAATCTTACTCAATCGTCTCATGTACAGACTGCAAGATCGCCTTTCTCCATGGCTGTTTGGTTTCCTTCCCCAGCGGAGCACACACCACTGCCTAGTCGACCTGTACACTCGCCTTAACAGGAACAGTGTGGTGGCCTTCATTGACCTTCGAAGTGCCTTCGATGTTGCTAATAGAGATGTCATTTTGGATCAACTGGTTGACTTTGGGATAAAGGGTAATCTATTACGGTGGATTCGGGGCTACCTGAATAACAGGACCACCAGTGTCTTTTTCAGTGGTGCGCTCAGTCCTTTGCGCAGTTTTCATCTTGGTACGCCTCAAGGGGGTGTTCTCAGCCCATTGGTATTTAATATTCTGATGCATCGGCTGCTCACTTCTCTCCCTGATATACCTGGAACTACAATTACGTGCTATGCTGATGATATCTGCGTTCATTCTACCTCACCAAGGGATCTCCAGCGGTTTCTTGACTCCTTCTCTGTGTCCTCCTCTCACTGTGGCATTATTGTCTCCCCAGATAAGAGTAGAATATTCACCTGCCGCCTTCCTCAAGCTCGGCCAGTGTTCACCATTGGAGGGACTGTCATTCCCATGTGTTCCCAGTATCGCTACCTAGGCGCATCAGTCAATATTTGGCCAATTGTCCCTGCCAGACCTCAAGACCATCCCATTGTCCAGGACTTATTGGGTCGTCTCCAGCGCCGACTTACGCCACTTCAATGGCTCACTAACAACTCCTCGGGCATCTCCATCCCAGTAGCCAGGACTATCTATATTGCTTTTATCCGTTCAGTTGTTGATTACCTCTCCCCTGCTCTGATTCAACTTCCCAGGGCTACTCTGGAAACTTTAGAAAAGTTTCAGAATAGAGCAATGAGAATAATTCTCGGTTGTCCAATGTCGACCAGGATAGTGAACATGCAGCGTGAGTTGCGTATTCCCCCGTTAGTGGAGAGAATTTATTCTAATGTTACTTGCTTCACTGTCAAGTGCCTCCATTTCCCACATCTTTCACCCCTTTACTCTCAGTTAGTCAGGACTTCTCTTAGACCAAACTACTCGGTCCCTCCCATACTGCCTGCTGGACGTACTCTTATAAGGTCTGTTTCCTCTATGCTCCGTAGTCTTAATATAGATATAATGGTGGCCGACGTCCCCCCAGGACCCCCTCCGTGGATGCTACCAACACCTGATGTGAGCTTCACACCTACTTCCAAGTCGGAACTGCCTTCTCTACAGCGGCAGTTGGCTCTGGAACACAGATCCATACTGCCTCTATACTGATGGCTCATTGCAAGTGGATGGTGCAGCAGGTTGTGCCGTTTTCTCACCTGACATGGAATCACCTCCAGGGGGCTGGGTTGGCCGTCGTCTCTGTAACCACTCTAGCTCAACATTGTGTAAACTGTATGCCATTCTGGATGCTGTTAGTCTTGTTTGTCAACGTGGAGTGAATGCTGCCATTTTTTGTGACTCCAGACCTGCCCTTCATTCTCTCTCTAGTGTTCAGCCCACACACTCTACTGTTGTTCAGCAGATTTTATCGTTTTTGTCCTTATTGCGTCATCGTAACTTGACTGTCAAATTTGT
Organism: Petrolisthes cinctipes; assembly: GCA_033782935.1. Taxonomy (NCBI): domain Eukaryota; kingdom Metazoa; phylum Arthropoda; class Malacostraca; order Decapoda; family Porcellanidae; genus Petrolisthes; species Petrolisthes cinctipes. The sequence continues at coordinate 499,442 of JAWQEG010000380.1, read as the reverse complement.
ATGGGTGCCATCCCATATAGGTTTACGTCACAATGGTACAGTTGACAGACTCGCAAAGGAAGCCTGCCATCTGCCTCCTCGTGGTGTTGGACGTCCTCTCTCCCTTACATGTTACCTTTCTAAAGTCCGCTCCGCCGCTCTCCTCCCTGTACGGCGACGCAGGGATGCAGAGAGGCCCTTCAGCATCTCCATCACACATTATGAGTCTGTCTGCCGTCACAAATATTCCTACCGTCGTCGAGGCCTCATGGTTCGGAGGCACAAGGTAGTCTCTGCTCGTTTGAGGCTTGGCTACCGGCCACCGTGGCAGGTTGCTGGAATGCAGGGTGAGCCTCCCTTCACTGAGTGTCGCTTGTGTCGAGCGCCTCGTGCTAACACTGTAGAGCACTATTGCCTGGCCTGCCCCGCTGTCCGACACTTGCTGCCCCGGGGCCTGCCACTAGATGTGATTTGTCGACACCTGCTGAACCACCAGGTTCTGGAGGAGCTTCTGGTGCGCCACCCTCGTTTTGGTGGATTTAAGTAGGTCATAATGTAATATTTGTCTGTATGCATGTGCTACATTCTGTTATGTTTTCGTGATGTGTGTGTGTGTGTGCGTGTGTATATGTCTTTGTAGTCATTGTATTCTCATGAGTCCCGCCTACCCGCATGTATTGTTGCCTGCCTGTTGATTGACGCTACGGCGCAATTAATTAAAAAAAAAATATATATATATATATATATATATATGAGAGTACTCTTATAATTATGATGACCATGGTAAAATTCAATACCTAGGTTTGTTATTGTGAACTCCATATCCATTAGTCCCTTCGCCCAAAGTCAACCATAAATCATTAAGAAAAAGAAAGATCCACAGCCACGGTTATTGGCGCCTCTCTTGCTCTTTCTACCTCCACCAGCCCCTCCATACCCCCCCCCCCCCCCTTCTTCCTCTTAAACTCCTCCATAACTCGTCAGGTAGAAGCGACCCCATGATGAGTGTGCTCGTGTCTCCATCCCATCAGCTAGCGACTGTACGTACAGCCATGGCTGATAGTGGCGGACCAGGGTCCAAGGAGTGTTGTAGAGCAACTGAATAGAGTTCGAAAAAGTGAGTCTTCTAAACCTCTCTCAACGTTGAGAATGGTTTGGAAAATTTACTTGTTCGAATTCTGTTCAGTTGCTCTCCAACACTTCTTTGACTCTGGTCCACCACTATCAGCCATGGCTGTACTGTACACTGGCGGTCAGAAGTTGTGTCCCGCTCCCCGGGGTGTCTATACAAGAGAGGTGAGAAATTATTCTTGGGGAGGTGAAAAATGTGTGGAAGCTTTAATAAAAGTACGAAAATACACCAGGTTATCAATTATATATATACTGATATTCGTGTCAATTATTAACATCATTAAATGTAAGATTAAGTTTTTAATATTATGATGTAACACGAAAACAACCGAGGTAACATTATTGTATACTTTTTCGTATAATATTCAATGGTTATCATCAAGCACTAAACGCTGAAAAATACTTACACAATAACTGAATAAGAATCATGAACCAGAATGCTATTTATTAAATGAAGCTAATGTGAATACCTTTATATTACATGTGTCAAGTGTTGATACCACTAACACACACTTCCATTTCCCCCGTATCTACGTAACAGTTTATAATCGTGTCGAATATCAAGGCTCTCATTATCCCTCACGTGATAGCAACCTTGTAATTTTAATAGCCCTACTGGGACTTTTACCGCTATTGCCATTTCCCTCTGCTCACCCAGTGCTCTGTCGGATTTTACTTGGAGAGTGTTGCCTGATTTATATGGCAGTGACCATTTCCCTATACTTTTAGAAGGTAACAGGTATGAACCACAGTCTCGTCTTCCTAGGTGGAAATTAGAGAAGGCTGACTGGCAGTTTTTTAGAGAGCTAACTTGTTCGGTCTCTTCTGTAGCCGATTTCGGTAGCTCTGACGAGACTGTAATATTTCACTGATATGCTCCACTCTGCTGCTCTCAACTCTATCCCTAGAACTTATGGATACTTTCCCAAACGTCCTGTCCCTTGGTGGTCACCAGGCTGCACCACTGCTGTGCTGGAGCAGCGCGGTGCTTTCTCTCGCCTTCGTCGCAATCGTGGGGACCCAACTCTTTTAGAGGGCTTCAGACGGGCAAGGGCTCGGGCTAGACGAGTTTTAAAAGAGGCACGACGTGCATCTTGGAAGGCCTTTGTATCTTCAATTAATACTAAAACTCCACTCACCCAAGTGTTCAGGAGAGTCCGTAAGATGGCGGGGAAGTTTTCTTCTAGTTCTCCACCTGTACTTAATTAAGGTCAATGGAATTAAGATCATGGATGGTTTGACAGTGGATAATACCATGGCGGAGGCTTTTGCAAGAGTCTCCAGCCGTGACTCTCGACCTCTGGCTGTCAGGCACGAGTTAAGAGCCAAGGAGCGCACTGCTCTCTCTCTCTGCGGCGACACTTCTCCTGGGCCAGACAACAACCCATATGCAATGTTGCGACACTTGGGTGAGGAGGCAATCTCATTTTTTTTAGCTTTATATAACAGAATCTGGCTGGAGAGAGTCTTCCCCTCTGTATGGAGGGTTGCTACCATCCTTCCTTTCCTCAAGCCGGGCAAGGACTCTGGTGTTGCCCTCAATTACCAACCAATTGCTTTGACCTCCTGTCTCTGTAAACTATTTGAGAGGATGGTGAATGTCAGACTGGTATACTTCTTTGAACGGGGTGATTTTCTGTCCCCGTCCCAGTCTGGCTTTCGTAAACACCATTCCACAACAGATGCTCTGGTCAGGATGGAAGCTGCTGCATGTGAGGTCTTTGCATGACATCAACACCTTGTCTGTGTATTCTTTGATTTGGAGAAAGCATATGACACTACATGGCAATATGGCATGATGCAGCAACCCCATTTATATGGCCTGTGGGGTGGCCTTCCACGCTTTCTTAAGGAGTTTCTCAGTGGTCACAGTTTTTCTGTGAGGGTTAGTACAACCCACTCAGCATCTGTTGCACAGGAGGCGGGCGTCCCCTAGGGAAGCATCCTCAGTGTCACATTGTTTGCAGTAGCAATTAATGCCATTGCCTCATCCCTTCCGGACGGTATAGCCAACTCGATGTACATTGACAACCTAGCAGTCTGGTTTGCTGCTTCCCGTATGTCAGTGGCGGAGCGGCGCATGCAGCTTGCCCTTGTCAGGGGGTCACGTTGGACTGGTTCTCATGGGTTTCGATTTTCTCTTTCCAAGACAGTTGCTATGCACTTTTGCTGCATCCGAGGCATCCACCCCGATCCAGACTTATTCATGTATGGTCATCGGATACGTTGTGTCAAGGAGACTCTCTTTTTGGGTCTCCTTTTTGACAAACGTTTGACTTGGGTTCCCCACTTACGTACACTTAAGGTCTCTTACCTCAAGGCTCTTAACCTGTTGAGGGTCCTGGGTCATACGTCCTGGGGGGCAGATTGGGCCACCCTCCTCCGTCTATACCATATTCTTAATAGGTCAAAACTCGACTATGGGTGTGAGGTGTATTCCACTGCCACCGATGCCCGTCTCAGAGTTTTAGACCCTGTTCATCATGCTGGAGTACGTCTGGCGACCGGAGCCTTTAGGTCGTCCCCAATCCCCAGTCTCCTGGTGGACGCTAATGAGCCACCTCTTGATCTCCGTCGCCAGTTCTGGATGGTTCATTGTTGGCATTGGTTATATCAAATTCCTGACTCCCTTCACTGCTTGGCGGTGTCATCTGATATCATGTCTCGGTACTACTTTTTACATTTTACCATGACCCTTTGGCTTCCGGGTAAGGAAGGCTATGGAGATGGGCATTGATGACTTCCAGATTTGTCCTGTGAGGGTCCCCAGGGTGGCTCCATGGATTCTTCCAGAAGTTTTCCCCTGCACCTGCTTTACAGACAAGAGGGAATCTCTTCCTCCTCCAGTGGCTCATTCACTCTTTTTAGAACATGCCTTCACTCACAGGGAATCCATCCCTGTACACTGATGGGTCAAAGTCTGATGCTGGAGTTGGCTTTGGAGTTGTCTTTCCTGACTTTTGCCGTGGCGGCAGGCTCCCTTCTATCATGTCCATTTTTACTGCTGAGCTCTCGGCCATTTTATATGCCCTCCAAGTGATTTTTACTCTCCCTCAGCCTTCTTGTGCTATTTTTAGCAATTCCTGTAGTGCCTTGCAGGCGTTGTGCAATTTAAACTCTTCCCATCTCCTGGTGTTGGCCATTCTTGAGTGGCTTGTCCTCTTGGGTTGTCGTGGCCGCAAAGTCACTTTTGTTGTGTCCCGCCCCATGTGTGTGTCGATGGGAATGAGCGGGCTGACGCCCTGGCTAAGGCTGCGGTCTCCAATTCTCGGCCTCCTGCCAGGCGTCCTCCTGTTCCTGCAGTGGACCTTCGACCCTACATAGATGCTACCGTTCGTTCCTGCTGGCAGGACAGATGATACACCGTCAGGGCTAACAAGCTCTGTGATATCCGCCAGCGCCTAGGTTTGTGGAGCTACAGCGGCCTGTCCCGCCGGTGCCAGACATCTCTTGTCCGTCTCCGCATTGGCCACACATTATTGACTCATGGCTTTTTAATGGAGAGGGCTCACTCTCCCTACTGTGATGATTGTCTGGTCCCTTTTACAGTACAGCATCTTATTTTCGAGTGTTCCAGCCTTGGACCTTCGGCGTAGGCACCTCTCCGAGTACCGGGAGGGTGACGGTTCTTACAGTCTCTCTCAGGTGCTCGGGGAGGAGGCTTGTTGTGTGGGTGGGAACACCCTCTCCTATGTGGAGGAGGCTGGCCTTTTCCACAAGATATGATTTTATGATATTTATGGTTTTAGATTTTTTTTTTTTTTATGTCTACGGGTTCTTTTAGTAATAATGTGCTTTTTAGTTTGTGTGTCTTTTAATCATGGTGCCTATCCCTTTCGGGTGTTGATGTTTTATTAATTATGTAGATAACAATTTTATGTTGGGCGATATATGACCGCCAGATGCTTATTTGCATCAAAAATCAATCAATCAATCAATCAATCCATATAATATGCTGGAGAAGACTTACCAGCAAATATGTCATATGGAAGTCCCTTATCTGTTCCACATATGATATAATGTGGGGACTTACCCTCGGATGAATTTATGGACCCATTGATGGAGGCTGCTGCAAATAATATCCAGGAAACTCCTTATTTGCTTTACTGTAGTAGGTTGAGGAAATTCCTTTACTGCTATAATTTTGGAATCCAAAGTGTGAATTCCTTTACTATTTACTTTATGACCCAAAAACTCTATTTCAGCTTTAAGGAATGTACATTTTGACAGTTTGACCTTTAACCCAACATCCTACAGTCGTTGTAAGACTCTTTCTAATTATTGCAGGTGTGTATTTACATCAGGGCCGACAATAATTAAGTCATCTAAGTATGCAACAACATCTTGAGTCATTTCACTGAAGATAGTATTTATCATTCTTTGGAAAGTTAGGGGTGCATTGGATAATCCAAAGGGCATTCTGACAAATTGCCAATGACCATTAGGGGTGCTAAAAGCTGTAATAGGTTTGGATTGATCATCTAATTCTACTTGCCAATAACCACTAATTAGGTCAAGATTACTAAAGACTCCGCTATTTTCCCCAATCTCAATGAGGATATCTTTAGGTACAGGTAATGGGTACCTATCCTTGACAGTTTTCTCATTTATCTTCCTAAAATCAATAACAGGGCGGAAATCACCTGTTTTCTTAGTCACTAAGAAAAATGGGCTATTATAACGACTGTTTGAAGGTTCAATGATTCCTTCTGCTGACATATCATCCACCATTTTATCCATTACTTGTCTATGACTATGAGGTAATCGGTAAGCTTTCACATATATTGAATCTGTGTCTGTTAATGTTATTTGATGTTTAACTAATGTTGTTTTCCCCAACCGCTCACCAGGTAAGGCAATAGCCGACCTGTGATTCGCTAATATGTGTAAAAGCTGTGTGCGATGTGAAGGAAAATCATTGACTTGTACATGCTCATGTAATTTCATTAATGGTTTGCCTGAGTTGCAATTCATCAACAGTGTGAATGTTGGCTAAGGGAGGAGATTCTGTTTCCATCTGTATTGGTTTAAGAAACACAAGAAAGTCACCTATGTATGTACCTGATTTTATTTTCACTGGCTGTTCAACCTTGTTAAGAATTAGAGCTTCAATGAAGTTGTCTTCTTGAACCAGAGAAAATATGGATTCCATACCGACATTAATTATTTTACAAGTTTCACTTAAGGATATGGTCTGATTTCCTACATATTTATCACCATTTACTTTCACCTTAATGATAGCAAACCCTTTACTTGGTAAGTTGACTGTACTTTTGACACTGCCTGCCAGTCTAATCTGTGACTCACTGAGTGATCTCTCTCCCGAGCACACAGTTGTTTACTGTTGAAACAAACGACATTGACATACTATTGACTGGAGAGATATTGCAATGTCAAGGCTATGATCAGTCAGCTCTTTTAACCCTGGTAAGCCCTCAGTTGGTAAACAGAAATTTTCACAATTATAGAAGGTGCAGTTTAGTCTTTGACCATTTGGTGAAAGTGTAATAGGAAATTGGACCATTCCTTAAATGATTAATTTACTACCAGATAAGACAGTTAAATGTATGTCTGATGGTTGAATAGACCATCATTCCTGTGGGTTTTCCTTTAACAGCTGTTTAAGTGTTACTTCAGATATCAGTGATACAGAACCTCCTGTATCAACAGCTAATGAGAAATTTGTATTCCCAATGTTACAAGGAAGTGATAATGCATCAATTTTACCCAAGGCAGCATCAAGTATATTTATTTGTTTAGGTATGATTAAATTGACGTGTTTTTTTTTTTCTTTTCTTTATTTCTTTTTAATCGTCACCTGTATTTGCACGTCTATTATTTACTTGGTCTCGAGCATTTAATGTTACTCAACATTCATCTGTGTTATGTGTCACACTATTATGAATAATGCAATACTTGTTACTGGGCTTGTTGTCACATTCACTTGCTACTTTACTGTTATCCTTATTTTTGGCATTGGAGCAATTATTCTTAGTAATGTAACACTTATCTGGGTTGTGTCCATATTTCCTACAAATCTTACAATAAGGTTTCTTCTTCTTTGAGATATGATTTATGAAGTTTCTAGTGTTTTGTGTCTGTGAAATGCTCTGGTGAGTGTCTGTGTCAGTGATAACGGCTACAGGTAGGGCTCCAGGTACATTAGCTGCATATCTGATCAATCTGTCACTTGGTTTATATTCTATTTTAGCAGCTTCAAGCCTGGATTCCTCTGTTAAAAGCAAAACATACTGTATGTACTCAATAATCTGGTATAGGTTGTCCGCCCTCATGTTACCTTGTGCGTTCAAACACTCTGATCATTTTTAGAGTTGTTTAGCATCGCTAATGGTCGAACCTGCTAATGCTAGAACCGTACTCGAAGTAGCTGTTCCACAATTACTCACTGTCCTTCTAACCATTCGATGTACCCACGCTAGTGGACCGCCAAACTGCCCCCCACTGAAAATATCTATGAGATCTTCACCAAACTGTTTAAAGTTATTTAAATTATCTGGATCAGTAAAAGCAGTTGCAGTCAGTAGTGTACTAGAATTGGAGTCTGGTTTAACATGTCCACGTATGAACCTTATTTTGTCTTTGTCATCTGTAATCCCTGCAGGAAGCATGTTATCTTCACAAACCCTTAGAAAAATATTAATATTATAATTAACATCTTCCCCAGTAAATTCCTTTACTGTATGTGCTTGTGGAAGAACATTAATAGTAGCAGAAGTGTTAGTTGTCATAGTGTGTGATGATGTGATAGTATGTAAAGCTGTTGAGTAAGTACGTCCTGACCTGGTTTTACTAGGTGTAATGTTAGAGGGAAAAGAAGTAAACAAGTCAGTTAATGATGTAGATTTAGTAAGAGGAGGAGTATTAGATGCCGCTCTACCGTCTTTTATGTCTAAATTCAGTGCAAGAATATTTTTATTCAATGGAGAACTTACACTTTCTATTGTACTTTCACTTAAATTAGTGATTTCTGTTGCATCAACTAAGCTTTCACTACTTTTAAATATTGTTAAACTATGTTTAAGTTTGCGTAGCGAAGACAGTGCTTTACCGTATTTTCTCTCATTCATTACCTGTCACTCTGCTAGAAGATTCACAAAGGACATTCCTTCTGTATATATACGTGAAGACATACGCATATTAGTACCCTAAATGATGAATACATAGAATTTGTAATAAGGAGATATTGGTAATATGTTTATATATTTATCCTAGTGTGATGGTGTTAGCATGTATGTATTTGTAAAATATATACCTCAGCTACTGACCAGGAATAGTTGAGTAGGCGTTGATAATTAGTTGGATAGTATTCCAATAGTCTTGTGACGTCATACCAATTACCAAGCCAACATCCTTCCTTGGATGTTAGCACTGTATCAATTGAAAAATTATTGATTGAAACACTGTAGTTGCACTGTAGTGATGTTATTTGAGCAGCTAGTAGTCGTCCAGTCTTTCACTATATAGTTGGAAGTTGAAGTATTCACATCACTATACTGTAGTGTGGTAGTACTAGTAGTACTAGTAGTCGTGATGGAGATGATGGGTGGTAGAGATGATGCAATAGCTTGAGCGGGAGGAGGTAGTTGGGCAAGGCCAGTCGCTCGTGGTTGGTTCCCTTCCTTCACTTCTCCTGCTTCTATCTTCTCTTCCTTCACTTCACTTCACTACTTCTCCTGTCTTCTCTTTCTACTCTTGTGTTTTTTCTTGGTTATCACTTGCTATATATTGTTCGTATCCCACTGCTGCCACCAGTATATGCTAGGGCGAGCGAATTACCTTACACACAAGTGTTGGCAGTTGTGATGGAGTACTTGATGTTGTCGTTGTTGGCTATACTCTCTTCAGAGTGATTTTAAAATAGATTATTTGGTGTGGAAATTTACCAAGCACAAGTTCTCAGTTTAACAAGAGTTTATTGATAACCGAAGTGGGTATTACAAGTTCACAAGAGTGTTAGTTAGATTAGGGACTAACTAAGAGAGAGATAACCCGTTAGGCTGGGGTAGTCTCTAAGCAACTGGCTGTGTTGTAAGTCAGATTGAACTCCCTCTGTGATGCCCCGTGATTTGTGACGTCACTATTTGCTGACCTAGCATTGGTTCCCATGAACAGGGAGCTATCCCGTATTAGACCTGTTATGCCTCACTCAGCTCGTTTGAAAGTGATACCCCTCATGTGTACATGAGTCACTCTCTATGAAGGTATTATTAATAGAGTATATATATAGTATAATCGGTACAATCTAATATACACAAATAAATATATATATAAAATACATTTATCGCTAGTTCTGATAATTGTAATACATGTACAGTTGGCTCCACTTCCGCGTTTACCACCTACCATTGCCAATGTTGAGAGCCACCCAGAAGTTTGAATCCCTAACCACGTGTGATGCTGATACAAACCACTCATTACAGGGTGAAATGGAAAGAAGGGTTCGGTAAAGGAAAGTGTGTCTAAGGTGGGTGCATGAATTTAACACAGTTTTTCGAACACTGTTCTCTCCGACACTTGTAATGGTTCTCCAACTCTTGATTGTCTGGCCTAGACATTACTATCTAATGACTCCATCTGATTAATATAATGCTCTACCATATTGCATGGATTGTAATTACATACAAAACATCACATTATTTCTTTTCAGGTCCTGTTTGCATAATCTCACTAATCATTTTTGGCCACACAAAATGATGTTGGAGCTAGTGGGAATGAGAATGTGGTGGGGAAATGGAGGTGTAGAGTGATTGATTTATTGATTTAAAAATGTCATGAGGCATTTGGCGGCGCAACAGCTATGGTCATATACCGCCCAACACAAAGTAGTCATCTACATCATTAATAAAATATTTACACAAACTAAACAGACTTCTCCACCCCGAAAGGGATAGGCAGCATGAATAAAAGAACATACAAACTAAAAGGCACATTTATACTAAAAAAAAACCTGACTTATTCAAATAAAATATATAAAAGATAAGAAAACGTTGAACTATCTAAAAAGCCATAAATATAATAAAATTCACAACTTTTGGAGGAGGCCAGCCTCCTCCACATAGGAGAGGGTGTTCCCTCCCACACTACAAGACTCCTCCCCGAGCACCTGGGAGAGACTGTAAGAACCGTCACCCTTCCGGTACTCGGAGAGGTGCCTACGACGAAGGTACCCAAGGCTGGGACACTCGACAATAAGATGCCGTACTGTCAAAGAGACAAGACAATCATCACAGTAGGGAGGGTGAGCCCTCTCCATTAAAAAGCCATGAGTCAATAATGTGTGGCCAATGCGGAGACGGACAAGAGCCGTCTCCCACCGGCAGGACAGGCCACTGTAGCTCCACAAACCAAGGCGCTGGCGGATGTCGCGGAGCTTGTTAGCCCCAACGGCGTCCCATCTGTCCTGCCAGCAGGAACGAACGGTAGCATCTATGTAGGGTCGAAGGTCCACTGCAGGAACAGGATGATGCCTGGCAGGAGGCCGGGAATTGCAGACTACAGCCTTAGCCAGGGCGTCAGCCCGCTCATTCCCATCAACACCCACATGGGCCGACACCCAACAAAAAGTGACTTTCCGGCCACGACGACCCAGGAGGACAAGCCACTCAAGAATGGCCAACACCAGGGGATGGGAAGAGTTAAAATTGCACAAGGCCTGCAAGGCACTACAGGAATCGCTAAAAATAGTAAACGAAGGCTGAGGGAGAGTAAAAATCACTTGGAGGGCATATAAAATGGCCGAGAGCTGAGCAGTAAAAATGGGCATGACAGAAGGGAGCCTGCCACGGCAAAAGTCAGGAAAGACAACTCCAAAGCCAACTCCAGTATCAGACTTTGACCCATCAGTGTACACAGGGAGGGATTCCCTGTGAGTGAAGGCATGTTCTAAAAGGAGGGAACGAGCCACTGGAGGAGGAAGAGATTCCTTCTTGTCTGTAAAGCAGGTGCAGGGGAAAACTTCTGGAAGAAGCCATGGAGCCACCCTGGGGACCCTCACAGGACAAATCTGGTACTCATCTAGGCCCATCTCCTCCATAGCCTTCCTGACCCGGAAGCCAAAGGGCCATGGTGCACGAGAATGTAAAAGGTAGTACTGAGACATGATATCAGATGACACCGCCAAGCAAGGTAGGGAGTCAGGAAGTCGATGTAATCGATGCCAACAACGAACCATCAAGGACTGACGACGGAGATCAAGAGGTGGCTCATTAGCGTCCACCAGGAGACTGGGGATTGGGGACAACCTAAAGGCTCCGGTCGCCAGACGTACTCCAGCATGATGAACAGGGTCTAAAACTCTGAGACGGGCATCGGTGGCAGAAGAATACACCTCACACCCATAGTCGAGTTTTGACCTATTAAAGAACATGGTATAGGCGGAGGAGGGTGGCCCGATCAGCCCCCCAGGATGTATGGCTCAAAACCCTCAACAGGTTAAGAGCTTTGAGGCAAGAGACCTTAAGTGTATGTAAGTGGGGAACCCAAGTCAAACGTTTGTCAAAAAAGAGACCCAAAAAGCGAGTCTCCTCGACACATCGTATCCGATGACAATACATGAATAAGTCCGGATCTGGGTGGATGCCTCGGATGCAGCAGAAGTGCATAGCAACTGTCTTGGAAGGAGAAAATCGAAACAAGCTGCATGCGCCGCTCCGCCACTGACATACGGGAAGCAGCAAACCAGACTGCTAGGTTGTCAACGTACATCGAGTTGGCTATACTGTCTGGAAGGGATGAGGCAATGGTATTAATTGCTACTGCAAACAATGTAACACTGAGGACGCTTCCCTGGGGGACGCCCTCCTCCTGTGCAACAGTTGCTGAGTGGGTTGTACCAACCCTCACAGAAAAACTGTGACCACTGAGAAACTCCTTAAGAAAGAGTGGAAGGCGACCCCGCAGGCCATATAAATGGAGTTGCTGCAAGATGCCATATTGCCATGTAGTGTCATAGGCTTTCTCTAAATCAAAGAATACACAGAAAAGGTGTTGATGTCGTGCAAAGGCCTCACATGCAGCAGCTTCCAACCTGACCAGAGCATCTGTAGTGGAACGGTGTTTACGAAAGCCAGACAGGGACGGAGACAGAAAATCACCCCGTTCCAAGAAGTATACCAGTCTGACATTCACCATCTTTTCAAATAGTTTACAGAGACAGGAGGTCAAGGCAATTGGTCGATAATTGAGGGCAACACCAGAGTCCTTGCCCGGCTTTAGAAAAGGAAGGATGGTAGCAACCCTCCACCCAGAAGGGAAGACACCCTCCAGCCAGATTCTGTTATATAAAGCTAAAAGAAATAAGATCGCCTCCTCACCCAAGTGTCGTAACATTGCATATGGGATGTTGTCTGGCCCAGGAGAAGTGTCGCCGCAGAGAGAGAGAGAGCAGAATGCAGGTCTCTCAGGGTAAATATATGGTTATAACTTTCATTCTCGTTCCCTGAGAAATCCAGTACAATACGCTCCTTGGCTCTTAACTCATGCCTGACAGCCAGAGGTCGAGAGTCACGGCTGGAGACCTTTGCAAAAGCCTCCGCCATGGTATTGGCCACTGTCAAACCATCCATGATCTTAATTCCATTGACCTTAAGTACAGGTGGAGAACTAGGAGAAAACTTCCCCGCCATCTTACGGACTCTCCTGAACACTTGGGTGAGTGGAGTTTTAATATAAATTGAAGACACATAGGCCTTCCAAGATGCACGTCGGGCCTCTTTTAAAACTCGTCTAGCCCGAGCCCTTGCCCGTCGGAAGTCCTCTAAAAGAGTTGGGTCCCCACGATTGCGACGAAGGCGAGAGAAAGCAGCGCGCTTCTCCCGCACAGCAGTGGTGCAGACTGGTGACCACCAAGGGACAGGATGTTTGGGAAAGTAGCCAGAAGTTCTAGGGATAGAGTTGAGAGCAGCAGAGTGGAGCATATCAGTGAAATATGTTACAGCCTCGTCAGAGCTACCGAAATCGGCTACAGAAGAGACCGATGAAGTTAGCTCTCTAAAAAACTGCCAGTCAGCCTTCTCTAATTTCCACCTAGGAAGACGAGACTGTGGTTCATACCTGTTACCTTCTAAAAGTATAGGGAAATGGTCACTGCCATATAAGTCAGGCAACACTCCAAGTAAAATCCAACAGAGCACTGGGTGAGCAGAGGAAAATGTCAATGGCGGTAAAAGTCCCAGTAGGGCTATTAAAATGTGTCACATCTCCCGTATTTAAAACCCCTAATCCCTCATCCTCAATAAAAGAAGCCAATAAAACACCCCTGGGGTTGACCGAACTGTCACCCCACAGAGGATGACGACCATTAAAATCACCCAATCAAATAAAGGGAGATGGAAGGTCCCGTACAAGATGGTTGAGATCACCCCTCTCAACTGTAACACTGGGAGGAAGGTATAGACTGCACACAGTGTACGGGCTGTCCATAAAAACTTTAACTGCAACAGCCTGGAGCGGAGTGTCAAGCTCCAGGCTCGTGCATGGAATATCTCGGCGAACTAGAATTGCAGAGCCACCATGATGACCCTGCCCTTCAAATGAATTGGAATAAAATGTTGAGTATGCTGGAGGACTGGCAGGAATGTAGTCCCCAAGCATTGTCTCTTGGAGAGAAACACATGCAGGAGAGAAGCTAGAGAGAAGAACGCGCAGTTCCTCCCAAGAAGCACGCAAGCCACGGCAATTCCACTGAAGGACCTTGAACGGTGTTACTTTAGTACTGATTTTTGGGAAGCCTCATGGAGGTACTTCCCACTACCACCTCGACCTGAGGGTTTACTCAAACAATAAGATTTGTCTAATCCTGGGCCACTAGAAGAAGAGCGAACCCGAGGAGCAGTACTTGGGGCAGTAATTGGAACCCATAGACGAGTCCCTGAAGCATCTGATATGTTAGAAGAAGATGAAGGTATATGAGATAGGATATTCTTTGAAACAATTGCATTGGTTCTGTCCTGTACAGCAGTGATATAACTGACACAGGCAGATACATCAACATCCATAATACAGGTGGTAGAATCACTCCGCTGCTCAAGCGGAAGAGAAACTGAATCTTTTGAAGTCACAACATCCGTGGCATCCACATTAACTTCACGCCCATCTGATAATCCCGAAGGAAGCTTGCAAGGAGGAACTTCTGTTGAATCAAGAGATTCATCAAAGCCACGAGAACGCTTCTGGTGAAATTGAGAGGAAACTATGGATGAGTCCATTGAGATGGTTGCCTCACAAGGTGGAACATCTATAGTGTCAAGTGCCTCAGAGGAACCACGAAGGCGTCTCTGTGGCAGTTTAGGTGACTTAAGTTTCCTTTTTGGAGAGCGTGTGGCAGCGTGAACCTCTACCACATGGACACCTTTAGCTAAAGTCTGAGAATTGTCATCAGTTGAAGGGTCACCAGAATGAGTGTCTGATAAAGTTTCCAAGACAGAGAAACTATTATGTAGAGTAACCTTAGAAACGTTCTCACTAGAGCAAAAAGCAGCTGCCTCTTGAGAGGGTTGAGAGGGTGCTGCAACCAATTTAGGGCGAAGGGAGGAGGCGTATGTCTTCACACCACCATCCTTCTGTCGCCTGAAGTTGAGTTGCCGTCTGGCACTACCCATGCTAATAAATTGAGTATTAGCCAAGTGGAGGATATCCTGCTCAAGTAGGTACATCTTACATTGGCGAGAACGCAAGGGGTGAGCATCTCTGCAGTAAAAGCAGTAACTCTCTGACTGACACTCAGAAGTAAGATGTGAGTCAAGAGCAGAATAATTACGACACCAAGAACGGTTGTTGCAGTTCCTCTTCCCATGACCAAACTCATAACAACAGAAACACTGTAGGAGACGCTCAACAAAAGGCTTTACCTCAAATGAGGTGGGGTTAATGTTAATGTGATCTGGGATATGCGAGCCATAGAAAGTGAGGATGATCATATATTTTTACTGCCTTTCATCTTCGTTACTCGTTGGACACTGTCTGGGCACATAGCGAGAATGTCCTCTTCTGAGAATTCATACAGGTCCTCATTATATATACGCCCCTTGCTATAATTAAATGTTCGATGTGGTTTAATAGATTCAAACATGCTATCAGAAGGACAGGGGACATTGAGGAGCATCATGGCCTGTGTAAGATCTTTGGCTCTGATCAAAACGCCCTTACCATATTTCTTTATGTGGCCCATTGGTAATAATCCAATTTCTTTCTCCAGATACCGGGAAGTATGGATAAGGTTACCACGTCCCTCCCTGCAGTAAGCCACAAACCAAAAGGGTGTAGGAACCCGACGTTCCTTTGGGACATGCTCTGCAGAGTCATCAAATATATTAGGGCAATAGTCATTGTCACTATCAACTACATTGATGGACCGCATCATCTGAACTTTACAATGAGTATCCCCCACCGTCAGAGAATTTTTTGCCTCAAATGCTGCTTTGGCAGCAGCATTTGTATTGAAAGTAATATAGCACCGATTAGACCTACAATCAATGTCATATGTGATTCGGATTCGGAGGACTACTCCAAAACACTTAAAATGGAGTGGATAGCGTCATAGGTAAAGGATGCGAGTACATTCGTTACATTAACGTTTCCAAATCGCTAACAGGGTTCTTCAACACAACACCCGACCTGCTAGGTCTACTCTTATTTGCAGCTTTCTGCATCTTACCACGACCAGAGATTGACGTCTCATGGGCCTGGTCGACCACCGATCGAGGAAGAGATTGGGGCATTTCTGTATTCATATATCATTGGTTTAGTGTTTTTGGCCCCAGGAGCCAAGAGCTACTACCTACCAGGCAGATGACTGGACCTCTTCCTCCACGGGGCCACTCGTTTTAAAAAGCAGCCCCAATGGCTCGAAAGTTTGCCCACGACGGTGCTGAGACCCCCTTCCCCAACATATCCCGGCCCAGACACCCAACCATCCAACATAGGACGGCCCCTAGAGGGCAGTCCCTCCGGAGGGCAGCACTGTTGGCCCGTACTGGCAGCCTAATGCATGGGAACCATTTAGTCTGGTCTCTCACTGGCGACCTTACTAGCATGGGAAGCCCTCTCTCCCCGAAATCGGGGCAGAGCAGGGGCCGGAGCCCCCTCTAATCTAGCTCGCCAGGTCTTAGAGACACGCAAGCCCCCCCACCACGTCAAGGCGGTTCCTGTTGGGGGGGCTATGCTGATGATATCTGTGTTCATTCTACCTCACCAAGGGATCTCCAGCTGTTTCTTGACTCCTTCTCTGTGGTCTCCTCTCACTGCGGCATTATTGTCTCCCCAGATAAGAGCAGAATATTCACCTGCCGCCTTCCTCAAGCTCAGCCAGTGTTCACCATTGGAGGGACTGTCATTCCTATGTGTTCCCAGTACTGCTACCTGGGTGCGCCAGTCAATATTTGGCCGATTGTCCCTGCCAGACCTCAAGACTATCCCATTGTCCAGGACTTATTGGGTCGTCTCCAGCGCCGACTTACACCACTTCAATGGCTATCTAACAACTCCTCGGGCATCTCCATCCCAGTAGCCAGGACCATCTATATTGCTTTTATCCGTTCAGTTGTTGATTACCTTTCCCCTGCTTTGATTCAACTTCCTAGGGCTACTCTGGAAACTTTAGAAAAATTTCAGAATAGAGCAATGAGAATAATTCTCGGCTGTCTAATGTCGACCAGGATAGTGAACATGCAGCGTGAGTTGCGTCTTCCCCCATTAATCGAGAGAATTTATTGTAATGTTACTTGCTTCACTGTCAAGTGCCTCCATTTCCCACATCTTTCACCCCATTACTCTCAGTTAGTCAGGACTTCTCTTAGACCAAACTACCCGGTCCCTCCCATACTGCCTGCTGGACGTACTCTTATAAGGTCTGTTTCCTCTGGTCTCCGTGGTCTTAATATAGATATAATGGTTGCAGACGTCCCCCCAGGGCCCCCTCCATGGATGCTACCAACACCTGATGTGAGCTTTACACCTACTTCCAAGTCGGAGCTGCCTTCTCTACAGCGGCAGTTGGCTCTGGAACACATAGAAACAGTGACTTCCTCCATCACAGATCCATACTGCCTCTACACTGATGGCTCATTGCAGGTGGATGGTACCAGGTTGTGCTGTTTTCTCGCCTGACCTGGAGTCACCTCCATTACGAGTCTGTATGCCGTCACAAATATTCCTACCGTCGTCGAGGCCTCATGGTTCGGAGGCACAATGTAGTCTCTGCTCGTTTGAGGCTTGGCTATCGGCCACCGTGGCAGGTTGCTGGGATGCAGGGTGAGCCTCCCTTCACTGAGTGTCGCTTGTGTCGAGCGCCTCGTGCTAACACTATAGAGCACTATTGCCTAGCCTGCCCCACTGTCCGACACTTGCTGCCCCAGGGCCTGCCACTTGATGTGGTTTGTCGACACCTGCTGAACCATCAGGTTCTGGAGGAACTTCTGGTGCGCCACCTTCGTTTTGGTGGATTTAAGTAGGTCATGATGTAAATATTTGTCTGTATACTTGTGCTTCATTCTGTTATGTTTTCGTGATGTGTGTGTGTGTGGTCATTGGGTTCTCGTGAGTCCCGCCTACCCTTGTGAACTGTTGTCTGCTTATTGACTGACGCTACGGCGCAATGAATTAAAAAAAAAAAAAAAAAAAAAAATATCCTGAGGTGGTTGGGTCATGAAGAGCGTATGGGTATTTAGATGCTGTTGCTGAATGTATAGCAGAGTACGGTTGTATGGGGATGTGGATGGACTAACTGGAACCTTAATATTGAGAGTGAGGTGGAAAGATGGAGTTGAGAGGTATATGATGGAGTTTGGTGTTGTCTGGGAGGACGGACGACAGTTGGCGGTTGACTGAGGTGTAGGCAGGTGATTCATTTGTATCGTGGTGATTCATTTGGGTAATTGAATCGTCAGGCCATGCATATAAGTATAAATATGTATAACAAAAAGAATACCCATCCCACACATAAATAATAATAAAATATAAGTCACAACTCTCTGAGTAGTCCAGTTTCTTTCAAGAAAATCATCAATTTATCAGTCACACCAGGATCCCCATCACCGTCAGTAGCGGAGCGGCGCATGCAGCTTGCCCTTGACAGGGTCTCACGTTGGACTAGTTCTCAAGGGTTTCGATTTCTCCTTCCAAGACAGTTGCTATGCACTTCGGCCTCATCTGAGGCGTCCACCCCGATCCAGACTTATTCCTGAATGGTCATCAGATACGTTGTGTCGAGGAGACTCGTTTTTTGGGTCTCCTTTTTGACAAATGTTTGACTTGGGTTCCATACTTACGTACACTTAAGGTCTCTTCCGTCAAGGCTCGAACCTGTTTAGGGTCCTGGGGGCGGATGCACGAAAGACCTTAGCGGAGTGACCGTTAAGGTAACCTTAGGCAGTTTCACCAAGGGGATGGTAAGGTTGCTGCTATGGTTGTATGCTCTATTGACCTTAACATCAACCTTAGTGTTCCCTTAGGTGATCTTAGCAGTCGGCCATGTTTGTTTCGTTCCATTCCCTTCCAACTATGGACCACCAGCTGACATTCTCTGGGCCAATGAGAGGGCAGCTTCATAGACACGTTAGGCAACATAAGCCAATCAGAAGTCAGTTGGGATGACAGCTTATCACAGAAAACAAACAAATGACTCATTTTCATTGCGTGAAGTGGAATGTGAACATTGTGTGAGATTTCTTGAGCATAGAAGTATTTAT
This sequence comes from Petrolisthes cinctipes, assembly GCA_033782935.1. Taxonomy (NCBI): domain Eukaryota; kingdom Metazoa; phylum Arthropoda; class Malacostraca; order Decapoda; family Porcellanidae; genus Petrolisthes; species Petrolisthes cinctipes. The sequence goes on along the minus strand of JAWQEG010000380.1, from coordinate 480,627 downwards.
TTTGGTATTTAATTACTTGATATGGCAGAAGAGCCTCCTACTAAGCTTGCAAGATTGCAAATTATACTGCAGCTGATGAAGAACTCATGATTATGATAACTGAATGGAAAAAAAGAGAACACATTTTCTGGTGGCTACCATTCGTCCACATCACACCAGAATACACGTTGATTTAGTATGTAGGCTATAGGGTAATTTGTTTCCTAGCATAGTTTGGAGGATTGAGAAACTTTGAAATTGCCTACTTCATAACAGGGGCCTAGGCCTAGCTATTACAACCAGAATATGCCGAGATTTCTGACCACCTTACTTCCTCTCTTACTGTCTACTTTTCTTCTCTATTTATGTGAAGGTTGTAGTTGTGGTAGTAGTGAATGTGGTGGTGATGATTCCCGTTTAGATGATTTTCCAAACTTACCATTCCCTGTGTAATGTTTGTTGTTGTGGTAGGACAATGGTGGTAGTTGTAGTAGACCAATACAATGTCGGAACATACAAAATAAATAATTATGGTAAGAAAAGAGCATCTATTCAAGGATATAATTTAAAAATAATAACAAATAAACGCATTTTTAACCTATGTGATTTTCCTCTTTTATAGTAGGCCTATAATATAACTTGGTTATTAAAAATTTGCTTATTAATAAAGATTAGCACAGTACAATAATAATACCATAATTGATGTGGACAGCGTACCATAATTTTGAGGAAAGTACCATAATTTCGGTATTACTGTACGATAATTTGGGCAGGTTGGCAGCACAACGCTCCACTACTCAACCCTATGGTCGTCTAAAGGGTGCTCTCGACCACCCTTAGCCGTAAGGTTAAAGATGGCCGCCACAATTGACGCTAAGGTGTTTCGTGCATACCACCATAGTGAGTTAAGGGCAAAAATGGCGGCTAAGGTAACTTAACGGCCGCTAAGGTCTTTCGTGCATCCGGCCCCTGGGCCATACGTCCTGGGGGACTGATAGGGCCACCCTCCTCCGCCTATACAATGCTCTTATTAGGTCAAAACTCGACTATTGGTGTGAGGTGTACTCCTCTGCCACGAATGCCCGTTTCAGAGTCTTAGACATTGTTCATCATGCTGGAGTACGTCTGGCGACCGGACCCTTCAGGTTGTCCCCAATCCCCAGTCTCCTAGTGGACGCTGATGAGTCACCTCTTGATATCCGTCGCCGGTCCTTGATGGTTCGTTGTTGGCATCGATTACATCGACTTCCTGGCTCCCTTCCCTGCTTGGAGGCATCATCTGATATCATGTCTCAGTACTACCTTTCACATAATCGCACACTATGGCCCTTTGGCTTCCGGGTCAGGAGGGCTATGGATGACTTCCAGATTTGTCCTGTTTGGGTCCCCAGGGTGGCTCCATGGATTCTTCCAGAAGTTTACACCTGCACCTGCTTTTCAGACAAGAAGGAATCTATTCCTCCTCCAGTGGCTCGTTCTCTCATTTTAAAACATGTCTCCACTCACAGAGAATCCCTCCCTTGGTTTTGGGTTGTTTTTTGGCTGTCTTTCCTGACTTCTGACTTAGCTGCAGGCTTCCTTCTGTCATGTCCAAGTGATTTTTAGTCTCCTTCAGCCTTCGTTTACTATTTTTAGCGATTCCTGTAGTGCCTTACAGGTCTTGGGCAATTTTAACTCTTTCTATCCTTTAGTGTTGGCCATGCTTGAGTGGCTTGTCTTCCTGGATTGTCATGGCCGCAGGCTTACATTTTGTTTGGTCACAGCTAATGTGGGTGTCGATGGGAATGAGCTGGCTGACGCCCTGGTTAAGGCTGTGGCCTCCAGTTCTCGACCTCCTGCCAGGCGTCATCCCGTACCTGCAGTTGACCTTCGATCATACAAAGATGCTGCCGTTCGTTCCTGCTGGCAGGACAGATGGGACGCCGTCGGGGCTAACAAGCTCTGCTGCATCTGCCAGGACCTTGGTTTGTGGAGCAGCAGCGGCCTGTCCTGCAGGTGGGGGCACACACTTCCTACTGTGATGATTGTCTGGTCCCTCTGACAGTACGGCATCTTATTGTCGAGTGTCCCAGCCTTGGTGACCTTCGTCGTAGGCACCTCTCCGAGTACCGGGTGGGTGACGGTTATTACAGTCTCTCCCAGGTGCTCGGGGAGGAGGCTTGTAGTGTGGGAGGGAACACCCTCTCCTATGTGGAGGAGGCTGGCCTCCACATATTGTGAACTTTATGTTTTTTATAGCTATTCTTTTTTAGGTAGGTAAAGTTTAATGTTACTTTCGTTTAGATATTAATTCTTTTATATATTTAACTTAAGTATGGCAGGTTATTTTAGTAAAATTTGATTTTTAGCTGATATGGCTTTTATTAATGCTTCTTTTCCCTTTCGGAGTAGTAAAGATTATTTAATGTTTGTACATATTTTATTAATGATGTAGATGACTATTTTATGTTGGGTGGTATATGACCATTGCTGTTGCGCCGCCAGATGCCTAGTGGCATCTTTAAATGAAATAAAATCATGGATTTTATACTTCACCAAGCAATTTCAATGTGTATATATTAAAATTATAAACTATTTCAACGTTACATGTCCGTATACTTTACAATAGTTCACATTGTGGAGGAGGCTGGCCTTCTCCACAATATATGATTTTATGATATTTATGGTTTTTATATATATATTTTTTTTTTCGATGGGTTCTTTTAGTAATAATGTGCTTTTTAGTTTGTGTGTCTTTTAATCATGGTGCCTATCCCTTTTGGGTGTTCATGTTTTATTAATTATGTAGATGACAATTTTATGTTGGGCGGTATATGACCTTAGCTGTTGCACTGCCAGATGCTTAGTTGTATCAAAAATCAATCAATCTCTCAATCACATAAACAGCGACATCTAGGATCAACCCGTGACATGATCATAAAAATAAATGAACTATAAACTTGAAAAGCAAACATAGATAAGATACAGTACATTACTTTAGTACTTGCAGTCACGGCACATAATCATTGACCAGATTTGTCCTTACACCCTGATCAAGGACTATGTGCCGCGACTGTACAAAAATGCAATGACAGATAATTGCTCTATGCTAGAATTGCCTTGTACCAAAGGGGAACAAACAGAGAGGTGGGACAATAAACGTAAAGGAAAATAAGGAATAAAGGACAGCTGAAGAGAGGATAGGAATTTGCTCGGGTCCATTGGGGCGCCAAATCCCTTCATGGATCGTACACATCATTGCATACAATAATTCCTACAAGGTAACAGAAAAAACGGTGTTTCATACAAATACAGAAGCCGTGTTTATACTGAACCGAGAATTATGAAATAATGGAGGATGATATGTGAGTACATGGCTGTGACAGTAAAGTGTTTGGTGTAATTACTGATTTGCATACATCACTTCGAAATTAGTAGTATTTATATAATACTGTATGTGTAATCAGGATGGATGCCTACGAGGGTGGCTGTGGGTGTGATGGCTTGGCTTGGCTTCATTAACCTGTACATTTCTCGGGTTAACTTGTCAGTCATCATCGTGGCCATGGTTGGTATATCCATTTCCAACACAACTCAAGGCTACTGTTATAACTACACATCTACAGGTAACTTATATTTGTTTACAGGTGAAGCTCATTCTAAGTTAATTATACATCTCCAACAGTACTTGAATTATTTTTTAGTAGTTATTAACACATAAAGCTGGGTATATTCTATGGCTATAATTATATATGTACAGTTGAGCAAATAGTAAGCAAGGTCTATGTATACAAAGTCAAACCGTGCGCAGGTTTGATGACGTCAATTCGTACTAACGACAGCTGTAGAAAACGTTATGATATTGGAGATCTTCTTTGTTTATATGTATGCTACCTGCCAGTTATACTGTAGGTTCTCGATTTTTCTTATTTCAGTAGATTCGTTACTATTTTTTCTTTGTGCTTACTGCAAAAAGATACAATTCTCATTTTACATTCTGTGTGACTAGTACATGGTAAGGAAATGTCAATTTTTTCCCCATTCTACTTGTTCTCTGACCAATAATAGCTTACCATGTATATGTATACGTAAAATGTGTCAGTGTCACTGACCATACCGTACAGTTTACTTTGAAAGTTTATTTTACTGTATCCTCTAACTGAAACCGCATTACCGATGAGTTACATAAGCATGCATACCTGTACTGTACAGAGCTTTGAATCCAACATTGCAAGTTTCTATGCAAAGGAATAGATGCATACAGCGTCATGCGGTAGAGAAAGGTTAAGTATGATGTTGTGTTGGGCAAAAATTGTAAAGATACATGAGGTGCACAAGGCATGCGATCATAAAATTAATATTAATAATAAACAATATAGTATTATTACTAACACAAGGACTTACATGGTGGGAGAGTTGAATTAATAGAAGGCAGCTGGGGTACGAAGGAGCGCCATAAACAATCAAGTACAGTATTGCAGACATTAGCCCCCATACAGGGTATATAGTCCAGCTGTTTCGGGATAAATATCACTGTTTGGCCAGCATAATGCCATCCATTTTCTTCTCCGACCTTCATCCTTTGAAAAACTGTGAAAAGTTATTCCCAATTTCTTGGTATAGTAAGATGAACATTCGGGCACACCACACTTATCGAGCATCTTCGGAGCTCTGCCCTCTCTGTTCACTCAGTGCCGACACTGCCGACTGACGCCACGTTTTTCCTAGAACCCTGCTGGCTCAGTACAGCGTGACGTCATGCGCGGTTCAGTCCAATTTCAGCCGTAAGCGGTTTGAATTGGTATATTTATATTGGTAGTAAGAGCGAGAAACACTGTTGTATATGAAGACATCTGTCAGTTTCCTATAGAAAGACCTTAATTGTATCTTTATGAATAAATCACTCAGAACCTAGAGCCTATGTCAGAGGGAATGTGATTGGCTGAATCTCCATAGACACCAATTTTATTTATGCACTTTCTACTTGCCCAATTGTACAGTCTTTTTAATGTTGTTATGATAAAATTGGAAATGTTATCACCCTTTTTCTTTGAAAATAATTTAACAACTCCCCAAATTAATTACGTCTTGGTATATACATACGAAAGGCATCTTTTCAACTGTGGGTCTCTTATATCCCTCTACCAACCCCATACTCGCCCTCATACCAAAAGATTCCTCTGGGCTTGGTGCTATAGTTCCCATTGTATTAATACTAGTAGCCTAATATCTTGTGAAGGAATGACTCCAGCCAGCCAAGATGAAGTGACATCATTTGTCAACACTCCTACATACGATCTGGTGATGTAAACTATTCTTGATCTTTGTTGTATCTGATCCCTCCTGTAAACAGTACCTTCATTTTTATCTTCCTTCTCTCACACTACCAACCACTTTAAAGGAGTAATTTAATATGGTTGAATTGAAGGGTTATTAATTCCTCCATACTGTACCACAAAACAAAGCCCCTGCTTGCTATTACAGCAGCTTGTTTTCTGGCATAATTTGGAAAGTATTCTGTATCCCTCCATTTCACCCACATTAAATGACCACGTTAATTCTTCAACCTCTCCCAGCTCTTTCCATGTTCCAATCATTACAGACCCCCTCCTTCATTTTCATGTTTTATTCTGACAGTTAAAACCATGCAGTACTTACTCTCATTTCTTATACACTCTCCTTGATTCATGGAACTACTGACTAATTATCTGGTACTTTAGTGTTGAATTACAATTAAAATAATACTTTACAATCTCGCATTTGTGAAAATATTTCTTTTGCATTCTGTGTAAAATAATACAATAATTGTGAATCATTATACTTCGTATTGCAGTATTATGTTGATACCTTACAAGTGATAATCTTAATCTTAACAGGAAGGAGAGTTTGACTGGAGTGAGACCATCCAAGGGCTGGTGTTGAGCTCATTTAGTTATGGTTACATTATAACACAGGTGATTCAATTATTGACACACATATTTCACTATAATGTGATCATTATTTCTTTTACTCCATCACTACTGTTGTATTGTGTCTGTAGTTTAGAAACAATTAATGCACAGGAGAATGCTGAAGACATCAACCGAACTGGGCAGTACTCCTTGGGTGGATGCTGGACTGGTGATAGGGAGGGTTGGAACTCCAGTTTCACCTGTTTGTCCACCTTTGCTGATCTTTTTCTTGTCTCGCCTACACCGAGAGTAGTCGAACATATTCTCAAAGACATCACTCCATCTATTTACACAATACAATCAAACGCAATACACACCACACAATCTTGTCCTATTTTTAATTATCTAACAATGAAGCACAATTATAGCAAAGCCCTTGGGGATGGATTACTATACTCCACTTGGATTAAACCTTTTTGTTGACGACCCCTCGAAATGCCCTGGATCATTGCCCGATACACTTGCCATCAATTTTTGCTACATTCTTTGCCTTTCCTCCAACTTATCATCTGTTGAGCACAATCTCTTCTCCGCTAAACTTAATCTTTTCTTCCTCATCGAAATAGATCTCAGCAACAACCGACAGCGACCCCTCATCTGTCCCCTTTTATTTTCTCTATCCTCAGTTTCGAGCCAAAGGCGGATGTTGCATATAAGTACGCAACGTCTTCACTTGTTCTCGTGTTCCCGAGCTTGACTCTTCTGAATTCTCAACCCTCTGGCTTCAGCTTACCAATTACTCTCAAACAAATACATCTGTGCTGTATATCTCTCCCCTAATTCTACTGACTATCCAAGTTCTTTGAATATCTTACCTCAAAAATGGAACACATTCTATACCATTCTCTTTTCTCAGTAAGTAATATCCATTGTAGAAGATTTCAATGTTCACAACCACCTTTGGCTCTCATCTCCCTTCACTGATCCAACTGTTGAACAAGCCTTCATCTTTTCTATCCTCAAAGACCTAGAGCAGCTAACTTACCTCTCATTCTTCTCCTTAGACTAATGAACTTTTCTCTCCATTGGGCTCCTCCTATTACAATATTATTTCATTATCATATCCTATTATTCCCGTAAGACCTTTGGCCCCTCCCAGGAAGCGGCGTCTGTGGCACTACAGCGCCATCAACTGAGATAATCTGTGGCAATACTTTCAAGATTTCCCATGGAATTATTTTTGCTTCAGTGGCCGGGGTCCATGTGCCTGTTCTGCACGCATCACAGAGGTGATCCTCTCGGTCATGGAGGCATACATTCCACATTCTTTCCCTCGTAAAAAATCACAAAATATTTTATTTAATCACTCTTGCTCTACTGCTATCAACAACAAAGAGGAAGCTTTCAGATGGTACCGACGCCTTAAAACTAATGAATCTCATGCTCTGTATATTTCTGCCTGGAATCATGCCAAATCTGTTCTCAGACAAACTAAAAAATCCAACATCCGTGCCAAGTGCAATAATCTGGACAATTCCGGCACTATTCCTCCATCTCCACCCACCTCTGACTTACTCATGCCTGTTATCAGAAGGCGTATAGTACAGATGGGATTCCTCCTGTCGTTTTCAAGAACTGTACTTACGTGTTGATTCCCTGCCTAGGAAAACTTTTGTTTTTGTCTGTTATCAAACATTCTTCCTTCTTGTGAGAAGTTTGTTCTGATCAAACCTGTTCCGAAGAATGGTGACCGCTTCCAACCCTCCAACTGTCGCCCCATTGTTCTGATCTCTTGTCTATCAAAAGTATTTGAATCTGTTCTTAATTCCAAAGTTCAAAAGCATGGAATTCATCACGATCTCTTTTCTGATCGTCAGTATGGTTTCCGTCAGAGGTGTTCTTGTATCCCTACTTTCTGATTAATGGTCATTTTATATTTGGTACTTCGGTGATACTATCATTGCCTCGTTAGACATATCAAAATATTTTGATAGAATCTGGCACAAAGGTTTAATCTCCAAACTGGCCTCATTCGGTTTCTATCCCACCCTCTGCACCTTTTCCTCTGATTTCCTTTCTGGTTGATCTGCTGTTGTAGATGGTTATGCTCGTTCAAACTCAATGTATCTAGGCATCTCGAACGAAATTGGAGATGATATTCACCACTCTTACTGTATAATGATACATGACGACGATGAGCGAGCTCACAGCTTTTGATTCTATTTTTTTTTTTTTTTAATACCTTACATAAAAGAAATAAGGCATAAATAGCAATATTAACTGTACTTATATACATATGTACCGGATATTATTTAACTTAAAAGTAACCTTACAAAATTTTACTGATTATACTGATTTTTATTATTTTTATTTGAGAAAAATACAAGAAAATGTGAATATGTGTAATGTGTTTGATACAGGTGGTGGGTGGTAGACTGGCTGAGAGGTATGGAGCCAAGTGGTTGATTGGTGTGAGTATCCTGAGTGGTGGTGTGGCCAACCTTCTCACTCCCACCGCTGCCAGACTTCATTATGGTGTACTTATAGCACTTAATTTTTAGCGCCATGCTGGGATTCTTTCAGGTCAGTAATACACGTATCTATGTAAACACTCATACCAAAGTATCACAATAGCTATATTAGTGCATTTGTCGCGGCTTCTAGCCGCTTAAATTGTATTTATTGGTTGTGAAACCAGCACAGCTGGATTGCTATAGAATACGCCCCTTCACAAGCCCAGGCCCCGTATAGGCATAATCTGGGTTGGAAGGGTCAATTCCGTGACGTTCATCAGAAGTAAATAAAATTCAAATCTGGCGCTGTACTGATAGTGGAGCCACCTGGTGGTGGCGCGGTGAGGTATTAAGCTCCTCCTCCGCTGAATACCGCTCGCTCACTCCAATGAGAAAGAAGTGAATGCCTGCCGCATCGGGAGGTGGGTGGGACAGTAAAAGCTGTGCTGGTTTCACAACCAATAAATACAATTTAAGCGGCTAGAAGCCGCGACAAATGCACTATTATTGGTATAGTGAAACCAGCACAGCTGGATTGCTATGCATGCGATGCGGTAGGTGGGAGGTGAGGTGGAGGCAATCACGTGCTAGTTAAGAGTGGTTGAGAGCGGAGGGCAGGAAAGGTAACCGAGCCCGGTGAGGCAGAAGCTAACGCCCCTCCCGACACTGGCTAGGTGAGTAGCCGTGGTGGGGCAGTAGTAGCTTATACCATATACCCGTAGACCATTCTGTTATAGACCAGAATTGTTACACATAAAGTCTTTATAGGCAGACTCGAGGGTTCGGGTCTAGGAGAGGAGGGGGGAGGTGACCATGGCAACCCCCCCCCCCTTTATTCAAGTCTTCTAAGTTAGGGCTATGGCCCTCGCTCAGGTAATGTGATCCCGAGGGGATGAAGGAGGACACTAGGATCCAGATATCCTGTGTAATAATATATCCTGTCACTCATCATAGTAAAGTAATTGTTTGGAAAATGAATACACAAGAATTCCGTAACAATGTAATTTATTTTTGTCTTTCCCTCACCATATGTACACATAAAGAATGGGGATGAGCATGAAGCTGTACAAGATGTGGATGAGGTATGGGATGATAGTGACGGGATTTAAGTCACCCGACCTTTTCTCTTCGGGCGGCCCCTCCCCCCCATGTGTCTCCCGCGGGGACCCTGGGGAATAGAAGGTGGAGTACCCATAGCCACACAGGGGGTAGGGGAGAGCGAGTGGAACAGGTACATCGTCCTGAAGGAGGAAGTGGAAGCCCAGACCCCCAAATCCCTGACCCTCTCCACCGAGTGAGTCCTGAGGAAGGCGAGGGAGGCGGCCACGCCCCTAACGCTGTGAGCCCCGGGGCGTGTCCGGGATCCCCGTTCTCTATCACTCGGCAGAGAAAGCGAGCGATTGACCTAGGGAAGAGAGGGTTACTGGACCTAGAGTTGTAGAAGAGGTGGTCCGGAGAAGCCCCTCTCGTCGCCTCCACGTATGCTACAAAGGCGTGGACTGGGCAGAGGGGGTGGAAATTTCCATCCCTCAGGAACGAGGGTACTGCGAGAGGGCCAATTCTGTCGTCAGCCTGCTCGTTCTTAGCTAGAAAAGCAGGAGAGGGGGAGATGGTTAAGGAAGTAAGGTTAGGGGTTACGGAAGAAAAGGCTGTGTGACGGGTCAGGGCTGCCAACTGAGATGCCCTGTAACCTGTAGCTAAGGCGAGCAGGAAGAGAGCTTTCTGGAGGAGGTGACAAACCTCCAGAGGGACCCCCTCGAAGGTCAGGTAGGAAAGCACGCGGTGAAGGGACCAGGAGGGTGTCTGGGCCCGGTGAGGTGCGGTCCCCGCCCGAACCGCCATCCTCAGGAGAGAGAGAGGCCTCTCCGAAACCTTAATGTTAAAACCCAGGAGGAGGGGATCAGACAGGGCTGCGTGATGCGCAAGCACCGTCCCCGGGGCCCTGTTGGTGGAATCGGCGAGCCACGTGAGGAATTCCAGGACTGTGTCCTCCGAGATGACCCTGGAGGGGTGTCTTCGCAAGAAGTCCTGGAATCTTTTCCAGCACAATTCGTATTGTCGCACCGACGACTGACGATGAGCCCTCAACATCTTGTCCACTGTCTCCTTAGTGAACCTTTTGCTGAGGACTCCCCGTAGAAACTCCAAGCGTGTAGTTTCAGTGACGCTTGGAGTGGTGCAGACAGGGTGCTGGAGAGGCACGCCGATCCCAACTGAAGGGGATGAGGGCACCACCGGGACAACTCTCCGAACCACGGCTGTGCTGGCCAGAGGGGGGCTATGAGGAGAACCCTCCCCCTGAACGTGCGCAGCTTGAGGATCGCCTTCAGGAGGACTGAAGTGGCTGGGGGTGGGAAGAGGTAGAGATGCCCCCACCTGTTCCAGTCCTCTGTGAAGGCGTCCGGGCCTCCCGCCTCTGTTCTGGATGAGAATGTCTGGAACAAAGGGAGTAGGGCCGTGGATGGGGAGGCGAATAGGTCCACCTCCGGTGTCCCGTAGCGAAGGCAGAGAGACTCGAACACAAGGGGACGCAGTTGCCACTCGACTGACGTCCCCCTGAACCTGGATAGGGCGTCCGCCCAATCGTTCTCCCGCCCTGGCACGTAGCGGGCCGAGAGGTGAATGTCCCTCTTGGCCGCTATTGCGAAAATCTGTTCTGACAGGGACAGGAGAATTTCCGACCGTGCGGTGCCCTGTTTCTGTAGGCACTGCACGACCGCAACGTTGTCCATATCGAAGCGGACGCCTATCCTGGCAAACTGAGGGTGTCTGTTGAGCCATTCCTTCGCTACCATCAACTACCGGGCGTTGATGTGCAGTAGCCTTTCCCCTTCCTTCCATCCCCCGCAACGTTGATGTCCCAGGCAAGACTGATATCCCCAGCCTACGTCCGATGCATCTGTCGCCACCGTGATCCCCGGGGGAGGGAACACCCAGGGGACCCGCTGACGCAGGGCACCGGGACGTAGCCAGGGGCGAAGGAGGCGGTGGAGAGAGGGGGAAACTTGCCTGGGAAGGTCCCTGTGTGCGGGGGACAGGTGGAGGTTTACCTCCCGCGTCAGCCTCCTGTGTTTCAATCGTCCCAGGGGCATTGCAGGGGCCGCGAAATTTAGGGACCCGAGCAATGATTCCCACTGGCGGCGAGAGAAAGTACGGGAAAAATGCGCCTGGCGGACGTGGTGGAGGGTCCGGCGGGCGTTGTCTGGAGCGAGAGAGAGGGTGGCCGAAAGAGAGTCCCACTCTATTCCTAGCCAACACAGCTTGCGAGTGGGGGTGAGAGAGGATTTGGGGATGTTCAACAGGAACCCCATTTCCTCTAGCACTCCCCTCACTACCCGGACGTTGTTTGCTACCTGCTCCTTGGAAGGGGCGTGAAGCAACCAATCGTCCAGGTACATGAGGATGGGAACACCCGCCTCTGCCAGACGGGATGCCACCACCCTCACGAGCTTTGTGAAGACTCGCGGAGCTAGAGAAAGACCGAAAGGGAGCCTGGTAAACTGGAACGTCTCGGTCCCCACCTGGAAGGCCAGAAAGCGGCGAAACCTGGGGTGGATCGGGACGTGCCAGTACGCATCCTTGAGATCCAGGGATGCTAACCAGTCTCCCTTCCTCAGAACTGTGCGGACCTGAGCAACCGAAACCATCCTGAAATGTAATGTTTTCACGAATTTGTTTAGCTTGCTCAGGTCCATCACCAATTTCGTTTTTCCCTGGTCCTTTTTGGGGACCGTGAATAAACGAGAAAGAAAGACCCTTCCCGTCGCCCGCTCCACTACCCCTTTTTCCCGCATTTCTAACACATGCGGGACGACCGAAAGTGACACTTTGGTTGAGGCAGGAGGTAGACGTAGTGGCTGTAACGGGAAGAGACAGGTGTCAGTGAGAGTACCGTTAATCCTAATCCCCCGGGGCCCGAGGGACCCGGGGTGGTTGGAGGGTAAATGACGGGAGAGGCAGAGATTTTGACCGCAAGGGAAAATCTGATTTTGACCTAACGGTAACCCAAGGACGGGATTAGGCATAATTCATATGTCAGAATAGGAAAGATGACAGTTACTCACCGGAACAGTAATCCAGGGCCATGACAGGCCCTGGCGAATTATCCTTGCTGCCCAGCCGTGGGCGGGCCAGGCTGCTGACCACCCTGTGAGACAGCCCAGAGTGGGACCCTCAAGTGGAGTGGTCCTTCTGGGAGGGGTGGTTGAAGGAGGACTTGGGCTTGGAGTAGGACTTGGAGCCCTGTCCCATTCCCCGAAACGGCTGCTGGCCCCTCTGGGAGGGCCTGTTGTGTGCTTTCGGGGGAGTGGGATAGGAGGGCCTCGGTAGCCTGGAGGGCTGGGAGGGCCTCCAGGGGGTGGTAGGCTGGTCTGGATGGCTGTGGGGCACGTGGCCTATGGACAAACAGAATGATTAGGAACCAAAGTAGACCCGAAAATCCTTCCATTTCACCTCCCGTGAAAACTCGGGTAAGACGAACACGAGAGGTACTTACTTGGAGGTGGAGGGTTTTGGTAAATTGATTACCGCTGGGAGGGAGGCGAAGATTGTGTCTGTCGCCGGTTGATCAAAGAGGGCAGGGGACAGGGGGGCAGCTCGCACCACTCCCCTCTGTGCCATCTCCGGCGCAGATTTAGCCACCGCCTGGCGGGCTGCCAGTCTCGCCTCGGCGAAAGCCTTCGCCTCCTCCCGCATGAAGTGGGTCGCCATCGCCGCCACGCCCTCCATCACGGTGGCCATGGAAGAGAGGGTGTCACTGTAAGGGGTAAACAAGGAAAAAACCGAGCGAACCCGGGGATAAGTATCCGGGAGTAACAGAGAGACCCTCTACCCAGTATCCCTAATAAACATGACACACGAGTAAGGTACTCACGCTAGCTGTACACCCGACATCTCGTGGTAGGAGTTGGTAAGGGCGTTGAAACAGTCCCTGATCAACGAGGCGGCTGCCCCCGTGGAGATGGTGTGGGCCAACTCTAGACGGGTAGCAGACTCCGCCTGTCTCAACTTGCCATCGGGCTCCTTCAGCTGATAGGGGACCGGGGGCTCCTTCTCCGTCTTCCACAGGCACTCCCTCAAGCCCGGGGGGGCCCGGGAATGAGGGAGGATGACGGGGAAAGACGGTGGAGGGGGCTTCCTGGGCGCGTTGTTTCTCTGGTGGTCCAGGGACTTAAGGAGAAGGGCTGGAATGTCCAGGTCCCCTTCGCCCTTATCCCCCGGGAAGTACGCGTCTGGGGAAAGGAGGAGCGCCGTGTTACCGTGGGAGCGGTCAATCCTCCAAGCCCCGGACAAGTGCAGCTGGCTGTACTACACCAGAAAACCCATCGCGTCCAGGGTCGCCGCTGAGGACACCCTAGATGAAGTGGGTACGGGCGCTGAGATAGGACGGACCTTGTAGAAGGGAATAGCCTCGCCCTTCTCATCCGCCCCCCACTTCACCAGGACGTCATCCCTCCGGTTCCACACGTCTGGTTGAGCCGTGTCCGGAGACCAAGCCACCAGTCTGCCCTCCTCCGAAGAGTGGGTCCAGGTAGGAGGGAGAAGAGACCAAGAGTAGGGAAGGTATCCGTCTCCCGAAGGAGGGGGTGACGGGGACGGAGGTGCGGAGGTAACCAACTCCTCAGCTACGTCCCCCGACGGAGACTCGAGTCCCGGGGAAACGGGAGGCACGAAAAGGACTCCCCCATCCCCGGGAGGACTCGCGCCCTCGACAGGAGCAGCAGCGGGAGGCGGGGGAAAAAGAGCGGGTTCCGGAGCGACAGCCGGAGGCTGCGCGATGGACGCTCCAGGAAAAGCGTGAGGAATAAGGGTGTGGAAGTTCTTAACTATCTTCCTTGACGAGGGGCTGTCCCCCCCCCGCTTACCCTTGCGGGATTTGCGGGCGGGCGAAGGAGAGCTCCCCGACGACGAAGAAGAGGAAGAGGACGACGAAGAAGAGGAGGAAGGAGAACGGCGACGAGCACGGGACTTCCTGGAGTGGCGGGACCTTTTAGCTGAACGCTTGCGTCCTCTAGAGAGGCCTGAGGAGCCAGCTCTAGCAGGAGGCGAAGCTGGGGGTTCCCTGCTGGGCCCTTGTACCGGTGAGGTAGTCGGAGGAACCAGCGCGACAGACTCGCTCGTTTCCCGGGGGGCTAAGCCCCGAGAAGGAGTCGTAGTACCGTCTAGGGAAGGAGGCTCAATCTCTCGGGCCTCAGGAGGTTCTAGCCCCTGAGACTCCGAGAGACAGGAAGAAGGGTAACGGGTCCTGAACAAACCCAGGTCCGCTCCCAAAATCGGGTCCACCCACGCCAAAGAAGAACCGTCTCGTTTGTGGGCCATTCTCCTAGCCCTCGTCCACGCCATACGAAGAGAAGCAAGGGCGGGGAGCTTGGAGCGGGCAGAAGGGGAGGTAACCCGACACAACTCAGCCCAGGGGCGGCACACACCACACGCCAAAGGGTCGTAACCCAAGGGAGTGAAGCAGGGTATGTGAGGCGAACAGTGCAGGTGTCCGTCAGGCGAGACCCGCACGGTACACCCCGAAGCAGCACAAAGGGCACGAGTAGGCTGAGGGAGAAAAGAATACACAAACATGGGTTAACACGTGCAAACACTGGAACACAGAAGACACGAAACCCAACCTCCCCGAAGGAAAGTAGCGCGGGACACGCCCGCTGTACCCGGGGACCAGGACACGACCCCCCAAACTCGCGCACCCGACCAGGAAAAAACCCCGTAAAACCAAAACAGCCCGCCACATGGAGCGGGTAAAAGAGGACCCCCGGACAGAAGGATCCAGAAGGAGGGAAAGGAGGGGACCCGGTAGCCTGAGAAGAAACACTCCAGGCTAAAAATATTGGAAAAACACCAAAAAATTAACTAAAAAACCCCCGCCCGGGAGAGGAAGAGAGAACCAGGGCACAATTCTCACTCCCCTTTACCGAGAGGGGACACATAATAATCGGGGAAGGCAAGAGGAAGGGCTGCAAAGACCCCATGTGCTCACCACGTGGGTAGGTGAAGTCCCACGTGGCGCCCACTAACCTCGCTAAAAACCCCAGAAACCCCGATAAAATACACACGAAGAATGTACTAGTGGCAGGAGGAAAGGTGAAAGGGGGGAAAGACGGAGAAAAACTCCGAACAAAGGGGCTGAAAAGCCCCCCTTCGCTAAGGAAAAGAGAACTCAGTCCTAACGAAGAAAAACCCCCATAAACACCTAAAACCCTCCTAGAATACACACACGATACATCTGCAAAGCAGGCTAGCCACTAGAACACAAAAGAAACAATAGCAGGAACACGTGACACAATACCATAGCGTAGCAGCGAGGAGCGTGGATGTTGACTGAGACGTGTTCCGCGACAGAGTGAGCGAGCGGTATTCAGCGGAGGAGGAGCTTAATACCTCACCGCGCCACCACCAGGTGGCTCCACTATCAGTACAGCGCCAGATTTGAATTTTATTTACTTCTGATGAACGTCACGGAATTGACCCTTCCAACCCAGATTATGCCTATACGGGGCCTGGGCTTGTGAAGGGGCGTATTCTATAGCAATCCAGCTGTGCTGGTTTCACTATACCAATAATGGGTTTTATTGAAAACGAGAGATGAATCATGTTTCCAAACCTACTTTAATAAACCAAACACGTGTGTGTTTGACTTTATATGACTATTTACTACTGTAAATTTTGTGTATGCAAACAGGGTGTTACTTGGCCCAGTATGCACGCCTGTTTAGCTCAATAGATCCCGCCACTTGAACGACCCAGCTTTGTGGCTTTCGTCTACTTTGGTAAGTTCATCAAATAAATATGTATTTTAAAATGCTGGAGTAATGTTCTATCTAGTTTTAGAACGAACTGACTTGAAAGTAATCCTTCAAACAAGTATACGGCAAGTTAAAGGATTTCCACAGCCACCCCATACAGGCTATACAACCCCACTCATGTTACAACAGAGTACAACTCTTACCACCAGAGTTTGTTCAATGTGGCAAGTCATGACCTTACTCCGTCAAGAATACTAGTAGGGGTAGCACCCTCCTGTAACCATTGAAAGACCACATGACCTGTATGAACTAAGTCGATGCAACATATTTTGGCTGGTACTGTATTTGCATTATTGAACTGAAATAAATTGAATCTTTAATAGGTATTAGCTAGATTAATGGTACTGGCAAGGAATGCTAACAAATTTTTACTCATGACTGTACACCATCTTTATGAAGACATTATCAATAAAGTGTGACCTTGTGATTGTAGGTGCAACACTGGGAACAGCTGTAACATTACCTTTGTGTGGCATTATAATACACACAATGGGGTGGGCCGCTGCCTTCTATGTCACAGGCAGTGTCTCCCTCATATGGTGCCTCATTTGGTTCTCAGCCATGCACAGCAAACCTGCTCACCACCCAAGGTATTTGACATTTATTCATGAAATGAAGCAGCATACACTACAGAATAGTAGTTCTATTTTCTAGGGTACTATATATATATATATATATATATATATATATATATATATATATATATATATATATATATATATATATATATATATATATATATATATATATATATATATATATATATATATATATATATATATATATATATATATATATATATATATATATATATATATATATATATATATATATATATATATATATATATATATATATATATATATATATATATATATATATATATATATATATATATATATATATATATATATATATATATATATATATATATATATATATATATATATATATATATATATATATATATATATATATATATATATATATATATATATATATATATATATATATATATATATATATATATATATATATATATATATATATATATATATATATATATATATATATATATATATATATATATATATATATATATATATATATATATATATATATATATATATATATATATATATATATATATATATATATATATATATATATATATATATATATATATATATATATATATATATATATATATATATATATATATATATATAATATATATATATATATATATATATATATATATATATATATATATATATATATATATATATATATATATATATATATATATATATATATATATATATATATATATATATATATATATATATATATATATATATATATATATATATATATATATATATATATATATATATATATATATATATATATATATATATATATATATATATATATATATATATATATATATATATATATATATATATATATATATATATATATATATATATATATATATATATATATATATATATATATATATATATATATATATATATATATATATATATATATATATATATATATATATATATATATATATATATATATATATATATATATATATATATATATATATATATATATATATATATATATATATATATATATATATATATATATATATATATATATATATATATATATATATATATATATATATATATATATATATATATATATATATATATATATATATATATATATATATATATATATATATATATATATATATATATATATATATATATATATATATATATATATATATATATATATATATATATATATATATATATATATATATATATATATATATATATATATATATATATATATATATATATATATATATATATATATATATATATATATATATATATATATATATATATATATATATATATATATATATATATATATATATATATATATATATATATATATATATATATATATATATATATATATATATATATATATATATATATATATATATATATATATATATATATATATATATATATATATATATATATATATATATATATATATATATATATATATATATATATATATATATATATATATATATATATATATATATATATATATATATATATATATATATATATATATATATATATATATATATATATATATATATATATATATATATATATATATATATATATATATATATATATATATATATATATATATATATATATATATATATATATATATATATATATTATACACACACCCCACACACCCCACGGTGAAGTGAGGTTTCTGCAGATGTGGACACCACGTACGCCTTCAACACCTTCCTGGACCATAACCCTAGTCTTTGCCATCCTTCACAAAATTTCCTGACTTCACTTCTGGGGGCACATCGAGCAAAGGAGAGACTACGTTTCCTCAAACGATGTTTGGAGGAACACGTGCTCCCTAAATCACTCCTTCCTGACCGACTAGGATTATGAGATTCTCACCTTAAGAAGATGCATCGCTAACACCCAAGAAGAAACAGCAAGTAAGTTCCGGACATCTAACTCCATTAAGCAAAACCTCAACAATATTCTCACACCGGACTACCAACTGCTAGTGTTCCCCTACTGCTATGGACGAGTTACTGAAGAAATGAACAACATGAAAAGAAAACACGAGCGGAAATTACAAGTCTTGATTGAAAATAGTTATTGGAACGAACATCGTAATCCGGACTGTGTTATCAACCTGTCCTCTAAAGTGTTAGACCGTGATACCCTGTGTGCTCTAGGCTATGGCCTATCTTTTTCATATTCAAAGAAAATTAACCCGGTACAAGTTGGAAAATCTGTGTATCAATTGGAAAAATAGTCGAATGAAAATTGTGATATAGTCCGTGGTGTACTATACGGAGCTTTTTTCAAGGAAACCAAGAACTCCGTTCCACTAAGATTTTTGAAAGCATTAGATAAGCTTAAGAAAGATGACTCGGTGCATATAACCAAAGCTGACAAAAGTAATGCCATTGTTATTTTAGACAAACATGACTATACGGAGAAGATACAAAGTCTTCTCAATGATGCTCACACCTACAGTCAACTTAAAAGCAATCGAACTGAGAAAGTCAGCCGTGCATATCACAGAGAACTTAAGAAACTTTTAAAAGGTAGAGACGACCTGATCAAGAGTTTCTCTGTGACAAATCCCTCGACACCTTATATGTATGGTCTCATTAAAACCCATAAGCCAGATAATCCTCCTAGACCTATAACAAGCTCCATTGGATCAGTAACATATAAACTTTCTAAGTGGTTAGTCACACTATTATCTCCATTTGTAGGAACGGTCTCAGAATCTTTCGTTAAAAACAGTGAGGATCTTGTGAACAAGATAAAAACACTAAAAGTATTGTACCCCTATAAATTAGTCAGTTTTGATGTTAAGTCTCTTTTCACCAATGTCCCACTAGATGATATATTAAATTTCCTCCCAAACATCATTGGCAACAATATTGAAGGGATACCAAGTGACATCATCACCAAATTGATGAGGTTATGTGTTGACAGTTCAACGTTTGTATTTGAAGGTAGGCACTACTCACAGAAATTTGGTATGGCCATGGGAACCCCCTTTCCCCTGTTTTGGCTAATCTATACATGGAATATTTTGAGGATAATTTGTTAAGTACAATTAAAGAATCAAATGTAACGTGGCTAAGATATGTGGATGATGTATTATGTTTTTGGCCTGATCATCTAGATGGTAATGATTTTTTTGAGAAATTAAACTCACTTGCCCCTTCCATCAAATTTACTCATGAACTTGAACAAGATAACACTCTCCCATTTTTAGATGTTCAAATTGTAAGAGATAATGGTTTTCTCAAAACAAAAGTGTATAGGAAGCCTACAAACATACCATCTTATGTCCATTTTCATTCTAACCATCACATGAAGGTGAAGAAATCAATATTCATATCCATGTATTTAAGGGCATATAGGATTTCGGATCCTGAATATTTAGAAGCAGAAATTAAAACAATTTTAGAAATTGGTCAGAAATTAAAATACCCAGTGAACATTCTTAATCAGTGTCATAATACAGCAAAGAAACGCTTTTATTACGTAAGAGATGAGAGGTTACCTCGCCAGCCATATCAAAAGATACTTGTTCTTCCATTCCATGAAAACTTTATTGATTGTATTCAGGTAATGAAGAAACTCAATGTACAAATAGTGTTTAAATATGATAATACAGTTCAAAAAACTCTCATCAAGAATAGTCCAGAAAATGACTCTGGTGTAATATATAAAATTCCATGTAGGGACTGTGACCAGTTTTATATAGGACAGTCTGGTAAAGATTTAAAAACTAGAGTATCACAACATAAATATAGCGTCAAGGTGGGACAACAAAGTAGTGGATTATTCCAACATAAAGCTATCAACAATCACCATATTAATTGGGCTGGCTCTAAGGCAAAATGTTTTTATGAAAGGAATGTAATCGAATCTTGTATGATTTCTAATACATATGATAGAAATGTGAATTTGAGTTATGGTCATTTTAAGTGTGATAAAGTGTTGACAGATATGGTAATTAAGAGATTCCCGCCAGACTAATCTGGGCATGTGATGTGAGGTGAGGTGAGGTTTCTTTTAGCTCCACCCCCAGGTGGCCTATGTGTATATAAACTTCGACTATACCCTTTTATGTTTCACTCTGTCTGAGGATGTAATATACGAAAGTACTTACTGTTCTGTCTATTATTTCTCCTGTGGTTATTTTGCACATATATATATATATATATATATATATATATATATATATATATATATATATATATATATATATATATATATATATATATATACTGTAACGTATACTGTAACGAAGAGTCTTTCAGAAAAAAAGATACAGATAATTATACATACTCATATTTTTTAGCTGAAAATGTACAGTAATCTGCAGGAAACTGATACACTGACACGGTACAACAAAACTTTGCATTACTAAAGTAAAAATCATGCTATTATGTTGCTAATAATATTCATACTCTTTCAAAATTAATAAGATACAATAGAATACCACAATGAATGCCGTGGTATATTGAAAACACCTTGTTAGTCCCAACATAATATTCAATAAATGCCTTAATATGCCTGATTTACTATTTTACAATCCCCAGATACACTTAAGAGTTCCATTTCAGGATCAGCAGGGAGGAGTTGCAGTACGTAGAGAATGCCATCAGGAGTTCTGGCACCAGCAGTAAAGGACCCCCACGTATACCCTGGAAGAACATTGCCACTAGTTTACCTGTCTGGGCCATCATCATATGTGATATGGGCAATACTTGGGGAATCTCTCTTTTCAACGCACAGCTTCCTACCTTCATGAAAAACATTTTTGGATTCAACATTACAATGGTAAGACTAATGCTTCATTTTAATTGCAACTCAACTTTTAGCACCAAATTTAAAGCACCCACCCACATGACATACAGTATTTTCAAGCACACTACCAATGGTTTGTAGTATACGTCTAAGCATGTATAACAATAGTATAGAAGTATTTCATAAAGTTTCATGTAATTTTCTTTTTATATTTCGAGGAAGATGAGTACGAATTACAGAGTTACTGTTGCTAATGTAACTCAAGATTTTTTGTTCCCCCTTATTACATCAGTGTAAAGGGAAGATTTCCCTTAACTATATAGTTTACTAATTGCCAATTTAATCTAAATTGGGAGGAACTCAAAACTCCACTGCCAAAACAAAACAAAAGGCCACCAGTGTTTGTTCCCACTCTATCCTATAGCTGGATCAACCTGTGGTCTGGAAAAAAAAACAAAAAACAAGAGACTGATGAGGAACAGGACTTGCCTTGCCAATACAAGGACAAGTCCAGCCCCTTCTCAGTACTAGGTATACGCTGCCACCACCAAACCAAGTTGTCAGAGGAATCAAGTGAACACACACCGGAAGGGTAGCGTAGCGTTAGATTATTTAGGCACGTGAGTAAGCTGCCCAGACCAAGGCCGCTTGAAGACTCTTCAAGCGGCCTTGGCCCAGACTACGATTTTAACGGGGTTACGATCAGTGTTGTGAATTGTGAATTGAGAACTAATATCTATATAGGATCACAGTCTAATAGTTAATATCGGTGATGGATATACTCAAATAATTATAAACCAGTATATTTACAATTATATTGCACGAAAAGACATTAATGTAAATACAATAATAATATACTACAATATTACCCCCCTCCCTTGTTAATAGTTCCTAATCCCGTTCTGTCAAAACCAGGATATGAAGTATTCAGTATCTCGCTGACTATGACAAGGGGAGAACGTACTCTCTTACGTCATAAAAAACCGGGCGCCGAAACAAAAGTTTCGATCGCATTAAAATAATCGCCAAAAAATAATGGTTTACCCTACACCCAGCCACTTCTCAATGCTCTATAGCCTAGGGTATGTTGATGAAAATGGAAGTATTCCCAATTTAGAGCACCAACTGAAGAATTTCCAACTGATTTTTGTTTCCAAAGTGATTTTTTTTTTTCACTGTAATAGCTAACAACACGAAGGGTATTGACGTTATGTCAATGAATCATATTCACACGTGATGTACGTATATATGAGCACATTTTGTAGGAGGGATTTCGATCTAAAAGGATTATTTTATTTTTGGTGAATTTTTTTCCAAAATTTCAGGCGAAATTTTTTTTCAACAATTTCAGGCGAGGAATTTTCCCATTTATCGCAGTGATAATGAATTTTTCGTTATATAGCAATGTTGCTATATATCAGAGGATAGTCCACATAAAATCTTATGCAATTCTGAAACATAGTTTTTTTTTTCCAAAAAAAAATAAAAAAAATTCGGAAAAATATTATTTGTTGCTCGATTGTAATGACAATTGGTCAGTATATGTAAAACTCAACGAGGATTACGATGGCAAAGAGATTTTGCTTCTAAAATTAACAGGGGCGCATATGGGGGGTTAAAGTGAGTACTCCACAATATTTAAAAAAAAAAAAAAAAAATCACATCCTAAACATCAATATTCTAATTCTATTACTTGAATTGGAAATTGCCATTTGTAATTGCAGACTGTAATTTGCAATTATTAATTGTAATAACATTATTCGGATTGTGAATTGCCAGCAAACATTATTAGTATTATTCACCACATGGGTGTCAAGTTGCTCAAGGGTTTGCTACTAATAAATGGCTGCTTCTCCCAGCTGTCACACCAAAAGCTGGAAGTAGAATGAGGAAAAAAGAAAAAAAAACATATATTAGCTACTATATGTCCTTACGTGAATACACAATATCCTTCAGTTATTTAAATTCAATCACTGGACTAATTGATTCACCACTCACAATTTTCACAATACAATATATATAACGAGAGCTCGGCTCTTACCTGTCAAACTAAAGGCCGGAAGCAGAATAAGAAGGAAATAGAGTAAGCTACTCCCTCTTCACTTCCTCTCCACCCCAGGCTAAACAAAGTAGTACCCCCGTAATTCTAATTATGGCATTCTTATCAGTTCCACCATTACTGGTGTATATTCAGTTACATATTACCATTTACACCTATTTCCTTACTCAAATACATTGCCTTCTTCCTCAGTTAAAGTATTATATTACGGTAATACACATATTCAAGGCATGTATTGTTCCGCGACTCTACTTATGGACCATCCTACTAATACAATTTTTCTAAGTAAGTTACTGATGTATGCAGGTACCATCCTAGGAGCGTTAGGTTCGTAGATATTAATTATAAATGCAGGTTATTCCCTGTACTCCAATTAATATTCTTCATTCACCTCTTAATCCTCACGTTTTTTCCAGCCCTAATAATCTCACCTAGGGTTTTGATTATTCCTCTATTTCACCTATTTACCTAACTATTATCACTATTTCTATTGTTCATCTATAACCTAACTATAATCATTATTTGTACTGTTCACATGTAACATGTATTAAAAGCCCACCCTATCACGCGTAAATACTCCATATATATATATATATATAGGGGTGTTACACTAACCAGTATCAATTTTAAAAACATCCAGTAAACAATCCTATTAATTCACTATTAATGTATATTATGTATAATTGGTAATAACTAACTACAGTACAATTATGAAATGGCTATGTTACCTGGATTTGATGTCTCAACAGATCGGTTTTCTGTCTGCCTTGCAATTCTTATCACGGTATCTGGGAGGAATGACAATATCTGTTTTGTCAAGCTGGATCCTCAAGCATGGATACTTCTCCATAATCAACACACGCAGGGTCTTCAGTGCTTTTTGTATGTACCATTAAAAATAGATCAAATTGAAACAAACTATTTCATATTTTATATGAATTATTAATCTTTCACTTAAAATCAGTTCTTCCCTACCACTGATCTAAAATCAATGGGCATAAATGGTTCTCGTAATCAACCATTAAATGATACACCTTTGAATTGTTCTCTAACATCAAACAATTGATTTCCTTAAAGTAAATATCTTTTCTTGAGGTCAGAAACAATTGCCAAGTAATAGAAGTACATAACTATATTATTACATACGTTATAATACTCCTGACTAAATATCAGAAAATTATATCCATTATATCTACTGTGCAGAAGTTAATGTTGACTAGAAAATTAATAATAGTTTACACCTATTTCAGTAACAGTGTTCTGATCTATAAATTCATACATTAGATAACCCTTATGAATATTGGTATTATTGCAGCCCAGTTAGTGCCAGCAGTGATGTTGGTTGGCCTGATTCATACCGGATGTAACTCAGTAGCTATCGTTGCCATCATCTGTATTGCTTTCTTATTCAACGGTGCTGTCAGCAGTGGTCATGTCATCAACCATCATGATATTGCTCCCAACTTCTCTGGTGAGTTAGAATATCATACACAGTATATCTACATAACATAGCAAGTATTCGCATACATACTTCAATACAGTTACTTTATTCCTAAATCATCATTCATTATATTATTGCCCCCCAAAGTTTTGCAGAGTTACCTCAGGTTGGAAATTAACCAAATGTCACACATTTCAGATGGTGTACCAAACAAGTATTGTACAGTACATACAGTATACCTATATTTAGGAGGCATATATCCTAAGAATTTGATGACTAAATTATATAAAATTTACAATGAAATTCGTAACATTATTCACAGGTACACTCTTTGGCATCAACAACACCTTCTTCAGCATTGTGACCTTAATTGTCCCTGTGGTGACGGGTGTACTCATAGATGGTCAGGTATGTTTTAATGCCTTTACTACACATAGGCCCTAATATGCAGTCTTCATCAATAACCGATTTCCCTTTATACTATGGGTGGGGAAGCTCTAGTACCAGTGAAGGACCCCCAACAGGCAGGAGTTCCAGCTCCGAGGCAATTTAAGCATTCAGTGGGATAATTGTTACAGACCTGGGTCCCCAACCCTCATCTGTATAGTATGAAATTCAGAGGTTTGACAACCTACATTTTTCATTTTGATGTGTTAGGTGAAGTCAAACTTCCTGTCACACACCTTACTGAAACTAATAAAATGTCCGATTATCATCAATATAGTCTCATAAGAGCATATTGTATATTATCATCATTATCCTTTCTTTTTGCTGTCATTACATTTTTTTTTTAAGTATAATTTTTGTCTTCTCTTTCCCTTCTTTCATCATTTTCATACTGATGAAACCTTTAAATGTGACAGCAAACCCTGGACCAGTGGAGGAAGGCTTTCTGGATCTGTGTGCCGATGTATGTTGTAGGGGAGGTGTTCTTCCTCTTCTTCCTATCCGGCACCGTTCAGTCGTGGAACAGCAGTGAACCTGAGACCCCAGCGCTCACTCCCTTGACTACCACTGTTGATACAAGTGAAATCTTCCCAAATAAACATGATGACCCTAGCAATAAATTATAATCATTACGTTTCTGGCTGTTCATAGGTCATCAATTGCACATCTTGATAATAAAAAAAAAACGCAAATAATAATTAGGCACAATTCTCAAAGTTTTTTTTTTTTTTTTCACCACCATACCTGCTACCCCACCCATTCACTCCCACTGTCATCACAAGTGACATCATAGTGTCTCAGTTCGACAAAACATTGTCCAGAAAAAACTATAAAGGTTCTGTTACATGTTCATGAATGTATAAACCCTGACAGTATTCCATATTGGTTTATAAAAGCAATGAAATATAGATGAAATGGAGGACTTAATTAATAGATGATTTATGTTCAGCATGACTCTGTACTAATGTATCTTCATAAATATACACTGGTGAAACTCTGTACTTTTTATAAAAGTAAATTATCTTGTTATGTTTCCATCTTGGATATTCTTGAGGACAAAATTACGGAAGTCAAATGGTAAGAACTAATACTGTTTGAGTGAAACAACATACTACCTTAGACAAGTATATCAATAACAATTATTCCAGTTCGGTGTAGAACAAAAGTCTGTTTGATAATTATGTCTTGTGGAGTACCTACTAAACTTTAATGTAATGCTCAAAGTGTTGGAACTTAGATGGTTTTATAATACAATAATTAAATGCAACTCAGCTGATGTAGAACCTTATATAACAAGTTTATAATGTCTAATAAACAAGCCGTCCATTAATTAACATCCTCAGCCTCATAAACGGGCCTCTAAACTTCAGGATGCTAAGCTAAAAAGAAGAATAGGGTCTCAAAAGTAGAAAACCAACTATAACATTAAGACAACATTAAAACTTGACAAGAATTCACATACGTTTATCCATACGGTTTACAGGCCCATTTCTATGCTTGGTTAGGTTTTGTTCATTGTCGTGAACAGTTGCTTCACAATTTAAATTATCAATTATAATAAGTCCTCCTTGACAGTGGCGCGGATATTGAGTAGGATGAGAGGAAGGGCGTCTGTCCACTGGTCCGGCTGCAGAGCTCTGAAGGCGTCCTCGAGTCTCCTGTGTAGTAGCTCTACCAGGCCGTTACTACACGGGTGGTACGCTGTGGTCCTCTGCCGACGGGTCCCCAGCAGTGTCAGTATGTCCTGCCATGCCCTAGACTCAAATTGGGTTCCTTGATCTGTGATGATTACGGCCGGGGGACCGAAGTTGGAAACCCAATTGGTGAAGAAGTGACGGGGAGTATCTTTTGCTGTGATGTTGCTCATAGGGGTTGCGGTGCACCACCGTGTTGTCCTGTCGATGCAGGAGAGGAGATAACGTGCCCCGTACGACGGCAGTAGAGGCCCCACAATGTCCACATGTACCATGTGGAACCTGCTGATGGGTACCGGAAACTCGTGGAGTGGTGGTCGGGTGTGGCGTCCAATCTTGACAGGGCATACAGGAGGTGACCTACTTCTTCACTTCTTTCCTCATCCCTGGCTACACTGCAGGGCGGCTGACGAGACAGAGTGTACCCGCGACACCTGGGTGGTTAAGTAAGTGGAAGTGGTTGAAGACTGTGGCTCTGAATTGTGTTGGGATGTATGGACGTGGAGTCCCGTGTCGCTTGTGAGGAGTACTTGAAGGAGAGTGTCATGTTGTTGAGCGGTTGCAATAGCTGGTTAGTCCAGTAGTGGCATTTGCTGAGTGGTTGCATCAGGGGCGCTTATTATAGGGCGTCCGCCATGGCGTTGTCCTCGTTCCTGACGTGGCGGATGTCGGAAGTAAACTCGGACACGAATGCCAGGTGGAGTGTCACCCTCGGAGACCAGTTGGTGCCCAGCTGCTGCATAGCCATAGTAAGAGGCTTGTGGTCAGTGTTGATGTGGAAAGTTTTCCCTCCAGGAAGTGGTGGAAGTATTTGACAGCGTCATGGATGGCAACCAGCTCTCTGTCAAATGCACTGTATTTCCTCTGTGGTGGCTCCAAACGCTTACTGAAACAAAGCGATGGGATTCAGTACCCTGTAGCGGTAGCTGGGTGTATGTGGATACACTCCATGGTCACTAATGTAGCCAGTAGCTGGTTGTATGTGGGTACACTCCAGGGTCACCAATGTAGCCAGTAGCTGGTTGTATGTGGGTACACTCCAGGGTCACCAATGTAGCCAGTAGCTGGTTGTATGTAGGTACACTCCGGGGTCACCAATGTAGCCAGTAGCTGGGTGTATGTGGGTACACTCCAGGGTCACCAATGTAGCCAGTAGCTGGTTGTATGTGGGTACACTCCGGGGTCACCAATGTAGCCAGTAGCTGGGTGTATGTGGGTACACTCCAGGGTCACCAATGTAGCGGTGGCTACTATAACCAGTCGGTTTCTTGCCCCATTGCCCCCCCCCCCCCAAGCGGTGTCTTCATTACTTTTCTTAATAAGCATCCATATTATCTTTTTAGTAGCTTAGGGAAAGGCAAAAATGAGAGACTGGTTGGCGAGAGAGATCTCTGTATGTTCTGGGAGCAAGAAAAACTTTACTTACTCTAGACCTGGGACAGTAGATGAACGTGGTGGCTGGCGATTGGTTGTGGTTGGTTGTTGTAGTCTTTCTCTTTGTTGTATTTTTAGTCTCTTCGGAGTTTGATTTTAATTATATGGTTTTTCTATAACTATATGGTGTAGGAGATGTAGCAAGCTTCTGTAGTTTACACACTTTATTGATAACCCGAGTGAGTACAGTTTTACAAATATGTTTGGGTTATGTTAGACTTGAGACCTAACTTTACAGAAAGATTATATGCTAAAGTGATCTGTTAAGGGTATGGTTATCAATAGCTAACTGAGGCTGGATGAGCGAGAAAAGGGCGTCGCTTGGTAGGTCACATGACCTATGTCGTCACTATCTGCTAACGTGTTAATGGTTCCCACAGTGAGCTATGGTTTGTATCCAAGCTTATGTTAGCAGTTTCAAGGCATCATGCGATGTGTGACTCACTCTTGTAAGTGAGTATAAGTGATTATAAGTAGCCTCTTAAATGTAGGTTTAACTGGAACAATGCTCGGCCACTACCATCCTTCGCCCTCGAAGGAATATTACATATATACATAATAAATATATTCTTATTTTAATACATGCAATCTGTAGATAGTTATATTTTATTATGTCTACAGATAATAATGATTATAACATGTACAATCTATATTATGGTAAAATACATCCTATCTGAATGTGTAGGAGTGTGTAACTAACCTATACATTTGTATCCTCATTACCTTCTGACACTTGTCTCTGTCGTTCGCGAGCCGATAATTGTCGGTACCGAGCGTACACCTTCCGTATACACCAGCTAACCACAAAAGTACAAACAATCAACGTTAGTGCAGGTATGATGTGTAGAGGGAATACAACTTCTCTTGAGAGAAGTACAGGTAACAAATCATCCAATGTTGAGATAAACTCTGAGTCATTTAAATACTGAAGGAACATGATTTTGTCTGAAACAATAGTGTATTTTATCTAAAGAGATGTTTGCTACAAGGTTAAGTGATTGTAACTCTGTAGAAAGTGTAGACACAAATGCTTTATGGTGATGAGTAGGTAAGTTAAGGAAAGGTTCATTCCTAATCTCACAATGGTCCGATGCCACATAATAACCATCCACCCAAATGTGTTGGACTTTACCATTGCAAATTAATGTCACGCTTGTTCTCGTTTGGAAATAGTAGTAGTGGTTAGTACCGAAGTGCTCATGGTAGGAAGTATTATTATTTACAGTTTTGAAAGTACAGTAAGATGTTGGGAGAGTTGATTCAGGAATTATAAATGAAAGTTCACACTGTGCCTTGTTTGTTAAACTGAAGGTAAACATATACGCAGGACATACATACAAGTGTGAGTACGAGGTGAGACAGTCATCCAATGAATGTTTTTCTAAGGGGTCTATGGCAGTATAATCCTCAGATGCGACTATGTACTGACGTGACTTGTCAACAACCAGCAGGGTATTATTTACTCTAATTTGAAAAGGTCGTAATTCCCAAATATTAAATGACGTTTTACATTTAATAAGATACTTGACTCAGTTAGAATTGATCCAATGATGGGGTGATAATATTCCACGTCAGATATGGTAAATATAGGGGTTAGCTTATAAGTATTTATAGCTATTTCCAGCATCTACTAGGTCACTTATTACTAATTCATTTAAATCGATTAGTTCCTTAACAGCTATCTCAATGGCTGCTATGTACTCACTAATTAATTGGATTTGTTCAATGTTGGGTATTATTCCAATTAATTGGTTTACCACAGAAGTCAATTGGTTAGTTTTTTCTATTATTTCATGAGTTTTCTGTTTTAATTAAGTGTTGGAGAGCCTCGTAGGTTTGAATAACTATTCTATTCTGTTGTCCCAGGGCAATGGTTACTTCTCCTAATTTCTTTCCTAATGCAGTTACATCGTCGGCCATTGCTGTGCCAAACAATTGTTTACTTAACAGTCCCATGAAATTGAAAAGGCCACCTCTCTGACGACGAGCATGGTCAGATTGCCTCACCTTATGTGGTTCTTCAGGAAATGATAACTTCATATCATGTATTATTGTTACGAGCCTACTTACCCTGTTAGTTTGTAACTGTAGAGTCATTTTTACAGGTCTAGTATTATTATAGAAGTAGGCTAGAAGTGGGTTATTTTTAACATCAGAGCTAGCATTCATATCCTGGTTGTTATAAAAATTATTTACTTGTGTTTTGACAGCTTCTACATGTCTGTAATTCTGATACATGCTGTCCATGGTTATAGATTATCTCTGGCATATCAAGCAATCCGTGAACTTCCAGTTGTACAGTAACTAAATCTTCCACTATCAAGACTTTTCCTCTATGTTCAACCAAAGCACCTGTCTTCAGTACTTGGGCTGTAACTGCTGTTTGTTGGGCAAGTGTAACAAGCGCTGTGCCCAGCAAAAACAGTGATAGAGTCTTGTTCCCCATCTGAAATAAATGCCATTATTGAGTTTGTTTTGCAGACCTAAGTTTTTGTCTGTATGTATTTTTTTTACTTGATGTGGGAGTGGAGTTTATTATTTCTTGTGATTGTGTTGTGTGTGTTATAGGTGGTTCATTTAAGTTTATCTTTTTACACCTATCCACATGTACTATTTCTACCTTCCCTGTTTTTATATCCTTTATTTTTATTTTATTTCCATGGACCATGTCAATTATTTCATATGGACCAACAAACTTTGGAGTTAACTTTGATACTCTTTCTGGGGATTTTACCATGACATTCTCCCCTACAGCAACATCTATCTTCACAGCTTGAGTATGTTGTTTGATCATCATCTCCTGCCTGTTACCTTCTAGGTGTTTCCTGACTTCCTTATGGATGTTATTAAATTAAACACTTGTAGTTGTCTAATGGAATTGTCATCCATATTATATGCTGGAGGAGAATTTCCAATTATTATGTCATATAGAAGTCTTTTGTCTGTTCCATATAGAATATAATGCGGGGACTTGCCCACTGATGAATTTATGGAACCGTTAATGGAGGCAGCTGTAAAGGATATCCAGTCTTCCCATGAGCCTTGCATAGGATTAGCCACATGTCGCAAAACTTCAAGTATTTTACGATTTGCTCTTTCTGTGAGACCGTTGCTGGCTGGATGATATGCTGTAATAAAAGTTTGTTTTATATGATATTGATCACATATGTTTCGTAACAAATTATTAGTAAATTCTTTACCATTGTCTGTTAGTATCACCTTAGGAGTGGTGTACTGGCAAAGTAAATTTGTTACAAATTTGTGTGCAACCTTTTCTGCTGTTTTTGTCTGCAAAGGAGTAATGACCACATAACGTAAGAAATGGTCTACACATACAAGGCAATATTTGGAGCCTTGATGACTCATTGGTAAACTTAGAATATCTATACCAACAACATCCCATGGATGTTCAGGTATTGGGTAATTTAAAATAGGGGCTGGGCCCATTGTATTACCTTTATGAGCATGACATGATTCACAATTCTTGATATGTTTCTCCACGTCTGTGCAGAGAGTGAACCAATAATATTTTTGTCTAGTTTCCGCTATACAGCGATCTCTTCCCGGATGTCCGGCTTGTGGATGATTATGCATAAGAGTTAGTACAGTCTTAATTAATGTATCAGGGACTACCACTTGTAAAGAAATGTTAGTTTGTTTCTCAAGCTTCCTGAACAAAGTGTCTTCTATTACCTCAAACTGTGTTAGTGGGATTGGTAACTCTGGTAGGTTAGTCTCGTCACCTGAAACCAAAGCATAAATGACCCGTGACCAAAATTTGTCTTTCTTTTGTTCAGTTTTAACAAGTTCCACATTGAAATCTACATCACTATAAGTGGAAATAACAGCAGCAGCTGATACATTGCGAGATAATGCATCTGTAACTCTATTGAAATGCCCAGAAAGATATTTAATTGTAGGTTGAAATTCTGAGATTGTTAGGTACCATCTGGCTAACTGACCTGTCAAATTTTTACCATGGAAGAGACCACACACAGGTTGATGATCTGTATATATGGTGATAGGATACCCCAGAATTATTTCCCTGAAGGTCTTTAAGGCCCAAACTACCGCCATAGCCTCTAGGTTCGTGACGCTATATTTATTCTCTGCATCGTTCACCACACGACTGGCACATGCGCAAACCTTGCAACTACCGTCAGTGGTATGCTGCATAAGGACCGCACCTAGGCCATCACTTGATGCATCCGTACAGAGAGAAAACAGAAGGTTATAGTTTGGGTAACTTAGGACAGGAGCAGTTGTAAGCTTAAGTTTTAACTGATCAAAACTGTCTTGCTCTGCTTGTGACCACTTAAATTCGATATTTTTCTTTAGGAGTCTTGTTAGTGGGCTGGCTATTTTAGCAAAATTCATCATGAATGACCTGTAGTATGAACATAATCCAAGGAAACTCCTTATTTACTTTACCGTAGTAGGTTGATGGAATTCCTTTACTGTTTTAATCTTGGAATCCAAAGTGTGAATTCCTTTACTATTTACTTTATGACCCAAAAATTCTATTCCAGCTTTAAGGAATGTACATTTTGACAGTTTAACCTTTAATCCAACATCCTGCAGTCGTTGTAAGACTCTGTCTAGTTTTTGTAGGTGTGAATTGACATCAGGGCTGACAATAATTAAGTCATCTAAGTATGAAACAACGTCTTGAGTCATGTCGCTGAAAATAGTATTTATCATCTTTTGGAATGTTAAGGGGGCATTGGATAATCCAAAGGGCATTCTCATAAATTGCCAATGACCATTAGGGGTGCTAAAAGCTGTAATAGGTTTGGATTGGTCATCTAATTCTACTTGCCAATAACCACTACTTAGGTCAAGACTAGTAAAGACTCCGCTATTTTCCCCAATCTCCATGAGGATATCTTTAAGTACAGGTAATGGGTACCTATCCTTGACAGTTTTCTCATTTATCTTCCTAAAATCAATAACAGGACGGAAATCACCTGTTTTCTTAGTCACTAAGAATAATGGGCTGTTATAAGGACTGTTTGAAGATTCAATGATTCCTTCTGCTGACATATCATCCACCATTTTATTCATTATTTGTCTCTGACTATGAGGTAATCTGTAAGCTTTCACATATACTGGTTCTGTGTCAGTTAATTTTATGTGATGTTTAACTAGTGTTGTTTTCCCCAAACGCTCACCAGGTAAGGCAATAGCCGACCTGTGATTTGCTAATATGTGTAAAAGCTGTGTGCGATGTGAAGGAAAATCATTTACTTTTACATGCTCACATAATTCATTAGTAGTTTGCCTAAGTTGTAATTCATCAACAATGTGTATGTTGGCTAAGGGAGGAGATTCTTTTCCCACCTGTATGGGTTTAAGAAACACAAGAAAGTCACCTATGTAAGTACCTGGTTTAATGTTCACTGCCAGATCAACCTTTTTAAAAATTAGAGCTTCGATGAAGTTGTCTTTTTGTATCAGAGAAAACATGGATTCCATACCGACATTATTTATTTTACATGTTTCACTTAAGGATATGATTTGATTTCCTTCATAGTTATCACCTTTCACTCGCACCTTTATGATAGCAAACCCCTTACTTGGTAAATGTACCGTACTTTTGACAGTGCCTGCCAGTCTTACTTGTTTGTCATTTTCTTCCGAGCGCGTGCCTGCAATCACAGCTGTGGCCTTGTGACTCATAGGGCAACATGGGTACACTCGCCCTTGAAAGATAATTGACTGGAGTGAGATTGCATAGTCAAGGTTATGCTCTGTCAATTCTTTTAAACCCAAGAGGCCATCAGTTGGTAAACTGAAATTTTCACAGATATAAAAGATGCATTTTAGTCTCGGACTATTTTGTGAAAGTGTAATAGGAAATTGTATCATTCCTTTAATGATTAATTTACTACCAGACAAGGCAGTTAAATTTAAATCTGATGGTTGGAGAGTCAATCGTTCCTGCTGGTTTCCTTCTAACAGCCGTTTAAGTGTTACTTCAGAAAGTAAGGAGACACAAGCTCCTGTATCCACAGCTAATGAGATATTTGTATTCCCAATGTTACAAGGAAGTGAAAGAACAACCACTTTACCCAAAGCAGCAACAAGTATATTTATTTGATTAGGTGCGATTAATTTGAAGTTGTTTTTTTTTGTTAAAATCGTCACCTGTATTTGCACGTCTGTTATTTACTTCATCTCTGGCATTCAACGTTACTCTACCTTCATCTGTGTTATGTGTTACACTGTTATGAATAATGCAGAACTTATTACTTGGCTTGTTGTCACTTTCACTTACTCCCTTACTATTATCCTTACTTTTGGCATTTGAGCGATTATTATTTTTAAAGTAACACTTCTCTGGGCTGTGTCCATATTTTCTACAGATTTTACAATAAGGCTTCTTCTTCGCGCTCTGTGGTGTGAAGTTTGTAGTGTGTTGTTAACCATTCTGTGTATCCAGGCTAGTTGACCGCCAAACTGCCCCCCACCGAAAACATCTATCAGGTCCTCACTAAACTGCTTAAATTATTTAGATTATCTTGATCGGTGAAGGCAGTTGCAGTCAGCAATGTACTAGCATGAAAATCTGGTTTAATATGTCCACGTACGAACCTTATCTTTCCTTTGTCATCTGTAATTACTGCAGTAAACATATTATCTTCACAAACCCTTAGAAAAGTATGGATATTATAGTTAACATCTTCCCCAGTGAATTCTTTCACAGTATGTGTTTGAGGCAAGACATTAATGGTAGGTGAAGTGTTAGTGTTAGTTGCCATTGTCGTTGATGTAGTGTTAGTGTTAGTTGCCATTGTGTATGATGAAGTGTTAGTAGGGAAAGCCATAGAGTTAGTACGTCCTGAGCGAGTTTTACTGGGTGAAATGTTAGTGGAAACACTAGTAAACAAGTCAGTTAGTGCATGAGGTAGATCTAGTAAGAGAAGGAGTATTAGTTGTTACTCTCTTACCTTGTTTATCTAGATCCAGTGCAAGAATGTCTTGACTCAAGGGAGAACTTACACTTTCTATAGTACTTACACTTAAATTAGTGATTTATGTTGCATCACTAAGCTTTCACTACTTTCAAATATTGCTAAACTATGTTTAAGTTTACGAAGTGAATCCAATGCGGTACCGTATTTTCTCTCATTCATTACCTGTCACCCTGCTTGAAGAATAACAAAGGACACTCTTCTGTTTATATACGTGAAGGCGTACGCATATATTACCCACAATTATGAATACATAGAATGTGTAATGAGGAAATATATTGTTAATACGTTTACATATAATATTATATCCTTATGTGATGATGTTAGGATTGTGTTATATATTTGTAATATATAATCATATGTACCTAGCTACTGACCATGGATCGTTGTTGTAGCGTTGATAATTAATTGGATTGTATTCCAGTACTCCGTGTAGTCCCGACGTGGTACCTTTACCAAGCCGACGTCCTTCCTATAGTCGTATGGTTGCACTTCGTTGAGTTTCGCTTTTAATAATCCCGTCTAGATGAAGTTTGAAGTTAATCACTTCCCTCAGGTATACTGCATGATTGAGTATAGAAGGTATAGTGATGTCGTACCAGACCACGCCCACGTCCTTCCTTGTGATGAAGTGTGGTATGGTAGCTGGTGAGTGATGAGTAGAGCGGTGACGTAATAACCTCTCCGTGTGTGAGGTGGTAAGTTCGATGACATCACCACTGTCTGCTACAGTGAGCTCGGGAGAGGCTAGAGTTTTGTTTTGAGTTGTGATTGCTGGGTGTTCACACTTTCCTCTCTCTCTCTCTCTCTCTTTTAACCCTTTTATTATTTTGTGTTTATTTTTCGGTTATCACTTGCTTTTTTAACTGTTGTATTTCTCCTATATTTTACACCATTTAGTTCGTATCCTCACCGCTGATCACCAAATGTTCTGGGGGCAAGAAAGACTTTACTTACTCCAGACCTGGGAGTTGGGACAGTAGATGAACGTGGTGGCTGGCGACTGGTTGTGGTTGGTTGTTGTAGTCTTTCTCTTTGTTGTATTTTTAGTCTCTTCGGAGTTTGATTTTAATTATATGGTTTTTCTATAACTATATGGTGTAGGAGATGTAGCAAGCTTCTGTAGTTTACACACTTTATTGATAACCCGAGTGAGTACAGTTTTACAAATATGTTTGGGTTAAGTTAGACTTGAGAGCTAACTTTACAGAGAGATTATATGCTAAAGTAACCTGTTAAGGGTATGGTTATCAATATCTAACTAAGGCTGGAGGAGCGGGAAAAGGGCGTCGCTTGGTAGGTCACATGACCGATGTCGTCACTATCTGCTAACGTGTTAATGGTTCCCACAGTGAGCTAGGGTTTGTATCCAAGCTTATGTTAGCAGTTTCAAGGCATCATGCGATGTGTCAGTATAAGTGATTATAAGTAGCCTCTTAAATGTAGGTTTAACCGGAACATGTAAGATGTTTTTTCTTCAGGGATATGTGGCACATATGTACATTATTCAAAATCAAGTGTTACATAATATTAGCCAATATGCATGCAGTGTAGTCGTACGTCGAGGATGCGTAAATCTTGGGCTTTGCGGACGTGGCTTTTTACGTCCACCCTCGAGCGTTAAGTTATATCATCACGAGCCTATCATTTTAGCCAATCAGCGACACCTTGTGGCGAGAGGCCGACGCTGACCTACACAATACTCCCCCCTCAGCGGGAAAAACTGGTAGTGTGAGAGAGGGGGCAGCCTGCCCTTGCCTGGTGAACAGCAAGAAGTTCTCTTTCGAAAGTAGAGCTGTGCAGGAGGGAGGCTGTAATCTTGAATGTATGCTGGTAGAGACAAGAAGATGATGGACGAAGGGCTCCCAAATGGACTAGTTTCTGACTTTGGAGTCGATAAGGAGGCAATGGGCGACATACTGGTGACAGGAACAGGTGAAGCTTGCCAGCCATATGGAGCTGCATTGCCTGGCAGGTGTCCGAAGGTCAGGTGAACTCTGCAAACGGCGATACAGAGAGGTGTTGGTGCTGTTGTGAAGCTCTAGTGTCCGTTGCTAGTAGAGTGGTGATGGGAGGTGTGCTGCTACATTTCTAAGAGGGCATCGGACGGTTTCTGGTTGCCGAGGGGTTGCTGTGAGAGGTGGAGCAGTTGCGACAGGGTGTGTTTCTGCAGGGGTAAGGAGTGTTGTATTGCTGGTGAGAGTTTCCATTGTGTAGAAAATGTGGGTCACCAATGTAGCCAGTAGCTGGGTGTATGTGGATATACTCCAGGGTCACCAATGTAGCGGTGGCTACTTTAACCAGTCGGTTTCTTGCCCCATTCCCCCACCCCAAGCGGTGTCTACATTACTTCTCTTAATAAGCGTCCATATTATCTTTTAAGAAGCGTAGGGAAAGGCAAAAATGAGAGACTGGTTGGTGAGAGAGATCTCTGTAAGATTTTTTTTATTCGAGGAACATGTGGCACATATATACATTATACAAAATCAGGTGTTACATAATATTAGCCAATATGCATGCAGATTAGTCGTACGTCGAGGATGCGTGAATCTTGAGCTGTGCGGACGTGGCTTTTCACGTCCGTTAAGTTACATCATCACGAGCCTATCATTTTAGCCAATCAGCGACGCTTGTGGCGAAAGGCCGACGCTGACCGCCACAACCCCGTCCACTTCCTGTTGGAGGACTGCACAGATGGCGTCCGTGTGGATTGATGTTGGTGCGTGCGGTAGATGAGAAGGGTGGTGTATGGAGGCGGCTGAAGAATTCCCTCAGGTGCTGGTGGTGTTGAGCGGGCATGTCGGATGCCACCAGGATGTCGTCTATATATGTTACAGTAAAATCTTCAAAACAGTAAATTTGTAAATTTCCTTGATTTTCCAGAAAATTTACAAAGTGACTGTTTCAATCAGTAAATTTACAAAATTACTAAAATTTGTAAGAAATTTACAAATATACTAATTTCAGGAGCCAGTAATTTTACAAAATTACTGATTCATCGATTATGATTTTTTACACAAACGAGCAGAAGCACACATCATCTAAAGTCAAATGATCCAATTTATTCACAAAACAGGATTAAAAAGAACATAATGATCTAATTTATTCATAAAACAGGATTAAAAAGAACATAAAGGGTGTGTGTGGGGGGGGGGTGGCTTGCACTATGGTAGTGTCAACATACTAGGCTACTTATTTGGACATGTCAGACTGGAGTGACATTTGGAGTTACACTTGAGGTCGTTTCTGAAACAAGAACATTTATTTGTTCCGCATCTCTTTGCCCCACGCACACAGTTACATTTTGTGAAACCTTGCCCACCTGATGCTGATTCTGCTATGACGGCGGAACGCAAAGAAATTACTTTGTCAAGACAGATATCCTCACTCATTGTTCAACAGTCTTTGAGGGCATAAATCAAACTGATTTCGGGAAAAGCCCCCTTTTAGCACACCAGCTTTCACCCCAATAATGGTTCATGATTCATCGATAACGATCAGTAAATTTGTAAATTTCCTACAAATCTTAGTAATTTTGTAAATTTACTGATTGAAACAGTCACTTTCTAAATTTACTGAAAATTCTAGGAAATTTACAAATTTACTGTTTTGAAGATTTTACTGTAACATATACACGATGGTGTATTCCAGGCCCCGCAGCACCTTATCCATGAGCTGTTGGAACGTCTGGGCCGCGTTGCATAATCCAATGTTTACGAACGGGAACTCAAACACGCCAAATGGTGTAGCGATCGCCGTCTTTTTGATGTCCTCCTCAGCAACAGGAATCTGATGGAATGCATGGACAAGGTCTATCTTAGAGAATATCGCACATCCTTGGACATGTGGTATCGGGTACCTGTTGGAAATGGTGGCTGTGTTCAGCGCCCCGAAGTCACCGCAGGCCCTCCATTCTCCTTCCTGTTGCATGGGGACTATGTGTAGAGGCGAAGCCCATGCGCTGTCAGACGGTCTTGCCCCCCCTTGCTTGATCATGACGTGGAAATCCATTTTAGCTGCCTCCAAGCGCTCGGGGGGCATCCTCTGGGGTTTGGCGAAAACCGGGGGGGCGGTCGTCATGATAGTGTGGCGGATACCTGGGTAGAGTGTGTGTTGGTGGTGGAGAGTAGGTGAAGGTATTCGTGTAGTATGTGTTCGTATGTGTTAGTGTGTGATATGTGCGTGATGGTAGGTGTGGAGTGTCGGCAGTATTTGGTGGGGATGATGACGGTTGATGGATGAGCTGTTGTCTTCTGGCATCAGTGAGGAGATCGTGTGCTGTTAAGAAGTCAAAACCCAAGATGGGAGCCTGTACATCTGCAACGACGAAGGGCCATACTATGTATTCCTTCTTTAGTAGGGTCAGGCCCCGGCTCCTCGTGCCGTACGTTCCGATGGGTGACTTGTTGGCAGTGAGAAGGTCATAAGCGGTTGTGGCCTGACTCTGTCTGTTTCTTTCCAGGGGCGGAACGACACTGACTTCCAACCCTGAGTCGACGAGGAAGTTGTCGCCTGAATCGAGATCTTACACCCACAGGAGAATGCGAGCAGTGTGATGAGGTGTGCGAGGAATGTTGCCTGGGTGTTGCTGGGCAGGTGACAGGGCAGTGGTGGCGAGGTTAGGGGCCGTGTTGTGGTCGTTCGGAGAGACTGCGTGGCGCTGGTGTGTAGGTGTGATGCTGGGAGGTCCTGAGTTGGATGTTGTGGTGTGGGCGGTAGTGTGGAGGGCGTTGTCTTGCCTTACTCGTTTCCCTTTGTAGGTCTGGCAGTAAGGCAGTTAGTGGAAGAACCCCACTGGCACAGTGGACAGCAATTCCATGCAGCAATGGCAGGTGGGTCCTGCCATTGCTGTTGCGGTGCAGTTGTAGGTGACTGGTGTTGCTGCTGTGGTCTGGTGTAGGTTAAATTTTCTATTCAGCGCCTGCATGTGGTGCGCTAGGTTGTTGTAATGTTGCAATGACATGCCTGGCTGTTGGTGTGGCGTTGGTGGCATGGCATGTTGCAGTTGATGTGTAGGTAGAGTGTACTGGTGGAGAGGTGTAGGAGGAATATGTTGGAGTGGCTGTGTAGGAGGAATATGGTTTTGTTGAGGTTGTGGTAAAATGTGTTGAGGCAGAGGCATAGGAAGAATATGTTGGGGTGGGTGTGTAGGGGGAATATTTTGTTGTTGAGGTGGTGGTGGTAGAGAATGGTATTGTTGCACTGGTGGTAGGGCGGCAGGCTTGGCGGTTGTGGCGATGGTAGCGGTGGTGTGCTGAGTTGACCACGTGCCTGTCCCGTCGTTGAAGGTGTCCATGAGTGAGTCAGCCAGGGCGCTGTACTCCCGTAGAGACAGATGCGACCGAGCCAAAAGGTGGAACTGAATGGTTGTGGGCAACAGTTTGGCATGGCAGCTCATAAGAACAGGGTCGATAAATAGAGTTGCGGCCTTCTCATCGAGCTGCTGCATATGACGGAGAAGTGCTGATGGACGGCGCCCCTCCAGCTGCATATCTTCCAGCGCCTTAAAGTAGGCTACTGCTGGGTGGACATACCATGTGCAGATATAATGGCGGCCTTTACCTCATCGTACAACGCATTCTGGTCGAATGCAGCGATGAGTGGGGAAATGGAGGAGAAGACCTAATTAGAAAGGGCACGAGCAATGGCTTGAAATTGTTTTCCTCCATATATGTTTGTCCCCGCCATACCGCCTCCATGTGTAAAAACCATGAATGCATGTTGTAAGTAAAAGGAGGAACATAAGGAATATGTAGTGCGGTTGTCTGAGTAGGAGCATGTGTAGGAGCGGTAGAGTGGTTAGGGAGAGACATGTTGGGTGAGGATTGTGTAGAGTATATAGGGGTAGCCATAGAAACGGGCAAAAGTGAAAGTGTAGGTGAGAGCCGTGTGTTGTGGTGTGCGCGGAGGCGGCGTGGACGTGGAGATGGTGAATAAATAGAGCACGTGGAGAACGGCTATAACACTGAGGACGTAGTGTATGGGCCGTGTGTAGGGGCACGTGGAGGTAGTGAAAAGGAAGAGAAAAAAATAACGACTAAGGGAAAGAATGTCCACGGGGTGTGGAATGGAGACGAAAGAGGGTACGAGAAAACGGCGGGGTGAGGAACACAGATGGAAGAAAACGAGGCGAGCGAAGCGAGGACGTAGGTGAGCGAGACAAAGGGGCAGAGTACGGGGGTGACTGGTGGGGATGAGGAGCACAGAAGGAAGAAAACGGGGCGAGCGAAGGGGGGACATAGGTAGGCGAGACAAAGGGGTAGAATACGAGGGTGGCTGTTGGGGTTGAGGATGGAGTGGAGGACAAAGGGTGAATGTTATATGTTGGTACCACGTGGGGGTATAGAGCGAAATTACTAGGGGGCACACGGGCAGTTGAGTGCGAGATGATATTATTGGGCAAATATGGGGCACACAGGGACAGGGGACGATGTTGGCACGTGGGGGATGGAATTAGTGGGGTGGAGAAAGGAAGTAGGTTTGGGGAGAGAGAAAATACAGTGTCGTGGAAAGGAACACAGGGGATGGAAATTGAGCGAGAATAGGGAGGAATGGGGTACAAGGAACAACGAAGGGGGACGAGGTGGAGATATGGGTAGAAAGTAAGGGTTGGTGGTAAGGAACACAGGTTGTAGGGGGCGAGTTACGTTAAAAAATAAGAGGGGTAAGAACACTGGGGACAATATTACAAACAGACAGGGTGGTAATGTATAGGTGTTTGCGTAAATACCTTCGTGGTGACTGAAGAAGGTGTAGGACGGCGTGAAGGTCGTCGTCGTCGTGTAGAGGAGTAGCTCTCAGCACGTGGACCTAGAGTATCGTAGAGTATCTTGCAACATGTGGGAGTAGTTGAGTAGATTACAACACGTGGACGTGGAGTGTAAAGGTTCGTGGCTTGTCTGAATGTAGCGTGGAGAAGCTTGAGTGGACGTCAAGTAGCGTGGAGTAGCACGAAGAGTAGAGTGGTATAGCTTACGTGAGCGTAGTGTCGCGTAGCACGTGGATGTAGAGTGATGTAGCTTACGTGAGCGTAGAGTGGCGTAGCACGTAGATGTAGAGTTGTGTAGCTTACGTGTGCGTAGAGTGGCGTAGCACGTAGATGTAGAGTGATGTAGCTTACGTGTGCGTAGAGTGAAGTAGTTTGCTTGGATGAAGCGTAGTGTAGCTCGTAGACCGTGGAAGGAGACTGGGGTAGCTTGCTTGGTGTATGAATTGTATGGTAAACGAGTTGTATATCTCGGGTCACCAATTGTAAACACTAGGACCAGTGTTACTACCTGGGTGAATAAACTCGAATACACGGTAACAATTTATTTGGTAAGTACACTTAGTTGTGGGATAGCAAGCACCTCGTAGTTGATAAACCCGCCTGTAGTGGTAGCGTGGTATGGGAAGAGAAGTAGCTGGCGTGGAGAGGCACGTTGTGTAGGCAGGTAGCGGTGTAGGCACGGCAGGGCAGAGAGAGGAGCTCCTTCCAGGTGGAGAGCTGCTGGCTAAGTGAACGATTAGCGGTATTGGGGCCGCGGAGGAGCGGGCAGGAAAGGGTTTGCGCGCCAGCACAGGTAGAAAACATGAACTTGAAGATGCGTGTCGCAGACAGGTGAGGTGGAAGATGCGTCCAAGGTGCTTGGTGTCACTACAGATTCATAAGCACCATGGAGAGCTCACAGGCAACCCGAGGAGCCATCATCGCTCTTCACGACGTTATTCACTATATGGCATATAAAACATAAACCTTAATTATTCTCTGTTTTGGGTACCATTGTTTTTCATGCAATTTAATCTAAAATATACAAATTTTGTATTCTACAATCATTGATATGTTCTCGCTTCATTTGCAAATAGGCAAGTATGAAGAGCAATTCATGCTCAATCATATACATATGCCAAAATCAGCAAGTGGCAACTCAGGGACATCTGAACTGCAGGCGTACCAACAAAATGCAGGCGTCACAGTAAAGTAGCAGAATGATTCGTCCATTGTGTCACATTATTTCAATGTGGAAGAGGCCAAATACATTTTGGAGTAGGTGTACAGTTATATATCCACAAAAAAGCTTCTGTGTTTAACTGTACTGCCCACAATGGATTCCATAAAAGGTAATTTTATCCACAAATTTGTGGATAATATTCACGAAGTGGCAACACTTGTGTAACGGATAAATTTATGGACTTCTTGAGGGAGACTGACCTGATCAGAGTGATGCGACTTAATATTTAACTGTTTATTACTATTTTTTATATATTTTGGAATTGATAATATTGAATATCTTGTATATACTGTAGATGATGTTATAACGACAAAGAAGCCCTTGCGTTACTACCCGGGGTGAACAGACTCTAGAATACATGGTAACAGTTAGTAAGTACAGCGGGTTATTCACAAGAATACGTAGAAGGCCAGCCTGCCGTGTAGCGTCGTGAGAGGGCTGTGGTTGCTGCAGGAGAGTTGTGTAGGGCTGGAACACACTCGTGTGATCAAGGCGGGAACACGTGTGGGAGGCTTGGTGAAGGTGGCGGCAGGTACGATGGCAATGGCTGGTGCATCTCGGTCCGGAGCTAGTGGGAGACTGGACCAGTGCTGGCAGTGCGGCCCTTTCATTCAGTTGCTGGCTGGCCGCACGTGGCTTCGTCACATGATCGAATGTTGTAGAATGTGGCAGGGGAGTGGGCTGGTACTGGCGCCACTCTAGGGGTAACAAAGGAGGGAAAATAGGAGCGGCCATGTATGGTGCCGCTACAATGTATTAGCTAGGCTTAGCGATTGACTCTTATAGGTTTAGCGATTTGTCTGTCTAGGTTTAAAAATTTTCTTAAATTGGTATTAGTTTAGTTATATATTGGCTGGATAGGTACACTCTGCAAAAAAAGTTTTGGAACCAACCTCACATTATTTTTAGAATTTTTATCATGGCAGGGCTGGTACACCTGCCGAGTCAGCCAGAGTAACAGTTGATCTAGCGAGAGTGCCTCACTGCCTGTCACTGCAGAGTGCAGCCATGCCAATAGCCAGTAATAAGCAAGCTGTCAGAAGGGAAGGATGTATGCGCTCATGTTTACCATTATTCCCCTCCCACTTTTTGCTGAACTATTAATTCCACTCCTATTCCTTGCCAGACCAAATATCAGATCT
Organism: Petrolisthes cinctipes; assembly: GCA_033782935.1. Lineage (NCBI taxonomy): Eukaryota > Metazoa > Arthropoda > Malacostraca > Decapoda > Porcellanidae > Petrolisthes > Petrolisthes cinctipes. The sequence continues at coordinate 435,840 of JAWQEG010000380.1, read as the reverse complement.
GTAAAACACTGATTGTTAGGAGCAAGCCATAAAATGCATTATGGTGTAATGTTCAACGTAGCCTATGCTTCAATGAATCCATGATTGAATGAATAAGTTTCCGACTGATGTAAATTATGACCTTCGAGGCGCATGTCAGATGAAATACAGTACCGCTATGTCACGAATGGAATGATCTAACATTTGGAATTGGTCACGAATCAACACAAATAAGTTCAGTATTTTTATAACAGTAATTCATAATATGGATGTTGAGATCATCTTTACACTTGTATCATATCAGTAGGAGAAAAAGACTTGCTGTGCTTGACAATTTAAGGTTAATAATCAACTCGAAAATATTTAAAACATAATAAAACTTGATCATTTAACTTACTACATAACATTTAAATGTATGAATTGCATTAAAAAAAACACATAGAAAAGCAAGACTAGTTATAGTCAGGTTCTTAACACTGTAAAATGTATAAACTACTCACAAATACTATAATATGATATAAGTTGGGGCATAAAATATTTTTTTAATGCCAATCAAAAGTATATCATGGGTATTCATTGTCAATATGTATTTAAAATTAACAAGAATATATTGTAGATCTATTTATCAAATAGGCTCGTGCGCACAAATCTTTGTCAGCCTACAGTGCTCGACAAAAGCCTGTGCCGAGTAGAGTAAGCTGGCACAGACTTTTGGCGAAAAAAGAAAGACCTGTATCTTTTTGAGGGAAATAATTCAAAAGACAACTGATGACGTGGTATTTTCTCTGAGAGGAGGTACTTACTGGAGGGTAGCTATTTGTACTGTCACAGTTGATTTAGTGTTCTTTCTCTATTCGTAGGGTGTGGTCTGTAAATAGCGAGGTCTCATCTTTGTGACTCTTTCTTTGTCATATACTGTGAGTTACTACCTAAGAATGGCTAGGAACATTCCGTTGAAACAGGATACTATTGGAAAGATAGTTGCTTTAAGGGAAGCAGGCCACCAAACTAAAGATGGTGTTTACCATCGGTCTGTGAGGAAATGGGTCTGGAAGGCCTACGAATGTGTCGGTTAGTGCCAATAGGTCGGGAAAGCCTACAAAGTTGTAACGGTAGTTACTGTGTAGTGAAGATGTTTGTTATCTTCACTTAGGGTGAATGGCAAACAAGGTTGTGTGTTGGTCTAGTCTAGTCTAGTCTTGTCTAGTCTATTTATTTCTTCAGGTTTTACATTGCATATAAGGTTTTATAGCTAACCTGGAAGTTAACCTGGGATATGATCATGTGACTATATTTTATAGTCAACCTGGAATATGCTCAATCATATACATAAAGGTTGCCTGCTACAATACTCCCCCCCTTAGTGACGAGGAAGGAGGAACGATACAGTCTTCTTATGGCGTCCACTTGCATTGTGGAGAAGTTGTAGAACGTATCAGTAGCGTGGAGTTGTAGGCGTAGTTGTTGTTGTTGTAGTGGTCGAGGTCGTAGAATGGTGTGTAGCAGGAAAGCTGGTGCATGTGCGCGTGCGTGCAGGAGCGTGTTGCTGCAGTGCCAATTAAATCGAACTCAATGAGTCCCTGGGTTTACGATTTTTAATGTCGACAACAAGGTCGAAGCTTGTCAAAAAATCGGTGCCCAGATTGGCTTGTGTGCGCGAGTGCGCGCGAGAGTGTGCGCGTGTGTACACGAGTGCGTGCGCGAGTGTGCGCGTGTGTGCGCGCGAGTGTGCGCGTGTGTGCGCGAGTGTGTGCGCGCGCATGCGTGTGTGTCCGCCGGCGTGTGTGCGCGTGCATGCGTGTGAGTCCGCAGGCGTGTTTGTGCGCGTGTCCGCAGACATTTGTGCGTGTGTGTGTGTGTGTGCACATGTGTGTGCGCGTGCATGCGTGTGAGTCCGCAGGTGTGTTTGTGCATGCTTGTGCGTGCATGTGGCTGCTGTGCCAATGGAAGTCTATGACTCCTGGGCTTACGATTTTTAATGTCGACAACAGGGTCGAATTTTGTCAAAAAATCGGCGCCCAAATTGGCTTGCGCGTGCTTGCGCAGCCTGGCACTTGACACAGGTGTGAGTCCAACTCCCGATGTCTTTGTTGATATCCGACCAAATGAATCTTGAATGTGTCATTTCTTGTGAAGCTCGTATTCCAGGGTGAGAGAGGTTATGCAGTTGATGGAAGAGAGGGTACCGATGATTTTTTGGCAATGACTTGTGGCATGCCTGTGCTGGTACCATGCTTTAATTCAGCTCCAGTGGCAGGAGGGCAATTGTGTGGCTAAGGTTTGTGAGACTAGGTTTGATGCCACTTGTTTCAAAGTTGCACTCTAGTAATGAGAACCACATGGCAGGGTTGTGAGTGCAGAATGTAGGGGCTTTGAAGGCCACTGAGGCTACATTCTCGTCGTTATTTGCCGGGTCACCCCGGGGTCACCAATGTAACGGTAGTTACTGTGTAGTGAAGATGTTTGTTATCTTCACTTAGGGTGAATGGCAAACAAGGTTGTGTGTTGGTCTAGTCTAGTCTAGTCTTGTCTAGTCTATTTATTTCTTCAGGTTTTACATTGCATATAAGGTTTTATAGCTAACCTGGAAGCTAACCTGGAATATGATCATGTGACTATATTTTATAGTCAACCTGGAATATGCTCAATCATATACATAAAGGTTGCTTGCTACAAAGTATTAAAAGGTGAGCCATATGTATTATACGTACAATTTACTACTTTTCCACACGTAAAAACATCTTGTCTATCGCACTCGGTTGATTTTGTTTACATCCGGCACAGACTTTTGTTGAGCACTGAACTTTATCTGTGTGTGATGAAGCCGTTCGAGATCTACTGTGGCTCCATTTTCATAGTACAAATAATGCTTTTGGCATTCACATTGTAGCGGCTCCATACATAGCCGCTCCTATATTCCCTTCTTTGTTAACTGCCTCAATAGCACCTAGCCACTCCCTAATCGCAGTAAGCACATCCGGGGTTGTGGGACGACGCGGGCGCGCATGGGCTACATCCGGGAAGTATATCCGGGGTTGTGAGAGGATGTAGCCGCTCCTGGGTCACATCCGGGATCCGGAGACCAACTGAATAAAAGAGGGCCGCTCCGCCAGGAGCGGTCACTTCCACACTAGCTCTGGATCGAGGAACACCTGCCCCTGCCATCGTGCCTGCCACTTCCTGCATCAAGTCTCTCACTGTGTTCCCACCTCGATCCCCCCCAATGGGAACCGCCTTGACGTGGTGGGGGGGCTTGCGTGTCTCTAAGACCTGGCGAGCTAGACTAGAGGGGGCTCCGGCCCCTGCTCTGCCCCGATTTCGGGGAAAGAGGGCTTCCCATGCTAGTATGGTCGCCAGTAAGAGACCAGACTAAATGGTTCCAGACTAAATGGCTGCCAGTACGGGCCAACAGCGCTGCCCTCCGGAGGGACTGCCCTCAAGGGGCCGTCCTAGGTTGGATAATTGGGTGTCTGGGCCGGGAGATGTTGGGGAAGGGGGTCTCAGCACCGTCGTGGGCAAACTTTCGAGCCAATTGGGGCTGCTTTTTAAAACGAGTGGCCCCGTGGGGGAAGAGGCGACCAGCGCTCGGTCCCCTCATCTGCCCGGTAGGTAGTAGCTCTCGGCTTCTGGGGCCAAATACACTAAACCAATGATATATGGATACAGAAAAGCCCCAATCTCTTCCTCGAGCGGTGGTCGACCAGGCCCTCGCGACGTCACTCTCTGGTCGTGGTAAGATGCAGAAAGCTGCAAATAAGAGTAGACCTAGCAGGTCGGGTCTTGTGTCGAAGAACCCTGTTAACGATTTGGACACGTTAATGTTAACGAATGTACTCGCATCCTTTACCTATGGCGCTATCCACTCCATTTTTAAGTGCTTTGGAGTAGTCCTCCGAATCCGAATCACATAGGACATTGATTGTAGGTCTAATCGGTGCTATATTACTTTCAATACAAATGCTGCTGCCAAAGCAGCATTTGAGTCAAAAGATTCTCTGACGGTGGGGGATACTCATTGTAAAGTTCAGATAATACGGTCCATCAATGTAGTTGACAGTGACAATGATTACTGCCCTAATATATTTGATGATTCTGCAGAGCATGTCCCAAAGGAACGTCGGGTTCCTACACCCTTTTGGTTTGTGGCTTACTACAGGGAGGGACGTGGTAACATTATCCATGCTTCCCGGTATCTTGAGATAGAAATTGGATTATTACCAATGGGCCACATAAAGAAATATGGTAAGGGAGTTTTAATCAGAGCCAAAGATCTTACACAGGCCATGATGCTCCTCAATCTCCCCTGTCCTTCTGATAGCATGTTTGAATCTATTAAACCTCATCGAACATTTAATTATAGCAAGGGGCGTATATATAATGAGGACCTGTATGAATTCTCTGAAGAGGACATTCTCGCTATGTGCCCAGACAGTGTCCAACGAGTAACGAAGATGAAAGGCAGTAAAAATATGATCATCCTCACTTTCTATGGCTCGCATATCCCAGATCGCATTAACATTAACCCCACCTCATTTGAGGTGAAGCCTTTTGTTGAGCGTCCCCTACAGTGTTTCTGTTGTTATGAGTTTGGTCATGGGAAAAGGAACTGCAACAACCGTTCCCGGTGTGGTAATTGTTCTGCTCTTGACTCACATCTTACTTCTGAGTGTCGGTCAGAGAGTTACTGCTTTTACTGCAGAGATTCTCACCCCTTGCGTTCTCGCCAATGTAAGATGTACCTCCTTGAGCAGGATATCCTCCACTTGGCTAATACTCAATTCATTAGCATAGGTAGTGCCAGACGGCAACTCAACTTCAGGCGACAGAAGGATATTGGTGTGAAGACATACGCCTCCTCCCTTCGCCCTAAATTGGTTGCAGCACCCTCTCAACCCTCTCAAGGGGCAGCTGCTTCTTGCTCTAGTGAGAACGTTTCTAAGGTTACTCTACATAATAGTTTCTCTGTCTTGGAAACTTTATCAGACACTCATTCTGGTGACCCTTCAACTGATGACAATTCTCAGACTTTAGCTAAAGGTGTCCATGTGGTAGAGGTTCAAGCTGCCACACGCTCTCCCAAAAGGAAACTTAAGTCACCTAAACTGCCACAGAGACGCCTTCGTGGTTATCTGAAGCACTTGACTCTATAGATGTTCCACCTTGTGAGGCAACCATCTCTGTGGACTCATCCATAGTTTCCTCTCAATTTCACCAGAAGCGTTCTCGTGGCTCTGATGAATCTCTTGATTCAACAGAAGTTCCTCCTCGCAAGCTTCCTTCGGGATTATCAGAGGGGCGTGAAGTTAATGTGGATGCCTCGGATGTTGTGACTTCAAAAGATTAACTTTCTCTTCCGCTTGAGCAGCGGAGTGATTCTACCACCTGTAATATGGATGTTGATGTATCTGCCTGTGTCAGTGATACCACTGCTGTACAGGACAGAACCAATGTAATTGTTTCAAAGAATATCCCATCTCATATACCTTCATCTTCTTCTAACAATCAGATGCTTCAGGGACTCGTCTACGGGTCCCAATTACTGCCCCAAGTACTACTCCTCGGGTTCGCTCTTCTTCTAGTGGCCCAGGATTAGACAAATCTTATTGTTTGAATAAACCCTCAGGTCGAGGTGGTAGTGGGAAGTACCTCCGTGAGGCTTCCCAAAAATCAGTACTAAAGTAACACCGTTCAAGGTCCTTCAGTGGAATTGCCGTGAATTGCCTGCTTCTTGGGAGGAACTGCGCGTTCTTCTCTCTAGCTTCTCTCCTGCATGTGTTTCTCTCCAAGAGACAATGCTTGGGGACTACATTCCTGCCAGTCCTCCAGCATACTCAACATTTTATTCCAATTCATTTGAAGGGCAGGGTCATCATTGTGGCTCTGCCATCCTAGTTCGCCGAGATATTCCATGCACGAGCCTGGAGCTTGACACTCCGCTCCAGGCTGTTGCAGTTAAGGTTTTTATGGACCGCCCGTACACTGTGTGCAGTCTATACCTTCCTCCCAGTGTTACAGTTGAGAGGGGTGATCTCAACCATCTTGTACGGAACCTTCCATCTCCCTTTATTTTATTGGGTGATTTTAATGGTCGTCATCCTCTGTGGGGTGACAGTTCGGTCAACCCCAGGGGTGTTTTATTGGCTTCTTTTATTGAGGATGAGGGATTAGGGGTTTTAAATACGGGAGATGTGACACATTTTAATAGCCCTACTGGGACTTTTACCGCCATTGACATTTCCCTTTGCTCACCCAGTGCTCTGTTGGATTTTACTTGGAGAGTGTTGCCTGACTTATATGGCAGTGACCATTTCCCTATACTTTTAGAAGGTAACAGGTACGAACCACAGTCTCGTCTTCCTAGGTGGAAATTAGAGAAGGCTGACTGGCAGTTTTTTAGAGAGCTAACTTCTTCGGTCTCTTCTGTAGCCGATTTCGGTAGCTCTGACGAGGCTGTAACATATTTCACTGATATGCTCCACTCTGCTGCTCTCAACTCTATCCCTAGAACTTCTGGCTACTTTCCCAAACGTCCTGTCGCTTGGTGGTCACCAGTCTGCACCACTGCTGTGCGGGAGAAGCGGGCTGCTTTCTCTCGCCTTCGTCGCAATCGTGGGGACCCAACTCTTTTAGAGGACTTCTGACGGGCAAGGGCTCGTGCTAGACGAGTTTTAAAAGAGGCCCGACGTGCATCTTGGAAGGCCTATGTGTCTTCAATTAATACTAAAACTCCACTCACCCAAGTGTTCAGGAGAGTCCGTAAGATGGCGGGGAAGTTTTCTCCTATAGTCAACCACAAGGAAACTGGCGGCTGTAGGTGGGGCAGCCGCCCCAAGCAGCGCTGCCACATCTGGTCTGTCAGAATGGGATTACCCAGGGCACAGGGCAGATTAGCAGTCCTTCACCTGAATCTCCTCCCTCCCCCCCTTAGCCTACTCTTTCTTCATCTGTATTTTATGTGTCTGTTTGTCCCTCAGCATAGTAATGTCCCTCTGCATAGTGATGTGCTTCTGAATTATTATCCATTTTTTTATTATTTTTACGTCTTTACTATTTGTACATTTATTCATAATTTGTATATACCCCTTCCTTTTACCTCCCTTGTGTGTGTGTGTGTGTGTGTGTGTGTGTTGGGGGGAGGGGAGGGAGGGCGCCGGGTAGGGTGAGGTCAGGACTCCGTTGAATGTAAGGATTAATGGCAGGTGTAAGTAGGGAAGGGGTATGACTTGTGTGTGTGTGTGTGTGTGTGTTTGTGTGTGTAGAAGGAAGACTTGATAGGATTTTGTACGTGGTGAACATTTTCTTCTGCAAAGTACGAATTTACGTAGAAAATGATTTCCTTCTCACAACTATGGAGCCAGTGTGGGTGGTGAGCAGGGGTAGGTGTTCTTCCTTCCATTGTGGAGTCTAAAGGAGAAGTGACCTGACTGACCTCATTAATTTCCTGACCTCGCTCTCACCATTTAAAGACTATATTTATAGAATCAGTGCACCACTGTACGAAAACGTTGCCATTTTGGTGTGATTTTTGATAGAGTGATGTGGGTTGGAAAGCCAAATGTGGCAGCACTGCTTGGGGGGAAATCCCCGATTCGGCCCCACCTAAACCGCCAGTTTCCTAGTGGTTGACTATAGTTCTCCACCTGTACTTAAGGTCAATGGAATTAAGATCATGGATGGTTTGACAGTGGCCATTACCATGGCGGAGGCTTTTGCAAAGGTCTCCAGCCGTGACTCTCGACCTTTGGCTGTCAGGCATGAGTTAAGAGCCAAGGAGCGTACAGTCCTGGATTTCACAGGGAACGAGAATGAAAGTTATAACCATATATTCACCCTGAGAGACCTGCATTCTGCTCTCTCTCTCTGCGGCGACACTTCTCCTGGGCCAGACAACATCCCATATGCAATGTTACAACACTTGGGTAAGGAAGCGATCTCATTTCTTTTAGCTGTATATAACAGAATCTGGCAGGAGGGTGTCTTCCCTTCTGGGTGGAGGGTTGCTACCATCCTTCCTTTTCTCAAGCCGGGCAAGGACTCTGGTGTTGCCCTCAATTATCGACCAATTGCCTTGACCTCCTGTCTCTGTAAACTATTTGAAAAGATGGTGAATGTCAGACTGGTATACTTTTTGGAACGGGGTGATTTTCTGTCTCCATCCCAGTCTGGCTTTCGTAAATACCGTTCCACTACAGATGCTCTGGTCAGGTTGGAAGCTGCTGCATGTGAGGCTTTTGCACGACATCAACACCTTGTCTGTGTATTCTTTGATTTAGAAAAAGCCTATGACACCACATGGCAATATGGCATTCTGCAGCAACTCCATTTATATGGCCTGCGGGGTCGCCTTCCACGCTTTCTTAAGGAGTTTCTCAGTGGTCGCAGTTTTTCTGTGAGGGTTGGTACAACCCACTCAGCATCTGTTGCACAGGAGGAGGGCGTCCCCCAGGGAAGCGTCCTCAGTGTCACATTGTTTGCAGTAGCAATTAATGCCATTGCCTCATCCCTTCCAGATGGTATAGCTAACTCGATGTACGTTGACGACCTAGCAGTCTGGTTTGCTGCTTCCCGTATGTCAGTGGCAGAGCGGCGCATGCAGCTTGCCCTTGACAGGGTGTCACGTTGGACTGATTCTCATGGGTTTCGATTTTCTCCTTCCAAGACAATTGCTATGCACTTCTGCCGCATCCGAGGCATCCACCCGGATCCGGACTTATTCATGTATGGTCATCGGATACGATGTGTCGAGGAGACTCGCTTTTGGGGTCTCCTTTTTGACTTGGGTTCCCCACTTATGTACACTTAAGGTCTCTTGCCTCAAGGCTCTTAACCTGTTGAGGGTCCTGAGCCATACATCCTGGGGGGCTGATCGGGCCACCCTCCTCCGCCTATACCATGTTGTTATTAGGTCAAAACTCGACTATGGGTGTGAGGTGTACTCTTCTGCCACCGATGCCCGTCTCAGAGTTTTAGACCCTGTTCATCATGCTGGAGTACGTCTGGCGACCGGAGCCTTCAGGTCGTCCCCAATCCCCAGTCTCCTGGTGGACGCTAATGAGCCACCTCTTGATCTCCGTCGCCAGTCCTTGATGGTTCGTTGTTGGCATCGATTACATCGACTTCCTGACACCCTACCTTGCTTGGCGGTGTCATCTGATATCATGTCTCAGTACTACCTTTTACATTCTTGTGCACCATGGCCCTTTGGCTTCCGGGTCAGAAAGGCTATGGAGGAGATGGGAATAGATGACTTTCAGATTTGTCCTGTGAGGGTCCCCAGGGTGGCTCCATGGCTTCTTCCAGAAGTTTTCCCCTGCACCTGCTTTACAGACAAGAAGGAATTTCTTCCTCCTCCAGTGGCTCGTTCCCTCTTTTTAGAACATGCCTTCACTCACAGGGAATCCCTCCCTGTGTACACTGATGGGTCAAAGTCTGATGCTGGAGTTGGCTTTGGAGTTGTCTTTCCTGACTTTTGCCGTGCAGGCTCCCTTCTGTCATGTCCATTTTTACTGCTGAGCTCTCGGCCATTTTATATGCCCTCCAAGTGATTTTTACTCTCCCTCAGCCTTCGTTTACTATTTTTAGCGATTCCTGTAGTGCCTTGCAGGCCTTGTGCAATTTTAACTCTTCCCATCCCCTGGTGTTGGCCATTCTTGATTGGCTTGTCCTCCTGGGTCGTCGTGGCCGCAAAGTCACTTTTTGTTGGGTCCCGGCCCATGTGGGTGTTGATGGGAATGAGCGGGCTGACGCCCTGGCTAAGGCTGTGGTCTCCAATTCCCGGCCTCCTGCCAGGCATCATCCTGTTCCTGAAGTGGACCTTCGACCCTACATAGATGCTACCGTTCGTTCCTGCTGGCAGGACAGATGGGACACCATCGGGGCTAACAAGCTCCGTGACATCCGCCAGCGCCTTGGATTGTGGAGCTACAGTGGCCTGTCCCGTCGGTGGGAGACGGCTCTTGTCCGTCTCCGCATTGGCCACACATTATTGACTCATGGCTTTTTAATGGAGAGGGCTCACCCTCCCTACTGTGATGATTGTCTGGTCCCTTTGACAGTACGGCATCTTATTGTCGAGTGTCCCAGCCTTGGGGACCTTCGTCGTAGGCACCTCTCCGAGTACCGGAAGGGTGACGGTTCTTACAGTCTCTTCCAGGTGCTCGGGGAGGAGGCTTGTTGTGTGGGAGGGAACACCCTCTCCTATGTGGAGGAGGCTGGCCTTCTCCACAAATTGTGAATTTTATTGTATTTATGGCTATTAATTTTTAGGTAGTTAAAGTTTAATGTTTCTTTCGTTAATATTTCAATTCTTGCATATATCTAACTTAAATAGGTTATTTCATTAATATATGATCTTTTGGAAGACGTGGGTTTTATTCATGCTGCTTCTTCCTTTTGAGGTAGTGAAAATTATTTAATTTTTGTACATATTTTATTAATGATGTAGATGACCTTTATATGTTGGGCGGTATATGACCATTGTTGTTGCGCTGCCAGATGCCTAATGGCATCAATAAATCAATCAATCTATCAATCAATCCCGCCTCGATCACACGTGTGTGCGTTCCCGTCCTACACAACTCTCCTGCAGCAACTACGGTCCTCTCACGACGCTACATGGCAGGCTGGCCTTCATATTTACCTGTGTGTGTACTCTGTACTTACCAATATATTATTACATTGTATTCTAGAGTCTGTTCATCCTGGGTAGTAACTCAAGGGCTTTTTTGCCGTTATGATTGGTGTGCTGGCTAAGTCACTGACCCCATCGCGATGCTGCTCCGCTAGCGTGGGTAGCTAGGCCTGGACTCGAGCGGCCCACGATACCCGGATGTGTGGGCAAGGGAGCATGAGGATAAAGGAGTTCTTGGGATCACTACAGTGGGGTACTGTAGTGATCCCAAGCACTCCTTTATCCTCATGCTCCCTTGCCCACACATCCGGGTATCATGGCCCGCTCGTGTCCCGGCCTAGCTACCCACGCTAGTGGAGCAGCGGCACGACGGGGTTAGTGACTTAGCCAGCACACATGCCAGAAGCAAGACATCCCTAGCTCCCACTCCAGAACTGACTACACACTATCAAGCATTACATACACACCTACAAGCTAAACACCTCTTTAGATAAGCTACTCCACAGTCTGGCCAGTGGGATGCTACAACACTCGTGCTTGGGACACTCAACCAGTGTTGCCACTTCGTGGATATTATCCACAAATTTGTGGATAAAATTACCTTTTGTGGAACCCTTTGTGGACAGTGCAGTTAAACACAGAATTTGTGGATCTTTTTTGATAACAAAAAAATGCAGTTTATTTTAACATCATATTAATTAAGTTTTTGTTGGTGATTATGTCAACAAATGCATTGAAAGTATAAAAAGGTATGGTTTCAGCATGATATAGTACAAAAATATATTTGTGGATTATGCTGTGGAATATTGATTATTATTTGTGGATACTTTGTTGACAAAAGTCACTTATTTGTGGACCAAGAGCGTGAATAAAGTGGCAACACTGCACTCAACATTCTCCCCTATGTACCTTGTCAATAAACTGTGCCTTGTATTAGAGTCTACTATACACCTCCGGTAGTAGTGTGCCCCAAAACATTACAACACAATAATTATGGCAAATTGCACAAATTGTTGAATACTTCCTGGCAATAAATACCAAATATGGCAGTATGTGGCAACTTTGCTCCGCTCGCCAGTGGAAATAGGCTTACCAACCCTATATTACACTAGCAATAGGGGTGGTTCCATAACTTTTTTTGCAGACTGTACATAGAATAGGTAATTAGCTAGGATGCAGAATTTAGTACTGTTAATGAGATTTCGTAATAAGTTACGGACACAAAACTAAGAATGTAAAACATTAAGTTTGTGTATATTAATAATTATTATTATTATTATTATAATAAGCATTTTTTTTTTCTTTTGTTACACCTGCTACAATATATTCTACGAATTATAGAATTATTACGAGATGATACACCTTTCTTTCTTTCTGTGTATATTTCTACCAGGTCGTCAAGTAATCAATAGGTAACGTTATCAGAATAGATTAAAGAGTAATGTATTTAATTTGACATTACGGTATCATGTTGTATGTGTATTAAGCCTAAACAAAATTAGCACCTGTTAAAATCAAGACATAGCACATGATTAAACCAAGGCTTGGTTGCATTACAAAGAAATAATACGAAATGTTCTAGTCCGTGCACCAGATTACCACCCTTTGACACACGCTGCACACTCAGATGGACCCATCCATACTCGACGCAATATTTCCCAAGTCTGGCCGGGTTGATTGATTGATTTTTGATGCAACAAAGAATCTGGTGGCACATCAGCTAAGGTCATATACCGCCCAACATAAAATTGTCATTTACATAATTTATAAAACATGAACACCCGAAAGGGATAGGCACCATGATTAAAAGACCCACAAACTAAAAAGCACATTATTACTAAAAGAACCCATCGACATAAAAAAATATCAAACCATCTAAAAACCATAAATATCATAAAATCATATTTTGTGGAGAAGGCCAGCCTCCTCCACATAGGAGATGGTGCTCCCTTCCACACTACAAACCTCCTCCCAGAGCACCTGGGAGAGACTGTAAGAACCGTCACCCTTCCGGTACTCGGAGAGGTGCCTACAACGAAGGACCCAAAGGCTGGGACACTTTACAATAAGATGCCGTACTGTCAAAGGGACCAGACAATCATCACAGTAGGGAGGGTGAGCCCTCTCCATTAAAAAGCCATGAGTCAATAATGTGTGGCGAATGCGGAGATGGACAAGAGTCGTCTCCCACCGGCGGGACAAGCCACTGTAGCTCCACAAACCAAGGCGCTGGCGGATGTCGTGGAGCTTGTTAGCCCCGACGGCGTCCCATCTGTCCTGCCAGCAGGAACGAACGGTAGCATCTATGTAGGGTCGAAGGTCCACTGCAGGAACATGATAACGCCTGGCAGGCATCAGGGCGTCAGCCAGCTCATTCAAATTGACACCCACATGGGCCGGGACCCAACAAAAAGTGACTTTGCGGCCACGACGACCCAGGAGGACAAGCCACTCAAGAATGGCCAACACCAGGGGATGGGAAGAGATAAAATTGCACAAGGCCTGCAAAGCACCACAGGAATCACTAAAAATAGTAAACGAAGGCTGACGGAGAGTAAAAATCACTTGGAGCGCATATAAAATGGCTGAGATCTTAGCAATAAAAATTCACATGATAGAAGGGAGCCTACCGCCATGGCAAAAGTCAGGAAAGACAACTCCAAAGCCAACTCCAGCATCAGACTTTGACCCATCACTGTACACAGGGAGGGACTCCCTGTGAGTGAAGGCATGTTCTAAAAAGAGGGAACGAGCCACTGGAGGAGGCAGAGATTCCTTCCTGTCTGTAAAGCAGGTGCAGGGGAAAACTTCTGGAAGAATCCTTGGAGCCACCCTGGGGACCCTCACAGGACAAATCTGGAAGTCATCAATACCCATCTCCTCCATAGCCTTCCTGACCCGGAAGCCAAAGGGTCATGGTGTATGAGAATGTAAAAGGTAGTACTGAGACATGATATCAAATGACACTGCCAAGCAGGGATGGGAGTCAGGAAGTCGATGTAATCGATGCCAATAACGAACCACCAAGGAATGGCGACGGAGATCAAGAGGTGGCTCATTAGCGTCCACCAGGAGACTGGGGATTGGGGACGACCTGAAGGCTCCGGTCGCCAGACATACTCCAGCATGATGAACAGGGTCTAAACTATGAGACGGGCATCGGTGGCAGAAGAGTACACCTCACACCCTTAGTAGAGTTTTGACCTAATAAGAACATGGTATAGGCGGAGGAGGGTGGCCCGATCAGCCCCCCAGGACGCATGGCCCAGGACCTTCATACGGTTAAGAGCCTTGAGGCAAGAGACCTTAAATGTACGTAAGTTTGGAACCCAAGTCAAACGTTTGTCAAAAAGGAGACCCAAAAAGCAAGTCTCCTTGACACAACGTATCTGATGACCATATTTGAATAAGTCTGGATCGGGGTGGATGCCTTGGATGCGGCAGAAGAGCATAGCAACTGTCTTTGAAGGAGAAAATCGAAACCCATGAGAACCAGTCCAACGTGACACCCTGTCAAGGGCAAGCTCATGCGCCGCTCCGCAACTGACATACGGGAAGCAGCAAACCAGACTGCTAGGTCGTCAATATACATCGAGTTGGCTATACCGACTGGAAGGGATGAGGCAATGGCATTAATTGCTACTGCAAACAATGTGACACTCAGGACGCTTCCCTTGGGGACACCCTCCTCCTCTGCAACAGATGCTGAGTGGGTTGTACCAACCCTCACAGAAAAACTGCGACCACCGAGAAACTCCTTAAGAAAACGTGGAAGGTGACCCCGCAGGCCATATAAATGGAGTTGCTGCAGGATGCCATATTGCCATGTAGTGTCATACGCTTTCTCTAAATCAAAGAATACACAGACAAGGTATTGATGTCGTGCAAAAGCCTCACATGCAGCAGCTTCCAACCTGACCAGTTCATCTGTAGTAGAACGGTGTTTACGAAAGCTAGACTGGGACAGAGACAGAAAATCACCCCGTTCCAAAATGTATACCAGTCTGACATTTACCATCTTTTCAAATAGTTTACAGAGACAGGAGGTCAAGGCAATTGGTCGGTAATTGAGGGCAACACCAGAGTCCTTGCCCGGCTTGAGGAAAGGAAGGATGGTAGCAACCCTCCACCCAGAAGGGAAGACACCCTCCAGCCAGATTCAGTTATATAATGCTAAAAGATATGAGATCGCCTCCTCACCCAAGTGTCGCAACATTGCATATGGGGTGTTGTCTGGCCCAGGAGAAGTGTCGCCGCAGAGAGAGAGAGAGAGCAGAATGCAGGTCTCTCAGGTTGAATATATGGTTATAACTTTCATTCTCGTTCCCTGAAAAATCCAGTACAGTACGCTCCTTGGCTCTTAACTCATGCCTGACAGCCAGAGGTCGAGAGTCACGGCTGGAGACTCTTGCAAAAGCCCCCGCCATGGTATTGGCCACTGTCAAACCATCCATGATCTTAATTCCATTGACCTTAAGTACATGTGGAGAACTAGGAGAAAACTTCTCCTTCATCTTACGGACCCTCCTGAACACTTGGTGAGTGGAGTTTTAGTATTAATTGAAGACACATAGGCCTTCCAAGATGCACGTCGGGCCTCTTTTAAAACTCGTCTATCCCGAGCCCTTGCCCGTCAGAAGTCCTCAAACAGAGTTGGGTCCCCATGCCTGCGACGAAGGCGAAAGAAAGCAGAGTGCTTCGCCCGCACAGCAGTAGTGCAGACTGGTGACCACCAAGGGACAGGACGTTTGGGAAAGTAGCCAGAAGTTTTTGGGATAGAGTTGAGAGCAGCAGAGTGGAGCATTTCAGTGAAATATGTTACAGCCTCGTCAGAGCTACCAAAGTCGGCTACAGAAGAGACCGAAGAAGTTAGCTGTCTAAAAAAACTGCCAATCAGCCTTCTCTAATTTCCACCTAGGAAGACGGGATTGTGGTTCATACCTGTTAACTTCTAAAAGTATAGGGAAATGGTCACTGCCATATAAATCAGGCAACACTCTCCAAGTAAAATCCAATAGAGCACTGGGTGAGCAAAGGGAAATGTCAATGGCGGTAAAAGTCCCAGTAGGGCTAATAAAATGGGTCACATCTCCCGTATTTAAAACCCCTAATCCCTCATTCTCAATAAAAGAAGCAAATAAAACACCCCTGGGGTTGACCGAGCTGTCACCCCACAGAGGATGACGACCATTAAAATCACCCAATAAAATAAAGGGAGAGAGAGGGAAGGTCCCATACAAGACGGTTGAGATCACCCCTCTCAACTGTAACACTGGGAGGAAGGTATAGACTGCACACAGTGTAGGGGCGGTCTATAAAAACCTTAACTGCAACAGCCTGGAGCGGAGTGTCAAGCTCCAGGCTCGTGCATGGAATATCTCGGCGAACTAGGATGGCAGAGTATGCTGGAGGACTGGCAGGAGTGTAGTCCCCAAGCATTGTCTCTTGGAGAGAAACACATGCAGGAGAGAAGTTGGAGAGAAGTTAGAGAGAAGAACGCGCAGTTCCTCCCAAGAAGCACGCAAGCCACGGCAATTCCACTGAAGGACCTTGAACAGTGTTACTTTAGTACTGATTTTTGGGAAGCCTCACGGAGGTACTTCTCAGTACCACCTCGACTTGAGGGTTTACTTAAACGATAAGATTTGTCTAATCCTGGGCCACTAGAAGAAGAGAGAACCCGAGGAGTGGTACTTGGGGCAGTAATTGGGATCCGTAGAAGAGTCCCTTAAGCATCTGATATATTAGAAGAAGATGAAGGTATATGAGCTGGGATATTCTTTGAAACAATTTCATTGGTATTGTCCTGTACAGCTGTGCTATCACTGACACAGGCAGATACATCAACATCCATAATACAGGTGGTAGAATCACTCCGCTGCTCAAGCGGAAGAGCAACTGAATCTTTTGAAGTCATAACATCCGTAGCATCCACATTAACTTCGCACCCCTCTGATGATCCCGAAGGAAGCTTGCGAGGAAGAACTTCTGTTGAATCAAGAGATTCATCAGAGCCACGAGTACGCTTCTCGTGAAATTGAGATGAAACTATGGATGAGTCCACAGAGATGGTTACCTTACAAGGAGGAACATCTACGGAGTCAAGTGCCTCAGAGGAACTACGAAGGCGTCTCTGTGGCAGTTTAGGTGACTTAAGTTTCATTTTTGGAGAGCGTGTGGCAGCGTGAACCTCTACCACATGGACACCTTTAGCTAAAGTCTGAAAATTGTCATCAATTGAAGGGTCACCAGAATGAGTGTCGGATAAAGTTTCCAGGACAGAGAAGCTATTATGTAGTGTAACCTTAGAAACGCTCTCAGCAACTGCCTCTTGAGAGGGTTGAGAGGGTGCTGCAACCGATTTAGGGCGAAGGGAGGGGGCGTATGTCTTCACACCACCATCCTTCTGTTGCCTGAAGTTGAGTTGCCGCCTGGCAATACCAATGCTAATGATTTGGGTATTAGCCAAGTGGAGGATATCCTGCTCAAGGAGGTACATCTTACATTGGCGAGAACGCAAGGGGTAAGCATCTCTGCAGTAAAAGCAGTAACTCTCTGACCGACAATCAGAAGTACGATGTGAGTCAAGAGCAGAACAATTACCACACAGGGAACGGTTGTTGCAGTTCCTCCTCCCATGACCAAACTCATAACAACAGAAACACTGCAGGGGACGCTCAACAAAAGGCTTCACCTCAAAAGAGGTGGGGTTAATGTTAATGCGATCTGGGATATGCGAGCCATAGAAAGTGAGAATCATATATTTACTGCCTTTCATCTTTGTTACTCGTTGGACACTGTCTGGGCACATAGCGAGAATGTCCTCTTCTGAGAATTCATACAGGTCCTCATTATATATACGCCCCTTGCTATAATTAAATGTTCGATGTGGTTTAATAGATTCAAACATGCTATCAGAAGGACAGGGGAGATTGAGGAACATTATGGCCTGTGTAAGATCCTTGGCTCTGATCAAAACGCCCTTAGCATATTTCTTTATATGGCCCATTGGTAATAATCCAATTTCTCTCTCCAGATACCGGGAAGCATGGATAAGGTTAGCACGTCCCTCCCTGTAGTAAGCCACAAACCAAAAGGGTGTAGGAACCCGACGTTCCTTTGGGACATGCTCTACAGAGTCATCAAAGATGTTAGGGCAGTAGTAGTTTTCACTGTCAACTACATTGGTGGACCGCATCATCTGAACTTTACAGTGAGAGAATATTTTGACTCAAATGCTGCTTTGGCAGCAGCATTTGTATTGAAAGTAATATAGAACCGATTAGGCCTACAATCACTGTCATATGTGATTCGGATACGATGAACTACTCCAAAACACTTAAAAATGGAGAGGATAGCGCCATAGGAAAGGGATGCAAGTACATTCGTTAACATTAACGTGTCAAAATCGCTAACAGGGTTTGTCGACACAACACCCGACCTACTAGGTCTACTCTTATTTGCAGCTTTCTGCATACTACCACGACCAGAGAGTGACGTCTCGAGGGCCTGGTCGACCACCGCTCGAGGAAGAGATTGGGGTTTTCTTTATCCATATATCATTGATTTAATGTTGTTGACCCCAGAAGCCAAGAACTACTACCTACCGGGCAGATGAGGAGACCGAGCGCTGGTCGCCGTGGGTGGGGTACCTCTTCCCCCACGGGGCCACTTGTTTTAAAAAGCAGCCCCAATGGCTCGAAAGTTTTCCCACGACGGTGCTGAGACCCCCTTCCCCAACATTTCCTAGCCCAGACACCCAACCATCCAACATAGGACGGCCCCTGGAGGGCAGCACTGTTGGCCCGCACTGGCAGCCTAATGCATGGGAACCATTTAGTCTGGTCTCTCACTGGCGACCTTACTAGCATGGGAAGCCCTCTCTCCCTGAAATCGGGGCAGAGCAGGAGCCGGAGCCCCCTCTAGTCTAGCTCGCAAGGTCTCAGAGACAAGCATGCCCCTCCACCACGTCAAGGCGTTTCCCATTGGGGGGGGAAGTCTGGCCTGGTCGATGCATCCTGCTCATTTAGGTTAGGTTAGGTTGTGTTTGGTTCAAATCGCCACTTAAAATGGAAAATGAGCTGGTTAAGACAATTATACTATTTTCAAGAATATGATATGGTTATTTTCATCGCTATAAGTCAGAAGTAACTTTCCTTCATTTTGCCCATCACTTCTCACTACCAAGTCAGAGTTCGAAAATATGCTACCCGGCGGAAAAATAGGGGATTGCACCCTCGTTGGCTAGGGAAACAGTTGGAAGTTAAAACTCTTTCGTCATCTTCACCAGTCCCTTTTCTTCTCATTCCTTCGTTCTTGCTTTTCCACATCTCTACCACCTTCTCCGGCATGGCTATATGATCTCAGCAATATAGCTCGCTTTGTAGAAAAGTAAAAGATCAATTATTTAGTCAGAGGGATCCCATCAACGGAAACAAACAACATTCCATTCTCTAACACGGTACATAGCTTGTTAGGATGGATCACATAATGTAGCCAATCACAAATCGTACTGAGGGCTTCCATTCAGTCAATTATGAGTGCAGCGAGGTGATGTTTACTCTCTCCCACAGCCACACAACGCTATTTCTTGAATAAATCCCTTATTATGTGAACAGTATGCAAATTTGGTAAATCAACCACTGATATGAATACACTACATAAGGCCTATCACCAAAAACTTGAGTAATCTATTGGTAGGTTAAACATACGTTTGGTCTTTAGGATAATGATAATAATAAAGTTATATTAAACCCGCCTTAGGCATGAAAGACTTTATAGGACGAGGTTTGATAGAGAGGTGGGACACCAAGCACGAAGGGAACAGGTGGAATGGAGGGACAGAAGAAGAAACGAAAGGGAACGGCTGGGGACTGAAGGGACACCAAAATCCTCGTCTTATTGCCTGCAATAACCCATACGGGCATTTGGTCTTTAAGAGTGATCCCTTTTCCCTGTTCAGTTGTAGGTTCTGAACAAACATAATCCAAGTAACAATCAATGCGAGCTGATTAGCATGGTGTTACACATCCCCAAGTTTACACTCTTACGTAGGCAGAAAGGTTGAATGAAATGTTTAGTAAAAAGGCTTCAGTATAATTACTTCCATCCAAACATTCCTGGCTCATTGAAATTCTCCCTTAAACACATTAACAACACAACACGTACACTAATACAACAACTGTACCAGAGCAAAATAACACAAATAAGGAGAAGGCAGTTCTCACAAGAACATAACAAATAATAATACTTATGGAGTATGGAGGAGGAGGAGGAGGAGAGACCCAGTCAATCCAGCTGCCACACTGTTCAGAAACTGACTGTCAGCTCCTGATGGGATCAGTCCTCAAGTCACCTCCAGTATGAGTCGACACACAACTAAATACATCAAAACCTAAAAGGACTCATTCTCGAACTCCAACTAACGCCTTTACTCCAAAACAGGTAGTTTATGGTTACAGGTAATCAATGGTAGGCTACACAAGCAACCAATAACACCAAAACATAACAGAAATTGAAACATACATCAATTACTTGGAGGCCGACTTGGCAATGTCGGAGGACGACGAGTCTCCAATTGAGGACCACTGGCCTGAGCTGCCCTCTCGCAACCCCCCCCCCCCCTCTCTTCGGTCACTCCGCAGCTCAGGTTGCAGCCGTCCACCTCCTCAACCTCTACCAAGCGACCCGTTGGCATTATTCCACTTTGTATACTGGCTCGTCACCATACTCAAAACTGGGGAGAGTGGATTGCCCATTGCAGAAATTCGGTATAGCAATGGGTAATCCACTCTCCCCAGTTTTGAGTAATTTGTACATGGAGTTTTTTTAGAAGAAACTGCTTAATAACATTTTACCCAGTAATGCGGTATGGTTCAGGTACCTAGATGACGTACTTTGCCTCTGGCCATGCACTGAAAATCTAGATAACTTTCTGCCATTGCTTAACAACTTAGCCCCTTCCATTAATTTTACCATTGAAATTGAGGAGGATGGAAAATTGTCATTTTTGGATTGCCTGATTCATAGAGTAGGCAACACCTTTAAGTTTAGCATTTACAGGAAACCAACCAATGTTTTGTCATATATTCATTTTTACTCTGCACACCACGATAAAGTCAAACTGTCTGTTTTCTCTTCCATGTACTTACGTGCTCTACGTGTATGTAGTCCTGAATTCATGGATGAGGAATTTGGATTTATCTCTGACATTGGAGCAAAATTAAAATACCCCAAACAATTTTTGGATAAAGCCTTAAAATTGGCAAGAACATCATTTTATAGGGTTGAACCTCCCCTACCCCGTGACAATAAAAACTTACTGATATTACCCTACAGTCATAAATTTGCCCAAATCCCTCATCTTCTAAGAACATGGAATGTTAATGTTGCCTTTTGCAATGATAACACAGTCAAGAAAATTTTGATCAAAAATTCACCCAATTCCTCATGTGGGTGTATCTACAAAGTACCTTGTAAAGAATGTAATATGTTCTATATAGGACAAACTGGAAAAGACCTTTCAACCAGTGTCAAACAGCATAAATATAGTGTTAGGACCGGACAAGAATCTAATGCTTTATTTATTCATATGAGAGACAATAATCATTGTATTGACTGGGATAATGCTTCGTCAAGCATGTCTTGTAATTCATCCGTAAATAGAAACATCATAGAGTCAAGTTTGATTAAACACACAGAAAATATTAATATGAATTTGAACAATGGTATGTACAAGTTGGATAGTTTCATCATAGACAAGATTGTTAATAAGATAAGTCCAACTGCTATTCCTTAATGACTGAGGATAATCTTAAGTTTAGAGGTCATGTCAGGTCAATCCTTGTAGCACCATATGGGTGTATATTGCTTTGAACTCGCAGTGGCAACACCTTCAGGTTGCCAGTTAGTTATTAAGTGTATCGGTATATAAGGTGTCTCTCGGCAACCATTCTTCTACATTCTGTATTTCCCCTGAAGATGTGAATACACGAAAGCGCTTGGGATTCCGTGTTTATTTTTCCTTCCTTGTGGATTTACGCATATTCCTGGATCACGTGCCACCAGGTGATTTATTTGCATATATATATATATATATATATATATATATATATATATATATATATATATATATATATATATATATATATATATATATATATATATATATATATATATATATATATATATATATATATATATATTGCAGAATAACTCGCAAGGTAAATGAAAAACGGAATACCAAGCTTTCGTCTATTTCTCAGGGTAATGCAGAGGAACTTCTTTTTTTTTTTTCATGGCCTATCGACCTTAGTGTTGGTCATTAAGGCCTTTTTTTTTTTTTTTTTTTTTTTTTTTTTTTATTATTATTTTAAATTAAACTTCTTGCATATTATTTTATGCATTTATTTTTATTATTATTATTATTATTATAATTATTTCTATTACATTTAAAATTAAAATTAAACTTATATACTAATTGTTTTTGTTTTCTTTTTGTAACTTTATGCAAAATTTTACATCCTAGCTAATAAACTAATCTATGTACCTACTCAACCAATAGCTAACTAGACTAATACCTATTCCAGCCAATCGCTAAACCTAGACAGACAAATCGCTAAACCTATCTTAGACAATCGCTAAACCTAGCTAATACATCATAATTTACAATATATACAACACATAATTTATAACATTCATAATTGCAAAAAAAAACATACAAAATGGTAACAATAGTAATAAAAAGTCACATCACTCTGATCAGTTCGGTCTCCCTCAAGAAAGTTATCAATTTATCAGTCACATCACCATCCCCATCACCTAAGAGAGCTGAGAGTGTGAAGGGGACTTTTACTGCATCACAGTAACTTATGAGGGAAGCACGTTCCCCCACAAATCGCCGACATTGCATGATGATATGATTGATAGATAACACCGCATTGCAGGTGTTACAATGCGGTGGAAAACGTTTGTCTATATATGGTTCTAGATGAGTTATTCTGGTGCAGTTTGTTCTTATTCTTGCCAGGATTCGTTTTTCTAAACGGTTGGGCCGGCTGGCAGTGGCCCAATTACCCAGTTGAGGCTTGATAGTGTTGATGTTAAGTCTGGTCCACTGACCTTGCCACAGAAGATTAATTGATTTCTTTCCGAGGGATAGACACGACTGTAGATCACGAGGGACGTCCCAAGTAACCTCGAGCTCTACAGCCGATTTCGCAAGAAAGTCT
Source organism: Petrolisthes cinctipes (assembly GCA_033782935.1). Classification (NCBI taxonomy): domain Eukaryota; kingdom Metazoa; phylum Arthropoda; class Malacostraca; order Decapoda; family Porcellanidae; genus Petrolisthes; species Petrolisthes cinctipes. The sequence continues at coordinate 413,001 of JAWQEG010000380.1, read as the reverse complement.
GCCCGTTCATTGCCATAAATACGACAATGCCCAGGCACCCAGATCAGAGTGAAGGACTTGTTGCATAAGTGCAACTTATTAATGATGCGACCCTGGATTTCAATAGAAATAGTTTGACATGAGTTAATTGCCTGAAGGGCTGACTTGGAGTCTGAGAAAATGACTATTGAATTATAATGAGAATTTAGTGCATAGTCTATGGCTTTGTCTATAGCAAAAAGTTCAGCTGTAAACACAGATGTATGTATCGGCAAGCTGTAGCTAAGTTCACATTCACTCGACCATACACTCGCACCTACACATTCATCTGACTTGGAGCCGTCAGTGTACACGTGATGAGACCCCAGGTGACTGCGGACTATACCACCAAACAGGTGGTGTATCTCCAACTCCGGCGCCTTTTCTTTCGATGATGGCAACTACGATGTGTTGACGCCGAAGTTGGGTGTCTCCCACGGTGGTATCTCGTTGATGATAAACTTGTTGCAGTCCCCAAGGTCTATTTGTAGTTGTTCGGATAGCTGGTGGAGGCGTACAGCCAGTGGCCTCCGTCTTTCGTGGTGGAGATAGTGATGTTGTTGGAGGGAGGCACTGGCCACGTTGCCGATCTCCGACTTTCGGATCGTTGACATTGCGGTGTTGATGACGAGTTGATCCCGTCGAAGTCGGAGAGGAGGTATGTTCGCCTCCACCTCCATCCTAGCTACACGTGTACACTTCAGAGCTCCCAAACACACACGTAAACATTTATTCTGGTACACATCCAATCTCCCTAGTGTTGTATCTGAAGCCGACCCATACACCTGTGAGCCATAGTCTAGCTTTGTACGAATAAGGGTCTTATACACCAATAATAAAGATTTCCTGTCGACTCCCCATGTGGTACCTGATAGGTACTTAAGGACATTTAAATTTTTTTCACAACGAACAAGCAAATTATTAACATGATGTGTAAAATTTAATCTTTGGTCAAAATGAATTCCTAAAAATTTAACAGAATTATGAAATGGTACCGGTTGGCCATCTAACGTTACGTTAATTTGAGGTACTCTACATTTACTAAAAATTACTCCGGTACCCTTAGGAACGGAAAACTTAAAGCCCCACTGTAAGGCCCATTGGTGGACAGAATCAAGCGCTGCTTGAATCCGTCCTACTGAAAACTGTGCATTACGTGACGAGTGCCACATTGCACAATCATCAGCATACAACGAGTATTTAAGATTCCTGGGGACTAGAGCTGATGACAGAATATCATTGATCATGATGTTAAAAAGTGTAGGACTAAGCACGCTTCCCTGTGGCACCCCGTTCTCTTGGACAAAAATGTCCGATGTTGCGTTACAGGGAAGGGTGACAGAAAAGGTTCTGTCACGCAAAAAGTTGTTAATGAAAATGGGCAAATTACCTCTTAAACCATAACCGTGAAACTTCATCAAAATACCGTGTCGCCATGTCATGTCATAGGCTTTATGGATGTCCAAGAACACCCCTACCATGAATTCTTTATTGGCAAATGCCTTTGAAATGCAATGTTCCAGGTTCATCAATTGATCAACTGTGCTCTGGTGTTTCCGTAAGCCACATTGTCGATCACTCAATAAACCCTTCGTTTCTAAAACAAAAAGTAGCCTATTATTTATCATTCTTTCCATGACTTTACAGAGGCAAGAAGTCAACGCAATAAGTCGAAATGAACTGGGATTCACAAGACAACCAGACTGTTTAGGTATCGGTATGACCCACGCAAAGTGCCATGAGTTTGGGAAGGTGTTAGACACCCAAATCTCATTATACACCGCTAGCAACTTGACCAGGTTATCCTGGCCAAGATGCCGGATCATACCGTACGTGATGGTGTCAGGTCCAGGACTGGTGTCTTTACAGGATCTTAGGGCAAGGAAGTGTTCGTCTATCGTAAACTCCCGGTTGTATGGGTAGTCTACGTCTTCAGTGGCAAAGTCTATCTCTTGTAGTTCAGCCATGCGTTTGTGATGGAGAAAACGTTGGTCGTATTTGGCTGAACTACATACTTTTGAGAAACTCCTGGCAAGTATGTTTGCTACGTCCACAGGATCGTCGTAGATGTTATTGTCCACTTGATGAGTGGTGATGGGGGTATACGGGCGTTTGTTATTTAATATCTTTATAGTGGACCAGACTTTAGTAAGTGGTGTAAACCGATTCACCGTGGACACAAACGACCGCCAAGAGTCCCTTTTAGCTCTATTAATTACTCTCCTTGCCTCAGCCCTCGCTCGTTTGTAAGCTATAAAGTTGTTCTGAGTGGGCTGTTTGTCAAAAATCCTGTATCTCCTATTACGTTTCCTTAATGCCTCTCGGCAATCCGTTGACCACCAATGTGCTTCACGCTTATTTCGAATTATAGAGGTTTTGGGAATAGCAACCTCAGCTGCAAGTAAAATGTTTTGTGTTAAATTTCGCATCTTTTCATCTATGGTCTCCCCGGATATATCTAGGTCGACGATCCTCCCGAAAGACCCCCAATCTGCACTCTTAAAATTAAACTTTAGTACCAAAAGGGCCGAAATAGTATGATTTGAATAAGAGAGACAGATGGGAAAGTGGTCACTACCAAGGGAGTCGGACTCAGGATGCCAGGAAAAATCCTGGTGTATATCCGGGGAGGCCAGAGACAAATCGATCGACGAAAAGTTGCCAGAACGATCGTCAACCCTGGTGGCTTGACCATCGTTCAGGAGGCAGAGGTTGGATTGTAGTATTATGTCTGCCATCTGCCCTCCGCGAGCATCAGTTCTTAAGCTTCCCCACTGACAGTGATGAGCATTAAAATCGCCCAGTATTAATTTTTTACCAATAAGTTGACCAAATAAATTATGTAATAAATCACTGTCAATGGGGCCGCGTGGCGGACAGTAAAGAGAGCAGATGAATATATAGGTGTTGTGTAATTTAACTCTGCAAGCAACGGCTTCCAGAGTAGTGTTTAATGTTATTTGTGTCTGCGGATGTGATTTGTGTGTGTATATTGCTACTCCGTGTCCATCGTTTCTCCTGTATGCGTTGTAGTGTTTAAATTGTGGTGGGTCAGAGTGATTCTCCAACCCTGTCTCCTGTAAACAGACGACGTCTGGCCTGTGTGTGTGTAATAATATTGATATGTTGTTCAATTTGTTCCAAAGACTTCTACAATTCCACTGTAGTACAGTGAACATGGCGGTTTAAGAGTTACGGGGTCGGCCTGAGCGCTTAGACTTTTTGTGCCGCCCGCCGCCTGGCGAGTGGCTACCGGGGGACCTTTCCCGGTTCTTGCGTCCGGAGACATCCATTGCTTCCTCATCAATGGTGAGTCTCCCAGACTCCACCGAGGAAGAGCTATCCCTTCTCTCCCCCGATGAAGTGGGAGTAGGGTGTGTGCAAGGAAGTGACTTTGGTTTTAGGGTGGTGTAGTTTACTTTGTCATACTTGTCTGACTTCTTCTTTTGTTTCTCTGACTGCAAAGAAGTCCATAAATCTGGCAGTTCAAGCATCTAAGAGGGTTGGGGATAAAGGGTCTTATTTTAACAATTTCATATCCGATTTTGACAGTTTCAGGAAATGAAACTTTGCCAAAAGTCAAAATAAGTGTTGCAGTCTTCTTCCTCATACCATCCTCTAAACGAGTTATAAATCTAGCATCAATGATATCTTGGGTCCTCATTTCCTCGATTATTTCCGTTTCTTCCATCATCATTAAATCCCTACAGGTGATTACTCCCCTGCAGGAATTCATGGCTTCAACTTCATAATCGTGAAACTGACGACATTTCAGCAAACTTGCTACTTGTTTAGAATTAAAAGTTTTGACTAGGATGTCTCCAGATGCAAGTTTTTTAACTGATTCAACCTCACCAGCCCAGCCATCAATTACCTTTTGAACAATGAAGGGATTGAGGCCGGCTAGTGGGGCCGACCCAGTGACATGAAACATCACAAATGAAGCATTCTTAACGTCTATGTCAAGGGGTGTTTGAGTCTCGTATCGTCCGTCATTCCGTGGTTCGTTAGTTCGTGGTGGTGGTGGTCGGTCATGGCCGCCTCCTCCGCTATACGGAAGAGGGGTTGGGAGGGAAGGCAACATAGTGACCACTTCCCCCAAGGATGGGGGGAAGTGGGAAGGAGAAAAGAAAACACCAGAAAGGGATTTATACCAGCCCTAATTAACTAATGTTTGAGATCAACCTCTCAACCCACACTAAGGTGGTCCGTCTGTGTTTAATCACACCCAGAGCTATCAGTGGGGGAGTCCACCATAGGTAGGAGGCAAAGTTGATCTCAGTATACAGATATAGACACCTACTATATCTACTACCAGCTATGGAGGGAATGAATACTAGGTAAGCCTAGTCGTCACCAGAAGGGTGATAAAAGAGAAACTACTGCCGGTGCGGCAGGCCCTGGCAGCTAGAGGAGAGAGCACAAAACATACAACCTCTCTCTCCACGACCCAGTCTCAAAATCCTCCAGAGGAACGAGTGAAGGCAGTGTATTTATATCCCACCCTGGACCCCTACATAGTTACCAATGATCACAATATGTCCACCCAAGCCCATTTCTTTCATCTCAAAATCATTTCCCAGTGACAATACATACACATTATTATGAACAACATATGAACTACACTTATACAAAACTAACAAATATAACATAAGAATACAAAATAGTAAATGAATAAAAATATCTTATACCTGGTGGGGGGGGGGGATTTTACAGACAGACTTTCGGCTTTGCTATGGGGAACCCTCTATCTGCGGTTTTATCCAATCTGTACATGGAATATTTTGAAACTCGTTTTTTGCCAAAAATTTGTAAATTTAGATTACCGTGGTACAGATATGTTGATGATATTTTGTGTTTGTGGCCTTCTGCCAAAAATCCTCACAATTTCTTAAGGCAACTCAATAATCTAGTACCTCCCATTGCATTCAAAATTGAAGAAGAATGTGATGGTAAATTACCCTTTTTAGACACAATGATTATAAACAACGGTATTGGTTTTAAATTCAAAGTATATAGGAAACCCACAATGGTTGATTCATACATTCATAATTATTCAAATCACCATACAAAAGTTAAGGAGTCAACATTTGCTGGTATGTTTTTGAGAACCTTAAGAACCTTGTGACCCTGAATTTCTCGATGAGGAATGTAACTACATTTATAATTTAATCAACAAATTATGCTACCCTAAGGAATTCACAGATATATGTCTAAATAAGGCTAAAAAGACATAATATGGTAGTTGTAATAGAGAGCCTTTTGAAAAGAAAAACATACTTGCTTTACCATTCCACCAAAATCTAACTCCTTTAACTCGTATACTACGTAACCTAAATATTCAAGTAGTCTTTCGGTATGAAAAAACTTTGAAATCTTCACTGATCAAAAATAGCCCTTCAGTTGATGCTGGTAGTGTATATCTAATACCGTGTAAGTCATGTGATGATGTATATATTGGTCAAACAGGAAAACTTTTAGAAGAGAGAATTAAACAACACAAATATTCGGTTAGAACAGGACAGGAATCCAGTGGTATTTTTAAACATGTAGAAAATTATAATAATTGTATTAACTGGAATGAAGCAAAAAATGTATATAAATCAAACTCCAATGTCGAGAGGTTAATAGTTGAGACTGTATTAATGAGACCAAATAACACTATGAATTTAAATGATGGACTATATAAAATGGATAAATTTCTGCTAAATATATTATTTAAAGATGGAAAAATAAAGAAAGCAAGAGAGTTGTGTGACGCTGTAAGGGGTGGTGTGACCTGAACTCACCTCACCTGACTTGACCTCACCTATACCCTCTGGTAGTCCTTCTACTGGGTAGGGCCAACACATACTCTCATACGTATTGCCACCCCCACTAGGTATAAGATATTTTTATTCATTTACTATTTTGTATTCTTATGTTATATTTGTTAGTTTTGTATAAGTGTAGTTCATATGTTGTTCATAATAATGTGTATGTATTAAGATAAGATAAGATAAGATATACTTTATTGTCTTATTGCATTATATATACAATGAGAAATTTGTTGTGGTGAGAGCTCCATACAGTATTGGACAATGAGGTTGGAATACAAATATAACTTCACATTACACATTAGGGAATCATACATGTCTCACCTATCACACACATAATATTAAAAGCTTTGCACACATAATTAAAATAGAGTGTATAATGTAAGATAAACTCTTTTGTCAAAATACATATATCTATACGATAAAAGGTTTAACATAGTGCAATTCCAAACACACACACACACATATACATCCATACATACACCTACATACATACATATATACATACACACAAACATACATACATACATACATACATACACACACACATACAGTACAATGTAAATAGTATAAAACAAATATAGTCTACATCATCTACCTTCATCGTGATGCCGTACGATTAAAAATTTGAATACTATTCGGAACAAATGAATCTTTGAACCGATCTTTGGTAGCCTTAGGATCTGTCAACCTTTTACCTGATCTTAAGAACACGTAATTGTTATGCAAAGGATGGTTTACATCAGACATAATCTTATCTGTTTGTTTTAACACCAACTTATTGTACAGGTCATCTATTGTTGCACACTGAACCCCAGATCTCTTCGCAGATTTAACTATTTTATTTGCTTTATATTTTTCTTTTTTTGTTAGACGTCCATACCAAACAGTAATCGAAAAACATTTAACGGATTCCACCACTGACCTGTAGAATAAGGTGAGTATACTTTTATCTACTCTTAGTGATTTAACACACTTACAAAATGAAGTCCCTGTCTACACTTCTTATACACTACAGTATTATTAGCTGTTCCTCGCAATGCTTCATCAATTACAACACCTAAATATTTATATTCCGACACTCTATCAACAGTTCCATTGCCTACTTTGATTTTATCTGGTATTACCCTATTTCTTGTCCGGAAGTCAAATATCATCTCTTTGGTCTTTTTTACATTTAGGTTCAGGTACTGTTGCTCACACCAGTTCACGAAGTCATTCACCTGGGATACGTAATTACTGTTATCATCATTACTTATTTTGCCAACAATTACTGTATCATCTGCGTACTTAATTATTGAACAGTTTTGATAAACACTTTGACAATTATTAGTATAAAGAGTGAAAAGTAGTGGTGACAGCACACATCCTTGAGGAGCACCTGTGTTTATGACTATTATGCTTGATTTTATTCCTTTTAATTTTGTATACTGAGGTCGATCGGAAAAGTAGTTGTATATCCAAAGAATTATACTAGGATTGACATTCATTTCATTAAGTTTATTTAGCAAAATATGTGTCTGGATTGTATTAAAAGCACTGCTAAAATCCCCAAAAAGTGCTCTTACTTGTGAATTTTTCTCCTCAAGGTGCTTGCTTACAGCGTGAACCAGAGTTAACACAGCATCCTGAACGCTCCGATTTTCACAGTATGCAAACTGCAAGGGGTCCGTAAGCAAGTGTACATCTGAACATAGATACTGTTTTACTATTCTTTCAAGACTCTTCATCAAAATGGATGTTAACGTAACTGGTCTTAGATCATTAAGTTCTTTTGGAAACTTGATTTTTGGAACAGGTACAATTTCAGACATTTTCCAGAGAGTTGGAACGATGCCATGGTCAATCGAGTCTTGAAACAACACTAACAAGGGATTTACAATTTGTTCCATGCATAATTTAATCACTTTAGCACTAACCATATCAGGACCACATGCTTTACCAATCTTTACTAATCTTAATGAGTTAGTTACATCTTCACGAGTAATGACTATCATTTAATCGTTTCTGTTTCTAATTCTAGCTACAAGTTGTTCACATTCTTCTTTAAAGTTATGTATGTCAAATCTGGCATAGAACCTGTTTAAATCATTTACATAGGTCTCGACGTTATTTGGTTCAATAGATTGTTTTCGAGGCTTCGAATTACATAAAATCTTTAATCCCTTCCATGCATCTCTTGGATTATTCTCCTTGAACAAACTCTCTACTTTATCCTTATATTTTCTCTTTTCTTCTTTCACTTTCTCATTTATTTGTTTTTGCACTGCTTTTAACTGGGCTCGATTTTGAGTATTAACTAGATGCTTTTTCTCATTAATCAGTAGTTTAACACCCTTTGTTATCCACGGTTTATTGTTTGGATACATCTTAATTTCTCTAACCGGAACAATCATGTCTACACAAAAATTTATATATGATGAGAAAATATTAACATTATTATCTACCTCACTGGAGTCACCACGCAATACCGACCAGTCCGTACACTCCAGACAATCCTGCAGTTTCTTTTCGTTTGCTTCGTTCCACTCTCTCACTTCGGACTTCTTACATTTTTCTTGTTTCAATAACTGTTTATACTTAGGAACACAAAACAACATATTATGATCTGAAATTCCCAGTGGCAGGTTTCTTGATTACTCGGTAACCATCCTTGACGTTACAAAACATTTTATCTAACATTCGATCCCCTCTAGTAGCGCAGTTTACAAATTGATAATAGTTTGGGAGTACATCATCGATATCTACATGATTAAAATCACCCAAGATAACTCGAACACTGTTAGGATACTCCCTTTCATATTTATCCATACAGGTAGATATTTGTTCATACACAATATTTTCATTTGCTGTTGGTGGTACATAAATATTACAAATAATCACACAACCAAACTCTCTCGGTAAGTAAAAAGGACGACATGATAATAAATATTATCACTTGATATTCGAGGTGATCACTACAAAATGATTGTTTAACAGTAACCTGTTGACACCAATTTTCATTAATATAGACTGCGATTCCTCCGCCTCGTTTCTTAGCCACCATTTTCCTATCCGATCTTATCAGTAGAAAACCATCAATATTCACAGACTCATCTAAGTCTTTATCCTCAAGCCAGGATTCCGTAATTGCAATAATCGCACTTTCTATATAGTCTCTGTTAAATTTACAATTAGCCGCAAGTTCATCGATTTTATTTCGTATTGACTGTACATTTCCAAAAACTATCGTTGGCACTGGTGTTCTAATTCCACGTCTTCTCAATCTTGCTCGTATACCTCCACGTCTGCCCCGTTTTCGTTCACGTCTCCCAGTCCTTGATAACTCGTTCATCAAGTCGTCGGAAGGCCATACCTGCTTCAAGATGTTCACACCATACATAGTGTTGTCACTGGGAAATTATTTTGAGATGAAAGAAATGGGCTTGGGTGGACATATTGTGATAATTGGTAACTATGTAGGGGTCCAGTGTGGGATATAAATACACTGCCTTCACTCGTTCCTCTGTATTACCCTGAAGATGTCTTGAGAAATAGACGAAAGCTTGGTATTCCGTTTTTCATTTTCCTTGCGAGTAATTTTGCAATTATATAAATCACGTGTACTTGTGATTACTAATGAATATATATATATATATATATATATATATATATATATATATATATATATATATATATATATATATATATATATATATATATATATATATATATATATATATATATATATATATATATATATATATTGAAGAGGATCTTCTCAAATGTAATCGCCCATCGATATACTGTCGGTATGTTGACGACATTTTTGTTCAGGTGAAGGACCTAGACGAGCTACTACTACTGCAACAACGGTTTATCTCCTCGTCTGGTCTGAACTTCACCTACGAAAAATCAACGGATGGCAAACTACCCTTCCTGGACCTCTTGGTTGCCCACCATAACTCAGACTTCCAAACCACAGTGTACACAAAGTCCACCAACAACGGACGGTGTCTAAATGGTGACAGTGAATGCCCCAAGAGATACCTCCTATCCACCATCTCATCCTACGTCAGGAGGGCTCTCTCTCACTGCGCCAGCTGGAGACACACACACCAGGAACTAGAGCGTCTCACCCAAGTCCTGGTAAACAATGGATATTCCAACACAGACGTCTCTAACACCATCAAATGCCAGCTAGAAAAATGGTACGAAGTTAATTCCCCAACCAAACCCAACAGTGACATCAGACTATACTACCGCAATTACATGTCCACCGACTACAAGACTGACGAGACCATACTAAAGAAGAATGTCCACCCCACCGACCCAGACAGCGAGATCAAACTAGTAATTTACTACAAGTCTCCAAAAACCTCGAACCTAACCCTACACAACCGAACTACTACCTCCAAGAGCCCGATGAACAGCGACCACGTGATTTACCAACACACCTGTAACAGTGTGGACTGTGAGCCTCACCACTATGTTGGTAAAACACAAACATCACTGTCTCGTCGACTCACCATGCACCTCCAGTCAGGATCTATAAAAGACCACTACAGTACCCACGACAACCAAGCTCTGACACGAGACAAACTAGTAAATAATACCACCATATTAGACAAAGAAACAGACAGCAGACGACTCTCCCACCTAGAAGCAATTTACATAGAAACCCTACAACCTTCTATAAACAACCAGACACAAGACCTCCAAATACTGCCCTCCAGAAAACGACACATTACCAGCACCGTCAGGATACCCACCACACCTCCAACACCTACTGACCCACCACAAGCATCTAACATCTTACCCACAACCAACCAACAACTCAGACGCAGCGCCAGAATCAGACGCCACCCCCCATCCACCAATCACTAGGCCGCTGACATGGTGGCCCCGCCCACCCCACATACGGAAATTGGATAAATACCGCTCACCCACCCAGAATCACCACTTCTCCCTGAAGATGTCCTATGTACTGGACGAAACGTCGACCTCCCCCAACAACTCAACATTTGTCTCACTCATCCACCATCTACGTGAAGATTTAAGAAAAATTGTTAGATCTATTGAAAGCACAAATAAAAAACTCATAAATGCAGAACAAGCCATATCCTTCAACCTCGTTTGTTTATAAGATTATATATATATATATATATTGTGCTTTGCAATGTGTATTAAAAATCATTAATTTTGCATAAATGAGTGTCTTAATAATATGATCCTAACTCCAAAAAGGTTACACATTACAGTACATATCTTTATATTTTATGTAAATAATATCCTCCCATGGCTAACAAAAGATTATTTTATTAACCCAAGGAAAAGCACCTGGCAGTGTAAGGGATAACATTGAATAGTGAAAAAGCTAACAGAAATCTAGTGGGGTTGATCTTCAAAACTGGCGTTTTGTTTGGCTTACGAAAACAAAACAAACTACGTTTTGGGGAGTGCAATTATAAGTTAAATCGTGAATTCCATTAAATTCAATGTATATAAGATTGTAAATAGTAGCTTCGTGAATTCATAAATTGTTTTAGCAGTAGGAGACTGAGGCCTATGGCAATAAATAGTAAGAAGTACTTGAGCTATGTAGTGAAAATATAGCCTAACTAAAAATATCTAGAAAATTTGCAGTTGAGGAAGACTACATAGCCTATTATTAGCCTACATGGCAACTCCTCATCACAATTGTTGTAAAGGCGTGTGCCATTTGAGAAAGAAACATAAAATACTTACTTGTTGTTGGATATTCTATGCCCCGCTCCACCAGCAGATGGTGCTCCGCAGGGCCTCTCTCAATATTACTAAACAATACAATCACTTGTAATACTCATATCATCCGTGTCGTAACACTCAGCGAACAGATGTGTTTTCAGTCTTTTCTTAAAAATCGTGCAATTTTCACTACTCCGGACATCTAATGGCAATCCATTAAAGAGCCTTGGTGCACACCTTTCAAACGCTCTGAAACCCATTGTCAGAATACTCCTTGGCTCATTTAACCTGTATTGATCATCACTATGCCTGAGTTCCATTGAGGTATTTACTTGAAAACCTCTTAAAAGATTCATCAAGTACTCCGGTTTTTCAAATTTTAATGCTCGGAATGTTAGAAGACATATCTTGTAAACAATCCTCGCCTTTATTGGTAACCAATGTAAGTCAATGAGTGCTGGGGTTAGCCTCTCACGAGATGGAAGACCTTTAATTAATCTTGCTGTTCTGTTTATTACGTTTTGCAATTTTCTTAACCGATAGTCCGGCAAACCATAATATAGGGAATTGCAGTAATCCAGTCTGCTTATGACATAGTTATGAAGAAGCATCTTCACGGTATCCTGATCTAAATATTTCCTAACAAAAGCAATGTTCCTCAAGTGGTAACCAGAAACTTTCACCACTTGATTAATTTGAGCTTCGAAAGAGAGATTTTCGTCTAGCAGGACTCCTAAATCTTTCACTTTGTTTCTTACATCCAGCTTACTACCATGCACTCGTAAGCTTGAGATATCCAATCTTCTAAGATTGGTCTTCTTTCCAACGACCAAACACTCAGTTTTACTTGGATTTAGCTTAAGTTGTTTCAAATCCATCCAATCCTTAATATCGGACATAATAGCACTCAAATTCACCTCTGCATCCACCACATTATTTATAGACATATAATACTGTATATCATCAGCAAATAGTTTGAAGTTGGCACCATGTTTCTCTAGTATATGTGATAGTTTGATAGTGTAGATACGGAAGAGAATAGGACCCAATACACTCCCCTGAGGGACTCCTCTTCGCAGGGGTTTATTTCTTGAAAAGGATTTCCCAACCTGTACAGAATATGTTCTATCTTTTAAATAACTTTCTAAATAGACCAGTGCATTCCCCTCAACACCTATAGACTTTAAATCATCTAGGAGTACACTACGCACTACTGTGTCAAATGCAGCACTCAAGTCAAGCATAATAAGAACACTACACTTTCCTTCATCCATTAACACAATTAGGTCATTTACTACAATACATAGTGCAGTCTCAGTTGAGTATAGCTGCTTATATGCAGACTGACTATCAGGTATAGCCTTCACCTTATTCAAGTGATGCTATAACTGATCTAAAATCACATTTTCAATCACTTTCGAAAAAAAGGTCAGATTTGATACTGGTCTATACGAACTTAGACTCTGAGGATCAAGATTACCTTTTACAATAGGCTTAATAATAGCCAATTTCTCACTCTCCGGAAAAACATTGTTATCAAAACTTAGGTTGATAATTTGCAGGAACACATTATAAATGTCCTCAACATTTTTACTCGTTATAACATCCGATATAGGTAACGGATCATTATCGCAATGAATTAATTTCACTCGTTGTACAATTTCTTACATCTTGGCCATACCTATGTTTTGAAAGCAAAGTAATTTGCTCTCAGACATTTGAGTATGTCTATGCATCACATTCAAACCACTTCCTGGAAAGCTTTCCACTATAGTTGCTATTTTATTGTCAAAAAATTCTAAGAATTTGTTTGCAAGTACTTCATCAGGATATCCTTCAGGCAAACGTTTTATTTTTCATTCACAGTTATTTTTATTGGCAATTACACTGGCAGCAATAAAGAGGAACAAATATAAATATTTAATATATATATATATATATATATATATATATATATATGATACTTGGCAACACTCCATGACGTCATAGCCAAGTGATGGGTGACGTCAGCACTGGGTGTGCGATCAGGCAGCTGATTGGCTGCCTGAGAGCTGTGGTGACGAGCCAGTATACAAAGTGAAATAATGCGACCCGTTGACGCCTCGTCCGACTCCTCGCAGGATTCCGATGGTGTGGACTGTTTGCCTCCAGCTGCCAAGACTACGGAGGGTGCTTCAGCTGTGCACGACGTACCTTCTCTGCTTCACCCTAGTGTTTCTTCCTTGTATACCAACTCCTTGCCCTCGTCCAACCTTCCTGCTTTTGCCTCGAGAGATACCTATGTCAAGCTCTCCTTCTCTGGGAACCCATCTACGGACACAAAGCTGCGTTGGTTGTCTGATGTCAACAGGGCTTTCCAGTTGCAACGTGAACTGGCTGAAGTCAAGATGGCTGCTGTCACCTCCCGGTTTGTCTACATCTCGAGGAAGCGTCAGGACATCATTGATAGAGTCAAAGCTGGTGAATTTTTGTCTCTGCCTCTTATCCTTCAAGACTCACCCGAGATACCTCATAAGTTCCTCAGCTACATCCTCACCCGTTTTCGAAATGATGTTGACCCGAAACATGCCAAGGAATACGCTGGTGTGTACTTTGCCCATCGTTTTTTCCAAAATGGTTCCCCCATTAGCCGTATTGTTGTTGTCTGTAGTCTTCCCGATCCACCTCCAATTGAGATTTCCTTTGATTTCTTCTCCTGTCTTCCGACATGTGAGGTGCGGAAACTTCATAATGACCAGCCTTGGGGCTACAGGTGCTGGGGAGTTGGGCATATCTCCCGGTACTGTTCTGCCATGCCGAAGTGTGCATGGTGTGCCGCCGACCATGATTCCAAGATGTGTCCTGTCAGGGGTGACCCATCACGTCCTGCTGCCTCCACCTCTGAGCCTTCACCTCCTGAGGATACGTCTCGATGGAAGTGTCCACGTTGCCTTCAGCAAGGGGTTAAAATTTGTCATGGATGTACTCTACGTCATATCCAAGCTCGTGTATCTACTATTGTGCCGCCTCCACCACTGCCACCATCACTTCCCCAGTCTGCTCCTCCAACAAGCCCTGCTTCGCCTCCGGACCTGGCCCTCCTCAAGTCTGTTGCTACCCTCATGGCACGATGTACGCCCCTCGAGAACCGCTTTTCCACCCTTGAAGCCAAGATTGATGGGCTGGTTGCCGCTCAGGCTGTCAATGACTCCAAACTCTCCACCTTGGTCGAGGATCAGAAGGCCATCATCTCAACTGTCACCACCCTCACCGAAAGGATGGATACTGTTGCTTCTCGCCTTGAAAAACTTTTCAAGTCAGTCCCTTCTCCTGGTCCATCATCTTCTCCAAGTCGCTCATCTGCCTCCACTCACCAGACTTCTACCTCCAAATACAAAGGTCGCTAGTGATTGCCAATCTTCTGGAATGTATGTGGTATCACCAGTTATGCTAAGCACACTCAACTCAAGGCCTATATTTTTCGTCATCATTCCAGTGTTATTTTTCTCCAGGAAACATTTCCAGGATGGCCACATGCTGCTGGGCAAGCTCCTCCCCTCTCAGGTTATGTGCCATATATTCATCTGGTAAGGAATGGTCTCCTGACTTACATACATAGCTCCTTGCCACATCGCCTTCTCCGCACCTCCACTGATCCTGACATGACCTTTCAGCTATTTGAAGTTCTACCTGGGGATGGAGTACTCCAATTATGTAATGTCTATTCTGCCCCAGCTAGACCCGTTCTTGAGGCTCTTTCTTCTCCAACAGTGGAGTATGGTGTATATGGGAGATTTTAATGCTCGGCATTCTGACTTGGGTGATGGTTCTGGCTCTATTATTCGTAATGGTGTTCGTCTCCTTTCATACATCTGCAAGCATCATCTGACACGCTGGGACACTGGCGGTGCCATTCATTGTCGGGGAGGTACTTTGGATTACATCCTCTCGTCTGGCCTGATAGCATTTCAGGCCCAGTGCTCCTCCGTGCCAGACTTATTCTCTGACCACGTCGCTCTTCGGTTTCATTATTCTCTACCTGCTGAGTTAAGCGCTTTAGCCACTCGTTTGTGTATTGCTGTGCCCCCTAAATATTGCCCGACTTACATCTTATTTATGGCCCATGTATTCCGAACATTTGACATATCTTCACCTGAGAAGTTATACTCTGATCTTGTATCTGCTACTCATGACTTTTATAGGCTATATATACATCTCCTGGCCACACCTCCAGCATCATCATACTGCCCACTCCTGGACGCTGGATGCACGTATGCAGGAGGCAAAGGAGGAGGATGAACGTGATGGCCTATTGATTCAAGCTACTCCAACACCTGACCTGCTCCATCGTTTCCAGATGTCTAGGTATGCTTTAGTTGCCCTGCAGGAGTGTGCTCACACTGAGTCTTAGCAGCTGTTCACGGACAGCATCAACCAGCAAACGAATGTGGCTTCTATGTGGCACCTTATCTGTCGGGTTGTTAAAAAGACGCCAGCCACTGCTCGTCATCACACTCCCGCCGCCTATGCCCAAACACTTGTTGATGCCTGGTCACAACAATCTACCCCAGTTAGTCTACCCATCCACATACAAGATGCACTCACTTCCCATGCTGCTGTCCATCAGCTACGTCTATTGTCTGCTCTGTTGCAAGATGATGATGATGATGATGCAGAGCAGATAACTGAGGAGGAGTTGTACCATGCTCTCCTTCGGGGTAGAGCTTCTTTCCCTGGTGATGATGGTATTACTTATGCTGTGCTGCGCCTACTTCAGCAAGTTCCTGGGAACCCTCTACTTCGACTGTACAATCTTTGTATTCGTACGGTTGTATACCACGAGCCTGGACCAGCAGCACAATAATACCCATAAGGTTATGGAGGGAATCTTACTCAATCGTCTCATGTACAGACTGCAGGATCGCCTTACTCCATGGCTATTTGGTTTCCTTCCCCAGCGGAGCACACATCACTGCCTAGTCGACCTGTACTCTCGCCTTTCCAGGGACAGTGTATTGGCCTTCATTGACCTTCGATGTTTCTAATAGAGACGTCATTTTAGATCAATTGTTTGACTTTGGGATAAAGGGTAATCTACTCTGATGGATTCGGGGCTACCTGAGTAACAGAACGTCCCATGTGTTTTTCAGTGGTGCGCTGAGTCCTTTGTGCAGTTTTTATCTTGGTAAACCTCAAGAGGGTGTTCTCAGCCCATTGTTATTTAATATTCTGATACATCGGTTGCTCACTTCTCTCCCTGATATTCCTGGAACTACAATTACGTGCTATGCTGATGATATCTGTGTTCATTCCACTCACCAAGGGATTTCCAGCAGTTTCTTGATTCCTTCTCTGTGGCCTCCTCTCACTGTGGCATAATTGTCTCCCCAGATAAGAGCAGAATATTCACCTGCCGCCTTCCTCAAGCTCGGCCAGTGTTCACCATTGGAAGGACTGTCATTCCCATGTGTTCCCAGTAACGCTACCTGGGCGCGCCAGTCAATATTTGGCCGGTTGTCCCTGCCAGACCTCAAGACCATCCCATTGTCCAGGACTTGTTAGGTCGTCTCCAGCGCCGACTCACACCACTTCAATAGCTCACTAACAACTCCTTGGACATCTCCATCCCAGTACCCAGGACCATCTATTTTGCTTTTATCTGTTTAGTTGATGATTACCTCTCCCCTGCTTTGATTTAACTTCCTAGGGCTACTCTGGAAACTTTAGAAAAATTTCAAAATAGAGCAATGAGAATAATTCTCTGCTGTCCAATGTCGACCAGGATAGTGAACATGCAGCGTGAGTTGTGTCTTCCCCCATTAGTCGAGAGAATTTATTGTAATGTTACTTGCTTCACTGTCAAGTGCCTCCATTTCCCACATCTTTCACCCCATTACTCTCAGTTAGTCAGGACTTCTCTTAGACTAAACTCCCCTGTCCCTCCCTTACTGCCTGCTAGACGTATTCTTATAAGGTCTGTTTCCTATATGCTCCGTAGTCTTAATATAGATATAATGGTTGCAGACGTCCCCACCAGGGCCCCCTCCATGGATGCTACCAACACCTGATGTGAGCTACACACCTACCTCCAAGTCGGAACTGCCTTCTCTACAGCGGCAGTTGGCTCTGGAACACGTAGAAACAGTGACGTCCTCCATCACAGATCCATACTGCCTCTACAATGAAGGTTCATTGCAGGTGGATGGTACAGCAGGTTGGGCCGTTTTCTCACCTGACATGAAGTCACCTGCATGGGGCTGGGTTGGCCGTCATCTCTGCAACCACTCTTGCTCAACATTGTGTGAAGTTTATGCTATTCTGGATGCTGTTAGTCTAGTTTGTCAACGTGGAGCGAATGCTGACATTTTTTGTGACTCCAAACCTGCCCTTCATTCCCTCTCTAGTGTGACAACACACTCTGCTGTTGTTCAGCAGATTTTGTCGTTTTTGGCCTTATTGCATCATCGTAACTTGACTGTGAAATTTTTATGGGTGCCATCCCATGTAGGTTCGCGTCACAATGAACCAGTTGACAGACTCGCAAAGGAAGCCTGCCATCTGCCTCCTCGTGGTGTTCGACATCCTCTCTCCCTGACATGTTACCTCTCTAGAATCCGCTCCGCCGCTCTCCTCCCTGTACGGCGACGCAGGGATTCAGAGAGACCCTTCAGCATCTCCATCACCCATTACTAGTCTGTCTGTCGTCGTAAATATTCCTGCCATCGTCGGGGCCTCATGGTTCGTAGGCACAATGTAATCTCTGCTCGTTTGAGGCTTGGCTACCGGCCGCCATGGCAGGTTGCTGGGATGCAGGGTGAGCCTCCCTTCACTGAGTGTCACTTGTGTCGAAAGCCTCGTGCTAACACTATAGAACACTATTGCCAGGCATGCCCCACTTTTTGACACCTGCTGCCCTGGGGCCTGCCCCTTGATGTGGTTTGTCGACATTTGCTGAACCACCTGGTTTTGGAGGAACTTCTGGTACGCCACCGTCGTTTTGGTGAATTTAAGTACTGTAGATCATAATTTAAATATTTTTCTGTATTCTTGTGCTTCATTCTGTTATATTTTCGTGATATGTGTGTGTTTATGTGAGGTTGTAGTCATTGGATTCTCATGGGTCCCGCCTACCCGTAGGTATTGTTGTCTGCCTGTTGATTGACGCCACGGCAAAAAAAACAAAAACACTCTGATGCTATCATTACTTCTCCGAATCAGAATGGCAAGAAAAATCGTAAGAATGAAATCAATCTGACCCCCCTTACGAAGCAATCCACCTCTCACGTGATGGTCCACCCTACCGTGAGAGGAGTGAGCAGGTCTCACTCCAGGGAAGGGGTCATGGAGGTGTCCACCGACAACCGCCGATCGAGGCCCGGTGGTGGAGGTAGGTTACTGCTCCAAAGATAAAGAAGAAGGCTAAGCATTCTTAGGCACTTCATTAAACCCTTTAAACCTCCATCATGTATAATATTCTTCAGTGGAATTGTAGAGGTATTAGGAATAAAACATCACAATTTGCACCCGTATTAGATCAACACGTGCCTCAGGTAGTTTGTCTACAGGAAACATTATTGAGAGATCTGCCTGATCCTCTCCATTTTAAACATTACCATTCATACAGGAAATATGACGGTCATGGGGTAGCTATTTACGTTCATAAGTCAATACCCCATTCAGCAGTAGGGCTGAATTCTCCTCTGGAAGCGGTCAAATGCAGAGTGAAATTCGGCAACACGTACAGCTCCGGACAGATAAAGCAACATTATTTATTTATTTATTTATTTATTTATTTATTGATGCCATCAGGCATCTGGCGGCGCATCAGCAATGGTCATATACCGCCCAACATAAAATGGTCATCTACATCATTAATAAAATATGTACAAAGATTAAATAATTTTCACTACCTCGAAAGAGAGAAGCAGCATGAATAAAACCCACGTCTTCCAAAAAATCATATATTAATGAAATAACCTACTTAAGTTAGATATATAAAATAATTGAAATATTAACGAAAGAAACATTAAACTTTAACTACCTAAAACTTAATAGCTATAAATACAATAAAAATCACAAGTTGTTAAGGCCAGCCTCCTCCACATAGGAGAGGGTGTTCCCTCCCACACCACAAGCCTCCTCCCCGAGGACCTGAGAGAGACTGTAAGAACCGTCACCCTCCTGGTACTCAGAGAGGTCCCTACGACGAAGGTCACCAAGGCTGGGACACTCAACAGTAAGATGCCGTACTGTTAAAGGGACCAGACAATCATCACAGTAGGGAGGGTGAGCCCTCTCCATTAAAAAGCCATGAGTCAACAATGTGTGGCCAATGCGGAGACGTACGAGAGCCGTCTCCCACAGGTTTGACAGGCCACTGTAGCTCCACAAATCAAGGTGCTGGCGGATGTCGCGGAGCTTGTTAGCCCCGACGGCGTCCCATCTGTCCTGCCAGCAGGAACGAACGGTAGCATCTATGTAGGGTCGAAGGTCCACTGCAGGAACAGGATGACGCCCGGCAGGAGGCCGGGAATTGGAGACCGCAGCCTTAGCCAAGGCGTCAGCCCACTCATTCCCATCAACACCCACATGAGCCGGGACCCAACAAAAAGTGACTTTCCGGCCACGACGACCCAGGAGGACAAGTCACTAAAGAATGGCCAATACCAGGGGATGGGAAGAGTTAAAATCACACAAGGCCTGCAAGGCACTACAGGAATCGCTAAAAATAGTAAACGAAGGCTGAGGGAGAGTAAAAATTACTGTGAGGGCATATAAAATGGCCGAGAGCTCAGCAGTAAAAATATACATGACAGAAGGGAGCCTGCCGCCAAGGAAAAAGTCAGGAAAGACAACTCCAAAGCCAACTCCAGCATCAGACTTTGACCCATCAGTGTACACAGGGAGGGACTCCCTATGAGTGAAGGCATGTTCTAAAAAGAGGGAACGAGCCACTGGAGGAGGAAGAGATTCCTTCTTGTCTGTAAAGCAGGTGCAGGAAAAATCTTCTGGAAAAAGCCATGGAGCCACCCTGGGGACCCAAACAGGACAAATCTGGAAGTCATCAATGCCCATCTCCTCCATAGCCTTCCTGACCCGGAAACCAAAGGGCCATGGTGTACGAGAATGTAAAAGGTAGTACTGAGATATGATATCAGATGACACCGCCAAGCAGGGTAGGGAGTCAGGAAGTCGATGTAATCGATGTTAACAACGAACCATCAAGGACTGGCGACGGAGATCAAGAGGTGGCTCATTAGCGTCCACCAGGAGACTGGGGATTGGGGACGACCTGAAGGCTCCGGTCGCCAGATGTACTCCAGCATGATGAACAGGGTCTAAAACTCTGAGACGGGCATCGGTGGCAGAAGAGTACACCTCACACCCATAGTCGAGTTTTGACCTAATAACAACATGGTATAGGCGGAGGAGGGTGGCCCGATCAGCTCCCCAGGATGTATGGCCTAGGACCCTCGTCAGGTTAAGAGTCTTGAGGCAAGAGACCTTAAGTGTACGTAAGTGGGGACGTAAGTCTCCTCGACACAGCGTATCCGATGACCATACATAGCAACTGTCTTGGAAGGAGAAAATCGAAACCCATGAAAACCAGTCCAACGTGACACCCTGTCAAGGGCAAGCTGCATGCGCCGCTCCACCACTGACATACGGGAAGCAGCAAACCAGACTGCTAGGTCATCAACTTACATCGTGTTAGCTATACCATCTGGAAGGGATGAGGCAATGGCATTAATTGCTACTGCAAACAATGTGACACTGAGGACGCTTCCCTGGGGGACGCCCTCCTCCTGTGCAACAGATGCTGAGTGGGTTGTACCAACCCTCACAGAAAAACTGCGACCACTGAGAAACTCCTTAAGAAAGCGTGGAAGGTGACCCTGCAGGCCATATAAATGGAGTTGCTGCAGGATGCCATATTGCCATGTAGTGTCATACGCTTTCTCTAAATCAAAGAATACACTGAGAAGGTGTTGATGTTGTGCAAAGGCCTCACATGCAGCAGCTTCCAACCTGACCAGAGCATCTGTAGTGGAACGGTGTTTACGAAAGCCAGACTGGGACGGAGACAGAAAATCACCCCGTTCCAAGAAGTATACCAGTCTGACATTCACCATCTTTTCAAATAGTTTACAGAGACAGGAGGTCAAGGCAATTGGTCGATAATTGTGGGCAACACCAGAGTCCTTGCCCGGCTTGAAGAAAGGAAGGATGGTAGCAACCCTCCACTCAGAAGGGAAGACACCCTCCAGCCAGATTTTGTTATATAAAGCTAAAAGAAATGAGATCGCCTCCTCACCCAAGTGTCGTAACATTGCATATGGGATGTTGTCTGGCCCAGGAGAAGTGTCACCGCAGAGAGAGAGAGAGAGCAGAATGCAGGTCTCTCAGGGTGAATATATGGTTACAACTTTCATTCTCGTTCCCTGAGAAATCCAGGACAGTACGCTCCTTGGCTCTTAACTCATGCCTGACAGCCAGAGGTCGAGAGTCACGGCTGGAGACTTTTGCAAAAGCCTCCGCCATGGTATTGGCCACTGTCAAACCATCCATGATATTAATTCCATTGACCTTAAGTACAGGTGGAGTACTAGGAGAAAACTTCCCCGCCATCTTACGCACTCTCCTGAACACTTGAGTGAGTGGAGTTTTAGTATTAATTGAAGACGCATAGGCCTTCCAAGATGCACGTCGGGCCTCTTTTAAGACTCGTCTAGTCCGGGCCCTTGCCCGTTGGAAGTCCTCTAAAGGAGTTGGGTCCCCACGATTGCGACGAAGGCGAGAGAAAGCAGCCCGCTTCTCTCGCACAGCATTGGTGCAGACTGGTGACCACCAAGGGATAGGACGTTTGGGAAAGTAGCCAGAAGTTCTAGGGATAGAGTTGAGAGCAGCAGAGTGGAGCATATCAGTGAAATATGTTACAGCCTCGTCAGAGCTACCAAAATCTGCTACAGAAGAGACCGAAGAAATTAGCTCTCTAAAAATCATCCAGTCAACCTTCTCTAATTTCCACCTAGGAAGACGAGACTGTGGTTCATACCTGTTACCTTCTAAAAGTATAGGGAAATGGTCACTGCCATATAAATCAGGCAACACTCTCCAAGTAAAATCCAACAGAGCACTGGGTGAGCAAAGGGAAATGTCAATAGCGGTAAAAGTCCCAGTAGGACTATTAAAATGTGTCACATCTCCCGTATTTAAAACCCCTAATCCTTCATCCTCAATAAAAGAAGCCAATAAAACACCCCTGGGGTTGACAGAACTGTCACCCCACAGAGGATGACGACCATTAAAATCACACAATAAAATAAAGGGAGAGGGAAGGTCCCGTACAAGACGGTTGAGATCACCCCTCTCAACTGTAACACTGGGAGGAAGGTATAGACTGCACACAGTGTACGGGCTCGTGCATGGAATATCTCGGCGAACTAGGATGGCAGAGCCACCAAGGTGACCCTGCCCTTCAAATGAATTGGAATAAAATGCAGGGTATGATGGAGGACTGGCAGGAATGTAGTCCCCAAGCATTGTCTCTTGGAGAGAAACACATGCAGGAGAGAAGCTAAGAGAAGAACGCGCAGTTCCTCCCAAGAAGCACGCAAGCCACGGCAATTCCACTGAAGGACCTTGAACAGTGTTACTTTAGTACTGATTTTTGGGAAGCCTCACGGAGGTACTTCCCTCTACCACCTCGACCTGAGGGTTTACTCAAACAATAAGATTTGTCTAATCCTGGGCCACTAGAAGAAGAGCGAACCCAGGAGTAGTACGTGGGGCAGTAATTGGGACCCGTAGACGAATCCCTGAAGCATCTGATATGTTAGAAGAAGATGAAGGTATATGAGCTGGGATATTCTTTGAAACAATTACATTGGTATTGTCTTGTACAGCAGTGGTATCACTGACACAGGCAGCTACATCAACATCCATAATACAGGTGGTAGAATCACTCCGCTGCTCAAGCGGAAGAGAAACTGAATCTTTTGAAGTCACAACATCTGTGGTATCCACATTAACTTCACGCCCCTCTGATGATCCCGAAGGAAGCTTGCAAGGAGGAACTTCTGTTGAATCAAGAGATTCATCAAAGCCACGAGAACGCTTCTGGTGAAATTGAGATGAAACTATGGATGAGTTCACAGAGATGGTTGCCTTACAAGGTGGAACATCTATAGAGTCAAGTGCCTCAGAGGAACCACGAAGGCGTCTCTGTGGCAGTTTAGGTGACTTAAGTTTTATTTTTGGAGAGCGTGTGGCAGCGTGAACCTCTACCACATGAACACCTTTAGCTAATGTCTGAGAATTGTCATCAGTTGAAGGGTCACCAGAATGAGTGTCTGATAAAGTTTCCAAGACAGAGAAACTATTATGTAGTGTAACCTTTGAAACGCTCTCACTAGAGCAAAAAGCAGCTGCCTCTTGAGAGGGTTGAGAGGGTGCTGCAACCAATTTAGGGCGAAGGGAGGAGGCATATGTCTTCTCACCACCATCCTTCTGTCACCTAAAGTTGAGTTGCCGTCTGGCACTACCTATGCTAATGAATTGGGTATTAGCCAAGTGGAGGATATCCTGCTCAAGGAGGTACATCTTACATTGGCGAGAACGCAAGGGGTGATCATCTCTACAGTAAAAGCAGTAACTCTCTAACCGACACTCAGAAGTAAGATGTGAGTCAAGAGCAGAACAATTACCACACCGGGAACGGTTGTTGAAGTTCCTCCTCCCATGACCAAACTCATAACAACAGAAACACTGAAGGGGACGCTCAACAAAAGGCTTTACCTCAAATGAGGTGGGGTTAATGTTAATGCGATCTGGGATATGCGAGCTATAGAAAGTGAGGATGATCATATTTTTACTGCCTTTCATCTTCGTTACTCGTTGGACACTGTCTGGGCACATAGCGAGAATGTCCTTTTCTGAGAATTCATACAGGTCCTCATTTTATATACGCCCCTTGCTATAATTAAATGTTCGATGTGGTTTAATAGATTCAAACATGCTATCAGAAGGACAGGGGAGATTGAGGAGCTTCATGGCCTGTGTAAGATCTTTGGCTCTGATCAAAACGCCCTTAGCATATTTCTTTATGTGGCCCATTGGTAATAATCCAATTTCTTTCTCCAGATACCTGGAAGCATGGATAAGGTTACCATGTCCCTCACTGTATTAAGCCACAAACCAAAAGGGTGTAGGAACCCGACGTTCCTTTGGGACATGCTCTACAGAGTCATCAAATATATTAGGGCAGTAGTCATTGTCACTGTCAACTACATTGATGGACCGCATCATCTGAACTTTACAATGAGTATCCCCCACCGTCAGAGAATCTTTTGCCTCAAATGCTGCTTTGGCAGCAGCATTTGTATTGAAAGTAATGTAGCACCGATTAGACATACAACCACTGTCATATGTGATGCGGATTCGAAGAACTACTCCAAAACACTTAAAAATGGAGTGGATAGCGCCATAGGAAAGGGATGCAAGTACATTCGTTAACATTAACGTGTCCAGATCACTAACAGGGTTCTTCCACACAACACCCGATCTGCTAGGTCTAGTCTTATTTGCAGCTTTCTGCATATTACCACGACCAGAGAGTGACGTCTCGAAGGCCTGGTCGACCACCGCTCGAGGAAGAGATTGGGGCTTTTCTTTATCCATATATCATTGATTTGGTGTTTTTGGCCCCAGGAGCCAAGAGCTACTACCTACCGGGCAGATGAGGGGACCGAGCGCTGGTCGCCGTAGGCGGGGTACCTCTTCTTCCACGGGGCCACTCGTTTTAAAAAGCAGCCCCAATGGCTCGAAAGTTTGCCCACGACGGTGCTGAGACCCCCTTCCCCACCATCTCCCCACCATCTCCAGACAACCAACCATCCAACATAGGACAGCCCCTATAGGGCAGTCCCTCCGATGGGCAGCGCTGTTGGCCCGTACTGGCAGCCTAATGCATAGGAACCATTTAGTCTGGCCTCTCACTGGCGACCTTACTAGCATGGGAAGCCCTCTCTCCCCGAAATCGGGGCAGAGCAGGGGCCGGAGCCCCCTCTAGTCTAGCTCGCCAGGTCTCAGAGACAATCAAGCCCCCCCACCACGCAAGGCGGTTCCCGTTGGGGGGGAGATCAAGCAACAACACCCTTATCCATCAACAACTTGGTTTGGGCCTCGTCGGATCTGGCAACAGTTGCAGGTGGAGGGAGGGGGGATATTAGTGGGAGAGGAGGAGAGAAATGAGGTAATGGGTGCAGCAATCTAGCTGTTGGGAGGGAGGGAAACGAATGATTAGGTAGAGGAGACGTGTTTCAGGAGGAATGAATGAAGCATACACTGTGAACGGTGTCGAATCAGCAATAGTTTAAAGAAATGCATACTGCATAAACATAGGTGGATGTAGAAGAGAAAAATTTAATGATCTGAGGCGAGCGTGAGGGGGAAGAGGATAAGACAAATGAAGGTGATTAGTTGAAAAGTCATAACAAACAAATATTAATTAGAATATCGGTTACATTTTATCCTTTAAATAAAGGCACTGTCTTTTTCTCACCACTGCAGTGGGATAGACTACTTATTATTATCATTTGGATATTAGACAACAAATAAAGGTGTTTGCCGACTTTTCGGACCTGAACCTTTCCGCTTTCTGTCTTCAGCTATCACTGTATTCCTTTTATCCCTCGTGCTTGCCCCGCTGGGACCTGTAATGATGTGGTCAATACTTTAAGGATTTTGGCGCCCCTTCGGCCCCAGCAACTAGCTTTCAGTTCTTCAACTGTCCCTCCTTCCTTCCTATTTCCTTTTTGCTTGCTGTCACACCTCTCTATCACCTTTTTCTTGTGGTATATGACTTCGCTATTGCGGCATCTAATATCAATCAATCAATCAATCAAATCCCTCGTGCTTGTAGTTCCCCCTATTTATCACCTTCTCCCAAGCCCAGATGTGTGTGTGTGTGTGTGTGTGTGTTTTTTTTTTAGTCAACCAATTCATTAATCTATTTACCTTGCTTTTTTCTTCTAAATATACATTTCCATAATAATAATCGATGTTAAACTTAATTAAATAGGCGCCCATATATGGCGTTTTCCATAAAATTGGTCAAATTTTATGCATAAATTACAGTATCTCTCAAGTAACTGGCAACCTTACACATCCTCCCTATTGTCTTATCCCTCTCTCGCTTGCCCTTCCCTAATTTCTTACTGTTTATCTTTTCTTTCTCATATTTTTAACCTTCTCATTAGTTCTTAAAAAGTTTTAATGACATAGGCCTTTCTCCCTTATCACCTATAGTCCAGTTATATGAAGCGAAAAACTGCGGCTGAGATTATGTTGTTAATACCATTTTGGTTCTCAATATGTAGAGGTTGATTGATTGGTTAATATTAGGCGCAGCAACAGCGACGTCATATAGCGCCAGAAAAAGGTGATAGAGATGTAAGACAGCAAGCAGGAAGGAAATAAAAAGAAAAGAGAGACAGTTGAAGAACTAAAAGCTAGTGGCTGGAGCCGAAGGGACGCCGAAACCCTTAAAGTATTGCCCACATCACTAATGCAGGCATTACCCCCGTACGGGGTCAATATGTAGAGAATTTACAAAACAACTAGAGATTTATGGAGAAAGATACATAAATTATTTAGAATAAAAGTGTTGGCAGATACGCATTATTGACGGGATTATCCCAGCTACAGCATTTTGCCTTCATAAAACTGAAGGACTATAGGTTTCATGCATTGCCATTTGCCAGTCTGTTGCTAGTCAGAATGTTAACTTGTTAAACCCATTTGCAGGAAATAGAAATATATTATATCTTTCTTTTTAAGTTACCTAAAGATATTTTTTTTATTAAAAACTGTTTCAATATACATTACCTTACTTACCATATGACATAATAAGATTCATAAGGACAATAATGGTAATCAACGTGATGCACATGGATAACTCTATAGGTTACTGAACAGTGTTTTATGCTCAACTTTAGAATTATGTTCTCAGCATCACAATGATAGGCATCCAGTCAATTTTGTTTCTCCCCATTTTACTTAGATAAATAGATATTTGTCTTCATAGGCACTCTTAAAAGGTATTCTAATATTTATTGAATGAAAATGGCATGAGTATTATTATAATATACTACTATCCATTTCAGCGCCGGACAGACGCTGTTTTTCGCAAATATCTCCTAAACGAATCGTTGTATCAATATAATATTTCAACACACTATCTTTAACACCCGGGCGTAATTTATGGCTGACATACCATATTCCTATATGTGTTATGCGAGGAGTTTACTCGTGAAAAATAGCACAAAGCTGGCCAGTCATATTGACGCTTTCGAAGGAAAGTGTGGCCCCCCCAACACCCTCCCAAACCATTCCTAAGCCCCCCCTTCTCACCCCTCCCTCCTCCTCTTCTCCCCCTAGCTCCTCGCCTCCCTCATCACTCGTGGCCCTCCCTATTTCTTCCATCACTGTATTATATATTAGAATGTTATGTAGATGTATATGTATAGATATGATTATTAACTAAGAGTATGGTGCAGTACAATTCTATAGAGGCAAGACGTATTTCACTTTGACAATTACTGTACAACAGCATGTTTACATACATGTAGTATGTAGAAGGTCCATGTTTGCAGTCCTTATGGTCAACCATGCAAGTGAACACGATGTACTGGCATTACCTGTGGTCTGGATCTTCTAGGAAAAGTTATTAGATACTGTGTACCTATTCATTATAAAATGTCAACTTGGTCCAGTTAATATAATGTTATTTTGTTGACTTGTCCCTTTTATATTTATATTATCACCAATTTACACACACATATATATATATATATATATATATATATATATATATATATATATATATATATATATATATATATATATATATATATATATATATATATATATATATATATATATATATATATATATATATATAATAGTGTAGGATTTAATGATGCAAACATGATAAAACAAAATTTATTCACAATCACTGTCAAGGAAAAGGTCATCGTCTTCATCATCACTGGCTTTCACGTTTGTACAATGTGGCAAGACGAAGAACAAACGCTGTCCTGCATCCACGGGGGCAAATGGACAACATTGTTGCTAATAGGTGCGCCTCGGCAGTCAATGATTTCTACCCTGTCACTACTGGAGTCATAGCCTCGGACTGGGGGGTACCTCATACCTCAGAGAGAGGGGGAGGGGATACGGGAGACTGTGAATATTCAATTAAGGCATAAATTGGTTATTTAAAAAGGTAAAGAACACATGAAGCAACAATGAACGATTATATTTGGTTGCCCAAAACCAAAATTAATCATTTTTCTGGTGGCCTTAGACACGTGGGTTATTATCCGGCTATATGGCCATTAACAACGGGATTAGCTATTGCTTTAATGGTAGTTTGACCCACTCTAGTTTTTATGTCCACACACAACGGTAACTGTATTAAACAATATTACTAATGAACGATACGTATATACTGAACATACTGTCATAAAAAAAAATAAAAAATGGAAGAGGGATGGTGTAAATAGGGGGGTGAAGAGTGAAACGGGGAGGGGGATAATGAGATATTGGGGTAGGGAAGGAAGGAATGGTGGGGGGATTTCGGGGTGTTGATGGAGGGGTTACACGAGTACCCCACACTCGTCCGATTCTCTATAACGCCTTAGATATGATGACTGGATTAGGCTTAATATCACTCAGTAAACTCCTAACATAACACATATAGTAATATGTTATGTCAGCCATATATTACGCCCGGGTGTTAAAGACAGTGTGCTGAAATATTATATTGATACAACGATTCGTTTAAGAGATATTTACGAAAAACACCGTCTGTCCGGCGCTGAAACGTATAGTAGGTGAGCTAGTACAGCTGTGAGGCTAGGGGCGGTAAATGTTGTGTTCGTTTACGTTTGAAGATAGTTGACTTGGATATGAATTTTTCTTTCTTGTGTCTCTTTATATCGTCAATGCAGCAGATGGGCATGATTTACATATATCAAATAACAAATTAAAATTTCTTTGCATCCCAGGATCATACAATGAAGTTAATGAAGGGTTAATTTAAATATTGATATCAACAAGTCAAGGGTAAAGGACAAGGTTTGTTCTGCCAATAAAGAGCTGGCAATGCAATGTTGCCATTTTACAAATAATACCCCAATTCCGTTGGTCAGATGAGATAAGGTAGAGTATACTTGTCTTGTTGTTATCGCTTGTGAAGATTGGAAAAATACTTTTCAACTTACATTATGCACATACATATATCGATGTACAGTCACGAGCACTAATAAATATACAGTTTGGTTGAAGCTTTGGACAGTCCACCAATTCACCAACGAAGTCATTCCAATGGAGATCTTATTGTGCATTTATTTACTGTCTCTAGGTATTCGAAGCAGACCTGTATACTTATTAGTGCTCGTGACTGTACTTACCTGTAGCGCTTCCTTAGTAATTTCCAGATGTTTTTTAAAGTAGCCTATATTTTAACTCGTCACTGACATTTGACACACTCACGTCCCTACTGCTGTAATCCTGTGTTACACCATATTCTGAGGAGTCCAAGAATACTTTCCCCAGTGTTTTTACATGGCATAAAAGGCTATTAAAAAGTCCCAATTTATACAATTACTTTATTCTCTAACCCACCGTAATGCTCGGCACACTCACACACACACAAACACATCAATTTTCACTGTCATTCAAATAGGCCTATGACAGTCTCATAACTACCACTACCACCAGTACAATCACTACTACAACTACCACCAGTACAATCACTACTACAACTACCACCAGTACAACTACAACTACCACAACTACAACCACAACTACCACCACTACAACCACAACTACCACCACTACAACTACCACCAATACTACCACAACAACCACAACTACCACCAGTACAACCACCACATCCACAACAAGCATAAATACCACTACCATCAGTATAAGCATGACAACCACCACTACAATTACCACCAGTACAACCACCAAATCCACAACAAGCACAACTACTACCAGTACAACCACCAAATCCACAACAAGCACAACTACCACCAGTACAACCACTAAATCCACAACAAGCACAACTACTACCAGTACAACCACAACAAGCACGACAACCACCACTACAACTAACACCAGTACAACCACAACAAGCACAACTACCACCAGTACATCCACCACATCCACAACAAGCACAACTACCACTACCACCAGTACAAGCACGACAACCATCAATACAACTACCACCAGTACAACCACCATTACAACTACCACTACCACCAGTACAACCACAACAAGCACAACTACCACCAGTACAACCACCAAATCCACAACAAGCACAACTACTACTAGTACAACCACAACAAGCACGACAACCACCACTACAACTACCACCAGCACAACCACCACTACAACTACCACTACCACCACTACAACCACAACAAGCACCACTACCACGGTACTGAAAATAGATTCTCCAAGCAATCCTGATTGAGTCTATTGGTTAGCAAGTAAGACAGCTTGTACTCTGAATGTAGCTTATCCCACAACTGTATCAGTCCATTTATGTTCATCTGCCAACTAAGGAAACAAGGCAGTTTACGAGGACCCAATGATTTAATATTAGCGAACCATGTCAAGCAGCCAGATAGAAATTCCTTGTGACCTGAATTTACACTAAATGCATGTCTCATTTTAGCAGTACTGGTACGAGATCCACTATTAAAACAGTTGAATAATGTGTCCATCTTTTCAACAAAGTCTGCAGTGAACTGTGCTTCTGCTGGTAAAGCATTAAAAGTGCATAGAGTCCATATCGCAGCACAAAACTGCGTACCGACCATGCTGTTTACCACGCCAGTATTGCCACAACTCGAGTTTTACGCGCTTCTCACTTGGGGTGCCACCGTCGATAAAATAACACGGGGGCGAGCAGAGTGTCCCCTCTTTACCTTCCATACTCTTTGGTATTACCACCTACCGAAAACGATCACTGGCCATCCCGGCTTGTGGGATCCTCCTGAAGTGGGAACATCTGCTGCATGGGGCCCTCAAGTCGGTGGTATGTGCGGCTTCATTTCCTCTGTCAAGCGCTAGGGTTCGAAAATTCTGGTGGGGATCGACTCGTCCTGTTAAATATAGCCCCTTGGGAGTCTAGTCCCACCACATTTATTAGTGACTGGCTCCCCACCGCCAAGTCCCAGGCGCCGGAGGTGGAGGTCAGACAATTGTTCCGGAAGATCCTCACTAGAAACCTAGCAACATTCCACTTGTACACTGATGGCTCTAAGACGGATGAATGTGTGGGTGCATGTGTGTGGTCGGCGGAGTGTCGTCTTAGATACCGGTTGCCCGTATATGCATCTGTGTTTACTGCTGAATAGCCAGAGCTATAGAATTTGCTGGAAATTCAAATTAAGACAGTTTTGTCATCTTTTCGGATTCACAGTCAGGCTTTCAGGCAATTAAATCTTGCAAAATGACTAAAAATGAAATCCTGGGCAATATTATCAATAAAATACATGTGGCTGCTAAGTCCTTCTCTCTGATCTGGGTGCCTGGTCTTTGTCGAATCTTCGGTAATGAACAGGCTGGCCCTCAGCATATCGCCACCATCGTAAAGAAGTAGTACTTGCAAGATTAAGAATGAACAACACCATTTTATCTCATAGTTTCCCACCACAATGCAACCTGTGGTTTGGTGCTATCAATCAGTCACATAATTTGGGACTGTAGTAGGTATGTTGTGGAGCGTCAGCCTCTGGCTGCCTGTTGCAGGGTAAATCAAGTCCCCATGAATCTGAACTCTGTCTTGGGTGATGGGGATCCTGGTGTGACTGATAAATTGATGACTTTCTTGAAATACCGGACTACTCAGAGAGTTGTGACTTAGATTTTATTATAATTAATGCGTGGGATGGGTTCTGCTTTTTATTATACATATTTATACGTATATCTATGGCCTGCCGACTCAATCACCCAAATGAATCACCACGACACAAATGAATCACCTGCTTACACCTCAGTCAACCGCCAACTGGCGTCCCTCCTCCCAGCCAATGCCAATCTCCATCATATACCTCTCAACTTTATCTTTCCACCTCATTCATAATATGAAGCTTCCACTCGGTCCATCCACATCACTATAGTACTCTGCTATACATTCATCACCAGCATCCAGCTACCAATACGCTACGGATGACCAAACCACCTCAGGATGTTCATTTTTACACTCACCAGCACATCCACATCATCACCACTCTGCACACGTACCTATCCATTCATCAATCTATCACACCATATTACACCACACAAACTTTGCAAAAAGTTCATTCCACACTTTTTAATGTCTGTATATATATTTTTTTATGTACAGTCGGCAGAAAAAGTTTCATTACCACCCCTACATAAATTTTATCATCGGTAAGCGCAGTAGGATTGGTACTCCGCCAACTGGGCAGCTGTGCCTCGTGTCATTCGAGACATACTGGACGAGTATCATCTTCGCCCCGGCTGATAATAAGCAGGCTGCGGCAATGACAACTTTCTTATATCACAAGTTTAGCTGATTTTAAATTAAATTTTGAGTGTTCAAGAACTATTACTTTTTAACTATTCATTATTAAACATAAGGAAATGCGTTTGAGTATTTTAGAACAAGAATAACCTTGAAATACCCAGATAAAATAGCACTGGGTGAAAGAACATCATTCCTGCTTGATTTGTACTCTTGGGGTCGTCCAATCTCAGCCTCAGCTACTGGGAAATACCTGCCGGAAACTCTCACTGATCCTTTGGGCTGGGTTCACTTACCACCCAATGTAGACCTCTGGCTTCGGTTAACTTACCACTCGTTGTCTGAATTACCACTCTAGTCTTCCTGGGGAATTAAGTTAATTACTCATAGTTTAGAGTAAACTTGTGGACTTGTCTCTATTTACTGAAGTATATCAGGTTACAGGTTATACTAGACAACTGGTGTCTCTCTAAGATATATGTAGGAAGGTGAACCTGATCTCGCCAGGGCAGGGCGTGAAATGCACCTCTGCCTTCTCTCACAGCATGCACGTACCACACAGTGCCACACCCTTCCTAACGTGATGACAATGTGGAGTTGATTATAGCATAGAGATTAACTTATAGATAATTACAGAGTGAAATCTCGCAATCAGTGGCTCAGCATGGAAGT
Organism: Petrolisthes cinctipes; assembly: GCA_033782935.1. Classification (NCBI taxonomy): domain Eukaryota; kingdom Metazoa; phylum Arthropoda; class Malacostraca; order Decapoda; family Porcellanidae; genus Petrolisthes; species Petrolisthes cinctipes. Next base: position 379,242 of record JAWQEG010000380.1, on the reverse strand, counting down.
TTCCCTCACGCTGTCAGCTCAGCACTTTTTCAAAGGATGTTGTGTCTGATGGAACTGGTTTGAACTGCTTTCAGCCCTAATGGTATGTTTCACCACCCATGATGTATCGTATATCGCGAAGGTGAATACAGGCACGGATACAGACTGCCTTGAATGGGTGTCAATTTACCTGTACCTAGGAGTCTGGATAACACACAGCCTCAGTTGGAAAAGAGAGATAGAGTACCTGCAGGATAGGACTAAATCTCGTCTTGCAGCCCTGATGGCCCTAGTGCCCGATGACAGCTGCGCTTCAAACAGAACTCTCACAATGTTCTACAAACAAGCCATCCGATCGATCATCAATTATGCTGCCATAGTGCTTCCAGGTATACCAAAGACCTTGGCACACAAGCTGGAATGCATCCAGAACAAAGCTCTGAGGACCATATACGGTGCCCCATTATGGACCAAAACAGAAGTAATGTAGCATGAATCTGGTCTGGGTTCTATCCAAGACAGAATCGACTATGTAGTGTCATGTGTGGTTGCTAGAACTATACATCACTATAGGGATAATCTTTTCAAAAGTGAGGTCATCAAAGAACTGAGAAAGGACAGGCAGAGTGCAAAGAGAGGGACCTGAATCCGAAGGGTGGCAGACACAGTACACAGCCTTCTCAACGTCAAACTTCTCTTGAAGAAGGGTACAGACTCACAAGCCGGTGAGTACCGTGTGCCACCACTGTGGACCACACCAGCCATCAAAACAGAGATAGTTCGGCTTCCGAGAGGCAAGAAAGACCTCAGCTAAAATGAACTCCTCCAGCATGCCAACAGAGTGATGGGCAGCAGGGATAACGAAGATACAGCAGTCTACTACACTGACGGCTCCGTGGACCTGGAGAGTGGCAGGGCGGGTGCCGCTTTTGTCCTTGGCAACAGTATCTTTGGTTGGAGGACCTCTGACCATTGCAGCTCCACTCAGACTGAGCTCGCAGCAATAGCCCAGGCTATGAGGCATGTGGAGAGAAGGGCAGAGAAGCACATCCTCATCTACTCAGATTCAATGACGGCACTGCACAACCTCAGGAAGTACATCTCGGAAGACAATGTCCAACTGACAACCCATGTACTTGCCACGGCACAAAGGACACAAGGACAAGGGAGGCACATCACAATCTGTTGGATCCCAAGTCATGTTGAAGTGGATGGAAATGAGAGGGCTGACAAGGGAGCCAAATTGGCAGCCAGAGGACCTACTCCGACCTTCAAAATCCCTCCCAGCCTTAAGAAAACCAAGAGCATGGCCAGGGCTGCAGTCAAGGATAGAATACTTTCCAGACTTAGAGACATCTCTGCAACCTCACGTGCTGCCAGGTGGTACACCCTAGCAACAGGATTGATACCCCTCACAACCAAAGTTCCACGCCGAGATTGGACCAACTTACATCGGATCAGGATGGGATACATAACGATGTGTTACTGCATTTTAAAAGAAGCGTCAGAAGAGTGTCAGCACTGTGGGACCAGGACTGAAGAGCCACTCATTCACTATAAGCACAGCCAGCTTAAGGAGACCCCGAGTGCAGACCGGTGAAGACCAAGTCACCACAGGAGCAACTCAAGTGCGCCTCCTCATAGATGACATCGTAAGGACAGTTGGCTTCATGAGGGGATGCGCCCCTCCACGGTAAACATACACTTGCAGCACCAAGAGTTCAAGGCACCTCTCCTACTACCAGCCTGTGACGGGTGTGGGTCACTGAAGGTCTCACTCAGCAATGCCACTGCTCGGTTAAACTACATGGTTTGCTGGTGAGAGGCACTCCCTCATTGAAAAAGCAGTGGACAAGCAGAGCCTAGTGCTATTTGTGTACTTCCTTCCTTAAGTCTGGGTCCTACGATGGCTCTCACCCCACCCTGCAAACACTATACACAATACAAATACATGCAGCACCCTGAGTTAATGGTACAACTCCTACTAGCAGCTTGTGACGGGTGTAGGTCACTGAGGGTCTCAGTCAAAAGTGTCATGCTCGGGCATGATGTCTTAATGTGGCATTTTTTGTTTTAATTTTGTTTAGTACCACGTGGCACCAGAGACTAGAGGCAGTTCTCCGAACTGCAGTTGGACAAGTGGAGCCTAGGGCTATTTGTGTGCTTCCTTCCTCAAGTCTGGGTCGTATGATGGCTCTCACCCCACCCCACAAACCTAAACTGCAACACACCCATTTTACACACACTACAACGAACGCCAACATCCACACAATCAAGCACACTATACTAATCATCATTTTTCTTCCAGGGCTTTAACCTTAGGGAATCAGGGCTGAAACCCCTGTAACCCCCTACTTCCTTCAAATCCTCACCCCTTTTCTCTTGCACTTTATCAAACCCACTCGTCAACGATACCCTCGCCCTCTCACACATTACTGGATTATTTCAGCAAGGTGAATATCCAGTAACTCTTCCTCCAACTACACTCCGTTCCAACTTTGACATAAAAGTTCAAAGTCTTTACCTTAAATCTTTACTAAACACTCTCACCCAATCACTTATTATATCAATCTATAGAAACTCTGCTTTTCCATCAGAGTTCAATCTCTTACCTCTTCAACTAGACTTAGTTCCAGACCTTACTCCAACTTTTACTAAACCCCTCAGACTATCCCCTACTCTTCAAGACTTTTTGATATCCTGCATTTCCACCATGATTCAACATTCTTCACTACTGATTTGGAGGGGGGATTGGCGGTGGATCGGTGGTTGTAGTGTGCTTCCCCTTCATGGCAGTTCTTTCTGGAGGTCTTAAAGTGGCATGACTATAAACAACACAATGTGGTTAACCAAGCTGGCATCCGCTCCTGAACAGGGTCAGGTGTTGGTGTGGAAACCAGACTGTTGGGCCCGCCTACAAAGGCATAAGGCCCAAGCAGAGGTAATTTCCCCTGCAATCAAAAACAACAAAACAAACACTGTGTCACGTACCTACATTCAACACTCGATAACCAGTCGTCGGCTGTGGGACGTCCCCCGCAAACCAGTTTCGAACTGACCGTAACAAACCCGCCCTTCTTGCCCTAACCTACCAAGTGGCGCAGATAGCGAAGGCCTTATCAACCTATCACAGACGAGCTTACGTTCTCGCAACCTATGGCAGAGTCGATTACATCGCTGAACCTATCAGAGACGTGTGGTCTTATGGATCGGCCAATCAGCAGTCGTTGGGGGTATATATAAGCAGCTGCCTCGGCTGACTGGACTCGGACTTTGAGACTGGGTCGTGGAGAGAGAGGTTGTATGATTTTATGCTCTCTCCTCTAGCTGCCAGGGCCTGCCGCACCGGCAGTAGTTTCTTTTTTTTCGCCCTTCTGGTGACGACTAGGATTAGCTAGTATTCATTCCCTCCATAGCTGGTAGTAGATATAGTAGGTGTCTATATCTTTATATTGAGATCAACTTTGCCTCCTGCCTATGGTGGACTCCCCCACTGATAGCTCTGGGTGTGGTTAAACACAGACGGACCACCTTAGTGTGGGTTGAGAGGTTGATCTCAAACATTAGTTAATTAGGTCTGGTATTATCCTTATCTGGTGTTTTCTTTTCCTCTTCCCACTTCCCCCCATCTTGGGGGAAGTGGTTACTATGTTGCCTTCCCTCCCAACCCCTCCTCCGTATAGCGGAGGAGGCGGCCATGACCGACCACCACCACGAACCGACGGACGAACCGAGACTCGAACACCCCTCGACATTGACGTTAAAAATGCATCTTTTGTTATGTTACATGCCACTGGTTCGGCCCCACTAGCCGGCCTCAATCCTTTCATTGTTCAAAAGGTTATTGATGGCTGGGCTGGTGTGGTTGAATCAGTAAAAAAACTTGCATCTGGAGACCTCCTAGTAAAAACATTCAATTCTAAACAAGTAGCCACTTTGCTAAAATTACGTCAGATTCACAATTATGAAGTTGAAGCCAAGATTCCTCAAGCCATGAATTCCTGCAGGGGAGTAATCACCTGTAGGGATTTAATGATGATGGAAGAAACGGAAATAATTGAGGAAATGAAAAATCAAGATATCATTGACGCTAGATTCATTACACGATTAGAGGATGGTATAAGGAAGAAGACTGCAACACTCATTTTGACTTTTGGCAAAGTTTCACTTCCTGAAACTGTCAAAATTGGTTATGAAATCGTTAAAGTAAGACCCTTTATCCCCAACCCTCTTAGATGCTTGAACTGTCAGATTTATGGACATGGAAATCGAACTTGTAAGGCTTCTTCTCCAATGTGTGGCAGGTGCGCGACGCCTGGCCATGTTGAGGAAAAGTGCACATCAGTGGAGCTCTCCTGCTTTCATTGTAAGGGTACTCACTCCACTTCCTCGAGGGATTGTCCCAAGTGGAGGCTGGAGAAGGAGGTCTGCTCAGTGAAGGCAGTGCGAGGTATCTCTTATCATGATGCGAGGAAGGCGGTGATGGGATCGCAAGCGACCCCATCACCCAATGTCTCGTATGCATCGGCGGTGATATCTCGACCCGTGATGTGTACTATCAGTACTCAGACTGAGTCAGAGCCGAGCGAACAGGCTGATCACTCTACTACTACACCTACTATTATTACCCCCTCTAAGACTATTACCAAATCTACTAACTCCTATTCTCAGGCTGCAGCTGCTTTGCAGTCAGAGAAACCAAAGAAGAAGTCAGACAAGAAAGATAAAGTTAACTACACCACCCTAAAACCAAAGTCACTTCCTTGCACACACCCTACTCCCACTTCATCGGGGGAGAGAAGGGATAGCTCTTCCTCGGTGGAGTCTGGGAGACTCACCATTGATGAGGAAGCAATGGATGTCTCCGGACGCAAGAACCGGGAAAGGTCCCCCGGTAGCTACTCGCCACGCGGCGGGCGGCACAAGAAGACTAAGCACGCAGGCCGACCCCGTAACTCTTAAATCGCCATGTTCACTGTACTACAGTGGAATTGTAGAAGTCTTGGGAATAAATTGAACAACATATCAATATTATTACACACACACAGGCCAGACGTCGTCTGTTTACAGGAGACAGGGTTGGAGAATCACTCTGACCCAACACAATTTAAACACTACAACGCATACAGGAGAAACGATGGACACGGAGTAGCAATATACACACACAAATCACATCCACAGACACAAATAACATTAAACACTACTCTGGAAGCCGTTGCTTGCAGAGTGAAATTACACAACACCTACATATCCATCTGCTCTCTTTACTGTCCGCCACGCGGCCCCATTGACAGTGATTCATTTCATAATTTATTTAGTCAACTACATGGTAAAAAATTGGTACTGGGCGACTTTAATGCCCATCACTGTCAGTGGGGAAGCTTAAGAACTGATGCTCGCGGAGGGCAGATGGCAGACATTATACAACAATCCAACCTCTGCCTCCTGAACGATGGTCAAGCCACCAGGGTTGACGATCGTTCTGGCAACTTTTCGGCCATCGATTTGTCTCTGGCCTCCACGGATATACACCAGGATTTTTCTTGGCATCCTGAGTCCGACTCCCTTGGTAGTGACCACTTTCCCATCTGTCTCTCTTATTCAAGTCATACTGTTTCGGCCCCTTTGGTGCCAAAGTTTAATTTTAAGAGAGCAGATTGGGGGTCTTTCGGGAGGATCGTCGACCTAGATATATCTGGGGAGACCATAGATGAAATGATGCGAAATGTAACACAAAACATTTTACACGCAGCCGAGGTTGCTATTCCCAAAACCTCTATAATTCGAAATAAGCGTGAAGCACATTGGTGGTCAACGGATTGCCGAGAGGCATTAAGGAAACGTAATAGGAGATACAGGATTTTTGACAAACAGCCCACTCAAAACAACTTTATAGCTTACAAACGGGCGAGGGCTGAGGCAAGGAGAGTAATTAATAGAGCTAAAAGGGACTCTTGGCGGTCGTTTGTGTCCACGGTGAATCGTTTTACACCACTTACAAAAGTCTGGTCCACTATAAAAATATTAAATAACAAACGCCCGTATACCCCCATCACCACTCTTCAAGTGGATAATAACATCTACGACGATCCCGTGGACGTAGCAAACGTACTTGCTAGGAGTTTCTCAAAAGTAAGTAGTTCAGCCAATTACGATCAACGTTTTCTCCATCACAAACGTATGGCTGAACTACAAGAGATAGACTTTGCCACAGAAGACGTAGACTACCCATACAACCGGGAGTTTACGATAGACGAACTTCTCCTTGCCCTAAGATCCTGTAAAGACACCAGTCCTGGACCTGACACCATAACGTACGGTATGATCCGGCATCTTGGCCAGGATAACCTGGTCAAGTTGCTAGCACTGTATAATGAGATTTGGGTGTCTAACATCTTCCCAAACTCATGGCACTTTGCGTGGATCATACCGATACCTAAACAGTCTGGTCGTCTTGTGAATCCCAGTTCATTTCGACCTATTGCGTTGACTTCTTGCCTCTGTAAAGTCATGGAAAGAATGATAAATAATAGGCTACTTTTTGTTTTAGAAGCGAAGGGTTTATTGAGTGATCGACAATGTGGCTTCCGGAAACACCGGAGCACAGTTGATCACTTGATGAACCTGGAACATTGCATTTCAAAGGCATTTGCCAATAAAGAATTCATGGTAGGGGTGTTCTTGGACATCCATAAAGCCTATGACATGACATGGCGACACGGTATTCTGATGAAGCTTCACGGTTATGGTTTAAGAGGTAATTTGCCCATTTTCATCAACAACTTTTTGCGTGACAGAACATTTTCTGTCACCCTTCCCTGTAATGTAACATCGGACATTTTTGTCCAAGAGAACGGGGTGCCACAGGGAAGCGTGCTTAGTCCAACACTTTTTAACATCATGATCAATGATATTCTGTCATCAGCTCTAGTTCCCAGGAATCTTAAATACTCGTTGTATGCTGATGATTGTGCAATGTGGCACTCGTCACGTAATGCACAGTTTTCAGTAGGACGGATTCAAGCAGCGCTTGATTCTGTCCACCAATGGGCCTTACAGTGGGGCTTTAAGTTTTCCGTTCCTAAGTGTACCGGAGTAATTTTCAGTAAACGTAGAGTACCTCAAATTAACGTAACGTTAGATGGCCAACCGGTACCATTTCATAATTCTGTTAAATTTTTAGGAATTCATTTTGACCAAAGATTAAATTTTACACATCATGTTAATAATTTGCTTGTCCGTTGTGAAAAACCTTTAAATGTCCTTAAGTACCTATCAGGTACCACATGGGGAGCCGACAGGAAATCTTTATTAATGGTGTATAAGACCCTTATTCGTACAAAGCTAGACTATGGCTCACAGGTGTATGGATCGGCAGCAGATACAACACTAGGGAGATTGGATGTGTACCAGAATAAATGTTTACGTGTGTGTTTGGGAGCTCTGAAGTGTACACGTGTTGCTAGGATGGAGGTGGAGGCGAACATACCTCCTCTCCGACTTCGACGGGATCAACTCGCACTCAACACCGCTATGTCAACGATCCGGAAGTCGGAGATCGGCAACGTAGCCAGTGCCTCCCTCCAACAACATCACCACCTTCAACACGGAAGACGGAGGCCACTGGCTGTGCGCCTCCACCTGCTAGCCGAACAACTACAAATAGACCTTGGGGACTGCGAAAAGTTTACCATCAACGAGATACCACCGTGGGAGACACCCAACTTCGGCGTCAACACATCGTGGTTACCATCATCAAAAGAAAAGGCGCCGGAGTTGGAGATACACCACCTGTTTGGTGGTATCATCCGCAGTCACCTGGGGTCTCATCACGTGTACACTGACGGCTCCAAGTCAGATGAAAGTGTGGGTGCGAGTGTATGGTCGAATGAATGTGAACTTAGGTACAGATTGCCGATACATACATCTGTGTTTACAGCAGAACTTTTCGCTATAGACAAAGCCATAGACTATGCACTAAATTCTCGTTATAATTCAATAGTCATTTTCTCAGACTCCAAGTCAGCCCTTCAGGCAATTAACTCATGTCAAACTATTTCTAATGAAATCCAGGGTCGCATCATTAATAAGTTGCACTTATGCAACAAGTCCTTCACTCTGATCTGGGTGCCTGGGCATTGTCGTATTTATGGCAATGAACGGGCAGACTTACTTGCAAAATCGGCTGTAGAGCTCGAGGTTACTTGGGACGTCCCTCGTGATTTACAGTCGTGTCTATCCCTCGGAAAGAAATCAATTAATCTTCTGTGGCAAGGTCAGTGGACCGGACTTAACATCTCTACCATCAAGCCTCAACTGGGTAATTGGGCCACTGCCAACCGGCCCAACCGCTTAGAAGAAAGAATCCTCGCAAGAGTGCGAACAAACTGCACCAGGATAACACACTTAGAACCATATATAAACAAACGTTTTCCACCGCATTGTAACACCTGCAATGCGGTGTTATCTATCAGTCATATCATCCTGCATTGTCGGCGATTTGTGGGGGAACGTGCTTCCCTCATAAGTTACTGTGATGCAGTAAAAGTCTCCTTCACACTCTCAGCTCTCTTAGGTGATGGGGATGGTGGTGTGACTGATAAATTAGTGCATTTGTCGCGGCTTCTAGCCGCTTAAATTGTATTTATTGGTTTGTGAAACCAGTACAGCTGGTTGCTATAGAATAGGCCCCTTCACAAGCCCAGGCCCCGTGTAGGCATAATCTGGGTTGGAAGGGTCAATTCCGTGACGTTCATCAGAAGTAAATAAAAATCAAATCTGGCGCTGTACTGATAGTGGAGCCACCTGGTGGTGGTGAGGTGAGGTATTAAGCCCCTCCTCCGCTGAATACCGCTCGTCCACTCCAATGAGAAAGAAGTGAGTGCCTGCCGCATCGGGAGGTGGGTGGGACAGTAGAAGCTGTACTGGTTTCACAAACCAATAAATACAATTTAAGCGGCTAGAAGCCGCGACAAATGCACTATTATTGGTATAGTGAAACCAGTACAGCTGGTTGCTAAGCATGCGATGCGGTAGGTGGGAGGTGAGGTGGAGGCAATCACGTGCTAGTTAAGAGTGGTTGAGAGCGGAGGGCAGGAAAGGTAACCGAGCCCGGTGAGGAAGCAGCTAACGCCCCTCCCGACACTGGCTAGGTGAATAGCCGTGGTGGGGGAGAAGTAGCTTATACCATATAACCGTAGACCATTCTGTTATAGATCAGAATTGTTACACATAAAGTCTTTATAGGTAGACTCGAGGGTTCGGGCCTAGGAGAGGAGGGGGGGAGGTGCCCATGGCAACCCCCCCCCCTCCCCCCCCCCCTTATTCAAGTCTTCTGAGTTAGGGCTATGGCCCTCGCTCAGGTAATGTGATCCCGAGGGGATGAAGGAGGACACTAGGATCCAGATATCTTGTGTAATAATATCTCCTGTCACTCATCGTAGTAAAGTAATTGTTTGGAAAATAAATACACAAGAATTCCGTAACAATGTGATTTATTTTAGTATATACCGTAGACTATTCTGTTATAGACCAGAATTGTTAACCAACTAAAGTCTATATAGGCAGACTCGAGGGGTCAGGTACAGGAGAGGGGGTGCCCCCGGTCCCCCCCCCACCCCCCCCCCCCCCTTTGTTATTAAAGTCCTCTGAGCTAGGGCTATGGACCCGGCTCAGGTCATGCGATCCCGAGAGGATGAAGGAGGACACAAGGATGCAGTAATCCTGTGTTTAATATATATATCCAGTCACCCATCCGATTGACCTAGGGAAAAGAGGGTTACCGGACCTAGAGTTGTAGAAGAGGTGGTCCGGAGAAGCCCCTCTCGTTGCCTCCACGTATGTAGAAACGCGTGGACTGGCCAGAGGGGGTGGAAACTTCCAGCCCTCAGGGACGAGGGTACTGCGAGAGGGCCAATCCTGTCGTCAGCCTGCTCGTTCTTAGCCAGGAAAGCGGTAGAGGGGGGGATAGTTAAAGAAGTAAGGTTAGGGCTTACAGATGAAAAGGCTGTGTGACGGGTAAGGGCTGCCAACTGAGAGGCCCTGTACCCTGTAGCTAAGGCGAGCAGCAAGAGAGCTTTCTGGAGGAGGTGACAAACCCTCCAGAGGAACCCCTTAGAAGGTCAGGTAGGAAAAGGACGCAGTGAAGGGCCAGGAGGGAGTCTGGGCCCGCCATTCTCCAGGCCCTAGTCCCCGTGTTACGAAAGGAGGCAAGGGCGGGGGAGTTTTGGGTGCGGGCAGAGGCGGGTGTCTCCCGACACAGCTCAGCCCCGGGGCGGCACACACCGCGCGCCAAAGGGTCGTAACCCTTGGGCGTGAAGCAAGGTGCGTGAGGCGAACAGTGGAGGTGGCCGACCATCGTAAAGCGATTTCCCAAAGCTAGGGTGGTAGCTGCTGTGGAAGGGTTGTTACGCATATAATTTATTATCATTATATACGGACAACTTTCGGTTAAAACCAGAAAGTGTTACAAGTCGTAAGTCTTTAAAGACACCCTCGAGGGGATGGGCCAGGGGGTCGAGGACCCCCCCCCCCCATTTTTGTTGTTAGGGTCCTCCGAACCTAGGCTATGGCCTAGGTTCGGGTAAAATATCCCGAGAGGAGAAAAGAAAACCCCAAGATGTTCTAAACATGAGACTGTACAGAATGGAGATGACGTAAGGGATGTCTGGTGACAGAAGGTAAGTCGTCCGACCTTTTCCATTCGGGCGTACCCTCCCCCTTTTCTGTCTCCCACGGGGACCCTGTGGTAAGGTGGGCGGAGTCCCCATTGCAACCCAGGGGGTGAGGGAGAGCGAGTGGAACAGATACCTCGTCTTGAAGGATGAGGTGGATGTCCCGCCCCCCCCCCCCCCAGATCCCGTACCCGCTCCCCGCGGGGACTCGGATAGAGCAGGTCCAGGAACGGGTCCCGCCGCCTCCACCATGGTAGGTGGGGAAGGGCGCGTGGCCTACGGACAAACCAAAAAGTTCGTCCGCTTCCCGCTTCACTAGCCCGTCGTGCCTCCTCACCCAAACCTCTGGTTGAGAAGGATCGGGAGACTACGCACCCGTCTGACCTCCTCTGAAGAGTGAGTTCAGGACGAAGGAAGAAAGGCCCAAGAGTAGGGAAGGTACCCGTCGTCCACAGGATGAGGCGACGGGAAAGGGGGAGGAGAGGCAGCCAGCTCCTCCGCCAGGGTGCCCCCCGGGGACTCGAGACCCAGAGAGATTGGGGGAACGGGAACGGCTCCAAAATCCCCAGGTGGACTCGAGTCCCCTACCGGCGACGCGGCAGGGAAGGTGAGAAGGGCGGGTTCAGGAACGGGTACCGTTGCAATAGTGGGGCTGTGGGGTGGTACATAATCGGCCGGCTCCCCCACTAGGGAATGAGGCGAACCTTAAATCTCACGAGGCTGTCTGGGACAGTGTCGAGAGTGTAACGCCAGGACCGTCCTGAGCACTAATACAAGGCATCGACCAGGGAAAGCTGAAGCCCCAATATCCCCTCGCCCCCATCCCCTAAGTGGAATGCGTGCGACGAAAGGTTAAGGACGTAGTTAAGAAGCCCCCATTGAGTGAGTATGGTGTACAAGACACAAATCTTGCTGCTCCATGTCCCCCTGTTATGGGGATACAAAACAGGTGATCCGAGGCGAGGACTAGGGTAGCTGTAATATCATCCTTGAGAGCTTGGACCTGACACCAAGAGTGACATGTGCAGCTTGGTAGGACGGTAGGCAACAACCGGAGCCGTATAGTTAATCAATGGTTTGTTCGAATTTGGTAAGGACCACCGAGAGGTGAGGAACTACTTTGAAAACCTTCCAACCAAGCAGAACAGAAGACTGGTAGGTCAAGCAGTTACCTGTGGGAAAATATGGGGGACCCACAGTTGCCCCACCGCTGGAAGACATACCTCCATTGAAAACCTACGTCAGCACAGGGTAGGGTGTCTCGTTCTTGGTAAAGAATGATTCACGTTTCGGAGAACCCTGGTGACCACCTGCGAATCATTACGGGAAAAGAGGGACGTAAAAACGTCACTGTCAGGGAGGCCAGTGACTGGAAAAACCTCCGAGTTTGAGTGTTGTTACAGTTCTGAGAAACGTTTTGAAACGTTATCGCATTCGCTCTCCTATTTCCCTCACGCGGCAAAGAGGCCGTGTGTTACAAACCCTCATGAACTAGCTGCCGTAGGCTGAGTCCCAGGTACCCCCTAGGCTGGGACCCCAGGTTCAGGTCCAGCTAGCCACTAGGTTCAGGTCCAGGTAGCCACTAGGTTCAGGTCCAGGTAGCCCCTAGGCTGAGGACCATGTCGCACTAGGTTGAGCCCCAGGTAGCGCCCTAGGTTGTGCATAGGTAGCGCCTTGGCTGAGCCCGAGGTAGCCCCTAGGTTGTGCACAGGTAGAACCTTGGCTGTGGTCGAAGCCTAGCTGGCTAGGTCCCAGCAGGCCTCTCAGTCAGTACCCTCCCGGGTTGTTGGTTGAGCGGGTCCTGCTATTGGTGCTAGGTTGTGCATAGGCAGCCCCTAGATAGTGGAGGAGACTGGCTGGCCAGGTCCTCGCAGGCTTGTCAGTCAGTACCCTACCGGGTCCTTGGCTGAGCGGGTCCTGCTCTTGGCCCTAGGATGTGCATGGGTAGAACCCTAGCTGGCCAGGTCTTAACAGGTTTATCAGTCGGGACCCTACCGGGTCCTTGGCTGAGTGGGTCCTGTTGTTGGCACTAGGTCGTGCATGGGTAGCACCCTAGGCTGTAGTAGGAGCCTAGCTAGTTAGGTCCTAGCAGGCTTGCCCGTTAGTACCCCCCCGGGTCCTGGGCTGAAAAGGTCCTGTTCTTGGCACTAGGTTGTGCCTGGGTAGCCCCCTAGCTGGCCAGGTCCTAGCAGGTTTGACAGTTAGTACCCTACCGGGTCCTTGGCTGAGAGGGACCTGCTCTTTGGTACTAGGTTGTGCATGGGTAGGTCCCTCGGCTGTGGTCGGAGCCTAGTTGGCAGGGACCTGCAGGTTCGTCAGTCGGTACCCACCGGGTCCTTAGCTGAGGAGGACCTGCATTTGGTGCTACACTTGCTCCCTCGGGAGCGGCTCTTTGAGCGCGTCCGCGTGGGAGAAGGAGCCTTTCCTTGCTGGGCCCTGGTACCTGGGAGGTGACCAGGGGTGCAGCCCGACGGTCTGACCCCCCCCTGCTGAGGTGGAAACCTCGGGGGGGTTATCAGAGCCGACTAAAGGAAAGAGAGGAGGCCTCTCGGGGTGCTAGGGACCCGAAACCCTGTGGACCTGAGGGCGAGACCTCCTCCTGGACTCGTGCTTGCACCCCCGAGAGCGGCTCGAGGAGCTCGCCCATGGGGGAGACGAAGCAGCTTCCCTGCTGGGTCCTGGTACCGGTCAGGTAGCCAGGGGGGCCAGCGTGGTGGTCTGGCTCGCTTCCGGGAATGGTGGGAAACCATGGAAGGGAGGCACAGAACCATCCAGGGAAGGCGATGGGGACTCGGAGGAGTGCTAGGAGTAGATCCTCTGTGACCTCGAGAGGCACGTAGCAGGAACGTACTCCTGGGAGTGCAGAAGCATGTGCGGGGTGAACAGTGGTGATGCACGTCGAGGAACAACCTCACGGTGCAGCCAGAAGAAGCACACAAGGCACAAGTGGACTGCGGGAGAAAAAAGGGGGTTAACACGTGAACCCACGTGTACACACATGGAAAAACACAAAACACCCCGAGGGAGGAAAACACTAACTCCCAAGGCAAAACACTAAACCACACATACTCACCCCCACACTGCTGGGGAAAAACCCCGCAAACACGGTCCCCAAAAGCCGAGAGTAGACCCTAGGAAACCCAAGGGGGGAGAGGGTTTAAAAGGAGGGACTTTTACTCTACCAGAAAGTAATAAGCTTCTCTTACCCCCAATAAGGGCAAGCACAAAGTAAGAGTTATGTAAGAAGAAAGATAGAAAGTCTTACTACCCTACCGCATAACTATAAAAAACTGTACTGAAATGTGAGAAGGTACTGAATGTTGAAAAAACAGTACTGCACGAAGAAGAATGCTACAACGCAGACAAGAACAGTACAGTAGTAGCAAGAAGTCAAGCAGGTGTAGTGAGTAAAACGTTGTTTGGTAAGGCAGCTACAGAAGTGCAGGCAACATTATCAGAATAATATCCTAAGACACTAAAAGAGCTGACAAGGAAAAACACCAAAAAGGTGCAGAGGTCCCAAGACACAGAGTAGAAGGGACACGTGCAAAATAAAAAACCTCACTCCCCACAGGGTTAAAAAACCCCGAGGAGAAAAAACCCAAACAAGTACTCACCGCACACGGGGGAAGACAGTCACAGCGTGAGCGCACACACCAATCAACACACACACGGGGAAAATCCCCACACAAGGGGCTAAACACGCACACGTGTTCGCACCATGTGCAGAGAAAACCACAACATACAGCCTTCCACACTACACACCAAAGGGTCGCAAGCCTAGGGGGTGAAGCAGGGTGCGTGGGGCGAACGATGCTGGTGGCCAGACTGCGGGAGAAAAACTCACAAAAAAGGGGTTAACACGTGAAGCCATGCGTACAAAGACACAAACAAAAATAATAGGACACGGGCAGAAGGGGATAGCAAGCCCCCTCGGACCCGGGAACGAACCCCAAACAAAAAACCCCACACGCACCAACCCGGGAAACCACCCCCCCCCTCCCCCGTGGGGGCTGAGAAAGAACCTCTGGTCTGCAGGCCCCAAAGGAGAGGCACAGACAGCCTGATGGGCAATTCCCAGGGTAACAAACAAACTGGGAAGACACCAGAAAAAACCCCAAAAATACGCTGGGAAGGGGAAACGAGAACCTGGCACAATCCTCGCTCCCCCCACCCCACGTAACACTAAACCACACTCGGGGGAAACAATGATAAGGGGCTAAGTAGTCCTACCCCCGCACCACGTGGGGAGGAAAGAGCCCCACGTGGGGAGGAAAAAACCTCGCTAACACCAAAAAACCCCGAGGAAAAATACACTAAATGACGTGTACTAGTGGCAGGAGGAAGGGAGGCAGGACAGGGAAGGGGAAAAAACCCCGAAAAGTAGCCCCCAACAAGCTAGCCTGAGAAGAAACACTCCAGGCTACAAATATTGGAAAAACACCCAAAATTAAATAAAAAACCCCGGCCTGGGAGAGGAGGAGAGAACCAGAGCACAATTCTCACTCCCCTTTACCGAGAGGGGACACATAATAATCGGGGAAGGCAAGAGGAAGGGCTGCAAAGACCCCATGTGCTCACCACGTGGGGTGAAGTCCCACGTGGCGCCCACTAACCTAGATAAAAACCCCAGAAACCCCGATAAAATACACACGAAGAATGTACTAGTGGCAGGAGGAAAGGTGAAAGGGGGGAAAAACGGAGAAAAACTCCGAACAAAGGGGCTGAAAAACCCCCCTTCGCTAAGGAAAAAAGAACTAAGTCCTAACGAAGAAAAAACCCCCATACACACCTAAAACCCTCCTAGAATACACACACGATACATCTGCCAAAGCAGGCTAGCCACTAGAACACAAAAGAAAATATTAGCAGGAACACGTGAAACAATACCATAGCGTAGCAGCGAGGAGCGTAGATGTTGACTGAACAGTGTTCCGCGACAGAGTGGACGAGCGGTATTCAGCGGAGGAGGGGCTTAATACCTCACCTCACCACCACCAGGTGGCTCCACTATCAGTACAGCGCCAGATTTGATTTTTATTTACTTCTGATGAACGTCACGGAATTGACCCTTCCAACCCAGATTATGCCTACACGGGGCCTGGGCTTGTGAAGGGGCCTATTCTATAGCAACCAGCTGTACTGGTTTCACTATACCAATAATGATGACTTTCTTGAGGGAGACCGAACTGATCAGAGTGATGTGACTTTTTATTACTATTGTTGTTACTATTTTGTATGTATTTTTTGCAATTATGAATATTATATGTGTTGTGTTGTGTATTGTGTATATATATGATGTATTAGCTAGGTTTAGCGATTGTCTAATATAGGTTTAGCGATTTGTCTGTCTAGGTTTAGCGATTGGCTGGAATAGGTATTAGTCTAGTTAGCTATTGGTTGAGTAGGTACATAGATTAGTTTTTTAGCTAGGATGTTAAATTAAGAAAATTTTATTTGTATAAAAGTACAAAATAGGAAAATTATTATATATGTTTAGTTTTAAGTTTTAATGTAATAATAATAATAATAATAATAATAATAATAATAATAATAATAATAATAATAATAATAATAATAATAATAATAATAATATATGCATAGAAATAATATGCAAAAAGTTAAAATTAAAAGAATAATAAATAAATAAAATTAAAAAATTAAATAAATAAATTAAAAATAAAATAAAATAAAATAAAAGGCCTTAATGACCAACACCATGGTCGATAGGCAAAAAAAAAAAAAAAAAAAAAAAAAAAAAAAAAAAAAAAAGACTGGACTCGAGAAGACTTTGAGACTGGGTCGTGGAGAGAGTAGACGTATGCTTTTTGCTCTCTCCTCTAGCTGCCAGGGCCTGCCGCACCGGCAGTAGTTTCTTTTTTTTCGCCCTTCTGGTGACCACTAGGATTAGCTAGTAGTCATTCCCTCCATAGCTGGTAGACGATATAGTAGGTGTCTATATCTTTATATTGAGATCAACTTTGCCTCCTACCTATGGTGGACTCCCCCACTGATAGCTCTGGGTGTGATTAAACACAGTCGGACCACCTTAGTGTGGGTTGAGAGGTTGATCTCAATCATTAGTTAATTAGGGCTGGTATAAATCCCTTTCTGGTGTTTTCTTTTCCTCTTCCCACTTCCCCCCATCCTTGGGGGAAGTGGTTACTATGTTGCCTTCCCTCCCAACCCCTCCTCCGTATAGCGGAGGAGGCGGCCATGACCGACCACCACCACCACGAACTAACGAACCACGGAATGACGGACGAACCGAGACTCGAACACCCCTTGACATTGACGTGAAAAATGCCTCATTTGTTATGCTTCATGCCACTGGTTCGGCCCCACTAGCCAGCCTCAATCCTTTCATTGTTCAAAAGGTAATTGATGGCTGGGCTGGTGTGGTTGAATCTGTAAAAAAACTTGCCTCTGGAGACCTCCTAGTAAAAACATTTAATTCAAAACAAGTAGCCACTTTGCTAAAATTACGTCAGATTCACAATTATGAAGTTGAAGCCAAGATTCCTCAAGCCATGAATTCCTGCAGGGGAGTAATCACCTGTAGGGATTTAATGATGATGGAAGAAACGGAAATAATTGAGGAAATGAGGAAACAAGATATAATTGACGCTAGATTTATTACACGATTAGAGGATGGTATAAGGAAGAAGACTGCAACACTAATTTTGACTTTTGGCAAAGTTTCACTTCCTGAAACTGTCAAAATAGGTTATGAAATTGTTAAAGTAAGACCCTTTATCCCCAACCCTCTTAGATGCTTGAACTGTCAGATTTATGGACACGGAAATCGTACTTGTAAGGCTTCTTCTCCAGTGTGTGGCAGGTGCGCGACGGCTGGCCATGCTGAGGAAAAGTGCACATCAGTGGAGCTCTCCTGCTTTCATTGTAAGGGTACTCACTCCACTTCCTCGAGGGATTGTCCCAAGTGGAAGCTGGAGAAGGAGGTCTGCTCGGTGAAGGCAGTGCGAGGTATCTCCTATCATGATGCGAGGAAGGCGGTGATGGGATCGCAAGCGACCCCATCACCCAATGTCTCGTATGCATCGGCGGTGATATCTCGACCCGTGATGTGTACCATTAGTACTCAGACTGAGTCAGAGCCGAGCGAACAGGCTGATCACTCTACTACTACACCTACTATTATTACCCCCTCTAAGACTATTACCAAATCTACTAACTCCTATTCTCAGGCTGCAGCTTCTTTGCAGTCAGAGAAACAACAAAAGAAGAAGTCAGACAAGAAAGATAAAGTAAACTACACCACCCTAAAACCAAAGTCACTTCCTTGCACACACCCTACTCCCACTTCATCGGGGGAGAGAAGGGATAGCTCTTCCTCGGTGGAGTCTGGGAGACTCACCATTGATGAGGAAGCAATGGATGTCTCCGGACGCAAGAACCGGGAAAGGTCCCCCGGTAGCTACTCGCCACGCGGCGGGCGGCACAAGAAGACTAAGCACGCAGGCCGACCCCGTAACTCTTAAATCGCCATGTTCACTGTACTACAGTGGAATTGTAGAAGTCTTGGGAATAAATTGAACAACATATCAATATTATTACACACACACAGGCCAGACGTCGTCTGTTTACAGGAGACAGGGTTGGAGAATCACTCTGACCCAACACAATTTAAACATTACAACGCATACAGGAGAAACGATGGACACGGAGTAGCAATATACACACACAAATCACATCCACAGACACAAATAACATTAAACACTACTCTGGAAGCCGTTGCTTGCAGAGTGAAAATAAACAACACCTACATATCCATCTGCTCTCTTTACTGTCCGCCACGCGGCCCCATTGACAGTGATTCATTGCTTAATTTATTTAGTCAACTAACTGGTAAAAAATTAATACTGGGCGATTTTAATGCCCATCACTGTCAGTGGGGAAGCTTAAGAACTGATGCTCGCGGAGGGCAGATGGCAGACATTATACTACAATCCAACCTCTGCCTCCTGAACGATGGCCAAGCCACCAGGGTTGACGATCGTTCTGGCAACTTTTCGGCCATCGATTTGTCTCTGGCCTCCCCGGATATACACCAGGATTTTTCTTGGCATCCTGAGTCCGACTCCCTTGGTAGTGACCACTTTCCCATCTGTCTCTCTTATTCAAGTCATATTGTTTCGGCCCCTTTGGTGCCAAAGTTCAATTTTAAGAGAGCAGATTGGGGGTCTTTCGGGAGGATCGTCGACCTAGATATATCTGAGGAGACCATAGATGAAAAGATGCGAAATGTAACACAAAACATTTTACACGCAGCTGAGGTTGCTATTCCCAAAACCTCTATAATTCGAAATAAGCGTGAAGCACATTGGTGGTCAACGGATTGCCGAGAGGCATTAAGGAAACGTAATGGGAGATACAGGATTTTTGACAAACAGCCCACTCAGAACAACCTTATAGCTTACAAACGGGCGAGGGCTGAGGCAAGGAGAGTAATTAATAGAGCTAAAAGGGACTCTTGGCGGTCGTTTGTGTCCACGGTGAATCGTTTTACACCACTAACTAAAGTCTGGTCCACTATAAAGATATTAAATAACAAACGCCCGTATACCCCCATCACCACTCTTCAAGTGGACAATAACATCTACGACGATCCCGTGGACGTAGCAAACGTACTTGCCGGGAGTTTCTCAAAAGTAAGTAGTTCAGCCAATTACGACCAACGTTTTCTCCATCACAAACGTATGGCTGAACTACAAGAGATAGACTTTGCCACAGAAGACGTAGACTACCCATACAACCGGGAGTTTACGATAGACGAACTTCTCCTTGCCCTAAGATCCTGTAAAGACACCAGTCCTGGACCTGACACCATAACGTACGGTATGATCCGGCATCTTGGCCAGGATAACCTGGTCAAGTTGCTAGCAGTGTTTAACGAGATTTGGGTGTCTAACACCTTCCCAAACTCATGGCACTTTGCGTGGATCATACCGATACCTAAACAGTCTGGTCGTCTTGTGAATCCCAGTTCATTCCGACCTATTGCGTTGACTTCTTGCCTCTGTAAAGTCATGGAAAGAATGATAAATAATAGGCTACTTTTTGTTTTAGAAGCGAAGGGTTTATTGAGTGATCGACAATGTGGCTTCCGGAGACACCGGAGCACAGTTGATCACTTGATGAACCTGGAACATTGCATTTCAAAGGCATTTGCCAATAAAGAATTCATGGTAGGGGTGTTCTTGGACATCCATAAAGCCTATGACATGACATGGCGACACGGTATTCTGATGAAGCTTCACGGTTATGGTTTAAGAGGTAATTTGCCCATTTTCATTAACAACTTTTTGCGTGACAGAACCTTTTCTGTCACCCTTCCCTGTAATGTAACATCGGACATTTTTGTCCAAGAGAACGGGGTGCCACAGGGAAGCGTGCTTAGTCCAACACTTTTTAACATCATGATCAATGATATTCTGTCATCAGCTCTAGTTCCCAGGAATCTTAAATACTCGTTGTATGCTGATGATTGTACAATGTGGCACTCGTCACGTAATGCACAGTTTTCAGTAGGACGGATTCAAGCAGCGCTTGATTCTGTCCACCAATGGGCCTTACAGTGGGGCTTTAAGTTTTCCGTTCCTAAGTGTACCGGAGTAATTTTCAGTAAACGTAGAGTACCTCAAATTAACGTAACGTTAGATGGCCAACCGGTACCATTTCATAATTCTGTTAAATTTTTAGGAATTCATTTTGACCAGAGATTAAATTTTACACATCATATTAATAACTTGCTTGTTCGTTGTGAAAAACCTTTAAATGTCCTTAAGTACCTATCAGGTACCACATGGGGAGCCGACAGGAAATCTTTATTAATGGTGTATAAGACCCTTATTCGTACAAAGCTAGACTATGGCTCACAGGTGTATGGATCGGCATCAGATACAACATTAGGGAGATTGGATGTGTACCAGAATAAATGTTTACGTGTGTGTTTGGGAGCTCTGAAGTGTACACGTGTAGCTAGGATGGAGGTGGAGGCGAACATACCTCCTCTCCGACTTCGACGGGATCAACTCGCACTCAACACCGCTATGTCAACGATCCGGAAGTCGGAGATCGGCAACGTAGCCAGTGCCTCCCTTCAACAACACCATTATCTCAACCACGGAAGACGGAGGCCACTGGCTGTGCGCCTCCACCAACTAGAACAACAACTACAAATAGACCTCGGGGACTGCGACAAGTTCATCACCACCAAGATACCACCATGGGAGACACCCAACTTCGGCGTCAACACATCGTGGTTACCATCATCGAAAGAAAAGGCGCCGGAGTTGGAGATACACCACCTGTTTGGTGGTATAGTCCGCAGTCACCTGGGGTCTCTTCACGTGTACACTGACGGCTCCAAGTCAGATGAAAGTGTGGGTGCGAGTGTATGGTCGAGTGAATGTGAACTTAGGTACAGATTGCCGATACATACATCTGTGTTTACAGCTGAACTTTTCGCTATAGACAAAGCCATAGACTATGCACTGAATTCTCGTTATGATTCAATAGTAATTTTCTCAGACTCCATGTCAGCCCTTCAGGCAATTAATTCATGTCAAACTATTTCTAATGAAATCCAGGGTCGCATCATTAATAAGTTGCACTTATGCAACAAGTCCTTCACTCTGATCTGGGTGCCCGGGCATTGTCGTATTTATGGCAATGAACGGGCAGACTTACTTGCAAAATCGGCTGTAGAGCTCGAGGTTACTTGGGACGTCTCTCGTGATCTACAGTCGTGTCTATCCCTCGGAAAGAAGTCAATTAATCTTCTGTGGCAAGGTCAGTGGACCAGACTTAATATCAACACCATCAAGCCTCAACTGGGTAATTGGGCCACTGCCAACCGGCCCAACAGACTCGAAGAAAGAATACTGGCAAGATTGAGAACCAACAGCACCAGAATAACTCATCTTGAACCATATATAGACAAACGTTTTCCACCGCATTGTAACACCTGCAATGCGGTGTTATCTATCAGTCATATCATCCTGCATTGTCGGCGATTTGTGGGGGAACGTGCTTCCCTCATAAGTTACTGCGATGCAGTAAAAGTCCCCTTCACACTCTTAGCTCTCTTAGGTGATGGGGATGGTGGTGTGACTGATAAATTGATGACTTTCTTGAGGGAGACCGAACTGATCAGAGTGATGTGACTTTTTATTACTATTGTTACCATTTTGTATGCATATTTTTCAATTATGAATTTTATAAATTATGTGTTGTATATATTGTAAATTATGATGTATTAGCTAGGTTTAGCGATTGTCTAATATAGGTTTAGCGATTTGTCTGTCTAGGTTTAGCGATTGGCTGGAATAGGTATTAGTCTAGTTAGCTATTGGTTGAGTAGGTAAATAGATTAGTTTATTAGCTAGGATGTTAAATTAAAAAACATTTTATTTGTATAAAAGTACAAAATAGAAAAATTATTATATATGTTTAGTTTTAAGTTTTAATGTAATAATAATAATAATAATAATAATAATAATAATAATAATATGCATAAAAATAATATGCAAAAAGTTAAAATTAAAATAATAATAAATAAAAAAAATAAAAAAAAAAAAATAAAAAAAATAAAAAATAAAATAAAATAAAAGGCCTTAATGACCAACACCATGGTCGATAGGCCAGGAAAAAAAAAAAAAAAAAAAAAAAAAAAAAAAAAAAAAAAAAAGACTGGACTCGAGAAGACTTTGAGACTGGGTCGTGGAGAGAGTAGACGTATGCTTTTTGCTCTCTCCTCTAGCTGCCAGGGCCTGCCGCACCGGCAGTAGTTTCTTTTTTTTCGCCCTTCTGGTGACCACTAGGATTAGCTAGTAGTCATTCCCTCCATAGCTGGTAGACGATATAGTAGGTGTCTATATCTTTATATTGAGATCAACTTTGCCTCCTACCTATGGTGGACTCCCCCACTGATAGCTCTGGGTGTGATTAAACACAGTCGGACCACCTTAGTGTGGGTTGAGAGGTTGATCTCAATCATTAGTTAATTAGGGCTGGTATAAATCCCTTTCTGGTGTTTTCTTTTCCTCTTCCCACTTCCCCCCATCCTTGGGGGAAGTGGTTACTATGTTGCCTTCCCTCCCAACCCCTCCTCCGTATAGCGGAGGAGGCGGCCATGACCGACCACCACCACGAACTAACGAACCACGGAATGACGGACGAACCGAGACTCGAACACCCCTTGACATTGACGTTAAAAATGCCTCATTTGTTATGCTTCATGCCACTGGTTCGGCCCCACTAGCCGGCCTCAATCCTTTCATTGTTCAAAAGGTTATTGATGGCTGGGCTGGTGTGGTTGAATCTGTAAAAAAACTTGCCTCTGGAGACCTCCTAGTAAAAACATTCAATTCTAAACAAGTAGCCACTTTGCTAAAATTACGTCAGATTCACAATTATGAAGTTGAAGCCAAGATTCCTCAAGCCATGAATTCCTGCAGGGGAGTAATCACCTGTAGGGATTTAATGATGATGGAAGAAACGGAAATAATTGAGGAAATGAGGAACCAAGATATTATTGATGCTAGATTCATAACTCGTTTAGAGGATGGTATAAGGAAGAAGACTGCAACACTCATTTTGACTTTTGGCAAAATTTCACTTCCTGAAACTGTCAAAATAGGTTATGAAATTGTTAAAGTAAGACCCTTTATCCCCAACCCTCTTAGATGCTTGAATTGTCAGATTTATGGACACGGAAATCGAACTTGTAAGGCTTCTTCTCCAGTGTGTGGCAGGTGCGCGACGGCTGGCCATGCTGAGGAAAAGTGCACATCAGTGGAGCTCTCCTGCTTTCATTGTAAGGGTACTCACTCCACTTCCTCGAGGGATTGTCCCAAGTGGAAGCTGGAGAAGGAGGTCTGCTCAGTGAAGGCAGTGCGAGGTATCTCCTATCGTGATGCGAGGAAGGCGGTGATGGGATCACAAGCGACCCCATCACCCAATGTCTCGTATGCATCGGCGGTGATATCTCGACCCGTGATGTGTACCATTAGTACTCAGACTGAGTCAGAGCCGAGCGAACAGGCTGATCACTCTACTACTACACCTACTATTATTACCCCCTCTAAGACTATTACCAAATCTACTAACTCCTATTCTCAGGCTGCAGCTGCTTTGCAGTCAGAGAAACCACAAAAGAAGAAGTCAGACAAGAAAGATAAAGTAAACTACACCACCCTAAAACCAAAGTCACTTCCTTGCACACACCCTACTCCCACTTCATCGGGGGAGAGAAGGGATAGCTCTTCCTCGGTGGAGTCTGGGAGACTCACCATTGATGAGGAAGCAATGGATGTCTCCGGACGCAAGAACCGGGAAAGGTCCCCCGGTAGCTACTCGCCACGCGGCGGGCGGCACAAGAAGACTAAGCACGCAGGCCGACCCCGTAACTCTTAAATCGCCATGTTCACTGTACTACAGTGGAATTGTAGAAGTCTTGGGAATAAATTGAACAACATATCAATATTATTACACACACACAGGCCAGACGTCGTCTGTTTACAGGAGACAGGGTTGGAGAATCACTCTGACCCAACACAATTTAAACATTACAACGCATACAGGAGAAACGATGGACACGGAGTAGCAATATACACACACAAATCACATCCACAGACACAAATAACATTAAACACTACTCTGGAAGCCGTTGCTTGCAGAGTGAAATTACACAACACCTACATATCCATCTGCTCTCTTTACTGTCCGCCACGCGGCCCCATTGACAGTGATTCATTGCTTAATTTATTTAGTCAACTGGTAAAAAATTAATACTGGGCGATTTTAATGCCCATCACAGTCAGTGGGGAAGCTTAAGAACTGATGCTCGCGGAGGGCAGATGGCAGACATTATACTACAATCCAACCTCTGCCTCCTGAACGACGGCCAAGCCACCAGGGTTGACGATCGTTCTGGCAACTTTTCGGCCATCGATTTGTCTCTGGCCTCCCCGGATATACACCAGGATTTTTCTTGGCATCCTGAGTCCGACTCCCTTGGTAGTGACCACTTTCCCATCTGTCTCTCTTATTCAAGTCATACTATTTCGGCCCCTTTGGTGCCAAAGTTTAGTTTTAAGAGAGCAGATTGGGGGTCTTTCGGGAGGATCGTCGACCTAGATATATCTGGGGAGACCATAGATGAAATGATGCGAAATGTAACACAAAACATTTTACACGCAGCCGAGGTTGCTATTCCCAAAACCTCTATAATTCGAAATAAGCGTGAAGCACATTGGTGGACAACGGATTGCCGAGAGGCATTAAGGAAACGTAATAGGAGATACAGGATTTTTGACAAACAGCCCACTCAGAACAACTTTATAGCTTACAAACGGGCGAGGGCTGAGGCAAGGAGAGTAATTAATAGAGCTAAAAGGGACTCTTGGCGGTCGTTTGTGTCCACGGTGAATCGTTTTACACCACTTACAAAAGTCTGGTCCACTATAAAAATATTAAATAACAAACGCCCGTATACTCCCATCACCACTCTTCAAGTGGATAATAACATCTACGACGATCCCGTGGACGTAGCAAACGTACTTGCCAGGAGTTTCTCAAAAGTAAGTAGTTCAGCCAATTACGACCAACGTTTTCTCCATCACAAACGCATGGCTGAACTACAAGAGATAGACTTTGCCACAGAAGACGTAGACTACCCATACAACCGGGAGTTTACGATAGACGAACTTCTCCTTGCCCTAAGATCCTGTAAAGACACCAGTCCTGGATCTGACACCATCACGTACGGTATGATCCGGCATCTTGGCCAGGATAACCTGGTCAAGTTGCTAGCATTGTATAATGAGATTTGGGTGTCTAACACCTTCCCAGACTCATGGCACTTTGCGTGGATCATACCGATACCTAAACAGTCTGGTCGTCTTGTGAATCCCAGTTCATTTCGACCTATTGCGTTGACTTCTTGCCTCTGTAAAGTCATGGAAAGAATGATAAATAATAGGCTACTTTTTGTTTTAGAAACGAAGGGTTTATTGAGTGATCGACAATGTGGCTTCCGGAAACACCGGAGCACAGTTGATCACTTGATGAACCTGGAGCATTGCATTTCAAAGGCTTTTGCCAATAAAGAATTCATGGTAGGGGTGTTCTTGGACATCCATAAAGCCTATGACATGACATGGCGACACGGTATTCTGATGAAGCTTCACGGTTATGGTTTAAGAGGTAATTTGCCCATTTTCATTAACAACTTTTTGCGTGACAGAACCTTTTCTGTCACCCTTCCCTGTAACGTAACATCGGACATTTTTGTCCAAGAGAACGGGGTGCCACAGGGAAGTGTGCTTAGTCCAACACTTTTTAACATCATGATCAATGATATTCTGTCATCAGCTCTAGTTCCCAGGAATCTTAAATACTCGTTGTATGCTGATGATTGTGCAATGTGGCACTCGTCACGTAATGCACAGTTTTCAGTAGGACGGATTCAAGCAGCGCTTGATTCTGTCCACCAATGGGCCTTACAGTGGGGCTTTAAGTTTTCCGTTCCTAAGTGTACCGGAGTAATTTTTAGTAAACGTAGAGTACCTCAAATTAACGTAACGTTAGATGGCCAACCGGTACCATTTCATAATTCTGTTAAATTTTTAGGAATTCATTTTGACCAGAGATTAAATTTTACACATCATATTAATAACTTGCTTGTTCGTTGTGAAAAACCTTTAAATGTCCTTAAGTACCTATCAGGTACCACATGGGGAGCCGACAGGAAATCTTTATTAATGGTGTATAAGACCCTTATTCGTACAAAGCTAGGCAATGGCTCACAGGTGTATGGATCGGCATCAGATACAACATTAGGGAGATTGGATGTTTACCAGAATAAATGTTTACGTGTGTGTTTGGGAGCTCTGAAGTGTACACGTGTAGCTAGGATGGAGGTGGAGGCGAACATACCTCCTCTCCGACTTCGACGGGATCAACTCGCACTCAACATCGCCATGTCAACGATCCGGAAGTCGGAGATCAGCAACGTAGCCAGTGCCTCCCTTCAACAACACCATTATCTCAACCACGGAAGACGGAGGCCACTGGCTGTGCGCCTCCACCAACTAGAACAAGAACTACAAATAGACCTCGGGGACTGCGACAAGTTCATCACCACCAAGATACCACCGTGGGAGACACCCAACTTCGGCGTCAACACATCGTGGTTACCATCATCGAAGGAAAAGGCGCCGGAGTTGGAGATACACCACCTGTTTGGTGGTATCATCCGCAGTCACCTGGGGTCTCATCACGTGTACACTGACGGCTCCAAGTCAGATGAAAGTGTGGGTGCGAGTGTATGGTCGAGTGAATGTGAACTTAGGTACAGATTGCCGATACATACATCTGTGTTTACAGCTGAACTTTTTGCTATAGACAAAGCCATAGACTATGCACTGAATTCTCGTTATGATTCAATAGTAATTTTCTCAGACTCCATGTCAGCCCTTCAGGCAATTAATTCATGTCAAACTATTTCTAATGAAATCCAGGGTCGCATCATTAATAAGTTGCACTTATGCAACAAGTCCTTCACTCTGATCTGGGTGCCCGGGCATTGTCGTATTTATGGCAATGAACGGGCAGACTTACTTGCAAAATCGGCTGTAGAGCTCGAGGTTACTTGGGACGTCCCTCGTGATCTACAGTCGTGTCTATCCCTCGGAAAGAAATCAATTAATCTTCTGTGGCAAGGTCAGTGGACCAGACTTAATATCAACACCATCAAGCCTCAACTGGGTAATTGGGCCACTGCCAACCGGCCCAACAGACTCGAAGAAAGAATACTGGCAAGATTGAGAACCAACAGCACCAGAATAACTCATCTTGAACCATATATAGACAAACGTTTTCCACCGCATTGTAACACCTGCAATGCGGTGTTATCTATCAGTCATATCATCCTGCATTGTCGGCGATTTGTGGGGGAACGTGCTTCCCTCATAAGTTACTGCGATGCAGTAAAAGTTCCCTTCACACTCTTAGCTCTCTTAGGTGATGGGGATGGTGGTGTGACTGATAAATTGATGACTTTCTTGAGGGAGACCGAACTGATCAGAGTGATGTGACTTTTTATTACTATTGTTACCATTTTGTATGCATATTTTTCAATTATGAATTTTATAAATTATGTGTTGTATATATTGTAAATTATGATGTATTAGCTAGGTTTAGCGATTGTCTAAAATAGGTTTAGCGATTTGTCTGTCTAGGTTTAGCGATTGGCTGGAATAGGTATTAGTCTAGTTAGCTATTGGTTGAGTAGGTAAATAGATTAGTTTATTAGCTAGGATGTTAAATTAAGAAACATTTTATTTGTATAAAAGTACAAAATAGAAAAATTATTATATATGTTTAGTTTTAAGTTTTAATGTAATAATAATAATAATAATAATAATAATAATAATAATAATAATAATAATAATAATAATATGCATAAAAATAATATGCAAAAAGTTAAAATAAAAATAATAATAAATAAATAAAATAAAAAAAAAATAAAAAAAAAAATATAAAATAAAATAAAATAAAATAAAAGGCCTTAATGACCAACACCATGGTCGATAGGCCAGGAAAAAAAAAAAAAAAAAAAAAAAAAAAAAAAAAAAAAAAAAAAATGACTGGACTCGGACTTTGAGACTGGGTCGTGGAGAGAGAGGTTGTATGTTTTTGTGCTCTCTCCTCTAGCTGCCAGGGCCTGCCGCACCGGCAGTAGTTTCTTTTTTTTCGCCCTTCTGGTGACGACTAGGCTTAGCTAGTATTCATTCCCTCCATAGCTGGTAGAAGATATAGTAGGTGTCTATATCTTTATATTGAGATCAACTTTGCCTCCTACCTATGGTGGACTCCCCCACTGATAGCTCTGGGTGTGATTAAACACAGACGGACCACCTTAGTGTGGGTTGAGAGGTTGATCTCAAACATTAGTTAATTAGGACTGGTATTATCCTTATCTGGTGTTTTCTTTTCCTCTTCCCACTTCCCCCCATTCTTGGGGGAAGTGGTTACTATGTTGCCTTCCCTCCCAACCCCTCCTCCGTATAGCGGAGGAGGCTGCCATGACCGACCACCACCACGAAACGACGGACGAACCGAGACTCGAACACCCCTTGACATTGACGTTAAAAATGCATCTTTTGTTATGTTACATGCCACTGGTTCGGCCCCACTAGCCGGCCTCAATCCTTTCATTGTTCAAAAGGTTATTGATGGCTGGGCTGGTGTGGTTGAATCAGTAAAAAAACTTGCATCTGGAGACCTCCTAGTAAAAACATTCAATTCTAAACAAGTAGCCACTTTGCTAAAATTACGTCAGATTCACAATTATGAAGTTGAAGCCAAGATTCCTCAAGCCATGAATTCCTGCAGGGGAGTAATCACCTGTAGGGATTTAATGATGATGGAAGAAACGGAAATAATTGAGGAAATGAAAAATCAAGATATCATTGACGCTAGATTCATTACACGTTTAGAGGATGGTATAAGGAAGAAGACTGCAACCCTAATTTTGACTTTTGGCAAAGTTTCACTTCCTGAAACTGTCAAAATTGGTTATGAAATTGTTAAAGTAAGACCCTTTATCCCCAACCCTCTTAGATGCTTGAACTGTCAGATTTATGGACACGGAAATCGCACTTGTAAGGCTTCTTCTCCAATGTGAGGCAGGTGCGCGACGCCTGGCCATGCTGAGGAAAAGTGCACATCAGTGGAGCTCTCCTGCTTTCATTGTAAGGGTACTCACTCCACTTCCTCGAGGGATTGTCCCAAGTGGAAGCTGGAGAAGGAGGTCTGCTCAGTGAAGGCAGTGCGAGGTATCTCCTATCATGATGCGAGGAAGGGTCAATTCCGTGACATTCATCAGAAGTAAATAAAATTCAAATCTGGCGCTGTACTGATAGTGGAGCCACCTGGTGGTGGTGAGGTGAGGTATTAAGCCCCTCCTCCGCTGAATACCGCTCGCCCACTCCAATGAGAAAGAAGTGAGTGCCTGGCGCATCGGGAGGTGGGTGGGACAGTAGAAGCTGTGCTGGTTTCACAACCAATAAATACAATTTAAGCGGCTAGAAGCCGCGACAAATGCACTATTATTGGTATAGTGAAACCAGCACAGCTGTTTGCTATGCATGCGATGCGGTAGGTGGGAGGTGAGGTGGAGGCAATCACGTGCTAGTTAAGAGTGGTTGAGAGCGGAGGGCAGGAAAGGTAACCGAGCCCGGTGAGGCAGCAGCTAACGCCCCTCCCGACACTGGCTAGGTAAAACGCCGTGGTGGGGGAGAAGTAGCTTATACCATATAACCGTAGACCATTCTGTTATAGACCAGAATTGTTACACATAAAGTCTTTATAGGTAGACTCGAGGGTTCGGGCCTAGGAGAGGAGGGGGGAGGTGCCCATGGCTACTCCCCCCCCCTTTTCCTCCCCCCCCCCTTCCCCCCCCCCCTTATTCAAGTCTTCTGAGTTAGGGCTATGGCCCTCGCTCAGGTAATGTGATCCCGAAGGGATGAAGGAGGACACTAGGATCCAGATATCCTGTGTAATAATATCTCCTGTCACTCATCGTAGTTAAATAATTGTTTGGAAAATGAATACACAAGAATTCCGTAACAATGTAATTTATTATAGACTCTCTTTCACCATATGTACACGTGAAGAATGGGGATGAGTATGAAGCTGTACAAGATGTGGATGAGGTATGGGATGATGTGACGGGACTTAAATCACCCGACCTTTTCTCTTCGGGCGGCCCCTCCCCCCCATGTGTCTCCCGCGGGGACCCTGGGGAATAGGAGGTGGAGTACCCATAGCCACACAGGGGGTAGGGGAGAGCGAGTGGAACAGGTACCTCGTCCTGAAGGAGGAAGTGGACGCCCAGCCCCCTAAATCCCTGACCCTCTCCACCGAGTGAGTCCTGAGGAAGGCGAGGGAGGCGGCCACGCCCCTAACGCTGTGAGCCCTCGGGGCGTGTCCGGGATCCCCGTTCTCTATCACTCGGCAGAGAAGGCGAGCGATTGACCTAGGGAAGAGAGGGTTACCGGACCTAGAGTTGTAGAAGAGGTGGTCCGGAGAAGCCCCTCTCGTCGCCTCCACGTATGCAACAAAGGCGTGGACTGGGCAGAGGGGGTGGAAATTTCCATCCCTCAGGAACGAGGGTACTGCGAGAGGGCCAATTCTGTCGTCAGCCTGCTCGTTCTTAGCTAGAAAAGCAGGAGAGGGGGAAATGGTTAAGGAAGTAAGGTTAGGGGTTACTGAAGAAAAGGCTGTGTGACGGGTCAGGGCTGCCAACTGAGAAGCCCTGTAACCTGTAGCTAAGGCGAGCAGGAAGAGAGCTTTCTGGAGGAGGTGACAAACCTCCAGAGGGACCCCCTCGAAGGTCAGGTAGGAAAGGACACGATGAAGGGGCCAGGAGGGTGTCTGGGCCCGGTGAGGTGCGGTCCCCGCCCGAATCCCCATCCTCAGGAGAGAGAGAGGCCTCTCCGAAACCTTAATGTTAAAACCCAGGAGGAGGGGATCAGACAGGGCTGCGTGATGCGCAAGCACCGTCGCCGGGGCCCTGTTGGTGGAATCGGCGAGCCACGTGAGGAATTCCAGGACTGTGTCCTCCGAGATGACCCTGGAGGGGTGTCTTCGCAAGAAGTCCTGGAATCTTTTCCAGCACGATTCGTATTGTCGCACCGAAGACTGACGATGAGCCCTCAACATCTTGTCCACTGTCTCCTTAGTGAACCTTTTGCTGAGGACTCCCCGTAGAAACTCCAAGCGTGTAGTTTCAGTGACGCTTGGAGTGGTGCAGACAGGGTGCTGGAGAGGCACGCCGATCCCAACTGAAGGGGATGCGGGCACCACCGGGACAACTCTCCGAACCACGGCTGTGCTGGCCAGAGGGGGGCTATGAGGAGAACCCTCCCCCTGAAAGTGCGCAGCTTGAGGATCGCCTTCAGGAGGACTGAAGTGGCTGGGGGTGGGAAGAGGTAGAGATGACCCCACCTGTTCCAGTCCTCCGTGAAGGCGTCCGGGCCTCCCGCCTCTGTTCTGGATGAGAAAGTCAGGAACAGAGGGAGTAGGGCCGTGGATGGGGAGGCGAATAGGTCCACCTCCGGTGTCCCGTAGCGAAGGCAGAGAGACTCGAACACAAGGGGACGCAGTTGCCACTCGACTGACGTCCCCCTGAACCTGGATAGGGCGTCCGCCCAATCGTTCTCCCGCCCTGGCACGTAGCGGGCCGAGAGGTGAATGTCCCTCTTGGCCGCTATTGCGAAAATCTGTTCTGACAGGGACAGGAGAATTTCCGACCGTACGGTGCCCTGTTTCTGTAGGCACTGCACAGCCGCAACGTTGTCCATATCGAAGCGGACGCCTATCCTGGCAAACTGAGGGTGTCTGTTGAGCCATTCCTTCGCTACCATCAACTCCCGGGCGTTGATGTGCAGTAGCCTTTCCCCTTCCTTCCATCCCCCGCACCGTTGATGTCCCAGGCAAGACTGGTATCCCCAGCCTACGTCCGATGCGTCTGTCGCCACCGTAATCCCCGGGGGAGGGAACACCCAGGGGACCCGCTGACGCAGGGCACCGGGACGTAGCCAGGGGCGAAGGAGGCGGTGGAGAGAGGGGGACACTTGCCTGGGAAGGTCCCTGTGTGCGGGGGACAGGTGGAGGTTTACCTCCCGCGTCAGCCTCCTGTGTTTCAATCGTCCCAGGGGCATTGCAGGGGCCGCGAAATTTAGGGACCCGAGCAATGATTCCCACTGGCGGCGAGAGAAAGTACGGGAAAAATGCGCCTGGCGGACGTGGCGGAGGGTCCGGCGGGCGTTGTCTGGAGCGAGAGAGAGGGTGGCCGAAAGAGAGTCCCACTCTATTCCAAGCCAACACAGCTTGCGAGTGGGGGTGAGAGAGGACTTGGGGATGTTCAACAGAAACCCCATTTCCTCTAGCACTCCCCTCGCTACCCGGACGTTGTTTGCTACCTGCTCCTTGGAAGGGGCGTGAAGCAACCAATCGTCCAGGTACATGAGGGTGGGGACACCCGCCTCTGCCAGACGGGATGCCACCACCCTCACGAGTTTTGTGAAGACTCGCGGAGTTAGAGAAAGACCGAAAGGGAGCCTGGTAAACTGGAACGTCTCGGTCCCCACCTGGAAGGCCAGAAAGCGGCGAAACCTGGGGTGGATCGGGACGTGCCAGTACGCATCCTTGAGATCCAGGGATGCTAACCAGTCTCCCTTCCTCAGAACTGTGCGGACCTGAGCAACCGAAACCATCCTGAAATGTAACGTTTTCACGAATTTGTTTAGCTTGCTCAGGTCCATCACCAATCTCGTTTTTCCCTGATCCTTTTTGGGGACCGTGAATAAACGAGAAAGAAAGACCCTTCCCGTCGCCCGCTCCACTACCCCTTTTTCCCGCATTTCTAACACATGCGGGACGACCGAAAGTGACACTTTGGTTGAGGCAGGAGGTAGACGTAGTGGCTGTAACGGGAGAAGACAGGTGTCAGTGAGAGTACCGTTAATCCTAATCCCCCGGGGCCCGAGGGACCCGGGGTGGTTGGGGGGTGAATGACAGGAGAGGCAGAGATTTTGACCGCAAGGGAAAATCTGATTTTGACCTAACGGTAGCCCAAGGACGGGATTAGGCATAATTCATATGTCAGAAAGTAAGGATGACAGTTACTCACCGGAACAGTAATCCAGGGCCATGACAGGCCCTGGCGAATTATCCTTGCTGCCCAGCCGTGGGTGGGCTAGGCTGCTGACCACCCTGTGAGGCAGCCCAGAGTGGGACCCTCAAGTGGCGCGGTCCTTCTGGGCGGGGTGGTTGAAGGAGGACTTGGGCTTCGAGTAGGACTTGGAGCCCTGTCCCCTTCCTCGAAAGGGCTGCTGGCCCCTCTGGGAGGGCCTGTTGTGTGCTCTCGGGGGAGTGGGATAGGAGGGCCTCGGTAGCCTGGAGGGCTGGGAGGGCCTCCGGGGCTGGTAGGCTGGTCTGGCTGGCTGTGGGGCACGTGGCCTACGGACAAACAGAATGATTAGGAACCAAAGTAGACCCGCAAATCCTTTCATTTCACCCCCGTGACAACTCGGGTAAGACGAACACGAGAGGTACTTACTTGGAGGTGGAAGGCTTTGGTAAATTGATTACCGCTGGGAGGGAGGCGAAGATCGTGTCTGTCGCCGGTTGGTCAAAGAGGGCGGGGGACAAGGGGGCAGCTCGCACCACTCCCCTCTGTGCCATCTCCGGCGCAGATTTAGCCGCCGCCTGGCGGGCTGCCAGTCTCGCCTCGGCGAACGCCTTCGCCTCCTCCCGCATGAAGTGGGTCGACATTGCCGCCACGCCCTCCATCACGGTGGCCATGGAAGAGAGGGTGTCACTGTAAGGGGTAAACAAGGAAAAAACCGAGCGAACCCGGGGATGAGTACCCGGGAGTAACAGGGAGACCCTCTACCCAGCATCCCTAAAAACATGATACACGAGTAAGGTACTCACGCTAGCTGTACACCCGACATCTCGTGGTAGGAGTTGGTTAGGGCGTTGAGGCAGTCCCTAATCAACGAGGCGGCTGCTCCCGTGGAGATGGTGTGGGCCAGCTCCAGACGGGTAGCAGACTCCGCCTGTCGCAACTTACCATCGGGCTCCTTCAGCTGATAGGGGACCGGGGGCTCCTTCTCCGTCTTCCACAGGCACTCCCTAAAGCCCGGGGGAGCCCGGGAATGAGGGAGGATGACGGGGAAAGACGGAGGAGGGGGCTTCCTGGGCGCGTTGTTTCTCTGGTGGTCCAGGGACTTAAGGAGAAGGGCTGGAATATCCAGGTCCCCTTCGCCCTTATCCCCCGGGAAGTACGCGTCCGGGGAAAGGAGGAGAGCCGTGTTACCGTGGGAGCGGTCAATCCTCCAAGCCCCGGACAAGTGTAGCTGGCTGTACTCCACCAGGAAACCCATCGCGTCCAGGGTCGCCGCAGAGGACACCCTAGCTGAAGTGGGTACGGGCGCTGAGATAGGACGGACCTTGTAGAAGGGAATAGCCTCGCCCTTCTCATCCGCCCCCCACTTCACCACGACGTCATCCCTCCGGATCCACACGTCTGGTTGAGCTGTGTCCGGAGACCAGGCCACCAGTCTGCCCTCCTCCGAAGAGTGGGTCCATGCAGGAGGGAGAAGAGACCAAGAGTAGGGAAGGTATCCGTCTCCCGAAGGAGGGGGTGACGGGGACGGAGGTGCGGAGGTAACCAACTCCTCAGCTACGTCCCCCGACGGAGACTCGAGCCCCGGGGAAACGGGAGGCACGAAAAGGACTCCCACATCCCCGTGAGGACTCGAGCCCTCGACGGGAGCAGCAGCGGGAGGCGGGGGAACAGGAGCGGGTTCCGTAGCGACAGCCGGAGGCTGTGCGACGGAAGCCCCAGGAAAAGCGTGAGGAATAAGGGCGTGGAAGATCTTAACTATCTTCCTCGACGAGGGGCTGTCCCCCCCCCGCTTACCCCTGCGGGAA
This sequence comes from Petrolisthes cinctipes, assembly GCA_033782935.1. NCBI lineage: Eukaryota > Metazoa > Arthropoda > Malacostraca > Decapoda > Porcellanidae > Petrolisthes > Petrolisthes cinctipes. Next base: position 344,056 of record JAWQEG010000380.1, on the reverse strand, counting down.
TTGCGGGCGGGCGAAGGAGAGCTCCCCGACGACGAAGAAGAGGAAGAGGACGACGAAGAAGAGGAGGAAGGAGAACGGCGACGAGCACGGGACTTCCTGGAGTGGCGGGACCTTTTAGCTGAACGCTTGCGTCCTCTAGAGAGGCCTGAGGAGCCAGCTCTAGCAGGAGGCGAAGCTGGGGGTTCCCTGCTGGGCCCTTGTACCGGTGAGGCAGTCGGGAGAACCAGCGCGACAGACTCGCTCGCTTGCCGGGGGGATAAGCCCCGAGAAGGAGTCGTAGTACCGCCTAGGGAAGAAGGCTCAATCTCTCGGGCCTCAGGAGGTTCTAGCCCCTGAGACTCCGAGAGACAGGAAGAAGGGTAACGGGTCCTGAATAAACCCAGGTCCGCTCCCAAAATCAGGTCCACCCACGCCAAAGAAGAACCGTCTCGTTTGTGGGCCATTCTCCTAGCCCTCGTCCACGCCATACGAAGAGAAGCAAGGGCAGGGAGCTTGGAGCGGGCAGAAGGGGAGGTAACCCGACACAACTCAGCCCAGGGGCGGCACACACCACACGCCAAAGGGTCGTAACCCAAGGGAGTGAAGCAGGGTGCGTGAGGAGAACAGTGCAGGTGTCCGTCAGGCGAGACCCGCACGGTACATCCTGAGGCAGCACAAAGGGCACGAGTAGGCTGGGGGAGAAAAGAATACACAAACATGGGTTAACACGTGCAAACACTGGAACACAAACCCATCCTCCCCGAAGGAAAGAAGCGCGGGACACGCCCGCTGAACCTGGGGACCAGAACACGATCCCCCACACTCGCGCATCCGCCCAGGGAAAAACCCCGTAAAACCAGAACCGTCCGCCACATGGAGCGGGTAAAAAAGGGCCCCCCCGGACAGATGAACCAGAAGGAGGGGTAGGAGGGGATCCGATAGCCTGAGAAGAAACACTCCAGGCTGAAAATAATGGAAGAACCCCAAAATAAAATAAAAAACCCCCGCCCGGGAGAGGAAGAGAGAACCAGGGCACAATTCTCACTCCCCCCTACCGAGAGGGGACACATAATAATCGGGGAAGGCAAGAGGAAGGGCTGCAAAGACCCCATGTGGTCACCACGTGGGGCGGGGAAGTCCCACGTGGCGCCCACTAACCTCGCTAAAAACCCCAGAAAACCCCGATAAAATACACACGAAGAATGTACTAGTGGCAGGAGGGACAGTGAAAGAGGGGACAGACGGAGAAAAACTCCGAAAACAGGGGCTGAAAAGCCCCCTTCGCTTAAGGAAAGAACTAAGTCCTAACGAAGAAAAAACCCCCATAAACACCTAAAAACCCTCCTAGAAAACACACATGATACATCTGCAAAGCAGGCTAGCCACTAGAACACAAAAGAAAAACTTAGCAGGAACACGCGACATAATACCATAGCGTAGCAGCGAGGAGCGTAGATGTTGACAGAGACGTGTTCCGCGACAGAGTGGGCGAGCGGTATTCAGCGGAGGAGGGGCTTAATACCTCACCTCACCACCACCAGGTGGCTCCACTATCAGTACAGCGCCAGATTTGAATTTTATTTACTTCTGATGAACGTCACGGAATTGACCCTTCCAACCCAGATTATGCCTACACGGGGCCTGGGCTTGTGAAGGGGCCTATTCTATAGCAAACAGCTGTGCTGGTTTCACTATACCAATAATGATGACTTTCTTGAGGGAGACCGAACTGATCAGAGTGATGTGACTTTTTATTACTATTGTTGTTACCATTTTGTATGTCTATTTTTCTATTATGAATGTTATAAATTATGTGTTGTATATATTGTATATTATGATGTATTAGCTAGGTTTAGCGATTGTCTAAAGTAGGTTTAGCGATTTGTCTGTCTAGGTTTAGCGATTGGCTGGAATAGGTATTAGTCTAGTTAGCTATTGGTTGAGTAGGTACATAGATTAGTTTATTAGCTAGGATGTAAATTTTGTATAAAGTTACAAAAAGAAAAGAAAAACAGTTAGTATATAAGTTTAATTTTAAGTTTAAATGTAATAGAAATAGTTATAATAATAATAATAATAATAATAATAATAATAATAATAATAATAATAATAATAATAATAATAATAATAAAAATAAATGCATAAAATAATATACAAGAAGTTCAATTTAAAATAATAATAAATAAATAAAATAACAAGTAAATTTCAAAAAATAAAAAAATATTAAAATAAATAAAATAAAATAAAATAAAGGCCAAAAATGACCAACACCAAGGTCGATAGGCCAGGAAAAAAAAAAAAAAAAAAAAAAAAGACTGGACTCACTGACGAGATATTCTCTCCCTCCATCATTGCATACTATTTCTGCTTTTATCTCTGCTCTTGCTAATATACTCGATTTTTTTTAACTCTGATATAATTGTATTCTATTATTTGGTGTTCTAATTGGTGTAATTTTGTGTCTGTTAACGTTAACGTCATTTATATTGCTGTTTTGTTTAATTGTAAATATTGTACTTATTTGGTGACATTACTCTTTCTGGGCAAATATCCATTGAGGGAGTGGGTTGGAAGTTCCCGTTCCATTTCATTAGTTGTAACTCCACTGATTACAGTAACATATCCACCAGAGTTATACTCCAGCTGTTCACAACCCCTCTTCTTCCCCTAGACATAAACAAGTTAAACACTGGGGTTGTAACAACTGAGTCATGAGAGTCAACATCCAGCCATGGCTCAGACAACACCTACTGCCGACCACACCACTTCCCCTGCCGACCGTCTTGTTGGCAGGGTGAAGTGGTTTAACCATTTGAAGGGCTATGGCTTCATAACCTCTGACGAGCGAGATTACTTCGTCCACAGGAGGGGCATCCTTTTCTCTGCTGCCACCACCTCATCACCATCACTGGGGGACGGAGAAGAGGTGTCCTTCGCTGTGGAGGAAGGGGGGAAGGGCGTGGAGGCTACCAACGTAGCCGGACCTGATAGTGGGCAGGTCCGAGGCTCACTCCATGCCCGTGGGAGGAGGACCGCTGACGCCCAACCACCCCAGCGACGGCAGCAGCAGGCAGACATCGTCACCGTCTGCACCAAGACTGCTGTTGCTTTAGCTGCAGAAGGGCTAGGTCGTCTCTCTGACCTCCTCCTGGACATCGCCCACTCAACCGGGCGAATAGCGGGAAGTCACCACCACCACAACAACAACGTGAACCTCCCGTACAGGACCCCGAGACAGAGGAGGACTCTGACACCAGTTCCTTCTCCAACACCAACAGCAACACCAACGACAACAGTGACAACATGGATATGAAAGATGGAGGGGAATGGCAGATGGCCGGGAGGAGGAAGAGGAAGAGGAGAAGAAGGATGGACAGCCAGTCATCCGAACAACAGCTGCCTGACACCACCAAATATTGGATAACAGCTTCTCCTCGCCTCGACCTTTTCCAACAACACATCTCTCGGCGACGTGACCCCAACATCTTCCAGATCAGAACAGAGTGGATGACCCCAATTAGACGGCCTTTTCAATATTCTAGAATTAAAAATGAATGACTGCCTTAATGCCCACCACTATGGGTGATAGGCAAAGAAAAAAAAAACTGAGTCATTCTCACCTTGACCACAGAGATGACAAGTCCTCAAAACCAAGCCACTGAAGAAGGGTCTAGGACACGCTATATATATATATATATATATATATATATATATATATATATATATATATATATATATATATATATATATATATATATATATATATATATATATATATATATATATATATATATATATTTTTTTTTTTTTTTTTTTTTTTTTTTCTTTCAGCATGGATTACATACAGGGTTTTTGGCTCAAATCTATTACCGGCCGCATTTTCTTTCTTTTCTTAAGTTTTGTTTTTGTAAGCTGATGTAGCGTGGCGGGTAAAGAATGTACTGAAAAAATCTGTATAGAATATAAATAGCATAAACTTTTCTGTGTTGGTCAAACTTTCATTGCAAAGTTTCCGTTTATACAAAAAAAAATTATCATCTGGTTTGGAGTCAACTAATAGATGTTCTCTGCATTTCCAAAACGTGAAAATGCAGCTTAGAGCTGCTCATGTGTGAAGGCTGGTTTATCAGAGAGATCAAGCCAATAGATGTCATGGTTTGACCTAGGCTCTTATTAATAGTCATTCCAAATGACAGCTTCAGAGTGTATTGTAATATTCGAAATGTGAAGTTTTTATGTACGGTACCTAAAACCTTCCCTGGGTCATGCCCTTTCAAAATATAGGCTTAATGGTTTGTACGGTCTATTTCTTTTGGTCTGGGAGAAAATTGCACACAGGCAGACACCTCTTCATTTCAAATGACCGCTTCAAAGGGTATTGTAATCTTAGAAATGTGAAGTTTTTATGCACAGTTGCCGACGAATGGATCGAGGATAAGCAGCTCACAAAGATGATGGTAGGATGCCTTCCGCACTTGGTAACACTGTTGTTTATCTATAGATTTTTATATCACGGAGTTTACTCGTCTGGTAGATCGAAACAAGTATGGGGATTTTGTTGGCACAAGAATGCTCAAATATTTATAGGTGTTGTGTTTCCATATTAGGTTTGCATCTTCGCATGTAATTAAATAATTACACGTTAATGTCATGTCATTATATGATATACTGCAGAGAGAGAAACGGATTGAATTGTGAAACGTGCCATTCAGAGGTGAAATTGTGTTGCACATTGTTATTTAACTAATATAAGGTGAAACTAGCACCAAAGTATGATTATGTAGCACTAAGATGAGAAAATATGTTCGAGAAGCGAGCCATTGAGCGAGGAAAAGGAACTTAGATGGATAACTTGCGATCAAATGGAATTTAATTAGTTCACGAACCCGTGAAACAATGTTGTTTATGACTGCAGATACAGTGGCAGTGCCATTGTTTTTATCTCGACAAATCTCCAAATTCGTTTCGATCCGCCAGAGGAATAAACCCCATGATAAAGAGTCATAATATGAGCGACATTCTTGCCAAGTGCGGAAGCATACTATCCCCGCATTTCTAAGTTACTTGTCATCGATCCATTCGTCGACAACTGTGCAGTACCTAAAACCTTCCCTGGGCCATGCCCTTTCAGAATATATATGGTTTGTACGGTCTATTTCATTTGGTTTGGGAGGAAAATGCACACAAACAGACGCCTCTCTTTTATAGATATAGATATAGATATAGATACAGAGAGAGAGAGAGAGAGAGAGAGAGAGAGAGAGAGAGAGAGAGAGAGAGAGAAAGAGAGAGAGAGAGAGAGAGAGAGAGAGAGAGGAGAGAGAGAGAGAGAGAGAGAGAGAGAGAGAGAGAGAGAGAGAGAGAAAAAGATACTATCAATTTCAAATATTTTGAGGCATAATTTTCGCATATATCTTATAATCAAACAGTTGCATCATTAAAATATTTTTGCCACAGCCTGTTAGAAGCACTGCCCAGCCTGATTTCTAATGATTACTCGGCTATTTCCAACTTCGCCTGCAAAGTCTTGAGCAAACTTCTTAAATAACCACAATTGACCATGCACTGTAATGCCATTAATTTGGGCTGGGTATCAAACAAGCTGCTACAAAATGTCATATTATTCCAACTGTTTGTTAACAAGATATATACGATAAGAGACATCATACGGTCTGAAATGGATAGTAGAGAGATTATGAAGAGGGAAATGGAATGAGTGAAAAACAGAGAAGGAAGACAGGGGATGGTTGAAAACAAAGAGGAAGGAAATGAGAGAGACACACACCGAAAGAGTGAAACCTAGATACAGCATATTCTAGAGATTAATATAGTTCATCAAATCATATCGAGCAAAACATACAAAGTATTGTAGTAATTTCAGTCTTACAAATATGCATAATATACCACCGTTTCATTTATGAACATTCCTCAAAATATAGATAAATTTATTCTAAATAATTCACTTCCGACAACACAATATGGGAAAGTACTTGGCAATGTTATGCCATAAAAATGTTGAGGTAATTAAATTAAGATTATGTTCATACTGTAGAATATTGATTTTTGTAATATAGGGTTTTGTTTGGCCGCCAACAATGCAGCTTGCCATGAGACGTGAACAAGATACATTTCTCATCAGTAAACAAGACACGACCCCAGAAGTCAATGGCTTTTCAACGTGACGTTGAGCAAACGCAAGCCTTCCTTCCTTATGTCGTTCCATTAAAAGTTCCTTGGTCTCTGGAGTTCTGTGATGAATCCCCGAAGCGTGGAGACGATGTCGTATTGTCATAGACGAAGCCTGCAGTCCACGTTCATATCGAATTGCCTCCGCGTTGGCCAAGTGCTGATCACAAGCCACTTTAACAATGGCTTGGTCCTCTGGTGGTGCAGTTTTTTGTGGACCCCCTGGCCTAATTACGAAAAGAACAAGTGCGAAAAACTTAATGCACAATTTGGTAGACTAAAGATTCCACTAACTTACTGAATATCACATCTCAGTAATCTAGGTATGGAAGAGCAAGGGTTTTGTCTACATCTCGTCGTACGTCTAGCACACCGTGAAGTCGACTCGAGCTGTGATTGGCTCTAGTTTCTCCTATGACACATACCTGGTAAAAGTTCTGGAAATTGCGTGGGGGACACACCAACTTTACGAGCGGTTGATCTTATCGACATACAGTACTATTATCACGTAAAGTAATAATTTGACCTTGCATTATCAGATCATTGTCTCTCCTGTTCGTGATGAATGATGGGGAATAACTGAATTTACTGAAAAGTTTTAAATTTTCATGGTGACGGCAATACCTCAGTCCAACTTTACACAAGTTAAGGATATATGTTTCCAGTCGAAACTGCCAATAGCTTGTTTCATTGTTTGGTATTTGGATCATTCTTTCTTTATGTGTTACCCCCTTCCAAAACATAAATATACTATGATATTTAGATGAAATAATTAAGAAAATACCGTATCACAGTTATTGCTCCCGTTATTAATAACATTATAATGAGAACTGGATGACTCGCTCACTGATTCAAGGAGTCAAGTGACAGTGCTCGTTAATTTTCATTCACGTTTTCAATCACACGACTTATAATCTTTCTCTATCATACCCGTCTCTTATCCAGCATTTTTTCTATACGTAGCTCAGATATATTTCCCTTTCAGTATGATCATGCATTATTAAAGTGATGTAAGGTCCATCAGAGCCTAATGCTAAAATATTATTATCGTTATAATTCTTCTCAACGTCGTTATTATGTGGAAAAATGAACCTCTTAACAAAACTGACTTCAAATCCAGATAGGGAGCGGTGGTTGGCATCTTGGTGGTGGAAGAGATGAACGGGGCTATAGTAGTATACACAAGAACTTGCCGCGCAGTAAGAGTGGGATCGGGTGCGTTGGCTTATAGTGAGGTGTGCCACGGATACTTGTGTCCAACTGTACGCAATGGTGTCAGGTCCAGGACTGGTGTCTTTACAGGATCTTAGGGCAAGGAGAAGTTCGTAAATATCCGGTTGTATGGGTAGTCTACGTCCTTTGTGGCAAAGTCTATCTCTTGTAGTTCAGCCGTACGTTTATGGTGAAACAGGAAGCGCTGGTCGTAGTTGGTTGAACTACTTACGTTTGAGAAACTCCTGGCAAGTACATTTGCTAAGTCCACGGGATAGTTGTAGGTGATGTCCCCTACTTGTAGTGCTGTTATACGGATGTACGGGCGTTTGTTATTTTGTATCTTTATGGTGGACCAGACATTAGTTAGTTGAGAAAATTATTCACCGTGGACAAAAATGACCGCCAGGAGTCCCTTTTAGCTCTTCTAATTACTCCCCTTGCCTCAGCCCTCGCCCGTTCGTAAGCAATTAAGCTGTTCTGAGTGGGCTATTTGTTAAAAATCCTCTATCTCCTACTGCGTTTTCTGCCTCTTAGCAATCTGTTGACCACCTCACACAATCCTATATATAAGTACAGTACACATAAGATATGGCTTAGGCCAAACTGCTATGACTAAACACTTATGTGTGTACTCTCCAGCCATAATACTAGGTCAGTAGTTCAGCCTGTATGGGAACCTTCTCTGTCTCACGTCTTGAAGAAACTCCTGAGTGGCTTGTTAGATACGGAGTTGAGTTAGAAGTTCATACAGGAAAACCATACGGTTCTTCACTTCCGACAGCCCAGCCTCCTACCATATCATAAGAATACAGTATCATTGTCGAGCAGTTCACGGCGAGCACTGCCCGCTGAGCATATTTCTCTCGTTTTTTACCAGTGTTACCAGTTGGATCAGCTTCCCCACCCCCAATCCACCAAACATGTGTGTTGGACTGAGTTTTGGGTGTTTGCCCGTCGTGCACTACTCGATCGAGTGGACGGGCCAATTATGGATAAACCATCATTCCGTAGGACAAATAGAAAACATTCATATAACCGACAACACACAATCCCGTCACTGATCCAATTGGTAACACTGGAAAAAGCAAGAGAAGTATGCTCAGCGGGCAGTGCTCGCCGTGAAATGCTCGACCGTGTGGATGGGCCTTACTGAAAGAGTAGAAAGTTCCAGAATAATTATCAAATGAACGAAGCAGAAAAAAACAGATTAATAATTCAGAAGGAAACGAAAAGGAGAGAAAAGATGAGGAGAGTGATGGGAGGTGAGGTGAGGTGAACTGTCAAGTGTTGTTGTTCGGAGGGCACCTTTCTATATGTGGAGAATAAAAGAGAGAGAGAGAGAGAGAGAGAGAGAGAGAGAGAGAGAGAGAGAGAGAGAGAGAGAGAGAGAGAGCACATACAAAAATAATATAGATAAAGTATGACACCACTGATCACAATTTTTATTTCATTTTAAGAGGAAGAAGACCATCCTAGGTCTGAAAAATCCTGTAGGAAAAGGAAAAAGGAGATAATCTGCAGCAAGTTAGGTAGCGAATCTTCATGGTTTCAAAAAAAAAACAAGGCCACTGTCTCCCGCGGGAGTAGTTGCAACCTCGAGCCCGCTAGGAGACACATACCGGTGTAGATAATATGGTAGTGGCATATCTATACCAGGTGATTCAGCATACCATGAATCAAGTAGGATGATGGCCTATTCTACCTCTATGGCCTGCTTTCATAAATTCAAGCAACAATGTGTCTATGATGAAATGTCGAATTATACATAGTTTAGCTTTGACAATACATTTTGATACTGTATTATAGAGGGCGAAAAGTAAAGGGAAACCCACCTATTCTATCTATCTATAGCTCTGACGCCTCGTTCCCTCCGGGAACTCCCCCCAAGGGGGTGGCCACGGCAGAAGTGTCTCCAGTTCTCCCTGTTCCAACACTCCCTCCTTACTTGTTAAAGCCCTCCTCTACCCCTCACGTTTCTCTCACTTACATACTCCTCCACTCTGTTCTGCCACCTAACCGGAGGTCTGCCTCTCACACCAGGTCCCACAACTTCACTTCCATACACCCTCCTTACCAACCCCTCACCTTGCATTCTCTCTACACAGATGCAAAAGCATGTGTACGGGTAGAGGGTGATCTAAGTGAGAGTTTTAATATTAGTGTAGGGCTGAGACAGGGATGTGTTATGTCACCATGGTTGTTCAATATATATATGGATGGTTGTATGAGAGAGGTGAAAGCCAAAGTGAATGGTCTGGGGGTGAAGTTGAAACTGAATGAAGCAAATTGGTCCCTGGTGGCAAGTTTGTTTGTGGATGACACTGTGCTGGTGGCTGAAAATGAAAGGAATTTACAGAGAGTGGTGGACGAATTTCAGTCTGTGTGTAAACGAAGGAAACTGAAGGTGAATGTGGGTAAAAGTAAAGTGATGGTATTTGAGAGAGCAGAAATTGAAGTGATTGACTTTGCGACACCTTACAGAGTGGCTGTACCAACTGTGACGAAGTGTGAGATAACTCTGAGGGGTGAGAGGATGGAGGAAGTGAAGGAGTTTAAGTACCTGGGTACAGTTATGTGTAAACATGGAAGTATGGAAGGAGAAATTAGGGAGAGAGCAGTGAAGGGTAGACAGGTCATAGGATCACTGGGGAGGATTATGAAGGGTAGAAGTGTTAGTATGGAAGTGAAAAGGGGACTACGAAATAGTATAATCCTGCCAACACTGACGTATGCGTCGGAGACATGGACATGGAGTAGGGCTCATCAGTCTAGAATAGGTGCTGTGGAAATGAGTTACTTGAGAGGAGCATGTGGACTTACTAGATGGGATGGAGAAAGTAATGAGAGTGTGTATGAGAGATGTGGTATGAGTGAGAAGGCAACTGGCATTGTGTGTGGAGTGGTTGAGAGAGTGAAACGTGATACATTGAGGTGGTTTGGACATGTAGACCGTCCAGAAAGGATGAGGCAATGGCATCAATTGCTACTGCAAACAATGTGACACTGAGGACGCTTCCCTGGGGGACGCCCTTCTCCTGTTCAACGGATGCTGAGAGGGCTGTACCAACCCTCACAGAAAAACTGCGACCACTGAGAAACTTCTTAAGAAAACGTGGAAGGCGATCCTGCAGACCATATGCATGTAGTTGCTGCAGGATGCCATATTGCCATGTAGTGTCATAGGCTTTCTCTAAATCAAAGAATACACAGACAAGGTGTTGATGTCGTGCAAAAGCCTCACATGCAGCAGCTTCCAGCCTGACCCGAGAGTCTGTAGTGGAGCGGTGTTTACGAACGCCAGACTGGGACGGTGACAGAAAAAGACCCCGTTTTAGGAAGTATACCAGTCTGACATTCACCATCTTCTTAAATAGTTTACAGAGACAGGAGGTCAAGGCTTGGGAAAGGAAGGATGGTAGCAACCCTCCACTCAGAAGGGAAGACACCCTCCAGCCAGAATCTTTTATATAAAGCTAGAAGAAATGAGATCGTCTCCTCACCCAAGTGTCACAACATTGCATAAGGGATGTTGTCTGGCCCAGGAGAAATGTCGCTTCAGAGAGCGAGTGCAGAGTGCAGGTCTCTCAGGGTGTATATATGGTTATAACTTTACTTCTCATTCCCCGAGAAATCCAGGACAGTGTGCTCATTGGCTCCTAACTCATGCCTGACATCCAGAGGTCGATAGTCACGGCTGGAGACACTAGCAAAAGCCTCTGCCATGGTATTGGCCACTGTCAAACCATCCATGATCTTAATTGAATCGACCTTAAGAACAGGTGGAGATCTAGGAGAAAACTTCCCCGTTATCTTACGGACTCTCCTGAACACATAGGTGAGTAGGGTTTTGGTATTAATTGAAGACTATACATAGGCCTTCCAAGATGCACGTCGCGCCTATTTAAAACTCGTCTAGCCCCAGCCCTTGCCCGTCGGAAGTCCTCTTAATGAGTTGGGTCCCCACTATTGCGACGAAGGCGAAAGAAAGCAGCGCGCTTCTCCCACACAGCAGTGATATATACTGGTGACCGCCAAGGGACAGGACGTTTGTGAAAGTGGCCAGAAGTTTTAGGGATAGCGTTGAGAGCAGCAAAGTGGAGCATATCAGTGAAATATGTTAAAGCCTCGTCAGAGCTACCAAAATCTGCTTCAGAAGAGACTGAAGAAGTTAGCTCTCTGATAAACTGCCAGTCAGTCTTCTCTAATCTCCACCTAGGAAGACGAGGCGGCGGTTCGTACCTGTAATTTTCTAAAAGTATAGGGAAGTGGTCACTGCCATATAAATCGGGCAACACACTCCAAGTAAACTCCAACAGAGCACTGGGTGAGCAGAGAGAAATGTCAATGGCAGTAAAAGTCCCAGTAGGGCTATCAAAATGTGTCACATTTCCCGTATTTAAAACCCCTAATCCGTCATCCTCAATAAAAGAAGCCAATAAAACACCCCTGAGGTTGACCGAACTGTCACCCCACAGAGGATGACGACCATTAAAATCACCCAATAAAATAAAAAGAGAGGGAAGGTCCCGTACAAGACGGTTGAGATCACCCCTCTCAACTGTAACTCTGGGAGGAAGGTATAGACTGCACACAGTGTATGGGCGGTCCATATAAACCTTAACTGCAACAGTTTGGAGCGGAGTGTCAAGCTCCAGGCTCGTTCATGGAACATCTCGCCGAACTATAATGGCATAACCACTATGGTGACCCTGCTGAATTAGAATAAAATGCAGAGTATGCTGGAGGAATGGCAGGAATGTAGTCCCCAAGCATTGTCTCTTGGAGAGAAACACATGCAGGAGAGAAGCTAGAGAGACGAAAGGGCAATTCCTCCCAAGAAGCACGCAAGCCACGGCAATTCCACAGAAGGACCTAGAACAGTGTTACTTTAGTACTGATTTTTGGGAAGCCTGACGATAATTTTGTCTAATCCTGGGCCACTAGAAGAAGAGCGAACCCGAGGAGTAGTACTTGAGGCAGTAATTGGGACCCGTAGACGAGTCCCTGGAGTATCTGATATGTTAGAAGAAGGTAAAGGTAGATGAACAGCGATATTCTTAGAAACATCCACATTGGTATTGTCCTGTACAGTAGTAGTATCATTGACACCGGCAGTTATATCATCATCCATAATACAGGTGGAAGATTCACTCCGCTGCTCAAGCGGAAGAGATACGAATCTTTTGAAGTCACAATGTCCGAGGCATCCACATTCACTTTACGTCTCTCTGGTGTTCCCAAAGGAAGCTTGCGAGGGGGAACATCTATTGAATCAAGAGATTCATCAGAGCCACGAGAACGCTTCTGGTGAAATTAAGAGGAAACTATGGATGAGTTTACAGAGACGGTTGCTTTGCAAGGAGGAACGTCCATGGAGTCAAGTGCCTCAGAGGAATTACGAAGACATCTCTGTTGCAATTTAGTTTAGTTAAGTTTCCTTTAAGGAGAGCGTGTGGCAGCGTGAACCTCTACCACAAGGACACCATTAGTTAAAGCCTGAGAATTGTCATCAGTAGAAGGGTCACTAGAATGAGTGTCTGATACAGTTTCCAAGACAGAGAAACTAATATGTAGTGAAAGTTTAGAAACGTTCTCACTAGAGTAAAAAGCAGCTGCTTCTTGAGAGAGTTGAGAGGGTGCTGCAACCGATTTAGGGCGAAGGGAGGAGGCGTATGTCTTCACACCACCATCCTTCTGTCACCTAAAGTTTAGTTGCCGTCTGGCACTACCAGTGCTGATGAACTGGGTGTTAGCCAAGTGGAGGATATCCTGCTCAATGAGGTACATCTTACATTGGCCAGAACATAAGGGGTGAGCATCCCTGCAGTAAAAGCAGTAACTCTCTGACTGACACTCAGAAGTAGGATATGAGTCAAGAGCCGAACAATTACCACACCGGGAACGGTTGTTGCAGTTTCTCCTCCCATGACTAAACTCGTAACAACAGACACACTGTAAAGGACGCTCATCAAAAGGCCCACATCATTACAGGCAATACCCCCCTACGGGGCAAGCACGAGGGATAAAAGGAATACAGGGATAGCTGTCTAATATCCAAAGGATAATATATAATCAGTAGTCTATCCCATTACGATGGTGAACAAAAGACAGTGCCTTTATTTAAAGGATATAATGTAACAGATATTCTAAATATATTTGTTTGTTATTACTTTTCAACTAATCACCTTCATTTTTCTTACCCTCTTCCCCCTCACCCTTGCCTCAAATCATCACATTTCTTCTCTCCTATATCCACCTACGTTAATGCAATATGCACTTCTTTAAACCCGGGTTCTTCAAATTACGGGTCCCGAATTGCTCCAAACTGGGTCGCAGGCTCACAAAAATAAATACATGAATAAAATAGAATAATAGTGTTCGTGACAATAAAATAAATATGAAGTTCATACATGAATCCACCTAACCTATTTTTATAATCGAATATTCATATATTTAATTATCAATAAAACAAAATCATTGCACAAATAATAGCCTTCTTGAGAGAGAGAGAGAGAGAGAGAGAGAGAGAGAGAGAGAGAGAGAGAGAGAGAGAGAGAGAGAGGTAGGCGAGGCAGTGTTTATAATTCTGGTTAGAATGCCTTTTAATCATAATTATTGCGTTTCAGTTTCTGGCCTTGTATTTTCTTAGGTTGATAATTCTGATCATTTATAAAAGATCTTTCTGTATGGGCCGCGAGAATGATGTCATAGTAAAAACTGGGTCATGACTGAAAAAGTTTGAAGAACCCTGCTTTATACTATTGATGATTCGATACCGTTCACAGTGTATGCTTCATTCATTCCTCCTGACACATGTCTTCTCTACATTACCTCCTATATAGCCCCGCCCACATTTCTCTCCTCCCCATCCCCCCTCCCTCCACCTGCAACTGTTACCAGATCCGATGAGGAACAAATCAAGTCGCTGGTGTATTGGGTGTGGACCCTTGATCTGTCCGGAGCTGTACATACCATCTACACAATGAAACCAAAGTCCTCAAAATCAAGGATCATCTTGACATGAGAGGCACACAAACACTTGCTGCAGCCTCCACAAACCCATACCATCCACTACACTACATGGCAAAACACCCACACATACCAAGGAACATCAAACAACACCTAGTACACGATACCATACACAAATAATATTATCTCTCACACCCTGCCCACCCCAAACCAGTCTCCAGAAACACATCCATACTCAAATCACTCATCAGTCCATCCAAACACTCAAAAACAAAACCTAGCTGCATGCACGACCTCCTGACATCCACCCATCTGAATCCTCCCTTCCCCGTGAGGACAGAGTCCACCTGGCCAGGCTGCGGTGTGGCCACCACTCGGCCCTTCTGACATATCAGAAGAAGCATAATGGAGCCATTGTGGATGCCTGTCCAGGATGCAACACAGCACCCCATTCTAGTAAACACATTATGGAAGACTGCAATGTACACAACCACACTCGCCAACATACACTCTCTGAGGGCATTGTGGGAAAGCCCGGTTCAGGCCATGACCTTCCTCAGGAGCTCGGGGCTGCTCGACCAGAGAGCTTGAGGATCTTCAACAACAACAACAGATAACTAACACATGTAACTAGAGATAGGCATTAAGATAACTAGGTATCATAAACTACCTATCAGCATATGCAGCAGGAGATAGGCATTAAGATAGCAAAGGTCATCTTAGCTACCTGAGGGAAGTGGTATTTACCTAGTTGACTCAGCTACCACATGACCATCAGTAAATAATGACACACCAAATTGGTAATATTGTAATCCAGACACTGCTGGCAACTCAGATTAGGGAGTGAATATAAACGACTGAAAACGAACTCAAGCAGGAGGGACTTTGAGACTGGGTCGTGGAGAGAGAGGTCGTAT
This sequence comes from Petrolisthes cinctipes, assembly GCA_033782935.1. Classification (NCBI taxonomy): domain Eukaryota; kingdom Metazoa; phylum Arthropoda; class Malacostraca; order Decapoda; family Porcellanidae; genus Petrolisthes; species Petrolisthes cinctipes. The sequence continues at coordinate 328,790 of JAWQEG010000380.1, read as the reverse complement.
GCTTTTGTGCTCTCTACTCTAGCTGCCAGGGCCTGCCGCACCAACAGTAGTTTCTTTTTTTTCACCCTTCTGGTGACGACTAGGAATAGCTAGTAGTCATTCCCTTTATAGCTGATAGAAGATATAGTAGGTGTCTATATCTTTATATTGAGATCAACCTTGCCTCCTACCTATGGTGGACTCCCCCACTGATAGCTCTGGGTGTGAATAGACACACGAACCGACGGACGATAAGAGACTCGAACACCCCTTGACATAGACGTAAAAAATGTCTCATTTGTTATGTTTCATGCCACTGGTTCGGCCCCACTAGCCGGCCTCAATCCCTTCATTGTTCAAAAGGTTATTGATGGCTGGGCTGGTGTGGTTGAATCAGTAAAAAAACTTGCATCTGGAGACCTCCTAGTCAAAACATTTAATTCCAAACAAGTAGCCACTTTCGTGTTGTTTTGGAGCTCTTGTTTGTATTTTTTGTGTTGTTTGTGAGTTCTTGTTTATGTGTTGTTGTTTCTGTGGTGTTGCTGGTGTTGTTTGTCTGTTGTGGTTCTGTGTATAGTTTTGTTGTGATTGTCTGTGTGTGTTTAGTTGTTTGTGTTGTTGTTCCCTTTCCATCTAGGCCTTGCCTGGCCTGATGGAGAGTGCGGATTCCTGCTTGGAGGCCGACTTGGCAATGTCGGAGGAAGACGAGTCTCCAATTGAGGATCACTGGCCTGAGCTGCCTTCTCGCAACCCTCCCCCCCTCTCCTCGGTCACTCCGCAGCTCAGGTTGCAGCCGTCCACCTCCTCAACCTCTACCAAGCGACCTGTTGATGCCTCGTCCGACTCCTCGCAGGATTCCGATGGTGTGGACTGTTTGCCTCCAGCTGCCAAGACTGCCAAGGGTGCTTCAGCTGTGCACGACGTACCTTCTCTGCCTCACCCTGGTGTTTCTTCTTTGTATACCAACTCCTTGCCCTCGTCCAACCTTCCTGCTTTTGCCCCGAGAGATGCCTATGTCAAACTCTCCTTCTCTGGAAACCCATCTACGGACACAAAGCTGCGTTGGTTGTCTGATGTCAACAGGGCCTTCCAGTTGCAGCGTGAACTGGCTGAAGTCAAGATGGCTGCTGTCACCTCCCGGTTTGTCTACATCTCTAGGAAGCGTCAGGACATCATTGATAGAGTGAAGGCTGGTGAATTTTTATCTCTGCCTCTCATTCTTGAAGACTCACCTGAGAGGCCTCGTAAGTTCCCCAGCTACATCCTCACCCGTTTTCCTATTGATGTTGACCCGAAACTTGCCAAAGGATACCCTGGTGTGTACTTTGCCCGTCGTTTTTTCCAAGATGGTTCCCCCATTAGCCGTATTGTTGTTGTCTGGAGTCAACCCGATCCACCTCCAAATGAGATTTCCTTTGATTTCCTCCCTTGTCTTCCACCGTGTGAGGTGAGGAAACTTCATAATGACCAGCCTTGGTGCTACAGGTGCTGGGGTGTGGGGCATATCTCCCGGTACTGTTCTGCCAGGCCGAAATGTGCATGGTGTGCGGCCGACCATGATTCCAAGACGTGTCCTGTCAGGGGTGAACCATCACGTCCTGCTGCCTCCACCTCTGAGCCTTCACCTCCTGAAGATACGTCTCGATGGAAGTGTCCACGATGCCTTCAGCCAGGGGTTAACGTGTGGCATGGATGTACTCGACGTAAGGTCCAGGCTCGTGTCTCTACTATTGCTCCGCCTCCACCACCACCACCTCCCCAGTCTGCTCCTCCTACCAGCCCTGCTCCTCCTACCAGACCTGGCCCTCCGCAAGTCTGTTGCTACCCTCATGGCACGATGTACGGCTCTCGAAAACCGCTTTTCTGCCCTTGAAGCCAGGATTGATGGGCTGGTTGCCTCTCAGGCTGCCAATGACTCCAAACTCTCCACCTTGGTCGAGGCTCAGCAGGCCATCATCTCAACTGTCACTACCCTTACCGAAAAGATGGATACTGTTGCATCTCGCCTTGAAAAGCTTTTCGAGTCAGTCCCTTCTCCTGGTCCATCTTCTTCTCCAGGTCGCTCTTCTGCCCCCACTCACCGGACTTCTACCTCCAAATACAGAGTTCGCTAGTGATTGCCGGCTGGATGTCATCTCCTGGAATGTATGTGGTATCACCAGTTATGCTAAGCTCACTCAACTCAAGGCCTATGTTTTTCGTCATCATCCCAGTGTTATTTTTCTCCAGGAAGCATTTCCAGGACGGCCGCTCGCTGCTGGGCAAGCTCCTCCTCTCTCAGGTTATGTGCCATATGTTCATCTGGTAAGGAATGGTCTCCTGACTTACATACATAGCTCCTTGCCACATCGCCTTCTCCGTACCTCCACTGATCCTGACATGACCTTTCAGCTATTTGAGGTTCTACCTGGGAATGGAGTACTCCAACTATGTAATGTCTATTCTGCCCCAGCTAGACTCACTCTTGAGGCTCTTCCTTCTCCAACAGTGCGTGGTATGGTGTATATGGGAGATTTTAATGCTCGGCATTCTGATTTGGGTGATGGTACTGGCTCTATTAATCGTAATGGTGTTCGTCTCCTTTCATACATCCGCAAGCATCATCTGACACACTGGGACACTGGCGGTGCCACTCATTGCCGGGGAGGTACTCTGGATTACATCCTCTCGTCTGACCTGATAGCATCTCAGGTCCAGTGCTCCTCTGTGCCAGACTTATTCTCTGATCACATTGCTCTTCGGTTTCATTATTCTCTAACTGCTGGGTCGGGTGCTTCAGCCACTCGTTTGCGTATTGCTGTGCCCCCTAAATATTGCCCGACTTACATCTTATTTATGGCCCATGTATTCCCTACATTTGACATATCATCAGCTGAACAGTTGTACTCTGATCTTGTATCTGCTACTCATGACTTTTATAGGCTATACGTCTCCCGGCCACACCTCCAGCATCGCCATACTGCCCACTCCTGGACGCTGGATGCACGTATACAGGAGGCAAAGGAGGAGGCTGAACGTGATGGCCTATTGTTTCAAGCCAACCCAACCCCTGACCTACTCCATCGTTACCAGATGTCTAGGGACGCTTTAGTTGCCCTGCAGGATTGTGCTCACACTGAGTCTTGGCAGCGGTTCACGGACAGCATCAACCAGCAAACAAGTGTGGCTTCTATGTGGCACCTCATCCGTCGGGTTGTTAAAAAGACACCGGCCACTGCTCGTCATCACACTCCTGCCGACTATGCCAAACAACTTGTCGATGCCTGGTCAGAACAATCTACCCAAGCCAGTCTACCCATCCACATACAAGATGCACTCGCTTCCCGTGCTGCTGTCCATCGGCTACGTCTAATGTCTGCTCTGTTACAAGATGATGACGATGATGCAGAGGAGATAACTGAGGAGGAGTTGCGCCGTGCTCTCTCTCGGGGTAAAGCTTCTTCCCCTGGTGATGATGGTATTACTTATGCTGTGCTGCGTCTACTTCAACAAGTTCCTGGGAACCCTCTACTTCGACTGTACAATCTTTGTCTTCGTGACGGTTGTGTACCACGAGCCTGGACCAGCAGCACAATAATACCCATCCCTAAGCCCGGCACTGCGAAGTTCAGGCCTATTTCCCTTACTTCCTGTTTCTGTAAGGTTATGGAGAGAATCTTACTCAATCGTCTCATGTACAGACTGCAGGATCGCCTTTCTCCATGGCTGTTTGGTTTCCTTCCCCAGCGGAGCACACATCACTGCCTAGTCGACCTGTACTCTCGCCTTTCCAGGGACAGTGTGGTGGCCTTCATTGACCTTCGAAGTGCCTTCGATGTTGCTAATAGAGACGTCATTTTGGATCAACTGGTTGACTTTGGGATAAAGGGTAATCTACTACGGTGGATTCGGGGCTACCTGAGTAACAGGACCTCCCATGTGTTTTTCAGTGGTGCACTCAGTCCTTTGCGCAGTTTTCATCTTGGTACGCCTCAAGGTGGTGTTCTCAGCCCATTGTTATTTAATATACTGATGCATCGGTTGCTCACTTCTCTCCCTGATATACCTGGAACTACAATTACATGCTATGCTGATGATATCTGTGTTCATTCTACCTCACCAAGGGATCTCCAGCGGTTTCTTGACTCCTTCTCTGTGGTCTCCTCTCACTGTGGCATTATTGTCTCCCCAGATAAGAGCAGAATATTCACCTGCCGCCTTCCTCAAGCTCAGCCAGTGTTCACCATTGGAGGGACTGTCATTCCCATGTGTTCCCAGTACTGCTACCTGGGTGCGCCAGTCAATATTTGGCCGATTGTCCCTGCCAGACCTCAAGACCATCCCATTGTCCAGGACTTATTGGGTCGTCTCCAGCGCCGACTTACACCACTTCAATGGCTATCTAACAACTCCTCGGGCATCTCCATCCCAGTAGCCAGAACCATCTATATTGCTTTTATCCGTTCAGTTGTTGATTACCTCTCCCCTGCTTTGATTCAACTTCCCAGGGCTACTCTGGAAACTTTAGAAAAATTTCAGAATAGAGCAATGAGAATAATTCTCGGCTGTCCAATATCGACCAGGATAGTGAACATGCAGCGTGAGTTGCGTCTTCCCCCATTAATCGAGAGAATTTATTCTAATGTTACTGGCTTCACTGTCAAGTGCCTCCATTTCGCACATCTTTCACCCCATTACTCTCAGTTAGTCAGGACTTCTCTTAGACCAAACTACCCGGTCCCTCCCATACTGCCTGCTGGACGTACTCTTATAAGGTCTGTTTCCTCTGTGCTCCGTGGTCTTAATATAGATATAATGGTTGCAGACGTACCCCCAGGGCCCCCTCCATGGATGCTACCAACACCTGATGTGAGCTTTACACCTACTTCCAAGTCGGAGCTGCCTTCTCTACAGCGGCAGTTGGCTCTAGAACACATAGAAACAGTGACTTCCTCCATCACAGATCCATACTGCCTCTACACTGATGGCTCATTGCAGGTGGATGGTGCAGCAGGTTGTGCTGTTTTCTCGCCTGACCTGGAGTCACCTCCAGGGGGCTGGGTTGGCCGTCGTCTCTGTAACCACTCTAGCTCAACATTGTGTGAACTGTATGCCATTCTGGATGTTGTTAGTGTTGTTTGTCAACGTGGAGTGAATGCTGCCATTTTTTGTGACTCCAAACCTGCCCTTCATTCCCTCTCTAGTGTTCAGCCCACACACTCTACTGTTGTTCAGCAGATTTTATCGTTTTTGGCCTTATTGCGTCATCGTAAATTGACTGTCAAATTTTTATGGGTGCCATCCCATGTAGGTTTACGTCACAATGGTACAGTTGACAGACTCGCAAAGGAAGCCTGCCATCTGCCTCCTCGTGGTGCTGGACGTCCTCTCTCCCTGACATGTTACCTCTCTAAAGTCCGCTCCGCCGCTCTCCTTCCTGTACGGCGACGCAGGGATGCAGAGAGGCCCTTCAGCATCTCCATCACCCATTACGAGTCTGTATGCCGTCACAAATATTCCTACCGTCGTCGAGGCCTCATGGTTCGGAGGCACAATGTAGTCTCTGCTCGTTTGAGGCTTGGTTACCGGCCACCGTGGCAGGTTGCTGGGATGCAGGGTGAGCCTCCCTTCACTGAGTGTCGCTTGTGTCGAGCGCCTCGTGCTAACACTATAGAGCACTATTGCCTAGCCTGCCCCACTGTCCGACACTTGCTGCCCCAGGGCCTGCCACTTGATGTGGTTTGTCGACACCTGCTGAACCATCAGGTTCTGGAGGAACTTCTGGTGCGCCACCCTCGTTTTGGTGGATTTAAGTAGGTCATGATGTAAATATTTGTCTGTATGCTTGTGCTTCATTCTGTTATGTTTTCGTGTGTGCGCATGTGTGTGTGCTTGTGTGTGTGTGTGGTCATTGGGTTCTTGTGAGTCCCGCCTACCCTTGTGTACTGTTGTCTGCCTATTGACTGACGCTACGGCGCAATGAATTAAAAAAAAAAAAAAAAAAAAAAAAAAAAAAAAAGTAGCCACTTTGCTGAAACTTCGTCAGATCCACAATTATGAAGTTGAAGCCAAGATTCCTCAAGCCATGAATTCCTGCAGGGGAGTAATCACCTGTAGGGATTTAATGATGATGGAAGAGACAGAAATAATTGAGGAAATGAGGAACCAAGATATTATTGACGCTAGATTCATAACTCGTTTAGAGGATGGTATAAGGAAGAAGACTGCAACATTCATTTTGACTTTTGGCAAAGTTTCACTTCCTGAAACTGTCAAAATTGGTTATGAAATTGTTAAAGTAAGACCCTTTATCCCCAACCCTCTTAGATGATTGAACTGTCAGATTTATGGACACGGAAATAGAACTTGTAAGGCTTCTTCTCAAGTGTGTGGCAGGTGCGCGACGCCTGGCCATACTGAGGAAAAGTGCACATCAGTGGAGCTCTCCTGCTTTCATTGTAAGGGTACTCACTCCACTTCCTCGAGGGATTGTCCCAAGTGGAAGCTGGAGAAGGAGGTCTGCTCAGTGAAGGCAGTGCGAGGTATCTCCTATCATAATGCGAGGAAGGCGGTGATGGGATCGCAAGCTACCCCATCACCCAATGTCTCGTATGCATCGGCGGTGATATCTCGACCCGTGATGTGTACTATCAGTACTCAGACTGAGTCAGAGCCAAGCGAACAGGCTGATCACTCTACTTCTACACCTACTATTATTACCCCCTCTAAGACTATTACCCCATCTACTAACTCCTATTCTCAGGCTGCAGCTGCTTTGCAGTCAGAGAAACAAAAGAAGAAGTCAGACAAGTATGACAAAATTAACTACACCACCCTAAAACCAAACAAGTCACTTCCTTGCACACACCCTACTCCCACTTCATCGGGGGAGAGAAGGGATAGCTCTTCCTCGGTGGAGTCGGGGAGACTCACCATTGATGAGGAAGCAATGGATGTCTCCGGACGCAAGAACCGGGAAAGGTCCCCCGGTAGCTACTCGCCACGTGGCGGGCGGCACAAGAAGACTAAGCGCTCAGGCCGACCCCGTAACTCTTAAATCGCCATGTTCACTGTACTACAGTGGAATTGTAGAAGTCTTGGGAAAAAATTGAACAACATATCAATATTATTACACACACACAGGTCAGACGTCGTCTGTTTACAGGAGACAGGGTTGGAGAATCACTCTGACCCAACACAATTTAAACACTACAACGCATACAGGAGAAACGATGGACACGGAGTAGCAATATACACACACAAATCACATCCACAGACACAAATAACATTAAACACTACTCTGGAAGCCGTTGCTTGCAGAGTAAAATTACACAACACCTACATATCCATCTGCTCTCTTTACTGTCCGCCACGCGGCCCCATTGACAGTGATTCATTTCATAATCTATTTAGTCAACTACATGATAAAAAATTGGTACTGGGCGACTTTAATGCCCATCACTGTCAGTGGGGAAGCTTAAGAGCTGATGCTCGCGGAAGGCAGATATTATACTACAATCCAACCTCTGCCTCCTGAACGATGGCCAAGCCACCAGGGTTGACGATCGTTCTGGCAACTTTTCGGCCATCGATTTATCTTTGGCCTCCCCGGATATACACCAGGATTTTTCTTGGCATCCTGAGTCCGACTCCCTTGGTAGTGACCACTTTCCCATCTGTCTCTATTATTCAAGTCATACTGTTTCGGCCCCTTTGGTTCCAAAATTCAATTTTAAGAGAGCAGATTGGGGGTCTTTCGGGAGGATCGTCGACCTAGATATATCTGGGGAGACCATAGATGAAAAGATGCGAAATTTAACACAGAACATCTTACACGCAGCCGAGGTTGCTATTCCCAAAACTCTATAATTCGAAATAAGCGTGAAGCACATTGGTGGTCAACGGATTGCCGAGAGGCATTAAGGAAACGTAATAGGAGATACAGGATTTTTGACAAACAGCCCACTCAGAACAACTTTATAGCTTACAAACGGGCGAGGGCTGAGGCAAGGAGAGTAATTAATAGAGCTAAAAGGGACTCTTGGCGGTCGTTTGTGTCCACGGTGAATCGTTTTACACCACTTACAAAAGTCTGGTCCACTATAAAGATAATAAATAACAAACGCCCGTATACTCCCATCACCACTCTTCAAGTGGACAATAACATCTACGACGATCCCGTGGACGTAGCAAACGTACTTGCCAGGAGTTTCTCAAAAGTAAGTAGTTCAGCCAATTACGACCAACGTTTTCTCCATCACAAACGTATGGCTGAACTACAAGAGATAGACTTTGCCACAGAAGACGTAGACTACCCATACAACCGGGAGTTTACTATAGACGAACTTCTCCTTGCCCTAAGATCCTGTAAAGACACCAGTCCTGGACCTGACACCATCACGTACGGTATGATCCGGCATCTTGGCCAGGATAACCTGGTCAAGTTGCTAGCAGTGTATAATGAGATTTGGGTGTCTAACATCTTCCCAAACTCATGGCACTTTGCGTGGATCATACCGATACCTAAACAGTCTGGTCGTCTTGTGAATCCCAGTTCATTTCGACCTATTGCGTTGACTTCTTGCCTCTGTAAAGTCATGGAAAGAATGATAAATAATAGGCTACTTTTTGTTTTAGAAGCGAAGGGTTTATTGAGTGATCCACAATGTGGCTTCCGGAGACACCAGAGCACAGTTGATCACTTGATGAACCTGCAACATAGCATTTCAAAGGCATTTGCCAATAAAGAATTCATGGTAGGGGTGTTCTTGGACATCTATAAAGCCTATGACATGACATGGCGACACGGTATTTTGATGAAGCTTCACGGTTATGGTTTCAGAGGTAATTTGCCCATTTTCATTAACAACTTTTTGCGTGACAGAACCTTTTCTGTCACCCTTCCCTGTAACGCAACATCGGACATTTTTGTCCAAGAGAACGGGGTGCCACAGGGAAGCGTGCTTAGTCCTACACTTTTTAACATCATGATCAATGATATTCTGTCATCAGCTCTAGTCCCCAGGAATCTTAAATACTCGTTGTATGCTGATGATTGTGCAATGTGGCACTCGTCACGTAATGCACAGTTTTCAGTAGGACGGATTCAAGCAGCGCTTGATTCTGTCCACCAATGGGCCTTACAGTGGGGCTTTAAGTTTTCCGTTCCTAAGTGTACCGGAGTAATTTTTAGTAAACGTAGAGTACCTCAAATTAACGTATCGATAGATGGCCAACCGGTACCATTTCATAATTCTGTTAAATTTTTAGGAATTCATTTTGACCAAAGATTAAATTTTACACATCATGTTAATAATTTGCTTGTTCGTTGTGAAAAACCTTTAAATGTCCTTAAGTACCTATCAGGTACCACATGGGGAGCCGACAGGAAATCTTTATTAATGGTGTATAAGACCCTTATTCGTACAAAGCTAGACTATGGCTCACAGGTGTATGGATCGGCATCAGATACAACATTAGGAAGATTGGACGTGTACCAGAATAAATGTTTACGTGTGTGTTTGGGAGCTCTGAAGTGTACACGTGTAGCTAGGATGGAGGTGGAGGCGAACATACCTCCTCTCCGACTTCGACGGGATCAACTCGCACTCAACACCGCCATGTCCACCATCAGGAAGTCGGAGATCGGAAACGTAGCCAGTGCCTCCCTCCAACAACATCACCACCTTCACCACGGAAGACGGAGGCCACTGGCTGTGCGCCTCCACCAGCTAGAACAACAACTTCAAATAGACCTCGGGGACCGCGACAAGTTTACCATCTGCAAGATACCACCGTGGGAGACACCCAACTTCGGCGTCAACACATCGCGGTTACCATCATCAAAAGAAAAGGCGCCGGAGTTGGAGATACACCACCTGTTTGGTGGTATCATCCGCAGTCACCTGGGGTCTCATCACGTGTACACTGACGGCTCCAAGTCAGATGAAAGTGTGGGTGCGAGTGTATGGTCGAGTGAATGTGAACTTAGGTACAGATTGCCGATACATACATCTGTGTTTACAGCTGAACTTTTCGCTATAGACAAAGCCATAGACTATGCAATAAATTCTCTTCATAATTCAATAGTAATTTTCTCAGACTCCAAGTCAGCCCTTCAGGCAATTAACTCATGTCAAACTATTTCCAATGAAATCCAGGGTCGCATCATTAATAAGTTGCACTTATGCAACAAGTCCTTCACTCTGATCTGGGTGCCCGGGCATTGTCGTATTTATGGCAATGAACGGGCAAACTTACTTGCGAAATCGGCTGTAGAGCTCAAGAAGACTTGGGACGTCTCTCGTGATCTACAGTCGTGTCTATCCCTCGGAAAGAAGTCAATTAATCTTCTGTGGCAAGGTCAGTGGACCAGACTTAACATCAACACCATCAAGCCTCAACTAGGTAATTGGGCCACTGCCAACCGGCCCAATCGATTAGAAGAACGTATCCTGGCAAGACTGAGAACAAACTGCACCAGAATAACTCATCTAGAACCATATGTAGACAAACGTTTTCCACCGCATTGTAACACCTGCAATGCGGTGTTATCTATCAGTCATATCATCCTGCATTGTCGGCGATTTGTGGGGGAACGTGCTTCCCTCATAAGTTACTGTGATGCAGTAAAAGTCCCCTTCACACTCTCAGCTCTCTTAGGTGATGGGGATGGTGGTGTGACTGATAAATTGATGACTTTCTTGAGGGAGACCGAACTGATCAGAGTGATGTGACTTTTTATTTCTATTGTTACCATTTTTGTATGCCTATTTTTCAATTATGAATGCTATAAATTATGTGTTGTATATATTGTATATTATGATGTATTAGCTAGGTTTAGCGATTGTCTAATATAGGTTTAGCGATTTGTCTGTCTAGGTTTAGCGATTGGCTGGTATAGGTATTAGTCTAGTTAGCTATTGGTTGAGTAGGTACATAGATTAGTTTATTAGCTAGGATGTAAATTTAAGAAATATTATTTGTATGAAAGTGCAAAATAGGAAAATTATTATATATGTTTAGTTTTAAGTTTCAATGTAATAATAATAATAATAATAATAATAATAATAATAATAATAATAATAATAATAATAATAATAATAATATATGCATAAAATAATATGTAAAAAGTTAAAATTAAAATAATAATAAATAAAAAAATAAATAAATAAATAAATAAATAAAAAATAAAATAAAAGGCCTTAATGACCAACACCATGGTGCCGTCCCCGTGCTGATGCTTGGATTATCTAATATTCTCAGTTCTTATGTAATTGTTCCTGAAGTGTCAGCGAAGTCAGAAAGGTAGAGGTTGTTGCTCGCAAATGTCAGAGTGCTGAGTTTTACCCCGGAGCAAGGAAAAGGGCTCTCCTACTTAATATGTCAATATTATCAGAACATCCATAAACTAGCCACAGGTGCATCTTAATAGTTAATCAAAACCTGATTTATCGAGCATTACAATGTAATATTCCGCACTATGAAATATAGCAAAATAATACATCAGGAATCATTTGGTGCCTATTGTTGCATCCACCTAAAAACAAAATTGCTCACATACAGATTATTTCATTGTCATTCGTTTCACTCAGCATACAAGCCTGCCAACCATCATGACCATCTCTCTCACTAGTGAGTGCTTCAGATGTGTATCTCGGACCGAACTTTGTGGTTCAAGCCTGGGAGAGGGAGCGTTGACAACACTGCAGTGGCCCTCGCGGCAGTGGAGCCGGCTGTACATGTATTATCGTCTCAGAGAATGTGTTGCCTGACTTGGATTCATCACGCTGCAAGAAAACGAAGGTTGCTGACTACCTAGGACGTGTCGATCTCTTCCCTCAGGTACGCTGCTGTTATATTAATTGTCCTTAATACGAAGGGTGGGCCAATGTATTGTGTGCCCCTATAAAAATGTGCAGTTTCCAAATAGGCAATGTTCCTGGTGCTCGAAACCCTGATATTTTGCTCCCAGTTCAGACTCCTGAAAAAGTCCATGCTGTTCAAACTAGATCGTCTCGGTCTAGGGTGGTTCATCCTCTAATCCTTCCTAAAGTACAGTCACGAGCATAAGTTTCTTTACCCCCCTGGCGAGAGTTAGGTCGAAGTCGTGGTTGGATATGGACTAGACGAACAAAAATGAACCAGTTCATAATGTTCGGATGATGCTTCATGTCACTAGAGGTGTTCACTTGAATACAACAAATTTTACACCGTCATGAGATACTGACTCTCATTGTTCGTTTGCCTGGCCCTTCTCCAACCACAACTTCGACCTAATTCTCGCCATGGGGGTAAAGAAACTTATGCTCGTGACTGTACAGCCGTTAAACATCAACACATCTGACTTTCCTAAGCTACAGCATATCTGTCCTACTTTGTCAGCAGTAAGAGATAAAGTACAGAGTGGAGAAGAACAAACTACACGTGATGGAACCGTATACAAGTTCGTTGAGAGTCAGGGCTTGTTGTACCGATCCTGTATTAAATCTAAATTTCCTGAGAGAGTTGGTAAACTTTCACTAGTAGTACCATCAGACTGTAGACCTATTGTACTCTCTATTGCCCATGACAGTCCTATGGCTAGACATTTTTCCCATCGCAAAACTTTAGCGAGAGTAATAAACCAGTTCTTTTGGCCTTTTATGATGAGGGATATAAGAAGTTATTGCCAACCCTGTGATAAGTGCCAACGTATGTCCCCAAGAGGTAGAGTGAAACCTGTTCCCCTTAAACAGATTCCTATTGCAACTGAACCCTTCTCAAGAGTTGCCATCGACCTTGTAGGTCCTTTATCCCCACCGACAGCCGAAGGACACCAATACATCCTCACTTTAATCGACTTCGCTACTGGGTTCCCTGAAGCCATCCCTCTCAAGAAGATTGATGCTGTATCTGTGGCAGAAGCACTACTTGAAATCTTTTCCAGAGTAGGTATTCCCAGGGAAATACTATGAGATCGTGGAGCTCAGTTCAAGTCTGCCCTCATGCAAGAGTTACACCAGCTACTGGGTGTGAAACCTTCCTTCACGACCCCATACCATCCGAGCTGTAATGGACGGATCGAACGATTTCATTCCACCCTTAAAGCTTCACTTAGAAAACTATGTACCGAGAAACCGAGAGAGTGGCATCGATATCTCATTCCTACAATGTTTGCTTTAAGAGAGATACCCAGTGATAGAACAGGGTTCTCTGCTTTTGAACTTTTGTATGGTCATGCTGTGCGAGGACCCTTGGCCGTTCTTCGAGACTTGTGGGAAGACAAAAGTATAAGTGAAGATGACGGAACATCCTTTCAGTATGTGATCGAACTTAAGGACAAGCTAGCCGAATGTTCAAAGATAGCTGCCGAAAAGGCCAAGGTCAGCGAACAGCGTTATCGCTCCTATTTCGACCTGAAGTCTCAAGATCGACAATTCAAGCCAGGAGACGAGGTCCTAGTATTGCTGCCCGATACCGCTAACAAGCTGTTGATGTCTTGGAGTGGACCTTTTCCTGTCTCGGAGAGAAGAAACAGAGTCAACTACTTGATAGATCAAAATGGAGTCCAGAAGTTGTACCATGCGAACCTACTAAAAAAATACAATCCTCGGGCGTCAGTCTCCCAAGCTCAAGTTATAGATGAAGAAACCTACTTGGACGAAGGTGTAAATGAACCACTTAGGCTTGTTCAGGTGTGCATCGTTGAAGGTGAGGAGGAGGAGGATCAAGATTGCTCCATTACCACCTTTGGCAGTGATGAAAACGAAGGTGAATCGAAACTTCCCGAGATTTTTCAGAGCCTTACAGAATGTGAAAAGTCTGATGTCTGTTGTCTTCTGTCATCGTTCCCAGATGTGTTGTCAGAGTCTCCAGGGTGTACTTCGTTAGTAACTCATGATATAACGCTGACGACTACTGAACGGTTCAAAACAAAATTGTACCCCATTCCAGTACACCTACAATCCAATTTCGAACAAGAAGTAGACAAGCTTCATGAACAAGGAATAATTCGGCCGTCAGATTCTCCCTATTGTTCACCTGTAGTAATGATCAAGAAACGGGATGGTAGTTATCGAATGGCTATCGACTACAGGACCCTGAATTCTGTCACAGTGTTTGATGCTGAACCACCTTGTACAATTGAAGAGGATTTGAACAAATTCAGTGGGTCAAGGTATTTCTCAGAATTAGACTTGACAAAGGCTTACTACCAGATTCCACTCTCTGTACAAGCCAGGAAGTATACCGCCTTTCCAACTCATCGTGGTCTTATGGAATTTTGTAGGTTGCCCTTTGGTCTAGTCACTGCTTGTGCCACCTATATTCGGTTGATGCGATTAGTCTTAGCTGGATTAAATAATGTAGCATTCTATTTTGATAATATTTTCATTTACTCAAAGACTTGGGAAGAACATCTGAAGGCACTGACATCTGTGTTGAAACTGTTAGGCCAAGTAAGTGTAGGTTTGGGGTCCAGGAAATAAAGTATTTAGGTTTTTCAGTTGATGGCAAGAGCTTAACCCCTCAGCTTGACAAGATTGAAGCCATAATGAATGTCGTTCCACCATCAAGCAAGAAGGCTCTTAGGTCCTTTTTGGGGACTATTTCTTTGTATAGAAAATTCATACCTAATATGTCTGATCTTTCTAGTCCATTATCAGATTTGCTCAAGAAAGCAGTCAGAGAACCACTGAACTGGACCAGTGACTTGATAGATAAATTTAATCAACTTAGGATGGCCTTAAATTACCAGACACTAATCTCCCTTTTGTTCTCAGGACAGATGCCTCAAATTATGGCTTGAGCGCAGTCCTATGTGTTTGCTGTCACCTCCTGGGTGTGTTTGGGGATACTAGTGAGCCTTTACAGGTTCTTCAAACTTTTTCAGTCGTGATCCAGTTTTTACTATGACGTCATTCTCGCGACCCAAACCGAAAAATATTTTACAAATGATCAGAATTATCAACCTAAGAAAATACAAGGCCAGAAACTGAAACGTAATATTTATGATTAAAAGGCATTCTAACCAGAATTATAAACACTGCCTCATCTACCCCACCCTCTCTCTCTCTCTCACTCTCTCTCAAGAAGGCTAATATTTGTGCAATGATTTTGTTTTATTGATAATTAAATATATGAATATTCGGTAATTAAAATATGTTAGGTGGATTCATGTATGAATTTCATATTTATTTTATTGTCACGAACATTATTATTCTATTTTATTCATGTATTTATTTTTGTGAGCCTGCGACCCAGTTTGGAGGAATTCGGGACCCGTAATTTGAAGAATCCGGGTTTAAAGAAGTGCATACTGCATTAACGTAGGTGGGTATAGGAGAGAAGAAATGTGATGATTTGAGGCGAGGGTGAGGGGGAAGAAGGAAAGAAAAATGAAGGTGATTAGTTGAAAAGTAATAACAAACAAATATAATTAGAATATCTGTTACATTATATCCTTTAAATAAAGGCACTGTTATTTGTTTACCATCGTAGTGGGATAGACTACTGATTATATATTATCCTTTGGATATTAGACAGCTCTCCCTGTATTCCTTTTATCCCTCGTGCTTGGCCCGTACGGGGGTATTGCCTGCAATGATGTGGGCAATACTTTAAGGGTTTTGGCGACCCTTCGGCCAAAGCCACCAGCTTACATTTCTTCAACTGTCTCTCCTTTCTTCCTAGTTCCTTCTTGCTTGCTGTCACACCTCTCTATCACCTTTTCCTGGTGCTATATGACCTCTCAACAGCAAAGGTCTCCATACACAATCTGATAAAATACGAGGAATGAAAGAGTTACCAACTCCAAAAAATGATACTAATGTAAAGTCATTCTTGAGTTTATGCTCTTATTATAGAAGCTTTGCAAAAACCTTTTCCCATATGCAGATTTGGTATGGATGCCAGAACAAGAGCTGGGCTTTGAGTTACTTAAGGATAAATTGGTGCCAGCTCCAATTCTTGCGTTCCCGGATTTTTCATTACCTTTTATCATTTGTACCGATGCTTCTTCATTTGGCTTCGGCGCTGTACTTATGCAGAAAATAGCAAAAGGTCATTGTCAGGTAATTGCTTATGCTTCAAGAATATTAAAAGCACAGGAAACTCGTTACTTTGAAACAGAACAGGAAACTTTGGCAATAGTCTGGGCACTTCGCACCCTTAGAGAAATCGTGTTGAGATATGCTTTACAAGTTTTTATAGATCACCAACCGATTCTTGGCTTCATAAAAACTCAAAATCTAACAGGAAAATTGGGCAGATTGTATCTAACAATTTAGGACTTTCAACTGCATATTGATATTAAATACCTTCCAGGTCGATTAAATAATGTAGCAGATGCATTAAGCAGACATCCTGTCTGTTCAGTTTCAAAGGCACCCATAGACTTTGACTTCAATGCGGTTCGTAAACATCAACAACAGGATTCTCTAAAAAAATGCAATATAATACTCATTAAACTCTGGTGATGAATATGATGGACCGGAATTGCCCATTCACTTTAATTACTTCTCCCTTCATGATGATATTGCTTACAGAAAACTTAGGAAACGTGACATACAAACCAATCAAATAGTAATATCACAATCAATGATTCGCTCAGAATTAACCTTATATCATAATGCAGCAGGACATCCTGGGAGAGATCGGTGTGTCCGCTCTCCGTACAAAGTACTATTGGCATAAAATGATGAAAGTAGATGTTGAAACACATATCACTCAATGCGAAACATGCAATGCAAATAAAGGCCATACACTTGGACTTGCTCCATTAGGGAATACCTAATGCCGAGCGAACCATAGGAAATAGTAGGAATGGATTTACTCTCCCTATCACAGTGACATCAAGGCTCAAAATATTTATTAACTGTGGTTGAATATTTTTCTAGATATCTAGTGGCTCCACCACTGTAAACAAAAACAGCAGAAGAGGTTGCACATAAATTTGTATCCAAATACATTTGCTCATATACATGTCCCAAAATCATAATTTCTGATAATGGAAAAGAATTGCGTAACAGTATCTTACATAAGATTTCTGATTTCTACAATATTAAGCAAACGTTTGTATTAGCATATCACTCTACATCTAACGGGTTAGCAGAACGGCAAAACCGTAAAATATAAGAAGTAATTCGTGGCACAATCTATAAAATCCCCTCCACATGGGAGGACTGGATTGATATGACAGTCTATTCAATAAACGCTTCTAAAACAGAGACAGTAGGAATTTACTCTGTGATGTCGGGGGGGTCTTTGCTGAAAGGCATTTAAGCTTTCTATGCAGGTGCAAAAGCATGTGTACTGGTAGAGGGTGATCTAAGTGAGAGTTTTAATATTACTGTAGGGCTGAGACAGGAGTGTGTTATGTCACTATGGCTGTTCAATATATATGTGGAGAGTGTGTCGAATTGGCCTAGAGGAAACACGGGTGGCAGGGTGTCTTCATATTTTATCTATTTTTCAGAGAAATAGAGAAGATAGAGGATTTTAGCATACTATCATTATTATTATTAAAAATAGACCAGAGACACAAAGGTGGGAGAGAATGCAAGCATTCTATCAATCCGAGGACCCCAGCCCCATGAATCCAACCTGAAGAAAAGAAAACAGCTTAGAGAAAAAAAGATGAGCAGTTAGCTTAATAAAAACATATTAGCCCTACTCTTGAAGCCAGCCAGTCCTACACCATCAAAGACAGATTCACTAAGGCTATTCCACAGAGCCACCGACCTAGGGATAAACGATCTACTGTACTGACAGGTTCTACAGCGCGGCAATACCTAAGCATACCTATGGGAGTCCAATGCACCACGAGTGACACGAGCTGGAACATACAGAGGTGGCAGAGAGGAGTTAAGAGGATGCAGCACATTACTTCTGATCTTGAAGAACATGCACAATGATGCAACAGAACGACGGTGACTCAGATTACAATCAAGTAAACCGCCGGTAAGAAAATTAGCGTTGGAAACAATCCTATCCAGCAACTTGAGATAGCAATCAGCTGCTGAACACCACACTGGAGAACAGTATTCCAACAGAGGCAACACAAAGGAGTTGTATCACCGCAGTAACAATGAGTGATCTGCATTCTGCAGTACATGAGAGATACACAGAAGTGTATCACACATGCCAAGGCCCCTTCGATATGCAAACTGTGAGGGTGGAAATACACCATTTCCATGAAGTTACTTAAACGCACAGCCACCAGCCTCTCAAACACCTTAGACAACACAGGAGTGATGGAAATCGGCCTGTAATCGCCAACTGAAGACGAAGGAGGGCCCTTGGGAATTGGGGTAACATTAGCAGACCTCAAACATTCAGGAAAACTACCAAGACGAAGTAGTCTCCTGAAGACAACACTGAGGCGGGGAGCTAGGACATCAGCCGTCTGTTTAAAGAACAGTGGAAACATTCCCAAGGGGTCAATACCACCATAAGAGTCCAACTCATGAATGAGTTTTTTAACTTCCCTTGACCTAAAGGCAAATGAGGAGAGACCAGGACAGGGGTGACATGTGGAGGGCAACTCTACAGACTCCCTAGACTGCTTGCTATCAAAGTGAGCTGCAAGAAATGCAGCCTTACCACCGGGCTCATACACCAGTCTACCACCATCACCAACTAAGGGGGGGAGTGAAGAGTCAGGCCCAAATACAGCACTCTTTAAGGTAGACAACCATTTATGTGGGCTCCGAACATTCAGCAACCCATCCCTGGTTCCAATATTGAATTGCTGCTCTCCCTCCGCATAGACACCATTAGCCATTCTTTGGCACTCAATAAACTCATCTCACTTTGCTCTGCAACGATCACGCGTCCACCAACGATAGGCACCCTGCTTAAGATCAAATGCGGTCCTATACTCATCAGTAAACCAGGGTTTATCACTATTGTCCACACGAATGATCTTCTTAGACACATATTGCTCAATTACCTCAGACAAATGCTGGTTCAGTAACTCTACAGGATTATCAGCAACATACATTAAATGCAATGAAAACCCACGCACACCACCACAAACTGCATCCCAATTAACACGATTCTTCAGAACCACTTCCCTCCTCACACACAGGTTCGGAACTGACTGGGCAGTTGAAACCTTCACAGAGTGAGAAGAATGATCTGAACGTCCAGTTGGTGCGACCAACGTCCAATTGGTGCCTCATGGTGCACATTGAGATCACCCATAAAAATAAATGATGCACGACTGTCCTCCGCTTGTACCCTAGCCATTGACGTTAACAGTCATGTATACCATCCTCCAGATCTGGGTTCCGATACAAGCTGTAAAGATAAAAGTTAAACCATCTCCCACATACTCTCAAAACCATCATCTCACAGCAACCACATTCAAACTTTTTCTGTCGAAAATAACCAATACCATCTCTAACATAAGCGGCTAACCCACGAGACCGCCGTAACTCCCCACGGTACAGCAGAACAGGTCGACCAAAACCAGGAATCAGTAATTCCGACTGATGACGCCTGTCAGAGATAACTGCACATCATAATGGGGGGCCGCCACATTCAAATCAGCAAAATTCCCAGATAAACCACGCACATTCGAGCAAAGTACTCTGCAGCACCGAGGAGGAGGACGCCTCGGACCTGGGTTCAACTCCACATCTGGAAACCTAAGTTTCAGGCAAACAAAAAAAAGCAGATAGAGAAAACCCATAAAACTAGATCTTTGGATGCATAACACAGAATCAAATTATACTAGAGGGGCAGTAACGATGGTAAAGAAGCCGCCACCACCAACTAGTCCCATAGCCCTGCCCAGACAACATAGAATTGGCGGGAAATTTATGAGGAAAGAATAGAAAGAGTAAGAGAAGCATACGCCAAGCCCCGTATGGAAGGGAGAGGAGAGAGTCGGAGGAAGGTCGGGCTTGCGACTATGGCTTCAACTCTAAACCTCCTCTCAAAGATGCCGTTGGTCCACCAAAAAGGTCGACTCGTCCGCCTTCAGAACAGCATTTCCTCTGAACCAGGACAACCCAGTGCCCTAAACATTCCCAACTCATACGCCTCACCCAAAATGCAAGAAAGACATTGCACATAGATGAACCGGTGGTACAGGAATGTTTAGATAAGATATACCACCCACAATGGTGAATATACCATCGGAGAGATTAAAGTGCAGTGCATCGTTGAGAAGTGCAATATGAACAATAACTGCAGATATTACAGAGACATTGCAGTTTGGAAAAGTGAAATTTACTATGCCAGCCCAGGAGTCCTGACCAACAGCAGCAGCAGCAGTAGCCGGCCTGGAACTTCGACCCTGTTCGACACAACAACATAAGCTCAATTATGGCTAGGTCGTTGGCTGACTTGAGGAAGATGCAGCGGCATCAACTTAATAAGGTAAATAAATATGACATTTTTGAAAGCATACTACAGTCATCAGGAGATGGAGAAATAGCACTGATAGTTGTAACTAATAAACTCAACGCAGTGATGAATGAGTTGGCGGAGATCAAGAGTGCATTCACGTCACCGGATAGTATTATCAATAACAAATTTGCCGAGTTACAGTTGCAGTTAGACAAACACTCGGAGATAATTGCAAAGCAACAACGTTTTTTGGAGAAGACAGACCGTGAGGAACGTGAAAACAACGTTGTTATCCTTGGTATGCCAGACGAACATGAAGCACTGGATGGAGCAGTGACCGACCAAGATAAGCTAGCTAAGGTGTGGGAAAAGGTTGGCATGGCTGACGCGACCGGGAAGCATATTCCCCAAGTTTGACGGGGTATATGCCATAGGCGAAATTAGAGCCAATCAGAGCCCGAGTTGACTTCTCGGTGTGCCAGACGTACGACGAGTTGTAAACAAACCTTTGATCGCTTCCCCCCTCATGCGAAAGAGAGAGAGAGAATATAGGTCGAGATGAGTGAAAATAGAAAGATAGATAGATAGATAGATTATAAAAGAGAGGATAGAGCATTACTACTATGGTACAAAGAGGTGCTGATAGAATAGCGAAATCAAACTGCAGAGATGCCACTTTGCATGTGAACACTATCTTGTTACCCCTCTCAATTATTTTTTATTTTTTTCAATTACAGTTGACTACATATTATTTAGCCTAATATTTCTTATTTGTTAGACATATTGGTTTTTACTTCATAAGCTACAATCTTTTGACCCTATATTTCAAAACTTAAACATTAGTTTGTTTGATAAATTAGTATATTTTAGGATGAAAAACTAGATTTTGATTGATTTTATTAATTGTTTAATAATGCCAACATACAAAATATTATAAACTGTATATATGTTGATATCTTTATGGATGGTTGAATGAGAGAGATGAAGGCAAAGGTGGAGGGCCTGGGTGCGAAATTGATGTTGAATGGAGTAGATTGGTCCTTGGTTGCAAGCTTATTTGTGGATGACACTGTATTGATGGCTGAGAGTGGAAGGGAGTTACAGAGGGTGGTGGATGAGTTTCAGTCCGTGTGTAAGCGAAGAAAACTGAAGGTGTATGTTGGTAAGAGTAAGGTGATGGTATTTGAGAGGACCAAAACAGAAGTAATTGACTTTGTTACACCATATAAAGTGGCTGGGCCAACTGGGACTGTGAGATAACTTTAGGGGGTGAAAGGATGGAGGAGGTGTGGGAATTCAAGGCAGACCTCCAGTTAGATGGTAGAACAGAGTGGAAGAGTATGTGAGAGAGAGAAGTGTGAGGGGGGGGGATGGAGCAAGTGAGGAGGGAGTGCTGGAACAGGGAAAACTGGACTCTTGTGCCATGGCGGGAGTTCCCGAAGGGAACGAGGCGTCGGAGCTATAGATAGATAGATAGATGTTGATAGTCCAGCTGCCTTGTCTACCTCACCTACTAAAACAGTTCCTGGAGGGATCATGGCATCAGAGCTATAGATAGAGAGAACATCAGTGGCCACTACCATGCGATTTGGCATTTGCTACATTGTTTTTTTTATTTTGTGCCAAGTTGAGGGGACGTTTTGCTGCCGCTGTTGTTGCTCCTGCTGGTCGCCGTCCCTTACAGAGAGGAGCTGCTCCCCTTGGCCTCCCATTGGATCTCCTTGATACTGACGTGGGTTGGCAAGGAATCTTGCCACGGCCAGCCCCACCACTCCTCACTGCACACCCAATGCAATGTAACTGACTGTTAAATTGATTAGTAGAGTGAACAGAATTCATACGCTGAATTACCTTGTTCAGAGGTTCTAAAGAGTCTTTATTTCCAAATTGAGCAGCTGCTTTAAGAATTGATTGTGTGGCTTCCTGAACTTTGGCCATTACAACTTCATTGTCTTAAAAGGCATTTTCATTGAAGTCCTCACAATTGTCAGTCACCATTATGCCTACATTATCATTAGTGATGTCCACCTTATCAATAATTTCATTAATTATTATGCCTTCACTTTTAATCCTAAGCTCTTTATTTTCACCATCACTCAAGTTTGTGAAAAAGGTCTCTTTTGGCGCTTTTTCTTCGCCTACAGCCAAAACTGCCATCCACTGCCGACTCTGACTCGTCAACACAAACACCTGTGGCACCACAGTCATACTGTGCTCTGCACAAGCAGTCTGGTGTTTGCAGAGAGCACCATTTTCCCCTTGGACACATGAGCACATGCCAGTGGTGAGGTCAACTTCATATGTCTGTGTTGGGTCTGACTGGCTCTTCACTTGGTATTTTCCACTGCCAAGTGATTCCACTGCATCCAAGGAGACTTTTCCCACATTCACTGCCTTGACATGCCGCCGCTTCAGAGCTACATCAACTAAGCGCTGCCTCATATAGTTGTCAAAGATCTCAACTACAAACACGACCAACTGCGCAGTATTGTAGGCTTTGCATCTGTAAGAGGCCCATAACAATGGGATATGAATGAGAAAGGAGTAGTTAGCAGGGGGCGTCGCCCCAAGCAAGGAGGGAGTGTTTGTTTAGAGCTCCCGAAGGGAATACGGTTTCAGAGCTATGGATAGAGAAAAAAAGGGTGGGAATGTTTTGTTTCCTTAATATCTGTAAGTATATATAGTTTGATTCAAGGAAACACAAGTGTGCATTTAATTAAGACTCCAATTACTTTACATTTGCAAATGTCATTTACAAAAATAATTTAAAATCAGATGACCTCAGATGATATTGAGAAATATATGAATATGATTGATTAATCATGAGACTATGCTTATGTTCATGGGAAATTTAGTTAAAAGTGAGGATTGTTGAAACAAAAAACATGCATAAAACTGTTTAAAGAAAGTAGAGTTGATTTTTACCTATTAAGAACTATCGGTGGTATTCTTAAAAAAAAATCTTTCCTTACATATATCTTTCCCTTCTAAGGATTTTTCCCTCCCTTCATTATGCTTAAAGAATTCTTTGGAAAGGAAGGAAAAGTTTACATGTTGGTAGCCCTGTGTCATAGAAATGATAAATGTGTGTGCGTTTGTACGTCTATGAGCCCTCCGGGCACAAAATATAAACAATAAACACATCCACGCTGTGCTCACGAGGTTTTGTTTTATGCGATGAAGTGTTTTATAACATCATTGATTTAATATTTCCTGTAGGAAAACGATGATAATAATAGTGGTATAAATATAGTGGGGAACTTTGTTCACTTCTACTCGTCATAATTTCTTTGTTTAATGTTATATCGAGTTGTGACAAATATATCTGGACACTACAATCATTGCTGAAACTAATGGTATAAATAAAATTGTATATCTTGAATAAAAGAATGATAAATAATATACAAGCATATACCACCACGAGCAGCATGGTGTCAAGAGAGGATTAGTGGTGTAGGGGTGGAAGGGTGGAGTTAGGTGAGTATATGGACCAATCACCACACACCTGACCAATGACGTATACAACACAGTCCAACACAAATTTTGAACCGAGTATGGTAGGTCTTTAGAAATTTGGAAGAAATGCCTCATTTATTTACTAAAATCTTTTTTCTTCGGTGATACAATACTGTTGCACGTGTTTCCAATATATTATGATGTTATAAAGAAAACATCAAAAGTAAATGATAAAATACAACAAAAGAATTATTGAAGGATTGGGGTAAAATTTTCTTTCATGTTCCAATAATATACTCGATTCAAGGGAAGGAATTTAAGGCCAGGAGAGGAAGGAAATCTTTAAGAATAGAAAATTAGTGATATATTTCTTTCCCATGCTTTTGAAGGGAAAGATTTTTTTAAGAATACCACCGTATGTCTTTGATGATGCACATTGTTGCCTCACAAAAGTTGTTCGTGTGATGCCCTATTAATATTGCACCAGCTCGGAAAGCCAAAGCCCACTCTTCTTTCTTCAGTACCAGGGAAGTCAGGTATCTGAAAATAACAGGAAAAACTAAGAAAGAAGAAAATCATAAACCTATAAGTAGTAAAAATGAGAGTAATTGTTGTTGATGTTCTCCCAGGACAGAATGGCCTCCTGCCCCACAGACCCCCAGTAGTACGCTCTGGTCGCAGTGAAAACACAAATTAAAATAAAGGAGGGGCTGGCCCTATATGTCTGGGCTACCGAAGCACATCCCAGGGAAATGGGACCACAGCTTACTGGACCAGGGAGTCTGGGGGCCTCATTGGGGGGAAGGTCTTTGATCCCACAGTCAGTGCTGTGGGCCCAAGTCCACGTTACCACAAGAGCTACAAGTGGGGCCACACCTTCCATGAGACCAGCCCTGAAGGAACCATAAGGGGGAGGGAGTTTACACTGCTGCATGCAAAGGGAAATGCACCCCCTGTGTGCTGGCGGTCCACACAGCAGTGGAAAAAGAAAAGAAAAAAAAAGGAGCCTCCGGTTGCAGTACACCTCACGTGGGTAGATCTCATCAAATCCACTAGAAAGTAACCAGATCCTACAACAATCTTTATTCTAGCCCTGTGGGGGATAACTAATATTCACAGAGAATAAAGTCAGCCCCACTGGGCTCTGAGAGTAGTGATTGAATATACAGTATACCACTACTGTGCAAGCTGGGAATTTAACCCAGATCATTCTCATGATTAATCAGGCATTACAGGTTTTATGGCAGAGTGGTTATTGTTTGTATAGTAGAACAAATTCCTTGTATATAAAGTGAATGAAAATAATACTGTATCGAATAAAATTAGGGTATGTCATGGCCAGTGAATTGGCTTGGAATTTCTCCCAAATTTCACTGAAATTTTCCCGAGTCTCGGCATACATAAGGGCCTTCATGCCAGCCATAAGCTCTTGGCGATGATCCTTTTGAATGCCTTTTTTGGAATTCAAAAGCCACCGCCAAACCTGCTGAAGGATGTGGAAGATGCAGAGGAAACTTTGTGATGTGGGCCAGGTGACTGCCAGAGCTTTTCTCTCGGCATCACAGTAGTCAGTAATGAAGGACTGTGGTTCTCCCCTGCCACAGAAAGCAGAATGTCCCAGAGCATCCTTGACCATAGCAAACCCTGTTCAAAATAAGTAAACATATTGTTACTCTTACATAATAATTATTTTTAAAGTCTGCAAAGTTCGGCAAATTACCACAACCTTTACATTATTCCCAAAGATTAGAAAGTGGCAGGATATGATTAGGAGGATGAGCCCTGGGTATGACTTATGTGGATGATCACAAAAGTCAGTCAAACAGAATTGACAATCTAATTAAAAATATTCCTCTCTGCTGCAGAGAACTCTCAATGGCCAAAGTGAACAACTAAATATGATAATAATTATACAATAATGCTTGAGCTATTTTTAGTTAAAGCATGCAGTAAAAAATAAAAAAACAGTACTTTGCATTACTAACCTTTGGTCAGTGTCACCTCATCCTGAGAGGATGTAAAGAGGACAGCTAGAGGCACTGCCCCAGCTGGTCCAGCGCAGAGGAAGGGTATCACAGCAGTGTTCAGCTGGTCCACACAGCCAGTAGCATCCACGAACACCACTTCTCCAGCCTCTCTCAGCATCTTGTGAGCTCTCCTCATGAACGGGGTGACGAGGGCTACGCAAAAGCTACTACCACTATGGTCAATTTTTAAAGTCACCTCTGGGTTATCCTTGGCATACTTATGTATGGCTTCAAACATGGATGGACTGTTCAACCCACCATACTCTCTAGCCATCCATATGTCCCTCATGTATTCAATGGAGAGGGATTTATGGCATGATTTGCTTGCCCTTGCAAATCATCACTCAGTTCCATTTTCATCAGATGATGCCTGTGTGCTTGAGCTGTTGTCATACCTGTAAAAATTAGTACATTATAGTTACTGACATACTTAATGACAATCAACAGCAAAACAGCTTGTCTATCTAGGCAACAATGGTACACTTTGATACATGCCAAAGTAGCTAAATAGACTCACATATTTTATTATTTTACTGTACTGTATGGCAAAAAGCTATACCATACATAATATAATGGTAAAACATATGCATATACCTCTTCAAGGTAATCCCACTCCCCAACCCACGGATGAGAAAAATGATGAAGGAATAATTGATGAGTGCTTTTGTTGCTAAATAATATTCAGGTCATCCCAAAGAGAAACACGCCATATATCTTAAGGAATTACTGCAGTCCACTTAATTTATGTAATTACTGATTTTGCTAATAATTTGCTGATACTGTACATAATCCAATTATGCTAACTGTGTACTATGTACCATTAACATTACTGTACTTTACTTTAATATAAGTGCATGCTTGTGGTTCTCCATGAACTGAACTTGCTGAATTTACTTATCTTAGTGTCATGATTACCAGTGAAGCTTATTACTAATTCAAATACTTATTAATATTAATTAAGGTCTATATTTCTGTACTCTATTTAATATTATGGTCTATACTACTGCGTTCAACTCGGGCTGTGATTGGCTCTAATTTCTCCTATGGCACATACCCAGTCAAACTTCGGGAATATGCGACGGGGCTACCTCCAGCATGGAGATAAAAGCCTGGTATATGTATGTACAGTACGTACTACTGTGCTATATTTTACTCTTTTACAGTCAGTTATACTGTACTTATAAATTTTAGCTTTTATATTTAGTATTTTGTTATCGACTTCATCCGCCTATTTACGGTAAACCTATGATTATTGTTTAGCAAATACACAGTACTGTACTGTATAGGTGAGGCGATGGATTTTGTTCATTTGTCTTGATTTCTGAAAAAAAATAAGTACATTAACGAAATTTCATCCTGGAGATCAATTGTTTTAATTAGGGTTACCACCCATTCCTTAAAACTCTAGTTACAATCATACATTGATAATTATTGCATACAGTAATTATAATTTAAAAAACTTGTGGAAATGCAAATTATCCATGTAAATCTAAATTAAATCTGTGACACTGCTGTTATCTACTAAACCAGTGTAAAGCAATGTTTAAAATACTGTATGAGATATGTTCTACATGAAAACGTATTTTTATCTGAAACTTTAAATGCTGTAGGCCTACTCATAATCATTACCATACATATTTCACAAATGTGCTATACGGTCATTTTTAAATTCAGTCAAGTTTTTATTCAATGGAATATGGATGAGTAAATCAAATTCCAAATATTTTACCATTCCTATCTTGAACTAGTTAGAGCTCTTAATTAGGCATGCTGAATATATAAACTCTTTGTATACTGGTATATTGGCTTAATTAATCTTTACCTTGCTCAAAGTACTTCTCAAATACTTCTCTTGTAGTAAATGGTATCCGTAATTGATTAAGGACATCAGCTGAATCGAGAGGATGATTGTGCTTCCCATTAATTTCCACAAAACATGGAAACTCCTGCAGAAGTTTGTCAGCTTTAGCAGCATGGCGGTGTACAATCTTAATTGTGGCATCCATAAACACCCTGCAACTATAGAATAATATTGCTAAAATGTGTTTACCAACATGAGAAATCAGTATGATCCATACACTTACTGCATACTGTATATAATTACAGTACTAGTATAAGGATTAATTTAGGCTGCTGTGGATAACTGTGGGGGTTGGGTATGGACAGGTTTAAAACTTTACAAGTACAGTACAGTATAATTATGTCCAGTAATTTAAAACCTCAAGACATTCAGCAATTAATAATAGTAGCCAAATACTGTATTCTACATAATCTGGGAATTTGTGTGTTAATAACACTATTATTCTACTTGTTTTTTGGTAGGCTTTGTATGACATTGCACAGTTGTTGTGTGAAGTAAAACCTATAGTCAACCATAATGCTCAGTTATTATTGAAGTCCATTCAATACAGTTACTGGCTATTTTTGGATAATGATTATTGCCAGATTTGGGGACAATTTTGATTGATTTTCACGTAATGTTTTATGCTGCTACATTTTTTCAATGCAAAATAGGATTGTTAGGTTGTATGGCATCTTGTTTGCAATCGTATCTTTTTTAAACAATGAGCTCATGTTAGGGTAGGTTAGGTTGGGTTTTAGGCCTGGTTTGATTAACTTAGGTTTGGTGCTGACTTGTTTATGGGTAGCCACCCAGGTAAGAAACAATTAAATTTGTTCCAGAAACTGGCAGTCTTCTGTATTGTGTACAACTATTGAATCCTGATAACGGAATAACAGGAAAAAGAGGCTACCATACTATAAGTCAATCTTACTCTTACCAGGATGGACTCCATTAAAAGGGAGCCCCAAATATGCCAACACGCAAATATTTATTCAAGTTAACTGTACTTACCCAGTAGAAGTTTTCTTTACTCCTTTGTGCGTCTTCACGCCATGATGGCATATCAGACGTTGTCGAAAGGCCTTCCTGACGCCTACAGGGAAAAGTCTGGGGGAGTTGAAGCAGGTACTAGTCTTCATGCAAAAGACTTCCCTCCATCGCTGAAACTCCTCACGGTTTTTCACGTCCTCTTCCTCTTGAATATCCACGTTCCGAAACCCATACTCTTCAAAGTTGAGCATATCGCAGATAACGTGGCTGGACACCATCAATCCAACGATTCCTGTCTTTAATTATAGATGTGAAGGGAGACGGTGTTTGAAACAGACGCTCCTGAGTCCTGAACCTGAAGTAGCGACGCTGCGTCGCCTCAGATGAGCGTGTGAAATCAGCCGCGCGCTGAGATTTCGTCTTTCCATCAGCATCTCTTTGGTGTCATAATTTTTTTTTCTTCACCATTGTTTTTAGTAGTACTACTCTATTCTCTCTCTCTCTCTCTCTCTCTCTCTCTCTCTCTCTCTCTCTCATGAAGATAAGAAAGAAATGAACGTGGGGCAAAAAGAGGATGTTAAATATGGTCAAATTGCATCTCTGCAGTTCGATTTCGCCATTCCATCAGCACCTCTTTGGTGTCATAAAAATCGTTTTATTCTACATTGTTTTTAGTAGTACTACTCTATTCTTTCTTCCTTCCTTTTTAAAGACATTCTCTCTCTCTCTCTCTTTCTCTCATGAGGGGCTATATCCTACGTTCATTTTAGTACGGTACTTATATATGTACCATAGTAGTAATGCTCTATCCTCTCTTTTATAATATATCTATCTATCTATCTTTCTATTTTCACTCATCTCGACCTATATTCTCTCTCTCTCCCTCTCTCTCTCTCTCTCTCTCTCTCTCTCTCTCTCTCTCTCTCTCTTTCGCATGAGGGGGCAAGCGATCAAAGGTTTGTTTACAACTCGTCGTACGTCTGGCACACCGAGAAGTCAACTCGGGCTCTGATTGGCTCTAATTTCTCCTATGGCATATACCCCGTCAAACTTGGGGAATATGCGACCGGGAAGCACCTGAGGTTGGGAGGTAGCGGCGACGGAGGCAGCAGACGACGACCTATTCTACTCACCATCACAGACTAGGTTCAGCGTACTAGGATTTTGGAAAATGCAAACCGTCTCAAAACATCTGATGACACCTATTGTAAAATATTCATTAAGAAGGATGTGCATCCAAGTGTGAGAAACGAGTGGCGGCGGTTACGATAGGCAGAGACAAAGGAGCGACCCGAAAATGCTGGATGTATCATCCGCCTCGACACCTGAGAACGTAAACTCTACCGAGATGACGTTGTAATAGACACATGGAATCCGCAGTTTTTCTGAATTCACCGCAGCGAGTAAGAAAATTAAAGATAATATCATGGAATAATAATAATGTATGTACAAAACTAGAAAAACTAAGTATTCAGCAGTTACTACTTGACTATGATTTGATTGGCTTGAATGAAATAAAAACTTCACTACCTGTCTCGTTCCCGGGTTACGTGACATACAGGAGTAAAATACAGGGTTCAGCCAACAGAGGAGGCACAGTGTTGTTAGTGAAAAACTATCTGGCAAATTCTATGCATATTGTTGATACTAGCATAGCGGATCAGGTGTGGATAAAACTTGGCAATATGCAAGGTGTGGTGTTTGCATCTGTTTATATACCACCAAGTGACTCCACGTATTATTCTCATGACTCGTTTGTTGTGTAATACCCTTATTTTATATGTATTGTTATTTAGGATATTTAGGGGTATTATATATTTATATGTATTAGAATAGGCTTTTAGTGTAAGAATTTATGGAGTAGCCAGGCTGAGATTATCACTGACGAATAATCTCGGTGGTGGGCTTCTTCAACACAAAATGTTAATATGAGAAAAAGTACAAATAATGTTTATAGTTAGAGGTTATAGATGAATAATAGAAATAATTATTATAGTTAGGTAAATAGGTTAAAGAGAGGAATAATTGAAACTTAGGTAGATTGATAGGGATAGAGAAATACGTGGTGATTTAAGAGGTGAATGTAAAATAATTTATTGGAGACAGGGAATAACCTGCATTTATAATTATAATGTATAATTACGAAGCTAACATTCCTATACTGTTACCGGCATTTAATTGTAACTTACTTAGAAAATTAATTAGATTAGTTGGAAACTGAAGTTGGGACAGTACATTTTCTTGTTGGCAGAACAATACATGCCTTGAATATGTAAATTACAGTAATATAAAACTTTAAACAAGGGAGAATGCAATGTATTTGAGCTCAATAATATGTTTAAATCATGTTGGGTAACTATATACCCCAGTAAGGGTGGAACTGATGGATTTGCCAGAAATTGAGATGAGTTGGTCACTACTTTGCTTGGGAGAGTGAGAGTGAGGGAGATGACGAGGCAGTACCATGCGTTGCTTCTTCCTCATTCTGATCTCGTCTTTTGCTGGTGACAGGTAAGAGCTCAAACTCGCTCTCATCATAAATATTGTATTGTGACTATAGTGTGGTGAATCTATTAGTCCCGTGATGGGATATAACTAACTAAAGAATATTGTGTGTTCACATTTATACATAGTAAGTAAAGTATGTTGTTTTTTTCAAGCTTATTCTGATCTCGTCTTTTGCTGGTTACAGCCATTATAGCATTCTCCCTTGGTGTTTAGTGAACCACGTGGTACCAAAGAAAATTAAGAACATTTGCTGGCAATTTTATATTATTTCATTATTATAGTATTGAGATTAGGATGTGATTTTTTTTTATTGTATTAACTATATTTCGACCTTGTTGTAATATTTTTTTTTTATATGTACTTAGCTCTTGTCAACTGGCGAGACGAGGAATGGTTCCGGTCCTAGTTGACAGAAAAGGGAGTAGGAACTGTATTAACGGAGTGGATATTTAATAGTAATAATTGTTTATTTTTGGATTTATGTGGGTTAGCTCTGTCAACTGGCGAGACGAGGAATGGTTCCGGTCCTAGTTGACAGAACGGGGAGTAGGAAATATTAGCAAGGGAGGGGGGAACAGAAATTATTATTATTGTGATTATGTTGTACTCGTACCAAATAGGTTGATAAAATAAACGAAATTTTAATTGTCTGAGTATTTCCGTCACCGATATAACAAATAGACTGTGTTCCTATATAGATGTTAGTTCTCAATTCACAACACTGATCGTACCCCCGTTAAAATTGTAGTCTGGGTTGCTTACTCACGCGCCTAAATAAGCTAACGCTACGCTACCCTTCCGGTGTGTGCTCACTTGGTTCCTCTGATCAACTTTGGTCTGGTGGTGGCAGCGTATACCTCGTACTGAGAAGGGACTGGACTTGTCCTGTTCCTCATCAGTCTCTTGTTCTTTTTTTTTCCAGACCGGGTTGATCCAGCTATAGGATAGAGTAGTAGCATACACTGGTGGCTTTTTGTTTTGTTGAAGGCAGTGGCTTTTTGTGTTCCTCCCAGAGTAAAGTAAGGGGACAAAAATACCAGCTTTTACACTGGTGGTATAGCGGTGGGATTTTTTACACCGGTGCCAGCTAAGGTGGGATAAATCAGACCCAGAGAAATTGTTTTAGCGGAGATCCGTGAAATTGGGTCCGATGTTTAAGATAGCAATAGTAGGACACAGTCAAGTTCCTCGAGAACTGACGGTTGACGGTGCTCAGGTAGTTGTTTATCGATCACCCGGTGCCCGTGCCCATTCATTTTATAGTGATGGGGGATTAAAAAGAAAAAAAGAATTAAATAAATGAAATAAAAAAAAATTATTAAAGTAAATTAATGGGTGTAAATGAAAATTAAAAACATTACAAATTGAATGATAACACGTAGTACCACTCGACTCGAAACCATGGCAGAAGCAAAGTACAAGGTGAAGTGGTTGTTGGTGATGTAGGAGCAGTTGCAAATTCAGTAAGATTCGAAATGAGGGAAATAAAGTTACTAACGGAACAAGTGACCGGTATAGAGAAGAAAGGACACGAGTTAGATCATTTAAAAACAATGACAGGGCAAACTATGTTAAACAATGTCTTAATTACCAGCAAAATAAGTATAAGTAAACACGCCAAGGGATTTATTGCTAGGCTCACCCAGTTTGTTACAGACATTGGCAGCCCTAGATCGTTGCTGTGTGAGGGATGGAGCTACTATTCTCCACGCCTTGTCATCCCCAGTCCAACTCTACCACCACCTCCTAACCAGCATGGCTTCCCCGTCACGAAACCTAATCAGTGTTGCCCAACTTGAAACTGCACGGGTTGCGAAGATGATGCTGGTGATGACAGTATATACCTAGTACTGAGGATGGTGAGTACGGGGGACAACAACAAAAGTAACAACAACAACAGCAGCAGCAGCAGTAACAACAGCACTACCCACCCAACAACAGCACCAGAACCACAACCAACACTACGGAAGCAATTTATATTATTAGTATCAACTATACCAGGATCGTGGGGGTGGAATATGATGAACAATATGAGGAGTAAATGCAACTTCCTCCACTTCATATATAGACGACCACCCAGAAGACTTTGGGAGGAAATATGGAAAAGAAAAAGAAAACTTTAACCAAAAGGGAAGTTAGAAAATAACCAAATGATAGAAAAAATTGTGATATATTGAAAATTAGAAAAATAATCCAAATAATGGGAAATAATTGTGATAAATGAATATATTGAAAAATAGAAAATAAACCAAATAGGAAATAAGTTAAAAAAATGAATATATTGAAAATTAGAAAAATAATCCAAATAATGGGAAATAAATGTGATAAATTAATATATTGAAAATTAGAAAATAAACCAAATAATGGGAAATAATTGATAAATGAAAATAGGGAAAAAGTTAGAAAAAAAAATTGAAAATTAGAAAATATAACTGTGAAAATTCAAAGTAGGGAAAAATAGGGCAAAAGTTGAAAAGAAAAAGTTGGAAAAATGTCATGGTTCCCTATGTCTTGAAGTCAAAAGAGGGCACCATTCATCAAAAGAGCTAGAAAACCAGCTCATAATTTTTTTTTTTTTTTTTTGTGTAGTTGTGGGTGTTAAGTGACACTTAGTTTTAATGAGAAGAGGAGGATCAATGATGGTGGGGAGTAGATGTCCACCCCTCCATTTCCATAGGGCTCTTCAAGTATACAGTCAGGACATTTGTCAGGGCCCCTGTATCACTTATATACTGCATTCTGGGTTGTCATACCTTGCAGAGTCTGAGGTTTGAATGGAGGGATGAATGAATAGAATGCTTGGGATAATCGCGGGTGGGTTTAGTGACGGTAGAACCTTATTGAAGTTCTCCCGGGGTTATGGAACTTGACAGAGGAGTCTGACTGGGACGAGGTGTCAATAATATCTATTGTATTTTAAAATGTGAGGTAGGGTAGAGAATTCTTTCCTGCGGGAAGGAAATACAGTCTAAAGACTGGAGGAGAAAAAGTTGGCAGTGTATTAACACTGACTAACAAGTTAGGATGAATAGTGACTGATATTGTTCAGTAAGGTGTAGTGATAGTGATAAGAGGAATGTATGTAAAGAGTAAAGGGGGGGAATTGAACTAAAAAATTTTAAGGGGAAATAGATAAATTAATTTTCACGGTAAGTTCCAGCTAAGGAAGGTGGGACGTGTGTAACACCCCTATTTTATATGTATTGTTATTTAGGATATTTACGGGTATTATATATTTATATGTATTAGAATAGGTTTTTAGTGTAAGATTGTAGGGAGTAGCCAGGCTGAGATTATCACTGACGAATAATCTCGGTGGTGGGCTTCTTCAACACAAAATGAGTGTAAGATTGTAGGGAGTAGCCAGGCTGAGATTATCACTAACGAATAATCTCGGTGGTGGGCTTCTTCAACACAAAATGTTAATATGGGGAAAATAGAAGTAATGATTATAGTTAGACTCCACGGCTGTGGAGTTGAGTGCAAATAACAGAATGTGTCATGTATTAAAGTATGTATCATTTATCAGAAAGAATAACGATGTACCTTTTATTGTTAAGCGACGGGTGCTGGACGCGTCACTTATGTCGTCCTTATTGTATGGATAAGAGTCGTGGTTTGGAGCTGAACTTAGGCCAATTACCAAGTTATACAATTGGGCCTTGAAGCAAATGTTAGGAGTGAGAATATCAACATCAAATTTAGTATGCTAAGCAGAAGCAGGTTATCCATCACCGATCGACTTAATCAAACATAAACAACATAAATTTCTTGTGGAGACGTGGAAAGAACGTTCCAATGTAATTGATGATCCTGTTATTTTAGTCATGGATGCTGTAAGAGGCACAAACATCTCTACAGGTAAATATATTAATGATCTTTTAACCAGTGAAGTGGATAATACTGAAACCTTACTAAGAAAAGTTCATACACAAATACTCTCCGAGGCAAACTCCTCCCGATGCAGGGTTTACATAGATATTAATCTAGATTTCGTTGTACATGATGTTTACAAAGAAAAGCATACCATTAGTTAATTTCACGGCGTGTCCTTCACACGTTTTCGAGTGTCCGGGCACAGTTTGGTTGTAGAGACGGGACGCTGGAACAGACGGGGGCGAGGTCACCTCCCGCTAGAGGAACTCCTGTGTGTTTGTGGCCAAATCCAGACTGAGAGACATGTTGTACAGGATTGTATCCATACACAAGACATTAGATAATTATTTATTTTTAACGAGTTAGGAGAATTATTCTGTAATTTCACCCCTAATGTAACTTGTAGAATAATCCACGAAATTTTGAAAATTTATGAGTAATAGCCACCAGAGGAAATATAGAAGAAAGTTTTATTGTGAAAACTATGTATGTTGTGGACTACACTATATATATAATTATGAATGATAGGCTGTGTAATTTATATTCCCTGTACGTGTCATAGATAATATATAATGTATTTCAAAAATGTAAGCTGTGGTCAATAAAATATCTATCTATCTATCTATCTCTATGAGAGAGATGAAAGCCAAAGTGAATGACCTGGGGATGAAATTGATGCTGAATGAAGCAAATTGGTCCTTGTTGGCAAGTTTATTAACGGATGACACTGTGTTGATGGCTAAGAGTAAAATAGAGTTACAGAGAGTGGTGGACGAGTTTCAGTCTGTGTGTAAACGAAGGAAACTGAAGGTGAATGTTTGTAAAAGTAAAGTGATGGTATTTGATAGAGCAGAAACTGAAGTGATTGACTTTGCTACACCTTACAGAGTGGGAGTGCCAACTGGGACTAAGTGTGAGATAACTCTGAGGAGTGAGAGGATGGAGGAAGTGAAGGAGATTAAGTACCTGGGTACAGTTCTGTGTAAACATGGAAGTTTGGAAGGAGAAATTATGGAAAGAGCAATGAGGGGTAGACAGGTCATAGGATCACTGGGGAGGATTATGAAGGGTAGAAGTGTGAGTATGGAAGTGAAAAGGGGACTACGAAATAGTATAATCCTGCCAACACTGACATATGCGTTAAAGACATGGACATGGAGTAAGGTTCATCAGTCTAGAATAGGTGGAGTGGAAATGAGTTACTTGAGAGGAGCATGTGGAGTTTCTAGGTGGGATGGAGATAGTAATGAAAGTGTGTATGAGAGATGTGGTATGAGTGAGAAGGCAATTGTTATTGAGTGTAGGGTGGTATTTTTATACACTGAGGTGGTTTGGACATGTAGAGAGAATGCAAGGTGAAGATTTTTTAAAGAAGGTGTATGGTAGTGAAGTTGTGGGGCTTGGTGTGAGAGGCAGACCTCCGGTTAGATGGCAGAACAGAGTGGAAGAGTATGTATGAGGGGCAGAGTAGGGCTTGACCAAGTAAGTAGGGAGTGTTGGAACAGGGAAAATATTGTGTTTTTCTTTTCTGTGGCTCTTCTTAAATTTTACCGGTTTTTCTACCAACATTGCTTACAATTTTGAACCATTCATTTGGGTCATTTCATACAGTCTTGAGGGAGCGTTGGTAATCTGGGTTTTGGGTGGGGAAACAATACGCATATTTTACTATGTTCCTACCTATATTAGACACTTCCGATATGGTATTTCTGTTGTAAATACTCCGTTTCCGAAATATGCTTCAACTATCCACCCTATACAATAATAGAGGAGCGATGGGAATCGTTGTTTTGGGTGGGATTACCTTTGGAGAAACACAAACACATTGTTTACGCTATTCATTATTGTCAATATTGCGTGTTTTCGCACATTTGGGAAGCTGTGTACAGGCCGTGGTCCCTAGTGAGTTCAGTAAGTTGCAACAGTCGAGCTCCTGCCGTCGCTTCGTGAGGACTGAGGGACAGTTGCTGCGCAGACCAACTTCCTCCTCTGCTTTGTAAGTGTTTGATTTGTTTCTTTTTTATCGTGGAAAAAATGCACCAATTCCCTTCTAAGTATTATGAACTTATAAAGAGATGTTTCATTTCTCGTATATTCCAGTGTTTATAAGTTGCAGTTAGATAAAGCTTTGGTATAATTTGTTTTGAATTATATCATTTTAATCGAGAAAGTTAAGAAATTAAATGAGAGCGCTCCAGGTTAAAGAAAAGTTAAATATAGGATAGCGCTTTCCTGTAACCTTTGTAGATAGATAATTTATTGGATTCCCAAAAATAGGTCGAGGCAATGTAAAAAAAATCTTATATGTTGAAATTGGAATAATAAGAACATAAAGGCAAACATATTTAACAAACATTATGGACTGACCCATACTTTATTGTACTTTAGTTTTTGCTTCTAATCTTTTAATTACGGTATACACTACTATATTTCACCACATTTGTACCCTATAAAGTACATAGTTCATATATATATATATATATATATATATATATATATATATATATATATATATATATATATATATATATATATATATATATATATATATATATATATATATATATATATATATATATATATATATATATATATATATATATATATTAGGATATGGCCTTGAAGGATATTGAAGGATATGGCCTTTTCTGCATTTATGACTTTTTTATTTATGCTCTCAATGGATCTTACAGTTTTTCTTAAATCTTCACTTAGATGGTGGATAAGTGAGGCAAATGTTGAGTTGTTGAGGGAGGTCGACGTTTCGTCCAGTACATTGGACATCTTCAGGAAGAAGTGGTGATTTTTTTTTTTTTTTTTTTTTTTTTTTTTTGCCTATCACCCATAGTTGTGGGCATTAAGGCAGTGTTTTTATTTTTTCTTTCTCTTTTTACTTTTCACTTTATTTTATATATCTTTACTACCAGAGACAATTGGTTTGGATTTTGCAAAGCTGGCCCGTGATGTCAACCTGCTGCTGGTCCAGACTTCCCTGATCTAGAAGATGTCAGGGTCTTAGCAACT
The DNA here is from genome assembly GCA_033782935.1 of Petrolisthes cinctipes. Taxonomy (NCBI): domain Eukaryota; kingdom Metazoa; phylum Arthropoda; class Malacostraca; order Decapoda; family Porcellanidae; genus Petrolisthes; species Petrolisthes cinctipes. The sequence continues at coordinate 290,771 of JAWQEG010000380.1, read as the reverse complement.
GGGGATGTGCTGATGAAAGAGGTCGAGGCGACGAGAGGCAGACATCCGCCAGTCCACGGTGACTGTGGGTGGTGGGTTGGTGGGTTGGCTGTCATTCCTCCTCCTCCTCTTCCTCTTCTTAACAGTCTGCCATTCCCCTTCATCTTCCAGGTCCATGTTGTCAGTTTTGTCCTCTCTCGTGGTGGTGATGGAGGAGGCAGAGCAGGAACTGGTGTCAGGGACGTGAGTATCCTCCTCCGTCGCAGAGTCCAGTTCTGAAGTCTCAGGTAGTGGTGGTGGTGGTGGTGGTGGTGCCTTCACACTGTTCGCCCGGTTAAGTGGGCGAGGCAACATCAACCGGCGAAGGGGGTGGGCTGGAGGGGGTGGTGGTGGCGCATCCGTTCCGCTCCTCCTCCGACGTGCTGGCTTGTTGCCTCAATTCTTGGTGGTGGTTGTAGTAGTAGTAGTGGGTGGTTTCAAATCAGGAGAAATGGCTATTGGTGGTAAGCCATTTCTCCTGAAGATGTCCAGGAGGAGGTCAAAGATACGACATAGCCCATATGCAGCTAAGGCAACAGCAGTCTCGGTGCAAACGGTGACGATGTCTGCCTGCTGCTGCCGTCGCTGCGGTGGTTGGGCGTCAGCCGTCCTCCTCCCACGGGCATGGAGTAAGCCTCGGACTTGCCCACTATCAGGTCCGGCAACGTTGGTAGCCTCCACGCCCTTCCTCCTTTCCTTCACAGTGAAGGACACCTCCTCTCCATCCCCCAGTGATGGTGGTGAGGTGGTGGCAGCAGAGAGAAATAATCTCGCAAGTCTGAGGTAATAAATCCTGACTCAGTGTTGTGGCAGCGCTCTATTTAAGGCGTTGCCTCCGCTCCCCTACTCGACGTACTGGCCTTATTAGTTAGGTGGCTGCAGAGTAGAGCTTGAAGGTCTGTTTGCTGCACGTTGAGTTTTGGGTCCATTTCTTTTATTGACAGAGCTTCTAGGACTGGAAGGCGTCTAGAGTCTGAACAGCTTTCAATGATTTCGGTGTTTTCTACTAGGATATTCCGTGTTATCTTGATATTATGTTCCTGGCTGAGGTGTGGTTTTGGTGCTCATGATGCGAGGTGGTAGGTCAGGCGTCTGCTTAGTTTTGTTGTAGTCATGCCTATATAAATATTATTAAGGGCTTCGCAGTTCCCTTGTTTGAAGCTAAACTTATATACGACATGGGACTTTTCGGTGGCTTCTTTCTTTACAGTTGGGCTGTTCTTGAGGAGCAGGTGGCTGTTTCTCTTGCTTCTGTAGTATATGATGAGGATGAGTTTCTTGTCTTTAACTGGTGTCACATTGTTTTTCACTATGTCTTTCATTATTCTCTCTTTTTGTCTATAGGCCGTGGAGTAGAATGCTCTATAGTAGATATCAATCTTGTCTTCCTGTTCTGTTTGCTCTTCCTCTGTAAAGTAATTATCCAATATTCTTGATGTTTGTGTGTCTATTGCTTTTCTTGTGAAGCCGTTTGCAAGAAGTACCTTTGTGTATCTTTTTATTTCTTCATGTACTTGCTTCAAGTTGCTGCAGTGGGTTAATGACCTTCTTATAAAGGTACTTATGGTCGAGTTCTTATATGTCTCTGGGCTCTCGCTTTTTCCGTTCAGACAATGGCCAGGATTAGTGGGCTTCACATAGACACTTGTGTTAAAATCTTCTTAGGAAAATATTTAATGCCGATCTTACCATCGCCTTCAACTATATATATATATATATATATATATATATATATATATATATATATATTATTAAAATTAAAAAACAAAGTGGACCCATAAGTGTGCCCTGGGGCACACCACAATTAAGGGTTTTGAAATTAGAGGTTTTACCCTGAAATCTGATGGACTGTTGGCGGTTATGGAGAAAGCCAGCTAACCAGAAGACTAAACATTCCCTAAGGCCAAGTTTAACTGCTTTGGGAAAAATTATTGTGTGATCTACTAAGTCAAATGCCATGGTGAAAACAATGAAGATTGCAATTGCTGAGGTACTACGTTTATCTAGGTTTTTGTGAACAAAATCAAGAAAGTTGATGAGGTAGTGACTGGTGGAAGATGATTTTACATTACCATATTGGTTAGGGTCTAGCTGGTTATATATGTCGGCGTATGTCCATTCTGCAGCAAAGCTTTCACAAATAAGGCTTGGTATGGGTGCTATAGCGATGGGACGTAGTTCACTAAGAGACTTTGGGTTGGTTGATTTAGGGATTGGGGTGATATATGAACGTTTCCATCCTGTTGGACACATGGATTGTTGAAACGAAGCATTTATGATTGAAGTAAGGGGTAAGGCAAGTTCCGGTGCAAATTCTTTATAGAGCCGAATTGGTAGATCTAATGGAGTGGAAGAAAGTTTGAGCTTCAGCTGTTGGAGACAGCGGCAAACTTGGCACTCGTACACAACTGGTGGAGGGGCAAGTGCCGGAAGATATGCCGGGAATGTGTTGTTGTTAAGTTTGGGTAGTTGTTGGCATATTGTTGAAAAGTGGTTGTTAATTGCCTCTGCTGCTTCACTACTGGACAAATGATTTACACAGGGGAAGGTGGAGGGACGGTTTTTTAGACTGCACAATTCTTGTACTTTGATGAACCAGTCACTAATATTTGCGTGCTTGAGGTGTTGAAGTTTATTCGGATAGTATGACCTTTTTACGGTCTTTATTTATCGAATCACTTTATTGCGAAGGAATTTATAGAGGGCGTTATTATTGGTACTGAATGCTTGGTTACGTTGGTGAATGAGGCGTTTGATATGGTTAGTCAACCATGGGAGATCTGATGGGTGAAGTTGGACAGATTTTTCTGGGAAAAAGTGCAGGTAAGCTTGATTTATGGTAGAAAGGTAGTTTTCCTACTTGAGATGGACATCCTGAATAGTGGTAACCTCAACCCAAGGGTATCGGACAATCCATTCCCCAAACTGTCGTATGGCTGAGTCGGTTAGGGGTCTATACGTAATTGTTTTGTTTCCCTGTTGGTGAGCATAAGAGGATTGGACAACCATAAAGAAGAAGAATGGGTGCTGCGCCCAAAAGGTGGCAAAATACTGGGGGGTTGATAATGGTCAGGCATGTCAGTTAATATTAGATCCAGTATATTGTTGTAGTGTGTGGGAAAGTTTACTACTTGGCTTAGTTGGAGTTGAGTTTGGAGATCAGTGGTATTTTTTTCGTTAAAATCACCATATATAATAAGTTTGGAACATGGATACCTGAGTTTGAGAAGATCTGATGTGTCAATTAGATGTTGCAGTAGTTGATCACGTGCCTGGGATCTTGGTGGATGGTAGATAACACAACAAATAACTGACGCCACATGTCGGAGGTGTGAAGGGGGTGTAACTCGAATCCACAACGCCTCCACGTCGTCCGGATCATCAACAGCCAGGGGCGACGGACAAAGTTCACTGCGGCAGAAGAAGGCAACATCACCACCTCGTCTTTCGGTGTGTAGGTGATGAAAAAAGTCATAGTTGGGTATATTGATTGTTTCTGGTGTGATTTGCCAGGCTTCTGTAATGGCTAGAATACCTGGTGAGGTGGCAATTAACACAGTGGTAACTTCGTCTAGCTTGTTTGATAATGAGGTAACATTAGAAAGTAGGAAAGATGAAAGGTTGTACCATATTCATGGAATTTCGAAATGAATGGGTGGTTTTCTAACGACTGGTTTGGCCGGCTTCGGTTTCACTTTTAAAACACTGATCTTACGGTTAATTAATATTACGGGGGGGGGGGAGGTGTCAGTGGGGGCAGGTCAAGTGCTAATCCCCTTGGGCGGTCACCTGGGAGTGGGTGAGGTGATGGGTGTGGTGAGGGAAGGGACATTTCCACCAAGGATCTCATTATTAGGTAAAGTTTATACATTCCATCACTGAGGTTGAAATTGCGTATTTTTCAATGCACATTAATTCAATATTCTTACGTTTTCTAAAATTATTACTTTTGTACATTAGATTTCTACCTTGCCAATCAATTCTATGGTTGGCTTCACAAACATGGTTAAAAATAGCATTATTTACATTACAAGTTTTAGTGGCATGTTTGTGTTCCTTAATTCTAGTTTCTAAGTTACGACCAGTCTCTCCTATATTAACTTGTTCACAGTCTTTGCCTGGAATTTTATTTATGCCTACTTCTGACGGGGTTCTACATTTGCTTTTTACTATCATGGATTTTTAATGGTGAAGGTGTATCTCAAGGCTATATTTACATCACTCGTGTGACAAAAAGACCTTACCATACTCAAATCAGCGATGTAGGGCAAAGTGAGAAAACGTTTCTTTTGTGTGGTAGGGTATTTTGGAGCGTAGTGGGATTGCCTTGCTTTAAGGTATGTATTTTATATGAACCATGGGGGATACTTTAAATTTTGAACGATTTTCCATATAAGCTGATTTTCTTCATGTATGTTCTCGGGACAGCAAATTCTGAGGACTCTAAGGAACATTCATGATTGACTGATTGATTTATCAATGCCATTTGGCGGCGCAACAGCTAGGGTCATATACCGCCCAACATAAAATGGTCATCTACATCCTTAATAAAATATATTTAAACACACCAAACAGGCTTCACCACCCCGAAAGAGATAGGCAGCATGATTAAAAGAACATATAAACTAAAAGGCACATTCATACTAAAAGTACCCAATTAACTCAAGTAAAATATATAAAAGATCAAAATTAAAAACATTGAACTATCTAAAAATCCATAGGAGAGGGTGTTCCCTCTCACACTACAAATATCTGGAAGAGACTGTATGAACTGTCACCCACCCAGTACTTGAAGGCCTACGACGAAGCCCCCCAAGGCTGAGAAACTCGGCAACAAGATGCCGCACTGTCAAAGGTACCAGACAATCATCACAGTAGGGAGGGGGAGCCCTCTCCATTAAAAAGCCATGAGTCAATAGTGCTTGGCCAATGCGAAGACGAGCAAGAGCCATCTCCCACCAGCGGGACAGGCCGCTGTAGCTCGATAAACCAAGGCGCTGGTGGATACTGCGGAGTTTGTTAGCTCTTATATCATCCCATCTGTCCAGCTAGCAGATATGAAAGGCAGCACATATGTAGGGTCGAAGGTCCACTGTAGGAACGGGATGACGCCTGGCAGGAGGCCGAGAACTGGAGACAGCAGCATTAGCCAGGGCGTCAGCCTGCTCATTCTCATCTATACCCACATGAGCTGGGACCCAACAAAATGAAACTCTGTGGCCACGACGTCCCAGAAGGACAAGCCACTCGAGAATGGCCATCACCAAGGGTTAAGAGAGTTAAAATTGCTCAAAGCCTGCAAGGCACTACAGGAATCGCTAAAAATAGTAAAATAAGGCTGAGGGAGAGTAAAAATCACTTGGAGGGCATATAAAAGAGCCAAGAGCTCTGCAGTAAAAACTGACATGACAGAAGGGAGCCTGCCGCCTCTACAAAACTCAGGAAAGACGACTCCAAAACCAACTTAAGCATCAGACTTTGACCCATCAGGGTACACAGGGAGGGACTCCCTGTGAGAAAAGGCATGTTCTAAAAAGAGGGAATGAGCCACTGGAGGAGGAAGAGATTCTTTCTTGTCTGAAAAGCAGGTGCAGGGGAAAACTTCTGGAAGAAACCAAGGAGCCACTCTGGGGACCCGTACAGGACAAATCTAGAAGTAATCGATGCCCATCTCCTCCATAGCCTTCCAGACCAGGTGTGCAAGGATATGAAAGATAGTACCGAGACATGATATCAGATGACACTGCCAAGCAGGGAAGGAAGTCAGGAAGTCGATGTAATTGATACCAAAAACGAACCATCAAGGACTGGCGACGGAGATTAAGAGGTGGCTCATCAGGAGACTGGGAATTGAGGACGACTTGAAGACTTCGGTCGCCAGACATACCTCAGCATGATGAACAGGGTCTAGGATTCAAATCCGTGGCAAAGGAGTACACTTCACACCCATAATCGAGTTTTGACCTAATAAGAACACAGTATAGGCGGAGGAGGGTGACTCGATCAGCCCCCATGATGTATGACCCAGGACTCTTAACAGGTTTACACCTTGGATGCAAGAGACCTTAAGTGAAAGTAAATGGGGAACCCAAGTCAAACGTTTGTCGGAAAGGAGACCCAAAAAGCGAATTTCCTCATCACAACATATCCGATGACCATACATGAATAAGTCCGGATCGGGGTGGACGCCTTGAGAACCAGCCCAACGTGACATCCTGTCGAGAGCAAGCGGCATGCACAGCTCCACCACTGACATACGGGAAGCAGCAAACCAGACAGCCAGGTCGTCAACTTACATCAAGTTTGCTATACGGTCCGAAAGGGATGAGGCAATGACATTAATTGATATTGCAAACAATGTGACACTTAGGACGCTTCCCTGGTGCAATGGATGCTGAGAGGGCTGTACCAGCCATCACAGAAAAACTGCAACCTCTGAGAAACTCCTTAAGAAAACGTGGAAGGCGACCCCGCAGGCCATATGCATGTAGTTACTGCAGGATGCCATATTGCTATGTAGTGTCATAAGCTTTCTCTAAATAAAAAATACACAGACAAGGTGTTCATGTCGTGCAAAAGCCTCACATGCAGCAGCTTCCAACCTGACCAGAGCGTCTGTAGTGGAACGGTGTTTACAAAAGCAAGACTGGGACGGAGACAGAAAAATATCCAGTTCGAAGAAGTATGCCAGTCTGATATTCATCATCTTTTCAAATAGTTTACAGAGACAGTAGGTCAAGGCAATTGGTCGATAAATGAGGGCAATACTAGAGTCCTTGCCTGGCTTGGGGAAAGGAAGGTTGGTAGCAACCCTCCACCCAGGAGGGAAGACACTCTCCAGCCTGGTTCCTTTATATATAGCTAGAAGAAATGAGATTGCCTCCTCACCCAAGTGTTGCAACATTACATATGGGATGTTGTCTGGCACAGGAGAAGTGTTGCAGTAGAGAGAGCAGAGTGCAGGTCACTCAGGGTGAATATATGGTTATAAATTTCATTCTCCTTCCCCAAGAAATCCAAGACAGTGTGCTCTTGGGCTCCCAATTCATGCCTGACAGCCAGAGGTCGAGAGTCATGGCTGGAAACTCTAGCAAAAGCCTCCACCATGGTGTTAAACCATCCACAATCTTAATTTCAATGACCTTAATAATTATGGACAGGTGGAGGACTAGGAGAAAACTTCCCCGCCATATTATGGACTCTCCTGAACACTTAGGTGAGTGGGTTTTGGTATTAATTAAAGACACATAGGCGTTTCAAGATGCAAGTCGTGCCTCTTTTAAGACTCATCTAGCCCAAGCCCTTGCCCGTCGGAAGTCCTCTAAAAGAATTGGGTCCCCACGGTTGCGATGATTTGATTTGATTGATTTTTGATGCAACTAAGCATCTGGCGGCGCAATAGCTAATGTCATATACCGCCCAATATAAAATTGTCATCTACATAATTAATAAAACATGAACACTGGAAAGGGATAGGCACCAAGATTAAAAGACACACAAACTAAAAAACACATTATTACTAAATGAACCCATCGACATAAGAAAAAAAAAAAAAATCCAACCATCTAAAAACCATAAATATCATAAAATCATATTTTGTGGACAAGGCCAGCCTCCTCCACATAGGAGAGGGTATTCCCTCCCACACTACAAGCCTCCTCCCCAAAGACCTGGGAGAGACTGTAAGAACCGTCACCCACCCGGTACTCGGAGAGGTGCCTACGTCGCAGGTCCCCAAGGCTGGGACAATCGACAATAAGATGCCGTACTGTCAAAGGGACCAGACAATCATCACAGTAGGGAGGGTGAGCCCTCTCCATTAAAAAGCCATGAGTCAATAATGTGTGGCCAATGCGGAGACGGACAAGAGCCGTCTCCCACCGGCGGGACAGACCACTATAGCTCCACAAACCAAGGTGCTGGCGATATGTCGCGGAGCTTGTTAGCCCCGACGGTGTCCCATCTGTCCTGCCAGCAGGAACGAATGGTAGCATCTATGTAGGGTCGAAGGTCTACTGCAGGAAAATGATGACGCCTGGCAGGAAGCCGAGAATTGGAGACCGAAGCCTTAGCCAGGGTGTCGGCCCGCTCATTCCCATCGACACCCACATGAGCTGGGACCCAACAAAAAGTGACTTTGCGGTCACGACGACCATGGTGGACAAGCCACTCAAGCATGGCCAACACCAGGGTATGGGAAGAGTTAAAATTGCACAAGGCCTGCAAGGCACTACAGGAATCGCTAAAAATAGTATATGAAGATTGAGGGAGAGTAAAAATCACTTGGAGGGCATATAAAATGGCCGAAAGCTCAGTAGTAAAAATTGATATGACAGAAGGGAGCCTGCCGCCACGGCAAAAGTCAGAAAAGACAACTCCAAAACCAACTCCAGCATCAGACTTTGACCCATTAGTGTACACAGGGAGGGACTCCCTGTGAGTGAAGGCATGTTCTAAAAAGAGGGAACGAGCCACTGGAGTAGAAAGAGATTCCTTCTTGTCTGAAAAGTAGGTGCAGGGGAAAACTTCTGGAAGAAGCCATGGAGCCACCCTGGGGACCCTCACTGGACAAATCTGGAATCAATGCCCATCTCCTCCATAGCCTTCCTGACCCGGAAGCCAAAGAGCCATGGTGTATGAGAATGTAAAATGTAGTACTGAGACATGATATCAGATGACACTGCCAAGCAGGGAATGGAGTCAGGAAGTCGATGTAATCGATGCCAACAACGAACCCATCAAGGACTGGCGACGGAGATCAAGAGGTGGCTCATTAGCATCCACCAGGAGACTGGGGATTGGGGACGACCTGAAGGCTCCGGTCGTCAGACGTATTCCAGCATGATGAACAGGGTCTAAAACTCTGAGACGGGCATCGGTGGCAGAAGAGTACACCTCACACCCATAGTCGAGTTTTGACCTAATAAGAACATGGTATAGGCGGAGGAGGGTGGCCCGATCAGCCCCCCAGGACGTATGGACCAGGACCCTCAACAGGTTAAGAGCCTTGAGGCAAGAGACCTTAAGTGTACGTAAGTGGGGAACCCAACTCAAATGTTTGTCAAAAATTAGACCCAAAAAGGGAATCTCCTCAACACAACGTATCCAATGACTATACATGAATAAGTCTGGATCGGGGTGGACACCTCGGATGCGGCAAAAGTGAATAGCAACTGTCTTGGAAGGAGAAAATCGAAACCCATGAGCACCAGTCCAACGTGACACCCTATCAAGGGCAAGCTGCATGCGCTGCTCTGCCACTGACATATGGGAAGCAGCAAACCAAACTGCTAGGTCGTCAATGTATATTGAGTTGGCTATACCATCTGGAAGGGATGAGGCAATGGCATTAATTGCTACTGCAAACAATGTGACACTGAGGACGCTTCCCTGGGGGATGCCCTCCTCCTGTGCAACAGATGTTAAATGGGTTGTACCAACCCTCATTGAAAAACTGCGACCACTGAGAAACTCCTTAAGAAAGCGTGGAAGGCGACCCCGCAGGCCATATAAATGGAGTTGCTGCAGGATGCCATATTGCCATGTATTGTCATAGGCTTTCTCTAAATCAAAGAATACACAGACAAGGTATTGATGTTGTGCAAAGGCCTCACATGCAGCAGCTTCCAACCTGACCAGAGCATCTGTAGTGGAACGGTGTTTACGAAAGCCAGACTGGGACGGAGACAGAAAATCACCCCGTTCCAAGAAGTATACCAGTCTGACATTCACCATCTTTTCAAATAGTTTACAGAGACAGGAGGTCAAGGCAACTGGTCGGCAATTGAGGGCAACACCAGAGTCCTTGCCCGGCTTGAGGAAAGGAAGGATGGTATCAACCCTCCACCCAGAAGGGAAGACACCATCCAGCCAGATTCTGTTATATAAAGCTAAAAGAAATGAGATCGCCTCCTCACCCAAGTGTCGCAACATTGCATATGGGATGTTGTCTGGCCCAGGAGAAGTGTCGCCACAGAGAGCGAGAGAGCAGAATGCAGGTCTCTCAGGGTGAATATATGGTTATAACTTTCATTCTGCTTCCCTGAGAAATCCAGGACAATGCGCTCCTTGGCTCTTAACTCATGCCTGACAGCCAGAGGTCGAAAGTCACGGCTGGAGACTCTTGCAAAAGCCTCCGCCATGGTATTGGCCACTGTCAAACCATCCATGATCTTAATTCCATTGACCTTAAGTACAGTTGGAGAACTAGGAGAAAACTTCCTCGCCATCTTATGGACTCTCCTGAACACTTGGGTGAGTAGAGTTTTAGTATTAATTGAAGACACATATGCCTTCCAAGATGCACGTCGGGCCTCTTTTAAAACTCGTCTAGCCCGAGCCCTTGCCAGTCGAAAGTCCTCTAAAAGAGTTGGGTCCCCACGATTGCGATGAAGGTGAGAGAAAGCAGCGCGCTTCTCCCGCACAGCAGTGGTGCAGACTGGTGACCACTAAGGGACAGGACGTTTAGGAAAGTAGCCAGAAGTTTTTGGGATAGAGTTGAGAGCAGCAGAGTGGAGCATATCAGTGAAATATGTTAAAGCCTCGTCAAAGCTACCAAAATTGGCTACAGAAGAGACCGAAGAAGTTAGCTCTTTAAAAAAACTTCCAGTCAGCCTTCTCTAATTTCCACCTAGGAAGACGCGACTGTGGTTCATACCTGTTACCTTCTAAAAGTATAGGGAAATGGTCACTGCCATTTAAATCAAGCAACACTCTCCAAGTAAAATCCAACAGAGCACTGGGTGAGCAGAGGGAAATGTCAATGGCGGTAAAAGTCCCAGTGCGGCAATTAAAATGTGTCACATCTCCCGTATTTAAAACCCCTAATCCCTATCCTCAATAAAATAAGCCAATAAAACACCCCTGGGGTTGACCGAACTGTCACCCCACAGAGGATGACGACCATTAAAATCACCCAATAAAATAAAGGGAGAGGAAAGGTCCCGTACAAGACGTGTGGCAGCGTGAACCATTACCACATAGACACCTTTAGCTAAAGTCTGAGAATTATCATCAGTTGAAGGGTCACCAGAATGAGTGTCTGATACAGTTTCCAAGACAGAGCAACTATTATGTAGTTAGAAACACTCTCGCTAGAGCAAGAAGCGGCCGTTTCTTGAGATTGAGAAAGTTGAGAGGGTGCTGCAACCGATTTAGGGCGAAGGGAGGAGGCGTATGTCTTCACACCACCATCCTGAAGTTGAGTTGCCATCTGGCACTAACAATGCTGATGAAATGTCTTTTTGCCAAGTGGAGGATATCCTGCTCAAGGAGGTACATCTTACAATGGCGAGAACGTAAGGGGTGAGCATCCCTCCAGTCAAATCAGTAACTCTCTGACTGACACTCAGAAGTAGGATGTGAGTCAAGAGCAGAACAATTACCACACCGGGAACAGTTGTTGCAGTTCCTCCTCCCATGACCAAACTCATAACAACAGAAACACTGTAAAGTATGCTTCACCTCAAAAGAGGTTATTGCGATCTTGGATATGCGAGCCATTGAAAGTGAGGATGATCATATTTTTACTGCCTTTCATCTTTGTTACTCGTTGGACACTATCTGGGAACATAGCGAGAATGTCCTCTTCTGAGAATTCATACAGGTCCTCATTGTATATACGCCCCTTGCTATAATTAAATGTTCGATGTGGTTTGATGGATTCAAACATGCAATCAGAAGAACAGGGGAGATTGAGGAGCATCATGTCCTGTGTAAGATCTTTGGCTCTAATTAAAACACCTTTACCGTGTTTTTTTAAGTGGCCCATCGGTAGTAATCCAATTTCTTTCTCCAGGTACCTAGAAGCTTGGATAAGGTTGCCACGTCCCTCCCTGTAGTAAGCCACAAACCAAAATGTATAGGAACCCGACGCTCCTTATGTACACTCGTGATGCGTATTCCCTGACCAGAGACGAACGGCAGGCACCACATATACCCTGCATTCGAACTCAGCCCCTATAGGTGTACTGGGTGGGGAAATGAGCAATACCAGGTGATTCGAAGCTTTCTGCTCCTCACACTGGTCAGAAATTATGTATCACGAGTGTACACTTGCGCACCACAGTCCCTAGCCCACCTGAGTCGAACCCCGAGATCTGAAGCAGGCGGTTTCTGGACGACAGTCTACCCAAAGTCTCCATTGGTTCGAAATTTGTGTGGCTTCGTGATGGTTTGAGTGGGCTGTCGTCCAGAAATCACCTGCTTCAGATCTCGGGCTTCGACTCTGGTGGGCTAGGGACTGTGGTGCGCTAGTGTACACTCGTGATACATAATTTCTGACCAGTGTGAGAAGCATAAAGCTTCGAATTATCTGGTATTGCTCATTTCCCCACCCAGTACACCTATAGGGGCTGAGTTCGAATGCAGGGTATATGTGGTGCCTGCCGTTCGTCTCTGGTCAGGGAATACGCATCACGAAATCATCTGTGGTTTTCGGACACTGCTTACGTCGACACTGGTACTTGGTTCACTAACACTAGCGTCTGTATGTCTGGCCTAGTAATTTTCTCTGATGACTTTATCAGGGTAATAAAATGCCCTGTCATATTCCATTGGTTGAGCATGTATAAAAATATCACATATTTTTTTTAGGGCCTGAGTACAAAATATTGGATTGATCATTTTCGGCTACTCACAGAATGATAATGAAGGGGGTGGGAAGGAGAGTGAGGTGGGAAAGTGGAGGAGTAGAGTAAAGGAGTGCTGGGAGGGGGAGGGGGACATGGATTGAAAGAGGACATGGTGCGGGAGATGAAACAAAGTGATTATTGGGTAGATAAGACCCCCCACTACAATACACTATCCTCTAGTAACCAGTAACACAAAACGATTTATCAGAAAATTTCTTGACTGCTACCGAGTAACGAAATTAGATTTACTTATAATATCTTTTAATACTGAGAAGGTGGTGAAAGATTTGAGTTTATCATACGGTAAATCTTTAACTATTATATGATACATAAAAGATTTATCTCCCTTCCGGACTCAAGCCATTCTCATTAAATTTTTCAATTGTTCGTATTTCCTTTTAAAGTTTCTCCAAATTACTGTTCCTACTCTGTATCTCTTGTCTTCTCGTAATGGTGTCTTCCAAAACCATTATGATCTTTCTTCCACTTCAATTGCTTAAAAAAGCTCAACCGTTGATCTCATCCATATCATATTTGGAAGTGAACGTCAGTCCTTTATCTTCCTGAAATTAAAGACACCTAATACCTGCAGACAAGGATATGCGAGGAAAGAAAGCCGGATGACTGTGTTCAGCTGGTATAGCCGTGTGTGAACGTTACACTGCAATATTGACAAGATATATACCAGTATTCATTCATTATAAAATCTATAGAAGCTACGTTTATAGTTTTCAAATTAGTCTCACTTGCAATACAACAATTGTCTACCAAGACAAAACATAGCGACAACGAAATTTTATTCATGAAGTGGGTGGTGTATGGACACGACCTTTAACGATTATGAATGTTTTCGCAATGATTATTCCCTTTTCTTTACTTAATAATCGGCTGAGTAAGAATCATTACATGACTCACAAATAAAGCATTAATTAATCATCAGTAATTGCTGACGTGTGAATGTTATTTCTTCGTAAAGTTTGTCATAATTTTCTATAATAAAGCAAATCTCTTGGAATGTAGCATTCACTTGGATTTAAATATCAGAAGATAAATTATTAAGGTGACAGTCAGGTTTGTTGATTTATAACTTCAGGTGCTTACTGTAATACTTCTCTCCTTCTCCAAAAATACCACTTGATCACTGTTGAAGCTTTCCCTTTCAAACCCAAAATATCTTTCCATCTCACAAGCTAGTGAGTGATTCGTATCATGATTCTGGAATGCTCAAATTTCTGGATGGCTCAACATTGGCAACGCAGAATGGTAAACGCGGAAGTGGAGCCAACTGTACATCTAAATACTGAAGTACACCACCGTTCTCCCATTCGACTTTAAAATTAATGGATGGAACAAGATGAGTGAGTTGGTGAAAGAAATTATCAAAGTTGTCAAGGGCTGAGGGCCAAAATGAAAAAATATCGTCTACATAGCGAAACAAAACGAGATGATGGGGGGAGATACGTGGTAGTAGTTCCGTTTCAAAATACTCTATATATATATTGCTTATATATAAATACCCATGCCAAAACACCTGCTTCTCCCCCCCCCCCACTCTCCCCACCGACACCTCCTTCTCTTCCCCCTCCACAAACTGTATATAAGTTGAAGCCTTTGTACAATCTGTGTCATTCCTTTCCTCTCTCTAGACGACTGAAGATGGTGGCAGTGTCCAACGAAACTGTTTGGTTGAATATATTTGCCGTCGACAAGAGTGGGTTTTATTCACCGTATTTAATTATCACGCCAGTGTGATTTAACCACTAGCATTTCCTATATAATAGGCCCATTTATACAGTTAAACTTTTTAACTCATATGTTTCCTATGAATCTTTGTGTAGGCACTATACGGGTTTGTAGTGTGTCTTCGGCGTCATAGTGCTGTTACCATTGTTGGTGGGTGGTGTAGCCACCAACTATAAGTTGTGCTGCTACCTAAAGAAGGCTCCTGTGTAAGGGCCACTGTCAGGGTTTCTCCACTACACTTCTCAGCCTCAGGAGCTAGTGTCTATAACTCTCTTTAAGAAGTGCTCAAGGAAGAGAGAGATGCGGTGAATAGTTCCCAATGATTTAATGTCAAAAAAAGTTAACACTATATACAATTCTCTGCGTACCTGACGTTAACAAAGCTAAGAGTATTTGGTTATGGTATTAAATGTATAATACATATGTTGTATACATGAAATTTTGCAAGAGTATGCAGACAATGACATTACACAAAATAGCAAAGAGAATATTCTGAAAGAAATTGCATAGGCTATCTGCATGAAGGAATGTAATGGTAAATGAATCACAATACAGGGCTGGTAGATAATTAGAGAATGGTTACACACTCAATCAAAGAAAATCGACCTATTTTATGGTACACTACAATACTCCCCCCCTAGTTTCGAGGAAGGAGGAACGATACTCTTGTGTGTCGTAGTTTGTTGTTTCCAGCATGTGTTGGAGGAACAGTCACTTGCACTGCTTGCAGCATCTGGTCCGGATTCAGGATATAAGCAGGCTTGACCCGGTCTACGGCCACAACTTCTTGAGAACCATGTTTGTCGATGGTGAAGTTCTTCCTCGTCCTGCGAACTACTTGGAAGGGGCCCTGATATGGCTGCTGAAGGGGCCTTTTGACTGCATCGACTCTAACAAAGACGTGTGTGCAGGCTTCCAGGTCCTGGTGAACGAAGGTCTTCGAGTTGGACGTACGAGGCTGCACTGGCTGGAGGCACTTCATGGTATTTTTCAGGTGTGTTGCAAAGTCCTGAACGCTGCAAGGCTCGGGGTCTGGTGTGGCAGAGAGAAGCTCACCTGGGAGCCTGAGCGTAGAGCCATATACAAGCTCAGCAGAGGAGTTGTGCAGATCCGTTTTGAGTGAAGTTCTGATGCCAAGGAGGATAAGAGGTAGTGCTATTGACCAATCTTCTCTCTGGGCTGAAGCTGCCAGGGAAGATTTCAGCTGGCGGTGGAATCGTTCGACCGTTCCGTTGGCCTGTGGGTGATAGCTGGCGGTCCTGTATCGGCGGATGCCAAGGAGTATCATGACCTTATTTCACACGCCTGACTCAAACTGACCACCTCGGTCAGAAGTAAGGCTTAGAGGCACACCAAACCTGGACACCCATGTAGCGATGAAGGCACGTGCAACAGTATCCGTGGTGATGTCGGTGAGAGGTACTGCCTCAGGCCAGCGTGTGAAGCGGTCCACACAGGTGAGTAAATATCGATAGCCATTGGAGTACGGAAGTGGGCCAACGAGGTCTATGTGGACATGGTCAAATCTCTCGGTGACTGGCGTAAAGGTGGCTGCAGGAGAGTGTGTATGGCGTGTGACCTTGGAAGCTTGACAGCGTATGCATGTGCGTGCCCAGTGTCTGACGTCTTTATTTATGCCCTCCCATATGAAGCGGGAAGACATCATCTGGTGCGAGGCACGGATTCCAGGGTGTGAGAGGTCATGTAACTTCTTGAAGAGCTGGTGTCGATGTTTCTCTGGTATGTATGGACGGAGAGTGTCGGTGGAGGTGTCAGCGTTCAGTGTGACCTGGGTGTCTGGAAGTGTAATCTTCTTCATCTGTAGTGCAGGGTTATCCAACAGTCGCTGTAGCTCAGCGTCACCGACTTGATCAGCAGCAATGGTGGCATAGTCGATGGGAGAAGATTTTACAGTACTGATGTTTCGAGAGAGGGCATCAGCTGGGGCATTGTCGGCACCTTTGACGTATCGTATATCCGTGGTAAACTGGGCAATGTAGTCCATGTGGCGCATTTGTCGTGGGGTGTAAGATTCCTTATTTCTGAGGAATGCTGTAGTGAGTGGCTTGTTGTCAGTGTAGATGTGGAAACTGCGTCCCTCGATGAAGTAGCGAAAACACTTGACAGCTTTGAAGATGGCAAGTAGCTCCCTGTCATAGGCGCTATACTTCGACTCCGCTGAGGTGAGTTTCTTGGAAAAGAAGGCAATTGGCTTCCAGTATGTACCGACACGCTGTTGTAGGACGGCACCAACACCAATGTTTGATGCGTCTGTAGCAATTGAAGTTTCTGCGTCTGGTGCAGGGAAAGAGAGCGTGGCAGCGTCGCTGAGGGCCTATTTTGTTGAGAGGAAGGCCGCTTCCGCTTCTTCAGTCCAGACGAGGGTAACAGATTGACCTCTCTTGCAAGGTTTAATCATGGCATACAATGGTCGTAGCAGGAGTGAGCAGTGTGGAATGAAGCGGTTATAGTAATTAACCATCCCAAGGAACTCCTTGAGCTGGCGTTGGGTAGATGGCCTGGGAAACTGCTGGATGAACTCGCACTTTGAGGGAAGTGGAGCAATGCCTGCTGGAGAGACTGTGTGACCTAGGAACTCAAGGGATGTCACACCAAGTTCGGACTTGTCTGTGTTGATTTGGATGCCATAATCTTGCAGTTTCTGGAGGACTTGGCGGAGGTGTTGTTTGTGGCTGGCTTCATCAGGACTAGCAATGAGAAGGTCATCTATGTAGGCAAAACAGTAGGGTAGACCTCGAAGGGCCTCATCTATGAAGCGTTGAAACGTTTGTGCCGCGTTCCGCAATCCAAAGGGCATCCGGACGTATTCAAACATGCCAAAAGGTGTGATAATGGCCGTCTTTGGGATGGACTGGAATCTGATGAAATGCTTTGACGAGGTCGATCCGAGAGAAGATAGTGGAACCTGAGAGTTGGGAAGTGAACTCTTGAATGTTGGGCACAGGATATCTATCTTCCACGGTGCGTGAATTGAAGGCACGGTAGTCACCACAAGGTCGTATGTCTCCGGTCTTCTTAGGAACAATGTGAAGAGCCGACGACCAGTTGCTGCTGCTGGGCCGTATAATGCCTTTACTCATCAGAGATTCGAACTCGGCTTTGGCTTTCTTATAACGCTCAGGGGCTAAGCGTCGGGCCTTGGCATGCACTGGGGGTCCGGTAGTCTCTATATGATGAGTCACGTGATGCTTGGCAGGTATGCTGGATGAATAGGGTTGTGTCAGCATAGGGAATGACTTGAGGAGGTCAGCAAACTTGTGGTCATGGTTGATAGCAGACAGGTGTGTGCTGTCACCAGGTGCTGGCTGTGCATTTGTAAAGATATCTGTGAGTGGGTCGACCAATTTTTGTCCTCTTACGTCTACCATCAGGTTGAAGTGACGGAGAAAATCAGCACCAAGGATGGCTTGTGACACTGCTCCTACGTAGAATGTCCATTGAAAAGAGCGGCGAAGGTTCAGATCCAGATGCACTGTTTGCCGCGAGTATACAGGTATCTTGGTACCATTAGCAGCATAGAGATGCAGAGAAGGAGGTAGCGACCGCTGGCTGGCTGTAGCAGGGAGGACACTTACGTCGGCACCGGTGTCTACCAGGAACTTGGTATGGGACCGGCGATCAAAGATGTGGAGCAGCGTAGACTGAGTATGGCAAACATTATGCTGCTTTAATGTTCGCCGTTGTTGTTTGACGCCATGTAGCTGCAGGGCTTTTCACACTTGAGAGCCTTATCCCTAAACCTGCGATGGTAGTAGCAGAAGTTTGAAGTGCTCCTTGAACGTGACCGCTGGTGTTGGCGGTTTGGCGTCGAGGGTCGGGAACTTGGGTGGTTGTTGATTTGTTTCTTCAGGTTGCTGACTTCCATTGTAAGCTGGGAAATTAGATTGGCGAGCTGGGCAATTTGGGAATTTTCTTGTGTCGTGATGGAGGAGATTGGTGATGCTGGTACAGGTGGAAGAGTTGTCATGTAGTCATCTGCAAGATTGGCAAGCTCATCTGGCGGCAGCTTGCCTTTCACACTGATGAGAGCACGTTGAATGTCAGGTGGCAGGCGTTGATAGAACAGTTGTTTGAAAAGATCTTTATCAAAGGCCTGGTACTTGTCACCAAGCAGTGTTTTCATACGACGTAGTAAGTCTGTAGGTTTCTCTCCACCAAGTTCTTTTCTTGATAGCAACTCGCGGAGACGAGCAGCCACTGATGATTGTAGGCGATTTAAAATTGCTGCCTTAAGATCCTCATAGGGCGTAGCAGAGGTTGAGGCTGAAGTAATGACATCAGATACTTGAGTGAGAACTTCAGGTGGTAGCAGACTTGCAGCATGTGAGAATTTAGTGAGGCTTCTCGTGATATTAGAAGCAGCAAAACCACACTCCAGTATTGAGAACCATATGGTGGGGTCTTGGTTGCAGAAAGCAAGGGCTCTCATGGCTACTGCAGTGACAGTGTGGTTGCCTGAGTTTGAGAGATCCTCAGTAGACATACTGGTCAGTGAACTCAGGGTGTAAATGCTGACGAGGGTTACCTGATATCACGGCAGCTGCGTTAGTCAGGTTATATCAGTATGCTGCTGAATACACTGGCACTGTAATTCACACACAAGGCACTAATAATAAAGGACAATACACTGTCCAGAGTGAAACACTGTAATCCAGGGTGAGGCACTGTAATCCAAGGTGAAGCACTGTAATCCAAGGCGAAGCACTGTAATCCAAGGTGAAGCACTGTAATCCAAGGTGAAGCACTGTAATCCAAGGTGAAGCACTGTAATCCAGGTGAAGCACTGTAATCCAAGGTGAAGCACTGTAATCCAAGGTGAAGCACTGTTGCTGGTAGCTAGACTGCCGCGAGTACCAATGGTGTATAGGTGTTGGATGGCAGGCAGCAATGGCGTTGTTGGAGGCTTACAGATGGCTGCTGTGGACTGGTGATGCCTCAGGGTTCGCAGCGATAATGTAGATAGGATGGACAGTGGCACTGTGGCGGGAGCAACAGCTGCACAGGAGAGGTAGCAACTCAAGTCACCTCTTGATGGTGACTGCAGGGTAAAGGCGTTCTTGTAGACTATTGGAGGGTAGCGGCAGACTCCAGGTCACTACTTGATAGTGACTGCAGGGCAAAGGCATTCTTGTAGACTACAGCTTGATCCACTCTTGTTGGCGATCGCGGCAGCTGCACTCTCCGGGGGTCACCACTTGTTGGTGATTGCTGCAGCTGCTCTCTCCGGGGGACACCACTTGTTGGTGACAGCTGCACTCTCCGGGGGTCACCACTTGTTGGTGACAGCTGCACTCTCCGGGGGTCACCACTTGTTGGTGACAGCTGCACTCTCCGGGGGTCACCACTTGTTGGTGGGTGGTGTAGCCACCAACTATAAGTTGTGCTGCTACCTAAAGAAGGCTCCTGTGTAAGGGCCACTGTCAGGGTTTCTCTACTACACTTCTCAGCCTCAGGAGCTAGTGTCTATAACTCTCTTTAAGAAGTGCTCAAGGAAGAGAGAGATGCGGTGAATAGTTCCCAATGATTTAATGTCAAAAAAAGTTAACACTATATACAATTCTCTGCGTACCTGACGTTAACAAAGCTAAGAGTATTTGGTTATGGTATTAAATGTATAATACATATGTTGTATACATGAAATTTTGCAAGAGTATGCAGACAATGACATTACACAAAATGGCAAAGAGAATATTCTGAAAGAAATTGCATAGGCTATCTGCATGAAGGAATGTAATGGTAAATGAATCACAATACAGGGCTGGTAGATAATTAGAGAATGGTTACACACTCAATCAAAGAAAATCGACCTATTTTATGGTACACTACACCATCACCATCAATGTTCTTGTCTATAACCCTAAACGTGATGATATTGTTGTGTTCATCAAACAGTACAAGAAGTAACGAAGTTCCAACAACAGCACCACCAACTCACCTCAACCTTCCATCACAGTAGCAGCTATAGTGATGGAAGTCATTAACCACTTCC
Source organism: Petrolisthes cinctipes (assembly GCA_033782935.1). Lineage (NCBI taxonomy): Eukaryota > Metazoa > Arthropoda > Malacostraca > Decapoda > Porcellanidae > Petrolisthes > Petrolisthes cinctipes. The sequence continues at coordinate 270,368 of JAWQEG010000380.1, read as the reverse complement.
TGCTTAAAACAATGGGTCAGTATATTTTCTGTTTAATGTGTACACACACACACACACACATACACACATATAGTGATGGAAGTCATTATCTACCTCCTACTTAAATCAATGGATTAGTATATTTTCTGTTTAATTGTTTAATATATATATATATATATATATATATATATATATATATATATATATATATATATATATATATATATATATATATATATATATATATATATATATATTCATATACAGGAAATACTTTGTGTCAGTGTTTTTACTGTTTATTTTTCTTTATATTAGATTTACAGCCTCATAGTTGCATGTTATATTTATACTGTCTTGGCAGTACCATATCCTACCTACACCGTACACACATAATATTATGACCAGAGTTAATTTTAGCATTCTGTAGGAAGCTTCTATTAACGAGTATGTGTCATAGAATTAATATTCCTTATCCTTACGTGATGTGAGACTTTCAGTTTGATCCTTCATCTGACCTTTGTAACTTATATAGTTAAAACAAAATTCAATAATATTTTTAAAATGATTACTCTTGTCAACGTAGTTTATGTTTTCACCCTATTTGTTGCAGTGATATATAAATACATTGCTTACGCTGCTGTACAATATATTTCAACATTTCAATGTAGAAAAGAATATTTAAAAAATAAACATCATATACCTGTAAAATTTCTCACGTACAGCTCATGACAATATTGTTTGAATTTAGTCCACATTTGTGAAAGCCTGTTCTTATCCTTCACCTACGTCATTCCTTATTAGTTGTTAAATTGGAAAATGGATCAGAGTGACAGAGCTGCAGACACAGTTTTCATTGGTAGAGTTACTTCCTCCTTAATAACCTGTATAGGAATATAAATATATATTTAACGAACTTATTTCATGGATATTAATGGTCCTTCCTTTATCCTAATATTATCTGACATTACAATCTAGTTAAGTATATGATATTATCCTATGCATGTTATCGGTTACAATAAGTGAGAATTATTCTTGTTTATAAAGTCTCTGGATACGACTATGAAAGACTTTAGAATAGTACCGTATATATTAGAAAGAATTATTGTTCATCAATGTTTTATCTCTCTTTAATAAAAATATGTACATATATGTATAGACCTATTAAGGAAGAAAATCAATAAAAGTGCACATAATTTAAGCTGTGGTCATCGGTGTGTATTTCTGTTTACACTCGGCTTCCTGGGGTTTCAGTCCCACAGAACACCTATCAACTAAAACAGCTGTGTGCCCAAATTATCTTACTGAACACATGAGAAAGCAGGACAAAATTACCCGCTATTTGACCCTATATTAAATTTTTGATAGGAAAAAACTTCGTACGTTTGATGCAGTTGGAGTGCCTTAATGTTTACGTGGCAATGTAACAATAACAATGTATGTCGTTTAGGCTACTGGACTCCCCGTATCTACGACCAACATGTTGGGCCACAACAGTCTATAATTAATATAGGAGCAGGTACTGTACAGAGTTGCAGCTGAGTGAACCTGGACACAGATTATAACAATAATAATTGGCCAACAAATCACCAGTTCCCGGATCTTTATCTTGTCTATTGACTATGGAATCCAGTGACGAAATATTGGCTTGTGTGATAATTATCATGGACAAGTTGAAACTGGTAGCATGAATGATGAATTAATGATAAAAATGAGACCTAATTCGTCTAATATAATGCAAACATGTTTTCATGGGTTTTATTCTTCTTCAGTCTATTTCAATGTGTATATTTCAAAATAATAAACTATTTCAACGTTACATGTCCGTATACCTTACAATGGTTCACAGAAACAGCGACATCAACGATCAACCCATGACATAATCATAATAATAAAAATAACCATAAACTTAATAAACTTGAAAAGCAAATATAGATAAGATACAGTATATTACTGAAGTACGTACAAGTGTGCAGAGACAGAAAATTGTGCTATGCCAGAATGACCTTGTACAAAAGGGGAACAAACAGAGAGGTGGGGCAATACACATAAAGGAAAATAAGGAACAATGGACAGCTGAAGAGAGGATAGGAATTGGCTCGGGTCCATTGGGGCTCCAGATTCCTTCATGGATCATACACGTCATTGCATACAATAATTCCTACAAGGTAAACAGAAAAAAACGGTGTTTCATACAAATACAGAAGCCGTGATAGTACTGAACCGAGAATTATGAAATAATGGAGGATGATATGTGAGTACATGGCTGTGACAGTAGAGAATTTGGTGGCATTACTGATTCGCATACATCACTCCGATATTAGTAGTATTTATATAATACTGTATGTGTAATCAGGATGGATGCCTACGAGGGTGGCTGTGGGTGTGATGGCTTGGCTTGGCTTCATTAACCTGTCCATGACTCGGTTTAACTTGTCAGTCATCATCGTGGCCATGGTTGGTACATCCATTTCCAACACAACTCAAGGCTACTGTTATAACTACACATCTACAGGTAACTTATATTTTTTCACAGGTGAAACTCATTCCAAGTTTATTATACATCTGCAACAGGACTTGAATTAATTTTTAGTAGTTATTAACACACACAGCTGGGTATATTCTATGGCTATAATTATATATGTACAGTTGAGCAAGTAGTAAGAGCGAAAAACTCTGTTGTATATGAAGACATCTGTCTGTCAATTTCCTTTAGTAAGACCTTAATAATTGTATCTTTTTTAATTAATCACTCAGAACCTAGAGCCTATGTCAAAGGGAATGTGATTGGCTGAATCTTCGAGTGGTGATGAAGCACATAGCATATCCTCATCATGTTATACGTAAATGAGGATTAATAACAAGTAAAAAAATACTACAGTATTTAATGATTTTGTGATTCATTCATAAAGATACTGTACATTTAAGTGTACAAGGTCTTAATATATAAACTGCCAGATATCTCCATATACACCAATTTTATTTTCCCACTTTCTACTTGCCAACTGTGCATTCTTTTTCATGTTGTCATGATAATGTTGGAATTATTGTCACCTTTTTTCTTTGACAATAATATCACATCTCCCAGTTTTAATTAAGTCTTGGTAGAAATCTACGAATCGCATCTTTTTAACTTTGGGTCTCATATTTCCCTCTACCAACCCAATACTCGCCCTCATACCAAAAGATTCCTCTGGGCTTGGTGCTATAGTTCCCATTGTATTACTACTAATAATACTGATAATACTAATAATAGTACTAATACTAATATTAATAATATCTTGTGAAGGAATGACTCCAGCCAGCCAAGATGAAGTGACATCAATTGTCAACACTCCTCCTACATATGATCTGGTAATGTGCACTATTTATTATCTTTGTTGTATCTGATCCCTCCTTCAAACAGTAGACTACCTTCATTTTCACCTTCCTTCTCTCGCACTACCAACCACTTTAAAGGAATAATTTGTTATGGTTAAATTGTAGAGTTATTGATTCCTCCAAACTGTACCACAAAACAAAGCCCCTACTTGCTATTACTGTAGATTGTTTCGTGGTATTATTTGGAAGTATTTTGTAGCCCTCCATTTCACCCACATTAAATGACCACGTTAATTCTTCAACCCCACCCAACTCTTTCCATGTTCCAACCACTACACACCCCCTCCTTCATTTTTATGTTATATTTGACAGTTTAAACAATGCAGTACTTACTCTAATTTCTTATACTTTCTCCTCTATTCCTGGACCTAATGACTAATTAACTAGTACTGTAAGGTTGAATTACAATTAAAATCATACTTTATAATCTCGTATTACAATAATTGTGAATCATTATACTACTTATTGCAGTATTATGTTGATATCTTACAAGTGATGATCTTAACAGGAAGGAGAGTTTGACTGGAGTGAGACCATCCAAGGGCTGGTGTTGGGCTCCTTTTATTATGGTTACTTTATGACACAGGTGATTCTATTCTTGACACATATATTTAACTAGAGTGTCCTAATATTTTCTGGACCGTATCATTATTGTGGTGTTGTTTCTGTAGTCCAGGGATAATTAATGCAGTAGGCATAAATATCAATATTAACTGTACATATTATGTGATATGTAGTTTAGCTTAAAAGTAAATTAACAGTAACCCTACAAAATTATACTGATTATAATTATTTTTCATTATTTTAAGTAGAGGAAAATACAAGAATATGAGAGTACCGGGTATGTGTAATGTGTTTGATACAGGTGGTGGGTGGTAGACTGGCTGAGAGGTATGGAGCCAAGTGGGTGTTTGGTGTGAGTATCCTGAGTGGTGGTGTGGCCAACCTTCTCACTCCCACCGCTGCCAGACTTCACTATGGTGTACTTATAGCACTTAGGGCCATGCAGGGATTCTTTCAGGTGAGTAATACATGTATCTATGTAAACACTCATACCAAAGCCACATTAAATAGAAACATCACATGAGCTTTATTGGGTTTTATTGGCGAGGGGAGATGAATCATGTTTCCAAACCTCCTGTAATAATCCAAACATGTGTGTGTGTTTGACTTTATATGACTATTTACTACTATACATCTTTGTGTATGCAAACAGGGTGTTACTTGGCCCAGTATGCACGCCTGTTTAGCTCAATGGATCCCGCCACTTGAACGACCCAACTTTGTGGCTTTCGTCTACTTTGGTAGGTTTATCAAATAATTATGTATTTTGAAATACTGTAGTTTTGTTTTAGTTTTAAAACTAACTGACTTAAAAGTAACCCTTCAAACAAGTATAAGTGAGGTGAAATGAATTCCAAGGAGCCATGCCATACAGGCTATACAACCCCAACCATGTTACAGCAGAGTACAACTCTTACCCCCAGAGTTTGTACACTGTGGCAAGTCATGACCTTACTACGTCAAGGATACTAGTAGGGGTAGCACCCCCCTGTAACCATAGAAAGACCACATGACCTGTATTAACTAACTCAATGGAACATATTTTGGCTTGGATTGTATTTGCATTATTGAACTGAAATAAATTGAATCTTTAATAGGTATGTATTAGCTAGATTAAGGGAACTGGCAAGGAATGCTAACAGATTTTGACTCATCACTGTACACCATCTTTATGAAGACAGTACCACTTAAGTGTGACCTTGTGATTGTAGGTACAGCACTGGGACAAGCTGTAACATTACCTTTGTGTGGCATTATAATACACACAATGGGGTGGGCCGCTGCCTTCTATGTCACAGGCAGTGTCTCCCTCATATGGTGCCTCATGTGGTTCTCAGCCATGCACAGCAAACCTGCTCACCACCCAAGGTATTTGACATTTATTCATGACATGAAACAGCATACAGTACAGAATAGTAGCTCTATGTTCTAGGGTACTATATAAATCCAGCTAATTTTCATCAATAAATTGCCAGGGCAATCTATTGTCTCAAGCAAATTTTAGCAATAAGTTGCCATGTCTGGTCACACGGACTGAGGACGAAATTTAATTTAAAAACTTTGTTTATATACCTTCAGAACGGTCTTAACTGAAGTACCCTAATATATTACTGATTAATAATATGTTAGAAACTATAATTTTGAATATTCCTTTCATAATATATTTTAAAAATGAACAATTTCACTTTCTCATATATTGAGGTCCTCAATAATTGATTGTACTAACAACAGCTGCCACTCTTTAAAATCATATTAAAGCAAAATGATTACCACAGTCAAAATAAAATCATACTTAATTAATAATATCAGCCTTATTAAACTCTCCAGTAGAGCATTAGTAGTTACTGGCGAGCCCGGTGTTGCTGAAAATTGATCGGTCATGTTCATGTCGCTGGATATTGCCGATACTCAGGCAATATTCAGCCTTGTTTCGTCCGCCCGTCCATAAGTAGCAATAAATTGCCGAAAGAATTGATTGTGTGACCAGGGGTTAAAGTATACAGTAATGAAAAGTTTTCCACACAAAACCTACATACAATTTTACATACTCAAATATTTTTACCTGAATATGTACAGTAATCTGCAGAAAATTGATACATTGACACAAAACAACAAAACTTGTGGTATTAAAGTAAAAATGAGGCTCTCATATTTCTAACAATATTAAAACCCTTGCAAAATTCATAAGATACAATAGAGTACCACAATGAGTGCCGTGGTATATTGAAAACACTTTGTTAGTCCGAACATAATATTCACTATATGCCTTAATATGCCTGTTTTACTATTTTACAATCCCCAAATACACTTAAGAGTTCCATTTCAGGATCAGCAGGGAGGAGTTGCAGTACATAGAGAATGCCATTAGGAGTTCCGGCACCAGCAGTAAAGGACCCCCACGTATACCCTGGAAGAACATTGCCACTAGTTTACCTGTCTGGGCCATCATCGTATGTGATATTGGCAATTCCTGGGGAATCTCTCTTTTCAACGCACAGCTTCCTACCTTCATGAAAAACATTTTAGGATTCAACATTACAATGGTAAAACTAATGTTTCATTTTAATTACAACTCAACTTTTAGCACCAAATTTAAAGCACCCACCCATGTGATATACAGTATTTTAAAGCACCCTACCAATGGTTTGTAAAATAAGTCTAAGCATGTATGACAATAGTATAGAAGTCTTTTATAAAGTTTCATGTAATTTTCTTATTCAATTTTGAGGAATAATGAGAACTAAAGACAGAGTTATTGTTACTAACCAGTATCAATATTTTAAACATCCAGTTAACAACTCTATTAATTCACTACTAATGTATATTATGTTATAATTGGTAATAATTAACTACAGTATAATTATGTTACCTGGATTTGATGTCTCAACAGAACAGTTATCTGTCTGCCTTGCCATTCTTATCACGGTATCTGGGAGGAATGATAATATCTGTTTTGTCAAGATGGATCCTCAAGCATGGTTACTTCTCCATCATCAACACACGCAGGGTCTTCAGTGCTATTTGTATGTACCATTAAAGTAGATCAAATTGAAACAAACTGTTTCATATTTTATATGAATGATTAATATTTCACTTAAAATCAGTTCTTCCCTACCACTGATCTAAAATCAATGGGCATAAATGCTTCTCGTAATCAATCATTAAACCATTGAATTTTTCTCTAACACCAAAAAATTAATTTCCTTAAAGTAAATCTTTTTTATTGAAGTCAGAAACGATTGCCAATTAATAGAAGAACATAACTATTATAGTACATCTGTGATAATACTCCTGCCTAAATATCAGAAAATTATATCCATTATATCTACTGTGCAGAAGTTAATGTTGACTAGAAAATTAATAATAGTTTACACCTATTTCAGTAACAGTGTTCTGATCTATAAATTCATACATCAGATAACCCTTATGAATATTGGTAATATTGCAGCCCAGTTAGTGCCAGCAGTGATGTTGGTTGGCCTGATTCATACCGGATGTAACTCAGTAGCTATCGTTGCCATCATCTGTATTGCTCTCTTTTTCAACGGTGCTATCAGCAGTGGTCATATCATCAACCATCATGATATTGCTCCCAACCTCTCTGGTGAGTTAGGAATATCATATGCAGTATATCTACATAACATTAGCAATACTCACATACTTCAATACAGTTACTTTATTCCTAAATCATCAGTCATTATTATATTGCCCAAAGTTTTGCTGAAATACCTCAGATTGATAATTAACCAAATATCACACATTTCACATGGTGTACCAAACAAGTACTGTACAGTACAGTACATACATTATACCTATATTTAGGAGGCATATATCCTATGATAGTAATGACTAAATTATAAAAAATTTACACAGAAATTTGGAACATTTTCCACAGGTACACTCTTTGGCATCAACAACACCTTCTTCAACTTTGTGTCCTTCACTGCCCCTGTGGTGACGGGTGTACTCATAGATGGTCAGGTATGGATCAATGCCTTTACTACACATAATATGCATAGTGTTCATCATCTTCATCAATTACCCATTTTCCTTGATACAACGTATGGGGAAGCTCTAGTACCACTGCAGGACCCCCAACAGGCAGAAGTTCCAGCTCCCCATTTAGTGGGGTCATTGTTAGAGCCCTGGGTCCCCAATCCTCACTCCCCATCTGTATAGGATAAGATACGAGGCTGACTGCGCCATATCAAGAATGGAGAGCCATTGGACGGCACTTCCCTATGCCAAATGTATAGTGTTGCTAATATAGAATAACCACTCACATACTGCAGGTATCCAAGAAACCATGAAAAGGACAAATGCAGATGTTTGACAACCCACATTCTTCATTTTGATGTGTTAGATGAAATCAAACTTCCTGTCACACACCTTACTAAATCTAAAAATGTATCCGATAATCATCAATATAGTCTCATAAGAGCATATTATTTATTATCATAATTATCCTTTCTTTTTACTGTCATTAAATTTTTTAAAGAATAATTTTTGTCTTATCTTTCCCTTCTTTCATCATTTTCATACTGATGAAACCTTTAAATGTGACAGCAAACCCTGGGCCAGTGGAGGAAGGCCTTCTGGATCTGTGTGCCGATGTATGTTGTAGGGGAGCTGTTCTTCCTCTTCTTCCTATCCGGCACCGTTCAGCCGTGGAACAGCAGTGAACCTGAGACCCCAGCGCTCACTCCATTAACTACCACTGTTGATACAAGTGAAATCTTCCCAAATAAACATGATGACCCTAGTAATAAATTATAATCATTACGTTTCTGGCTGTTCACAGGTCATCAATTGCATCTTGATAATAAAAACAGCAATTATTAATTAATTAGGCACAGTTCTCCAAGTTGTTGTTGTTTTTTACCACCACACCTGCTACCACCCATTTACTCCCACTGTCATCATAAGTGACCTCATAATATCTCAATTCGACAAAACATTGTCCAGAAAAAACTATAAAGGTTCTGCTACATGTTGTTCATGAATGTATAAACCCTGACAGTATCCCATCTTGGTTTATAAAAGCAATGAAATATAGATGAAATGGAGGTCTTAATAGATGATGTATGTTCAGCATGACACTGTACTAATGTATCTTCATAAATATACTCTGGTGAAACACTGTACTTTTTGTATAACTGTGTGGTAAATTATCTTGTTATGTTTCCATCTTGGATATTCTTGATGACAAAATTACGGAACTCAAATGCTTAAAACTAATACTGATTGAGTGAAACAACATACTACCTTTGACAAGTATATACTTAACAATGATTCCAGTACGGTGTAGAACAAAAGTCTGTTTGATAATTATGTCTTGTGGAGTCTCTGGGAACAGCTTCGGTCGCCCGGGCAATACCACATCCTCACACAAAACACATAACTACACATTTTTTCTTCACCGAGGAATGATTCTCCGGCTGTCATTTCTCGGCATCTCCTTCTAGCCGGAGACATTGAAAGCAATCCTGGACCCACAAACAAATACACATGTCCGACATGCTCTAAACCCATCACATCAAGTAGGCAGAGAAAGAGTTCAGTTCAATGCAACTCTTTTAAGAACTGGACCCACTTATCATGTACAACATTAGCATCCATGAAACACTACACAAACACATGGACCTGTTCCAGATGTCCCCCACCTCTTCCATCACTCCCACCTCCACCACCCTCTCCATCACTCCCACTTCCATCACCCTTACCATCACCCACACCTCCATCACCCTTACCAACACTCCCACCTCCATCACCCTTACTTCCAACACCAACAATACCTCCACCTCCTTCCCCCCCACACTCTCCTCTCTCCCGTGCAGCAGCACCTAACACACACCGCACACACAACATTAACATACTTCAACTAAACATAGATGGCATAAACACCAATAAACAAGAACTCACACACTTCATCATACAACATAATATACACATTGCCATCTCACAAGAAACAAAATTACGCAACACAAACAAAACACCTACATTCAACATTGATTGATTTATTGATGCCATTAGGCATCTGGCAGCGCAACAACAATGGTCATATACCGCCCATCTACATCATCTAAAGGTCATCTACATCATTAATAAAATATGTACAAAAATTAAATAATTTTCACTACCTCAAAAGGGAGAAACAGCATGAATAAAACCCACGTCTTCCAAAAGATCATATATTAATGAAACAACCTATTTAAGTTAGATATACAAGAATTGAAATATTAACGAAAAAACATTAAACTTTAACTACCTAAAAATTAATAGCAATAAATACAATAAAATTCACAATTTGTGGAGAAGGCCAGCCTCCTCCACATAGGAGAGGGTGTTCCCTCCCACACAACAAGCCTCCTCCCCGAGCACCTGGAAGAGACTGTAAGAACCGTCACCCTTCCGGTACTCGGAGAGGTGCCTACGACGAAGGTCCCCAAGGCTGGGACACTCGACAATAAGATACCGTACTGTCAAAGGGACCAGACAATCATCACAGTAGGGAGGGTGAGCCCTCTCCATTAAAAAGCCATGAGTCAATAATGTGTGGCCAATGCGGAGACGGACAAGAGCCGTCTCCCACCGGCGGGACAGGCCACTGTAGCTCCACAATCCAAGGCGCTGGCGGATGTCACGGAGCTTGTTAGCCCCGATGGCGTCCCATCTATCCTGCCAGCAGGAACGAACGGTAGCATCTATGTAGGGTCGAAGGTCCACTGCAGGGACAGGATGATGCCTGGCAGGAGGCCGGGAATTGGAGACCACAGCCTTAGCCAGGGCGTCAGCCCGCTCATTCCCATCAACACCCACATGGGCCGGGACCCAACAAAAAGTGACTTTGCGGCCACGACGACCCAGGTGGACAAGCCACTCAAGAATGGCCAACACCAGGGGATGGGAAGAGTTAAAATTGCACAAGGCCTGCAAGGCACTACAGGAATCGCTAAAAATAGTAAACTATGGCTGAGGGAGAGTAAAAATCACTTGGAGGGCATATAAAATGGCCGAGAGCTCCGCAGTAAAAATGGACATGACAGAAGGGAGCCTGCCTCCACGGCAAAAGTCAGGAAAGACAACTCCAAAGCCAACTCCAGCATCAGACTTTGACCCATCAGTGTACACAGGGAGGGATTCCCTGTGAGTGAAGGCATGTTCTAAAAAGAGGGAACGAGCCACTGGAGGAGGAAGAAATTCCTTCTTGTCTGTAAAGCAGATGCAGGGGAAAACTTCTGGAAGAAGCCATGGAGCCACCCTGGGGACCCTCACAGGACAAATCTGAAAGTCATCTATGCCCATCTCCTCCATAGCCTTTCTGACCCGGAAGCCAAAGGGCCATGGTGCACGAGAATGTAAAAGGTAGTACTGAGACATGATATCAGATGACACCGCCAAGCAAGGTAGGGTGTCAGGAAGTCGATGTAATCGATGCCAACAACGAACCATCAAGGACTGGCGACGGAGATCAAGAGGTGGCTCATTAGCGTCCACCATGAGACTGGGGATTGGGGACGACCTGAATGCTCCGGTCGCCAGACGTACTCCAACATGATGAACAGGGTCTAAAACTCTGAGACGGGTATCGGTGGCAGAATAGTACACCTCACACCCATAGTCGAGTTTTGACCTAATAAGAACATGGTATAGGCGGAGGAGGGTGGCCCGATCAGCCCCCCAGGATGTATGGCTCAGGACCCTCAACATGTTAAGAGCCTTGAGGCAAGAGATCTTAAGTGTACGTAAGTGGGGAACCCAAGTCAAACGTTTGTCAAAAAGGAGACCCAAAAAACGAGTCTCCTCGACACATCGTATCCGATGACCATACATGAATAAGTCTGGATCCGGGTGGATGCCTCGGATGCGGCAGAAGTGCATAGCAACTGTCTTGGAAGGAGAAAATCGAAACCCATGAGAATCAGTCCAACGTGACACCCTGTCAAGGGCAAGCTGCATGCGCCGCTCCGCCACCGACATACGGGAAGCAGCAAACCAGACTGCTAGGTCGTCAACGTACATCGAGTTAGCTATACCGTCTGGAAGGGATGAGGCAATGGCATTAATTGCTACTGCAAACAATGTGACACTGAGGACGCTTCCCTGGGGGACGCCCTCCTCCTGTGCAACAGATGCTGAGTGGGTTGTACCAACCCTCACAGAAAATCTGTGACCACTGAGAAACTCCTTAAGAAAGCGTGGAAGGCGACCCCGCAGGCCATATAAATGGAGTTGCTGCAGGATGCCATATTGCTATGTAGTGTCATAGGCTTTCTCTAAATCAAAGAATACACAGACAAGGTGTTGATGTCGTGCAAAAGCCTCACATGCAGCAGCTTCCAACCTGACCAGAGCATCTGTAGTGGAACGGTATGTACAGAAGCCAGATTGGGACGGAGACAGAAAATCACCCCGTTCCAAGAAGTATACCAGTCTGGCATTCACCATCTTTTCAAATAGTTTACAGAGACAGGAGGTCAAGGCAATTGGTCGATAATTGATGGCAACACCAGAGTCCTTGCCCGGCTTGAGAAAAGGAAGGATGGTAGCAACCCTCCACCCAGAAGGGAAGACACCCTCCAGCCAGATTCTGTTATATACAGCTAAAAGAAATGAGATCGCTTCCTCACCCAAGTGTCGTAACATTGCATATGGGATGTTGTCTGGCCCAGGAGAAGTGTCGCCGCAGAGAGAGAGAGCAGAATGCAGGTCTCTCAGGGTGAATATATGGTTATAACTTTCATTCTCGTTCCCTGTGAAATCCAGGACTGTACGCTCCTTGGCTCTTAACTCATGCCTGACAGCCAGAGGTCGAGAGTCACGGCTGGAGACCTTTGCAAAAGCCTCCGCCATGGTATTGGCCACTGTCAAACCATCCATGATCTTAATTCCATTGACCTTAAGTACAGGTGGAGAACTAGGAGAAAACTTCCCCGCCATCTTACGGACTCTCCTGAACACTTGGGTGAGTGGAGTTTTAGTATTAATTGAAGACACATAGGCCTTCCAAGATCCACGTCGGGCCTCTTTTAAAACTCGTCTAGCCCGAGCCCTTGCCCGTCGGAAGTCCTCTAAAAGAGTTGGGTCCCCACGATTGCGACGAAGGCGAGAGAAAGCAGCGCGCTTCTCCCGCACAGCAGTGGTGCAGACTGGTGACCACCAAGGGACAGGACGTTTGGGAAAGTAGCCAGAAGTTCTAGGGATAGAGTTGAGAGCAGCAGAGTGGAGCATATCAGTGAAATATGTTACAGCCTCGTCAGAGCTACCAAAATCGGCTACAGAAGAGACCAAAGAAGTTAGCTCTCTAAAAAACTGCCAGTCAGCCTTCTCTAATTTCCACCTAGGAAGACAAGACTGTGGTTCGTACCTGTTACCTTCTAAAAGTATAGGGAAATGGTCACTGCCATATAAGTCAGGCAACACTCTCCAAGTAAAATCCAACAGAGCACTGGGTGAGCAAAGGGAAATGTCAATGGCGGTAAAAGTCCCAGTAGGGCTATTAAAATGTGTCACATCTCCCGTATTTAAAACCCCTAATCCCTCATCCTCAATAAAAGAAGCCAATAAAACACCCCTGGGGTTGACCGAACTGTTACCCCACAGAGGATGACGACCATTAAAATCACACAATAAAATAAAGGGAGATGGAAGGTCCCGTACAAGATGGTTGAGATCACCCCTCTCAACTGTAACACTGGGAGGAAGGTATAGACTGCATACAGTGTACGGGCGGTCGATAAAAACCTTAACTGCAACAGCCTGGAGCAGAGTGTCAAGCTCCAGGCTCGTGCATGGAATATCTTGGCGAACTAGGATGGCAGAGCCACCATGATGACCCTGCCCTTCAAATGAATTGGAATAAAATGCTGAGTATGCTGGAGGACTGGCAGGAATGTAGTCCCCAAGCATTGTCTCTTGGAGAGAAACACATGCAGGAGAGAAGCTAGAGAGAAGAACGCGCAGTTCCTCCCAAGAAGCATGCAAGCTACGGCAATTCTACTGAAGAACCTTGAACGGTGTTACTTTAGTACTGATTTTTGGGAAGCCTCACGGAGGTACTTCCCACTACCACCTCGACCTGAGGGTTTACTCAAACAATAAGATTTGTCTAATCCTGGGCCACTAGAAGAAGAGCGAACCCGAGGAGTAGTACTTGGGGCAGTAATTGGGACCCGTAGACGAGTCCCTGAAGCATCTGATATGTTAGAAGAAGATGAAGGTATATGAGATGGGATATTCATTGAAACAATTACATTGGTTCTGTCCTGTACAGCAGTGGTATCACTGACACAGGCAGATACATAAACATCCATAATACAGGTGGTAGAATCACTCCGCTGCTCAAGCGGAAGAGAAAGTGAATCTTTTGAAGTCACAACATCCGTGGCATCCACATTAACTTCACGCCCCTCTGATGATCCCGAAGGAAGCTTGCGAGGAGGAACTTCTGTTGAATCAAGAGATTCATCAGAGCCACGAAAACGCTTCTGGTGAAATTGAGAGGAAACTATGGATGAGTCCACAGAGATGGTTGCCTCACAACGTGGAACATCTATAGAGTCAAGTGCCTCAGAGGAACCACGAAGGCGTCTCTGTGGCAGTTTAGGTGACTTAAGTTTCCTTTTGGGAGAGCGTGTGGCAGCGTGAACCTCTACCACATGGACACCTTTAGCTAAAGTCTGAGAATTGTCATCAGTTGAAGGGTCACCAGAATGAGTGTCTGATAAAGTTTCCAAGACAGAGAAACTATTATGTAGAGTAACCTTAGAAACGTTCTCACTAGAGCAAGAAGCAGCTGCCTCTTGAGAGGGTTGAGAGGGTGCTGCAACCAATTTAGGGCGAAGGGAGGAGGCGTATGTCTTCACACCACCATCCTTCTGTCGCCTGAAGTTGAGTTGCCGTCTGGCACTACCTATGCTAATGAATTGAGTATTAGCCAAGTGGAGGATATCCAGCTCAAGTAGGTACATCTTACATTGACGAGAACGCAAGGGGTGAGAATCTCTGCAGTAAAAGCAGTAACTCTCTGACCGACACTCAGAAGTAAGATGTGAGTCAAGAGCAGAACAATTACCACACCGGGAACGGTTGTTGCAGTTCCTTTTCCCATGACCAAACTCATAACAACAGAAACACTGTAGGGGACGCTCAACAAAAGGCTTCACCTCAAATGAGGTGGGGTTAATGTTAATGCGATCTGGGATATGCGAGCCATAGAAAGTGAGGATGATCATATTTTTACTGCCTTTCATCTTCGTTACTCGTTGGACACTGTCTGGCCACATAGTGAGAATGTCCTCTTCAGAAAATTCATACAGGTCCTCATTATATATACGCCCCTTGCTATGATTAAATGTTCGATGTGGTTTAATAGATTCAAACATGCTATCAGAAGGACAGGGGAGATTGAGGAGCATCATGGCCTGTGTAAGATCTTTGGCTCTGATTAAAACTCCCTTACCATATTTCTTTATGTGGCCCATTGGTAATAATCCAATTTCTTTCTCAAGATATCGGGAAGCATGGATAATGTTACCACGTTCCTCCCTGTAGTAAGCCACAAGCCAAAAGGGTGTAGGAACCCGACGTTCCTTTGGGACATGCTCTGCAGAATCATCAAATATATTAGGGCAGTAATCATTGTCACTGTCAACTACATTGATGGACCGTATCTTCTGAACTTTACAATGAATATCCCCCACCGTCAGAGAATCTTTTGACTCAAATGCATTTGTATTGAAAGTAATATAGCACCGATTAGACCTACAATCACTGTCATATGTGATTCGGATTCGGAGGACTACTCCAAAGCACTTAAAAATGGAGTGGATAGCGCCATAGGTAAAGGATGCGAGTACATTCGTTAACATTAACGTGTCCAAATCGTTAACAGGGTTCTTCGACACAAGACCCGACCTGCTAGGTCTACTCTTATTTGCAGCTTTCTGCATCTTACCACGACCAGAGAGTGACGTCTCTAGGGCCTGGTCGACCACCGCTCGAGGAAGAGATTGGGGCTTTTCTGTATCCATATATCATTGGTTTAGTGTTTTTTGGCCCCAGGAGCCAAGAGCTACTACCTACCGGGCAGATGAGGGGACCGAGCGCTGGTCGCCGTGGGCGGGGTACCTCTTCCCCCACGGGGCCACTCGTTTAAAAAAGCAGCCCCAATGGCTCGAAAGTTTGCCCACGACGGTGCTGAGACCCCCTTCCCCAACATCTCCCGGCCCAGACACCCAACCATCCAACATAGGACGGCCCCTAGAGGGCAGTCCCTTCGGAGGGCAGCGCTGTTGGCCCGTACTGGCAGCCTAATGCATGGGAACCATTTAGTCTGGTCTCTCACTGGCGACCTTACTAGCATGGGAAGCCCTTTCTCTCCGAAATCGGGGCAGAGCAGGGGCCGGAGCCCCCTCTTGTCTAGCTCGCCAGGTCTTAGAGACACGCAAGCCCCCCCACCACGTCAAGGCGGTTCCCGTTGGGGGGGCCTACATTCAACAATTTCACCACCATCAGACAGGACTGGGCCAACGGAAATGGCGGTGGACTCATCACCCTAGTCCATAAATCCCTTAATTATATAGAAACCAGTGAGGAGCTCAAATCCCTCCTCCCTCACCACGACACCACCACAGAAATTCACAATATCACAATAGTTAATTTATACTTCCTCCCTCAAACCAGCCAAACAGTTCCCCAAAACTTTTCCCCCCAGCTCCATCAGATCACCAACCAACCTGACCTCATCCTGGGTGGTGATTTCAACGCCAAGACGTCGGCCTGGTCTGTCAACAACCCAGACACAGACAGAGGGCTTGAAATCCTTGCACAAACCGACAGCCTCATTTCATTAAACAACCCATATCAACACACTCATATCCCTCACCAAGCCCTCTTCCAACCATCCTCTCCGAACATATCCTTCTGCTCTCCCAACTTCGCCCCAGAACATCATGGAGGGTGGTCAGAACCCTCGGCTCTGACCACCTTCCAATCATAATCACCACAAAAACAAGAATCACCCCAGTTGACCACAGACACACATACACAAATTACAAAAGTGCCACTGGGAAGCCTTCACTACTGAAACAGAACAACACTTCGAAACACTGAACAGTACACCCATCACAAACATCAACTCAGCTGTTCAAAAATTCAATATAATTATACAAAACGCAGACAAACAGCACATCCCTAGGGGTAACAGAAGAAAACACAACCCCAACTTTACAACAGAAATTCAAGACCTCATCAGACAACGTGACACACTTAAACACACATCCCCAACTCCTCTTACACAACATGCAATAAACCAAATACAAGCAATAAATACACAAATAAACAGCAAAATTAAAGAACAAAAAACACTTAACTGGCAAAGTTTTGTCAGCACACTCAACTACACAACCAACACCAGCAAACTCTACAAAACACTAAATAGCATCACACTGATCAACAGCAACACTACACAATCACATGCAGCCATCACAACAACAGACACTATACCCTCTAACAAACAACATACAAACACACTCATCCAACATTTTTCTCACGTCAGCCACCTTCACCCTCACCCTGAAGACAGACAAATCATCAGAGGTAAGAGACGTTTCCCCACTGACCCAGACTATACACCACTCACAAATCATCAGACGAATCACATCATTCACAACTTAAAACACTCACCTGCCTGTGGCCTTGACAACATCAGTAACATACACCTTAAACACCTTGGACCACAAGGCATACAAGTTCTCACTAACATAGCAAACTACAGCTACTCACACAACACATTATCCAACATCTGGAAACACGGAAACATCATCACCATCCCCAAACCCAACAAAGATCCCACACTACCCTCATCACACCGTCCCATCACCCTCCTTTGTACCCCCTCCAAAATCACTGAGTGCCTTATCATTAAACTAATCACACCACACATCCCCCTTGCATCTTCACAACATGGCTTCAGACCGCTACACTCAACAAACACCCTTCTTACAGACCTCACACAAAGAATTTTTGATGGCATCAACTCAGATAGACCCCCACACAGAACACTCTTAGTTACATTGGACATTAGTAAAGCATTTGATGCCATCCCCCACCACAACCTCACAAACAAAATATACAACACAAACATACCTAATAACAACAAAAGGTGGCTGGCCAGCTTCTTGGGAGGAAGAGTAGCCCATGTTACATTCGCTGGTCAGTCATTTAAAATTAAAAGTTTCACCAATGGTGTCCCCCAAGGTTCTGTACTCTCACCCACCCTTTTCAACCTATACATGCACGACATATCAACACCCCAGGCACCACAAATACACATAGCCTCCTACGCAAACGACATAACACTCACATGTACACACATAAACGCAGACACAGCCACTTTTATCCTCCAACCCTACCTCAATACACTTAATGCCTGGTTCACCACAAACAGACTTAAAATAGCACCCACCAAGTCAACTGTCACCCTTCTCACCAACTGGAATGCAGAACACCGCTACACACCACATCTCACCATAAACAACACACCTATACCTCACACACACACACCCAAAATACTTGGCATAACATACAATACATCCATGACATTCAAACAATATATCACGGCCATCAAAAACAAATGCATGCAAAGACTAAAAGCCCTCAGATCACTTGCCAGCACAACCACAGTATACAAACAATATATTCGATCAGTGATGGATTATGCAAGCCCTGCCTGGGCCTCAAACCTCGCTGAGACTCATCACAACACCCTTCAAACCATACAGAACAGAGCCCTAAAGACAATCACAGGCTGCAAAGCTACCACACCTACAGACCACCTACACTATGAAACCAATGTCCTCAAAATCAAGGATCATCTTGACATGAGAGGCACACAAACACTTGCTGCAGCCTCCACAAACCCACACCATCCACTACACTACAGGACACAACACCCACACATGCCAAGGAACATCAAAAAAACACCCAGTACACGATACCATACACAAATACTATCATCTCTTACACCCTGCCCACCCCAAATCAATCTCCAGAAACACATCCATACTCAAATCACTCATCAGTCCATCCAAACACTCAAAAACAACACTCAGCTGCATGCACGACCTCCTGACATCCACCCATCTGAATCCTCCCTTCCCCGTAAGGACAGAGTCCACCTGGCCAGGCTGCGGTGTGGCCACCACCCGGCCCTTCTGACACATCAGAAGAGGCTTGATGGAGCCATTGCGGATGCCTGTCCGGGATGCAACACAGCACCCCATTCTATTAAACACATTGTTGAAGACTACAACGCACACAACCACACTCGCCAACAACACAACATACACTCTCTGAGGGCATTGTGGGAAAGCCCGGTTCAGGCAATGGCCTTCCTCAGGAGCTCGGGGCTACTCGGCCAGACAGCTTGAGGAACTTCACCAACAACAACAACATACTACCTTTGACAAGTATACACTTAACAATGATTCCAGTACGGTGTAGAACAAAAGTCTGTTTGATAATTATGTCTTGTGGAGTACCTACTGAACTTTAATGTAATGCTCAAGGTGTTGGAACTTAGATGGTTTTATAGTACAATAATGAAATGCAATTCAGCTGATGTAGAACCTTATTTTAACAAGTATGAAATAAGTCTTTTACAAACTTACAAATAATTCATCATATAAATAAAATAATATAACCACCAAACTTTTGGAAGACGGACCCTTACCCAGTGAAGACTTCTTCAATCTATCGAGCATAATAGGACAAACATTGTTACCTGAATTTGGTGGTAGTTTTGGTCCAATACACACGTTTGATTGGTGAATGGTGATTACGAGTGTAGATGTCGTCATAAGCGGGGAATCCACAGGTAACCCATCCAAATGTTTGCTGTTCTGATGGTTATATAACACGTTTATCATGTCTAATAATCAACCCGTCCATTAATTAACACCCTCAGCCTCATAAATGGGCCTGTAAACTTTAGGATGTTAAGCTCAAAAGTAGGATAGGGTCACAAAGGTAGAAAACGAACTAGAACATTAAGACAAGAGTGAAACTTGACAAGAAATCACATACATTCATCCATACGGTTTACAATCCCATTTCTATGCTTGGTTAGGTTTTGTTCATTGTCGTCAAGAGTTGCTTCACAATTCAAATTATTAATTCATCTTGGAATTCACTTACATTCCTGATTACAAGCATGCCAGACAGCCTAGAGCAGGGGTGTCAAACTCATGGCCCGCGGGCCAAATGTGGCCCGTGGGATGGTCTTAAATGGCCCGCGAGGTGACAAGAGATTTTTCAACTCGAGTTACTATAATTGTTAGAACTGAGGAAAATGTAACTAAACTGTTAAGAGGAGACATAATAACTTTTACTTTTCATTCATATGACAATGATTTATTTCATATTATAATTGCTAGCAATAACGCTCTTTTAATGCAAATTTTAGAGTCAGACCAATTTTACATGTAAGTTCAGATGAACCCAAATAATGTATTCTTGGTAAACCAGGATGACCAGCAAAATAAATTGTAATCTTCAGTCTTGCCAATAAGTAATTACCAAACCTTTGATGGCCCTCGAGACCATAACCAAGTGCATAATTGGCCCTCGAAAGGATTTGAGTTTGACACCCCTGGCCTAGAGCGAGGATACTCCACGATAATGTGAAGCAGACGGAAGGGCTTGCAGACAGTTGGCTCCTGCCGTGCAGCTGACGTATCTGATTGGTCCAGTAAGTGCGTCTATGATTGGTCCATTGTATCTCCCTTCCCCCTTTCTCCGACTGAACCTAACTTAAGGGTGTGATGATCAATTTTTCACTAATAATTGCTAATATGGAAACGTGTCTTAATATGTCCTAAATATAATAACCTAAGGTAAAAGGAATGTAAAGTAGATTCACGGGAGGGTGAGGGGAAGCCAAAATGAGTCTGATCTGTGCTTGACGTCATGGCTAAAACAGAGTGTACGTTATCCTGCCCGACACACACCAGTCACACACACACCTGCCACCGGATAAGAGCTCCGTTTTCTCTTGTTTATTAGAGTGACTATGGCAATACCAGTATTTTGTTCCCCTTATAACTGATTGCAGCCCACTAAAAATGATAATGGTATGTTTTGGTGAATGCATGCTTGTGAGAGATGCATGTGTATTATCTCCACTCAACAACTAAGGTAAAATATCTGGCATGGCTACAAGTAACAGCCGCACTTGGGGTGGAAACCTTGGCTCCCTATACAGGGAAATTACAAACGGAAAAATATGGAAACATTCTTGCAAAGCCTTCAGGTGTCTCCTCAGGATTCTGCTTCCTGGTTCTTGTGTAACTTTCAACTGGATATAATTTTTCCATATTCATCTCCATGCTCACGCTTACTTTACCTGCTATACCTTTTAATATATCACCATAATGTAGTTTACGGTAGAGTTATTATAATTATATACTAATGAAATACAAATTTCGTAATTCTCCTCCAGTCACATGTCCCACAAAGTGATGACTAAAGGATTATACATAGGTAGTGAATGTGTTGAGTATTGACCTGTGTGACCAATTATAATACAAAAGTATAAGCCTGCCATATATACAGATGATTTTCTGTCAAACTCCCGTTTTCTTCCCTTACCTCTCTCTCTCTCTCTGATAAACGTTGACGTCACAGCATATCTGCGCGGGTCCTGGCAGGTTCCGACTCTCGTATCCGAAACACCTGCCATCAACCCATACTCTTACTGGCAGGTATTTCGGATGCGAGAGTCGAATCTAGAAGCTCACACGATGCCCGTGTATACGTTGGCAACGCTGAACTGGTGAAAGCGGGAGTGGAGGAGACTGTACCTCTCCTCTCTATACCTTGGTATAACTAATACGTTTCGAGTAAGGAGATTTTGAAATCTAACTGTTGGGTGATGATATAAGCCCATAAAAGGCATATGATCGTAAGCCCAAACGGTGGGTGTACGGTAGAAAGACTCTTCTTTCCTCTACTCTAAAAGCTCTTTTTGCAGTGAGATTCTCACCCATCCCAGTTGGCGGTATCTGGCATTATATATATAAAGTGGGGAAGGCGAGGGAGTTGGGGGGGGGGGGTGCTGCTGATGGTGTAATGGTTAGCACACTTGCTCAGCACGTGAGAGGTCCGGGGTCGATTCCCGGGTCAGTGGAACTGTTGGACAATTTTCCCAGCCCCCTATGTCCCTGTTCACCTAGCAGTAAGTAGGTACCCGGCTGTAAGATCAAGGATAGCAACCTTGCAGGCTGGGAGAAGATGTGTTGATGTAACTAGACTTGACTGCCTTAATGACCAACACCATGAGTCGATAGGCATAAAGCCCTAAATCTTTTTTCGAGGGAGCTGTCCTTTAGCCATGGCCCAGTCAACATATCTACCTGCCAACACCACTTCCCCTGCCGACCGTCTTGTTGGCAAGGTGAAGTGGTTTAACCAAAGAGTATGGAAGGTAAAGAGGGGACACTCGCGACCGCCCCTATGTGGAAAATATAACAGCGGGAACAGTGGCGCCGCCCGACGGCAAGTGCATTAAACTACACGTCAACACCAATGCCCAATGCTACTTGTCTTGTTGTTATCGCTTATGAAGATTGGAAAAATACTTTTAAATTTACATTATGCACATACATATATCGATGTACTTACCTGTAGAGCTTCCTTAGTAATTTCCAGATGTTTTTTTTAAAGTAGCCTATATTTTAACTCGTCACTGACATTTGACACGCTCACGTCCCTACTGCTGTAATCCTGTGTTACACCATACCCTGAGGAGTCCAAGAATACTTCCCCAGTGTCCTTACATGGCGTAAAAGGCTATTAAAAAGTCCCAATTTATACAATTACTTTATTCTCTAACCCACCGTAATGCTCGGCACACTCACACACACACAAACACATCAAATCTACTGTCATTCAGATAAGCCGATGGCAGTCTCATAACTACCACTACCACCATTACAACCACCAGTACAACCACAACTATCACCACTACAACTACCACTACCACCAGTAATACCAGAACAAGCACAACTACTACCAGTATAACCACAACAAGCACGGCAACCACCACTACAACTACCACCAGTACAACCACCATTACAACTACCACCAGTACAACCACAACAAGCACAACTACTACGGTACTGAAAATAGATTCTCCAAGAAATCCTGATTGAGTCTATTGGTTAGCAAGTAAGACAGTTTGTACTCTGAATGTAGCTCATCCCACAACTGTATCAGTCCATTTATGTTCATCTGCCAACCAAGGAAACAAGGCAGTTTACGAGGACCCTATGATTTAGTATTAGCGAACCATGTCAAGCAGCCAGATAGAAATTCCTTGTGACCTGAATTTACACTACATGCATGTCTCATTTTAGCAGCACTGGTTCGAAATCCACTATTAAAACAGTTGAATAATGTGTCCATCTTTTCAACAAAGTCTGCAGTGTACTGTGCTTCTGCTGGTAAAGCATTAAAAGTGCATAGAGTTCATATAGCAGCAAAAAACTGCATTCCGACCGTGCTATTTACCACGCCAGTGACGCCACAACTCGTTTTACGCGCTTCTCACTTGGGGCGCCACCGTCGCTAAAATAACACGGGGACGTGCGGAGTGTCCCCTCTTTACCCTCTACAGTACAGTATACTCTTTGGTTTAACCACCTACGGGGCAATGGATTTGTTACCGCAAACAATCAGCAGGACTACTTCGTCCACCACTATCCTTAAGGGACGGGGAGGAGGTGTCCTTCACTGTGGAGGAAGGGAGGAAGGGCGTTGAGGCTACCACCGTAGCCGAACCTGATGGTGGGCAGGTCCTGGGCTCACTCCACGCCCGTGGGAAGAGGACGGCCGACGTCCAACCACCTCTGCAGCGACGGCAGCAGCAGGCAGACCTCGTCACCTTCTGCACTAAGACTGCTGTTGCCCTAGCTGCTGAAGGACTAGGTCGCCTATCCGACATCCTCCAAGACATCTTCAAGAGAAGTGGCTTGCCATCGATCACCATTTCTCCTGATCTACAACCACCCACCACCACTACCACCAAGAAACTAGGCAGCAAGAAGGCACGGGGGAGGAGCAGAGCAGATGCGCAACCATCCTTGCCTCAGGCCCACTCTCGTCGCCGGTTAATGCTGCCTCGCCCACTCAAACGGGCGAACAGTGGGAAGACATCACCACCACCATCGTCTCTACCACCGCCATCACCGCCGTCGCCACCACCACCACTGTCAACACCACAAAAGATGGAGACAGAGGAGGAAGACGACGATGAAAATAGGACTTCCACCACCACCGGAAGTGAGAAAGAACTGGAGAATGAAGGGGAATGCCGGAGGAGGAAGAGGAGGAGGAGTAAGGACAGTCAGACATCGGAGCCACAACAGTTTGTGCCCTTGGGGTGGTGGCTGTCTGCCTCACCCCGCCTCAACCTCTTCCGGCAAAACATCAATAAACGTCAAGACCCCGACGCCTTCCAGTTCAGGTTAAGGTGGACGAGGTTCGAACCAACGGGCAGAACCAAGATGAAGATATTGGGCAGAGTGACACCTTTTGCCATATCAACAACAATAACAACATGAACATACCACCACCAGCTACTACTACTACAACTATTACTATTTATTATTTTGAAATATTTAATGCCTTAATACCCCATAAGGGGTGATAGGCAAAAATTTAAATGAAAGAAAAAGAAAAAAAAGCGAGAGCTGGCAGTTCCCCCTGATACATGGACGTGGGAGGTATGGTGATCGTTATCTATACTACCCATGATAACCGATCCTTGTGTCTGCCCAGGGGGGTTGACTTTATTCTCTATGAATATTAGTCATCCTCCACAGGGCTAGAATAAAGATTGTTGTAGGATCTGGTCACTTTCTAATGGCTTTTTTTTTTTTTTTTCATTGCTGTGTGGACTGCCAGCATACAGGGGGTGCATTTCCTTGCATGCAGCAGTGTAAATTCCCTCCCACTTATGGTCCATTCAGGGCCGGTCTCATGGAAGGTGCGGCCCCACTTGTAGCTCTTGTGGTAATGTGGACTTGGGCCCACAGCACTGGCTGTGGTATCAAAGACCTTCTCCCCAATCTCCCTGGCAGTCGGAGGCCCCCAGACTCCCTGGTCCAGTAAGCTCAGGTCCCATTTCCCTGGGATGTGCTTCGGTAGCCCAGGCATATAAGGCCAGCCCCTCTTTATTTTAATTTGTTTTTTCACTGCGACCAGAGTGTACCAGGGGCCTGTGGGGCAGGAGGCTATTTTGCCCCGGGAGAACATCAACAACAACAACAACTGATCCTTGTTTACTTTTCCCTGTTTACCCATTCTTGAATGAGTTTGTGCCTTTGAGAAGATGGGGAATAAGAAACTGAGTCAATTTAGACACCTGAGAAACCTACAAAAGAAGAAACTACTATCCGTTTCAGCGCCGGACAGACGCTGTTTTTCGCAAATATCTCCTAAACGAATCGTTGTATCAATATAATATTTCAACACAGTATCTTTAACACCCGGGCGTAATTTATGGCTGACATACCATATTCCTATATGTGTTATGCGAAGAGTTTACTCGTGAAAAATAGCACAAAGCTGGCCAGTCATATTGACGCTTTCGAAGGAAAGTGTGGCCCCCCCAACACCCTCCCAAACCATTCCTAACCACAACTACATCCCCCTCCTCACCCCTCCCTCCTCCTCTTCTCCCCCTAGCTCCTCGCCTGTATTATATATTAGAATGTTATGTAGATGTATATGTATAGATATGATTATTAACTAAGAGTATGGTGCAGTACAATTCTATAGAGGCAAGACGTATTTCACTTTGATAATTACTGTACAACAGCATGTTTACATACATGTAGTATGTAGAAGGTCCATTTTTGCAGTCCTTATGGTCAACCATGCAAGTGAACACGATGTACTGGCATTACCTGTGGTCTGGACCTTCTAGGAAAAGTTATTAGATACTGTGTACCTATTCATTATGAAATGTCAACTTGGTCCGATTAATATAATGTTATTTTGTTGACTTGTCCCTTTTATATTTATATTATCACCAAATTATATATATATATATATATATATATATATATATATATATATATATATATATATATATATATATATATATATAATAGTGTAGGATTTAATTATGCAAACATGATAAAACAAAATTTATTCACAATCACTGTCAAAGAAAACGTCATCGTTTTCATCATCACTGGCTTTCACGTTTGTACAATGTGGCAAGACGAAGAACAAACGCTGTCCTGCATCCACGGGGGCAAATGGACAACATTGTTGCTAATAGGTGCGCCTCGGCAGTCAATGATTTCTACCCTGTCACTACTTGAGTCATAGCCTCGGACTGGGGGGTACCTCATACCTCAGAGAGAGGGGGAGGGGATACGGGAGACTGTGAATATTCAATTAAGGCATAAATTGGTTATTTAAAAAGGTAAAGAACACATGAAGCAACCATGAACGATTATATTTGGTTGCCCAAAACCAAAATTAATCATTTTTCTGGTGGCCTTAGACACGTGGGTTATTATCCGGCTATACGGCCATTAACAACGGGATTAGCTATTGCTTTAATGGTCGTTTGACCCACTCTGGTTTTCATGTCCACACACAACGGTAACTGTATTAAACAATATTACTAATGAACGATACGTATATACATACTGTCATAATAAAAATATAAAATGGAAGGGGGATGGTGTAAATAGGGGGGTGAAGAGTGAAACGGGGAGGGGGATAATGAGATATTGGGGTAGGGAAGGAAGGAATGGTGTGGGGGGATTTCGGGGTGTTGGTGGAGGGGTTACACGAGTACCCCACACTCGTCCGATTCTCTATAACGCCTTAGATATGATGACTGGATTAGGCTTAATATCACTCAGTAAACTCCTAACATAACACATATAGTAATATGGTATGTCAGCCATAAATTACGCCCGGGTGTTAAAAACAGTGTGCTGAAATATTATATTGATACAACGATTCGTTTAAGAGACATTTACGAAAAACACCGTCTGTCCGGCGCTGAAACGTATAGTAGGCAGAAAAAGAAAGAAAACTGATACAGTTAGAGAACAGCTGGGGTCGGATACTCAAACGTGTCCTAAAATCTGACTTGGAGAGTCTTAAGATAGGAACAGGTTAGGACATCCTATCTAATACCCTAAGTTGGTATACTCAAATTTTTTTTAGGGTGTTCTATCCTGTTCCTAAGTAGTTAGGGAGCCTTAAATGTTCCCGGGTGTCCTATGTCATTCAGCCAATCAGGTTGGCATCTTTTAAGTGGCTCGGACTGACTCCAGCCAATCAAAAGCAAGCTCGATCAGATGACAAAAGTAAACACAAAACAAAACACAACGTTATGCGTATGAGTGGTATAATGCGTGTCGAAACTGTGGAGAGTAAGACGTAGTATCTACTGCGAAATAAGTGCCACCGCCATCATGAAAGACAACAGTATGACATTATTGAAAGTCATTAGCAATGTTAGAAATGACTATTTTATCATGTCTACTTGTGTCACATCACATGATTCACTGCTAAATGCAAAAAATTATTGAGGATTATATTGTAACGTCAGGAGGTCGTTACTACCCAAGGGTGTTATTGTATACTATTAATACTAGGCACGGTTTTATTCAATAGTATAACAGGGATGTGGAGTGGACCCAAGCACAGCGTTGTGGTGTGGAGGAGGCAGGAGTCAGCGAGGCAGAGCGGAGGGGGAAAGCTAGTGTTCACTCTGTTAGCTGCTGGGTCACTGAGGGGTCAGTCCTGGCTCAGGTGGCTAGCTGGGTGGTTAGGTATGAAAACGAGACATAGCAAAATATGGCAAACCTACTGATTGGTTCAAGCCAGGGTGGGTAGGTATAAAACGAGACATAGCAAAATATGGCAAGCCTACTCATTGGGTCCACTACAATGTAATGTAAGATAGATTACCAATAGCAGGTAGATATAGTGCACAGTAGGTTAGATATGTTTAAATATGCATATTGTTAGTCTCATTTACATTTTTGAGTAATTGTACCCCTAATGAAAATCTGGCAAAACGAAACTAAAATGTAAAAAATATAACTAACACATACAACATAGCAACAACTGTACTGTAAAAATATTAGATTAGATGGTATCAGTAAATGAACAATTTCCTACAAGTTATCAATAACCTTATTCCTCAATGGTGACTACAACACAAATAACCAAACCCAATCTTACCAATAAACTAGTGTTAAAATGAATCCCCTGAATCAAACCAAACACAAAAGTTGGGCCAAATGACAGATAATGTAAAAAAATATGGGTGTTTCTGAAGAAATGTTCAATCTACTCCCAGATGTTGCACCAGTTCTAGTTAGGTTTGTCAAGTGGAGTTAGGTTAGGTAAGGTCAGGGTTCTTTCCTCATGATAATTAGGTAAGAAATTAATAGAACAACCAGAAATATGATGTAAAGTTAATATTATTATTTTTTTGGGGAGAAATAACAAATCAAGACTGAGCTAGGCCAGAAAGAACTTAGAACTTGTAGTTTCTAATAAGGAGACTGAGAGGGAGCAAGAAGGAGAGGAGGGACAGTTAAAGGATTAAAAGGGAGTGGGTTAGATTTGAAGGGGTGCCAGACCCCATAAATGGCTGTTGGTTAGGTCTGAAGGGGTGCCAGAACCCCTTAAGTACTGTCCATATCACCGCAGACAATACTTCTTCTTCAGGGTCCAAATTGAAGAGCAATTGCTTAAACTAATGACTGGGAAAATAATTTATTATGCTGAATCCTTGAACTGTTTAGTATTTCTCATGCAAAACATAAGTCTCCTAATTAACTGTGCTTACACTACATACTCAATATTACTCGAGTATGTGTGAGAATGACACTAAATTTTATATTGCGACGAGCGATATATTATGTCATGGTCCTATTTCTCGGATAAGTTTATTATTTCATTCTAAGGAAATCTATACTATCTTTGTTGGTGATCATCACTGACATTGGAGTGGTTCCCTATACTAAACACTCTTTCTCAGTAGTCTCTCCAACAACAACAAAGTGGTGCTCTTTGGTAATACAGCCAAAAAGTATAGAGTCCTTCTTATTCTTTTTGGTACAGCCTACTATCCGTTTCAGCGCCGGACAGACGGTGTTTTTCGCAAATATCTCCTAAACGAATCGTTGTATCAATATAATATTTCAACACACTATCTTTAACACCCGGGCGTAATTTATGGCTGACATACCATATTCCTATATGTGTTATGCGAGGAGTTTACTCGTGAAAAATAGCACAAAGCCAGCCAGTCATATTGACGCATTCGAAGGAAAGTGTGGCCCCCCCAACACCCTCCCAAACCATTCCTAACCTCAACTACATCCCCCCCTTCTCACCCCTCCCTCCTCCTCTTCTCCCCCTAGCTCCTCGCCTCCCTCATCACTCGTGGCCCTCCCTATTTCTTCCATCACTGTATTATATATTAGAATGTTATGTAGATGTATATGTGTAGATATGATTATTAACTAAGAGTATGGTGCAGTACAATTCTATAGAGGCAAGACGTATTTCACTTTGACAATTACTGTACAACAGCATGTTTACATACATGTAGTATGTAGAAGGTCCATGTTTGCAGTCCTTATGGTCAACCATGCAAGTGAACACGATGTACTGGCATTACCTGTGGTCTGGACCTTCTAGGAAAAGTTATTAGATACTGTGTACCTCTTCATTATAAAATGTCAGCTTGGTCCAGTTAATATAATGTTATTTTGTTGACTTGTCCCTTTTATATTTATATTATCACCAAATTATATATATATATATATATATATATATATATATATATATATATATATATATATATATATATATATATATATATATATATATATATATATATATATATATATATATATATATATATATAATAGTGTAGGATTTAATGATGCAAACATGATAAAACAAAATTTATTCACAATCACTGTCAAGGAAAAGGTCATCGTCTTCATCATCACTGGCTTTCACGTTTGTACAATGTGGCAAGACGAAGAACAAACGCTGTCCTGCATCCACAGGGGCAAATGGACAACATTGTTGCTAATAGGTGCGCCTCGGCAGTCAATGATTTCTACCCTGTCACTACTTGAGTCATAGCCTCGGACTGGGGGGTACCTCATACCTCAGAGAGAGGGGGAGGGGATACGGGAGACTGTGAATATTCAATTAAGGCATAAATTGGTTATTTAAAAAGGTAAAGAACACATGAAGCAACAATGAACGATTATATTTGGTTGCCCAAAACCAAAATTAATCATTTTTCTGGTGGCCTTAGACACGTGGGTTATTATCCGGCTATACGGCCATTAACAACGGCATTAGCTATTGCTTTAATGGTAATTTGACCCACTCTGGTTTTCATGTCCACACACAACGGTAACTGTATTAAACAATATTACTAATGAACCATACGTATATACTGTACATACTGTCATAAAAAAAAAAAAAATGGAAGAGGGATGGTGAAGAGTGAAACGGGGAGGGGGATAATGAGATATTGGGGTAGGGAAGGAAGGAATGGTGGGGGGATTTCGGGGTGTTGGTGGAGGGGTTACACGAGTACCCCACACTCGTCCGATTCTCTATAACGCCTTAGATATGATGACTGGATTAGGCTTAATATCACTCAGTAAACTCCTAACATAACACATATAGGAATATGGTATGTCAGCCATAAATTACGCCCGGGTGTTAAAGACAGTGTGCTGAAATATTATATTGATACAACGATTCGTTTAAGAGATATTTACGAAAAACACCGTCTGTCCGTCGCTGAAACGTATAGTAGTTGATTTATCATGTTTTCTACGGTGTTCGGTGTCATTACTCCACTTAGGGCTGCCTGGGGGTTGTCCTAAATTCAAGCGCCCTAACTTAGGACAAGATGGCTGCTAAATGTTTCGAGTATGCCGTCGTAAGTGTTTTGAGTATACCGTCATAAGCGCACTGGAGCCGGATACTCAAACGTGTCCTAACGTAAGGCAGCCACGCCGCCCTATCTGACTTAGGAAGTCCTAAGATAGGAACAGGTTAGGACATCATATTTCATGCCCTCCTTAGTTGGTATACTCAAAATATTTTTAGGGCGTCCTATCCTGTTCCTAATTAGTAAGGAAGTCCTAAATCTTCTCGGGTGCCCTATGTCGTTCAGCCAATCAGGGTGGTGTCTTTCAAGTGACCAGGATTGACTGCAAACCACGCTTTAGAGAGGAATCATGAACAATTTCAAGTGGATGAGTTGGTACTGGCAGGTACAGGATGCGTATTTCGGTTGTCTATTTACAATACAAATAATTTATTATATTAATTACACAGAGGAACAACAGAAACATCCCACAAATGAGAACACAGGTTGAGGTTGTGTATGAACAGAAGTCATACACTACTTATAATAATACATCTTCTGCTGGCAGTGTAGTATCAGTGTTACCAAGTAAAATCTGGGAGAAGGAGACCAGAAGTGGGTACGAACTCCTGTTGTGGCCGATAGTACTGTATGTGTGTATGGCTATGCATGTCAAGAAGTGTACGTGTGTGTTTGTGTGTATGAA
This sequence comes from Petrolisthes cinctipes, assembly GCA_033782935.1. NCBI lineage: Eukaryota > Metazoa > Arthropoda > Malacostraca > Decapoda > Porcellanidae > Petrolisthes > Petrolisthes cinctipes. Next base: position 238,788 of record JAWQEG010000380.1, on the reverse strand, counting down.
TGGCTGTGCATGTGAAGTAGTGTGTGTGTGTGTGTGTGTGAAGATGTGTAGTAAATTGTGTTCCTTGATCCGAAAGTATTTCATGAGGGATGCCAACTCTAGAGAAGATGGAAAGGAGTGCTTCAGCTACACAGATGGAATCAATATCCTTAAGAGGTATGGCTTCAGGAAATCCTGTAGCATAGTCAATAAGTGTGAGAATGTACCGATGATTTTCCGAAGATTGTGGAGACAATGGGCCAACAAGGTGAATGGCTACTTTATAAAATGGTTCTATTATTACCGGAGTAGGGTGTAGAGGCACAGGTCAAACTCTGCTTTTAGAAGACATACGTTGGCATACATCACAAGACCGACAGAAGTCGCGTATGTCCATAACCATACCTGGCCAGAAGAAATTATCAGATATCTTCATAACAGTCTTCCTATGAGAGAAGTGACCAGCCAAATGATTCTCATGACCAACTGATAAAATAATAGGGCGGCAATCTTTGGGAACAACGAGGGTCAATTTACCAACCTTCACCTTATGCTTTGAAGAAAGGCACTTCCGGTACAAAAGGCCATCGATGCGAAGGAACAGGTAGAAAGATCCGTCTTTTTACTGCTCTTCTTCACATAAGTCTGCTTTCCTTCTTACACCTGTGCTAGCGAGAGCCGTGTCACTTACACATGGAGTTCTCTTGTTGATGTCGTTGTTGCGTGACTGGCTGTTGTCTCTCCGGAGTCATATTTTTAGAATAGATTATATTATTATCATGGTGTGGAGAGTTAGCAAGCCTTGTACTTTGTTTAACAAGATTTTATTAATAACCCAAGTAGTAGTACAGATTCACAAAAGGGTTAGCTAGACTATAGAGCTAACTTTAAAAGAGAGAGAGATAGCTATGAGATACCCTGTGTAGCGAATGGTTATCTCAAGCAGACTGCCGTATAGGAGGTACAGTAGGAGCTCTGTGTGTGACTTGTGATGTCACTAATTGATGAGGCAGCTTGGTTCCCATGCCAGGGCTGTCCTGTCTCGGACCCGTTAATGTCTAGGTCAGCTAGTTTGAGAGATCATGTGAGGTACATGGTGTATGACTCACTACCCATGTAGGTATTACATGTAGGAATTATATGTAGGTATTATATGTAGTTTAATTCTTCGGGTGTAACAGTCAAGGGTTGACACTCTGGGAGTACCAATGGGTGAACTCTTTTCATCCTGCTACTAAGAGTCTGGACAGTGTTGCATATGGCATCTGTAGGTTCGTGATCCTGCTCTGAGAGTGAATTGACCTGCAAGGAGATAGATGAAATCTGTGAATCTGTAGGTGAAGGACGACTTGTAGATATATCATTATTATGTAAAGAGGAAGACTCATTGGAATAAGGAATAGGGTCCTTAGGGTTCCTAGCACCGGGAATATTCCCAATAAGAAGGCTCGAACGCTTCATGGGTGCTCTTACAGCAGTATCCCAACCCTCATAGTATGAGCAGTGGATGAAACATCGAACCACAGGAAATTTGTCAACTCTTCCCAAGAAATCTTCAACAGAGACTGTTGGACAAGATGTTAGGTCCGCATCGGGGAGAGCTTCCTCTGAAACGATCACGCAGTTGCATCCAGTGTCCCTAACGATAGTTGAGGTCCATGAACCATTGATAGTTCCAGCAACAGTAAACTCAAGAGGGGTCCTTTCACTCATACAGAATCCTACCTTGCACTGAGCCTCTTTCTCTGCTTTGAATGCGCGGGGATTTTTAGGACATTGAGCTCGAAGGTGGAACTCTTCCCCACAGTTGAAACATTTTATTCGGGAAGTCTTATTCTTAGAATGGGATGCAAACGACGTCAGGGAATGTTCTGACCTGGTTCCAGCATTAACTTGCTTCTTGCTGAAGTGTGTAGCCTTACTGGAGGCACTGCTAGAATGAACCTTCGTGTACGAGTTGTGAGCCGAGGCCTATGCATCAGCTTTTTCTACAGTTGTTTAAAGGTCTGTCACTTGGTTTTCCTTGATAAAAAGACGAATATCACGGAGGAGGGATGCAAGAAACTGATCAAGGATTATAAACTCACGTAGAACTTGGAAGCCTCAAACCAGGAGTCAAACAGTTGTTGAAGACAAGTAGAAAATTGTCTGTAATTCTCACCAATTCGAATTTGTTGCTCCTGAAGTCCAACCGGTACCGTTCAGGAGTCTTGTCGAATCCAGTCTGTTTGAGTAAAGTGAAATCACTACTCGAATCAGAATCGAGAGTAGAGTACAGCTCAGCGGCATCCCCAGTTAATAAACTACCTAATCTAACAGCGAGTGAATCTTCGTCAAGCTTCTATAGTTTAGCAATACGTTCAAACCTGGTGATGTACGAAGCGATGTCTTCACCTTCGTGGTAGATAGGGAGGCTAGGCCCACTTGAAAGAGGATCTTGACGAAGTCACTGGGACGATTTTAATGGCTGCTCGAGCTTCGCTAGCTCAATCTGTCGTTGTCTCTCTCGCTCTTCATGTTCTCGTTATTTCTCCCTCTCTTCATGTTCTCTTTCTCTCTCTCTTTATTCACGTTCTCTGACCCGCTCTTCACGTTCTCTGACCCTTTCTTCTTTTTCAATGGCCTGTTGCTGCAAGACAAGGGCCTTTAGTTCCTCAAGAGAAGTCAGATTAGATATAGTTTAAGGAAATCACACAACTATTATCAATAAAATATAGAAAAGTGAATTGTACCAATACTAGGGGAACAACGAAGGAATAAAATATTTACAGGAAAGACGACACTAAATACACGATTAAGGACAATACCAACACCAACAGAAAATTCAAACAAACAATACAAAATAAAAGACTTACATACAAATATTGTGGTGCAACAGACAAACAAAACACTCTACCGAATTATTAGTCGAAAATCTCAAGCTTGGAGACTGCTTGTTTCAAACCTAAAACACGTGGAGGTTAGAGGGTCAATAACTCGCACCTAACCAAATAGAATTAGAAGGCTCTAGGCCTGCACCTAATCCATACCCTACTTTTTGAAACGGGCACACCCTGAATTACAACCACTATCGCAACACTCACGACAGCACCAGACTTTAGTGCGCTCACGGCACTTATTAGCAACACAGTAGTCACCAACTCACGGCACACTCCACAGTTCTGGATCCTGGCGAGGTCGCCACATGTGAGGAGAATAAAGGTGCGAATATCACTGCCCCTTCTCCACGAATTCAGAAACGCCTAGAACTGAGTAGTGTAAGAGCCGTAAGGGTGAGAACACACAAAAATACGGAGTTTTCTCTTGTATTATAGGACAGACAAACAAAATACAATATCGAACACCACACGGAGTATCCGGTGTAGTAATGGACAGACAAACAAATACAATATCGAACACCACACAATAGAGAACAGTACATAAGCACACAATACTAACGATCCCTTTCCTACGTCTCTCGTCATTCTCAACACAATTAGCTCAGAGATCACATAGGAATACAAGTCAAGGGGCGCCAGTAGAATGAGAGAGAGCAGAAACCGTCTGGTCCCAAGTCTGGAGGCTCTACTACTACTACTTGTTAGATTTATTGCCTATCAACCAGTGGCACAGTGCCAAAGGTCATTAAGCCAATGGTTCCGTTATATTATATCAATCTATATAAGGTCATAAAGTTTTGTCTCCCTCAGAAAACTCATCAGTTTATTTATAATATTCTTATTATCTGATAGAATATTGTATATGGTGAAAGCCATATTCTTATGTTTAAAATATTATTTAATTTTGTCTCGTTGACTATCATATTTTTTACAAAATATAAGTAAATGTTGTATTAACATAATTGAAGTGCATGATGAGAACTTAGGGAGAAAAGTTCTGTTAATATGAGGTTCAAGATGGGTTCATCTTGTGGCATTTACTCGAAGACGAGCCAACACCACCTCGTCCCTACGGCTACGTCATGATGACGTTGTACCGGTTATAACTACATACTGTATATCTACATATAATATACCTACATATAGGTAGTGACTCGTATACCATGTACCCTCACATGATCGCTCAAACTAGCTGACCTAGACTAGATCTGATCATGGGAACCAAGCTTCCTCAGCAATAAATGACGTCACAAGTCACGGGGGACAACACAGAGAGCTCATCTTGTGCGCTCCTATATGGTAATATGCTAGAGATACCCGATCGCTACACAGGGGTCTCTCTCTCTGTAAAGTTAGCTCCTAAGTCTAACTTAACCCTTTTGTGAAACTGTACTACCACTTGGGTTATTAATAAAATCTTGTTAAACCAAGACAAGGTGTGCTAACTCTCCATACCATAATAATCACCTAACCTATTCTAAAAATATACTCCGAAGAGACAAAAGCCTGTCACATTACAACAACAACAACAACGACATCAACATCCGATTTGTGTAAGTGACCGACCGCTCCACTAGCACATATTTGGTGAACAACGGTGGTGATACGAACATATATGGTTGAAAAAGGAGAGAAACAAAACAATTAATAGCAAGTGATAACCTAAGAAAAGACACAAAAGTAAAAAGAGAAGTGAAGAAGTGAAGTGAAGGACTGATAGAAGATGGAAGTGAAGGACAGTCGAGTCAGCACAGCAAGCTAGCCTCGCTTATCGTCCCGCGCTACTACCACTGGTTGTGTCATCCCTACCACTCGTCATCACTACCACACTACCAGCACCATACTACTACTCTACCACACGAGCAGTACTACCACTACTACTATACTTACACTACAGTATAGCCTAGTGAGGTGAATACTTCAACTTCAACTACAGTGAGAAACTATTATTATCAGCTCAAATAAACTACAGCTTCAGTACTTTAATCAACATATCAACATTCTTCAGTTGACAGTGCTAACATCCAGGAAAGGACGTTGGCTTGGTAATTGGTAGGACGTCACACGACTTCTGGAATACTATCCAACTAATTATCAAAGCCTACTCAACTATCCATGGTCAGTAGCTTATGTATGTACATATATTTGCAAATACATACACATCCTAACATCATTACATTAGGATATATAAATGTATTACCAAATATCTCCTCATAACAAATTCTATGTATTCATAATTTAGAGTACTAATATGCGTATATCTTCACGTATATAACCAGAAGGAATGTTCTTTGTGAATCTTCACGCAGAGTGCAGGTAATGAATGGAAGAAAAATACAGTACCGCATTGTTTTCACTTCGTAAGCTTAAACATAGTTTAGCAATATTTAAAAGTAATGAAAGCTTAGTTTATTCAACAGAAATCACTAATTTAAGTGTGAGTACAATAGAAAGTTGAAAAAGGTACAAGAAACGAAGCTGGATGTCGCAGAAATGAGGATGCTGAGGTGGATGTGTGGGGTAACGAGGGCGGACAGGATACGAAATGACTGGATCAGAGGTACAGTAAAGGTGGTGGAGGCGTCGGCGAAAGCGTAGGAGAGGAGATTACAGTGGTTCGGGCATGTGAAGAGGAGAGAGGAAGACTACGTGGGAGTGAGAGTGATGGAGATGGACGTGCGGGGCAGACGTAGGCGAGGGAGACCTAAGCAACAAACAAATATAATTAGAATATCTGTTACATTATATCCTTTAAATAATGGCACTGTCTTTTGTTCACCATCGTAGTGGGATATACCACTGAATATATATTATCCTTTGGATATTGGACAGCTATCCCTGTATTCCTTTTATCCCTCGTGCTTGCTCCCGTAGGGGGGTATTGCCTGTAATGATGTGGGCAATACTTTAAGGGTTTTGGCGCCCCTTCGGCCCCAGCCACATTTCTTCAACTGTCCCTCCTTTCTTCCTATTTCCTTCTTGCTTGCTGTCACACCTCTCTATCACCTTTTCCTGGTGCTATTTGATCTCGCTGTTGCGTAACCTAATATCAATCAAATCCCTCGTGCTTGTAGTCCACCCTATATATCACCTTCTCCCAAGCCCGGCTGTGTGTGTATGTGTTTTTTTTTTCGGCTGAAGACAATTTAATGTTCTAACATTTTTAATAATCAAATTTGTCAACAAATTCATAAAGCTATTTACCCCCTCACCCTCGCCTCAAATTATCACATTTCTTCTCTCCTATATCCACCTACGTTAATGCAGTATGCATTTCTTTAAACCTGGGTTCTTCAAACTACGGGTCCCGAATTCCTCCAAACTGGGTCGCAGGCTCACAAAAATAAATACATGAATAAAATAGAATAATAGTGTTCGTGACAATAAAATAAAAATGAAGTTCATACATGAATCCACCTAACATATTTTTATAATCGAATATTCATATATTTAATTATCAATAAAACAAAATCATTGCACAAATATTAGCCTTCTTGAGAGAGAATGAGAGAGAGAGGGAGGGGTAGGTGAGGCAGTGTTTCTAATTCTGGTTAGAATGCCTTTTAATCATAAATATTACGTTTCAGTTTCTGGCCTTGTATTTTCTTAGGTTGATAATTCTGGTCATTTGTAAAAGGTCTTTCAGTATGGGTCGCGAGAATGATGTCATAGTAAAAACTGGGTCACGATTGAAAAAGTTTTAAGAACCCTGCCTTAAACTATTGGTGATTCGATACCGTTCACAGTGTATGCTTCATTCATTCCTCGTGACACACGTCTTCTCTACCTGATCATTCGTTACCCTCGCACATTACCTCCTACATAGCCCCGCCCACATTTCTTTCCTCCTTTCCCACTAACATCCCCCCTCCCTCCACCTGCAACTGTTGCCAGATCCGACGAGGCCCAAACCAAGTCGCTATTGGATGGGGTGTAAACCCTTGATCCGTAAGGAGCTGTACACTCTCCCAAAAAAGTATCGGCATTAAAACGAATGAACGAAAACGACAATAAACGTAGCACTTTTGTACATTGCTTTGAAACCTTATAGATAGTGGTATTCCTGCCGATCAGTTGCCAATTATGCATATTCGTATTGCTTCATGAGTCAGAGAAACAATAGTGGATGCAAATCGAAACACATTCGCATTTCTTTACCTATTAGAGTAATTTAAAATAATATCGTAAAATTTGCCCCTTTCTAATGCTGAAAACTCAGCTAATCCACACCGTAGCTGCCGAATGGTATATAACGTTATCTTTCTTTTTATTTATTTTATTATATTTTTACTTTTTTTTTATATACCTCTCCCTCGGGACAGGAGGCCGTCAGTCGTGGCCTGAGACTGAAGCCCCGAGATTATCGAGTGAAGCTTTGAGGCGTTGGTTGCTTCACATGTTTGTTTATACACGTCACTTTCTGGAAAGGGCAATGTCTGTTTGTGTTACTATACAAAACCTTATTTAGAAGTATGAGAAGTAAAAATATTAGCCTACTTAATCCTACCCTATGCTATAACTGCATCATATTTAAGACAAAATACTACAGTTACAGCGAATCTACTCAAAGATTCCTTTTTGGTTAAAATCCGATTTAGTAACTTTATTCTCTGGGTTATCATTCTCACTATATTCGATAATTCAGTAAATTCCCCCTCCCCCAAAACCATCAATCATAAAAATCACATAACGTATATCTGTAAAAATAAAGTCACAACTCTTACTCCAAGACTTGCCTCATGCATGAATTATGTATGCTAGAGGATTTCACGTTAGTACAAAAATGAGAGTCGACTCATTGCCAGCAGGAATACCAACCCCACAGTACAGTCATGCATGTAGCTTCGATCTTTTCTCAGTAGGATCTAGCCGGCAATGCCGATACTTTTTGGGAGAGTGTACAGTCGCGGCACATAGTCCTTGAACAGACTTCCCCTTACACTCTCCCCCCCAACGGGAACCGCCTTGACGTGGTGGGGGGGCTTGCGTGTCTCTAAGACCTGGCGATCTAGACTAGAGGGGGCTCCGGCCCCTGCTCTGCCCCAATTTCGGGGAGAGAGGGCTTCCCATGCTAGTAAGGTCGCCAGTGAGAGACCAGACTAAATGGTTCCTATGCATTAGGCTGCCAGTATGGGCCAACAGCGCTGCCCTCTAGGGGCCGTCCTATGTTGGATGGTTGGGTGTCTGAGCCGGGAGATGTTGGGGAGGGGGGTCTCAGCACCGTCGTGGGCAAACTTTCGAGCCATTGGGGTTGTTTTTTAAAACGAGTGGCCCCGTGGGGGAAGAGGTACCCCACCCGCGGCGACCAGCGCTCGGTCTCCTCATCTGCCTGGTAGGTAGTAGCTCTTGGCTCCTGGGGCCAAAAACACTAAACCAATGCTATATGGATACAGAAAAGCCCCAATCTCTTCCTCGAGCGGTGGTCGACCAGGCCCTCGAGACGTCACTCTCTGGTCGTGGTAAGATGCAGAAAGCTGCAAATAAGAGTAGACTTAGCAGGTCGGGCGTTGTGTCGAAGAACCCTGTTAGCGATTTGGACACGTTAATGTTAACGAATGTACTCGCATCCTTTACCTATGGCGCTATCCACTCCATTTTTAAGTGTTTTGGAGTAGTCCTCCGAATCCGAATCACATATGACAGTGATTGTAGGTCTAATCGGTGCTATATTACTTTCAATACAAATGCATTTGAGTCAAAAGATTCTCTGACGGTGGGGGATACTCATTGTAAAGTTCAGAAGATGCGGTCCATCAATGTAGTTGACAGTGACAATGACTACTGCCCTAATATATTTGATGACTCTGCAGAGCATGTCCCAAAGGAACGTCGGGTTCCTACACCCTTTTGGTTTGTGGCTTACTACAGGGAGGGACGTGGTAACCTTATCCATGCTTCCCGGTATCTGGAGAAAGAAATTGGATTATTACCAATGGGCAACATAAAAAAATATGGTAAGGGCGTTTTAATCAGAGCCAAAGATCTTACACAGGCCATGATGCTCCTCAATCTCCCCTGTCCTTCTGATAGCATGTTTGAATCTATTAAACCACATCGAACATTTAATTATAGCAAGGGGCGTATATATAATGAGGACCTGTATGAATTCTCAGAAGAGGACATTCTCGCTATGTGCCCAGACAGTGTCCAACGAGTAACGAAGATGAAAGGCAGTAAAAATATGATCATCCTCACTTTCTATGGCTTGCATATCCCAGATCGCATTAACATTAACCCCACCTCATTTGAGGTGAAGCCTTTTGTTGAGCGTCCCCTACAGTGTTTCTGTTGTTATGAGTTTGGTCATGGGAGGAGGAACTGCAACAACTGTTCCCGGTGTGGTAATTGTTCTGCTCTTGACTCACATCTTACTTCTGAGTGTCGGTCAGAGAGTTACTGCTTTTACTGCAGAGATGCTCACCCCTTGCGTTCTCGTCTATGTAAGATGTACCTACTTGAGCAGGATATCCTCCACTTGGCTAATACTCAATTCATTAGCATAGGTAGTGCCAGACGGCAACTCAACTTCAGGCGACAGAAGGATGGTGGTGTGAAGACATACGCCTCCTCCCTTCGCCCTAAATTGGTTGCAGCACCCTCTCAACCCTCTCAAGAGGCAGCTGCTTTTTGCTCTAGTGAGAACGTTTCTTAGGTTACTCTACATAATAGTTTCTCTGTCTTGGAAACTTTATCAGACACTCATTCTGGTGACCCTTCAACTGATGACAATTCTCAGACTTTAGCTAAAGGTGTCCATGTGGTAGAGGTTCACGCTGCCACACGCTCTCCCAAAAGGAAACTTAAGTCACCTAAACTGTCTTAGTGGTTCCTCTGAGGCACTTGACTCTATAGATGTTCCACCTTGTGAGGCAACCATCTCTGTGGACTCATCCATAGTTTCCTCTCAATTTCACCAGAAGCGTTCTCGTGGCTCTGATGAATCTCTTAATTCAACAGAAGATCCTCCTCGCAAGCTTCCTTCGGGATCATCAGAGGGGCATGAAGTTAATGTGGATGCCATGGATGTTGTGACTTAAAAAAAATTCACTTTCTCTTCCGCTTGAGCAGCGGAGTGATTCTACCACCTGTATTATGGATGTTGATGTATCTGCCTGTGTCAGTGATACCACTGCTGTACAGGACAGAACCAATGTAATTGTTTCAAAGAATATCCCATCTCATATACCTTCAACTTTTTCTAACATATCAGATGCTTCAGGGACTCGTCTACTACTCCTCGGGTTCGCTCTTCTTCTAGTGGCCCAGGATTAGACAAATCTTATTGTTTGAGTAAACCCTCAGGTCGAGGTGGTAGTGGGAAGTACCTCCGTGAGGCTTCCCAAAAATCAGTACTAAAGTAACACCGTTCAAGGTCCTTCAGTGGAATTGCCGTGGCTTGCGTGCTTCTTGGGAGGAACTGCGTGTTCTACTCTCTAGCTTCTCTCCTGCATGTGTTTCTCTCCAAGAGACAATGCTTGGGGACTACATTCCTGCCAGTCCTCCAGCATACTCAGTATTTTATTCCAATTCATTTGAATGGCAGGGTCATCATGGTGGCTCTGCCATCCTAGTTCGCCGAGATATTCCATGCACGAGCCTGGAGCTTGACACTCCGCTCCAGGCTGTTGCAGTTAAGGTTTTTACAGACCGCCCGTACACTGTCTGCAGTTTATACCTTCCTCCCAGTGTTACAGTTGAGAGGGGTGATCTCAACCATCTTGTACAGGACCTTCCATCTCCCTTTATTTTATTGGGTGATTTTAATGGTCGTCATCCTCTGTGGGGTGACAGTTCGGTCAAACCAAGGAGTGTTTTATTGGTTTATTTTATTGAGGATGAGGGATTAGGGGTTTTAAATACGGGAGATGTGACACATTTTAATAGCCCTACTGGGACTTTTACCGCCATTGACATTTCCCTTTGCTCACCCAGTGCTCTGTTGGATTTTACTTGGAGAGTGTTGCCTGACTTATATGTCAGTGACCATTTCCCTATACTTTTAGAAGGTAACAGGTACGAACCACAGTCTCGTCTTCCTAGGTGGAAATTAGAGAAGGCTGACTGGCAGTTTTTTAGAGAGCTAACTTCTTCGGTCTCTTCTGTAGCCGATTTCGGTAGCTCTGACGAGGCTGTAACATATTTCACTGATATGCTCCACTCTGCTGCTCTCAACTCTATCCCTAGAACTTCTGGCTACTTTCCCAAACGTCCTGTCCCATGGTTGTCACCAGTCTGCACCACTGTTGTGCGGGAGAAGCGCGCTGCTTTCTCTCGCCTTCGTCACAATCGTGGGGGACCCAACTCTTTTAGAGGATTTCCGACGGGCAAGGGCTCTGGCAGACGAGTTTTAAAAGAGGCCCGACGTGCATCTTGGAAGGCCTATGTGTCTTCAATTAATACTAAAACTCCACTCACCCAAGTGTTCAGGAGAGTCCGTAAGATGGCGGGTAAGTTTTCTCCTAATTCTCCACCTATACTTAAGGTCAATGGAATTAAGATCATGGATGGTTTGGCAGTGGCCAATACCATGGCGGAGGCTTTTGCAAAGGTCTCCTGCCGTGACTCTCGACCTCTGGCTGTCAGGCGTGAATTAAGAGCCAAGGAGCGCACAGTCCTGGATTCCTCAGGGAACAAGAATGAAAGTTATAACCATATATTCACCCTGAGAGACCTGCATTCTGCTCTCTTTCTCTGCGGCGACACTTCTCCTGGGCCAGAAAACATCTCATATGCAATGTTACAACACTTGGGTGAGGAGGCGATCTCATTTCTTTTAGCTATATAACAGAATCTGGCTGGAGGGTGTCTTCCCTTCTGGGTGGAGGGTTGCTACCATAATTCCTTTCCTCAAGCCGGGCAAGGACTCTGGTGTTGCCATCAATTATCGACCAATTGCCTTGACCTCTTGTCTCTGTAAACTATCTGAAAAAATGGTGAATGTCAGACTGGTATACTTCTTGGAACGGGGTGATTTTCTGTCTCCGTCCCAGTCTGGCTTTCATAAACACCGTTCCACTACAGATGCTCTGGTCAGGTTGGAAGCTGCTGCATGTGAGGCCTTTGCACGACATCAACACCTTGTCTGTGTATTCTTTGATTCAGAGAAAGCCTATGACACTAAATGGCAATATGGTGTCCTGCAGCAACTCCATTTATTTGGCCTGAGGGGTCGCCTTCCACGCTTTCTTAAGGAGTTTCTCAGTGGTCGCAGTTTTTCTGTGAGGGTTGGTACAACCCACTCAGCATCTATTGCACAGGAAGAGGGCATCCCCCAGGGAAGTGTCCTCAGTGTCACATTGTTTGCAGTAGCAATTAATGCCATTGCCTCATCCCTTCCAGACGGTATAGCTAACTCGATGTACGTTGACGACCTAGCAGTCTGGTTTGCTGCTTCCCGTATGTCAGTGGCGGAGCGGCGCATGCAGCTTGCCCTTAATAGGGTATCACGTTGAACTTGTTCTCATGGGTTTCGATTTTCTCCTTCCAAGACAGTTGCTATGCACTTCTGCCGCATCCGAGGCGTCCACCCGGATCCGGACTTATTCATGTATGGTCATCGGATACGATGTGTCGAGGAGATTCGATTTTTGGGTCTCCTTTTTGACAAACGTTTGACTTGGGTTCCCCACTTACGTACACTTAAGGTCTCTTGCCTCAAGGCTCTTAACCTGTTGAGGGTCCTGGGTCATACATCCTGGGGGGCTGATCGGGCCACCCTCCTCCGCCTATACCATGTTCTTATTAGGTCAAAACTCGACTATGGGTGTGAGGTGTACTCTTCTGCCACTGATGCCCGTCTCAGAGTTTTAGACCCTGTTCATCATGCTGGAGTACGTCTGGCGACCGGAGCCTTCAGGTCGTCCCCAATCCCCAGTCTCCTGGTGGACGCTAATGAGCCACCTCTTGATCTCCGTCGCCAGTCCTTGATGGTTCGTTGTTGGCATCGATTACATCGACTTCCTGACTTCGTATCTTGCTTGGCGGTGTCATCTGATATCATGTCTCAGTACTACCTTTTACATTCTCGTGCACCACGGCCCTTTGGCTTCCGGGTCAGGAAGGCTATGGAGGAGATGGGCATAGATAACTTCCAGATTTGTCCAGTGAGGGTCCCCAGGGTGGCTCCATGGCTTTTTCCAGAAGTTTTCCCCTGCACCTGCTTTACAGACAAAAAGGAATCTCTTCCTCCTCCAGTGGCTCGTTCCCTCTTTTTAGAACATGCCTTCACTCACAGGAACCCTCCCTGTGTACACTGATGGGCCAAAGTCTGATGCTGGAGTTGGCTTTGGAGTTGTCTTTCCTGACGTTTGCCGTGGAGGCAGGCTCCCTTCTGTCATGTCCATTTTTACTGCTGAGCTCTCGGCCATTTTATATGCCCTCCAAGTGATTTTTACTCTCCCTCAGCCTTCGTTTACTATTTTTAGCAATTCCTGTAGTGCCTTGCAGGCCTTGTGCAATTTTAACTCTTCCCATCCCCTGGTGTTGGCCATTCTTGAGTGGCTTGTCCTCCTGGGTCGTCGTGGCCGCAAAGTAACTTTTTGTTGGGTCCCGGCCCATGTGGGTGTTGATGGGAATGAGCGGGCTGATGCCCTGGCTAAGGCTGTGGTCTCCAATTCCCGGCCTCCTGCCAGGCGTCATCCTGTTCCTGCAGTAGACCTTCGACCCTACATAGATGCTACCGTTCGTTCCTGCTAGCAGGACAGATGGGACGCCGTCGGGGCTAACAAGCTCCGCGACATCCGCCAGCGCCTTGGTTTGTGGAGCTACAGTGGCCTGTCCCGCCGGTGGGAGACGGCTCTTGTCCGTCTCCGCATTGGCCACACATTATTGACTCATGGCTTTTTAATGGAGAGGGCTCACCCTCCCTACTGTGATGATTGTCTGGTCCCTTTGACAGTACGGCATCTTATTGTCGAGTGTCCCAACCTTGGGGACCTTCGTCGTAGGCACCTCTCCGAGTACCAGAAGGGTGACGGTTCTTACAGTCTCTCCCAGGTGCTCTGGGAGGAGGCTTGTAGTGTGGGACGGAACACCCTCTCCTATGTGGAGGAGGCTGGCCTTCTCCACAAATTGTGAATTTTATTGTATTTATGGCTATTAATTTTTAGGTAGTTAAAGTTTAATGTTTCTTTCGTTAATATTTCAATTCTTTTATATATCTAACTTAAGTAGGTTATTTCATTAATATATGATTTTTTGGAAGACATGGGTTTTATTCATGCTGCTTCTCCCTTTCGAGGTAGTGAAAATTATTTAATCTTTGTACATATTTTATTAATGATGTAGATTACCATTTTATGTTGGGCGGTATATGACCATTGCTGTTGCGCCGCCAGATGCCTAATGGCATCAATAAATAAATCAATAAATCCACAAGCCGGACATCCGGGAATGGATCGCTGTATAGTAGAAACTAGACTTAATTATTATTGGTTCACTCTCTGCACAGACGTGGAGAAACATATCAAGAATTGTGAATCATGCCATGCTCATAAAGGTAATACCATGGGTCCAGCCCCTATTTTAAATTACCCAATACCTGAACAACCATGGGATGTAGTTGGTATAGATATACTAAGCTTACCAATGAGTCATCAAGGCTCCAAATATTGTCTTGTATGTGTAGACCATTTCTCACGTTATGTGGTCATAACTCCTTTGCAGACAAAGACAGCAAAAGAGGTTGCATACAAGCTCGTAACAAATTTACTTTGCCAGTACACCACACCTAAGGTGATACTAACAGACAATGGTAAAGAATTTTCTAATAATTTGTTACGTAACATATGTGATCAATATCATATAAAACAAACTTTTATAACAGCATATCATCCAGCTCGCAATGGTCTTACAGAAAGAGCAAATCGTAAGATACTGGAAGCCTTGCGACATGTAGCTAATCCTATGCAAAGATCATGGGAAGACTGGATATCATTTACAGCCGCCTATATCAATGGTTCCATAAATTCATCCATGGGTAAGTCCCTGCATTATATCATATATGGAACAGATAAGCGACTTCCATATGACATAATTACTGGTAATTCTTCTCCTGCATATAATATGGTTGATTATTCAATTAGACAACTACAGGTGATTAATAACATCCATAAGGAAGTCCGGAAACATTTACAGGGTAGCAGGCATGAGATGATGATTAAACAACATGCTCAAGCTGTAAAAATAGATGTTGCTGTTGGGGAAAATGTCATGGAAAAAGCCCCAGATAGAGTTTCAAAACTAACTCCAAAGTTTGTATGTCCATATGAAATAATAGATATAGCCCATGGAAATAAAATAAAGGTCAAAGATATAAATACAGGGAAGGTAGAAATAGTGCATGTCGATAGGTGTAAAAAGATTAAATTAAATGACACACCTAGTACACAAACAGACCAACCACAAGAAATAATACACTGCACTCCCACATCTAGTACCACAAATATATACAGACAAAAACTTAGGTCTGCCAACAAAACTAAATAATGACATTTATTTCAGATGGGGAACAAGACACTATTACTGTTTTTGCTGAGCTCAGCGCTTGTTACACTGGCCCAACAAAACACAGTTCCGGCCGAAGCACTAAAGCCAGGTGCCTTGGTCGAACATAGAGGAAAGGTCTTGATTGTGGAAGATTTGGTTACAGTACAGGTGGAAATTCACGGATTACTAGATATGCCAGAAATAATTGACAACCTTGAACAGCATGTAACAGAATTACACAGACATAAAGAAACTGTCACCACACATGTAAATAATTTTTATAACAACGAGGAAATGATTACTAGATCGGACGTTACAACTAACCCACTTCTAAAATACTTCTACAATAATACTAGATTTATCAAAATGACTCTAAAATTACAGACAAATAGAGTAAATGGGTTAGTAAAAATAATTAACAATATGAAGCTTTCATTTCCAGAGGAACCACATAAAGTGCGGCAATTTTCCCATGCCCGTCGACAGAGTCGTGGTCTTTTTAACTTCATGGGACTTTTAAGTAAACAACTGTTTGGCACAGCCATGGCAGATTACGTAACTGCCTTAGGTAAAAAAAACTAGGAGAAGTAACAATAGCCCTGGGGAAACAGAGCCGGATAGTCATCCAAACCTATGAGGCACTTCAAAACCTAAAACAGAAAACCCATGAAATAATTGAAACAACTAACCAGTTATCTTTGGTGGAAAACAAATTAGTTGGAATAATACCAGAAATTGAACAGGTCCAATTAATTAGTGAGTATGTTGCAGCCATAGAGATAGCTGTACAGGAACTTACTGAGTTAATTAAATGAAGTAATAATTAGTGACTTGGTAGATGCTGGATTGGGTAGAGTAAATTCTAAGTTGTTACCTCTACGACAGTTGCAGTCAGCAGTGGAAATAGCCATAAATACCTATAAGCTAACTCCCATATTTACTATTTCAGACGTGGAATATTATTATCCAATCATTGGATCAATCCTTACTGAATCAAATATATCAATTAATATTCCTTTTAAATCGCAGACGTCATTTAATATTTGGGAATTACGTCCTTTCCCAATTAAAGTAAATAATGCACTGTTGGTTGTTGATAAATCACTTCAATACATTGTTGCATCAGAGGATTACACTGCAATTGACACCTTAGACAAAACTTCACTGGATGACTGTCTCACATCATACTTACATCTATATGTATGCCCTGCTTATATGTTTACCTTCAGCTTAGCAGAAAAAGCAAAATGTGAACTTTCATTCATTGTCCCTGAGTACACTCTCCCAACTTCCAACTTCTTACTGTATTTTCACAACTGTCAGTAATGCTACTTTCTAACCAGTGTGACATTAATATGCAATGGTAAAGTCCAACACGTGTGGATGGATGGTTATTATATGGCCCCGGACCATTGTGAGATAAGGAATAAGGATTTCCTTAACTTACCAACACATCACCATAAAGCATTTGTGTCAACGCTTTCTACGGAGTTAGAATCTATTAACCTTGTAGTAAATATCTCTTTAGATAAAATAACTGTTGTTTCAGACAAAGTAAAGTTTCTTAAATACTTAAATGATTCAAAATTTACCTCCACACTAGATGATTTGTTACCTATGCATCTATCAAAAGTTGTATTTCCTCTCCATATCATTCCTGCACTCACTTTAATTGTTTGTACAATTGTCTTCAGCTGGTGTATACGGAAGGTGTATGCTAGGTTCCGACAATTATCTGCTCGTGAACGACAGAGACAAGTGACCGAAGGTAATGAGGATACAAATGTATAGGTTAATTACACATTCTCACACATTTAGACAGGATGTATTTAATAAATATATATTGTACATGTAATAATCCTTATTCTCTGTAGAAGTAATAATATAAAACTATCTACAGACTGCATGTATTACCAATACTATATATATATATTTATGTATGTAATATTCCTTCGAGGGTGAAGGATGGTGGTGGCCGAGAATTGTACCGGTTATAACTACATATATCTACATATAATATACCTACATATAGGTAGTGACTCGTATACCATGTACCCTCACATGATCGCTCAAACTAGCTGACCTAGACTAGATCTGATCATGGGAACCAAGCTTCCTCAGCAATAAGTGACGTCACAAGTCACGGGGGACAACACAGAGAGCTCATCTTCTGCGCTCCTATATGGTAGTATGCTAGAGATACCCGATCGCTACACAGGGGTCTCATAGCCATCTCTCTCTCTCTCTTTAAAGTTAGCTCCTAAGTCTAACTTAACCCTTTTGTGAAACTGTACTACCACTTGGGTTATTAATAAAATCTTGTTAAACCAAGACAAGGTGTGCTAACTCTCCATACCATAATAATCACCTAATCTATTCTAAAAATATACTCCGAAGAGACAAAAGCCTGTCACATTACAACAACAACAACAACGACATCAACAACCGATTTGTGTAAGTGACCGACCGCTTCACTAGCACAACGTGGCCCAGGGTTCTATTACTTTTAAAAGATTATTATTGATATTTAGTCTGGTCCACTGCCTTTGCCACACGAGATGAATTCGAGATTTAATGAGGGACACAAGACAACAATTGACCTGGCTAGTATATCAGCCTGTTCATTGCCATAGATACCATAATGTGAAGGTACCCATATTAGCTTGATTGACTTATTGGCACTACACAGCTTACTAATGATATTACCCTGTATTTCATTGTTAGTTGTATTCAAGGATTTAATAGCTTTAAGTGAACTTAGAGAATCAGTAAAGATAACTATCCTATCGTGGGTCGTCGATAGGGCAAAATCCAAAGCTTTTTCTATAGCAAAAAATTCAGCAAGAAAAATCGATGTATGATCCGGCACTCTGAATCTCAACTAGCATTTGGTCGACCACACATCTGCACCCACACATTCATCCGTCTTGGAGCCGTCAGTATACAGATGGAAATATTGAAGATGTTTAACAATTATTCCTCGAAACCTCTGGTGGACCTCCACCTCCGGCACTCGGGATTTAACCCCTGGCAACCAGGAATCCATAATAGTGAAAGGGGGTGTTACCCAGAGTGCAATATTTACTAAGACCAGGGTATCGATTGTTGAGCATTCTATACCGACACACTCTATGAGGTCGTGAAGTCTGGCTCTGAGGGACCTCACGCCAGTGTCTTCCGGGACCAAGCGGCGCCCAGGCGGATAACTCGGCCCTTCCAGGGGCCTATCGCCATGGACCCCGGGTGCAGCTGCCCCACCATGGCATTCCCGGGAGGATGACTCGGCTGCCTGGTTATATGTTCTTGGGGCCTGGTTCCCCTTGGCTTCACACCAGTGCCCCCTGAGCCCCAGTGGTTCCCAGATGGATAACTCGGTCTCTCTACCAGGGGCTTATCGCTATGGCCCCCCGGGTGCAGTTGCCGAAGCAAGGCATTCCCTGGAAGATGACTCGGCTCCCTGGATTATTTAGCACAATATACTAACAGTTGTTGGGCTCGTCTCAGACGGAGGGGAGGCACTTGTGACTTCACTTCTAGACGCTCGATTCGAGTGCAACGTAGGGCTCCAAGACACACACACAAACACGCATTTTGCACTACATCCAAACCTTTCAACACAGAATCAGATACCGAACCATACACTATTGACCCATAATCTACTCTAGATCTAATCAGGGCTTTATATAGCATTATCAATGACTTCTTATCTGCTCCCCATTTGGTATCAGAAATGCAATTCAGCAAATTAAGTGCTTGTAGACATTTAGTTTTTAACTGGCTGGTATGGACTCGCCATGTCAGTCGACTGTCAAAATGCAGTCCAAGGAATTTATTAGAATTTTGGATAGGTAAGGGGTGGTCACTCATAGTCAGCTGGACGTCTGGCTTCCTCCTATGAGTGAAAATCACCCCTAAACTCTTTCTTATCGAAAACTTAAAACCCCACTAGAGGCCCCAATTGTGAAGCAAATCCAGTGCCAATTGGATCCGAGTTGCCGAAAACTCCGCACTACAGCTGGAGTGCCATATTGCACAGTCATCGGCGTACAGTGAGTATTTAAGATTTTGAGGAGGAGCTGGCAGAATGTCATTAATCATAAATAAAAAAAAATGAGGTCGGAGACAGAACACTCCCTGGGGGACCCCGTTTGCCTGGACAAATATGTCCGAGAAAGTGACTGTTTTCGAAAAAAGCTTGACAGAGAAAGTTCTGTCAGAAAATGAAATTTTTCACAAAAAAAGGGCAGGTTATCTCGTAATCCCATCGCATATAGTTTCCTGAGGAGGCCATGTCGCCACGTCATGTCGTAGGCTTTTTCAAGATCTAAAAATACTGCAATCAAAAGATGTTTTGGGGTAAATGCCTCTTGTATTTGAATTTCCAGGTTTACTAGCTGATCGAGCGACTGACGACCTTTGCGGAAGCCACACTGCTCGTAAAACCAGCAAATTCCTGGAATTTAAAAAGTACAATAGCCTACGATTAACAATTCGCTCCATGACCTTGCATAAGCAACTTGTGAGCGCAATAGAGCGATACGACGTAGTCGATCTGGGGTCCTCCCTGGAGGCTCTCTGCTGAAGATGGGTGAAGGCACGTTGCTTGTAACCTCAGATGAGGCCTCTTGAAACCCCGAGAAGTACATGAGCAGGGTCGACACAGGACAGACAGAGTTGCTGACGTGGCCAACGAGTCTTGAGCTGGTTGAGGTTGAAGCTCCGAGGAGATGTAAACCAGGAACAGGACCACACGTAGGAATGGGTAGTTAGCTGTAATGGTGATTCCCCTTACACTGACACAGGCAGACACATCAACATCCATAATACATCTGCCCAAGGGGGCTGACTTTATTCTCTTTGAATATTAGTCATCCTCCACAGGGCCAGAATAAAGATTGTTGTAGGATCTGGTCACTTTCTAATGGTTTTGATGAGATCTGCCCACATGGATTAAAAATCTCTACCACATGGACACCTTTAGCTAAAGTCTGAGAATTGTCATCAGTTGAAGGGTCACCTGAATTAGTGTCTGATACAGTTTCCAAGACAGAGAAACTATTATGTAGTGAAACCTTAGAAACGCTCTCACTGGAGCAAGAAGCAGACGCTTCTTGAGAGAGTTGAGTGGGTGCTGCAACCGATTTAGGGCGAAGGGAGGAGGCGTATGTCTTCACACCAAAATCCTTCTGTCTCCTGAAGTTGAGTTGCCATCTGGCACTACCAATACTGATGAATTGGGTGTTAGCCAAATGGAGGATATCTTGTTCAAGGTGGTACATCTTACATTGGCGTGACCATAAAGGGTGAGCATCCCTGCAGCAAAAGCAGTAACTCTCTGACTGACACTCAGAAGAAAGATGCGAGTCAAGAGCAGAACAATTACCACACCGGGAACGGTTGTTGCAGTTTCTCCTCCCATGACCAAACTCATAACAACATAAACACTGCAAAGGACGCTCAACAAAAGGCTTCACCTCAAAAGAGGTGGGGTTAATGTTAATGTGATCTGGTATATGCGAGCCATAGAAAGTGAGGATGATCATATTTTTACTGTCATTCATCTTTGATACTCGTTGGACACTATCTGGGGACATAGCGAGAATATCCTCTTCTGAGAATTCATACAGGTCCTCATTATGTACACTTCCCTTGCTATAATTAAATGTTCGATGTGGTTTGATGGATTCAAACATGCTATCAGAAGGACAGGGGAGATTGAGGAGCATCATGGCCTGTGTAAGATCTTTGGCTCTGATTAAAAGACCCTTACCATTTTTTTTATGTGGCCTATTGGTAGTAATCCAATTTCTTTCTCCAGATACCGGGAGGATGGATAAGGTTACCACGTCCCTCCCTGTAGTAAACCACAAACCAAAATGGTGTAGGAACCCGACGCTCCTTAGGGACATGCTCTACAGAGTCATCAAAAATGTTAGGGCAGTAGTCATTATCACTGTCAACTACATTTGTGGGCCGCATCATCTGAAATTTGCAGTGAGTATCCCTCAGAATCAGAGAATCTTTTGCCTCAAATGCTGCTTTGGCAGCAGCATTTGTATTGAAAGTAATATAGCACCGATTAGACCTACAGTCACTGTCAAAAGTGATTCGGATACGAAGAACCACTCTAAAACACTTCAAAATGGAGTGGATAGCGCCATAGGAAAGGATGCAAGTACATTTGTTAACATTAACGTGTCCAAACCGCTAAGAGGGTTCGTCGACACAACACCCGACCTGCTAGGTCTACTCTTATTTGCAGCTTTCTGCATATTACCAGCACCAGAGAGTGACGTCTCGAGGGCCTGGCCGACCACCGCTCGAGGAAGAGATTGGGGCTTTTCGTTATCCATATATCATTGATTTTGTTATATTGTCCCCAAGAGCCAAGAGCTGCTACCTACCGGGCAGATGTGGGGACCGTGCACTGGTCGCCGTGGCCGGGGTACCTCTTCCCCCACGGGGCCACTTGTTTTAAAAAGCAGCCCCAATGGCTCGAAAGTTTGCCCACGACGGTGCTGAGACCCCCTTCCCCAACATCTCCCGGCCCAGACACCCAACCATCCAACATAGGACGCCCCCTAGAGGGCAGTCCCTCTGGAGGGCAACACTGTTGGCCCGTATTGGCAGCCTATTGCATGGGAACCATTTAGTCTGGTCTCTCACTGGCGACCTTACTAGCATGGGAAGCCCTCTCTCTCCGAAATCGGGGCAGAGCAGGGGCCGGTCTAGTCTAGCTCGCCAGGTCTCAGAGACACGCAAGCCCCCCAACCACGTCAAGGCGGTTCCCGTTGGGGGGGTTAACAAGGTTGAACAACCAGTGAAAATAAAAGCAGGTACAGCCACGCACCCTCAGTGGAAGTCAGGGTCAGAGAGAGGGTAGGTAAACGGACGGTAGTCACCACAGCCAAGATAGTATTCCCGAACCATGAGTTGTGAGCTGAATTTGAAGCATTCATTGGTGGGAGGGAGAGTCGAAAGGGGGAGAGGAATAAGAGGAAGGTATAGTTCTCAATCTCCACATTCTGTCTGCTTAAATATGTGCTTTATTATTTTGACATACTTAAAAATTGTATAGTTCTACTTTGTTATTGTAGTTATTATAATCATCATCATCATATGTAGTGGCGCCATAACCGTATCCACTTTAGGGCAGTGTCATTTGCTTCCTTTTTATGACTCTGGTATAAGAACAGCTTTGTGCGTTGTGTAACAATTGATCTCCGAAGATTAACAGGTTCACCACGGGAATTTTTGCTTCTTGCCCCCAATTATTATGATAAAATAATACAATTGAATACCTATGCACATAATATGGTGTGGGACTGCTGCGATCTCCTTTATGTCATATACGCAAACAAAAATAACTCGTGTGTATTCCAGCACATAGAGTATAATATCGTATCTACATTATGAGATCCCGCTTGTTTCTAAAGGCTTGGCTGGCCCTGATAACTGTAAACTTCTCAAATACTTGACATGGAGTAAACCTCACTTTCCTCTTTGACGTGATGAAGCAACAGCTGTATGAACTTTATTACCTCCCAGTATTTTATTTCTTATACTTTTTTTTTCTAGAACACATGTATGGCCACAGGGTATTGATTACATTTTGATATTGTTAAACATTTATTATTCAAAGGACAGTATTGGTGATCAACGAGATATATATATATATATATATATATATATATATATATATATATATATATATATATATATATATATATGAGACTGTAGCACCGAGGCAGTTGGATATTTGTCGTATAATAAAAGATCATTTCTTTATATTGTTTTCATTATCTTTGCCTATCATTGTGATGCTGGGAACATAATTCTGAAGTTGAGCATAAAACACTGTGTTCAGTAACCTATAGAGAGATACATGAGCATCACGTTGATCACCATTACTGTCCTTGTGGTCCTTATTGTGTCATATGGTGTTCTGCGCAGTAATGCTGGAACTAGATAAAAGTAAGGTAATGTATATTGAAACAGATTTTAATAAAAATTACCTATAAGTAACTCAAAAAGAAAGATATAATATATTTCTCTTTCCTGCAAATGGGTTTAACAAGTTAATATTCTGACTAGCAACAGACTGGCAAATGGCAATGCATGAAACCTATAGTCCTTCAGTTTTATGAAGGTGAAATGCTGTGGCTGGGATAATCCCGTCAATAATGCGTATCTGCCAACACTTTCATTTTAAATAATTTATATATCTTTCCCAATAAATCTCTAGTTGTTTTCTAAATTCTCTACATATTGACCCCGTAGGGGGGTATTGCCTGCATTAGTGATGTGGGCAATACTTTAAGGGTTTTGGCGCCCCTTCGGCCCCAGCCACTAGCTTTAAGTTCTTCAACTATCCCTCTTTTCTTTCTATTTCCTTCCTATTTGCTGTCTCACCTCTCTATCACCGTTTTTTGGCGCTATATGACGTCGCTGTTGCGGCGCCTAATATCAATCAATCAATCAACCTCTACATATTGAGAACCAAAATACGATCAACAACATAATCTCAGCCGCAGTTTTTCGAATCATATAATTGGACTATAAGTGATAAGGGAGAAAGGCCTATGTCATTAAAACTTTATAAGAACGAATGAGAAGGTTAAAAATATGAGAAAGAAAAGATAAACGGTAAGAAAAAAGGGAAGGGCAAGCGAGAGAGGGATAAGACAGTATGGAGGATGTGTAAGGTTGCCAGTTACATGAAAGATATTGTAATATATATAGCCTATGCATAAACGCCATATAGCGGCGCCTATTTAAGTTTAACATCGATTATTATTAAGCAAATGCATATTTAGAAGAAAAAATCCTGGTAAATAGCTTAATGAATTTGTTGACAATTATGATTATTAAAAATGTTAGAAAATTACACTGTCTTCTACCGAAAAAAAAAAAAAAAAAAAAAATCAGCTGGTCTTAGGAGAAGGTGATAAATAGGGTGGACTACAAGCACGAGGGATTTGATTGATATTTGGTTACGCAACAGCGAGGCCATATAGCACCAGGAAAAGGTGATAGAGAGGTGTGACAGCAAGCAAGAAGGAAATAGGAAGAAAGGAGGGACATTTGAAGAAAAGTAAGATAGTGGCGGGGGCCGAAGGGGCGCCAAAACCCTTATTGCCCACATCATTACAGGCAATACCCCCCTACGGGGTAAGCACGAGGGATAAAAGGAATACAGGGATAGCTGTCTAATATCCAAAGGATAATATATATTCAGTAGTCTATCCCACTACGATGGTGAACAAAAGACAGTGCCTTTATCTAAAGGATATAATGTAACAGATATTCTAATTATATTTGTTTGTTATTACTTTTCAACTAATCACCTTCATTTGTCTTACCCTCTTCCCCCTCACCCTCGCCTCAAATCATCACATTTCTTCTCCCCTATATCCACCTACGTTAATGCAGTAGGCACTTCTTTAAACCCGGGTTCTTTAAATTACGGGTCCCGAATTCCTCCAAACTGGGTCACGGGCTCACAAAAATAAATGCATGAATAATATAGAATAATAATGTTCGTGACAATAAAATAAATCTGAAGTTCATACATGAATCCACCTAACATATTTTTATAATCGAATATTCATATATTTAATTATCAATAAAACAAAATCATTGCACAAATATTAGCCTTCTTGAGAGAGAATGAGAGAGAGAGAGAGGGAGGGGTAGGTGAGGCAGTGTTAATAATTCTGGTTAGAATGCCTTTTAATCATAAATATTACGTTTCAGTTTCTGGGCTTGTATTTTCTTGGTTGATAATTCTGGTCATTTGCAAAAGATCTTTCTCTATGGGTCGCGAGAATGATGTCATAGTAAAAATTGGGTCACGACTGAAAAAGTTTGAAGAACACTGCTTTATACTATTGGTGATTCGATACCGTTCACAGTGTATGCTTCATTCATTCCTCTTGACACACGTCTTCTCTACCTGATCATTCGTTACCCTCCCACATCACCTCCTATATAGCCCAGCCCACATTTCTCTCCTCCTCTCCCACTAATATCCCCCCTCCCTCCACCTGCAACTGTTGCCAGATCCGACGGAGGCCCAAACCAAGTCGCTGATGGATGGGATGTGGACCCTTGATCTGTCCGGAGCTGTACAAGTAAATGACTTTCCTTCACATCTTTTACACATATTAGCAAATCACAGGTCGGCTTTTGCCTTACCTGGTGAACAGTTGGGGAAAACAACAGTAGTTAAACACCACATATCATTAACAGACACAGATCCAGTATATGTAAAAGCTTACAGATTACCTCATAGTCAAAGACAAGTAATGGATAAAATGGTGGATGACATGTCTACAGAAGGGATCATTGAGCTTTCAAACAGTCCTTATAACAGCCCATTATTCCTAGTGACTAAGAAAACAGGTGATTTTCGTCCTGTTATTGATTTTAGGAAGATAAATGAGAAAACTGTCATGGATAGGTATAGCCATGGCTGATAGTGCTGGACCAGGGTCCAAGGAGTGTTGGAGAGCAACTGAACAGAGTTCGAAAAAGTGAGTCTCCTAAACCTCTCTCAACGTTGAGAATGGTTTGGAAAATTAACTTTTTTCGAACTCTGTTCAGTTGCTCTCCAACACTCCTCGGACCCTGGTCCAGCACAATCGGCCATGGCTGTACTTAAGGATATCCTCTTGGATATTGGGGAAAATAACGAAGTCTTTAGTAATCTTGACTTCATTAGTGGTTATTGGCAAGTAGAATTAGATGACCAATCCAAACCTATTAATGCTTTTAGCACCCCTAATGGTCATTGGCAATTTGTATGAATGCCCTGTGGATTATCCAATTCTCCCATAACTTCCAAAAGATGATAAATACCATATTCAGTGACATGATTCAAGATGTTGTTGCTTACTTAGATGACTTAATTATTGTCAGCCCTGATGTAACTGATTACAACGACTGCAGGATGTTGGATAAAAGGTAAAACTGTCAAAATGTAAATTCCTTAAAGCTGAAATAGAATTTTTGGGCCATAAAGTTAACAACAAAGGAATTCACATTTTGGATTCTAAGATTAAAGCAGTAAAGGAATTTCCTCAACCTACTACAGTAAAACAAATAAGGAGTTTCCTTATATTATGTTCATATTATACATCATTCATAAAGAATTTTGCTAAAATTGCCAGCCCACTAACAAGACTCCTAAAGAAAAATATAGAATTTAAGTGGTCACAAACATAACAAGATAGATTTGAGCAGTTAAAACTTAAGCTCACAACTGCTCCCATTCTCTGTTATCTAAATTATAACCTCCCTTTCACACTCTGTACTGACGCATCAACAGATGGCTTAGGCGCAGTATTTATGCAACACACCACTGAAGGTCGTTGCAAGGTATGTGCTTACGCCAGTCGTGGTGTTAATGACGTAGAGAAGAGATACAGTGTCACTCATTTGGTTGTGTGGGCATTAAAAACCTTCAGGGAAATAATTCTAGGGAATCCTATTACCGTATATACGGATCATCAACCTGTTTGTGGTCTCCTTTAAGGTAAAAATTTGACAGGACAAGTAGCTAGTTGGTATCTAACTATCTCGGAATTTCATTCTACTATTAAATATCTTCCTGGGCGTTTTAATAGAGTTGCAGATTCCTTATCACACAATGTATCAGCTACTGCTGTCATTCCCACTAGTAGTGAAGTAGACTTCAATGTGGAATTTGTTAAAACTGAACTGAGGAAAGACAAATTTTGGTCACAGGTCATTTATGCTTTGGTTTCAGGTGACGAGAGTAACCTACCAGAATTACCCATTCCGCTAACACAGTTTGATGTGGAAGATGACTTTTTGTTCAGGAAACTTGACAAACAAACTAACATTTCTTCACAAGTGGTAGTCCCTGATACACTTATTAAGACTGTACTAACATCAATGCATAATCATCCACAAGCCGGCCCCCCCAACGGGAACCGCCTTGACGTGGTGGGGGGGCTTCCGTGTCTCTGAGACCTGGCAAGCTAGACTAGAGGGGGCTCCGGCCCCTGCTCTGCAAGATTTCGGGGAGAGAGGGCTTCCCATGCTAGTAAGGTCGCCAGTGAGAGACCAGACTAAATGGTTCCCATGCATTAGGCTGCCGGTACGAGCCAACAGCGCTGCCCTCCGAAGGGACTGCCCTCTAGGGGCCGTCCTATGTTGGATGGTTGGGTGTCTGGGCCGGGAGATGTTGGGGAAGGGGGTCTCAGTACCGTCGCGGGCAAACTTTCGAGCCATTGGGGCTTCTTTTTAAAATAAGTGGCCCCGTGGGGAAAGAGGTACCCCGCCCACGGCGACCAGCGCTCGGTCCCCTCATCTGCCCGGTAGGTAGTAGCTCTTGGCTCCTGGGGCCAAAAACACCAAATCAATGATATATGGATACAGAAAAGCCCCAATCTCTTCCTCGAGCGGTGGTCGACCAGGCCCTCGAGACGTCACTCTCTGGTCGTGGTAATATGCAGAAAGCTGCAAATAAGACTAGACCTAGCAGGTCGGGTGTTGTGTCGAAGAACCCTGTTAGCGATCTGGACACGTTAATGTTAACGAATGTACTTGCATCCTTTTCCTATGGCGCTATCCACTCCATTTTTAAGTGCTTTGGAGTAGTCCTTCGAATCCGAATCACATATGACAGTAATTGTAGGTCTAATCAGTGCTATATTACTTTCGATACAAATGCTGCTGCCAAAGCAGCATTTGAGGTAAAAGATTCTCTGACGGTGGGGGATACTCATTGTAAAGCTCAGATGATGCGGTCTATCAATGTAGTTGACAGTGACAATGACTACTGCCCTAATATATTTGATGACACTGTGGAGCATGTCCCAAAGGAACGTCGGGTTCCTACACCCTTTTGGTTTGTGACTTACTACAGGGAGGGACGTGGTAACCTTATCCATGCTTCCCGGTATCTGGAGAAAGAAGTTGGATTATTACCAATGGGCCACATAAAGAAATATGGTAAGGGCGTTTTAATCAGAGCCAAAGATCTTACACAGGCCATGATGCTCCTCAATCTCCCCTGTCCTTCTGATAGCATGTATGAATCTATTAAACCACATCGAACATTTAATTATAGCAAGGGGCGTATATATATTGAGGACCTGTATGAATTCTCAGAAGAGGACATTCTCGCTATGTGCCCAGACAGTGTCCAACGAATAACGAAGATGAAAGGCAGTAAAAATATGATCATCCTCACTTTCTATGGCTCGCATATCCCAGATCGCATTAACATTAACCCCACCTTATTTGAGGTGAAGCCTTTTGTTGAGCGTCCCCTTCAGTGTTTCTGTTGTTATGAGTTTGGTCATGGGAAGAGGAACTGCAACAACCGTTCCCGGTGTGGTAATTGTTCTGCTCTTGACTCACATCTTATCTCTGAGTGTCGGTCAGAGAGTTACTGCTTTTACTGCAGAGATGCTCACCCCTTGCGTTCTCGCCAATGTAAGATGTACCTACTTGAGCAGGATATCCTCCACTTGGCTAATACTCAATTCATTAGCATAAGTAGTGCCAGACGGCAACTCAACTTCAGGCGACAGAAGGATGGTGGTGTGAAGACATACGCCTCCTCCCTTCGCCCTAAATTGGTTGCAGCACCCTCTCAACCCTCTCAAGAGGCAGCTGCTTTTTGCTCTAGTGAGAACGTTTCTAAGGTTACTCTACATAATAGTTTCTCTGTCTTGGAAACTTTATCAGACACTCATTCTGGTGACCCTTCAACTGATGACAATTCTCAGACTTTAGCTAAAGGTGTCCATGTGGTAGAGGTTCACGCTGCCACACACTCTCCCAAAAGGAAACTTAAGTCACCTAAACTGCCACAGAGACGCTTTCGTGGTTCCTCTGAGGCACTTGACTCTATAGATGTTCCACCTTGTGAGGCAACCATCTCTGTGGACTCATCCATAGTTTCCTCTCAATTTCACCAGAAGCGTTTTCGTGGCTCTGATGAATCTCTTGATTCAACAGAAGTTCCTCCTCGCAAGCTTCCTTCGGGATCATCAGAGGGGCGTGAAGTTAATGTGGATGCCACGGATGTTGTGACTTCAAAAGATTCACTTTCTCTTCCGCTGGAGCAGCGGAGTGATTCTACCACCTGTATTATGGATGTTTATGTATCTGCCTGTGTCAGTGATACCACTGCTGTACAGGACAGAACCAATGTAATTGTTTCAAAGAATATCCCATCTCATATACCTTCATCTTCTTCTAACATATCAGATGCTTCAGGGACTCGTCTACGGGTCCCAATTACTGCCCCAAGTACTACTCCTCAGGTTCGCTCTTCTTCTAGTGGCCCAGGATTAGACAAATCTTATTGTTTGAGTAAACCCTCAGGTCGAGGTAGTAGTGGTAAGTACCTCCGTGAGGCTTCCCAAAAATCAGTACTAAAGTAACACCGTTCAAGGTCCTTTAGTGGAATTGCCGTGAATTGCGTGCTTCTTGGGAGGAACTGCGCGTTCTTCTCTATAGCTTCTTTCCTGCATGTGTTTCTCTCCAAGAGACAATGCTTGGGGACTACATTCCTGCCAGTCCTCCAGCATACTCAGCATTTTATTCCAAATAATTTGAAGGGCAGGGTCATCATGGTAGCTCTGCCATCCAAGATCGCCGAGATATTCCATGCACGAGCCTGGAGCTTGACACTCCGCTCCAGGCTGTTGCAGTTAAGGTTTTTATGGATCGCCCGTACACTGTGTGCAGTCTATACCTTCCTCCCAGTGTTACAGTTGAGAGGGGTGATCTCAACCATCTTGTACGGGACCTTCCATCTCCCTTTATTTTATTGGGTGATTTTAATGGTCGTCATCCTCTGTGGGGTGACTGTTCGGTGATCCCCAGGGGTGTTTTATTGGCTTCTTTTATTGAGGATGAGGGATTAGGGGTTTTAAATACTGGAGATGTGACACATTTTAATAGCCTTACTGGGAATTTTACCGCCATTGACATTTCCCTTTGCTCACCCAGTACTCTGTTGGATTTTACTTGGAGAATGTTGCCTGACTTATATGGCAGTGACCATTTCCCTATACTTTTAGAAGGTAACAGGTACGAACCACAGTCTCGTCTTCCTAGGTGGAAATTAGAGAAGGCTGACTGGCAGTTTTTTAGAGAGCTAACTTCTTCGGTCTCTTCTGTAGCCGATTTCGGTAGCTCTGACGAGGCTGTAACATATTTCACTGATATGCTCCACTCTGCTGCTCTCAACTCTATCCCTAGAACTTCTGGCTACTTTTCCAAACATCCTGTCCCTTGGTGGTCACCAGTCTGCACCATTGCTGTGCGGGAGAAGCGCGCTGCTTTCTCTCGCCTTCGTCGCAATCGTGGGGACCCAACTCTTTTAGAGGACTTCCGACGGGCAAGGGCTCGGGCTAGACAAGTTATAAAAGAGGCCCGACGTGCATCTTGGAAGGCCTATCTGTCTTCAATTAATACTAAAACTCCACTCACCCAAGTGTTCAGAAGTGTCCATAAGATGGCGGGGAAATTTTCTCCTAGTTCTACACCTGTACTTAAGGTCAATGGAATTAAGATCATGGATGGTTTGACAGTGGCCAATACCATGGCGGAGGCTTTTGCAAAGGTCTCCAGCCGTGACTCTCGACCTCTGGCTGTCAGGCATGAGTTAAGAACCAAGGAGCGTACTGTCCTGGATTTCTCAGGAAACGAGAATGAAAGTTAAAACCAAATATTCACCCTGAGAGACTTGCATTCTGCTCTCTCCCTCTGCGGCGACACTTTTCCTGGGTCAGACAACATCCCATATGCAATGTTACGACACTTGGGTGAGGAGGCGATCTCATTTCTTTTAGCTTTATATAACAGAATCTGGCTGGAGGGTGTTTTCCCTTTTGGGTGGAGGGTTGCTACCATCCTTCCTTTTCTCAAGTCGGGCAAGGACTCTGGTGTTGCCCTCAATTATCGACCAATTGCCTTGACCTCCTGTCTCTGTAAACTATTTGAAAAGATGGTGAATGTCAGACTGGTATACTTCTTGGAACGGAGTGATATTCTGTCTCCGTCCCAGTCTGGCTTTCGTAAACACCGTTCCACTACAGATGCTCTGGTCAGGTTGGAAGCTGCTGCATGTGAGGCCTTTGCACGACATCAACACCTTGTCTGTGTATTCTTTGATTTAGAGAAAGCCTATGACACTACATGGCAATATGGCATCCTGCAGCAACTTCATTTATATGGCCAGCGGGGTCGCCTTCCACGCTTTCTTAAGGAGTTTCTCAGTGGTCGCAGTTTTTCTGTGAGAGTTGGTACAACCCACTCAGCATCTGTTGCACAGGAGGAGGCCGTCCCCAAGGGAAGCATCCTCAGTTTCACATTGTTTGCAGTAGCAATTAATGCCATTGCCTCATCCCTTCCAGACGGTATAGCTAACTCGATGTATGTTGACGACCTAGCAGTCTGCTTTGCTGCTTCCCGTATGCAGCTTGCCATTGACAGGGTGTCACGTTGGACTGGTTCTCATGGGTTTCGATTTTCTCCTTCCAAAACAGTTGCTATGCACTTCTGCCGCATCCGAGGCGTCCACCCGGATCCGGACTTATTCATGTATGGTCATCGGATACGATGTGTCGAGGAGATTCGATTTTTGGGTCTCCTTTTTGACAAACGTTTGATTTGGGTTCCTCACTTACGTACACTTAAGGTCTCTTGCCTCAAGGCTCTTAACCTGTTGAGGGTCCTGAACCATATATCCTGGGGGGCTGATCGGGCCACCCTCCTCTGCCTATACCATGTTCTTATTAGGTCAAAACTCGACTATTGGTGTGAGGTGTACTCTTCTGCCACCGATGCCCGTCTCAGAGTTTTAGACCCTGTTCATCATGCTGGAGTACATCTGGCGACCGGAGCATTCAGGTCGTCCCCAATCCCCAGTCTCCTGGTGGACGCTAATGAGCCACCTCTTGATCTCCGTCGCCAGTCCTTGATGGTTCGTTGTTGGCATCGATTACATCAACTTCCTGACTCCCTACCTTGCTTGGCGGTGTCATCTGATATCATGTCTCAATACTACCTTTTACATTCTCGTGCACCATGGCCCTTTGGCTTCCGGGTCAGAAAGGCTATGGAGGAGATGGGCATAGATCACTTCCAGATTTGTTCTGTGAGGGTCCCCAGGGTGGCTCCCTCTTTTTAGAACATGCCTTCACTCACAGGGAGTCCCTCCCTGTGTACACTGATGGGTCAAAGTCTGATGCTGGAGTTGGCTTTGGAGTTGTCTTTCCTGACTTTTGCCGTGGCGGCAGGCTCCCTTCTGTCATGTCCATTTTTACTGCTGAGCTCTCGGCCATTTTATATGCCTTCCAAGTGATTTTTACTCTCCCTCAGCCATAGTTTACTATTTTTAGTGATTCCTGTAGTGCCTTGCAGGCCTTGTGCAATTTTAACTCTTCCCATACCCTGGTGTTAGCCATTCTTGAGTGGCTTGTCCTCCTGAGTTGTCGTGGCCGCAAAGTCACTTTTTGTTGGGTACCGGCCCATGTGGGTGTTGATGGGAATGAGCGGGCTGATGCCCTGGCTAAGGCTGTTGTCTCCAATTCCCGGCCTCCTGCCAGGCATCATCCTGTTCCTGCAGTGGACCTTCGACCCTACATAGATGCTACCGTTCGTTCCTGCTGGTAGGACAGATGGGACGCCATCGGGGCTAACAAGCTCCGCGACATCCGCCAGCGCCTTGGTTTGTGGAGCTACAGTGGCTCTTGTCCGTCTCCGCATTGGCCACACATTATTGACTCATGGCTTTTTAATGGAGAGGGCTCACCCTCCCTACTGTGATGATTGTCTGGTCCCTTTGACAGTACGGCATCTTATTGTCGTCGTAGGCACCTCTCCGAGTACCAGAAGGGTGACGGTTCTTACAGTCTCTCCCAGGTGCTCTGGGAGGAGGCTTGTAGTGTGGGACGGAACACCCTCTCCTATGTGGAGGAGGCTGGCCTTCTCCACAAATTGTGAGTTTTATTGTATTTATGGCTATTAATTTTTAGGTAGTTAAAGTTTAATGTTTCTTCCGTTAATATTTCAATTCTTTTATATATTTAACTTAAGTAGGTTAATTCATTAATATATGATTTTTTGGAAGACGTGGGTTTTATTCATGCTGCTTCTCCCTTTCGAGGTAGTAAAAATTATTTAATCTTTGTACATATTTTATTAATGATGTAGATGACCTTTTTATGTTGGGCGGTATATGACCATTGTTATTGCGCCACCAGATGCCTAATGGCATCAATAAATAAATCAAATCAAATTTGTCTTCACATTTAAAATATTTAGTAGTGGCTGTTAGAGCTGTTACAAAATGTGATACAGATTATCAATACAAGTAACAGTTGATACCTTGGCTTCATTCGTGTTTTCAAGCATATCTTGCAAAGTTTTCAGTGATTGGCGTAATTGTTAATTAAAGACATGAATAATCATGAAGCTTGTGTCAAATGATATATATCTGTTTTCAACATCAACCTTTAAAACTCGGCATTGTATTATTGTCGTCCATTGGCAATCATTAATGCCTTGACTTCATGGAGCAAAGCAAACCTGCTATGAGAACTATGTTGTTTTCATTATGATTTCATTTGATTGAAAATAACATTCGCTACGTACACCCATTATAAATGTGTGATTCTATAAAGAATAAATGCCATTTATTATGAACATAAACAAAAGTAACGAAACTTTTGCATTAATATCGGTGATCAGTGTTACCAAAGCAAAATACAGGTAAAGTGTGTTTTCTATTACTGTTTGCATCATTAAGATTTGTTTAAAAACATAAGACTCGTTTAAAAACATACCAACAATTTAATAAAAATAAACTAAGTATTTATTATAGTAGGAACGACAATTGTTGAAATTATGCCTTTTGTTGTACAACCTTGAGTTTCTATAACCTGGGAATATTTGTGTCTTGAAAAGGCAGACTGTGATTGGCTGAACTATCCTACCTTCACGATATAGTGAGAGACATGGGAATAATGAGAGCCGCCAACGACCAGGGACCGGATCTTTAAAACTTCGTAACCGTCGTTAAGATCATCGTAAGGTGTTCGTAATTGCTAAGAACGTATCTTCAAAGCTTCGTAAGGGAGTTTAGGCCCGCCATTATGCACCATATTTGTTTGTAACGCTACGAAAACTGCAATGCACTCGTAAGGTCGCTTAGTCGAGAAACAACCCGTAAATAGTGAGATTTGAGTTTATTTACACTTGGCAGTAAACATAAACAAATGGAGGAGATTCAGCAGCTGAGGATAATGGACCTGCAAGTGTCAGTTAAAACTTATGCACTGTGAAATGGAAAGCTACAAATACTTTTTGTGTGTATCATTACTTTTGGAGTGTTTAAGAATAATAGGATATAATGGTAACTTACTAATTACAGGAAAGTGGCTTCCAGTTACCTGCAAACAAAGCTGAAATTCTTCATTACATAGTTAGACCTAACTTAATCCATGTAATATGAGTCTTTACCCATAGTCCTTTGCATGAAGTGGATATTCTTAAGCTTGGGCCGGATTCACTAAACACTCCCTTAACCCTATCCAATGCAACTCACACGGCGATCGTTGCTTTGCGACCCTAGGTCTGTGGACAGTTTACTGAACGATAGTTTTGAAACACGAAAGGTTTTGGTCCGACAAAATGTAAACAATGAACCGGCCCAAGGGACAGCGACAGTCCCGGGTGCCGCTTGCCAAGGTGTAGCCTAGTCTGCTCATTATACTACAAATGATTCCTTGTACTTACTTTTTATATATATTTTTATTAAATATCTGGTAAATAACAGCAGTTTTTGTTAATAAAAAATGGTAAAGAGAAGAAATGGTGAATGTCGCTGCTACTTATACCCTATTATTTTACTTGTTATATGTGTAGCCTAATATAAATTTTCGTCGTATATTGAAGCCTTATGTTGTACAACCCTATTTTTTTCATCTTGTGTTCTTTTTAACACTTTTATAAATACGTAGCTATATTCACAATATTAATTATAAATATATAATCAACACTGCACGACACTGTGACGAACATAATAAAAATAAATGGCTAAATATACTGGAATAAATTTGCCGTTGAATGCGTCAGTCAATCGTTTTGATATTTGTCTACTAAATAACCTATTATGATACTATTAGCCTTCTGCTAGTTACGAGAATATATAATGACAAATATCTCATTTTATCCCATATATTGAGTTATTGTGCACACTAGGGCCAGAGAATAAATATTACAATAAAATCTCACACCTCAAAGCCTGGCACGTTCGGTCACTGCTCTTGGCACACACACATACACACTGTAGCAAAATATGCTCAAAATGTTATTTATGAGGGAATATTAGTTTGGCATTCAGTTACTGGGAATTGTAATCGATTAATGAGAATTTAGTGGTATAACACACACTGACACAAGTCACACACACAGTAAGCCGAAGTCTGTGCATTATTATTATTATTATTGTTTCTTTCCTTCTATTTCCTTCATGCTCTCTCTCTCTCATACCGAATTATTACTTGTTTTTTCTCTCCTCTCCCTTTTGCTATTCCCCTCTCTCTCTCTGTAAAATATAAACACATTTCATAATTATTGTCACACTAAAGGCATTGACTTCATACAAAATGGGTTATTTATTTATTTATATATCTGTTAATATTGGATATATAAATCTGTTAAAATCGGATAACATTTCCTCCCTAAACTGCTTTGAGGAGGGATCCTGCAAAAATATGGATAAATTATTATATGCGAGTTTCAGCCACACTTATTTTAAAAAGTGGTGTGTTACCAGGATACGGGACGAGGACCCAACTCGCTTGTATCCCACCAACCACTTTCCCCAACCTCCACCCTTTAGGAAGTGGTTTGGTATAACTTGATAAGTGGACAATACACACCCAGAGATAGGTTAGTAGTTAGGTTAGGTTAGACCAGATTAGGTTAGGTGTATTGTCCACTTGTAAAGCTTTACCAGAGGTTTAATTGTTGATTGAGTATAGTTATATTAAATAAGAGTTATGTTAATGAATTGTATAGGGTGTAAACACAGTATAATGCAATATATGACTAAAATTATAATACTGAATCAATAAAAAAAAACAACACACATTTAGTGTGGTAATCAGTCCCTAACAACCTACATATTAGTCAAGAGATTCTCCTTTCAATGTCAAGTTATTGTAGTCATTCTTTATTAAAGTAGTAAACTATTAATTTCCAACTAAAGTCATTCCCGATACTTTACCCTAAATCCTAAATATCTAATTTTAAAAAAAGAGGGAAAATATGCTTTCCAAAACCAAACAAAACAAAAGATGAAGAGACAATGGAAAATAAGGAGGAGGAAGGAAGTTTAGGATAAAAAGGAGAGTGGAGGCTTGACTCTAAAATAACAAGGTGAAAGGCAGCCGAGAAGTACGGTAGTGGACAGTCAAAATGGACAGTAAACGTACAAGAACAGTGGATAAATGAAGTCAGAATGGCAAGGAAAAAGGATATTGGTGGTAAATTACATACAGAAAAGTTCTAACCAATGAATCCTACTTGGCAGATCAACCCTAAACGTTCTATTTGACACAGTCTTAGGATAAGTTGAGTTTGTATGTAGAGCTATGTGTTATTAGTTGAAAGTTTCAGTGAGAAGTGACTAAGTA
Organism: Petrolisthes cinctipes; assembly: GCA_033782935.1. Classification (NCBI taxonomy): domain Eukaryota; kingdom Metazoa; phylum Arthropoda; class Malacostraca; order Decapoda; family Porcellanidae; genus Petrolisthes; species Petrolisthes cinctipes. The sequence goes on along the minus strand of JAWQEG010000380.1, from coordinate 201,752 downwards.
AGCCCAAGAGTCAGTCAGGAAGAAACAAATATGAAGATGCATTGCACATTAGGGATGTGAAGATAGGCAAGTTGTAGGACAGGCAGGATAGGTTATACTGAATACTATATGGACAGTATACTATCAAGTGTGCATGTTTGTGTGGTTAGTTAGGCCCCTTGACAACCCAGGAGGCAGTTTAGGTTTGTGGGGTGGGGTGAAAGCCATCAGGACCCAGACTTGAGGAAGGAAGCACACAAATAGCCCTAGGCTCTACTTGTCCACTGCAGTTCGGTGAACTGCCTCTAGCCTCTGGTGCCACGTGGTACTAAACAAAATTAAACAAAAAATGCCACATGAAGACATCATTCCCGAGCATGACACTTTTGACTGAGACCCTCAGTGACCTTGACCCGTCACAGGCTGCTAGTGGAAGTAGTACCGTTAACTCAAGGTCCTGCATGTGCTTGTGTGGTGTGTACGTAGTTAGGTTTGAAGAGTGGGGCAAGAACCATCATAGGACCCAGGCTTGAGGAAGGAAGCACACAAATAGCCCTAGGTTCTGCTTGTACACTGCAGTCCCAGTTGGGACCTACCTCTCACCACTAGCACCATGTGGTACTAAAAAATAGTAAAAAAGAAACTATTCCCGAACAGTGGCACCAATGAATGAGGCCCTCAGTGACCTACACCCCTCACAGGCTATAGAGCCATATTCGAGAACATTGGTGGTGTGTACGATGACGTGGTAGCAGTACGATGGCTATGTTATGTCAATGGAGTCATCATATTAGTACCATGTCATCGTACACACCACCATTGTTCAGGAATATGACCCTTAGTAGGAGTAGTACCGTTAACTCGGGGTGCTACGTATGCTTGTTTATGTTGTGCAAAACCGAATACTGTACTGTACACTAACGTCACTCTAAAGAAATGAATGACTCCTACTTGGTACTAATAAAAATTCTTCAAGATTTAACACCATTAGGTCTCTCGAGGAACCTATAACTATTGCCAATCGCCGTAAAGTAAATAAATAATTATACTGTATAACTATCACTAAAATAAAAGTGATGTACATAAATAATTAGCAGACCTCATAACTCTTCGAATTTGAGAATGATTTTGCCATTCAGTTTCCTTTATATAAATTTATATACATTATCAGTAGAGAAAAAATCAATACGCTACTGGTACCATAAAGAAAAATGTATATGATTATTATATAGTATAGTAATAAAGTAAAATATATAATAAACTATGCAGGCTTACTGCCATTGTCTGTAAACAAAACTATATATGATTATTATACAGTATAGTAATAAAGTAAAATATATAATAAACTATGCAGGCTTACTGCCATTGTCTGTAAAGAAAAATGTACAGTATAATTATGATTAGGTACTTATAGTACAGTAATATAGTATTTACATAATCCTTGGAGGCTCGCAGCCTTAGTCTGTAAAGAAAAATACAAATAAATATCATGCAGTAACACAGTACTGTATTTAGTAAACTATACAGGCTCACTGCCAATGTCTGTAAAGAAAAATATATATATTTATCATACAGTAATACACTATGCAGGCCTACTCCCTTAGTCTGTAAAGAAAAATTACAGTAGAAACACATTAATACTACATAAAATAAATATCAATGTACCAGTAAGCATAATATAACATAATCATTCTTAAAATTTATTGATTAGACCTGTTACCATAGCATTTTACACATAATTTAATCAAGTGCATTTCACATGTATAATTGTGACATTTTTTACATTGGCCATAGACTAACTTTACACACTCATGGCATCTACCTTTCTTCCTACTTTCATGTAGTTCTGGTTCTTCTGATACAGCCTCCCCAACATTTTCTTGACCAAGCATAAAATTTATCTTTACTACTGTATCCTTGTGCAACCTACAAGCCTGAGCCTTCCTTTTTTCAATTTGGGGATTACATAGTGCTTTTACTAAATTCCATCCATTTGCAAATTACATACTTTTCCTGGGATCTTTATTATTCTTTAATGAATATATGGTCTGTGAATTTACCCTGGCAGTATCCAGAATGTAGGCAAAGGCATTTACTGTCCATCACTTACTGTGAACTGTGTGAAAGTTGATCCTCTGATCCATGATATCAGTGCCTCCCTTAGTAAAGTCATACAATTTATAAAGAGCTGGTTTCTTTACACTACCATATTTGGTACTTCCTAATATTGGGGAGACTGTACTCAGAAGTAAAACATTTCTTTTACCTTTACTTTTCGTGGGTACTATATAAGAGTTAAGTGTCATTCCCTCCCCATATTTATTCCAATAAACTTGATATGACCTATTTTCCCTTTCAGTGACTCCCTTTATTTCTGGTGGTATGCCTTTCCTAGTAGGATCTATCGTACCTAATGCAGCAATACCTTGTGATTGAAGCCACTCAAACAATTCTATACTGGTGTACAACCTATCAAGACTAATAATCCTACCAGTAAGGTTGACAGAAGACATTAACTGACTAACTAGAGCTTTAACTGTTGGCAAAGTTCCCTGTACATAGTGTGGTCCTGGCTCTTTAGGTTTACCTGAATATACAGCTGTCCTAAAAGTAAAAGGATACCTAACAGCATTAATGGATTTATAGAGAAGACCATAACATACTGGTTTGCTCTTATTGTACTGTCTAAAGCCGATCTGTGTTCTGCATCCAAAAAAGAGTTTCATCTATTGTCAAAAAGTCACCTGGCTCTAAAACTGAAGAACAGCGAGTATTAAACTCTTCAAAAATATCCCTAATTGCTGCAAATCTGTCATGTACCCATCTGTTATGTCTGGAATTACTGTTATCAAAACAAATGTTTGCATGTAAGAAACCAAATCTCTTTACGGACATCACTGCTCCAAATATTGGATGACCTAATCCTTCCATGAATAGTCGCGTATAAGAATATTTACTTTGTCCTAACAAACCTCGCACATATTGCAGCCCAAAAAAACTTTTAAGTTCCACGCAATCTGTCAGTGTTATGTGAGGTGCTAACTTAGAATTGCTGTTATTAGAAATTTTATTAATTATCGTTTGTATCTTGTTATTCGTATGAGTTAGAATGATATTTATCATATTATCAACTCAGAATTAACAGACCTTGCGTCTCCTAACAAACATCCTTCGACAGGTGTTACCTCACTAGGACTACCTTCACTACGATTAATCCACGTTATCGACTTACCTACATCTGACTTTCTTTTTGGTTTTTCCAAAATGCAATTATATTCAGTGAGCTGGTGTGGCAGGATATACTCATCATAATTATCTTTGTCTAAGCAACTCTCCAAAGAATTTACTAACCTATCACGAACCAATGGCTTCTCATTTCTTCGCGGTAACCATTCCTCGTCAATTATATTTTCGTCTTCACTATTATCACTTTCCGAATATCTATTCTGGCCAAAGTCATTTCTACTCTCGTCACCTATTACTTCTGCCAAGTAGTCTTCATGTGGCTCGTCAGTAAAGTCGTCAGTGTAGGTGTCCATGGCTGCAAAGTACAAATAAGAAATCGAAGAGAATAAGAAAGAAGATATCACACACAGCCTCTCGCTACACTAACTGTTTCCTAACTGACCGAGTCTAAGTTCAAACCGACTCCGAGTGAAGTTAATAAACTGTCTGGCAACTTAGTAAGTAACTTGGATCATACCATATCCCTATGGTTCGTTATAGTCTGCTGCAATTTTAATTAATTAATTAAATAATTAATTAAAGAATAATTAATTAATATTTACTTTACGGCGAGATGGGATAATAGAAACTAGAATATGTTCCTGTCCATTGCTACAAGTATAGAAATTTAGTGAAGAATAATGCAGGCGAGCCACGCACATCCATCCTTTGTGATGATTGACAGGTAACTGACGTTCTAATGACAAATTGGCAATTCATATAGCCACAAGTCACACCACCTCCCACATCGCTATGATCGCTGTCTCCGCTGTGTCAATTGTTATCGTGTTTTTCATCATATTTCGAAACAAAAAAATACCAAAATCGTTGTAATTTGATAAAGAGCCGATTTCAACTCAGTTTTTTTCGCTCAGAGTGATTATTGGTTATATTCTCTGAGTTTTGGTAGTACCAAATGTTTAATACTAATTAGGCTTTTATAAGAAAACAGTCATCATTTATGCAAAAAGCCATTGGTGGTATCCAAAAGTAACCGCCCTAGCATCGATAGCGTTAAGTGCTCCCGGAAGGGAGTGGCGCTAAGGCTCCCTTATGATAACGGCAGCGCGCCGCTTAAGGTCTATTCACTAAACAATCGTAAGGGAGCGAGAAGTTATCCTCACCGTGAGTCGTAGTACATATTTTGACGGTAGATGGCTCTACTTTATTATATCTTGTCGTCTGCTAACCAATCACGAAGTCGGTAATAAAAGAGTCCAACCAATCAGACGTAAGAATCTCCCATCAGGTGATATTATTATTTTGTAAACAGTGCAGGAGAGTGCTCTACAAAGCATTATATTTGCACTTAATTCTGCAGCGGAGTACAGCTGGAATACAGAATAAATGTCTGATCAACTGTTTTCTTTTCTTCATTAATTCTCTTATAGTCCAACAATGCCTTTTTTCATACATTACACAGTATGTATTCCATTTACTGTAGAGAAATCCTTTTCTCTAGAGAAAGAGCCTCTGTTGTAGCTGTATATTTGGGGAAAGCATTTGGAATATACTGTACGAGTTTTGAATAGGGTGAATAGGACTGTGGGTTTTAAACTAAACTGTGAAAACTTTGCAAAATATCAAAAGTAGCCTACCTTTATGTTACTAATAAGCAATGAAGTTTATGGGGACTTCACTTGGACACACTACTGACGACTGTGTGGTAAAGTAGCAAAGTTAACTTGCATCAGTTGGATATATATAGTAATTTAATGTGTAAGTATGAAATATCAACAATTCCTTCATGGTGGTACAGTATACAGTGTGACATAGTGTAACGCTCCTTTTATTTTTATTCAATGGATCTCTTTGAGTTACCCCTTTTTATTTTTTCTTGTCCATCCTCGAGTTGAAGTCATGGCCGAAGAAAAAGAAAACGTGATAGTAGTTATTACTGGAAATGTATAATATTTGTATATATATATAATATAGACATGTTAGTTATTATAATAGGTAGGAAATTAATTATGGGTATGTATTTTGGGAAATGGGTTGATCAGGGGGACGTGGTAATAACCATGATGTAATAAGTAACAAGTATTGCATCAGCTTATATGGAATTCGAACGAGTATAGTGGAGTCTTTAAAACAATGTATGTTTTTCCTGATTAGCATAATGGGTAGTTAACTAACCTCCGAGACCACTTACCTGACTCACCCTATCTCCTATCTTATTTAAAAAACTCACTACAAAAGTAATTAGCAGTCCCAGAGGGTTATTGACGAAGTAATTTAATTGTTCCAATATTTCGTTGAGCGTGGGGAGAGCTTATTCTCTCTCCGGCTCCCTCTTCAACAGGTACAGTTGAAAACAGTCTGTGTTAACTATAATAATTAGTGTACTTAAAGTACTAATAATATTCCATAACTAAAGAGTAAGTGTCTAATAAGTGCTTGATGTATTAAAATTAATAATTTGTCCTATGATGACAGTGATAAATTAAGATTCATTCTCTCTCCGGCTCCCTCTTCAACAGGTGGTGTTCTCCTCGAGGTCGAGAAAGTCAAAGATATCTGGGAAGGTTAATTATTAGTGGTAGTACTCGATATAAGTTTACGGTTCGGGGTACATTGCCCGCCGTGAGTGGTTATTTCTCTGATTTTCTTTGTCATTCTTTGATTAATTTATTTTCTTGTACATGTGTTCTGGGTAGGATTAAGTATAATTCTAAGTTTACTGTTCGGGGTACATTGCCCGCCGTGAGTGGTTATTTCTCTGTGATTTTCTTTTGTCATTCTTGGTTAAATTATTTTCTTGTACATGTGTTCTTAGTAGGTTTACGTATAGTTCTAATTCTAAGTATAGTTCTGATTCTAATTCTAAGTATAGTTATAAGGTTGATTCTGGTCATCATTGTTCTTATTTTTATGAGCTAATTCCAAGCTAAGTTCAGCATAATTATCATTTAGTATATTTCTTCATTAATATCGTGTGTGTGTGGAATAAATTCATTGAGGAAACTCTATAGACATATTAGTATATTTGCCCTCATTCCTATATCATTCTCGATTCTCTTACCGCCTGGCCGGGACGAGGAAAGCTTAAAAAGATCCCAATATTTTTTTTTTTTTTTTGTTAACGCTCGTTAAATATCTATATATTTTCGAGTCGTTACACTGGTGGCAGCGAAGGTGGGATAAGTTAAGAGTTTTGGCCAGCCGTATTGGGGAAGACAGAGTGTTATAGGGTTGGGGATGTTAACGTGAGTAATGTTCCAAGTGGCAATTGCGGGACACAGCCAGGTACCACGTGGCTTAGATGTGGAAATTGAAAATACAGAAGAGTAAAAAAAAAAATTAGTACAGTATGGATCGGGAAGAAAAGCTTATAGTGTTGGAGGATGAAATTAAGTACAGTGGAAATCAGTATGGTGGAGTGGAACATCAGGCAGTTGATAATCAGGTGTTAATAGATACCATGCGAGTGTTAGTGGACAAAGTACAAGGTGTAACAGTTAGGCTAGAGGAAATGGAGAAATTAACCAACCCTGACACTGTTCTACCTAGGAGTTCACCAGGTGGCAGAGATTCTGTCTCTGGGTGTTCAACAATTTTAGCCCCAAACATTACTAGTACACCAGTAAAAACACCTTCAGAAGTCTTAGTTAAACCTCGTGACATTAAAATTCTGGAGTTAGAAGCATTACATGGGATAGATTCAGCTGCAAGGTTGCAGATGTTTTACGAACAGGTTGAACATTGTACAATTGATTCTGATGCTAGGTTAGAGGTGGCAAAATCACGAGTAGATAATGAGATGGCGGTAATGATTCATACAGCACAGAAGCATGGGGAGATAAAGAAGTGGGATGAACTGAAACAGTATCTTACTAAGGAATTTGGTGTTGAACTTAACTTTTACCAGGCGTGGAGACAAAACGATTCTTTAAATTATGACTGGATGAGTAGCCCACAGTCTTTCGTGCATAAGTTCAAATGTCAGTACGCAGCAATCAGAGGAACGTTTCACAGTGAGACACTTCCAGATAGGGATAGGCTACTGAAAAGGAAATTGTTGCAAGGTTTTCCACGAGGTAGTAGGGATCTCTTAGAGGTCTTTGTGGATGACAGTATTCCTCTAAACAAATTCCTTGGTCATGTAGAGAATGAACGGGCTATGCTTCTCAAAACTCAAGTTGCAGTTAATTCAGTGCCTAGCTCTCTAACCAAGACTGGGGGTAGTTCGAAAAACCTAGGGGATGAGCAGTCAGAAGTACCAGTATCTACAAAGTCAGAGGATAGTTTAGCAGAACTCACAGACAAACTAAATAAATTACAACAGCAGGTTAGCCAGCCATTTGCCCCGAGATCAGGTCCAACCCCACCTAAATGTTGTGCATTCTGTCAAACTGAGACTCATTTCTTGAGAGATTGTTGAAGAAAACCACCTAGAGGACACTGCTTTGAGTGCTTGAGATTGGGATGTAGACGAGGTAACCCAACTTGTCCGGGAAAAGCCGCTCGTTCTTCTTCCACGCGACAGTATCAAACTCCTGGTTCACGTAATCAGACTCCACCCACAGTAAATCACAGTTCAGTGAATAACACGAGCAAGTCAGGAGGAACCGCCGACGTATCAGTCCGGAATCCTACCTCATGACTAGGCTACGCTGATCTCTCGCCGGTAATAAATCTCATTGTCAATAATAAATTGTGTACTGCGTTATTGGACACCGGTAGTGGAGCAACATTGATTAAAAGAAGTACTATGAAGAGATTGGGTCTTGAATTGGATAAGTCTAAGGTGTTGCCATCATTAGTTGCAGTAAATGGTGATCCATTGAAAGTTTTGGGAATGGTGAGAGTAAACATTCATGTGGGAGATCAGGAAGTCTATTCACCGTGGATCGCAGTAGTACCCGACGTTTATCTTAACCAGGATCTATTGTTGGGATGTGATGTTGTCCAGCGATCAAACTTGACTTGGTGTCCTCGGGATAAGATCATGGTTTGGGGAGGAACTGCTTACAACGTAGCTCATGTCCGCACAACTCTCGCTAGTGTAAGGAAAGTTAGAGTACCAAACCCTAATGTAATACAGAGTCAAGCAACTAATCAGGTCCAGCTTAAGGAAATGATACATTTGGAACCGTACAAAGTCAAGGTAATTCGGGTTAACATCAGCGAACAGATAGGATCTAGCTTAGTAGTGTATCCTCAGCCCAAATATTCATCTCAGACGTGTGCAATGTTAGTGGAGGTCGATCATAGACAGACTATTCCCATACTTATGGACAACCCATCTAAGGTGCATAAATTCATTAAGGTAGGTACCATTGTAGCTCGTTATGATCATTACTCTGACTCGGTAGAGGATTCATTTACTCAGGTATGTCACACTCAAATTGAGAATGAATTGTTGCCTAAGAATGATTGTACTGGTGATGAGGGAACTAGAAGAGAAGGATTGCAGAAATTAATCCGCGAACAGAACTGGACTCACTTATCTAGCGAACAACAAGAAAAATTGTCAAACGCAGTCGTATCTCACGAGAACTTGTTCATGGTAAACAGTGAGGAAATGGGTACCATCTCAGGGGAACCAGCCCACATTTCAGTATTGGACCCAAATCCTTGTAGGACACCAATATATCGATATCCGGAGCATGCAAAGATGTTAATTTCACAAATGTTGACAGATATGGAGGAAAGAGGCGTGATTGAACCCTCGAGCGCAGCGTGGTTATCGTTATCCCCTATCGTGTTAGTGAACAAACCAAATGGTAGTAAACGGATGTGTCTAGACTTTAGAAAGGTAAACGAACACTTAGCTGCTGATATTCATCCTTTGCCCCGACTTGAAGATCTAGTGAATGTTGCGTCAGGACATCAATATTATGCTACCCTTGATTTAAAGGATGCTTACTTTCAGATAGTATTAGATGAGGATAGTAGGGATGTAACCACCTTCTCCGATGGAGTATCCTTGTACCGTTTCTGTAGACTTCCTTTCGGATTAAGTTGTGCACCCGCGATCTTTTCGCGCAAAATGGCAGAAATCCTCGCTCCCTTGTTGAGAGAAGGCTGGGTCAAGAATTATTTAGATGATATCATTTTATGGGCTGGAGATTTTGATCAATTGATGGATAGGCTAGAAAAGCTTTTCAAATTGCTAGAAGACAGAGGAGTAAAATTGAATCTGACCAAGTGTGATTTTGTCAAACGGGAGGTGAAGTTTTTAAGTCATAAGGTGTCCAGGGAAGGTAGTACACCAGATCCAAGGAACTTAGAAGCCATTAGTCTGTTGAAACCACCTCAGAATGTCAAGGAAGTTAGGAGATTCGTAGGTATGTGTGGATTCTACCGTAAATTTGTCCCGAATTTCTCGAAAATTGCTACACCAATAACCAACCTTATGAAATCCAAAGTCAGCTTCAAGTGGACGGACAAATGTCAAGAGGCTTTCGAAACACTTAAGGGAAAACTGATGTCTATGCCAGTCCTAGTAAATTATCAACCCGAATTTCCACTCGTTTTAGTGACTGATGCCAGTGATGAATGTGTTGGAGCTGTTCTACATCAGGTTCAGTTAGACGGGAGTGTCAAACCTCTAGGTTATTTCTCTAAGAAGATTAGTTCATGTGAGCGAAGTTACTCAGTTACTGATAAGGAAGCATTAGCAATAGTTTTAGCTTGCCGTCACTTTCATCATTATCTCTGGGGAGCTCGTTTTGAAATTCAGACAGATCATCAACCACTCACCAATATCTTTCGTAGACGCACAAAATCACCTAGAGTAACGAGATGGATGTTGGAAATGCGCGAGTACAATTTCTATGTTAAGTATGTCAAGGGTAAGGAGAATGTAGTGGCAGACCAGTTGTCACGCCCAGTCAGACTTGTAACGCATCAGCCACTTGTTACCTGGTTGGGTCTAATGCGTGAAGAGTTTGTTCAAGAACAACGTAAAGATCAGACTTGGGAGGAAGTTTCAAATTATCTACAAGGTGGAAAATTACCAGGACGAAAGATTCCCAGAGCCACTTTAGATCAATTTGAAGTCATGAATGGAGTGTTGTATTATGTTAGGGAAGCTAGGGATGCCAGTTTGAACTATACAGTAGTTGTGCCTCGTCAGTTAGTCAGAAAAGCCTTGGAAGAAGCTCATGACCAAACTGGACATTTTGGACAGTTCAAATCAATCAAAAAGGCAGAAGAACTCTTTTATTGGCCATCAATCAAATCTGATGTAATAGAATATCTTAAGAAATGTGTCACTTGTCAACAGTTCAAACATACCCAAGGAATGTCACAGCAGTATAGGGAATTACCAATTGTATCCCAACCAATGCAGAGAGTAGCTATTGATCTCACTGATATGACAGCAGACCAAGATGGGCAAAGATATATTCTCACTACTATTGACCATTATTCTAGGTTTGTTAAGTTTTATCCATTGAAAACCAAACATGCTCATGGTATAGTAGATAGACTTTCCCAGTATATCATTGACTTCGGGAGACCTGACGCCATGTTGTGTGACAACGCCATGGAATTCACTGGGCAAGAGCTAAGTAGGTGGGCTGACCAGCATGGCATCAAAATCATCTACACCACCCCATATCACCCCCAAGCCAACGGACTGATCGAGCGCATGCACAGAACCCTCAAGACCGTGCTCGCCCAACTGTGCAAGGGTTATCCTTTGAGGTGGCCCGCTTTCCTGGGAGAATGCCAATCATACATGAATTTGGCTGTGCACAGTAGTACCGGAGCTTCCCCCTATGAGGCGTTCTATGCTAGACAACCATCCCGTTCAGTGACCGCACCCCTCTTAACCGTGAAATCTGAAGTCAGTGATTCTCAGAAGTTAAAGAGGATGATAAAGGACGCTAGCGTGAAGTCACAGCGGAGGTACCGAGCTTTTGCAAATAAGAAACGCCGTGCCGATAAGGTGGAAGTTGGATCTCTTGTGTGGGTTAAATCAGAAACTTCCTTACCTGGTACCTGTAGCAAACTGAATGCAAGGTGGAAAGGACCCTACCGAGTGTTAGAAGTTATCAGAGACGGCCTAGTGTATATTGTGGAGGACCCTTATTCGGGAAAACAAGTGCAACGAGCCGCAGAAAAGGTTAAGCCGTATGTGAGTTGGACTGAGATTATTCCTGAGTTGGAAGAGACACAAATGGGAGAACTTGAGGAGGAGGAGGAAGATGCTTACCTCCCTCCTCGCCGTCGTCAGCCTCCCAGACGACTTATTGAAGAATGTTAGCCAGTGATATGAAGAAATGGTTGAGATATGTGTGTACAGCAGTAGACAGTCATGAGTTTAGTATTGGGAAGTTTTACCACTAGCATTGATCGAAGGTCAACTGTGCTCTTGTCTCATTTTCTCATGTTCTATTCTTAAGTATTCTCAGGTATATCAGTGTTCTTTTCCAGAGTTGTGTAGTTCAATCATGTGTCTTAATTCAAGTGAACCTAGGATAATTCTGTTCTCAATTCACAGTCATCACCTCATGCGTAGTCCTAAGTTTCACTTAAGGATATATTGCCTATGCCTAAATGGGGTTAAGGAAGTGATTTAGGTGAGTGCAGCTGAATGTGTTGAATGTGCTGAATGTAAAAGATTATTTTCTTGCCTTAGGCTAGGATAATATGAGAGTGACGGAGAAGTCAGTGGACAACTCCATAGATTACTCGTAGAGTGAAGGTGACTGGGGTACATGACACAATTTCTGATTTATTAAAAATGGGAGATGGCATATTTCCTCACGGGGAAAGTAATGCGAGTCAGGTGACTCTTAGGGAACTTAGGGTGAGACAGAGTTATAAGTTGTTCAGTAGGTAGTGTGTATGGTCTAACTAAGTTAAGTGAAATGATCTGTGATGTAAAGGGTATAACTTTTGCCGTGAGTTTTAACTCCGGGGAATGGGCGTGTGTAACGCTCCTTTTATTTTTATTCAATAGATCTCTTTGAGTTACCCCTTTTTATTTTTTCTTGTCCATCCTCGAGTTAAAGTCATGGCCGAAGAAAAAGAAAACGTGATAGTAGTTATTACTGGAAATGTATAATATTTGTATATATATATAATATAGACATGTTAGTTATTATAATAGGTAGGAAATTAATTATGGGTATGTATTTTGGGAAATGGGTTGATCAGGGGGACGTGGTAATAACCATGATGTAATAAGTAACAAGTATTGCATCAGCTTATATGGAATTCGAACGAGTATAGTGGAGTCTTTAAAACAATGTATGTTTTTCCTGATTAGCATAATGGGTAGTTAACTAACCTCCGAGACCACTTACCTGACTCACCCTATCTCCTATCTTATTTAAAAAACTCACTACAAAAGTAATTAGCAGTCCCAGAGGGTTATTGACGAAGTAATTTAATTGTTCCAATATTTCGTTGAGCGTGGGGAGAGCTTATTCTCTCTCCGGCTCCTTCTTCAACAGGTACAGTTGAAAACAGTCTGTGTTAACTATAATAATTAGTGTACTTAAAGTACTAATAATATTCCATAACTAAAGAGTAAGTGTCCAATAAGTGCTTGATGTATTAAAATTAATAATTTGTCCTATGATGACAGTGATAAATTAAGATTCATTCTCTCTCCGGCTCCCTCTTCAACAGGTGGTGTTCTCCTCGAGGTCGAGAAAGTCAAAGATATCTGGGAAGGTTAATTATTAGTGGTAGTTCTCGATATAAGTTTACGGTTCGGGGTACATTGCCCGCCGTGAGTGGTTATTTCTCTGATTTTCTTTGTCATTCTTTGATTCATTTATTTTCTTGTACATGTGTTCTGGGTAGGATTAAGTATAATTCTAAGTTTACGGTTCGGGGTACATTGCCCGCCGTGAGTGGTTATTTCTCTGATTTTCTTTTGTCATTCTTGGTTAAATTATTTTCTTGTACATGTGTTCTTAGTAGGTTTAAGTATAGTTCTAATTCTAAGTATAGTTCTGATTCTAATTCTAAGTATAGTTCTGATTCTAATTCTAAGTATAATTCTGATTCTAATTCTAAGTATAGTTCTGATTCTAATTCTAAGTATAGTTCTGATTCTAATTCTAAGTATAGTTATAAGGTTGATTCTGGTCATCATTGTTCTTATTTTTGTGAGCTAATTCCAAGCTAAGTTCAGCATAATTATCATTTAGTATATTTCTTCATTAATATCGTGTGTGTGTGGAATAAATTCATTGAGGAAACTCTATAGACATATTAGTATATTTGCCCCCATTCCTATATCATTCTCGATTCTCCTACCGCCTGGCCGGGACGAGGAAAGCTTAAAAAGATCTCAATATTTTTTTTTTTTTTTTTGTTAACGCTCGTTAAATATCTATATATTTTCGAGTCGTTACAATAGTATATGTTACGATATATAGTACTAATGATCATCAGCATTAACCATATGCTTCCTAAAGACATAGGTATTATTGTATTTAGTCCACAATTCTTGACGAATTCCTTTTAGCTCTTATGATGGGGGTTAATTTAGGCCTGACGTTAGATTATATCAAGAAGTTCCAAATTCTGCATTCTCAAATCTCTGCCTAAGGTGAGAGTTATTCCAGATATGTGCATCATGAGTGCTGCCAGGGTATTTTGCACACACACTAGTTATGTAGGCTACTTATCACTGTTGGCAATCACTTGGATGTTGATAGAGTGATACTGTTTCCTGTTCACATACAAATGTTCACTCTCCTTGGGTGTTTTGATTGGAACATGTGTGCAATCAATTGTTTCACATACATTAGGAAAACCTCTTAGTCTATGAAATATATGTTTAGAGTCTGTTGTGGCAGCTATTCCTCTTGGCATTTTTTATTTCCAGTCTTGCTTTTCTGCTTCTGTCACTTTATTTATTACTCTAGACACACTCGACCAACAACACACTGAAAGCTATCTCTTGCATAAAATATTAAGGTAATTAAAACCTATGTATGAGTGGGGATAGCATGAGATCGCCTGGTAACTCTTCCAGTTTCTGAAGCTCATCACATAATCTCAATATTTCCACTCGAGGAAAACGATAATACCGTATTAGGTGATTATCATCAACATGGAGTTGCAATACAAGTTCCTGATCAACAGCAACAACGAGTTTCATGGTGACATGTATGTAAAGTACGCCTGGCAACACCGTTTTTCTTCGTTTGTCGGACATTTCACTCCATTAGGCTATCTCGTGTAAGGGTGCCTCCTCGCTCCCTTAGGTAATACCGTACGATAGTTTGGGTTAAGACTCCCTTAACTTGTTAGTGAATAGCTCACTCACCCGCTAAGGTCCCTTAACGTCGCTAAGGTCTCATAACTGCGTTAGTGAATCCGGCCCAAGGTTGATAAACTTCCTTTATGATTTATTGACTTTCTAATGAAAATATTACAAGCAGGTTAATGTGATGTGTGAGCTGGTAACATTTAAATAATTGGAATTATATACCTACTGATATATACTGGAGATGTGTAAAAGGTTGACTATATTACCGAATCTAAATACAAAATTATGTCTCAGAATTAACTATTGCAAATATTAACATGTTGTAAGTCTCAATAACATGTAACGTACATGAACTTTTCATACTAATTCAATTAATTTTATTGAACAGTATAATTTAATGCATAATTTTCACCAGTTTTCATATTACATAAGACTTGTATTTTTCCAAAATGAATACCTTTCAACAGCAGATAACAAATATGTGACTGGTATTGGTTTTTCTTAATGTTTTAATTATAAAGACTATAAAAAAAACTACATTTTATTTACATGACACCTGTAAAGTTTACAGAAATCCATGATACCTCCCTAGCTATTTGTACTATTATTTTCCTGCATTATCACAGTTCATTACATTATATATACCTGAGTAAAAACCTGCAAATTTATGATATTGGAAAGCTGTTTGAACTC
Source organism: Petrolisthes cinctipes (assembly GCA_033782935.1). Classification (NCBI taxonomy): domain Eukaryota; kingdom Metazoa; phylum Arthropoda; class Malacostraca; order Decapoda; family Porcellanidae; genus Petrolisthes; species Petrolisthes cinctipes. The sequence continues at coordinate 186,670 of JAWQEG010000380.1, read as the reverse complement.
ACGTGATATATATATATATATATATATATATATATATATATATTCTTTGAGGCAAGTGAGGTTAAAGGAAATGGCAATTTCAGCTTTGGAGAGTTTATTGTTGGTTTTCTCAATCAATCAATCAATCAATTTTTTTTTTCTCCAATTGTCTGACAATTTTCTTCTGGTAAGGGTAGATTTTCTGTAGTAGTTGGCCTAGGTTCGACGACGTTTCAGAGATAACATTCTCCATCTTCATATATGGGTAGAGTGACTGTGTAGCGTAATTCCGGGGTATATATAGGGAACTGGTGGGTCAAGTGACACTAAGAGGGCGTGGCAGGGAGGGTTTAGTCTGGGTGGAAGGAGGCTGGTTGGTAGAGATATTGGAAGGTAAGGTGAGGTGAGGGTGGGGGTTGGGGCTTAGGCTTGTGGGTGAGGTGTTTTGAGGGAAGTAGACACGGGGTTGGGATGGTTGGGGGGAGCTGGCTTGGATGATCTTAAGTTGTATCTAAGTATAGGCTAATTGATAGGTGGTATTGGAGTCGATATGTTGATGGTAGAGGAGATATATATATATATATATATATATATATATATATATATATATGCAGAAACCTCACTTCACCGTGGGATGTGCAAAATAACCACAGGAGAAATAATAGACAGAACAGTAAGTACTTTCGTATATTACATCCTCATACAGAGTGAAATATAAAAGGGTATAGTCGGAGTATATATACACATAGGCCACCTAGGGGTGGAGCTAAAAGAAACCTCACCTCACCTCACATCACATGCCCAGATTAGTCTGGCGGGCTTCTCTTAACCCCTTAGGACCGATTGACTGACATGTCGGTGATAAAAAAATTAATCGTTCCCTCCGAATAACCGACATGTCGACGTACCTACAAAAAACTGTAGCGAGTAGCTAGCGAGCTGGCGTTGGTAACGATGGAAAGCTAACGTCCTTGAGAAAAGGTTTGACTGTGGTAGTGGTGTCTGGCAGCTGCGTATGCCAACAAGGAAATATCTCACCACTACATGGTGTTTTCTTATGTTTCTCGTATCTCTCTGCTGTCTACTATACTCCAGGAGAGTCTAGACAGACAAAATTACACTGAAATACGTTTACTATCATTGAAATCCACTTACACGCATTATTTAGGTTTTTATATACATGTTTATAGCGTACGCAGAGCGTATGAGGTTTTCTTTCATGCGTTTCAGGGGATACTATTTATTTATTTTCGGACTTTGACGCTCTGTCATACGCAAACGCGTACACCTAGGAGGCTCCCGTTTTCAGTTCCTGGTATGTAAATTCAAGCTCTTTCATTCTGTAAGAACAAAATTTGCCTACATGAAAGTTGAAAAATTAACCCCCAGAAGTCGACTGGGGATGAAGAAAAAAAAAAAGAAGTCGGTCCTAAGGGGTTAATTACCATATCTGTCAACACTTTATCACACTTAAAATGACCATAACTCAAATTCACATTTCTATCATATGTATTAGAAATCATACAAGATGCGATTACATTTCTTTCATAAAAACATTTTGCCTTAGCTAAAACTTTAGAGCCAGCCCCATTAATATGGTGATTGTTGATAGCTTTATGTTGGAATAATCCACTACTTTGTTGTCCCACCTTGACGCTATATTTATGTTGTGATACTCTAGTTTTTAAATCTTTACCAGACTGTCCTATATAAAACTGGTCACACTCCCTACATGGAATTTTATATATTACACCAGAGTCATTTTCTGGACTATTCTTGATGAGAGTTTTTTGAACTGTATTATCATATTTAAACACTATTTGTACATTGAGTTTCTTCATTACCTGAATACAATCAATAAAGTTTTCATGGAATGGAAGAACAAGTATCTTTTGATATGGCTGGCGAGGTAACCTCTCATCTCTTACGTAATAAAAGCGTTTCTTTGCTGTATTATGACACTGATTAAGAATGTTCACTGGGTATTTTAATTTCTGACCAATTTCTAAAATTGTTTTAATTTCTGCTTCTAAATATTCAGGATCCGAAATCCTATATGCCATTAAATACATGGATATAAATATTTATTTCTTCACCTTCATGTGATGGTTAGAATGAAAATGGATATAAGATAGTATGTTTGTAGGCTTCCTATACACTTTTGTTTTGAGAACACCATTATCTCTTACAATTTGAACATCTAAAAATGGGAGAGTGTTGTCTTGTTCAAGTTCATGAGTAAATTTGATGGAAGGGGCAAGTGAGTTTAATTTCTCCAAAAAATCATTAACATCTAGATGATCAGGCCAAAAACATAATACATCATCCACATATCTTAGCCACGTTACATTTGATTCTTTAATTGTACTTAACAAATTATCCTCAAAATATTCCATGTATAGATTAGCCAAAACGGGAAAGGGGGGCATGTGATGTGAGGTGAGGTTTCTTTTAGCTCCACTCCCAGGTGGCCTATGTGTATATATACTCCGATTATACCCTTTTATGTTTCACTTTGTCTGAGGATGTAATATACGAAAGTACTTACTGTTCTGTCTATTATTTCTCCTGTGGTTATTTTGCATATATATATATATATATATATATATATATATATATATATATATATATATATATATATATATATATATATATATTGGCTATATTTTCTGCAAGATCCATCAAAATATCCCTTATAGTCTTATGGACAACTAGCAGGAGCTAGTGTAGCTTCCAGTTGCGCTGTCACACCTCTAGCTGACCTAGAGGAAGGGCGACTAGAGGCTACAGAGCTGTGGTATAAATTCTCTTCACTTGGTGGAGGTTCTACAAGCGTCGGCAAGCTGTCGCCAGTCAAAACTCCACAGTAACTGGCCCGAAGTCCTGCCAAAATGGCCCAGATCTAGGTGAAGGGGCCCTTGACGGCAGTCCTGGGTCATCCACATCACTTTCATCCAAGACTTCTTCAGCAGTTGAGAAATAGTGAAAATTAACGACTTTCATATAATTTTAGAGAAATATTAAGGATTATCGTTATGAATTAATATTGTAAAGTCATACTTAAAGAAAGCAGTATATAATTTAGTCATACATATAAGTACAGCAGCAGTACTGCAATTTTTACTTGGTTAAAGTACTCATATGATACACATGGAATCCAACAAAGCATCACAAATTTAGTTTTGATTATCATGGCTCCAATATTTACGACTATATTAACTGCTACCAGGAGTTATTTATATGATACACAAAATGTCAAAAATCACTATGTACAGCTCCGGACAGATCAAGGGTCTACACTTCTTCTACCAGCGACTTGGTTTGGGCCTGGTCGGATCTGGTAACAGTTGCAGGTGGAGGGAGGGGGGATGTCAGTGGGAGAGGAGGAGAGAAATGTGGGCGGAGGTATATAGGAGGGTAACGAATGATCAGGTAGAGAGACGTGTGTCAGGAGGAATGAATGAAGCATACACTGTAAACGGTATCGAATCACCAACAGTTTAAAGCAGGGTTCTTCAATCTTTTTCAGTCGTGACCCAGTTTTTACACTGACATCATTCTCACGACCCATACAGAAAGATATTTTACAAATGATCAGAATTATCAACCTACGAAAATACAAGGCCAGACGCTGAAACATAATATTTATGATTAAAAGGCATTCTAACCAGAATTATAAACACTGCCTCACCTACCCTCCCTCTCTCTCACACACACTCATTCAAGAAGGCTAATATTTGTGCAATGATTTTGTTTTATTTATAATTAAATATATGAATATTCGATTATAAATATATGTTAGGTGGATTCGTGTATGAACTTCATATTTATTTTAAAGAAGTGCATACTGTATTAACGTAAGTGGATATAGAAGAGAAGAAATGTGATGATTTGAGGCGATGGTGAGGGGGAAGAGGGTAAGAAAAATGAAGGTGATTAGTTGAAAAGTAATAACAAACAAATATAATTAGAATATCTGTTACATTATGTCCTTTATATAAAGGCACTGTCTTTTGTTCACCATCGTAGTGGGATAGACTACTGAATATATATTATCCTTTGGATATTAGACAGCTATCCCTGTATTCCTTTTATCCCTCGTGCCTACCCCGTAGGGGAGTATTGCCTGTAATGATGTGGGCAATACTTTAAGGGTTTTGGCGCCCCTTCGGCCCCAGCCACTAGCTTATATTTCATCAACTGTCCCTCCTATCTTCCTATTTCCTTCTTGCTTGCTGTCACACCTCTCTATCACCTTTTCCTGGTGCTATATGACCTCGCTGTTGCGCCACCTAATATCAATCAAATCCCTCGTGCTTATAGTCCGCCCTACTTATCACCTTCTTCCAAGCCCAGCTGCTTTTTTTTTTGGGGGGGGGGCAGAAGACGGTTTAATTTTCTAACTATTTTAATAATCATATTTGTCAATAAATTCATTAAGCTATTTACCAGGATTTTTTCTTCTAAACATGCATTTCCTTAAAAATAATCAATGTTAAACTTGAATAGGCGCCGCTATATGGCGTTTTCAATAAACTTGGTCTAATTTTATGCATAGGCTATATATATTACAGTATCTCTCAAATAACTGGCAACCTTACACATCCTCCCTACTGTCTAATCCCTCTCTCGCTTGTCCTTCCCTCCTTTCTTACCGTTTATCTTTTCTTTCTCATATTTTTAACCTTCTCATTCGTTCTTAAACCAGGGTTCTTCATATTACGGGTCCCGAATTCCTCCAAACTGCGTGGCAGGCTCACAAAAAAAAATACATGAATAAAATAGAATAATAATATTCTTGACAATAAAATAAATATGAAGTTCATACATGAATCCACCTAACATATTTTTATAATCGAATATTCATATATTAAATTATAAATAAAACAAAATCATTGCACAAATATTAGCCTTCTTGAATGAGTGTGTGAGAGAGAGAGGGAGGGTAGGTGAGGCAGTGTTTATAATTCTGGTTAGAATGCCTTTTAATCATAAATATTATGTTTCAGCGTCTGGCCTTGTATTTTCTTAGGTTGATAATTCTGATAATTTGTAAAATATCTTTCTGTATGGGTCGCGAGAATGATGTTATTGTAAAAACTGGGTCACGACTGAAAAAGATTGAAGAACCCTGCTTTAAACTGTTGGTGATTCGATACCGTTCACAGTGTATGCTTCATTCATTCCTCCTGACACACGGCTTCTCTACCTGATCATTCGTTACCCTCCTATATAGCTCCACCCACATTTCTCTCCTTCTCTCCCACTAACATCCCTCCTCCCTCCACCTGCAACTGTTACCAGATCCGACCAGGCCCAAACCAAGTCGCTGATGGATGGGGTGAGGACCATTGATCTGTCCGGAGCTGTACTTGACTCTTGTATATGGGTAATCACAGTACATGTACCGTAATTACTGAAGTTGTGGATATATGAGAACATCTTGTATATTTGTTCCTGGGACTAAGGCCTTATGATTTGCACTGTTTAACTTTTAATGTAGTTGAGAGGTAATGCTGCTAAAAATGTATGATTTATAAATATAAACTCTCAATGTAATTACTTCACTTGTGCCAATGAGGGAAGATTTCCATATTACTAGCCTAGATGAACAGCAGGAATTTGTTTACTCTTATATACTGTGCAGCTTTTGCTGATAGTGCTGGACCAGGGTCCAAGGGGTGTTGGAGAGCAACTGAACAGAGTTCGAACAAGTTAATTTTCCAAACCATTCTCAACGTTGAGAGACGTTTAGAAGACTCACTTTTTGGAACTCTGTTTAGTTGCTCTCCAACACTCCGTGGACCCTGGTCTAGCACTATCAGCCATGGCTGTACAGTACATACTGCCTGGGTCTTGGAGTCCACAGGAATACCCAACACTTGCACTTCTTTAATGACTTGAGCTACAGCCTCTTCTATGTGGGTCAATGCCTTTGCGTCACTAGTGCCACCACCTGAAATATAACGAAAAATGGTACATAATCCAATAACAAAGCAGAATAAATTACAATACCTGGTTATCATATTAAAATGGTACTGTATCAAAATCAGGCAATGGACTCTCCCCCCCATCCTTCAACCCATGTGTGTCCATGCCAACAGCCGAATCCACAATATAAATAATGCTTATATATCTTATTTCCTTAATCTGTCTTTCAATAAAAAAAATTTGAAGTATAGCCCATGTTATTATATTGCACTTGCCAGATTCCACTACATATGGTATATTTTATATTTCTGCCTGTTACTTGGTAACGGCAGTCAACTGTACAGATTTTGAGATTATCATAGAAACTCCTGTAAGTGTAAAGGAAATAAAAACAGTGAAAGTAGAAGTTAAAAGAATATCATGTGGTGGCCTGTCCTCCACCGTCAGCATAGTCCCAGTCAATATCTTTGATTTATTTTCGTGACAACCAGCTGCCAGTAATTTTTTTTTAATCATGCTGTTCTTAATTTACGGTACGTAACCTAACCTAACCTATCTGAAACTAACCTAAACTAGCCAAACCTAACCTAACTAAATCTATATACAATATCATACTAGTGATTGGCGTGATATTAAAAATATGCCCAGCTGCCTTAGCTTCACTGTTGACTCACAATATTAAATGTGTACCAACACAGTATAATAATTCCCTTACCTGTCTTTTGATGTTCCTGTCTGATGTAACTCGGTGACTGCGTCATCTCTATCATCTTCTGCCTGCTGGTGGTATTGACATCTGAGACAATGAGGCCCTTGTTCTATTTGTTGAAATTGTGATACTAAGTTACGATTGACCTACAGTACCAAGGGTCTTTTATTTCCTTCATTGTGATTGGCTGAGAGCCAGTCACCTGGGTGGCGGGATGAACAACACAAACAGAACGGGACGCTTGCTACGAAGCGATCATCGTGAGCTACGAAGGAGGTTACGAAGTTTTGTAGATAGCCACTTACGATGTTCGTAAACCACAATCAAATATGGCGCCTACGAGAGAGCGCCACCTACTTACGAAGTTTTAAAGATCCCACCCCTGTGCCTGGCTGGCTGGCTAAGTTCTAAGGTGGTAGGTATTGCCAGGTGTTAAATTATCTTGAGAATTTAAGTTTGATGTCTTTTTCTATAACTGAATAATATTTTTATATTTAACATTGTCGTCATTTTAAGGAAGAGAGAAATTTGCTAATGTCCAACAAAGATGGAGATAAGAGAGCATTGCAACTCCATAGTGTTTTCATAAGATTTAAAGGTAACCCTTAGTAAGACTGAACCTAAGGGTTCACTGTACTGTGGTTAAACCAAAGCGGTTCGGATCCTGGCAGCAACGTGGGAGCGGTGGGAGCAGGACCAGCAGCACAGCAGTACTTAATTTTCTTTGTTACCAAGCGCTGGCTGAATTAATTAAAACTGGGAGTTTCCTTCATAAGAAATTTATTCATATTCAACCTAATGGTGTGTGCTATGACTACATTAACGACCACACGAAAGAAATTTTGGTGATATATTATGTAAAAAATTATAAATTACGTAGCTTTCAAATTGATTCCTTCATTTTCCATATATCAAGAGTATTGATGTAGTAACCTACAGTATTCTGGAACATATAAATTTCTTTTGCAATTTTTAACATATAGTAAATGTGATTTTTCAGACATTTTTTAACATACAACCTGAACAGTTAGTGATGTTAATAATATTGTATACTGTCTCTTTCCCTTGTAAGTTTAGAACCATTGCTGTAATTCATTATTCAAGCTTCTATTATCTTGTCTGATTGATATACTTATGTTGTAATTGACTAACGTGTTTGCGTAAATGTGTGTATAATATTGCAAAATAATCATATGGTATGATCTACTCATGACATACTTATATAGTGTCTGCACCATAGTAATATGTTATTCCCATGAATCTCCTACCAAAGGTCAACAGGCACTGACGGTACTCACCAAATACAAATTTCAACAAGCAAATCCTGTCATTTTTGGCAAAAATTAAATATTAGTGATAGAATAGGAATCATAAATAATAAAACTCACTCAATATCAAACTTAAATCCTTCAGATAACGTAATACCTGGCAACTACTTTTCACCTTCCAACGCAGCCAGCTGCTCCCCATCCTGTCTGTATATTTCCATCAGACATTTTGTGGGGTAAAATCCCTTTACGTGGGTGGAGTTGTGGGTAGAGAAAATTTCCTAAAATCTGTGGGTAAAAATTGTGGGAATTTAATTTTTTTTTGGGTTATTTTGTAGGTAAAGGGAAACAGTGTCAGCTTCTGTGTATATTGCTTTTTTCCGCAAAATAATGGACAAAAATGTAAGCTCCGTTGGTAAATTGCTCTTGTATGGCAAATATTGGGTATCGGCGTTCGTCCTGGCCACGTTCACACAAAGTCCAGGGATCAACTTGTTGATTCAAGTTACTTGTCAAAGTGTTCAAAACAAAACTTACCTAAATTAAACATGTAGTCATTAACTTTGGTCATGAGTTCAACTGTTATGAAGAGTTCATGTTCTCTGCATAAAGAATAAATCAATTATCTGAAGGAACGTTGCAAGGATTTTGTGGTAGAACTTGTTAACCAAGTCAAGCTCCGTCTTCCAGACAATGTTGAAACGTTCCTTATGTTAGAAAACTTTGATCCATTAAATGCTACTCCCCAGTGTAAAAGCTCCATTCTGCAAATTGCATGTAAATATAAATCAACGTTTACAGATCTTAATGAATTAGAAAATGGGTGGAGTAACATGAAATTTGTATAGTGGCCAGCAGCATGTCTTGGAAGTTGGAAGTACTGTTAAATAATTAGTTTCTGGGGGGATTTAAGCAAACGCAAAAACTCAGCGGGTGATTTTTTTTTTTTTTTTTCAAATATATCTTCCTTAGTATTGTCACTGCTGTCACTTCCTTTCTCTAATGCCGGCATAGAGAGAATATTTTCCCAAATGAATGTGGTTCATTCAAAGCTCAGGAACAGATTAACTGTAAGGTCAGTATATGCTAGAAAATACTGATATGCAGTATATATATATGCTGATATGCTAGAAAACTTTTCAGCTGCTAAACGCACAGAAAATGAAGATAGGAGTACAGATGTAGAGGAAATTATTTCTCTTGATGTTGAATAGGAGTATGTGGCTCATTAGCTAGGCCATGAGCAGTCAGTGTCAATCAGTGCAATTAATTAATCATGTTACTTTTAGTATTCAGAGTGTATTATTATCTATATGGTTATTAATTTACATTTGTATCATTTAATCATTAATGATGCCATACGTTTTATATGTTAAGTTTTTACATTGCAGTAATGATGCAAGATATTAGTTTATGTTGCATATCAAATTCGGACTGTAATATACTTGAATATGGCCAGAATGTTAGTATATAGCCTACAAGCCTGTTGATAAATAAAAATGCACTGTGTCTGAGTTAATATGATATTACTTGTCCATTAACTTCTTAAACTGTTTATTGATTAGTGTAAAATGTCTGCAAACATTTGTCGGTATATTATAAACATCTGTGGATTTTTTGTGGGTGAAAGGGGCTGTCTTTGTTGGTGGAGCCTGAATTGAAAGTGGCAACACTGAAATTTCCCGTTCTGTCATACATTTTTGTCACCTTGAGACCCGCCGCCTGCTTCTCGTAACCATTTAGCCAATCACACAGCAGCGGGCCATATCAGATGTCAGCTGTATAATTATTTCATCACATTTATTTACGTTTTTGATGTATGAATACATGAAAAATATATGATTATCTTCATTGTACATGGACTGAAAGAATAATCAAGACATATCGGTCATATAGCTTTCGTAGATTTTCCATATAAAAAAAAAAAATATATATATATATATATATATATATATATATATTAGTGCATTTGTCGCGGCTTCTAGCCGCTTAAATTGTATTTATTGGTTGTGAAACCAGCACAGCTGGATTGCTATAGAATACGCCCCTTCTCAAGCCCAGGCCCCGTATAGGCATAATCTGGGTTGGAAGGGTCTATTCCGTGACGATCCTCTGAGCTAGGGCTATGGCCCCCGCTCAGGTAATGTGATCCCGAGGGGATGAAGGAGGACACCAGGATGCAGTCATCCTGTGTTTAATAAAATATCCTGTCACTCATCATAGTAAGGTAATTGTTGGAGAATGAATACACAAGAATTCCGTAACAATGTAATTTATTTTGTCCGCACCATATGTACACGTATGATAGACATGGGGATGAGCATGAAGCTGTACAAGATGGGGATGAAGTATGGGATGATAGTGACGGGACTTAAGTCGCCCGACCTTTTCTCTTCGGGCGGCCCCTCCCCCCCATGTGTCTCCCGCGGGGACCCTGGGGAATGGAGGGTGGAGTACCCATTGCCACACAGGGGGTAGGGGAGAGCGAGTGGAACAGATACCTCGTCCTGAAGGAGGAAGTGGAAGTCCAGCCTCCCAAATCCTTAACCCTCTCCACCGAGTGAGTCCTGAGGAAGGCGAGGGAGGCGGCCACACCCCTAACGCTGTGAGCCCTCGGGGCATGTCCGGGATCCCCGTTCTCTATCACTCGGCAGAGAAGGCGAGCGATTGACCTATGGGAAGAGAGGGTTACCGGACCTAGAGTTGTAGAAGAGGTGGTCCGGAGAAGCCCCTCTCGTCGCCTCCACCTATGCTGAAAAGGCGTGGACTGGGCAGAGGGGGTGGAAACTTCCATCCCTCAGGAACGAGGGTACTGCGAGAGGGCCAATTCTGTCGTCAGCCTGCTCGTTCTTAGCTAGAAACGCAGGAGAGGGGGAGATGGTTAAGGAAGTAAGGTTAGGGCTTACGGAAGAAAAGGCTGTGTGACGGGTCAGGGCTGCCAACTGAGATGCCCTGTATCCTGTAGCTAAGGCGAGCAGGAAGAGAGCTTTCTGGAGGAGGTGACAAACCTCCAGAGGGACCTCCTCGAAGGTCAGGTAGGAAAGGACGCGGTGAAGGGACCAGGAGGGCGTCTGGGCCCGGTGAGGTGCGGTCCCCGCCCGAATCCCCATCCTCAGGAGAGAGAGAGGCCTCTCCGAAACCTTAATGTTAAAACCCAGAAGGAGGGGATCAGACAGGGCTGCGTGATGCGCAAGCACCGTCGCCGGGGCCCTGTTGGTGGAATCGGCGAACCACGTGAGGAATTCCAGGACTGTTTCCTCCGAGATGACCATGGAGGGGTGTCTTCGCAAGAAGTCCTGGAATCTTTTCCAGCACGATTCGTACTGTCGCACCGACGACTGACGATGAGCCCTCAACATCTTGTCCACTGTCTCCTTAGTGAACCTTTTGCTGAGGACTCCCCGTAGAAACTTCAAGCGTGTAGTTTCAGTGACGCTTGGAGTGGTGCAGACAGGGTGCTGGAGAGGCACGCCGATCCCAACTGAAGGGGATGAGGGCACCACCGGGACAATTCTCCGAACCACGGCTGTGCTGGCCAGAGGGGGGCTATGAGGAGTACCCTCCCCCTGAATGTGCGCAGCTTGAGGATCGCCTTCAAGAGGACTGACGTAGCTGGGGGTGGGAAGAGGTAGAGATGCCCCCACCTGTTCCAGTCCTCTGTGAAGGCGTCGGGGCCTCCCACCTCTGTTCTGGATGAGAATGTCAGGAACAGAGGAAGTAGGGCCGTGGATGGGGAGGCGAATAGGTCCACCTCCGGTGTCCCGTAGCGAAGGCAGAGAGACTCGAACACAAGGGGACGCAGTTGCCACTCGACTGACGTCCCCCTGAACCTGGAAAGGGCGTCCGCCCAATCGTTCTCCCGCCCTGGCACGTAGCGGGCCGAGAGGTGAATGCACCTCTTGGCCGCTATTGCAAAAATCTGTTCTGACAGGGACAGGAGAATTTCCGACCGTGCGGTGCCCTGTTTCTGCAGGCACTGCACGGCCGCAACGTTGTCCATATTGAAGCGGACGCCTATCCTGGCAAACTGAGGGTGTCTGTTGAGCCATTCCTTCGCTACCATCAACTCCCGGGCGTTGATGTGTAGTAGCCTCTCCCCTTCCTTCCATCCCCCGCAACGCTGATGTCCCAGGCAAGACTGGTACCCCCAGCCTACGTCCGATGCGTCTGTCGCCACCGTGATACCCGGGGGAAGGAACACCCAGGGGACCCGCTGACACAGGGCACCGGGACGTAGCCAGGGGCGAAGGAGGCGGTGGAGAGAGGGGGACACTTGTCTGGGAAGGTCCCTGTGTGCGGGGGAAAGGTGGAGGTTTACCTCCCGCGTCAGCCTCCTGTGTTTCAGTCGTCCCAGGGGCATTGCAGGGGCCGCGAAATTTAGGGACCCGAGCAATGATTCCCACTGGCGGCGAGAGAAAGTACGGGAAAAATGCGCCTGGCGGACGTGGCGGAGGGTCCGGCGGGCGTTGTCTGGAGCGAGAGAGAGGGTGGCCGAAAGAGAGTCCCACTCTATTCCTAGCCAACACAGTTTGCGAGTGGGAGTGAGAGAGGACTTGGGGATGTTCAACAGGAACCCCATTTCCTCTAGCACTCCCCTTGCTACCCGGACGTTGTTTGCTACCTGCTCCTTGGAAGGGGCGTGAAGCAACCAATCGTCCAGGTACATGAGGGTGGGGACACCCGCCTCTGCCAGACGGGATGCCACCACCCTCACGAGCTTTGTGAAGACTCGAGGAGCTAGAGAAAGACCGAAAGGGAGCCTGGTAAACTGGAACGTCTCGGTCCCCACCTGGAAGGCCAGAAAACGGCAAAACCTGAGGTGGATCGGGACGTGCCAGTACGCATCCTTGAGATCCAGGGATGCTAACCAGTCTCCCTTCCTTAGAACTGTGCGGACCTGAGCAACCGAAACCATCCTGAAACGTAAGGTTTTCACAAATTTGTTTAGTTTGCTCAGGTCCATCACCAATCTCGTTTTTCCCTGGTCCTTTTTGGGGACCGTGAATAAACGAGAAAGAAAGACCCTTCCCGTCGCCCGCTCCACTACCCCTTTTTCCCGCATTTCTAACACATGCGGGACGACCGAAAGTGACACTTTGGTTGAGGCAGGAGGTAGACGTAGTGGCTGTAACGTGAAAAGACAGATGTCAGTGAGAGTACAGTTAATCCTAGTCCCCGGGGCCCGAGGGTCCCGGGGATGGTTGGAGGGTAAATGACGGGAGAGGCAGAGATTTTGACAGCAAGGGAAACTCTGATTTTGACCTAACGGGAACCCAAGGACGGGATTAGGCATAAGTCATATGTCAGAATAGGAGAGATAACAGTTACTCACCGGAACAGTTATCCAGGGCCATGACAGGCTCTGGCAAATTATCCTTGCTGCCCAGCCGTGGGAGGGCCAGGCTGCTGACCACCCTGTGAGGCAGCCCAGAGTGGGACCCTCAAGTGGAGCGGTCCTTCTGGGAGGGGTGGTTGAAGGAGGACTTGGGCTTGCTGTAGGGCTTGGAGCCCTGTCCCCTCCCTCGAAAAGGCTGCTGGCCCCTCTGGGAGGGCCTGTTGTGTGCCTTCGGGGGAGTGGGGTACGAGGGCCTCGGCAGTCTGGAAGGCTGGGAGGGTCTTCGGGGCTGGTATGCTGGTCTGGATGGCTGTGGGGCACGTGGCCTACGGACAAACAGAATGATTAGGAACCAAAGTAGAACCGAATATTCCTTCCATTTCACCTCCCGTGAAAATAACTCAGGTAAGTAGAACAACGAGAGGTACTTACTTGGAGGTAGAGGGTTTTGGTAAGTTGATTACCGCTGGGAGCGAGGCGAAGATTGTATCTGTCGTCGGTTGATCAAAGAGGGCAGGGGAAAGGGGGGCAGCTCGCACCACTCCCCTCTGTGCCATCTCCGGCGCAGATTTAGCCGCCGCCTGGCGGGCTGCCAGTCTCGCTTCGGCGAAAACCTTCGCCTCCTCCCGCATGTTGTGGGTTGCCATCGCCGCCACGCCCTCCATCACGGTGGCCATGGAAGAGAGGGTGTCACTGTAAGGGGTAAACAAGGAAAAAACCGAGCGAACCCGGGAATAAGTACCCGGGAGTAACAGAGAGACCCTCTACCCCGTATCCCTTAAGTAACATGACACAAGAGTAAGGTACTCACGCTAGCTGTATACCCGACATCTCGTGGTAGGTGTTGGTGAGGGCGTTGAGGCAGTCCCGGATAAGCGCAGCGGCTGCCCCTGTGGAGATGGTGTGGGCCAACTCCAAGCGGGCAGCAGACTCCGCCTGCCGCAACTTGCCATCGGGCTCCTTCAGCTGATAGGGGACCGGAGGCTCCTTCTCCGTCTTCCACAGGTATTCCCTCAAGCCCGGGGGAGCACGGGAATGAGGGAGGATGACGGGGAAAGATGGAGGAGGGGGCTTCCTGGGCGCGCTGTGCCTCTGGTGGTCCAGGGACTTAAGGAGAAGGGCTGGGATGTCCAGGTCCCCTTCGCCCTTATCCCCCGGGAAGTACGCGTCCGGGGAAAGGAGGACTGTTGTATTCCCGTGGGAGCGGTCAATCCTCCAAGCCTCGGACAAGTGTAACTGGCTGTACTCCACCAGAAAACCCATCGCGTCCAGGGTAGCCGCAGAGGACACTCTCGATGAAGTGGGTACGGGCGCTGAAATAGGACGGACCTTGTAGAAGGGAATAGCGTCGCCCTTCTCATCCGCCCCCCACTTCACCAGGACGTCATCCCTCCGGGTCCACACGTCTGGCTGAGCCGTGTCCGGAGACCAAGCCACCAGTCTGCCCTCCTCCGAAGAGTGGGTCCAGGCAGGAGGGAGAAGAGCCCAAGAGTAGGGAAGGTATCCGTCGCCCGCAGAAGGGGGTGACGGGGATGGAGGTGCGGAGGTAACCAACTCCTCAGCTACGTCTCCCGATGGAGACTCGAGTCCCGGGGAAACGGGAGGAACGATAATGACTCCCATATCCCCGGGAGGACTCGCGCCCTCGACGGGAGCAGAAGCGGGAGGAGGGGGAAGGGTGGGAGAAGGAGCGGGTTCCGGAGCGACAGCCGGAGGCTTCGCGGTGGAGACCCCAGGAAAAGCGTGAGGAATAAGGGTGTGGAAGATCTTCACTATCTTCTTTGACGAGGGGCTGTCCCCCCCCCGCTTACCCTTGCGGGATTTGCGGGCGGGCGAAGGAGAGCTCCCCGACGACGAAGAAGAGGAAGAAGACGACGAAAATGAAGAGGAAGGAGAACGGCAACGAGCCCGGGACTTCCTGGAGTGACGGGACCTTTTAGCCGAACGCTTGCGTCCCCTAGAAAGACCTGAGGAGCCGGCTCTAGAAGGAGGCGAAGCTGGAGGTTCCCTGCTGGGCCCTTGTACCGGTGAGGTAGTCGGGGGAACCAGCGCGACAGACTCGCTCGTTTCCCGGGGGGCGAAGCCCCGAGAAGGAGTCGTAGTACCGTCTAGGGAAGGAGGCTCAATCTCTCGGGCCTCAGGAGGTTCTAGCCCCTGAGACTCCGAGAGACAGGAAGAAGGCTAACGGGTCCTGAACAAACCCAGGTCCGCTCCCAAAATCGGGTCCACCCACGCCAAAGAAAAACCGTCTCGTTTATGGGCCATTCTCCTAGCCCTCGTCCACGCCATACGAAGAGAAGCAAGGGCGGGGAGTTTGGAGCGGGCAGAAGGGGAGGTAACCCGACACAACTCAGCCCAGGGGCGGCACACACCACACGCCAAAGGGTCGTAACCCAAGGGAGAGAAGCAGGGTGCGTGAGGCGAACAGTGCAGGTGTCCGTCAGGAGAGACCCGCACGGTACACCCCGAAGCAGCACAAAGGGCACGAGTAGGCTGAGGAAGAAAAGAATACACAAACATGGGTTAACACATGCAGACACTGGAACACAGAAGACACGGGAACCCCCCCCAAACAAGGAGAAGTAGCGCGGGAAACACCCGCTGAACCCGGGGGCCAGGACACGACCCCCCAATCTCACGCACACCCGCCAGGCAAAAACCCCGTAAAACCAGAAAACAGCCCGCCACATGGAGCGGGTAAAAGAGATCCCTTGGACAGAAGGATCCCGAAGGAGGGGGAACGGAGGGGGCCCGGTAGCCTGAGTTGTAACAACCCAGGCTAAAAACACTGGAAAAACACCAAAAAACACTAAAAAAAACCCGCACGGGGGAGGAAGAGAGAACCAGGGCACAATTCTCACTCCCCCCTACCGAGAGGGTACACACAATAATCGGGGAAGGCAAGAGGAAGGGCTGCAAAGACCCCACACGCACACCACGTGGGGAGGCGAAGGCCCCACGTGGTGACGCTAACCTCGCTAAAAACCCCAGAAACCCCGATAAAACACACACGATGAATGTACTAGTGGCAGGAGGGAAGGTGAAAGGGGGGAATGAAGGAGAAAAACTCCGAAAAAGGAGGCCCAAAAGCCCCCTTCGCTTAGGGAAGAGAAAACTCAGTCCTAAAGAAGAAAAAAAACCCACAAACACACCTAAACCCTCCTAGAATACACACACACACTATACATCTGCAAAGCAGGCCAGCCACTAGAACACAAAAGAAACAATAGCAGGAACACGTGACACATTACCATTGCGTAGGAGCGAGGATGTTGACTGGGACGTGTTCCGCGACAGAGTGACCGATTGCCTGAGAGCGCGGAGCGGGGCTAATACCTCACCACGCCACCACCAGGTGGCTCCACTATCAGTACAGCGCCAGATTTGAATTTTTATTTACTTCTGATGATCGTCACGGAATAGACCCTTCCAACCCAGATTATGCCTATACGGGGCTTGGGCTTGAGAAGGGGCGTATTCTATAGCAATCCAGCTGTGCTGGTTTCACTATACCAATAAATATATATATATATATAATACAGAAAAAGAGCGCCAACATAGTCTGTTTGCACCGTCAACTGTTTTTTCTCGTGGAGGTATAATACATCGAGTTATAAAATATGGAGAGGCCATGACGTCACATACTGTACTTGTAGAATGTAGGGGCCGGGTACTCAAAACTATTTAGGAATTCCTAACTTCCCCAGTCGACCTAAGAACTCAAAATATTTAGGAAACCTAAGTCCAGTACCGTAGAAAACGTGATATCAACTCATTATTACCACCAAAACATACCTTTTTTTGTTGTAGGAGAGACTGCTACAGTGAGGGAACTTTAGTTTGTGTATGAGAACAGACGTCAGTTAAGGTGTGAAAGAGTATACAAGGATATGTTAGACCTACTACATGTTATTGATAAACACTTGATGTGGTATTATAGATTTCCTTGGCAGGAAATCAACTTGTGCCAGGAACTGGGAGCCATATGATACCTACACATACATACTTAAGTGTTATAATAGTGACACTACGAGTTTAAGTGAATGGGACATTTCTAAGTGTTATTAGTGATTCAAAAGGAGTGACTCAGACAAGTGTAAGCGGAGTGGTGAACTCAGTGGTGCATGTATTATCTCAGAAGGCAATTGTGGAAATATTCAGGAAGAACATGCAGATGATTTTTCAGAGTGAATGACTTCCCCAGAGTGATTGGAGCCATTGATTGCACCCATATTACCATCAAAGCACCAAATGTCAATCCGCAAGTATAATTACGTACATAGGAAAGGCTACCACACATTAATCTTCAAGCTATTTGTAATAGTGAACAAATAATTACACATACTATACTATTCTCTTCATGCTAAATTTGATGCAGGGCAATTCCAAGACTGCCATTTGCTGGGTAGGGTTTACTGGTTTAGGCTTATCATATCTTGTTTATTTGCTTATCCTTTATTTGTGTGTGTGATAATTAAATATGAAAGCTACAGTTGGGTTGGATAGGGTAAGGGATTATTTCAATCAAGATTCTGTAAGCAAATTTTTCCTCACTGATATGAATCTGTGCACAGTGAACTATGTGTTTAAACAAAAGACTTACCAAAAAAGTAGCTGTTGTAAATTATATATCTAATTACCAAAATTGTTTATAACGCAAGATGCCTGTGTATACGTAGATTCTATGGTAATACATACAAAAATTTGCATACGAGTAACACACATAATATTTAATATATTGTACATTGTATATGTATTATGTACAGTACGGGTCATTATAATCTATCTTTTCTATTAATTGATAACAAAAAATATGGAATTTATATACTGTACTTGATTATTTGATGTGAGTCAGTAAATGATGTGAACTTGTACATCCTTCTTGGATGAAGTTTTAAAAGTAATCTCCTCTTTGTTTTAAGTAAAGTTCATCTGTTTTTCTTAATTCATCATCAAGAAAAGTTTGTGTGCATTCTAATGATTACATGACTCAATCCACTGAAGACAATTTTTAATTTCATTGTGCCTAATGAAACAATATATATATATATGTGTGTGTGTGTGTGTGTGTGTTTTGTGTCATAAGCATTAAGCACAGGGCAGTCCTTAAATATTGGATATGTGAATTCGTTTTACAGGAAACAGCGTACCCCTTTTTGCCCATGGAGGTATAATATAGAGGAGGCGGCCTGAGCCGCTCGTTCTGTACACCCAAAGTGAAGCCAGGGGCGGAGCTTATTACCCTACCCCCCATTGACTCAAAACATTGCCCTGACCGCTTTAAACCCATTATAATTATGCTCTTATTTTCTCATATTAACTATAATTAGAGCCAGATAGAGACTTGAATTTGTTCCATATATAATTGCATAAACTTATCTAATTCTGTATATTATCAAAAGTACTTAAACCCATTAAATACTGCAGTTTCCTAGAGCATTACTTCTTCTCGCAAACTTTTCCGAGGAGGAGTATGAATGAAAGAATTAATTAATTAATTAATTAATAGTTTATTTTATGCAAAAAGTATAGCAAAAGAGAAGGTCATAGCTTACACACCAACCCACAGTTACCCACACATGAATCTGGTACGCCTAGCTACTTGCGAGATAACTACAACAGGAAGGAAAGTGAGCAAAAGTTATAGTTTGTTGACAAGCAGATAGTAATAATATTTTACTATCTGCCTGTCAACAAACTACATCTTTTTTCACTTTCAGTAACGAGCCATACCAGCTTCATGTGTGGCCAACTGTACAAATGCAAATAAAATTAATTATATAAAGAGTTCTAGTATGAGACTCTGGAAGGCCTTATGTCACTCTTTAAGTACAGTATATAAATATGATTATATACAGTAAGATGTGTATATTGAAGTGAAGATTTGTATAGTGTATTGAAGATGTGTGATGTGCTGTGAAGATGTGTGATGTGCAGTGAAAATGTAGCCTACATAGTATACAGTGAAGATGTGTATAATTGTCACAGGTTCTTTCAACCCCCACTATAAGTAAATTATAAAGACTCCTCACATTCACCTCACATTTTGGAGTATACAAACAATAACTAACATAAAACACAATTTATTTGAATATCACAAAAACTCCCGTTCAACATTCCCCAACACAGTCTCTCCTAGCCTTAATTCACCCTCACTTGACATAAGGCATTTAATGCAAAAATTACACCACAGCTCTTCATAACTATGATACCTTGAACACTTCCACAAATCTTACTGAAAACAATGGTTACCTAAAATACTTGCAATACATGGATATATAACCAAGCGAGGAGAAGCGCCTGGGTACCCTACCCGACCCGGATGTGGAGCGGCCAACCAAGACAAGCCACTGTCTGAGCTGCTACACATATACACACACTTTCAACACATTAGACTGGTGACTGCTGTACTACTTACTACCCACCCTTGACACCCTGGGGAAATAGTCTGTATATCCACTCACAGCCGGACCAGTCAAATTTACTACAGCAGCACAGACATGCACAGGGAGACGGACTTAGGCCCACAACGGTCAGGGAGAGCGCCAGAACGATTCTGCCTTGCCACTCGCTTGCCTTCACCACCTCGCTTCCTACTCACAAACTTGAAGCCCTGAACACCCTTTTCAAACCATCCCGTTTTTGTATTGAACCATTAAATTTCTAATGGTAGTTAAACAAATTACAGCCTGATATCGTATAACTGATATTTTAGTATTAACCATTTCAAGAAATAACTGATTTCCTTGACAATATTGTAGTGAAGATATGTATAGGGTAGTGAAGATATACAGCCGGCAGCATAAATTCGCGTCCAACTCCTGTACTTAGTTTTGCTAATATGACCAGATAGGTGCATTCTGAACCAGTTTTTATTCCAACAACATACGTAATTTACCAAATGAGAACTATATCTGTCATCTCTGTATTAAAATTATATTACAACATCACTATAGTTAATACATAAGCAGGTGGAAATGAAGCGAACTTATGCTGCCGACTGTACATAGTGTAGTGAAGGTGTGGTGTGTTGTGATGATGTGTATAGTGTAGTGAAGATGTGTGATGTGTAGTGAAGGTGTGGTGTGTTGATGTGTATAAGGTAATGGAGATGTGTGTGTAGTGAAGATGTGTATAGTGTAGTGAAGATGTGTATAGGGTAGTGAAGATGTGTATAGGGTACTGGGGATATGTGATGTGTAGTGAAGATGTGTATATTATGTTGAGATGTTTAGTGTAACACCCAGAACTGTCATGTAATAGAGTTCACACTCAGGTGTAGTGTCTTGTATCAAACACATTTTACCACTAAGCCACATGGAATCTTACCATGATGGCTGGATGTTACTGCATAAAGTGTGTCATCATTTACTCAGTTCCAGTTCACTCTGATTCCCACAAAAACATTAATTTTACTCATCAGTCCCAGGCCGTAATTTCACAATTATAAAAACTCTTTTGGCACATTGGCTTAACTTTGACTACGGTACTATTACTTAGACCTAAATTTTCAAGAACCAAATAGTCTACATAGTAAACACAATTATAAATTAAATATTTTTTAAAACATTATGAAATATGTTAAAATATTCATAATACAATCTCAACACTCGAGTTATTCTACAGGCCAAGCCTAACTTGGGCACAAGTAGGTCACCCAATGGAGCCAGTTTATCTTTTATAACCCAGTCAATACCATATATACGTGAGGTTATTCATTAACAGTTAATATCACAACACTATAATAGCTTTGGCTTTGCAGTTTTTGTGTGTACAGTATCAATATTCTACAGGACATGGGTGTCACGGTGTGCGAGGCAGGTGATGAATTTCACTTTGTTGATTTGTCCATTTCTGTCGTATATTTTTCTGTATGACTGTCTTAACATACCTATAAAAAGTAGTAGAAAGACTCCTGTCTCTCTGGGTACACCCATATGCTGAAAACGCCGGCATTATTACAAAAATGGCAAAGAATGTTGCAGGTACTTGGTGAAGTTGATGGTCCGACGTTTGTTTGGAGTCGATAGGTTTGTTTTGAGTAGAAGAGACAGCCGACCAATAGCGAGTTCGCTTCACTCTTGTGACGTCATGCCGCCTTCTTTATATTATACCTTCATGTTTTTGCCATACCTCCTCACTCCATTTGCCAACCCCAGGACAAGAGGAGAGTATATTTGAGTATGTGAAGCTTTCTTCATTGAGTTTGGAATCAGAATAATGAAAAATATTTTTATATATCATTAACCTATCAACTTATGTTAAAGACACTAAAAATAACCTGAGTTTGAAACAGTAACAACTGTTCAAAGAAATAAGAAACTCGAGTTAACACAGTATCACAATCTTTGCTAAATATATGTATATATATATATACCACTTCATGAAAACAATCTATCTTGTATTAAACTTTTCTATGAAGTACTGCACTAATGTTAATGAATATTTTTTTTATGGAAGTACTATATGCAGCACTCCTTTGATCATTTTATTTGTTATACTCAAACTTCATCAACAAAAGCTACTAATTTAATAAAGTAAACGAAATACTGTAATCTCATAGAAACATGATATACTAAAACAAATAATATAGTAATTATTATGATTCACAACAAATAGTTACCGAGAGGTAGAGACATTCATCTTGATAATTATATGATAAGCTATGAACTTACAAAATAGTAGCCTACTCTCCATTTTATTTACTGTCAAATCCTTAAATGGAAAATCTATTGGTACTCCATTTCTTTCTCATGAAAACAGTGAATAATTGCCTTATACCAACATAACCATCTGATTAACCTATGGGTTTATAATATAGAATTTGGCCAAATTGACGTAACATAGCATTAAATCATTATAGGGCATAAAATTATGTTAGGGTATTTTCATTGGACTGGTTAGATCAGAGGTTAAAGTAATACACCATTCCTTAACCCTTTTTCTAGAATCTAAACACCAAAAACTCAGCATGAACACTAAAATAAACTAACAAAATCCTTTATGCACTAAAATAATATATTGACAGCAAAACCAATGCTTCAATTACAATACACAGACTAATTCTGTCTTCACTTGACTATGAACAATCTTCGTGTGATAGGATGACTTACAAGTCTTATTTCATTAGCTGCCTTATTTTTCACGTCTAACTTAAAAACTGTCTAAAAAAAGCCATTTTATCTTGATTTCCTGCACGTCCCTCGGTAATCTACTTATACTATTAACAGCCTCTGTGACAGCCCTCAACGCAATGTGTTTGGCTTTGACAGGCACTACACAAGTTAACTAAAGGACATAAATATTACTGTCCTTTCTGACACTTCCTGTAGGCTAATATTATCATTAGCGGCTATTCTTTTCTTTTCTGTGGAAGTGTTTTTATTACCAAGTGATTTTGGTGATTTTTTTTTTTTTTTTTTTTTTTACCTCTTTATCATCTTTAATGCCTTATATTTATGGTTGTATGCAAAAAAAATGCAATATGTTATCATAAACATGCGCGCTCGGCGAACGGAGCGACAAAATGTCGCTTTTTTTGTCACTCATTTCAAACCTTTCTCCTTCAAACCTTTCTAGGTTAGGTATCCCTATTAAGAGCTACGTTTTCTCTTATATGTTATATTTCCCATTTTCTATGATTCTGGCTTCCTCCCTCTGCTTTACATCCCATTCTCAGTATCGATTATTTATAATATCATTTACATATTTTCCTTATAAAAATAACAAATACAGACATAATACATCCCAAATATATAATAACTATTTTATTATAATATATTTTGATCTTGAAGAAGTCAAAATATTACGTATAATGGAATAATCAATTGGTATGTGAGAAATTTGAAATTTGAGGACAGCCAGGACAGCCGGGAGTTTCGGAAGGTAACAACTACACTTTCCATAAGGGAGGAGCTGATAAAGAGTGTTGGGGATGACAACAGGGAAAAGACAGGATGTACTAGTGGCAGTAATGTTGTTGTGGAAGAGAGTGTCCTGCATAATTTGTTTGACAGTGTAGCAGGAGTGTGTGGAATTTGTTGTAGTAAGATGGAGATGAAGACTGTTGTTAGAGCAGCTCAGACAACCATTACTGTCCACTGTATTGCTTGTAAACATGAAATATTTTCACATAAACCTTCATCTCCCATCAAACATGCTGGAAACAACATGAGACTAGTATATGATAGCATAATGTCTGAGGGAGGCTACACAGGGTACAGCAGAACATGTGCCTTATTGAAAACAAAGCCCCTTCATGTCAGAGATTACTATGAGGTAAGGGATCACATTGGTGAGCAGATCCTTCAAAAACAGACCAGTTACAACAAAACAACAAGGGAATGCATCTACGAACATTATAAATCTATTGGTATTGATCCTTCTGATGACGGCATTCTAGAAGTTGATGTGTCGTTTGATGGTTTGTGGCTAACAAGAGGCCACACCTCTCGAGTTGGTGTTGGTGCTGTCATAGAAGTGTACACAGGGTTTGTATTAGATATTGAAGTTCTTTCAAACTATTGCCACACATGTGCTAGATTGCTAACATCTAAGAAGGGTGGCAAGATCAGTGACACAAAATATAATGAAAGAATGGAAAAACACAAATGTGGGAAGAACTTCACAGGAAAATCTGGTGCTATGGAGGCTGAAGCTGCAGTGAGGATATGGCAGAGGTAAGAAGAAAAAATGGGCTTGAGATACAAAGTGTTTGTGGGCGATGGAGACTCCAGTGCATTCATTTCTGTCAAGAAACTGAATAATGGAAAAGGACCATATGAAAAAACACAGGTCGAAAAACAGGAGTGTTTGAACCATGTTGGGAAGAGACTGGGTACAAGGCTTCGCAAACTGAAAACACAGCATGTAGAGCTAAAGAAAACCAAAAAAGGAGAGGTCATGAAGAGAAGTCTCATTGGAGGTAAGAGCAAGCTCACAGATGAAGTAATTGGCCACCTTACTCACTACTACACATCAGCTATCAGAAGATCCCAAGGAAATATTCCTGAACTGAGAAAGGACATTTTGGCAACATTCTTCCATTGTTCAAGCTCAGATGAACACCCACGTCATCATTTTTGTCCAACTGGAGTGAACTCATGGTGCTTTTACAACCAAGCCAAAGCTATGTGTGGTCCTCCAAACACTCATCAGAAGATGAAAGTGTACTTCAAACTCGATGCTGAAGAAAGAGCACTGGTGTTCAGCATTAAGGCTGTCAGATATGATGGCTAATTATATATATATCTCTTTGTTGGAGTGACGAAATAGTATGCAAAAGTTAGTAGTGGTAGTAATAGAGCAGCAGCACTCATTATCATATCACGGGTGGGATTACAAAATTCAGCTAATATGCCACTTGCTCCCTATTGGTTGTAACCACTTTAAAGCTGCCACCTCTGATTGGCTGAAGGACTTAGGAACTCCGAGAGGATTTAGAAATTCCTAAGTGTTAAAAGTTAAAGTTAAAGTTGCAGGGTTTCAGTTCTCTGGTATCTATTACTGATGAGATACTCTCCCGAACGTCAGCCAGGCAAGCCCAACTCCCCACCATGGTGCCCAGCCATGGCAGATACCCCCCAGTAAACAGTTTTTAACTCTCGGACCCGGGCAAGGCTCGATCTGCCGACCTCACGGATGCGAGGCCAACGCGTTACCACTGTACTAGCCATGGGTTAGAAGTGTTTTGGAAGTCCCAAAAATATTTTGAGTACGATGAATTAGGAAACGAGATAGGAATTCCTATCCTACATATTCCTAAATTATAACTTCCTAAGTGAGATAGGAAAGCTTGGCTGTCCTAAGTTAAGAACTGTTTAAGTATCGGGCCCCAGTTTTCTATTGGTCGGCTGTCAAGTGTACACCCAAAACATTGGTCAGCTAATCTGGACACATCTTGTGGCGAGTTATATTTTCTCACTTTTTGAACCATTATCCCTGTCTATAGATGTGTGAAAATGGATCGCAGTGATACTATAATAATTCACAGGTGAAGTGACAACTTATTAACAACATATAATTACAAAGGAAGCGAAATAAAACAAGACTAAATTGACTGTTTATCATAAATGTTGCTTGATGAGATAGTGGCAGCAACAGTAGGAGACAACTGAGAGACCAGTCCAAGTACTGGGAGGTGTTAAGTGTACAGTACTTTGTTAAGGAGATTACTGACAAACCAGTCCAAGTCATAGGAGGAGGCTGGAGACACCAGCCGAACCGGGCAGTACTCCTAGGGTGGAGGCTGGAGGCTGGAACTCCCGTTTCACCCGTCTTTCCACTTTTGCTGATCTTTTTCGTGTCTCACATACACTGAGAGTAGTCCAACATACTCCCAAAGACATTATTCTTTTCCTATTTTCACAATATAAACAAAATAATATCCCAAAACAAATTTAATTTAAAAAAAATATGAATCAAGTTAAAAATCAAGCCTCGGAGGCTCCTGGGGACGGGCCAGTAAACTCCCCTCGGCCTGGACTCTTAGTTGACGATCCCCCGAGATCCCCTGAACCATTGCCTGACTCACTCTTTATTAATTTTTGCAACATTCGTGGCCTTTCCTTTAACTTCTCATCTGTCGAACACCACCTCTTCTCTGCTAAACATCATCTTTTCTTCCTCACCGAAACCCAAATCTCAGCATCAACTGACAGCAACCCCTACTCTGTCTCCTCATACTATCTCTATCCTCAGTTTCGTGTCAAAGGTGGCTGTTGCTTATACGTACGCAACGACCTCACTTGTTCTTGTGTTCCCGAACTTGACTCTACTGTATTCTCAACCCTCTGGCTTCGGCTCACCTGTTACTCTCAAACTAAATATATCTGTGCTGTATATCTCTTGTACAGTACACACAAACACGTGTAGCCTAGTGACTCACCAAGAGGCAAGGGAGGTAAAAGATAAGATGAGCTAGGGTCAGGTATAAACAGACTACCTGCCCAGAGCCGGCATAAAACAAATAACCAAGAGATAGGCAGTAAGATAACCAGGTATCACAAACTATTTATCAGTATAGGTACATGGAGATAGAAGCAAGGGTCCTTTCAGCTACCTGAGGCATGACTCAGACCTCATGACCATAGTTCCACGTGATTCATCCTACCACATGACCACAAGGTAACCCACAGTAAATTATAATCCATCAAGTGGGTAATATTGTATCCAGACACAGCTGTCAATTCCAGTAGAGAATGTATATAAGCAGTGACGTTTAACTAATAGGTAGGATACTTAACACTGACTCCCAGGGCTATACACTTGTTTCCACAAAGAGAGACCATACAAATAAGACAAGGCACATCATTATCATTCCCTGTATATATAAGTATATATTAATAAATTAAGCCTTAAGAAACTTGTGAAGTCAATTACCTAAGAACACCACAACGCCGAGCTCGCTACCTAATACAACAACAACAACAACTAGTACTACAAGGTACTGTATCAGATCCTGAACGAGATAAAGCCTTAGAGGACTGGTACATTTGGCGGCAGCGGTGTACAGTCACGTGCATAAGTTTCTTTACCCCCATGGCGAGAGTGAGGTCGAAGTTGTGGTTGGAGAAGGGCCAGGTAAACGAACACTGAGAGTCAGTATCCTATGATGGCGTAAAATGTGTTGTATTCAAGTGAACACCTCTAGTGCCATGAAGCATCATCCGAACATTATGAACTGGTCCAATTTTGTTTGTGTACTCCATATCTAACCACGACTTCGACCTAATTCTCGCCAGGGGGGTAAAGAAACTTATGCTCGTGACTGTACCAGTTCTAAAGGCTTGAACTCTGGGCAGAAACTGGTAACTTACTTGTGTGTAATTTCTTGGAGTTGCCGTTGTAGTTGATGTGGAGTTGATATATTAGGTAACGTGGAAGACGGGGTGCTTTCTTAGGTAATTGACTTCACAAGTTTCTTAAGGCTTAATTTATTACTATATACTTATATCTATACAGGGAATTATATTGATGTGCCTTGTCTTATATGATTGTGTCTCTTTCTTATGGAGACAGTTTATAGCCCTTAGGGAGTCAGTGTAGGTATCCTACCTATTAGTTAAACTTCACTGCTTTTATACATTCTCTACTTGGAGATGCCAGTAATGTCTAGATACATTACTACCAGTTTGAAAATGGGAAGGTGTAGTTAAGCTCCACCCCATTCTCTTCTCTCTCCCTCTCTTACTTTCTCTCTCTCTCTCTCTTACTTTCCTTTGTGAGTGAAGGTACAAACATCCGGTATTACCTGAGAGCACTTGGAAAATAAGGTAGGGAAGTTACTGGTCTGTGTTAATGGTCTAAGGCGGATGCAGGTAGTTAAATTAATGATGTTTTGGTGACCTGAGAGCACCTGGGTTTGTGTGTGTGTGTGTGTCCCACCTGACCAGGTGGTCTGCTTTCGGACTGTAAACAGATTGGGAAGGAAGTAGTTTTAGAGTGACCCTTTTCTTCTACCTGCTCATAATGGCTTATACGGTGTACATCGCTCAGTCCGCTACCAGCCTGGCCTCCAGGCATTAATGCTTTATTTAATAGAAGGCCAGTTCACAATGTTGGTAGGGTACATGATAACTAAGATATTAACAATGAAGACATGTATAGTAACCTAAAAATAGACATTAAGACATCGGCACACCTTTAATACAAATGAACATAGACATTATCATCAATACATGAAGATGAATACATTGTTACATAAAAATCATCTTAAAATTCAATATATCTATGCTAAAGATTCACACATTAATGAGGGGGGAGCTGGGTTGCTATGTTGTGGCTGCGAAATAACAGACATATTCTTCTAATACAAGATAATTCCGTATACGTCGCTAGATTTTTCGTATACAATACAAAAATAGTATAGTAGACTGTCTTATACAACATATAAATATTATAATATATGCCAGAAAGATAAGACATGGGATAATAAACATTGGTTCCAAGATTTATTTTGATCAATATATGGAGGAATCAAATTATATAATAAGGATGTTTGAATCCTATTCTCATTGAGTAACATAATAGTTTCATTTTTTTCTGAAACAACTGATAATTAGGAGATGTTAAACAAGTCGACTTTAAATGAAATATGTTGTAAGGGGGAAGAGATTGTGTTATGTTTTCAAGCAAGTTTATGTTTATTAGGCAAGGTAACGATTCCCTTGGATCGTATTTCACATGAGCCTGCTTCTTTATGGTAGCCTTGAACCATACCATGTGTAGGGTGATTAGGTCAACTTAATGGGAATTATGTATCAGCAGGTAAGTATAGATAGTGGAAATTAAAATTGATGATGAAAGAGAGTTTGATTAGTAATAGATATGAATGAATGTACATGCATATAGGGCTTGATTAGTATTACTTTGATCCCAAGCAAGTGGAGATTTTGCATAATTTGGAGACTTAAATGCAAATAAATATGCAAGACAAACATAATAATATACCAAGTAGGTGTATGAAGATAATAAGTAAGATGGGATTTCATCATTGATTGTGCCATTACATTTCGTAGCTGTTGGATAGGTAATAATTGTGAGTTGATCTTACCTTACTCGCAGTAAATACTTTCTTAATTAATAAATGGTTGTCATTCCTCTTTAAGTTCCTCACCTGCAATTCATTTTCCTGCCAACTCACAGAAATATATAGAAGCCTATCAATATGATATGATTATTTCATATATGTAGTTCTTTTCATTCGTTGATCATGTAAAGCTACATTAATCGTATGTAATTTCTGTGCAATGATCTACACTCTAATATATATCTGTTACTCTATCTTATCTTGATTTGCAACTTCTTGTCCCGCAACCTTTTATTAATGGGATAATGCTTGTATACCACTATCTAAGCAGTACCAAATAGTGCTCATGAAATTTCAGTTAAAAATTATCTAAATCACGCTCTGGGCTGTGATGATGGCTGTAAGCCATTATATTTTTTGTATAATAAGCGAGCAATATTACCTGAGTCGCTGAATTCATTCATAGGGCGCCCAATAGTGAAAGGACATTACAGACTATAATGCATTTAAATTGGTAAATTCATTCGTGAGATACCTGCCAAACAAATCTAGTGTATCATTAAGTACCTTATCTGTACCCACTGCTCAATGGCAGAACATTTATGTAATAATGCAGATGTATCCTGTAAAGAGTAAGAAATAGTGATCATATCGTTCGTCACTAATATTTTATTTATTTATTTTCAACCGTTTGATAAAATTGTTAACGAGAGCTCTCGGATTTAAGACGTCATCTTTATCTGCGTTATGCACTTCGTCGGAGACTGTAGCCGCTGTGAATATAGACATGAAACACGTTATATAGGTTGATTTGGGCCACATCTGTAAGAAGAAATATTGTATTTCATTGGAAACCGATCGGAGTTTTTGTTTGTAATTGTTTATTTTATTACCATCAGTAGTAGGGATAATATTACTAGGAAGAGGAAATTGTTGATCTTTCAGAGATATTGATTGGTTTTATTTTGGATGTTGGGTTTTTGTGCGCTTTTTACCAATCTCTTTATTCTGTTTACATAAACAATATCAACCGCCTAAGTAAAATTATTCTTTATTATAAGTATGACCTACTAAAGATATGACTGTGTGAAGTTTCGATCGGGTACCCGTATTATTATTATGTTATCACCTAGAGTGAACATTTGAGTTATTTACTTTATTATGTCGGCGATTACGCATTTTATTCCTGCAAGCCTATAATTTGTTTTGGTATGTCGGCGATTATGCATTATTTCCCTGCAAGCCTATAATTTGTTTTGGTATGTCGGCGATTACGCATTTTTTCCCTGCAAGCCTGTAATTTGTTTTTGTTCATCATGATGAAATTGTTGAAATGCAACTCACTGTCATTCAGCGTAGTTGTCCATGTTGTAGCATGGCTTCTTGTGGCATTTGTTATATTATATGAAAGACGTATCCATACGCCATATAGTATTTCATGTGGAGTTTTTCCTTTTATATCCGTGTTTTGTAGTGTTTATTGACCGTCATATCGATGCAGTCTTCCCATGTGGAGGGATTTTCATTGTTTCTGTGCCACGAAGTACTTCTAGTATTTTACGGTTTTGCCGTTATGTTAACCCATTAGCTGCTGGGAGATATGTCAATACAAACATTTGCTTAATGTCGTAGAAATCAGATACCTTTTTTTTAATATCGCGACGTGTAAATGAGCATAGGAATTTGGTTTTAAATATATGTTCACTTACCTTTGCGGTTTTTATCGTAGTGGTGCCGCCACCAAATATCTAGAAAATGGTTAACCATAGGTAATAACTTATTTGTGTCCTGATTCGAAATTGGTAAGGAAAGTAGATCTATTCCTACTATGTCCCATGATTCGTCCAGGATTAGGGATTCCCGTCATGGAGCAGGTCCAAATGTATGGCTTTTATTTGTATTGCATGTTTTGCACTGAGCGATATGTGTTTCATCATCTACCCTTAGTTTATGCTAATAGTATATTGTATGGAGAATGGTCAGGTACCTATCTCTCCCAGGATGTCCTGCTGCATTATGATATTAGGGAATTAATACTGAGGAAATCATTATTTGTTGTATCACTATTTGATTGGTTTGTCCGTCACGTTTCCTTAGTTTTCTGTAAATAATATCATCATGAAGGGAAAAGTTATTTAAGTGACTGGGTAATTATGGTCCATTATTTTCATCCTCAGTTTTTAATGAATATCTTATTACATTTATCATAGAATCCGTTTGCTAATGTTTATGAACCTCATTAAGGTCAAAGTCCATGGGTGTCCTCGGAACTAAAAGGACAAGATGACTGTTTAAGGGATCTACTACTTTATTTAATCGTCCTGGAAGGTAGTTAATATCAATATGCGGGAGAAAATCCTGAATAGTTAGATATTATCTGGCTAATTTTCCCGTTAGGGTTTGAGGTTATAGTAAGCCAAGGATTGTTTGATAATTCGCGAAAACTTGTAAGGGATAGCCTAATACGATTTTTCTTAAAGTACGAAGTGCCCATAATATTGCTAAAGTTTCCTGTTTTGTTACAGAGTAACGAGTTCCCTGTGCATTTAATATTCTTTAAGCATAAGCACATACCTGACATAGACCCATAGCTATCTCTTACATAAGTACAGCGCCTAAGCCTACTGAAGAAGCATCTGTACACGTGATATAAGGTAATGAATATTTGGGAACGCAAGAATTGAAGCTGACATTAATTAATCTTTAATAATTCAAAGCTCAGCTATTTTTTCTGGCATCCATACAAAATCTCGAGTTGATTATTTAGGGGTTTAGCTACTTGGGAAAATTATTTACAAACATTCTATAATAAGAACATAAACCCAAGATTGATTTTATATAGTAACATTGATTTAGAATAGGGAATACTTTCATTGCTCGTATTTTATCAGATTGTGTATGGAGCACAGTGGCGGTTAATGTATAACCTAAAATGATAATTTCCTGGTAAGAAAATGAGACATAGACATTTAAAGTTTGAGGCCTACCTAATGTAAACTCTGTATAACTTCTTTAATGTTATTTATTATGATTGTACGTCTATAGAAAAATATTCATATAGTTGAGATTAGCGATGACTACGTTATTAATAACGCCAACACGAAAAATGACCATATGCTGAAATATGGATGAAGCATTACATAACCCAAATGGTCTACGAATGTATTCATAATAACCATGGGAAGTATTAAATGTAATAATGGATTGACTTTTATCATCGAATGTTACTTGCCAGTTTCCACTGAACCAAGGTTAAGGTGGAGAATATCATAGGTCTTGTTTAACCAATGTTAGACAAAACATCTTAAAGGAGGGAGGGGATATTTATCTTTAATTGTAGGATTATTTATTTTTTCTGTAATCAATGACTGGCCTAAATTCACCATTTTATTTTGAAACAAAAAACATAGGGCTGTTAAAAGGGGAGTTAGAATTCTTAATAATGCTTTCATCCATCATTTAATTTATTATTTAGTTTACAACTTTCTGCCTATTATGAGGTACGGTAGTCTATATGCTCGAATAAATGGGTTGGTGAGATGTTAGTGTAATGGTATGCTTTATAATGTTGGTTCATCCTAAGGATTCACCAAGTAAGGCAATCGCATTTCGATATGTGGCTAGTATGGTGATGAGATTATCACGATAAAGTGGAAACTCGCGTCCACTGACAAAATTTCTAAGTTGTTCCTTTATGTGACTATCACTTTATATCCTTCGGTTAGAACCGATACAATATTTCCTTGTTGTATTGGTCTAACTTCCATCTGTACAGATCACATAGATATGTTCCTTTCTTTACCTGCATATTGGTAGATGTTTTATTAATATCAGTGACATTTTCACTGTTTACATTGGTTAAAGTAAATTAATCCCTGGTTATATATTATTTTACTAGTTCTATTAACGATAGAACGCTAGTTTGTGGCTGTACATGAGATGGAAGCTTTACCTTCAATTTATGGACGAAATTTGGAGTTAATATAGTATTATATGCAGCAATGGCCTTTATGATAATGGAGTTATTTCTCTCATTTTCAATACGTATAAGGTTAACGTTACATGGACATATATATTGGCCTGGACAATCCTGTATTGGAATACATTAATTCCTAAAATGTATTATTTTATGTTTAGGGTTAATTATTATGGTTTGTTTGATAAGGTATGATAAACCTAGTTTATAATTTCGTATTATATAGAATTCAATATGTATATGGTTAGTTCCCTTGTCTAACCATACAGGAAGGGTTAGTGTCCCTAATACCTGTAATTTATTGCCTGTCATGGTTGACAATTCTATGTCACCTGCTCAATCTTGGTTTATAAATGCCGCTGGGGACCTAATTTGCATAATATGTTAAAGGAATTATCCGATAACAAGGAAACTGCGGCGCCTGTGTCTATCATTAATGGAGTGTTACAATGTCATACTAAGTCAGGGAATTATAGTACATTATCAGTAAATGCGACGACAGGGCCTACAGTTTTATTTTCGGGACGTTTGACGCTATATTAATATTGTGGCAGTCTCGTTTCATACATCATATTTCGATTGTGCAAGTCCCGTTTCATTCTGTTAAGGATCATGCATTCATCTAAGGAATGAGACTTTGATTCATGTAAATGACAGTATTTATGATTACTTTTCCCTTGATAATTTCCCTTAGCATTATGTAAGTAATAACATTCACTGGTAATATGATTATTTTCGTTACAGTGTTTGCAACGTTTTCCCTGTGATTCCCTTTGAGTTGGTGTGGCATCAAAATTAAAAATCTTTGTCCCCATGGATTGCGTAATCTGTAATTCATGATGTATGATACGGGATTCCTTCGAATGTAAAGCTAGAGACCCTGATAATGCAAGTGTTTTTGCTGGTTCACTTGTATTTATATTGTCTGCCTTTGTTTTAATCATTCTCTGAACCCATGATAATGAATTATGTAGTTGACCATCCCCAAAAACATCAATAAGTGACTGTCTGAATGTAGCATATGACGTTAAATTCTCTGGATCAGAAAAAGCACTTGTAGTTAACATATAACTGGCTGGACTATCTGGTGCAATATGCTCTCTCACGAATCTTACCTTATGTGCGTCCTGCTCTATATTCGCTTGGTAAAACACATCCCATGAGATGAATCCCATATCTTGGATTATCTCCCGTATAATACTGTAAATAATTGTGGGTGGGTAAGATTGTCATTTTTTGCATAGAAGAGGTAGTGGGGCCAGAAGAAGTTGTATGAAGAGCAGAGACAGTAGGAGATTGTGGAGGAGTAGCCATTGTTGGAGAAAATACAGGTTAATATAGTATACCAGATCGAGTCTTTAATGGGGGTAAGGTTGGAGAAGCAGAAGAATGTACTCGAATGTGTTGGCACCACAAACGAGACTTAGAGAGGCAAGGGAATCTAGCTTGGAAGCTAATGAATCATTATCAGGGATATTCGAAGTTAGTTGTGATACCTTTGGAATAATGGGGGATAATATCTTTACTTTTGTTTTAATTTGGCACTTTTCTTTCTTTCTGGGCTGTTAATGAGGAACCTAATTCTTTTCTAACATGTTCGTGGACAAGTGAAAAATAATGTAATGTAACATGTAATGTGTACCTACTTTTAGTTGACTCTAGTTGCAACGACGATGACGAGTTGAAGTCTAGTTGGGGTGTTGTCTGACGAGGCGACGATGTGGTGAAGAGGCGACGACGGTGAAGTGACGAAGCGATGATTAGTTAGCTCGCACACTAGCACACTAACAGTCGTTATTGGAGTGAAGATGATGAACGTTGACTTGCCTTTACGAGAGAATTTACGTAACGAGGAGTCAGCGTGGTGGTGATGGGGGTCGTGGCGTTGTCCTTACGAGAGCATTTACGTAACAGGGACGCCGATATGGTAGTGATGAAGTGATGATTGTTTGTTGTGAAGTAGATGAGGTCCCCTTGTAGGTCAGTTGCAGTTATGTTGAAGCAGGTGCCTCTTGTAGGTGAAGAATTTGTGGTTTATCTCCCTCGTTAGAGGTCGTAAGATTATACCCACTGAAGAAATTACTTGAGAGAATTTACAAGTAGATTCCTTCAACTTGTCCTTGAACTATGTTAGTCACTGTACTCCCGTGAAGTCTTTACCTTGCAATTTGCCTTGTTGCAAAAACACCACTGCCATCAAATGTACCAGTTCTGAAGGCTTGAACTCTGGGCAGAAACTGGTAACTTACTTGTGTGTAAATTCTTGGAGTTTCCGTTGTAGTTGATGTGGAGTTGATATATTAGGTAACGTGGAAGACGGGGTGCTTTCTTAGGTTTTCTTAGGTAATTGACTTCACAAGTTTCTTAAGGCTTAATTTATTAATATATACTTATATCTATACAGGGAATTATATTGATGTGCCTTGTCTTAGTTGTATGGTCTCTCTTTGTGGAGACAAGTGTATAGCCCTGGGTGTCAGTGTTAAGTATCCTACCTATTAGTTAAACTTCACTGCTTATATACATTTCAAACTCAATAGTTTACAGAATGGCTAGAGTGTAACTGTGTTGCCTGTGAATGGTAAGTTTGATTCTGTACCTACTTCTCTCTTCTCGTGTGAAAGGGAAAGTGGGCCAACCCTTTCCTATCTCTCTCTCTCTCTTACTCTCATTTACTCTCTTTCCTACTCTCCTATGAAGGGGAGGTAGGAAAGGTTAATGTCCTTTGAATGACCTGTGTGTGTGTGTGTGTCCAACCTGACCAGGTGGCCTGTTTCTGATTGTAAACAGATTAGAAGTATTTTTAGAGCGACCCTTGTCCATTTGACCCTCTTAATGGTTTTATGGTGTGTGTACCGTACAGTCGCTTGCTGTCAGTATTAGAAGAAATTTGTTCGAAATTGCTGATACTTGTGTATGAATATAAAGATTTGTGAACAAAAAGGCTAGTTTGAAGAGATATTATGTCAGGTAATTTCAGGAGTTTAAGGTCTTTTTAAAAAGGGAGTTAGTGTGGGCATAGCGATGACTGAAGGTCAATACACGTATAAATTTCTTTTGCGTAACAATAAGACTATCAAGGTAGGTTTTATAAGCCCCTCCCCATATAGCTGTGCAATACAAAAGGTATGGATAAGCAAGTGTTAGGTAAATCTGCCTCAGACAATCACTGGGTATGTTATTACGTATTTTCCACAATACACCTGAAATTTTACTTAGCTTGGTATTCATCTCCGATATATGTGATTTCCATTTTAATTTGTTATCAATTATGACTCCTAAGAACTTTTTTTTTTTTTTTTTTTACATATAGTGAGTGGAGGAAAGGAAAAAACAAATAAATAAATGGTTCCATTTGCCTATTGGCATCCTCCACTCATAAAATATTTAAAACAACTGGATTTAAATTGCTGGGGGTTATAACTTGCTGGAAAACATTCCCTTGGTAGAGAATTCCACAGGGAAGTAGTACGGGGAGTAAATGAATTTTTGTAAGCAGTTGTCCTGCAACGTGGAGGAGTCAGTGTGAACTCATGCGCATTCTCAGCTGCCCTAGTCCTCCGCGGGAAGACGCGAAGGAATGGTATAATCAGGGCAAGTTCATCCGAACATTTCTTATAAATGTATCTATAAAATAGTGCAAGGGAAGCAACATTTCTACGTACTGATAAGGGAGGAAATTCATTAGTGATCATAGGATTATTGATCAGTCTGATAGCTCTGTTTTGAATTTTATCTAATTGTCTTAACACCACCGATCCATAACCAGCCCACAGAGGTGAACAATATTCCATCTGGGAATGCACATGACTCTTATATATTACTGCTAACTGCTCGTCAGTCAAATAATTACAAGCTCTGTATAAAAGTCCCATCTTCCTAGATGCAGTTTTGGCAATGGATTTTACATAGGGAGTCCAACTGAGGTTTTCATTTAAAGTTACACCAAGGAGATCAATGCTGTGGGACTTGGGGATATTTGTATTATTGAAAATAATGTGATTATCTGATCTATTTGAGAACGGGATGTATTTAGTTTTATTTGCATTGAAAGAAACTAGGTTGTTTTGTCCCCATTCAAAGATCTTCGTTAAGTCTTCATTTAATGAAATTGAAGTGGCAAGTTTGTATTCTAAAATAATGTGTTGAGTAAAACTATCATTAAATGAGAAGGAACTGTGAATAGTTGAATCATCAGCATAGGAGTGAATTGAATTCTGAGTAACTGACAAAAGATCATTAATATGAATGAGGAACAAAGTTGGAGCCAAGACCGCTCCTTGAGGAACACCAGCATTAATGGGATGAAAGTCGGAATACAGACCATCTACCATCACACGTAATTTTCTGTTGCTAAGATATGAATTAATTAGGGGAACAAAAGATTGAAGGCCATAATGTGGAAGCTTAGACAGTAATGATCTGTGCCATACTCTGTCAAAGGCTTTAGATATATCAAGGCAAATTGTGTGAGTCTCTCCATGTTTATCAGTTGATTGGAATATGATATCTGTGAAATAACAGAGCAGGTCCACAGTAGATCGTCTCTGTCTAAAGCCATATTGCTTATCATTTAGCAGATGATTTTTCTCAAGGTGCTTTACAAAGTGATTGTTAAGAACTATTTCAAATATTTTACCGAGAGTAGACGTGATGGCAATTGGTCTGTAATTTGATGGATTTGCGGTAGCTCCTTTTTTGGGAATTGGTTGTACATTGGCTTCTTTCCAGGCGGCTGGGAAGGACGAGGTATGGAGACATACACGAAATAATTTTGAGAGAATTGGAGCTAATTCTTTTGAGCAATTTTTTAATACAGTGGGAGGAATTTCATCTGGCCCTGGAGCTTTGTCGATAGATAGATTCTCCAAAATGGTCCGCACTTGTCTTGTATGAATTATTAAGGGTGGACTTTCTGGGGAGTTGAAATTCAAGATGGGAGTGTTTTGAGCAGTGTCATTGAGGTTTGAATTTGTGGCGAAGATATTGGCCAAAAGATTTGCTTTACCACGTGGATCACATATGAGATTTCCATTGCTATTCTTTAAAGGGGGAATAGATGAACCATGGTTGAAGTTAGATTTGAATGAGTTTACTGTTGACCAAAAGATCTTATTATCATTAGGATTATTCAGTAATTTATTGACTTGTTTATGTATGAAGTTAGATTTGGCTAAATTAGTTACAGCTTTAGCATGGCATCTGACAATTTTGAAATAATTGTATGACTGAAGAGTTTTCGACTTTGTATAGGCATTATAGGCTATTGATTTTTGTTCTGTAGCTCTGGCACAGCTGTGATCAAACCATTTTGGAGAGTTAGATCTTTTTGAGTATTGATGGTGAGGGATATATGTTTCCATTCCTATTTTTATAAAGTCAGTAATATGGTTCAGGAAGCTATCTGAGTCAGTAGAGTAAAATGATGACCAAGGAATGTTAATTAAAAAGTCACGGAACCCCACCCAATCTGCAGCATCATAGTGCCATTTGGTCACTCGGATGGGTTCAGAGTGGATGGGTAGGGAGGAGTGGGAACAGGAGACTACAATGAGGCAATGGTCTGAGGATCCAAAATTCCTCAACTTTATAAAGTCTGACATTGTCAATATAAATATCTATATCTGCTATAGGCTGTGTTATCAATGGGTGTGATATCATATAGTGTGTTTTCGAAGTATTTAAGCTTAGTTTGTTACACTTTATCCAGTTTGATACATGTATTAATTCAGCATTAAAGTTGTTTTTAACATCGTTAACTTCCCGTCCCTGGAGAAAAATGGTCGTGTCATCTGCAAATAGGAGAAACTTTAACTTATCTGTGCAACGTGTAATATCATTTATATAGAGTAAAAATAGAATGGGTCCCAAGACCGAGCCCTGTGGTACACCATAATTAATTGGCAAATAAGATGATGGAATATTATTATAAATTGTACACTGATGTCTGTC
This sequence comes from Petrolisthes cinctipes, assembly GCA_033782935.1. Taxonomy (NCBI): domain Eukaryota; kingdom Metazoa; phylum Arthropoda; class Malacostraca; order Decapoda; family Porcellanidae; genus Petrolisthes; species Petrolisthes cinctipes. The sequence goes on along the minus strand of JAWQEG010000380.1, from coordinate 147,991 downwards.
ACATAAATATCTCCTAAACCAATTGTGTGCTGGACCACAAATGCCATAAACCAATAATTTTTCAAACAGTATTGAATGGGATACAGTATCAAATGCTTTAGATAAATCACAGAAGACTGATATTTGAAACATCTTACTGTCAAGTGCAGTATACATATTTTTGCAGAGTTTGTGAATAGCAAGTTCTGTTAATGAGTTAGGACGAAAACCATATTGTGATGCAGAAAGTAATGAAAATTTTATTAAGATTGCTAAGCAGCCTACAGGCTACGAGTTTTTCAAAAAATTTGCTAAAGCTTGGTAGGATTGATATCGGTCTGTAATTGGAATGAATATATTTCTCACCTTTTTTAAACACCGGTATCACTCTAGCAATCTGGAGATGTTTTGGGAAGCAACCTTCCTTAAAAGATCTGTTTATAATATATTCAAGGAAAGGTGATAGTTCTTTACAGCACTCTTTGATAATTTTTATGTTTACATCGTCAAATTCTGGTGATGTTAACTTTAATTTCTTTATAACAGTTTTAATTTCCATAAGTGTTGTTGGGCGAAGAAAATATGAAAATTCTACAGGCTCAGGTAAATAATTAGAAAAAGTAATTGCAGGTTGTTGGATTTTAGAAGCTAGGGTATTAGCTATATTACAAAAATAGTTGTTAAAAGATGTCGCTATGTCTTGGTTGTTAGTCTTAGCTTCATCCTGAAAGACGATGGAATCAGGTAAAATATTTACACTAGTTTTCCCCATTAAAATATTAATAGTTTCCCATGTCTTTTTAGTATCTCCTGCACTGTCTTTTAACTTGGATTTATAGTAATTTACTTTAGCAGCTCTTATTGTAGTAGTTAACGTATTTCTGTACTGTTTGAAGATTTTTTCGTAGGTAAGGGGCCATCTGGCGTAAAGTTTCTGTAACTTATTACGATGCTTAATAGAATTTATTTTTGCTGGAGAAATATAAGGTTTATTGTGATGTTTTTCTTTAACTGTGTATTGTTTTTGAGGAAAGTGCTTATTATAGAGATTTTGGAACTTATTCATGTAAATATCAAAACTTCTGTTAATATTACTACCACTAATCTCTGTCCTCCAGTCGTAATTTATTAAGTCAGATTTAAAGGCAACAATAGAAGCATTATTCATTATTCTTTTTGTCTTAATAATTCTAGAAGAATATGAAATGATCATATTAATTGAAAATATACTAAAAACAGGGAAGTGATCGCTGATGTTCGTGTAATTATGCCACTAACCAGGTGATTTTGCTGGTTATTTGACTATATGTGATCAATTAGTGAGGCTGTAGTTTCAGTAACTCTAGTTGGTTTGGTAATTGTGGGAAAGAAATAGTAAGAATAGAATAAGTGTATAAAATCATGTACCCTACTCTCATTTTTAAGTAAATTTACATTGAAGTCACCCATAATATAACAAGGCAATTTTTCTAATGCTAATAATACTATAATATTCTCAATACATGAAAGAAATTAATTAAAGTGTGCATTTGGTGGTCTATAAATAATACCTGCAATAAACTTAAATGGTTGAGTAATCCTTAAAAATAGAGACTCCATGTGAGGTAACTGAAGGGAAACATTGCATATTAGCGAACAGTGAAACTTATTGTGAAGATAAATTGCTAGTCCTCCCCTCTGAGCATTCTTGTTTTTAAAGTGAGCAGTATGACTGATCATATTATAAAGGGAACATGCTGCATCAGTCAGCCGAGTTTCACATAACCCCACAATATCAAAAGCAACATCCATACGGTATAAACATTGTTCAAGAAAAGCATCAAAATGAAGGGGAATACTACTGATATTATAAGACATTATATTAAGACTAGGGCAAGATATGTTTTGCTTAAGCTCAAAATCACAAAAATAGTAGTTGCAAATGGGTTCATTGAGAATATGATCATTTGTGAGACTTTCATCAATATTTAATACATTAAATTTCAAGTTATTAACTGTATTTATAGGAAATAAGTGATATTTACATCCGTCTAAAACATTAACCAATTCAACGTCATTTAGACTATGAAAAGGAAAGACCATTCTCGTGTTTACCCTCTTCACTGTGGAAAGGGACGGCACATCCTTTTTTTCACCTGAGCACACACCGGCCCTCAGAAATGGGCTCACTACAACATCATTACCACCGACAGCCCCCAGCGTAGCGGTAACATCAGGGGCAGCAACAACGGCTGCTACACCGGCAGGAGAACCCGCCACACCAACTTCTGAATCCACACTGGAGACCGCACCAGGAACACCGAGCTGTGGTCAGGCTTCACTTCCACTGTCTCGTCCACCAGGGGGAGGAGGATTCAAAGAAGATGGTCTGGAACTGTGGGACGTCCTGGTCGGTACTTCATGCTGGGGTGCACTCATTCGTTGCTTGATCACTACTATCCGTTTCAGCGCCGGACAGACGCTGTTTTTCGCAAATATCTCTTAAACGAATCGTTGTATCAATATAATATTTCAACACACTATCTTTAACACCCGGGCGTAATTTATGGCTGACATACCATATTACTATATGTGTTATGCGAGGAGTTTACTCGTGAAAAATAGCACAAAGCTGGCCAGTCATATTGACGCATTCGAAGGAAAGTGTGGCCCCCCAACACCTTCCAAACCATTCCTAACCACAACTACATCCCCCCCTTCTCACCCCTCCCTCCTCCTCTTCTCCACCTAGCTCCTCGCCTCCCTCATCACTCGTGGCCCTCCCTATTTCTTCCATCACTGTATTATATATTAGAATGTTATGTAGATGTATATGTATAGATATGATTATTAACTAAGAGTATGGTGCAGTACAATTCTATAGAGGCAAGACGTATTTCACTTTGATAATTACTGTTTACATACATGTAGTATGTAGAAGGTCCATGTTTGCAGTCCTTATGGTCAACCATGCAAGTGAACACGATGTACTGGCATTACCTGTGGTCTGGACCTTCTAGGCAAAGTTATTAGATACTGTGTACCTATTCATTATAAAATGTCAACTTGGTCCAGTTAATATAATGTTATTTTGTTGACTTGTCCCTTTTATATTTATATTATCACCAAATTATATATATATATATATATATATATATATATATATATATATATATATATATATATATATATATATATATATATATATATATATATATATATATATATATATATATATATATATATATATATATAATAGAGTAGGATTTAATTATGCAAACATGATAAAACAAAATTTATTCACAATCACTGTCAAGGAAAACGTCATCGTCTTCATCATCACTGTCTTTCACGTTTGTACAATGTGGCAAGACGAAGAACAAACGCTGTCCTGCATCCACGGGGGCAAATGGACAACATTGTTGCTAATAGGTGTGCCTCGGCAGTCAATGATTTCTACCCTGTCACTACTTGAGTCATAGCCTCGGACTGCGGGGTACCTCATACCTCAGAGAGAGGGGGAGGGGATACGGGAGACTGTGAATATTCAATTAAGGCATAAATTGGTTATTTAAAAAGGTAAAGAACACATGAAGCAACCATGAACGATTATATTTAGTTGCCCAAAACCAAAATTAATCATTTTTCTGGTGGCCTTAGACACGTGGGTTATTATCCGGCTATACGGCCATTAACAACGGGATTAGCTATTGCTTTAATGGTCATTTGACCCACCCTGGTTTTCATGTCCACACACAACGGTAACTGTATTAAACAATATTACTAATGAACGATACGTATATACATACTGTCATAAAAAAAATAAAGAATGGAAGGTGGATGGTGTAAATAGGGGGGTGAAGAGTGAAACGGGGAGGGGGATAATGAGATATTGGGGTAGGGAAGGAAGGAATGGTGTGGGGGGATTTCGGGGTGTTGGTAGAGGGGTTACACGAGTACCCCACACTCGTCCGATTCTCTATAACGCCTTAGATATGATGACTGGATTAGGCTTAATATCACTCAGTAAACTCCTAACATAACACATATAGTAATATGGAATGTCAGCCATAAATTACGCCCGGGTGTTAAAGACAGTGTACTGAAATATTATATTGATACAACGATTCGTTTAAGAGATATTTACGAAAAACACCGTCTGTCCGGCGCTGAAACGTATAGTAGTTTTGTGTGTCGAAAATATGCCAACTTACCTTCGCTTCTTGCTTTTCTTAGCAAAGGTAGTTGTGCCTTCTTTATACTTTGAGAGGCAGGACAGAGATCTTCATTTATTAAGATGCGGGTTCCCTGGAGCTTAGTAACACTGCGCATCACCGCCTCACGGTCACAGAATCTTACGAAGCGGGCAATGATGGGTCGAGTGAGTTAATCGGAGCGTTGTCCTACCCTGTGTGCTCGTTCCATTTGAAGATTGGGCAACTCCAGTTTGTCCTCCCGCAGTTTTGAAACTAGGACAGCCGTCTGCTCCCAAGTTTCACCTTCCGGTCGTTCCTCCAAGCCAACAATCTGCAAGTTATTGCGTCGACTATGGTCTTCCAGATAATTACACCTCTCTTCTAATTCCATCACAAGCTTCTTACTTGCCTGTAGGTCTTCCTTCATCCCGTTGGCAACTTCCTTGTTTTCGGTTTTCTCGGCTTCAAGCTTCACCACCTGCTGCTTCAACTGATCGACTTCCTGCTGTGTAAATTCCAAACTTTGAGTAACTTCTTTTATCGTTGATTGTAGTGCCTTTATCTTGTCATTAGTTTGACCAATGTACACTTCTAAAGCACCACGGAAGGCCTGTTCTTGAGAGGCCAGCAACGTTTTCAAGACACTCACGTCCATGTTGGTGTAGGGTGTATCAAGCCAGCGGAGCAACTGCTAGACACGTCTGACCTCTACGGCTTCGTTGTGCCGCCCACTCATAGATGATTTACCCAAGAGAGTTTTATACATAGTAGTTGACAGTAGCGTTCTATTCTTGTCTCATGAGAGAGAGAGAGAGAATTTAGACATGGGACAGACAGGAAGAAGATAAACAAATCAAGACAGGAAGAAAAAATGTACTCACTGTCCGATAAAACATACACACATTAAATTAGAGCAATTACACGTGACAAAGAATAAAAACAGAAATAGAATAACGAAAGAAAATGGTTATTGAATCATAATAGTGTGGCAAATTATAGGACATGAAATATTATAAAGCGTTTATAGTCCATCAGGATAGTGGAATGTGGGATTAATTTGTAGGAAAACAAAAACACACATCTCTGATTGGGTTCTTTAATTGGTTAATTTGTGGGGAAATAAAAACACACATCTCTGCTTGGGTTCTTTACTTGGTTAATTTGTGGGGAAACAAAAACACACATCTCTGCTTAGGTTCCTTACTTGGTTAATTTGTGGGGAAACAAAAACACACATCTCTGCTTGGGTTCTTTACTTGGTCCCCGTTTCCTCTCTGCTACAGATATCTACTATATGCCACTAGGAGGCATCACTCACAAATAAGGATACTATATATAAATGTGGCATTTCAGAACAATAAAATAAATTATAGATCACTTCCACAAGTAAAAATAATTACAAATTATTATAGTAATTTGCCTTTTACATAATTATTAACACTAATGGTAACGTTGCACAAATACAGTAACGTTATCAGTTGCACATTTAATGTACGTAAATGCTGTCAGTGAGTTTCGTAATTACAAAGTCTTCCTTAAGTTATCATTCAACTTACACAAAGTTTATTATTGTGGGGGTCATGGAATGTCCTGAATTCTTTCAGAAGGTTGCCCGACAGATAATATTAAGAACCACTGACTGACAGTGATGCTTTGGCTTAACATTTATACTAAACTCATATCAATACCTCACTTAGAGTTGTCATAGATTTCAATAATTCACGGAGAATTTTTAAAGATATATACTAAGTTTCAAATTTCTCCCTCACGCTTGAGACAGGTGGATGTGGAATACATTATGATGGAGGAGAATGGTAGTAGGAATGTTATGGGTTAGGGAAGGGATTAAATGATTACAAGGTAGGATACGGGGGTGTAATAAAGCAAGAAATATTATCTCTATTTAAGATAGGTGTACGGAGGAGTGAAGTATACACCAAGGGAGAGTTAGATGAGGAAGAAAAGTCATCAAGATGGATATAATATTTTATAAATACATTAATCTGAGTAGGGTTGTGAGTGTCAAAACTATAAGGTTTACGCCTATTTCTATTTTAATGTCAGTACAACGAAAACTTAAAAATTAGAATATATCAAGAGTGAGTAAGGCATAATGAAGACGAGTCAATGAAATGAAACTGATACGAGAGATTGGGGATTGGAAAGACAAGAAAGATTGGGCAACTCCAGTGTGGTAATAGGAAGGAACAAAAGAGGGAATAATTGATAGAGACAATGGAAAGAACAGTATTTGTCACATTAAATTACCCGTGTTAAACAAATGGTAACCTATAATGTTAAATCACAACAGGGACGAAATATTCATGTTACTAAAATACATATCGAAGTTTAAAATAATATTTCATAGCAACAGAGGTAAAAAATCACAAGAGGGACGAAATATTCATGTTACTAAAATACATATCGAAGTTTAAAGTAATACTTCATAGCAACAGAGGTAAAAGTGGAAGGTTATTTAACACAGAATGGGGAGGGGAGAGGCCAGGAGGGGAAGTACTGTATTTATAGGAAAAAAAAAAAAAAACATGTAATGGCAAAACACACACTGCCCTTATCTATGCTCATTACGTGTGTATCTGACAACGTTATTGTATTCATTCAACGTTTCCTCTGTGACTGAAAATTATTTGGTATATTTAATAAAAAACTTTCTGGCAACATTATATATATTTCTCTTTGTTGGTGTCCATAAACAAAATTCTTCCAGCACCAATATCATATATTTCTCGATAATATTATGATTCCACCTTCTGAACATAATTATATAGTATAATTATAACTTTGAGGAATTTATTGTTAAATTATTATAGTTCACATATGGTTATCTATAATATTAGACATTTAAACCATATACACTTGTCAATTCTATCACACAGAGTGTTCACTGATTAACAGAAACGTATCATTGACTAAGAAAGACAAACTTCTGGTATTGACTGTACAGCTGTGTTCATGATTACCTGAGACACATCTTGTGGAGGGAACTTGACCTTCTCTATCCTTACTGGACAGCAGGTAGTTGATATCAAACTGTCTGACCAACACAAACAGTGAAGCTAACAATAATATTATATTGAGGGAACTTGACCTTCTCTATCCTTACTGGACAGCAGGTAGTTGAATCAAACTGTCTGACCAACACACACAGTGAAGATATATATATATATATATATATATATATATATATATCGAAAACCAGTATAATATTATAAAGTCATTGTTCACCAACTAATTCGTTGCTGTTGGATGAACGATGAACCAGTTTTGTTTTGCAAGATGTGACAATGTTGTCAGGATCTATTATTTATTGTGAATAATATATATATGTATATACATATCTTATATCTTTATCTTTCTGCCTATCTATTTACCATTGATGAAATGCATTAGTTGTTGCGTGTACAAAATGATAAGAGTGGAATGGTGGTGATGACAGATGTGACAAGACGCTCTAATTTGACATTTTATTCTCCTTTCCCATAAGTTCCAAAGTTAGGCCCTTATCTCCTTCACTCCCTCCCTCCTTGCCTTGCTTTCGTTCTCTCTCTCTCTCTCTCTCTCTCTCTCTCTCTCTCTCTCTCTCTCCATACTTGATTAAACCTTGGTCTCTCTCTCTCTCTCTCTCTCTCTCTCTCTCTCTCTCTCTCTCTCTCTCTCTCTCTCTCTCTCTCATAACACTCAGGAAATCCCCATCGTTAAGGCAAAAATGGAGTGAGTTTATTTCCTCTCTCTCCAAGGTTGACCTCACCAGCGAGAACTTTTGGGTGTAACGTTACCCTCCATGTACACGGGTCGGGAATACAAACAATATTATAGTAAGAACAAAGGTTTTTTTTATCCCCTTGCTTAGCCAGTACATAAATAGTATCTGGTGTCTCAGACCAGTTATTTCACTGAAGAAAACAAGTTATCAATTGTAATTATAACAAGTACCCTGTGTGTGTGTGTGTGTGTGACATCCTACAAGTTATCCACTCATAGAACCTAGTGTTCTTCCCTACATCCTGAAAGTGTAATAGTAATAAATATACATATATAGTAATAAATATACAACCATTGTCAAGGGGAATATGAAAGTTACTATTTGATTTGACAAGATGTAAGAACACAATAATTTACAAAGGATTTAGTTGTTCGCAGTACACTGGAGTTTATTATCTAATTTGTTTTATCTCTTCCTCCACTGTCTTTATGGATGACGCCATGACACTTCCTGTGTGCGTGTGTGTATGTCTGTTTGCTCACTACCAGATCAGATTCCATCTTGTAGTGTTGTGTTTGTGTAAATCCTTCCCAACTCCTGCAAGACAGTGCTTCAATCTCTGGAGTTTTATTATCAAGAAGAACCTTCCACATATTGGGTAAATTGTTTTGTTGCTACTATTAATTAAATCCTTTACTCAACTATTTTGGATTGTCATCCTTTGAAATGCTCTGTATTTCTTCATACTCTCTCCCTCTCTTTATAACTTCCTATCTTTCCTCTCCTATATTCTTTCGTCAGGTTTCGTCTGTGGCAACATTCTTTTCTGTACTGAACAGTTCCACCTTACAATCATCCATCAATTCTTCTTTGAGTAATAATAGGTACACTCGGACCCCACAATGTTTAGTCCACCTGTGTCGGTGTGTGATATTTGGAGCAGATGCTTTCTGGACGACAGACCACTTACACTATCACAAGGCCACATACACATTAACACACTTACACTATCACAAGGCCACAAACACATTAACACACTCACACTATCACAAGGCCACAAACACATTAACACACTTACACTATCACAAGCCCACACACACATTAATACACACACTATCACAAGGCCACAAACACATTAACACACATACAGTACGGTATATAAAACAATGGAGGTTTAGCTCTATGTCTTTCATGTATTTTTATATTTTATTGTAACACTACATGATCATATTTTCTCTGTATATGTGACATGAATTTTTTTATTACATAATATTTTGTCCAATAACATTGGCAAGCGTTTTACTAAGAACACATATTATAACCTGATTTGTATAACACCTGAGTTTGTCAGGAGAGAAGAAGATAATTACTTATAACTTTATATTATAATTAAGTATTAATTAATATTTCAGTATGAACATCTAGCATGCAGTATGTATGTTCTATTAAATCACTGTTTGGGATATGACAATCTTATTTTCATATTTTCTATCAGTAATATTTTTTATTGTAGGTAAAATTAGTGTATATTCTTTACTGTTATAGCAAAGTGATAGAGGGTTTCAAACACACACTCTCTCTCTCTTTCTCTCTCTCTCTCAGGAAATCCCCATCGTTGAGGCAAAAATGGAGTGAGTTTATTTCCTCTCTCTCCAAGGTTGACCTCACCAGTGAGGTGGGTCTGGGATTAAAAACCATATTATAGTACGAACAAAGGTCTTTTATCCCTCTGTTTAGCCAGTATATAAATATTACTGTAACAAGTGTCTCAGACCTGTTATTTCACTGAAGAGAACAAGTTATTAATTGTAATTATAACACATACAATGTGTGTGTGTGTGTGTGTTATCTGATATGTTTTCCAATCATAGACGTTAGTGTTCTTCCCTACATCCAGAAAGTATGTATAGTAATTTGTTCCATAAATGTACAACATGTCTCAAGGGTAATATGAAGCTTAATTCACTCAATGTCATGATGTAAGAACACAATATTTTACAAAGGATTAAGTTGCTCACAATACACGAGAGTTCTTTATCTAATTTATTTTAACTCTTCCGCCACTATCACAACGGGTGCCACCATGAAACTTCCTGTGTGTGTGTGTGTGTGTGTGGTCACTTCGTAATCAGTATCCATCTTGCTGTATTGTGTATGTGTGTGTATAATACAGTGTTACAACATCATTGGAAACCCTGTGTGAGTTTATTATCAAGAAGAATCTTTCACACATACGGTAAGGTGTTTTGCTGGTATTATTGATTACGTCCTGTATTGATCTATGTTGGATTGTTGTCTTTTGAAATCATCTGCCTCTCTTTCTTACTTTCTGACTTTTCTCGATCTCTCCTTACTTTCCTCATCCTAAATCATTCCATGACACCAAGTGATTGAATGTTAGTTATTCATATTACATTACTAAATATACTGAGATAAACGTGCTAATAGAGAACTTTATATGTCATGATCTTACGTCTGTAAAGCATTACCGGTATATGTAGAAGTATTATATCTTGTAATATGTGTGACAGCCTGGCAGAGTTTGGTCGAACACATGAACACCAAAAGTAAATCACTAACAGATCAGATCACGGAAAGGACTGATAGATTGATTGATTGATATTAGACTACGCAACAGAGGTCATATAGCGCCAGAAAAAGGTGATAGAGAGGTGAGACTGCAAGCAGGAAGGAAATAGAAAGAAAAGAGGGACAGCTGAAGAACTAAAAGCTAGTGGCTGGGGCCAAAACCCTTAGTGTATTGCCCACATCACCAATGCAGGCGATACCTCCCTACAGGGTCACGGAAAGGAGTGTATCATAACTGTGACGGTGATGTGAGAATGATAGATAATGTATTTTATAATATGACAATTACAACTTACCTTGCCCTGTTAATTTATGATCTCGTTGGTTGGCTGCAGCGAAGAACAAAAAGTCGGGGATTAATTCCCCGTTTAGGCCTCAATCACCACGCACATAATAATTATTTTTATGTTAAGGGGTTCTTCCCGATATATATGTATTTATATAGATAACAAATCTACTGGTGCATTTAAACAACCAATTGCAAATTTTCTATATTTATTCAACTCCAGTATGCCAACATGAATAAACTAAATTTCACACACACACACACACACAACTCACGCTCACGCAACGCTAACTAGCTACTCGCTCTCGTTACCTCTCGCTCTCGCTCGCGTGACGATAGTCTAGCTTACGTTAACACGGTAGTAATTCTATCAATTGTTACGCAAGTTGGAATATTTTTCTAATGTCTCACACTTAGAGTCTCACAACACACTCGTAATTTTCTTCAAAGATCCAACTTCCCCCTCACCTAATTTAGTTACTGAACCAGCGTCAATGCAACTAGTCAGTATACAACTGTAAAGCCTTGTGAATCGCGTAATATACAACGAATTCGGCGTTTACGTTGATCACTCCCCACTGCACACGTGGAGGATTGATCTAGGTAAGGGAAGCTGACGATACGAGTGTGTTCCTTCCTTCGAGTGTGTCCTGTTCCAACTGACCCCAATTCTCCCTCCTTAACTGGTTCAAAATTTCTCTGACTCCTCCTCCTATCTTTGTTCGTTTTTCCTAACTGGCTACGATTTACATTGTACCCACTTATACTTGAGTTATACATGCAATTCCAATTTACCTATGGCGTACTAATAATTCCCGATAATTCCCCTCCACTTCACGATCATTTGCAATACCATAGTTACCCTGGTAGCATAATTATTAATACAATTTGTAATTAATGTACGAACACCTATATGACTGAATGTGGCAAATTCAGTTGAACCATGACCCTTTTCTAATTTTGGCTACTAATCCGGTACCTGCGGATTAACTAGCTGCACCCCCAACTTAACCCACTCCTGTCTCCTTTGTCTCATGAATGGAATATTCCAGAACACTCCCAGTATGGAATCTTCCAACTCTCTGTAATTCAAATTACGTCACGAGTATTATGTCTGACTCGTGACAATAACACCCCACACGTGACGTCACCATCTCTCTCTCTCTCACTCTCTTACAAACATAAATTCTCTCTCTCTCTCTCTCTCTCTCTCTCTCTCTCTCTCTCTCTCTCTCTGTTCCGTTCGAGCTTCTGTTCGAGCGGTACATTTGGCATGCGATAATAGGAGCTCGAACAAAAATTTTCCTTTCGAGCTCTATTTTGTGGTTTTAAACGATAAATAGCGTATTTGACATTTTAGCATAATTTTTACGTCAAGTTACGTCATATTACGTCATAAAAATCTTTGCCGGCTGTGTTGATTCAGATTATATAATTTTGGGAGTGTAACCGTTTTATTTAGCGGATTTATAGTAGATGACGTAATTTTCACGTCGAGTTACGTCATGTTATGTCATACCAAAACTTTCGCCTGGTGATGGTGATTCAGAATATATATGGGTTTTGGATGTACGTGTTACCGTTTTCGAGTTATAAGCGGACAAATAGAGACGGTTTGCCTTTTATAGTATAGATTTATTTGTGTATATTAGATTTATCTTTTATATACATTTATTTTTATATATGAGATTATATATAAACTGTAATTTTTTTGTATTTTTTTCCTTTAATTTAGCATAATGATGAAGGATTACAAATGACGTATGCGAGGAGGTGCTTTTCCTGAGGCAATCCTCGCATACTGATGTGTCCTTCATTGTTCAAATGAGCCAGCATCTATGGCTGGAGCGAACTACTGGGTTGGCATATTTGTTTACATTTATGTCATCCTTGGGTCGCAAGGTCATAGATGCTGGAGTTGCAAGCCTAATACCCCCATCAGGGGTGATGGCTTTTTAACTTGAAGTAAAAAAATAGTAATAAAAAAAAAAGATTAATAATGAGCATTACTATTATTTTAATACAAAAATATTATTTTTCTGACCGTTGTGGTCATGTTATAATAATTTATTCGTAAGCTTCCAAACCAACCACACTTGTAAGGCTTCATTATTTTCCAAAAGCTGAGTATCCGTATACACAAAATCTATTAAAACAGTAAGATAATGATATTCACTGCATAGTTTATTCACCAAATTCATTAAATAGTTTAGCCATAAGTTATTATTAACACGGCTAAGATTCTTTCGTTTGCATGTTTACAAACCACTACGAACGACTGTGGAATCGACCCTATGCCACGAAACAGACGACCTCATTGGTACTAATAGGGGATCTGTATCGTTGCAGTTTGGAGCAATCCAATTCACCAACACGAAAATCTTCCATTAAGGCCATTTCTATCTATCTATCTATAGCTCCGACGCCTCGTTCCCTCCGGGAACTCCCCCCAAGGGGGTGGCCACGGCAGAAGTGTCTCCAGTTCTCCCTGTTTCAACACTCCCTCCTTACTTGTTCAAGCCCTCCTCTACCCCTAATGTTTCTCTCCTTTACATACTCTTCCACTCTGTTCTGCCATCTAACCGGAGGTCTGCCTCTCACACCAGGTCCCACAACTTCACTTCCATACACCTTCTTTACAAATTCCTCGCCTTGCATTCTCTCCACATGTCCATACCATCTCAATGTATTACGTTTCACTCTCTCAACCACTCCACACTCAATACCAATTGCCTTCTCACTCATACCACATCTCTCATATACACTCTCATTACTTTCTCCATCCCATCTAGTAAGTCCACATGCTCCTCTCAAGTAACTCATTTCCACAGCACCTATTCTAGACTGATGCGCCCTATTCCATGTCCATGTCTCCGACGCATATGTCAGTGTTGGCAGGATTATACTATTTCGTAGTCCCCTTTTCACTTCCATACTCACACTTCTACCCTTCATAATCCTCCCCAGTGATCCTATGACCTGTCTACCCTTCACTGCTCTCTCCCTAATTTCTCCTTCCATACTTCCATGTTTACACATAACTGTACCCAGGTACTTAAACTCCTTCACTTCCTCCATCCTCTCACCCCTCAGAGTTATCTCACACTTCGTCCCAGTTGGTACAGCCACTCTGTAAGGTGTAGCAAAGTCAATCACTTCAGTTTCTGCTCTTTCAAATACCATCACTTTACTTTTACCCACATTCACCTTCAATTTCCTTCGTTTACACACAGACTGAAATTCGTCCACCACTCTCTGTAAATTCCTTTCACTCTCAGCCATCAGCACAGTGTCATCCGCAAACAAACTTGCCACCAGGGACCAGTTTGCTTCATTCAACCTCAACTTCACCCCCAGACCATTCACTTTGGCTTTCACCTCTCTCATACAACCATCCATATATATATTGAACAGCCATGGTGACATAACACACCCCTGTCTCAGCCCTACACTAATATTAAAACTCTCACTTAGATCACCCTCTACCCGTACACATGCTTTTGCATCTGCATAAAAAGCCTCAATGCCTTTCAGCAAAGGCCCCCCAACACCATAAATTCTCAACACCTCTGTCATAGCTTTCCTATCAACTCTATCATATGCCTTCTCCAAGTCCATGAAGGCAGCATACAACTTCTTACCCTTCCCAATATACTTCTCCACTATTGATTTTAATGCAAATATTTGGTCCACACATCCTCTACCCTTTCTGAACCCTCCCTGCTCCTCACTAACTTTATTCCCTGTTACTTCCATCAGTCTCTCAGTCAGAACCTTCCCGTAAACCTTCCCCGGTACACTAAGAAGGCTTATTCCCCTATAGCTACCACACTCATCCTTACTTCCCTTCCCCTTATACAAAGGTACAATTATGGCTCTCCTCCAATCCTCTGGCACCTCTCCCTGCCTCCAGGCCAATGTACATATAAGCAACATCCACTCCACCACTACCTCCCCCCCACACTTTAACATTTCAGCAGTTATCCCATCCACCCCTGGTGCCTTTCCCATCTTCAACTTTCCTATTGCTTTCCTAACCTCTTCCCTTCCTAAATCTCCCTGTACACCCTGTCGTCTACCACCTGCCTCCATCCCCATGCATGTCACCACCGCCTCCCCTCCCATCCCCCCATTCATCAGACCATCAAAATGCCTCTTCCACACTTCTTTCACTTCCTCACTTCTACTCACAGTAACTCCATCCTCTCTCTTCATTCTCACACTACCAGACTTTCCTTCTCCTCTTTCTCTTTTCACCTCCTTCCAGAATAATTTCTTGTTCTCTTTAAACTTTTCACTCAGCTTCATACCAAACTCCTCATCCACTCTCCTTTTACTCTCACTCACCATCATTTTCACTTGTCTCTTACACACATTATATTCTCTTTTCCATCTCTCTCTCACTTCTTCCGGCACATTCCTCTGTAGTGTTCTCCGATATGCCTTCCTCTTATCCTCTACAGCATCTTTCACTTCTTCTGTCCACCAAGCACTCCCTTTCTTGCCCCTCTTCTGTGACTTATATCCTACTACCTCTGCTGCTGTCCTTAATACTCTCATCTTAAACATTTCATACACCGCATTCACTCCCACTCCCTCCCCTATCCCCATCCTTACATCCCCCAGCGCCTCACCCACCCTCCTCTTATATTCCTCCCTATACTCTTCTACATCTAATTTCCCACTAGCCACCACCCTCTTATTCCTCACCCCTTCATCCCTCCTACTATACTCCCACTTAACCCTAACCTTCATCCTCACCAACACCGCAAAGGCCATTTCATTGACTGATTTCAACAATTGTGTGAAAAAATATAGAAAATTCCCTTGTAACGATGTAAATCAACCTCTGTCCCTCTCTCTCTCTCTCTCTCTCTCTTAACCTTCATTTTTACCTTTCTCCTCTCTCTCTCTCTTAATTTACCTTCTTTTTTTCATAATTCTCTCTCTCTCTCTCTCTCTCTCTCTCTCTCTCTCTCTCTCTCTCTCTCTCTCTCTCTCTCTTCCTTTTTTCCATAGTTCTCTCATTCTCTCTTAATTAACCTTCCTTCTTTCCTCTCCCTCTCTCTCTCTCTCTCTCTCTCTCTCTCTCTCTCTCTCTCATTTTTAACCTTTTCCTCATTAACTTTGCACAGTGGCAGTATCGTAACCAATGAGGTTCAGAGGTGCGGCCATTGCGCACTGGCTACTATTTAACCTCGGGAGACACCTCCCTATTTTTAGTTGATTTTATTGTAAAAGGTTGGAGGTGAAACCAAAGGGGGAGGCGGTGTGGGGGCACATTAGGTTCCCCCACATATAGGTTTTAAATTTCTGTAATGTATATATTTTATATGTATATATTTTAATGATATATATATTTTTTAATTGTTATTATATAATCTTCTTTTTCTTTTTTATTATTGTGGTGATTTTTAAAAACTTGACAATGTTGATGGCCCGTGTCCCTCCGGGAATGAGCTCTGCGTTGGCCTTGCCAGCCACCAGCGGCCCCCCAATGGGGAGACGGACGGCTGCGGCTAGTGGCAGGGAGGGGTCTCCAGTCTGCCCTGTGGGGGGCAGGAAAAGGGATGAATGCTTGAGGGTGATTGCGATCAATGTGAATGGATGGTGAATGAGGTGAAAAGGAGAGAGATAGTGGAGAGTTGCAGAAGAAGTAGAATAGATGTGTGTGGGATAACAGAGACGCATGTGAAAGGATGGAGGGAAGAGTGTGTTGTGGGAAGGAGTGGAAGGAGGCGTGGTATGGACTGGCATGGATGAAAAGAGTAAAGGGAGAGGAAAAGAAGGTTGTGCATTGTTGGTGTCTGGGAGGGTGTGGAAAGGAATTGATGGGCATGGAAGGAAGGGAGCAAGAATAGTATGGATGACTGGCAAGATTGGTATTGTGAAATATGCATGGGTCTGCGCGTATGCTCCGGTGAACGAGCAGACCAAAGTAGGAAAGGCGAAAATGAAAGAGTTCTGGGAAGAAGTGAATGAATGTCTAAAAAAGTTTGAGAGTGGGAGGAGGATAGTGTTGACAAGATATATGAATGGGAAGGTAGGGAACGAGAGAAGAGGAAATGTAGTTGGCAAGTGGGGTGTTAATGAGATAAATGAGAATGGTGAGTGCCTGGTGGATGTGTGTGCCGAGGTGGGGTTGTTCCTCGCCAACACCTGCTTCGAGTATAGACTGATCCACAGGTACACGTGGAAGAGGAGGGATGAGAGGGGAGAGCAGATGAATTTGATTGATTACATAGCTGTGGATGAAAGGTTAAGGAAAGATGTGATGAATGCTAGCGTGGTGAGAGGAATGTTTCAGTGCTCTAACCACTATGCGGTGTTGGCGAGGATTAGGGTCAGGGCAAAATGGGAGTATGGTAGGAAGGATAGAGAGGGGAACAAGAGGGAGGTGGCAAGTGGAAGATTGAATGACAGTGAGTACAGAGAGGTATATAAGAGGAGGGTGGGTAAGGTATGTTGGAGGATGCAAGGCTGAGTATGGGGGAGGGAGTGGGAGTGAATGATGTGTATGCAGTGTTTAAAACAATAGTAATGAGAACAGCAGCAGAGGTAGTGGGATATAAGACACAGAAGATGAGCAAGAAAGGGAGTGCTTGGTGGTCAGAAGAAGTGAAAGATGCCATAGAGAATTAAAGGAAGGCATATAAGTGAACATTACAGAGGAATGTGTCAGAGGAAGTGAAAGAGAGGTGGAAGAGAGAATACAATGTATGTAAGAGACAAGTGAAGAGGATGGTGAGTGAGAGTAAAAGGAGAATGGATGAGGCGTTTGGCAAGAAACTGAGTGAAAAGTTTAAAGAAAACAAGAAACTATTCTGGAAGGAGGTGAAAAGAAAAAGAGGAGAAGGAAAGTCTGGTAGAGTGAGAATAAAAAGAGAGGATGGAGTTACTGTAAGTGGAATTGAGGAAGTGAAAGAAGTGTGGAAGAGGCATTTTGATGGTCTGATGAATGCGGGGACGGTAAGGGAGGCGGTGGTGACATGCATGGGGATGGAGGCAGGTGGGAGACGACAGGATGTACAGGAAGAATTAGGAAGGGAAGAGGTTAGGAAAGCAATAGGAAAGTTGAAGATGGGAAAGGCACCGGGGGTGGATGGGATAACTGCTGAAATGTTAGTGTAGTGGGGAGGTAATGGTGGAGTGGATGTTGCATATATGCACATTGGCTTGGAGGCAGGGAGAGGTGCCAGAATGGAGGATAGCCATAATTGTACCTTTGTATAAGGGGAAGGGGAGTAAGGAGGAGTGTGGTAGCTATAGGGGAATAAGCCTCCTTAGTGTACTGGGGAAGGTGTATGGGAAGGTTCTAACCGAGAGACTGGTTGATGTAACAGGGAATAAAGTTAGTGAGGAGCAGGAAGGGTTCAGAAAGGGTAGAGGATGTGTGGACCAGATATTTGCATTAAAATCAATAGTGGGGAAATATATTGGGAAGGGTAGGAATTTGTATGTTGCCTTCATGGACTTGGAGAAGGCATACGATAGGGTTGATAGGAAAGTTATGTCAGAGATGTTGAGAATTTATGGTGTTGGGGGGTCTTTGCTGAAGGGCATTGAGGCCTTCTATGCAGGTGCAAAAGCATGCGTACGGGTAGAGGGTGATCTAAGTGAGAGTTTTAATATTAGTGTAGGGCTGAGACAGGGGTGTGTTGTGTCACCATGGCTGTTCAATATATATATGGATGGTTGTATGAGAGAGATGAAAGCCAAAGTGAATGGTCTGGGGGCGAAGTTGTGGCTGAATGAAGCAAATTGGTCCTTGGTGGCAAGTTTATTTGCGGATGACACTGTGTTGATGGCTGAGAATGAAAGAGAGTTACAGAGAGTAAAGGACGAATTTTAGTCTGTGTGTAAACGAATGAAACTGAGGGTGAATGTTGGTAAAAGTAAAGTGATGGTATTTGAGAGAGCAGAAACTGAAGTGATTGACTTTGCTACACCTTACAGAGTAGGAGTAGCAAGTGCACGGGACGAAGTGTGAGATAACTCTGAGGGGTGAGAGGATGGAGGAAGTGAAGGAGTTTAAGTACCTGGGTACAGTTATGTGTAAACATGGGAGTATGGAAGGAGAAATTAGGGTGAGAGCAATGAGGGGTAGACAGATCATAGAATCACTGGGGAGGATTATGAAGGGTAGAAGTGTGAGTATGGAAGTGAAAAGGGGACTACGAAATAGTATAATCTTGCCAACACTGACATATGCGTCGGAGACATGGACATGGAGTAGGGCTCATCAATCTAGAATAGGTGCTGTGGAAATGAGTTACTTGCGAGGAGCATGTGGACTTACTAGGTGGGATGGAGAAAGTAATGAGAGTGTGTATGAGAGATGTGGTATGAGTGAGAAGGCAATTGGTATTGAATGTGAAGTGGTTGAGAGAGTGAAGCGCAATACATTGAGATGGTTTGGACATGTGGAGAGAATGCAAGGTGAGGAGTTTGTAAAGGTGTATGGAAGTGAAGTTGTGGGACCTGGTGTGGGAGGCAGACTTCCGGTTAGATGGCAGAACAGAGTGGAAGAGTATGAAAAGGAGAGAAACATGAGGGGTAGAGGAGGGCTTGACCAAGTAAGGAGGGAGTGTTGGAACAGGGAGAACTGGAGGCACTTCTGCCGTGGCCACCCCCTTGGGGGGAGTTCCCGGAGGGAACGAGGTGTCAGAGCTATAGATAGATAGATAGACATAGTATCTTTTCCTTTCCTGCCAGTATTAAATGGAGGGAGTGGTGTGTGGGGAGGAGCCTTCTTCTATACTATACTTTTCCTTACCCTTGTAGGTTATATAGAATAGCAAACTCAGGCAGCCTCGTAAGGACCAGTAGGTCTGTTGCTGTTTGAATGTCCTTTGTAATCCTTTGTAATTTCTCTCTCTGAAATACCGAATGAATGGTCTCTCTCTCTCTCCATCTCTTTCTCTCTCAGTGGACATCAAAGGGGGAACTGAGGAATGCATAAAATATCAGCCATCCACTCCCTCTCAAGACTCAAACTTTTCTTGACGGTATAATAATAATAATAATAATAATAATAATAATAATAAAATAATATTCGTAAAATGCAGAGTAAAGAAAGCGAGTAATGTATGTCTGCATGTGTGTATTTGTTTGTGTGTTTGTGTCGGAATAACTAAACAAGCGAGTAATATGTTTGTTTCGTTTCACCCTCCCGGAATGAGCTCAGAGCTCTTAGTGACCGATCTTTGGGTAAGGCTGGAACCTTTTTCCACACACAGGGATAGCGAGGTCACAACTCCTCGACTTACGTCCCTTACCTATTCTCTGCTAGGTGAACAGGGGTTACACATTTAAGGAAACAATCCCACATTGTCTCCACCCGACCGGGGATTCGAACCCAGGACCTCTCGGATGTGAGCCGAGCGCGCTAACCACTACACCACCGGGCTGTGTGTGTGTGTGTGTGTGTGTCAAAATGAGTTAACAAGTATGTGTGTGTGTGTCCGAGACAGATAATGGAGAAATGTGATTACACCTAAACCCAAGCTACAGTACCTGGTCCATTAGTGCTCTGGCAAACATAATAATAACACTACCACCACCAGAGAGAGAGAGAGAGAGAGTGTGTGTGTACCAGTTCTCTAAGGCTTTAACTCGTTCAGGATCTGATACAGTACCTTGTTCTGGGGTTGTAGTGGTTGTTGTTTGTGTTGTTGTATTAGGTAACGTGGAAGACGTTTGGGTTTTTCTTAAGTAATTGACTTCACAAGTTTCTTAAGGCTTAATTTATTACTATATACTTATATCTACACATGGAATGATAACGATGTGCCTTGTCTTATATTATTGTGTCTCTCTCTTATTGAGAGAGTGTATAGCCCTTTTGGAAATCAGTTTAGGTATCCTGGTAGCTAAAGTACCTCATCTGCTTATATACATTTCAAGCTCAATAGTTGACAGAAATAGCTAGAGTGACTGTGTTGCCTGTGAATGGTCAGTCTAATTCTCTGTCTGGTCTGTCTACCTTCTTCTCTCCCTATTTATTCCTTATTCATTTATTCTCCCTTTCTCTCTGAAAGGGTCGATGGTCAGTTTGATGGAAGGTCAAAGTTCATGACCTGAGAGTACCTGGGTTTGTGTGTGTGTGTGTGTGTGTGTGTGTGTCCAACCTGACCAGGTGTGATATCTAAAAATAGTGTAAGCTATTGTAAAAAGGTATTTGACCCTTCTACCTGCCTTGTCCCGAAAGGTGAGTCACTGCACGTGTTTGTGTGTACAAGAGAGAGAGAGGGAGGAGTAAGGAAAGAAAGAAGGTTAATTAAGAGAGAGTGAGAGAACTATGGATAAAAGAGAGAGAGAGAGAGAGAGAGAGAGAGAGAGAGAGAGAGAAGGAAGGTTAATTAAGAGAGAGAGAAGAGAGAAGGAAGGTTAATTAAGAGAGAGAGAGAGAGAGAGAGAGTTACAAGGAGTTACAAGGACAAGTAGCACCTCAAAAGGTCTTACAACCCATACCAAGGAGGTACCGTAGGTGTAGTAGCAGTTGCTAACTAATAGTAAGAGAAAAGTATAGTAAAGAGAAGGCTCTCCCCACCCACGTCTCCCACCCGCATTGCGGTTATGGAAATGGAAATGTACCTAACCCGGAGGAAAGAAGGCCGGACTAGGACATTTTTGTACAGGAAAGGAGGAAACAATCACTTTAACTCTAACAGGCTTGGCAGAACTTTGTCTAACAGTGTCTTGAACTGCTCTATCGAGGAACTATCAACTACCTCTGCTGGTAGCTGATTCCAGTCATTGCAGATTTTATATGTGAAGAAATTACCTAACGTATTATGGCGGAAGCGTTTCAAGTCTAGTTTCCATCCATGGTTTCTAGTTGCATTAGTGTTTAAGCTAAACAGGCACTGATAATCAATGTTTTCATATCCACGAAGGATTTTGAAAACTTTAATTAATTGACCTCTCAAGCGTCTCGTCTCTAATGAAAAGAGGCCTAGTGCCTGCAGCCTTCTCTGGTAGCCCATGTGCTTAATTGATGGGATCAGTTTGGTGGCCCTAGCCTGGACTCTCTCAAGCCTCGCAATGTCTTTCTTGAGAGTCGGCGACCAGAACTGCACAGCATATTCCAGATGTTGCCGAACCAAAGAATGGTACAGAGTGAGGACTATCTCTTTGTTTCTAAATCTAAATTGCCTCTTTATGTAACCAAGAAGCCTCTGGGCTTTCTTCTCTACTTCGAGGCACTGCTTGGAGAATTTGAGGTCACCTAAGTCAGTACACCTAAGTCTTTCTCCAAGTCAGTACTACTAATTTCACTTCCCAACAAAG
This sequence comes from Petrolisthes cinctipes, assembly GCA_033782935.1. Classification (NCBI taxonomy): domain Eukaryota; kingdom Metazoa; phylum Arthropoda; class Malacostraca; order Decapoda; family Porcellanidae; genus Petrolisthes; species Petrolisthes cinctipes. The sequence continues at coordinate 125,946 of JAWQEG010000380.1, read as the reverse complement.
AGTAACTGGCTCTCTGATTGGCTGGACCTATGTGCATCACTTTACACTTGTCCAAATTGAATGGCAACTGTCATCGTTCAGACCACTCTCCTACTTTCTCTAGGTCTTTATGTAGTTGTTCTACCTTTTCAAATGATGAAGCATTACACCCTAACTTGGTGTCATCAGCAAATTTTGCAATTCGACTGACAATGCCCACATCTATATCATTAATGTAGATTATAAAGAGTAGTGGACCTAGAACTGAACCTTGAGGAACCCCACTTGTGACTGATGCCCAACTTGAGGCTTCCCCATTGATTACTACTCTTTGGCGCCGGTCAGTCAGCCAATTCTCAATCCATTTAGCAAGCATGCCCCTTATTCCCAGTGCATGGGTTTTTTCCATCAACCTCTGATGAGGTACTTTATCAAAGGCTTTCTGAAAGTCCAGATAAAGGATGTCTATTGCCATGCACTGGTCATACTCAGAAGGCATACCGTGGAAAAATTCAATCAAGTTGGTCAAATATGAACGCCGACGCCTAAAACCATGCTGTGAATCATACAATAAATTATATGATTCAAGATGATCTACTATTCTATCTGCAACTATACCCTCCAATACCTTTCCTACTACAGATGTAAGGCTGATTGGTCGGTAGTTTCCAGGAAGATGGCGATCTCCCTTTTTAAATATGGGAGTCACATTTGCTTCCTTCCAGTCAGATGGGACCTCTCCTGTTCCAAGCGATATATTGAAGATAACAGCCAGGAGAGAGAGAGAGAGAGAGAGAGAGAGAGAGAGAGAGAGACTAAGGGAAAAAAAGGTTAAAAATGAGAGAGAGAGAGAGAGAGGAAAGAAGGAAGGTTAATTAAGAGAGTGAGAGAACTATGGAAAAAAGGAAGGTTGAGAGAGAGAGAGAGAGAGAGAGAGAGAGAGAGAGAGAGAGAGAGAGGTTGATTTACATCGTTACAAGGGAATTTTCTACATTTTTTCACACAATGGTTGAAATCAGTCAATGAAATGGCCTTAAGGGAAGATTTTCGTGTTGGTGAATTGGATTGCTCCAAACTGTGCCACGATACAGATCCCCTATTAGTACCAATGAGGTCGTCTGTTTCGTGGCATAGGGTCGATTCCACAGTCGTTCGTAGTGGTTTGTAAGCATGCAAACGAAAGAATCTTAGCCGTGTTAATAATAACTTATGGCTAAACTATTTAATGAATTTGGTGAATAAACTATGCAGTGAATATCATTATCTAACTGTTTTAATAGATTTTGTGTATACGGATACTCAGCTTTTGGAAAATAATGAAGCCTTACAAGTGTGGTTGGTTTGGAAGCTTACGAATAAATTATTATAACATGACCACAACGGTCAGAAAAATAATATTTTTGTATTAAAATCATTTTAATGCTCATGATTAATCTTTTGTTTATTATTATTTTTTTTACTTTAAGTTAAAACGCCATCACCCCTGATGGGGGTATTAGGCTTGCAACTCCAGCATCTATGACCTTGCGACCCAAGGATGACATAAATGTAAACAAATATGCCAACCCAGTAGTTCACTCCAGCCATATGTGCTGGCTCATGTGAACAATGAAGGACACATCAGTATGCGAGGATTGCCTCAGGAAAAGCACCTCCTCGCATACGTCATTTGTAATCATTCATCATTATGCTAAATCAAAGGCAAAAAATACAAAAAATTACAGTTTATAGCAATATAATCTCATACATAAAAATAAATGTACATAAAAGATAAATCTAATATACACAAATAAATCTATACTATAAAAGGCAAACCGTCTCTATTTGTCCGCTTACAACTCGAAAACGGTAACACGTACAGCTCCGGACAAGGGTCCACACCCCATCCACCAGCGACTTGGTTTGTTCCTCGTCGGATCTGGTAACAGTTGCAGGTGGAGGGAGGGGGGATGTTAGTGGGAGAGGAGGAGAGAAATGTGGGCAGGGCTATATAGGAGGTAATGTAGAGAAGACGTGTGTCAGGAGGAATGAATGAAGCATACACTGTGAACGGTATCGAATAATCAATAGTTTAAAGCAGGGTTCTTCAAACTTTTTCAGTCATGACCCAGTTTTTACTATGACAACATTCTCGCGACCCATACAGAAAGATCTTTTACAAATGACCAGAATTATCAACCTAAGAAAATACAAGGCCAGAAATTGAAACGCAATTATTATAATTAACAGGCATTCTAACCAGAATTATAAACACTGCCTCACCAACCCCTCCCTCTCTCTCTCTCTCATTCTCTCTCAAGAAGGCTATTATTTGTGCAATGATTTTGTTTTATTGATAATTAAATATATGAATATTCGATTATAAAAATATGTTAGGTGGATTCATGTATGAACTTCATATTTATTTTATTGTCACGAATATTATTCTATTTTATTCATGTATTTAGTTTTGTGAGCTTGCCACCCAGTTTGGAGGAATTCGGGACCCGTAATTTGAAGAACCCGGGTTTAAAGAAGTGCATACTGCATTAACGTAGGTGGATATAGGAGAGAAGAAATGTGATGATTTGAGGCGAGGGTGAGGGGAAGAGGGTAAGAAAAATGAAATGTGATTAGTTGAAAAGTAATAACAAACAAATATAGTTAGAATATCTGTTACATTATATCCTTTAAATAAAAGCACTGTCTTTTGTTCACCATTGAAAGTGGGATAGACTACTGATTATATATTATCCTTTGGATATTAGACAGCTATCCCTGTATTCCTTTTATGCCTCGTGCTTGCCCCGTAGAGGGGGTTTTGCCTGTAATGATGTGGGCAATACTTTCAGGGCCCAGCCAATAGCTTACATTTCATCAACTGTCCCTCCTTTCTTCTTTTTTCCTTCTTGCTTGCTGTCACACCTCTCTATCACCTTTTCCTGGTGCTATATGACCTCGCTGTTGCGCCACCTAATATCAATCAAATCCCTCGTGCTTGTAGTCCACCCTATTTATCACCTTCTCCCAAGCCCAGCTGTTTTTTTTTTTTTTTCGGCAGAAGACGGTTTAATTTTCTAACTTTTTTAATAATCATATTTGTCAACAAATTCATTAAGCTATTTACCAGGATTTTTTTTTCTAAATTTACATTTCCTTAAAAATAATCGTTGTTAAACTTAAATAGGCGCCTCTATATGACGTTTTCAATAAACTTGGTCTAATTTTATGCATAGGCTATATATATTACAGTATATCTCAAGTAACTGGCAACCTTACACATCCTCCCTACTGTCTTATCCCTCTCTCGCTTGCCCTTCCCTCCTTTCTTACCGTTTATCTTTTCTTTCTCATATTTTTAACCTTCTCATTCGTTCTTAAAAAATTTAATGACATAGGCCTTTCTCCCTTATCACTTATAGTCCAATTATATGATTCGAAAAACTGCGGCTGAGATTATGTTGTTGATCGCATTTTGGTTCTCAATATGTAGAGGTTGATTGATTGATTGATATCAGGCGCCGCAACAACACGGTCAAATAGCACCAGAAAACGGTGATAGAGAGGCGAGACAGCAGGAAGAAAGGAAATAGAAAGAAGAGAGGGATAGTTGAACTAAAAGCTAGTGGCTGGTGCCGAAGGGGCGCCAAAACCCTTAAAGTATTGCCCACATCACTAATGCAGGCAATACCCCCCTACGGGGTCAATATGTAGAGAATTTACAAAACAACTAGAGATTTATGGGGAATGATATATAAATTATTTAGAATGAAAGTGTTGGCAGATACGCATTGTTGACGGGATTATCCCAGCCACAGCATTTCGCTTTCATAAAACTGAAGGACTATAGGTTTCATGCATTGCCATTTGCCAGTCTGTTGCTAGTCAGAATGTTAACTTGTTAAACCCATTTGCAGGAAAGAGAAATATATTATATCTTTCTTTTTAAGTTACTTAGGCTATATGTACTTTTTATTAAAATCTGTTTCGATATACATTACCTTACTTTTATCTAGTTCCAGCATTACTGCGCAGAACACCATATGACACAATAAGGACCACAAGGACAGTAATGGTGATCAACGTGATGCTCATGTAAGAGACTACTGAGAACGAGTGTATAGTATAGGGAACCACTCCAATGTCAGTGATGATTACCAACGAAGATAGTATAGATTTCCTCAGGATGAAATAAGGTTAAAATAATAATCTTATCTGAGAAATGGGACCATAACATAATCTATACCTCGTTGCACAATAAAATTTATTGCCAATCTCACACATACTCGAGTAATATTGAGTATGTAGTGTAAGCACAGTTATTTAGGAGACATATATGTTGCATGAGAAATACTGAACAATTCAAGAATTTACAACATAATAAATGATTTTCCCAGTCATTAGTTTAAGCAATTGCTATTCAATTTGGACCCTGAAGGGGGATTATTGTCTGTGGTGATATGGACAGTACTTAAGGGGTTCTGGCACCCCTTCAGACCTAACCAACGGCCATTTAAGGGGTCTGGAACCCCTTCAAATCTAACCCACTTCCTATTAATCTTTTAACTGTCCCTCCTCTCCTTCTTGCTTCCTCTCAGTCTCCTTATTTGAAACTACAAGTTCTATGGTCTTTCTGGTCTAGCTCAGTCTTGATTTGTTATTTCTCCCGCCCCCCCAAAAAAAAAATATATATATATATATATATATATATATATATATTAATTTTACATCATATTTCTGGTTGTTCTATTAATTTCTTACCTAATTATCACGAGGAAAAAACCCTGACCTAACCTAACCTAAATCCACTTGATAAACCTTATTAGAACTGCTGAACTTTTCTTCAGAAACACCCATAATTTTTTACATTATATATTATTTGGCCCAACTTTTGTGTTTGGTTTGATTCAGGGGATTCATTTTAACACTAGTTTATTGGTAAGATTGGGTCTGGTTATTTGTGTGTATAATTTAGTCTCTACAACAATGACCCACCGCATATTCCAGTTCCGTGACCCATTTTAGTCAAGCAACTCCCCTCGGTAGGTTTGGTTAGGTTAGGTTGGGTTGAGTTAATTGAGTTAGGTTAGGTTGAGCTGGATCAGGTAATAAAAGTTAGTAACTTCTCGTGGGAAACATATTGAGAATATTTTCGAAACTGAGACGTGGTTAGTTTTTAAGAGTAACGACCCGAGCATCAAACAAGCTTCGGCCCGCCCACACTGTACCAATCACTCATACAGAACTCGAAAATGCGGCCCCACCAAAGTCTCAAATATCCTCGGAGCTGGATCCCTTGCCTGAGTTGCCTGTCGGGGATTCTGCACTGTCGGGGTTCTTGCACTGTCGCAAGAGCCTCCCCCTTCCCTTGAAAAAAGAGAAATGGGGTATTGATGTTTATTTTGCAAATCACAGTGGTTTGGTAGACCATTCATTGAAGTACGTCCAGAATAATGACCTCTTTCCATATAGCCTGTGTAAGAATTCCTGCGGCCAACTGTACATCAGTGTCGTTATTCCTCCAAAGTAGGTCAGAATACAGGACTAGATTAACAAAAATAATGGTGTCCTGTTGCTTGGAATAGTTTGGAGGAATTGGTTACTCCAGAATTACCAGTATTGCACATTCTCCTTAAATATAAAATTCCAAGCCTCTGGAATATTTCAAAGCCTATAGGCTAGAGATGACCTGGAGCCCCGTGATTGTGATACTGTTAAGGGGGTATATATATAGCACATTGTTTTGAGTGGTAAATGTGGAATAAATGATTCTTCCAAATTATTCCAGGCAACAGGATGCCATTATTTTTCTTCATCTGGGTCTGTTTCCTGGCATACTTTGGAGGAATCGAGGCACTACAGTCAAATAAATGTATACCATCCCTTTAAGATCCCGGGGATTCTGTTGTTGACGAGTTTGAAGGCCACTGATTCCTCCTAACTACTATCCGTTTCAGCGCCGGACAGACGGTGTTTTTCGCAAATATCTCCTAAACGAATCGTTGTATCAATATAATATTTCAACACACTATCTTTAACACCCGGGCGTAATTTATGGCTGACATACCATATTCCTATATGTGTTATGCGAGGAGTTTACTCGTGAAAAATAGCACAAAGCCAGCCAGTCATATTGACACATTCGAAGGAAAGTGTGGCCCCCCCAACACCCTCCCAAACCATTCCTAACCACAACTACATCCCCCCCTTCTCACCCCTCCCTCCTCCTCTTCTCCCCCTAGCTCCTCGCCTCCCTCATCACTCGTGGCCCTCCCTATTTCTTCCATCACTGTATTATATATTAGAATGTTATGTAGATGTATATGTATAGATATGATTATTAACTAAGAGTATGGTGCAGTAAAATTCTATAGAGGCAAGACGTATTTCACTTTGATAATTACTGTACAACAGCATGTTTACATACATGTAGTATGTAGAAGGTCCATGTTTGCAGTCCTTATGGTCAACCATGCAAGTGAACACGATGTACTGGCATTACCTGTGGTCTGGACCTTCTAGGAAAAGTTATTAGATACTGTGTACCTATTCATTATAAAATGTCAACTTGGTCCAGTTAATATAATGTTATTTTGTTGACTTGTCCCTTTTATATTTATATTATCACCAAATTACATATATATATATATATATATATATATATATATATATATATATATATATATATATATATATATATATATATATATATATAGTAGTGTAGGATTTAATTATGCAAACATGATAAAACAAAATTTATTCACAATCACTGTCAAGGAAAACGTCATCGTCTTCATCATCACTGGCTTTCACGTTTGTACAATGTGGCAAGACGAAGAACAAACGCTGTCCTGCATCCACGGGGGCAAATGGACAACATTGTTGCTAATAGGTGCACCTCGGCAGTCAATGATTTCTACCCTGTCACTACTTGAGTCATAGCCTCGGACTGTTGGGTACCTCATACCTCAGAGAGAGGTGGAGGGGATACGAGAGACTGTAAATATTCAATTAAGGCATAAAATTTTTATTTAAAAAGGTAAAGAACACATGAAGCAACCATGAACGATTATATTTGGTTGCTCAAAACCAAAATTAATAATTTTTCTGGTGGCCTTAGACACGTGGGTTACTAGTAATCCGGCTGTACGGCCATTAACAACGGGATTAGCTATTGCTTTAATGGTCGTTTGACCCACTCTGGTTTTCATGTCCACACACAACGGTAACTGTATTAAACAATATTACTAATGAACGATACGTATATACATACTGTCATAAAAAAAATAAAAAATGGAAGGGGGATGGTGTAAATAGGGGGGTGAAGAGTGAAACGGGGAGGGGGATAATGAGATATTGGGGTAGGGAAGGAAGGAATGGTGTGGGGGGATTTTGGTGTGTTGGTGGAGAGGTTACACGAGTACCCCACACTCGTCCGATTCTCTATAACGCCTTAGATATGATGACTGGATTAGGCTTAATATCACTCAGTAAACTCCTAACATAACACATATAGTAATATGGTATGTCAGCCATAAATTACGCCCAGGTGTTAAAGATAGTGTGCTGAAATATTATATTGATACAACGATTCGTTTAAGAGATATTTACGAAAAACACCGTCTGTCCGGCGCTGAAACGTATAGTAGGCTATATATGTTACAGTAAAATCTTCAAAACAGTAATTTGTAAATTTCCTTGATTTTCCAGAAAATTTACAAAGTGACTGTTTCAATCAGTAAATTTACAAAATTACTAAAATTTGTAGGAAATTTACAAATATACTAATTTCAGGAGCCAGTAATTTTACAAAATTACTGATTCATCGATTATGATTTTTTATTATGATTTTTTACACAAACGAGCAGAAGCACACATCATCTAAAGTCAAATGATCCAATTTATTCACAAAACAGGATTATAAAGAACATAATGATCTAATTTATTCATAAAACAGGATTAAAAAGAACATAAAGGGTGTGTGTGTGGGGGGGGGGGTTGGCTTGCACTATGGTAGTGTCAACATACTAGGCTACTTATCTGGACATGTTAGACTGGAGTGACATTTGGAGTTACACTTGAGGTCGTTTCTGAAACAAGAACATTTATTTGTTCCGCATCTCTTTGCCCCACGCACACAGTTACATTTTGTGAAACCTTGCCCACCTGATGCTGATTCTGCTATGACGGCGGAATGCAAAGAAATTACTTTGTCAAGACAGATATCCTCATTGTTCAACAGTCTTTGAGGGCATAAATCAAACTGATTTCGGGAAAAGCCCCCTTTTAGCACACCAGCTTTCACCCCAATAATGGTTCATGATTCATCGATAACGATCAGTAAATTTGTAAATGTCCTACAAATCTTAGTAATTTTGTAAATTTACTGATTGAAACAGTCACTTTTTAAATTTACTGAAAATTCTAGGAAATTTACAAATTTACTGTTTGAAGATTTTACTGTAACATATACAGTATACCAGAAATAAGACTCCTTCAATGGCAGTAATAGGGTATCGGTTTCGTGGCATAGTTTGGAGGAATAGACCTTCAAATTCACCAAGCAAAGACACTGGTGTTTACTACATCAATGTCTGTGATGTATCTGTTTATCTTTCCACTTAGCGAATTGGGTTAAAATTAAGGTAAATAATGTTGTTGCACGGGATACTCTTATTCCGATTATGCCTCTCATAACGTGAATTTCAATTTGAAGATATTTAAAATCCAGTGACACGATAATATAATGATAGTTGCAATTATTTTAAAATGGATTTCTGCGCTATCTACTTAGAACCTAGCATGTGCCTAATGTAACTTTTCCTACTGAATCTTCGTATACAGAGTCATTTTTATTTAGAAATTGTTTATCATTTGACTTGCAGAGTTTTGAATCAGCCTGTATTGCCTATTGATATTATTGCAGTAAATGGGTCAAAATACAGCAATAAATGTGTCAAAATATTGGAGTATATCAGGTTCTGTACAATAATATAAAAATCTTCCAATATTGTAAGTATGATATTGTCGTTGTTTCAGATGTGTAGTCGAGGTTAGACCATCTACCAACAGCAAGAAGACTGAATGAATATAATTATGTGGCAGCCCTGACACCAGTAGCAGTGTGGCAGCCCTGACACCAGTAGCAGTGTGACAGCCCTGACACCAGTAGCAGTGTGACAGCTCTGACACCAGTAGCAGTGTGACAGCCCTGACACCAGTAGCAGTGTGGCAGCCCTGACACCAGTAGCAGTGTGACAGCTCTGACACCAGTAGCAGTGTGACAGCCCTGACACCAGTAGCAGTGTGACAGCCCTGACACCAGTAGCAGTGTGACAGCCCTGACACCAGTAGCAGTGTGACAGCCCTGACACCAGTAGCAGTGTGACAGCCCTGACACCAGTAGCAGTGTGGCAGCCCTGACACCAGTAGCAGTGTGACAGCCCTGACATCAGTTACACCCAAGTGGTCATCTTGGTGGCAGAATAAAACATTGTTAGTGATGGAGGTGGAAGAAAGTGCCACCATCAATGTGGTTAGAGAAGATCAGTGTAACAAATTTGCCTGTCCACAATGTGACAAACTTGTTAACAGAGGGAATATCAAGCAACATATGTTGACTCATAATGAAGAGAAAAAGTTTACTTGTGATGTATGTGGTAAAAAGTTTAGAGCAAAAGCTAATCTAAGGAGGCACATATATATCCACATAGGAATAAAGAACTTTAAGTGTGAATGTGGGAAAAAATTTACTCAGAAATCTCACCTTAATGTGCATATTAATGTTCATACAGGAGTGAAGAAATTTGAATGTAATGAATGTGGGAAAATGTTTAGTCAGAAATCTGGCCTTACTGTGCATATGAATGTTCATACAGGAGTAAAGAAATTTGAATGCAATGAATGTGGGAAAAAGTTTAGTCAGAAAACTCACCTTATTGCACATATGAATGTTCATACAGGAGTGAAGAGTGAAGAAATTTAAATGTAATGGATGTGGGAAAAAGCTTAGTCGGAAATCTATTCTTAATGTGCATATGAATGTTCATAAAGGAGTGAAAAAAATTTAAGCATAATGATTGTTGTTTAAAAGCTTAGTAAAATATCTTACCTTAATGTGCATATTATGAATGTTCGTAAAGGAATATAAAACATTGTGTGTAAGGAATATGGTAAAAGGTTTAGTTGAAAATCTAGCCTTGATGTGCATATTATGTGTTCATACAGAAGTGAAGAACTTTTAATTTAGTAAATGTGGTATTAAGTTGTACAAAATTGTTCACACAGGAAATAGAACTTTGAATATAATAATTGTGGAAAAAAATTAATTATTAAGTGTTGTTTACAAAACACATTGTCAGGCACACAACACAAACATGACAGTGATGTTTGGTGACAGGTTGGTGTCACTGAAGTATACTGTATTAATATAATGTGGCCATGATATAACCTATATAATAACAGTTACTGGTAGTGACAGGTTGGTGTCTTAATATTGAATGTATCTTTGGATCTGAAGGATTCTGTATAACTATAATATAATATAATATAATGTGGTCTTGATATTTGATAAAATAACAGCTAGTTGTAGTGACAGGTTGGTGTCAGGTCGGTTTACGGTCATTCGTCCACATGTCAGCACAAGCTGAACTGAATTAAAAAGTTTATTGTTGCAAAGGCCAAAACATGCTAATCAACAAACAGGCAATTTTATAAATCTGTACAATAATAATATAAAAATACTTAGGTTCATAAGAAACATTTATGAGTTAAAAAAATAAAAAGGTATATATATATATATGTATAAATGGGCCTATCATATCGGAAATAACATTAGATAAACAGGACAAATCCTACAGTATGTAGTTAATAGGATACACATGGGGTAAATAATAGGATAGTATACAGTATAAAAATGATTATAAATACTATATAAAATTCAGTACAGTTATAGATCAATACATAAAGTAAGATAAATAAGAATAGGAAAGATATTACTGTAATAAAATACAATTATTAGTTAAAGGTTAGAATTAAGGTATAAATAAATAAACACAACTTATAACACCTGTAGTTTGACACACCATTACCTCCTGAGAACAAAAAGTGGATATTCCTTAATATTAGCTAAAACATCATTATTAATTAACCAACTAATTAGCTGTGTCAGTTACCATTAACCATTTGGCCTGAACTCAGCCAGAGAGGGATAATGCAGTACACTCGTGATACATAATTTCTGACCAAAGTGTGAGGAGCAGAAAGCTTCGAATCGCCTGGTATTGCTCATTTCCTCACCAAGTGCACATACAGAGGCTGAGTTCGAATGTAGGGTGTGTGTGTGTGTGTGGTGCCTGCCGTTCGTCTCTGATCAGGGATTACGTATCACGAGTGTACATAGTGTTGGAGAGAGTGAACCCCAGACCTTGGTCATAAAGTACAAGGGACAGGTTCTAACATACATAATATATATACCTCCCAGTAATATTTATATCCCAGTTTGAACCCCAATATAATATATGCACTGTGTTTACCATATATATAATGACATAAAGGACAAGGAACAGGTTCTAACATACAGCTGGTCACACTCCTGTGAGGCCCACCCAGCGTTGTCAACGTTGGCCGAGATAACCCCGAAACACTAGTTGTGAGCTCTGCTCGCTCGAACCATTTACTGGTGGGTGGGGGAAGTAAGGAGGAATTTGAGGAGGGTAGGGGGGGTGCCTGCCTATACAAGAGAGGTGAGAAATTATTCTTGGGGAGGTGAAAAATGTGTGGAAGCTTTAATAAAAGTACGAAAATACACCCGGTTATCAATTATTTATATATTTAGATATTCGTGTCAATTATTAACATCATTAAAGGTAAGATTAACTTTTTCATATTATCATGTAACACAAAAACAACTGAGGTAACATTATTGTATACTTTTTTCGTATAATATTTAATTAATGATTATCATCAAGCACTAAACGCTGAAAAATACTTACACAATAACTGAATAAGAATCATGAACCAGAATGCTCTTTGTTAAATGAAGTAAATGTGAATACCTTTATATTACATGTCTCAAGTGTTGATACCACTAACACACACTTCCATTTCCCCCGTATCTACCTAACAGTTTATAATCAAGGCTCTCATTATCCCTCACGTGATAGCAGCCTTGTAATATTCTGAATACTTTTAATAATAGCTCGTTGTATTGAAATATTGGAATTTGACTATGAAACCCTTGTTTTGTCATTTGTCTCTTGGTAGAAAAAAATATTATTTGCTCTGTATCTCTCTTCTCCGTGTGTATCTCTTTTTTCTGTGTGCATGTAATATACTTATATAATTATATAAGCCAGTACACACACACATAACATAATAATGTTGGTGACAGAGGTTCTATTGGTTTTATCTGTCATGAGTTGCGAGAGAACTATATTCATAATTATTTAAACATTGTAATAGTTCCATCAAGTAATGCATGGGATGCACAGTTGAGGTTTCATCGGACATGTTAATAGAGAAACTGGCAACTCTTTTCAACATTTCTTAAAATTAAACTTTATTGAAGGTGTGTTAAGGTCTGAAATCCTGTGTTTCCCATCATACAACACCTTCCCAATACTCACACCGTTGTATTTGATGCCGTATTGGTCTTTACTGTCTTCTGCTACAAGGTTGATATTAGTGTGAATTTTCATATACACTCTACCACTACTCACACCGTTGTATTTGATGCCATATTGGTCTTTCCTGTTTTCTGCAACAAGGTTGATATTAGTGTGAATTTCCATATACACATTGCCTCGTGAACTGACTGACTGCACCCACCTTACACATCTTCAAGTCATCAGGACTGCCAACATGTTGGAGAGGGAATATTTCCACACTCAGTCTTCAATACCTTTACCAGTTTAGTGGTTTTCAACCAACTCATAATCCTCTTGGAGTATCAAAACTAATGTGGGCTAACGAGACTTGAGTCAACGTCAGTCTCTAATTAATGCAAAAAAAAAAAAAAATACAGTTGACAAGCCTGTGGGTTCCAGACACAATCTCCCTGGCCTCTGCTCACATGTATTATCAGCCAAAATAAAAAAATTTGTTACCTAGAAACAGATGAAATACTGAGGGATTTATAGTAAATTACCAAAGAGCACGTGTTCACTATATTCAATACAATGAGCTATTATTAAAAGTATTCAGAATATTACAAGGCTGCTATCACGTGAGGGATAATGAGAGCCTTGATTATAAACTGTTAGGTAGATACGGGGGAAATGGAAGTGTGTGTTAGTGGTATCAACACTTGAGACATGTAATATAAAGGTATTCACATTTACTTCATTTAACAAAGAGCATTCTGGTTCATGATTCTTATTCAGTTATTGTGTAAGTATTTTTCAGCGTTTAGTGGTTGATGATAACCATTGAATATTATACGAAAAAGTACCGTATACAATAATATTACCTCGGTTGTTTTTGTGTTACATCATAATATTAAAAACTTAATCTTACATTTAATGATGTTAATAATTGACACGAATGTTGGTATATAAATAATTGATAACTGGGCTTTCACTCATTTTTCACCTCCCCAAGAATAATTTCTCACCTCTTGTATAGGCAGGCAATGGTTCGAGCGAGCAGAGCTCACAACTAGTGTTTCGGGGTTATCTCGGCCAACGTTGACAACGCTGGGTGGGCCTCACGGGAGTGTGACCAGCTGTACATATGTATTTCACAGTTTTTTTTTTTTTTTTTTTTTTTAATTCATTGCGGCGTAGCGTCATTCAACAGGCAGGCAACAATACATACGGGTAGGCGGGACCCATGAAAATCTAATGACTACAACCACACACACACACACACATCACGAAAACAGAACAGAATGAAGCACAAGCATACAGACAAATATTTATATTATGACCTACTTAAATCCACCAAAACGAGGGTGGCGCACCAGAAGTTCCTCTAAAACCTGGTGGTTCAGCAGGTGTAGACAAACCACATCAAGTGGCAGGCCCCGGGGCAGCAAGTGTCGGACAGTGGGGCAGGCCAGGCAATAGTGCTCTATAGTATTAGCACGAGGGGCTCGACAAAAGCGACACTCAGTGAAGGGAGGCTCACCCTGCATCCCAGCAACCTGCCATGGTGGCATGTAGCCAAGCCTCAAACGAGCAGACACTACATTGTGCCTCCGAACCATGAGGCCTCGACGACGGTAGGAATATTTGTGACGGCAGACAGACTCGTAATGGGTGATGGAGAAGCTGAAAGGCCCCTCTGCATCCCTGCGTCGCCGTACAGGGAGGAGAGCGGCGGAGCGAACTCTAGAAAGGTAACATGTCAGGGAGAGAGGACGTCCAACACCACGAGGAGGCAAATGGCAGGCTTCCTTTGCGAGTCTGTCAACTGTACCATTGTGACGTAAACCTACATGGGATGGCACCCATAAAAATTTGACAGTCAAGTTACGGTGACGCAATAAGGCCAAAAAAAAGATAAAATTTGCTGAATAACAGTAGAGTGTGTGGGCTGAACACTAGAGAGGGAATGAAGGGTAGGTTTGGAGTCACAAATAATTGCAGCATTAACTCCACGTTGACAAACAAGACTAACAGCATCCAGAATGGCATACAGTTCACACAATGTTGAGCTAGAGTGGTTACAGAGACGACGGCCAACCCAGCCCGCTGGAGGTGACACCATGTCAGGTGAGAAAACGGCACAACCTGCTGTACCATCCACTTGCAATGAGCCATCAGTGTAGAGGCAGTAAGGATCTGTGATGGAGGACGTCACTGTTTCTATGTGTTCCAGAGCCAACTGCCGCTGTAGAGAAGGCAGTTCCGACTTGGAAGTAGGTGTGAAGCTCACATCAGGTGTTGGTAGCATCCACGGAGGGGGCCGTGGGGGGACGTCTGCAACCATTATATCTATATTAAGACTACAGAGCATAGAGGAAACAGACCTTATAAGAGTACGTCCAGCAGGCAGTATTGGAGGGACCGGGTAGTTTGGTCTAAGAGAAGTCCTGACTAACTGAGAGTAATGGGTTGAAAGATGTGAGAAATGGAGGCACTTGACAGTGAAGCAAGTAACATTAAAATAAATTCTCTCCACAAATGGGGGAAGACGCAACTCACGCTGCATGTTCACTATCCTGGTCGACATTGGACAACCGAGAATTATTCTCATTGCTTTATTCTGAAATTTTTCTAAAGTTTCCAGAGTAGCACTGGGAAGTTGAATCAGAGCAGGGGAGAGGTAATCAACAACTGAACGGATAAAAGCAATATAGATGGTTCTGGCTACTGGGATGGAGATGCCCGAGGAGTTGTTAGTGAGCCATTGAAGTGGTGTAAGTCGGCGCTGGAGACGACCCAACAAGTCTTGGACAATGGGATGGTCTTGAGGTCTGGCAGATACAATCGGCCAAATATTGACTGGCGCGCCCAGGTAGCGGTACTGAGAACACATGGGAATGACAGTCCCTCCAATGGTGAACACTGGCTGAGCTTGAGGAAGGCGGCAGGTGAATATTCTGCTCTTATCTGTGGAGACAATAATGCCACAGTGAGAGGAGGACACAGAGAAGGAGTCAAGAAACCGCTGGAGATCCCTTGGTGAGATAGAATGAACACAGATATCATCAGCATAGCACGTAATTGTAGTTCCAGGAATATCAGGGAGAGAAGTGAGCAGCCGATCCATCAGAATATTAAATAACTATGGGCTTAGAACACCCCCTTGAGGCGTACCAAGATGAAAACTGCGCACAGGACTGAGTGCACCACTGAAAAACACACGGGAGGTCCTGTTACTCAGGTAGCCCCGAATCCACAATAATAGATTACCCTTTATCCCAAAGTCAACCAGTTGATCCAAAATGACGTCTCTATTAGCAACATCGAAGGCACTTCGAAGGTCAATGAAGGCCACCACACTGTCCCTGTTAAGGCGAGTGTACAGGTCGACTAGGCAGTGGTGTGTGCTCCGCTGGGGAAGGAAACCAAACAGCCATGGAGAAAGGCGATCCTGCAATTTGTACATGAGACGATTGAGTAAGATTCTCTCCATAACCTTACAAAAACTGGAAGTAAGGGAAATAGGCCTGAACTTCGCAGTGCCAGTCTTAAGGATGGGTATTATTGTGCTGCTGGTCCAGGCTCGTGGTACACAACCATCACGAAGACAAAGATGGTCATATCAATAAATCAATCAATATGTATTCCATTATTACATAATAGGCCACATGAATAATTTAACTTTTATTGTACGAAACTTTTTGTTTTGCCAATAAAGACATTTATATATATATATATATATATATATATATATATATATATCATATTTATTTATACCATCATGGTGTTTACGTTATTTTGTGCTCTACCAAAAGGCACTGTTGGTTTTAAATCTCTTTCCGCATATCTTGTCATAGAGTTAATTTCATCGATGGTTTCCAGAGTGATATAAATCCGGTGGATTAATTTCCCTTCTTGCTCTTCTACTTGACCTTGAGAGAGAGAGAGAGAGAGAGAGAGAGAGTTGTGTTTTTTACTTGTCTTTCCTTTTGACTGGGACTTTACGATTATATTACAAAGGTAAATAAAGCGAGACTGACATGAGATCGTCTTGGCTATTCACAGTGTGGACTACGATACTGTTTTAGAAGAGCCATCATTTACACAAGGAAAATTATTTATGGCTAATCACTAACTGACAACTACAGGATGGAGGTGGGGGATGTTGGGAGGGGTGAAGGCGGGGTAGACTCTCTCCCCCAGCTCCGATCCCCCTCTTCCCTCTGTCCAGGGTAGGGGGTGGAAGGAAGGACCAAACCCTGAGCAGAAATTAGTGCTCGTGAGTGTACAGTTGGAAGATAGATATCTTCAAATACGGGACATGATGAATTATTCAGAACAGAATCTACTTAATTTTTCAAGTGACATCAGGAAATTAGCTCATGAACAGATTACAAATAGCAGATCAAAAAGGGGATTATTTGACACTGGAGGAATAATTGCTAAAACTTTATTTGGTACAGCTACTAGTGATGATGTAGAAGATCTGAGACGTAGACTGGAGATTCTAAACCATGTTATTGAAGACCAAAATCGGGTAATAGACAGTATTTTTTCTCTGGCATCTGATGTTGCTGAAGAGGTAAATGGAGTTATTAAAAAGACGAATGAGGTCATTAAGGAATTAGACAGATTGGCTAAATATTTGGATTTTACAACTTTTGTTTTGAACCTGGATCAGTATTTAAATATAGTTGAAAATTACATCAGTGGACTGAGTACTCAAACGAGGAAACTACTCCATAACTTAAGAAATGCAGCGCTGGGTAAGGAAGACGCTGACCTTCTGTCAGTGGTTGATGTGGCTAGGATTAAGCATGGTTTGAATCCATTCTTTGAAGGGGAATCTGTATCTTATTACTATCTACTGTTAGAATCATGATTAACGGCCAAAACCATCCTTATTCACATTCCAACAAAACATCAGGTTCATTTTAACATATGGTCGGTGAAGCCGTTTTTCATGAGGTTGGGGGCGGAGATTATAATGTTAAATATGGACTATGACTATATTATTGCATCTCAGGATCGCTCACTGGTGGTTGCAGTAACCAAGGATCAACTAGAGAGTTGTCATACAGCGTATTATCATTTGAAGTTGTGCCCAGCTCTAAATTTTACAGGACCCGAGGAATCCCAGTGTGAATTGTCGTTAATCCAGGCTGATGCTTCCGGCTCCGTTAAACATTATGAGTACCTGAGACCAAAAAGGAATTCAGATGTTTACGTAACGTACAATCAGGGCATTGCATATTATACCTTCACTAAGCCTGCAAGATCAACTATTATTTGTGAAGATGGCCCTTCAGGAGCAAAACATGTGTCTGAGGTGGGTACGTTTGTAATTCCACCTGCATGTTCATATTTAAGTAACACTAAGACGGTTCTAGCCACGAAGCATCATCTTGGATTGGTCCTAAATAAGTCTGTAGAATTTGTGAAAGTCCATCCTCCTCTCCCTGCAAATTTTTCTACTGATAATATTGATTCTGAGAAAATAGGATTTATGGAATTGTTAAATATGTCTGATGTTCATCCAGTAATTGAATCTGTTCTTCCTTTCCATCTCCAACGGGTAGCTGTGTACCCTTGGGCAGGAGTGACTGGTTTATTATTCATATTGTATTTCATGTTCCCTTGTTACCTGTTCAGGAGTTTGAGGATTTTGAATGGTGAGATTAAAAATAAGAAAAATAGAAGATCAGGACATATAGAGGTCCACCATACACAACCCATGGAAGATGAATTGTAAAGATAATTTTAAGGACACCCCAACAACTAGGTAGTACACTACACGGTTAGTTGTAGGGATTTAAAATTAAGGAATTGTATAAATGTGTATTATATTATATTTTCCATCTATAAATACTTAATTTAAGGAAATATAATTAATTATCCATTGTATCATTCACGAGCTCAACAATTTATTTTTATTTTATGTAAATTCATCAATTGTATATATATATATTTCATCTTGTATATATTGTAAATATGTGTTACCATGTCAAGAGTCAATCTAATAATCAGGGACGCAGTTGTTTCAGCGTGGCCCGAGCAATGTATCCGCGCCTGTAGTCATGTTCGCGATACATGATACACCCATGGGTAGTGGAACATACCGTTAGGGCTGAAAGCAGTTCAAACCAGTTTCATTAGACACAACATCTTTCGAAAAGTGCTGAGTGGCGTCGTGAGGGAATCTTCAATGCTGAGCTACTGATTGCTAGATTTCACTCTGTAATTAACTGTATATTAATCTCTATGCTATAATCAACTCCGTATTGCCATCTTGTATGTAGAGAATAGGACAATATATATTTGCTCACATTATTCATATATAAACTTGTATCTAACATGTCTATATTTCATATGTAAGCTTGGCATTGTAAATACCATCGTTGCAATCTATTATGTTGGGAAGGGTGTGGCACTGTGTGGTACGTGCATGCTATGTGTGAGAAGAGAGGCTCATTTCAAGCCCTGCCCTGGCGAGAACAGGTTCACCTTCCTACATATATCTTAGAGAGACACCAATTGTCTAGTATAACCTGTAACCTGTACCTGATATACTTCAGTAAATTGAGACAAGTCCACGAGTTTACTCTAAACCTTGAGTAATTAACTTAATTCCCCAGGAAGACTACAGTGGTAATTCAGACAACGAGTGGTAAGTTGACTGAAGCTAGAGGTCTACATCGGGCGGTAAGTGAAACCAGCCCAAAAAGGATAAATGAGAGTTTCCAGCAGGTATTTCCCAGTAACTGAGGCTGAGTTGGACGACCCAACGAGTACAGGGGGAGTATGGACAGTCAGTAATTGGAGCCGCCGCAGGTTGTTGAAGTGCGGTGGTGGCTGTCCATCTCGCCCCGCCTCGACCTCCAACACTGCCCCGAGTCCAACCCCTGATGCGTCTGTATGTAAAATAAAAAGTGTCTTGAAATCTGGGAAAACCAAAACAGGTGGTTGCGTAAGAGCCTCCTTTAATATACTGAATGCCTCTTCTTGTGGTTGACCCCATTCAAACTTATTTGATTGCTTCAACAGTTTAATCAAAGGTGCTGCCTTGCTAGAGAACTGAGATACAAAACTCCTATAGTAGCCAGCTAATCCCAGAAAAGATCGTACATTATCTACCTTGGTCGGTGTTGGAAACTTTAAGGTAGCCTTTATCTTATCCTGATTCACATGTATACCATATTCGTCTACTTCATGCCCCAAATACTTAATATTTTGTTTCAGGAACTCGCACTTACTAAGTTTTATCTTCAAACCCGCAGATGCTAAACGTTCCAATACCTTCCTTAATTTCTCCAAGTGCACATCCTTCGAGAAAATAATTATGTCATCCAGGTATACTAATGCATCTTTCCCAATTAACTCCGCCAACACATTGTTAACTAGCCATTGGAAAGTCGTAGGGGTATTGCTGAGCCCAAATGGCATTCTGCGAAATTGATAATGACCCTGATGAGTGGAAAAAGCCGTCACTTCACGAGACCGCTCGTGGACTGGCACCTGCCAATATCCTGACAGCAAATCCAAGGTAGAAAAAACCTGGTTTCCCTCACTTATAGCCTGCAACAGGTCATTTAAATGAGGCATGGGTATTTATCAGGGACAGTCTGCTCATTTACTCTCCTTTAATCAATAACAGGTCTATATGTTCCATCCTTCTTTGGAACCAAAAATATGGGGCCACTCCAAGGAGAGGTTGAAGGTTCAATAACCTTCTGCTTTAACATGTCTTTCACCGTATCGTCCACTATCTGTCTTTGTGAATGGGGGAGCCTATATGATTTTATGTAACTGGGTTGCGCTTCTCGCTTTAACTTAATCACATGTGAAGTTAGGTCTGTACTACCTAATGATTCCCCTGCAAGAACTATAGCCTACCTATACCCTTGAAGTAACTGTAACAACTCCTCTCTACCTTCTGAGTTTCCCCAAGTTTTAACTTGACTTCTCAATTCCGACGAAGGAGATGCATCAATACAACCAACAACACTCACAACTGGTAGGTTATGCTCTGGCTCTAATACCGTACCATGGTATACAAGGAAATTACACAATTGACTGCCTGGCTTAACTTCAATCTCTACTCCTGTATTGTTTACAGCCAGTACCACAGTCTCACCCCCTGACCTCACTGTAGTCAAGGTAGACTCTAGCGACACCCCTTTTAACTCACATGTTTCCGATATGTACACCACATCTATTCATTCTTTTACTAATTTTAAACACACCTTGAACTGAATCATTTCTTGCGGTTGCAATCTGTGCGCACCAGGTACAACAGCAGTAACAACAGTCCAACGCGTGACTTCCTCCCTAGAAGTGTCGCATAGTCTATCTTGTTTCGTGATCCCTTGGGTTGACTTCTCCTCAGAGCCTTTTACATAACCCACCGTTTTAATCTCTTTATCTGAGTGTTGGGATTGCGGGGTTGCCATACCAAATAAGGTACATTTTCATGAACAATTAAACCTTCCCCTGGGTACACCTCAATCTTCCGTTCAGCCATGGTTGACAATCCAAGCAACCCGCTTGCCATAGGATGAAATTTACTTACAACATAAAATGATGCAGCAAAACTTGAGCTACCCTGGAAATGAACTGGCAACCTCACAACTCCAAGAACCTCCACTGTAGTTCCTGATACCACACTCAGTTGGTATTGTGGCTGTTGCAATGCATATATCTTCCCTGAATGATGTTTTCTAATATTTTGATAGGATTCCTTTGATATTAGATTGACTACTGCCCCAGTATCAATCAAAAGTGCTCCCGGAACTCCCCCTATTGTTACATTTCCTACGGCTAAGTGATTATTTCTACTGATCGCCGACACTATTGAGAATTCTAAATCTCTAGGCATTTTTCTCCCCTCATCTTCTGGTCATAATGCCTCATCCGACCCTGATCGCCAGACCCCCAAACGTGATTTTTCCTCGTGTATGGCACGTACTACTACTACACAGTCTGCCGTTACATGATTAGACCATTTATGGATTTCACACCATTTACTCTGCCCGGGAGGCCCATAACCTCTTCCTGGATGATAACTATCCTGATGTGAATAGTGGAACCCTCTACCAAATTCTCTAGCCTGCCCTCCAAGCGCCCGCGTAGCTGCGCCTCTAGGGTATGCCTGACCCCTGTTCATTGAAACTCTATATTGATCCCCTTGAGATCTATTCTGTAATTGAGGACAGTCGGCCTTTACATGGCCCCACTTACGATAATGGAAACATTCTATCAGGTACCCCCCTCTTGTATTCTTTTACCCGGCGACTGCATTTACGCCTGTTTGCGGCCTGTCCTCTGACCTCTTGTCAGCTGCCTCCGTTTGCAGTACAGAAGTCTGTACCTTCGTAGCATTTTGATTGCGAAACGGTCTAAAAACCGTGGGATCTCTGATTTCCCCTTTTAACTCATTAATCAAATGCCACACTCCCTTGCCTTGCTCCAGCTTTTTTTTCCGGACTCTCCTCTGGTCCTCCTCTGTTAGACTCATATAAAACAATAGATATTCAAACATGTCACAGGCATCGTCAACCTTCATCCAGTCTTCACCCTGAATATCCTTAGACCATTTTGTGTTCTCTATACAATCTTGTATATCCTTGCATATAGCCCATGCCCTTGATCCCGCTACTTCTAGCGATGTACTCCACGCCTTTATACCTAACTCTGTGAATGCCTTATGTGCCCACGCAGAGCATCCCTCTGGAGCTGCCGTTCGGTACACTACAATTAATGCTTTTTTAATCTCCTCCCACGTCTGTTGTTTCTTTGATGACCTCCCCAACAGACAAATAGAAGTTAATAACTGCCTTGCAGACTGCCCTTCAATCCTCGAGTCTGCGTACCCTATTTTACCTCTATCCTCAGTAATATTATACTCCACGAAAGACTGCTCGAGTCTCCGTATAAATTCCTCTATTGTATACTTTTTATTCGGATCCCCATCAAACTTATAATTATAGAGTGAAATCTAGCAATCAGTAGCTCAGCATGGAAGATTCCCTCACGCTGCCACTCAGCACTTTACGAAAGATGTTGTGTCTAATTAAACTGGTTTGAACTGCTTTCAGCCCTAGCGGTATGTTCCACCACCCATGGGTGTATCATGTATCGCGAACATGACTACAGGCGCGGATACACCCCTTCTCTTCCTTTTCCCCCTCCAGCGTTCCCCCTGGTCCTCCAGTTCCGTCTCACTTCCGGTGGTGGTGGAGGAGGCCCTACTTTCATCGTCGTCTTCCTCCTCCTCCGTCTCCATCTCCTGTGGTGGCACAGGCAGTGGTGACTGTGGTGGTGGTGGTGGTGGCAGTGACGGCGGTGATGGCATCATTGACGGTGTCGATGGTGGTGGGGCCCTCCCACTGTTCACCCGGTTGAGTGGGCGAGGCAGCATTAACCGGCGACGAGGGTGGGCCGGAGGCAGGGATGGTGGAGAGTCTGCTCTGCTCCTCCCCCGTGCCTTCTTGCGGCCTCGTTTCTTGGTGGTGGTGGTGGATGGTTGTAAATCAGGAGAAATGGTGATTGGTGGCAAGCCATTTCTCCAGAAAATGTCCTGGAGGAGGTCGGAAAGACGACCTAGCCCTTCTGCCACTAGAGCAACAGCAGTCTTGGTGCAGACGGTGACGATGTCTGCCTGCTGCTGCCGTTGCTGCGGTGGTTGGGCATCAGCCGTCTTCCTCCCACGGGCATGGAGTGAGCCGAAGACTTTACCATCATCAAGCTCGGCTACGTTGGTAGCCTCCACGCCCTTCCTCCACAATGAAGGACACCTCCTCTCCGTCCCTCAGTGATGGTGGTGAGGTGGTGGCAGCAGAGAGAAGGATGCCCCTACTGTGGACGGCTGTCACGAAACCATAGCCCTTTAGGAAGTTGAACCACTTCACCCTGCCAGCGAGACAGGTGGCAAAGGAAGTGGTGTTGTCAGGTGGAGGTGTTGAGTGGGCCATGGTTAGTGTAGAGTCCCCTCGAGAGAGGCACGACTTCTCCTTTTTTTTTTTTTTTTTTTTTTCCCTGTCTTATCGACCATGGTGTTGGTCATTAAGGCCTTTTTTTTTTTTTTTTTTTTTTTTAATTTGAACTTTTTGCATATTATTTTATGCATTAATTATTATTATTATTATTATTATTATTATTATTATTATTATTATTATTATTATTATTATTATTATTATTATTACTATTATTATTATTATTATTATTACATTGAAACTTAAAATTAAACTTATAATCTAATTGTTTTTGTATTCTTTTTGTAACTTTATACAAAAATTTTCATCCTAGCTAATAAACTAATCTATGTACTTACTCAACCAATAGCTAACTAGACTAATACCTATTCCAGCCAATTGCTAAACCTAGATAGACAAATCGCTAAACCTATTGTAGACAATCGCTACACCTAGCTAATACATCATAATTTACAATATATACAACACATAATTTATAACATTCATAATTGACAAAAATACATACAAAATGGTAACAACAATAGTAATAAAAAGTCACATCACTCTGATCAGTTCGGTCTCCCTCAAGAAAGTCATCAATTTATCAGTCACACCACCATCCCCATCACCTAAGAGAGCTGAGAGTGTGAAGGGGACTTTTACTGCATCACAGTAACTTATGAGGGAAGCACGTTCCCCCACAAATCGCCGACAATGCAGGATGATATGACTGATAGATAACACCGCATTGCAGGTGTTACAATGCGGTGGAAAACGTTTGTCTATATATGGTTCTAGATGAGTTATTCTGGTGCAGTTGGTTCTCAGTCTTGCCAGGATACGTTCTTCTAATCTATTGGGCCGGTTGGCAGTGGCCCAATTACCCAGTTGAGGCTTGATGGTGTTGATGTTAAGTCTGGTCCACTGACCTTGCCACAGAAGATTAATTGATTTCTTTCCGAGGGATAGACACGACTGTAGATCACGAGGGACGTCCCAAATCTCCTCGAGCTCCACAGCCGATTTTGCAAGTAAGTCTGCCCGTTCATTGCCATAAATACGACAGTGCCCGGGCACCCAGATCAGAGTGAAGGACTTGTTGCATAAGTGCAACTTATTAATGATGCGACCCTGGATTTCATTAGAAATAGTTTGACATGAGTTAATTGCCTGAAGGGCTGACTTGGAGTCTGAGAAAATGACTATTGAATTATGACGAGAATTTAGTGCATAGTCTATGGCTTTGTCTATAGCAAAAAGTTCTGCTGTAAACACAGATGTATGGATCGGCAATCTGTACCTAATATCACATTCACTCGACCATACACTCGCACCCACACTTTCATCTGACTTGGAGCCGTCAGTGTACACGTGATGAGACCCACCACCAAACCACCACGGACTATACCACCAAACAGGTGGTGTATCTCCAACTCCGGCGCCTTTTCTTTCAATGATGGTAACCACGATGTGTTGACGCCGAAGTTGGGTGTCTCCCACGGTGGTATCTTGGTGATGATGAACTTGTCGCAGTCCCCAAGGTCTATTTGTAGTTCTAGCTGGTGGAGGCGCACAGCCAGTGGCCTCCGTCTTCCGTGGTGAAGGTAGTGATGTTGTTGGAGGGAGGCACTGGCCACGTTGCCGATCTCCGACTTCCGGATCGTTGCCATTGCGGTGTTGATGGCGAGTTGATCCCGTCGAAGTCGGAGAGGAGGTATGTTCGCCTCCACCTCCATCCTAGCTACACGTGTACACTTCAGAGCTCCCAAACACACACGTAAACATTTATTCTGGTACACATCCAATCTCCCTAGTGTTGTATCTGAAGCCGACCCATACACCTGTGAGCCATAGTCTAGTTTTGTACGAATAAGGGTCTAATACACCATTAATAAAGATTTCCTGTCGGCTCCCCATGTGGTACCTGATAGGTACTTAAGGACATTTAAAGGTTTTTCACAACGAACAAGCAAATTATTAACAAGATGTGTAAAATTTAATCTTTGGTCAAAATGAATTCCTAAAAATTTAACAGAATTATGAAATGGTACCGGTTGGCCATCTAACGTTACGTTAATTTGAGGTACTCTACGTTTACTAAAAATTACTCCGGTACACTTAGGAACGGAAAACTTAAAGCCCCACTGTAAGGCCCATTGGTGGACAGAATCAAGCGCTGCTTGAATCCGTCCTACTGAAAACTGTGCATTAGGTGATGAGTGCCACATTGCACAATCATCAGCATACAACGAGTATTTAAGATTCCTGGGGACTAGAGCTGATGACAGAATATCATTGATCATGATGTTAAAAAGTGTTGAACTAAGCACGCTTCCCTGTGGCACCCCGTTCTCTTGGACCAAAATGTCCGATGTTACGTTACAGGGAAGGGTGACAGAAAAAGTTCTGTCACGCAAAAAGTTGTTGATGAAAATGGGCAAATTACCTCTTAAACCATAACCGTGAAGCTTCATCAGAATACCGTGTCGCCATGTCATGGCATAGGCTTTATGGATGTCCAAGAACACCCCTACCATGAATTCTTTATTGGCAAATGCCTTTGAAATGCAATGTTCCAGGTTCATCAAGTGATCAACTGTGCTCCGGTGTTTCCGGAAGCCACATTGTCGATCACTCAATAAACCCTTCGCTTCTAAAACAAAAAGTAGCCTATTATTTATCATTCTTTCCATGACTTTACAGAGGCAAGAAGTCAACGCAATAGGTCGAAATGAACTGGGATTCACAAGACAACCAGACTGTTTAGGTATCGGTATGATCCACGCAAAGTGCCATGAGTTTGGGAAGGTGTTAGACACCCAAATCTCATTATACACCGCTAGCAACTTGACCAGGTTATCCTGGCCAAGATGCCGGATCATACCGTATGTGATGGTGTCAGATCCAGGACTGGTGTCTTTACAGGATCTTAGGGCAAGGAGAAGTTCGTCTATAGTAAACTCCCGGTTGAATGGGTAGTCTACGTCTTCTGTGGCAAAGTCTATCTCTTGTAGTTCAGCCATACGTTTGTGATGGAGAAAACGTTGGTCGTAATTGGCTGAACTACTTACTTTTGAGAAACTCCTGGCAAGTACGTTTGCTACGTCCACGGGATCGTCGTAGATGTTGTTGTCCACTTGAAGAGTGGTGATGGGGGTATACGGGCGTTTGTTATTTAATATCTTTATAGTGGACCAAACTTTAGTAAGTGGTGTAAAACGATTCACCGTGGACACAAACGACCGCCAAGAGTCCCTTTTAGCTCTATTAATTACTCTCCTTGCCTCAGCCCTCGCCCGTTTGTAAGCTATAAACTTGTTCTGAGTGGGCTGTTTGTCAAAAATCCTGTATCTCCTATTACGTTTCCTTAATGCCTCTCGGCAATCCGTTGACCACCAATGTGCTTCACGCTTATTTCGAATTATAGAGGTTTTAGGAATAGCAACCTCGGCTGCATGTAAAATGTTTTGTGTTAAATTTCGCATCTTTTCATCTATGGTCTCCCCGGATATATCTAGGTCGACGATCCTCCCGAAAGACCCCCAATCTGCTCTCTTAAAATTGAATTTTGGTACCAAAGGGGTCGAAACAGTATGATTTGAATAAGAGAGACAGATGGGAAAGTGGTCACTACCAAGGGAGTCGGACTCAGGATGTCAAGAAAAATCCTGGTGTATATCCGGGGAGGCCAGAGACAAATCGATCCACGAAAAGTTGCCAGAATGATCGTCAACCCTGGTGGCTTGACCATCGTTCAGGAGGCAGAGGTTGGATTGTAATATAATGTCTGTAATCTGCCCTCCGCGAGCATCAGTTCTTAAGTTTCCCACTGACAGTGATGGGCATTAAAGTCGCCCAGTATTAATTTTTTACCAATAAGTTGTCTAAAAAGATTATGTAATGAATCACTGTCAATGGGGCAGTAAAGAGAGCAGATGGATATGTAGGTGTTGTGTAATTTCACTCTGCAAGCAACGGCTTCCAGAGTAGTGTTTAATATTATTTGTGTCTGTGGATGTGATTTGTGTGTGTATATTGCTACTCCGTGTCTATCGTTTCTCCTGTATGCGTTGTAATGTTTAAATTGTGTTGGGTCAGAGTGATTCTCCAACCCTGTCTCCTGTAAACAGACGACGTCTGGCCTGTGTGTGTGTAATAATAGTGATATGTTGTTCAATCTATTCCCAAGACTTCTACAATTCCACTGTAGTACAGTGAACATGGCGGTTTAAGAGTTACGGGGTCGGCCTGAGCGCTTAGTCTTCTTGTGCCGCCCGCCGCCTGGCGAGTGGCTACCGGGGGACCTTTCCCGGTTCTTGCGTCCGGAGACATCCATTGCTTCCTCATCAATGGTGAGTCTCCCAGACTCCACCGAGGAAGAGCTATCCCTTCTCTCCCCCGATGAAGTGGGACTAGGGTGTGTGCAAGGAAGTGACTTGTTTGGTTTTAGGGTGGTGTATTTTACTTTGTCATACTTGTCTGACTTCTTCTTTTGTTTGTCTGACTGCAAAGCAGCTGCAGCCTGAGAATAGGAGTTAGTAGATGGGGTAATAGTTTTAGAGGGGGTAATAATAGTAGGTGTAGAAATAGAGTGATCAGCCTGTTCGCTTGGCTCTGACTCAGTCTGAGTACTAATAGTACACATCACGGGTCGAGATATCGCCGCCGATGCATACGAGACATTGGGTGATGGAGTCGCTTGCGATCCCATCACCACCTTCCTCGCATCATGATAGGAGATACCTCGAACTGCCTTCACCGAGCAGACCTCCTTCTCCAGCTTCCACTTGGGACAATCCCTCGAGGAAGTGGAGTGAGTACCCTTACAATGAAAGCAGGAGAGCTCCACTGATGTGAACTTTTCCTCAGCATGGCCAGGCGTCGCGCACCTGCCACACACTGGAGAAGAAGCCTTACAAGTACGATTTCCGTGTCCATAAATCTGACAGTTCAAGCATCTAAGAGGGTTGGGGATAAAGGGTCTTACTTTAACAATTTCATATCCGATTTTGACAGTTTCAGGAAGTGAAACTTTGCCAAAAGTCAAAATAAGTGTTGCAGTCTTCTTCCTTATACCATCCTCTAAACAAGTTATAAATCTAGCGTCAATTATATAATAACACCATCATTTTGGACAGAGAATCAGATCACAGACGACTGGCCCTCCTGGAAACCATATACATTCAAACACTACATCCATCACTGAACATACAAACAGAAGACTTTCAAACACTTCCCACCTCTAAAAGAATAATCAACAACAGTATATCCCCCCCTACCACCCAAACTACTCAAACAACCAACAGAGCCAGTCAACAGTCCAACCCCCAGCATACTTACCTTCTAAGATCCTCCAGGCAGTCAGCAATCCACCATGATCAGCCAACCCGTGGCCCGACCAATCAGGAGCCAGCTAACCTGCTCTAGCCCCGCCCCCTTACCCAGCAGACAGCCATAAATAGAGGTAAATCTCAACACTACTTCACTTACAACCCTTCTGAGGATGGAGAATGATCTCTCCGAAACGTCAAGGAACTTAGGCCAACGATTACAACAACTCAACCAAGAACAAAGAAAAACTGTTAGACAATTAGAAAAAGTCAACAATAAAATTTCCAATATATAAATATCAATTCCGTTTAACCTCGTTTGCCTTAAAGAATATATATATATATATATATATATATATATATATATATATATATATATATATATATATATATATATATATATATATATATATATATATATATATATATATATATATATATATATATATGATTTTTTTTTTTTTTTTTTATTAATTGCGCCGTAGCGTCAATCAACAGGCAGGCAACAATACATACGGGTAGGCGGGACACATGAAAATCCAATGACTACAACCACACACACATCACGAAAACATAACAGAATGAAGCACAAGCATCCACCAAAACGAGAGTGGCGTACCAGAAGTTCCTCTAAAACCTGGTGGTTCAGCAGGTGTCGACAAACCACATCAAGTGGCAGGCCCCGGAGCAACAAGTGTCGGACAGTGGGGCAGGCCAGGCAATAGTGCTCTATAGTGTTAGCATGAGGTGCTCGACTCAAGCGACACTCAGTGTAGGGAGGCTCACCCTGCATCCCAGCAACCTGCCACGGTGGCCGGTAGCCAAGCCTCAAACGTTCAGAGACTACATTGTGTCTCCGAACCATGAGGCCTCGACGACGGTAGGAATATTTGTGACGGCAGACAGACTCGTAATGGGTGATGGAGATGCTGCATCCCATCAGTGTAGAGGCAGTATGGATCTGTGATGGAGGACGTCACTGTTTCTATGTGTTCCAGAGCCAACTGCCGCTGTAGAGAAGGCAGTTCCGACTTGGAAGCAGGTGTGAAGCTCACATTAGGTGTAGGTAGCATCCACGGAGGGGGCCCTGGGGGGACATCTGCAACCATTATATCTATATTAAGACTACGGAGCATAGAGGAAACAGACCTTATAAGAGTACCTCCAGCAGGCAGTATGGGAGGGACCGGGTAGTTTGGTCTAAGAGAAGTCCTGACTAACTGAGAGTAATGGATTGAAAGATGTGAGAAATGGAGGCACTTGACAGTGAAGCAAGTAACACTAGAATAAATTCTCTCCACTAACGGGGAAAGACGCAACTCACGCTGCATGTTCACTATCTTGGTCGACATTGGACAACCGAGAATTATTCTCATTGCTCTATTCTGAAATTTTTCTAAAGTTTCAAGAGCAGTCCTGGGAAGTTGAATCAGAGCAGGGGAGAGGTAATCAACAACTGAACGGATAAAAGCAATATTGATGGTTCTGGCTACTGGGATGGAGATGCCCGACGAGTTGTTAGTGAGCTATTGAAGTGGCGTAAGTCGTCGCTGGAGACGACCCAACAAGTCTTGGACAATGGGATGATCTTGAGGTCTGGCAGGGATAATCGGCCAAATATTGACTGGCGCACCCAGGTACCTGGGAACACATGGGAATGACAGTCCCTCCAATGGTGAACACTGGCCGAGCTTGAGGAAGGCGGCAGGTGAATATTCTGCTCTTATCTGGGGAGACAATAATGAAACAGTGAGAGGAGGACACAGAGAAGGAGTCAAGAAACCGCTAGAGATCCCTTGGTGAGGTAGAATGAACACAGATATCATCAGCATAGCACGTAATTGTAGTTCCAGGTATATCAGGGAGAGAAGTGAGCAGCTGATGCATCAGAATATTAAATAACAATGGGCTGGGAACACCCCCTTGAGGCGTACCAAGATGAAAACTGCGCAAAGGACTGAGCGCACCACTGAAAAACACCTGGGAGGCCCTGTTAATCAGGTAGCCCCGAATCCACCGTAATAGATTACCCTTTATCCCAAAGTCAACCAGTTAATCCAAAATGACGTCTCTATTAGCAACATCGAAGGCACTTCGAAGGTCAATGAAGGCCACCACACTGTCCCTGTTAAGGCGAGTGTACAGGTCGACTAGGCAGTGGTGTGTGCTCCGCTGGGGAAGGAAACCAAACAGCCATGGAGAAAGGCGATCTAGCAGTCTGTACATGAGACGATTGAGTAAGATTCTCTCCATAACCTTACAAAAACAGGAAGTCAGGGAAATAGGCCTGAACTTCGCAGTGCCGGGCTTAGGGATGGGTATTATTGTGCTGCTGGTCCAGGCTCGTGGTACAGAACCATCACGAAGACAAAGATTGTACATTAGAAGTAGAGGGTTCCCAGGAACTTGTTGAAGTAGGCGCAGCACAGCATAAGTAATACCATCATCTCCAGGGGAAGAAGCTCTACCCCGAGAGAGAGCACGTCGCAACTCCTCCTCGGTTGTTGTTGTTGTTGATGTTCTCCCGGGGCAGAATGGCCTTCTGCCCCACAGACCCCTGGTACACTTTGGTCGCAGTGAAAAAACAAATTAAAATAAAGGAGGGGCTGCCCCTATATGCCTGGGCTACCGAAGCACATCCCAAGGAAATGGGACCAGAGTTTACTGGACTCCTCAGTTATCTCCTCTGCATTATCGTCATCATCTTGTAACAGAGCAGACATTAGACGTAGCCGGGCGGTGGCTTGGCTAACAGATTGTTAAACATAATGCTAGAAAAGTTGAGGAAAAGTGATCTAGGACCCATTCACAAAAACAAGGGATATGTATAGAGATATAAATTTGATTAGTCATCACTCTAGCTTTGTCAATGTGTGTAACCCACAAGGTGTGAACCTCCAGTGTCGTCGACTCTAATATCCGAAACACACACCATTAAGATTCATGTCATTGGGAAGGTTGATTGAGGGGTGGTGGGCGCTTGGGTGTGGTGTTCTATGGAGGCAGGGTAGGGAACTGTAAGCTGTAATGCAGAAGTCTTGGCTAGGTGCAATTTTTATGAATGCTCAATATAGGTCAAAGATAATAGTAACACTTGGTGGAGATTTTGTTTCATGCTCTACATCATAACGATAATGATAGTTACTGCAGGTAAGAATAATATATCTAGTGTGGAATTTAAGCACGTCACCATGTTGCTATAACATTCCACACCACCATTAGTCCCCACAAGTCAAGATAGGCCCGTTCTTTCAAGTGAGTAATTGCATATTAATATGGTATTTATTTTGTGACGATGACGCAGATTTGTCAGTAACAACAATGTCCAACATTTAATGAACATTAAAACAGTAGTACTGGTGTACTGACAGTTGTCATTAAAAGTTGTTTCTTGACAGTTCCGACTAAAGATATTTCATTATATATTTTTCATTATATAGTGAAACTTTCACAACCTTTATTGTTCACATTACTTTGTGATCATAGATGGATTAGGTGAGGATAGAAACATAAATCATATATTTAACGTGTTGGATGCTTCATATGTGTCGGAGTTGATGAATACAGTCGAGCTTCAAGGTGTTGGTTGATTCAGGGCATACATAAGTAAATATTCTGATATTTCACTTTGATACAGATTGACTTGCACTTTATATGTGATTTACAATACCCTATTTACACTAGACAACTTATTTAATCAATATTAATTGAGTTTAGGCCATGACGATATGATGCTAGTAACCACAACTGTGCACGCCAATTAATGTGTGTGAAGAGAGAGAGAGAGAGAGAGAGAGAGAGAGAGATGGCTTTCAAGGTACTCGCAACTTTAACTTTAAATGTATGAATTTTTTGGCATCCTCGCTCTATCCGTCTATAACCGCTTAGTAATGTCAAAACAGAAGTGTGTGAAAGTTCAATATGTAATGATAATAAAATTATTACCTTGGTCGGAGCAGTCAAATTTCATCGTAAAATATCAACAGTCATGACACTACTACCAATGTTTACAATGCTCGTAAATTGAAGATATTTGTTATTATTGACAATAAATAAAGCCATCGTCTTCACAATGATTAACTTGGTGGGACCAGCCTAAGGAAATTTATGAGGCCTGATTTTAATGTTATGTTCTAGGAACATTGTGACGTTTAAAACTTCACATTCAATATAATTTACTTATTATGTGTATTAACTATCATTAACGTTATGATGTAGAACATGTAATATTAATTAAAACCAAGATGCGCTGCTAATAGCTGGCATATACTAAACATTCATAGAAACATCTGGCCGAGACTAGCTACTGCCTCACCAACTCAGCATTTCTTTTGTCGTTTGAGAGCATAATATACTGATAACAAACAATAACTAATTACTTTACTAACCATCACAATGTTGTGGTCTACCAATGTCATGTTTGTTATGTAACAGATTTATATAGTTGACATATAATTTAGTACAGCATTACTGCTTACAATCCTCTCGTTAACTTTCCTCCGTAAAACATGCACCATACCATTCCCAAGCCTACACCCCTCCATTACCATCCCCCTGATTTACTCCTGGCATGTGTTTCGGATATGCGAGTCGAAACTGGAGGTTCACACCTTGTGGGGTACAAACATTGACACGCTGGAGTGATGAACGTGGCAGTGGAGGAGACTGTACAAAGAAAACCAGAAGGAGTTGCAATGTGTGTTTGTAGACTTAGAGAAGGCCTATGACAAGGTGCCTAGAGCGGATTTATGTTATAGTATGAGGAAGAAGTCAGGAGTTGCAGAGATGTATGTGAGGCTGGTAAATAACATGTATGACAATGGTGTAACAACAGTGAGAAGTAAGGTTGGTAAAGGACATGTATGACAATGGTGTAACAACAGTGAGGTGAGCAGCATATCATACTACTTCTACTACTACTACTATCACTACTACTACAGCACCTACTATTACTATTATACTGCTAGAACACTTGCTATTACTACTACTACAACACTTACTATTACTACTATTACTACTACTACAACTACACTTACTATTACTACTACTACGACAACAATTACTATTACAACTACTACTACCACCACTATAATGACAACTACTACAACCACTACAACTACTACTACTATCACTACTACAACAACTACTACACCAACAACTACTACTACCACTATTAAACATCGATTCTGAGCCCTTTCATATTTGAAATGGTGATGGACTGATTAACATATGGGATAAGACAGGAGTCTCCATGGACAATGATGATTGTGATCGACATCGTGTTATTTGGAGAGAGCCTGGAAGAAGTCAAGGCAAGGATGGAGAGTTTGAAATATGTACAGGAGAGAAAGGAAATGAATGTAAACAGGAGAAAGACTGAATATCCGTGTGTAATTGAGGAAGAAGGCGTGAGGACAGTGAGTCCATTTAAACATAAAAGACGATCGAGTAATACCACATACTCCTCCTCTTGTTAAATCTGCTTCATTAACTAACTTGCTTACTTCTCTTTTCCCCATTAAAATATCACCTAGTAAAACAAGATCAGGGTGTACATACTCTAAGGCTTTAAATACTCTCACATCACACATAATGGCTTCTAACGCTTCACAAACTATTAACGTTCTTCCACAAACACATACAGTAAAGGAATTCACTGGGGAAGATATTAATTATAACATTCATACATTTCTAAGGGTTTGTGAGGATAACATGGTTCCAGCAGGAATCACGGATGATAAAGACAAAATAAGGTTTGTTTGAGGTCATATTAAACCAGATTCAGCTGCTAGTGCACGGTTGACCGCTACTGCATACACTGATCCAGATAATTTAAGTAATTTTAAACAGTTTTGTGAAGATCTCATGGATGTTTTTGGAGGGAGTCAGTTTGCTGGAGCACTAGCATGGGTACACAGAAAGATTAAAAGAACAGCGAATAATTGTGGAACAGCTACTTCAAGTACTGCTCTAGCATTATCAGGTTCGACCATTAGCGATGCTAAACAACTCTTACAAGGGTCAGAATGATTTGATAGAAAGGGTTACATGAAGGAGGAATGTGTTTACCGGATTATTGAGTACATACAGTATGTTTTGCTCTTAAAAACAACATGCTCAAGCTGTAACAATAGATGTTGCTATTGGGGATAATGTCATGATAAAAGCCCAAGATAGATTGTCTAAACTAACTCCAAAGTTCTTAGGTCCATATGAAATAACAGAGATAGCTCATGGTAATAAAATAAAAGTTAAGGATGTAAACACAGGGAAGGAGGAAATAGTGCATGTAGATACGTGTAAAAAGATTAACTTAAATGACACACATAGCACAAATACATAAATCCACAAGAAATACATTCCACTCCCACATCTAGTGCAACAAATATATATAGACAAAAACAGGTCTGCTAATAAAACTAAATAATGGATATTTGTTGCAGATGGGGAACAAGATGTTATTACTGTTTTTGGTGAGTGTAGTGCTTGTTACACTAGCTCTACAGAATACAGTTCCGGCCAAAGCACTAAAACCTGGTGGAACATAGAGGAATGGTATATATATAGCATAACCGGTACATCCTTATGATCCCTATAAATAGTAGTGGATGTTAATAATGTTAACGTTCCATCAAGATTTGTCGCAATTCATATTTTGGCAACTGTATATACATAGCCTCCTTTGGCTATGTACAGTCGCGGCAGATAGTCTTTGACCATCCTGTGATGGAAAGGTGTGGCCAGCTGTTTCAAACTGTGAACACGTGGATTTGTTGCTTCAATCAGCTGCCTGATGATAGTATGGGTATAAATGTTTCGTGTTTTCGGACGCTCCTGTGTTGATCACGGCTATCCATCACTGACTGGTCAAGGACTATTTGCTGCGACTGTACAGCCAATTCAATTGTTCGAACTCTGTTCAGTTGCTCTCCAACACTCCTTGGACTCTGGTCCAGCACTATCAGTCATGGCTGTACCTACTATGTCCTTCATATTTCCCTACCAAAGGACACGAACCTGAATGCACCCGACGTGCATATTATTGACGAAGGTGGAACCTGGAGGGAGATATGTTTACTGCGTAGAGAGCAGGGAGAGAAAGGGCTAGCGTGGGTCAATATGTGCCTTTTATTAACATGGATCAATTCCCCTGGGATCTTTCCCACTGCTACTATACGTTTCAGCGCCGGACAGACGGTGTTTTTCGTAAATATCTCTTAAACGAATCTTTGTATCAATATAATATTTCAGCACACTGTCTTTAACACCCGGGCGTAATTTATGGCTGACATACCATATTACTATATGTGTTATGTTAGGAGTTTACTGAGTGATATTAAGCCTAATCCAGTCATCATATCTAAGGCGTTATAGAGAATCGGACGAGTGTGGGGTACTCGTGTAACCCCTCCACCAACACCCCGAAATCCCCCCACCATTCCTTCCTTCCCTACCCCAATATCTCATTATCCCCCTCCCCGTTTCACTCTTCACCCCCCTATTTACACCATCCACCTTCCATTTTTTATTTTTTTTATGAGTTTGTACAGTATATACGTATCGTTCATTAGTAATATTGTTTAATACAGTTACCGTTGTGTGTGGACATGAAAACCAGAGTGGGTCAAATGACCATTAAAGCAATAGCTAATCCCGTTGTTAATGGCCGTATAGCCGAATAATAACCCACGTGTCTAAGGCCACCAGAAAAATGATTAATTTTGGTTTTGGGCAACCAAATATAATAGTTTATGGTTGCTTCATGTGTTCTTTACCTTTTTAAATAACCAATTTATGCCTTAATTGAATATTCAGTCTCCCGTATCCCCTCCACCTCTCTCTGAGGTATGAGATACCCCCCAGTCCGAGGCTATGACTCAAGTAGTGACAGGGTAGAAATCATTGACTGCCGAGGCGCACCTATTAGCAACAATGTTGTCCATTTGCCCCCGTGGATGCAGGACAGAGTTTGTTCTTCGTCTTGCCACATTGTACAAACGTGAAAGCCAGTGATGATGAAGACGATGACGTTTTCCTTGACAGTGATTGTGAATAAATTTTGTTTTATCATGTTTGCATAATTAAATCCTACACTATTATATATATATATATATATATATATATATATATATATATATATATATATATATATATATATATATATATATATATATATATATATATATATATATATATATATATATATATATATAATTTGGTGATAATATAAATATAAAAGGGACAAGTCAACAAAATAACATTATATTAACTGGACCAAGTTGACATTTTATAATGAATAGGTACACAGTATCTAATAACTTTTTCTAGAAGGTCCAGACCACAGGTAATGCCAGTACATCGTGTTCAATTGCATGGTTGACCATAAGGACTGCAAACATGGACCTTCTACATACTACATGTATGTAAACATGCTGTTGTACAGTAATTGTCAAAGTGAAATACGTCTTGCCTCTATAGAATTGTACTGCACCATACTCTTAGTTAATAATCATATCTATACCTATACATCTACATAACATTCTAATATATAATAATACAGTGATGGGAGAAATAGGGAGGGACACGAGTGATGAGGGAGGCGAGGAGCTAGGGGGAGAAGAGGAGGAGGGAGGGGTGAGAAGGGGGGGATATAGTTGTGGTTAGGAATGGTTTGGGAGGGTGTTGGGGGGGCCACACTTTCCTTCGAATGCGTCAATATGACTGGCAAGCTTTGTGCTATTTTTCACGAGTAAACTCCTCGCATAACACATATAGTAATATGGTATGTCAGCCATAAATTACGCCCGGGTGTTAAAGATAGTGTGTTGAAATGTTATATTGATACAACGATTCGTTTAGGAGATATTTGCGAAAAACACCGTCTGTCCGGCTCTGAAACGGATAGTAGTCTTACTCCATGTGTGTTGTACAATGTCTTAAAGTATAGCTAAACTACGTGATACACATGACTTGCACTGAGCTAACTAGGAAGGAAATCGATGTTACAATCAACATGACACAGTACAAATGCATATTGGTAAATCATAGAGTCATAACCAGCGACTAACTATGAACAGGACAAGGAGGAAAAGGGACGAGGGAAGCAGTGTTAGGTCCTACCAAAGTACACGGGGACAGCGTTGCCAGTTAGGCTGGACACGTGACACGACTATAGTGAATATACAAAAATTAACACAATACATTCGGGTTCGTTATAATAAACACAGAATTTAGACGATGTATTACACAAAATAAATAACACCAGAACACGTTTCTGTATATCTATTATAGTTTTTGGTTTTGAATGGATAATGCTCATGTATTACACGTTAACAACATAATATAGAAAGAAGCACCATGTTCGGTCTGTGTTAGCGATGAAACTATACTTGTTGAAACCCCGAGCCTATCAGTGTTACCAGATGAGAAAAGCACTACACCACCTCGTTGGTGCCTGGGATGTCTCTATAACGACAAAAAAGCCCTTGCATTACTACCGAGGGGTGAACAGACTCTATTATACACCGTAACACTTTATTGGTAAGTACAGGGTACACACGAGTATGTTGTAGGTTTCTTGCCTGCCGTGGTAACGTGGTGAGAGGGTCGTAGCTGCTGCAGGAGAGTTGTAGAGAGCTGGTATCCGCACGTGTGATCAAAGCGAGAACACGCAGAGAGTGCTTGGTGCAGGCAAAGGCAATTAGATCATGGCAGGGCAAGTGTGTGTTGTTCCGGAGCGAGAGCTAGATAAAAGGAGCGCTGGAAGCCCGCCCCTTTTATGCAGTCGGTGCGCGTCTGCGCACGGCCATCACGTGATATAAAAGCTTCCAGAGATGACAACGTAGATTGGAGAGGCGTAAATATACTTGGCGTTGCTACAGTACCCCCCCTCCCCCATGAAGGTTTAGGAAAGAGGGGAGGACAGAATACAAAATAATATACATACCTATACATAAACATACATAAATAATAAATAATGTGTGTTATACAGAAGAGAACAGGTGCGATGTGAAGTGTCGTCGGAGGGAGAATGCAAATGTGTGAGCTAGTAATAGGGAGTGTGTGTAACTGGAATCGTGTGGAGTGGGTGAGTGTCTGCATTGTATATCTGTGACAGGTATTTGGATGGTCCCTTAACGGTGCGGCCGGAACAGGATGTGAATCCCTCAGGGACCATAG
This sequence comes from Petrolisthes cinctipes, assembly GCA_033782935.1. Taxonomy (NCBI): domain Eukaryota; kingdom Metazoa; phylum Arthropoda; class Malacostraca; order Decapoda; family Porcellanidae; genus Petrolisthes; species Petrolisthes cinctipes. Next base: position 86,922 of record JAWQEG010000380.1, on the reverse strand, counting down.
ACGGCTCGTCGTTCTGTGACAGTTCTCACAGAGGAAGTGGTGTGGCAGGGCGTGGTAATGGTTGTGGTAGCTGTTCAGGAGTGATAAGTCGAGGAGGTGTGGCCAGCATAAGCTGTGAGGGAGACTAGAGGGGATTAAAGGTGCCGAGAGAGAGTCTGGGGTAGGGTCAGGGGGATAGGTGTGGGGTCAGGCGGAGTGTGGTAGGTAGGAGGCGGGTGGTTGGGTGAAGGGGGTGGTAGAGGGATAGGTAGGGGTAGGGTAGGGGAGGGGGAGTGGGATAGGGGTGGGGGTGTAGGAGAGCGGGGAGGAGGAGATGTTGGTGGTGAGGTATGGGTGGTGAAGGTGAGTGTGCAAGTGAGGCAGATTGAAGTTGAATAATGGTGGGGGGAAGATGGGTATGATGGGGTGCGCGAGGTTGTTGTTAGGTGATGATGGGTAGAGGAGGGGTAGGAGAAGGTGAGCGAAGGTGTGGTGGGGTGATAAATTTAGGTAGTGGTATTGGCGAGGTGGGGGGAGTGTATGATTTGGTGTATGAGTTTAGGTTGTGTGAGTGAGTGTGGCTGTACTGTTGGCGTGGGAAGAAGCGTTGCGGGGGTATGTGTATTGTTGTAGCATGACAGCGTGTTAAGGTGGGGGGGTTGGTAGGAGTGGTGGGCGGTAGTGTGAGGTTGATGTGGGTGGAAGAGGTAGAGTAGTGAGGGTGTTTGGTGATGGTAGCACGGATGCGTGTGTGTGAGGAGGTGAGTGTGGTGGTGTGGGCTGGCTTGACCCGTTCCCAGGACATGACATAGGGTTTTCCAGCTACCAGAATAGTAACGGTAGCGTCCGTCCTGGAAATAACGAGATGATGTCCAGTGTAGGGGTGTTTTGTGGGCATCTGTGCTAAGGAAGAGTTGCGTAGCGGTACGTAGACCCGGGGGTGTGTAGGTAGTTCTGGTGGTGGTGTTACGAGTTTGTGTAGCGTTGATGATGGCTGCCTTGAGTGCTGGGAGGAACGACATGTAGTAAGTGTCCATACTTGGGGACGTGACTTGCCCCGGTAAGTGGAAGTCCTCGCCGAACACGAGTTCTGCTGGGGATTGGTGTAGGTCCTCCTTGACGGTGGCGCGGATGGTTAATAGGATGAGTGGTAGGGCGTCAGGCCACTATCAGGCTACAGCGCCCTAAATGCGTCTTTTAACCCCCTGTGCAGTCGCTCCACCATCCCATTACTGCTGAGGTGGTAAGCTGTGGTCCGCTGTCGTCAGGTACCCAGTAGTGTCAGCATTTCTTGCCACGCCCTCGACTCAAACTGGGCACCCTGGACAGTCACAATAACAGCCGGTGGTCCGAAGTTAGAAACCCAGTTGACGAGGAAGTGGCGGGCAGTACCATCCGCGGTGATGTCGCTCATGGGTGTGGCCATGCACCAACCTGTCGTCCTGTCGATGCAGGCGAGGAGATACCATGATCCGCGTAAAGGATGTAGAGGTCCTACTATATCCACATGTACCGTATGGAACCTGCTGGTGGGTACGGGGAATTCGTGCAGGGGTGGTTGGGTGTGACGTCCAATCTTCGCCCTTTGGCAAGGTTTGCAGGAGGTGACAAACTCCTTCATCTGCTTCCTCATATCAGACTGCACGGCGGCTGATGAGGCGGAGAGTACCTCCGATGCCTGGGTGGTTTAGGGAGTGGTAGTGGTTAAATACATTAGCCCTGAACCGCATAGGGATATATGGATGTGGCATACCGCATGACGTGTGGCACCACAGCATAGTCACTGTGTCTGGGGCGGCTAAGTACTCCAGTCACAGTCCCGTATCACCAGATTTGAAGTCACTGAGGTGGGCATCTGTTTGTTGGGCTGCTGCGATAGCTGGGAAGTCCGAAAGTGGCATCTGTTGGGTAGTGTAAATATTAGGTATCGCCAGGGGCGGTCATGACAAAGCGTCGGCCACGGCATTATCTTCACCCTTCAAGTGGCGGATGTCAGTGGTGAACTCCGACACGAATGCTAAATGGCATGTCACTCGAGGAGACTAGTTGGTGCCCAGCTGTTCCATCTTGGTAGTGAGTGGCTTGTGGTAGGTGCGGATGTGGATGCTCCTGCCTTCCAGGAAGTGGCGAAAGTGTTTAACAACGTCATATATGGCCACCAACTCTCTGTCCAAAGCACTATACTTGCATTGTGGTTGCTCCAGGCGCTTACTGAAGAAGGCGATGGGTTTCAGTGCCCCGTCAACTTCCTATTGAAGGACTGCACCAATGGCGTGGTTGGAGGCGTCGGTGTAGATGGATGTAGGTGCGTGTGGAGTAGGGTAGGCTAGAAGGGTGGTGTCCGCCAGTTTTCTCTTGATGGCTGTGATCGCTTCTTTTGCAGCTGTCGGCCATACCAGCTTCTTCTGCGAAGTCTTCTTGAGGCCCTTCAGCATGTTGTGAAATGGTGCGATGGCAGAGGCGGCGTGTGGAATGAAACGGTGGTAGTAGTTAACTACTCGTAAGAATTTCTGATTCGTTATTGATTGATTCATAAATACCATTAGGCATCTGGCGGCGCAACAGCTAGGGTCATATACCGCCAAACATAAAATCGTCATCTACATCATTAATAAAATATGTACACACACCTATCAGGCTTCACCACCCAGACAGGGATAGGCAGCATGATTAAAAGAACATATAAACTAAAAGGCACATTCATACTAAAAGACACTGATTAACTCACGTAAAATATATAAATTATCAAAATAAAAAACATTGAACTCTCTAAAAAGCCATAAATATAATAAAATATCACAATTTGTGGAGGAGGCCAGCCGCCTCCACATAGGAGAGGGTGTTCCCTCCCGAACTCCTGGGAGAGACTGTAAGAACCGTCACCCACCCGGTACTCGTAGAGGTGCCTATGATGAAGGTCCCCAAGGCTGGAATCACTCGGCAAGAAGATGCCGCACTGTCAGAGGAACCAAACAATCATCACAGTAGGGAGGGGGAATCTTCTCCATTAAAAACCCATGAGTCTGTAGCAGCCACATGTGTTGCCACTCTATATACCATACCCATATGGCCAATCCTGTATCACTAGGTATACCACTCCTATATCCCTGGTCAATTCTTAGCCAGCCAGGTATGCTAATCCTCGTCCTATGCAGACCTACGCCGCCCTTGGGACCACGCTTACCCACAGCCAAGCCGCCATAAGTCCCCTGGGGACTGCAGCTGTCGCCTCCACTCCCAGGCTCGGACCAAATATGAGGAGGGCAGCCAGCCTTGCTAGGACACTCACTCCAGCACCAGCACCGGAAGAAGAAGGTCCCTGCCCACTGTCATCCTGCCTGCCGTCACACCACCTAGCTGCCCTGCATCTACCTGTGTTCCCGCTCTGATCACACAGTTAATCTCCTACCTCCAGCCAACTCTCCTGCAGTGACTACGTCTCCTCTACGGCACGGCACGGCATGCCAGCATCTTACCATATTTTGTGTGACCTTTGTGTACTACCAATAAACTGTATTGTGTATCCTAGAAACTGTTCACCCCGGGTAGCGACACAATACATCCCTTGTCATTTCAATTGGTGACCCCGGTACGGCTCTATTACACTAAACATAGTGGTATACCTTCCACGTAAGTCTCGACACGCGTCCAAGCAACACCACCACTCCACACTCCACTCCATGTGTTGCCCCTGGACCACTCTCCAAGCTACACAACACCACCACTCCACTCTCCAAACCACGTGAACCACTCTCCAGCTCTACATTACGCGCTCCACTGCGCCACTCTCCTTGTGTTGCTCTACTGCTCCACTCTCCACCCCTCGCCTCTACAGCACCCACGACGTCGCCAGCGATATGCCACCACTCCACAACTCTACGCCATCCACGACGCCTACAACAAAAGTATATCTATGCAGACACTGTACAGTCGGCGGCAAAAGTCCTGTCGCCTCACTTGCTTCACCGAGGCACGCAATGTTCATAGACTCGAGATTATTAGGTGTAGAAAACATGCGTATTTATCGAGTCCATGAACACTGTGCGTCTCAGCGAAGCAGGTGAGGCGACACGACTTCTGCCGCCGACTGTACAATAATCCCTCCCTGTGCTGTTTTTGTTCACTACGCCCCCAGTGTTCTTCCCCCTCCACCTCGCATAACGTTATTGCCCCCATTTTTTCCTCCCTTCCTTTTTTCCCTACTCACTATTAACCCCTACTTACCTACCTGCCTCCTTATCCCCGTCTCACATACCCCTTCATCGTTCCCTTTCATGCTCCTCTACCCTGCCCCTCACCTACTTTCATCATCGCCACCCTTATTACTCACCACTAAACCATGTTGCACATCTGCCGTGCTTGCCATCCACGTTCCCCACACTTACACGACCAACACATTTACTCCCAGTGTTTCAATCCCCCGTGCTCCCCATATCGTTGGGTCCACGCGTACGGCCTCCAAACACACCACAACACCTGTCGTCCCTTTGTTTTTCTCTCTTTATTTACACTTCCATCATGGCCATCCCTACCGAGAAACACTTCTCACCAAACATGTCCCTACCACACACCTCCGCCTCTCCTCCAGATGCCACCACTCAAAACACTACTTTCCATGTACCTTTAGTTCCTCCCTTCAACCACGATGTACACGCCTGCTTCCTCCACCTGGAGGCTGTATAGCGAGGCCAAAACATTATGCAGGACCAACGCTACCAAGCCATCATTCGTGCCCTTCCAAATGAGGTATTCTCTACATTGTCACCACTCCTCCCCACTTTCAACCGACTAACGATATACGACGAGTTTAAGGCGACCATTATCTCAACCCACGGCATGACTACACAACAATACCTCAGAGCATTAGAGGAAGTGCAGCAGGAGGGGCATCGTCCCTCCGAAGTGTTGCGACTTATGCAACAGTTGAATGAAAAACCTCAACAATGACGTGTTGTGTATCGGACACTCCAAGCTCTTGCCTATCATCATCCAGTTGCACCTCCAGGCATTGCCCAACCTCACTCTCCCTGAGTACGGTAAGTGTGCTGACGACCTGATGTCCACGTACGAAGACGGTGCCCACAGGAGCCCACTCATCATACCACCACCACCATCGCCATGCCAACCACACCTACCACTGGGTCGCCACCTCTTACACATACCCAACTCCAACCACCGACCCTACCACCACAACCTACCCCTCCACATCAACAGCAACCGCACGCACTACAGACACACCAACACACCACCACCAACTCATACAAACTCATCCACAACCCCCCATACCTACCGCACACCATCAACACCCCTCACCTTCACCACAGTTTAACATCACCCCGCCATTAACACAACCACACCTTACACCACAACAACTCTCATCTTTCGCACAACATGTACAAACTTTCAACCACAACATGGACATATTCGGCACACCATACCCAAAACACCACCAACAATGGACCACACCCGCCCGGCAACCGTCATGCCAGACACCATCAGTGCCCCTACACCCACGCCACCACCACCAATGGACGTCACCATCCTGCCTACCTCCACCAGCGCCACGTCATACACCCACTACCACACCACAGCACTGGCAGAACCCCGACTTCTGCATGTACCATCAGAGGTTCGGACATGCTGCACGCAATTGCCATCCCCCATGTAACTGGGGTTTCGCCGCCAATCGCCGTCATGCCAGACGGTGAAACGAGTAAGGCGGTGGCAAGACGACACCCTTCACACTACTGCCCACTCAACAGCACCCAACTCAGGGCCACGCATCAACACACCTACCCTACAGCACCATCATGCACACGCACCTCCTTCTAGTAGCCACAAGACGTATGCAGCCCTCGCCACCGCTCAACTAGCACCTGCCGTGCAACAAGCCACCAAACCTGAATTTACTCCTCAACCTACCGCCCGCACTCTTCTGTGGGTGGAGGACCTAGAATCGAGAGACAACTTCCTCGTCAACTCTGGATCAGAGGTCATTGTTCTGCCCTCGGCGGTGAAAGACAGAGAATGCCTAGTTTCTACGGTATATGACCTCCCCGCTGCCAACAAATCACCCATTGCTGCGTTTGGCACAAGGAGCAGGGGCGTCACCCTACTTAGGTAGGAGTATGTAGTGTGGCCTTTCATCGTGGTGGATGTGCAGGCCCCCATTTTGGGCCTAGATTTCTTAACTGCACACGATCTCCTGGTAGACACCAGAAGGTAACGCCTCATATACCAACCATCAGGTGACATCATACATGCCAAGCACTGTAAACACCAATCACCTTCCATCACACAAATTACACACTGCAACTCTTATGAACATGTAATACAAGAATTCCCTAATCACCGTTCTACCTCATCTACACAGCTTGTGCATGATCCAGGAATCAGACACACCATTACTACGACCGGCCCCCCTGTTTTCGATAAACCCCGGAGGATGCCCCCTGAATGACTGGAAGCAGCCAAGAGGAAGTTTCAGGTTATGATACAGCAGGGCGTGGCGAGGCCATCTGACAGTGCGTGGGCGTCACACTGCATATGGTACCAAAGCAGCAAGAAGGCGAATGGAGGGCATGCGGAGACTACAGAGCCTTAAATGCTGCCTCCATTCCCGATAGATATCCAATACCACACGTCCTGGACTTCAACTCCAAGCTCCAGGGGTGTGCGGTATTCTCTAAAATTGACCAGATGCTTCAGGGACTCGTCTACGGGTCCCAATTACTGCCCCAAGTACTATTCCTCAGGTTCGCTCTTCTTCTAGTGGCCCAGAATTAAACAAAACTTATCGTCTGAGTAAACCCTCAGGTCAAGGTGGTAGTGGGCAGTCCCTCCGTGAAGCTTCCCAAAAATCAGTACTAAAGTAACACAGTTCAAGTTCCTTCAGTGGAATTGCTGTGGCTTGCGTGCTTCTTGGGAGGAACTGCGCGTTCTTTTCTCTAGCTTCTCTCCTGCATGTGCTTCTCTCCAAGAGACAGCCTTTACCTTCTGTGGTAGTGGGGTGATGCCGTTGGGAGTGACACGGTGGCCAAGGAAGTCCAACTGGTCCAGCCCTAGGACACACTTGGAAGGGTGGACCTTCAGACCACACTGCTGCAAGCGGCTGAAGAGCTCCCTCAGGTGCTGCTGGTGTTGAGTGTGGGTGTCTGAAGCAACCAGGATGTCGTCGATGAACACGACAGTGTAGTTCCGCAGCACCTTATCCATGAACCGTTGGAGAGTCTGGGCAGAATTGCATAACCCAAAGTTCATGGACGGGAATTCAAACAGGCCGAATGGGGTAGTAATCGCCGTCTTCTTTATGTCCTCCTCAGCAACAGGTATCTCGTAAAAAGCAAAAACAAGGTCAATCTTTGAAAACACCGCACACCCTTGGAGCTTGGAGTGGAAGTCCAGGTCGTGCGGTATTGGGTATCTGTCGGGGATGGTGGCAGCATTCAGCGCTCTGTAGTCACCGCATGCCCTCCATTCACCATCCCGTTACTTGGGGTCCATGTGAAGCGGCGACGCCCATGAGCTGTCAGAAGGTCTTGCTACTCCTTGTTGGATCATAATGTGGAATTCCCTGTTTGCCACTTTCAATCTCTCGGGGGGCATCCTCTGGGGTTTAGCGAAGACAGGGAGGCCATTCGTCGAAATTGTGTGGCAGATACCTGGGTCATGTGTGTGATGTGTGTTGGAAGTGGAGTGTAGGTGAGGAAATTCTTGTATTATGTGTTCGTAAGAGTTGGTGTGTGTGATGTGCGTGATGGTAGGTGTGGAGTGTTTGGTAGGGATGATTGCTCCTGAAAGTTGTCATTGTCTCTTGGCATCGATCAGGAGATCGTGTGCATACTACATACTCCTGCCTCAGAAAGGTGACGCCCCTGCTCCTCGTGCCATAAGTCGCGATGGGTGACTTATTGGCAGCAAGAAGGTCATATGCCGTAGAAGCCTGGCAGTCTCTGTCCTTCATTATCGGGGGGACAACACTAACCTCAGAGCCAGAGTCGACAAGGAAGTTGTCCCCCAAATCTAAATTCTCCACCCACAGGAGAGTACAAGCGGTGTGAGGAGGTGTGTGTACCGGATTGCTGGTGTGTTGCTGGGCCGGTGGTAGTGCAGTTGTGGCGAGGGTTGCTGCCGTGTTGTGGTTGCTAGTAGATGGTGCGTGGAGGTGGTGGTGCTGGTGCATAGGTTGAGCTGGGCGGTCCTGAGTTGGATGTCGTTGTGAAGACGGTAGCATGGAGGGCGTTGTCTTGCCACTGCCTTATTCGTTTTCCTGTGTTGGTCTGGCAGGAAGGCGGGTGGCGGAACAGCCCCAATTGCACAGGGGGCGGCAATTGCGTGCTGCATGGCCAAACCTCTGGTGATACATAAATAGGTTAGGGTTCTGCCACTGTTGTCCTGTGGTTGAAGGTGTGTGACGAGTAGCAGGAGGAGGTTGGCGGACTGGAGGGGCCCACTGGTGTTGGTGGTGTGGTTGCGGTGTTGTTGCAGGTGTCTGATACGTAGTAGGCAGAAGTTGGCGGACTGGTGTGGCCCACTAGTGTTTGTGCTGTGGTTGTTTTGCCTGGAGTTAATCAATTTTGTTGTTGAGGGATTGAATACATTGTGTTATGGAGTTGCATTGTTGTGGGTTTAGGTCTGGATAGTGTCATTGCGATGGTGGCAGGTATGATGCATCTGCGGTGTCGGTGTGCGATGTTGTTGATTTGGGAGAGGAAGGAGGTGTTGGTGTTGCGATTGGGGATGAATGTGTTGAGGTGTTGGAATGATTGGGGTTGGTGTGTAGGGAGAAGGTGTGGTTGTTGAGGTGGTTATAGCTCTGGTTACTGTTGAGCTGGAGGTAGAGGGTTAGGCAAGGTGCTAAGCGTGGTTGCTGAGGCGATGTTGGCGGTGGTATGTTGCTTGGGCCACGTGTCCATCAGGGAGTCAGCTAGCTTACCATACTCCCAGAGGGGCAGGTTTGGTTGCACCTGGAGATGCAGCTAGATAGTGGTAGGCAACATCTTGGAGTGCCTACCTTTGAGAACATCGTTGTTGAAGGGCGTAACGGCTTTTTTGTTAAGTTGTTGCACGTGTCGCAACAACTCTGAGGAGTGGCGCCCATCCAGCTGCACGTCCTCCAACGCCTTTAAATATTGCTGTGATGTCATGCCGTGGGCAGAGATGATGGTGGCCTTCAGTTCGTCCTAGAGAGTAGCCTAGTTGAAGGTTGAGATGAGTAGGGACAAGGAAGAGAACACCTCGTGAGGGAGGACGCGAATGATGGCTTGGTAACGCTGGTCCTGCATGTATGTTTGGCCACGCCATACCGCCTCCAAGTGGAGAAACCAGGCGTGGACATCGTAATTAAAAGAAAGAGATTAGGGCACGTGTATAGTAGCGGGTTGGGTAGTAACGTGTGGAGGAGAGGTAGAGGCATGTGGAAGCGACATGTTTGGTGAAAAGTGTGTGGTGTCGGTAGGGGTAGCCATGGTGACGGGTGAAAGTGAACGTGCGAGAGCAAGGAAGGTGTTGTGGTGTGTACAGGAGGCGGCGTAGAGGCTATGTCTTATGATACTAGAACACGTGGGGTTGTGCCATGGCACTGGTGATGTAGTGTGTGGGTCGTGTGTAGGGGCACGTGAAGATCATACACAGGATGGTACAAAAAATGAGAGAAATAATTGCCACGGGAAAGAGGAATGGAGGTCAGAGGGTAGGATGGACAGTGGGGTGCGGAACAAAGAAAATGGAGCGAACAAGGGGGGGACTGAAGTAGGATAGACCCGGGAGTAGGTCATAGGGGGTGGTGTACGGGGGAGAATGTAGAGGAATGGGACACTTGGAGCAGCTTAGACTAAGAGAATACGTGGCGGTAAATTAAGAGAAGAGACAAAAATGACACAGAAAGGGGGGTAGAGTCTCACTGGGGTGGGTAGCACAATTGAAAAAAAAAATGGAGTGGTGTACCTGGTGGCTTGTAGGAGGTGAAAGGCGTCGTGAGGTTGTCGTGTCATGGACGGGAAATACAGGACGGGGACGTCGGCGATGTCGTGGTCACACGTGGAGGATGATGCGGCCCCCCAGAAGCGTTGTAGCGTAACGAGGGACGTAGCATGTGGAGTAGGGAGTTGTAGTATATTTGAGCGTAGAGTAGCGTAGCACGTAGATGTAACGTAGCGTAGGTCGTAGCATGTTATGTAGGATAGTGTAGCACATATACGGCAGGGATAGAACAGTGGGGAAATTGTAGCATCATTGGTGGTGATAGATTGGACTTTGGAGTAGTGTGTGGGGAGAACGTGGAGGGTGAGACAATGGGGGCGATAGGTATTAGTGGAGAGATAGGGACGGGGATTGGGAACGAGAGATGTTGTGGGGTAAGGTTAAAAATGTGGAAGAAAACGGGTGCGAGAGGAGGGAAGAAAAAACGAAGTGCAGGCAAAATAGAGGAGGACAACCGGGAAATAGGGAGCGGGAAGGGGAAACACGTGGGGTTGGGGAGAAAATTACGGGGGAAACAAAAGGAATTAATGAGTGTGGAATGGCGGGCGAGGAATGAATTTATGGGGCAAATAGGGGACACAAAGGGACGGGAGGCAGGGGTAACATGTGGTGATGGGGCAAATAATTATGGGGTACAAAGGGTATAAAATACGGGGTCCTCGAGGCCGATAAATGACTTAATGGGGGCACAAGCCAGCCAATCAGCAGCCAGGAGTTGCAGCCAATCACGACGCATCCAGCGCGGGGTAATGACGTCATGAAGGGAGTTTCCATAACGCACCACCAATTAAATATAAAATATACTGTATTATTACAATCGTATTACTTATGATAAATTACGATGAAGGGAGTTTCTATGTAACAAAACAAATGTATATGAAATATACTGTATTGAAATCAAACTGGTTAACACCTCTTTGTTTATCTCTCACAATATAGAATTGATATACCGCAAAAATGCTGTGAGCACACAAAGTTTCTAGGCTACCTGATAACATTTTTCTCAGGTAGCCTACTGGACAGAGAACTTGAGAGACTCATTATGGAGATCCGTGAAGGAGGGATTTTACTCAATGGAGAAAAGAGGTGAGAAAGCCCGCTGTCAGGCGGTAAGATACTGGGGACAATCTATGAAAAGATTCTGAACAATAGCTGTGACCTTACATCTGTAATAGAGAGCGAATCCTGAAAGGGAAAGCAAAACAAGTAGTGAAGACATTAAGGAGGGCAAAAAGATTGTAGAGGCAGTACAGAACTAATATTATTTTGATTACCGGTATTTTATATTTGATACTGAAAAATTTATTTTATACAGTAACAGGTACTAAGGGGGCTGGTCCTCCTTCAACTGTCTATATAATCTGCATGATGATGACATAAATCAATAAAGCAAGACAAAAATACACAAGTATTTAATCGACTTTCTCCTTTTATCCAGATTTGAACATGGTACTGTTCAAACACTGTAGTAACCTCACTGCATTCTGAAAACTTATATAATGAACATTGGGGTGCACAGATATGAAGCATCACAATTATGGGAGTTATAAGAAAAGCCAGAGAGCTGTGAGGGATGCTAAAAAGAGGGCAAACGAGGTGGGGAGAGGAATTGACAGAAAAAAATAAAGAAAGAAACCTGAAAAGAGGATAAGGAAAAGGACATCAGGGAAGAAAGTGTGAATTCAGAGGATAGTAAATTCAATCATCATAGTAGGCTACACTACTCTGGTGGAGGAGTGAATTGAGAAGAGTTGGATTGAGAACAATATTTTTAGGGTTTTTAAAATGTTGTTGAGGAGAGAGAGAAACTGTGATTGCTGCATTTGAAAGGGGTAAATGATTAATATTTAATTATTTAATTTTACAGTGAGTTAAGAAGGGATAGAGGAGTTAACATCTTAATAGGTGTAAATGAAGCACATATAACAATGTTCAAAAGTAATTAGAAAAGCATCGTTCTCTAATCGGGACTATGAGTATCTATAGGAAACCCTATGAATATCAGTGATCCCACTGCTACTTTTTTTTCAGCTAGATCTGGGGTTATCTGACTTCACTTGGTGTGGAGTATAACAATCTAGGGTTTTTTCTTTAGATTTCTTTTCTTACGACTGACAATAAATGACAGGTAGTTAATTTTACTAACAGTATGAAAAACATGTCTCGTTAACTGCATTTAAGTTACAGTTGTTGTTGTTTTTTTATGTTCAATCTGGGTTATTTTTAAGGTAACATCTGGTTTTTACCAATTTAATAAGTGGCAACACTGATAAATATTATTACTTGCACAGAAGAGTTGGTAGCTTGAGTTACCTATAGGCCAATATGTATCAAAATTTCTCACGATTGTGTTGTAACGCACATTGTAAAGAACACTGATCTCTCCTTATCACTTGCGTTAAACATTATTTAAAATCTTTGGATGTACTTTGTACGTAATACGCGAGTAATAATGTATTTAATATGCATTTATTATGTTTCATGGAAACTCCCTTCATGACGTCATTACCCCGCGCTGGATGCATCGTGATTAGCTGGAACTCCTGGCTGCTGATTGGCTGGCTTGAGTATTAAGACCACCATGGATGCAGTTCAAGAATATGCGAAGGGGGCGGGGTATGATGTGGGCTGTGTGGGGTGGGCGGAGGATGGGGTGGTTGTGATTCTATGGTGGGTATGGTAGGGATGGGTGCTGGCGAGCAAGAACGGGTTAGGGATGACGGTGGCGATGAAGGCTGTGTTGTGGTGGTAGGAGGAAAAGAGGGTTGTGGCGTGAATGTGTGATTGGATTGTGGGGTGGGTAGGAGTGGTGGTCTGTAGTGAGGGAATATTGAGGGTGGGGTGGGTGGATTGGCAGGTACCGGTGGTATATGGTGTGTGGGTGTAGGGGTGACCGCCGGCTTGACCCACTCCCAGGACGTGACATAAGGTTTTCCTGACACCTTGATTGTGAGTGTAGTGTCTGTCTTGGAGATAACGGGGTTAGGGCCGGTATACGGTTCTTGCAGCGGTGTCCTGTGGGAGTCGGTATGCAGGAACAGGTGTGTGGCTGTGTGTAGACCCGGTGGTGTGTAGGAAGTTCTCGAGTTGGGTTTCCTCGTCTGCATTGGATGAGCGCTGTAGATGGCTGCCTTCAAGGCTGGGAGGAAAGAGAGGTTGGAGGTGTTCGTGTTTGGAGATGTGACCTGTCCTGGTAGGTGGAGATCTTCTCCAAAGAAGAGTTCAGCTGGTGAGTGGTGTAGATCCTCCTTCACTGTGGCACGTAAGGTCAAGAGGATAAGATGAAGGTCATCTGACCATTTGTCTGGTTGTAAGGCACGAAATGTGTCCTTCAACCTTCTATGCAGACATTCAACCATTTCGTTACTGCTCGGGTGGTAAGCCGTCGTCCTCTGTCTTATGGTGCCGAGTAAGGTAAGCATTTCCTGCCTTTGCCTGGATTCGAATTGCGTGCCCTTGTCGGTTACGATGACAGCTGGTGGACCAAAGTTGGCAACCCAAGTTTTGAGGAAGTGGCGGGCGGTACCTTTTGCTGTGATGTCTGTCATGGGCGTCCCGGGACGGTGCACCAACATGTAGTACGATCCACGCAGGTGAGGAGGTAACGAAAACTCCTTGATGGTGGGAGTGGCAGGACGATATCGATATGGACCATGTGGAACCTGCTGGTGGGTATAGGGAAGTCGTGTAGTGGAGGGCGGGTGTGGCGCCCCACCTTCGCTCTCTGGCATAGCACACAAGCTGATACCAACTCCTTAATCTGTTTTCTCATACCAATCCATCCGGCTCTACGGCTGATGAGGCGGAGGGTACCTGGAACACCTGGGTGGTCCAGGGAGTGAAAGTGGTTAAATACTTTGTATCTGAAAGGGGAAGGGATGTATGGATGAGGTGTACCGAATGAAGTGTCACACCATAGTTTTGTGACGCCGTCTGGTGCTGGTATGTGCTCCAGCCGCAGGCCTTTGTCTCCACAAAGGAGTTGGTTGAGGTGCTCATCTCATGCCTGCACTGCTGCAATGGCTTAGAAATCTAGGAGCGGCATCTGTTAGATAGAGGATATGCATGGAATAATAGGGGATGCCCTAGAAAGGGCGTCAGCCACGGCTTTCTCCTCACCTTTGACGTGCCTGATGTCCATGGTAAATTTTGAGATAAATGCAAGGTGACGTGATACTCTAGGGGACCAGTTTGTCCCTGGTTGTTTCATCGTAGTTGTGAGTGGCTTGTGGTCTGTTCTGATGTAAAAACTCCTTCCTTCCAAGAAATGTCGGAAGTGCTTGACAGAGTCAGAGATGGCGACTAATTCCTTGTCGACGGCACTATATTTCCGTTGCGGTGGTTCCAGGCGCTTGCTGTAAAAGGTGATCGGCTTCAGCATACCATCAAATTCTTGCTGCAGGACAGCCCCGATAGCGTCGTTGGACACGTCGGTGTAGATTGAAGTGGGGGCGTGCGGTGTGGGGTAGGCGAGGAGGGTGGTGTCGGCTAGGCATTGTTTGACATCTTGAAATGCCTTGGTGGCTGAAGTCGTCCACGTAAGCTTCTTCTGTTGCTTCTTCTTCAAGCCTTTGAGTAGGTCGTGGAGTGGAGAGAGAGCAGAGGCGGCGTTGGGGATAAATCTGTGATAGTAGTTGACGACGCCTAAAAATTATCGAAGTTTCCTGGCCGTGGTAGGTAACAGGAATTTTCTTACTGCCAACACCTTCTGGGGTATTGGGGTGATGCCGTTGGGGGTCACCCTGTGTCTGAGGAATTCCAGGCTTTCTACCCCTATAACGCATTTGGAGGGGATAATCTTGAGGCCATACTGCTGCAGGTGGTCGCACATTTCCCTCAGGTGTTGCCTGTGCTGGTCATGGGTGTGTGAGGCGACGAGGATATCGTCGATGTAGAAGATGACATAATCTAGTTCACGCAGCACCTTATCCTTGAAGCACCGGAAGGTCTGGGCAGCATTGCGTAACCTGAAGTTCATAGAAGGGAACTCGAAAATCCAAAAGGGGTAGTAATAGCAGTCTTCTTAATGTCTTCCTCTGCTACTGGAAACTGGTGGAAGGCACGATCAAGGTCAATTTTAGAGAATACCGCACACCACTGGAGTTTGGAGTGGAAGTCCAGGACGTGTGGTATTGGATATATATCGGGAATGGAGGCAGCGTTCAAGGCTCTGTAGTCTCAGCATGCCCTCCATTCACCTTCATGCTGCTTCAGTACCATATGCAGGGGGGACAGCCCACGCGCTGTCAGATGGCCTCGCCACTCTCTGCTGTAACATAACCTGAAATTCCCTCTTGGCTGCTTCCAGTCTTTCAGGTGGCATCCTCCGGGGTTTAGAGAAAACAGGGGGGCTGGTCGTGGTAATGGTGCGTCTGATTCCTGGGTCATTAACATGCTGTGTAGATGAGGTTCTGGCGTCTATCAGGAGATCATGTGCGGTTAAGAAATCTAGGCCCTGAATGGGGGCCTGTACATCCGCCACAATGAAAGGCCACACTACATACTCCTGCCTAAGTAGGGTGACACCCCTGCTTCTCGTGCCAAACATAGCAATGGGTGATTTGTTGGCAGTGAGGACATCGTATGCAGTGGAAACTTGGCACTCTCTGTCTTTCGCCACCAGAGGCACAACACTAACCTCTGATCCAGAGTCGACGAGGAAGTTGTCCCCCAATTCTAAGTCCTCCACCCACAGGAGAGTGCAGGTGGTAGGTTTAGAAGTACGTGCAGGTTTGGTGGCTTGTTGCACGGCAGGTGCTAGTGGAGCGGTGGCGAGGGCTGCAGACGTCTTGTGGCTACTAGAAGGAGGTGCGTGTGCATGATGGTGCTGTAGGGTAGGTGTGTTGATGCGTGGCCCTGAGTTGGGTGCTGTTGAGTGGGCAGTAGCGTGGAGACCGCCTTACTCGTTTCCCTGAAAAGGTCTGGCATGACGGTGATTGGGGGCGAACCCCCAGTTACATGGGGGGTGGCAATTGCGTGCAGCATGTCCGAACCTCTGATTGTACGTGCAGAAGTCGGGGTTCTGCCAGTGCTGTGGTGTGGTGGTGGGTGTATGACATGGCGCTCGTGGAGGTAGGCGGGATGGTGACGTCTATTGGTGTCGGTGGCATGGGTGTAGGGCCGCTGATGGTGTCTGGTATGGCGGTTGCCAGGCTGGTGTGGTCCATTGTTGGTGGTGTTGTGGGTATGGTGTGCCAAATGTGGCCATGTTGTGGTTGAAAGTTTGTACATGTTGTGAGAAAGAGGAGAGTAGGGTGTGGTGTTGTTAATGGCGGGGTGATGTTAAACTGTGGTGTAGGTGAGAGGTGTTGATGGTGTGCGGTAGGTATGGGGGGTTGTGGATGAGTTTGTATGTGTTGGTGGTGATGTGTTGATGTGGCATATTTGTGTTGGTGTGTCTGTGGTACTTGCGGTTGCTGTTGATGTGGAGGGGTAGGTTGTGGTGGTAATGTCGGTGGTTGGAGTTGGGTATGTATAAGAGGTGGCGGCCCGGTGGTAGGTGTGGTTGGCATGGCGATGGTGGTGGTGGTATGTTGAGTGGGCCCCCCGTGGTAAAGTTATGTGAGATGTAGGGGGAAAAACACTGGGAGCGTTGCAAACAGAAACAGCAAAGGGAGAGAATAATGTTCAGTGTCTGCATAGATATACTTTTGTTGTAGGCATCGTGGATGGCATAGAATTGTGGAGTGGAGGGTGGAGTGGTGGCATATCGCTGGCGACGTCGTGGGTGGCATAGAGGTGTGGGGTGGAGAGTGGAGCAATAGAGCAACACAAGATGTGGAGAGTGACACGGTGGAGCGAGTGATGTGTAGCTGGAGAGTGGTCCACGTGGGATGGAGAGTGGAGTGGTAGAGTTGTGTTGCTTGGAGAGTGGTCCAGGAGCAACACGTGGCGTGGAGAGTGGAATGGTGGAGTTGCTTGGACGCGTGTCGAGACTTACGTGGAAGGTATGCCACTACGTTTAATGTAATAGAGCTTTACCGGGGTCACCAATTGAAACGACAAGGGATGCCTTGCGTCGCTAACCGGGGTGAACAGACTCTTGGATACGCAATACAGTTTATTGGTAGTACATAGAGGAGCCGTAGTCACTGCAGGAGAGTTGGCTGGAGGTAGGAGGTTAACTGTGTGATCAGAGCGGGAACACAGGTAGGCGCAGGGCAGCTAGGTGGTGTGACGGCAGGCAGTACGACGGTGGGCAGGGATCTTCTTCCGGTGCTGGTGCTGGAGTGAGTGTCCTAGCCAGGCTGGCTGCCCCCCTTATATTTGGTCTGAGCCTGGGAGTGGAGGCGACAACTGCTGTCCCCAGGGTCTTATGGCAGCTTGGCTGTGGGTAGGCATGGTCCCAGGGGTGGCTTAGGTCTGCATGGGTCGAGGATTAGCATATCTGGCCGGCTGAGAATAGACCAGGGATCTAGGAGTGGTATACCTAGTGATACAGGAGTAGCCATATGTGAGTGGGCGCTACAGTGTAAACATATACCAGACACAACTGCCGGGATTGTGATAACATTAATATGTCCAAAAAGATTTTCTTTTATACCATCAAGCTTCACTATGACTGAAAATGTTGGATAATCCACTAGCAAATGGTAACTAGCTTAGATTAAACAAAATTAATAGTAGGTAGAAAGATGTGAATGTGTAGGACACACCACAATCTTATGATAGAAAATTCTGATTTTGGATAAATATCCCAATCTAAGTCATGTGGTACTGTGGTGTGTGAATATAAATGTACATGCATTTTTTTTTTTTTTTTTCACTAATGTATCCATATACGAGATACAGTATTTAAGGAAGAAAAGAAATTGGAACAAAATGCTGTAGCAACAGTCTTCCACATGCAACACTCATTCAGTATTTCATTACCAACGTGGAAACAAATACCACAGCATTGGAAACACACAGTAAACTGTTACGTACAATAAGCACCAGCGTCACTGAGTTCATGAATGCCATCCACTTGCACCTCTTTTATTACTAAAAGCATAGCCTCTTCCATGGGAGTAAGTGGTTTGGAATCACTCGTCCCTCCACCTTAAATATCAATGAGCATGATGTTATTTATAGCTGGTTTTTATCGTCATCTAACAAAGTTTATTGGTTTCCTCTTAACCCTGCAGTACCAGATTTAGATTTAAACATTTTATTAGCCGATAGGCAGTTACAAAATATTTTATACATGATAGAGGAAAAGAAAAATGGCCATGCCTTGTGGGAGTATATACTCTCTTGAAGGCACCTTAATTTATACACTCGAAGCAAATTAGTTATGAAAATATATTTTCCTAAAAACAATAAATTATTTATAGTGATCGATTCAAGTATTTACATACATACATAAGAGTAAGTAAATACATCAATTATTAACATCCTGATTACTCAGTCAGACCAGTGAAGTAGGTCACTCAAGAAATATTAAGTAGTCAGTACAATTTTAGTAAATAAGATTTTAAGGAATTCTTAAAACTAGTTAAGGACTGTTTGTCTCTTGTATTTGGAGGAAGTTTGTTCCAGATATTTACACCATGGTATCTAATAGATATTTGTGATTGATTAGTATTGCTCATTGGAGTTACTAGTGTATTAGGATTACATAAGTTATATCTTTTATTTGTATTAAAATGAAATAATCTTACAGAATTATGATTAGTAATAGACTTTTATACGAAGATTGCCCTGTTGTAGATATTAATATAGTTAAATTTGAGAAGTCCAAGGTTCTTCAACAAATCATTGTTATATTTATCTTTGTATGAATTGGTTCTAACTACCTTTTTCTGCGCTATTGTTACTCGAAGTAAATGAGTCTTGCTGGCAGCTCCCCATACTGTGTGGCAGTATGTAAGGAATGGGTAAATTAGTAAATAGTATATCTGCTTTAGGGCTCTTTTATTGAATTGATTTCTAGTTAGGTGAAGAATTCCGCACTGCTTGATTAATTTATTACTTATGTTGTAGATATGGTTTCTCCCAAGACAACTGTCTGTCAACCTCAGCACCAAGAAACTTTGTACTTTCTACTTTTTTAATGAATCTATGTCCAATTTTAATAGGTTCAATTTTTCGGTATATCTTTAATTCTATGAAACAGTATGCAATGTGTTTTACGAAGGTTAAGTGTTAATTTGTTGAATGTAATCCAATTTTTAACTTAAGATAATTCATTATTTATGTTGAGAACTAAAAAGCGCAGATCACGGTAACTGGCTTTCAGGGTTTTGTCATCGGTGAAGAAAATGAGCTTAAAAATTTTAATTGTGTTGACAATGTCATTAATGTACGATATAAAAGGCAGAGGACCAAGTATGGATCCCTGGGGAACGCCATAGTTAATAACTTGTAAATTAGATTTATGATCATTGTAGAATACATATTGTTTGCAGTTACATATGTATGATTCAAACCATTTCTTTGTAGTTCCGTCGATTTCATAGAGTTCTAGCTTTTTTATGAGGATTTTGTGATGAACAGTGTCGAAAGCCCTGGAACGGTCCAGGAATATACCAACTGAATATAGTCTGTTATTAAAGGAATTTTTCTGGGTAGGATTGGTTAGGTCCCCAATCCATAAACTTTCCTACCTCAATTGATTCTCAAGCTTATTCTAAAAGAGAGGGAATTATTTGTACTCCCCAAAAGTGCCCGTTAAACTAGATTTTTTTTTTTTTTTTTTTTGCTACTCCTGTTTCAAGTCCGAATACTTCTTTTTCACAAGTGACCTGAAGTCAACAAACTTTTTCTGTATTTCCTCCCTGCTCCTGCATTAACGTCCGACAGCATTGACTCTCTGGGTTACGTCATTCCATGCTGTCTTTTTTCCTTTCGGCAGTCATTTGATGGCTGAATCTTTCTCTCAGGACTGCCTCTCTGTCCAGCCAACCCTAATAGTAGGTAGAGGTTAGTTACCCACAGTAGTATATCTAAAGAACAATTCGACCCACTTTTTTCCAACATTTTATAGTTCTTCATGTATATTCTCTTGACTGTCTCTCTGTCCAGCGAACCCTAATGGTAATTTGAGGCTAGTTACCCACAGTGGTATATCTAAAGAACAATTCCACTCAATTTTTCCAACATTTTATAGTTCTTCATGTATATTTCTGATTGTTCTATTTGTTACCAAATTATTGCAAGGAAAGAGCCTTAAATATGACCAAACCTACCCTTACTTTAACTGCTCCAACCCAACTTAACCCTGCTTAGGCAGAGGTGGGTCTCACAGACCCACCCCTACAATGAGTTTCTCTAGTTCGGTAATTAATAGATACCTAGAAGCTCTGGTCTCCTTAGTACCTTCCTACTTTGGTGTGTGCATGCATTCGGTAGGAGAGTCATTTCAAGGCCTTTATCCATTTGGGCACCATAAGGGTATTCGGGTCTCATAGACCCATGTCTACTAACTGTGCATGTGTGTTCGGGTCTATAAGACCCATGTCTACTTTTTGTGGTATTGTGTTCTGGCGAAGAGTCTCATCGAACCATGGGCTGAAGAGAGGATTAGTTTTCCTGGCCAACACACAGAGACTCAGCAAGTCATCAAGAGTGTCTTCCCTGAGGTGAATCCCCAGCTAAGATCCCCATAAACCCGCCACAAAGAAAGAGATGTTGGCTCTGTCCTACCAAGAAGGATAGGAAGACAAGAACCCCCTGCATCACTTGCAAGAAGCCAGTATGCCTTGAGCACTCTTCTGCACTCTGCATGGAGTGTATGTAGGTAAGAGATAGCCTCATAAAACCTCTGCTTCTTCTCGTGAAATATATACATAAGCTATAACACACACAAAAATCAAACTAACATTTTCTTGTCTTGGTTTGCATTTCTGTATGCTCAGAGGGCCTCCCCAGTGTTCCGGAATGCAGCAGCACTCCTTACCTACTGATTCTACCATGCAAACTTCCATTCTGTTATTTTTTTGTATGAGATGGATAGAACCCAAATATACATGTGCTTTTTTGCACGTTTTTTTTTATTATTCATTATAAATAAAGAAAATTATTCTTTTTATTTTCATTGTGTCAGAGTTGTATAGAAGGATAGTATTTGATACACAAACAGTCCCAATTTAATAAAAGTTCTGTAAAGCATTCTAATGGATTTTTTAATTTTGGGTCTGTCAGACCCACTGGTCTACCTAGCAGGGTTAAACACGGCCTAACTGACCTAACCTAACCTCAGAGGTTGCCTCGGTCCTTATTAAGGCCGAATTAGGTTGGTCAGGTTAGATTAAGTCATGTTATACTAAAGGTTCTTTCCTCACAATAATACGGTCATAAATGGATAAAACAATCAGAAACATACATGACAAATGATAAAACCTAGGAAAAATCCAGGTGGAATTGTTCTTCTGAATTACTCAGTGAAATAATATTCTTTGACTTCTTTTGGATACAGCGTTAATCCCAGTAAAAATATGTTCATATAAATAAGCAACATTTTGGTATTAAAGGGAGTCTGCTGGATGTGTACAGGAATGAGAATAAACACAGGAAAGCTACATGTGTACTATATATGTTAATAGTAGCAAGATTACTTGCAAAAGTATACTTACTGAGGCTTGAGGGCCATGGGAAGCTTCATGTATCATATGTACTGTATGTTTACTTACTGTACAAGGGTGTATCTAAAAATCTTAACGCAGTGACGCAGTGGACTGACAGATGATTATTATAGTATGACCATTGGAACATAATTATGGTATATCATGCTTGTCAAACTCTACTATTAGTTCACCGTTGTCATTGCCAACATTTCTCTATCAGTAAAGCCCCGTATGAGAGTTTTGTCTGCAGTGATGTGGGCAATACTTGAAGGGTTTTGGCGCCCCTTTGGTCCCAGCCACTCTCTTTCAGTTCTTCAATAGTCCCTCTTTTCTTTCTATTTCCTTCCTGCTTGCTGTCACACCTCTATCACCTTTTTCTGTGACAAAAGTCACAACTCTTCCCAACACCTACAAGAATAACCACAATTAATGGTAGTGATGCTTAAAATAATACAATTCAATATAAGAAACTACTACACAAACAGACATCATACTCCTTAATCCTTAATTCGTGGGTGTAGTAAAATTTCAACACTAACAACAAGTCTGGAGCACTGCGGGTGTAGCTTTCATTCGACAGCACAGTTTTTAAATTGGTGTAGTCCCTAATGAGTTAGTTTTTTATTGGTAACACTGTGGCTAGCAGCCAGGGACTTAGCTACAACAATCTCACCCACCACCAGTCACTGAATGCTGGTGGGTGAGACTGACTAGCAGTCAGTCTTACTTGAACTGTGAGGGTAGAAGGACCTATTTTCATCACTACTCTATTCTTGTAATTACCATATATATACGTAAAAACGACAGTGACATAATTCATGTTGTTATGTTGAAAAATGTGATTCTGAAATATTTTATAACGAAATTAGAGTGTGAATTTTGAGTTGATGTAATTGTGAGGGGGCTACCCATCTTACATATGTCATTTTTGTCATCACAAGTACATCAAGAGACAGTTAAAGGTTTGTACTTCAATATCCAGTATAATTTATTTATGTAGCGTGAGTGGTTTACAAGCTATTAGCCATCAATTGTGTTGTTTACATAGTGACCGCAAGTGCAGGAGAGAGGCCCAGACGAGGGAGCTGCCGTGATAGATAATGACCGTGACTAAGTGGTTAAAACACTTCACATACAAATCGTATCAGTCTGAAGGAGCATACGATGGAAACACAATTCTTGTCAAAAACACCATCAAACACACACTAATACACTGCAATTGGTCCTCGGCACATTGCTTAGCAATAAAAACATACACAAACCTAGGACCGCGTCATTTCCACCACATACGGCTAGGAGGATTTCAAACAAAGGCTAGGAGGCGGATTTCAAAAGACAGATCGGTGGTGGTGTCGTGCTCGGTGTCCATCCCTTCCACCTCCACTGAAGCGAGACTGTCTTTGATTGTGGTTTGTGACAGTTGTGTAGGAACAGTCGAGATGGTGGTAGTGCTGTACTGCACTGTTGTCACAGCAACAGGCGGCTCGTGGGTGGACTCAGGGAGGGATGGAGCGGCAGTAGCGTCGGTGGTGTTATCCTTAGTGGTGGTGGAGGTGGAGCAGGAACTGGTGTCGGTGTCTTCCTCCATCTCAGAGTCTTGATGGGAAGGTTCAGGTGGTGGTGGTGATTGTGGTGCCTTCTCACAATTCTACCGGTTGAGTGGGTGAGGTCCCGAGTCGGGGTTGGTGAAGCATCTGCTCTGCTCCTCTCACATCGTGCTGACTTGGGTTGTAGGTTAGGATTGATTTTTGATTGATTGATTGATTTTTGATGCAACTAAGCATTTGTCAGCGCAACAGCTATGTTCATATACCGCCCAACATAAAATTGTCATCTACATAATTAATAAAACATGAACACCCGAAAGGGATAGGCACCATGATTAAAAGACACACAAACTAAGAAGCACATTATTACTAAAAGAACCCGTCGACATAAAAAAAAAAAAAAAAAATCAAACCATCTAAAAACCATAAATATCATAAAATCATATTATGTGGAGAAGACCAGCCTCCCGGTACTCGGAGAGGTGCCTACGATGAAATTACCCAAGGCTGGGACACTCGACAATAAGATGCCGTACTGTCAAAGGGACCAGACAATCCTCCATAGCCTTCCTGACCCGGAAGCCAAAGGGCCATGGTGTACGAGAATGTAATAGGTAGTACTGAGACATGATATCAGATGACACCGCCAAGCAGGGAAAGGAGTCAGGAAGTCGATGTAATCGATGCCAACAACGAACCATCAAGGACTGGCGACGGAGATCAAGAGGTGGCTCATTAGCGTCCACCAGGAGACTGGGGATTGGGGACGACCTGAAGGCTCCGGTCGCCAAACGTACTCCAGCATGATGAACAGGGTCTAAAACTCTGAGACAGGCATCGGTGGCAGAAGAGTACACCTCACACCAATAGTCGAGTTTTGACATAATAAGAACAATGTATAGGCGGAGGAAGGTGGCCCAATCAGCCCCCCAGGACGTATGGCCCAGGATCCTCAACAGGTTAAGAGCCTTGAGGCAAGAGACCTTAAATGTACGTAAGTGGGGAACCCAATTCAAACGATTGTCAAAAAGGAGACCCAAAAAGCGAGTCTCCTCGACACAACGTATCCGATGACCATACATGAATAAGTCTGGATCGGGGTGGACGCCTCGGATGCGGCAGAAGTGCATAGCAACTGTCTTGGAAGGAGAAAATCGAAACCCATGAGAACCAGTCCAACGTGACACCCTGTCAAGGGCAAGCTGCATGCGCCGCTCCACCACTGACATACGATATGATTTGATTTATTTATTGATGCCATTAGGCATCTGGCGGCGTAACAGCAATGGTCATATACCGCCCAACATAAAAATTTCATCTACATCATTAATAAAATATGTACAAAGATTAAATAATTTTCACTACCTCGAAAGAGAGAAGCAGCAGTTAGATATATAAAAGAATTGAAATATTAACGAAAGAAACATTAAACTTTAACTACCTAAAATTAATAGCCATAAATACAATATAATTCACAATTTGTGGAGAAGGCCAGCCTCCTCCACATAGGAGAGGGTGTTCCCTCCCACACTACAAGCCTCCTCCCCGAGCACCTGGGAGAGACTGTAAGAACCGTCACCCTCCTGGTACTTAGAGAGGTGCCTACGACGAAGGTCACCAAGGCTGGGACACTCGACAATAAGATGCCGCACTGTCAAAGGGACCAGACAATCATCACAGTAGGGAGGGTGAGCCCTCTCCATTAAAAAGCCACGAGTCAATAATGTGTGGCCAATGCAGAGACGGACAAGAGCCGTCTCCCACCAGCGGGACAGGCCACTGTAGCTCCACAAACCAAGGCGCTGGCGGATGTCACGGAACTTGTTAGCCCCGACGGCGTCCCATCTGTCCTGCCAACAGGAACGAACGGTAGCATCCATGTAGGGTCGAAGGTCCACTGCAGGAACAGGATGACGCCTGGCAGGAGGCCGGGAATTGGAGACCGCAGCCTTAGCCAGGGTGTCAGCCCACTCATTCCCATCAACACCCACATGGGCCGGGACCCAATAAAAGGTGACTTTTGCAGCCACGACGACCCAGGAGGACAAGCCACTCAAGAATGGCCAACACAAGGGGATGGGAAGAGTTAAAATTACACAAGGTCTGCAAGGCACTACAGGAATCGCTAAAAATAGTAAACGAAGGCTGAGGGAGAGTAAAAATTACTTGGAGGGCATATAAAATGGCCGAGAGCTCAGCAGTAAAAATTGACATGACAGAAGGGAGCCTGCCGCCACGGCAAAAGTCAGGTAAGACAACTCCAAAACCAACTCCAGCATCAGACTTTGACCCATCAGTGTACACAGGGAGGGACTCCCTGTGAGTGAAGGCATGTTCTAAAAAGAGGGAACGAGCCACTGGAGGAGGAAGAGATTCCTTCTTGTCTGTAAAGCAGATGCAGGGGAAAACTTCTGGAAAAAGCCATGGAGCCACCCTGGGGACCCTCACAGGACAAATCTGGAAGTCATCAATGACCATCTCCTCCATAGCCTTCCTGACCCGGAA
Organism: Petrolisthes cinctipes; assembly: GCA_033782935.1. Classification (NCBI taxonomy): domain Eukaryota; kingdom Metazoa; phylum Arthropoda; class Malacostraca; order Decapoda; family Porcellanidae; genus Petrolisthes; species Petrolisthes cinctipes. The sequence continues at coordinate 61,364 of JAWQEG010000380.1, read as the reverse complement.
GCCAAAGGGCCATGGTGTACGAGAATGTAAAAGGTAGTATTGAGACATGATATCAGATGACACCGCCAAGCAGGGAAGGGATTCAGGAAGTCGATGTAATCGATGCCAACAACGAACCATCAAGGACTGGCGACGGAGATCAAGAGGTTACTCATTAGCGTCACCCAGGAGACTGGGGATTGGGGATGACCTGAAGGCTCCGGTCGCCAGACGTACTCCAGCATGATGAACAGGGTCTAAAATCGGTGGCAGAAAAGTACACCTCAGACCCATAGTCGAGTTTTGACCTAATAAGAACACGGTGTAAGCGGAGGAGGGTGGCCCAATCAGCCCCCCAGGACTTATGGCCCAGGACCCTGAACAGGTTAAGAGCCTTGATGCAAGAGACCTTAAGTGTACGTAAGTAAGGAACCCAACTCAAACGTTTGTCAAAAAGGAGACCCAAAAAGCGAGTCTCCTCGACACAACGTATCCGATGACCTTACATGAATTAGTCCGGATCGGGGTGGATGCTTCGGATGCGGCAGAAGTGCATAGCAACTGTCTTGGAAGGTGAATATCGAAGCCCATGAGAACCAGTCCAACGTGACACCCTGTCAAGGGCAAGCTGCATGCGCCGCTCCGCCACTGACATACGGGAAGCAGTAAACCAGACTGCCAAGTCGTCAACGTACATCGAGTTGGCTATATCGTCTGGAAGGGATGAGGCAATGGCATTAATTGCTACTGCAAACAATGTGACACTGAGGACGCTTCCCTGGGGGATGCCCTCTTCCTGTGCAACAGATGCTGAGTGTGTTGTGCCAACCCTCACAGAAAAACTGCGACCACTGAGAAACTCCTTAAGAAAGCATGGAAGGCGACCTCGCAGGCCATATAAATGGAGTTGCTGTAGGATGCCATATTGCCATGTAGTGTCATAGGCTTTCTCTAAATCAAAGAATACACAGACAAGGTGTTGATGTCGTGCAAAGGCCTCACATGCAGCAGCTTCCAATCTGACCAGAGCATCTGTAGTGGAACGGTGTTTACGAAAGCCAGACTGGGACGGAGACAGAAACTCACCCTGTTCCAAGAAGTATACCAGTCTGACATTCACCATCTTTTCAAATAGTTTACAGAGACAGGAGATCAAGGCAATTGGTCGGTAATTGAGGGCAACACCAGAGTCCTTGCCCGGCTTGAGGAAAGGAAGGATGGTAGCAACCCTCCACCCAGAAGGGAAGACACCCTCCAGCCAGATTATGTTATATAAAGCTAAAAGAAATGAGATCGCCTCCTCACCCAAGTGTCGTACCATTGCATATGGGATGTTGTCTGGCCCAGGAGAAGTGTCGCCACAGAGAGAGAGAGCAGAATGCAGGTCTCTCAGGGTGAATATATGGTTATAACTTTCATTCTCGTTCCCTGAGAAATCCAGGATAGTGCGCTTCTTGGCTCTTAACCCCTTAGGATCGAGTTTTTTTTTTTTTTTTTTCACCCTCAGCCGACTTCTGGGGGTCAATTTTCAACTTTTATGTAGGCAAACTTTGTTCTTACAGAATGAAAGAGCTTGAATTTACACACCAGGAACTGAAAACGGGAGCCTCCTAGGTGTACGCGTTTGCGTATGACAGAGCGTCAAAATCCAAAAATAAATAAAATAGTATCCCCTGAAACGCATGAAACAAAACCATATATGCTCTGCTTACGCTCTAATCATGTAAATAAACACCTAAACAATGCGTCTAAGTGGTTTTCAATGATAATAAACGTATTTCAGTGTAATTTTGTCTGTCTAGACTCTCCTGGAGTATAGTAGACAGCAGACAGATACGAGAAACTCCTTGTGTATACACGACTGCATGTATACATTCGTGTAGGCCTATGTATATTTTGGCTTGCGTCTCCATGAAGGCAGCGACCCAGTTTATCAGCTTATCAGTTAAACTGTTCGTACAGGCAGCCAGCTGCCCTGTATCAGGTGTGACACTGATAGCACACACAAGACAGAAAAACACGTCTCACTTGAGTACAGTGTGCGTATATACACAGTACTACGCACTGTACACGGTGTGTACAAGGTTGTGTGTGTACGTATATATGTGTAATATACTGCATGTAAACGCCTAAAATATTCAATGTAACTCAACAAACATATTCCCATGCATATAAGGGGATACATTTGCGTATATACGCGCGTGCGCGCGCGTACGGGGCAACATATCATCCACAAACTTTCCTCTGTGTCTGGACAGAAGAGGAGGAGGGAGGGAGTGTGTGTGTAACAGTAAGGGAGGGCTACCAAGCGGAGGGAAGGGGACTGTAGTGGTGAGATGGGGTCCTTGTTGGTGGGGGTAGGTCTAGGCTCCACCCACCAGCATACGCAGTAGCCAGACACCACTACCACAGTCAAACCTTTTCTCAAGGACGTTAGCTTTCCATCGTTACCAACGCCAGCTCGCTAGCTACTCGCTACAGTTTTTTATAGGTACGTCGACATGTCGGTTATTCGGAGCAAACCATTAATTTTTTTATCACCGAAATGTCGGTTGATCGGTCCTAAGGGGTTAACTCATGCCTGACAGCCAGAGGTCGAGAGTCACGGCTGGAGACTCTTGCAAAAGCCTCCTCCATGGTATTGGCCACCGTCAAACTATCCATGACCTTAATTCCATTGACCTTAAGTACAGGTTGAGTACTAGGAGAAAACTTCCCCGCCATCTTACGTACTCTCCTGAACACTTGGGTGAGTGGAGTTTTAGTATTAATTGAAGACACAAAGGCCTTCCAAGATGCATGTCGGGCCTCTTTTAAAACTCGTCTAGCCCAAGCCCTTGCCCGTCGAAAGTCCTCTAAAAGAGTTGGGTCCCCATGATTGCGACGAAGGCGAGAGAAAGCAGCGCGCTTCTCCCGCACAGCATTGGTGCAGACTGGTGACCACCAAGGGACAGGACGTTCGGGAAAGTAGCCAGAAATTCTAGGGATAGAGTTGATAGCAGCAGAGTGGAGCATATCAGTGAAATATGTTACAGCCTCGTCAGAGCTACCAAAATCGGCTACAGAAAAGACCGAAGAAATTAGCTCTCTAAAAAACTGCCAGTCAGCCTTCTCTAATTTCCACCTAGGAAGACGAGACTGTGGTTCATACCTGTTACCTTCTAAAAGTATAGGGAAATGGTCACTGCCATATAAATCAGGCAACACTCTCCAAGTAAAATCCAACAGAGCACTGGGTGAGCAGAGGGAAATGTCAATAGCTGTAAAAGTCCCAGTAGGGCTATTAAAATGTGTCACATCTCCCGTATTTAAAACCCCTAATCTCTCATCCTCAATAAAAGAAGCCAATAAAACACCCCTGGGGTTGACCGAACTGTCACCCCACAGAGGATGACGACCATTAAAATCACCCAATAAAATAAAGGGAGAAGGAAGGTCCCGTACAAGACGGTTGAGATCACCCCTCTCAACTGTAACACTGGGAGGAAGGTATAGACTGTACATAGTGTACGGGCGGTCCATAAATACCTTAACTGCAACAGCCTGGAGCATAGTGTCAAGCTCCAGGCTCGTGCATGGAATATCTTGGCGAACTAGGATGGCAGAGCCACCATGGTGACCCTGCCCTTCAAATGAATTGAAATAAAATGCAGAGTACGATGGAGGACTGGCAGGAATGTAGTCCCCAACCATTGTCTCTTGGAGAGAAACACATGCAGGAGAGAAGCTAGAGAGAAGAACGAGCACTTCCTCCCAAGAAGCACGCAAGCCACGGCAATTCCACTGAAGGACCTTGAATGGTGTTACTTTAGTACCGATTTTTGGGAAGCCTCACGGAGGTACTTCCCACTACCACCTCGACCTGAGGGTTTACTCAAACAATAAGATTTGTCTAATCCTGGGCCACTAGAAGAAGAGCGAACCCGAGGAGTAGTACTTGGGGCAGTAATTGGGACCCGTTGACGAGTCCCTGAAGCATCTGATATGTTAATAGATGAAGGTATATGAGCTGGGATATTCTTAGAAGCAATTACATTGGTATTGTCCTGTACAGCAGTGGCATCACTGACACAGGCAGATACATCAACATCCATAATACAGGTGGTAGAATCACTCCGCTGCTCAAGCGGAAGAGAAACTGAATCTTTTGAAGTCACAACATCCGTGGCATCCACATTAACTTCACGCCCCTCTGATGATCCCGAAGGAAGCTTGCGAGGAGGAACTTCTGTTGAATCAAGAGATTCATCAGAGCCACGAGAACGCTTCTGGTGAAATTGAGATGAAACTATGGATGAGTCCACAGAGATGGTTGCCTTACAAGGAGGAACATCTATAGAGTCAAGTGCCTCAGAGGAACCACGAAGGCGTCTCTGTGGCAGTTTAGGTGACTTAAGTTTCCTTTTGGGAGAGCGTGTGGCAGCGTGAACCTCTACCACATGGACACCTTTAGCTAAAGTCTGAGAATTGTCATCAGTTGAAGGGTCACCAGAATGAGTGTCTGATAAAGTTTCCAAGACAGAGAAACTATTATGTAGTGTAACCTTAGAAACGCTCTCACTAGGCCAAAAAGCAGCTGTCTCTTGAGAGGGTTGAGAGGGTGCTGCAACCAATTCAGGGCGAAGGGAGGAGGCGTATGTCTTCACACCACCATCCTTCTGTCGCCTGAAGTTGAGTTGCCGTCTGGCATTACCTATGTTAATGAATTGGGTATTAGCGGGTGGAGGATATCCTGCTCAAGGAGGTACATCTTACATTGGCGAGAACGCAAGGGGTGAGCATCTCTACATAAAAAGCAGTAACTCTCTGACCGACACTTAGAAGTAAGATGTGAATCAAGAGCAGAACAATTACCACACTGGGAACGGTTGTTGCAGTTCCTCCTCCCATGACCAAACTCATATCAACAGAAACACCATAGGGGACGCTTAACAAAAGGCTTTACCTCAAATGAGGTGGGGTTAATGTTAATGCAATCTGTGATATGCGAGCCATAGAAAGTGAGGATGATCATATTTTTACTGCCTTTCATCTTCGTTACTCGTTGGACACTGTCTGGGCACATAGCGTGAATGTCCTCTTCAGAGAATTCATACAGGTCCTCATTATATATACGCCCCTTGATATAATAAAATGTTCGATGAGGTTTAATAGATTCAAACATGCTATCAGAAGGACAGGGAAGATTGAGGAGCATCATGGCCTGTGTAAGATCTTTGGCTCTGATTAAAATGCCCTTACCATATTTCTTTATGTGGCCCATTGGTAATAATCCAATTTCTTTCTGCAGATACCGAGAAGCATGGATAAGGTTACCACGTCCCTCCCTGTAGTAAGCCACAAACCAAAAGGGTGTAGGAACCCGACGTTCCTTTGGGACATGCTTTACAGAGTCATCAAATATATTAGGGCAGTAGTCATTGTCACTGTCAACTACATTGATGGACCGCATCATCTGAACTTTACAATGAGTATCCCCCACTGTCAGAGAATCTTTTGCCTCAAATGCTGCTTTGGCAGCAGTATTTGTATTGAAAGTAATATAGCACCGATTAGACCTACAATCACTGTCATATGTGATTCGGATTCGAAGAACTACTCCAAAACACTTAAAAATTGAGTGGATAGCGCCATAGGAAAGGGATGCAAGTACATTCGTTAACATTAACGTGTCCAAATCGCTAACAGGGTTCTTCGACACAACACCCGACCTGCTAGGTCTAGTCTTATTTGCAGCTTTCTGCTTACTACCACGACCAGAGAGTGACGTCTCGAGGGCCTGGTCGACCACCGCTCGAGGAAGAGATTGGGGCTTTTCTATATCCATATATCATTGGTTTAGTGTTGTTGGCCCCAGGAGCCAAGAGCTACTACCTACCGGGCAGATGAGGGGACCGAGCGCTGGTCGCCGTGGGCGGGGTACCTCTTCCCCCACGGGGCCACTCGTTTCAAAAAGCAGCCCCAATGGCTCGAAAGTTTGCCCACGACGGTGCTGAGACCCCCTTCCACAACATCTCCCGGCCCAGACACCCAACCATCCAACATAGGACGACCCCTAGAGGGCAGTCCCTCTGGAGGGCACCACTGTTGGCCCATACTGGCAACCTAATGCATGGGAACCATTTAGTCTGGTCTCTCACTGGCGACCTTACTAGCATGGGAAGCCCTCTCTCCCCGAAATCGGGGCAGAGCAGAGGCCAGAGCCCCTTCTAGTCTAGCTCGCCAGGTCTCAGAGACACACAAGCCCCCCCACCACGTCAAGGCGGTTCCCGTTGGGGGGGCCACTGACATAAGGGAAGCAGTAAACCAGACTGCTAGGTTGTCGACGTACATCGAGTTGGCTATACCGTCTGGAAGGGATGAGGCAATGGCATTAATTGCTACTGCAAACAATGTGACATTGAGGACGCTTCCCAGGGGGACGCTCTCCTCGTGTGCAACAGATGCTGAGTGGGCTGTACTAACCCTCACAGAAAAACTGCAACCACTGAGAAACTCTTTAAGAAAGCGTGGAAGGCGACCTCGCAGGCCATATAAATGGAGTTGCTGCAGGATGCCATATTGCCATGTCATACGTTTTCTCTAAATCAAAGAATACACAGACAAGGTGTTGATGTCGTGCAAAGGCCTCACATGCAGCAGCTTCCAAACTGACCAGGGGGTCCGTAGTGGAACGGTATTTACGAAAGCCAGACTGGGACAGAGACAGAAAATCATCCTGTTCCAAGAAGTATACCAGTCTGACATTCACCATATTCTCAATTAGTTTACAGAGACAGGAGGTCAAGGCAATTGGTCGGTAATTGAGGGAAACACCAGAGTCCTTGCCCGGCTTGAGGAAAGGAAGGATGGTAGCAACCCTCCACCCAGAAGGGAAGGCACCCTCCAGCCAGATTATGTTATATAAAGCTAAAAGAAATGAGATCGCCTCCTCACCCAAATACCGCAACATTGCATATGAGATGTTGTCTGGCCCAGGAGAAGTGTCACCGCAGAGAGAGAGAGAGAGCAGAATGCAGGTCTCTCAGGGTGAATATATGGTTATAACTTTCATTCTCGTTCCCTGAGAAATCCAGGACAGGGCACTCCTTGGCTCTTAACTCATGCCTGACAGCCAGAGGTCAAGAGTCACGGCTGGAGACCTTTGCAAAAGCCTCCACCATGGTATTGGCCACTGTCAAACCATCCATGATTTTAATTCCATTGACCTTAAGTACAGGTGGAGAACTGAGAGAAAACTTCCCCTCCATCTTGCGGACTCTCCTGAACACTTGGGTGAGTGGAGTTTTAATATTAATTGAAGACACATAGGCTTTCCAAGATGCACGTCGTGCCTCTTTTAAAACTCGTCTAGCCTGAGCCCTCGCCCGTCGGAAGTCCTCTAAAAGAGTTGGGTCCCCACGATTGCGACAAAGGCGAGAGAAAGCAGCGTGCTTCTACCGCACAACAGTGGTGCAGACTGGTGCCCACCAAGGGACAGGACGTTTGGGAAAGTAGCCAGAAGTTTTTGGGATAGAGTTGAGAGCAGCAGAGTGGAGCATATCAGTGAAATATGTTACAGCCTCGTCAGAGCTACCAAAATCGGCTACAGAAGAGACCGAAGAAGTTATCTCACTAAAAAACTGCCAGTCAGCCTTCTCTAATTTCCACCTAGGAAGACGAGACTGTGGTTCGTACCTGTTACCTTCTAAAAGTATAGGATGGCAGAGCCACCATGGTGACCCTGCCCTTCAAATGAATTGGAATAAAATACAGAGTATGCTGGAGGACTGGCAGGAATGTAGTCCCCAAGCATTGTCTCTTCGAGAGAAACACATGCAGGAGAGAAGATAGAGAGAAGAACGTGCAGTTCCTCCCAAGAAGCACGCAACGCCACGGCAATTCCACTGAAGAACCTTGAATCAGTGTTACTTTAGTACTGATTTTGGGGAAGCCTCACGGAGGTACTTCGCACTACCACCTCGACCTGAGGGTTTACTCAAACGATAAGATTTGTCTAATCCTGGGCCACTAGAAGAAGAGTGAACCCGAGGAGTAGTACTTGCGGCAGTAATTGGGACCCGTTGACGAGTCCCTGAAGCATCTGATATGTTAGAAGAAGATGAAGGTATATGAGCTGGGATATTTTTAGAAACAATTACATTGGTATTGTCCTGTACAGCAGTGGTATCACTGACACAGGCAGATACATCAACATCCATAATACAGGTGGTAGAATCACACCTCTGTTCAAGCGGAAGAGAAACTGAATCTTTTGAAGTCACAACATCCGTGGTATCCACATTAACTTCACGCCCCTCTGATGATCCCGAAGGAAGCTTGCATGGAGGAACTTCTGTTGAATCAAGAGATTCATCAGAGCCACGAGAACGCTTCTGGTGAAATTGAGAGGAAACTATGGATGAGTCCACAGAGATGGTTGCCTTACAAGGAGGAACATCTATAGAGTCAAGTGCCTCAGAGGAACCAAGAAAGCATCTCTGTGGCAGTTTAGGTGACTTAAGTTTCCTTTTGGGAGAGCGTGTGGCAGCGTGAACCTCTACCACATGGACACCTTTAGCTAAAGTCTGAGAATTGTCATCAGTTGAAGTGTCACCAGAATGATTGTCTGATAAAGTTTCCAAGACAGAGAAGCTATTATGTAGAGTAACCTTAGAAGCGCTCTCACTAGAGCAAAAAGCAACTGTCTCTTGAGAGGGTTGAGAGGGTGCTGCAACCATCCTTCTGTCGCCTGAAGCTGAGTTGCCGTATGGCACTACCTATGCTAATGAAATGGGTATTAGCCAAGTGGAGGATATCCTGCTCAAGGAGGTACATCTTACATTGGCGAGTACGCAAGGGGTGAGCATCTATGCAGTAAAACCAGTAACTCTCTGACCGACACTCAGAAGTAAGATGTGAGTCAAGAGCAGAACAATTACCACACCGGGAACGGTTGTTGCAGTTCCTCCTCCCATGACCAAACTCATAACAACAGAAACACTGTAGGGGACGCTCAACAAAAGGCTTCACTTCAAAAGAGGTTGGGTAATGTTAATGCGATCTGGGATATGCGAGCCATAGAATGTGAGGATGATCATATTTTTACTGCCTTTCATCTTTGTTACTCGTTGGACACTTCCTGGGCACATAGCGAGAATGTCCTCTTCTGAGAATTCATACAGGTCCTCATTATATATACGCCCCTTGCTATAATTAAATGTTCGATGTGGTTTAATAGATTCAAACATGCTATCAGAAGGACAGGGGAGATTGAGGAGCATCATGGCCTGTGTAAGATCTTTGGCTCTGATTAAAACGCCCTTACCATATTTCTTTATGTGGCCCATTGGTACTAATCGAATTTCTTTCTGCAGATACCGGAAAGCATGGATAAGGTTACCACGCCCCTCCCTGTAGTAAGCCACAAGCCAAAAGGGTGTAGAAACCCGACGTTCCTTTGGGACATGCTCTACAGAGTCATCAAATATGTTAGGGCAGTAGTCATTTTCACTGTCAACTACATTGGTGGACCACATCATCTGAACTTTACAGTGAGTATCCCCACAGTCAGAGAATCTTTTGCCTCAAATGCTGCTCTGGCAGTAGCATTTGTATTGAAAGTAATATAGCACCGATTAGACCTACAATCACTGTCATATGTGATTCGGATACGAAAACTACTCCAAAACACTTAAAAATGGAGTGGATAGCGCCATAGGAAAGGGATGCAAGTACATTCGTTAACATTAACGTGTCCAAATCGCTAACATTGTTCGTCGACACAACACCCGACCTGCTAGGTCTACTCTTAATTGCAGCTTTCTGCATACTACCACGACCAGAGAGTGATGTCTCGAGGGGCTGGTCGACCACCGCTAGAGGAAGAGATTGGGGCTTTTCTTTATCCATATATCATTGATTTAATATTGTTGGCCCAAGGAGCCAAGAGCTACTACCTACGGGGCAGATGATATAATTTTGACACGATTTTCAATGTTAGATAAACGCATATATAACAACAGATCATATACAACGTCACGGCTTTATACCAAACCTGATAACGTGTGTTTGTGTACTGAGAAACAAGAGATAGAGAGAGAAAAACGAGGTGCTAGAATGATAGTGTGTGTCTGTGTGTGTGTACTTAGAAGCAAGAGATAGGGAGAGAAAACGAGGTGGTAGAGTGTTAGTGTGTGTGTGTGTACTGAAAAGCAAGAGAGAGAGAGAGAGAGAGAGAGAGAGAGAGAGAGAGAGAGTGAGAGTAAACGAAGAACTAAAGCAGGTTACTTGTTGTCCGTATTGAGAGATGAAGTAAACTGTGTTTGGTGTCCAAGTTTGTAGTCAGGTGTGTCTACAAAAATGAATATATGTAAATACATTTTGCATTACTTGGGGGACAACACATTACTGATATGTTAATAAATATATTAAAATGGCTGTAATGTTGTATTAGCACATGTGACTCGTCTTCTCTGCAGCACCACCCCTCCTTCCACCCACCAAGCCGTCTGTCCCTCCCCCTTTCTCCGACCTGAATACAGATGATGAAGCTTTGTCGATTCGAAATATTGTCTTGTATATGGACAGCAGCTCACACAAACGAAGCGCTGTTGTCACGTTAGCCACACCAAGTGAGGGGGTGGTCCAGGTGGAAATCTTGTAGAGTATACAGTCACTCATAAAAGTAAAGACACCCCAGGCACGACACCTTTTAACTCGTGTGATATCGATTCTGGTAACATTGTACCTGACGTCAGAGGTGATGGTGTATGTGGTGTTTGGAGGTAGGCTGGTTTGCTCGATACATTATCTCAACTCATGCTTCGTCTCATAGTCAACTTATAGTCAACCACAAGGAAACTGGCGGGTGTAGGTGGGGCAGCCGCCCCAAGCAGCCCTGCCACATCTGGCCTGTCAGAATGGGATTACCCAGAGTCCAGGACAGTAGATTAGCAGTCCTTCACCTGAATCTCCTCCCTCCCCCCCTTAGTCTACTCTTTCTTCATCTGTATTTTATGTGTCTGTTTGTCCCTCTGCATAGTAATGTGCTTCTGAATTATTATCCATTTTTTTTATTATTATTTTTACGTCTGTTTACTATTTGTACATTTATTCATAATTAGTACATACCCCTTCCTTTTGCCTCCCTTATGTGTGTGTGTGTGTGTGTTGGGGGGAGGGGAGGGAGGGCGCCGGGTAGGGTGAGGTCTGGACTCCGCTGAATGTAAGGATTAATGGCAGGTGTAAGTAGGGAAGGGCTATGACTTGTGTGTGTGTGTGTGTGTGTGTGTGTGTGTGTAGAAGGAAGACGTGATAGGATTTTGTACGTGGTGAACATTTCTTCTGCAAAGTACGAATTTACGTAGACAATTATTTCTTTCTCACGACTATGGAGCCAGTGTGGGTGGTGAGCAGGGTTACAGTCGGCGGCAAAAGTCCTGTCGCCTCACTTTATTCACCGAGACACGCAGTGTTCATGGACTTCAGAAATACGCACGTTTTCTACACTTAATAATCTCGAGTCTATGAACATCGCGTGCCTCGGTTAGGCAAGTGAGGCGACAGGACTTTTGCCGCCGACTGTACGTATTCTTCCTTCCATTGTGGAGTCTAAAGGAGAAGTGACCTGACTGACCTCATTAATTTCCTGACCTCGCTCTCACCATTTAAAGACTATATTTATAGAATCAGTGCACCTCTGTACGAAAACGTTGCAATTTTGGTGTGGTTTTTGATAGAGTGATGTGGGTTGGAAAGCCAAATGTGGCAGCACTGCTTGGGGGGAAATCCCCGATTCGGCCCCACCTAAACTGCCAGTTTCCTAGTGGTTGACTATCTAGTTCAAAGTGAGTCGAGCAGATCAACTTCATCTCTCAAGCGCCATCACTGACGTCACGTACACTGTTGCCAGAACAGATATCACACGTATAAGTAGGTGACTGGCCTGGGAGGGTCTTAATTTTTATGAGTGACTGTACATATATGGTAATTACAGTAAAATCGGAGTGATGAAAATATATCCTTCCACCCTCACTGCTCGTTTAACACTAAGTGGTTATACTCTGATGGGTCCTTCTTCGCATTCTTGTAACTACTGTTTTACCTCAATAATAGCAACATGACACATTGTGGAAATTGTTCAAAGAAAAACACCAAAGTTTGGCTATAAACAATGGGACCAAAACTCGGTTTGCCTCGACTCACTGGGCAACAAAGATTGCTTAAATTAACCAGGGTTGGTCATGTGGCATTAATAGAAGACTCCCACATGTAGAGGTTTCTGGATAGGCAGTATTTCTGGGAATGAGTGTATATCTCACAATACTACACAGTAGGTCGCTCTTTTATTGTGTTATTTTTCTCGATATTGAGGTTGTTTCATTTTATCAGTATTAGTTCTTACCTTTTTAGTTCCGTAATTTTGTTCTCCAGAATACCCAAGATGGAAACATAACAAAATAATTTACCACACTGTTATAAAGTAAGTACTGTGTTTCACCAGAGTATATTTATGAAGATACATTAGTACAGAGTCATGCTGAACATAGGTCACCTATTAAGACCTCCATTTCATCTATATTTAATTGCTTTTATAAACCAAGATGGGATACTGTCAGGGTTTATACATTCATGAACAACATGTAGCAGAACAGAACCTTTATAGTTTTTTCTGGACAATGTTTTGTCGAACTGAAATACTAAGATGTCACTTATGATGACAGTGGGAGTGAATGGGTGGTAGCAGGTGTGGTGGTGAATAAAACCGTGTAGAACTGTACCTAACTAATATTTGCTTTTGTTATTATCAAGATGCAATTGATGACCTATGAACAGCCAGAAATGTAATGATTATAGTTTATAGTTAGGGTTATCATGTTTATTTTGGATTATTTCACTTGTATCAACAGTGGTAGTCAATGGAGTGAGCGCTGGGGTCTCAGGTTCACTGCTGTTCCACGGCTGAACGGTGCCGGATAGGAAGAAGAGGAAGAACAGCTCCCCTACAACATACATCGGCACACAGATCCAGAAGGCCTTCCTCCACTGGCCCAGGGTTTGCTGTCACATTAAAAGGTTTCAACAGTATGAAAATGATGAAAGAAGGGAAATGGAAGACAAAAATTATACTTAAAAAAATGTAATGACAGTAATAAGAAAGAATAATGATGATAATAAATAATATGCTCTTATGAGACTATATTAATGATTATCGGACACATATGTCGCTTCAGTAAGGTGTGTGACAGGAAGTTTGACTTCATTAACACATCAAAATGAAGAATGTGGGTTGTCAAACCTCTGCATTTGTCTTTTTCTTGGTTTCTTGGGTACCTACAGAATGTGAGTGGTTATTCTATATTAGCAACACTATACATTTGGCATTGGGAAGTAGCGTCTAATGGTCCACCATTCTTGTTATGGCACAGTCAGCCTCGTATCTCATACTATACAGATGGGGAGTGAGGGTTGGAGACCCTCTAACAATGATCCTACTAAATATTTAAATTGTCACGGAGCTTAAACTCCTGCCTGTTTGGGGTTTTGCACTGGTACTAGAGCTTCCCCACTTATTGTAATAAGATAAATGGAATATTGATGATGATGATGATTCCAATAAACTCTATACATATTATGTATAGTGTATACATAGTATGCATATGCTCCAGGAGGAGGCTGGAGACATCCGCTGAATGGGCAGTACTCCTAGGGTGGACGCTGGACTGGTGATAGGAAGGGTTGGAACTCCCGTTTCACCTGTCTGTCCACCTTTGCTGATCTTTTTCGTGTCTTACCTACACCGAGAGTAGTCCAACATAATCTCAAAGAAATCACTCCATCTAATCACACAATACAACCAAACACAATACACAATGCGGATGTTGCATATACGTATGCAGCGACCTCACTTGTTCTCGTGTTCCCGAACTTAATTAATTAACTCTTCTGAATCCTCAACTATCTGGCTTCGGCTCACCTGTTACTCTCAAACTTAATATATCTGTGCTGTATATCTCTCCCCTAACTCTACTGAATATCCAAAATTATTTGACTATCTTACATCAAAAGTGAACAGATTCTATCCCATTTTCCTTTCTCAGAAATCTCCGTTTAGGAAAATTCAATGTTCACCACCGCCTTTGGCTCTCATCTCCCTTCACTGATCCACCTAGTGAACAAGCCTTCATCTTTTCTATCCTCAAAGACCTAGAACAGCTAATTCAGCATCCTACCCGTATTCCAGACCGCCTTGGAGATCAGCCTAATATCCTTGTCTTATTCCTAACCTCTCATCCTTCTGCTTACACTGTTGAACATTTCTCTCCATTGGGCTCCTCCGATCACAATTATATTTTTTAATCCTGTCCTATTGCTCCCGTAAGACCTTTGGATCTTCCCAGGAAGCGGCGCCTGTGGCACTACAGCACCACCAATTGACATGATCTGAGGGAATACTTTCAAGATTTCCCGTGGAAAGATTTTTACTCTCAGGTATGGATTCATGCATTTCATACTCTTTCCCTCTTACTAATTCACGTAATTCTTGGTTTAATCACGCTTGTTCTACTGCTATCAACAACAAGGAGGAAGCTTTCAGACGGTACCGACGCCTTCAAACTAATGCATCTCACTCACTGTATATTTCTGTCCGGAATCGTGCCAAATCTGTTCTCCGATTAGCCAAAAAATCCTTCATCCCTGATAAGTGCAATTATTTTTCCACTCTAAACAACTCCGGCACTATTCCCCCATCTCCACCCACCTCTGACTTACTCATGCCTGTTATCAGAATCTCTTCAAAGGATGTATTTTCTGCCCTCTCTGGCCTTGACTCTCGGAAGGAGTATTATAAATATATCCGAGTATAGTCCAGATGGGATTCCTCCTGTTCTTTTCAAGAACAATCCTTCCGGGCTGACTCCCTGATAGGCAAACTTTTCCTTATTTGCTGGAAGTTTGCTCTGATCCAACCTGTTTCGAAGAAAGGAGACCGCCCCCATCCCTCCAACTATTGCCCCATTGCTCTGATCTCTTGTCTATCTAAAGTATTCGAATCTGTTCTTAACTATACAATTCAAAAACACCTTACTCGTCACGACCTTCTCTTTTATCGTCAGTATAGTTTCTGTCAGGGACGGTCTACTGGCGATCTTTTATCCCTCCTTTCCGATTCATGGTCATCCTCTATTCGGAACTTCGGTGAAACTTTTACTGTCGCGTTAGACATATCAAAAGTTTTTGATAGAATTTGGCACAAAGCTTTACTCTCCATTCGGTTTTTATCCCTCACCCGGCACCCATTTCTCTGATTTCCATTCTGGCCGGTCTATAGCTGCAGTTGTAGATGGTCACTGTTCTTCTTCTAAGTTTATTAACAGTGGGGTTCATCAGGGTTCTGTTCTATCACCTACTCTCTTTCTCCTTTTCATTAATGATCTTCTTACCTGTACTTCATCCCTTATCCACTCCTATGCCGATGATTCCACTCGACACTACTCAACGCAGTTTGACAACCACCCATCCCAGCAGCTCCTCTTCACATCACGTGATGAAGTAGTAGCACGTCTGACTGCTGACCTTTCCCTTATCTCCGACTGGGGCAGAGACAACCTCGTCACAGTCCCTTCATTTTTTAACTCGTACTAATATTCCAAATGACTATCCCCTCTTCTTCAACGATACACAATGCGCTATTTCTTCTTCCTTTTGGAATCAAATGCCTTTCGTCTCATCAACTCTCCCCCTCTTATTGATTCACTACAACATCTCTCTCTTTGCAGCAATGTTGCATAACTTTCTCTCTTTTATCGCTATTACACTAGACATTGCTCTTCTGAACTCTTTCAATGTATGCCTCCTACCCACAGGAAAACTTGCAACACTCGCCAAGCATCTAATTCTCACCCCATTTCTGTCCAATTCCTAAATGCAAGAGTTAACCGGTATTCTCAGTCTTTTATATACACAACTGGTCAACTCTGGAATACTCTACCTTCATCCGTCTTTCCTCCTTACTTAGACTTATGCTCCTTCAAGCGCAATGCGTCTCGGGATCTCGAACGTAATTGGACGTGATTTTGGATTACTCCTGTATCTTTATAGATGAGGACGATGAGCAGGCTCCCAGCCTTTGGTTCTCATCTTCTTTTGATATAGAAGAAAAAAAAAATGTATTAAAGGTATTGATCCATACCTGGCCATCTATGAGTACACCGGTCACCACCGGGACAATGAAGGTCAAAATGCTGGAGAGGGTGTTGTTGATGCCATAAAGTGTACCTGTGGAAAATATTTCGAATTACTTTTTAAATTTGATATAATTTAGTCATTACTATCATTGGATATATGCCTCATAAATATAGGTATACTGTATTTACTGTTAAGTACTTGTTTTGTACAGTTGGCGGCAAAAGTCCTGTAGCCTCACTTACTTCACCGAGGCACGCGATTTTCATAGACCCGAGATAATTAGGTGTAGAAAACGTACGTACTTCTCGAATCCATGAACACTGTATGTCTCGGTGAAGCAGGTAAGACGACACGACTTCTGCCGCCGACTGTACACCATGTGAAATGTGTGACATTTGGTCAATTACCAACCTGAGGTAACTCTGCAAACTCTGTCCAATATAATGATGATAAAGGAATAGATTATAACTGTATTGAAGTATGTGAGTATTTGCTAATGTTATGTAGATATACTGTGTAAGATATTCCTAACTCACCAGAGAAGTTGGGAGCAATATCATGATGGTTGATGATATGACCACTGCTGACAGCACCGTTGAAAAAAAAAGCAATACAGATGATGGCAACGATAGCTACTGAGTTACATCCGGTATGAATCAGGCCAACCAACATCACTGCTGGCACTAACTGAGCTGCAATAATACCAATATTCATATGGGTTATCTGATGTATGAATATATAGGTCATAACACTGTTACTGAAATAGGTGTAAAGTGAAGAAACATTTAAAATACGTAAACCATTATTAATTTTCTTGTCAACATTAACTCCTGCACATTAGATATGATGATATAAATCTTTGATATTTGGTCAGGTGTATTATCAGAGATGTAATATAATAGTTATATACTTGATGTAACTTGAAGAAAGGAGTGATTTACTCTAAGCAATTTAATTGTTGGATGTTAGAGAAAAATGCAAAGGTGTATCATCTGAAGGTTAATTACGAGAAGCATTCATGCCTATTGATTTTAAATCAGTAGTAGGAAAGACCTGATTTTAAGTGAATGATTTATAATTCATATAAAATATGAAATAGTTAGTTTTAATTTAATCTATTTTCAATGGTACATACAAATAGCACTGAAGACCCTGCGTGTGTTGATGATGGAGAGGTAACCATGCTTGAGGATCCACCTTGACAAAACAGATATTGTTATTCCTCCCAGATACCGTGATAAGAATGGCAAGGCAGACAGAAAACCGTTCTGTTGAGACATCAAATCCAGGTAACATAGCCATTTCATAATTGTATTGTTGTTAATTATTACCAATTATAACATAATATACATTAGTAGTGAATTAATAGAGTTGTTAACTGGATACTGAAAATATTGATACTGGTTAGTAACAGTAACTCTGTCTTTAGTTCTCATTCTTCCTCAAAATTGAAAAAGAAAATTACATGAAACTTTATGAAAGACTTCTATACTATTGTCATACATGCCTATACTGATATTACAAACCATTGGTAGGGTGCTTTAAAATACTGTATGTCATGTGGGTGGGTTCTTTAAACTTGTTGCTAAAAGTTGAGTTGAAATTAAAATGAAACACTAGATTTACCATTGTAATGTTGAATCCTAAAATGTTTTTCATGAATGTAGGAAGCTGCTTGCTCAAAAGAGATATTCCCCAAGTATTGCCCATATCACATATGATGATGGCCCAGACAGGTAAACTAGTGGCAATGTTCTTCCAGGGTATACGTGGGGGTCCTTTACTGCTGGTGCCGGAACTCCTAATGGCATTCTCTATGTACTGCAACTCCTCCCTGCTGATCCTGAAATGGAACTCTTAAGTGTATCTGGGGATTGTAAAATAGTAAATCAGGCATATTAAGTTTATTTATTGAATATTATGTTGGGACTAACAGAGTATTTTCAATATACCACGGCATTCATTGTGGTACTATATTGTATCTTATTAGTTTTGCAAGGGTATAAATATTTTTTGTCAAAATTAGAACATGATTATTAATTTAGTACCACAAATTTTGTTGTTTTGTGTCAGTGTCTCAATTCTCTGCAGATTACTGTACATATTCAACTAAAAAATATGGGTATGTAAAATTATCCGTAGGTTTTGTGTGGAACACTTTTCATTACTGTATACTTTACAATAGTAAAAAGTGCTGGATGTATATAGTACCCTACATAGAACTATTATAATGCACTGTATGCTGCTTCATGTCATGAATAATAACAAATACCTTGGGTGGTGAGCAGGTTTGCTGTGCATGGCCGAGAACCACATGAGGCACCATATGAGGGAGACACTGCCTGTGACATAGAAGGCAGCGGCCCACCCCATAGTGTGTATTATAAGGCCACACAAAGGTAATGTTACAGCTGTTCCCAGTGCTGTACCTACAATCACAAGGTCACACTTTATTGATAATGTCTTCATAAAGATGGTGTACAGTGATGAGTCAAAATGTGTTAGCATTCCTTGCCAGTACCCTTAATCTAGCTAATACAAAACTATTAATGATTCAATTTATTTCAGTTCAATAATGCAAATACAGTACCAGTCAAAATATGTTCATTTAAGTTAGTTCATACAGGTCATGTGGTCTTTTTATGGTTACAGGAGGGTGCTACTCCTACTATAGTCTATCTATTCCAACGATCGGTGCATCTGGTTCCGTGCGGGTTTCTGTTTCTGCCTCCGTGATTGGTTGATTTGATGATAATGCTCATTCAAGGGCTCTTAACTTTAGCAACGTGTGATTGGCTGTCCAAACTCATATTTCAGATGTTTTAATCAATTATGCTTTGAATAAAGTATTTGACACATTATGTTTTTAATATAACAAATATTATTATATAATTGCCAAATGACATTTGATGACACGCCTACAAATACAGAAACGTACCTAAATGTGAGTAAAAATAGAGAAGCTACTGTCCGAATGTCAACACTGTGTCTGTTCTTCCGTTGTAGCTATGACTTGGTCGTTATTCTTAACTTCTTAGTTACTTCGTGAGGCTATTGCTGGCTTTAGATTTTCAAATTGTATTGAATCTTGTTAAAAAATAATCAAAATTACAAAAAATAACGTGTATTAACTTAGCTTTCATTTACATTTACGGTGTATCTTGACCTAAAATGAATGGATTCGAACGATACAGTGATTCCGTATCCTAATGAACAACCAGGTTAATTTTCCCTACTATACACAGTTTTCGCTTGTCATTTGGCAATTATATAATAATATTTGTTATATTAAAAACATAATAACGTGTCAGATACTCTATTTAAGGCATAATTGATCAAAACATCTGAAATATGAGAAGTTTGGACCGCCAATCATACGTTGCTAAAGTTAGGAGCCCTTGAACGAGCATTATCATCAAATCAACCAATCACGGACCCAGAAACAAATCCGCTTGGAACCAGATGCACCGATCGTTGTAATAGAGTATAGTATACTTGACGTAGTAACTCTTGGGGTAAGAGTTGCTATAACATGAGTAGTGTTGTATAGCCTGAATGGTATGGCTCCTTGGAATTCAACTCACTGTATACCTATTTGAAGAGTTACTTTTAAGTCAGTTTGTTCTAAAACTAAAACAATACTCCAGCATTTTAAAGTATATATTTATTTGATAAACTTACCAAAGTAGACGAAAGCCACAAAGCTGGGTCGTTCAAGTGGCGGGATCCATTGAGCTAAACAGGCGTGCATACTGGGCCAAGTAACACCCTGTTTGCATACACAAAAATATACAGTAGTAAATAGTTATATAAAGTCAAACACACACGTGTTTCGTTTATTAAAGGAAGGTTGGAAACATGATTCATCTCCCGTTGTCAATAAAACCCAATATAGCTATTGTGATGCTTTGGTATGAGTGTTTACATAGATACGTGTATTACTGACCTGAAAGAATCCCTGCATGGCCCTTAGTGCTATAAGTACACCATAGTGAAGTCTGGCAGCGGTGGGAGTGAGCAGGTTGGCCACACCACCACTCAGGATACTCACACCAAACACCCACTTGGCTCCATACCTCTCAGCCAGTCTACCACCCACCACCTGTATCAAACACATTACACATACTCACATTTTCTTGTATTTTCCTCTAATTAAAATAATAAA
Source organism: Petrolisthes cinctipes (assembly GCA_033782935.1). Classification (NCBI taxonomy): domain Eukaryota; kingdom Metazoa; phylum Arthropoda; class Malacostraca; order Decapoda; family Porcellanidae; genus Petrolisthes; species Petrolisthes cinctipes. Next base: position 41,050 of record JAWQEG010000380.1, on the reverse strand, counting down.
AATCATTATAATCAGTAAGATTTTGTACGGTTACCTTTAATTTACTTTTAAGCTAAATTTCACATATATAAGTACAGTTAATATTGCTATCTATGTCTACTGCATTAATTATCCCAAAGCTACAGAAACAATACCACAATGATGCAGTCAAGAAAATATGAGGATACTCTAGTGAAGTACCTGTGGCAAAAATGGAATTACCTGTGTAATAATATAACCATAACTAAAGGAGCCCAACACCAGCCCTTGGAGGGTCTCACTCCAGTCAAACTCTCCGTCCTGTTAAGATTATTACTTGTAAGATATCAATATAATACTGCAATAAGTAGTTTAATTATTCACAATTATTGTAATATTTTACATATAATGCAAATAAAATAATTCCACATATATGAGATTGTAAAGTATGATTTCAATTGTAACTCAACCTTACAGTACTAGTTCATTAGTCATTAGGTTCATGAATAGAGGAGAAAGTATAAGAAATTAGAGTAGGTACTGCATGGTTTAAATTGCCAGAATATAACATAAAAATGAAGAAGAGGGTGTGTAATGGTTAAACATGGAAAGAGTTGGGAGGGGTGGGAAAATTAACGTGGTAATTAAATGTGGATGAAATGGAGGGCTACAGAATACTTCCAAATGATGCCAGGAAACAGGCTACAGTAATAGCAAGTAGGGGCTTTGTTTTGTAGTACACTTTGGAGGAATCAATAACCCTACAATTTAACCATAATAAATTAATTGAAGTGGTTGGTAGTGCGAGAGAAGGAAGGTGAAAATGAAGGTACTGTTTGAAGGAGGGATCAGATACAACAAACATCAAGAATAGTGTATATTACCAGATCATATGAAGGAGTGTTGACCAATGATGTCACTTCATCTTGGCTGGCTGGAGTCATTCCTTCACAAGTTATTATTAGTATTAGTACCGTACTATTATTAGTACTATTTGTATTATTATTAATACAATGGGAACTATATATATATATATATATATATATATATATATATATATATATATATATATATATATATATATATATATATATATATATATATATATATATATATATATATATATATATATATATATATATATATATATATATATATGCAAATAAATCACTTGGGGCACGTGATCCAGGAATATGCGTAAATCCACAAGGAATAAACAAGGAATAAGCACGGAGTCCCAAGCGCTTTCGTGTATTCACATCTTCAGGGGAAATACAGAATGTAGAAGAATGGTTGCCGAGAGACACCTTATATACCGATACATTTAATAACTAACTGGCAACCTGAAAGTGTTGCCACTACGAGTTCAAACCAATACACACCCATATGGTGCTACAAGGAGTTTAACCTGACCCAACTCTCATCAAACCTGACATGACCTCAAAACCAAAGATTATCCTCAGTCATTAAGGAATAGCAGTGGGGCTTATATTATTAACAATCTTGTCTATGATGAAACTATCCAACTTGTACATACCATTGTTTAAGTTCATATTAATATTTTCTGTGTGTTTAATCAAACTTGACTCTATGATGTTTCTATTTAAGGATGAATTACAAGACATGATTGAAGAAGCCTTATCCCAGTCTTACAATGATTGTTGTCTCTCATATGAATAAATAAAGCATTAGATTCTTGTCCGGTCCTAACACTATATTTATGCTGTTTGACCCTATTTGAAAGGTCTTTTCCAGTTTGTCCTATATAGAACATATTGCATTCTTTACAAGGTACTTTGTAGATACACCCACATGAGGAATTAGGTGAATTTTTGATCAAAATTTTCTTGACTGTGTTATCATTTCAGAAGGCAACATTAACATTCCATGTTTTTAGAAGATGAGGGATTTGGGTAAATTTATCACTGTAGGGTAATATCAGTAAGTTTTTATTGTCACGGGGTAAGGGAGGTTCAACCCTATAAAATGATGTTCTTGCCAATTTTAAGGCTTTATCCAAAAATGGTTTGGGGTATTTTAATTTTATTCCAATGTCAGAGATATATCCAAATTCCTCATCCATGAATTCAGGACTACATACACGTAGAGCACATAAGTACATGGAAGAGAAAACAGACAGTTTGACTTTATCGTGGTGTGCAGAGTAAAAATGAATATATAACAAAACATTGGTTGGTTTCCTGTATATGCTAAACTTAAAGGTGATGCCTACCCTGTGAATCAGGCAATCCAAAAATGGCAATTTTCCATCCTCCTCAATTTCAGTGGTAAAATTAATGGAAGGGGCTAAGTTGTTAAGCAATGGCAGAAAGTTATCTAGATTTTCATTACATGGCCAGAGGCAAAGTACGTCATCTATGTACCTGTACCATACAGCATTACTGGGTAAAATGTTATTAAGCAGTTTCTTCTCAAAAAACTCCATGTACATTCGCGCACCACAATCTCTAGCCCACCTGAGCTTGGGGCGGCGATATTGTTCGGACCCTTTCTGGACGACAGCCCACTGAAACTATCAAAAGGTCAGACCCGCACCAACAGAAATGATTCGAAAAATTGAAAAGGAGTCTGACTCACTGTGTCATGTAAACCTTATATACAACTCTTTCTGTGGTTATACTATACAATAGTATTTTGGCTGCAAATATTTGCTATACCATTTAACCATGATGTGTCAAAAGAGATGTTACTTAACCTTATTCTTGTCCATCTGGGAGATAAAAAGGTTGAATCAGCTTCGAGAACCTCTCTATCTTTAGATCATAATATAGAACCTCAATATTTACTTAAAGTAGAGAAAGTTAAAATGCAAGCGTTACAAATGAAGCTAGAGTATGAAAGGGAAGGTAGAGAGAAGGTGCTAGAGTATGAAAAGGGAAGATAGAGAGAAGCAACCACAGCATGAACTTGACCTTAAACAACTCGAACTTCAAATCAAACAACTTGAGCTTCAAGCCCTTCAGGCTGGAGCAACCAAAGAGCGAAGCTATTCCAAATATGATATAATGAAATACGTTGAATTAATCCCCTCCTTGTCTGATATGGACTCCGATGCATTCTTCCGAGAATTTGAATCCACTGCTTATCATTTCGAAATTCCGGAAGAAGATTGAGTATGGCTCATCAAGCCCAAACTATCTGATAAAGCTATTACAGTTTGTAACAATTTAGAAAATAACACGAGCTATGTACAGGTTAAGGCAGCTATTTTGTCATCCAACTCTATATCTACAGAGGATTATAGACAGAAATTCTGCAACATTAATAAGCTTCAATACCAGACTTATGCTGAGTTTGCATCTGAGAAACTCAGAGCCCTTCGACGATGGCTAACCTCCTCTTTAGTTGACGATTTTGACAAATGTAATTGCATTAGAGGAATTTTTACGAAAGGTTCCGAATTCTGTAAAGTTACACATCATCGATCGGGAGGAAATCGATTTGGTCAAAGCTGCCCAGTTGGCAGATGTGTTTACACTAATACACCGTTCACCCACCAGAGAGCGGAAGCTGCCAGCAGGGAACGGGGGCTCCATTAGGGCTGCTAACGAAGCTAGGGATAGGCAGGCAGTAGCTAATATCCCTCATAAGGGACCAGTGTGTCATTTTTGTAAAAAGGCAGGGCATGTTATTAGGAATTGTCCAGATCCACGATGCAAAGTATCAAAATTAACTACCTTGAACAAGCCTGTAGGATCCACTAATGTTGTAACTCCCGATAAAAACTTTGATTCATTTCAGCCCTTTCGGTCCACCGGAACAGTATCTACTGGTCCTGGTGGTGAGGAGCGCCCTATCCAGGTGGTTCGAGACTCATGTTCTGCCCAATCTATCTTGTTGAAGTCTACACTTCCGGGGATCGATACACTTTATACTGGAGAACGTGTGTATTTAAAGAATTTTCACAGCCCTTTTCCAATCCACTTGGCTAGGGTGCACCTCAACACCGACTTGGTCAGGGGTACTGTGACTGTTGGGGTGAATGAGGACTCTTCACTACCTATTGATTATGCTAACTTTCTACTTGGAAATGATTTGGCTGGAGGAAGTGTTTAACCACCTCTTATAATTAACGATTACCACATAACACTACTAAGGAACTTGAACAAATCTAACCTACATTATTCCCTGCTTGTGTAGTTACACGGTCACAAGCCCAGACCACAAGTACTAATACTCCTCTTCCTCCTCAGAGTGTGATTTCCAATATATTCTCTGAATGTAATTTAAAGGAAGCTCAACGAAGTGACATATCCCTACTTCCCTTACGCAATAAAGTAGTCCATAAAGAAAGTATCCCGCTCACCCTTGCATTCTACTATCATGACAATATTCTTATGAGAAAGTATCAACCACCTCAATTTTCTGATGATGACTCTTGGGCAGAATACCATCAGATAGTTCTACCAGTAAACTTGAGGACGGCAGTCATGGAGGTTGTGCATGAAGGTTTGGCTGGACACTTAGGAATTAGAAAGACTTCTTCTAGAGTACTCAATGAATTCTACTGGCCTGGAATAAAGAATGATGTTGCTAAATATGATAAAAGTTGCCATGTGTGTCAAGTAGTCAGTAGATCAAATGAGAAAATTCCACCTTATCCTCTTTAGCCCATACCAGTACCTAATGAACCATTTCAGAAACTAATAATTGATATTGTGGGACCATTACCAAAGACCACCAAGGGTAATCAGTATGTTTTAACCATTTTATATCTAACTACCAGATACCCTGAGGCTATCCCTTTAAAGAACATCTCTGCAAAAAATATATTTACTAATTTTGGAATTCTTCAGGAGATTCAGTCAGACAGAGGTACCAACTTCACCAGTGAACTCTTTTCAGAGGTACTGCAGCAACTAGGCATCAAACAAACGTTAGCTACTGCTTACCACCCTCAGTCGCAAGGTGTCTTGGAGAGAGTACACCAAACACTAAAGAACATGCTGCGTAAGTTCTGTCATGAGATGAACAGAGACTGGGATGAAGGCCTACCTTTCCTCATTTTCACTCTTCGTGAGTCCCCTTCTGAATCCCTGGGGGTCTCACCATTTGAACTACTGTATGGCAGGAAGGTAAAGGACCTCTTAAGGTCATCAAGGATGATGTTATTACTAACCCAAACAGTAAATTAGTATCAGTCAATAAATATATAACCACCCTTAGTGAAAACTTAAGAAAGATTTGAGAATTTGCTAAGCAAAACTTAACTTATGCTCAGTCAGTAATGAAAGATCAGTATGATGTAAAATCAAAGTCTAGAGAATTTAAGGTGAGTGACATAGTTCTAGTCTACATCCCTGTCTTTGGTTCACCATTAAATGCAAAATATCGTGGACCCTATAAAGTAATAAAGAAAGTATCGGATTGTAACTACATAGTGGAAACACCAGATCGCTGTAAAAGTACTCAGCATGTTCACATTAACCTTATCAAGTCAAATAAACCAGCAGCTTCTTTATCTGACCCCCCAAAGACAGTGTCAATACTTGCAAAAGAACCTGTAAAAACTTAATCTTATTTGTGTAATGTATCTGACAACTGTCTCTTAAAATCAGTGGCTCAGGAACCAGAATTGTCAAATCTAAACTTAGATCCAAGCTCCCTTACAGTCAATTCTGAGATCTTGTCTAATATCAGAGACTACCTGAAACACTTGACATTAGATCAGCCACAAAGCATAGAGACACTTATCCACATACACTTAGACATGTTCGGTGATCACCCTGGATGCTGTAATGTTACCAGTCATGATGTAAACCTACTACCACAGACTTCTATCCGACAAAACCCGTACAGACTTCATCCTCAGAAGCGCGACCAGATGAAGAAGGAGGTGGAGTATTTGCTGAGCCAAGGACTAGTGGTTCCCAGCCAGTCTTCGTGGGCATCACCGTGCCTTCTGGTACCCAAGGAGGACGGAAGAATGCGCCTCTGCACAGACTATCGGCGAGTCAATGCTGTTACCATTCCAGACGCCTATTGTTACAACCACCGTGTTTGGCTTGATTAAGTCTAGGGGAAGATTAGGGGTTGTGAACAGCTTGAGTTATAACTCTGGTAGTTTTGTTACTGTAGTCAGTGGAGTTACAACTAATGAAATGAAATGGGAATCTCACTCCACTCCCTCAATGGATGTTTGCCCAGAAAGAGTAATATAAACGAATGACAAATAAATTTACCATGTATATTATTATAATCACCAAATAATTACAATATTTACAATAAGACAAAAACATAATATGAATGATGTAAACGTTAACAGACACAAAATGACACCAATTAGAACACCAAATAATAGAACACAATTTGATCACAGTTAAACAAAATAGAGCACAATAGTACAGAGCTGAACAGAGCGGAACAGAGCTCATAGAGCAGAACAGGTATGCAATAACGGAGTGAAGTCTATGCTTTCACTGGTTTGGTGAGTCGAGAGTAGCAGTTTTTATACACACATATTGACAACTGATTGGTCAGTCTGGAGTCACCAGCAGGACTGATTGATTGGGAGAATGTAAGCTAGTCTGTGATTGGTAGAGAGAATGCAAACTAGTCTCTGATTGGTTGGTACGGCCAGCTGCTGCGCAAACTAGGTAACAACTGGCGCATAGTTGTCGGCTGGTTGCCGGGTCTTGACACTATCCCCTCCCTAGAGTCGACGATCTGATTGATGAAGTTGGTCAAGCTGAATATATCACTAAAATGGACTTGTTACGGGGCTATTATCAGATACCTCTGACTGACAAAGCACGACTAGTCTCAGCTTTCAGTACTCCCTTTGGTATCTATGAATATCGGGTTATTCCATTTGGAATGAGGAATAGTCCTGCCATTTTCCAAAGAGCTATTAATTTTATATTATATTATTTAGAAGGAGTTTCTGTTTATCTAGATGATATTCTCATAATTTATATTCCCTCTCCTGGCAGCAACACTTTGAACAACTAGCAGAGGTGTTTTCTAGACTGAGTGACGCCAACCTGACGGTGAAGTTGGCCAAAACCACCTTTGGCCAGGCCACAGTGACTTACCTGGGACATGAGGTGGAAAAAGGCAAGGTGCTTCCCAAAGTTGCCAATATTGCAACGATCCTGGAGTATCCAGTCCCCACAACCCGGAAAGCACTGATGCGGTTTTTGGGCATCACCGGATACTACAGAAGATTCTGCCGGAATTTCTCCCAAGCCGCCTTGCCGCTCACGAGGTTGATGAGTGGCACTGTACCATTCGTCTGGACGGACGACTGCCAAGCTGCATTCTTCCAACTCTAGACCTTCCTCATCCAGGACCCTGTGTTTCTTACACCTGACCTCAACGAGCCAATCATACTTCACACAGACGCCAGCAACCATGCCATAGGAACTTCCCTTCTGCAGGAGAAAAATGGGATTCTCCATCCAGTTGCTTATCACTCTGCTAAATTAAATCCTCAGCAATGCCGATACAGCACTATTAAAAGGAGCTCCTCGCCACGGCCCCCCCAACGGGAACCGCCTTGACGTGGTGTGGGGGCTTGCATGTCTCTGAGACCAGACGAGTTAGACTAGAGGGGGCTCCAGCCCCTGCTCTGCCCTGATTTCGGGGAGAAAGGGCTTCCCATGCTAGTAAGGTCGCCAGTGAGAGACCAGACTAAATGGTTCTCATGCATTAGGCTTTCAGTACGGGCCAACAGTGCTGCCCTCCAGAGGGACTGCCCTCTAGGGGCCGTCCTATGATGGATGGTTGGGTGTCTGGGCCGGGAGATGTTGGGGAACGGGGTCTCAGCACCGTCGTGGGCAAACTTTCGAGCCATTGGAGCTGCTTTTTAAAATGAGTGGCCCCGTGGGGGAAGAGGTACCCCGCCCACGGTGACCAGCGCTCGGTCCCCTCATCTGCCCGGTAGGTAGAGTAGCTCTTGGCTACAATAAATCAATGATACATGGATATAAAAAAGCCTCAATCTCTTCCTCGAGCGGTGGTCGACCAGGCCCTCGAGACGTCACTCTCTGGTCGTGGTAGTATGCTGAAAACTGCAAATTAATGTTAACGAATGTACTTGCATCCCTTTCCTATGGCACTATCCACTCCATTTTTCAGTGTTTGGGAGTAATTCTTCGTATCCGAATCACATATGACAGTGATTGTAGGTCTAATCGGTGCTATATTACTTTCAATACAAATGCTGCTGCCAAAGCAGCATTTGAGGCAAAAGATTCTATGACGGTGGGGGATACTCATTGTAAAGTTCAGATGATACGGTCAACCAATGTAGTTGACAGTGACAATGACTACTGCCCTAACATATTTGATGACTCTGTAGAGCATGTCCCAAAGGAACGTCGGGTTCCTACACCCTTTTGATTTGTGGCTTACTACAGGGAGGGACGTGGTAACCTTATCCATGCTTCCCGGTATCTGCAGAAAGAAATTCGATTAGTACCAATGGGCCACATAAAGAAATATGGTAAGGGTGTTTTAATCAGAGCCAAAGATCTTACACAGGCCATGATGCTCCTCAATCTCCCCTGTCCTTCTGATAGCATATTTGAATCTATTAAACCACATCGAACATTTAATTATAGCAAGGGGCGTATATATAATGAGGACCTGTATGAATTCTCAGAAGAGGACATTCTCGCTATGTGCCCAGACAGTGTCCAACGAGTAACAAAGATGAAAGGCAGTAAAAATATGATCATCCTCACATTCTATGGCTCGCATATCCCAGATCGCATTAACATTAACCCCACCTCTTTTGAGGTGAAGCCTTTTGTTGAGCGTCCCCTACAGTGTTTTTGTTGTTATGAGTTTGGTCATGGGAGGAGGAACTGCAACAACCGTTCCCGGTGTGGTAATTGTTCTGCTCTTGACTTACATCTTACTTCTGAGTGTCGGTCAGAGAGTTACTGCTTTTACTGCAGAGATGCTCACCCCTTGCGTTCTCGCCAATGTAAGATGTACTATTGCGGACAAAAGTTTCTTTCTACTCCGGGTGATAAGTCCACACGACTGCTGGCCCATTTCTGGCCGGCAGGTTGCTGCTTGCTCGAGAATTACACCACCGCGTAAACCAGCAACCGAACAGTTGACTGTCTCGGATTCTGATAGGAAATGTATAGCATATAAATAGTATCATTAGTTGATAGGTAATATCAGATGCAAAGCAAGTAATAACTAAACAAGAAGAAAATGCCTGTACTAGTATTTAACATCTTGAACGCTGACTGTATCATTAATATACCATTTTTCTTTTACACGTTGCCAGGGCCTGTATTCACTAGGCATATCAGAGTTTGCACTTGCTCGTTTGCATTACTGATCTCCCACAGTGTTTCAGGCTTATTTCGAAACAGTGAATGGTGTTGCTATTCAATTAGTATGAGTTTATATTTAGATTTCGGAGCATGAATGAACGCTTAAGAAGAAAATAATTATTATCTTAAGAAAGAATGAACTTTGCTTTTGTGAATAAGATGTCCTATGGACTGTCCGGGATAAAAAGAAAGTTACTTTCTTTTAAGTAGTGGAAACATGACTGACTTAAAAAGTAAATATAAAAACATATATAAATGAATATATTACATATAGGTGCTGCAAATATAGAACTACAGGTTATATGGAGAAAATCTAAGTGCATGAATCGAACAGAGGTCCGGTCATGAGACAGCCGTATGCTACAGACCGAGTCCTTGAAAAGATACCATAATAGTGAACACAGCCAACATTACTTTCAAAGGGTCATTGTTCCCATTGCATTTTAAATGAGGTATATCATTTTGCATTTTACTGCATGCTTCTGTGGGCTTAAAATCACACTAGTATTAACTATGATTCAGTTTATTCTAGTAATATTTCAGCTTTTGTGTGATTTCTGACAAATAGTAGTACTGGGTTATCTTCTTGTGCAATAGTCATTATTTTGTTTTGCACCTGATATTACCTATCATATAATGCATTTATTTACTGTATATGCTATACACATGAGAGAGAGAGAGGAGGGGGGGGGGGGTAAATTACTTCCTATCCGAATCCGAGACAGTCAACTGTTCGGTTGCTGGTTTACGCGGTGGTGTAGTTCTCGAGCCAAAAGCAACCTGCCGGCCAGAAAAGGGGCAGCAGTCGTGAGGACTTATCACCCGGAGTAGAAAGAAACTTTTGTCCGCAATAGTACCTCCTTGAGCAGATATCCTCCACTTGGCTAATACCCAATTCATTAGCATAGGTAATGCCATACGGCAACTCAACTTCAGGCGACAGAAGGATGGTGGTGTGAAGACATACGCCTCCTCTCTTCGCCATAAATCGGTTGCAGCACCCTCTCAACCCTCTCAAGAGGCAGCTGCTTTTTGCTCTAGTGAGAGCGTTTCTAAGGTTACTCTACATAATAGTTTCTCTGTCTTTGAAACTTTATCAGACACTCATTCTGGTGACCCTTCAATTTATGACAATTCTCAGACTTTAGCTAAAGGTGTCCATGTGGTAGAGGTTCACGCTGCCACACGCTCTCCAAAAAGGAAACTTAAGTCACCTAAACTGCCAAAAGGTTAAAGGTTAAAGGTCCGCCAATGAGTGGCAGTCAATGGGACAGAGTGTATCACACACTATGTGTATGAAACACAACTATAGCACGCATCACAAGGATGATGAGTGGCCCAAAGACCTCTCCACCCACGTGAGACCCGAGTCAGCTTCAGCTATGGCTGCGTAAGCAGGAAGACCTCAGACAGCTGACTCAAACCCCCCACCCCCTGCTCACAGGGGTGGTAACCTCTGGCATCAGTGAAAGATTTTTATCGTGTCCCGAGCAAGGATCGAACGCTGGGCCGCAGGATTGCAGCCGCAGACTCTAGCACTGTGCTAGCCAGAAGCTAGAGATGACTTCGTGGTTCCTCTAAGGTTCTTGACTCTATAGATGTTCCTCCTTGTAAGGCAACCATGTCTGTGGACTCATCCATAGTTTTTTCGTCTCAATTTCACCAGAAGCGTTCTCGTGACTCTGATGAATCTCTTGATTCAACAGAAGTTCCTCCTCGCAAGCTTCCTTCGAGATCATCAGAGGGGCGTGAAGTAAATGTGAATGCCACGGATGTTGTGACTTCAAAAGATTCAGTTTCTCTTCTGCTTGAGCAACGGAGTGATTCCACCACCTGTATTATGGATGTTGATGTATCTTCCTGTGTCAATGATACCACTGATGTACAGGACAATACCAATGTAATTGTTTCAAAGAATATCCCAGCTCATATACCTTCATCTTCTTCTAATATATCAGATGCTTCAGAGACTCGTCTACGGTTCCCAATTACTGCCCCAAGTACTACTCCTCAGGTTCGCTCTTCTTCTAGTGCCCCAGGATTAGACAAATCTTATCGTTTGAGTAAACCCTCAGGTCGAGGAGGTAGTGCGAAGTACCTCCGTGAGGCTTCCCCAAAATCAGTACTAAAGTAACACTGTTCAAGGTTCTTCAGTGGAATTGCCGTGGCTTGCGTGCTTCTTGGGAGGAACTGCATGTTCTTCTCTCCAGCTTCTCTCCTGCATGTGTTTCTCTCCAAAACACATCGGTTGGGGACTACATTCCTGCCAGTCCTCCAGCATACTCTGCATTTTATTCCAATTCATTTGAAGGGCAGGGTCACCATGGTGACTCTGCCATCCTTGTTCGCCGAGATATTACATGCACGAGCCTGGAGCTTGACACTCCGCTCCAGACTGTTGCAGTTAAAGTTTTTATGGACCTCCTGTACACTGTGTGCAGTGTATACCTTTCTCCCAGTGTTACAGTTGAGAGGGGTGATCTCAACTGTCTTGTACAGGGCCTTCCCTCTCCCTTTATTTTATTGGATGATTTTAATGGTCGTCATCCTCTGTGGGGTGACAGTTCGGTCAACCCAAGGGGTGTTTTATTGGCTTCTTTTATTGAGGATGAGGGATTAGGGGTTTTAAATACGGGAGATGTGACACATTTCAATAGCCCAACTGGGACTTTTTACCGCCATTGACATTTCCCTTTGCTCACCCAGTGCTCTGTTGGATTTTACTTGGAGGGTGTTGCCTGATTTATTTGGCAGTGACCATTTCCCTATACTTTTAGAAGGTAACAGGTACGAACCACAGTCTCGTCTTCCTGGGTGGAAATTAGAGCAGGCTGACTGGCAGTTTTTTAGAGAGCTAATTTCTTCGGTCTCTTCTGTAGCCGATTTTGGTAGCTCTGACGAGGCTGTAACATATTTCACTGATATGCTCCACTCTGCTGCTCTCAAGTCTATCCCAAAAACTTCTAGCTACTTTCCCAAACGTCCTGTCCCTTGGTGGTCACCAGTCTGCACCACTGCTGTGCTTTCTCTCGCCTTCGTCGCAATCGTGGGGACCCAACTCTTTTAGAGGACTTCCGACGGGCAAGGGCTCGGGCTAGACGAGTTTTAAAAGAGGCACGACGTGCATCTTGGAAGGCCTATGTGTCTTCAATTAATACTAAAATTCCACTCACCCAAGTGTTCAGGAGAGTCCGTAAGATGGCGGGGAAATTTTCTCCTAGTTCTCCACTTGTACTTAAGGTCAATGGAATTAGGATCATGGATGGTTTGACAGTGGCCAATACCATGGCGGAGGCTTTTGCAAGAGTCTCCAGCCGTGACTCTCGACCTCTGGCTGTCAGGCATGAGTTAAGAGCCAAGGAGCGCACTGTCCTGGATTTCTCAGGGAACGAGAATGAAAGTTATAACCATATATTCATCCTGAGAGACCTGCATTCTGCTCTCTCTCTCTGCGGCGACACTTCTCCTAGGCCAGACAACATCCCATATGCAATGTTGCGACAATTGGATGAGGAGGCGATCTCATTTCTTTTAGCTTTATATAACAGAATCTTGCTGGAGGGTGCCTTCCCTTCTGGGTGGAGAGTTGCTACCATCTTTCCTTTCCTCAAGCCGGGCAAAGACTCTGGTGTTGCCATCAATTACCGACCAATTGCCTTGACCTCCTGTCTCTGTAAACTATTTGAGAATATGGTGAATGTCAGACTGGTATACTTCTTGGAACAGGGTGAATTTCTGTCTCCGTCCCAGTCTGGCTTTCGTAAACACCGTTCCACTACAGATGCTCTGGTCAGGTTGGAAGCTGCTGCATGTGAGGCCTTTGCACGACATCAACACCTTGTCTGTGCATTCTTTGATTTAGAGAAAGCGTATGACACTACATGGCAATATGGCATCCTACAGCAACTCCATGTATATGGCCTACGGGGTCGCCTTTCACGCTTTCTTAAGGAGTTTCTCAGTGGTCGCAGTTTTTCTGTGAGGGTTGGTACATCCCACTCAGCATCTGTTGTGCAGGAGGAGGGCATCCCCCAGGGAAGGGTCCTCAGTGTTACATTGTTTGCAGTAGCAATTAATGCCATTGAATCATCCCTTCCAGATGGAATAGCCAACTCAATATATGTTGACGACCTAGCAGTCTAGTTTGTTGCTTCAATTTTCTCCTTCCAAGACAGTTGCTATGCACTTCTGCCGCATCCGAGGCGTCCACCCTGATCCAGACTTATTCATGTATGGTCATCGGATATGTTGTGTCGAGGAGACTCGCTTTTTGGGTCTCCTTTTTGACAAACGTTTGACTTGGGTTCCCCACTTATGTACACTTAAGGTCTCTTGCCTCACGGCTCTTAACCTGTTGAAGGTCCTGGGCCATACGTCCTGGGGGGCTGATCGGGCCACCCTCCTCCGCCTATACCATGTTCTTATTAGGTCAAAACTCGACTATGGGTGTGAGGTGTACTTTTCTGCCACCGATGCCCGTCTCAGAGTTTTAGACCCTGTTCATGCTGGAGTACGTCTGGCGACCGGAGCCTTCAGGTCGTCCCCAATCCCCAGTCTCCTGGTGGATACTAATGAGCCACCTCTTGATCTCCGTCGCCAGTCCTTGATGGTTCGTGGTTGGCATCGATTACATCGACTTCCTGACTCCCTTCCCTGCTTGGCGGTGTCATCTGATATCATGTCTCAGTACTACCTTTTACATTCCCATACACCATGGCCCTTTGGCTTCCGGGTCAGGAAGGCTATGGAGGAGATGGGCATTGATGACTTCCAGATTTGTCCTGTGAGGGTCCCCAGGGTGGCTCCATGGCTTCTTCCAGAAGTTTTCCCCTGCACCTGCTTTACAGACAAGAAGGAATCTCTTCCTCCTCCAGTGGCTCGTTCCCTCTTTTTTGAACATGCCTTCACTCATAGGGAGTCCCTCCCTGTGTACACTGATGGGTCAAAGTCTGATGCTGGAATTGGCTTTGGAGTTGTCTTTCCTGACTTTTGCCGTGGCGGCAGGCTCCCTTCTGTCTTGTCAATTTTTACTGCTGAGCTCTCGGCCATTTTATATGCCCTCCAAGTGATTTTCATTCTCTCTCAGTCTTCATCTACTATTTTTAACGATTCCTGTAGTGCCTTGCAGGCCTTGTGCAATTATAACTCTTCCCATCCCCTGGTGTTGGCCATTCTTGAGTGGCTTCTCCTCCTGGGTCGTCGTGGCCACAAAGTCACTTTTTGTTGGGTCCCGGCCCATGTGGGTGTCGATAGGAATGAGCGGGCTGACGCCCTGGCTAAGGCTACGGTCTCCAATTCTCGGCCTCCTGCCGGGTGTCATCCTGTTCCTGCAGTGGACCTTCGACCCTACATAGACGCTACCGTTCGTTCCTGCTGGTAGGACAGATGGGACGCTGTCAGGGCTATCAAGCTCTGTAACATCTGCCAGCGCCTTGGGTTGTGGAGCTGCAGTGGCCTGTCCCGCCAATGGGCCGTCTCCGCATTGGCCACACATTATTGACTCATGGCTTTTTAATGGAGAGGGCTCACCCTCCCTACTTTGATGATTGTCTGGTCCCTTTGACAGTACGGCATCTTATTGTCGAGTGTCCCAGCCTTGGGGACCTTCGTTGTAGGCACCTCTCCGAGTACCAGGTGGGTGACAGTTCTTACAGTCTCTCCCAGGTGCTCGGGGAGGAGGCTTGTAGTGTGGGAGGGAACACCCTCTCCTATGTAGAGGAGGCTGGCCTTTTCCACAAAATATGATTTTATAATATTTATGGTTTTTAGATGATTTTATGTCGACAGGTTCTTTTAGTAATAATGTGCTTTTTAGTTTGTCTGTCTTTTAATCATGGTGCGTATCCCTTTCGGGTGTTGATGTTTTATTAATTATGTAGAAGACAATTTTATGTTGGGCAGTATATGACCTTAGCTGTTGCGCCGCCAGATGCTTAGTTGCATCAAAAATCAATCAATCAATCCTTGCCATGGTTTCAGCCATCCAGAAATTCGACTGCTACATCCAACCTAGTAGTGTTCCTCTGAAAGTCTACACTGATTACAACCCTCTATCTTTCATGGACCGGAACAAATTCTCCAATCAACGGCTGCTGCGATGGTCTCTCTATTTATAACCATATAATATTATCATCAACCACATAAGGGGTTCGGACAACGTCATCGCAGACGCACTAAGCAGAGTCTAACCCTGAGGACAGAACAAGTAAGGGCTACGTCATCACTTTCTTGAAGTGACGCCGTCTCAGGGGGAAGGTGTTACAGCCTTGCCTTCCTCACCAGTCACCACTTCGAACTACAATATCCCGAATCCCTGGTTCTAAGCTTCAACTTAAAGTTCTAACATCGCTGGGCTTCATACGAGTTTAGATAAGGCGAGGGTAGCGCAAAGGACGTAATTTTTACTTGCTCTCGGCTGGTGTCTCTTCCCTCCTGGTAGCGGTGGTGTTATAAACGGACTTCACTTTACTTACATTGATGCGGTAATACCAATGGTCTTCAGAATGTAGAATCTTGGAAGATATACTAACTAACTTGTCCTTTCATTACTTGGATTATTTCTATGTAATTGTAAATTATTGTCTTATTTCTAAGTCAATGTGAATTGTTGTGTTTAATTTAATTTGTTGTGTTGTAAGCTAATTGTTAAGTATATTATTAATTGAATTCAATCACTTAACTTTTCATATCCTTTCTGTGATTATTTGTAAGTGATGCGTTATTCTGCTAAAAACCCTAGACATCAGTAGCGGTCATTATTATATATATATATATATATATATATATATATATATATATATATATATATATATATATATATATATATATATATATATATATATATATATTTTCATCCGACACTGGACATAGGCTTCATCAAGCCCGTTACCGTGGCCCTGGTCTACTGCTACTCCGAGACACACACACACGCATCATGACTTCCGAACTCGTACCCAGCCACAGATGGAGGGAAGTGAGGGTATTTCCCAAATACTGTAGCTGTTATGGTACCAACGAGGGTGTTTAACGACGTTCGGTGGCCCTATATAGATAGTGCCTGAACCTCAAATGGGAAGAGTAAATATTCTCAGGCCCTCACCTGAGAGAAATCAATCTCCTGACCTATAGGCTACGAATCCAGAACACTAACCACTCGGCCACCTTTGGCAAGTAGAAAGTGTGAAAATAAAATTGGTGTATATGGAGATATCTGGCAGTTTACTATATCAAGACCTTGTACAGTATCTTTATGAATAAATTACAGTATTATTAAATACTATAGTGTTTTTTGTATATTTTTCATACCACTTACTTGTTATTAATCTTCATTTACGTATAACAGGATGAGGATAGGCTATGCCGCTATGTGCTTCATCACCGCTCAAAGATTCAGCCAATCACATTCCCTCTGACATAGGCTCTTGGTTCTAAGTGATTCATTCATAAAGATACAATTATTAAGGTCTTACTAAAGGAAACTGACAGACAGATGTCTTCATATACAACAGTGTTTTTCGCTCTTACTACTTGCTCAACTGTACATATATAATTATAGCCATAGAATATACCCAGCTGTGTGTGTTAATAACTACTAAAAATTAATTCAAGTACTATTGCAGATGTATAATAAACTTGGAATGAGTTTCACCTGTGAAAAAATATAAGTTACCTGTAGATGTGTAGTTATAACAGTAGCCTTGAGTTGTGTTGGAAATGGATGTACCAACCATGGCCACGATGATGACTGACAAGTTAACCCGAGTCATGTACAGGTTAATGAAGCCAAGCCAAGCCATCACACCCACAGCCACCCTCGTAGGCATCCATCCTGATAATATATAAAGTATTATATAAATACTACTAATTTCGGAGTGATGTATGCGAATCAGTAATTACGCCAAACTCTATACTGTCACAGGCATGTACTCACATATCATCCCTCATTATTTCATAATTCTCGGTCCAGTATAAACACGGCTTCTGTATTTGTATGAAACACCGTTTTTCTGTTTACCTTGTAGGAATTATTGTATGCAATGATGTGTACAGTACGATCCATTAAGAGATTTGGTGCCCCAATGGACCAAAGCCAATCCCTATCCTCTCTACAACTGTCTTTCTTTCCTTATTTTCCTTACGTTTATTGTCATTCTGGCCTAGCACAATTTTATGTCTTTTCATACTTGTACAGACACGGCAAATAGTCCTGGACCACTCAGTGATGGATAGCCGTAAACAACACAGGAGCGTCCGAAAACTCGAAACATTTATGCCCATATTATCATCAGACAGCTGACTGAAGCAACGAAGCTACGTGTTCACAGTTCGAAAAAGCTGGCCGCACCTTTCCATCACAGGCTGGTCAAGGACTATCTGCCGCGACTGTACGTACTTCAGTAATGTACTGTATCATATCTATGTTTGCTTTTCAAGGTTATATATGGTTATTTTTATTATTATGATTATATCACGGGTTGATCGTTGGTGTCGCTGTTTCTGTGAAACATTGTAAGGTATACGGACATGTAACACTGAAATGGTTTATTATTTTGAAATATACTCATTGAAATAGCTTGGAGAAAAACATGTTTGCATTGTATTAGGTGAAATTTGCCTCTGATATATGATTAATTCATCATACAAGCTACCAGTTGCCCATGATAATGACCGCACAAGCCAATATTTCGTCACTGGATCCCATAGTCGATAGACGAGATTAAGACATTTCCCACTCAACCAAGAGATTCGGAAACTGGTGATTTGTTGGCCAATAATTATTGTTATAATCTGTGTCCAGGTTCACTCAGCAGCAACTCTGTATAGTACATGCATCTATATATAGAATGTTGTGGCCCAACTTGTTGGTCGTGGATACAAAAAGCTCATCAGCCTATACGACGTTCTAGTACTCTGTTACTGTTACGTTGACACATAAGCCTTAACTGAGTCACTCGAACTGCATCAGTTGATTGATTGATTAATTAATTGATGTAACTAGGTATCTGGCGGCGCAACAGCTTGGGTTATATACCGCCCAGCATAATATAAAATTATAAGGATTTTAAAAAATGGGCATGTACATCATTAATAAAAATATACACACATTTGGCAGGCTTCATTGCTCCAAAAGGGAGAAGCAGCATGATTAACAGGACATATAAACTAAAACTCACAATTTTACTAAAATAACCTAATTAACTTAAGTAAAATATATAAAAGAATAAAAAAAAAAAATATTGAACCGTCTTAAAAAAGAAATAATAATAATAATGAAATTCACAATTTGTGGAGGAGGCCAACCTCCTCCACATAGGAGAGGGTGATTCCTCCCATACTGCAAGCCTCCTCTGGGAGCACCTGGGAGAGACTGTAAGAACCGTCGGTACTCGGAGAGGAGCCTACGTCAAAGGTCCCAAGGCTGGGGCACTCCACAAGAAGATGCCGCACTGTCAAAAGGACCAGACAATCATCACAGTAGTGTGGGGGAGCCCTCTCCATTAAAAATCCATGGTCAAACGTGAGTGGCCAATGCGGAGATGGGCAAGAGCAGTCTCCCACAGGCCGCAGTACCTCCACAAACCCAGGCGCTGGCGAATGCTGTGGAGCTTGTTAGCCCCGATGGCGTCCCATCTGTCCTGCAAGCAGGAACAAACAACAGCATCTATGTAGGGTCGAAGGTCTAAAGCAGGTACGGGATGACATCTGGCAAGAGGCCGAACACTGGAGGCCGCAGCCATAGCCAGGGTGTCAGCCCACTCATTCCTATCAACAACATAATGTGACTCTACAGCCATGACGTCCCAGGAGGACAAGTCACTTAAGGATGGCCAACACTAGGGTATGGGAAGAAATAAATTGCCCAAGGCCTGCAAGGCAACACAGGAATCGCTAAAAATAGTAAAAGATGGCTGCGGGAGGGTAAAAATCACTTGGAGGGCATATAAAATGGCCGGGAGCTCGCAGTAAAAATAGACATGACAGAAAGGAGCCTGCTGCCACGACAAAAGTCAGGAAAGACAACGCCAAAACCAACTCCAGCATCACACTTTGACCCATCATTGTACACAGGAAGGGACTCCCTGTAAGAGGAGGCATGTTTCAACCCATCCAGTTTAGGGATAGGCATGTGCCGACCCTGCGGAGCTGCCCGGGGATCTGGATATGACAACTCTGTAGAGCAGTCCGGTCGTAGGCATTAGCTGATGTTGTCAATTCTGCGAGAAAATAGCCATTTTTGGTGTATTTTGACAATGTTGCAAATATTTTCTCGCGTTCGATTTGATGCGCCTCCATTGCCTGGCATAACCCTCCACGAGCCAGGACTGCGTCAAGTGTAGTTACGGACACACTGCGTACTCGGGCCAAAAGATACATCTCTTCCTTACATCATATCTTTGTACATATGAGTCGTAGAGAGCTGGAGTTGGTCTCATTCGAAAGAGGAAGAGCTGTTGGTGATTTAAGTTTCTAGGTATTGTAGTTTAGACGTAAGGAGTAAGTGAAATAGAGCGATTTTGGAGAAATCATCTGGAACTGGCGGGTGGAATCGGGAAGGCAGCCCAGACCTGGTGATAGATTTATCAACACCCACCCAGACTGAAGGGGTTAAAAAGAGGGAGCGAGCTACTGGAGGAGGAAGAGAGTCCTTCTTGTCTGAAAAGCAAGGATCAAGATGTGGCTCATCAGCGCCCACCAGGAGACTCGGGATTGGGGACGACCTGAAGGCTCTGGTCGCCAGACGTACCCCAGCATAATGAATAGGGTCTAAGACTCTGAGACGGACATCCATCGAAGAGGAGTACACCTCACACCCTTAGTCGAGTTTTGAAATACTAAGAGCACAATATAGGCGGAGTATGGTGATCTGATCAGTTTCCCCAAGATGTATGGCCCAGGACACTCAACAGGATACCATATTGCCATGTAGTGTCATAGGCTTTCCCTGAATCAAAGAATACACAGACCAGGTGTTGATGTCATGCAAAGGCCTCGCATGCAGCAGCTTCCAACCTGACTAGGACGTCTGTAGTGGAACGGTGTTTATGAAAGCCAGACTAGGACAGAGACAGAAAATCACCCCGTTTCAGGAAGTAAACCAGTCTAACATTCACCATCTTTTCAAATAGTATACATAGACAGGAGGTCAAGACAATAGGTCGGTAATTGAGGGCAACACCAGAGTCCTTGCCCGGCTTGAGGAAAGGAAGGATGGTAGCAACCCTCCACCCAGAAGGGAAGACATCCTCCAGCCAGATTCTGTTATATAAATCTAGAAGAAATGAGATCGCCTCCTCACCCAAGTGTCACAACATTGCATATGGGATGTTGTTTGGCCCAGGAGAAGTGTCGCCGCAGAGAGAGAACAGAGTGCAGGTCTCTCACGGTGAATATATGGTTATAACTTTCATTCTCCAGGGCACTGCACTCCTGGGCTCCCAACTCATGACTGAAAGCTAGAGGTCGAGGGTAAAGACTGGAGACTTTTGCAAAAGCCTCTGCCATAGTGTTGGCCACTGTTAAACCATCCATGATCTTAATTCCATTGACCTTAAAGATAGGTAGAGGACTAGGAGAAAACTTCTCCACCATATTACGGACTCTCTACAACACTTGAGTGAGTGGGGTTTTAGTATTAATTGAAGACACATAGGCCTTCCATGATGCACGTCATGCGTCTTTTAAAACTCGTCTAGCCCAAGCCCTTGCCCGTCGGTAGTCCTCTAAAAGAATAGGGTCCCCATGATTGCGACGAAGGCCAGAGAGAGCAGCGCCCTTTTCCCACACAGAAGTGGTGCAGACTGGTGACCACCAAGGGACAGGACGTTTGGGAAAGTGGTCAGAAGAGTTAGGGACATAGTTGAGAGCAGCAGAGTGGAGCATATCTGTAAAATACGTCACAGCCTCGTCAGAGTTACGAAAATCTGCAATAGAAGAGACAGGAGAATTAAGCTCTTTAAAACACTGCCAGTCAGCTTTCTCTAATCACCACCGAAGAAGACGAGACTACGGTTCGTACCTGTTATTTTCCAAGAGTATAGGAAAGTGGTCACTACCATTTAAATCGGGCAAAACACTCCAAGTAAAATCCAACAGAGCACTAGGTGAGCAGAGGAAAATGGCAATGGCGGTGAAAGTTTCAGTAAGGCTATTAAAATGTGTCACATCTCCCGTATTTAAAACCCCTAATCCCTCATCCTCAATAAAAGAAGCCAATAAAACACCCCTGGGGTTGACCGAACTGTCACCCCACAGAGGATGACGACCATTAAAATCACCCAATAAAATAAAGGGAGAGGGAAGGTCCCGTACAAGACGGTGGAGATCACCCCTCTCAACTGTAACACTGGGAGGAAGGTATAAACTGCACACAGTGTAGGGGCGGTCTATAAAAACCTTAACTGCAACAGCCTGGAGCGGAGTGTCAAGCTCCAGGCTCGTGCATGGAACATCGCTTCGACTAGGATGGCAGAGCCACCATGGTGACCCGGTCCTTCAAAGGAATTGGAATATAATGCAGAGTATATAGGAGGACTGGCAGGAATAGAGTCCACAAGCATTGTCTCTTGGAGACAAACACACACAGGGGAGAAGCGAGAGAGAGGACATGCAGTTCCTTCCAAGAGGAACGCAAGCCATGGCATTTCCACTGAAGGACCTTGAACAGTGGTACTTTAACACATATATTAGGGAAGCCTCACTTAGGGATTTCCCACTACCTCCTTGACCTGAGGTTTTACTCAAACGACAAGTTTTCTCTAATCCTGGGCCACTAGAAGAAGAGCAAACCCGAGGAGTAGTACTTGGGGCAGTAATTGGGACCTGTAGATGAGTCCCTGAAACATCTGATATGTTAGAAGAAGGTGAAGGTAGATGAGCAAGATTATTCTTTGAAACAACCACATTGGTATTATCCTGTACAGTGGTGGTATCACTGACACAGGCAGAGACATTAACATCCATAATGCAGGTAGAAGAATCACTCTGCTGCTGGAACGGAAGAGAAACCGTATCTTTTGAAGTCACAACAACCGAAGTATCCACATTCACTTCACGCCCTTCTGATGTTCCCAAAGGAAGCTTGCGAGGGGGAACATTTGTTGAATCAAGAGACTCATCCAAGCCATGAGCACGCTTCTGGTGGGATTGAAAGGAAAATATGGATGAGTCCACAGAGACGTTTGCTTTGCAATGAGGAACATCCATGGAGTCCAGTGTCTCAGAGGAACTACGAAGACGCCTCTGTTACAATTTAGTTGCCTTGGGTTTCCTTTTTGGAGAGTGTGTGGCACAGTGAATCTCTACCACATAATACCTTTAGTTAAAGCCTGAGAATTGTCATCAGGGAAGGGTCACTAGAATGAATAACTGATACAGTTTCAAAGACAGAGAGGCTATTATGGAGTGAAACCGGAGAAACATTCTCACCAGAGTAAGAAGCAGCTTTTTCTTGGGAGAAATGAGAGGGTGCTGCAAGCGAGTTAGATGTTGTCGACTTGGAATGATAAGGGCGAAGGGAGGAGGCGTATGTCCTAACACCACCATCCTTCTGTGTTCTGAAGTTGAGTTGCCGTCTGGCACTACCAATGCTGATGAACTGGTAGTTACCCAAGTGGAAGATATCCTGTTCGAAGATGTACGTTTTACATTGTCGAGAATGTAGAGGGTGAGCATCCCTGCAGAAAATGCAGTAACTCTCTGACTGACACTCAGAACTAGGATATGAGTCAAGAGCAGAACAATTACCACACCGGGAACGGTTTGTGCAGTTCCTCCTTCCATGACCAAACTCATAACGGCAAAAAAATGTAAAGGACGCTCAACAAAAAGCTTCTCCTCTAAAGAGGTGCGGTTGATGTTAGTGCGATCTGGGATATGCGAGCCATAGAAAGTGAGGATGATCATATTTTTATTGGACAGTACCTGGGCACATAGCATGAATGTCCTCTTCTCCTCTTCTGATAATTCATATAGATCCTCGTTACATATACGCCCTTTGCTATAATTAAATGATCGATGTGGTTTGATGAATTTAAACATGCCATCAGAAAGACAGGGGAGATTGAGAAGCATCATGGCCCGTGTAAGATATTTGGCTCTAAAAAAACAAAAAAACACCCTCATTCTATTTTGTATGTGGCCCATCGGTAGTAATCCAATTTCTTTCTCCAAATACCTAGAAGCATGAATGAAGTTACCTTCCCTGTAGTAAGCCTCAAACCAAAAGGGTGTAGGAACGTGACGTTCCTTTGGGACATGCTCAAAAGAACCATCGAAGATGTTGGAGCAGTAGTCATTGTCACTGTCAACTATATTTATGGACTGCATCATCTGAACCTTGCAGTGAGTATCCCCCACAGACAGAGAATCGTTTGCCTCGAAAGCTGCCTTGGCAGCAGCATTTATATTTAAAGTAATATATTACCGATTAGATCTACAGTCACTGTCATAGGTGATTAGGATACGAAGAACCACTCCCAAACACTTAACAATTGAATGGAAAGCGCCATAAGAAAATAATGCAAGTACATTATTTAACATTAATATGTCCAAACCACTAACAGGGTTCGGCGGCACAACACCCAACCTGCTGGATCTTCTCTTATTTGCAGAAAATTCATGGGGAGATCGAGCCCTAACACCACCATCCTTCTGTGTTTTGAAGTTGAGTTGCCGTCTGGCACTACCAAAACTGATGAACTGGGAGTTAGCATACTACCAAGACCAGAAAGTGACGTCTCGAGGGCCTGGTCGACCACGGCTGGAGGAAGAGATAGAGGCTCAACGTTATTCATATGACATATGTTACGGTGAAATGACCCCAGGAGCCAAGGGCTACTACCTACCGGGCAAGTTAGGGGACCGAGCTCTATTTGCCAAGGGCGGGGTACCTCGTCCCCTACGGGGCCACTCGTTTTAAAATGCAGCCCCAATGGCTCGAAAGTTTGCCCACGACGGTGCTGAGACCCCCTTCCCTATCTCCCGGCCCAGACATTCAACCATCCAACACAGAATGACCCCTAGAGGGCGGTCCCTGTAACGGGCAGCATATTCGTCAACTTTATACGGGTATGTGCCAAAGCTTGATTTGGTTAGGTTAGGTTAGGTCCAGTTTAAGTTAGGATAGGTTAGGTTAAGCTCACGTAAGGTAAAATGAGCTGGGAAAGAGAATGAAAGTATTTCAAAGATTATCCCATGGTTGGTTTTATCGTTATAACCCAAGCGTTATTCTCCTTCCAACCACCTCCATTTTGGCCAGGCAGTAAACAGAGATGGCACGTAGTCGGCAGCACTGTTGGCTCATACTGGCAGCCTATTTATTGCAAGGGAACCATTTCGTCTGGTCTTACACTGGCGAACTTTATAGCATGGGAAGTACGCTCCCCACGAAGTCGGGGCAGAGCAAAGGCTCTAGTCTATTTTGCCAGGTCTCAAGAGAAATGCAAGCCCCCCACCACGTCTAGGCGGTTCCCGCTTTTGAAGGGGGGGGGGGGGGAACTGCATCAAACGCACGAAATTCAGTATACAGTATACCAAAATAACGGGTAATTTTGTCTTGTTTTGCTCAGGTGTTCAGTAAGAAAATTTGGGCACACATCTGTTTTAATTGGAATGTGTTCTGTGGGTCTGAAACCCCAGGTAGCCTAGGGTAAGCAGAAATAGACACCGATGACGGGAGATGAATTAATTTGCACTTCAATTGATTTTTCTTCCTTAATAGGTATATACTTATTTGTATATATTTTAATTAAAGAGAGATAAATCATTGATGAACAATTATTCTTTCTAATGAATACTGTTCTAAAGTCTTACACAATCATATCCAGAGACTTTACAAACAAGAATAATACTCACTTATTGTAACCGATAACGTACATAGGATAATATCTTATACTGTTTTGTAAAGTCAGATAATATTAGGGTAAAGGAAAGACCATTAATATCCCTGAAATTAGCACAATAAATGTATATTTATATTCCTATATAGGTTATTAAGGAGGAAGTAACTCTACCAATGAAAACTGGGACTGCAGCTCCGTCACTCTGATCCATTTTCCAAATTAACAACTGATATGGAATGATGTGGGTGAAGGATAAGAACAGGCTTTCACTAATGTGGACAAAATTTACACAATATTGTCATGAGCTGTATGTGGGAAATTTTATATGTAAATGGTGTTCATCATTTAAAGATTCTTTTTTACCTTGAAGTGTTGACATTTATATCAGCGTAAGCAATGTATTTATACAACACTGCAACATATATGTTCAAAACAAAAAATGCGTTGACAAAGGAAAGCATTTTAAAAAGTATTGAAAGACAGTATTACTATCACGTAAGGATAAGGAATATTTCGATGACACAAACTCGTTAATAGAAGATTCCTACTGAATACTAAAATTAACTCTGGACATAATATTATTATGTGTGTACAGTGTAGGTAGGATATGGTTCTGCCAAGGCAGTAAAAATATAATTTGCAACTATAAGGCTGCATATCCAATAAAAAAAATATTGGTAAACATTATATACACTGATACAAAGTATTTTCTGTATATGAATGCACTGCTGCATGCTGAGCTACGTACAAGTCATTTCAGATAATTATATATATATATATATATATATATATATATATATATATATATATATATATATATATATATATATATATATATATATTATACAGTATCCATTCATTTAAGCTTAATTTCATCTTTGTAGAGAGAGAGAGAGAGAGAGAGAGAGAGAGAGAGAGAGGAAATATACTTACCCATCGTTTTAAGCAGGAAGTGGTTAATGACTTCCATCACTATAGCTGCTACTGTGATGTAAGGTTGAGGCGAGTTGGTGGTGCTGTTGTTGGAACTTTGTCACCTCTTGTTCTCTGATGAACACAACAATATCATCACGCTTAAGGTCATAGACAAGAACACTGATTGTGATGGTAACAGTACGATGACGCCGAAGACACACTACAAAGCCAAATACGGCATATACAAAGATTCATTAGAAACAGTTGAGTTTAAAATGGTTAAATGTATAAATGGGCCTATTATAATTATAGGAAATACCATTATATATAGGCTATAGGAACTATGTAGTTTATAGGGTACAAATGTGGTGAAATATAGTAGAGTATATAGTAATTAAACGATTATAAGCAAAAAGTAAAGTACAATAAAGTATGTATTAGTCCATCAAGTTTGCTAAATAAATACAGGAAAGATATTATAGGCCTTTATAATCTTATTAACCCAATTCCAACATATTAGATTATTTTTACATTGACTCAGCCTATTTCTGGGAAACCAATTAATAATCTATCTACAAAGGTTACAGGAAAGCGCTATCCTATATTTAACTTTTCTTTAACCTGGAGCCCTCTCATTTAATTTCTTGACTTTCTCGGTTAAAATTATATATATACCGGGTAATTCAAAACTAATTATACCAAAGATTTATTTAACTGCAACTTAGAAATACTGGAATATACGAGAAATGAAACGTCTTTTCATAAATTCATATTACTTAGAAGGGAAATGGTATATTTTTTTCCACGATAAAAAGAAACAAATCAAACACTTACGAAGCAGAGGAGGAAGTTGGTTAGCGCAGCAACTGTCCCTCAGTCCTCACGAAGCGACGGCAGAAGCTCGACTGTTGCAACTTACTGAACTCACTAGGGACCACGGTCTGTACACAGCTTCCCAAATGTGCGAAAACACGAAATATTGACAATAATAAATAGCGTAAACAATATGTTTGTGTTTCCCCACAGGTAATCCTACCCAAAACTCCGATTCCCATTGCTCCCCCATTATTGTATAGGGGGGATAGCATATCTTGGGGCCGATTCCACAGTCGTCAATATTTGTTGGCTAGCCAACAATCGAAAACCATTGGTAACGTGTCCGATTCCACAGTCGCTTTTCGCGACCCAGTTTGTTAGCGCGCCAACCAAAATCATAAGCATTATTGGAACTTTGGTGATGGATCTTTGATGAGGGGTATACCCATGGAGGTATAATATAGAGGAGGCGGCATGAGCCGCTCGTCCTGTACACCCAAAGTGAAGCCAGGGGCGGAGCCTATTACCCTACCCCCCATTGACTCAAAACATTGCCCAGGCCGCTATAAACCCACTATAATTATGCTCTTATTTTCTCATATTAACTATAATTAGAGCCAGAAAGAGACTTGAATTTGTTCCATATATGATAACTGCATAAAATTATCCAATTCTGAATATTATCAAAAGTAATTAAACCCATTAGATACCGCTGTTTCCTAGAGCATTATCTCTTCTCGCAAACTTTTCCTAGGAGTATGAATAAAAGAATGAATAAATTAATGAATGAATAGTTTATTTTATGCAAAAAGTATAGTAAAAGAGAAGGTCATAGCTTACACACCAACCCACTGACAGTATTATAAGGTTACAGAGAAATAAGAACAAGTACAGTTGCCCACACATGAATCTGGTATGCCTCGCTACTTGCGAGATACCTACAACAGGAAGGAAAGTGAGCAAAAGTTATAGTTTGTTGATAAGCAGATAGTAATAATATTTTACTGTCTGCCTGTCAACAAACTACATCTTTTTTCACTTAAATTTCGTTTCGTTGTAGCCAAGTACCTCACAAGTAACGAGTCATAACAGCTTCATGTGTGGGCAACTGTACAAATGCAAATAAAATTAATTATATAAAGAGTTCTAGTATGAGACTCTTGAAGGCCTTATGTCACTCTTTAAGTACAGTATATAAATAAGATTATATACAGTAAGATGTGTATAGTGAAGTGAAGATGTGTATAGTGTAGTGAAGATGTGTGGTGTGCTGTGAAATGTGTGATGTGCAGTGAAAATGTAGCCTTACATAGTGTAGTGAAGATGTGTATAATGTAGTGAAGATATGTATAGGGTAGTGAAGATTTACATAGTGAAGTGAGGATGTGGTGTGTTGTGATATGTATAGTGTAGTGAAGATGTGTGATGTGTAGTGAAGGTGTGGTGTGTTATGGAGATGTGTGTGTTATGGAGATGTGTGTAGTGAAGATGTGTATAGTGTACTGAAGATGTGTATAGGGTAGTGAAGATGTGTATATGGTAATGCAGATATGTGATGTGTAGTGAAGATGTGTATATTATGGTGAAGAGATGTGTAGTGTAAGTTAATGCCATATATACGTGAGGTTATACATTAACAGTTAATATCACAACACTATAATAGCCTTGGCTTTACAGTTTTTGTGTGTACAGTATTAATATTCTGCAGGACATGGGTACGTGTCACGGTGTGTGAGGCAGGTGATGAATTTCACTTCATTGATTTGTCCATTTCTGTCGTATATTTTTCTGTATGACTTTCTTAACATACCTATGAAATGTAGAAGAAAGACTCCTGTCTCTCTGGGTACACCCATATGCTGAACACGCCAGCATTATTATAAAAAATGGCAAAGAATGTTGGTGAAGTTGATGGTCCGACGTGATCAGCTGAGGTTTGTTTTGAGTCAATGGGGGGTAGGGAGGACAGCCGACCAATAGCGAGTTGGCTTCACCTTTGTGACGTCATGCCGCCTCCTTTAAATTATACATCCATGGATATACCTGCCCAACCGAACTTACTAATTATATATTATTGAAAATATATTATTTGCATACCAAATGATTATTTTTCATTGTATTATGCATGTTCATTTTTTCTATAGACGGTATCCAGAAACAAGGAAAAACAGCAAGATTGTATTATTTTTACGATAATCCTGCTGATCGCAGTAAATTCACGTCTGTCGTCTGCTGCGCTTCAACCAGTGTTGCTAAGTATGGGAAAGTTTCCCTAGACATGAAGAATTAGAGGTAGCAATGGGGAAATTATATTAAGATTATTGAAAAATAAATGGGAAAATTTCTACAAGACGAAATATACGACTATCTTCAGGAGTAAACAGGAAATTTTTGAGGTAAAAAGGGAAAATCTGATGTTGAAGTTGGGGAAATTTCGTCAAGCAGACCTGGCCACACTGGCTTCAACTCGGATAAGCATCACAGCACTTCATTATTATACATCTATTGTTCTTCCAACACGTTACTCCAAATTCATTAAAGATAAGCCTGTGAAACATTTATTATGGTATAACTTTATGCAAGTTCTTGGAACTGAGTAGAGGGAACTAATTATAACTCAAATTTACACTAGTACACACACGTCAGAGAACAATCTTCTGTAAGGTATAATTTGTACAGTTTAATTGTATGATCTTTTAATCAAATTACCCGCTATGACAGCAGACAAATGTATTTAAAACATTATTTATGTATTTGAAATATATTTAACATCAGTATTTCTCAAGTTTTATGTTATTTAGTGAAAATTAACTGCTGATAATTTAGAGCAGGAGCCTTGTCACGAGGAGAAATTGCGGTCGTCAACTCGTCATGAGTTCTCTCTTCCAAGTTCCTTCTGTTCACAGGTGACGGTTCATATTTCGGTGCGGGTTTGTTATAGTTCCATGGCCAATATCCACCACTCAGGTGTACCAACCCTTCCTGTTAGCGCCTGGGGGTTTGTTTGCGCGGCCACCAAGTTTGTTGGCTAACAAACCAAAGATCAGACGACTGTGGAATCGGAAAGGCTTATTTGTAACGGGTCTCACCATGTTGGTGATGGTTTTTGTTCGGGCTGTAACAAATCGACTGTGGAATCGGCCCTCGGAAACGAGGTTTTTACAATGGAAGTACCATATGGGAAGTGGTTTATATAGGTGTTTCCCCACCAAAAGCCCAGATTCCCAACGCACCCCCAAGACTGTATATATGACTGTGTTGAGAGGCGCATCTCTGAAACAGTGCATTTATATAAGAAATTACCCAAATGAATGGTCCAAAAGAGTAGGCAACGTTGGTAGAAAAACCGGTAAACTTTAAGAAGAGCCACAGAAATGAAAAACACAATATTTTCCCAATTGTTTTGATAATTCATCATTCCCTGTTTATATATTTATGTTGAAATATAATTGCGACAGGGCATTTTGACCATGTTTGATTTCTCCCCTATCCCTCACCCAAGAAGGGAGGTAAATTTGGCACACTTTATACAGCTTTCAATTGATAGAGTAAATTTACTGTTTTCTTGGAGTTGTGATGTCCAAAGATTTCAGTTTTATTTTTAAAATTTCAAAAATGTATTGATATGATAAACATGCTAGACCCATTTGTTTGTTTATATGTTTATTGGGCTAAATGCCTATCGACTACGTAATGATCATTACAGCAATATATTTATTGAGTGATAGAGTGTTTATTTACCTTTAGTACAAACCATAGCAATATCGTAGGTTGTAGAGTACATTTTTATTTTATTGTTTTTTTTAATTACCTTTAGTACAAGCCCCAACTCTTTGGAAAATGTTGCCGCTAAAGGCCATGAACTTTGTAGCAGCACCAGTACCTGGCCGTTCCTTTGTTACCTCTATAGCAGCGCCAGTACGGGGCCGCTCCTTTGTTGCTTTCGAGAACATTCTATATTGCTTGATGACGCCGCGAGCAGCTGTGCAGCAACGGAAAAAAGGGCCTGAACGCCATCGCTCGGCCACTCTCGCTCTAGCTCCGGACCAAGAAACACCTACCCAGCCCTGCTGTTAGTATCTGCTGCTGCCTACACCATGCCTCCGGCACGTGTTCCCGCCTTGATCACACGTATGCGTACAAGCTCTCCAGACCTCTCCTGCAGCAACCACAGCCTTCGCACAATGCTACACGGCAGGCAGGCAACCTACGGCTACTGGTGTATTATTCCCTGTACTTACCAATAAAATATTAACGTGTATACTAGAGTCTGTTCACCCTGGGTAGTAACGCAAGGACTTATTTGTTGTTATAATTGGTGTTCCTGGCTTTCAGCTTTGTTTACACTGGTTCTAATGGTAGTACACATGTCTGTACGTACACGCAAGCTTCTCCACACTACGTACACACCAGCCACGAAACTCTACACTCCACAACTACTCCTCTCTACACAACGTAAGCATACAACTCTACACTCCACGCCACGTGTTGCAAGCTGCCCCACTCTCCAAGTTTCAACACTCTCCACCTATGACCTACGAGCTACGCCAGTCCACGCCACGTAAGCAACTCTATCCTACACTCTACTCCACGTAAGGCAAATCCTCCATGCCATGCCACCCACTCCAAGCGACCCACGCCACCTACGACGTTCCCAGCGGCCCACGATTCCTGCTGGTACTAGAAGGTATTTTTCACACACACATTGTACACCTTACCCTCCCTGTGTTGTTTACATCTATTGTCCTCAGTGTTCTCTCCCTCACACTATTTTCTTTTTCCATAACGTAACGTTCCCCGCATAAGTCCTTTCTTTCGGCCACGTCCCATTTATTTCCTTTCTTACGGCCACATTTCCTCTCCAACCTCCACACTAAGCCCTACCTGCCACCCCTGTTTCCATCACGTCTCCATGCCCTTCTCCACGAGCTAGCCCTGCTTCCCATCCCTTTTTGTCTTGTATTTCCCACTTATTTTCAGTGCTCCTCCTTTATTATCCCTAGTAGGCTAAGCTCCTTTTTGTGCCCCATTAAATTTCCCCACCACCATGTGTTTCCCCGCCAGCCCATCCCTGTGTGTCCTGTAGCCGCCCCGTAAAGTCATTCCCCGCCAGCCATTATTTTTTCACTCAGACCCTTGTCTCCCCCATAATTTACACCCCAACACCACGTGTTTTCCCCCTCTCGCACCTGTTTTTCTGCCTCTGTCTTCTCTCGTCACCCCACTTTTCTTCCGTTGCCTATCCCCGTCGCCATTCCAGCACTAACCTCTGCCGCCCCCATTATCTCGCCCTCCACGGCCTCCCCACACACAGCCCATACACTACCCTAGGATAAACTATTCCCAATGTTCTATCCCTCCGTGTATACATCCAACATCTACGTGCTAAGCTACTCTACCCTCACGTACCCCACAACTACCTACTCTACGTGCTACACTACTCTACGCTCACGTACCCAACAACTACCTACTCTACGTGCTACACTACTCTACGCTCACGTAACCTACAACATCATACTCCACGTGCTACGTAACCTACAACAACTCCTCCACGTGCAACGCTACTCTACGCTCACGTCACCTACAACACCAAGACCACCTCAAGACGGGCGCCCCTCACCTCCTGCAACACACCAAGTACACGTACAAGTTACATACACCTCCCCATTTCCATGTCATTTTTGCTATTCACCCCTTGTTACCCTATCCCTCATTCATCTGCCCTGTGTACTTTCCCTCCGCCACATACCCTCCCTGTGTATATTTCCTCCCGAACGACCTTTTCTCACCTTGTCCCCCAGTCCTCCCCATTCTCCCCCCCCCCCAGTCCCTTTGTTCCTTGT
The DNA here is from genome assembly GCA_033782935.1 of Petrolisthes cinctipes. NCBI lineage: Eukaryota > Metazoa > Arthropoda > Malacostraca > Decapoda > Porcellanidae > Petrolisthes > Petrolisthes cinctipes. The sequence continues at coordinate 8,362 of JAWQEG010000380.1, read as the reverse complement.
CCTTTGTCGATATTTGCTCTCCACGCTCCCATTGTCTGCCCCACTTCCGTCCCCACTTCCCTTGTTCCGTTTTCTTTGTCCCGCAACCAGCCCGCTATCCTACCCTCCTTGCCTCCATTCCTCACCCCCGTGACAATTCTTTCTCTTACCCAGTGTACCTTTCTTTCCAATACCTGCATGTGCCCCTTTACACGGCCAACACACCACTTCCCCAGTGCTCTAGCCCTCCCAAACGTGCTCTAGTAAGTCAAGGACCCTCGTCCATGCCACACACACCACAACACCTTCTTCACTCTCACCTTCACCCATCGTCATGGTTACCCCTATAGACACCACACACTTCTCTCTCAACATGTAGCTCCCACACACCTTTACCTCTCCTCCACACGTCACTGTCCAACCCGCTAATATACACATGCCCTACTCTCCTGTTAATTATGATGTTCATGCCTGGTATCTCCACTTAGAGGCGGTATAGTGTGGGCAAACTTACATGCAGGACCTGCGTTTCCAAGCCATCATTCGCACCTTGCCGCATGAGATGTTCCCTTCCTTGTCTCCACTCATTTCCACTTTCAGCCAGGCTACCCTCTATGACGAACTGAAGGCCGCCATCATCTAAGCCTACGGAATGACGCCACAGCAGTACATAAAGGCGTTGGAGGATGTGCAGCTTGATGGGCGCTGACCCTCAGAGTTATTGCATCACTTGCAGTAGCTTAATGAAAAAACTGCTACGCCCTTCAACAACGACATACTCAAGGGTAGACTTTCCAAACTGCTGTCTACCACTATCCATCTGCATCTCCAGGTGCAACTAAACCTGCCCCTCTTGGAGTACAGCAAGCTGACGAACTCTTTAATGGATACATTTGCAGACGGTACATCCACATGGCCCTCACAACGTAGCACCGCCACCATTGCCACGTCACCTATGCCTCGCTCAGCGCCTAACCCTCTACCTCAAGCTCAATAGCAACCAGCGCTACCACCACCTCAACAACCACATCTTATCCCTACACACCAACCCCAGTACATCATCCCAACACCTCATCACCAACAAATACAACCTCATTCACAACACCAACATCTCCTTCCACCTCCACACTAACAACATCTCACAAACATATCGCAGATTCATCATATCATGCCACCACCGCAACAACACTATCCAGACCTTAATCCACAACAGTATGACTCCTTAACCCAACATCTGCAGACACTTCTCAACAAAATTGACACACTTCAGGCAACACAACCACAGCACCAACACCAGTGGACCACATCAGTCTGCCAACTCCCTCCTACTACCCATCAAGCTCCTGCAAAGACAGCGCAACCACATCACCAGCACCAGTGGGCCCCACCAATCCACTTACTTCTTCCAACGACGTGTCAGACACCTGCAAACGCACAACAAAAGTGGCAGAACCCTAATCTATGTGTGTATCACCAGAGGTTCGGCCATCCTGCACGCAATTGCCGACCCCTGTGTAATTGGGGCTCTTCCGCCACCTGCCTTTCTTCCAGACCAACACAGGGAAACGAATAAGGCAGTGTCAAGACAACGCCCACCACCCTACCTCCCACACAAAGACATCCAACTCAGGGCCTACCAGCAACACACCTACGTACCAGCAACAACACCTCTAAGCACCATCTACTAGCAACCGCAACACGGCAGCAAACCTCGCCACCGTTCCACTAATATCGGCCCATCTACACTCCAGCAAGCCGATACAAACACCTCGTCACACCGCTCGCACTCTGCTGTGCGTAGAGGACTTAGAGTCGGGGGACAACTTCCTCGTTGACTCTGGCTCTGAGGTTAGTGTGGTTTCCCTGATACCGAAGGACAGAGATTGCCAGGCGCCGACAGCATATGACCTTCTTGCAGCCAATAAGTCACCCATCGTTACTTACGGCACGAGGAGCAGAGGCATCACGCTTCTACGGCAGGAGTCAGTAGTATGGCCATTCGTTGAGGCGGATGTACAGGCCCCCATCCTGGGTCTGAACTTCTTAACGGCTCATGATATCCTGATCGACTCCAAGAGACAACGCATTATTCACCAACCTTCAGGATCAATCATCCACACCAAACACTTCTGACACTCCACACCTACCATCACGCACAGAACACACACCAACTCGTACGAACACATAATATACGAATTTCCTCACCTACTTTCCACTATTAACACACATCACATACATGATACAAGTATACGACACACGATCACGACGAATGGCCCCCCTGTCTTCGCCAGGCCCCGGAGGATGCCCCATGAGAGAATAGAAGCAGCATAAAGGGAGTTCCAGGGTGATGATACAACAGGGAGTAGCAAGTCCGTCTTGTAGTACGTCGGCGTCACCTCTTCACATGGTCCCCAAGCAGCAGAAAGGTGAATGGAAGGCGTGGGTCTACTACTGGGCACTGAAAGCCACCACCATCCCCGACAGGTACCCAATACCGCACGTTCTGGACTTCCACTCCAAGCTCCAGGGTTGTGCGGTGTTTCAGAAATTGACTTTGTCTGCGCTTTTCACCAGATTCCTGTTGCCAAGGAGGATATCAAGAAGATGGCGATTACCACCCCATTCGGCCTGTTTGAGTTCCCGACCATGAACTTTGGGTTACGCAACTCTGCTTGACCTTCCAGCGGTTCATGGACAAGGTGCTGCGGGGTATGGACTACACTGTCGTGTACATCGACAACATCCTCGTTGCTTCAGACACCCACGCTCAACACCAGCAGCACCAGAGGGAGATTTTTAGCTGCCTGCAGCAGTATGGCCTAAAAGTCCACCCTTCCAATTGTGTTCTAGAGGCGGACCAGCTAGACTTCCTCAGCCACCGTGTTACTCTCAACGACATCACACCACTACTACAGAAGGTAGAAGCCGTCAGAGAATTCCCATTGCCCACGACTGCCAAAAAACTTCAGGAATTCTTAGGGGTAGTGAACTACTACCGGTTCATCCAACACGCCGCCTCTGCCCTCTCACCACTTCACGACCTACTGAAGGGCCTCAAGAAGTCTTCACAGAAGAAGCTGGTATGGCCTCCCATGGCAGAAGAAGCCTTCAAAGTGATCAAGAGAAAACTGGCAGACACCACCCTTCTAGCCTACCCTACTCCATCCGCACCTACATCCATCTACATCGACGCCTCCAATGACGCCATTGGTGCATTCCTTCAACAGGAAGTGGACGGAGTACTGAAGCCCATCGTGTTCTTCAGTAAGCGCCTGGAGACATAACAACGGAAGTATAGTGCATTTGACAGAGAGTTGGTGGCCATCTACGATGCTGTCAAACACTTCTGCCACTTTCTGGAGGGTAGGAGCTTCCACATCGGCACCGACCACAAGTGTCTTATGACCGCAATGCAACAGCTGGGCACCAACTGGTCTCCTCGAGTGACACTCCACCTGGCTTTCGTGTCAGAGTTTAACATGGACATCCACCATGTGAAGGGTGAGGATAATGCCGTGACCGACGCATTGTCAAGAGCGCCCCCTACATTGCCTAATAATTCTACTAACCAACAGATGCCACTGTTAGACTTCTCAGCCATCGCAGCAGCCCAACAAATGGACGCTCACCTCAACGACCTCATCACTGGCGACACGGGACGCCGACTGGAATACTTAGCCGCCCCAGACACCGTGACTCTGCTGTGGTGTGACACGTCATTCGGCATGCATCGTTCATACATTCCTATTCAGTTCAGGGCGAATGTATTTAACCATTACCACTCCCTAAACCACCCAGGTATCGGAGGTACACTCCGTTTCATCAGCCGCCGTGCAGTCTGGCCGGGGATGAGGAAACATGTTAAGGAGTGGGTTTCTTCCTGCATACCCTGCCAGAGGGTGAAAGTAGGACCTCACACTCGACCACCCCTGTACGAGTTCCCCGTTTTCACCAGTAGGTTCCACACGGGGCATGTGGACATCGTAGGACCTCTGCCACCATCACGTGGTTCACTGTATCTCCTCACCTGTGTCAAAAGGAAGACATGCTGGTGCACTGCCACGCCTATGTGTGACATCACGGCTGAAGATACGGGCCGTCACTTCCTCAACAACTGGATTGCTTACTTCGGACCACCTGCTGTAATAGTGACGGATCAGGGCACGCAGTTTGAATCAAGGGCGTGGCAGGAGATGCTGATACTACTGGGTACCCATCGACAAAGAACCACAGCGATTTTACCCCAGCAGTAACGGGATGATGGAGCGATTGGATAGGAGACTCAAGGATGCATTTTGGGCATTGCAGCCTGACCAGTGGTCCAACGCCCTACCACTCATACTACTAACCATCCATGCCACAGTTAAGGAGGACCTACACCACTCCCCAGCAGAACTCTTGTTTGGCAAGGATCTCCACTTACCGGGACAGGTCACATCCCCAAGTATGGATACAACGAACCTCTCATCCCTCCCAGCACTCAAGAAGGCCATCATCAACACCCGCCCTACACTCACTCGCAACACCACCGCCAGACCAACCTACACACCTCCGGGCCTACATACCGCTACGCAACTCTTCCTACGCACGGATGCCCACAAAATACCTCTACAGGAACCCTACACTGGACCTCATCCCGTTATTTGCAGGACGGACGCTACCGTTACTATTCAGGAACGGGTCACGTCCTGGGAACGGGTCAAGCCAGCCCACGCCACCACACACACTGACAACACACCACCTCACTCACCACCAACCATAAACGCATATGTGCGACCACCACCAAACACCCTCACTACCCTACCTCATCCACCCACATCAACCTCGCACTACCGCCCTTCACTCCTACCAACACCGCAACCTCACCACTCTGTCATGTTATGACCGCACAGCCATGCACACTCACATACTCTACAGCACCAACCGTATGTCACCAACCCACTCACCTCCCCACCTCGCCAGTACCCCCATCACCCCACCACATCCTCGCTCACCCTCTTCTACCATGCCGTTACCAATCGACACCCACTCACATACTCAATCATCCCCTCATACCCTTCTTCCCCCCACTATAATTCAACTGCAACCTGCCTCACCTGCTCGCCCACCATCAACACCTCCTCCTCCTATCTGCTCTCCTACACCCCCACCCCTATCCCACTCTTTTTCCCCTACCTTACCCCTTACGAATTCCGCTCCTACCCCCATCACCCAACCGCCCGCCTCCTACCTACCACACCTCGCCTGACCCCATCTTATCCCTCCTGACCCTACCCCAGTCTCTCAATCGACACCTTTAATCCCCTCTAGTCTCCCTCAGGACCCACTGCCTGTCTCACACCTGTTACCGGCCATGCCTCCTCGTCCCGTTAGCCCTGCCCATGTACCTGAACCACTGCCACCCTCTCTGCAGGAGCAGATATAGGACAACGAGCCAGCCATGGTCCCTGAGGGATTCACTTCTCACTCCAGGCACACTATCAAGCGCCCCAGCAAATATATATCAATGATACAGAATGCAGACACCAACTTACTCCACATGACTCCTGCTACATACACTCCATATTATTATTACACACACTTGTATTCTCCCTCCCACGACACTCCACATCACACCCGTACACTTATGAATAACACTCATTTCATTATATTTTTTTATGTATGTAAATTCTTATGTATATATTTTTTGTTTATGTATATATATGTCCTCCCTTCTTTCCTAAATCTGTATCGGGGGAGGGGGGGTACTGTAGCAGCGCCAGTACCTGGCTGCTCCATTGTAATCTCTATAGCAGCGCCAGTACCGGGCAGCTCCTGTGTTGCCTTCGAGAATATTCTATATCACGTGATGACGCCGCGCACAGCTGTTCGGCCACTCTCGCTCTAACTTCGAACCAAGAAGCACCTACCCAACCCTGCCGTTAGTACCTGCCACTGCCTGCACAAAGCCTCCCGCACGTGCTCCCGCCTTGATAACACGCGTGCGTACCAGCTCTACAGACTTCTCCTGCAGCAACCAGAGCCCTCGCACAACGCTACACAGCAGGCAGGCAACCGACGGCTACTGGTGTATTATTCCCTGTACTATCCAATAAAGTTTTACTGTATATACTAGAATTTGTTCACCCCGGGTAGTAACGCAAGGGCTTCTTTGTCGTTATAAGTTATTTGATACTTGGTGGGAAATTAATAGGAGTAAATATATGTAAACAATTGCAGTAATGTGAAGTGTACGTGTGTCAGGGGTTGTCTCTGGAGAAGAGTACGTGTGTGTTGTGTGATGTCTGCGAGTGTTATCTCCCCCCTTCTAGACCCCCTGTCAAGGATAAAAGATACTATAATAGCAAAGAAGCCCTTGTGTTACTACCCGGGGTGAGCAGACTCTAGTATACACAGTAACACTTTATTGGTAAGCACAGAGGGTTATACACAAGCAGAGGTCTGGAGAGCGGGTACACAAATGTGGGTTCAAGGCGGGAACACGGTGGGGAAGCTTGGTGCAGGTAAGGGCAGGTACGGTGGCCGGAGTAGCTACTATGGGAGTTGGCGCTAGAGTAGAAGTGACCGCACCTGGCGGTACGGCCCCCTTATATTCAGTTGGGTCGCAAGTTCCTGGAATTGGTCCAGGAGCAGCTTGGTACAGGGAGTGGCCATGTCATCACGCGACCCATGATGTTCTTGCGGGCGATTAAGGATCAGCTAGGTGCTACAGGGGCAGTTAAACAATGGAGCAGGGCAGCATGGCGCCGCTACAGTAACCCCCCTCCCCCATGAAGTGATTAGGAATGAGGGGAGGACATAATACATACACAATATATAATAAATACAAAATATATAAATAGGTGTGGTTCAGAAGTGTACGGGTAAAGTATGGAGTGTGGGGGAAGGGATGATGGAAGTGTGTGTTGTTTAATAATAGGTGGTGTGTGTAGCTCAGGGGTCTTCATTGTGCGGCTCGCGAACCAGTGGCGGCTCGCAATGACCTGATTGGCGGCTCCCAAGAAAGAAAGAGAGAGAGAGAGAGAGAGAGAGAGAGAGAGAGAGAGAGAGAGGAGAGAGAGAGAGAGAGAGAGAGAGAGAGAGAGAGAGAGAGAGAGAGAGAGTTACAAGGAGTTACAAGGAAAAGAAGTACCCTAGGGGACCTTACGATCCATACAAAGAGGGTACCTGTGGGTTTAGTTGCGCAAGTAGGCGACCGTCCTCGAATGTGTCATGTGAAACCATCAAGAAACACTCGCACAACTGCTTAAACACCTAGACGGTGGTTTAAGGCTTTGTCTAATCTGGACTTGAACTGATCCACAGAGTTGCTGTTGACTACATCAGCAGGAAGCGCGTTCCAAGTACCGCAGATGTTGTTTGTAAAGAATTTACCACACAGATCACGGTTGTATCGCTTCAGTTCAAGTTTGTAGCCATGATTCCTGGTTGTGCCCTCACTGAGTTGGAAAATGTCCCTGTAATCTACATTGTCAAAGCCTCGTAGTATTTTAAACACTTCGATAAGCTGACCACGCAGTCTCCGGGTTTCCAAAGAGAACAGGTCGAGTTCTACCAACCGATCTTTATAGCTCTTGTGTCTAAGAGAGGGTATAAGTTTGGTTGCCCTGGCTTGCACTCGTTCCAATCTCGCGATATCCTTCCGGTAAGAAGGACTCCAAAACTGGACTGCATACTCCAGGTGCGGTCGGACAAGGGAATTGTACAGACAAAGTACTATCTCCTTGTTCCGGTATCCAAACTGTCGCTTTATGTACCCTAACATCCTTTGGGCTTTCTTCTCAGCCTCAATACACTGCTTTGAGAACTTGAGGTCGCTGGTGATAGTTACACCCAAGTCTTTCTCAGTATCAGTGCTTACGAGAGCATTGCCCTTAAGGTTATACTCTGTTCGGAGGTTTCTGTGGCCTATATGCATAACTTTGCATTTGTTTACAGAGGACCAAGTCGAGTATGTTAGCACCTCTTGTTGGCTCCCTTACCCATTGAGTGAGGAATTCATCATTTACAAACTCCAAGAGTGGTGTGTTCTCGGCAGAGGGCTCTCTGGTTTCCCAGTCAACATGTGTGTTGAAGTCCCCCATAAGGATGCACACCCTGCCATCCACTAGTTCACCCAGCAACTGGTATAGGTCCCTGTCCATCTCATTGAGTTGTCCAGGGGGTCTATAAAGCAGCAGGGTTCTGTATTTTGCAGTGCCTATTTCTAGGTCAACTCCAAGGAGCTCGTGGTTCGATGTGATGTTGCAGGTCATCGATTTGATAGAGTTCTTTACATACAACAGCACACCACCACCCCCTCTGTCTCTGTCCTCTCTATCTTTGTGGAAGAGTTGGTAGTCTGGAATCACGAATTCCCCTTCAAGATCTCTGTCTGAGGTTC